>JAQPPZ010001772.1:8796657-11403315 GCA_028583015.1 Wollemia nobilis | reverse complement strand
CTCCTTAAACAATATCTGCCTCAATAACATTGGGTCATTTCATCATTTGTATATATTGTATTTTGCATATTGTTTCATTTTAGCCATTTCTATCCAAATATTTTTCAAGAACAATAATAGTATTTCTTCTTGCAATTCATCAATCAAAATCAAAATATAAAAATATAAAAACATCAAAATCGTCAAAATCTTCAAAAACATATTTTATTTTCATACCTGTCAATTCTTGAAGTGTTGTAGTTATATTTTAAGTTATTTTGGATAAATTATCATTTATTTAGAATCCCGCACATTCACATTCACATGAATAAATATCTTGATTTTATTTTGTATGATTATTAATCTCTCTTATATCAAAGTTCACAGTTGAATTAAATAAATTTTTGAGCATAGAGAATTGATCTTGGTATTTACTTGAACCAAGTATATCTTTTCACATTAAAATGATTTCAATGCAAATTCGATATGATGCTACATAGTAGAAATGGTTTCTTGAGCGAAAAGTTTCCCCTGCTATCCTATCATGCACATGGTCTAGAATATTTGAGAATTGACAAAAGGACAAGCTCACCCTTACCCAGAATAAAAATCCCTTGCTCTACAGCTAATCCGAGCAAGTATCCCTAGCATAGGAAGAAAATATAAGTTCAAGAAAAAGAGAAAAAGAAAATCCAAAAGAGATGTTCTAAAATAAGAATAAAATTTATTCCAAAATTCAAAATCTAGGAATTGTTACATAACGGATTTTATTTCGATGGCTCTATACCTAGTATAGCCCAACTTAAGGCCACGACTCCTCAAGATGAATTATCCAAGCTAACCTTGGAATAATTACAAGAATTAGGTGTTTCACCCGCCCCACCTAATTTTGAGAGAGATCTACATATGAAAGTAGAAAATATCATAAAAATTAACATTGGAACCAAAGATAACCCTCACATAATCAACATTGGATCAGAATTGAGTCAAGAAAAACAAGATACATACATTGCATTCCTTAAACAATATGAAGATGTCTTTGCTTGGACATATGAATATATGCTAGGATTAGACCCTTCTGTAGTTATGCATCACCTAGTAGTCCATCTAGATGCTAAACCTGTTAAACAGAAACTTAGAAAAATGCATCCCAAAGTGGCCTTACTAGTCAAAGGAGAATTAGAAAAACTCTTAAATGTTATTTTTATACAAGCCATTGATTATGCTGAAAAGATCTCAAATGTAGTTCCAATAACTAAGAAAGAAGCCACTAAAGTTAGGGTTTGTACAAAATTTAGAGATATTAATGCTGCATGCCCTAAAGATGATTTTCCTCTTCCCAACATGGATCAGATCATTGATTTTACTACTGGGAGTGGAATGATATCCCTAATGGATGGATTTTTTGGTTATAATCAGATCAGGATAGCTCCTGAAGATCAAGCTAAAACAACCTTTATTACCCCTTGGGGGACCTTTTGTTGGAAAGTGATGCCATTCGGTTTAAAGAATGCAGGTGCAACATATCAACGAGCCATGACTTATATCTTTCATGATATGATGCATGATATTTTACATGATTATGTAGACGATATTATAGCTCATTCCATCAAAGAAGATGATCATTTAGATGACTTGAGAAAAGTATTTGATCGGTTAAGGGAGTATCTTATCCAATTGAATCCAGCTAAATGTATATTCGGAGTTAAGTCCGGTAAATTATTAGGGGTTATAGTTTCTTTACATGGCATTGAAATTGACCCTCTCAAGATCACGACTATCAATGATATGCCCGCACCCACAAATATATCGAAATTATGAAGTCTACAAGGTAAGCTTCAAGTTATTCATCGCTTTATTGATAAGTTGGCAAACAAAACTAGACCTTTTCTTAAGCTTCTTAAGAAAGATGTCTCTTTTCATTGGGATGATGAATGTCAAGAAGCATTTGAACTCCTCAAACAATATCTCCTTAAACCACCGGTGCTTTCCCCACCTAGATCTGATCGTCCATTTATTTTGTACATTTCTGCTTTCGATTTTGCCTTAGGAGCTATGTTAGCTCAGCTTGACGATGAGAAGAAAGAACGTGCTAATTTTTACATTAGCAGGACCTTAATCAGTTATGCAACTTGCTATACCATATTAGAGAAGTTATGTCTAGCAGTAGTATTTTCTACATAGAAACTACGACATTATATGCTCAGTCAGAAAACGTATGTTATTGCCAAATTTGACCCTTTGCGATATCTCATGAGTCGACCGTACTTATCTGGTTGTACAGCCAAGTGGGTCATTGTGCTAATCGAGTTTGAACTCACGTTTATAGGACAAAATTTTGTTAAGGGTCAAATCATAGTAGATCAATTAGTTTCTGCACCCTTAGAGTCTAACCATCCTATCATCATTGAGTTTCTCGATGAATGCCTTAAACTAGAGGCAGACCATCCAAAGCAATGGTCCCTATACTTTGACGAAGCCCAATGTATGAGTGGGGTTGGTGCAGGTATTATTTTAATATCTCTACAAAAACATCTTATACCTCTGTCCTTCAAATTAACATTTGCTTGTACTAATAACATTGCTAAATATGAAGCTCTTATCCTTGGATTACGAGCTGCTTTAGCACTGAAAATTAAAAATTTATTGGTTTTTGGTGATTCTCAACTTGTCATAAATCAAATCAATGATGTTTATCAAACCCGAGATGACAAATTGCATCCATACAAAGCATATGTCTTACAATTATTATCTTTATTTGATCAAGTTACCTTGGAAGCTATTCCTCGAACTACCAATTGTGCGGCTGACGCTATGGCTGCAGTTGCATTTATTTTGCCCTTGGAGTTAGATGATGAATATGCTACCATCATTATTCGTCGACTCTAGGAGCCCGCTTCAAGCAAATCATGATTAGAACATTTGGATGTGTTTCTAATCAATGAAACTACTCCTGAACCATGGTACACTGATATATTTAATTTATTGCAAAATGGAACCTTCCCCGAAGGTTGTCATAGTAACTAGCACAGGTTATTACGTAGACGAGAAATTCGCTTCATGTTCTCCTTATATCTCCTAAGTTTCAAACTATAGGTCAAATATCATCCTCCAAATATCACTATAGCCAACAATCAACAATATAGCGCATACCTCACAAATTAATCATGGTGCATACCTTATATAAAAAAATAAAATTTGCCTTGTCACGGACAAGAATCGACCCTTCGACCTCAGCCCTCCAAGCGTAGCACTCGACCGCTTGCGCTAGCCAAGCGGTTGAGACTAAGCCTTTAGCCTCATCGTCTTATACTCGTTGTCTTCGACGAACCAAAAATAAAACTCTTCAACCGGCACTAGGGGGAATCGAACCCCGAACCTTCCTTCTACCAATGACTAACGTAAGACCCACCTACCACTTGGGCTACTAGCCCTTGCTGAACTAAGGCATCCATCGCCTTATACTTATTCCCTTATGCTCGCTTAGCAAATGAAAATCCATGGCATTTCCCTTATCTGCCTCGTTCGAATCTTTCGCATGCTCATTGATTTTTTAATCATTCGAATTGCAATTTAATTTTTTCTTTCCTCCTTTTATATGCTTCCAAGGTGATTTCATGATGTCGGTAAAAATTATAAATGCCTCCAATTTAAATTTGATTTTTGGTGCCTTTTTCCAAATTCAAATTTAATTATTTATTTAATATAATATTTAACTTTAGGTTAAATATTATATTATTTAATTTAGTATTAAATAATACTTTTGCATGGGGTCTTCATTAAATCTAATTTTTCTCTTTTTAATAAGCCCTTTTGGCTTAATTATTATAATATTAAAATATTATAATATCTTCTCTTTTCTCTTTAAAACCATGGGTGTAAACTTGGTCTTCAACCTTTTAGCCAACCTTTTTGGCTTATAATATAAAATATTATAACCAATTCTTTCACCACTTTGTTTGTACCAAAATGGACTTTACCTTGCACCAAACACTTGACATCAATGACAACCTTATTACTCAAAATTTCCAACAATCTCCCCCTTTGTCATTGATGGCAACCCCTTTTTTTTAAACATCCCTTTTTCCTTTTTCCAATTTTGCTCCCCTTGAGAAACTGCTCCCCCTGATTGAATGCTCTCCCCCTTACTCAAATCTCTCCCCCTTTGACATCAATGGCAAAGGGACTCCTTTGGGGCTAAATATAAGACTCTTAGCTCAACCCCCTCCCCACCTCCTCTCCTTGAGGTGGTTAATTTTGGGGTGGGAGTATTTCTACTCCCAACATACAATGCTCTTTTCCTTTGTCAACCTTCTTTCTCAACATACCCTTTTGATTCTTTTGAGTGTCCCTATTCTTGCTTGTCTCTGGAAGCTCTGGAAACTCTGTTCTGCACCACTTGGCCTTATGCCCAATATTATTGCACTTATAACACTTAATGTTGTGGTTCCTAGAAGGTGCAAATATCTTGAAGTTCCTCCTGGTGAAGCCATACCTATTTTTGTCATGAACCCTGCAGTGAATTGCTTTATGACCAAATCGATTACAAGAGTAGCAATACCCTTGAAAGAAATGTCCATCTTTGAAGTTCCTCTTAGTAATACCATACTCCTTTCCATGAGTCCTGCAATGCATAGCCTTGTGACCAAACCTATTACATGAAAAACAATGTCCTTTGAAGAAATATTTCCTTGGACCCATTGGTCTCTTAGTCCTTTCTTCTCTGTGATGATCCCTGTTCCTTGTTTGTGCATTGTTTTCTTCCTTGGTGAAGCTTCTACTCTCAATTTCTCCTTTACTCTCTTCCTCTGAAACATCTTCCTCTTTTGAGCTTGAACTTGACCCTTCTTCTTGTTGCCCTTGTCCTTCTTCAAAACCAAGTCTTGTTTTGATAGATGAAGGTCTTTGTGCATTGATAATCTTATCCAAAGTCTTTGAACTTTTCCCAAACCTATGTAGCTTGTCCTTAGACTCTTTCATTTTCTTTCTTAGAGAAACTACCTCTTGTTCTAATCTCTCACATTCTAAGACTTTTACCTCTAGATTTTCTTTAAATCTCCTTGTCTTAGCTATTGAGTTTGTTAGATCTTGTATAAGCTTTCCTTTCTCTTCATCACATTCTTGAAATTGAGCCTTGAATCTTGAATTCTGCTTTCTAACATTTTTCAATTCTTTGAGAGTAGCAATAAGTTCTACTTCTAGATCTACTATACCTTCCTCTTCATTCTCTGAATCTTTCTCTACTTCTTGGTCTTCAAGAGCATCTTCATACTTTTTAGATTTATCTTCAACATAAGCACTTCCTTCCTCTTCTATTGCCAAAAAGAGAATTTCTTCTTCTTCACTATCTGAGGATCTTTCATCACTATCACTTGAAACCTTGCCTATCTTGTCCGCATAGAAACTCTTCTTATGCCTTTGAAAAAACTTCTTTTCATGCTTGCTTTGTCCATACCTATTTTTCTTTTCATACCTGGATTTTCCTGCTTCCTTTTTCTTATGATCTTGTTTCTCTTCACTGCTACTACTTCCAACTTCTAGATAGTTAGATGCATAGTGACCATATTTACCACAATTGAAACACTTTACTATTTTTGTACCTTTTTGCTTTCTTGAATCCTTCTTGTTTCTTCTACCATAGTTAGCTTCTTCATCACTGCTTGACACATCACTTGATTTTGGTTTCTTATATTTTGTCTTCTTTGCTACTTTGAAGGTTGCCTCTTTCTTGGGAATAGGATCCTTTACTATTCTCATCTCATAAGTTGTGAGAGTTCCATGTAACTCATCCATAGTCAAATTTTTAATATCTCTTGTTTCTTCTATGGCTGAAACCTTTCCATCATACCTCATAGGAAGTGACCTTAAAACCTTTTGAGCAACATCGGAGTCTTCAATTTTAAATCCAAGTCCTCGCATGGTGTTAACAACCTCATCCACATGAAGTAAGTATGCAATAATATCTTCCTCTTCTTTCATCTTCAAGTCTTCAAATGTCTTCTTGTGATTTTGCAATTTTGCCATCTTGACCTTTTTATCTCCCTCATATGTTTGCTTCAGTTTTTCCCAAATATCTTTTGCTGATTCATAATGCATAACTTTTACAAACTCTACTTCATGTAAACCACTTAATATTGCATTCATAGCTTTGGAATTATTCACATGCAAGAGCTTACCATCTTTATCTGTGGGAGGATTAGTTGTAGGTGTGAATCCATCCTCAATTGCTTGCCATATCTCATATCCTTGTGCCATCAAGTAAGTCTTCATTCTTATGCTCCATAAAGTATAATTGTTCCCATCGAACAATGGTGCCTTATTTTCTGAAGATCCACTCTGAGATGCCATCTGTGTTCCTGTACACTCTTCCTTCAAGTTGTTAGACTCTTTCGAAGGAACCTGCTCTAATACCAATTGAAGAACACAAGCTTATACTGAGAGGGGGGTGAACAGTATAAGACCAACTTTTACTTTTCTTTCCCAAAAAATATTATCCAATATTATCAATGGTAATATCAATAGTAGTAATCAAAGCAATGCACAAATCATCACACACAAGAGAGACACCAATTTAATATGGTTCACCCAATGTGGGCTACTCCACAGAGAAAATATTTCTACTAAATTTTCTCAATAAATCTTCTTGGGAATCAATTCCCTATTACAATGTTTATGGACCTCTATCCAAAGGAGACACCAATCCCCTATGCTCTAATTTGTGGATATCTCTCCATAGGAGAACTCTTTCTCCTTTTCTCTAGTTCATGGAACTTGATCCAAGAGAACTCTATCTCCTCAATTGGTTTGTGGATCTCTCTCCATAGAAGAACTCTATCTCCCTAGCTGGTTCATGAATCACTCTCCATAGGAGAACTCTTTCCCCTTGCTCTGGTTCATGGATCTCTCTCCACAGGAGAACTCTATCCCCTCTACTCTGTTGATGATCTTCTAGAAGACTTCTACCCCCACTACTCTAGCTTGTGGATCTCTCTCCATAGGAGACCTCTATCCCCACTGCACTGGCTAATGGATCTCTATCCACTAGAGACTACTATCCTCTTTACTCTGTCACCTCCAAATCTTACTCTCAACTCTATCTCAAATCTGTACCAAAATCTATCCCAAGTCTAGTACAAATCTGCTCTAAATCTGCTCATAAATATACTCATAAATCTGTACTAACCTTTATCTCAAATATATCCTCAAGCCTTAACACAAATCTTGATCAAATCATCAATCAACTCTACTTAGATCTACCCCAAGCCTTAACACAAAGCTTGAACAAATCAACCTTACTCTTAATGTTGTTTCAAGTCTTCACAAGACTTGCTCAAATCTACCTTCAAGTCCTCTCAAGAACTTGCTCAATTCTGCTCTCAAGCCTTCACAAAGACTTTCTCAAATCTACCTTCAAGTCTTCACAAGAACTTGCTCAAATCTACCCTCAAGCCTTCACAAAGACTTGCTCAAATCTATCCTCAAGCCTTCTCAAAGACTTGCTCAATTCTACCTTCAAGTCTTCTCAAGAGCTTGCTCAATTCTACTCTAGCACATGCTCAAACCTGCTCTAACACATGCTCAAAACAACTCACAAGATATGCTCAATCAATCTCAAATCTTGCACACAATGCTATCAAATGCTTTGTCTAATCTTCAAAGTAATTCCTTTAACTTGAAGCAGTTTAGACATATTCTATCCAGAATTCGTTTAACCTCTGGAACATATAGAGAATGATATGCTCTATCAAATACTCAATATGTTCTACTCAATCATTAAGTCTATCGCTTCCACATGTCTCACTTTTATTGCTCTTTTAAATATAGATCTAGTCTAGCACATGACACCTATCTTTCTGATCTACACTTTTTCACAAATCTGATTTCTAATGTTTGCACATTCACTTTCAATATCACTCAAAACCAATGCTCAAGAGTTTCACACAATCATTCAACCAATGAAGCACAACTTGCTCACAAACCCTAAACAAGTGTTTTCACACTTCTTCCAACAAAGAGCACAATGTAGGTCTCAAACCCTAACTCAAATAATTCATAATATCTATCTCAAATGTTCTCAAAACATTCAACAATGAAGCACATAAAACTCACTCAAATATTTCCAACAATGCTTATCAAACAATCCTTTTCACTCCACCTTATGTTTCACAACATTCAATCCAACAAACACTTCAAACAAAGGATGATGTGCCCATACCTCTTTGCTTTGATGGAGATATATCTTCAAAACCTATCTCACCCACAACCAATTCCTTTTGTGCCACTTCAAGGTTAGATAGCAACAGTCTATCTCAAAATCTCCACATGAATATTTCCTCAACAAGATGCTCAATGAATTCTAAAAATAATATTCTAGGGCTCTTCTCTAGTTCTCAAGGACAATGCATTAAAGCTCACAAAAATCTCTCAACAATTTTCCTTTTATAAAGCAAGAATTACAATCAAATAAAATACCTTTTACACCTTTTATCTCCACACTTTCAAAATAATTTTTCACTCCACTTTAATGTCCAAGAACAAAGAATTACATTCATAAATAAACCATTCACAAGCTTATCACTCCAAGCTTAGCAAATTAAATAAATGATATTTAAACCTTTAAAAATAATGCAAAAATATTTCTCCTTATATCTCCTAAGTTTCAAACTATAGGTCAAATATCATCCGCCAAATATCACTATAGCCAATAATCAACAATATAGCGCATACCTCACAAATTAATCATGGTGCATACCTTATATAAAAAATATATCTTTGCCTTGTCACGGATGGGAATCGACCCTCCGACCTCAGCCCTCCAAGCGCAATGCTCGACCGCTTGCGCTAGCCAAGCGGTTGAGACTAAGCCTTTAGCCTCACCGTCTTATACTCGCTGTCTTCGATGAACCAAAAATAAAACTCTTCAATCGACGCTAGGGGGAATCGAACCCCGAACCTTCCTTCTGCCAATGACTAACGTAGGACCCACCTACCACTTGGGCTACCAGCCCTTGTTGAACTAAGGCATCTATCACCTTATACTTATTCCCTTACGCTCACTTAGCAAATGAAAATCCACCATGTTTCCCTTATCTGCCTCGTTCGAATCTTTCGCATGCGCATTGATTTTTTAACCATTCGAATTGCAATTTAATTTTTTCTTTCCTCCTTTTATATGCTTCCAAGGTGATTTCATGACGTCGACAAAAATTATAAATACCTCCAATTTAAATTTGATTTTTGGTGCCTTTTGCCAAATTCAAATTTAATTATTTATTTAATATAATATTTAACTTTAGGTTAAATATTATATTATTTAATTTAGTATTAAATAATACTTTTGCATGGGGTCTTCATTAAATCTATTTTTTCTCTTTTTAATAAGCCCTTTTGGCTTACTTATTATAATATTAAAATATTATAATATCTTCTCTTTTCTCCAACCTTTTTGGCTTATAATATAAAATATTATAACCAATTCTTTCACCACTTTGGTTGTACCAAAATGGACTTTGCCTTGCACCAAACACTTGACATCAATGACAACCTTATTACTCAAAATTTCCAATAGTAGACTGGGACGTCAAATCACCAATTTGATGTAGTGAAATGAGTCCGAAGCTTAGCACTATGAAGTGTACTGAGAACACTAGGAACACTCATTGTTGGAAATAAAATACGCGTTAACTGGTGGAAAAAATTTGAGACAAGCCTTCGTTGAACAATTTGTTATGCTTCGCGCCTAAATTTGCGTAGTGCGATTCTAATAAAAATAAATGGTTAATATAAAATATTAGGTAATGTTGTAATTCATGATGGTATTATTCAAATATGAACAATATTGACTTACCTTAAGCACGATAGATGATATGATATGACGTTGTTTATCAGAAAACTAGTCAAAAAACTTGGAAGTTGTGAAGGTTACCTAAAGCCGTAAAAAAATGTCTAAAAGTGTTTGAAGAGTTTTGGAACCCTATTTATCCCATCAAAATACCAGATGGACGTTGTTCAATAGTTCCTGGAAAATTTGAGAGTACGTTTTGTCACGATTTAATATTTAGTAGTAATTTTAATTATCTCCTTGTGGATAACTGTAATAAGCAAAGTGCTTTCATCTAGAAAATGATAGCACAAAGTTACTTAAATGCGCTAGGTTACTACTGAGTTGTTGACTACACTAAGATTACAATAATGTTGGCTAGCTCCCAATGAAGTTGTGTAGTAGCATCTGTTAATAATATATTTTTTGTGATGTTTCATGAGTTGAGAAGGTACCACGGATCCTTAGAAATTACTGTTATAGAATCACAATCACTAATAATATCTAAAATTATCACTGAAGTGTACCAGGTGTTATATTGGGTTAGGAAATGTAATATTCTATTGATGTAAATCACCATTACGACACTCTCCTTGCATAATATCTCCTTGCTGTTGAAGACAATGATGATGCTTGGGATATCTGAACCTAAATTTTAGAAAACTTGATGCATTTCCCAAGGTTGATATATTTCTTAAAAAGCATTTGATGTAATATTTCAGGATCATGATTCTAATACCTCTTGTAAGTGTTACAACTTAATTAAATAATTTGAATGAATCAAGCCACTTAGAGACGGTAGATCTTATAGCCACTTAGAGAAGGTGGGTCAATAGGAAATTATATTCTCGATGATGATCGATTGGATAAATATTCTATCTATAAATAGATGAAATAATTAATGAATGGACACAACCAATCAATGAATTGATTTCTAATTTGGGATTTTTACACCATTGCTCTTCCCATACCTTCCATACCTGGTATATTGAAATTCAGTAAATTTAACTCTTTCGAGTCAGAGTACCCTTCCTTTAGGGTTGACTCAGTTTGCTATTGCTACATGGGTTTCTTCTATTTATCTCATTGCCTTTGTGTCTGAATCCTTATAGGATTGGATTACTATTCCACCCTCTCCTCCTCTTCAAAAAATATTGGTTGCTCTTGTAGCTTTTGGTCCCAGGCCTATTGTTCCAATGTTGGTTCCAACTATCTTTTTCTCTTCCTTCACAGATGAACACATTCATCAGATGCAGTCTCCACCTCTTCCTACATTAGAGGTATTAATTTCTTTATGCTCTTCTTGGCCTTTGATTTGTCTGGAGTTACCTTCGATAAAGATAATATTTGCCCATCATAGTATGGTAGGCTAATCTGATGCTATTTTTTGTGGTTGGGTCCTACTAGGGAAGTGAATTCCCATTCCTGATACTGCATCTAATAAAAGTGCAATGGCATGAAAATTCATAGAGAACATCTTCTTCCTAAATATCAGCGACTACTGCATCCGTTCTTGTAAATATGTTTCCCAATCATACTTCATGTCATTATAAACACCTTCAATGTACTATGCCATCCAGATTGGCATTTTTGAAGCTTGTGATTCTCTATATAGTCGGGCCATAACAACATTAATCATGCAAGCCAACTCATTGGTCTTCAACTGGATCTGTTTAATTCCACGAGTCCTAGTACCATAAATATTGGCTATGATAGGTGATTTCAAAGATGTGAGTGTCGTGATCAACCTATGAGTCTTATTTGGGTCTACTATCTTCTTCAAAATTAGAGCTTCATCCCTGGGCAATCCGAATATCCATAAAAATGCCTCTGCTAAAAAATCCACCTTGACATACCTATTACCCACTCATACCACTGTGTGGTTCTTAGTGGGTTCATACGACTGGAGGATCTGCAACAAGTATTCATTGAAGAACACTTTATCCTATGATGGAATTTGCACTATAATACTCACTCCAACATTTTTCAATGCCTGATTCACTAGATGATTGGCATTATGGTTCTCCCACAATTTCTTGCAAGTCTTTGTTGGATACCCGAAAGTGACATCCTCGATCTCCACTTGCTCCTCCTTCAGTTCACTGGTCAGTTCTTCCTATTCTTCCAAAGTTTTCTCTTGATGAACTTCACTACAAAGTTCCCTTATGTGTGCCTTGGGTGGCTCCATATCCTCTCTTCTGTATTGAAATGGTGCTCCTCCTCTACCACCACACTAGTATATCTGACCCCTCTATGGCCTCCGTACTCTCCCTCTCCAAGGATAATTACCATGCCTCCTGGGTGACTAAAATTGATGTCTTTGGTCTTAAATGGGGTAAACTAAGGGATATCACCTGGGTTGTGATTCTCTCTAGTGAAATGGTCTAGGTGATATATCTACCCTAGATGTTGCAATGTGATTAGAATAAGCTCAATATTCTCACATGGATCTTATACTTCTGCC
This sequence comes from Wollemia nobilis, assembly GCA_028583015.1. Taxonomy (NCBI): domain Eukaryota; kingdom Viridiplantae; phylum Streptophyta; class Pinopsida; order Araucariales; family Araucariaceae; genus Wollemia; species Wollemia nobilis. The sequence goes on along the minus strand of JAQPPZ010001772.1, from coordinate 11,391,052 downwards.
ATCGCTGAGTGGAAACCTTGTTTGCACACTCTCTTCTCAATTTGGTAATTCAGGACAATTCTGCACACAATCGTTCCAAAAGTCCGTACGACTGCTTCCAAAATGTACAAAAATATCAAGAACATACAATTTATCAGCACGGTTGTACATGTATGTTTCCAAATTGTACAGTCCTACCCAGATCGTACAACTCTAGTTGGATCTGTTCAATCACACCTGATTTCGTAAAATTGCAGCAAATCATACAAATGATGCTTCAAATCATATAATATTGATCTAAAATCATACCAAATATTTCTAAATTTTACAAGGACACCTCCCTTCTATACAACCTTGTTAGAGTTTGTACAACTACAAAATATTTTGTACAATCTCTTCAAAACTACACAAATTGGGTCTCTAGGAGCCTGGAAATCATACAATGTGTTTCAAAATCATATAATCATGGCCCCAAATCATACATATGACCCTAAAAAATATCATTTGGTCAAAAACCATCATTTTTTTTTAATTGGTATGATTTATGTGGAACCCATTTGTCGGAAGCCTTCCAAACTCTCTTTCCGGTGCAATTTTGGTGGGGTTTATGCAATTTCTCCTTCACTTAGTGCAATCTTCCTCCAAAATGGATTTTTCTTGTAGTATGACAGCATTGGATGACCATTATTTCAAAATTCTTCACACCTATAGACTTTAACAAAAATTTTCCATGCTTTTATAGTTAATTTTTGTACCAGGGTTTACTTATTTTGCCTCCTTGCAATTCCCCTTTCTCTATTTCTGGAAAATCAAACCCTAGCTCTACTTTTTCTGCAATAAGTATTTCCTTGGGAACTTTATTTCCTCCAATCCTTTCTTGTACAACAATAATCCTTCACCTGCAACACGATTTTAAAAATACTTGGCTTCTTCCAAAGTGAAAACCCTAATTTTGGTAGCTTGTCCTCCAATCTAGTTTGCTTTTTAAAAAATAAAAATTCTTGTGGTGCAAAGTTAGAATGGGTCATAAAAATTGAGTAATATGGTGAATTTCAACCACCCATATGGAAAATATCTTTAGTTGCACCCTTTTTGCCTTCAAATTCTTCAAATTTCCAGTATTACATGTGTACAATTTGGAAAGCGGAAAATAAAATTTTTGCATGGCACTTTACTTTATATAATTTTCAAACCCTAACATCTTAATGCATAAAATTCTACCATCATAGCCTCCTATGCACGTGGTTTTATCCTTTTGTACAGATGATTGACAGCTTGTCATTTTTGTGCATGCAATTTTATCTTTTTTTTATTTTTGTCCTTTTCTTTGCCTTTCTTTTATTTCTTTTCATTTTATTTTAATTTTTTCCTAGAGGGGGCCATCGTTTCTGGTTTTCAACCACACTCCATCTTAATTGCATTATAAGGGATTTTCACAATTAAGATAATTTTATTTTTCTCTTTTCTCTTTTTTTCTCAGAAGGTGTCGTCATTTCCAGTTTTCAACCCATTTCATCTTAATTGCATCCCAAGGGATTTTCACAATTAAGATAATTTTCTATTTTTCATTAATATCTTGAAACTTACCATCGCAGGAATCGTACAGTGATATTCACTTGCACAAGTCTATTTTTTGACTCATTAGTTGGGTTTCCCACTTCTACATTGTAGGACCTATGTGAACATTCCATGGAACTTCCCTCTCTTGGGGAAATCCTCTTACGATTTCCACTTTTCTTGGTCTTGGTCAAATAAATGGAGGTCATCCCCATGGTTGTATTCCTATGAGGTTTGGTACGATCCCTATCAACTATGGGATAATTTACAGGTTCCTGGTACAATTCAAACAGGCCAATGGTGTGTCTCTTGACCATCTAGGAGTAGGGTATCAAATCCTTCCTTGTACTCTACCTCATCTAGGTAGAATATCTCCTCTAGTATCACAATATTTAGTGGATGTACTCCCCATCTAAGGCATAGTTGTTGTCTTGGGGGTTCTTGTTGGTTCCTTACTAGGTTTATATCCACCTATTCTAATTTGGCCAAGTGACCTTCATTTCTTTGAATTCCAGGCGATAATTGTCAGAGTGCTTGCATTCGATGGTCTACGCGTACTAGTCAGCGTGTCCATCACCTTTCCTCTAGATATCATTATGGAGGCACATTTTCTAGAGTTTCCATATATGGTTATAAGAAATCAGACTCATAATTGGAATCATTACAGTCATCATCCCTTTGTTCTGATCAATTTACTGGCAAGTTCATTAATCTTTGAAGTCTCTACAATTCTCTCCTTTGTCACCTCAACTATCGATAGGCTATTACATAGGTCTCAGGATCAGGATGAACATGAGGTGTTTGTGGTTGTCATAAGAAGTCATCATCATCGCTATTGAAACTCTATTCTATTACTATCCAAGGCAACTATCCATCACTGGATTCGCTTGAGTCTCCAAGTACATTGCCTTGTAGTATAGGTACTGTAATGTCTTCTTCAATGTATCACCAAGCTATATCCTCATATTATTTTGATATTAATGGGTAATTGGTCATACCATGAGGTGCTATTTATGAGTTTTCTTCCCTACTCATACTTGCACCATCATGGCATGAACTACTCACTTGTGGTGTCGTCTCATGTTCTTTTTCTTTACCTTCTAATTCGTGTGACCTCACTACCATTTGCTCCTCCATCATTTGCATCATGTCATTAAAGTCTTGGATAGTCTGCTCATGGAGTCTTGTAGTGTACCCTTGTAATATTTCATACTCCTCTTACAACTGTTGGATCTGGTGTCACATCCTCTGTTGCAATAGTCCTATTTGAGTTAATGGAGAGAATTCAGTGAGCTCTTATTTTATAGTGTCACCTCCTATCCATTTTGAAATTCCATAACAAAATTATTCATCCTATCCTCATATCAAACCGTTAGTCTCGCTCTTCATTGATCTTCTAATGGTTGGGGTAATTCTCTATACTCCAATTACGAATACACCATTCCTTGTTTGTTTGGATTCCTTCTTTCCCTTGGAGATTCCTCTTTAATCTTCTCTCTCAATCCTTTTAGTCTCATTTACAAACCTTATGTGTACTCATGTCCTCTCACCGGGTTGAGGTATCAACTCTTCTTGTTTGATAATTGATCTTATCTCCTCCCCTTCTGTAAATAGGCATGCAAGTCCTATGTCAAGGTCCTCCTATGGTGGACCTTATATTTTGCTTTACTTCTTGTTAGATTGAGCTTGTTGTCTTCGTTCAACTTCTTCTAAAGTGATAAACAGACACTGTACTTTATATGGCTTCAACTTTGAACCATTTATAGTATCTGGCACTTTTGTACCGTTCAAGTTCTTTAGTTTAATTGCTCCATTGTCCCTCACTTCTATGACTCGAAAGGGACCAAGCCATAAGGTTTTTAACTTACCTAGATTTTTTTTCCTTTCCCATTAAACTTTAGAACTAAGTCACCTTGCTTAACTTCTAATTTTTGAAGGTGCTTATCATGCCACAACTTACTTCTCTTCTGGGCCACTTCGATTGCCCATTGTGCCATGACTCTTCTCTCATACAACTTGATTAGTGTCATTAGTAATTCTTCTATAATCTCTTGGTCACCTAAGCAATGCTCCACAACTATCCACAAACTTGGTACCGAGAATTCTACTAGCACTACTACCTCTTGACCATACATTAGCTAAAATGGTGTATGGTCTATCATTGACTTAAAGGTAGTTTGATATGCCTAAATAATAGATGGTAACCTTTCCTTCCAATCCACTCTCTCTATTCCATAGGTTTTGTACAATGTTGACACTAATACCTTGTTAGTTGATTCCACTTATCCATTAGCTCTCGGGTAATACAGACTAGACAAGCAGTGCCAAATTCTAAAATAAGTCATCAAAATTTTTATGATCTCATTCACAAAGTGACATCCTTGATCACTCATTATTTGTAGTGGAATGCTGAATCTTGTAATTACTTTCTCGTACAAGAATCATGTTGTATTTTTTATTGAGTTATCTGGTAGTGCTCGTGCCTCAACCCATTTTGTTAGGTATTCAGTGGCTACCATGATATACCAAAACTTTCACCTGTGATTTATTCTCAATGGTCAAAAAAATTCCAAACCCCATCTCTCAATTAGTTCTTGGGGTTATGATGGATGTAATGGCATAAAATCCCTTTGCACTAGCTTCCCTGCTCTCTGGAAAGTATTACATGGTATTACATATTCCTTGGCATAATTAGACACTTTGGGCCATCATAGGACTACTAAGAGTACAATTTGAGTAGTGGCATCAGGCCCCATGTGTCCTACCATTCCTTCATGAGCTTATTTCAATGTTGCTTTAATTTCCTCGTCCATTACACATCTTTTTAGGATACCATAAATATGTAATTTGTATAGCAATCCTACTATCAACTGGAAAGGTGCTAACTTTATGATTAATTTCTTCTTCTCTGTTGCTATCAACTCTTGTGGAAAATCCCTTGTGGATAGGTACTATCCAATCAACTTGTACCAATATGGAACAATGTTGATTATGAATCCTCGCTCCTACAGGTTATTTTTATCATATTCAAGATAACTTATCTGCAATCACATGCTTCTTACTAGGTCGCACCACTACTCAAAATACAAATTCTTGTAAAGTGATAAGCCACTTGTTGAATCATCCTTGTATAACTAGATTATTTATTAAGTACAATAAATCCTGATGATCGATGTAGAAGGCAAAAGGGTTCACCAATAGGTAATGCCTAAAATTTTGCACAGTTTATACCATCCCTAGAGCTTTTTGTTATGTTGTACTGTAATTCCTCTTCGCCCATGAAAATAGGCAACTTGTAAAAATTATAGGTTGATCTAGCCTAAAATATCATTCCAATGCCATTGAGGCATCAATATGGACATAAAATTCCTTATCCCAATTAGGGAACACCAAACTAGGACTACTGACCAGCGTAGCTTTTAACTCCTCAAAGGCTCCTTGGTGCACCTCTGTCCATCTGAAGGGAATATTTTTCTTGGTTAAAGAATTCAGTGGGCAGGACACATGCACATAATTTTTGATAAACCTCTGATAGTATCCCATGGATCCAAGGAAGGCTTTTAAAGAGCTCACATAATATGGTTCCTCATTGTGTAGTATGACTCAAATTTTGTCAAGATCGGTCTTCAACCCTTCGTTGCACACTATATATCCCAATAATTTCCCATACAGTACCATCAGAAAACACTTTGCTGGATTCAGAGTGATTTGTGCATTCCTATATCTTCTCATGCATTCACTGAGGCTAGGTAAATGATATTTTATATTATCGTAAATGGACCAATCATCCAGAAATGCCTTAAAATTTCTTGTGGTCAATTGATCAAATATATAGGATAATGCACTGAAATTAAGGTTGGGACATTGCATAGCTTGAATGGCATTCGATTATATGCATAGATGCAATTATCCACAATGAATATGGTCTTCAACTTATCCTCCTTGGCGATGATTATTTGGTTATACCCAAAAAACCCATCTAGGAATGAATAAATTTCATGTCCTATGACCTCTTCCAGGATTGAGTTTGTGAAGGGAATAGGGAAGGGATATTTGATCATCACTGTGTTCAGACTCTTGAAGTCTATGCATATTCAGATTTTATCCACTTCCTTATTTAGGGTGACCACAATAGATGAAATCCAGTCACTAGTAATGACTCTAAAAATGATGCCTGCCTCTAACATATTTTTAATTTTTGTGTTTACCAATGCGACATAATTAGGGTTCATCCTATATGGTCTTTGAAAGGGATTAATATTATATTCTCTAATATTATTCCTTTTACATAGATCATGATGTATTACATTTAATAACCACATAGATGATATATTATATGGTCTTTATCTGAGCATTCATATTGGATTTATCATTTTCTAATATTTTTTGCACTACATATCCTTGCGTATTTGGAGGTGATCTTCTTTTTGGCAAGTTTTTCTCTCTCAACTGGCTTAGCAGATCACTGCAAATATTTTCAGTATTCTACAGTTGTTTGGTGAACCTTTTTCATTCTTGACAACTTTAAAAAGTATCTTTGTTATCACCCTTGCTCTCATACATTGTGTTCAATCTCTCTGACATTGCCACTATCCATTGGTTGTCACCACCCTTGCTCTCATCCGTTGTGTCCAATCTTGCTGACATCATCATTGTTCATTTGGTTGTCCAATATATCACACATGCATGTTAACTATTATGGTTGTTGGACTGTGGGGTTGTTTACTATTGGACTGTTGGTTGTGCACTGTTGATCGTTGTGGTTGTTTACCGTTGGACTGTTGGTTGTGCATTGTTGATCGTTCTGGTTGTTTATCATTGTTGATCATTGGACTGTTGTGCACTGTTGATCATTATGGTTTATGATCATTGTACCATTGGGTGTGCACTATTGACCATTGATTCTCGTGCATCATAAATAAAAAATTTTCTTGCCTATTATCATTTTGCCTACTAACCTAGCTACTAGTAAACCCATGGCCACCAACATGGCCCTTGCTAAAAAATTGGCTGAAATCACTGCAACCCAAAATAAAAAAATGGTTGAACTCACTACCATGTTGCAACACCTTCACTCTTCCTCCTCCCATTCTCCTCATGCAAGATGTGAAGTCAAAATATATGAAGGCTCCCAAGATCTTGATGTCCTCAATAGTTAGATCCTTGACATGGAGACCTAGTTTGAATATAGTTGCACCCCTAATGATGAAAAGGTCCCCTTTGCAAAACTCAAAATTTCCAACATCGCCAAAGTCCTCATTTCCAATCGCCAAAGAACTCAAAATCCAATTTGTACATGGGAGGAGATGGTCAAAGCCTTGAAGGCCTCATTTTATCCATCAAATTATGAGGACTTACTAAATCAATGGCTATACATTTTTTAGGGAAAGATGTAATCTATACAAGATTTCATTCATCATTTCAATCGCCTTCAAGTCTTACTTGGCATTTCAGATCCTGATGATGTTTTGATTGCAAAGTTTAAAAGTGGTCTTCTTGCACACTTTTATAGAGAGGTAAAATATACTACTTGCACTACATTGGATGATACCTTCAATCATTCGCAATTCATTGAGAAGTTCATTGCATAACGTTGGGAGCCTCGCTAATCTTCAGGTATTTCGATAGAATATTTGCACACAAACAAACAAGGACGTAGGAGATATTATCGCTCTTCTTCTTCTCTTACTCCCACTTATAACTCATTCCCTACTTCTAAAATCCATTTTCTTCTTCCTCTTCTTCTTCTTCATTCTCTCATGTTCAAACTGAGAAATTTTATAACTATTGTAAGAGGCAAGGGCATGACAAAAATCAATGTCCACAATTACAAAAGAAGAATATTTTTGTACAGTTTGATGAGGGCACATGTGATAACCCCATCAAGTCTACTGGAGAAGAAAAAACTTATGAGGAGTTGAGAGGGAAACTTAATAATGTAACACTCACGAATCAACATTCCAAAGTAGGTGATCCTGAACATATGTTTATCACTCGTGCTCATTTGATCCATAAATTTGTAGTATATTGTATCATTGACAATGGCTAACTAAAGAAATTAATTATGTAGTTCATTGTTGATAGGCTTAAACTTCCCACAACACCTCATCCTCATCCATACTCTCTTGGGTGGAAGGATAGTAAAAACACTTCATAGATCACACACACGTGTACATTGGCATTTGCTTTTGGCCCTAAGTTCAAATATAGGGTCACTTGTGATGTGACACCCATGGATTATTGTGGGTTATTGCTTGGTAAGCCATATCAGTATGAAAGACGTGCCACTTATGATACCTATAACAATACGTATACTTTGCAGCATGAGAAAAAATCCTTTCTTATTTGTAGTGTTCCACCCACTCCACATCGGGCTTGCACTAATTTGCATTAGGCACGACCCATTGCTTTAATTTTTAGCACACCACAGTAGAAGGACACCCAACCAAGAGCACTTTTGTCCACTTCAAATTACATTCATCAAGCTCTTGTTCTTATTGTCCTAGTATTTTTTTGTTGTCCTAGTAGTTATTCTTGTTGTCCCAACAATTGTTCCTGTTGTCCCACAAGTTACTCCTATTGTACCTATAGCTATTCTTGTTGTACCTATGGCTATTATTATTGTACCTACAATTGTTCCTGTTGCACCAACAGTTGTTCCTATTGTCCAAAAAGTTGTTCCTATTGTCTTAATAGTTGTTCCTATTGCAGCAACAACTATTTTTGTTGTACCAATAATTGTTCCTATTGCACCACCATATCTTCTTATTAATTAAACCAACACTCAAGAGAAGAATCATCGATCAAGAAAATGATAGCAGGTTGGTTGTGGATGAACTAGTAGGCCATGAAGTGTAGTAGACACAATGACGGTAGTAGAGATATCAACTTGTTCTTCAACTAGAATGGCTTCTAGTGAGTTTGGATCTACAATATCTGGAGGGACCTGATCTACAGCAAAAACATCTTCAATATCAATAGGAGCAACATCATCTAGTGGTAAGACACTAGACATGTCGCCTAGAGACCCTGGTTCGATTCTAGGTGTTGTTTTTTTTTGTTGAATAAATACTTCATATTAAAGAAAGGATAAAAAATACATCAGCAGAAAACAGAGAGCCATTACATCAGCTTGCGAAATAAAAGCAAGCAATCAGATCTAGCACTTTTATCTATTCTAAGGCAGTCTTTCAAAATTTCATCCCTAAAAACCTTAATTTGACCAGAAACAAAACTAGCTGCTCTACTAATAGTAGCATCAACAGGGGCCTCCTCGTTTCTGAAAACCAAGCTGCATCTATCCTTCCAAATGCTGAAAAGAATAGAGATCCTGATAACATGCCAAAAAACCCTTCTATGAGATGCACAATCAAGGGAGTCACCAAAAACAACCTTCTTCCACCCAAGATGTCCCTGAGAAACACTGCCATAAAGCCAGGCCGCTGCTCTCCAAACCTTCCTTGTTCTTGGGCATTCCCAAAATATGTGCTTAATAGTTTCACTCCGACCACAACTAGCGCAAGCATCAGAAATACGCATCCACTTGGCTAACCGAGCTTTGCTTTGCAGACCTTGCATCATCACCAACCAAGCAAAAACCTTTAGCTGCATTGAGACCCTGAATTTCCAAACTCCAGACAACCGTTTCTTCCATTTCTTGCATGTACAATTCAGACCCCATCTACCATTCAATATGTCCCCAAGAGGGATACTAGGAAGCATCAGCTGATAAATTTTAGAAGCCTTAAAGCACCAAATTGGCTTCCCATAATTCCACCTCCAGTCTTTCCAAATCGGACCCGGAAGGCCACCTGAAAGCTTATATAGCTGCTCAGACGGAAGAAGGCCTTGAATTTGTTGAACAACGAATTTATCAGAAGGTTTTAATTTGAACTTAACAAGCAACTGTTGCCAAGGAATCCACTGCCCAACATTCCCATCCCATAGATCAGCCCATTTAAAGAGACCTTTCTTGCTAAGCCTCTTACATTGCAGATTAGGCCTATCCACAACATACATATCATTTTCCTACCAAAGACAAATAGCTTTGGAAGAAAGAGTCCAACCTCTCCTATCATCCAAAAAATCCCATTTAACCATTCCAACAACCTCTTTCCAGGCCTCCCAAATCCTTTTAATCAAGATGCCTCCTCTAATTTTGAATCTACTAGGATGCCCAACAATATCCTCAAAGCTGAAAGCCCCACGAATCCCATCAAGATTGATACAAGTCTGAATCCGGTATCTCAACAACCACTGCCATCCAAAATTACCCTCCAGGCATCTGGTAATCCACTTAGAAGCAAGAACTTTTCCTTGAACCTGAATGTCCAAAAGCCCCACACCACCCTCCTTCTTAGGAACAGTGCAATACTTCCAAGCAATAAGGGGAACACGCCTGGAACCATCCATATTAGCCCACAAGAAACTCCTAATGCAAGTCTCCAACCTCCTATATTGAGTCAAGTTAGGAAGCCAACAAGAGGAGTAATACATGTGACAAGTCTGGAGAATCTTACTAATAACAGTGAGCTTCCCAGCAAAAGAAATCATCTTATTTTTCCAACCCTGAAGCTTCTTTTCAAACCTATCCATGCACCAATCCCACATAGATTTGAGGGAAATCCTCCTGCCAAAGGGAATACCCAAATACCTAACAATTTCTCCATCATCAACTTTCCTCCAACCAGTGTTAATCCCACCAGGCATATCCTCAGCTCCTATCAGCCAGTAATCTGATTTAGCCTCACTCACCACTGCCCAGAAGCAAGACAAAATTGTTGAAGATAATCTTGCATACCCAAAATGGAATCTCTATCCAGCTGCACAGTAAGGAAAGAGTCATCAACAAAATGACTATTTAGAAGATGTCCCTCCGGAAGAGCGATGCCTCTAATAAGCCCAGCTGACCTCTTTTTTTCCAACATATACCCCAAAGCATCCACAGACAAGACAAACAACAATGGAGCCAAAGGGCAACCCTGCCTGATTGATCTGAAAAGCTGAATACTTTCGGACATTCTCCCATTGACCACCACCTTGGCAGAAGCTGAGGAGAAGAGCATACGGATCTTCTGAACTGCAGATCTGCTAAACCCAAGCCATTCCAACATTTTAAAGATAAACGTCCAATCAACCCTATCATAGGCTTTGTCAAAGTCTATTTTTAAGAAGAGAGCCTGCTGCTGAGATTCTTCCACCCATTCCATCGTCTCCCAGATAGAAAGAATAGTATCCAGGATAAATCTCCCTTTCACAAACCCAGTTTGTTCTTCTCTAACAATTCTGGCAGCAATGTCTCGCAGCCTCAAAGCTAAAGCTTTGGCAACTATCTTATACGAAACATTCAAAAGAGTAATAGGTCTCCAACCACCAATTTTGTCCTTATTACTTCCTTTGGGGATTAATTTAATCACACCTTGATTCATCCCAGAAGAAAATCCTACCCCTTCAAACACTTCCTGTACCATTTTAGTATAGTCTTCCCCTATGCAATCCCACATATACTTATAAAATTCTGTTGGAAGACCATCCGGACCGGGAGACTTACCATTCTTCATTCTAGATAAAGCACCAAACAATTCCTCCTTGGAAAAATCAGCGGCCATGCGATCACTCTCAAAGCTGAAAACCTTCTTTGGAATGCAATCTTTAATCAACTCCCTAGCATGTTGAACATCCACAGTGCTCTCATATGCCACAAAAATCTTACTGAAGTGATTACCAAAAAGCTCCCTTATCTCTCCCTCCTCCTCAGTATGAGTACAATCTTCCCACTGCAGAATTAAAATATTTTCCGAAGCATTCTTCTTACGAATGTAATTGAAGAAGAATTTAGTCGAAGCATCTCCTTCCTTCATCCAATGGAGCCTGCTTCTCACTTGCACTCCTCTACCAATATAATCTTCGATTTTCCTGATTTCTCCCTCTAGAGCAACAACTTTTTCTTGTAAGGAAGAATTAAAAGGATCAGCTTCCAACTTCCTCCTGTCCTCCTCAAGATTCTGTCTGAGAGACTTCATATTTCTCCTCCTTTTTCTAGCCAGAAGTCTCCCCCATCCCCTTAAAAATTTAACCACCCTTTTGACAGCAACATCCCACCAAGGGACCCATCCCTTCCCAGAAGGCCTTGGCTCCAGATTCCAGACACAACGAATCAACTCTCTACAATCTACAGAATCAAGATGCGAGACATTCAATTTGAAAGGTAATTTTTTCTTCTCAACAAGCATCACACCAATGTGAACACATGTAGAAATAGGAGCGTGGTCAGAGCCAGTAACTCCCAGATCAACATCCACAGGCCTCTTTCCTTTGCCAACACAAGTAAAAAGGTTATCCACGTAAAATCTATCAAGTCTCACAAAGATTCTTTCCGCACCTGCTCTTCTGTTTGACCAAGTAAACCAACCACCAGACTCATACTATTTTTGCTTGAAATTCACATCGAACACCTGAAGAGCAGCCTTCAATTTCGCCCACGAATCCTTTTCTGTGCCAGCAATGCAGCAACCCAATCCACCCTCTCTATCTCCTTCCCACTCAACCATATTGAAATCCCCTCCCAGGAACCAACATGCCTCAGGAAGATTAAATTGCATCCAATCCCATAAATGAGCTCGATCATTAGCAGCATTAGGACCATAGACTGAACATATTCCGATCACTTGACCAGCCAAAGCAAAAGTAGCCCAAACAATACGCCCCTCCGGGTCCTCACCCCGATCTAGCAAAAGAGAGGCCAACCATTGTCTAACAGCCAAAACAACACCCCCAGACCCTTGACGATGAGAAGAGCTCCACCAAGTGCCATTCCAGGAGCTGTTTAGGCAGTTATGCAACTCAAACCCAACAATCTTAATTTCTTGAAGACAGACTACATCAACAAAAATAGATTTCAAAAAACTACTCACAAAACTCCTACGAGTGGGGATAGTCATCCCTCTTACATTCCACGAAACAATATCAAACTTCATTGAGAACTTAAGGAATCAAGAACCTAAAACCGATTCCCTCCCCCATCAATGCTTTCTTTTGCTATCTACAGAGTACCACTTGGAGAAGATCCATCCTGAACCCCAAACTCAACAACATTATCCGCTTTCCCATATCTGGAAACTGGAGAACTGCTCCTATGAGTCTGACTCAAGTTATCTCCTGAAACTGGTCCCCTCCTAGATTTATTAGGCCTAGCAGGAGAGTCATGCACATCCCTTATTTTCTGAACAACTTTCCATTCCTGCTGCCCAATAGAGGAATTGGAAATGTTGTTCTGAGGACTCGAACCATCGTCAACTTCCTTCTCATCTTTATTTTTATTTTCCTGTTCTGTTGATTTTTTAGGTTCTTCCTTCTTAGTGTCTTCTTCCACCTCCTTAGGTTGTTTCTTTTTATACGGGCAATTCCGAATCATGTGATCTAGTGACTGGCACCCAAAACATGCATTAGGTAAATTCAAATATCTTACCTCTTGAACCATCGGACCTTCTGGAGTAATAATTTTGAGTTGTTGAGGAAGTTTCCTTGTCAAATCCACCTCAACACAAACACGCGGGCTGAACCTAAGAGACTTACTCCCTGCCGGATCCAAAAGGATCTTTCCAAAATGCTGAGCCATTGAATTCAACATGCACCTGAGTTCAGATTTCATGGCCACAAACTCGATCCAAAGGGGGTAATGGGCCTGAGAAGTATCCCTCGGATCAAAATTTGGGTGCCATGTCTGCACAAAAGCCGTAGATCCTACAATATTCCATGTGCCAAACTGCAAGACATGCCTAGCTGTATCTGCCCTCTCGAACAACACTGAAACATAGCGCCCACCCAAACCCCAATAGGATTTCACATGTAACCCTTTAGCCTCCCAGTTAAGTCGGATCCAGTTATGAAAGTCAGCTTCAGCTGGAACCCTACGCAAGAAAAAAAGGATGATGCCTTTTGCCTCCAGATCCTTACGAATGCTCCTGTACTCATCATAATCAGCAACGAAGAATGTAAATTCGTCATCCTCGTCAGCCATGACCGAATCCAAACGATCCATTTTCAAGGCCAAATCCTCCTCTGGTTCATCTTCGTTTAAATGACCAAACCCTTCACTAGAATCAATATGTTTGCCTCCGTCTTTTCCTAAATGATACTTTTCAGCATCCAAACCCTTGATCACCGAGTCCCCTTCATGCGCTTCCTTCAACACCTCAGCAAAGGTCCTACCTTCCCCACCCTTACCTTGCGAGGCTTGGTCAGAAGAAAGTGTATTCGAATCCTTTGCAGACTGCGCAACAACCTTACTCAGACTCGCCAGAAAAGCAGGGTCGAGTTTATGAACCCTGTTGATAGGAGCGGCAGAGATTTTCTTCCCACTGTCCATTTCAGAACCATCCACATTTTTCTTAGTCGCTGCAACCCTTGAGCCGACCTGTTCAGCCATGTCCGCCCACTTGCTTCCAGAGTTCGCAGCATCGTGCTCACAGGTTTTCGTAGGCAGCCACGGATCTCCTCCTCCAGACACCTTTTTCTTTGAAGCATAGACTTTCTCATTCGACGGCTTCGATAACTCTTTCAAAGCAGAAAGTTTCATGTCTTCTTCGAACGATTCGCCAAAGAAAAGTGGGTTTTCGAAACCCGACAGTGAAGCATCATGCTCGAGCTTTGCCAAGTCCTCACGGGACCTTTCACGCGACAACCTTCGTAAACCTTCTCCGAACTTCACTTTTGTCTCTCTCGATGAAGAATCTCCCACCCGATCAATAACAAAGCCATCTCCTGGCTCAATATCGCCCGTCCTAACCCCCGACCCTCGACCGCCAATCGCAGGCGTTCTCCCGCATCCTCGAGCTCCCTTCCCTCTCAACATCACATCCCAAACTTGCCAACCAAAAAAAAATTTGATTCTAGGTGTTGTTACAGATTCTTCAATATCTAAAACCAGTTCTAGATCTTGTTCTTTATTAGTGATATATTCGTCAACAATGACAACGATTTCAGCTTGAAGCCACTAAAAATTGGCAATCATTTTTGCATGGAATTTTTGAAGTTTCGTAGTGAGGTCAATAAGTGAAATGGTTGAACTCAACATAATACTGCCATATACAAAAATAGATGATGGTCACAAACAAATAAGGTAAAAAAATAACAAATACAGTATGAATGCCCAGATCAAGATATGAGGTTTAGAAGTCAGAGAGACCCTAGCTAGCTGATGGTTGTGAGTCAGAGGGACAAAAACTGAGAGTTTTTAAAAATAGGAGTGCTTGAAAGTGTTCATGGTAGGAAAAGAGTGTTCACCCATCAAGATCTAGGGGTTGGATTTCTCATTCCTTTTTGAACCAATCTAGTCTCAAAAAGAGGATACTTTCCAAAAACCCTTGCACCTTGCTCTGATACCAATGATGTAGTAAGAACACTCAAGAGGCAAACACAAGAATGACACAATGAAAAACTAAGAATTGTATTCAACCAAAAATATATTTATAGGCATGTCTGCCTTTACAAGTCTACTTTTAATATGCATGATCTGTGTGGGTTTTAAATGCAATACATCATTATCTGTGTGAAAGGAATAATATTAGAGAATATAATATTAATCCCTATCAGTCTTCTTCTCATTGGTTGTGCCTCGAATATTAACGTAATATTGTGGATACATAACTTTGGTGGTACCCCCTTTAGATCCTCATACATCCATGCAAAGACATCCTTGTACTCTAAGAATATCTTGAAAACTAATACCTTCGGTACTGGGTTCCAGTCATCGCCACAGTGGATAATCCTAGGTTCTCCCTTTGTTCCCGGGTTTACATCCACCATATAAGGTCCTTCATACTTAATATTTGCTGGCTCTATCACTACTTTTTCCACATTCATAGGATGTGCTGGTCTCACATCAATTTCAACATCTCCCACTGTGTATTCTATAAAGCTTTTAGGAAATGACCATTTCTCCTCTTATTATTTCTTGGGTTTCGATCTGACCTTCACCTCATTTTGTTTTTTATGGTCTTCTCTATATCAATACAGAGGTAGGTGGGCTAAAAAACCTTGTACTTCTCCATTTACCAATGGAGTAGTCTGCTATCAGATCGAGCTTCATATTTGCTACAATCCTCTAGGTACAAAATCCCATTTTCATTTGGTTCATACCCCTCATCACTAGAAGAAATGCCTAACTCATCAGTCGTGGACATATCCTCACTGATCCTCTGGTTATTTAAATTGATAATATATTTATGTTATCTCTTATTATAGGTGATCTAATATTTTTCCCAGTTGTGATTAACTTTGGCTATTCTTAGCCATCCTCTCCCAAAAAAGGCATTGTATACCAACTTTTGCTTTGTAATCACAAAGAAATCCAAGACAAAATCTTGGACAGCTATTTTAACTTGTTGTGCAGTTAAGACACCCTTTGTCTCTATTCCATACAGGTCGACACCATATAATCAGAAGTTAGGTGCCCATAATGATGGAGCACCAATTTCTCACCAAGTCTTCTCAGGTAGCACATTAATGCTGGATCCTCCATCCATGATGACTTATGTCGACTTGTGCCCCAAGATCTCCATATGGACTAATATGGGTTTCTTTCCAACATCAATCATCAATATGGTAGGGTCCATAAAGTAATTCTTTTATTCCTCTTCCTTGATTGGCTAGCTCTCTACCTCCATCACCTTATGAGGCTTTATGTCTTCCACCATCACTTTATGCAATGATGGGATGGCTTCTAGAAAACTTGCCATCTTAATTTTGATCATCGTATTCAAAACTTGTGTCACCAGATTTTGCACAACCATTGTTTTCTTCCAATGGTTTCTTTAACTAATTTTCTCCTACTATTCTAAATTCTTTTGCCTTATTTGCTTCTTCATAAAGTACCCTCTTTGCTCCTTGCCATAACTTCTATTCTTTGGTAATTTTAGGATACTTGTCCTTCCTAACCTGATTCCTTGTCACAATTAGTACTTATTTAGTCTTCTTGCTAACTAGAGGAACCTCTATGTCCAAAAAGTTCATTTCTACGGGTTACTAGAACTCGCCTGCTTTGGATAATTCACTTACTTGTGGTTCCCTGGACCACACCATCTACACATGTGTGTAGCATTTGTCTGTTGTATCTCCTATTTTCGTGGTTCATTGCAAAAAGCCCCCATTCTTGGCAATTGTGACATTGTATGATTGGTCTCCAATCTGAATCATACTACAAGCAGCTCTGTCCTCCTTACCAATTGTATTGATATTGTCTTCCCCTTTATGGCTATTCCTATAACCACCACTGGTGGCTTACTGGCCACTCCCTTGAGGTTTTGGTTTCTCCTATTCTTGAACAGAGAGAACTTGTGGGTGAACCTTTGCATTAAATGGACACTGTATCACTTCATGTCCAAGTACAATGCAAATATAGCAATAATCATTATGAGGACAAGTCACATTTTTGTGACCTTTAGACTTACAATATGTACACCAAATGTCCTTTTGATCTTGCTTGAATTTTATTTTTTCCTCTTTGATTAATTTCTCAAATTCCTTTTGCAATTACTATACCATCTGTTGGATTGTATCGTCTTCCTCACTCTCTAAATCATCACATCTTACATGTGTTATCATACCAATGATTATTTATTTAGCCTCACTTTAATTTTTTTTTGCATTTTATAAGGCTTCTTCATATGTGGCTAATGGTGCTGCCTTCATATTCTTCTTGTATCTGGGTAACAACCCATCTACAAACCATCTTTTTACTAGCATAGTCGCTAAAGGAATTTGCATTTTATTCACAAATTGCTTCAATCGATGATTGTATGACTTCACATTCTCATCAGCTTTATGCTTAGTCCCGCAAAGTTTAGTTATGATATCTCCATCATCCTTTAAAGGGTGAAATTCCTTAATGAATTCATCTTTCATTGTATTCCAATCCTGGAAGTTTGGTGTATTCTACCTTTTTAAGTACCAATCTATGGCCAATCCTTGTAATGTGGTAGGAAATAGATGCAACCATTCATCTAGTTGGTCTACACCATTTTCTCTCCAAATGGTTATACATGTCCTGATATGTCTTGTCGGGTCTTCCTTTCCTTCCCCCATAAAAGGTGGGCATCTTTGCTTTCCTACATGATTTCCTACATGGGCCATTGGTGGTGTTTCTTCTTCTTCACTTGATGAAGTATCACCTGGAATCCTTGAATGATTTCACCTTATAGGTGACTCACTTTGCTGGTCCTTATCAAAATTGTCTACGTGAGGAATCTTGTATTCACCAAATAGTCGTCTACCAACCTCATGTGCATATTCACTCTGTGATCTCCTTCATTGGTGTGTAGGTTGTGGCCTTGGTCCTTCCTCCTAAGACCTCGTGTGCTATTGCTTTGGTGCCTAACTCTCATCCACCACACTCCTTTGTAACCTATCTGCCACTTTCTTAGGTGTTACCATCCACTCATCTCGATTTTGCACAGTTTCCTTGTTAATGCCTTCTCTTGCATCAATGGTCTCCTTGAATATGGGTATTTCTTATTCCTCTATCTCTGTATTGATCAATAATGTATCCAACCTCTCAATGTTTGCTTTGTCAGATGTCCATACTTGCTCTATTATCGGTTCATGTGTATTGTGTTCAACACTATTCATGTTTCCTCTTTGAGTAATTATCATGCTCCTTCTAATAGGTATTTCCTCTCCTTGATCCCATATCCTATGCCTTTGCATACTTGTGTCTATCATTCACCTCCAATTTGTGTACTCATAATTTGTCACTTTTGCAAAATCTTCTTAATTGCAAGAATTTTGACCTGTTTTAACAAAAATGTCAAAATTCGATAAGGCAATGGTGCCAAATGTAGAGCTAACAATGTAGTATTCCTAGTGGGGAGGTTATTTGGAAGCTATGGAATGATCACCAAAGTATCAACACCTAGCTGGCACAAGTCATACAACTCATATGGTCTCCATTGTACACCATGTCAAATTGCCAAAACAGCTTGTAAGGTCACCAAGTCGTATATTTGTATGATCCAAATCATATAAAATTGTACCTTGTATGATTTGGTACTTATAAAATTAACTGGAATAGGTTTTGCAAGTTAAATCAATTATTTTTGTAATCGATTTCTCTAAACTAGCAATATTTCCTTATTTGGTAGGTTTTGGGTTGCAGCTTTGTTACCAAATAGGGTAAATAAACAACTTGTATGATTTGGTACAAAAATTATACAATTTTTACGAATCCTTGCTATAACTAATATTTAGATCTATAACTCTGCATCACCAATCCTTTCAAAACAAGTTTTGGAAAGTTTTTGTGTCAATTGCTCCAATTCTTCCTAACATGCAAACCCTAAATCAATAACAATGAATTATTTTCATCATGGACAATTCCAAAAATTGTACTACCTGGAGACATCTTTGTATGGCTGTAATTCATCATATAATAAATTCCATTACTTACACCAAGTCTGTAAGGTAACCATGATCATTCATAATGCAATTCCATCCATCTACCATGCCAAGTTTATGTATTAAACATTAAATACACAACCTGCAACAACCAAAATGTATGGTGGAATTCACAAGGGCAAGGAAATGAGAAAAATTATTGTAATATTTAGATTATGAGTAAATGTGTACAATGTAGTCATTGGCATTGCTCACAACCATAACAGTCATCACAATGAACAGTATGTAACTCCACAATCAATACTCCATGAATTATGTATCAACAATGAACTATAAACGAACATGAATGAAAAACCAAAAAAATTAATGGGGGGCTATATAATGCATGCCCAAACCATTCCAAAGTGGTTTTTGAAGCATCACAATATTTACAACTACCATTCCCAAATAATTCTAAAACAAATATTTTACAAGGTTTACTAAGGTCTAATCCGATTTTTATCAAATTAACCCCAAATGAATATTTCACCTTAATTTCATTTCATTTCACATTGTACATTTGCAACCTTGTACATTTTTCTCTTGCTTGTACATTTTGACACTTGTACATTTTAGTCAAAATTGAGCAAAACTACACAAAACTGTGCAAATCCAAAGATCACTTCTTCTTTTGGGAGGTGGATTTGTTGCCTACATCAAGGAGAGAAGATATTAGAGTTGATACACCTCCCCCCATAATGAATTCTTAAATGGTCCAATAGATACTGCTATTATCTTTTGTCAAAGGTACATGAACTAGATCAACCTCTTCTTGAATATGAATTTGTGGCTCCATCTCCTAGATGAAGATGTTGAGATTTGTGTGAGGAGATATTCAACATGCAATATAATGACTATAATATATCCTACAATCTCAAGAGAAAGTAATTGAATCATGAAACAATAAGTAGGTCTCTAAATAACAACTCCAATGGCTAGAAAGGACCCATAGGAACAAGATGTACCTTGTACTAACCATCCAAAACATACTCCTCTTATAGCCTAAAATATTACCAACCACCAAACCAACATGTTGTTAGAGTTAGAATGAACACTCACTATAAGAGAAGAGAAAAAAAAACAAAGGGAATTGACATCTCTTAAATATAGTATGGTTAACAAACCGTTTGTTAGCTTTTTATGGGAGGTAGTATAACCACAAGATGTAAAATAACTAATTTGAGATAACAATAAACTAATGACACAATAATATGCAAGAAAATAATAAGATGAACATCTGTAAATAACTCATTAATATACCATTAATGAAAGTGATAAAAATAGTATAATGCTATAGAATGGAGGACATTAACACTCCATGAATAGATATGAAAGGACTACATTGTACCATACTACTAAACTATAACATACACTCTCTATATTCACTTCCTCTCCTAAAAAACTCCCTATGAAGTCTTTATATAGGAAGATAGATTCCTTGGCCCTTACTCTACCTAAGAATTATTTACATGTGGACTACATGCACATTTACAACTTGCACATTGATACTTGTGCATTTATTACAATACTTGAAGTAATTAACTTACTTCACTCTAAAGTAAACTCCTACTCTAGTTATGTACCAAAGGTGGTACATTTACATAACGCAAATGATGTAATATACTATAACACCGCTACACCAATGAGCTTAGCTAGAGTTGAAGACATCAAATCTTAAGTGTTATGAAAAAGAAATTAGATAAAAAGAGTTTTGAACCTATGACCTTCTTGTTGAAGGCTTTTAAACCATACATGTGCTAATGTGAGAAAAATTTCCAACTGTCATTCTAACAAACTAAGGGAGCTAGTTGTTGGAAATATGTTGAATTTTTTCCATATTATTATGGTGGGTTTAACTCTAAAAGGTACTAGACACTCTCCATATATCGTCATCAGGATTTAGGGCCAAGTCAGGCCCCAAGTAGGGGTTCAGGGGTGACAACTCCCAATAGAATTTTTAGGGTTTCTTAAGATATTTTTAGACCCATATGGGCTATTTAGGGTTAAATATTTGAACCCATGGTATTTCACCAATGGTATTGTGAAATCTATTGTATTGAAGATGGTTAAGTTTATACAATAAGGAGATATTATTATGTTGGGTTCTTTTCCGTAAGGGTTTCCTAGGTGAAATATTATGTTTTGTGTGTATCTATTATCTTATTTTTTCCTTTTATTTTGTATTATTTTTCTAAATTTAGTTTATCAAGACCTTTTGCTCTTCATTTGGTATCAGATCTAGGTTTTTAAGCTTTGTTTAAGGAGTAAGGGTTTCAACCCTATGATAAATTAATTCTTGAGTGGGAGCCATACGTGAAAGAATATAGGTGAAGGAAAATGACCAGAAGCACATGGGTAGATATTGAAAAATTTAATAGATGGAATTTTGAGTTATGAAAACTCAAGATGGAGGATATATTGGTTGATAGAGATTAGTGGATTGTGGTCTTAGGAATAAAACCAACATCAATGACAAATGAGAATTGGTTGAAGATCGATAGGAAGGAAAGGAGTTCTATCAGATTGTGCTTATATGATTTGGTATTATTGAATGTATTGATAGAGACCATGATAAAGTTGTTATAGGATAAGCTAGGAACTTTGTATAAGGAAAAGTCATTGGTAAATAAACTCTTTCTCTGAAAGAAGTTGTATTCATTTTGTATGAATTATGGTGACTCTGTGGCTGAAAATCTGAATGCTTTTAATACTGTGGTAAGTCAATTAAACTATGTTGAAGTAAAAATGGATGAAGAGGAAAAGTATATTATTTTAATTTGTTCATTATCTGATTCATGGGATAACCTAGTTATGGCTATCACCAATACTACTTCTAAATTGAAAGTAGAGGATATAGTAGGAATATTGCTATCTAAGAAAATGATATAAAAATATTTTGAGGATTATCATCAGAAGGATACCTTAGTTGTGAGAGGTTGTTCTCAAGAAAGAGGCAAAAAGAAATCAAAATAAAGGAAATAAAGATCTAGGGGTAAATATGTTGCTCCAAAAAAGAGGAAATTCTAGAAGTGTGGTAAAATAGGGCATTATAAAAGAGACTGCAGATCAATAATAGTCAATCATTTGATGAAATTTTTTTTGTAGAAATGAAGACCATAAATAAATATTCAGGGGACTTCTTCTTAGCTACAACATGCTCAAGTGAATGCCATGACTTATAGTTGATTGAATTAAGTGCTTCCTTTCATATGAATACTCAAAGGAAGGGGTTTTGTGAATATGAAAAGATAAATGGAGGTGAATTCTTCCTAGGGGACAAATAAACATATACAATCATAGGTCTAGGAAGAGTCAATTTGAGGTTAAAATATGGAAGAATTAAAACCCTTCCTAGTGTGTTGCATATTCTAGGTTTGACAAGGAATTTGATATATGTGAGTAAGATGAATGATGCAGGTGTGATTATGGTATTCAATAAGGATAGTTACAAGATGGTTCATGGAGTCTTGGTGTTGGAAAGAGGAGTTTGTATAGGAACTCTATTCAGAATTGAGGCTAGCACTATAAGTATTTATTGTAATAACTCTTTAGTTGTAGAGGAGAATAATATGGTTTAAGTGGCTCCGAGTATTCTTGTAGTGAAGACAATGTTGTGGCATCAACGCATGGGGTATATTGGTGAGAAAGGTCTTTGAACATTAAAAATGAAAGGTATGGATGAAGGAATTTTGTATTGCCCATTAAATTTTGATTTTTGTGAGCATTGTATTTTTTGAAAGCAAACCCAAGACAAGTTCTCTAGTAGTGCTACAAGATCTGAAGGAATTTTACATCTAGTTCATAGTGATGTGTTTAGACCTGCAAAAGTAC
Organism: Wollemia nobilis; assembly: GCA_028583015.1. Classification (NCBI taxonomy): domain Eukaryota; kingdom Viridiplantae; phylum Streptophyta; class Pinopsida; order Araucariales; family Araucariaceae; genus Wollemia; species Wollemia nobilis. The sequence continues at coordinate 11,368,255 of JAQPPZ010001772.1, read as the reverse complement.
CATCGTTAGGTAAATCTATCTATTTTGTTACATTTATAGATGACTTTTCAAGAAAGACCTGGGTATATATTTTACAGAACAAATATGATGTTTTCAATAAATTTAAATATTTCAAGACTCTTGTAGAAAATCATATAGAGAAAAAGATAAAGGTTTTGAGAAGTGATAATAGTGGTGAGTATTGCTCTAATGAATTTGAGCAGTTTTGTAAGGACTATAGAATAGAAAGGTAATACACCACAAAAAAATGGAGTTGCAAAACGGATGAACAAAAAATTGATGGATAAGACCATAATAATGCTAAGTGGTGTAGGGTTAGAAAGGAAATTCTGGACATAAGCCATGTTGATTGCTTATTACCTAATCAACAGATCTCCTACCTCAATTTTTGTGGACTAGACTCTACAAGTTGTGTGGACTTGTAAGAAACCCTCTCTCAGTCATACAAGGGTTTTTGGTTGTGATTCTCATATGTATGTCCAAAAAGAGAAAAGGACTAAGCTAGACTATAAATATAAAAAATGCATATTTGTGGGTTATAGTATTGGTGTTAAAGGATATAAGTTGTGGAATCCAAAAACATAAAATATTGTTTATAGTTGTAATATGATCTTTAGAGAAACAAAAGGGGTTCCAAAATAGAAAATGCAACCAAGCAGAGTACCTGAAATAGTTTAAGATTGGAATAGGAGGAAGAAATTATGGTATAACCTGGTGCTATAGAAGAAGATGAACTAAAGAGAGGGTTTGAAGGGGAAAATTTAGATGAAGAAGGTAATAAGGAAGCTGAATATGAACTCCAAGTTTGAGGAGATAAAATCGAGTGAGAAGACTCCAAAAAAGGTATAGCCCTTCAAATATTTGTTCTACATTTAATATATCAGTTACTAATGAAGAACCTAAGATTGTAAAGGAGGCACTTTATTCAAGTGAGAATAAGTCTTAGAAAAAGACTATGGATAAAGAAATGGAGTCCCTGGATAAAAATAAGTCATGGGACTTGGTGAAATTACCCCTGGAAGAAAACCAGTCGTTTGTAAGTGGGTATTCATGAAGAAGTACAATATAGAAGGAAATTTGGAGAAGTACAAGGATTTCCTAGTAGCAAAAGGATTTTCTCAAGTTGAAGAAATTGAATTTGGTGAGATTTTTTCTCCTATGGCTAAACTAACTTCAATTAGATTTATGTTGGCTATTTCTATTGTTTTTGATCTTGAAATAGAATAGATGGATGTAAAGACAACATTTCTACATGGTGAAATTGATGAAGATATATATATATATATATATATATATATATATATATATATATATATATATATATATATATATATATATATATATATATATATATATATATATATATATGTCATAAACAAAATGCTTTAGGCTAAAAGGTAAGGAGGACTTGGTATGCAAGTTGAAAAAGTCTCTTTATGACTTGAAGCAATCTCCAAGAATGTGGAATTAAAAATTTGATAGGTTTGTTTTGACACTTGGACTTGAAAAAGCAAAGTAGATCCATGTGTGTATTTTAAACAAGAAGGTGAAAATTTTGTTATCATTGTTTTGTATGTGGATGACATGTTGTTAATTGGTAACAATAAGGAGATGATAAAGTTACTAAAATCTTAGTTATATTTTGAATTTGACATGAAGGATTTGGGTGCTACAAAATTTATTTTGGGTATGGAAATAATAAGGGATCATGAAAATAGAAATTTGTGGTTAAATCAAAAGAAATACATTGATTTGATACTACATAGGTTTAGATGCATGATTGTAAACCAATATGTACTTCATATATTTTTGGTCAAAAGTTATCTATTGAACAATGTCATAAAACAGATGAAAAAATTGAAGAAATGCATCATGTTCCTTATGCTAGCATTGTTGGTAGTCCAATGTATGCAGTGGTATGTACTAGACCTGATATTGCACATGTAGTAGGAGTAATTAGCAAATATATGTCCAATATAAGAAAGGAACATTGAACTGCTATGAAGAGGATCTTCAGATACTTGTGTGGAACTTCAAAATATGTTATATATTACCAAGAAAAATCTAGAGATAGTAATATTGTAAATCTACAAGGTTTTGTGGATGTTGATTGGGTTGGAGATCTGGACAAGAGAAGATCCATGAGTGCTTATGTGTTCAAACTATTTGGAGGGGTAGTAAGTTGGATGAGTAAAAAGTAATCAATGGTTGCTTTATCCACAACATAGGCATAGTACATTATAGTAAATCATGTTTGTAAAGAAGCAGTGTGGATATAGAGGTTGTGTTCAACATTTGGTCTTAGAAAAAATGTTGTGAGAATTGATAGTGATAGTCAGAGCGCAATATTTTTTGCCAAAAATCCTGATTTTTATGATCAATCAAACCATATTGATATCAAGCACCATTTTGTGAGAGAGATGGTTGAAGGGAAGTGGGTGATGCTAGAGAAAGTTGATATAGAGAATAATGTTGTTCATTCATTAACAAAGGTTATACTTGCTTAGAGTTTTTCTTGGTGTAGAATATATATGGGTATGGTTGTCCTTAACAGTTGACAATGGAAGTTCTTGACCCTTATGGAAAGTATTCAACAAGTGGGAGAATGTTGGAAATATGTTGAATATTTTTCATGTTATTATGGCGAGGTTAACTCTAAAAGGTACTGGACACTCTCCATGTATCCTCGTTGAGGTTAGGGGGTGAAATCCCTAAAGAGCATGAACTTATACTGAGAGGGGGGTGAACAGTATAAGTCTTAACCATTTAATAATTTTAATTTCGGATAGCAGTGGCATCAACACAACATTAAACAAGACAGAAAACATCACACATTGAAGACTCATTTTTAACGTGGTTCACCCAGAATGGCTGGGCTACGTCCACAAAACTTTTCTCTAAAATATTATCTCAAATTCTTTGGGAAACCTTCCCAATTACAAAGTTTATGAGCCTCGGCTCAAAGGAGATACCTTCCCCTAACTCTGCTCTGACTGGTGATCCTCTAGAAGACCTCTGCCTCAGCTGCCCTTAGCAAATGGAACTCTATCCACAGAAGACACCTGTCTTCCCTGCTCTGGTTGGAGACCTCTGTCCTCAACTCTATCACCTCAAAGCTGGTCCTCGAATCTGCACCAAACACAGTCCTTCGTTCTAGCACAAATGTCTTTGTCCTCTTTTTTTGGTCTACACAAAAACAGTCCTTTTTCCACATTCTTTGTCCTCTTTTTTTGGTCTACACAAAAACATAGTCCTTCGCTCTTTCTACGTAATTACTAGCCGCATAGTCTTCGCGCACTCTGCTCCCTTGCGATCTCTCTCACTTGGAAGATTCGACAGAATGCACTCTGCTCTCGATGATCGAACTTCTTCTCTTCGCACAGTCTGTGAACGCCGCTCTTCGAACGCACACTTCGATCGATGTCATTTTCTCTCCAAGCAGCCCTACTTTTATACTAAAACTTTCAAGATCAAAACCTTGATCTTAGTCGGCTACTACCCTTAACTTCGTCGACTGCAAAACCCTAAACTGCGTCGGCTCAAATTCAACTCTGTCGGCTTCAACCGCCTCTATGGTTCTGTAGCTTTTCTCGTGAAACTACAACATGTCACGATATCGCGACACCTTTGCAACCGAACACTATCTTATGGCTTTTGTCATGATATCGCGACACTTTTTGCTTCTGCTGACGTCATCTTCTCTTCTGTCATGAAATCGTGACCCTTCTGACTTCATGGCCTTCTTCTCTGCTTTTGTCACGAAATCGTGACACTACTGCCTTTGCTGACGTCATCTTCACTCCTATCGTGAAATCGTGACCCTTCTCGCTTTCTCAACCTTTTCTCGGCTTGCACTAGCAAAAATGGAACATGTCACGAAATCGTGACACTTTCGCTGCCTTGAGCTTCTCTCTGCCTTACTCCCATGAAACTGGAACATGTCACGAAATCGCGACGCTTTTGTCTTCATAGCCTTCCTTTCTGCTTTTGTCATGAAATCATGACACTTCTCCTATAGAAGACCTGCTTCCAGTTTCTATCATGAAATCGTGACACTTTCTCCATCCGTACGCTTTTCTTTCATCCTGTCACGAAATCGTGACGCTTTCAGCTTTCGTACGCTTTCTTTGTAGCCCGTCACGAAATCATGACGCTTCTCATTTCAGACTCTTCCCTTTGCTGCATGTCACGAAATCATGATAGTTCTCACTTTGAGCTTTTTAGCATGTCACAAAATCATGACTGTTCTCACTTCGAACTCTTCAGCATGTCACGAAATCGTGACACCTTTCGAGTAACTTTCTCTCTCTTTGAACTTGTCATGAAATCATGACAGTTCACACTGTGGACTCTCCTTCTGCATCATGTCATGAAATCGTGACACTTTTTCATCCGTACAATCTTCTTTGCAATATGTCATGAAATCGTGACACTTTTCCTTCTCTGCCTTCTTGCACTTTTCGAGTCGCGAAAATGCGACATGTCGTGAAATCGTGACACTTTCCACCTTGCTCTCCTTCTCTGCCAACATGTCATGAAATCGTGACAGTTTTCCAACTTCTTCTCTCTCTTCCAACATGTCGTGAAATCATGATAGTTTTGCGCTTTCTTCTCCTCTAAATACCATTTTTCTTTCTCTCTCCTCTAACATGTCGCGAAATCGTGACAGTTTTTCCAGCCTGCTGCATACTTTTTCTAACTTGTCTTTTTTTCTTTGATCTTTTGCAAATGGGCTACTATGATCTTCTTGGAAACCCACTGTCCATGCTCTAAGAAATCTGACATTAAATCAAATTCCTTCAAGAGCTTCTTGACATCAATGACAACTTCTACACTTGAGCAAAGGCAATGTACCCAAGGTACCCAAAATTGCCAACAATCTCCCCCTTTGTCATTGATGGCAAACCTTTACTGAAAACACATCTCAATAGCCAAAACTGAAACCAGCTGTGCTAACAACTGAGAATCTACCTTTGAAGTTTTGCTCCCCCTGACTTGAAGCTCTTCTCTTCACTTGAAGCTCTCCCCCTTACTCATATCTCTCCCCCTTTGTCATCAATGGCAAAGGGTCACCTTTGGGGCTCGGGACTAAGAAAGAGCCTCTTAGCTTGGTCCCTCCCCCACCTCCTGATGAGGTGATTAATTCTAGGGTGGGAGAACAACTCCCAATTTCTCCCTTAAATACTCAAACGTATCTCTTGGAAGAGGTTTGGTGAAGATATCGGCAATCTGCTCTTTAGTAGACACATACTCTAGCTTGACCTGCTTGTCTTGCACTTTCTCCCTTAGAAAATGATATTTGATGGAAATGTGCTTCGTCCTTGAGTGCATTACCAGATTTTTGGAAATACTTATGGCACTTGTATTATCACAAAGAATGGAGATGGGTTGTTCATGCTTGACTTTGAAATCCTCCAAGGTGGTTTTCATCCATAAAACTCTGTGTGCACCCGACCACTTGCTGCTATGTATTCAGCCTCTGCCATAGATAAGGAAGCTGAAGGTTGTTTCTTACTTAGCCAAGAGACCAAACTCTTTCCCGGAAAGAATGCTCCACCACTAGTGCTTTTCCTATCATCAATACTGCCTGCCCAATCTGCATCTGTATAAGCTGTGAGGGTGAAATCATCACCTTTGGGATACCAAAGCCCAAAGTCCATAGTGCCCTTCAAATATCTGAATATCCTCTTAACTGTTGTAACATGAGATTCTTTTGGAGCTGCTTGAAATCTTGCTACTAACCCAATGGCCTGCATGATATCTGGTCTGGTAGCTGTATTGTATAGTAAACTGCCAATCATAGATCTGTACAACCTCTGATCTGTCACTGGAGATTCATCATCTTTACTCAGATTGCACCTTGTAATCATTGGAGTACACACGGGTTTGTTGTCCATCATCCCAAATTTCTTCAACATTTCTTTGATATACTTTCCATGAGAGAGAAATATACCATTTTTTGATTGCGCAATCTGAAGACCTAAAAAGAATGACAGCTCTCCAATCATAGACATCTCGAATTCCTTCTGCATGGTGTTAGCAAAAACTTTGCACATCTGAGTATTATTTCCCCCAAAAATAATATCATCAACATAGACAACTATAATCAACATATCATCATCTTCATTCTTAATATACAAGTTGCTATCTGCCACGCCTTTCCTGAAGCCTTGCTCATGAAGATACCCATCAAGTCTTGAGTACCAAGCCCCGGGTGCTTGCTTTAACCCATACAAAGCCTTTTTTAGTTTACACACATAGTCTGACTGTTCCGAGAGAGACACTCCTTCTGGCTGTTCTATGTAGACTTCTTCTACCAACACCCCATTTAGAAAAGCCGACTTTACATCCATTTGATATACCTTGAATGATTTGAAGCTTGAAAGGGCCAAAAACATTATGATAGCTTCAAGACGAGCAACGAGCGCAAACGTCTCTTCGAAATCAATACCTTCTACTTGAGCATAACCTTTACAGACTAACCTAGCTTTGTTTTCGACAATCTTTCCATCCTCATTGAGTTTATTTCTGAATATCCATTTTGTGCCAATGACATTCTTGTCCTTAGGTCTTGGAACCAAATCCCGGGTTTCACTTTTCTCTATTTGATTTAGCTCTTCATCCATTGCTTTTACCCAAAACTTATCTGTACATGCTTCACTGAAATCTTTTGGCTCAATTTGAGATAGCAATGAAACATTCGCAGAATCATGTGAAGGAATGACTCTTCTTCTTGTTTGCCTACTATTTGGATCACCAATGATCAAGTCTTTGGGATGATGTTTCTGAACATACCGTGAAGGAGTTTTGGGAAGCGATTGTTGTCTTTCCTCTTCTTCATCTGAAACCTCTCTGAATTCTTCTTGACAGATTTCATCACTGAGTTCCTTGACTGGTTCTCTTATCCCTGTCTTTTCATCTACTGTTACATTTATGCTTTCTACAACTGTATGAGTTCTTTTGTTGAAGCATCTGTAGGCCTTGCTTCTGCTGGAATATCCAAGAAAAATTCCCTCATCACACCTAGGATCAAACTTACCCAAATTCTGATCTTCCCTTCCGATGAAGCACTTACTCCCGAACACTTTGAAGTATTTTACTGTAGCTGGTCTTCCTTTCCACAACTCATAAGGAGTTTTATGATGATTGACTCTGAGTTGAGCCCCGGTGATGATGTAGACTGTTGTACTGACTGCTTCTCTCCAAAAGCCATCTGAAAGTTTTGACTCATTTAACATTGCTCTAGCCATATTTTCAACGAGTTCTATTTTTCCTTTCAACTACTCCATTTTGTTGAGGAGTTCTTGCTGCTTGAATATTCTCTTTTGATTTCGTGTTGCTCATAGTATTCCACAAATTCATTTGAAGTGAACTCTCCTCCTCTATCTGATCTTAAGCATTTGATTCTCTTGTCGGTCTCATTTTCAATCATTTCTTTAAAAGCTTTAAATTTTTCAAAAGCTTCGATTTTTCTTTGAGAAAAGTAACCCAAGTCATTCTAGAATAATCATCTATAAATAGCATGAAGTAGCTTTCTCCCTGAATGCTCCGAGTTCTGGTAGGGCCACACAAATCAGTATGAATAAGATCCAATGGATTTGAAGAAGTATACCCTTTTGATTTAAAACTGGTTTTGGTCTGTTTTCCATGTTGACAAGGACCGCAAATGATGTTATGGGGCCTTTTTATTTTGGGCAAGTCTCTAACTGCTTCCTTGTTACTAATATTGACAAGATTATCAAAGCTCAAATGCCCCAATATTTTATGCCATAACCAACTCTCATCTTCTTGAGTTAGAAAACACTTTTCCCTTTTTATCTCACTTAGCATGTAAAGATTGTTTGGAGTCCTGGTAGCACTAGCAATGAGTTTTCCATTTTTTTCTTTACTTATTTCACATCTATCTGAAAAGAAAGATACTATGTGCCCTTGATCACAAAGTTGACTCACACTAAGAAGATTATGTCTTAGACCTTCTACATAGAGCACATTTTCTATTTTGGATTTCCCATCCAAACTAAGAGTCCCTTTACCACAGATTTTAGCGGACCTGTTATCTCCAAAACTGACTGTTCCTCTGTTTGTTTTTTTTAAGACCAAAAACTTTTCCTTTTCACCAGTCATATGTTTTGAACAACCACTATCAAGATACCATTTTTCTACTTTGTCTTGAGCATGAAAAGCAGTTTGAACTATCATTGACTTAGATTTGATCTCATTCCTCTTTTTAGTGAACTCAAGGCTAAATCTATCCAAACTGCACATCCTTGCTATATGCCCAAAATTCTTGCACTTGTAACACATGATATTTTTATTCATAAGAGGTGCAAACGAGTTAACATTTTCCTTACTATGGCTATTCAGAGACTTATTGCAATGCATAGCTATGTGACCAAATTTCTTACAGGAAAAACAATAGCCATGGAAGGTATTATGTAACCTGTTTTGATGCCTTGGATGATTGTTCTTCTTGTGATCAACTGGAATCCACTGCTCTTCAGGATGAAGCTTGACCTTGCTCGTAGACCCTGTTTCATGAATGGTGATACCATCCTTCTTTTGCTTTTCACACGGAGTATTCTGTCCGAGAGTCAACTGTTCCAACTTCACTCTAAGAGACATAATCTCTTCTTCTAGTTTCTCACAATCGGCTTCCTTTCCTTTTAGAGCCTGTGTCGAACCTGTTCAACCTTCTTCCCTTCTTCGACTAGAATTTTGAAGTCTATAACACTTTGAGACAATTCTGATCTTGCTATCTCTTCTTCCTGACATTGATGCTTGAGAACAAAATTCTCTTCCCTAAATTTCTCAAGCTTTCTCAAAGCCAAGAGGAATTCATCTTTGAGATCGAACTCAACCTCTTCATTTCTTTCTGAATCTGTATGTTCCTCTGATAGATCCTTCTCCAAGCTGTTAGGCTCTTTTTGGAGTGACCCGCTCTGATACCAATTGAAGAACATGAACTTATACTAAGAGGGGGGGTGAACAGTATAAGTCTTAACCATTTAATAATTTTAATTTCAGATAGCAATGGCATCAACACAACATTAAACAAGACAGAAAACATCACACATTGAAGACTCATTTTTAACGTGGTTCACCTAGAATGGCTGGGCTACGTCCACAAAACTTTTCTCTAAAATATTATCTCAAATTCTTTGGGAAACCTTCCCAATTACAAAGTTTATGAGCCTCGGCTCAAATGAGATACCTTCCCCTAACTCTGCTCTGACCGGTGATCCTCTAGAAGACCTCTGCCTCAGCTGCCCTTAGCAAATGGAACTCTATCCATAGAAGACACCTGTCTTCCCTGCTCTGGCTGGAGACCTCTGTCCTCAACTCTATCACCTCAAAGCTGGTCCTCGAATCTGCACCAAACACAGTCCTTCGTTCTGGCACAAATGTCTTTGTCCTCTTTTTTTGGTCTGCACAAAAACACAATCCTTCTCCATAATGTCTTTGTCCTATTTTTTTGGTCTACACAAAAACACAATCCTTTGCTCTTTCTACGCAATTACTACCGCATAGTCTTCGCGCACTCTGCTCCCTTGCGATCTCTCTCACTTGGAAGATTCGACAGAATGCACTCTGCTCTCGACGATCGAACTTCTTCTCTTCACACAGACTACGAACGCCGCTCTTCGAACGCACACTTTGATCGATGTCATTTTCTCTCCAAGCAGCCCTACTTTTATACTAAAACTTTCAAGATCAAAACCTTGATCTTAGTCGACTGCTACCCTTAACTTCGTCAGCTACAAAACCCTAAACTACATCGGCTCAAATTCAACTCTGTCGGCTTCAACCGCCTCTGTGGTTCTATAGCTTTTCTCGTGAAACTACAACATGTCATGATATCATGACACCTTTGCAACCGAACACTATCTTATGGCTTTTGTCATGATATCGTGACACTTTCTACTTCTGCTGACGTCATCTTCTCTTCTGTCATGAAATCGTGACCCTTCTGACTTCATGGCCTTCTTCTCTGCTTTTGTCATGAAATCGTGACACTACTACCTTTGTTGACGTCATCTTCACTCCTATCATGAAATCGTGACCCTTCTCGCTTTCTCAACCTTTTCTCGGCTTGCACTAGCAAAAATGAAACATGTCACGAAATCGTGACACTTTCGTTGCCTTGAGCTTCTCTCTGCCTTACTCCCGCAAAACTGGAACATGTCATGAAATCATGACACTTTTGTCTTCATAGCCTTCCTTTCTGCTTGTCATGAAATCATGACACTTCTCCTATAGAAGACCTGCTTCTAGTTTCTGTCATGAAATCATGACACTTTCTCCATCCGTACGCTTTTCTTTCATCCTGTCACGAAATCGTGATGCTTTCAGCTTTCGTACGCTTTCTTTGTAGCCCGTCGCGAAATCGTGACGCTTCTCATTTCAGACTCTTCCCTTTGCTGCATGTCACAAAATCATGACAGTTCTCACTTCGAGCTTTTTAGCATGTCACGAAATCATGATAGTCCTCACTTCGTCTTTTGCAGCATGTCACGAAATCATGACTGTTCTCACTTCGAACTCTTCAACATGTCACAAAATCGTGACACCTTTCGAGTAACTTTCTCTCTCTTCGAACTTGTCGTGAAATCATGACAGTTCACACTATGGACTCTCTTTTCAGCATCATGTCACGAAATCGTGACACTTTTTGGTCCGTACAATCTTCTTTGCAATATGTCACGAAATCGCGACACTTTTCCTTTTCTGCCTTCCTGCACTTTTCGAGTCGCGAAAATGCTGACACTTTCCACCTTGCTCTCCTTCTCTGCCAACATGTCGTGAAATCGTGACAGTTTTCCGCTTCTTCTCTCTCTTCCAACATGTCATGAAATCGCGACAGTTTTGCCAGCACTTTCTCTCTCCTCTAACATGTCGCGAAATCGTGACAGTTTTCTTTTCTTCTCTAAACGCGGTTTTTCCACTCTCTGCATACTTTTTCTAACTTGTCTTTTTTTCTTTGATCTTTTGCAAATGGGCTACTATGATCTTCTTGGAAACCCACTTGTCCATGCTCTGAATAATCTGACATTAAATCAAATTCCTTCAAGAGCTTCTTGACATCAATGACAACTTCTACACTTGAGCAAAGGCAATGTACCCAAGGTACCCAAAATTGCCAACAACCCCCCGATGGAAGTTTTAGGGTTTCTTAAAAAAATTTAGACCCATATGGGCTGTTTAGGGTTAAATATTTGAACCCATGGCTTTTCGCCCATGGTATTGTAAAATTCATTCTTGTGTTGGTGTTTTTTAATTGCACTTGCATTAGGGTTTGAAGAGAGATAAGAGATGAACATTATTGTATTGAAGATAGTTAATTTTATACGATAAAGAGATATTACTGTGCTGGGTTTTTTTTCCCTTAAGGGTTTTCCAAGTGAAATACTATGTTATGTGTGTATATGTTATCTTCTTCTTTTTACTTTGATTCTGTATTTACTATTTTTCTAGATTTAGTTTATTAGGACCTTTTGCTCTTCACTAATATCACAAAAGAGAAAAATTCCAATTAGGTCTATTTTGCATAAAGTCCCACAAAATAATAACAATTCCTTGAACTAATGTCACCAGTTTATAGAGCTCAAAAAACTATACAATTTATAAATTGGGCTCAAAATGCTTCCACATGCAAAACTTATGGCCTCTGGAAGATTGGGCATATAAGAGCTAAAAAAAGAAAAAAAAATTACAAACCTTAGTAAATTTATGATCAATAAAAAATTACCATTTTTCACCTCCTAGTGTCACCTCTACTAACCTTATTTCTTGATAGGACCACAAATTGGGATAGTAAATGGTGAATGAGAGCCTTAAATTTGGCATAAGGTGGTTGGTTGGATCCATATATATATATATATATATTTGGATAGAAATTTTGTTTAGACTGGCAATGGTCTACATGGGACTTGAGACCTAAATCTCACAATGTGAGGCCCTAACCACTACACCACCAGCGTGGACATGCTTAGAAAAGAGGGCACTTTCCTTTATGCATTACTAGTGCAAAGAAAAAACATCTTCTACTAGCACAAATAATAGTATTCGATGTGACTTGAACATGAGACCTCCCACATGGAATCCAATAATCTAACCATTGATCATAATATTTTAATTGACACAAAGCCTATTTACATCAATTTGAAATAGAGAGCATACCATAATTATTGGACATTTTGAGTCCATAGGTTTGTCATTGATTTCAGGACATGAAATTGTCATTGAAGCCAAAGAGTGAATCACCATTGATGCTAGAATGCCAAAAGGAACAATGCAAAAGTCTGATAGTAAAGGAGCTTCATAATATTTATTTTTAAATATTATGGGAAGCAAATTAAAATGTTTTTAATTAAAACCACAATGGGCATAATATAACAAGTTTTTATAAAAATCAAGGAGGCTTTAATTTTAGATTAAAAAGCCCATGAAAAGATTTAATATTTAATTTATAATTATTTAAATTCAAAATTGAATTTAAATTTTATAAATAAATATTATTCAAATGACAATACCAAATGTCATTTTTTTCGATGTGCAAATAAGATATTATCCCCACCGACGTGAAGAAGGAATAAATCAAAATGCATATATATATATATATATATATATATATATATATATATATATATATATATATATAGGAATTTGCTAAGGCCCAAACAAATGTAATTTTGCAATTCAAGTTTGAACATGTTGCATTATGTGGAGGAGAGAGAGAGAATCATGCGCAACATAACTCCCACAATATGAGGTATTGAAAAAGATAAGGCACCAAGATCCTAGCACCATTCGGTGGCTGGTGCAGGTGGCATAGGTTTGGTGCTTGTGAAAGGGAGGTTACGGGTTCAAAACCCGACGACAACAATTTTTGAGGAAGCCCTTTTTGTTTTGGTTTTGACGCTAGTGGATAGGACAAAGAGTGCATGGGGAGTTTAGCTCCCACATGAGTGCTTAGCTCACGTGATAGCCAAGGCCACGGCTAAGGCACTTGAGGAGGCATCGTTGTGGGTTCAAAACCCACTAAGGGCAAACATAATAATTTTGGTTTAAATTTTTGTTTGCCCTAAGGTTGTTGTGAGTATATTGGGAGGTATAAGGTGATAATTTAATTGGATTAATTTACCTAAGTGTTAACGTGATTTTTGGGCATGGTAAAAGTTGTTCTTGATTAAGTTGCATTATTTTATAAATTATTTTATTTGACAAGTGCAATTTAAGAAAGGAGTTATAAGTAGAAATTATGTTATATATTACAAGAGGTTTTGATGAAAATTATGATGTTGAAATTTATTATTGAGATGGAGCAATAAGGTGTATTTGGGATTTAATTTATCTTTTTGTTTGAGGTAAATTGTGAAAAGTGTTAGGGTGATAATTCTTGTCATCTAACCCTTTGTACTTGGCAAAGAAAATTGTGAAAATTGATACTAGGTTTTGAAGATCATTTTACATCAAGAAAAAGGTATGGGCATATTCTTCCATGGTTGATTTGATTGGTTGGTTTTATAGAAAACAACTTTGGAGTGAAAAGGACTTAATTAGGTTTCCTTATTTGAGTGTGTTGAGTTAATGCTTCAAGGTTTTTCTGGAATAAAGAGTTGTCGTTAAAATCTTATTTGATAAGCATTGTTGTTAAAGCCATTGGTTAAGTGAAGAACTTTAACTAGGGTTTGGAAAGAACATGAGTATCATTGTTATGTGAGATTGGTTGATGAGTATTGTTGAAAACATTTTGGTGAGTATTCATATGCTTGGACTAGGGTTTGTGAGCAAGGATAATTTTATTGAGTGATTGGTTGAGTAGAGTTGGTTGAGCCTAGCCAAGTGGATGTGTGAAAGTAATTGTTTAAGTTATATGAAACAAATTGTTCTATATTTTGAATTGATTTGAGAAAGAGGTTGAATGTTGATAAGTGTGAAACATATTGAGTCTCTAACAATTCTATTTATGTTTCTATGAGATTGGACAAGTTCAAGTGTGGACTTGTTGAGAAAATTTGAGGTAAGTCTTTGAGAAGACTTGTGGACAGACTTGTATGAGATTTTGTGAAAGCTTACAATACAGATCAGAGGACAGAGTTTGGTGCAGATTTGAGGATAGGTTTATACCAGACCAGAGATAGAGATAAAGTAGATTTGTGCTAAACTGAAGGACTATGTTTAGTACAAATTTGAGACAAATATTTGAAGGTGACAGAGTATAGAAGATGACACTCTCTAGTGGATAGAGATCCATTGGCCAGGGTAGTGAGGATAGGTGTCTTCAGTGGATAGAGATCCAGTAGCCAGAGCAGTGGGGACAATAGTTCTTATAAAATATCACCAGTCAGAACTAAGGAGAAAGAAGTTCTCATATGGATAGAGATACACAAAATTTATTAGGGGATTGGTATCTCCTTTGGATAGAGGTCCATAAAAATTGTAGGGAAAGGATTCCCAAGAGAATTTATTTGAGAAAAATTTATAAGAAATATTTTCTTCGTGGAGTAGCCCACATTGGGTGAACCACATAAAAATCATGTCTCTCATGTGTGTGATGCTTTGTGTGATGTTTACTTCTGTTTATATTGTTGATGTTATTATTTGGATTAAAAAGCAAAAAGTTTTATCTTATACTGTTCACCCCTCTCTCAGTATAAGCACATGTTCTTCAATTGGTATCAGAGCAGGTCTCTCCATGAAAATACTAACAGCTTGGAGAAGGATCCATCTAAAGCACACATGACTTCAGAAAATGAATAGGAGACTATGTTTGATATGAAAGAGGAATTATTTGCTGCTCTCAAAAAATTGCAAAGAATTAGAGAAAATAATTCAAGCTTGAAGGAACAAATTCAAGAGGATGAAGAAGCAAGGATGGAACTTCTATAAAATCTCACAGAACTCAAGATAAGGGTAGAATAAGGAAATGAAATTGAGCAGGATATGATAGATCTATTAAGAGCAAGAGAAACATAATGTGAAATATTGGAAGTAGAAATTGTTTATCTAAGGAATGAAGCTGAAAGGACCAAGGCACTACAAGATGTATAATATGAGAAACACAAAAAGGAATCAAGTCTTCAAGAAGCAAAAACTTCAAACAAAGATAGGCAAGCTAAGGATATCAAAAAATAAGAAAGCAAAGAAGAACCTTGGATAAGAATTAATCATAAAAGTAGAAGCACTCCACCACAATCTAAAAGGCATCCAAATAGGTTACATAATTTCTTCCATGGTCATTGCTTTTCTTGTAATAAATATGGTCATAGAGCTATACACTGTATTAGTCATAGAAGAAACGATGTCAATAGAAATTTAAATTCTTTTGCACCTCTTATGGATGATGATGTTATATGCTACAAATGCAATAATTTTTGGCACAAGGCTAGATGGTGTAAAATGATACTTCCTGAGTCTAGAAAAATAGTTTCAACAACTAGGAAAGATGAAAAGAAAAATATTAAGGCTCGATCAATGTTAGTTCAAACAACCCTTCATGCTTAGGATAAAGAAGAAAAATTGTATCTTGATAGTCGTTGTTCTAGTCACATGATAGGATACAAAGACAAATTCATTGTATTAAAAGAAACCAATAGAGAATCAGTAAGTTTTGGTGATAATGGATCAGCAAGGATTAGTGGAAGAGGAACTCTAAGTTTAGATAATGGGAAAACAAGAACATAAAATGTGTTGTATGTTAAAGGGTTAAAACATAATATGCTAAGTATAAGTCAACTTTGTGATCAAGGGTATATGGTTACTTTCCACCTAGATAGATGTGAGATAAGAAAATTAGAAAATGGAAAAATCATCGCCAATGCAAGAAGAACCCCAAACAATCTATACATGCTTAATGAGATCAAAGGGGAAAAGTGCTTTCTATCACAAGAAGATGAGAGTTTGTTGTGGTATATAAGATTGGGTCACTTAAATTTTGACAACATAGTCAACATAAGTAATAAACAGGCCATCAAAGACTTAACCAAAATAAGAAGACCACAAAACATAATCTGTGCACCTTGTCAACATGGAAAGCAAACTAGGACAAGCTTTAAGTAAAAAGGATATGTGTCACCTAAGCCATTGAGTCTAATACATACTGATCTATGTGGTCCTACCATAATACAAAGTATTCAGGGTGAGAGTTACTTTATATTGTTTATAGATGATTACTCCAGAATGGTTTGGGTAGCTTTCCTAAAATATAAGTCAAAGGTTTTTGAAAACTTCAAAGCATTTAAGGAACTGGTTGAAAATGAAACTGGCAAAAGGATTAAGTGTATGAGATCTGATAGAGGAGGATAATTTACCTCAAATTAATTTGAAGAGTTTTGTGAACAACATGAAATCAAAAGAGAATATTCAGTAGCAATAACTCCTCAACAAAATGGAGTAGTTGAAAGGAAAAATAGAACTGTTGAGAATATGGCTAGAGCTATGCTAAATGAGTCTAAGCTCTCAGATGGATTCTAGAGAGAAGAATAAAACACATCAGTATACATAATCACTAGGGCTCAAATGAGGGTAAACCATCACAAGACTCCATATAATATTTGGAAATGAAGATCAGACACTATAAAACATTTCAAGATTTTTGGAAGCAAGTGTTACATAAGACGAGAAGATCAAAACTTGGGTAAGTTTGACCCTAGATGTGATGAGGGAATTTTTCTTGGTTATTCCTCAAGGAGTAAAGCCTACAGATGCTTCAACAAGAGAACACATACCATTGTAGAAAGTATAAATGTAACAATTGATGAGAAGATTAATTCAAGAGAACCAGTTCAGTAAATTATGTATCAGAAAGATGGAAGTTGTCAAGAAGAGTTTCGTGAGGAATCAGATGAAGAAGGAAAATAAATACAAAGACTTCTTCCTAAAACTCCATTCAAATATGTAAAGAAGCATCATCCAAAAGAGCAAATAATTAGGAATTCAAATGAAATACAAACAAGGATGTTAGCATATCATGATGTATATGATGTATTTATTCTATTATTGTATAAGGGGCAAAATAACGCATAATGCTCTCCAGTTCATTTGGTTGGTTTGGAAACCAACTAGGAGGTTCATTTTCAACTGAACCACACTCTTGAATTATTTAAACCTGCATCATATCAATTCTAAGATTACTTTGCATCTCAATTCCTTGTATATTTCTTCATGGTACCAAAGTAGGACAGGGTACTGATGCGGAAGCACTAAGGAAAGCTGACTGATACGAAGCACGAGGACTAACACGGAGGTAAATACGAAACTAGACCAACCTTTCTTGACTATGACATGGAGCACGAGGGCTGATCCGAAGGTAAACCCAAGACCAGACCAACCTTGCCCGACTGGTGCGGAGAACATAGGCGATTTGTGACACGAATAATGTAGGTAGAGTAGCAACTCGAATCCCAAGGCAGACACAAAAAACCAAGGTAGAGTAGCGACTTGAATCTCAAGGTGAATGTGTTATTATGCTTATAGGTGACATGTCAACATATGACACATGGCAGAAGCCCATTTGACACTAACATGGGCGCTGAGGACATGTTGAGGTGGACCGAACTAGATGTTGAGGACATGCTAGTGTGGACACTAAAGACACATTGATGTGGACCCAAAGACACACTGACGTGGACTCAACTAGATGCTGAGGACATGCTGATGTGGACACTATAGACATATTGATGTGGACCCTTCTCTAACAAGTGGACAGGCTGAAGACTAACGCAGATTGGTTGGTGGTAGGTTGACGTGGCATACTACATGCCATTCTAGGCAATAAAAGGATAGAGGAGGAGGGGTGAAATCTTGAAGGTAGTCACTCTCAAAGGTGGTCCTCCCACCTTATATACTATGTCAGTGCATCTACAAGATACATGTGGGATAAATCCCACATTTTTTCTCACACATCTCCCTTTGCCTTATGAAATACCAAATGCTAGGCTTTTCCTTCTAGCCACTTGGGCAGCGGAGTTGGTAACTGACGCTCATTTTTGTGGACATGGTCCATGGTTCAAGTCTCATGAACGATAAAATTTGATGCTCAAATTTTCTTTTTGATGATCGACAGGCATTTGTGATTCTCGACATGGGAAATTGATGCCTGACAGGGGTAATTGACTCCCGATAGGGGTAATTGATGCTCGACAGGGGTAATTGATTCCTGAAAGGGGTTTTTTGATGCTCGAAAGCATTTTTTGATGCCTGCAAGGATTTTTTGACACCTGAGAGGGGTTCTTTGATGCTCAAAATGGATTTGTTGACACCATGAAGCTTATTTTGCTATCCAAAAGCATTTTATTTAAAGATCGAAGGAGTTTTTTTCCTTCTTTCTTATTTATTTTGCAACCAGAAGGGGGGAGCACATTAATCTCTTTTTGCAAAATTCTAAAACCAAGGGGGGAAATATAAGGAATCACCTTCACAATGGCCACTGTTCATAAATATCTCTTAGATTATTAGTTGCTGAAAAGCCCTAACTTTGTTCCATGGAAGACAAATATGAGAGCTATTCTTCAAGTGGAATATTTATGGGATGTAGTGACTGGCACTACAAAACACCCTCAAATAGTAGGAACATATCAAGAATCTTGGGATAAGAAGGATAAAAGAGGTCTCATGTTTCTCCTGCTTGCTACTATAGATGAGGTCCAACCTCATATCTATGATGCCAAAACCAGTAAGGAATATTGGGATGCTTTGATTACTATGTATTAAGGGAAGAATCAGTCCACTATTCTACACCTCCAAACTCAACTACATACCCTCAGTCTGAATTCTAGGGATACAGTTGATCTATTACTCTATAGAGTTGTTGAATTGAAAGCCAAATTGAATGCTATGGGAAAACCAGTGGATGATGATATCTTGAAATCTGTCATCTTGAGAGCATTGCCATATTCCTACAAGATGTTGATCACTTCCCTCAACATTTTTGGTAGATAAGTAACATTTGTGGAGCTGGTAAATTTACTTCAGATTGAGGAGTCAAATCAGGTTAGAAAGATGAGGTGCCAAATAATGCCCTTTCCACCCAACAAAAGGGTAAGAAACAAGGTCAGTTTCAAAAAGGGGGTTCTTCTTCCAAGGAAAAATGGAAGCAAAATAAGGAAAAGGATAAACAATATTGCAATATTTGTGATATGAATAACCATGAAACCAACAGGTGTTGGTTCAAAAACAAGCAACAAAATGATCAACCTCCATAGAAGAAAGGCAAAGAGAAGCAAAAATATAAAAAGAAACATAAGAAACCTAAGGGCCATATTGCTTATGCTGACTCCAACTCAGACTCAGATTCCCTTGGGTCTGATTCAGATTCTTACTCTAAAAGAGCACAGAAGGTGCTCATGACCCATACTTCATCATCCCAGATAGATGCTATATGGTTTATTGATTTAGGTGCTAGTAAGCATATGATTGGAGAAAAATATTGGTTTGAAACATTTGAGGAGAAAGAGGGGAAGCTAGTTACCATTGCTGACAATCAAGTCTATCAAGTAAAGGGTGAAGGAAATGTTTATGTCACTCTCCTAGATGGGAGATGTCAGATTGAGAAGGTCCTCTATGTATCCGAATTAGCCAATAATTTGTTGTTTGTTCCTTAGATGTTGGATAGAAAAATAGATGTTGTGTTCTGAGTCATGAAAGGCAAGAAGAGATGTTTTATAACCCACAATGGTAAACATGTTGTAACTGGTTCCTACAAGCATGGCTTGTTCATTCTAGATGCTCTTTCAACACCTCATGTTACTCTGGCTACAAATACAAAGGTGGCCACTTCTCTCTGGTATAGAAGATATGGGCATCTCAGTTCAGGATATTTGCTTGAATTGAGAAAATATGAGATGGTGCGAGGTCTTCCTCCGCTCTCCTCCATCTTACCAGTTTGCTCGGATTGCTTAGCAGGGAAGCAACACCGGGTACCTTTTGAATCCATTTATTCTAGAGCTAAGAAACTTTTGGAGTTGGTGCACATCGATCTGTGCAGTCCTATGCCAACCAGTTATGGTGGAAATAAGTACTTTTAATTGTTCATTGATGATCACTCCTGAAAATATGGATTTTATTCCTCCAATTGAAATCAGAGGCATTTTCATACTTTCGAGAATTCAAGAAACTTGTTGAAAAAGAGTCTGGATGTCTCATCAAATCCCTCTGCTCAAATCAAGGGGGAATATACTTCCAAGGAGTTTTCATCATATCTTAAAGAACATGGGATAAATCAACAACTGACAACAGCTTATACACCACAAAAAAATAGTGTTGCTGAGAGAAGAAATCGCTCCATTATGGAAATGGTCCGATGTATGATAAAAGGAGTACATCTTGAAGATTGGTTTTGGACAGAAGCAGTAAAGACAACTTCATACCTCTTGAATAGAGCACCCATAAGAGATCTACAAGGAAAAACCCCAAAAGAAGCATGGAGTGGGAAGAAACCCTTCATTTCTCATCTACGAGTGTTTGGATGTAAAGCCTTCATGCATATTCCAAAATAGAAAAGGAAGAAGTTAGATGAGAAAACCTTAAAATGTATCTTTCTTGGTTATGATGAGCATTCAAAAGGATATCGCTTGATTGATCCTATAACCAAGAAAACACATATAAGTAGAGATGTCGTATTTGATGAAGCTTTCACGTCAAATAATATCTCTACAATAGTATATCATGAGGATGATGAGCATAAGCAAGAGGTTTCACCCCCTAAAAAAAATATTCCCAAATGGTATACCAACACTTTGAGAGATTCTAAATTGTCTTTATTTTTAGATATGACTCTAGATCGACCATGTACACGCAATATCACTCAGCAGAAGAAGGCAAAAGCACCATATTCAAAAGTTGATGAACTTTATCACCAGTTTGATGAACTGTCCGTAGATGCAACAGAAGATATAGAAATGGATATAGAGGATGAAAGGGTTTATCTGACAGTGTTGGATTAAAATGAAACCACAACTACCCAAGAAGCTCTTAGTAAGCCTCAATGGAAGATTTCTATGGAGGTAAAGCACATCTCTCATGAAAAATTACACTTGGAAGCTAGTAAATCTACCTTCAGGAAAGAAACCCATTGGTTGTAAGTGGGTATTCAAAGTAAAGTATAATGCAGATGGTACAATTGATAAGCATAAAGCCCGTCTAGTTGCAAAGGGCTATGCTCAAAAAGAAGGCATAGATTATGAAGAGACATTCACTCCTACTACAAAAATGACTACCATTCGAATATTGTGTGCTATGGTAGCTCATTTCAGGTGGAAGTTACATCAGATGGATGTTAAAAGTACCTTTCTTAATGGTGATCTACAAGAAGAAGTATACATGACTCAACCTGAAGGATTTTTTATCAAAGGGTAAGAACAGAAAGTTTGCAAGTTAATCAAATCCTTGTATGGGCTAAAACAAGCTCCCCGAGCTTGGTAAATCAAAATTGATAGTCAACTATTACAACATGGATTCCAACAAATTCCGTCAGATGTGAATCTCTATATAAATAACAATGGTTCTAACATAGTGATTCTGGTGCTATATGTAGATGATTTAATCATAACAAGTAGTTCAGAAAGTATGGTTGATACAGTGAAAAGTGATCTCAAATCATATTTTGAAATGACAGATCTGGGACTTCTACACTACTGTCTTGGCTTAGAAGTAACTAAAAAAAAGCATCACATAAAAGTTACACAGAAGAAATATACCAAGACTTTGATTGAGAAATATTGCATGGATGACTGTAAGTCCAAAGCTACTCCCATGGAAGCAGGACTTAAATTGTCAAGATATTATCAATCTCCACAGGTAGATGGCACTCTATATCATCAACTGATTAGGATTCTTTTATACCTAACCAATACCAGGCCTGATATTAGTTTTGATGTGGGTTATCTTTCATGGTTCATGCAGAAACCCAAGGTAAGTCATTGGAAAGCAACAAAAATAGTTCTATATTATGTTCGTGGTACATCAGATTATGGCTTGGAGTACAAAAAGAATAACAAGTTCTATTTACAAGGATACATGGACTCTGACTATGTTGGATCTATTGATGATAGAAAATCAACTTTTGGATACATTTTTCATCTTGGATCAGGTCCTGTCTCTTGGCACAACAAGAAGCAGCAAGTGGTTTTCATTTCTTCTATAGAGGCATAATATCACGTAGCTAGTGGAGCAGTCTGTGAGATAATGTGGCTACATCGCATCCTTACAAATATGGGTCTTCTAGAGAATCTTCCACTGCATTTATTTTGTGATAATCAAGGTGTTTTGAACCTTGTCAAGAATCCAATATTTCATGATCGTACCAAACATATTGACACCCATTGTCATTTCATTCACGATGAAGTTCCAAAGAACAATATACAACTCCAATTCATTCCCACTGATGCGCAAGTTGCAGATATCTTCACCAAGGCACTTGTACGGGTCAAATTTAAAATGTTTCGCAATACCCTTGGTATTTACCAATAATGTAATAAGGGGGGATGTTAGCATATCATGATGTATATGATGTATTTATTCCATTATTGTATAAGGGGAAAAATAGCACATAGCGCTCTCTAGTTCATTTGGTTTTTTTGGAAACCAACTAGGCCGTTCATTTTCAACCGAACCACACCTCTTGTATTATTTAAACCTGCATCATATTAATTCCAAGATTACTTCACATCTCAATTCCTTGCATATTTATTCAGAAGGATAATAACACCATATCAACAAGAAAATTTTTCTTTGCTATCTAAGATTGAGCCAAAAGACTTCAATCAGGCAAGTGAAGATGAAAACTGGATCAAGGCAATGGATGAGGAATTAGATCAAATAGATAAAAGCAAGACTTGGGAACTTTTCCCATGGCCAAAGGACAAGAATGTGATTGGCACAAAATGGGTATTCAAAAATAAGCTAAATGAAGATGGACAAGTAGTAAGGAACAAAACAAGGTTAGTATGCAAAGGTTATGCATAGGTAGAGGGAATTAACTTTGATGAGATATTTGATCTAGTTGCACGACTTGAAGCCATAAGAATATTTTTAGCCTTCTCAAGTAGTAAAAACTTCAAGGTATATCATATGGATGTTAAGTCAGCATTTCTAAATGGTGTTCTAGAATACGAAGTCTACATTGAAAATCTAGAGGGATTCATATTAACAGATAAACCAAATCATGTATGCAGACTAAAAAAGGCATTGTATGGTCTAAAGCAGGCTCCTAGAGCATGGTACTCAAGATTGGATAAGTATCTTTAGGAATAGGGATTCAAAAAAGGAATAGCAAATAACAACTTATATATCAAAAATGAAGGGAATGATCTACTAATTGTGGTTGTTTATGTTGATGACATCATTTTTAGGGGAAACAATGATAATATGTGTAAAGAATTTGCTAAGAACATACAAAATGAATTTGAGATGTCTATGCTTGGTGAGTTGTCCTTCTTTCTTGGACTCCAGATTTCACAATCAGAGAAAGGAGTATTTATATCACAAACCTAGTATATAAAAGAGATGCTAAAGAAATTTAGGCTAGAGGATTACAAATTGGTAAGTACCCCCATGGTCACAACATGCAAGTTAAGTAAGGATGATGAATATCTAGAGGCAGATCAGAGATTATACAGATCTATGATTGGCAGCTTGTTGTATGTTATAGCTACAAGACCAAACATAGTAAAATCAGTGGGATTAGTGGCAAGGTTTCAAGGAGCACCTAAGGAAACACATGTGGCAGCAGTAAAGAGAATTCTCAGGTATCTAAAAGGAACTATGTATTTTGGGTTCTAGTATCCCAAAAGTGATAGTTTCACACTCACATCATATACAGATGCAGATTGGGTTGGCAATATTAATGATAGAAAGAGCACAAGTGGAGGAGAATTCTTTCTTGGAGACTATTTAGTCTCTTGGCTAAATAAGAAGTAGGTTTCAGTATCTTTATCTACAACAGAAGTAAAATATATTGTAGCAGTAGCTAGTTGTACACAGGTATTATGGATGAAGCGAACTCTAGAAGACTTCAAGATAAAACATGATCATCCTATTCCCATATTATGTGATAATACAAGTGCTATAAGTATCTCAAATAATCCAGTGATGCACTCCATGACAAAGCACATTTTGATTAAGTATCATTTTCTGATAGAACAGGTGACATAAACAAGTCAGGTTGGAATATGTTACTACAAAGGAAAATTTATCAGATATTTTCACTAAACCACTTTCAAAGGAGACCTTTGAGTATCTTTGAGGAAAATTGGGAGTAGTACTCCCACCCCAAAATTAACCACCTTAAGAGGAGGTGGGGAGGGGCTAAGCTAAGAGACTCATTCTTAGCCCCGATCCCCAAAGGTGACCCTTTGCAATTGATGTCAAAGGGGGAGAGATTTGAGTAAGGGGGAGAGATTTGGTATTTGAGTAAGGAGGAGAGATTTGGTTTAAGAAGAGAGCAATTTCCCAGGGGGAGAAAAATAAAAGGTCAAGGGAATGGTAAAAAGTTATTGGGTTGCCATAAATGACAAAGGGGAGATTGTTGGATATTTTGAGTCCATAGAGTTGTCATTGATGTTAGGACATGAAATTATCATTGAAGCTAAAGAGTGAATCACCATTGATGTCAGAATGCCAAAAGGAACAATGCAAAAGTATGATAGTAAAGGAGCTTCATAATATTTATTTTTAAATATTATGGGAAGCAAATTAAAAGGTTCATAATATAATAGGTTTTTATAAAAACCAAGGAGGCTTTAATTTCAAATTAAAAAGCCCATGAAAAGATTTAATATTTAATTTATAATTATTTAAATTCAAAACTGAATTTAAGTTTTATAAATAAATATTATTCAAATGACAATACCAAATGTCATTTTATTCGACGTGTAAATAAGATATTATCCCCATCGATAGGACAAAGAGCACATGGGGAGTTTAGCTCCCATGTGAGCGCTTAGCACATGCGACAACCAAGGTTGTGGCTAAGACACTTGAGGAGGTAGTGTCGTGGGTTCAAAACCCACTAAGGGCAAAGGTAATAATTTTGGTTTAAATTTTTGTTTGCCCTAAGTTTGTGAGTATATTGGGAGGTATAAGGTGATAATTAAATTGGATTAATTTACCTAAGTGTTAAGGTGATTTTTGGGTATGGTAAAATTTGTTCTTGATTAAGTTGCATTATTTTATAAATTATTTTATTTGATAAGTGAAATTTAAGAAAGAAGTTATAAGTAGAAATTGTGTTATATTTTACAAGAGGTTTTGATGAAAATTATGATGTTGAAATTTATTATTAAGATGGAGCAATAAGGTGTATTTGGGATTTAGTTTATCTTTGTGTTTGAGTTAAATTGTGAAAAGTGTTAGGGTGATAATCCTTGTCATCTAACACTTTGTACTTGGCAAAGAAAGTTGTGAAAATTGATACTAGGTTTTGAAGATCATTTTACATCAAGAAAAAGGTATGGGCATATTCTTCCATGGTTGAGTTTATTGGTTGGTTTTATAGAAAACAACTTTGGAGTGAAAAGGACTTAATTAGGTTTCCTTATTTGAGTGTGTTGAGTTAATGCTTCAAGGTTTTTATGGAATAAAGAGTTGTTAAAACCTTGTTTGAAAAGCATTGTGGTTAAAGCCATTGGTTAAGTGAAGAACTTGAACTAGAGTTTGGAAATAACATAAGTATCATTCTTATGTGAGATTGGTTGATGAGTATTGTTGGAAACATTTTGAGTGAGTATTCATATGCTTGGACTAGGGTTTGTGAGCAAGGATAATTTCATTGAGTGATTGGTTGAGTAGAGTTGGTTGAGCCTAGCCAAGTGGATGTGTGAAAGTAATTGTTCAAGTTCTATGAAACAAATTGTTCTATATTCTGAATTAATTTGAGAAAGAGGTTGAATGTTGATAAGTGTGAAACATATTGAGTCTCTAATAATTCTCTTTATGTTTCTATGAGATTGGACAAGTTCAAGTGTGGACTTGTTGAGCAAATTTGAGGTAAGTCTTTGAGAAGACTTGTGGACAGACTTGTATGAGATTTTGTGAAAGCTTACAATACAGATCAGAGGACAGAGTTTGGTGCAGATTTGAGGATAGGTTTGTACCAGACCAAAGACAGAGACAAAGTAGATTTGTGCTAAACTGAAGGATTGTGTTTAGTACAAATTTGAGATAAATATTTGAAGGTGACAGAGTATAGAAGATGACACTCTCCAGTGGATAGAGATCCATTGGCTAGGGTAGTGAGGATAGGTGTCTTCAGTGGATAGAGATCCAATAGCCAGAGTAGTAGGGATAATAGTTCTTATAAAAGATCACCAATTAGAACTAAGGAGAAAGGAGTTCTCCTATGGATAGAGATCCACAAACTTGATTAGGGGATTGGTGTCTCCTTTGGATAGAGGTCCATAAACATTGTAGGGAAAGGATTCCCAAGAGAATTTATTTGAGAAATATTTATAAGAAATATTTTCTTTGTGGAGTAGCCCACATTGGATGAACCACGTAAAAATCATGTCTCTCATGTGTGTGATGCTTTATGTGATATTTACTACTTTAATATTGCTGATGTTATTATTTGGATTAAAAAGCAAAAAGTTTTATCTTATAATGTTCACCCCCCCTCTCAGTATAAGCACACATTCTTCAATAATATTTTTGACACCAACAAAAAAACAAATAAGATTTGAATTGATCCAAATACATCCTTCTAGCAATCCTAAATAATAGTTATTGCACTATAGTTGTGGCTACACTGAAAAAATGCACTTCCCCTTAAGGTTCACCGGGGCATATGAAAAAACAAACACATGATTTAAAATTGAATATGAGACCTCTAAGTCATAAGGAGGTGCCCAAACCACTACACATAATGCCTCACTAGTGTGTCTTATATCATTTTTGAAGAAAATACTAATCCCCATGATATTCTCCTATATAAACCAAGTCCATGCAAAAAGTGGAACTCATCGAGGTTCAAACTTAGGGCCACATCAGCCAAGGCTTCCACCTTGTCATTGTACCATGATATTTGATGATAACAAAAATTGTCTTTAAGAAATTTAAATTGGGTCCAAGGTGCTAAAATTCACACACCCACTAAATTGTGTTGCTTGAGTAGGAAAATTGCCTTGCCTATCCTTTTCCACCACAAAACATATTCAACAAAGTATTCTAGATTTAAAAAATCAAATTTGAAAATTTGAATGGAAAATAAATATATTTGTATACATAAAAATAAACATTAAAATGATGAAGTATACAAATGTGATGAATTAGGACCCCCTTGAAATTTTGTAAAGAATCCAAAGGAAGTAAAATTTCATCCATATCTACCATGGTTTACCTTGTATAGCTTTTTTCTGGAATTGAGTGAAGTTACTTTATTTTGGTTCAAATATCATGTTGGAACTCATAAAAATTTTCGAAAACATATTGTAATATGCATATTTCATACTACAAATATTTCAACACAAAATTCATAATGCTTTAGCTTTGAAATAATTAATCCAATATTTCATCAACTATTTCAATGTCAATGTAGTTACCCATATATTTCAAAAAAGAAATCACAAATGGTGTAAGAAGATGGACAACGAAGAAGTGATAGTTTAATTTTTTTAGATCCTTCTCACACAAGGCACAATTGAAATGTCCATTATATCTTCTTCTTTTAAGACTCTCTCCTCTAATAATATTACTTTATAATGCTCTCTAAGGAATATTTATCCATTAGGGAAGGGAGGGCCTCTTATAAGTTATAACTAAACATTCTTCGAAGGTAAATTATATGACTAGGATATTTTGATTGTTCTAAATCCTCATATCCTAACTTGATTGAGTATCTACCATATTTGGATAGATTCAAAACCAATTCATCCTTTCATGTAAAAATAGGAAACTAAAAATCTTAAAGCTCATATGCTATATTTTTGAGTTCTTCTCTTTGAACTAGGTTACTAATAAAAAACTATGATCTAGTGTTGTTGCTCACATCAAATTAATATTAAATATTTAGACCTTTAAAAGTTAGACATACCTAAGCCAATGGTTTCCATTTTAAATTAGAAATAAGAGAATAAGGATTTACCAAGAACCAAACCAAAAATTTGTATAATCACCTTCACTGATTGAGCATACAATATGTTTTTGAATCAATTACAAACTATTTGATATTAAGTTCCATGTTTGTGATCCTTTAGTTGGGGTTTGTTTCCCAAATAATTTTATTGCATTAAGAGAAATTGATAGTTTTGAAGTAACATTTTCACCCAAACCTTTTCTTGATCTTTGAATAATATCTATCCAACTTTTACCCCTAAGGCTAAACTCATAGGTCTATTATGATTTCTTTTGCAAACTCTATTCCACTTACAAATAGAAACCTAAAATTTTCCTCACATCCTTTCCAAATAAAATCTCTTTGAGTTTTATTTAATTTGGATGCTATGTTAGGGGAAAAACCAAATTTCATTGATCTTATTGTACATATTTAAATATATTTCATGGAACCATAATCAAATTTTAGCCCAATAATTACAACCAATCTAACCTCTTGATCTAATGTGAGATGTAATAACAAATAATTATAACTATTTTCTAATAATGTAATAAATTCCTACATCCCCCTTTCTAATATTATTTGGTACAAATAGAGTTGCGAAACAATTCAAATTTGATATGTGCAAGAGGCTTTGTAAAAATATCTACAAGCTATTATTTGGTAGGAATGTACTAGAGCTAAATCTAGTTATTCTAAAGTTGTTCATGATTGAAATAACATTGAAATTCAATGTGTTTTTTTCTTTCATGGAAGACTAAATTCTTGACCAATTCTAGAATACCTTGATTGTCACAATACAATACTATAGATCAATTTTTTCATACACCCATATATGATGGTATGCAATATAACCATATCACTTTGCACATAGCTCCTCATGCAACATGATATTCTACCTCTATAAATGAAATGCTACTGCCTATTATTTCTTGTTGTGCCACAAGATATGTCAAGATCCTAGATGAAATACATATCTATATGTTGACCTCTATCATCCATATATTTGGGATAATCTAAGTCCATGTGTTCTTGTGTTGGAAATTTTGAGTAGTTTTGTTGTCATTGATGTCAAAGGAATATTGGTTTAATTTCATCGTCATTAAGGACATCAAGTGGTTTTTCCAAAAGCAAGAAGGTCTTGGAAAGGAATAGGATATAATATTTATTTTTAATATTATATGCCTAAAAAGGGCCCAAAGGATGAAAACCCGAGAAAGGAGAAGCAAGGTTAAATTAAATAATGATTTTTTTATTTTTTTATAATATTTCGAGCCGAATAACAAGGTGAAGAAAAATGAAGTCCAAATTGAAAAGTCCCATGAGCAATTTTCAAAGGTTTAATTTAAATTAAAATATTTTAATCTTTGATTAAAATTTTAATTTAAATTAATAAAGGAGGCAAAGGTTTTTCAATTTACTATTTAAAAATTAAACTCAAATTTTTAAATTTGAAAAAAGGGCCGACGTGAAAAATCAAAACGTGAATGTGTATTTATATAGGAAATGATTTCTATTTCCAAAAGTCTTAATCATACCTTCGAATGCGAAAATAGAAACATCGAGCGCTATATCTAAGAGGAAGGCAAAGTGAAATTTAAAAGAGTTTGGAGGGAAACGAAACAACAAAGGCTGTGTAGTGGTTTGGCATCCCATCGTGGGTGGTAGCACATATGACAGTTAGGAGTGTTAAGGTTTGCATGGAGGAGATCGTGGTTCGATCCACGTGATAAAATTTTTGGAGGAAGAGCCCGTCGTTTGATTTTTTTGGTATTTTTGTGAGGCGAAAGGTTTTGTGGTACATTGTGCACATTGTGTTTCATGTGGGTGCACAACCCACTTGGTGGCCTAGCTTGGAGCTAGGGCATTGGGAGTGCAAAGGTCACATGGTCAAATCCGTCGAAGTTTTCTTTTGTGGGTAGAACAAACAAAAGGTATGCCATTCAATTTTATTTGGTGTTGAAATTTGAGTGCTTTGAGATTATCGTGAATGTTAAGAGCTTAGGGGAGTTATAAGGTAAAGAAAAATTAAAATATTTTATTTTGATTTTTGGTGATTGAAATTTATAAGGTGTGGAGATTATAAGGTGTGCAAGGAAAAACTATTAAGTGTTGTGTTATGGTGAAATTATTAAGTTGAATATTGTGAGTTTGGAGATTATAAGGTGTACAAAAGGATTTGTTATTTTGTATGAAAAATAATCTTTGAGAAAATTATTTTGTGGAGATCTTGAGATAGGTTGTGGTAACCTAACCCTAGTTTTCGTAAGGAAAATTTGATTGTGGTAATAATGGTTTTGAATACATATCTCCATCAAAATAAAAGGAATGGGTACATCTTCCTTGTGAGTAAAATAGTTTTGGATTGGATGTTGTGTATGCTAAGTTGGAGTGAAAAGGATTGTTTGATAAGCATTGTTGAGTTTGGTATTGAGATATCCAATATTGATTGATGAAGGTTTTTTTTTGGAATAAAGGTTGATGATAGAAACCTTGTTTGATAAGCATTGTTGGAAATATTGAGTGAGCCTTCATGTGCATGATTAGGGTTTGTGAAAGATCATGAGTATCATTATTATGTGAAGTTTGTTTGATAAGCATTATTGAAACATCCTTCATTGAGTGTTTGATTGAGAGTAGTTGATTGAGCTTAGTTGATTGGAAGTTTAGAAGTAATAGTTCAAGTTTTGTGAAACAAATTGTTCTTTATTTTTGGATTGAGTTAAAAGAAAGATTGAAAGTGATTGAGCATTGTTGTGAGTGTGAAGCATATTGAGTCTCTAACAATTATCTATATGTTTATGTGATATTGAACAAGATTCGGTGTGAAACTTGTTGGTGTGATTGAAGAGGTTTTTGTGATAGATTGAGTTGATTTGAGTAAGATTTTGTGGAATCTTACAATGCATATTTGAGGAAGACTTGTTGAGCAGATTGGGAAAGTCTTGGTAAAGACTTGTTGAGCATATTGGACAAGTTCTAGTGAGGACTTGTTGAGCAGAGTTGAGATAAGTCTTGGTGAATAATCGTTGAGCAGATTCAAAAAGTTCTAGTGAGGACTTGTTGAGCATATTTGAGGTAAGTATTGGTGAATACTTGAGAGTAGTTTGATCAAGTTATAGAGAGGACTTGTGGATAGATTTGAGGTAGGCCTTTGAGAATACTTGAGAGCAGAGTTTATTGATTGATTTGTTCAAACCTTGAGTTAAGGTTTGGGGCATATCTAGCTGATTTTTTTTGTGATTAAGTCAAGCTTTGTGTTAAGGCTTGAGGATAGATTTGAGGATAAAGTTTGGTGCAGATTTGAGGACATGTTTATGCCATACTAGAGATAGATATTGAGCATATTTGTGCTAGATAGAAGGATTATGTTTAGTACATATTAGAGATAAATATTGAGCAGATTTGTGCTAGACCGAAGGACTGTGTCTAGTGCATATTAGAGATAAACATCGAGTAAATTTGTGCTAGAACGAAGGACCATGTTTAGTACAAATTTGAAATAGAGCTGAGAGTAAGATTTGGAGGTGACAAAGTATAGAGGAAAATAGTCTTCAGTGGATAGAGGTCCATTAGCCAGGGTAGTGAAGATATGTCTTATAAGTGAGGGTAGGAGTCTTTAGTGGATAGATATCCATAAGCCAATGTAGTGGAGGTAGTGAGTTAAGGTTTGGGGTAGATCTAGCCGAGTTGTTTTGTGATTGAGTCAAGATTTGTGTTAAGGCTTGAGGATAGATTTGAGAACAAATTTTGGTGTAAATTTGAGGACATGTTTGTGCCAGAACAGAGATAGATATTGAGTAGATTTATGCTAGACCGAAGGATTGTGTTTAGTACAGATCAAATATAGAGATTGAGAAAATTTGTGCTAGACCGAAGGACTGTGTCTAGTGTAAATCAGAGATAGATATTGTGCAGATTTGTACTAGAATTAAGAACCATGTTTAGTACAGATTTGAGATAGAGCTGAGAGTAAGATTTGGAGGTGACATAGTATATAGGACAATAGTCTCTAGTGGATAGAGGTCCATTAGCCAAGGCAGTGAATATAGGTCTTTTAAGTGAGGGTAGAAGTCTTTAGTGGATAGAGATCCATAAGCCAGTGCAATGGAGGTAGAAGTTCTTCTAGAAGATCACCAACCATAGTAGAGGAGGAGTTCTCCTATGGATAGAGATACATGAACTTGATTAGGGGATTGGTGTCTCCTTTGAAAAGATGTCCATAAACATTGTAATAGGGAAAGGATTCTCAAGAGATTTGTTGAGAAAATTTTAGTGAAATATTTTCTCCGTGGAGTAGCCCACGTTGGTGAACCACATTAAATTTGTGTCTCTATTGTATGTGGTGATTTGTGCATTGATTTGATTACTATTGTTGATATTTCCATTGATATATTGCATAATATTGACTGGGAAATAAAATTAAAAAGTGGTCTTATACTGTTCACCCCCCTATCAGTATAAGCTTGTGTTCTTCATCTTGTAGAAAGAATTTATCATTCTTATTATAATCTAGACCATATTTCATTATACCAAAGATATATTGTAGTATCCTCTTTGCTACCTACCAATGACTCACCATAGTGTTGTGGTTCATCCACAACACACCCCAGAAGTGGGGACCCACCTTTGTTTTTGCAGGTTTTAGGGAAGATCTCAAAGACCCGGATGCTAAAAATGAAGAAAAGAAGAAAAATGCCTAAGTGTTGAAAGGGTCGCGAAATCGCGACCTGTCTCTCCATCGCTGCAAAAAAAAATTGAAATCTGTCACGAAATCGTGACGTGTCGGCAGCAGGACAGAAAAGATGTCGCGAAATCGCGACGTGTCGGCAGCAGGACAGAAAATATGTCGTGAAATCGCGACGTGTCGGCAGCAGGACAGAAAGGATGTCGCGAAATCGTGACGTGTCGATGGCAAAGAAAAAAAGGATGTCGCGAAATCGCGACGCATTTTTTGGAAGCGTACGGAAAGTTGAAAGGGTCGCGAAATCGCGACATGTCACGAAATCGTGACCTGTCTCTCCATCGCTACGAGTTGCCGAGAGGAAGCACAAGGTTGAAGGTGGTAGCGAATCGCTACCACTTCGTGAAGCGGAGGCCCGAAGGAAAAGTGGTAGCGAATCGCTACCACTTCGTGAAGCGGAGGCGCGAAGGAAAAGTGGTAGCGAATCGCTACCACTTGTGAGCAGGAAAGTGGTAGGAATCGCTACCACTTCGTGAGGAGGGAAGGAAAAGTGGTAGCGAATCGCTACCACTTCGCAAGGACAAAGGCTCGGAGCCAAAGTGGTAGCGATATCGCTACCACTTCCGAAGGAAAAGTGGTAGCGAATCGCTACCACTTCGTGAAGCGGAGGCCCGAAGGAAAAGTGGTAGCGAATCGCTACCACTTCGCAAAGACAAAGGCTCGGAACCAAAGTGGTAGCGATATCGCTACCACTTCATCGAAGGAATGCTCGGAACCAAAGTGGTAGCGATATCGCTACCACTTTTTTGAAAAGAAGGCAAACCAAAGTGGTAGCGATATCGCTACCACTTTTTTTGAAAAGAAGGCAAAGCAAAGTCGGTAGCGATATCGCTACAACGAGCTACGACGGGCGTACGGACCAAGAACACGTCGCGATATCGCGACATGTCACGATTTCGCGACATGTCGCGTTATCGCGGCTAGGAAACAGAAGAGGCCAAATGCAAATTCTGCCGGGATTTCCGCGGGAAAGCGTTACGAAAGGTGCAGGAGACGCAGGACACGTTGCAAAAATGACAGAACCAGAGTAACGTTTCATAACAACAGTTACTGGCCGCAGAGATCGAGCGTTACGATTGCATGCAAGGGTTAGAATACCAAAAGGCGGGAATTGAAGCGAAGGGTCCCGGGAGTCGAAACGAAGCGTCATGGAGCAGCCGAGAACGCGCGACAGAAAGGTTAAATAGCAGAAGTGTAGATGGATACAGGGGCTGGAGATTGTAACAAAAAAGCATTACTTATTGAAATAAAGGATTTTTCTTTGGTAACACGACTTTTGTGTGTAAAATCAAAAGGAGATCGAAGCCAAAACTATTGTTTTATTGTCAATCTTTCCGTTGCATCATTTTGTCTTGTATCTATTTCGTTTACGCCATGGGATGGGTTACGATAGGTGAATGGTAGAATGATGCAGTTATATTCTTTTCCTTAGAGTCTTGCATCTGATCTGATTAGATTGTGTGTTAGTACGGATCTGATCGGTTGGGTTGTTTTGGGGATTTCATCTCTTAACTTGGGATTTTGCGGGGAGGAGATCGTGAACCATTTTAATATCCTTCATTATTTTCCAGTGATTCAAAATAACGGTTTCTGTTTTATTCCTTGATATGCTTAATTTCATGTCAGAGACTAACACTGAAATAACAGAACTATTGAATATAGATAAAACGAACAAGTTAACCTTAGAATAAATTGTGAATATTAGAACATAAAAAGGATTTTTGTTTATTTTTTTTTTATTAATCAAACAAGTCAAGATTACAAAGTTCATTAAGAATCAACAAAGGCCCCTTGTTAACAGCTATCTGTAGGATTTTGAGTTATTACGGGATATATCAGTTGCATGTATTAAATTGAATTCATTTTTTTATATATGTAAAAGTTGTTTCACAAAGAAACTTGGAGAAATAATAAAAGGAAGGAAAATAAAATAAATTATTTCTTTGCAAGAAAGAGTCTTTGTTCGAGACTCTAAGTTGCGTGTTATTATTTGTAATATGACAAATTAACGCTCAACATTTTGGCGCTAGAAGGAGGGCCTTTTGTATTGCTTTGCAATTTTGATTTGTTCTAACAATTAACGTGGGTAGTTTTGTTTCCACCTATTGTGCTTGCAGGTATAACATTTAGACATTTTATCTGGCAGCAGAGTTGAGAAATCTTTTAGAGTCCTAGAGTTTCCAAGCTGGCCCAACCTGAGTACATTGCTACTAGGTCTAAAACCACAGGGGAAACTATCTTCCAAAGTCTTTCTCCCACTGCTAGGAGGCCGAAAAACAAAACATTAGAAGTTGAAATACCACCCGAGTATACTTGAGTTAGGGATTTCTTTGGACTCAAGTACCTTTAGTGGGCCCGAACCCTTAAGTTCAAGTGGGATAGTAACACCAGTTGTATCTGTCTCCACGAGTTCCAGGAGTTCCAATTGTTCCCACGGGGTTGACACCTTTGATTAACATGGCCCAACAACAACAACAACAACAACCACCTGCCCTTTGGTATGGTGCTCAGAGTTCCCCTTTAGATATTCCCGGGGCAGTCGTGAGTCCACGACTTGCCTAGAAACATTGAAAGGGGATTACCCAAATTCATTCATGATGGTCCAACAACAGCAGAAGATCATGTCCAAATCTATAAAGATTACATGTTTAGGCAAGGGGTTACTCACGAGGATGTTGCCTGTCGAGTTTTCCCTGCTAGTCTAGACCACATTGCTAACGAATGGTATCGAAATTTGCCAGCAGGGTCCATAACTTCATGGGCCCAGCTAGAAACTGCGTTCATAGGTCAATTCAGACAGTTAGTAGATCCCTCCATGACATACAATTTCTTCGTATCTTGCAAAAGACAAACCAATGAACCCATTCGAGCGTTCAATCAGAGATTTCAAAAGCTATATACGAATGTGACTCGTCACTTTGCGGTAGACCCTGCAATTGCCTTGCAGCTATACTTCGGAGCCTTAGATCCTTTAACATCTTTGTTGACTAGAAGGAACCCTCAGGTTACAACCCTTCCTTTGGCTTATGCAGAAACAATGACTCTCGAACAACAGATGAACTTGCCAGGCGCGGGATTGTCT
This sequence comes from Wollemia nobilis, assembly GCA_028583015.1. NCBI lineage: Eukaryota > Viridiplantae > Streptophyta > Pinopsida > Araucariales > Araucariaceae > Wollemia > Wollemia nobilis. The sequence goes on along the minus strand of JAQPPZ010001772.1, from coordinate 11,332,384 downwards.
CAATTGACTGGGATGGGACAATATGGCCCATACAGCCAATTTGCCATGATGAACCAGGTAGTAGCACCACAGGCTCCGATGTTGAACAACTTCCAAACACCCACCCAAGTTACGCCATTGTCAGGTTATCCGAATGCTTGTTGTTCAAGCACGAGTTTGATTCAAAATAACTCAATGGGTTTGCATGGGTTCGGTATGGGCAATAATCTGTTGACCATGTCGGGGTTTGCTCCAATTAACACGCCAAGCTCAGCAACTTATCCAACAATCACTCCCATTCAAAGTGTGAATCCGGGATGGAATCCACCTGCCCAAACCCAAGCCATTGTACCCAGTCCAGAGGTGGCTAATGCAGCCAACACAACTGGACCTGCAATTGCAGTGCCTCAACCACAAGGGTCCGAAGCGGCCATAGAAAATATGAAAGAAACGTTGGCCAAGGTGTTGGTAACAGTGGGGAATGTCAATAAAAAAGTTGATCAGGCCATGGGCCATAACCGACCTCACAATCATAGAGGAAAAGGAATGTATAACACGCAGCCTAACAACGGGCGGGTACCCAATCCCGTTGCCAACCAGGTAGACATTTCGGAAGACTGTGGAGATGCAGGATCTTGTGATAATGATTGCCCGCACTGTGGCCACGTGAAACCGGAGTCTATGCTAACGGAGGTCATACATTCCCATGAAAATGAAGAAGAGGAGGATGTAGAATTTTTTGGAAGCGAAGATGAAGAAGCTTTGGAAGTTCATACAAATAAACGTTTTGGGAAAGCAAATCACAAATATTACACTAGGAGTTCTAAAGAGCCCAAAACTTCCTCTGCTCCTCCTAATAATCAATTACTCCCTCCTGACCCTAAAGGAGATGTCAATCCCCCTCCTCCATCGAAGGTCGAAAAGTCTAAGATGATGCAAAACTTGCCAAATCCGAGAAAAGCTCACTTACGATTTGGTGGAAGATATGAAGAAGAATAGGGCCAATGTATCGATGTATGACATGGCCCGATTATTAGGCCAAGAAGTGAGTTCACCAAAAGGATTAAATCCATCTGCACAAGTTCATGAAGCTAAAAGTGTTGAGTCCCAAGTGGTTGTACAAAAAGAAAAACGAGATATACCTCCCTTTTTGGTAACCATTAGAATTGCAAGTAAAAACTTGCACAATTGTTTAATAGACTCAGGGGCCTCGGCTACTATCATGCCCTTAGAAATCTGTAAAATATTGGGACTTACACCAAAGCCTTCTAGGAGCAGGGTGGTGCAGTTGGACAGGTCAACCATGGAGGCAGTAGGAGAGCTGGGTGATGTGCATATTCAAGTCAATTCAGAACCCAGAATTCAACAGCGCATAGACATTTTGGTGCTCGATATTCCTATCAAATATGGCATGGTATTGGGAAGAGATTGGAGTAAGAACCTAAACGGTTACATTGTGACAGACTCTTCACACATGTGGCTACCTTGGAGGGGAGTGGCCAATCAAATTCGAATTGACAGTGAACCCCGACTCAAAGAGATGATCACAGATTACAACAAGCCGAACGAGATCCAGTACATTGAAGCTGAGTTGGGAGCATACTTTTTGGACATAGAAGCACTCGAAAATACCCATGATGAAAGGATGGGGCACAACTCTACCGAAGGACATCAAGACATTTGGACCTTAAGATTTGATGGATCCGAGGTCCGGACAAGGAGCGAGGAGCCGGTGTTGAATTGTCATGTTCGGACCAGGAGCCTATATTCGCTGCATATAGACTGCAGTTCCCTGCCACCAACAATATGGCAGAATATGAGGCTTTGATTCTTGGACTACAGCTGGCCATTCGGAAGAAAATTAAATATATCAAAGTCCTTGGTGATTCGGAGCTGGTGGTGAAACAAGTGAGGGGACAATACATATGTAAGGATATGCGGCTAGGCTTTACCGAACAAGGGTCAGAGATTTAATAGATGAGTTCGACGCCTTTAACATTTCTCCGATCTCGAGAAAGGGCAATCGTACGCGAGACTCCCTAGGCTGTAGCGGCGAGTATGTTGAAGCCAGTGGACCATAAGAAATGCAAGAAGTTCTCTATAGAGTTGGTCCCTTGTCCCTCTATACCAGATAATGTTACGAACTTCCAAGTATTTGATAGTGACAGGCACATATTTCATTTTGTCACTAATTCTGGTATATTTGAAAAGCAGTACATAGATGAAGAAGAAAGGGACGTAGAGGAGGTAGTTTCGAAAGATAAAAATCCTGTAAAAAACAACCGGATGCCTGATGAGATAGCTTCATTAGAAAAAATCTTTGATATCGGAAGCAAACCAAGAAAAGGTAAAAGGGTTCCATCTCCTGGAGAGGCCTGTGATTTGGTTAACATTGGAAGTGCAAAAAATCCCCGGGAGGTATTCATAGCAAAAGCATGTACCAAGCAGGAGAAGGATTCCATAGCAGATGCATTAAAAGAATACATAGATTGCATTGCTTGGAGTTATAAGGAGTTGAAAACCTATGATCGAAATGTCATAATGCACACGATTCCACTTGAAGCCGAGTCCAAGCCCTTCAGGCAAAGACAAAGGCGAGTTAATCCATTATTAGAGCCCTTGATAGAGAAAGAGGTGAAGCGACTGTTAGAAGCTAAGATCATCTTTCCCGTTAGGCATTCCACGTGGGTTGCTAACCTAGTCCCTGTGAGGAAAAAGAGTGGAGAAATAAGGTTGTGCATTGATTTCAGAAATCTCAACAAGGCATCCCAAAAGGACAACTACCCGTTACCCACCATCGATGAAATACTCCAAAAGGTAAACGGGTCGGAGATGATGTCATTCCTGGATGGTTATTCGGGATATAATCAGGTCCTTATCCATCCTAGTGATAGGATGAAGACTGCTTTTACGACAAAATGGGGCACCTTTGCATACAGGAGAATGCCCTTCGGACTATTGAACGCAGGTGCCACTTTCCAGCGAGCTATGGATTTTGCTTTTAAGGGGCTTATTGGTAAGTGCATCATTGTCTACGTCGATGACATTCCTGTATTTTCTAAGAACAGGGAAAGCCATGTCAAGGATCTTAAGAAAGTCTTTCAAAGATGCAGGGAACATGGTATATCTCTCAACCCAAAGAAGTGCATCTTCGGGGTAACAGAAGGAAAACTGTTGGGACATATAATATCTAAAGATGGAATTTCCATTGACCTTGAGAGAATAGAAGCCATACAAAAAATTCCTCGTCCCAATAGCAAGAAGGGGTTGAGATCATTCTTCGGAAAGATCAATTTTGTCGAGAAATTTATAGCAGATTTTGCGAGAGATAGCAAGACCTTTGAACGACATGCTAAAGAAAGAGGTCCGAGATCATTTGGACGAGATGAAAGGATAGAGGCTTTTGATAATATCAAGGATGCGATTTCTAAAGCCCCGGTTTTGGTGAGTCCCGATTATACGAAGCCTTTCTATATCTACACATTTGCTTGAGATCACTCCTTTGCGAGTGTTTTAACTCGAGAAGAGTGAAGGCGGCATTGAAAATCCCATTGCTTTCCCGAGTAGTCCTCTCAAAGATGCGAAACTGAGATATTCTACCCTAGACAAGCAAATGTATGGGCTGGTTAAGACTGTAAAAAAGTTCGGGCACTACATAGTCCACAATAGGGTCTTTGCTATCGTCCCGGATCCTGCTTGTCAAAGCCATGTTCGTTCGAGAATGAATTAGGTGAGAAGCGTGGTAAGTGGGTTTCAACTTTGCAGGAATTTGATCCGGAGATTCAATCGATGAAGATAGTGCGGGGGCAAGGGTTAGCCAAGGCAATCGCGAGAACAGGATCTCGCAATTCCTTGTCAACATTATGAAGTCGCTGATGTAACCAAGGAGGAGTGGTATGCAGATGTGGTGTACTATCTACTAAATGGTAGGTGTCCATCACTTTTGAATGCTACTCAGCACAGAGCCTTGCGTTTGAAGTCTGCTAATTTTTTGGTAAGATCTGGCACATTATACAGAAAGAACCATGAAGGTATTTACCTTCGTTGCGTTGATCAAGAGGAGGCAGTGCGAATACTCAAAGAGTTTCATGGTAAACATGGGACAGGGCATGGGTCCGCCAATGCCACAGCCCATCAAATCCTTCGAGCCGGTTATTATTGGCCTCAACTATTCAAGGATGCCCATTCTCATGTGAGGTCATGTCACATATGTCAAACTACAACCAATAGGGATAGAAACGCTGCCATGCCTTTACAGTCCGTAATCGAGTCCAGACCTTTCGCGCAATGGGGCCTGGATTTTATTGGGATTATCAGCCCCAATTCCTCCGATACTCACAAATATATTATGACGGCTACGGACTATTGCACGAGATGGACCGAAGCTATCCCCACAAAGAATGCTACTGCAGAGGTGGTCATTAGATTTTTAGAAGATAACATTGTCACTAGATTCGGGATGCCTAACTCCATCGTAAGTGATAATGGTTCGGCCTTTTCCTCTCTGGAGTTTGCTAATTGGGCATTTGATAACAGCGTGAGTTTAAAGTTCTCCTCCAATTATTACCCACAGGGTAACGGATTGGCCGAGTCATCCAATAAGAATCTGTTGACTGTCATAAAAAAATTGTTGGAAAGGAATCCGCGGGACTGGCACAATAAGCTTAAGTTGGCCCTTTGGGCTGACAGAATCAGAGTCAAAGAAGCAATAGGGACATCTCCTTACCATCTGGTTTATGGACAAGATCCCATTTTTCTGCAAATCTCAGATTACAAACGCTGCACTTCATGAAAGATTATTTTGGAACTAATGATAAACTTGAGTCTAGACTAACGCAATTAATGCGCTTGGATGAAAAAAGGGATGAAGCTATGCTTCATTTTAGTAAACACCAAGACATTGTAAAAAGATGGTTTGACAAAAGGTCTAAGGCCAAGGCGTTTAAAATTTCAGATTTAGTCTTGTTATGGGACAAAAGACATGAGAAGAAGGGGGAACATGATAAATTTGATTACCTTTGGTTAGGTCCCTACCAGATTTCAGAGATCCTAGGGGAAAATAGTTTTAGACTAAAAACCTTGGATGGAAAGGATTTGGCACTACCTATCAATGGGTTGCACTTGAAGCATTACTTTCAAGCATGAGGTAGTTGGGCTTTGTATTATATGTAATAACGTTGTAATTTCTTGCTTTCATTTTTCATGTTTAGGTGTGTATTATTCTTTTCTTTGACATGTCTAAGCTTTATATTAATGTTGTGATCTGTTTCTTTGTGTGCAGATTTGATACTTAAGTGTGTGTTTCAAGAGATATCTAGTTTTGTGTTAATGTTGTAATTTAGTTTTTTTTGATGTGCAGATTTGATATGTTAGTATCTATTCATTTTTGTTTCAGGTTTTTCTTGTATTAATGTTGGGTTTTTGCGTTTGTGTGCAGGTTGGACATTTAGGCGGTGGTGTTCCTTTGATTTCCTTTTCATTGCTTTTAAAAAAAAAAAAAAAATAAAAAAAGGGGAATAAAAGCTTGATGTTGAACACATGCCTAAGATTGGGAGAATATGAAACATTGGAATCATGTTGTAAGAGCTCCACATGTAATACAAACGAGTTAATTTAGATCATTTGAAGCTTGTGATGCATGAAAAGGTCGGTTTTGCATGACAAATCATCTCATTTGCAATTCACGAAATAATGCATTCATGTTCCATCTCACTTTCCATACATTTTCACCGTAGTGGCATATGCATCTTAGGTGCAATTCATTTGAGTATGTTGAATCCTCTTAGGGTTATGTTATAACATAAATTTAAGTAAATCCTAAGGTTGGAAACCGAGTCTTGAAGTATCTAGGACCAAGCACGTTTCATACATTAAAAAGGATCTTGAGCAAAATGATCAAAACCTAACTTGGAGGAAAAGGTTGGGCGAAAATGGTTTTCATGTCTATCCTATTATGCAACATGATCCTAAAAACAGTGGTTTTGACCACTTCCATAGAGCTTAAAGCCTAAAATCAGAGTAGTAAGGATAGGGTTAAATTCTCATCTCGGTTGGTTGAGAATCTAATTCCCCAAAGCTTTGATTGGACCCACATGGAGTAGTAAGGATAGGGCATAAATTCTCATCTCGGTTGGTTGAGAATTCGATTCCCCAAAGCTCTTATATTTCATTTCGTATTAAATCTTAGATTGTAAGGATCGTACTATTTGTCCTCTGCAAAGGATGGGTAGTCATCCCCAAGGTTTAAGTAACAAGATTAATATTTTCCATTTACATTTAAAATCTTGGGTTGTAAGGATCGTACTATTTGTCCCTAACCAGGATGGGTAGTCATCCCCAAGGTCCAAGAAGTAAAATAAATAAATTTTTTCCATCTCATCCTTATATTGGATTGTAAGGATCGTACTACTTGTCCTCTGCAAGGGATGGGTAGTCATCCCCAAGGTCCAAAGAAATGGAGATAAGTTTTGGATTATGGGGTTAGATAGGCCCATGCATGACATCATGTCTTGCCTAAAAAGTAAGACCACCGATTGTCTAGAGGGTTAGACTAGCATGACCATTTCTTCCATAATTGGTTTAGTTATTTTGCTCAAAGTGAGGTAAAGAATTCTAAATCGAGAATAGTAAGGATAGGGTTAAACTCTCATCTCGGTTGGTTGGGAGTCCGATTCCCCAAAGTTCTGATTTCACATCCACTTGCACATGGGTTCAAGATAGTAGGGACTCATAACCAACTTTGGGATATAATGAACCGTTCACTAGTGGATCCTAAGAGGGTTTGGCGAGTCTTGAATGTTTGCACATAATACTACAAGAGTGACTATGCATTTTCTCATGGCATATTCGGTAGGATACACAAATCATTCACAATTTCGCATATGCATTCATGCAAAACCGATGATGGAATGTGGATCAAATTCAAATGATAAGGAAAGGAATTCATTGCACACACCGAGCTAATACTTGATGATTCTAATAATTCATGTACTTCTGATTTTGGGCATTAGTTATATTGATTATGGGCTAACCCATGTTTTCAAATTTGTGATTTATGTTAGGTTGGGTTCTTACTAAAATGCTCAAGAGCATTTGACAGCAGAGTCGCCATTTGTTGTGGTTCATCCACAACACACCCCAGAAGTGGGGACCCACCTTTGTTTTTGCAGGTTTTAGGGAAGATCTCAAAGACCCGGATGCTAAAAATGAAGAAAAGAAGAAAAATGCCTAAGTGTTGAAAGGGTCACGAAATCGCGACATGTCGCGATATCGCGACCTGTCTCTCCATCGCTGCAAAAAAAATTGAAATCTGTCACGAAATCGCGACGTGTCGGCAGCAGGACAGAAAAGATGTCATGAAATCGTGACGTGTCGGTAGCAGGACAGAAAATCTGTCGCGAAATCGCGACGTGTCGGCAGCAGGACAGAAAGGATGTCACGAAATCGCGACGTGTCGACGGCAAAGAAAAAAAGGATGTCGCGAAATCGCGACGCGTTTTTTGGAAGCGTACGAAAAGTTGAAAGGGTCACGAAATCGTGACATGTCGCGATATCGCGACATGTCGCGAAATCGTGACCTGTCTCTCCATCGCTACGAGTTGCCGAGAGGAAGCACAAGGTTGAAGGTGGTAGCGAATCGCTACCACTTCGTGAAGCGGAGGCCCGAAGGAAAAGTGGTAGCGAATCGCTACCACTTCGTGAAGCGGAGGCCCGAAGGAAAAGTGGTAGCGAATCGCTACCACTTCAAAGACAAAGGCTCGGAGCCAAAGTGGTAGCGATATCGCTACCACTTCATCGAAGGAAAAGTGGTAGCGAATCGCTACCACTTCGTGAAGCGGAGGCCCGAAGGAAAAGTGGTAGCGAATCGCTACCACTTCGCAAAGACAAAGGCTCGAAACCAAAGTGGTAGCGATATCGCTACCACTTCATCGAAGGAATGCTCGGAACCAAAGTGGTAGCGATATCGCTACCACTTTTTGAAAGGAAGGCTCGGAACCAAAGTGGTAGCGATATCGCTACCACTTTTTGAAAAGAAGGCAAAGCAAAGTCGGTAGCGATATCGCTACAACGAGCTACGGCGGGCGTACGGACCAAGAACACGTCGCGATATCGCGACATGTCACGATTTCGTGACATGTCGCGTTATCGCGGCTAGGAAACAGAAGAGGCCAAATGCAAATTCTATCGGGATTTCCACGGGAAAGCGTTACGAAAGGTGCAGGAGACGCAGGACACGTGGCAAAAATGACAGAACCAGAGTAACGTTTCATAACAACAGTTACTGGCCACAGAGATCGAGCGTTACGATTGCATGCAAGGGTTAGAATACCAAAAGGCGGGGAATTGAAGCGAAGGGTCCCGGGAGTCGAAACGAAGCGTCATGGAGCAGCCGAGAACGCGCGACAGAAAGGTTAAATAGCAGAAGTGTAGATGGATACGAGGGCTGGAGATTGTAACAAAAAAGCATTACTTATTGAAATAAAGGATTTTTCTTTGGTAACACGACTTTTGTGTGTAAAATCAAAAGGAGATCGAAGCCAAAACTATTGTTTTACTGTCAATCTTTCCGTTGCATCATTTTGTCTTGTATCTATTTCGTTTACGCCATGGGATGGGTTACGATAGGTGAATGGTAGAATGATGCAGTTATATTCTTTTCCTTAGAGTCTTGCATCTGATCTGATTAGATTGTGTGTTAGTAAAGATCTGATCGGTTGGGTTGTTTTGGGGATTTCATCTCTTAACTTGGGATTTTGCAGGGAGGAGATCGTGAACCATTTTAATATCCTTCATTATTTTCCAGCTGATTCAAAATAACAGTTTCTGTTTTATTCCTTGATATGCTTAATTTCATGTCAGAGACTAACACTGAAATAACAGAACTATTGAATATAGATAAAACGAACAAGTTAACCTTAGAATAAATTGTGAATATTAGAACATAAAAAGGATTTTTGTTTATTTTTTTTGATTAATCAAACAAGTCAAGATTACAAAGTTCATTAAGAATCAACAAAGGCCCCTTGTTAACAGCTATCTGCAGGATTTTGAGTTATTCTGGGATATATCAGTTGCATGTATTAAATTGAATTCATTTTTTTATATATGTAAAAGTCTGTTTCACAAAGAAACTTGGAGAAATAATAAAAGGAAGGAAAATAAAATAAATTATTTCTTTGCAAGAAAGAGTCTTTGTTCGAGACTCTAAGTTGCGTGTTATTATTTGTAATATGACAAATTAACGCTCAACACATAGGTTCCTATATGAACCTTGAAAGATAACTCACAATAAAGTTGATATCAAGCCTAACATTTATTAGGTATATGAGACTCCCAATTAGTTAAAAATAAAGAGTACCAAATACCTAAGGTGAGTTATCATATTGGGATAGTTGTAACTTGTTAGTCTTACAATGACACTGAGAGGGGGGTGAATCAGTGTAGCTCTATAAACTTAAATTTACAACTCTTAATACCGCAATAATTAAAACTTATTACTAGATACAACAAGTATAACAAAAGAGCATCACACAACACAAGATTTAACGAGGTTCACCAATGTGGCTACTCCTCAAAAATTAATTGCTTAGACTACCATCCAAATCTAGCATTTGCAAAGCACCAACTTTACAATCAATTTACTAGCACCCACTATAAGGAGCACCAACCCCTTATTTATCTACACCAATAGAAAGGAGCACCAACCCCTTATTTATCTGCACCAACAAAAAGGAGCACCAACCCCTTATTTATATGCACCAACAGAAAGGACCACCACCCCTGATGCCAAGCTGCAACCTGGACTTCAATTTGAATCTATAAGTTTGACAGTAAGATACCTTTGCTTTTGCAAGACCCTAACTGGTCTTCTTCACCTTTGCGTTCTTTGTGCACTCTGCTCTCTTTGCATAATCACTTCGCACACTCTACTTCATTACAATCGAACTTCACGATCGTCTTCTCTCTTTTGCACACTCTTCTCTCTTTGTGAATTTCTCACTTAGCACGATTCGACACGACTTGCTCTCTACGCACAACGACCATATTTCACACACATTCAACCATGTTTTCAATTCTCCAAACAACCCTCCTTTTATAACAATATTTTTTATGATGAAAACCCTAATCTTAGTCAGCTATAAATCCTAATCTTAGTCGGCTTTCATAACAACTATAAACCCTAATTTTAGTCGATTGTCATCGGTCTTCGTTGGCTTCAACTCAAGAAGATGTTTGGTTTATCCATCGCTTGATGATTTCATTCTGGATAGACCCTATAACCGCCATATTGACTTTTGATCACTCTTCGTATTTTAGCAGTATGAAATCACTCTGTAACTACCCCTGTAAATGTCGTAGTGATGTCGGTCCACTGTCATACTTCTCATTTCAGTCGGGTTCTCCTTCTTGACTTGCACATTTACGACTTGTCATGAAATCGTGACATTTTTTCCTCTGTAGCTTCTTTTGTTGCTGTTGCCACGAAAATACAACATGTCGCGATATCACGACACTTTCGCCTCCATATGCTTTCTCTATTATTTTGTTGTGATATCATGACATTTTTGCCTCCGCAGACTTCATATTTTCTTTTGTCATGATATCACGATATTTCCGCCTTCGTATACTTCGTCTTTGCTTTTGTCACGATATCGCGACACTTCTGCTTCCATAGACTTCGACTTTGCTTTTGTCGTGATATCGCGAAACTTCTACCTCCGTAGTCTTCAACTTAGCTTTTGTCGTAAAATTGTGACACTTCTGCTTTCATACTTAGCTTCTTTGCTTTTGTTGCGAAATCATGACACTTCTGCCTTTGAAGTCTTCTTCTCTACTTTTGTCGTGAAATCGTGACACTTTTGCTTTCGTACTTTACTTCTTTGCTTTTGTCGTGAAATCGTGACACTTCTGCTTCTGAAGTCTTGCTTTTTACTTTTATCGTGAAATCGTGACAGTTCTACTTTTGTACGCTTCCTCTCTTTCTTTTGTCACGAAAATGCGACATGTCACGATATCACGAAAATTTTCATACTTACTTTCTCTCTCCTATTTTAGTCGCAAAAATGCGACATGTATCGAAATCGTGACACTTTTCTTACTTGTTCTCTTTCTTCGAACTTGTCACGAAATCGTGACACTTTTTCCTGCTTTCTCTTTCTCTTCCAACATGTCGCGAAATCACGACAGTTTTTCCTGCTTTTTCTCTCTCTTCCAACATGTCACGAAATTGTGACAATTTTTCCTGCTTTTTCTCTCTCTTCCAACATGTCGTGAAATCGTGGCAGTTTTTCTTTCCTGTTGTATATGTCGCGATATCGCGACAATTTTCTTACTTGTATTTTTTCTTTGATCTTTTGCATATGGGCCACTTCGGTCTTCTTGGAAAATAATTGTACATACTGTGAATAAACTTTGAACTCCTGTCTTCTGCATATGAATAGCTTTTGAACTTCCTGTCCACTGCATTAATAGATCTATATGACTGTGTTGACAACAATGACAATACTATTGCTACACCTTGCTCAACAATCTCCCCCTTTGGAATTTTTGGCAACACATGTGCAATTTCTTGTAACTCTTCTCCCCCTTTGACAATAATACCAAAGGGCTACTGCAGACTCCCATTGAGTCCATACACAACATTCTCAGGCAAAATTTATTACACTTAGCAAAAATCATGAACATGAGCAAAAATATAATCAAATACTTAAATGCTCCCCCTAAGAATGTGATCCCTGTAGCTAGTCAATTCTTGGGAAGTGTGACCACTCCCAATTTATTGCGAAGGTACTCAAAAAATTCCTTGGGCAATGGTTTTGTGAAGATATCTGCTACTTGCTCTGTAGTTGGAACAAAATCCAACTTAACCTCACCTTTCGTAACTTTCTCCTTCAAAAAGTGATACATGATAGCAATGTGTTTTGTGCGTGAATGCATAACCGGATTCTTGGAGATGTTAATGGCACTGGTGTTATCACACTTAATTGATATTGGCTCACTAAAGCTAATACCAAGATATTTCAGGGTTTGTTTCATCCACAATACCTACGTACAACATGTTGTTGCTGCAATATATTCTGCCTTTGCTATCGATAAAGAAATTGACTCTTGTTTCTTACTGTGCCACGTAACCAATCTGTCTCCAAGATAGAATGCACCTCCACTGGTTTTTCTCGATCTAATCTAATTCTTCATTTATTGCCTTCATCAAAATTTCATATTTTCTTGCGTCAACAATATTTTTGGGCTCAATGTTGGATAATAGAGAGTAGTTACTTACTACTCTTCTTCTTGTCTGAACACCAACTTTGGGGTCTCCAATTATTTGCTCTCTAGGATGATTTTTTTGCCAGCTGCCTATTTTGAATTTCTTATTTTCTTCCACTTCTAAATCACAACTTAAATCATCTGAGTCAATTTTTTGTATCTTTTTTGTTTTGTTTTCCTCATCTCCTTCAATAACCTCTTCATAAATTGGGTAGTTCTTTTCATAGCTAATTACTCGTTCTCTACCTTCATCAAATTTAACATCGGCACTGTCCACAATTTTCTTTAGCCTCTCATTGTAGCATTTGTAAGCTTTGTTTTTTGATGAATAACCAACAAAAATACCTTCATCCGTTCTATCTTCAAACTTACCAAGATTATCTTCAGTTCTTTTGATGTAGCACTTGCTGCCAAAAACTTTGAGGTATTTTGCTATTGCCTTTTTACCGAACCACAACTCATAAGGAGTTTTGCTTTCATGTGTTCTCAACATGTACCTATTTTGGATATACATCGCAGTATGGACTGCTTCTTTCCAAAATTTGTCTGCTACTCTGCTTTCAGCCAACATAGTCCGTGCCATTTCCTGCACTGTCTGTTCTTTCTTTCTACCACTCCATTCTGCTGAGGTGTCTTGGCTGCTGAAAACTGTCTCCTAATACCATATTTTTCATAGTACTCTGTAAGATCCTCTAAAATGAATTCTCCTCCTCTATCTGATCTTAAAAATTTGATCCTCTTTCTTGTTTCATTCTCAACTTGGTTTTTGAAAGTATTGAACATTTCAAAAGCTTCTGATTTATGCTTCAAGAAAAATATCCATGTCATTCTGGAATAGTCATCAATGCACAACATAAAATATTTGTCACCATTTATGCTTTGTGTTCTCATGGGTCCACATAAATTAGTGTGTATTAGTTCCAAAGGTTTGCTTGTGTAGTACTCTTTTGTTTTGAATGTGACTCTAGTTTGCTTCCCCTTTTGGCATGAAGCACAAATGTTGTTTGCAGGTTTGCTAATGGTGGGAATATCTCTCACTACCCTTTTTGAGTTGATTTTTACTAGATTATAAAAACTGATATGACCGAGTCTCTTATGCCACAACCAATTTTCTTCTTCTTGTCCAATAAAACAAGCTCCTTCTAAAGTCTCTGAGAGCGTGTACAGGTTTCCGAGATGTCCTTGATCCAGTTGCTATCAATTTTCCACTATTTGTTTTTCTCGACTTCACAACCCCTGCTTTTTAAAAACTACTTCATGACCTTTATCACAAATCTGACTTACGCTCAACAAGTTATGTTTCAAACCATCCACAAAAAAGACTTCTTCTGACTTAATTTTTCCGTCACTAATTTTAACTGAACCTTTGCCAACTATCTTAGCTCCATCATTATTTCCAAACTTTACTGAACCACCTTCATATTTCTGTAACTTCTCAAATTTATGTTTGTCACCTGTCATATGACTGGAGCATCCATTATCAAGTATCCATGGTACATATTTATTTTGTGCTTTAAATGTTGTTTGTACGATTAAGGATTCCTTTTCTTCCTTAAGTCGCTCTTTTTCTTTCCACTCTGTTTTGATAGTAGTTTTGGGCTCTTGTTTTGCCTTTCCCTTATCAATAGCTTGTGCATGTTTTTCGAGAAGTTTTCTATTTTGTCTCATCCTATTTGGTTGAAATTTTCTTCCCTGAAACTAATTTGATGCAAATGTACTTCTACAGTTTCTTGCAATGTGCCCAAAATTATGACAGTTATAACATTCTACTGTATAATTCATCAGAGGAGAAAAATCATTTCTACTGGTGAAATTCCTTGGTATTACATTATATTTGTAGTCGAAGATTTTATGTCCATAGCCATTGCATTTAAAATAGAAACCATAAAAGGGATAATTGAACCTGGGTGATGGTCTTTGCCATGTTTCCGTAGGAGCCATAGGTCTTCTTCTTCTTTGATGTGTGACATTGGTGAATCCATCATTGTCAATTCTACTTTCGTGCCTGGCATTATTGCTTTCTTTTGCATGAGACATTTTTCCTTGATCAACCTATTTCTTATATTCATTCTTTATGGATTCTACATTTCTGGCCTTTGATCCATTTGATGATTCTCCTTCGACGAAACCCAGACCAAATTTGATGCCTGCAGGCCTTTGGTCATTTATAATATTATCCAGCTTCATAGAACTTTCTTCGTGTTTGTGATAACAACTAATTTTGTGATTCATCTCTTCTATCTGTGTCCATAAACCAACATTCTCTTCTTCTAGTTTGCAGCAATAATCTATTTTCATGGTAATTTGTACTTCGAGATCTTCAGATATTTTCTTGTATTCTTCTGTCTGTACTTTCAGACTGGTTATGATTTCATTCGCATCCTCAAGATTTTTTGAAATTTTCTTATTCTTTTTCCTCTCTATTTTCCACTCTTCAAGTGCGAGATATCAACTCACCTTTTAGATCATATTCAGCATCAGTGTCTTCACCACATACTTCGGAGTTCACTCCTTCCTTTTTTGATTTTACTTCTTCAAATGCCATGAAAAGAGCTTCACCTGTTTCCTCTTCAGAATCCTCACCGAAGCTGTCTTCTGTTGAACTGGCATTCCTAGAGATGAAAATTTTCTTCTTGAAGTTGCCTTTTTTGAAATTCGTTTTCTACTTCCAGTCACTTCTTTCTTGGTGCGATCCTTCATCATTTTTGTTCTTCTCATTAAGTGGAAATTTAGTCGCAAAATTCCCAACGCCTCCACAGTTGAAACATTTAAATGGTAGCTTTCCTTTTCCCCATTTTAGTTTTCTAACAAAGTTTGCTTCCATTTCATCTGATGTCTCTTCTTCTTCGGACTCTTGTTTTGCATTTTTATTTTTAAGGGCTTTAAAAGCCGCTTCTTTATCTGTGGGTTTAGATCTTCCTATCCTCATCTCATATGCAGTCAAAGAACCATACATCTCATCTATACTAAAATAATTTAGATTTTTAGCTTCTTCTATCACTGAGACTATAGAATCAAACCTTTGAGGAAGAGATCTTAATACCTTTTTCACGATGGCAGAGTCTTCGATATCCTTATTGAGTCCTCTAATCGCATTAATGATTCCATTAACTCTTAGCATATATGCCTCAATGTTTTCATCGTCATTCATCTTTAATGCTTCGAACTGATCTCGATGTGTCTGTAACTTGTCCTCCTTGATCTTATCATCTCATTCATGAATACTCCTCAGTTTGTCCCATATTTCTTTTGTCGTTTTACAGCTCATGATCTTTACTAGTTCACTATCTACTAATCCGCATATGATAGCATTCTTTGCTTTTGAGTTATTTTCAAATAGTTTCTTTTTGTCAGCCTCTTTTGGAGGAGTGATGGGTATTGTGTATCCACTAACTACTGAATCCTAGATGTCGTATCCCAAAGCACAGAGATATGTCTACATCCTAATTCTCTAGAATGCGTAATTAGATCCGTCAAACAATGGTGCTTTGTTTGATGAGAAGCCTTCACCACCTGCCATTGTGTTACTTCCAAGATCACCCTAGCCGGTTAAGCTTGTACAGGAACTTAGCTCTGATACCAATTTTTAGTCTTACAATGACACTGAGAGGGGGGTGAATTAGTGTAGCTCTATAAACTTAAATTTATAGCTCTTAATACCGCAACAATTAAAACTTATTACTAGATACAGCAAGTATAACAAAATATCATCACATAACACAAGATTTAATGAGGTTCACCAATGTGGCTACTCCTCAAAAATTGACTACTTAGACTACCATCCAAATCCAGCCTTTGCAAAGCACCAACTTTACAATCAATTTACCAGAACCCACTATAAGGAGCACCAACCCCTTATTTATCTTCACCAACAGAAAGGAGCACCAATCCCTTATTTATCTACACCAACAGAAAGGAGAACCAACCCCTTATTTATCTGCACCAACAGAAAGGAGCACCAACCCCTGATGCCAAGCTATAACCTGGACTTCAATTTGAATCTATAAGTTTGATAGTAAGATACCTTTGCTTTTGCAAGACCTTGACTGGTCTTCTTCACCTTTGCGTTCTCTGTGCACTCTGCTCTCTCTACGTAATCACTTCACACACTCTGCTTTGTTATAGTCAAACTTCACGATTGTCTTCTCCCTTTTGCGCACTCTACTCTCTTTACAAATTTTGCACTTAGCATGATTCAACACAACTTGCTCTCTATGCACAACGACCGTATTTCACACACATTCGACCATGTTTTCAATTCTCCAAACAACCCTCCTTTTATAACAATATTTTTTATGATGAAAACCCTAATCTTAGTCGACTGTAAATCCTAATATTAGTCGGCTTTCATAACAACTGTAAACCCTAATTTTAGTCAGCTGTCATCGGTCTTCATCGGCTTCAACTCAAGAAGATGTTCGGTTTATCCATCGCTTGATGATTTCATTTTGGACAGACCCTGTAACCGCCATACTGACTTTTGATCACTCTTCGTATTTCAGAAGTATGAAATCACTCTGTAACTGCCCCTGTAAATGCCGTAGTGATGTCGGTCCACTGTCATACTTCTCATTTTAGTCGGGTTCTCCTTCTTGACTTGCACATTTACGACCTATCATGAAATCATGACATTTTTGCCTCTGTAGCTTCTTTTGTTGTTGTTGTCACGAAAATACATGTCACGATATCGCGACACTTTCACCTCCATACACTTTCTCTATTCTTTTGTCACAATATCATGACATTTTTGCCTCCGTAGACTTCGTATTTTCTTTTGTCATGATATCGTGACATTTTTGCCTCCGTATACTTCGTCTTTGCTTTTGTCATGATATCGTGACACTTCTGCTTCCATAGACTTTGACTTTGCTTTTGTTGTGATATCATGACACTTCTGCCTCCGTAGTCTTCAACTTAGCTTTTGTCGTGAAATCGTGACACTTCTGCTTCTATACTTAGCTTCTTTACTTTTGTCACGAAATCATGACACTTCTGCCTTCAAAGTCTTCTTCTCTGCTTTTGTTGTGAAATCGTGACACTTCTACTTTCATACTTTACTTCTTTGCTTTTGTTGCAAAATTGTGACACTTTTGCTTTCGAAGTCTTGCTTTCTGCTTTTGTCGCGAAATCACGACAGTTCTACTTCCGTACGCTTCCTCTCTTTCTTTTGTCATGAAAATGCGACATGTCGCGATATCGTGACACTTTTCAAACTTACTTTCTCTCTCCTATTTTAGTCACGAAAATGCGACATGTCTCCAAATCGTGACACTTTTCTTACTTGTTCTCTTTCTTCGAACTTGTTGTGAAATCGTGACACTTTTTCCTGCTTTCTCTTTCTCTTCCAACATGTCACGAAATCGCGATAGTTTTTCCACTTGCCTTTTTCTCTTCCAACATGTCGCGAAATCGCGACAGTTTTTCCTGCTTTTTCTCTCTCTTCCAACATGTCACGAAATCGTGACAATTTTTCCTACTTTTTCTCTCTCTTCCAACATGTCATGAAATCATGATAGTTTTTCCTGCTTTTTCTCTCTCTTCCAACATGTTGCGAAATCATGATAGTTTTTCTTGCCTGCTGTATATGTCGCGATATCGTGACACTTTTCCTACTTGTCTTTTTTCTTTGATCTTTTGCATATGGGCCACTTCGGTATTCTTGGAAAATCACTGTACATACTCTGAATAACCTTTGAACTCCTATCTTCTGCATCTGAATAGCTTTTGAACTTCCTGTCCACTGCATCAACAGATCTATCTGACTGTGTTGACAACAATGACAATACTGTTGCTGCACCTTGCTCAACAGTAACCCTTGATCCATTGGTGTTTCCTTAGGTTTAAAATCTTTCATATGGTATTTTTATAGTAGTGTCTTAGCATACTTCATCTTTGAGACCATAATGTGACTCTTTGTTTGCCATATTTTCAAGCCAAGATAATAATGTAAAATTCATATATTTATCATGTCAAATATTTTTCAAGTAATTCTTTAGATTATTTACCAAATCATTTGAGTTACCAGTTATGACCAAATTATTTGAGCTACTATCTTAGATCCAACTTTCTTAATATAGATATTTTCATAAAAGGCACTTCTAGTAAAACCATGCTACAATAGGTGGTCATTAATTTTGATGTACAAGTCTTTGAGATCCTACTTCAACCCATACAATAACTCTTTCAATATATAGATATTTTGATGTTGCCCATTGACAAAAAAACCTTTAAATTGTGTCATTTACACCTATTTTTTGAGATCACCATTAATAAAGGCACTCTTGACATCCATTTTCTAAAGTTCCCAACCAAATTGTACTGCTAGTGCATAGAGTACATGGATGGTTTTAATCTTCATTGTGGATGTGATGTCTCTTCATAATCAATTCCTTCCTTTTATGTATTTCCCTTTGCAAAGAGCCATGTCTTATACTTATCAATGAATCCATATGCCTTATATTTGATTTTGAATAACCACCTATAACCTATTGACTTCTTTCCTTTTGGCATATCAACAAGATTCTATGTGTTTTTCATCAAAAATTTATATTTTGCATCCATATATGCCTTCCATTATGGTGAACTCAATCCATCCTTCACTGATGATGGTTCTAATTTCACCATTACTGAAGCCATCAATCCTAGATTTAATTCCTAATGATTACTATTGTGAGTACATGGTCATGTGGAAGTGAGGTCAGGTGGTGCATCAAGTTTAGCATCCTTCATGGTACTAGTGATCCATTTAGGAGTCCTATATTAAGGAGTTGTAGGTACATCAACTAGTACAATTTCATCAATAATTTTGTAACTTCCTCATCTAACTCCAAACTCACAACTAAATATGTGGTATCTTTAGACTTCAAATCCTTAATATTTGACTTAGTTTCAAATTCTTCATCAAACATCATATATTGGTGATTGTATCTATTAGTCAATAAGATTTTGACTCATCATAATACCCAAAAAATATGCATGATATGGTCTTCATATCCAACTTGGTCCTCTATTTCTTTGGCACATGCATGTATATATTGGTTTTGAAGAATCTAATATGTACAATGGAAGGTTTGCTCTCAAACCAGGCTTCTTTAGATGTAACTCCTTGTAGTACCTTTGTGGGTGCTCTATGTAAAAGATACACTATAATAGATACTGCTTCAGCCCAATATTGTTGCTCAAGATTGGCTCCTATGAGCATACAATGAACCATTTCTATGATGGAATGATACCTCCTTTTAGCAACCCCATTATATTGTGGAGTGTGTCCTATAGTGAGATATTGCTTAATACAAATTTGCATGAGAACACATTAAAATTCATTGAATGTATATTCCCCCCTTGATCTAAGAGAAGAACTTGAATAGAATGCCTAGTTTCTATTACTAATCTTGAAGCACTAGAAATACTTGTGCATGTATGACTCCAGTTACAAGAAATAAACCCACATCTTCCTTAAGTAGTCATCTATAAACAATTGAAAGTACCTTCATACACCAAAAATAGCTAGCATGGGTTTGCACAAATTGACGTGTATCACATCTAACGATCATTTGGCTTTATGAGTGCTCTATTCAAAAGGTACTTGGTTTTGTTTCCAAATGAAATAACCTAAGCATACT
The DNA here is from genome assembly GCA_028583015.1 of Wollemia nobilis. Taxonomy (NCBI): domain Eukaryota; kingdom Viridiplantae; phylum Streptophyta; class Pinopsida; order Araucariales; family Araucariaceae; genus Wollemia; species Wollemia nobilis. Next base: position 11,312,516 of record JAQPPZ010001772.1, on the reverse strand, counting down.
GGTAATATTGGTGAAAGGTTTAGAAAATCTAAAACCATGTGATGCTTACTTGATTAGAGTAAATATCCAACACTTAGATGACAATAACTCCTATGCCAAATAGAGGTAGCATATGTCATTGTTGTTGATAGTGTGATATTAGGAGGGATATGACATTGAGTGTGATAAAGCCATTATTATAGGAACCTGTTGGTACAATATTGCCTTCAGGGTTATGCATAGTGGCTATTTTCATAAAATTGGCTAAAATTAAGATTTTTAAAATTTGGAATTGGCTAATATTTGGGACCCTTGACCAGGGTCCATTAGCCAAAAAAAATTGGGTGCAAAATTTTTTGGGGGTCGATTCGCCCCAATTTTATAATAATTTGACCATTTTAAGTTTAAATTTTCAACATTACCCCTAATAATAGTGAACCTTCTACATGTGTTTCAAAAATATTCACCTAGATTTTGAAACCAATTCGCCAATTTATTATAAATATATTTTGGGGTTGAACCCTTACGCATAGCCCTGATTGCCTTATTTTATATTAAAAAACTTCTTGTTGCCATCAACAACTTTGATTTTGACCACCATGTTGTGATATAGAACTTGTGTTGGAGTATATTACATTATTTGATACTAGCTAATGTATCCCCATGATACCTTCATGGTATATTTATAAATACTAGATTAGGTTTGAGTCATAGTTTAGAGTGTGATTTATATTTCCCCTTTATGTAAGTGTAAATGTGTAGGAAATGCACAAGTGTCATGTAAAGTTGTAATATGCAAGAAATGCATAAGTGTCATGTGAGTTAGAGTGCAAGTGTAAGTTGAGTCTATGTGCACAAGTGTCTTATATATAAGAGTGCAAATATGTAATGTAAATATGTGCACAAGTGTCTTAGATTAGAGAGTGCAAATAGAAGTGTAAGAGTCATGTATAGGTGTGCAAGTATTATAGAGTCAAGTGTTCATCAAGTATGCAAGTGTCAAGTATGTAAGACAATATTCACAAGACTTGGCATATGGAAAACAATAGTCAAGTATCCACAGATTCACAATACTATTGCTATAATATGGAGATAATGCTCCATAGAAAAGCAATTCATTCAAGAGTCAAGTATTGAGAATACAAAGTTGTAACAGAAAGAGGTGCAATAAAGCTTGTATACATTTTGAGAAATTAATATTGTAAGTTGTTCTTCATGCATAGTACATGAATGATTTAGGCTATTTACATTTATATTTTAGCATATTATTAGATGTTAATTAATTATAAGTCTTGATATACATATTATTTTTTTCATAATATTCTACTCATATTATTATCTTGACCTTTATTATATTGTGGCTATTTTATATTACACATGTGTGTTATAACTTGTGATATTTTGTGGTATTAAAAGACTTAAAAAGCCATCAGTGGTATCAGAGCTACCACTAAATTCTATCCAGATTTATAGAGTTCATTAACCACCATTATTAATTAATTTTATCCACATTTGATAAAGTTTATTAAGAGTTTATCCACTTTGAAGGCAGTGAGACTCAGACTCTATATTTGAAAGTCTTATTGAGTAAAAAGGCTAGAGTCTTTTCACAGTTGAAGAATAACCAGTGAAGACTAGGACTCAACTATATTTTTTAAGGTTATAATCAACCCTTGATATTGGAGATTTGAGTTTCGAGGACAAAGATATCCCTTGAAATAGAAAGTTGAAGATTCAAGGACATAGATATCCTTTGACATTTAATATTTCCAACTTAGAAGAAAGTTGAATATTCATAGACATATCCCTTGACATTGATTATTGCCAACTTAGAAGAAAGTTAAAGTTTTAGGGATATTCAAGTCACCTTGACAATATATTGGAATATCAAAGATTTCAAATTTAAAATTTTGGATAAAAGAGATAGCAGTAGAAGGTTGATATGCTTCTTACATAATATAGAGAAGAGTTTTAGCTTTTAAGTGCAAAGATAAGAAATCAAAGAAAATAAGATAGCATCAGAAGAAAGAAGAGAAAAAATGTTGCAATGGATTATAGAAAGAAAGAAATTGAAAGAAAGAAGATAGATATATCAATCACTAATATATCAATCTTGAGGAAAATAAAGAAGTAAACAACTTACTTTATCTAGCTTCAAGCATCAAATTAGAATTTGCATTGATTAAAGAATTTACAAGTTATTAGAAAAAGGATTCAGGTCACAATAAGGATTGACCTTGATAATAGAAGATTTCAAGTCTTATTGACCTTGACATTGGCTCAAGAACCCAACATTATAAATTGATTATTTATAGAAAGAGAAAAAATATATAGAAGCCATTAAAGAGAAGAAAATATGGAAGCTATTTTGTATCAAGAAGAAATATTGAATATATAGAAGCTATAATACACTAAGCATTCATATACATGTTTGGAAAAGAACATAAAATATTGAAGCATTTGGATATATTTAGAAGAAAGTAAAAGAACAAGGATTAAAAGTAGAATGTTCAAATGAGTGGATTGGACAAGCTTATGGTTCAACAACAACATCACAGTGAAGACGTCACATAAGCATCACAATGAAGATTATAGTGAAGAAATCACAAAGGCATCACGAAGAAGATGTCACAGAGAATAAGTAGAGGAATCACAAAGTTTTGAGGTGTCGCATAGATTAGCATTACACTTTGAAAATTGAAAGGATAATGGTAGGAACCTAAGTTCCTAGCAAATCTATCAATGATAATTGGAATTGGATCTAAACTAATAGAATCACCTTTTGGATAGAATCACCTTTGCACTGGAGAGGAACCCTTCCAATGGATCAATTGATCAAATATATATTCTTATTCATGGATGATTTGTGTGAATGGCCAACCTAATATATATATCTACCCTAAAGCTACGTTGGTGAAGATACATGATGGTTCACGTTAGGAAGAGACGTGATGGTTCACGTAATGAAGAGACGTGATGGTTCACATTATGAAGAGATGTGATGGTTGATGAGGCCTGGAAATGCCTCAATCATAGCATGTTTTGAACATTGAAACTACCTAAAAACTCTTGTGTTTAATCTGATATGCTAGTTAAGTTGATTTAATATGTTGTGTATTAACAGTTTGCATGATCAATGTGTTAGAAATACTATATTCTGATTTTTACAGTTTTTGCATAGTTTTATGTTACTTTGTCATGACTTGCTAAATGAGAAGTATGCTTAGGTTGATAGCAGCACTTCACTAGTTTTGTTTTGATGTGTTTCAAGCATTTATTTATCTAAATCTAGCAAATAGTGCAAGCAAACTATTATTGTGCAATAGAAACTGGTTTTCCAATGTAAATTCCAGCCAGTTGCCAATGAATGGCAAGGCATGGAATTCACACATGGAGAGAGATGAAGGCTATTGCAATCTGATCCTGAGAGCTAACCCACCTGAGAAATGCAGATGAAATCACTTGAAGAGCACACAGTTGTTCATTCTGAAGATCTTCGAAATGAGCAGACATCTTCAGAATGAGAAATACAGTCTCTTCGGAATGAGCCACTTATCTTTGAAATGAGAACATAAAGCGCTTTTTGACTTGTTGACTGATTTTTGATGATGGAAAAAGGGAAAGAAGGTTGAAAAGGTTAAAGGAAAATATCTCCCATCTGACTTTGTCGTCCTTGCCGTCCAAAGCCACCATTCATGGAAAAGATCAATTTTGATCCTCTTCTAGGATAAACCTAGGAAATGTTGCGACATAATAGGAATAGATCTGTAAGATAGGAATGAGATATTCTCAGTTTGTAAATAGATTTTAGGATATCTATAAATAGATAGCTCCCATCCAGGTTGAGCTAAGGTAGGGGAAAATAAGCAAGAAGTATAATAATAAGAAAATAGCGAGAAAAGTGACTATTACAGTCCTGTAACGAGGTTTTTAGCAGCAATACTGTAATTATGTTCTTGAATCAATAAAGTGCACTAATTTTTCTATTCATGTTGTTGTGAATGAGTGTGAGTAAGATCTAGAGAGAGAGAAAGACTCATACCTTCTTCTGGACAAGGAGGTTGGCCACTTCCGGACCTAGGAGGAGGACTAACAACGGGTTTTTATTCTAATTTTGCTACATGAGAATAAGTTGTAAAACTTGTCATTTCATTTCCTTGTAAACAGCTAACAGTATTTGCAATCTTAGTTTATTTCATGATTAGGATGATCTTGTGATTAATGATAGGTTTGGTTGTAATCTCCATTTTCAGCAAGCTTTCAAATTACTGCAGATTGTCATTTCTAGAATTTACTATTTTCTGCAATTTATTGCATTTTGTGTTTTGTTGTCAACCCTTGCACAGAAGATTGACAACCTTCTATTACAGAGCATTGACAGGACTTAATTTCCATGTTATAATCAGGTTTCCATTACTGCAAAAGTAAATAGACTTCCTTTCCGCAATCATAATTAGATTTCTAATTCTGCAACTGTAACTAGGGAGTTATTTCTGCAACATAATTAGATTTCATACTGTAATTGTAACTAGGATTTCATTTCTGTAGTTAGTAATTAGTTTCCATTCTTGCAATTAGATTAAAGTTCAATTTATGCAATTTAGAGATAAAAATGTCCTAAATCCCCCACACAATCGGTTTCACCAATAAGACTTGTTGCTCCCAAATGACCTAAGTTATAGCCCTGTTCACTCCTTCCCCAAATAGCCTTGTACACTACCCTGGATTGACAAATTCATTGAGAATTAATGATGTGCATAATGAAAATGCATCATTTTGGCATCGTTGCCGTGGAATAGTGTTGCTAGAAGGTGACAACAGTCCAATAGCTGTTAATTAGACTGAGCTATGAAAATTCAGGATAAAATCTGAATATAACAGCTGGTTAAAGTAACAACTATTGACCTATAATTTATGTCATTCAAGAGTAAACATGAATGAGTAAGCCTAGGGATGAAAAAGGTAGAATTACTCAAAAGGATCCCTGGCTTGTTCCATTAAGAAGATCTTCACGCCTAAGGGGTGAATCACCTGTGTTTGAACTACCAAAAAAATTGAAACAAAAATCACCAGCTTCATCATCATTAGAACATCTTGAGAAAGAAAAATCATCAGACTCATCATCAACAGAGGATTCTGGACCTCTTGAGAGTGAAATTTGGATAGGTTTAACTGTTTCCAAGGAACAGGAAACTATGGCAAAGAGAGGCAATCTAGATGGGGATGGCCAACATGGTTGTGTCCATAATGAAGGAAATGATCGGGATATGCCCCAACCTTCCAGAACATTTGAATATCCTATCCATTTGAATCCAACACAAAACTCCCCCATGAAAACCATTTCACCTTCAATACTTCCAACCTTTCGAGGTGTTGTATCTGAAGATCCTGATCAGTTTTTGTTTGAATTCAAAGTAGTGTGTCAAACCTATGACTATGTAAATGACAATCAAAAACTTAAGGTTTTTCCCTCAACACTCAAGGACTCAACATTACGTTGGTTCATGAGCTTAGAGCCAAATTCCATCCGAACCTGGGATCAAATGGAAACTATGTTTTTAGACAAATATCAGGAGTATTGTCGTGTAAGGAACAGGAAAGATGAGTTATTCAGGATTAAGCAGGAAGATGATGAAACATTAGAAGACTATCTTGATAGGTTCTCCTTTGTTCAAAGGAGATGTGGACTTGTAGAACCTGAGTTATGCAAAACCATATTTTTGAGAGGATTACAAGATGAATCCAGAGAAGTATTGGATTTGATGGGAAAAGGGGATGTAAATACTCTCAGAATTGAGGAAATTGTGGATCTCTATAGGAATTACTCTCACACTAAGCAGGGAAGAAGAAAAAAGAGTACAAATGGCACTGATGTGAAGGACCTAATAGAGGAACTTGCAAATTTTAAAACTGATATTCGGTGCAATTGAACACAACTTTGGGAGAAATGTCTGCAAAAGCAAAAACCATAGAACCTTTGGCAATTTATTGCCCAAGATGTAGAAATAAACATGCTTTGCAGGAGTGTCCTTTGAATAAAATGTCTATCTCAGCCATTTGTAGTATCTGTTCGAAGAAGCATTTGACTGATAAATGCCACTTGCTACCACAACTCAAAACTGTGTTAGAGAGTCAGATTGAGGAACTCAACTATGTTGGACCAAAATAGGGGGAAATTTCTCTCGGTACCAAAATCCCCCTCATTTTCCTACAAATTGGGGGCATAATCCTTGGACTATGCCTTGGGGACAATCAGAACCACCCCAACGTCCTTGGAATTATTCTCAATGGACAAATTCCCAAGAATGGCCACAAACAAGTTGGAGTAATCCAACCTGGAATCAGAATCAGAATAACCCATCATGGAATCAAAACAACCCACCCTAGAATCAGAATCAGACTAATCCACATTGGATGCAAAATCAACCATAGTGGAGTCAACAATACCAGTCCTATCCAAGGCAACAAAGAAATCAAGGTCAAACTCAGCATTTTTTGCCTGCACCTAATCAAAATTTTCAAGAAAAATAGAACCAACCACAACAAACACAATAGGTGAAACAACCTCAACTTCCAGCTCAACCAGTCACTAATCCAAACAACATGAGATAGGCATCCCCTGTCTATGTGGTTGAAGCTAAAGAAAATGCTGAAATAAATGTTCTTGATTGTAGTAACATCCAACTTCATTCAGGAAAAGTTGTACCTGAACCTGTTTCAACTAAAATCAAGGAAAATGAAAAGCAAGAACCTTTGGAACCAGTTAGAGTTAAACCAACAATAGAGAAAGAAGAAGAAAAAATAGAACCACAGGCAGAACAATTACCTTCATCAAGGATAATTCCATATCTTGAAAGATTCAATACCACAACAAAAAATTCTGAGTCAGACCTGGTCAAGGAACTTAGAAAGTTAACTATATCATTGCCCTTATTGCAAGCCATTAAGGATATACCGGTGATTAAAAGTACTATCCGAGATTTGTGCATTAGAAGAGCAGGAAGAAAAAAGAAAGCATTTCCCAAGACTATTCAAGTTGAAGGAAAGATAGCTGATCTCTTGTCCGAAAAACTAGTACCTCCAAAGTATAGTGACCCAGGGAGTCCAGATTATCATAGTTACCATAGGCTCAGTACCAATATCAAATGTCTTAGTAGATCTAGGAGCTACAATAAATGTCATGACCAAGGATATAATGGAAAAATTACAACTCAAACATTTGAGTCCCACATTTACAGTTTTAGAAATGGTTGATAGGTCAGTTGCAAAACCTGAAGGTATCATTGAAGATGTCCCTATAGAAGTCTCTTCTTGGGAATTCCCTATAGATTTTTTGGTTTTACAACCAAGAAATTCAGCACATGGATATCCCATCATTCTGGGAAGACCTTGGCTTGCAACTCGCAACAACCTTCATAGACTGCAGATCTGGAAAAATGACCATTTCAAATGGTATTGATCTAAAACAGATCTCTCTGTATCCTCCTGCAAGACCCTCCAACAATTTTTTAGGTTAGTTATGGTTTCCTGACTCGGATGAAGAACCAGAAGAGGTTATTTCCACACTAGCCACCTTGGTAGTAAGGGAACACACAGAAGACCTCCATGACACAGAAACTTTAGAGAATGAAACTATCCTAATGAATGTTCTGCATGAACAAGGGTTAGAAGAGGAAGCAGTAAATATCCATCAGTTGTTAGGGAATGAGGAGAACCAAAATTCTGAAGGTGAGCCATCTGTACTATCATAGGAAACATCTGTTTCACTACCACATGGGTGGCACCATCACCTGATTTTCCCTTCTCACTTGTTCCATACAGGATATGCTTCCATTAGAAATCAATGAAACATAAACTTCTTATTTCCTCCCATCTCATCATTGCCCTCTTAACTCCCTAATCACCAAGTATGAAGAAGTGAATTCAGTCCTTCCAAATACAAAACAAATAGAAGTCCAACCAGGCAAATTTTTGAACATTAATAGCTGGCTTACTAGGGAAGAGGAAGAAAAATTGATAACTATTTTGCAGAAGCATGTTCATGCTTTTGCTTGGGACTACAAAGATATGTCAAGGATTCACCCTGATATATGCACCCACAGGATTTATATTGAAGAAGTCAAGCCAGTAAGACAACCCTAGAGAAGATTGAATCCTGCCTTGAGGGATATTGTAAAGGAAGAAATTGAAAAACTTCTGGAGGTAGGATTCATTTACCCAATTTTTGATAGCCAGTGGGTCTCTCCATTGGTTATAGTTCCTAAGAAAAATGGAAAAATGAGAGTATGTGTAGACTATAGAGAGCTGAACAAAGTGACATACAAAGACCATTTTCCATTACCTTTCATAGATCAGGTGTTAGATACCCTTGCTGGAAAGAAATACTTTTGTTTTCTTGATGGATTTAGTGGGTATAATCAAATTCAGGTTGCACCTGAAGATCAAGAGAAAACAACCTTTACCTGTCCATGGGGAACATTTGCCTATAGGGTTTTACCTTTTGGTTTGTGTAATGCCCCAACAACATTTCAGCGAGCGGTCTTAGCAATTTTTTTTGATCTGACTACCAACAGTGTTGAGATATACATGGATGATTTCACAGTATGTGGACAGACTTTTGACTTTACATTAGAAAACCTTGACAGAGTTTTAACTCGCTGTGAAACATACCAGTTATCCTTGAATCCAAACAAATGTTTTATGATGATGGAGGAAGGAATAGTTCTTGGTCATCACATCTCTCTTCAAGGGATCCAGGTTGATCCAAAGAAGGTGGAAATTATCAAGAATCTTCTTCCTCCTAAAACTCAGATCGATGTCGAAGCTTCCTAGGACACATTGGTTTTTACCGTAGGTTTATTCCCAGCTTTAGCACAATAGCCAATCCCATGTTTGCCCTATTGACTAAAGATTCTGAATTCTCCTGGATTGCAAGGTGTCAGGAATCATTTGAAGCTCTGAAAGAGAAATTAGTAACTCCACCTATGTTAAGAGGACCTAATTGGACATTACCATTTCACATACAAGTTGATGCTTCCAATACTGCAATTGGAGCAGCATTAGGACAAATTGACAATGGTGAACACTATGCCATCTACTACATTAGCAAGAATTTGACAGGAGCTGAGAAAAATTATACCACAACTGAGAAGGAATTCTTGGCGATAATTTATGCCATCAACAAATTCAGGCATTACATCAGAGGTTATCAAATATTCATTCACACAGATCACACAACCATTAAGTATTTGATGAATAAGCCTATGGTAAGTGCAAGAATTATTCGTTGGTTACTTGTTGCTGCAAGAATTTGATATCACAATAATCAACAAACCAGGAAAAGCTAATGTTGTAGCAGATTTCTTGTCCAGGTTGCAGAACACAGAGGAAGGGGAATTAGTTGAGGACACTTTTCCTGATGAAAAATTATTTGCTATATCTGTCCAATCACCTTGGTTTGCAGATATAGCCAATTATTTGGTCACAGGGAAAGTTCCTCCACATTTCACTTCAAAACAGAAAAAACAATTGATCAAACAGAGTTCTTCCTTTGAGTGGATTAAGGGTATACTTTTTAAGTGCAGTCCTGACCATGTGTTACGCAGGTGCATCCGAAAGGATGAGGTATATGATATCCTTAGGGCTTGTCATGATGAACCCTCAGGTGGACACTATTCTGTAAAAAGCACAATTAGAAAAATTTTAGGGACAGGATATTATTGGCCATCTCTTCACAAGGATGTGAAAAAGTACACGAGGCATTGTGATGCATGCCAAAGAATGGGGAAACCCACTCATACAAATGAAATGCCACTACAACCTCAATTGGTTTTAGAGCCATTTGAGAGGTGGGGGCTTGATTTTGTAGGACCTATTGATCCACCTTCTCAAGGAAAGGTGCATATTCTAGTATGCACTGATTACCTGACAAAGTGGGTAGAGGTGCGTGCTTTCAAACATGCTCGTGAAGAGAAGGTCATCGATTTCTTGTATACTCAGATTTTTTAGAGATTTGGAGCTCCACGGTCTATCACCACGGACCAAGGACCCCAATTTGCATCTAAAGTCATTGAGGCTTTTACAGAATTATATGAAATCAAACATAGGAAATCATCACCTTACCACCCACAAGAAAATGGCCGAGGTTGAGGTAACAAATAGGGAACTGGAATGAATCTTGACAAAAATAGTAGCTTTTCATAGGAGAAACTGGCTAGATAAATTACCTGAAGCAGTTTGGGCTTACAATACTACTTGGAAATCCACTACTGGATTCACACCTTATGAACTAGTTTTTGGTAAAAAGCCCCTCCTACCTATTGAATTTGAGCTACTAACATTGCGCACAACATTGGAAATTGGGATTGAATTGTCACAGGCATAGACGGATAGGATTCTGTAATTGAATGCATTGGATGAACTTCGGTTGGATGCTCTGCACCAAACTAAAGTAATTCAGGAGCAGAGGAAGTTGTGGCATGACAGTCACATTCAGCAGAGGAAATTTTAGCAAGGAGATTGGGCTTTGCTATTTGATTCTCGCTATGAGGACTTCCCTGGAAAGCTGAGAACTAGATGGCTTGGACCTTACCAGATTGAAGAGGTATTTGACAATGGAGCAGCTCGTCTATCTCCTATTGATGGGTCACGAAGAAAGTTGGTAGTGAATGGACATCGCCTCAGGGTGTACCATACACCTCTGACTAAAGAGGAATTCTTGCAGCAACTTGACAGTTTGGATGCACAACAGGTGGAAGAGATTCCCTCTTCCACTTCAATAAAATCAGCATGATCATGGATTTCAAGAAAAGCAAAAAAATAAAAAAAATCAGAAAAAGCAGAAAACAAAAAGATGAATAAATTCTGATTGTGAATTCCTTCATGGGCATGATTTCAGGGAAATCATGAATTCCTTCACGGGCATAATCAGAATAAAAAAAATAGAGAGAAAAGGAGAGGTAAAAAAAAAAAGAAAAAAAAGAGAGAAAAATGAATAGCTCAGCAGTGAAAACCTTTCCTAAGGCACTACTGAGTTGGTATGCATGAAAACCAGTTTTCTGGCATGCATAACCTTGAAAATTTCTGAATCATCATTGTACAAATTCACCAACTGCACTTGTTTTGAAATATTACAGAAAATCTCAACAGAACATCAACAGAAGCAGTCATTCTTCAAAACTTGCATTAACTTGTTTTAATCAGGTATATATTTCTTACATTTCTTCATTGTAAATGATTGGTATGTAGTATATAACAATTAACCATTAGCATAAAAGGTATCCATAAGAGTTGGCATACTTAAAACATGTTTTGAGAAGGAGAATATTGGTTTCTGCCTAATCTTCGGAATGAGAATGCCAAAAATAGTGTCTGCTATCTTCTTCAGAATGACTGTTGTATTGTCTTCGGATTGAAGTTTTCTTTAGATTAACTATTGTATTGTCTTCGGATTGAAGTTTTCTTCAGATTAATTGTTGTATTGTCTTCGGAATGAAATTGTCTTCAGAATGACTGTTGCACTTTGTCTTCAGAATGAAATTGTCTTCAGAATGATGAATGTGTCTGAATTTTTGAATTGTCTTCGAATGAAGCTTTGTCTTCGGAATGAGGAATTGTCTTCGCAATGAAGCATGATATTCGAAATGAGGACTTGTCTTCGGAATGAAACTTTATCTTCGAAATGAGGAATTGTTTTTGCAATGAAGCATAGTCTTTGAAATGAGCATTCAACATGATATTTCCATGTGGCATCCAAGGAGGGGGAAAATATACGATTAGTAGAATTCTTTGACTGCATATGATAAATGACACGTGTCAGTTGAGATGTGATTTGTCTTATCTTGCACCCATTAAGGAAGTACCAGAATCATGGGGAAGTGACCAACAACATGCCACCATTGTTCGACGCTGATAACCATGCACGTGAGAAATCTACGGGCAAAATAGATGAGCTAAAAATAAGTGAGGTGGATCTGACGGCAAGGACATCTATGCAATCATTAACGGATAGGTGTTCAGAGTAGAAATAGAGATGCATGCCACCCTTCCTTCCGAAGACATAATTGCTAACGCAAAATGATTACGAGGTACAGTGTCGATATTGCAGTTCATTCCGAAGAAGACAAACAAGGCAATTGAAAACCTGAAAACAAACCCTGCAAGTCTGCAAGAACCAGAAACCAACGATCCAACGGAAGAGTAGCAGTAGAGGTGAGCAGTTTTTAACATACCAAAATAGGAAAATGGGATGAAAGACAAATATGGAACCAGTAGATACCACCCACCTTCGAGAAAATCCAGAAGTGCTACAAATTTTTGAAGATGGAGGGCTTATGCCATTTTTGGACAAATTTGATGGGTCCTCTGAAGATTTGGCCGGCATGTTCACTCACACATTCAGAAATAATCGGGCACACATTAATGACATGACAATTGAGGTAACCCCTAAAGTTTTAAGTCAAATTACTGAGCTTCCATTAGAGGGTCTTCAAATTTCTAGAACTGGCAAAAATACACTGGCAAATGTAGTTAGTCAATTTTTGGAAGAAAATGATAGGGAGCCAGAATACTTAATACACAACAACGCATGCAAGGGGGTAAAAAGGGCCAGCCTACAAGAACCCTGGAATGAAGTGGCCACATGGGTAATAAAATTTTTAACCTGTGAAGGGCAATATGTACTTTTATCAGGGCATCATTTCAAAATTTTGAACCACCTAAGACATGGTAGGCAACAACCAGAAGTTAGGGTAAATCTTCCCCTGTATCTGCACCAGGAGTTGAAAAATATGGCAAAATGATATCAGGAAGGAAAAGGGAGCCCTCGCCACCATGGTCTTATTAAATTAGTCTACCAACATCATTTTAGAGGAAACCCTAGAAGCTTTGATAGGTTTTATTCTACTCTGAATGATGTAGTTTTTGGAAGAGAGGATGAGGAGGAAGAAGAAATAGATGTTGTTGTAGAGGAGGAAACACACCCAGTAGAAGCAATAGAGCACCTTTCTCTAGAACCTTCAACCTCACAAGCTAAGAAACAAAAGAAGAGAGGGCCTGGAACCGACAGTCGAAAAGAAAAATAGAAGAAAGTTCATTTTTTTGAAGATGTTGCTGATCTGTCAGAATAGGGGAGTGAAGTGCCTAGAAAAATAGGGGAAGAGACAACAAGGGAAATAGAAGCACTCCCACCAGAATCTGAAACTGTCCCCATAGCCCCTACTGTCACCAAAAAATAGGGCAAGAAGAAAAAATTTGCATCAGGAACTAGGAGGTCTACAAGACTCCACTTGAGAGAAATAGAAGAACAGGTGATAGAAGAAGAAGGTGGACAAGGCAGTCTGGATGTTACAGAAGTGCAACCAGCCCCTAAATATTTTTTAGAATTCCCTGAACAAATGATTGAGGAAGAGACTGGGCAAGACAGTTTTGAAGTTGCTACAGTTCAACAAGCCACAGAAGATGTGGATGCAATCATAGATAGTTTCATGGAACCTCCTGAACAAGAGCAGACAACTGAAGTAGAAGATGAGATAGTTGTTGAGCAACCAACTGTAGATGATTTGTCTACATCAGATTCTGAATCAGAAATAGAGGAGGTGGACATCACAGAACAACTAAGAGCAACAAAAAGTGTTATCAAAACACAAACTAAATGGATTGAAGAAAAAGAAAATATCATTGAAATATAGGAAAAGAAGATTGCAAAATTACAGCAGGAAGTGGCAGAATTGAGGAAGAGGCTATCACAGTTTGAAGAACAACCAACTGTATCTATTGATGAGGATAATTTGGCTCAGTTACTTATGGGATTATCTAGGGCAGATGACTCTTTTACTTTGATTGAGGCATCTAAAACTTTGACTAAAGACATAGGTGCTCATTCTGAAGCAGCGCCCTTTCATTCTGAAGAAGTGCCCTTCCATTCTGAAGCATTGCCTTCTCATTTCGAAGATGCTCCAGAATTGATAAAAAGCATAGAAAAGAATATTGGAGATGAGTCACAACAGGAAACACCAGCACAGGAGCAGTTTAAATAACAACATGCAATTGTTCAAGTAAGTACTCCTTCAAATGAGATTTATGTATTAAAAACTGTTATACCTTCAATAAAAGTAGAGGATAAGGGGGTACAAGTAGAATTGTTGTCTGATGACCAACCAGTGGAAATAGCAGAAAAAGGGATACAAGTAGAATTATTATCGGATGACCAACCAGTGGAAGTAGCAGAAAAAGGGGTTCAGGTAGATCTGCTACCCATATTTCCACCTGTAGTTAGACCACCCAATACTCGTATCCCTAGAGCAATATAATACAGACATAGCTAGTTGGGTGATCAGATATGAAAAACTTGCCACTAAAGTTGAAAATTTTAAATTGGAAGGTAAACAGTTAGAAGCAAAAGAAACAGAAATCAAGGCATTGAATGAAAAAGTGACTGATTTATGTCAGATTGCTGAGTTTTTGGTCCAATTCAGATGGCCGACCAGATTTTACAGTCTCATTCTGAAGGAGAAATATCTCAGATGGCAGGTCATGAGGATTAGCTCAGGTCTCCCATACAAATTGGACACAACTGCAGATTTCTTAGAAGCCTATTTTGACAGCCCTATAGAACAGAAAAATCTCTTATGTGAATTATTTTTACACAACTTCTTTATTCCAGAAGAGGTAGAGTTTCACCCTCAAATTTACATAGGAGATGTTCAACTGAGAGCATTCATGTCCACTTTACAAAATCAGTTTTACTGGGACCAGGAGAAAAGACAAAATAAAGAAATTGAATTAAGAGCTGAATTGTTAGTCAGAGCAGTTCAGCCAAATCATCCACTTATCACCAGACAACATTTCACCATGATGAACAGGGAAGATGTAAAAAGGATGTACTTGAGCAATTTGAGGGACTATGTGACCAAATTCCAGAATTTTTGTAATGACAGTTTTGTTCCAACATTATCATTTTGCAGAAATAGATGGGCAGAACTTTCCATTTCTTTACAGAAAAGGGAACCTATCTCCCCCATTAACCTAGAATGGTCTAGAAGAAGGGCAGAAGGAGTGATACAACTGATTGAAATCATGCAACATCACTGGATAGGTCTCAGATTTAGGCCTCCAACCATCATTTCTCCAGTTCCCTTCTATTTTGAAGAAGATTCTCAACTTGATGATCAGTTTGAAGAATGGCTCAAAAACCTTCAGGAGAACAGGGGATATTATATAGGCACCAAATTGTTCTATAGATCATGGAATTTGAATATGGATATATGTGATTCTATAGCCCAATAGAATGCATGAGGACATGCATTAATATAAGTTGGGGGAAATGATGAGGCCTGGAAATGCCTCAATCATAGCATGTTTTGAACATTGAAACTGCCTAAAAACTCTTGTGTTTAATATGATATGCTAGTTAAGTTGATTTAATATGTTGTGTATTAACTGTTTGCATGATCAATGTGTTAGAAATACTATATTCTGATTTTTACAGTTTTTGCATAGTTTTATGTTACTTTGTCATGACTTGCTAAATGAGAAGTATGCTTAGGTTGATAGCAACACTTCACTAGTTTTGTTTTGATGTGTTTCAAGCATTTATTTATCTAAATCTAGCAAATAGTGCAAGCAAACTATTACTGTGCAGCAAAAACTAGTTTTCCAATGTAAATTCCAGCCAGCTGCCAATGAATGGCAAGGCATGGAATTCACACATGGAGAGAGATGAAGGCTATTGCAATCTGATCCTGAGAGCTAACCCACCTGAGAAATGCAGATGAAATCACTTGAAGAGCACACAGTTGTTCATTTCAAAGATCTTCGAAATGAGCAGACATCTTCGGAATGAGAAATACAGTCTTCGAAATGAGAAATACAGTCTCTTCGAAATGAGCCACTTATCTTTGAAATGAGAACAGAAAGCGCTTTTTGACTTGTTGACTGATTTTTGATGATGGAAAAAGGGAAAGAAGGTTGAAAAGGTTAAAGGAAAATATCTCCCATCTGACTTTGTCATCCTTGCCGTCCAAAGCCACCATTCATGGAAAAGATCAATTTTGATCCTCTTCTAGGATAAACCCAGGAAATGTTGCAGCATAATAGGAATAGATCTGTAAGATAGGAATGAGATATTCTCAGTTTGTAAATAGATTTTAGGATATCTATAAATAGATAGCTCCCGTCCAGGTTGAGCTAAGGTAGGGGAAAATAAGCAAGAAGTATAATAATAAGAAAATAGCGAGAAAAGTGATTACATACGTCCTGTAACAGGGTTTTTAGCAGCAATACTGTAATTATGTTCTTGAATCAATAAAGTGCACTACTTTTTCTATTCATGTTGTTGTGAATGAGTGTGAGTAAGATCTAGAGAGAGAGAAAGACTCATACCTTCTTCTGGACAAGGAGGCTGGCCACTTCCCGACCTAGGAGGAGGACTAACAACGAGGTTTTTATTTTGATTTTGCTGATGCAGAATAAGTTGTAAAACTTGTCATTTCATTTCCTTGTAAACAGCTAACAGTATTTGCAATCTTAGTTTATTTCATGATTAGGATGATCTTGTGATTAATGATAGGTTTGGTTGTAATCTCCATTTTCAGCAAGCTTTCAAATTACTGCAGATTGTCATTTCCAGAATTTACTATTTTCTGCAATTTACTGCATTTTGTGTTTTGTTGTCAACCCCTGCACAGAATATTGACAACCTTCTATTACAGAGCATTGACAGGACTTAATTTCCATGTTATAATCAGGTTTCCATTACTACAAAAGTAAATAGACTTCCTTTCTGCAATCATAATTAGATTTCTAATTCTGCAACTGTAACTAGGGAGTTATTTCTGCAACATAATTAGATTTCATACTGTAATTGTAACTAGGATTTCATTTCTGTAGTTAGTAATTAGTTTCCATTCCTGCAATTAGATTAAAGTTCAATTTATGCAATTTAGAGATAAAAATGTCCTAAATCCCCCACACAATCGGTTTCACCAATAAGACCTGTTGCTCCCAAATGACCTAAGTTATAGCCTTGTTCACTCCTTCCACAAATAGCCTTGTACACTGCCCTGGATTGACAAATTCATTGAGAATTAATGATGTGCATAACGACAACGCATCAATGGTTCACTTTATGAGTTAATAATATAATAATTAAATGATTAATAATACTAACTAATAATGTTAGGATGGAGGATCCTAACATGCCACCCTCCTTAAAAAGAGCTTTGTCCTCAAAGCTCAAAGTGAGGAGCTTTATATTTTTTTTTCCAAGTAGAATTTTTGCAAGTTCTTGTACTATTTTAATGTCACTTTTTCGAAGGTAGGGATATCTTGAAGTTCGAGTGTTAGTGGGGGGTTTCCAGGAAAAATAGTAGAAGCATCCTTAAGAGAATTGTGATGATGGTGAGCTTTCACTTTAGCAGGTTCTCCTTGTGTGGAATGAAGGGAAAATAAATGTGCACTCATTCTTTTGCCTCCATTCTGAAGTAGATTTCCTATACGATAATAACTCATGGGTGGTGAGAAACTTGGGTGGAGTTGGTGTAGAGTGGATATTTGACCTCCATTGGTCACTTCTTGTATGTCTACCTTATCTTTTCCTAGGACATCGATCACTTTGTGTATATTGACCTTACTATTGTCATGGTGGTGATAAGATATTTTGGGTATTTCTTGCTCATTGTCCTCATTTTCCATATTTTCCTCATCTTTCTCATCTTCCTTAGCTTTCTCATCATTACCATATTTAGTGTTATCTTCAGGTGTATCCGTTACTACGTCTACCTCAATCGTATTTTCGTTGTTGGAAGAACTACAAGGAATAGTTGCATCCGAAATATATAGTGCAGGTGTAATACATTGATGATTACGAATAAATTTCTCATTGCAATGAAAACAAATGCCCTTTTTGTGTCATGCCTTCATTTCCATAGGGTGAATACGTTTAATGGGTAAAATTTGGGTAAGTTTTTGAGTGGTGTACGTATTTTGTGATTCCCATATAGGTGGTTTTGTAATTGGGTCCTTCCATTGGCAAAAATCCTCCTTTGTAATAATTTTATTTGCAAGGTCATCCTTTTTTAGGGTTAACTCTACTATTTTTGTTGCTATTTTTGTTTCAAAATTATCTTGCCATTTATTCATTACTTGCAATATTTCTTTCAATATGTCTTTAAACAAAATTCCCCACTTGTGTCTAGAATCGATGCTCTAATACCAAATGGTAGGAACCCAAGTTCCTAGCGGATCTATCAATGATAATTGGAATTGGATCTAAACTAATAGAATCACCTTTTGGATAGAATCACCTTTGCATTGGAGAGGAACCCTTCCAATGGATCAATTGATCAAATATATATTCTTATTCATGGATTATTTGTGTGAATAACCAACCTAATATATATATATCTACCCTAAAGCTACATTGGTGAAGAGATGTGATGGTTCACGTTAGGAAGAGATGTGATGGTTCACGTTATGAAGAGACGTGATGGTTCATGTTATGAAGAGATGTGATGATTCACTTTATGAGTTAATAATATAATAATAAAATGATTAATAATACTAACTAATAATGTTAGGATGGAGGATCCTAACATATAAGCATTTGGTTTCAGTAGAAAGAGTAATATAAGGTAGTGAATAGAAATTACGTTTAATCTTCAAGGAGGAACAATAATCAAAAGCTCTTAAAAGTAGTGCAATCACAATCATAGTTGGAAATTGAACCTACAAACACGAATCAATATTAATATGAGCACGATTTAGAATCAAGTAATGTAGAATACAAAGAAACTATAGTGAGCTATTATAGAAAAAAGTGCATCAAAAGCAACTTTAGCGAGCTATTACAGTAAGCAAGTGCATCAAAAGTCATTACAATGAGCTATTACAATAAGCAAGCTCAATGGAATACATTTCAGCATGTCGTTACAATGAGCTAACACATAGTGGAAGTTTGAGAGAGCTTATAACACAAAAGCCAAAATGTTTGGAAGTCAAAACAATGAGTTGGTGAGGAAGACAAAGCCAAGGAGAAGCATCTTGTGGTAGTTAGACTTTTTTTGAAGCACTAAAGAAAGTTAGAGAGTCATTTTACCAGCAGTAATGCTCAAGTTCTATGTTTGGAGAGGAATTTAAATGTTCCTTGAATGTTATACCATGCAGATGACCATGTAGCAAGTGCCTGACACATATGAAGAGATATCCACACAAGCAACATAGGATAAGTGTTGTAGAATAGCAAAGTAGGGATGTGCATGAAGTCAAAGCAAAAGTGGAATAAGTTCTTGTTGAGGGGTAATTTCACCCAGTTGTTAAATCACATTCACAGTCATGATTTTAGGATTAAAACCCTCTCTTGCAAAGAAATATAGATTTCTCCAAGGTTCCTTTCACTTAATGTGTTTGTATATCATAACAATATGTCAACTAAGTGCCTAGAATACCTTAGTGGTTTGAAAACAACTATTAACAAGGGGCCTGACTTTTAAAGTATTTTGATTCAAAATTATTACATGTGATCTTTCATATAATCCTCTAAATATTAAATTTACCTTGAGTATAATTCTATCTATTGCAAATTTAATCAAATTTTTAAAATAAAACTTAAAATAAAACAATTCTTCCTTTCCATAAATCGTTTCAAGCATTTATAATTAAAATTTATTTTAATTTCTTTCAATTAACACTTACGTAAAACTTCTAAAATGAATAAATAAACCTCCACCCTAACTATAAATTTCAAGAACTTTATAATATTAAACAAGGGTTTATAAAGTTTTATTGATTATAAAATCATGTTTATTTACTCAAAATGAAATTTGCGTAAACTTTAAATAATCCATCTGTATGAATCTTAATTATAAAGCTTGAACTTTATAATATGGTAATTAAGATTCATATAACATTTTTCTTCATATAATGTTTATTCATCCAAATATCAATTAAATTAAATAATTGGGGAATGAATAAACATAAGCCTTTATTATAAAGTTTCAAGATTTATAATATTAAATTAAGGCCTTCGTAATCTAACTTTTATAATTTAAAAATGAAATCAACAGAAAAGTAGGAGAAATATGAAATAATAAAATCTTTATTGCAGGTTACGAATTAATAAATAGAACTAATCTGAACTCAAATCCTATTTATATTGATCAGAAAACATTTCAATATAATATAAAGAGAGTGCAATCTATGAGAACTTTAATGAATGCAAAATAAAAAAAAATCATTTATTTTATGAAACACCTTTTACGCATACCTTAATAAAATGAAATTTAATTTATTTCTGAGAGAAAATTTACAGTTCTCAATTCAAATTGCTCTACTAGACTTTAATCTCTTCCTCTGGATAACCTGCAACAACTTCTCTTCAATGACCTTCTAAGTACGAGCTCCTTATTTACCTCTGACGTCCGACTCCTTTTCTTGGAATTTCAATCCCCTTTTATAACATTATGGTTTTAGTTATATTGTTCATTTATTTCATTCCATAACAAATCTATGAAACTATTTTCGCCACTGAAATATGTTTCCATTTGTCTTCTTTACTAACCTTATATTCACTTCCTCTTGACGATATGTAACTTCATCAACTATATCTAGTGTAAATATTTTAGTTTTTAATCACTTCGTATGTTCCTTGATTAACACAAGTAATTGGGACCCTGAATATAAATATTGAAACCTAATAATCATATGAAAGAAACACATTCTTTCCTAGAATAATGAACAACATCGGTAGGACTTTATACTGTAAACCTTTACCAATCAATGTGTTGTGTTATAAATATATGCAATCTTAATTCCTCGGTATACCAATCTCAGAATCATCGCATTTCACTCGATGTCCTAGTGGCATCCAGCATGGTACAAGGTACACAATTTTACCATAGATCAATTGCAACCAATGAAAACTCTTGTCGCACACTTCATGAATGCATTAATGAACCATTTTCTACTATCCATAGATTACCACCACTAACTCATACTTCACCATCTATACAATGCCATATCCACTTGCATCATCGTCAGTTGAGTACAGTGTCGCCCTGTTGACTATCTGCATCCATAGTTCGGGTTGTGTGTACGAGTCACTGTAATTTGCATTGTTGGGATATGAAAAATACACCTCATCCTTTCTATCTTAATATGCATACACTCTTTTTGTTCTTGCATAATGTTGAATTACTCTTGACTATGCAATATTACCCATAGCTACGAATTTAATTTAGACTGCATAATCTATCATTTCTAGTGATCATCCGGAGCTGCCATTAGATCATCACTAAGATTTAGGTTTAATGCTCCACGTCTTTGGTATTATGCTACTAGGGAATGACAATAACCTATCTGCACAACTATGTGTCACCATGAACCCGATCTACCTACCTTGTCATGATTGTGAATCACGATAACTTTTGACTCATCCTCGACACCATTACCATATACCAAACACTCCTTTCACTACCGAATATATTGGGAAGCACTTGATTTTCCTTTTCATTTTTGTAAGAAAAACCAACTATCACCAACCATACCTTCACAATGTCCTCACAATCAAGAATTAATATAAATTTATTATATGCAACTTCGAAAACAATTAATGAAAATATCACACATGCACATGCAACAACTATCTCTAAAGCAAATTTTCAGTGTATTGTGATTTTCTCTTCATATTTTTAATTAATTTTTTTTTTTCCAATGTTGTCGTGTCTATATCACTATCCAGGTCGAATGTTTCATATCTTCATAGCTTCAAAATTAGGTACCAAATACTTTATAACAACACATGTTATATTTTGATGATCTCTTCTCGGATTAACAAACCCATCAACCTAAGTTTGACAACGTCACCGATAAATGTCCTAGCATAAAATTTAAAGTTCATCTTCACCCGAATCTCTCCGTACCATACACTATCATGATCGGGGAGAGTAAACAAAACCAGTCCCCAAGTGTTTACTTGTTATTTTCCTGTCATCTGATTGTTGTACTGAAATTTATCCACTACGCGACAACATTGGTCAATATGATTCTAGACGCTCCTATGTCTTAGCCATCTGAGTGCGATTTGCCATATCATCTGGTACCTTTAGTATTCATCTCCGTGAATCATCATCTTCACGTCCCTGTTCAAGTATCGATATGCCACTATCTAAATAATCCACAACGAAATTCATTTATCCCACATGCCTTCTATAAACATTGATGAAGCCTTCATAATATCAAACTCTCACTCAACTTTACGGTGAGTCATTCACATCTATATTCACCTCTTAATCAAATTGGAATGGCTAACCATGTTGACCACCTTGGAGACTTTGCTACTTACCTTGAAACCTATAAAACAAACAATTTTATTAGTTTTTATTTTAAAATGTTATAACATAACACACAGAATAAAGAAAAACATATAATACAAAATAAAAATAACATAACAAAAATAAATAAACATACATAACATGAAATAAAAACAACATAACAAACATAGAATACAAATAACATAATAAAACTAAATAAACAAACATAAACTAAATTAAACAACTTATTAACATAAACTAAACATAAACAAACAAAGATATAAACTATTTACAAAACAACTTATTCAAACAAAATGCAACCCAACACTTCGAAAATAAACATCAAAGGCTTCAAAATTTTGATGGGTCCCCAAATTTGGGGTCGTTGTGAAAAGGTCACAATAAATGGTGACTCTGTTGGGAAATGTTCCTGAACATTTTGGACTTAAGAATCCAATACTGAAAACAACAAAACCCAAACATTAGACAAATGAGCACCAATAATATCCAAAGAATGTGAATAGATAAGTTCAAACTGAAATAACTAAAACATTTGCTTTTGCTCGGTGTGTGCACTATGATTCATTTATTTTTCCTGATACTATCCAGATTTCCATTATTAGTTTTGCAATTAGGCTATAGAAATTTGCTCTTTTAAGTGCACCCCTGCATTGCTCTCTTCAAGACATTGCTCTACTACCAACCAAGCATTTATAGCCCCGGTAGAGGTTATATGAATCACCCAAATATTAAATGAACTTTACATTTTGCTTCTTTTCTTTATTTCAGTCTAGACCTAGCTCCACTGTCAGTCAGATGTCTATAGTCCTAGTGAAGGTTCTTTAGACTGTGGTGACTAATTTGGCTTTACTTTCCATTGTATTTTCTTTGGTTGTGTTTTATTCAAGCTTTGTACCGCTTTTGCAAAATTCACCTGCCACTTGGGTTAGAGATCAAGTAAGGCTAAAAATTGAGTTCATTAGATTTTCACCTTAATCTACAAAACTAAATAATTTCATCCTTCAAGAATTCAAAGAATATTATTTTAATGTGTTGCAGTATTTGTGGAGCTTTTGCAAAATGTTTTCAGTGTTCCAAGTTTGACTATCTTGACCCAAATTCATAAGGATACATATTAAAAATCTCATTTTCCTTTTACTCAAGTTTTAGATGTTTTCAAAATAGGTAATTTTATCCTAGTGACACAGGGATAGATACCAAAAAAATTCATCAAATGTTGAGTTATAAAAACTAACTCCATCAATGAAACAACACCAAAATAGTTTACAAACACAAGAACAACAACAAAAATTAGAACCTAAACTGAACTCCAAAATTTTGGCCTAAGCCAATTTATTACTAGACAAACAAATGAAACACATCCAAAATTTCATAGACACAAAACAAAACATAAACAAAACAACCAACTGACAAGCTCACAAAAACAATTAACTATAAAAACAAGAAAAACCAAAACAATTTACAAAAAATATACACTATGTACAAGATGATGCAAAAATTTAAGCTATCTTTTTCCTGGATCCCAAATGCGATTTTTACCATTTAAAAAACATCTATCTTGATATGCATACCAAGTTTTATAGGAATCCAATAAAAATAAGATTAGGCCAAAAATAGAACCTCTCATTGTGCTTATCTCATTTTGCCAATTTGATTCAATTATATTATCAATCCTATAGTGAAACTTCAACACATTGAAATGGTAAGACAATGATTGATTTTTAATTCTTTCTTGTTTATTCTTTAAAATGCAGTTTTCACAATTCAATTCATGATTTAGAATTAGGCTTTCTTTTTCAAATATGAGGTCTTGCAAGAAGGAGCCTATTTCTAAAATTTTTGAAACCAATTCATTTTCCATGTTTTTAGGCCAATTGAACTTGTACAACAATTTACAAGCATCTAGGATGTCTCCTAAACAAGAATCATTACAAGATTGAATCTTAGATTTAATAATTATTTGTCTATGGACTTGATTCAAAGTTTCAATCATGTTTTCTTTTATTTTATTTATGGCAATAGATTTAGGAGTTGTTTCCAATTCCTTATTAACAACACTTGATATTTTGTTATCAAAATCATGAGCATCTAAAGGAACATCATACAACTTATTACCTAGAATTTCCATCAATAACAAAGGTGAAGATTCTACCTTGTCATCCATGATCAACACATCATGAGTAGCATTTACCAAAATTTGGTGAGCCATTGCAATTTCTTCTTTTTCTTCATGAGCTCCATCATTGTCATCTTGTAGCCCTTCATCTTCATCAACTACCTGCTTTTCAAAAACACAAAAATTAGGCACCCAATTAAAAATATGTCCATATTTTTCAAACCATAAATCTTGTCTATCTAAGGATGTGTCAAATAACACATCTCCCTGATCAACTACTTGAGTTGTTTCCAATATAACATTTTTATCATTTGAATGAATAGGAGTCATTTCTAATTCCTTATTAACCATCAATGATATTTCTTTATTTGAATCTCCAAGACAATCATGTGAATTTGTACCCAAATTTTTAGTAGTCAAGAGTAAAAGAGAAGACTTTACCTTTTCCTCATTCATAACAAATGAGTCATAAGAAACATTTACCATTTCTTCATTTTCAATTTTAGCAAGGTGTTCAATAAATTCATCTTCAAAGTGATTCAATTTTGGAACCTTCTCTATTTTTGCAATTGGCACGTCATTTTCTGATTGCATGGAAATTTCAAAATCTTCATTTGAAGTAGAATTTTCAACATCCTGCATATCAAATGAAATAGAAATTTCATCAGTAGGATTGTGAGAAAATAATGATTCCTCATGTCTTTTTAAACAATTATAATAATGGTCATCTAGACCCATGGGATGAAACTCTATTGCATCTTCCTCATAATTTTCAAGCTCTTCAAGAAACTCTTCTTCAAATTCACCTTCAACCATTTTTGGTGACTCAAGGGTTTCTATAGTGGAATCAATTCTTGTATTTTGTTTTATAAAATTATCCCAATATTCCTTTGTGAATAATGGCTCTAACCCCTTTATTTCTAAAGGCTCACATGTTTCTAAAACTGAGTTAATTTCTACATCTTGATGAGCCTATTTATCACAAACCTCATTGGTGGATGTTGGTTTTGAAACTTGTACTTCCTCTTGGATAATATCTAGGGTGGTTGTGAAATTTGGACATTCAACTTCATCCCATTGATTGTTCACATTAGACATCATTTGATTTGAGGGTGCTAAATTAGATGATCGATATTGGTTTAAATCCATATCTCCTAAAGAATAGTTCATCATGGGAGAAGGTTGTGTTTCAACCTGACTCATGGGTGGCATCTGATTTTGAGCCTTAGGATTAAGTAATGATAATTTATCTAAATCAATCTCTTTCAAAATACACCATTGTTGATCCACATCAATCCCTTTTAAAATACACCATTGTTCTATGGATATTGCCTTCTTGTAAGCTCTAGACAAGGATGGATTTTTAAGACATCTCCTTATGCATGTAGAAGTAAAATATTCTAAGGCTTCCAAGTATATTTGAATGACTTCTTCTTTTGAAATGATGAAATATGTCTCTATTTCAGTATACAACCTATGGAATCTATCATTAAATTGGCTCATAGATTCATTAGATTCTTTATAGATAGAGGTAAACTTATTTGATAACAAACACATATCAGTCAATGTTCTAAAATTTTTGAGAAATGTTGTTTCTAGTTGAGTCCAAGAATTAATAGAACCTGTAGGTAAATTGATAAACCAGTCCTTAGCAAATTCATCCAATGTTAGAGGAAATAATCTACATGCTACATCTTCATGCATAATTTGAAAATGAACTATAACATTTTTGTATGCCTGAATATGTTCCTCTGTTGTACTCTTTCCATCATGCTTATAATGAGGTAAATAATTTTCTGCCATTGAACCAATTTCAACATGAAATACTATGTGTGAAGAAATTTCAACAATTGAATCCTAACCATATTTCCAAATTTATAGCAGATCCACATTAATGCATCATAAATAGGGAAATGTCTACTTTTTATTTAATTTTATTTTTATTACTCAAAATTTGAACAAACTTCAAATGTTTAAAATCAAATACCTATTTTTAGGCCCTCCTTCTAGCGCCAATTCTATTGAGGGGTAATTTCACCTAGTTGCAAAACCACACTCATAGTTAGGATTTTAAGATTAAAACCCTCTCTTGCAAAAGAATGATTAATTCTTCCAAGGTTCCGTGTTTCAATATGTCATAAAGTATGAAATGTTAAGACATGAAATAGTACTAAAACAACTCTTTTAAGCACATTGTTGTTAACAAGGGGCCTAGATTTTTAGATGTCTTGATTTGAAATCATTATCTGTGATCCTTCATGAAAATATTTTTCCCAATATCAAAATTAAGAATTAAATTTGCCTTAAATATAACTTTATGTATTGCAAATTTAATTAAAATTTTGAAATAAAATTTTAATTGAATAATGCTCTATTTGTATGAATCCTCTTGAGCACTATGATTAAAATCTATGTTTATTTCTATCAATGAAACTTACGTAAAATTAAAGAGAATAAATAAACCAAAACCCTAATTATAAAGTTCAAAACTTTATAAAATTGAACAAGGGTTTATAAGGTCTTGAGATTAGAAAATCATGTTTATTTATTCCAAATGAATTTACATAAACTTTAAGCAACCAATGTATATGAATCTTAATTATAAAGTTTAAGCTTTATAATATTGAAATTAAGATTCCTATAATATTTTCTTTAATATAATATTTATTCATCCAAATATCAATTGAATTAAATATTTGAGAAATAAATAAATATAAGCCCCAATTATAAAGTTTCAATCTTTATAATTATGGAATTAGGGCTTTACAAACTAAACTTTAGGATTTAAAATAAAATAAAAGGAAAGAGTAAGAAATAATTAACTAAAACAATAACAATACTGCAGGCTACAAATTGATAAACCAGAAACTCCTAAAATTTAAATCCAACTTATATTAACTAGAACTCTCTCAATTAATTATAAGTTGAATGCAATCTTCTATGGAGAAAAATCATAACTCAAAATAAATCAATCTTATTAATCTAATGAAACACATTTTACTCATTCCTCAATAAAATGATATTTAATTTATTTCTGAGATAAACTTTACAGTGCTCAATTCAAATTGCTCTACTGGACTTTAATCTCTTCCTATGGATAACCTACAACAACTTCTTCTCTTCAATGACCTTCTAAATACGAGCTCCTTCTTTACCTTCGGCGTCCGACCCCTTTTCTTGGAATTTCAATCCCCTTTTATAGCATTATGGTTTTAGTTATATTGTTCGTTTATTTCATTCCATAACATATCTATGAAACTATTTTCACAATTGAAATATATTTCCATTTGTCTTCTTTACTAACCTTCTGTTCACTTCCTCTTGATGACATGTAACTTCATCAACTATATCTAGTATAAATATTTTAGTTTTTAATCACTTCATTTGTTCCTTGATTAACACAAGTAATTGGCATCCTAAATATAAATATTGAAACCTAATAATCATATGAAAGAAACACATTCTTTCCTCGAATAATGAACGACCTCGGTAGGACTTTATACTGTAAACCTTTACCAATCACTGTGTTGTGTTATAAATATACGTAATATTAATTCCTTGGCATACCAATCTCAGAATCGTCGCATTTCACTCAATGTCCTATTGGCACCCAACATGGTACAAGGTACACAATTTTACCATAGATCGATTGCAACCAACAAAAACTCTTACCGCACACTTCATGAATGCATTAATAAAATATTCCCTACTATCCATCGATTACCACCACTAACTTGTACTTCACCATCTATACAATGCCATCTCCACTTGCATCAATATGTGTTTATTTTTATCAAGCTCCAACTATCACCGATTGAGTACAATGTCACCCTATTAACTATTTGCATTTGCAGTCCGGGTTGTGTGTTTGAGTCACTGTAATTCGTATTGTTGGGCTATGAAAACTGCTCCTCATCCTTGCTGTCTTAATCTGCGTACACTCTTTTGGTTCTTGTATTATTCTAAATTACTCTTGACTATGCAATATTTTTTTTTTTTTTGATTGGTTGAAAGGGTGTTGAAAGGTCCCTGAACATTGTACAAGAGGTTTTTACATGTTTTCCAAGCCGACCGAGGAGGCCCAAGAGCTAAATATCAAAGAGAAAGCAAAACACCACATGAGGGAAGGTGTCGCGATATCGTGACCAGTTACGTTTTTGCGGCCCATAGCATAGGGAAAAAGCAAGGAGGAAAAGATGTCGCGATATCGTGCCATGTTGCACCGATGCGGCCAAAGGGGGAAAAGATGTCACGAAATTGCGACAATAAGCAGCATCGTAGTCGAAGGAGAGAAAGTGTCACGAAATCGCGACATGTTGCAAGGTTGCTGCCAGAAGAGAAGAAGTGTTGCGATATCATGACAAATTGCAAGGTTGGTGCCAGAAGAAAATAAGTGTCGCGAAATCGCGACATGATGCATCATCGAGGCCAAAGAGGAAAAGTGTCGCGATATCACGACATGTTGCAAAAACTCGGCCGAAGGGAGAAAGTGTCGTGATATCGCGACATGATGCAAAATCACGGTCGAAGAGAAAAGGTGTCGCGATATCACGACATGTTGCAAAATCTCGATCGAAGAGAAAAAGTGTCGCGATATCGCGACATGTTGCAAAATCGCAGCCGGAGAGAAGAAGTGTCGCGATATCGCGACATGTTGCAAAATCACGGTCGGAGAGAAGAAGTGTCGCAATATCGCGACATGATGCAGAATCACGGTCGAAGATAAAAGGTGTCACGATATCGCAACATGTTGCAACATCGCGGCCGAGGAGAAAAAGTGTCGCGATATCGCGACAAGTTGCAACATTGCGGTCGAAGAGAAAAGGTGTCGCGAAATCACGACAAACTGCATCATCAAGGATGAAGAGGAAAAGTGTCGCGATATCGTGACATGTTGCAAAATCTCGGCCGAAGGGAAAAAGTGTCGCGATATCGCGACATGTTGCAAATCCGCGGCCATAGAGAAAAGGTGTCGCGATATCATGACAAGTTGCAAAAATGCGCCCGAAGAGAAAAGGTGTCACGATATCGTGACATGTTGCAAAATCGTGACCGGAGAGAAAAGGTGTCACGATATCGCGACATGTTGCAAATTCACGATCGGAGAGAAAAGGTGTCACAAAATCATGACAAGCTGCATCATCGCGACGGGAGAGGAAAAGTGTCGTGATATCGCGACAAGTTGCAGAAACGCAGCTAAAGAGAAGAAGTGTCACGATATCGCGACATGTTGCAAAAACGCGGTCGGAGAGAAGAAGTGTCGCGATATCGCGACATGTTGCAAAATCGTGGCCGAAGAGAAAGAGTGTTGCGATATCATGACATGTTGCAAAATCGTGGTCGAAGAGAAAAATTGTCACGATATCATGACATGTTGCAAAATCACGGCCAGAGAGAAAAAGTGTCATGAAATCGTGACATGTTGCAAAAACACGGCCGAAGAGAAAAGGTGTCGCGATATCGCGACAAGTTACAAAAACACGCCCAAAGAGAAAAGGTGTCGCGATATCACGACATGTTGTAAATTCATGGCCGTAGAGAAAAGGTGTCACAATATCGCGACAAGTTGCAAAAACACGGCTGAAGAGAAAAGGTGTCGATATATCGCGACATGTTGGAAATTCGTGGCCGGAGAGAAAAGGTGTCGCGATATCGCGACATGTTGCAAAATCATGGCCGGAGAGAAGAAGTGTCACGATATCGTGACATGTTGCAAAATCGCAGTCGAAGAGAAAGAGTGTCACGATATCGTGACATGTTGCAAAATCGCGGCCGAAGAGAAAAATTGTCGTGATATCGCGACATGTTGCAAAATCACGACCGAAGAGAAAAAGTGTCGCGATATCGTGACAAGTTGCAAAAACATGGTCGAAGAAGAAAAAAAGTGTCGCGATATCGTGACATGTTGCAAAATCATGGCCGGAGAGAAAAGGTGTCGTGATATTGCGACATGTTGCAACATCGCGGCAGAAGAGAAAATGTGTCGCGATATCGCGACCTGTTTCATGAGCATACCAAACCAATCCCCTGCCAACATTTTACATTGTGCAGACATTGCCACTTATAGAATCATTCCTTAGGCCAATGGGGAAGGAGTCTCTCCATACTTGAATGTCAGATTTGTCGACTCCCTTGTTAGCAAGCCAATCCACAACTTTGTTTCCTTCCCGGTATTGATGCTTAATGACTAATTCTGGGTAATTGCCAATTAGAGCCTTGCATTCTTGGAAAATTAAAACAAGGGCCCAGGGAGGCATAGCAGTCCCTTTGAGCCAGTTGATGCATTGCAGTGAGTCTCCTTCGAGTTGACTATGCAATATTACCCGTAGCTACGGATTTAATTTAGAGTACGCAATCTATCATTTCCAGCAATCATTGCGAGTTGCCATTAGATCATCACTAATATTTAGGTTTATTGCTCCACGTATTCGGTATTATGCTTCTAGGAAATAACAATAACCTATCTGCACAACTATGTGTCACCATGTGTTGGAATTTTATCTGCTTAATTTAGCATTACCCTGTATAGTGACTATAGTTTTAACTGTTATGTAACTACAAATATTGCTATTTTTTATTTTAAGTTGTTAGTATTGTGACTTGGGAATATTATTGTTTATTCCTTTGTATTCCTGAGAATGATAATTCTCAGTTGTTACTCAAATTCTGTGTTTGTATTTTAGCCTTCTACAGAGATTATTCTATTGTACTCCAAGGGCTATATATTTGTGTAATCAGTTCATGAATAATAAATGAGCATTTCTCATTGTGGTATCAGAGCTAAGTGTGATCTATTGGGTTTGAGAGAGCTTGTGGGTGCATTGTGAGAATTTACTAAGTTCTTGCAAGTGTGAGACCCAAAGCCTGTGATTCTTTGTATAAATTTATCAAGTTTTTACAAAGAGGATTTTTTGTTCCAGTGGGAGCAATAAAATATTGTGATGTAGAGATTTGCTATGCATGCAAGGTGAAGTGAAGTGAGGCACCATATAATGGAGAAGAAAATTTGTGTTTGAAATATATTCATGGTCATGTGGTATTAACATTATCTATGCTCTACAAACCTTTGAGGAATTAATAAAGCTTGATCACCGTCTTCTCCGATCATGGGTTTGATATTTTCCTTCCTAAGGAACCAAAGTCGACTGCTAGAATAGTTTATCGAGCTTCTGATAGAGGCTCTCTCCCACACCATAATTATTGAGCATATGGGAACGAAAATAGATGTAATCACTGCCCACTCATCCAGCGTAGAGCACATGCTTAAGACCCAGTTTAATGAATTATCCCAAAGGTAACTTTATCAGATAGGTGATGCATGACCTGCTGGATGATAGGATTTTTAACATGAATGGCCAGACATAGAAACTCTAGAGATGCCTCATCAGCTTCAAATTTAGCACCAGGTGGATGTGATATTTCATAGTGGATACAGTTCAGGAAGATATCATTGCCTAGTTGCTATCGTTCCTCAAAAAATCTGCTACTGCCAGGAGTTCATTACGAGCAGGCGTGGACTATGATCTTCCAGGTAACTTTTTTGTGAAGAGCTAAATTTCATAGAGTTAAAATTGTTCCACAACTTGGTTTTGAATTTGTTGAGATTTATCAAGTCTTAGCAAAAAGAATTATTTATTGTTGGTATAATGGCTAACATGTATGTAGAACTGCAAGTGCCAAAATTTTATGGGGAAGAGTATGCTTTCTGGGTAATCAAAATGAAAAATTTATTTATTACAAAAGAGCTTTGGGACACCATTCTTGATGGATATGAAGAACCATATTGGAGCAAGTTGGAAGGAGAAGAAAGAAAAATAAAGAAGGAACAACAGTACCAAAATGCATTGGCTCTCATGGACATTAGAAGAGGTATGAAAGAAAATGTTTTCCCTCTCATTGCTAGTTGTAGATCAGCTACAAAAGCATGGAAAGTGTTGAAATATGCTTATGGGTGTAATGAGGACACTCATGAAGATATATGTGATAATCTTGGATATTGTATGAGCAAGGGGGAGCCTTGTTCTTTTGAAGATCCTTTTGGAGAGTCTTATGAAGACTCATGTAAAGAGCCTTGTGAGGTTCTTATTGTGGGAGATATATTTTATAAGAAAGGCATAAATAATGAAAATGAAGAATTCCTTCTTGTAGAGGAATATTATGGAGAATCCTTCTTGAAGAGGAGGATGTGAAGGAGCCTTGTGTAGGTCCTTGTGGAACTCTCATGGAAGACAGTAATTTTGATGAATTTATTCTTAAAAAGGAGAAAGAAAAAGAAGATGTGGGTGTGGCATGTTTAGAAAGCATGCACATTGAAGAATGTCTCATTGAAGAGACAATGAATGAAGGATCATTCTATGAGAATGATGACTCTTATTGTGAAGACCACTTCAAAGTGGAATATTGTTTGTTTGAAGACCACCAAGATGAGGTGGATGAAAAATGTCTCATGGAGGAGGCATATGATGAAAAGTGTCTTATGGAGGAGACACTAAATCAAGAAATTGATTCATATTATGAATCCACACCACTTCTCATGGAGGATAATGTTGAATATAAGCAGCCAACACTTCAACTCAAAGGTTGGCTTACTTATGTTGAATGGAAAACTACTTATGTGAAAAAGCAAATGGATGAAATTTGAGAGCTCACTCATATGGAGTGAAAGATGATTTTCTTGTTGAGAAGATAAATATTTTGTGGGATTTTTATCCACAAGAAATTATAAATGAATATGAGATTAAATCTATCAGCTTGTTGTTTGAGGGTCACTCAAGAGTGAAAAAATATTTGTATGAAAACCGTCTCCCAAATGAGATAGGAAAGGAATTAGAAAATGAAGAAATTGGTGATTTTATTTTTGTAATGGCAAAGGAAATTGTTGGAAATTTGAGTGATTTTATGTTGTCATTGATGTCACATGGATCATTGATATCACATGGATCACATTGAGTTTTGGTGGCCAAAGCATTTCATAAATAAGCATTTATGATATTTTGGAGAGCATGGATATATACGGGGTTTTTGTGAAAACCAAGGCAGGCAAAATAAAAGGTTTTATTTAAAACCATGGATGGCAGATTTGAAATGGGTTTTTCTTAAAACCCAGGTTGGCTTTTCGTTTCATCGAAAAAGGTGCCCCGGTGATGGAGATATTTAATTTTAAATATTTAAGTTTAAATTTTAAATTATTTAAAATTAAAATTTAAAATTAAAATTAAAATTTAATTTATAGCGCCGACGTCAAAGAAAGGAAAAGGCATAAAACTAATATTTAAATTATAGCGCCGACATCAAAGGAAAGGAGGAGGACATATATATATATGCCCAAAGTTTCGATTTATTTTCCTAAGCGCTCGATTTGATATTTGGATTCGAATGGTAAAAGAGCCTGCGCATCGTGTGTCGAAGTGTGTGTGAAAAGGGTTTTAAAAGGCTTACGATTTTCATGTTCGTTGAAGAGACTATTGTGGAGTAAAGCCAAACGTATAGGCCTCCTTGGCCTAGTGGTTCGTGCGCTGTGTGTGAAGCAGGAGGTCCTACGTTCGATTCTTGTCGGAGGTGTTTTGCTGTGTTGAAACGCGTGAAGCGCGTTTTGTTTTCGAAGGGCGCAGATATTCACGGCATAAGGTTTTGTTGTGTGCTCCTTTTGAGCACGTGAGGGCATGTGGCCCAACGATAGGTTGGTTGTGGTTAAGGCACTGAGCAAGGAAGGTCACGAGATCGAATCCCGTCAGGGACAGAGGCAAGTTAATAATTTTTAGATATATTTTATTTTTCTAAAGTTGCCCTAGGAGGAATAAGGGTTATGATGCATGTTTAAAAAAGGAGAGATTTCTGGTGATTTATTTTTTAGAAGTATATCATATTATATATCATTGGAAAGCTTATTCCGAGGGCTATTTTATTAACTTGCTTAGAGGGAGAAATAAGGTGTGTGTAAAGAGATATTTCTGATTTTGTAAAGAGGTTCAAAAGTGAAGGTTGCTTTGTTCTTTTTCAAAAGAGATTAATTCATTTATGAAGTGACATGGTGTATGTTATTGAGTAGGAGTAATAAGGTGTTATTTGGATGTTATTGTTGTGTTATTAATCAAGATCTCTAACCCTTGTTGAAAGTTGAAAAAGAAAGTGTGTTGAGTGAGACAGATTTTGTGGACAACCAAAAGGCTTCTTCATCTTCATAAAAGGTATGGGCACATTCTCCTATTGATTGTTTATGGTGGTTGATTTCTGAAATATCATTGGAGAGAAAAGGATTAATTGTGGTTTCCTTTTCGAAAGTAGTTGGTTGAATGCTTCAAGGTTTTCTGGGTTGAGAGTTGCTATTAAATCTTGTTTTATAAGCATTGTTGTTGAAGCCATTAGTTGTGTGAAAAACCTGAGATAGGGTTTGAGAAGAACATGAGTATCATTTTTATGTGAAGAATGTTTTATTAGCATTGTTGTTGAAGCCCATTGGTTATGCAAAGAACTTGAACTTGAGAAGAACATGAGTATCATTGTTATGTGAGATTTGTGGTTGAGCATTGTTGGAAACATTTGAGTTGGTTGATACATGCTTGGACTAGGGTTTGTAAGAAAGAGTTGTTCCTTGTGGTAGTTGGTTGAGAAGAGTTGTTTGAGCCTAGTCAAGTGATTGTGTGAAGTGGTTGTTCAAGTTCCATGAAACAAACTATTCTATATTCTGGATTTGAGTTGAGATTGAGATTTGAGGATAGAACATATTGAGTCTCTAACAATTCTCTTTATGCTTCTATAAGATTGATTTGAGTTGAGATTGAGATTTGAGGATAGAACATATTGAGTCTCTAACAATTCTCTTTATGCTTCTATAAGATTGATTTGAGTTGAGATTGAGATTTGAGGATAGAACATATTGAGTCTCTAACAATTCTCTTTATGCTTCTATAAGATTGATTTGAGTTGAGATTGGGATTTGAGTATAGAACATATTGAGTCTCTAACAATTCTCTTTATGCTTCTATGAGATTGAATTATTGAGCAAGTTCTTGGTGAGCTTGCTAGTGCAGATTTGGGCAAGTTCTTGGTGAGCTTGCTAGTGCAGATTTGGGCAAGTTCTTGGTGAGCTTGCTAGTGCAGATTTGGGCAAGTTCTTGGTGAGCTTGCTAGAGCATATTTGGACAAGTTCTGTGTGAGCTTGTTGAGCAGATTTGGACAAGTTCTATGTGAGCTTGTTGAGCAGATTTGGACAAGTTCTGTGTGAGCTTGTTGAGCAGATTTGGACAAGTTCTATGTGAGCTTGTTGAGCAGATTTGACAAGTTATGTGTGAGCTTGTTGAGCAGATTTGGACAAGTTCTATGTGAGCTTGTTGAGCAGGTTCTGAGTGAGCCTATTGAGCAGGTTCTAAGTGAGCCTATTGATAGAGCTTTGGAGGTGATAGAGTATAGAGGATAGAGTCTCAGTGGATAGAGATCCAACAGCCAGGACAATTGAAGATAGATCTGAGTGAGGAGTCTTCAAGTGGAGAGAGATCCACCAGTCAGTGCAGTAGAGAGACAAAGTCTTCTAGAAGATCACTAGCCAAAGCAGAAGGGGAAAGAGTTCTCCTGTGGAAGAGATCCACGAACTTGAGATTAGGGGATCAACATCTCCTTTGGATAGAGATCCATAAACATTGTAATTGGGAAGGATTCCCAAAGAGATTGATTGAGAAAGTTTTAGTAAAATATTTTCTCCGTGGAGTAGCCCACATTGGGTGAACCACGTAAACTGTGGTGTCTCTATTGTGTATGGTGTTTTGTGCATTGCTTTGATTACTGCTATTGATATTGTTGTCTATACACTGCATAATATTGAATTGAAAAGAAAAGTAAAAAGTGGTCTTATACTGTTCACCCCCCTCTCAATATAAGCTTGTGTTCTTCAGAAACATCAATTGGTGAAGATGGCTCACTTGGTTTGGCTACATGGAACAATAGGAGTTGTCTTGAAGAGATAAAATTATGGAGAAATTCAAATGTATAACAGTACCATGGCTTCATGAGAAGCACACAAGAAGACTTTTGGGACCCTACTCAACAAATCATCAGTAGAGGTGATAATTATTTGTTTTTTGGCTTTGTAACTAATAATTGTTTGAGTAGATATGTTGTGAATAGTTTGCATACTCTTATTATGAATCAAGAAGATGGAGAATGCCTTACCAAGACATTTCTTGCAAGCAAAACAAGTGTTGGAGCTTGTCTCATGGAGACACCTTTGAAGAAGAATCTTCTTAGCATGAAGGAATTAGTGGGCATCTTGGGTATTTTGAACTCAAGTAAAAATCAAAATTTATGTGATGTAATTTCTTGAAAGGAATCATGTACAAAAATAGTGTGGAGTGAAACTTTGTGTGAGCAACAATATTTGGTTGCATACGTAATAGGTAATTTCATGGACATGTTTATTTTGATTTTTTGTGTAGAAATTTGTGAGTGAATAGTATAGTTTAAAAACCATAATGGGAGTGTGGAACAATGGTTCAAAGACCATTGCAAGAATGTGAAAGAGTGGTTATTGAAAACCACAATTGAAGAATATTTTTATGAAGGGGGAGCTGATCATCAAAAGGAGGCACTCAATCATTTGCAGTAGGAAGGAGCAGAAACAAATATGGAGGAGATCCCACACCAAGAGTGGAAGGAGTGCCCAAGACAATTTTTTGCATTTTTTGATTTTTTTTTGAAATATTGGAGGAAACAAAAAAGGATCAGTTTCTTCCAAATTTGTGATGCTTCTAAACTCTGGGAAGAGTCCCCTCAACATAAAGGGGGAGAATGTTGGAATCTGAATTGCTTAATTTAGCATTACCTTGTATAACTACTGCAGTTTTAACTATTTCGTAACTACAGTGATTGTTATTTTTTATTTTAAGTTGTTAGTTTGGTGGCTTGGGAATATTATTGTTTATTCCTTTTTTGTATTCCTAAGAATGATAATTCTCAGTTGTTACTCATATTTTGTATTTGGATTTTAGCCTTCTACAAAAATTCTTCTGTTGTACTCTAGGGGCTATATATTTGTGTAATCAATTCATGAATAATCAATGAGCATTTCTCACCATGGACCCAATCTACCTGCCTTGTCATGACTATGAATCACGACAACTTTTGACTCATCCTCGGTACCATTACTATATACCAAACACTCCTTTCACTATTGAATATACTGGGAAGCACTTAAATTTATTTTTTATTTTTATAAGTAAACCAACTGTCACCAACCATACCTTCACAATATCCCCAAAATTAGGAATTAATAGAAATTTCTTATATGCAACTTTGAAATTAATGAAAATACCACACATGCATAGGCAATGACTATCTCTAAAGCAAATTGTTAGTGTATTGTGATTTTATCTTCATATTTTTAATTATTTTTTTTTCCCAATGTTTTCGTGTCTATATCACTGTCCAAGTCTAATGTTTCGTATCTTCACAGCTTAAAAATTAGGTACCGAATACTTTATAACAACACATGCTATATTTTGATGATATCTTCTTGGCTTAACAAACCCATCAACCTAAGTTTAACAACATCACTGGTAAATGTCCTAGTGTAACATTTTATGTTCATCTTCACCCAAATCTCTCCATACCATACACTGTCATGATTGGGGAGAGTAAAAAAAACTAGTCCCCAAGTGTTTACTTGTCATTTTCCTATCATCCGACTGTTGTATTGAAATTTATTTATTGCATGGTGATATTGGTCAATATTATTCCAAATGCTCCCATGCCTTAGCCATCCGAGTGTGATCCGCAATATTATCTGGTACCTTTCGTCTTAGTCATCTGAGTACAATCTATCATATCATTCGATACCTTTAGTATTCATCTCCATGAACCATCGTCTTCACGACCCTGTTCAGGTATCGATCTTCCACTATCTAAAGAATCCACAACAAACTTTGTTTATTCCACATACCTTCTATAAACATCGATGAAGCCTTAATAATATCAAACTATCACTCAACTTTACGACGAGTAATTCACATCTATATTCGTCTTTTAATAAACTTGGAAACCACACTGGCTAACCACGTTGACCACCTT
Source organism: Wollemia nobilis (assembly GCA_028583015.1). Classification (NCBI taxonomy): domain Eukaryota; kingdom Viridiplantae; phylum Streptophyta; class Pinopsida; order Araucariales; family Araucariaceae; genus Wollemia; species Wollemia nobilis. The sequence continues at coordinate 11,274,038 of JAQPPZ010001772.1, read as the reverse complement.
GGAGACTTTGCTACTTACCTTAAAACCTGCAAAAAAATAATTTTATTAGTTTTTATTTTAAAATGTTATAACAAAAAACGCATAGAATAAAGAAAAACATATAATACAAAAGAAAAATAACATAACAAAAATAAATAAACATACATAACATGAAATAAAAATAACATAACAAACATAGAATAAAAATAACATAACAAAAATAAATAAACATACATAACATGAAATAAAAATAGCATAACAAACATAGAATAAAGTAACATAACATACTATATGACAAAAAAAATAATCAACAAAATTCCCATGAAAACAACAAGAAACTCAAATGTTTCAAAATTTTAAAATGGGTCCTCAATTTTGGGGCGTTGTGAATTGGTCACAACAGTTCTTTCGAAGGTTAGTTTGATATTTAGGTTTTTTGGAACTAAGATTTAAAGTTATTTTTTTGACTTAGGATTTATAAGGGTTAATCAAAGGTATTTTTGAAATATTTGAATTTTTTATTTATTATAAGTTTAGAGTGATAAGTTATTTAGATTTTTTAAAGTTAAAAAAAAATAGCTTGGAGTGATAAGGATTTCAACTAGTCTATTGAAAGTTTTTAAGTTTGAAGAATTTTTAATTTTTGAAATATTTATATTTTTGAAAATCAAAATTGAAAATATTTTTTGAATTTTTGTAAATTTAAATATTTGGGAGGCAAATGTTAGCGTATTTTTGATTCTATTACATTATTTAGATATGTTGTTGTTTTGTTACAACCAGTTCGTAACAGTTTAGTTACGCCGGTGCTATTCTCGGCTATGTAACTCATTATTTAAACTGTGCAATACAATAATAAACTTGTTGCACAATCTTACATGGCATCAGAGCCAGGGGCGAGGTGAGGAGCAGAGTGCGTTTTTGATTCGGGCGGTGTTTTTTTTTTTTTTCGCAGTCCGTGCGTTAAAAAAAAGAGACGTGCAGGACCTCGCGCAGAGCGGGGAGGAGCCGAACGCGCGTCCAGTTCGCGACGATCGAGCGCGAGCCCGCGCTCTGCAGGCCACGACGCGCCCACGCACGACAGAGCGCGAGCGCTTCGCAGGCCGCGACGTGCCCATAGGCGCGAGCGCCACGCGTCGCGCAGGATACGGTCGAGGCCCGTGCCCGCGCGACAGGACTGTCACGACAGAGCGCGCGAGCAGGCCTGCCGGGCCGGACCCGCGCGCGGCAGTCGAGGAGGGGAGAACCCCCCCCCAATACCCCCGCGCAGCGCAAACGTTGCGCGTTGGAGGGAGGACGCGTCACGCGTCAACGGACGCGCGCGCGCGCTCCCCGAGGTGGCCCCGCCCCCCCCCCCCCCCCCCGCGTGACGCGCGATCCGTGCACGCGCGCTCCCGAGGTGGCCCCCCTCCCCCCCCCCCCTCCCCCCCCCGAGGGCACCCGCACCTCTCCCCCCCCGGGGCGGAATTCAAATTCCCGCCCGCGCGGGAAATCGGAGGGGGTATAAACCCCCCCCCCCGCGGGACTGCGTCCGTGAGACGCAGTCATTGCGCAGAAGGGCCGAGGGCCCTCTAGCCCGAATCCCTGCGCGCGGGGCTGGCCCTGATTTAAAAAAAAAAAAAAAAAAAAAAACAACGGGCAGAGAGCGGAAGAGGGCGGTTCGACGTAAGCCCCCCGGGCGAAAAAAAAAAAAAAAATTTCTCGCTGCGACTTGCAGAGAGGAAGCCGAGCCGGAGGCTGCTGCAGAGGGTGTTGAAAAGGGAGGTGACTTGCTGATTTTTCCGGATCAGCCCGCTGGCTCACGTGGTCGTGAGCCGTGCGGTTAAGGCTCAGGGAGCCTGCAGGTCGGGGGTTCAAATCCCGTCGACTCCCCTCAGGTATATTTTTTTTTCAAAGTAATTTTTTAATTATTATTATTTTTAATTAAAATTTTTAATTTTAATTTTTTTAATATAGTTTTAAACTTTATAAATTAAAATTTAATTTTAATTTATTTTTTCTAAAGTTTTTAAAACTATATAAATTGAAATTATTTATTTTAATTTTAAATAAATAATGATTATAAAAATGCTTTGTTAAAGAAAGCTAAGGGGGGATTTTTTTCAAAAAATCAAAGGGGGATTGAGAGTAATTTTTATGAAAAATAGCAATTTGGCATTGTAAAAGGTGCATTTTCGGCTGTGACCGACACCTTGTGGGTTATTCTAGTGGGCATTTTTTTTTGTTGTATGTTGCATATTTCATTTTTGCACTATAACATTAAAAATTAAAATCAAACACTCCCTAAGTCCCCGGAATATAAAACCCATCTGTGCAATTTATTTGCACTGTGCGTGGTCCGGTATTTGTGATACCTCCGGCCGCACTTACAAGTAAAGCTGTCGTGATTTGGCTACTGTATCCGCCGCCTAATATAGCTGCTATAACGACGTCTGAGCTTGTTCTCTATAAATCGTCGGGGAGGAATAAGTACGCCATTTTTTGCATTTTTTACTCCATCCACTACCCTTTATCGCACTTGTGTTTAGGCGTAAATCTTGACGAAGTATTCTTCATAGTGTTTAGGGGAAGTTACGCCCCACGCATGAGAAGAATCTTCTATGGTAGGTGCCATCAACAAGGCGATTCCCTTTCGGTACCGCTTATGTTCCACGTATCGTATGATCTCTAAAATTCACCTATAGTCTCCCTCACGTAAGGGCGGGTGATTTTTGTTGATCTTTCTAAATACCTATAGTTTCCCTCACGTAAGGGCGGGTATTTTGTACGGTATATTGGCCTAGAAAAAGGTATATCGAAAGGGGGACCAATTTGGTGATATAAGGAACCTTCACTATGGCCGTTGTTGCAAAATTGATGACTGATCCACATCAGTTATTGAAAGGTCCAAATTATACACCATGGAAACATAAGATGAAGGCTATTCTCCAAATGGAAGATTTGTGGGATATTTTTACTTGGAGTAGCAACAAGGCCTTCACCAACAGCAGGATCCACAGGTCCTTCGACGGATCGGATTGCTTTTGACAAGAAAGACAGTAGAGCAAAGGTGCTCATTTTGTTTGTTGTTTCAGATGAAGTGCAACCTCATATAGCTGATAAAGCAAGTGGTAAAGAGGCATGGGATGCCCTTAGAACCATCTATGAGGGGAAGAATGAATCCACCATTCTTCATCTTCAACAACAACTTCATAACCTGAGTTTGAGGCAGGGTGAAACAGTTGAACTCTTTCTGTGCAGAGTGTCTGAGTTGAAAGAGAAATTGAGTTCTCTAGGAGATACTGTGGATGAAAAGCTTCTCATTTCACTTGTGATGAGAGCTTTACCTTCTTCATTTGATATGTTGATAACCTCCATCCAGGTGTCCCAACGACAAATTACCTACATCGAGTTGGTCAATCTGCTCCAACAACAGGAGGCACGCCAACTTCACAAGGATGATTCTTCCAATACGGCCCTATACACCAACGAGGCGGGGGTTCTAGGAAGAAAGGTAATGGGCAAAAAGGAGGCAACTTTCAGAAAGGAGGAAATTCTCAACGGGATACGAAAGGAAAAGGCAAGCAACCTCAACGAAGAAGAGGTGGTGCAAGATCCGTGAGAAAGACAACCATGACACCAACGGGTGTTGGCATAAGAACAAGCAAAAAGGCCAAAACAAACCACAAAATAAGAACAAGCAACCCCGAGGTGAATGTTGTTGTTGAAGAATCGACTCGAGATTACGAATGGGCACACAAGGTGCTCATGACTACCACAGATTCCACTCGGAGGGATCCTATTTGGTATGTCGATTACGGAGCTAGTAAACATATGGTCGGCGACGGATCGTGGTTTGAATCATTTGTGGCCAAAGAGGGCAAACCTGTCACAATTGCTGATGATAAAACCTACAGGGTTCAGGGAGAGGGTACAGTTTCAGTCACTCTTCCTGATGGCAAGTGTCGGATTGACAAGGTCCTCTATGTTCGGGATTGGCCAACAATTTGTTGTCGGTGACACAAATCCTGGAGAGAAATATGGTTGTCAACTTTCGTGTTGAGAATGGAAAGAAGTGTTGTACAATTACCGGGAAGGGTAAGCAGATTGCCATGACTTCATATAAGCATGGCTTATTTGCACTAGATGCTATCTCTACTCCACATGTTGCCATGATTTGTCTCTACCAAGGAGGCAACTTCCCTATGGCACAAGAGATATGGGCATCTTAGTTACGGCTACTTACTTGAGCTCGGCAAGTATGAGATGGTAAAGGGTCTTCCTTCCCTTTACGCCACATTGCCGGTGTGCTCGATCGCTTGGCAGGAAGCGACATAGAGTACCATTTGAGAAGAGCTCTACAAGAGCACGAAAACCTCTGGAGCTAATTCACACCGATCTATGCGGTCCTTTCACACCCAACAGTGTTGGAGGGAAGAGGTACTTTCAGTTATTCGTAGATGACTACTCACGAAAGATGTGGGTTTTCTTTCTCAAACTGAAATCTGAAGCTTTCGCATTCTTCCAATAGTTCAAGAAATCCGTTGAGAAGGAGTCAGGGGCTTCTATTAAAACCCTCCGCTCAGATCGAGGGGGAGAGTTTACCTCTAATGAATTTTCTGCATTCCTAGATAAGCATGGGATCAAGAGACGGTTAACAACTGCCTATACTCCTCAGCAAAATGGAGTTGCTTGAGAGAAGGAACCGTTCTATCATGGAAATGGTTCGTTGTATGCTCACAAGTGCTACTCTTGGGCAACAATATTGGGCGAAAAGCTGTCACCACTGCAGTGTATCTTTTGAATAGGGCACCCACAAAGGCCCTAAAAGGAATGACTCCACAGGAAGCATGGAGTGGTCGAAAACCCTCCATATCTCATCTACGTATTTTTGGGTGTCAAGCTTTCATGCACATACCGAAAGAGAAAAGGAAGAAGCTAGATGAGAAAACACCGAGATGTATTTTTCTTGGATATTCTGAGCACTCTAAAGGATATCGGTTGATAGATCCTTTGACCAAGAAAATTCATATCAGCAGAGATGTTGTCTTTGATGAAGCTTTCACATCACAGAGCACATCTACAGTACACCGGGATATTGTGGAACCAAAGGAAGAGGAGATTCCTTCGTCAACACGAGACAGGAGGTCCTTCTACATCTTCTTCACCACCACCGAAGGAGAATCCTAAATGGTGTACAAATACAATCGGAGATGCAAATTTATCCACTCCTCCCAATTTGAATTTGGATAGACCTCGTACACGCAGTATGGCTCAAAAGGAAAGAGAAGCCGAGAAAGCGGGTGAGGTTGATGATCTTTGTCAATCTTTTGAGGAACTTTCCGTGACTCCAAGTAGAGAAGTTGAGGATATGGATATTGATGATGACAGGGCATTCATGTCTACCATAGATAGTCTTGAACTCGCATCGGTGCAAGATGCTCTTAGTGAGCCTCGGTGGAAGGCCGCTATGGATACGAGTATGAGTCTACGATGAAGAATAAAACTTGGAAGCTTGTTGATCTGCCGAATGGAAAGAAACCTATTGGCTGCAAATGGGTATACAAAGTCAAGTACAAGGCGAGATGGAACAATTGATAAGCATAAGGCCCGTCTTGTTGCAAAGGGCTATGCTCAAAAGGAAGGCATCGACTATGAGGAAACTTTTGCACCTACTGCTCGGATGACCACAATTCGGGTTATGTGTGCTATGGCAGCACAATATGGGTGGAAAGTTCACCAAATGGATGTCAAAAGTGCCTTTCTTAATGGTGATCTCCAAGAAGAAGTCTATATGACTCAGCTTGAAGGATTTGAAGTGGAAGGCCAACGACGAGAAAGTTTGCAAATTGGTCAAATCCTTGTATGGTGCGAAACAAGCTCCTCGAGCTTGGTATATAAAAATGGACAATCACCTAATGCGGCATGGATTTAAGAGATGTCCGTCGGATGCAAACCTCTATTTCAAGAAACAGGGTTACGAGATAGTGTTGCTTGTACTCTATGTGGATGATCTGCTCATTACGGGGAGTTCGGAAGATATGATCTCTACTTGTCAAAAGAAACTTGTGCAAATCTTTTGAGATGACGGATCTCGGACTTCTCCATTCTTGTCTTGGTGCGGAATTCAGCCGGAAGGAGCACACCATCAAAGTGTCTCAAAAAAAGTATGCCAAGACATTGCTCGATAAATATCGCATGACTAACTGCAAGCCAATGGCAACTCCTATGGAGAATGGACTTCAGTTATCGTGATATGATGACTCACCTCAGGTAGATGGCACTCTCTATCGACGAGTTGATTGGGAGTCTCATATATCCGACCAATACTAGGCCGGATCTCGTATTTCTTGTAAACTATCTTTCGAGGTTCATGCGGGGAGCCTAAGATTACTCATTGGAAAGCGAGCAAAACGTGTTCTTCACTATGTCCGTGGTACTATAGAATATGGCCTAGAATACAAGAGGAACAACAAATTCTTCTTGCAAGGATACACGGACTCCGACTATGCCGGATCATTTGATGATCGCAAGTCAACTTCGGATACATTTTTCATCCGGGATCCGGTCCTGTCTCTTGGCACAGCAAGAAGCAACAGTGGTTGCTATTTCTTCAACAGAGGCGAGAATATCGCGCCGCACGTGAAGCTATGTGCGAAGTGATATGGTTACGTCGCATTCTGACAAGTATGGGCCATCCATCAAAATCTCCAATACACTTGTTTTGCGACAATCAGGGTGTTATGAACCTCGTCAAGAATCCAGTCCATCATGAAAAAACAAAGCACATTGACACACAATGTCATTTCATTCGAGAGGAAGTTCCAAAGCACCGAATTCAGCTTCGACACATTCCCACCGATGCTCAAGTTGCAGACATTTTCACTAAGGCACTTGGACGTGTCAAATTTGAATTGTTTCGCAGCTCACTTTGTATTGCAAAATGATGTAAGGGGATGTTAGTAGTTAGTATAGCTATTAGTTATTACATTACCCAAATAATGTAATAAAGGGGGATGTTAGCGTATTTTTGATTCTATTACATTATTTAGATATGTTGTTGTTTTGTTACAACCAGTTCGTAACAATTTAGTTACGCCGGTGCTATTCCCGGCTATGTAACTCATTATTTAAACTGTGCAATACAATAATAAACTTGTTGCACAATCTTACAGTAAAATATTTTTAACATCAAAGGACTAGCAAAAACAAAAAATTGTAAATATTAATTTTTCTAAACTAGGGAGTCAAGGTTTACTACTACATAGGAATTAAATTAGTGAATTTGAATTATTTAAACCTAGGAGTTATAAGGTTGTCTACTTCAAAGGAAATAAATCATAACATTGAATTGCATATCATGGAAGAAATTATTAAAAATACATTCAATGAGGATAGTGAAGAAATAGTGAACAAGTTAAAATTTTGTTTTTAGAATATGATAGATGATATTGATGGAAAAGGAAAAGATTAAATATTTTTTAGAATTCAAAATTGAATCTTGTTATTACAAAACCTTATTCTAGTAGTACACCCAAAATAGGTTCTATTACAAAGTCATTACTGCTCCATATATCATAGATTATCAATTAATGCTACCATTTATAGAGAAAATAAAGAAAGAGTAGCTTTGGTTTGCATAAATGGTTATGTTGTTTTATCAAAAAGATAGATGAACTTGAAGCACTAAGACAAGTGAATAAGACAATGTGAATATATTCAAGGTGAATTTAATATAATAGAATTGGGCATGAAAAAGCTAATTGTTGGAATCTTCATCCATGTAAATATTGTGGAAGAAAATCTCATTCTCTAGCATTTTGTTGATACAAAGAAAAGTATTGTAGAAGATTTGAAAGTGCATTATTGTTCAGATTAGGAAATATTTTTCAAATACTTATTTTTGAAGCATCTTCTAACAATGAATCCAAGTGTTCAATTTCTAAAATATAGGAAGATAAAACATTTAGAAAACAAGGAAAAGTAAAAAAAAAATATCTTACAAAGTAGTTGGATTACATAATCAATCTAAGGTTAGTCATAATGTTGGATATTTTGAGTCCCTAAGTCAAAAGTTGTCATTGATGTCACCAAATGAAGTCATCATTAATGTCAAGAAATTCGGCAAGAAATAAATTCATCAAAAGTGTCACTAATATCCAGGAAGAAGCTTCAACAATGCAGAAGTTAAAGGCAAAAGGGCTACATACTATTTTAATATTATATGAGAGCATAAGTTAAAAAGGGTTTTCATAAATACCCAATGAGACCTATTGCAAAGTTCAAAGGAGGTCTAATATTTATTTTATAAAATATTTAAATTCAAAAGGAATTAAAATTTTATAAATAAATATCATCAATACAAAGTTGTGCAATAAGAGAATGTCTTAAAAGCCAAAGGTTATAATTATAATTTATAAAATTTAAATTCCTTGGAATTTAAATCATTTATAAATTACAAAGGTTAAATGCGCCGACATCATCAAAAAATTTGGAGCACCGACGTTTGAAGACAATGGCAGCTTCGTGTATAAAATGGAGGCCAAAAGACCTTGCAAATTATCTCTCATTGAATTTAATTAATGCGACAAAGTAAATTGCATGTGTGATTTGAAGTTTCGGGTGAGGAAGAAGACAAACGACTTTTTGTCTTATGTGCAAGGGTTATAGTGGAGTAAGGTTGGTGCCCAAGATAAGTTGGACATGGTGGTCCATTAGCAGCGCACATTTTTGCTAAGGCGTTTGTGGGGAGACGAACCTACACTGAAATCCCGAGGAGTGCGTGCGCAAAGGCAAAGGTTTGAGTTTTTACGTTTGTCGTTTAAGGCACCAGGAAGAATATAGTGTACAAAGAGCTTTTTAGCTCTCAACATGTGTTTAGCACACATGGTTGAGGATACCATTTCTAGGGCATTCATAGAGGCAAAGGTCAAGGGTTCGAAACCCGTTGAGAGGCAAAGGTAATTTTTTAAAATAATTTGTATTGCCTAAAATTTTAATTAAAGCCTTCATTAGGAGTTATAAGGGGTTTTTAAAAGGTTTTTAGTTATGCAATAAAATTAGTGGTTAGGAGAAATAAGGAGTGAATAGCAAATTGTTATGTGTTAAATTGTGATTTATAAAAGAGGATATATTCTTTTTAAGTTGGAGTAATAAGGTAATAAGAGGTTTTGAATTTTATTGAGTGTTGATTTTATTTGTAAAGATATTTTTGACAAAGAGATTATTATGAGGGTATTGGATATTATTTTAAATTTGGAGTGATAAGGTGTATTTTGTTTGATATCATTTTGTATTGTGTTGTTTTGAGGAAATTATTATCTTCTAACCCTTATTGAGATTGGCAAAGAAGTAATTGTGAGTGTGACAGATTTGTGAGATCTACACCTTGTCAAGAAAAAAGGTATGGGCAAATTCTTCCTTAGTTGAGTTGATTGATTGGTTTTCTGAAAATAAGTTTGGAGTGAAAAGGACTTGATTAGGGTTTCATTTTCAAGAGTATTGAGTTCATGCTTCAAGGTTTTATGGAATAAAGAGTTGTTGTTAAAACCTTGTATTATAAGCATTATTGTTGAAGCCATTGGTTATGTGAAGAACTTGAGTATCATTGCTATGTGAAGATTGTTTTATGAGCATTTTTGTTGAAGTAAGTTGTGCAAAGAACTTGAACTAGGGTTTGAAAAGAACATGAGTATCATTGTTATGTGAGATTTGTTGTTGATCATTGTTGGAAACATTTTGAGTTGGTGGTTATATGATTGGATTAGGGTTTGTGAGCAAGGGTTGTTTCTTGAGTGATTGGTTGAGTAGATTTGGCTAAGCCTAGTAAAGTGGTTGTATGAAGTGATTGTTCAAGTTCCATAAAACAAACTATCCTATATTCTAATTTGAGTTGAGAAAGTGTTTGAGCATTGAGTTGAAACATATTGGGTCTCTAAAAATTCACTTTATGTTTCTATGAGATTGGTTAAGTTTTGTGTGAGCTTATTAAGAAGATTTGGACAAGTTTTGTGTGGACTTGTTGAGAAGATTTGAACAATTTCTGTGTGAAATTTATTTGAGCAAGTTCTGTGTGGACTTGTTGAGCAGATTTGAGAAAGTTCTATGTGGACTTGTTGAGCATATTTGAGCAAGTTATGTGTGGACTTGTTGAGCAGATTTGAGCAAGTTCTATGTGGACTTGTTGAGCAGATTTGAGCAAGTTCTATGTGGACTTGTTGAGCAGATTTGAGCAAGTTCTCTATGGACTTGTTGAGCAGATTTGAGCAAGTTCTGTGTGGACTTGTTGATCATATTTGAGCAAGTTCTATGTGGACTTGTTGAGAAAATTTGAGCAAGTTATGTGTGGACTTGTTGAGCATATTTGAGCAAGTTCTGTGTGAACTTGCTGAGCAGATTTGATCAAGTTATGTGTGGAATTGTTGAGCATATTTGCGCAAGTTATGTATGGACTTGTTGAGTAGATTTGAGCAAGTTATATGTGGACTTATTAAGCATATTTGAGCAAGTTCCATGTGGACTTTTTGATCAGATTTGTGCTAGATCGAAGGACTGTGTTTAGTGCAGATTTGAGACAGAGCTTTGGAGGTGATAGAGTAGAGAGAACAGTAGTCTCCAGTGGATAGAGATCCATCAGCCAGGGCAGTGAGGACATGTCTTCTGAGTTGGGACAAGAGTCTTCAGTGGAGATAGATCCACAAGCCAGTGCAGTGGAGGTAGTAGTCTTCTAGAGGATCACCAACCAGAGCAAAGGAGGAGTTATCCTATGGATAGAGATCCATGAACTTGATTTATGGGATTGGTGTCTCCTTTGGACAGAGGTCCATAAATATTGTAATTAGGAAGGATTCCCAAGAGATTGATTGAGAAAATTTTAGTGAAATATTTTCTCCGTGGAGTAGCCCACATTGGGTGAACCACGTAAATTGTGGTGTCTCTATTGTGTGTGGTGATTTGTGCATTGCTTTTATTACTGCTATTGATATTGCTATCTACACATTGCTTAATATTTATTTGGAAAGAAAAGTAAAAAGTGGTCTTATACTATTCACCCCCCTTCTCAGTATAATATTGTGTTCTTCACACAAAATACAAATTCTTATGCATGAATATGGTGATAATGAGAGAGTTTGAGAAGTTTGTAATCTTAAAGACACAAATACTGAAGAACATGAAGTTGAATCCATAGAAGTTGAAGATAAAATCAAATCAAAAGAACAAGAAGATGAATCCAAGGTTCTTATTGATGAAGCAAATTCAAGAGAAGCAAAGGTTCATGAACAATGCAAGGTCACTTGAAGATTGAAGACAAAGACGAAGACCATGATTAAAGACTAAAGTCTTCAATAACCAAATAATATAATACATGGGGGTGTTGGAGTATATTACATTATTTTGTACATGCTAATATACCCCCATGGTACCTTCATGGTACATTTATAAATAATAAATTAGGGTTGATTCATAGTTTAGAGTGTGATTTATATTTCCCTTTATGTAAGTATGAATGTGTAGGAAATGCACAAGTGTCATATGAGTTAGAGTGCAAGTGTAAGTTGAGTCTATGTGCACAAATGTCTTATATATAAGAGTGCAAATATGTAATGTAAATATGTGCACAAGTGTCTTAGATTAGAGAGTGCAAATAGAAGTGTAAGAGTCATGTATAGGTGTGCAAGTATTATAGAGTCAAGTGTTCATCAAGTATGCAAGTGTCAAGTAGATAAGACAAGAGTCATGAGACTTGACAGATGGCAAGCAATAGTCAAGTATCCAAAGAGTCATAATATTGTTGCTATAATATGGAGACAATGCTCCATAGGAAAGTAATTAATTCAAGAGTCAAGTATTGAGAATACAAAGTTGTAACTGAAAGAGGTGCAATAAAGCTTGTCTACATTTTAGCAATTAATATTGTAATTTGTTCTCCATGCATTGTGCATGAATGATTAATGTTATTTATATTTATATTTTAGTATATTGTTGGAGGCTATTTGAAATTTTTTAAAACTTGATATACATATTAATTTGCTCATAATATTCTACTCATATTATTATCTTGACATTTATTATATTGTGGCTATTTCATATTGGATCCTATGTGTTATAACTTGTGATATTTTGTGGTAGTATAAGGCCTGAAAATCCATAAACTTATTGTTCAAACAACATGATGTTTGCTAGTCCATGTACATATAATACCTTTTCAACTATGCATGTGCCTCCAACAATATTAAGAGGAATATATCCTACTCATTTTACCTGATAGGTTTTGCCATTTACAGTGGTGATTAGTTTCCCATATTTTACTTGTAATGAGTCAAACCATGATTTCTACCCTATAACATGCTTTCTAGAACCTGAATCAATATACCAAAAATCATCCTTTGGTCTTGTGTTTACCTTGGCCATAAGCACCATATGTGCCTATTCTATGTTAGAAGTTGATTCTTCATGCACAACATACCCTTATTGATGCTTCTACTTGGGATGTGGTTTGAACTATGACTTTTTATGATGTGGTTGGTGATTGATCTCCTTGAATTATAGATTTATATCAATAACTCTTTGTATCATACCCTTCTTTATCATAGATATGTCAGTACCACTTTTATTTCTAAGGTTTTTTTGTGATGATTTATAATGATGAAAAAGAACCCTTATGTGCTCCTTTTTTTAGACTTCTTGAAAATAAGTGCATTGTTTTTCAACCGATCTCTCAACTTGTTATTTTCTTCTTATTATTTATGCATATTTACCAAATCATCAAATAACACCTTAATCTTTGAGTCTTGCAAGGAAATGAGTAGCACTCAAAATAAACTTTAGAGAACTCAAAGTATGATGCATACTAAGAGCTTATATTATACTATTTCAACTATGGCAAAATAGTCTAGCTTTAAAATCTATAGCTTAGTGAAGAAAAACCACAATGTTTTCTCCATATTGAACTCTCAATATGTGGAATTGAGACTAAAGATGAATTATTATAGACTCATTCTTCCCTTATATAATAGAAAGTATATCCCATGCCTCTTTGGATGTTTGTACTTCATAAATATGTGGTCAAACAACATCTGCTATGGTAAGGGTGATGATCACTAGTGCTCTAGCATCTACATCATTAAATTTCTATTAGGCATCTTCATCCTCTTTAGGTCGAGCAACTATACTAGTGATAATGTTCTATAGTTTCTCAACTACCAAGATGGTTCTCATCTTAGTCTTCCAAGGCCCAAATTTTGAACCTTTAAGTAGCTAGGATTCTATAAGAAATAACTTTAATGCTTGCATGGTGAGGGTTCTTTATGACTACCAAATGGTCTCCCTTTGAATACATTGCTAGTCCAATATACCAAATATTTCTATATACTCCCCTTCCTATATACTTGTATGCACATGGAAGAAGTCAATCCTCTCGATATACACAATCGTACATAAGAGAGACTTTAAGGTACAAGAAAGAGAATGATACAAGGTACAAAGATAGCACAAAAAAAAGGATTCATCCTATCAATAACACCTGCTTAAGGAGAAATCCTTTTACATAAGCATAACTTCCATATATGCTTTAAATTTATCAATTTTAGGGTTAATGTATAGAGATAGTGACAAAAAAGATAGAATTATGGAGTGAAAGTATCAAGAAAATATGACCTTATATCTCCCTAACAATTTAAAGGGTTGATGCCCAAACATAATTATGATAGTTTCGTTAAGCTATAGGTACATTAGCTCAACATGAAAACTTTACCTATAAATGCAAGTCATAGGTGTTGTTGATACCGAACACTGCTTGTGTGCTTAAGCATGTGTTATTTTGGTATACAAAGTATGAACAATTTAAAAGCAAATATTTAAGAATTTGAAGGTGTTGAACACTGCTGAAAATACACCTTTTACAAAAAATGTGTACTACCCCTTCTAGTTTTGTAAAAAATTCACTATAGTTAAAAGTTAAAAAAAAAATCCCACAAAGAAACTTTAGGAACTTGCAAAAAAAAGAAATGGCCTTCCTATGGTAGTACAAGGATTTTTTGGTCTTGGTGGGTTTTGACCTCTTGACCTCTACTTTAAAAATTCATATTTTATTTCAACTATCCAACTCCCTTACTTTATACTTCATGCATATAAAAATGAAAGTTTACTTTTAACCCCCTTTTAAAAAAAAATTATGCAATTTTATAGCAAAGCTTAAAAGTAAGGAGTTGAACCTGAGACCTCCAACTTGAACATATTAAGGTTGCCTTGATACCAAACCAACTTATCATATTTATGTGTTTATTTCATCTCTTCTATGTGATTAGGAAGTGGATGGAAATATGGGCCCAAGAAAGTGGTGAACCCTCCAAAAATTTCAACCAGCAATTGATGCACCTCAGTTGGGTCTGAGCGTCATCACTTCACCAAGCAATTTGTTCCTCAACTTAACATCAATATGCCTTACCCAATGCTTAAAACTTAACAATAAATCCCTTTTCTAAGGCCTAGATAATGTCCTTGATTTTTCTTATGGTAAAGGCATCACCTTTGCCTAACATGCTGAATCCCAAAGACTTCCAAATATGTCTAAAAAACTACCAAAATCTCCATTGAAGAGGTCCATACCACATTGGCAACCATTGCCTCTATCATTCATCCATATTCTATTGTTCCTTTCAATTCCCAATGATATATTTCATTGGTAATCCAATAAATAAATAAAAAATTAAGAAGTCATCCTAACCAAAATAAATTACTAGAGATGTAGGAACCATCCCAGCACATCAGTAGGTTCTGTAGTATCTCAGTGTGTCCTAAAATACCTAGGATGCTCCAGTTGTGGATTATAAAATATTGTAGTCAATAGATGGTACCTCCAACAAATATTTTCTTATATGAAGTTCAAATTTCAAATAGGTCATATAGAGGATCATAGGAAGCAAGAGCGTCTGATAAATCTTAGTGAAGTGAGGATTTTATAGTATTGATATAATAACAACAATAAAAATAGCTACAACATAGTTGGGATGTGTCTCTATAATTATATCAAATAAATTATACTCTGATAGCAAATGAAATGATTGATCAAGAAAAAATTATCTATCTACATTACTTCAATATCACATATTTAATTACAATAGATCAGTTATCAAGATCGTCATGGATTAAGATAATAGATGCAAGCTCCATATAACTTCTCATGAGGTGTAATAATTTCCTATCATTAAATAATGTAATAATTACCTAACATAAGGGACACTTCCACACTTTTTCATTTTCACCACTTGAGACTATATGGATTGGTGCCAACTATGAAGGAAACAAAATGGGTAGTTTTGAAACTATTTTTTAAATTTCTTCTTGATCACTTAGGAAGATGTACCATTTCATCTCCCAATTAATTCATAACTATTACAATTTTTTATATTGCTTAGTATTGTCTTAGGTGACGTGTTCATATAATTATCTTCTTCTTCTTTGATTTCATTCCCTAGTTTCTCCCATATTTTTATTCTTCCTTTGTCACTCTATAGACTCAAGTTATTCTTGTAATGCCTAAGCCTTTGTTCTTCGACCTTTTTTATATATTAAAACAAATGCATTATATGGCACAATGTATCTTTTGTACTAATTTTATGCACTATTATCAATGTGGATATATGTATATTTTGTGGTATATTTATATCTACATTATCTACAAGAATAGTTGCATTCTTATGAGAAAGATTTTATTGTGCTCTACTTTTGTTGCACAACTCTAAAGCATAACTTTTGGCCCCACAACTTGGTATACGATGTTGTCCTCTATTACACCATATCCTTGACCTTATGATATAGGTCAAGGGGTATCATAGATATTTTAAACTCATATTATTTCTTACATATCACTTTATCTTCTCTATAATAGTTCTTCCAAGAGCAGAGCCCTTGACACAATTTTGTGTTGGGTGTCTTCTCACACATTTAGCGGTACAAGAAAAAACATCATAATAGATTTTGTGTTTGAGTAATATAAAGAATATCACATTCATAAAAATATCAAACATGAGAAAATAATCAACAATAGAGATCAATATGCAAGATGTTAAGAATCTCATCTAAGAAGTCTTAAAAGAATAAAGGAACATACTCTTTGGGTAATTATAAGATCTCTTTATCAATATGGTAGACCCATATACCAACCTTACACCTTTTTTGATCCACAATTTTCTTAAGGTCTAGACCAACATGGAAATTATAGTCTTCTCAAGTTGGATTAATGTTGAAGAGTTGGAAACATGGCTTTAGAAATTAAAAGCATATTTTTTTGCCAATCCATTTTTTGAGTTAGATAGAATCCTTTTATGGCCTAGAATATGACAAAGTTTATTGTCTATTTATGGGAAGCCATCAATAGCAAGATCACAAATAAAGGATATGTTATTCTGATATAGATATGGATCTCAAAGCTAGTGCTCAATTGTTTCTACCCATTGTATTACAATGAATATCATACACATACTAGCATAGGAATCAATTTGTCTAGTAGTAAACCAATGAGTTCAATGAACTTGTCAATATATTATGCATAGATAGAAATGATAAGCATTAATTCCTACAATATAGTAGTTGGATTCACTACAACCTCCATTTAGAAATCAAGTTCCTTCCAATGAACTCCTTGGTGAAACCATCCTACTTTGCATCAAAATTAGAATATAGGTTGCAACAAAGTAGAAAGACCCAATGTTAGTAACCATTCATAGAGTCCATCGTTGTTTACTTAGATGATATCCTCATTTTAGAAAAACTTAGGACATATATAGCATGTGCATTGTGTTTTGGATACTTTATGTGAACATGGGTATTAAGATAACCTAGCCAACTACACCTTTGGCATCATAGAGATATCTTCCTTGGGCTACATCATTAATTTAGAAGTAAAATATGTAGATCAAGAAAATATCCATGTCATCCAAGAATGGCCAACCCTAAAGAGTCTAACAAAATTTGGTAGGGTTTTGCATAGTGGCGAATTTCACAATTTAGCGTGAATATTCAGATTTTCACAATGTTAATTTTGCAAATTTTGGGACCATAGAGGTCGGCCCGTTCGCTCAAAAATTTTGGGATCCAATTTTTTTAAGGGTAAATTCACCCCATTGTCATAAGGTTTCCCGCCTAATTTTTACCCTAAATTTATTAAAAATAAGAAATATCCTACCCAAATCACCCCTTGTACCCCATTATATATAGCTAACCCTGACAGCGACTCCCATACAATTACAATATTTTTTTGGATAGTGAGTGATACAAAGTAGATGACTGACAAAACCCGAGTCCACGATTGATAAAAGGTGACTGGTTGGAGGTGATCGATAGAGGGCAACTGGTAGAATGCAACCAACATTAGGTGAGTGGCATAAGGTGAGTAACATAAGGCGACTAGCATAAGGTGACGGGCGAAAGGCAATTGGCATAAGGCGACTAGCAGAAGGTGACTGGCAAAAGGTGAGTGGCATAAGGTAACTAGAGGAAGGTGAGCGACATAAGGTGAGTGGCATGAGGCGAGTGGCATAAGGCAAGTGGCATAAGGTGAGTGGCATAAGGCGAGTGGCATAAGGCAAGTGGCATAAGGTGAGTGGCATAAGGTGAGTGGCATAAGGCAACTGGCATAAGGCAAGTGGCATAAGGTGAGTGGCATAAGGTGAGTGGCATAAGGCAAGTGGCATAAGGTGAGTGGCATAAGGTGAGTGGCATAAGGTGAGTGGCATAAGGCAACTAGCATAAGGTGAGTGGCATAAGGCGAGTGGCATAAGGCGAGTGGCATAAGGTGAGTGGCATAAGGTGAGTGATATGAGGCAACTGGCATAAGGCAAGTGGCATAAGGTAACCGCCATAAGGCAAATGATATAAGGGAGTGGCATAAGTTGAGTGGCATAAGGCGAGTGGCATAAGGCGAGTGACAAAAGGCAAGTGGTAGAAGGCGAGTGGCATAAGGTGACTCAATTTATTGGTAAGTTTCTTTTACCATTAAATTTCATTTAACATTTTATTCATGGACACTCAATAAGGAGGTTTATTCTACTTGCGAACGATATTCTTGGGATAGATATTCTGTTGTCTCTAGCAGTAGTTCTCTTTTTACCAGTTATTTTCATTTTTAAAAATGATGTTCATTGTTCATGTTATTCTTCTATTCATATAGGTAAAATGTCAAATGCAAGCAGTGGAAATAAGGGAGGCCAATCTTCCAATAAAAGGAGTATCCTCAAATACTTTCATAATATTTCAAAATCCGGTCAACCATCAACATCTGCACAAACTGAAGGTATGAACGCCTTTACTCACCAGTTAATTTTTTTACATTGTTAATTTTAAATATAATGTCTTCATTCATAAATAAGTGTGCTTTTTGGTTGATGGCTTTGTCCATTTTTATCTGTAGAAGGTATGCTTTTAAATGCCATAGTGATAATGACCCTACTATTGACACTAGTATTATCTCTATAGAAAATAATGTTTACCCTGGTATGCCTCCACTTCCACATATCCACGTTAATGAACAATCCATAGATGAAAATATTCTCAATCAAATCGAACAACAACATGAAGAGATTCCTGAATCTAACATGCCAAGTGGAAAAGAAACTAATAGTTCTTATGCAGTCCCTACTTTTGGAGAATATTCATCTAAAAAAAATAAACGTGCAAGGTTATCTAGGTGGACAATTAACAGATCATTTCAACCTGATTGGATATCAAAATTTCCATTTATTGAGCTAGTGCTACCAGAGAATAGTAGTGATGATATAACAGAATTGAGATGCATAATTTGCAGTTGGAAACACGAAAAGGATCATAGATTGCAACTTAAGAAAGATACAGTAGAAAAACATTGTGGAAAGGTTTATATCAAAACAAAAGAAGGTGATCGACCAACACCAAAAAATTATAGGTGGAAGGATGCATCAGAGTGTGCACATGTAAGATATGTGCAAGAATATGATAAAGAAATGAAACAAAAGCAAAATTTGGTTGAGAAAGGTGCAACGATTCAAGCCCAATTTCAAAAAATGAATAAGTTAACTTTAGCTTCAAAAAGTTTGCAGTTTGTTGTTGTATTCTCTATTCTTAAGAAGGGTAGACCTATGTCTGATTTCATGGATTATAAATCTCTATTTCAACTAGTTGATGTGCAGAACTTACCCAACGCCCATTGGTTAGATCGAAGTGGTTGGGAAATGGCAAAATGTCTCTCATTGGTTGAGCAGGATGACCTCAGAGAGAAAGTAAAAAAGGTAAAATTCATTTCACTTTCAATTTATGAGGTGACTATTGTTGACAATACATCTTGGATTTGCATGCATGTTTACACATTGGAAAATCATTTAAGGCAACCTCATTTACTTGGAATACGCAAGATGGTGGAAAATTGTAATG
The DNA here is from genome assembly GCA_028583015.1 of Wollemia nobilis. Taxonomy (NCBI): domain Eukaryota; kingdom Viridiplantae; phylum Streptophyta; class Pinopsida; order Araucariales; family Araucariaceae; genus Wollemia; species Wollemia nobilis. The sequence continues at coordinate 11,254,676 of JAQPPZ010001772.1, read as the reverse complement.
CAAAAAATATTTACAATGTTGTTGTAACTAGTTTAAAAGAAGAAGCATGAATGAATGAAATTGAAATAGCCACTAAGTTAATATGTGTAGGAGCTGATGGTGCTGCTACAATGCAAGGACACATGAATGGTCTTTGTGTTAGACTACAAACATCTGTTGCACCATATTTGATCCCTATTCATTGCATGGCTCACAGAATGAATCTTGCATACAAAATTGTGGATACATTTACAAATGTTGCGAGAGTGGAAGAGCTTGTCCATGAAATTCATGATTATTTTTCACGCAGTCCAAAAATATTTTCAGAGTTTCAAAAGTTTGCACTAGGAGTTATTGAAGGTAAAAAACTGTTGAAAGATGTGGATACTAGGTGGATTTCGATGTATCAACCGACATTAAGAGTTTTCAAAGAATATCAATCCTTGATAGGGTTTATGTATGCAAATCGTAGGGTAGTTGATAAGGCTAAATATTTACTTTTTTGAATGAGTGACTTTGAAACTCTTCTCACATTGTGTGGTATTCTTCCAATGTTGGAAAAAATGAATACTTTGATCAAAATTGCACAAGAAAGATCGATTTATATTGTGGATTTCATCAGGGTGAGAATACAAATTTGCATGCATATTGATATGATGTATGCATCTGGTCAAAATTTTATGGATCCCATGTTTGAGAGTTGGAGAGCATTAACAAACGTGAATGATCCTCAGAGCTTTTTGAAGTTCAATATAAATGATCATCTATGTATTAATGTCCATGAAAAGGAAATACCTTTATATTGTTATGGCATGCGAATGGATATAGCTACAAATGAAGTTGAGCAAATGCCCATAACCTACAATAGATTTCATGTAGTTGTAGATGATACAAAACTTAAACTGAAACAAATAGCAAAATCATTGACAAAAGAAATAAGAGACCGTTTTCAAAGAGATGAATTGCTAGAGGCTATGGGTGTGGTTAATCCGATGTTTTGGGATCCTTGTAATGAATACCAGACTATAAATGGTTTGTTTCTCAAATACATGGGCATTCTTGCTGGCCATTTCAGTAAAAGTGTTGTAGTCAATGGTATTGAAATCAATGGCATTCTCAACAGAGATCTTTTGACAAAACAATCAAACTATTTTGGAACAACAATGTCTACTCAAGTTTCACAACTCTCTAACCATCATGAAGCAGGTTCTATTTCACGTTTGTGGAGAATATTACAACCAAGTACTATCTTACAACATACTATGAGTGAATATTTTCATTTATATGAATTATGTCAAACGATGATTTTGGGATCCATGGAAGATGAAAGGGTGTTCAGTGCACTATCATATGTAAAATCTAAAGTTCGAAATAGGTTGGACAAAAATTTGGAGAATTGTTTGAGAGTATATGTGTCAACCTATGAGGTGGAGGAGTTTCCTTATGAAAGAGCATTGTCACATTGGAATTCTATGGCAGAGAGAAGAGGTGTAATGAATGGAATGATGAGGATGATGGTAACACTGGTCAGATTGTGATGACAAAAATTTTGGGAATGAGTGCAAAATATTTTGTACAATCTAAAAAAGTTTGTTCTAGCTTCCAGCATTATGATGCAAGGATGCATTCATTTGATTTGATTTCACATATTATCATTTGATTTGATTTCACATATTATCATTTGATTTGATTTCACATATCAGAATGAAAGGATGCTTTCATTTGATTTGATTTCAGTTCAGCATTATAATGAAAGTAATATTGAGATTATATTGTTACATGTAATTTTGATGTCACTAATCATATAATATGATATTAAAAATGCAATTGGATACTTTGTATAATTTTGATGTCATTATTCATATAATATGATATTAGATTTGCCATTGGATACTCTGTATAGCATAGCCCTCTGATTTGATTATGTATTATTTGATTACACATGTGTTACACATATTCTTTGATTACACATGATTTGATTATTGGATTATCAGAAATGTGTTACTGGATATTTTGTATATCATTTTACATAAGCCTTGTTATTGAAGTATTAGTCTAAAGTTTCAATTTTTCTTGTAGATTTGTATTGTATAAATCATTATTGGCAATTTGTGAAAGTAATTATCTATGCTGCATTTTCTGTCATTTCAAATTAATTCATATAACATAAAATAACATCTTACTGCATCCACATACTTCAAAATTACTTAATACATCAACACAAACAATCAAAACATAACAACATTCAAAACAAAGTTTCCAAGAGATAACACATTTTTCGAAAATAGTCTCTTTCATTGATTTCAATTTTCAAAAAAGTTACCATTCATTCACAATTTACAAAACATATCAAACATTATTTCTTCCACTTCAAATTAAAAACAACAAACTTCTACAACATCATAAATAATCAAAACATAACAATAATTAAAACAAAATTTCCAAGAGATAATACATATTTTTTGGAAATAGTCTCTTTCATTGAATTCAATTTTTAAAGAAGATACCATTCATTCGCAATTTACAAAACATATCAAACATTATTTCTTCCACTTCAAATTACTTAATACATCAACACATATAATCATAACATAACAACATTCAAAACAAAATTTCCAATAGATAACACATTTTTCGAAAATAGTCTCTTTCATTGATTTCAATTTTCAAAAAGGATACCATTCATTCACAATTTACAAAACATATCAAACATTATTTCTTCCACTTCAAATTAAAACATAACAATAATTAAAAATAAAATTTCAAAATGATAATACAAATTTTTCAAAAATTGTCTCTATCATTGATTTCAATTTAAAAAAAAATACCAGTCTTTAATAATTTATAAAAATATCAAAGAGTTTTTGTTTCACTTCAAATGCAACACAACAAACTTCTATTCTTTTTCAATGTTTCCTGAAGGTCCACCCTCATCTATCTCAATATCCTTTTCTTCTAATGCCCCAACCCTAACCAAACTTTCTGTTGTAGTGTTGATCCCCGATAACAAGGCACTTTCTTCCTTCGCTGGATCTTCTTTGAAAGGTGCATTCAACTCCTCATTTTCTTTCAGTTTAGCCTTGACATCTAGGCCCCTATCTCTGATAAACTTCTTCAGCCAATTATTTTCTCTAACCGTCTGCTGTAACCTCTTCTTCACTTCAATAGCATTATTAATGCTAATTTTGGCAGTCTTGATCAACGTTTTCATGGCACCGACCTGTTGCTTTAGGTGCTGGAAATTAGACTACAAAATAGAAATGAAAAAAGGTTAATATTTATAAACAAAACATATTTAACAAAAAATGATTTTTTAGTTAGATGTAAAACTTACATCAGTTGTAAGTCGTGTTGTTTCTGCAACTGCTACTTTGTTCTGATCTAGTGCCCATTCATTGAAATATGCTTGGGCCTCTACATTGAGGTTTTCCAAATGATTCAAAACAACGACCAAAATTTCATCTGTGTATGTAGACTCGGCCTCCATAGTGCTAGATTCAGCTTTATGTAGCAAAGCATCGAGCTTTTGGGGCTCATTCTCAACCTTTAAAAACAACTCTTTTCTCTTTGAAAAATTCTTATATCGACCATTGATTGCTTTAATCAAAACCTTGGCCCGATATTCCCATTATTTCAATTTATCAATATCCGAAAGAAGAGTATTATGAACTACAACTTTACATCTATCGGCTAATAACACATTTTCAGAAAAGTTTACGATATCATCATCTGTTAGATGATAGGAGACGACGACTTGTTGTGGGGCGGAGGGGGAAACTTCGGTGACATCTACATTGACATCCTCTTCTCCATCAATGCCCTCTTCATCCTCAAGAATATCACTTGCCTTTAAAGGGTAATTTTTAGGATTCATATCCTGATAAAGAAAATCACATTCTAGAGTTTCCGAGGGCATTTGAGATGCACTCTCAACATTTGAAAAATTCTCTAAGGTTAATATCGATAAAACAAAAACATTAGATGATGACACATTTTGTGTCTCTATAGCACTTCTTGCATGATGAGACGACGGTGTGAGGAACATTTTACCATGCATGCGTGATTGGTTCCTCATTGGTGGAACCTATTGTGGATGGACAGGAACTTGCTTTGAATGGAAAAATATGTTGGCAATTTTGGGTACCTTGGGTACATTGCTTTTGCTCAAGTGTAGATGTTGTCATTGATGTCAAGAAGTTCTTGAAGCAATTTGATTTGATGTCAAAGAATGTGTTTTGATGAAGGTTATTCAGAGCATGATCAGTGAGTTTCCGGAAGTTCTTAGTAGCCCATTTGCAAAAGATCAAGAAAAAGACAAGTAAGAAAAAGTATGCAAATTCAACTGGAAAAACGTCACGATTTCGTGACATGTTTGAGGGAGAGAGAGGCTCGACAAAACTGTCATGAATTTGCGACATGTTTGAGGAGAGAGAAAGTTTTGGCAAAACTATTGTGATTTCGCGACATGCTGGGAGAAAGAGAAGAAGCTAGCAAAACTGTCACGATTTCGTGACATGTTGGCAGAGAAGCAGAGCAAGATGGAAAGTGTCACGATTTCGCAACATGTCACATTTTTGCGACTCAGAAAGTGCAGGAAGGTAGAGAAGGAAAAGTGTCGTGATTTCACAACACATTGCTAGGAAGACTGTACGGACGAAAAGGTGTCACGATTTCATGATATAACGCAGAAAAGAGAGTCCGCAGTGTCAACTGTCACGATTTCACGACAAGTTAGAAGAGAGAGAAAGTTACATGAGAAATGTCACAATTTCGTGACATGCTGCAAAAGTCTAAGTGAGGACTGTCGCGATTTCGCGACATACTGCAAAAGTCTAAGTGAGGGCTATCGCAATTTCGTGACATGCTGGCGAGCGTCGCGATTTCATGCATGGGGGCAAAGGGAAGAGTCCGAAATAAGAAGCGTCGCAATTTTGTGACGGCTAAAAGAAGTTGTACAGATGCAAAAAGTGTCACAATTTTGAGGAGTGTTGAAAGGTGAGATTGCTGGCAATGGTGGAGAAGTGTCACGATTTCGGAGAAAGTGGTTTAGTGGTCAAGTCTTAAGGGTGGAGAAAGTGTCACGGTTGTAGGGGGGGTCGTTTTGTTGGATTGATGGAGGGAGGGGGGGCTGGTGGATGGGGCACTTTACGACATGTTCCGGTCGCTAGGGTGCGGGAGAAGTATGTTTGGGGAGGCGCGTTTTAGTTTCCTGTCATGTTTGGTTTGGTGGAGGGGTAGGAGTGTCATGATTTATGATGAGTAGGCGTGTGGGGTGTGTGAAGTGTCACGATTTGGTGTAGGGAAAGATGTCGGGTTACTGTTGAATCCGTGGGGATTAGGTTGTGCGGGAGTTAGGAGTTTTCACTGTCGTTTTTCCCCAAGAGAAGAGAGTTTTGATCTAATAAGGATTGCTATAAAAGGAGGGACTGTTTGGAGAGATTTGGAATCGATCGAAGTGTGCGTTCGAAGTGTGACTTTGGTAGAAGCAGAGTGCGGGGAGAAGTTCGATCATCGAGGAGCAGAGTGTACGAAGACAGTGCTGTTGTGTTTGTGCAGAGGTGCATAAGTGGATGTTTGATCGAGTGCTGTAATTGCATAGAGGTGCAAATTTTGAGGACATTAGTGCTAGACCGAAGGACTGTGTTTGGTGCAGATAAGAGGACCGACTTTGGAGGTGAAAGAGTTGAGGACGAGGTCTCCACGCAGAGGGGAAGACAAGTGTCTTCCGTGGATAGAGTTCCACTTGCTAAGGGCAGCGAGAGGGAGAGGTCTTCTAGAGGATCACCCGTTAGAGAGAGGCTAGGGGAAGGTATCTCCTTTGGGTTGGTGCCCATAAACTTTGTAATTGGGAAAGGTTTCCCGAATTTGAGGTGATAAAATTTAGTGAAAAAATTTATCCGTGGAGTAGCCCGCGTTGGGTGAACCACGTAAATTGTCGTGTCTCTTTTGTGAATGGTGTTTTTGTGCATTGCTTTGCTTACTGCTATTGATACTGTTTTCTTTACACTGGATAATATTGAACTGCAAGTTGAATCAAAGGAAAAAGTAAAAAGCGGTCTTATGTTGTTCACCCCCCCTCTCAGTATAAGCTTGTGTTCTTCAAAATAGTGGAACTTGCTATGGCTGTTGTTGTTGCTATGGTTGTGGCTATTGTTGTGGTTGTTGTTGTGGCCATACAGATGGTGGAGCCATTTTTTTTTTAGCCTTTTGAATCTAGCAGGTCCCTCTATAAAATTTCACACAAAAACATAAATTTAATCTTGTGTAAATAATAATATCATTAAAAAAATATTTATTTAAACCATACATACCAGACTCAGACTCTACAGCCATTGATGATTGAACCATTTGCCCTTTGTATGAAAAATATTTAAAATACATTAAAAACATAATTTTAAGTCATTAAAATAATAATTTAAAATAGTATTTTTGAAGAATAAGATTACCTTATGGGCTAGAGGTAACTTATTCCACGTCGACAACAACAATTTTAGAAGTAAAAGGTGTCGCAGGTGTATGATGAATCTAATCACCATGAGACCTCACACATTTGGTGGGAGTTATTGGTGGTGACTGCGACTGCATGCTAGAATCAATAGATACTTCCTGAACCCTAAATACGACATCCCTTTTACTTGAAGACTAAGATGCTCTTATTTGTTTTCAAAAAAAAAATAGATAATAACAAGATAGAATAAAAATATATATATATATTCCAACAAATATGTTTACCTGTATCTCATCATTAGACATGCTAATATACAACAAACTAGGATGCAATGCAATGGGAGTACTGCTTTGTTAAAGGTTGAAATAAGCTTCCTGAAATAGACAAAGAATGAAATTACTAGTAGTCATTGTATAAGTAGATTGAATTTTCGAGGCACTCAAAAGGTCGTGTTTCATGCAGTTTGAAATGTGCGTGGACCAGTAAAATCTACCGCCACCAATACAATGAATCAATAAAGAAAGTGTCAAAAAAGGAATTTATGTAGGTCGCCCCTATAGAATAAGCCTTGCCTAAAAAAATTCAATGCCAGCATATAAAAATTTATTTGCAACACTAGAAATGTTTAAGCCCCTTTTGGACTTAGAAGAATTAATTGAAAAAAAAGACAACATTATTAGAAAACAAAAAGTACAAGGAGAACGTTATTAGAGAATGGAAACTACAATACAACAATATTAAATGTTAAATAAAAAATAAATTTTAAAATTATGCCTTTCAAATTATCAGAATGAATAGAGTAAACAATTGCTAGGGTGGATTTATCATCTTTTATTAAGGCGTACTGGTTTTTCACCAGTACACCATTAAAAAATGGTAGCCCTGTTAGTCGTTGCACATCAAAGGGTTTAACATAAAAAACAATGTCCTTGTTATCCACTCGGATCGAAACAGTGGACACATCATGGTTGTAACAAGTAATGATCCGTTGCATCAACTGAACGTTAATGTTCAACTATGGCATCTTCAACACACCAGCAAGTCCAACGGTGTAAAGCCATTGGGAATATCTTCTAGGAGTGTTGAAAATGCTCTTGAGGTTGGGGCAGAAGATGTTCTTGAAATACAATTTAGAGGGAAGAGGAGAGGAATATCTAGCCATCTCTAAAAATATGCAAGAAAATGTTCTAAAAAATACAGGAAAATGTTCAAAAATACCCTGGAAAACACTTAGAGAATACTACCGAAACCTTCTATAAATTCTACCAAAACACTCTAAAAATGCTACCAAAATGCTCTGAAAATGCTACTAAAACGCTCTAAAAATGCTGCCAAAATGCTCGGAAACCGCTGTGAAAAATACCCTAAAAATGCTAAAAAAAAGGGCTAAAATTGCTCTATAAAACACTATGGGAGAGGTAAAAAATGATCCTGCAAATGAATTTATAGAATTTTGCATGGCAAAAGTTAATAGATGCACGACACGTGGTAGATAATAGGACATGTGGCATCATCTAATTGATGAATTATGGCGATCACCTTATGCCACTTGCCTTGTGTCACTCGCCATCTGCCACTTGCCATATGCTAGTCGCCTTATGCCACTCATGACCTGCCAGTCACATTATGCCACTCATCTTGTGTCACTTGCCATCTGCCACTTGCCACCTACCACTCGCCTTATGCCACTTGCCTTATGCTAGTCACCTTATGCCACTTGCCTTATGCCACTCGCCTTATGCTAGTCACCTTATGCCACTTGCCTTATGCCACTCACCTTATGCCACTCACCTCATGCCACTCACCTTATGCCACTCACCTTATGTCACTCACCCTCTGCCACTCACCTTATTATGGTCACCTTATACCACTCACCTTATGCCACTTACCTTATGCCACTTGCCTTATGCCACTCACCTTATGCCACTCGTCTTGTTCCACTTGCCTTGTGCCACTCACCTTGTACCACTAGCCTTATGCCACTTGTCTTATGCCACTCACCTTATGACGGTTGCCTTGTGCCACTCACCTTATACCACTCACCTTGTGCCACTTGCCTTATGCCACTCACCTTATGCCACTCGTCTTGTGCCACTCACCTTATGCCAATCACCTTATGCCACTCACCTTATGATGGTCGCCTTGTACCACTCGTCTTGTGCCACTCACCTTATGCCACTCACCTTATGCCACTTGCCTTATGCCACTCGCCCTTTGCAAGTCACCCTTAGCAAAATTTTATTGATAATTTTTGTGCAAAAAAAAAGAAAAAATCGCCATGTTTTGAAAAAATTTCTTCAAAATTTTGAAAAATTCGCCCCAGAATTTATACACCATTCACCTTGATTCACCCCGATTTTATAATTATTTTTTTGGTACTATCCCTTATGCATAACCCTGAACTTATGAGTTTCTTAGGCCTTTCCAACTTCTACCACAAGTTTATGTTAGGATTCTCATATGTCTCATGGCCTCTCAATTAGATCATTCATGGAAAGTTGAAGTTTGATTATACTTTATAACAAAAACAAGTGTTTTATGAGCTTAAGCGATGCCTTTATTTGTGCTATTGTTTTCCATTATACATATCACTCAACTATTCCAAGTTGACACAAATACATCATACTATGTACTCAGTGCCATCTAAATGCAAAATTGGCATTTAATGGCATATTATTTTGAGACACCTTCTAACATATTTGATGCTAGTTAACATACAAGAAAGAGTTGTGAATCATTTTCAAGTTTTCTAATAGTGGCACCATTGCATCATGTGTGAGGAAAATGTTCTTCATTCAAATAATAGGCCTTTATAATTCTTACATTCATAAATTAATCTAGAAATGTATAACATATAAAATGGATGACTTGCCTATGATAATTATACCTTATGATCAAACATCATAATGGTAAGGAGAACTATGCAACAATTTTTTTGAGATATACATCAATGTTGATACTATTGATAGTTATTTATGGTAAACAATTGTTATGAAACTTTGTTCTCATTAAAAAAAATCATTCGCCGTATGCAGAAATATCAAATATTTATCCACAACATTAATACATAGAATTGACAAAGATAGATAATACCATTAAGGTAGGGCAACACCAATAATACTCCTCAAAAAATAATAACTCCACAAGATCTTCTAATATTATAGGACACTCCACAGGCAAAGACAATTACAAGTGAATACTCGATATGAATGATGATCATTATAATGACAATCTCCCTTCTTTAACTATATTCAAATGCCACTTTAGGGAGTTGACCACTAAAATCTCATACCATTCATTATTATAATATAATATCATAATATAATCAACCTTAGGTTATGTTTAGCCCATGCCAACTATCCATAATACCCTTATACAAAGTAATATCATATCCCCAAATACCTATCTATTATGGTATATGGGGATATGATATTACATTATATAAGGGTATTATGGATAGCTGGCATGGGTCACACATAACCCAAGGTTGATTATATTATAGTAATGAGTGGGATATTATATTATATTATGGCATAGGTATATGGGGATATACATATACCATAATAGATAGGTGTATGGGGATATGATATTAAATTGTATAAGGGTATTAAGGATAGTTGGCATGGGCCACACATAACCCAAGGTTGATTATATTATAGTAATAAGTGGGATAAGGGTTTAGTAATCAATGCCCTAAAGTAGCATTAAAATACGGGTATGTAAAGAAGGAATATTGTCATCGTAATCAATGAATTATATCAAGTATTCTCATGCAATAGTCTCGACTCGTGGAGTGGCTCTCATATTGGAAGATATTATGGATCCCCATATACCTATCTGTTATGGTACCTAGGGATAGGAATATGGGGATATGATATTACAGTGGATAAAGGTATTATGGATATTTGGCATGAGCTACACATAATCCAAGGTTGATTATATTATTATAATGAGTAGGATAAGGGTTTAGAATTCAACTCCCTAAAATAGCACTAAAAGATATGTATACAAAGAAGGAATATTGTCATCGTAATCAATGAATTATATCGATTATTCTCATGTAAAAGTCTCAACTCATGGAGTGGCTCTCATCTTAGGAGATATTATGGAGTGATTCCTTAAAAAATAATATTGGTGTCACCCTATCTAAAGGGTATTATCACATATTGTCTTGTGTGGATTAGTTATTGTGGTTGATTTATTTAATATTTAGCATATTGTGGATGTTTTTTATATTTATCATAAGCAAAGGTTCATAACAAGTGGTATTAGAACAACAGTTCTTGCAAAGGAAATAATTTTTGTAGGGTTTGCAAAGATTATTTTAAGGGAAAAATAAAAAATCATCATACTTTTCAAATAGATATTTTTATCCAAATAGTCATATTTAGAATATTATTACATCATCGTGTAGATTATTTTGAGTACTAAAAATGAATTGTTATATTTCTAATTATGAATACTATTGAATGAGTTATGGTTGTGTGAATTTGGGCTATTGACATTGTTTTTGGTTACGTGAAAATTTGTTAAAAAGAAAAAATAATATCTCTCAATCTAGGTAAGCAAATCAGCTGCAATTTATTTTTTTTTGAAGAAAGACTACATATCTAATTATTTATAGAAAATAATAGATAATACTTGAAGAATTTTATTTTTGAGAAATATTAGTTTATTTATTTTTACTATGGTAAAAGCTAGGTTTTTGAAAGGGCCCAAACCCTTTTACACTTTTTGACTAGCAACACCAGTCCTATTGCTCAAAACCTCTTCTTATAGGGCTATAGAATTTTGGGTTATTTTCATTAGTTTTCAAACATTTTCAATTGATTCTAAACTACCATCCTAACTCCAAAAACATATCCAACATGTCTCCTAGGCCTTACCCAAAGGTCAAAAGGGTTGCAAACCTCCTCCATAGACCATTGATCTACCCCTTGATCCAAACTACCATTGAACCACACTTGCTACTAGCCCTTAATACTATCCCTGAGTTTGGCCAATCATAGGGGCTTCCCTCAACCAGTTAATTGCTAGAAAATTTATTCCCTCAAAATAATTACCTTATTACTACAAACCATTGATCAAAGTGCTTGGACAATCTGCCCAAGTATTTGATGTGGTTACTACTTGTTTAGATGGGGAAGTTTGCAGGTCTACAATCCACTAAGGGGATATTAAGCAGACTACCACTACATCTACCACATTACAAATGATATCCAATGTTGGGACTTTCTACTAGCAAATATATCACTAGGCTTTTACAGTTGCATAAGCTATAGATCAACCAAATAAAAAAATGTCTCGACACATTACCATTTGATCCTATACCTGCTAATAGTGGGGCTTACTCTTGAGAGTCTACTTCTTTATCTTTTGAAAAAGTGTAGGCCATTGGATTAATCTTTGATCGTATCATAAATAACATGTTTATGTCCCCTTACTTTATACTAACTATTTTATGAATGGGTGAACATTATCCAAAAGAATCCACTTTTGGCCCTCTTCATGAAGAGCTCCCTAGTTAGTTAGCTAGTCTTCCACCCTTATTTGAAGACATGAGTCATCTCCACACGCTCTAGTGAGTTAAGGGTCCTTAGAGTTTTAGTGATTATTCTTTACACATGTCAGCTCTCTATATCCCTCTTATTAAGATATTTGATAATGTTGAGAGAATTTCCCTCCACTATCAATTTGCTTACTCCCAATAACCTTGCTAGTTCTACTACATCCAAATATTCTCTAGATTTTGCTTGATGACTCATCATATTGTTGAGCATGCAAATGATACATCGTCAAGGACATGACAATGTACTTGGAACAAAGAATTGTTCCCTCTTGAAAGGGAAGTATTTCTCCCAAGGTTCGGGTATGCCAGGTCTTGGCTAGTGTGGATAGACTCAAAGGTCATTGATAATTATTCCTTTAAGGGGCCTTTGTTGGTTATGTTTTAAAAGATAAATTTCCTGGTACAATGCTTAAAGGCCAAACACTTAACTATCATAAAAATAATTCCACTACATTGATATTTAAATAAACATGAGTTGAGTGGAATTAAAAATTGGGTAACAAAAAAATAAATTTTAAGCATTGTAAATTATGATTGCCCAATCAGTATCATTCATTGCACTTAAGATACATCATACATGTAATAGCAATGATTATTTAAGTTGTATAAGATTTTAAATACACTACAACATACCAACTTCAATGCTTCAAATAAAAATTAATCTACTCATAATATAAATAAGATCCAAAGAAAATTCAAAGGTTTGGGGGTAAAGGAAAATAAATAAAAACAAGCTAATACTGCCCTGAACTCCAGTTCCAGTCTGATAAAGCAATAAATTTGACTTAAACCAACGTCAACCTGACTAGTATTCACATAGACTAAGGTCTAAGATGGTGCAATATTCAAAGGATCAACAGATAATAAATGAACTAAGTACAACCACCATCAGCATGCGCAGATTGAACACAACAAATTTTGAAAGCCTTATATTATATAGATGTTCATTGAGTACATAGATTTAAATTTTTCCACTCAGGTGGATTACAAGAATAGAGCTCAGAACCATAGAGGCTTAGTTCAAAAAGGCCATCCAACAACAAGTAAATAAAATGCAAAGGAGAAAAACTAAAGAGCTATCTAATAGATGGTTTTTGAACCTTGTAACAGACTAGTGAGCCACTATTTATACATTTGTTTTATCCTTTACATAGCGTTATATTTACAATTAATTTTTATTCACTATCTCAAGACATGCTTTGTGGAATTGCTTTCATGATCATGCGAGAGTGTTTTCAATCATCCTGTGGCCATGTCTTATCAAATTTTAATTTGTACAAAGCTAGAAAATTTAGAATGGCCATGCCTCATTAATTTTCCAATACTCTACAAAATTGTTGATTTTCCCATATCTTCCATATTGCACAATTATACTTGCTCATTTCACATTAAAATTCCATATCCACCTTTACATCTACCAACAAAATATTCTACAACATAAGAACAATCATTAAAAATTTATAATTTTTTTTGTAATGATTAATTTTTTTTAAAATACCCCAAAAACAATTTACTTACCCGAAATGAAATTTAATTGAACATGAATGAATCAAAATATTTTCAATAGCTTTGAAATATATTCCAATTGCATGGAAATAAAATTAAATTGCTCGAAAATAAATTCCAATTACTTGGAAATGATTTATTTATTTTTATTTCCCTGAGGTTTGATATTTCCCTAATTTTCTTATTAAATTTTATGTGCTATGAGTTTAGGGATGATTTATTTAATTGCTGGTAAAATATTTAATATTGGTCGTTAGGAGATGATATGGGAGATAAAAGATCCATCGTTGATTCAATTCTTTATTGAGATAAAATATCCACCATTGTTTAATTCTTTAATGATTTAATCTTGGCCATTGGAGATGATTGCTAAAATATTTAATCATAGCCATAAATGAATTTCGTTAATTTTCTAAAATATTTAATCTTGGCCATTGGAGAGATCTGAGAGATTTGATCCTAGCCATTGATGAATTCATTAATGATTTTTGAAATATTTAATCTTGTCCCTTGGAGAGATCTAGGAGATTTAATCATGGCCATAGATGAATTCATTAATGATTTCTAAAAGATTTAATCTTGGTCATTGGAGAGATCTGAGAGATTATATCCTGGTCATTGATGAATTCCTTAATAATTTCTAAAATATTTAATCTTGGCCATTGGAGAGATATTGGCCATTAATGATTTCTAAAATATTTAATCTTAGCCATTGGAGAGATCTAGGAGATTCAATCTTGGCTGTTGATGAAGTCATTAATGATTCCTAAAAGATTTAAACTTGGTCATTGGAGAGATCTGAGAGAATTAATCATGGTCATTTATGAATTCATTAATGATTAAGATATTTAAACAAATTCAAAATGAAATTCAATTCCCTGAAAATGGTTTGTAATAGCCTTGAAAAGAATAATTAATTGCCAAAAATGACTTTTTTCATTATCCAAAAATAATTTCTCAAAGCTTGGAAATGTATTATTATTTCCCAAAATGATTTTAAATTGCTTGAAAGTGATTCTTGATTGTCTAAAAACAATTTTCCATTGCCCGAAAATGAATATTTATGGCCTAGAATTAATTTCAATAATCCTAAAATGATTTTCAATAATCCAAAAATGCTTTGGAAATAATTTTTTAATGCTCAAAAATGATTTTCAATTTCAAAGAGGATCTAACAAAAGAAGCTCATCAAAACTTTTTTGAATGTTACAAAAGACATGATACCTAAAAGTGAAGCCATCTATGTTACAGAAAAGAATAGTCAAGCTTGCAATGATTGATTTAAAGCAATTTCCAGGCATTAAAACCAAGGAACATAGACATGTGAGTACCTGCTGAAAAACTTAATACTAGTCTAACTTAATGAGAAAGGATATTTGCCACTAAAGGAAAACTATAGACATATATATGGCAATAAAATCACAACAAGTTCAAAGCAAGAAAATAAATTGGTCGTATTTAAAAGCTTTCAACTAAAATTAAACAAACCCAAGGAAAACAAGAGAAAAATTACCAAAATTTTAAAAGTGGGTCCCCAATTCATATAAATTGGGGCATGTTATGTAAGCCAACAACACATATAACCTAGAAACTTATTGACAATACCAATTAGGATTTGTACTCCCCCTGCCTTCCCAAGGTTCCCCTTAGAAACTCCATCAAAATTGAGCTTTAGACACCCCTTCCTAGGTGGATGTCATTTTACACTTCTTAGATTTTATTGGGGGATTTCTCCATCTCAATTGGGCTAAGGTTCCAATGTTTACTAATATTTGCCTCTACAAATTCCATAATTTCCTTCATACTCAAAACTTTAGAAATCTCAATTTATTAAACCCTGGATGCTTTGTTTGTTTGTTTGTTTTTTTTTTTTTTTTTTTTGGGGGGGGGGGTTGTTGAGGTCATGGAGTTGTTAATATTTATTGAAAGGATGATATTGATGTTAATGAGTGGTGTATTTTGTTTTAATCTTTAAAATATGCTATTTTTGCATGGAAATGTAAGTGCAGTGATTTTTTACAAGAGGAAGAATTATCTTGGTATATGAACTTTATTTGTGCCCATAATTTTATATACACATGAGAAGAATTTGAAGACACATTCTTAAGAAAATAGGAATTTGATAAAAAAGATAAAAATATAGCTACTTTGATGGATACACTTAAAAACTCTAAAAAAGAAATCAAATATCTTAAGGAAGAGAAAAAAGGAACAAATTTGGATGATAGTTTGAAGGTTGAGGGAACCACAACTTTGGTGTTAGATAGGCCAAATAGTGATCAAAAGGATTTGTTTGAATCTAAAAATTCTATTTTGCAGGTTCATGGCTACATTCAAAGGGAAAAGGTTATTATTTTCATAAATCTTAGCAGCAAGTAGAGTTTCATTAATATTGCTTGTATGAAGAGGTTACAAGTCCAAGCAACAAAAATTAAAGACATACAAATTGAAGGTGTGAATGTTTATATTTTTTGATATTTGAAGATCACCGTGGATAAATATATTTTACATTTAAATTTTTATGCTATTGAGATGGATGATGTGGATATTATTATGGGTTATCCTTGGTTGGATTCTTTGGGTACTGTTAGAATTAATGTGCAAAATAAGTTCATGAAGTTATGGTACAAGAAAAATAAGATAACATTGTAAGATATTTCTTAGGTTAAATAGAAAGGATCAAAGGAGAAAAAAGAAGTAGTTATGGAAGGGGAACAAATCAAGGAAACAACATAGGAACAAAAATCTAAGTCTACAGTAAAGGTATTAGCAGAGTCTTAGGAAGAATTAAAAATAGTAAAACAATATGTTGAAGAATCAAAGAAAACAAAATGTCAGATTAAGTTTGTAGCATATTTCCACCCACACCACCATCAACAATAACAATCTTGGAGGTAAGCCTTAGGCATCAATATTATTATGGATCTACATGGAGTCAAAAATATATTAAGTATGGTATTATTTGGTAGAAAAAAAGATAGTAAATATAGATTCTAGAGTGATACAACATCATGGAATCCACACTCCTTAGAAATATTTCATCCTTGAAACATGAAAGAAACTAAATAATATGATTTTCTAAGCAATGTTGATAACTGGTACCAATATTGATCATCCATCCATCCATGTAAAATATTTATTGGTGGTGGTCTATGATGATGCCAAGTTGCCATTGTGCCACTTAAATGTCCATAACTTCTCTTTTGGATCCATGCTTTTATTTCTTTACTCTAATATTATGAATGATTGGTCTTATTGCTTCTATTGCTTCCATGATGTTGTTGTGCCACTCTAAAATCTAGAATTACTATACTTTTTGTACCAAACATTGTTATACTTGATGCATTTCTAACTCTATGTAGAACCATAATAATATTGATACCCTAAGCCATACCTCCAATATTATTCCACTCATGGTGGCATGAGTGGAGATATGCTACAACCGTAACTCGACGTTCTATTTTTTATTTTTCAATGTTTTATTTCATTGCTTTAAATTCTTCCTTAAGCTCTTCTCTCATGTGCCCTTCTTTTGGTGCATCTATGTGCTCTTCTAATATAGTTTCCTTGGATTTTATTGTTGCTTATTTCGAGGACTTTGCTACTATCTTTGTTGTAGAATTAGCTTTTGATTCCTCTACTAGTACCTTAACTTGTTCCCCTGCCATAATTGCTTCTTGTTTCTCCTTGGATTCTTACTCCTTAAGTTGAGAAATATCCTATAGTGTTATCTTATTTTTTCTATACCTTATCTTTGTGAACTTATTTTCCACATTAATTTTATTAGTCCCCAAAGAATCCAACTAGGGATAACCTAGAATAATTTCCATGTCATCTCAATAACATGAAAATATTGATGTAAAATATATTTATTCCTTTTATTCTTCATATGTCTTTAATTTTTATTGCTTGAACCTGCAACCTCTTAGCCAAAGCAACATTAATGAAATTATACCTGCTACTAAAATTTATGGAAATAATAATATTTTCCCTCTAAATGTAGCCATGAACCTATACATTATGATTTTTAGATTCAAATAAATATTTCTAACTATTTTTTAGCCTATTTGACACCAAAGGTGTGGTTCACTAAGCCTCCACACTCATGCTTATTTTTTTCTTCTACTAGTTCCTTGAAAATTACTAGTTCCTTCTACTATTTTTTAGTCTATCTCACACAAAAGGTGTGGTTCACTCAGCCTACACCAAAGGTGTGGTTCTCTCTCTTGGGTTGGTTTTGTGGATTGTTACAATTGGTATCATAGCTCTAGGTCATAGGGCTAGAATATTACATGGAGTGTGCCTAGGATGAGCCTTGACTTGATGTGCTACTTTGGGAAAACTTACTCCGCTAAGGACCTTAACGTGATTGGGATAAGTTAGATATTGCACTTCGACTGGACTAGTCAGACCAAGGAGTAAAAATCCTAGAGAGTATAGTTTCTTATTAGGGATGCCACCTTGCAGGTAGGCAAGAGTGGTCATGATAATTATCAAATGAGTGATAATGGTTTAATTTAGTTTATAGGAGGAAATGAAACTAACGAATTGTAAATACAATCGAGGGAATTGTAACTTACCCATCTCCTTTGTGTGGATAGGATATTGCACCTATTTTAAGAGGTGGATCTTCCACGAAATCAAGGTTTGTGGCACAAGAGGAAACTATAGTATGACCCCAAAATAAGACTGGACAAACAATGGACTCTAGCAAGAGATATGGAAGAACAAAGGACCTCAATAGGAAATTTGGAAAGACAACAAATTCTGATAGAAAAATTAGAGGAACAATAGGTTCTAGTGAGAGGGTGGAAGATCTTTCTTTTTTAGTTAAGTTGCTTCATGAACAAATGGAACAACAACAAAAATTTCTAGAAACCCTAATTATTAAGGAAACTAGTTCCAAGGATTTATAGGGTAGACAATAAGAGAATCCTGTTAGAAGATCCTAGGAGGGCAAAGCATAGATAGAAGCTAAACTAGTTAAATAACTTAAGAATGTTAAGGTAGCTAAATTTAATGGAAAGAGAGGATGCAATGTTGTAGAGTCATGGTTGAATGATTTAGAAACTTTATTTTCTATAAAGATCTATTCTTTCAAAACCCAAACTATGTGGGCTACCCTTCATCTCTAGGATATAGCCTTATAATGACATAACACATTCAAAAGAGGAAATGAGATACAAGTTATGGATCTTAAATAGGATAGTTTTATCAGGGCTTTTAAAAAAAAAAAAATTATTACTTCTATGTTGAGAATTTTGAGGAATTCTCTACACTTCAATAGGTCTCATCATCGGTAGAGGTATACTTTCAAAGATATGTTAAACTCTTGAAGTATGTACCAGAATATGAGAATAATGAGCAAATAAATGTGCATAAGTTAATCTTAGGGGTGGATCCCAAGATTAGGATAATAATCAATCTACTCAAACTAAAAAATATTGAAAAGGCTTATGATTTGGTAAGACAAGAAGAGACCAATCTTCAAACCAAAAAGTACTTCAACTATTTAGGCTTGACAGTAGTAGAAAGATAAGATCTTAAGAAAAGAAAGAGTTTAGGGTTCATGGAATGGGACAAGGAGCAAAACAATAAGAGCAAAGGGAACCCAAAGTTTGGTAACAAGAACAATGGGAACCAAGGAAAATATAAGAAGAAATTTTAGAAAAATGATAGTTCCAACCCTCATCCGTAGAAGTAGAATGATTCAAAATAGAAAGAGGGAATAGGGGAAAAAAAACAAGAAATATCTTAGGTACCTAGGTTAGGTTGCTACATCTATGGGGATCCTTGTTATGCTAACAAGTGTCCCCAATGACCAAATTTGAGCAACCAAATAGAGGAGTAGCAGCACCAGATCTATGCTACTATAGGGAATCAGAACTTGGAGGGACAAGCAACACTTATGTTACTAAATGGTAAGTTTTTTGACAAGGATGTTAGAGTTTTAATAAAAAATGGGGCTACCTATAGTTTTATTTCCACTAGTATTATCGAGGATATCCCCCAAAGACCTAGATTTTAGCACAAGGATGGAAATTTGAGTATGGTTATGGACAAACCTACTCAGTGGATCAATGTTTTTCTATGGTCAAGATAAACTTACCCAATAAATCCATAATATGGAACTTATATGTAGCACCACTCCATGATTTTGATATTATCCTAAGGATGAATTGGTTGAAGTTTCATGGAGCCTTAACTTCCAAGAAATTTGGATGGGTTACACCAATAAGGATAGGAAGAAAGTGAGAGTTCAAAGTAAGCAAGGGTATTTTCAACCACATATATTATTAGCTATGTAGCTAAAGAAGGACATTAAAAGAGGTGGTATATTGTATGTAGTCAATATAAATAGCAAGGCAGGCAATAAAGGGGATGAGGAAATATTTAAGAAACATCCCATTTTGCATGAATTTAGGGATGTATTTCTAGAAGATCTCCTAGGCCTACCACCTCGATGTGAATTTGATTTCACCATTGAGTTAATGCCTAGGGCAAAATCCATTGCAAGAACACCTTACAAAATGACCTCGATTGAGTTGTAAGAGTTAAAGGTGCAACTTCAAGATTTATTGGAAAAGGGTTTGATCAAACCTAGTGTGTCTCCTTGGGGTGCTCTAAAATTATTTGTGAAAAATAATGATGGTTCCCTAAAATTATGCATTGATTATAGGATGTTGAATAAGGTAACCATCAAAAATAGGTATTGTTTGCCTAAGATTGATGACCTCTTCGATTAGCTAAAGGATGCCACCATATTTTAAAATATTGAATTGATATCTAGGTATCATAAATTAATGATTTTAGAGGAGGATACTCATAAAACCACATTTAATACTAGGTAGAGATACTATGAGTTCATAGTGTTGCCATTGGGGTGACAAATGCAGCAACTTTTATTAATTTGATAAAAAAATGTGTTCAAAAAATATCTAGATCAGTTTATTTTAGTATTTTTAGATGATATCCTGATATATTCTCGCACCAAAGAGGAACATGACCAGTATTTAAGGTTAGTTTCAGAGGTGTTGAAGAAAAAACAACTATATAGAAAGTTTTCTAAATGTGGTTTTTATACCTCACAAGTGCAACATTTGGTACATTTCATCTTGGTAGAAGGAATTGTTGTAGATCCTAAAATATTGAGGCTATATTAAGGTGGCCTACATCAACAAATGTGTCTAAGGTGAGAAGCTTAATGGGGCTCACTAGTTAAGTTTTTTGTAAAGGATTACTCAAATATTACCTACTCTATCACCAACCTTTAGAAAAATGGAAAATATTGCAAATGGTTAGATAAATGTAAGATCGCCTTTGAAACCTTGAATGATAAGCTAACTGTGACACCAATTCTCAAAACATTGAATCCTTTTGGGAATTTTATAGTATTTAAATATGCTTCCTTAGAAGGTTTGGGTGGGGTGTTGTCTCATAATGAGGTCAAAGTAGCATATGAGTCTAGAAAACTCAAGAAACATGAATTAAATTATGTTACACATGACCTAAAATTGGCAAAAATTATGCATGCACTAAAGGTTTGGAGGTATTATTTATTGGGTAAACCTTTTGAGCTAAGGACAGACCATAAAAGTCTAAGGTATTGTTTTACCCAACCTATGTTGAATGCAAGATAGAGAATATGGATAGAGTTATTAGAAGAATATGACTTTGGTATTAAATATATCAAAGGAAAGGAAAACAAAGCTATATATACCTCAAGTAGGAGAAGGCACATAGCAACATTAACCCAAAGTCACATAGAATTGATGGACAAAGTTAGAGAAATGTAACTATAGGATCAGTATTACATGGAGATTCGAGAAAAAATTAAGGAATATCCTAAAGAAAATAATAATTTCAACATAAAATATAGAATTTTATGCTTCAAATATAGGGTTGTCATACCCAAAACTAGTTGAGGAGAATGATTATGCAATAGGTGCATAATTCTCCATACTCCGCTTATCCAGGAGGGTCAAAATGAGAGAAAACATGAAAAATACCTTCTATTGAGAAGGAATGAAATAGGATATCACTAGAAAATTACAAAATGTTTAGAGTACCAAACGGTTAAGGCAGAACATCAACACCCAGTAGGAAAATTGTACCCATATGAAATACATACACAAAAATGGTAGGTAATATCTATGGATTTTATTGTAGGTTTACCTAATATTAGGTACCAACATGATGCAATCCTGGTAGTGGTTGATAAGTTGACCAATGTTGCACATTTTATATTGGGGAACATTAAGGATGATGCATCGGTAGTGGCAAATAATTTTACCCAAGAAATGTTTAGGTTACATGATTTTCTTGAGGTGATCATATCAGATAAGGATTCTAGGTTCACTTCAAAATTCTAGTAGGCTCTTCACTGTGCAATGGGAACTAATTTGAACATCAGTTCTGCATACCATCCAAAAACATATGGTCAAACAAAGAGGGTAAACCAATTTTTAGAAGACATGCTCTGCATGTACTACATTGATCAAAAGTCTAAGTTGGAAGACTTTTTGCATCTAGTGGAATTTGCATATAATATGGATACCATGCATCCTTGGGAATGACTTCGTTTGAAGACTTGTATGGAAAAATATGTAGAAAACCTCTATCTAGCTACAATTTGGAGGATTGGTGGTTATAAAGTTAGACACTATCAAAGAGATAGAGGAATAACTCAGAGGTATTAGACAAAGACTTAAGGAAGTTATTGATTGTCAAAAAATCTATGTTGATCTAAAAAGATCATCAAGAAAATTCTATGTGGGAGACAAAGTTTTATTGAGAGTAAGACCCATGAAAAGTGTCATCAAGTCAACTAAGTTGGATCCTTGCTATGTTGGGCTCTTTGAGATCATTTATAAGATTAGTCCAATAGCCCATAGGCTCACCTTGCCACCCAACTTGTCAAAGATCCATAATATTTTCCACATATACATGCTTAGGAAGTATGTTGTTGATCCTACTAAATTTTGGAATATTTTTAAATTACAGATAGTATATCCCTCAACCATTGAGGTGAAACCAATAAAGATCCTAGGGTTTCATTCCAAGATGTTGAAGAAATGAACCCTAGATCAATGTAAGGTCTAGTGGGACCAGTATTCTAAAAATTGTGCAACATGGGAAGATGTTGAAGAAATGCAAAAACAATTTCTATATTTATTTGAATGAAATTTACATGTATGCTCATGTGCAAGAAACATAGAGGACTATGTTTAGTCCAGGGGGAGTATGTAATAACCCTCCTTGGCATAACTTGATCTTGATACTAAATTATGTATTGGTGAATGGATATCTAATGCATGTTCTTATTTCTATGTTATCAAGATGAGTGATATATTCCTTTTATGCTTTGAATATGGTACTACTGATAAATTTGTGATTGCAAGACCAAGTACTCTCAATGGTGGAATTGTATGGGACAACCACCAGAGCTGAGAGAATTATGAGAAATGATGGATGACTTGTTTATCGATATCTCAAGGGTAAAAGTATGCCTATCATATACATACATTACATTTACTAATTGTTTGGATACATTGTAGGGCCATGATATTTCTATGGCAAAGGAGTCATCCTTAGTAGGATTGGGGATAACATGCTAGTTATCTTTAAAACCACCTCCTCAAGGATAAAGCAATGTAATGTATCATGAATTTGATTAAGTCTTATTTTGCTTGAGTTGGAAGCTTAGATTTGTTTGATTAATCTAATGAAGTGTTAATGAGGTTAATAATTCTAATACTTGATTTACTAATATCAATGTTAATAATAAAACAATTTATATTAATTTATTTAGCTTTCAATTCAATTATCTTTGATTAAAATGAAATATTATTTTGGCTTATGAGTTGCTAAGGTTGGTTAAACCCTTCCAAAAGTATAATTTTATCATGCATTAGTGGCACATTAATTTTAAAGATCTAAAAGGTGGCAACATGATCAACGTATTCTTGGTAACATTCATGCATAATGTTGGCATGCAAGAAGGCCATGCCAAGACATTTAAATCCTTGCTTGGTTAAGCTTTGGGGGGACTTTTTGGAAAAAGCATCATTGATTGGAAGGAGCATCGAGCATGGATCAAAAGTAGAAAACTCTAGTTATAAGCATTGAAAGGTAAATGCACTCGATTGTTGCTAATTATTTGTTGTAGATTAACCAGGATTAGAGGCTTCATTTCTTTATATGTATATATATACTCTTGATCTTGTTGCTCTGCCTTGCTCTATAAATGTTGTTTTGATGCTTGAGGGTGCTCTCTTTGACACATTTTTATTTATGCTTTGGTTGACATCCACTTCTTATGTGGTTTATGCTTGTGTATTCAAATTTAGGGAATTTGTAGTACCCATTATAGGTCTCTACTATTGCTTTAAATATCGACTTATTGGGTTCCAAACTCCATGCTTGTCTTTTTTGTTTATGTTGCTTTGGTTGGGTTTGTTCTCGTGAAGCTTGTATATCCTCCTCGGATAGCTTTGTTTGAAGCCTTGGATTATATTATCCTTCTTGTCATGTTATCCCTATGGTGTAGGCATTTGTATTTATTTTAAGTAGCACTTAGATCTGTTGTTTCTTTTGTCTTGAGTAAGGGTAGACTAGGCTCTACTGCATATCATTCCATGTTGGAGCGATTGATTTGGTTTCTTAACCTTCTCTTATGTTGGATTTAGTTTTGATTATGCTTAGAGAGGTTTTGTTTTAATGCATGTGTAATGTATACCTGAGTGGAGTATTTGCACTTCTTAGTCAAATAGTAGGCTTTATATGATTTTGGTTTATGATCTTGCAAAAATAACTTTTATAAGTCCTTTCTATGGTTTTGATATTATCTTATTGATTTAAGGATGTGAATCACGTTAGGTTGCTTGATTGACTTTCTTTCATTGTATTAGTGGTTTATAATAATCTTGGACAAAGAACGTTATCATTAAATAAATAGAACTCAAATATGTCATATTGTAAGAAAATATTATTCTTTTCATCAATTTCATTATAGTTTAAAATTTTAGAATTGTTTATAAGTAATACTATTATAATTCATAAGGAATGAGTAAAACCTCCTTGTTATGTGGAGTTCTTATGTGTAAAGGAAAAGGAATAATTTGATGTTGTTGACCTTAATATATTTTGTATGTAATTTTTTGTGTGATAAGGAAAGTTAGTAGCCTTCCAACTAATTTAATGTTAGATAAAGAAAATAGAGAGTTTGGAATTTTTCTTTGGATATGAAAATAATTATAATGGTTTCCTAGGACTTGAGTAGGTAAGGGAACCATTATAGAGAGAAGTATGGGATTCTCTCCTTGATTGTTTAAAACATATTGTGCTTGGTTGCAAAGAGTTTGGAATATTTCTTTTGGAAAATAAAATAATTATAATGGTTTCCTAAGACTTGAGTAGGTAAGAAAACCATTATAGAGATAAGCATGAGATTCTGTCCTTGTTTGTTAGGATGTATTGTGCATGGTTGTTTGTAATTATACATAAAAGCATGTTCGCATGCATTGCATAAAGAGTTGTCTTGATCTCTAAGTGTTCCTCAAGTTCATGGGAAATATTCCTTTCATGAATAAGATCATGAAGAGAATATGGATTGTCTCTAATGTACCTTGGAATGAGAAGTTGTTATTCAAATAAGAGTTATTTTGTAAAACTTAGATGATGCTTCCAGTTTTTTTTTTAAATGATTGGGAGTCTTTTTGTATGATGTAAGGAATGGTTGGTGAGCAAACAAAGAAAACTTGGGTTGATGATATCCTTTTTGTAAAGGTTTTTTGAAGGAAAATAAGATGAATTAAATGTTATACTTTTATGATCTATTTTATAAGAAGAGGTTATTGTGGTCATTAAAATAGAGATGATAGTATTTATTATATATGCTTTATGTTAAGCTAAAATATTAATTTAGTTATGACTTCAAAGATTAAGAGAAAGGCTTCTAGTGCTAGCAAAGTTTATGTTTTATTTGAGATGTAACATTTTAATTTATTTTAAAAATATGTTATAGTTATTTAAATTGAAGCATTTATTTTTTGAGAGAGAGTTGGCATACTATTTTTCTATGCTATCTTGGATTAAAAAGAGGGGGAGTTCTTGGGTTTGGATCTAGAACTTATTTTAGGACCCGAGTCAAGAAAATTAGCCTAATATTAGGAGGAGGTGCAGTGATCCAATAACCAAGTAGTGGTGAGTGTCTTGGAAGGAGTTGTGGTGATGTGATAGCCAAGTACTCACAAATCTAGAATGAGTTGAGGGAATGCAATAGCCAGATGCTTGTAATCAATACACCTTGAATGGTGAGGCTCGAGTGCTCCATATTTATGAATTTAATGGAATCAATTACAAGACAGTTGTGGTGGTACTATGAATGGTGAAGTTTCACTAACCATGTTCACTATCAGGTGAGTGGTAATGACCTTAGCCCATAGAAGTGTGGTAACTAAGCACCAATGCTTTATGCCAGAATAACCTACATAGATGAACTTATGGGTAGGTTTGGGAATAGGAGTTCTTTTTTAAGTGTTATACGCCTTAAAGGATAATCCCTATACTGATGAGGGTATAGAAAAGGTGGGGGGACCACTTTGGCATCCTTCTAAATGGTAACGTTTAGGGTGAACCCTAGAAATACAGGATGTTGGCCACTCCTATCCACTTGAGTGTCGTCTATAGTGACATTAAACTCAAACATGGTGAAGCCTTAAGAATGTTGAAAATAATATTGGGATTCCTTTGTGAACTCGCTTGTGTAATATATATATATATATATATATATATATATATATATATATATATATATATATATATATATATTTATTTATTTATTTATTTATTGGGTTAGTTTTGTGGGTTGTTACATAAAAGTATTTAAAATATTTCTAGCATTCTCTAACATCAATATCATCTTCTCTAAAAAATAATTGTAACTCTATAACTTCATGCCCAACAAAAAAGATAATGCAAACTAGGCTTTTATGAAAATATATCTCCTTACAGATTTGAAGCTAAAATTCTACATAAAAAATTAGACACCAAACAATCTCCTTAAAACATAATAATAACAAATAATTTTCTTACCCCAACTAAAAGATACATCAAATTTTGTTTTATTAGAAAATACAATTTGAAAAAAAACGTTATCCCTATTCCGGATGACTTGACTTTACAAGGTTGTATTACCCTCAATATTGCTCGAATTCCTCCATATGACCACTTCTTTTGAAGCTTTTCAAAATTTGAACAAAATTATATAATAATTGAATGAATTTATTGACTTTACACAAAGATATGACTCTTTAAAATAGGCTTTTTTTGGAAAAAAATGGCCCAAATTCTACAATTCAAAAAACAATCCCCACCTTGTCATAATAATTGCTCTAATACCACGTGTTATGAAAATTTATTCTCATTAATATAAATCATTCACCATAAGCAAAAATATCAATTCATTCATCAACAAATAATTATCCATAGAAACAATCATAGAGTGAGACAAAGATAAATAATAACGTTAATGTAGGGCAATGCTAATAATAGCCTTTAAGGAAGGAATAACTCCACAAGATCTCCCAAGATGAGAGGCCACTTCATAGTCAAAGATGATTAGAATAGAATACTTGATATGAACAATGATCATTACAATTCCAATCTCCCTTATTTATATACCCATCTTCTAATTCTACTTTGGGGAGTCGACTACTAAACCCTCATCCCACTCATTATTATAATATAATATAATAATATAATCAACCTTGGGTTATGTATAACCCATTAAAACTATCCATAATACCCTTATACAATATAATGTCATGTCCCCATATACCTATCCCTAGGTACCATAGCAACAATGTGGTGTTCCTAACTAGTAAGAATTTTAATCTAATGACTGAATTCAATGATATCCATAAAAAAATTAATATATGGAAATTCAATGCCAAGTTATAATCTTTAGAATTGGTGGTTGTCACCTTAGAAGGTTTTGTACACCTTATAGTTGTTAGGAGGGAAACGAATGGGATATCTTATTGATAAAAATGAGTTACATATATAGGCAGAAGGCCTATATTCAACACATGACACTTGTCAAGAGAAACTGACAAGTGTCAAGGTGAAGGCATAGTGCACTTTAACTCTAACATTCCCCTTTAAAGTGCACTATCCTAACTAAAGAAAAAAACAAGTCAACATTAGGTAACATTCCCCCTTAATGTTGACTTCTCTAAAAAAAATCTACATCCTCCTTTATTGCTGATTTGGTCTAGGCTCGTGCTCTTTGCACTTGGCTCTCCAATTGTGAATAACGCTAGATCCACTGTGTATACATCTCGGTCTGTTGCCTCAGGGTCAGCCACTTCAACGGGTCTGTTGCCACTGGGTCAGCCGTCTAAGTGCCTCAGGGTCATCATGGGTGCCTCAGGGTTAGCCACATCTGGGTCTGTTGCCTCTGCAGGTCATCCTCAAAGGATGTTGCCTCTCATAGGTCACTGACTAGATTCACCATGAGTATGAAATCCCTCCTCATGGTGAACTCAATCTAGAAGGTGTCGGTCTCTACCAAAAATGCACCTAATACAAAGGAAAAACGAGCCATATAAGAGTGTCGGTCTCTGTCGAAAATGCACTCAATACAATAAAATGAGCCATAGATCCAAATAGGAGGAGAGAAGAAGAAAATAAGAGAATCTTCTGAAGTGTCTTCGTCTGTAGTCTTCAGAAGTAGATCCGGAAAAAACCTCGGATAGAGTCTAGGGTGTCTTTGTCTGTAGTCCCTAGTATAAGTGTCCTTATGGTGACCATGTCATCCCACCGAAATGCATGGGTAACCAGCCGCTGCATTCGCCAAGTGTATAGAAAAGATCACTAGATACAAGGATCACATATGAAATTACCTTGGGAGTGTCGGGTTCAACCGAGATTGCACTCCAAGGGAGAAAAACTTTGAGGCTAAAAAACTCAATGGAAACAGCCTCAAAATTACAATATGACACCACCATTGTGTCCGTCGCGGAAAAATGTTTCCAATGACTATAAATACCCCTATATTGCACTATCAAAGGGGCCTTCATCATGTGGAAAAATCATCATGCCTATCTAAGGCAGCAAAATAAACCTCAGGAATATCATATTCCTGGCATCGCACTGTGGCGGAAAAAAGACAGACTCAATTTTCCCACGCAGGGGAATTACATGGGCCATTTAGGCCTTTCACTTCGATTCTTCATAAAAAAAATGGCCTGATGCCAGGCTGGTTGGCCAATAATCATGGGCACTCTCCAAGTTTCATAAGTGGTTTCTTCACTTTATTAAAAAAAAACAATGCCCCTTCCAAATAAAGAAAAATCCCCAATACATTAAAATTCCCGTTCACTTTATAAAAATGCTTTTATAATTTAATAATGCCTTCCCAAGTGGTCCCCTCCTTCCACTTGAATAAAAACATGCCCCCATATTTTAATAAATGCTTCCCCCATTATATTTTTAATAAATGCTTCACCGAGTAGCCATTGATGCACAAGCAGTTAGATTCGGAGAATCCATACTCGGCCCTCTACACGTCCGAGCCACTGGCGGGTTTCGAGGCGGTGCTGCTGGCCCTCTACACGTCTGAGGTGAAGGCCCACGATGGGCGCCCCCTATCAGTCCACATGGTTTGCATATCTCCAATGTCCATCCGTCGCTTGGCGGCCTCGGAAGGCAGCCGTTGTAGAATTTCACTGCGGTAGATGATCGCGATCAACTAACACGGGGCAAAAATTATAACTGTAGTAAACAACAGTTAGTTAAATTGAAAAACATGATCAACATCATGCAAAAGTATCTTGCGCCATCAACGCGCCACTCAGGACCAGCTCCAGATCTCCGTCCCGAGGGGCTTCTTCATCTGCAACACCAAATTATCATCAGGATCAAAGATAGCCATGCAGGGAAAATAGGCAATATATCCATCGAAACCTCTCCTTCGGCCACCACCAATTGTTTTTCGTTGACGCTCGCGAGCTTCTGAAATTCATGCCCTCCAGCACCCCCGTTGTGCTGAATGACCAGCACGAGCAGCACGAACCCTGATTCTTGACCTCCATGACAGCGCCCTTCTCCCGCCAATCGAAGTCCTCCAGACGTCTTTAAGAGCCCTACACTTCAAACTGTAGAAATGAAGGAAACAGGATCCATAGAGCTCTAAACTTCGCTGGTTGACTCCTATTTCAGTTGAGACAGAAGTCCCTTCGATATAGTTATCATAATTATATGTTACAGTAATCCAGAAAGGGAAAGGGAGCGGCAAAATCACACAGTTCTGTAGGATTCTGTTTCTCTCTTGGAATTTAGGATGGCTGCAACAGGTCCACCAGGAATGCAAGGGCAAGCAGGACCAATGGCAATACAAGGGCAAGGGCAAGGGCAAGGGCAGCAAGCAGTGGCAGCAACACCGCTCCAGTTAAATGTAGGGTTGCAGCAACAATTGAACCAGAAATGGAAGCAGAAGAAACATCCAGGAAGGAGCAGATCTTATCTGCAATGTCAAGCCTTCCAATACCAACTCAAATTGAGAAATTGAAGAGCAGAATAGATGCAATTTCTGCAGCCTGTGCTTGTGCTGACTCTTCTTCACCGCTGGCTGAGATCCACGCCATGAAATGCCGTCGGATCCTCCTTCTCCTTGTCCTTCTCCTTTCCAGCACGGCCTGCATCATCTGCCATCGCCTCATCGATGGAAACGACCGGATCATCAATATTCAAACACTCTGCTTCTGAAGATCTTGACATCGGCAGCACCAAACCTTCAGATTCCATGTCTCGTTCCATTTGAGAATCCTGCTTCTAAATACTGGCAAATCTTATCAGATTTCACGCACTGTGAATTATAGCCAACGCCTCGTCAGTGGGAAACAAACATCGGGAATGGCACTAGAGAAAATGCATCACCAAAAAATGACACATTCTCGGATTGCACTCGTCGAACTCACCAGCTACATTCTCACCAACTACATTCTCGGATTGCACCTGTCGAACTCCATGTGCTGCTTCCAACACATGCATGCTTGTGTTTGTCCATTTTTGTGATCCACCTGATCTCCAAGCCGGTCGAGCGGATCATCGACGACTGCAACGCCGTCCGCGATGGCATAGAGCACATACGCCTCTGGCAAAAGCATGTGGAGATACTCCTCTGCGCGTTAGACCTCTGCCAGTGCCACCACCTCTAGCAAAAGCTCTCTTTGATCTAACCCTAGCCCGTGGTGAAGACAACAATGAATCCGTACTCGCACAGTATCGCCACCGCTTATTTGCCCGGCATTTAGCCCGTGACACACGCAGGCGTGGCAGATCTTCCTCGTAATGACCAAACAGTGCAGGTCAAAAAAGTTCACAGGCAGGAACGTGAAACTAAACGTGAATGTCACCAAGCCGTCTTCAAAGTGCAGGCGTTTCACAGCAAAAATAAATAAATAAATAAATAAATAAATAAATCTTGGCCCTGTCGACAGAAACTTGACATCCCAGCGACTGTGGCAAATTGAAATGCTGATCATGGTATTTACGTGCAGCATGTGCTTCCCGAAAAAATCTTCTCTTCTTCATTTGCTTTAAAAAAATGGCTAAAAAAAAATAGGCATACATAGGCAGTCATTTTTCTTAGACTTTCTGGTTTCTGATCCATCCTATGGATGGAGAGCATACTCCCTCAGTCAGAAAAAAAAAAATTAGAAAAAAAATGGGGGAGGGAGGATTTCCATGAGGGAAATCCCCCCTCAAGATACACCTACAATAGTTGATGCTCCTGCACCAACTGCTACAATGGGTTTATCCACTAGCCTGCCCCTCCTCTCTAGATCATCCCCATTATGGTTGTCATCAGAAGTATCAGTTATAAAACACTCCTCAGCTAAGTCTGCTATCTCTTTGGGAACAGGAGTGGTCCAATACTTTCTAATTCCACACAAGCTACCAGCATCCACAACCTAAAAAACAAAAATCTTACCAAACTTTCAAAAAAATCTTAAGAAATCTCCAAATAGTCGTGTTCTTTCAAAAAAAATTCCCAAAATTTTTAAGAAATCTTACCATCTGGTTTTTGATCCATCAAATGATGGAGAGCATACTCCCTCGGTAAAAAATTTAAAAAAAAAAAATTAGGGAAAGGGGAGGAGGAAATCCTCCCTCAAGGGTTACACAGACAGGAGAGGAAACCTGCTCTGATACCAAATGTTAGGAGGGAAACGAATGGGATATCTTATTGATAAAAATGAGTTACATATATAGGCAGAAGGCCTATATTCAACACATGACACTTGTCAAGAGAAACTGACAAGTGTCAAGGTGAAGGCATAGTGCACTTTAACTCTAACAATAGTACACTACGTTGATTGCTCATCTAGAAATATCACTATTCCAAGATGGTTAGGCACTTTAGCATCAATAAGATACTTATTTTATTATAGTGGTACTTTTATTATCCACAAACATACCACGAAATAGAGTTCTATATCAAGTCCTTCACACCATGAAGTATCGTAGAACTAACTTGCAAATATGCTAGGTTATCCAACCTTTATTAGTTCCTTCTAAACCTTGACAATCCATCAACATGATTGCATTTTTATGGTTGTGGATAAGTTTAGGAAAATGGTGATCATGGTATTCCATAAAAATAATAAATTTAGTCCACTTTAAACTCCCAAGCTTGAACCCAAGAATCTAGGTTTATTTATAGCTTCTAGCACTACCTTTGGAACCAAATGGATAACAATAGCTAACATTTCATTGCCTTCTATCCATAGATAGATAGGAAAACTAAGGTATTCAATAGAATGCTAATGCATCTCCACTAAATGTACAACCCATAAAAACCCTTGGATGGAGGATGAGATTCTTCTATACATCCAACACTCCTATAATAGGGACTATCATACCTCCACAAGTTACAACCTATTTTATACATGCTTTGGATATTATTCTAACACACTAATGGACATTGCCTTACATATTTTGATTGGCACCATGATGCCAACAAAGGTCAAGAAAGTAGTAAAGGTCAAATAATTTCTATAGCAAGTGTAAAATATCTAATATTAGGTCAAGAAAGTAGTCAAGGTAAAATAATTTCTATAGTAGAACCTTACATCATATTGCACCACCAAGAAAATAAGTATATAGAGTGTTGTGATTAATACAAAACTCCAAATTAATTTTAGGTTGGAGATAATTTGGCTTCATCTCTAAAAGGAATGGTTTTATAGACCACACTAGAAGAGCAAACTGTTGGTCATCAAATCTGCCCAGGAAATGATTTGGGTAGTGCATGCGCCCTAGACCTGGACCAACATTGAAAGGCCAAAGGGAAGAGATGCCCCTCATGCTAATATCCGGAGAAAGGCCGACTCCTATACTAAACTACTTTGGTGTTTTAAGATAAGGATGCAGGAAAGAGATAAACAAAGTAAAGGTGCAGGAAAGAAATAAAAGAGTAAGGGAAGAAATTTTAGTAGTTTAATGGTCGAAAAGAACCAGAAGCATGATTGCTAGCCAATAGCTTGAAACAACAACAAAGAACACCAAGAATAAATGAAATGAATGCAATATTAATCCTCCTATGTATCCTCTAGATGAGTTCCAGGATTACCCTTCCCTCTCGTCAAAATTCAGAGTTCAGAGTTACGACGACGAAGGAGGAGTGAATATGACAAAAACAATATCCACAGGCAGCATAAAAGAAAACTAATACAGCGTTTTCCTCCCCTATGTATCCTTCGGGAAAATCTTAGAGTTCCACTCAAATCACACACCTAAATCCAGAGTTCATAATTACAGTATGCAAATGAAGAAAAGATAAAAGAAATAATCGCAGAAGGCAACATAAAAGAGAGAAATATAGTCCAAAGCTCTTTAGTATTAATCGTAGGAATCTAAGTTACAACAGCTTTCTAGTAGAAAGTTCCCCCCCCTTTACATTACAATGCCTGGGTTTTTATAGAGGACCCGATCCCCTGAGCCATTAATGCACAAAATGGAGGAGTACACCCTCAAAATCTGAGAAGTCGGCTCTTCGCGGCTCTCATGACTGAGCTCTCAAATCTGTTACCAAAACTGGCAACTGCGATCGGGTTAGCCCTGGAAACATGCATTAATGAGCCGTCCGAGCGTCCTTGGCTTCTGGGTGCAGGTGCTCGAGTGGCCGCCATGCTCGTCGGGCTCTTCTTTAGGGACTGATACTTCATTTCCAATTGCTAAAAATGAGCAACGAGCTTATCGGGCATGTAAAAATGCATTTATGAGGCACTTGATCGCCTCAAGAAAATACTCGGCTTGGAGCACGTGCCCTTGAAGTGCTTCGCTGGATCTTTATTCGTAACTTCGCTTTGCAATGGATTTGAGCCGAAGCAGATCCTCCTTCTTGATTTGTACTTCGCATGGTGGAGCTTCGCAAAACTGCTTTGGGGAAGTTGAGTGCCAAAGCATATTTCCTCCGCAAGATGGGCTCTTCATTTCTTGCTGCTCTGCTGGAGAGACGTGCCAAAACTGCTTCATCGCGATCTTCCTTCAAAACTACGGTTCGGGAGGGTTTCGACCGAAGCGCATACTTGCCTTCAAAAATGTTTCGTTCTTCACGACCTCCGTCACTTCGGGCGAAAGTGCTTCGCATGAAAGCTAGCTGAAGCAGATGCTTCGCAACAACTTTCGACAAAGTAGAAATGGTTCACTAGTGGAGAGGCCCGAAGTGGGTGCCTCAGCATTTTTTTGGCGAAGTACTTTTCGGTGTTGCGCTTCTTCAAATCCCGCTTCACAAGTTTCTTGCCTGAAGTAGTTTTTTGAAGTGCTTCGGGCTCGAAGTAATTTTCTTACGCCTTCCTTGTATTCTTTCTTCGGCAACACCGCTTCACAAAATTCTCACCCGAAGTAGCTGCTGGAAATGCTTCGGGTGCGAAGCTCTTTTCATACTCTTCTTCTTTCTTTCGACGAAGCTATCTTCCTTAGCTTGTTTGGCAGTGAAGCTCTTTCATCTTCATTTTATGTACAAGGGGTGGCAAGGAAAGCCAAAATTGCTGCAACTTACAAATATTCTCAAAAACAACAAAAGAAATACTTTACAAAAAGAAACATTGTACAAAATTTTGATTTTTCTACCCCATTGTGCAATGTGACAAAATTGTCAACACAAACCATTATTTCATGGTCCTTATAGCATTCAACATGTAGCATATAAGAATTCTTTTGTTATCGATTTACCACCTTACTTAGGGATACATCTATTATTTTGTGTAGAACATCTCAATCCATACAATTCTCGTCTACTAGAGCTTATGGTAGTATAACATTTAGTAGATCTAGACCTACCTTAGGTGGAACCTATAATAGCAGCCCAATTGATTGAATCACTAGCAAGACTACTCACTAGGAGAAACTTAGCCTATTCAAGGTTGTTAAGTAGGATCAATTTTCAACTTAGACTAAGTGCTACATGCTTAACTAAATCAAACATTCATTTCCATAGTTGGAGGCTAATATAATGGGTATCATTTATTTTAAATGGGTATGAGTGATATGATTAGAGCAAGAGTCACTCAAGGTACCAAGGATGATGAAACCATACATATTTAGTGTATAATTTCTAGAACCCATCTAGATTGCTTCCTAGACAAGCAAATAATATTCCTTTGTATGACGCCAAAATTCCTCATGGCATCAATATAACCTATGGGTCATGACTATTATAGTGTCAATCTTAGTGCTGCTAACATATGTAAACAAACAAATATATGATACCAACTCCATGTGCCACCATCAAGCATCTTTCTAGAACCAAGCATTAGAAACACATCTACACTCATCCAAATTTTCCACATAGCACTTCACAAACTAGCATTAGATGTAGAGAAGATAGAATGGATAGTTTTGTAATTATCATTGAAACTGCTTCTTAATTAGGTGATAAGTTGAACCATTTCATCTCTAATTACTTGTGTTAGTTGTACATTTTAATACAAATTAGGACTATTTTATATAACTTTTTGTTTTGCTTCTTTGGTTTTATTCCCTATTTTCTCCCCATCTTCTCATTCTTCCTTTCTCACTATTTAGATTTAAGTTGTTCCTATAGTGCATAATCTTTTGTTTTACTATTTTTAGTGAATTAGATCAAAATTACCTACATCATATAACACAACACACCTCATGTACTAAGCATATGTATATTATTGTTAACATAAATGCATGAGCCTTGTATTCTATTGTATACCTACATTTGCATAATTTATAATTAAAGCTAAAGTTTTATGAGAAAAACTTTATTGTGCCTTATTTCTATTGCATAATTGTAAAGCATAATTTATAGTGCTACAATTGATTCCAGACATTGACCTTTGTGCGACCAAATAGTCAGCCTCATAGTGCAAATCAGATGATCTAAAGAGGAGAATCCATCAATTATGTGAACTAAAAGACCATAAAGATATTATATATGAGAATTCAAAGGTACAATAGATAATTGTGGAGCAAGGATTTGATAAAACAACAGTCCAAGAAATTTAAAGTTGGTGAATTAGTGGTAGAATAGGATAATTTTGTGGAATATAAAAACAAACATGGAAATTTTGACAATCTATGGTTGGGGACTTTCATCATTGATGATCAAAATAATGTAAATTCTTTTTTTTTTATTTGTGGAAAACATCCCAAAAGGGATGCCACTCTCGGGTAAGACCCAAGGAGGCAGGGGTATCCATTCCGCCAAAAACACCCAGGACTCGGACCTAGCCTACCACCTTTGACATACTCAAGGAGCAAACAAACACACAAAACCAATTTAAAAATAAGTAAATAACAACAAAAATAATAAAATAAAATAAAAAGCATGCTCCTTGAGTGTGTCAAAAACAAAAGCACAACCAAACATGCACAATAAGATAAAATAAACCACAACACAAACCACATAGAAAAACACAAGAACCACATAACAAAACACAAACAAGACAAAAACAACAGAACACTACAAAGACATAACCCCAAAAAAACATGAAAAATAAACACAACCAAAACCTAAAAAATTAAAAAAAATAAAATACAAATAAAAATAAAAAACAACCAACAACAGACAATAAAAAAAAACAAAAAACATAGAAAACGCTCACACATAAAAACACGAAATAACACAAACAAAGAGAAACCCAAGAACAAGAACAAGAACGAAAAAAAAACAAGAACAATAACAAAAAACATAAAAAAAAACAACAACAAAAACACATGAACAACAAAAAACAACACAAAGAACACAAAAAAAAAAAAAAGAACCCACCCACCTTAAAAAACTAAACAAAAAAAAAAGAAAAAAGAAAAATAATTGAACATAACAATGACCTATCTAGACCAGAAGACTAATAAGGCAAGAATCAATAGAGGAAACACAATAAAGAATAGAATGAGCTAGGGAACTAAAAAAACTGAATGAACCAAAGAGAAGCAAAAAAAAAAAAGCAAGAAGAAACTAGGTACCTTCAGAATTGGAGCCATCCAAAGAAATGATAGAAAGAAGAGCTTCCCTAATTTGAGAAGCCCACCATATGGGAGGGTGGCCATAACAAGTAAGATCACCTTTATCCAAAGCCCAATTAGCTAAAGCATCAACACTCTTGTTTTGATCTCTGACCACATGATTGTAATCTAATTTCATAAATCCCATCTGGATTAATTGAATCTTCTCAATAATTATTTTTATTCTCCAATCCACCTTATGATTCTTAGAAGGAGTCTTCAAGAGATTAATCATAAGTTGAGAGTCGGACTCAACTAACACCTTTTCCCATCCAACCTTAGTAGCCTCCTGAAGGCCTCTGAGGATACCATACCCCTCAGCAAGGTTATTGGAAAGAATACCCAAATTCTCAACAAAATAATGTAAATTCATATTTAGTGTATTAGAAGAGGAAATTTTGGAGCTACCTATAATGCATAGCATCTCAAGTTGTTATTTTTAAATCTAAACATGGTAGCCAAATGAACCATTCTAGAATAATGGATTCTTCTATAAGTAAACACTTAATGGGGTAGTGCTTCAAAAGTTTCAAATTTAGTTTTAAAGAGTATACCTTTGTCCTATAACAAAGACTTATGTAGGAATTTAGAATAAAATAAACTTCAAATGTATGTATAATATTTGGTTTTTATGGAAAATATTTTGGTTTGGTTCTTACCTAGGGTTTGTTCAAGTTTGATTTTAAGTAAAAATGTCAATTTCTAGCCATTTCTTATTAGGTTGCTTTTAGAGTTTAAGGGATACTTGAACATTTGAACTCAACACTTAGCACAACTTAATTTTTTTAAGCATTTACGTCAAGCATGGATTGAAATCCCATTTTACTTTTTTTTTAGTGTATTTCATATATGGTATAGTAGAGGTCTACTTAACATTTTTGACTGTGCAAGACATGACAAAGCAAAGGCTTGATCACTCTTGTGTAGGATTACAAAGTTAGAAGAAAGAAACATTTACTCAATATTATTATAGGATCATTAGAACCTAGAGTGAAATTGATCTCTTGACACATTTGTGGAAGGAAATTGTGCCTTGGTATGAATAGGATTTACTCACATATAAGACAAATCTAGTAATCAAGATGGAGTAGTCAACCATGCATTAGAGACAAAATTTTAAGGATAAGGAAAACTATAATCAAGCATTAAATATAGTACTTGTGTGTATGGGCATCAAGCAATAATAAAAATGTGAACTACTAAGTATGAGTTGGGGTTTCAACCACTTTATCAAAATGTTTTTTATATATACCTATGGAGATGCAAGGTTAGTGTTAGTTAATGGTAGAATAAAGGTTCACTCAAAATTATTGAGGTATGCAAGACATGGTAGAGTAAAGGGTCAATCATTCTTGTTTAGAAGTATGCAATCAAAATAAATCAAATATCCACTTGATATTGTTATAAATACATATAGACCAAGAGAAAAATGGAGCTTTAATCACCTTTTGAAGAACACAAGCTTATACTGAGAGGGGAGGGTGAACAATATAAGACCACTTTTACTTTTCTTTTCCAATCAATATTATGCAATGTATATATAGCAATATCAACAATAGTAATCAAAGCAATGCACAAATCACCACACACAATAGAGACACCAAATTTACATGGTTCACCCAATGTGGGCTACTCCACAGAGAAAATATTTCACTAAAATTTCCTCAATCAATCTCTTGGGAATCCTTTCCCTATTACAATATTTATGGACCTCTGTCCAAATGAGACACCAATCCCCTAATCAAGTTTATGGATCTCTATCCACAGGAGAACTCCTTTCTCCTTAGCTCTGGCTGGTGATCTTCTAGAAGAACTATTGCCCCCACTTCTCTGGCTAATGGATATTTATCCACTAAAGACACCTATCCTCACTGCCTTGGCTAATGGATCTCTATCCACTAGATACTATGTCCTTTATACTCTGTCACCTTCAAAGCTCTGTCTCAAATCTACACTAAACACAATCCTTTAGTCTAGCACAAATCTGCTCAATCTCTATCTCTGGTCTGGCATAAACCTATCCTCAAATCTGCACCAAACTCTATAATTGAATCTGTACTAAACTCAATCCTTAGCTATAGCACAAATCTGCTCAATATCTGTCTCTGGTCTAACACAAACCTATCCTCAAATCTACACCAAACTCTATCCTTGAATCTGTACTAAAATTAGTCCTTCGGTCTAGCACAAATCTGTCCTCAAGCCTTAACTCAAAGCTTGACTCAATCTCAAATCAACTCATCTGGATCTGCCCCAAACCTTAACTCAAGGTTTGATCAAATCAATCAATCAAATCTACTCACAAGCCTTCTCAAATGCTTATCTCAAAATTACCTTGTAAGCTTCCATAAAAACTCACACTAATTTGTCCTCAAGTCCTCTCTAGAACTTGTCCAATATGCTCAATAAGTCCTCACAAGAACTTATCCAAATATGCTCTCAATCTATATTGTAAGATTCCACAAAAGCTTACCAAAAATTGTCCACAAGTCTTCTCAAAGACTTACATCAAATTTGTTCAACAAGTCCACACTAGAACTTGTCCAATCTCATAGAAACATAAATAGAATTGTTAGAGACTCAATATGCTCTATACTCATCACAATGCTCAATCACTTTCAATCACTCTCTTAGAAACATATAGAGAATTGTTAGAGACTCAATATGCTTCACATGCACCTCAATTCTCAATTATTTTCAATCACTCTTTTGGAAACATATAGAGAATTTTTAGAGACTCAATATGTTTCACATTCACCTCAATGCTCAATTATTTTCAACCACTCTTTTGGAAACATATAGAGAATTGTTAGAGAAGCAATATGTTTCACACTCATCAACACTCAACCACTTTCTCAGATCAATTTCGAATATAGAATAATTTGTTTTATAGAACTTGAACAATCACTTCACACATCCACTTGTATAGGCTCAACTAACTCTACTCAACAAATTACTCAATGAAATAATCCTTGCTCACAAACCCTAGTTCAAGCATATGAATACTCACTCAAAATGTTTCCAACAATACTCATCAACCAATATTACATAACAATGATATTCATGTTCTTTTCAAACCCTAGTTCAAGTTCTTAACTCAACCATTCACTTCAACAACAATGCTTATAAACCAAGGAACATAGCATTCACAATAGCTCAACAACTCAATAAGGAATCCTAACCAAATCCGTTTCACTCCAAATCTTGTTTTTCAGAAAACCAAACAATCAACTCAACTTATGGAATAATATGCCCATACCTTTTTCTTGATGTAGAATGATCTTCAAAACCTAGTATCAATTTCCACAACTTTCTTTGCCAAGTACAAAGGTTAGATGACAAGAATTATCACCCTAACATTTTTCACAATTTACCTTAAACACAAAGATAAATTAAATCCCAAATACACCTTATTTCTCCATCTCAATAATAAATTTCAACATCATAATTTTCATCAAAACCTCTTATAAAATATAACATTTCTACTTATAACTCCTTTCTTAAATTACACTTATCAAATAAAATAATTTATAAAATAATGAAACTTAATCAAGAACAACTTTTACCATGCCCAAAAATCACCTTAACACTTAGGTAAATTAATCCAATTTAATTATCACCTTATACCTCCCGATATACTCACAACAACCTTAGGGCAAACAAAAATTTAAACCATGCCCTTAGTGGTTTTTGAACCCACGATGCTCCCTCATCAAGAACCTTAGCCATGTCCTTGGCTGCCGCATGAGCTAAGCGCTCACGTGGGAGCTAAACTCCCCACATGCTCTTTGTCCTATCCATTGGCACCAAAACCAAAACAAAAAGGGTTTCCTCAAAATTGCTACCATCAATTTTCGAACCCATAACCTCCCTTCCTCAAGCGCAGAACCTTTGCGACCTGTGCTAGCCACCGAATGGTGCTAGGATCTTGGTGCCTTACCTTTTTCAATACCTCAGATCGTAGGATTTTCACTACGCATGATTCTCTCTCTCTCCTCCATGCAAAGCAACACGTTCGAATTTGAATTACAAATGTTACATCTTTATTTGGGCCTTAGCAAGGCCATATATATAAGTTTTGATTTATTCCTTCTTTACATCGATGGGGATGATATCTTATTTTCATGTCGGTGAAAATGACATTTGGTATTGTCATTTGAATAATATTCACAGTTAAGTCTGCCTATAATTTGCTTCTCAATGTGGAAGGTCAACAATTTCAACCAAGTTTGGTTTGGATCAAAGGCTTAATTCCTAAAATATCTTTTTTTTCATGGCTGGTGATTCAAGGAAAAATCCTCACTATGGACAATATGTTATCCAAAGGTATGGTTATTGCTAACCGTTGCTACATGTGCAGGGCAGGATGGAAGACAACCCAACACTTGTTTCTGGAGTGTCTGGTAGCGGAGTCCATCCTGGATGAAATTTTCCAAGCCTTTAGGATCTCGTGGGTTAACCCTGCTCTTATATCCGAAGTGTTCCATCAATGGCCTCAACCCTT
This sequence comes from Wollemia nobilis, assembly GCA_028583015.1. NCBI lineage: Eukaryota > Viridiplantae > Streptophyta > Pinopsida > Araucariales > Araucariaceae > Wollemia > Wollemia nobilis. The sequence goes on along the minus strand of JAQPPZ010001772.1, from coordinate 11,213,126 downwards.
TGTTAGCCTAAAACTTAAGTACCTATGGAAAACCTGTTGGTATCATTTTCTCTGGAATATTTGGCTAGAAAGGAACCATAGAGCCTTTAAGGATACCATTCACAAACCAAAAACCATCCTCAACAGGATTATTGTCTTTGCGAAAGAAAACCTTAGCACCTTAGTGGATGAGAACCACTCAATTCTTCCCCAAGAAAAACAATTAGCTCGGGCCTTAGATATTGAGGACAAACCTTCCATTCCTTTGCCCAATCCCAGAAATGGGATTTCTTGGGAGCCACCCCCTAGGGTTGGTTTAAACTAAATTTTGATAGTGCAACCAAGGAGAACCCGGGAAGAGCTGGAGCTGGAGGAATAATCAGGGATCATCAAGGAAATCTGGTCAAGGCCTTCGCTAAACCATTGGGAATCAGAACTAATAATGAAGCAGAAGCTAGAGCCCTTTGGAGAGGGTTGCAAGTAGCCCAAACAACTCAAGGTAACTTGATGATTGAAGGTGATTCTATGAACATTATCAACCTGTTAACCAATGGCAAAAAACCTCCATGGAGAATCGAGGGAGTCATCCATGAAGTGAGGATCCTTTTTGCAAAAATATAGAACAGGAGGGCTCATCACGTGTACCGTGAGGCCAACAGGTTAGCTAACAAATTAGCCAACATAGGTGTTGATGTTGGTATTTTGGTGACATGGACACAATGTGTGCCACGTGAAGTGGAAAACATTATTAGTCATGAAAAGAAACCTACCCATTAAGGAGAAATATGAATGGGTGTTCTTTCCCCATGGATATGGTAATAACTATGGGGTTTCCCTCTAAATCATACCAAATTGGAAATGAAGGTAACAGGGTGTAAGCCTTGGAAGATTCCGAAAGAGAATAGGAAATGGGCAAGCAACAGGTTTCACAAGTGCAAAGTTCCAAACTTCAATTCCTGTCAATGTAAGTATTGTTTACAGTTATGTTTAGGTATGGGTGTGCTTTGTTAGTAAGGTGTTGTAGGGGATTCAACACAATTTTTGGTAAGAAAGTTTCAAGGATGACTAGTATCTACAATATCAGCAGAAGGCTGGATATTGTAATAGGTTTTGGGTTAACCAAAAAAACCCAATAATTAATGAAGACTTTTATTTACCAAAAAAAAAAAACATATGTATCAACGGGTAGCCATCCAAAATTTTAGATACAACTACCCGGAGGACCAATGGATTGTGGGAGGAAACTTCTATGCAAAGCTTAGAATAGAGGAACAACAAGGAGGTAAATCCATACTGGAGGAAAAGTACAGTTTGTTTTTAGAAATAACATGTCAAATGAATCTAATAGATATTCCAAATATGGATAGCTCCATAACTTGGACAAATAGAAGAAATGAAGGGGAAATGGTCAAATTTTGCTTGGATCATTTTTCATGGAGGAGGAATTATATTTGCATACCAAGCATCAACTGAGGGTCATGGATAGCCTTTCTTCAAATAATTTTCCAGTAAGCCTAACCATAGAAGAAGATAATCATAAAGTTACGAGAACTTTTAAATTTGAGCTATGGTGGTTGAAAGATGAGGAGTTGGGGGACTGCATAAAGGAATGGTGGAAATTAGGGATCATCAAGGAAATCTGGTCAAGGCCTTCGCTGAACCATTGGGAATTAGAACTAATAATGAAGCAGAAGCTAGAGCCCTTTGGAGAGGGTTGCAAGTAGCCTAAACAACTCAAGGTAACTTGATGATTGAAGGCGATTCTATGAACATCATCAACCTGTTAACCAATGGCAAGAAACCTCCATGGAGAATCGAGGGAGTCATCCATGAAGTGAGGATCCTTTTTGCGTAAATACAGAACATGAGGGCTCGTCACGTGTACCGTGAGGCCAACAGGTTAGCTGACAAATTAGCCAACATAGGTGTTGATGTTGGTAGTTTGGTGACATGGACACAATGTGTGCCACGTGAAGTGGAAAACATTATTAGTCATGAAAAGAAACCTACCCATTAAGGAGAAAGATGAATGGGTGTTCTTTCCCCATGGATCTGGCAATAACTATGGGGTTTCCCTCTAAATCATACCAAATTGGAAATGAAGGTAATAGGGTGTAAGCCTTGGAAGATTCCGACAGAGAATAGGAAATGGGCAAGCAACAGGTTTCACAAGTGCAAAGTTCTAAACTTCAATTCATGTCAATGTAAGTATTGTTTACAGTTATGTTTAGGTATGGGTGTGCTTTGTTAGTAAGGTGTTGTAGGGGATTCAACACAATTTCTGGTAAGAAAGTTTCAAGGATGACTAGGATCTACAATATCAGCAGAAGGCTGGATACTGTAATAGGTTTTGGGTTAACCAGAAAAACCCGGTAATTAATGAAGACTATGCTTCACTTGTAGGTTGCCTTACCCCAATGATGCTTGAAGATTTGCAAGGTTTATCTTTTGGAAAAGAAAAAAAAAATAAAAGAGAAAAAAAAAGAACGAGCATTGAAAAACTTGATCATATCAGTCACAAAATCTCGATAAACTCTACCGAGGCTATGGACGCCTAACCGACATTAGGGCTCTGTCTAGATATAGCTCAGGTAAAAGGAAAGGTTTTGCAAAGCGTTGAGCAAAACCAGGGTGAGTTAGATAAACTCCACTGGGGCTATAGACGCCTGACTGGCAGTGGGGCTCTGTATATAGCCATTTTGTTATGAGCGATACTTCATAGCCTAATGTAGAAAGGGATGATGGAATCTGGAGGAGTTTCAGAGATACAAAAATGAATCATGTTTGCACACACTGAGCAAAGGCAGATGGATTAGTTGTTTTCATTCTAAATTTGTTTACCCCCACCTTCTTGGGACATTGCTAAATAATTTGTGTTTCTCTAATCAAGTGTGTTCTTGTTTCAGGTTGGGTTCTTCACCCAAAATGCTCAGGAGCGTAGTCGTCATTTATTGTAGCTGCTCCACAACTAGCCCCAAAACATGGGGACCCACTTTAAATTTTGTATTTTGAGTATTTTGGTGTCCTTGAGTGATCAGGGCGATGTGTCCAACCTTGTAGGTTTGCCTTGCAGATTCTAGGGTCCATGATTGGGTAGTATCCTCCTAATTGCTTTAGTAGTATTTGTTATGTTTTCTTATGGTTTTGTTGTGGGTTTAAAAGGTGATTTTAATGTTTCCCTTTGTTTCATTAAAATAGTTCCCTCCAATTTTTGTTAATAGGAGTACTTTTGTGTAGGTCATGTGGAGAGTGGTTATGTTTTGGAATTAAAATAACTCCACCCTTTGAAATAAAAAGAAAACAACTATATATATATATATATATATATATATATATATATATATATATATATATATATAAGATTAGTTAAATAAACATAAAAAAAATCTATCTATTTTTTTATATATACATATATTAATATATAAAAGAATATAGTTAAAATAAAAACATACATAATAATAAAATAAAGAAAAATTTATATATATTATAATATATATACTTCATATATCTATATTATATATATATATATATATATATATATATAAGTATTAAAATGAATTAATAAAAGGGAATAAGGGCACATTAAGTGCTCCTTCACCTTTAAATTTTAATGTGATGGTGGTGTATATTTGACACTATTTAGCTTTGGTATAATGATAATGTGATTTTAAATATTTTTTTATCTTGTTTCCTTACAAGTAGAAAGAGACGGTGGTCGCAAAGAAGAGGGAGCAACATAACCTTGATTTTGATGATATAGGGAAAGCCCATTCAGCAAAGACGAATTCAGTGTCAGGACTTGGCTGAGGTGGACATGATGTGGAACCCATCAGGGCACAACTTTCAAGGACTCGAATGTGGGGCATGATGTGCTGTGGCTGACAGTTCAGCGCTGATGAGTTGGAACAATCCCCAAGAGCTCGAGCGAGGATGTGGACCATCAAACCTGCGTGCGCTTGCATCGATGAAATGAAAATTGTGGGAAGCCCTAATTTGGATGACGTGGAGCATACCGATGAAATACGATGATTCGTACGCATATGCGGATGAAAACCACGCAGGAAGCTGTAAGGCGACGTAACCGTGGAATGCAAGGATGATGTCGCAGACATCGGATAGTTTTCTGGGGAATGTTGCTAAAGCATTGACGATGGCGCTCCGAGTGGCTAGCGAAGATGAACGTTTGGCACGCACGTGGAACGTCGAAGTATACATTAGAAAGTAACGATGAGCTACGACATAGCCATCACCGGACAGTGACAGAGCCCAGCAGAAATGACATGACCAGTGCATGACATAGCAAGATATAGTCAGTGAATATCATTGTCATAGAATGATGATGTGGATAGTGTTCCTACAACAGTCTTCGATAGGTACAGTGGTGGCAAAGTGTATCACCAGAAGCACAGCCTGGTAATGATCTTAGCGAGGGGTCATTATTATCGCACAGTCTGAGGAGTAGTCATGGAGGACCCCCACAATGTATAGCGGTGACGTCTACCGTGGTCACATAGGGAGAACGTCGATGCGTTACCCGCCACCTAGGTGGGCATTATTCCCATTATTAGTGAGGCTCAATTTTCCATTTAGAAACTAAAAATGCCATATCCACATGCTTTCCCGTTTTCTCTACATTCCACAGGGTGCAAAACCCGCCAAGTTGGTGAATCGTGATAGGGGAAGGGAATATATTGGACTTGAGTGAAGTCTATGAAGACACATCATCAGATACCTTAGCATGCCATACCTTATGGGCTAAGTAAGGAATCTAGGTCGTCCAAGGCAATAATAAAAGTGTTGTACGTGTTGAAGTGAGAAATCATCTTTACGCTGTAGAGCCTTTATTTTTACCTACATGTAAGGCGGCATATCTTCAGCGTGGTAACAGGGGATAATGAGGACAGTGGAGGTAGCATTAAATAAATAAAGGGCAAGCAAATGTTAGTTATGAACGAAAAGAATACATGACCGTTGTCGAAGGGAGAAATGGCCTCGTAATGATTGAGAAGATGAAATGGAAATTAGAGAATGAAAGAATGGTAAAACCGAGAAAGTTAGGAGTTTGAAAGGTTTCCAGGGAGTAAAATGAAGGCCAAAAGATAGCTTTCGAAGAGGGAATGAAAGGTTTTCTACAGCATTAAATACTGCATTCAAATAGAGACAAAATGGCTGGACCTTTGAGGAGGCCACGTGTTGTTGGAATAGATGTAAAAATAGAGATGTTTTAATACAAAAATGGGCCAGAAATTTGCATCTAATTAGCAATAAAGGAGGAGTTTTATTGTTGCATGCATGTTATAATTGCTTATTTTTCTATTTTCGTGTTTTAGGCTTATAAAGGGTGTTGAATGCATTTTTTAATGGTTGCACCAAGTGAAGGTTTAAAACATGAAATTTATTCGTTTTTTCCCTTAGAAGCTCGCACCTAGGTTATTTTGAGTTGTGCAAATGCAGATTCGGTAAACTAGGTTGCATGCAAGAATGACTCACATCTTCGGTTTTACAGGAGTTGAAGGGCAAAATACTAGCGACACTTTGCGTGTTTATATTTCAGTTTTCTGCCATGTTTTCCACATTTTATTTTTCATTTTTCTAACTTTTATTTTGTAGATGTTTATTTAATTTTCAAGCATAAAAAAAAAATCAAAAAAAAAAATGATAGAAATAATTACATGGATCCCTAGGATGAACATCAATATTCCATACACAACAGATTCGAACTCATTCCGAGGTCATTTCTATTTTATAATTATTTTTGAAAACTGTTATTTTTAAAGGTTTTTATAATTTCGGAAATTCATATTTTTTCATTTTGAAGTCAAATCAGATTTTTTCAGCTTCATACTTTATTTGCAAATATAAGATGACCTTTCCTTTATGAAAATTTCAATTTCATTAAAGGGGAGTTTATTCTATGGCATTTCATAAGCTATCATTTTCGAAGCAATAAATGCACCTTTCTTCATGAAAATTTTGATTTCATTGAAGAGGGGTAATTTATCATTACATCAAGGGTCTTGGTTTTAAAGCATGAAATTATTTCTTCTTAATGAAAATTAATTTCATTAGAGAGGGATAATTTATCATGACATTATGAGGCTATTATTTTCAAGCAATAAATTGGTGTCTCTTTATGAAAACTAATTTCATCAAAGAGAAACAATTTATTAATTACATCAAAGGCTTTCTTTATCTTCATGATAGAAGCTACATTTAATGGATCTTTTCATCATTTTGAATTCACTTTCATAGATATATTTAATCTTCTATTTCATGTTTAAAGTAGGACTTAATTTCTTCTATTGGTCATATGAGGGCCAATTCACATTTACTTTTATTTAAGGTTTATGAACAATCATTAATATAGCATGGTAAAATGAACCAACACATGCCCCTTGTTAATAATTACTTGCAATCACTAAGGTGTTCCTAGCATTAATTGATATATTTTTATTGAGATTACTAATACACATGCAAAATGCTAATATAGCGGAGACTTGGAGAAGTTGTTTTGTTTTAATTTCTTTGCAAGAGAGGGTTTTGGAAACAAAATTCTAAGGGAGAATGTAATTTCACAATTGGGTAAAATTACCACTCAACAAGATTGTGATTTTCTTTGGGAGCAAAATCACCACAACGTTGAGCAGATTTTTGTTGTCGCCCGATAATGCTCCGAAAAGTCTTTTTGCTCCGTATTTAGGTGAAATTAATCTCTTGTATTTATTCTTAGAGGCGTTGATTTCCAAGATGCCATTTTTGCATATTCTCTCGGGAAGGGTCAAGGAAGGATGGAATTTAATTTTTGAAGCAATGCAAGCAGCATTTCATGGATTTTTGCTTCGAATTTGCAAGATCACATGTCATTTTGGTTCATTTCCAATGCACCGCCCACCGACCTTGTTGTTTCTCAAAATAAATTTAATTCTCAATGGAATTTTTTGGTGAAAGTGGAGTTCTAAGGTGCAAGGGTGAAGCAAATTCAACGACCAAGCTTCCAATTTTTAGGTGATTTTGATGCATCCCAATGCACCGATGCCCAAGGGTGATTTCCATCATTTAATCATGTCGATTTCCCATGTGATTCTCCCATTGAATCTGGATCATGGTTTCCATGAAGTATATTTTGACCAGAACATAACTGATGTTGAGGAAGAAATTATTCTCATTGGTTTTTGATCTATCGACATTTTTTTTGTAAGTGTATTAAATGAAAGCGGTGCAACCCTCTATAAATAATAATCAATTTTAATGTAAGAAGGGAGGATGGACACTCTATAGAAAAACACTTCAAGTTTTATGCGTCAATAGAAAGACTTCGGCTTTTGGTTCTCTGAATGATTGCATTTGATGATTTTATATATGTCATTTCTGAATACATTCATCTCTGTTATTTGTTGTTTTTAAATTCTTCATTTGAACTTAATATTTGTTGATGAGCGAGTGAATACTGAGATGCTCTTTGGAGGTTGTCTTTGTAAAACTGTAAGTGGTTCCTATGCTTTCATTTCTATTGTATGCTAATTGCTACTTGATTTAAATTTTGGTTGTTAGTTTATCCCCATCCTACACTTCTAGCTTATAGTCATATTTTCTTATTTCTTTCCTATTACCCTAAGCTTTAAATCGAAGTATATTAGAAAGGGAGCCAGCCCTCTCTAGAGATTGGCCCGAAGGACATTTCTCTCCTTCGGCCTTTCAATGTTGGTTAGGTCTAAGGTGCACAAAACATAGATTTTATAACTAGACGAATTTGTGACCAATAATTTTTGGCACACCCGGTGGGACTCTTAAAAGGTTCCACTTTCAACAGTATTAGGGTTCGATGTTCACCTTTGTACTATAAGAATAGAACATCTGGCGACTCAACTCTACCTAGAAGCCTTCAAATGTGAAGTGATTGAAAGCTTCCTTCATGATCACAAGATCGAAGACCAAAAATCTAGAAGACCCTATTGAGTTTTATGAAATTGACACCCAAGTGCTATGAGATTACCCTAGGTTAGTTACTCCAGTTGTCCCATCAAGTGTAACATCTTCATAGTTAGCTAGTGTGTTTTCTGTTCCTTCGAGTCTTGCTAGTACAGCTACTAGTTTTCCACCTCCTCAACCACACACACCAGTCCACATGGCTCAAAATACACCACCATAGCCATCAAGGTAGTTTCTAGCATGGAACCACTCTGGACCTCTAAATATACCAACTCAAAACCCGATCCCACAAGTGATGATGAAGGCTTTTCCAACTTACGACAGTACAGTGAAGACAACCTATGAGCATGTTCAAGACATAGCTACTTTATCAACAATTCATGGCATCACATAAGAGGATATAATGGTAAGATTACTTGTTCTCTCTCTTCGAGGAAAATTTATTTACTAGTATCGATCAGTACAACCTGCAACCATTATCACCTAGACCAGTTGACTGAACTACTGATCAAAGGGTTCAATGAACAAGCAGATACATTCTCCCTGCTACATCAGTTCACTACTATTCAGAGGTATCCATAGGAGGAAATTGTGGACTTTAATGTCAGGTTCACCTAAACTTGGCATAGGGTTCCTGATGGTCTCTAGCCAACTCCCAAATAAGTAGTCTTTTACTACCTCTGAACTTTCAACTCTGACATCAATATGGCCATCTGATAGTCCAATGCCAATTCATTCCCTGAGCTATATTCCACAACACAAAAGGTTGAAGCTGACCTAATTGCTATTAGTAAGCATTCATAAAAAATGGCCATGCCTATTTTACTTGATCTTTCATAATATTTGTATGTTAATTCATCTTCTCAACCTTTACCTATGTCACCCATGTATCTAATTCCCTCATGGAATTCGAGTACACCCAAAACCATGGTGATAGTTCATGTTCCTCAACTCCCTGCTCTAGCTATTCCATAGTTACCAGCCTTAGTTCCATTCCCATCACTACCATCTCCACCTATTCCATTACCATTACCAGCTCCCCCAACATCCTCAAACCCCGATCTACAATACAGGGTGTTGAAAGAGTTGCAGACCATGAATTCTACTATAAGGGCAATCGGTAACAAAATTATGATGATAAAAAAAAAGTAGGTTGAAAGTGATTTCAAACCAAGGATATTTCCACCAATCACTAGAGAACAAGTAGCTGCTCCCACTAAAGCTCCTAAAAGAGGTACTATCAAACTTTCAAATGAGGAAGTTGGCCCGTTAGAGAGAACATTCTAGTGTTCTACCTGTAATGACCCACATGGTGAAGACACCTGTATGGTTCATTTGAACTATATGCAGACACTGGTAGATAGCTCTTTTGGTGGTCAAGTAAACATGATCACAGAAAGTTATCATAACTTCATGGTCCCATTTGTTGAACAAGTTTCAATTCTCATAAGATCTAGAAAAAAGCCCATCACTGTAGATCCTGCTAAAATGGAGCCATTGAAGGTACCTGTTGAACAGAAGGTGTAGAACGAAAAGAAGTAATCTCAAGTGAATGTGCTTGTGCCACCACCTAAGGTAGGTGAACTCGTCTTGTTGAAATATATTTTGCCTACACCAATGAAGGACAAATTAAAAGTAAAATTTTCAACTTCGCAACCTTCGGCTACACAAGCGCAAACATAAATGAAAGAGCGGGCGAAGAAGAGGCTCAAATACCTGTCCTTGACCAAGCGTTAGATGGCATAAGCTACATAGTAGTACCGAGCCAAGTACGAAGTTGCTGGTGAAGGTAGGGAGCCCCATGCACAGTCATACAATATTGTTAAAGAACTGAAGAGGATTCCCACCAAGGTGAGCCTCTATGATGCACTACAAATGCAAGGACAAGTGGACTTGTTGCAATAATCATTGAAATTTGTAAAGGATAAGAGGAAAAACCCTATGTAGACAGTGCTAGATCAAATGCTACCCACCTCTTCCATGGGAAAAAATATACCTCTCCCATTCTATCTGTCTCTAAGGATGGAGGGTTGGATAGTGCACAATTGTATGATTGATTTTGGCTCAACGACAACTATCATGCCAAAGGTAGTTTGCAAAATCATGGGCATGGAATATACAAGAAGCATCTGAGATGTCTTACAATTGGATGGCACTCCTGTCAAAATGGTGGGGATGATCAAAGATATCTCGATTGTCTTGCACAACATGCCCCATATTACTATCATTCAAGAAATTGTTGTGGTAGATTTGGAGCCATACTTTAGCATGTGTCTATCGAGGGAATTCGTAGCTAAATTAGGAGGTTATCTGTCTTTGGACTATTCTCACCTAGATATTCCATTCAAAAGGAGAAGAATACAGATCTACAATGAGAAGCCCTCCTCGTATCATATTGAAAATATTGAAGAAGAAAAGGTTGTAGATTCGGTCAATATGGTGACTGAAGAACTAGAGGAGATGGACCTGATGGAGGAACCTCTAGATGAGCTTCGGTTAGAGGATGAATTTTCAATGCTTGATTTCAATGCAATGATGGAAATCGAAATTGATTGTTACACCATTACTAAGCCTGAGAAGGTTGAAGCAAAGGTGTATAATGATCTAGGTTTTGTCCCTGATCAATTGTGGAAGATGCCCATTGACAGCGCTAGATGCAAGAAGGGTGTTAGAGCTGGAGTAGTCTTTATGTCTCCTTCTGGAATTCAGAAGATATATTCGTATCGGTTGACTTGGAGCTATACGAACAATCATCGAGTATGAAGCACTATGCTTAGGCCTGAAGAAAGCAGAGAAACTCGAGATCAAACAACTACAAATTTTTGGATATTCTGAGTTAATTATCAACCAGGTGACTAGCAAGTGCGTTTTGAAGTAGCACTACCTTAAGGTATACCGCAACAAGGTATGTGATGAGGCCCAAAAATGCCTCATTATTGCACAATGTTTGACTACCATATGATAAGTTAATTGCCAAATAGTTGACTAAAATATACTATTGTTAAGTGTTTACATGATTTTATGTTAGGAATACTATATCTTTGTTTTTTACTATTTTCAGCATTTTGTGACTGATTTTGCTTGATTAAGTAGCAAGTAAGAACATGCATTTCAATTAACCAAATGTGGTATGCTAATATCCATTAACTTCTCAATGGTTTTTGAATGTTTTCCTATCCTTCAACTTGTTTCAAATCCACATTGAAGCCAAAAGTTTAGGACTGTCATAAATCTGAAAATCTGAAAAAACAGCCATATAAAAATCAGCAAGCTGTTACTTTATAGGAACACCTTGAAGTTGTCAATCAAAGCATGAGGATATGGATGGAATGAGTTTAGAAGGACTACAGAAGACATCTGACCTATTTAGAAGCATTCCCACATGGTCTAAATAGGCAACAATAGGGTATAATAGAGCAGGGACAATTGTGCAGCACTATTGCACTATTTCAGCATTGTCACTTGGTGAATGAAGTGTATAAATTCAGTAGCAACTTGATGTAATCTTTAATGTTGATATTTGAATAATTTTTCCATGTTCTAATTTGTTTGAATTTGTAAGAAATGCCAATATTTTACAACTGTGCAGCAAAATTGGAAAATGCAGTAATTTACCATGTAAATTCTAGTAAGCTACAAATAAATGGAAAGGCATGGAATTCACACATGGAGAGGAATGAAGGCTATTGCAATATGATCCTGAGGGCTAATCCACCTGAGAAAAGCAACTAAAATCACTTGAAGAGCACACATTTGGTCATTCTAAAGATCTTTGGAATGAGCGGACATCTTCGGAATGAGAAATACAGTCTCTTCGGAATGAGCCACTTATCTTCGAAATGAGAACAGAAAAGTGCTTTTTGACTTTTTGACTATTTTTTATGGTGGAAAAATGGAAAGAAGGTTGAAAAGGTTAAAGGAAAATATCTCCCATCTGACTTTGACGTCCTTGCCGTCCAAAGCCACCATTCATGGAAAAGATCAATTTTGATCCTCTTCTAGGATAAACACAGAAATAACTGCAGCATAATAGGAAATTGTTTGCAAGATATAAAGGGCATATTCTGAAGTGAAGAAAGATATGTGAGATATTTTCAGACTTCTCCAACGTAATCCCACCACTGAAGATGCTTTCTAAGGGCCAATGACTACTACTGCAACACAAACTATCCAAATTTGCATTTATTTCAGATCCAAAATTATTGGCAAATCACTGTAAAGCAGCACATAGGATATGTTGTAAATATTTATATAAATAACACAGCTCCCTCCTTGGTTGAGTCATTTAAAAAATTAGAATAGAGGAGAGTTTTCAATAGCAGCAATTAGAACTGTACAACAATTTTTTGTAACAGTTTTCAGCATGTTCTGTCATAAATAAAAGTGCAGCTATTTTATCATTTTATGTTCTGAGTTTTAATTAGTTAAGGAGTGCTTTTCACATCCTTCTAGATCGGGAAGTGTTGAGTGGTATTTTCACCCGATTGTGAAAACACACTCTCCGATAGGATTTGGGTTCTAAATCCTCTGCTTGCAAAGAAATTAAACAAGTAACTTCTCCAAGGTTCCTGTTATGCTAGCATTTTGCATCTGTGTATTAATAATCTCAAATAAAGATATTTAATTAAAATGCTTGGAACACCTTAGTGGTTGCAAGTAACTGAAAACAAGGGGCACTGTGGTTTATTTTACTGTGAAACTTAATGATTGTTCATTGAACCCTTATAAAACAAATGTGATCTGATCCTTATATGACCATGCTGTAACTTCAAAATGAAATTTAATGAAATGCCATAAATGAAGGAATTATTTATGGATTTTGAAGTTTTTTAATTTTTTTATTTTATTTTAATGCTTGAAAGAATTAAAATTGGGACTTCTGAAAAATAAAGTACAAAAAAAAAAAAATAAAATGTAAAAGAAAAAGAAATTAAAATTGCATTCAGTTTGATGCTATCCCGTCCTGGCAAAACCGAAGATGTGAGGTTTCCATGCATGCAACCTAACCTATTGAACCTGCAAAACATGCACAATCCAAATAAGTTAAGTGCTGGTCTCTAGGGGTTTTATTGTGATCTTTCAGATTTCAGATATTCGCATGAAGCAACCAAGAGAACTTGCATTCAACTTCACCTATAAGCCTAGAAATCTAAAAGGGAAAGAATAAACATTAAAACATAGCATGCAGAAAATAACTCCTTCTTTCTTGCCAACAAGATGCAAATTTCTGAACACTCCGCATTAAAGATAAATCATGTTACAATAGCAAAACATCTGGTTTTCTCAAAACCAAAAAAAGGAAGAAAAACACTCCTAAGCGAGCCCAAAATGGCTTCTCGCCTTAGGCACTGCAACTCTGCCTGCAGCGGTTTTCGACCCTTGTGCCAATCTGTGCCTCTGCTTTTATACTTTCTGGCAATGCTCTCTGTTTCATCCTGTGACGCTTCGCTTCATCTTCCAGATCGCTTCGTTTCACCTTCCCGCCTTTTCGTTGCTTTGAATTCATGCTCGATGTTGAAACGCTTGATCTTCTCTGTGACTTGTAACGCTTCCCTGCAACCTTTACACATGTATGCCACGTGTTCCACACTTTTCAGCATGTTCTGTAATGGCTCCATGAAAATCGTGACAAAAAATAGCATGCAGCTTTGCTTCTCTACTTTCATCGTGAAAATGCGACATGTCGCGATATCGCGACGTTTTTCCAACACCTTTTGCCTTCTGAAAATGCGACATGTCATGAAATCGTGATGTTTTTCTTCGTACACTTGTGTTTCTGTCATGAAATCGTGACGTTTTTCTTGATGCCTTGGCGTGAATCTGCTTTCTTGCCTTGTCGAAATCGCTACGCTTTTTATTGTTTTCCTGTCGTGAAATCGTGACATATTTTCTCGTACACTTTTGCAAGTCGGATATCGCGACGTTTTCTTCGCCCTTTGCTTTTGTCGCGATAATCGCGACGCTTTTCCATTTGTGCCCTTTGCTGTTTCTCGTGAATCGTGACGATTTTTCGCTTCATGCCCTTTGCGCTTTCGTGAAATCGCGACATTTTTCGCTCATGCCCTTGTCCTTCGCTGAAATCGCGACGTTTTCCTTGCCTTCTTGTCGCAATATCGCGATGTTTTTCGCTTTTCCGTTTCGTTTGACCGCGATTTTGCGACATGTCGCGATATCGTGACACTTTTCATTTTCTGGCAGCGATCGCGCAACATGTCGTGAAATCGTGACACTTTTCATTTTTGGCCACGATCGCGCAACATGTCGCGATATCGTGACACTTTTCATTTTTCGGCAGCGATGGCGCGACATGTCGCGATATCGCGACACTTTTCATTTTTCGGCAGCGATGGCGCGACATGTCGCGATATCGCGACACTTTTTATCCTTGTGCAATTTTGCCCCTTTTTCTTGATTTTTAGCATCTGGGTCACCGAGATCTTCTTTGAAAGCATGCAAAAAAGGTGGGTCCCCAATTTTGGGGTGTGTTGTGGATCAGCCACAACAAATGGCGACTCTGCTGTCAAATGCTCTTGAGCATTTTATTGAGAACCCAACCTCGGAAGTATATAAACTTGAAAACATGTGTTAGCACATAAGAAATATAAACAAATGCCCATAGATCAGAAGTACATGAATCATCGAATCATCAAGTATCAGCTCGGTGTGTGCAATGTGTTTCATTCCCTATCGTTTGAAATTGATCAACATTCCATTGTCAGTTTTATATGAATGCATATGTGAGATTGTGAATGATTTGTGTAACCTAATAAATATGCTAAGAGATTTTGCTTTTATAAAAGGCATAGTCTTTCTTCTAGTATCATACACAAACATTCAAGATTATCAAACCCTCTTAGGATCAACTATATGTATAATGAATTGCTTTATTATATCCCAAAGTTGGTTATGAGTCCCTACTATCTTGAACCCATGTGCAAGTGAATGTGAAATCAGAACTTTGGGGAATCAGACTCCCAACCTAATCGAGATGGGAGTTTAACCCTATCCTTACTATTCTGATTTAGAATTCATTACCTCACTTTGAGCAAAATAATTTAACCAATTATGGAAGAAATGGTCATGCTAGTCTAACCCTTTGGACAATCAGTGGTCTTGTTTTTTAGACAAGACATGTTGCCATGCATGGGCATACTTAACCCCATAATCCAAGACTTATCTTCATTTCTTTGGACCTTGGGGATGACTACCCATCCTTTGCTAGAGGACAAGTAGTACGATCCTTCCAATCCAATATAAATATGAGATGGGAAAAATTAATTTTTTACTTCTTGGACCTTGGGGATGACTACCCATCCTTGCTAGGGACATGTAGTACGATCCTTCCAATCCAAGCTTTGGATAAAAATGGAAAATATTAATTTTATTGCTTAGACCTTGGGGATGACTACCCATCCTTTGCAGAGGACAAGTAGTACGATCCTTCCAATCCAAGATTTATCATGAAATGAGACATAGGAGCTTTGGGGAATCAGATTCTCAACCTAAGCGAGATGAGAATTTATGCCCTATCCTTACTACTCCATGTAGGTCAAATCAAAGCTTTGGGGAGTTGGATCCTCAACCTAAGTTCGATGAGGATTTAGCCCTATCCTTACTACTCTGATTTTAGGCTTTAAGCTTTATGGAAGTGGTCAAAACCACTGTTTTAAGGATCATGTTGCATAAATAGGATAGACATGAAATACTTCTTTCACCCAACCTTTTCTTCCAAGTAAGGTTTTGATCATTTTGCTCAAGATCCTTTTTAATGTGTATAAAATGTGCTTGGTTCTAGATATCTCAAGACTCAGTTCCCAACCTTAGGATTTTCTTCTTATTTATGTGATAGCATAACCTTAAGAGGATTTGACACACTTTAATGATTTGTATTTGAAATGCATTTGCAACTAAGATGGCATGTATGTGCAAAGTGAGATGTAATATGAATGCATTGTCTTTTGAAATGCAAATGAAATATTGCCATATAAAACTGACTACTTCATGCATCACAAGTTTCAAACGATATTACTTAAAATGTTTGTGTTACTTGTGGAGCTTTCTACAAGACAATTCCAATGTTTCATATTCTCCCGATCTAGAACATAAGTTAGCATCTCAAGGCAACTTTTTCATCATTTTTTTTTTTTTATAGACAAACAAAACATGTCAAATAAACACACAACTTTAAATTAAAACTTATTCAATCCAAAACCAAACTGCAATCCCAAAAATGAAAATTTGAAAACACAAACCAAAACCAAACCCAAAGTAACTTCAAAAACGATCTTGAAAACACAAACCAAAACCCAAAAACCAAAATCTATATACAAATGTACAATATAATACAAGATGATGCAAAGCTTGGATTATCACTTTCCTGGATCCCAAACATGATTAGAACATTTCAACAAAAATATAACATGATATGCATGCCAAATGTTGTGGGAATCCAACACAAACAAGACTAGACCAAACAATGCAACAAATTTCCACTTGCCATGCTCACCATACCAATTTGATTTAGTTCCAATAATACTCCCATAGGTGAGCATCAAATTACTAAAATGATTAGACAATAAATGATTTTCAATTTTATCATGTCTATTCTTTAAAATGTAAACTTCATAATTCCCTCCTTGATTTAGAATTAGGCTATCCTTTTCAAATATGCAATTTTGTAAGTAGGAGCCTATTTCTACAAATTTCAAAGCCAAATCATTTTCCAAATTTGTAGGCCAATCAAATTTGTGTAACAATTTACAAGCATCTAGGATATTTACTAAATTAGGATCATTAAAAGTTTTTATCCTAGATTCAATTAGTAATTGTTGATGAATTTTATTTAACAATTCAAGTGCATCAACTTCTTTTCCATTCATTAAAACAATGTTATTAAAGGTGTGATTAAAAATTATACCTTGTTTTTCATTTACCTTTAATGACATTTCATCATAAACATTATTTAAATTCAAAATATGGTCATCCTTTTCAATCCTCAAACATTCTTGGTCAAAGTGTATGTCAAGTAATCTATTTTGATGATCACTTCATTTGAGTTGCTTCCAATTGATCAATCTCTTTGTCATTTGGTTCTAATTCTTTGTTCACTATCCATGGTATCTCTTCATTTGAATCCTCAAAATCATCATGCAAACTTGCATCCACACTTTCAATGAATTTATATTCAACATGATCAAATTTTGTCCCCTTTTCAAATCTTGTGAATATGAGATCTTCATATGATGTAGAAGGTTCAACATCCTGCATATCAAGTGAAATATGAGTTTCATCTATAGGGATGTGAGAAAAGAATGCATCATCATATCTCCCCCAACCATTGTAAAAATCGTCATCCAAATCCATAGAATGAAAATCCATGATGTTTGTGACATGATCTCTTGATTCATTCATAAATTCTTTTTCTTCTTTGTCCTTGGTAATAGAATCATTATAATCTTCCAAAATTTGATGAGATTTGAAACCCTCTTCCAAAACATCCTCAAATTGTACAGGAGTTGTAATATCTTCCTTTGAGTAGGCAATTATGTTGTCCTGTATATCAATAGGCACACAAGTTTCATTAGTAGTTTTGGAATGAGTGAAATCTTCCCACTTCTTCCAAGCATCATAATAATCATCTTTCAAAATCAAGTGGTGACGTTCAACTATTTCTTCAACATCTTCCAATTCATCAATGTGCTTCTCATCAAATTCATCTTCACCTTCCTTAGATGGTTCAATTATTTCCAAAAGTGGGTTATTTCTTGAATTCAAATTTATAAGGCTATCATTGTCCAAATTAGTAACCCATGATTCATTATCATAATTTGGAGGGTGAAGAATTTCTTGATCTTTAATTTTACACGTCTCATCAATAGTATCTTCCAAGAACAAGTGGTGAAATTCTATCATATCTTCAAATTTATTTATTGATTTTCTTTCCATTTCACTTTCAACCACTTCATTCAATTCTATGGTGGGTTCCATCCATTCACATATATCAAACATTGTTGAATTTAGAACCCCTTCATCCGGATAATCGTGTATCTCTACATGATCCTCACTAGTGGATGTTGTCTTAGCAATTTGCACCTCCTCTTGGACTACATCTAAGGTGGTCATAAAATTTGGGTATTCAAATTCATCCCCTTGATCATTCACCTTAGGTATCATTGGAGTGGAGGGTGCTATGTTTGATGGTTGGTGTAGGTTGGCATCAAAAGAACAATCTCTCATGTGAACATGTTGTGCCTTTTCTTCTTCAAGACCTTGTCGTTCTATCTCTTCTAAGACCTCATGGATTTTCTCTAGGGACAAACCACTCAGCTTTTCCTCAATGAGTGAAGCAAGTGTGGGGTGTATGGCTCCTAGGTATACTTCCATGGCTTCCTCTTCTAATGTGTTAAAATTTTCCCACATTTGGGAGTGCAACTCACGAAATCTTCCATTGAATTGACTCAAGGATTCATTAGGCTCCTTACATATGGAGGTAAACTGATTTTTCAAGATTTCTAAGTCAACCTGATTACCAAAATGATAAAGATAGGCTGCTTCTAATTGTATCCAAGAAGTCCTAACCTCCATGGGTAGTTGGCTGTACCAAAAGAATGGTTTATCTTCCAAAATGTATGCAAATAACTTACAAGCCACCTCCTCATAGAAAATCTGGAATTTACATAATGTATCCTTGTAGACATGCAGTTTTTGCAAGTATCCTAGTGGCACCTCTTGATTAAAACACCGTAAAAAATCCAATAACATTGTAGGAATTTGATAGGGTACCACAGGTATAGATAAACCCTCATAATGATCCTCTATCATTGATACCATTCTCTCTCTTAGAGACACTATTTCAGCTCTCAGGGATACCATTTGCTCCTCAAGTGTTGCCATTAGTGAAACTTAAAATGTAATTTTAGAACCAAATCTGTTGAATATTCAACCTGCAATATATAAAAAAAATCAAGTTAGCATCAACCAAGAGATGTAATTATTAAAATCAAATGTCAAGTAATTGCATGAGACCAAAATTTTCTAAATTAAATCAAATCACATATTTCTGTATGAACAATCAGAAAAGTGTTAGAATAATATACAACATACCTGAATTGCTTAAAATAGAACAAGTAAATAAATTCAGGCCGTCCTTTTACAATCGGTTGAGTGTTAGAGGACTAAAGCATAAAAAATTTAAATTTAAATAACACTAAAATAAACCCGTTCGGCCCTCCTAGCACCAATCCGTTGAGTGGTGTTAGAGGCCGAAGATGCTAATCAAATGGACTTGAAATATTTAGCAATGTAAAGCTCTCAAACAATTAAAAACCCGTAGCATCTAAAATCATGATAAAATAAACTTTTCAGGCCCTCCTTCTAGCGCCAATCTGTTGAGTGGTATTTTCACCCGATTGTGAAAACACACTCTCCGATAGGATTTGGGTTCTAAATCCTCTGCTTGCAAAGAAATTAAACAAGTAATTTCTCCAAGGTTCCTGTTATGCTAGCATTTTGCATCTGTGTATTAATAATCTCAAATAAAGATATTTAATTAAAATGCTTGGAACACCTTAGTGGTTGCAAGTAACTGAAAACAAGGGGCACTGTGGTTTATTTTATTGTGAAACTTAATGATTGTTCATTGAACCCTTATAAAACAAATGTGATTTGATCCTTATATGACCATGCTGTAACTTCAAAATGAAATTTAATGAAATGCCATAAATGAAGGAATTATTTATGGATTTTGAAGTTTTTTAATTTTTTTATTTTATTTTAATGCTTGAAAGAATTAAAATTGGGACTTCTAGAAAATAAAGTACAGCAAAAAGAAAATAAAATGTAAAAGAAAAGAAATTAAAATTGCATTCAGTTTGATGCTATCCCGTCCTGGCAAAACCGAAGATGTGAGGTTTCCATGCATGCAACCTAACCTATTGAACCTGCAAAACATGCACAATCCAGATAAGTTAAGTGCTGGTCTCTAGGGTTTTATTGTGATATTTCAGATTTAGACATTCGCATGAAGCAACCAAGAGAACTTGCATTCAACTTCACCTATAAGCCTAGAAATCTAAAAATGGAAAGAATAAACATTAAAACATAGCATGCAGAAAATAACTCCTTCTTTATTGCCAACAAGATGCAAATTTCAGAACACTCCGCATTAAAGATAAATCATGTTACAACAGCAGAATATCTGGTTTTCTCAAAACCAAAAAAAGAAGAAAAACACTCTCAAGTAGGCCCAGAATGGCTTCTCGCCTTAGGCACTGCAACTCTGCCTGCAGCGGTTTTGACCCTTGTGCCAATCTGTGCTTCTACTTTTATACTTTCTGGCAATGCTCTCTGTTTGTCCTGTGACGCTTCGCTTCATCTTCCAGATCGCTTCGTTTCACCTTCCCGCCTTTTCGTTGCTTTGAATTCATGCTCGATGTTGAAACGCTTGATCTTCTCTATGACTTGTAACGCTTCTGTAGCCTTTACACATGTATGCCACGTGTTTCACACTTTTCTGCATGTTCTGTAATGGCTCCATGAAAATCGTGACAAAAAATAGCATGCAACTTTGCTCCTCTACTTTCACCGCGAAAACGTGACATGTCGCGATATCGCGACGTTTTTCGCCAATAGCCTTCTTGCCTTCTGCACCGAAATCGTGATTTTGAGTGTCGTGAAATCGTGACGTTTTCCTTCGTATGCCTTGTCGTGAAATCGACGTTTTGCGTCGGAAATCGCACGCTTTTTTTTGTCATGAAATCGCGACATTTTTCTTCGTCCTTGCCGGATCGCGTTTGTTCGCGAAATCCTGACGTTTTTGCTTGTGTCGTGATAATCGCGACGTTTTTCGCTTCGCCTTGCGATGTCGTGATATCGCGACGTTTTTCGCTTCATGCCCTTTGTCTGTTTCTTGTCGTGAAATCGCGACGCTTTTTTGCTTGCGCTGTGAGCATTTGGGCGTGTCCGATTCGCGACCTTTTTTTTCGTGACCGCGATTTTGCGACATGTCGCGATTTCGCGACACTTTTCATTTTCTGCCGACGGAACATGTCGCGAAATTTCGTGACACTTTTTCATTTTCGCGCGACGACAACATGTCGTGAAATTTCGTGACACTTTTCATTTTCTGGCAGTGATGGCGCAACATGTCGCGATATCGCGACACTTTTCATTTTTCGGCAGCGATGGCGCGACATGTCGCGATATCGCGACACTTTTTATCCTTGTGCAATTTTGCCCCTTTTTCTTGATTTTTAGCATCTGAGGTCATTGAGATCTTCTTTGAAAGCATGCAAAAAAGGTGGGTCCCCAATTTTGGGGTGTGTTGTGGATCAGTCACAACAAATGGCGACTCTATCTGTCAAATGCTCTTGAGCATTTTAGTGAGAACCCAACCTCGGAAGTATATAAACTTGAAAACATGTGTTAGCACATAAGCAATATAAACAAATGCCCATAGATCAAAAGTACATGAATCATCAGAATCATCAAGTATCAGCTCGGTGTGTGCAATGTGTTTCATTCCCTATCGTTTGAAATTGATCAACATTCCATCGTCAGTTTTACATGAATGCATATGTGAGATTGTGAATGATTTGTGTAACCTAATAAATATGCTAAGAGATTTTGCTTTTATAAAAGGCATAGTCTTTCTTCTAGTATCATACACAAACATTCAAGATTATCAAACCCTCTTAGGATCAACTATATGTATAATGAATTGCTTTATTATATCCCAAAGTTGGTTATGAGTCCCTACTATCTTGAACCCATGTGCAAGTGAATGTGAAATCAGAACTTTGGGGAATCGGACTCCCAACCTAATCGAGATGGGAGTTTAACCCTATCCTTACTATTCTGATTTAGAATTCATTACCTCACTTGAGCAAAATAATTTAACCAATTATGGAAGAAATGGTCATGCTAGTCTAACCCTTTGGACAATCGGTGGTCTTGTTTTTTAGACAAGACATGTTGCCATGCATGGGCATACTTAACCCCATAATCCAAGACTTATCTTCATTTCTTTGGACCTTGGGGATGACTACCCATCCTTTGCAGAGGACAAGTAGTACGATCCTTCCAATCCAATATAAATATGAGATGGGAAAAATTATTTTTTACTTCTTGGACCTTGGGGATGACTACCCATCCTTGCTAGGGACATGTAGTACGATCCTTCCAATCCAAGGTTTATTATGAAATGAGACATAGGAGCTTTGGGGAATCAGATTCTCAACCTAAGCGAGATGAGAATTTATGCCCTATCCTTACTACTCCATGTAGGTCAAATCAAAGCTTTGGGGAGTTGGATCCTCAACCTAAGTTCGATGAGGATTTAGCCCTATCCTTACTACTCTGATTTTAGGCTTTAAGCTTTATGGAAGTGGTCAAAACCACTGTTTTAAGGATCATGTTGCATAAATAGGATAGACATGAAATACTTCTTTCGCCCAACCTTTTCTTCCAAGTTAGGTTTTGATCATTTTGCTCAAGATCCTTTTTAATGTGTATAAGATGTGCTTGGTTCTAGATATCTCAAGACTCAGTTCCCAACCTTAGGATTTTCTTCTTATTTATGTGATAGCATAACCTTAAGAGGATTTGACACACTTTAATGATTTGTATTTGAAATGCATTTGCAACTAAGATGGCATGTATGTGCAAAGTGAGATGTAATATGAATGCATTGTCTTTTGAAATGCAGATGAAATATTGCCATATAAAACTGACTACTTCATGCATCACAAGTTTCAAACGATATTATTAAATTGTTTGTGTTACTTGTGGAGCTTTTACAAGACAATTCCAATGTTTCATATTCTCCCGATCTAGAACATAAGTTAGCATCTCAAGGCAACTTTTTCATCATTTTTTTTTTTTTATAGACAAACAAAACATGTCAAATAAACACACAACTTTAAATTAAAACTTATTCAATCCAAAACCAAACTGCAATCCCAAAAATGAAAATTTGAAAACACAAACCAAAAAAAAACAAAACACAAACCAAAACCCAAAAACCAAAATCTATATACAAATGTACAATATAATACAAGATGATGCAAAGCTTGGATTATCACTTTCCTGGATCCCAAACATGATTAGAACATTTCAACAAAAATATAACATGATATGCATGCCAAATGTTGTGGGAATCCAACAAAAACAAGACTAGACCAAACAATGCAACAAATTTCCACTTGCCATGCTCACCATACCAATTTGATTTAGTTCCAATAATACTCCCATAGGTGAGCATCAAATTACTAAAATGATTAGACAATAAATGATTTTCAATTTTATCATGTCTATTCTTTAAAATGTAAACTTCATAATTCCCTCCTTGATTTAGAATTAGGCTATCCTTTTCAAATATGCAATTTTGTAAGTAGGAGCCTATTTCTACAAATTTCAAAGCCAAATCATTTTCCAAATTTGTAGGCCAATCAAATTTGTGTAACAATTTACAAGCATCTAGGATATTTACTAAATTAGGATCATTAAAAGTTTTTATCCTAGATTCAATTAGTAATTGTTGATGAATTTGGTTTAACAATTCAAGTGCATCAACTTCTTTTCCATTCATTAAAACAATGTTATTAAAGGTGTGATTAAAAATTATACCTTGTTTTTCATTTACCTTTAATGACATTTCATCATAAACATTATTTAAATTCAAAATATGGTCATCCTTTTCAATCCTCAAACATTCTTGGTCAAAGTGTATGTCCCATGACTCATCTTGATGATCCTTCATTTGAGTTGCTTCCAATTGATCAATCTCTTTGTCATTTGGTTCTAATTCTTTGTTCACTATCCATGGTATCTCTTCATTTGAATCCTCAAAATCATCATGCAAACTTGCATCCACACCTTCAATGAATTTATATTCAACATGATCAAATTTTGTCCCCTTTTCAAATCTTGTGAATATGAGATCTTCGTATGATGTAGAAGGTTCAACATCCCGCATATCAAGTGAAATATGAGTTTCATCTATAGGGATGTGAGAAAAGAATGCATCATCATATCTCCCCCAACCATTGTAAAAATCGTCATCCAAATCCATAGAATGAAATTCCATGATGTTTGTGACATGATCTCTTGATTCATTCATAAATTCTTTTTCTTCTTTGTCCTTGGCAATAGGATCATTATAATCTTCCAAAATTTGATGAGATTTGAAACCCTCTTCCAAAACATCCTCAAATTGTACAGGAGTTGTAATATCTTCCTTTGAGTAGGCAATTATGTTGTCCCGTATATCAATGGGCACACAAGTTTCATTAGTAGTTTTGGAATGAGTGAAATCTTCCCACTTCTTCCAAGCATCATAATAATCATCTTTCAAAATCAAGTGGTGACGTTCAACTATTTCTTCAACATCTTCCAATTCATCAATGTGTTTCTCATCAAATTCATCTTCACCTTCCTTAGATGGTTCAATTATTTCCAAAAGTGGGTTATTTCTTGAATTCAAATTTATAAGGCTATCATTGTCCAAATTAGTAACCCATGATTCATTTATCATAATTTAGAGGGTGAAGAATTTCTTGATCTTTAATTTTACACATCTCATCAATAGTATCTTCCAAGAACAAGTGGTGAAATTCTATCATATCTTCAAATTTATTTATTGATTTTCTTTCCATTTCACTTTCAACCACTTCATTCAATTCTATGGTGGGTTCCATCCATTCACATATATCAAACATTGTTGAATTTAGAACCCCTTCATCTGGATAATCGTGTATCTCTACATGATCCTCACTAGTGGATGTTGTCTTAGCAATTTGCACCTCCTCTTGGACTACATCTAAGGTGGTCGTAAAATTTGGGTATTCAAATTCATCCCCTTGATCATTCACCTTAGGTATCATTGGAGTGGAGGGTGCTATGTTTGATGGTTGGTGTAGGTTGGCATCAAAAGAACAATCTCTCATGTGAACATGTTGTGCCTTTTCTTCTTCAAGACCTTGTCGTTCTATCTCTTCTAAGACCTCATGGATTTTCTCTAGGGACAAACCACTCAGCTTTTCCTCAATGAGTGAAGCAAGTGTGGGGTGTATGGCTCCTAGGTATACTTCCATGGCTTCCTCTTCTAATGTGTTAAAATTTTCCCACATTTGGGAGTGCAACTCACGAAATCTTCCATTGAATTGACTCAAGGATTCATTAGGCTCTTTACATATGGAGGTAAACTGATTTTTCAAGATTTCTAAGTCAACCCGATTACCAAAATGATAAAGATAGGCTGCTTCTAGTTGTATCCAAGAAGTCCTAACCTCCATGGGTAGTTGGCTGTACCAAAAGAATGGTTTATCATCCAAAATGTATGCAAATAACTTACAAGCCACCTCCTCATAGAAAATCTGGAATTTACATAATGTATCCTTGTAGACATGCAGTTTTTGCAAGTATCCTAGTGGCACCTCTTGATTAAAACACCGTAAAAAATCCAATAACATTGTAGGAATTTGATAGGGTACCACAGGTATAGATAAACCCTCATAATGATCCTCTATCATTGATACCATTCTCTCTCTTAGAGACACTATTTCAGCTCTCAGGGATACCATTTGCTCCTCAAGTGTTGCCATTAGTGAAACTTAAAATGTAATTTTAGAACCAAATCTGTTGAATATTCAACCTGCAATGTATAAAAAAAAATCAAGTTAGCATCAACCAAGAGATGTACTTATTAAAATCAAATGAAAAGTAATTGCATGAGACCAAAATTTTCAAAATTAAATCAAATCACATATTTCTGTATGAACAATCGAAAAGTGTTAGAATAATATACAACATACCTGAATTGCTTAAAATAGAACAAGTAAATAAATTCAGGCCGTCCTTTTTACAATCTGCTGAGTGTTAGAGGACTAAAGCATAAAAAATTTAAATTTAAATAACACTAAAATAAACCCGTTCGGCCCTCCTAGCACCAATCCGTTGAGTGGTGTTAGAGGCCGAAGATGCTAATCAAATGGACTTGAAATATTTAGCAATGTAAAGCTCTCAAACAATTATAAACCCGTAGCATCTAAAATCACGATAAAATAAACCTTTCATGCCCTCCTTCTAGCGCCAATCTGTTGAGTGGTATTTTCACCCGATTGTGAAAACACACTCTCCGATAGGATTTGGGTTCTAAATCCTCTGCTTGCAAAGAAATTAAACAAGTAACTTCTCCAAGGTTCCTGTTATGTTAGCATTTTGCATCCGTGTATTAATAATCTCAAATGAAGATATTCAATTAAAATGCTTGGAACACCTTAGTGGTTGCAAGTAACTGAAAACAAGGGGCACTGTGGTTTATTTTATTGTGAAATTTAATGATTGTTCATTGAACCCTTATAAAACAAATGTGATTTGATCCTTATATGACCATGTTTGTAACTTCAAAATGAAATTTAATGAAATGCCATAAATGAAGGAATTATTTATGGATTTTGAAGTTTTTTAATTTTTTTATTTTATTTTAATGCTTGAAAAATAAAATTGGAACTTCTGAAAAATAAAGTGCAGCAAAAAGAAAATAAAATGTAAAAGAAAAGAAATTAAAAATTGCATTCAGTTTGATGCTATCCCGTCCTGGCAAAACCGAAGATGTGAGGTTTCCATGCATGCAACCTAACCTATTGAACCTGCAAAACACGCACAATCCAGATAAGTTAAGTGCTGGTCTCTAGGGGTTTTAATGTGATTTTCAGATTTCAGACATTCGCATGAAGCAACCAAGAGAACTTGCATTCAACTTCATCTATAAGCCTAGAAATTTGAAAGGGGAAAGAATAAACATTAAAACATGCATGCAGAAAATAACTCCTTCTTTCTTGCCAACAAGATGCAAATTTCTGAACACTCCTGCATTAAAGATAAATCATGTTACAATAGCAGAACATCTAGTTTTCTCAAAACCAGAAAAAGGAAGAAAAACACTCCCAAGCAGGCCCAGAATGGCTTCTCGCCTTAGGCACTGCAACTCTGCCCAGCGGTTTTCGACCCTTGTGCCAATCTGCGCCTCTACTTTTATACTTTCTAGCAATGTTCTTTGTTTCCTGTGACGCTTCGCTTCATCTTCCAGATCGCTTCGTTTCACCTTCTCGCCTTTTCGTTGCTTTTAATTTATGCTCGATTTAAACTGCTAATCTTCTCAATGAACTGTAATGCCCCTACAGCCTTTACACATGTATGCCACGTGTTCTGCACTTTATTGCACGTTCTGTAATGGCTCCCTGTAAATCATGACCAAAAATAGCATGCAGCCTTGTTCCTTTACTTTCACCGTGAAAACGTGACATGTCGCGATATCGCGACGTTTTCCTTTGCCTTATGTCATGTCAAATCGTGACGTTTTTTTTCGTCACTTTGGTGTTTGTCGCGAAATCGTGACGCTTTTCTTACCTTCCGGATCGATCGAAATCGCGTTTTCGTCTCATTTCTGGTTTTTCTTGGTCGCGACGTTTTTTGTTTTGTCGTGATAATCGTGACGTTTTTTCCCTTGCCTGTCGTGATTCGCGACGTTTTTCTTCGCTTTGGTTTGTCGCGATATCGCGACGCTTTTTTTTTGTCATTCGGATTTGACCGTGACATGTCGCGATATCGCGACACTTTTCATTTTGACGGAACATGTCGTGATATCGTGACACTTTTTATCTTTGACCGTGATGTTGCAACATGTCGCGATTTCGTGACACTTTTCATTTTTGGCAGCGATGGCGCGACATGTCGCGATATCGCGACAATTTTCATTTTTCGCGATGGTGCGACATGTCGTGATATCGCGACACTTTTTATCCTTGTGCAATTTTGCCCCTTTTTCTTGATTTTTAGCATCTGGGTCACTGAGATCTTCTTTGAAAGCATGCAAAAAAGGTGGGTCCCCAATTTTGGGGTGTGTTGTGGATCAGCCACAACAAATGGCGACTCTGCTGTCAAATGCTCTTGAGCATTTTCTTGAGAACCCTACCTGGAAGTATATAAACTCGAAAACATGTGTTAGCACATAATAAATATAAACAAATGCCCATAGATCAGAAATATATGAATCATCAGAATCATCAAGTATTAGCTCGGTGTGTGCAATGTGTTTTCATTCCCTATCGTTTGAAATTGATCAACATTCCATCGTCAGTTTTACATGAATGCATATGTGAGATTGTGAATGATTTGTGTAACCTAATAAATATGCTAAGAGATTTTGCTTTTATAAAAGGCATAGTCTTTCTTCTAGTATCATACACAAACATTCAAGATTATCAAACCCTCTTAGGATCAACTATATGTATAATGAATTGCTTTATTAGATCCCAAAGTTGGTTATGAGTCCCTACTATCTTGAACCCATGTGCAAGTGAATGTGAAATCAGAGCTTTGGGAAATCAGACTCCCAACCTAATCGAGATGGGAGTTTAACCCTATTCTTACTACTCTGATTTAGAATTCATTACCTCACTTTGAGCAAAATAATTTAACCAATTATGGAAGAAATGGTCATGCTAGTCTAACCCTTTGGACAATCAGTGGTCTTGTTTTTTAGACAAGACATGTTGCCATGCATGGGCATACTTAACCCCATAATCCAAGACTTATCTTCATTTCTTTGGACCTTGGGGATGACTACCCATCCTTTGCAGAGGACAAGTAGTACGATCCTTCCAATCCAATATAAATATGAGATGGGAAAAATTAATTTTTTACTTCTTGGACCTTAGGGATGACTACCCATCCTTGCTAGGGACATGTAGTACGATCCTTCCAATCCAAGATTTATTATGAAATGAGACATAGGAGCTTTGGGGAATCAGATTCTCAACCTAAGCGAGATGAGAATTTATGCCCTATCCTTACTACTCCATGTAGGTCAAATCAAAGCTTTGGGGAGTTGGATCCTCAACCTAAGTTCGATGAGGATTTAGCCCTATCCTTACTACTCTAATTTTAGGCTTTAAGCTTTATGGAAGTGGTCAAAACCACTGTTTTAAGGATCATGTTGCATAAATAGGATAGACATGAAATACTTCTTTCGCCCAACCTTTTCTTCCAAGCAAGGTTTTGATCATTTTGCTCAAGATCCTTTTTAATGTGTATAAAATGTGCTTGGTTCTAGATATCTCAAGACTCAGTTCCCAACCTTAGGATTTTCTTCTTATTTATGTGATAGCATAACCTTAAGAGGATTTGACACACTTTAATGATTTGTATTTGAAATGCATTTGCAACTAAGATGGCATGTATGTGCAAAGTGAGATGTAATATGAATGCATTGTCTTTTGAAATGCGAGATGAAATATTGCCATATAAAACTGACTACTTCATGCATCACAAGTTTCAAACGATATTATTAAATTGTTTGTGTTACTTGTGGAGCTTTCTACAACATAATTCCAATGTTCCATATTCTCCCGATCTAGAACATAAGTTAGCATCTCAAGACAACTTTTTCATCATTTTTTTTTTATATAGACAAACAAAACATGTCAAATAAACACACAACTTTAAATTAAAACTTATTCAATCCAAAACCAAACTGCAATCCCAAAAATGAAAATTTGAAAACACAAACCAAAACCAAACAAAAAACCAAAAACAAACCAAAACCCAAAAACCAAAATCTATATACAAATGTACACTATAATACAAGATGATGCAAAGCTTGGATTATCACTTTCCTGGATCCCAAACATGATTAGAACATTTCAACAAAAATATAACATGATATGCATGCCAAATGTTGTGGGAATCCAACAAAAACAAGACTAGACCAAACAATGCAACAAATTTCCACTTGCCATGCTCACCATACCAATTTGATTTAGTTCCAATAATACTCCCATAGGTGAGCATCAAATTACTAGAATGATTAGACAATAAATGATTTTCAATTTTATCATGTCTATTCTTTAAAATGTAAACTTCATAATTCCCTCCTTGATTTAGAATTAGGCTATCCTTTTCAAATATGCAATTTTGTAAGTAGGAGCCTATTTCTACAAATTTCAAAGCCAAATCATTTTCCAAATTTGTAGGCCAATCAAATTTGTGTAACAATTTACAAGCATCTAGGATATTTACTAAATTAGGATCATTAAAAGTTTTTATCCTAGATTCAATTAGTAATTGTTGATGAATTTGATTTAACAATTCAAGTGCATCAACTTCTTTTCCATTCATTAAAACAATGTTATTAAAGGTGTGATTAAAAATTATACCTTGTTTTTCATTTACCTTTAATGACATTTCATCATTCAAATTATTTAAATTCAAAATATGGTCATCCTTTTCAATCCTCAAACACTCTTGGTCAAAGTGTATGTCCCATGACTCATCTTGATGATCCTTCATTTGAGTTGCTTCCAATTGATCCATCTCTTTGTCATTTGGTTCTAATTCTTTGTTCACTATCCATGGTATCTCTTCATTTGAATCCTCAAAATCATCATGCAAACTTGCATCCCCACTTTCAATGAATTTATATTCAACATGATCAAATTTTGTCACCTTTTCAAATCTTGTGAATATGAGATCTTCGTATGATGTAGAAGGTTCAACATCCCGCATATCAAGTGAAATATGAGTTTCATCTATAGGGATGTGAGAAAAGAATGCATTATCATATCTCCCCCAACCATTGTGAAAATTGTCATCCAAATCCATGGAATGAAATTCCATGATGTTTGTGACATGATCTTTTGATTCATTCGTCAATTCTTTTTCTTCTTTGTCCTTGGTAATAGGATCATTATAATCTTCCAAAATTTGATGAGATTTGAAACCCTCTTCCAAAACATCCTCGAATTGTACAGGAGTTGTAATATCTTCCTTTGAGTAGGCAATTATGTTGTCCTGTATATCAATTGGCACACAAGTTTCATTAGTAGTTTTGGAATGAGTGAAGTCTTCCCACTTCTTCCAAGCATCATAATAATCATCTTCCAAAATCAAGTGGTGACGTTCAACTATTTCTTCAACATCTTCCAATTCATCAATGTGTTTCTCATCAAATTCATCTTCACCTTCCTTAGATGGTTCAATTATTTCCAAAAGTGGGTTATTTCTTGAATTCAAATTTATAAGGCTATCATTGTCCAAATTAGTAACCCATGATTCAATTTTATCATAATTTGGAGGGTGAAGAATTTCTTGATCTTTAATTTTACACATCTCATCAATAGTATCTTCCAAGAACAAGTGGTGAAATTCTATCATATCTTCAAATTTATTTATTGATTTTCTTTCCATTTCACTTTCAACCACTTCATTTAATTCTATGGTGGGTTCCATCCTATCACATATATCAAACATTGTTGAATTTAGAACCCCTTCATCTGGATAATCATGTATCTCTATGAATGAGATCATTTTTGCATAATCCTCACTAGTGGATGTTGGCTTATCAATTTGCACCTCCTCGTGGACTACATCTAAGGTGGTTGTAAGATTTGGATATTCAAATTCATCCCCTTGATCATTCACCTTAGGTATCATTGGAGTGGAGGGTGCTATGTTTGATGGTTGGTGTAGGTTGGCATCAAAAGAACAATCTCTCATGTGAACATGTTGTGCCTTTTCTTCTTCAAGACCTTGTCGTTCTATCTCTTCTAAGACCTCATGGATTTTCTCTAGGGACAAACCACTCAGCTTTTCCTCAATGAGTGAAGCAAGTGTGGGGTGTATGGCTCCTAGGTATACTTCCATGGCTTCCTCTTCTAATGTGTTAAAATTTTCCCACATTTGGGAGTGCAACTCACGAAATCTTCCATTGAATTGACTCAAGGATTCATTAGGCTCTTTACATATGGAGGTAAACTGATTTTTCAAGATTTCTAAGTCAACCTGATTACCAAAATGATAAAGATAGGCTGCTTCTAGTTGTATCCAAGAAGTCCTAACCTCCATGGGTAGTTGGCTGTACCAAAAGAATGGTTTATCATCCAAAATGTATGCAAATAACTTACAAGCCACCTCCTCATAGAAAATCTGGAATTTACATAATGTATCCTTGTAGACATGCAGTTTTTGCAAGTATCCTAGTGGCACCTCTTGATTAAAACACCGTAAAAAATCCAATAACATTTTAGGAATTTGATAGGGTACCACAGGTATAGATAAACCCTCATAATGATCCTCTATCATAGATACCATTCTTTCTCTTAGAGATGTTATTTCAGCTCTCAGGGATACCATTTGCTCCTCAAGTGTTGCCATTAGTGAAACTTAAAATGTAATTTTAGAACCAAATCTGTTGAATATTCAACCTGCAATGTATAAAAAAAATCAAGTTAGCATCAACCAAGAGATGTACTTATTAAAATCAAATGTCAAGTAATTGCATGAGACCAAAATTTTCAAAATTAAATCAAATCACATATTTCTATATGAACAATCGAGAAAGTGTTAGAATAATATACAACATACCTGAATTGCTTAAAATAGAACAAGTAAATAAATTCGAGCCATCCTTTTTACAATCTGTTGAGTGTTAGAGGACTAAAGCATAAAAAATTTAAATTTAAATAACACTAAAATAAACCCGTTCGGCCCTCCTAACACTAATCCGTTGAGTGGTGTTAGAGGCCGAAGATGCTAATCAAATGGACTTGAAATATTTAGCAATGTAAAGCTCTTAAACAATTATAAACCCGTAGCATCTAAAATCACGATAAAATAAACCTTTCATGCCCTCCTTCTAGCGCCAATCTGTTGAGTGGTATTTTCACCCGATTGTGAAAACACACTCTCCGATAGGATTTGGGTTCTAAATCCTCTGCTTGCAAAGAAATTAAACAAGTAACTTCTCCAAGGTTCTTGTTATGTTAGCATTTTGTATCTGTGTATTAATAATCTCAAATGAAGATATTCAATTAAAATGCTTGGAACACCTTAGTGGTTGCAAGTAACTGAAAACAAGGGGCACTGTGGTTTATTTTACTATGAAATTTAATGATTGTTCATTGAACCCTTATAAAACAAATGTGATCTGATCCTTATATGACCATGCTGTAACTTCAAAATGAAATTTAATGAAATGCCATAAATGAAGGAATTATTTATGGATTTTGAAGTTTTTTAATTTTTAATTTTATTTTAATGCTTGAAAAATAAAGTTGGAACTTCTGAAAAATAAAGTGCAGCAAAAAGAAAATAAAATGTAAAAGAAAAGAAATTAAAAATTGCATTCAGTTTGATGCTATCCCGTCCTGGCAAAACCGAAGATGTGAGGTTTCCATGCATGCAACCTAACCTATTGAACCTGCAAAACACGCACAATCCAAATAAGTTAAGTGCTGGTCTCTGGGGTTTTATTGTGATCTTTCAGATTTAGACATTCGCATGAAGCAACCAAGAGAACTTGCATTCAACTTCACCTAGAAGCCTAGAAATCTAAAAAGGGAAAGAATAAACATTAAAACATGCATGCAGAAAATAACTCCTTCTTTCTTGCCAACAAGATGCAAATTTTTGAACACTCCTGCATTAAAGATAAATCCTGTTACAATAGCAGAACATCTGGTTTTCTCAAAACCAAAAAAAGGGGAAGAAAAACACTCCCAAGCAGGCCCAAAATGGCTTCTCGCCTTAGGCACTGCAACTCTGCTCGCAGCGGTTTCCGACCCTTGTGCCAATCTGTGCCTCTGCTTTTATACTTTCTGGCAATGCTCTCTGTTTCGCCCTGTGACGCTTCGCTTCATCTTCCAGATCGCTTCGTTTCACCTTCCCCGCCTTTTCGTTGCTTTTGAATTTATGCTCAACATTGAAATGCTTAATCTTCTCTATGAATTGTAACGCCCCTGCAGCCTTTACACATGTATGCCACGTGTTCCACACTTTACTGCACGTTCTGTAACGGCTCCCTGTAAATCGCGACCAAAAATAGCATGCAGCCTTGTTCCTTTACTTTCACCGCGAAAAAGCAACATGTCGCGATATAGCGACATTTTTGGCCAATGACCTTCTTGCCTTCATGCACAACGAAATGGCGACATGTCGCGATATCGCGACAACTTTCTATTTCGTACACTTTGGTCGCTTCCTGTCGCGAAATCGCGACACTTTTTCACTTCGTATACCTTTGCCTCACTCTGTCGCGAAATCGCGACGCTTCTCTTTCGCATCGCTTTGCCGCTTTGTCGTGAAATCGTGACGCTTTTTCACTTGGGCTGCTCTTGTTGGCCCAACGTGTCATGTCGCAAATCGTGACTGTTTTCCATCTCCGTACACCTTCGCTGCTTTGGACGCTGTCGCGATATCGCGACGTTTTTCCACTTCATGCCCTTTGGCCTTTTCTGTCGTGATATCGCGACGTTTTTTCGCTTCATGCTCCTTTACTGCTTTCCGTCGCGAAATCGCGACGCTTTTTCGCTTCGTGCTCCTTTGCCACTTTTTGTCGCGATATCGCGACGCTTTTTCGCTTCGTGCCCCTTTGCCGCTTTTGTCGCGATATCGCGATGTTTTTCCGCTTCGTGCCCTTTGGCCGTTTTTTGTCGCGATATCACGATGTTTTTTTGCTTCATGCTCCTTTAACTGGTTTGTCCCGCGACTGTGCGACATGTCGCGATATCGCGACAATTTTCATTTTCTGGCCGCGACCGCGCAACATGTCGCGAAATCGCGACACTTTTTCATTTTCGGCCGCGACAGCGCAACACGTCGCGAAATCGTGACACTTTTCATTTTCTGGCAGCGATGGCGCGACATGTCGCGATATCGCGACAATTTTCATTTTTCGGCAGCGATGGCGCGACATGTCGCGATATCGCGACACTTTTTATCCTTGTGCAATTTTGCCCCTTTTTCTTGATTTTTAGCATCTGGGTCACTGAGATCTTCTTTGAAAGCATGCAAAAAAGGTGGGTCCCCAATTTTGGGGTGTGTTGTGGATCAGCCACAATAGGAAGTATGGGCCCACTTTTAGATCTAGAAGGAGGGATTTTATGGCAGGTTTTAATATGTAATTTTGCTGCAGTAGAATTAATAGATTGCTTGCAAGATTTCATTTTCTTGTTTTTATTTTGTATTATGTGATTTATGTTTTCTATTATGTTTGTGTGCATCATTCATGTGTATGTCAGCTGACAAATTATATTAAGCATTTTTCCTTTGCTTTCAATGTTTTCTCTGCTTTTCTGTTTTAGTAACTTTCCATTTTCAGCATATTTCATTTTGCTGTCAATTCCTGTAGCAAAAGCTTGACGACCTTTTGTGGCAAGATGTTGACAGGTGTTTTAGCATAAGTTTCATTTACAAGCATCATTTCAATTATGCAAGAGTAACCAGGTTTCAATTCTACAAATGTAACTTAGGATTTCATTTCAACAACATTTCAATTTAGCAATTTCAATTACGTTATTTTAATTCTGCAATTATAGTTAGATTTCAATTCTTGCAACTTAGAATTAGTTTTTAGTTCCTATAAGTTTCCATTCTGTAGATTAGGTTTAGTGTGACACCAAAAGGCTAAACCAAATCTGTCTCATCTAATAAATGTTTGAAATCTGAATGCCTGAATTGTACTCTGCCTTAGCCTTCTATCGTAGACAGCCTTGGACACCACCCCAGATTGATAAGATCGTTGAGATTAAATGATGAGACTCAATGACACTCATAATTTTGGCACCGTTGCCAGGGAACATGGTGTTGTTAGAGGGTAAAAGCAGTCAAATAATTATTATTGTGCTAAGTTATGAAGTTCAAAGTTAAATCTGAATGTAATAGCTGGTATAAATAATAATTATTGATAGTTGCATTTCAGTCCATTTAGAAAACAAGCAACCATAGGGAGGTGATCTTCACACTTGGGGGTTAAATTTCTTATGTTTGAAATTCTTGATAAAAATTGAAAGAATTCGTCATCCTCATTATCAAGAAACATAAGATCTCTTAAAAATTTAGAGGAACCATATGCTAGTACTACTCTTTTTTTTATATCCATATCATCAGGGTAGTATAAACAAATTTGTACTAAGTGTTGGAAAGATATCATGGTAGATATACAAAACTATCCCTTGAACAAAATAGCCATATCAGCTACCTGTAGCATTTGTTCACAAGGACATATCATTGATGAATGTCATTTACTTCCATAACTTAGAGATGCAAAATATGTTGCCTAGTCTGAATTCTTCTCAAAGAGAGATTCCAACAACAACAAATAGGGCAAGTAAATCAACCACCACCTTCAGCCCAACTTTGTGGCCAATATGAATAATACGGACTGAGGCAACCCCTGTCTATGTAAGCTGAATCTAAAAAAAAAATTACAAAAACTTTTGCACAATAAAAATAGGAGTTTACAACTTAATGATGATCCTAGAGTTTTCCATTATTACTTAAAGATTGTTAGGATTTTACCGCGCTAAACCGTAACCTAGCAATTCTTAGCCTACACGTGACAATAGTTGATCTCATTAGAGGTGATCCTACCCGACAAGTAGTTGATCTCGCTAAAGTTGTACACTTCTTGTCTTATTGTGCAAACCAAAAATATTTATTTTCTTTTATTATTTTTTAGCCCAACCTGTGATCAGTCTGAATAATACAGGATAGGCATCCCCTATCTATGTAGCTGAATCTGGTAAAAAAATTAAAAAAAATGCAGGAAATGTTATTGACTGTAGCAACATCCAATTGTGCTCAAACAAGAAATTGCCTGAGCTTGAAGAGATAAAAATCAATGGAGATACACAGAAAACCTTTAGTCTAAACACACAAAAATTAGCCTTGGATAAAGGAGAAAAACTGCACATAGAAAAATTACTTCTATTGAACTCCTTAGTAAGAAATTACAAAGGGGTAAATTATGTCCTCCTAGGAATGAAACAAATTGAAGTGCAGCCAAGAAAATTCTTGAACATTATTAGTTGGCTGACTTATAAACAAAAAGTAAAATTCTTCTATTTTGAAACAATATTTCAATCCCTTTACATGGAATTACAAGGGTATATCAAGATTTTATCTTGATGTAAGAACTTAACATCTTTTGGGAATTGGTATTTAATTGTTTCAAGTACAGATTGACAAGATTTTGCAGACTAGGAGGCATTGACAACACTTGATTGAAGAAGTTTTCAGATATGGAGCAGTGCTTCTTTCTTCCATTGGTAATTCATGGAGGATGTTAGTGGTGAATGGATATTGCCTTCGGGTATACCATACACCATTAACTAAGGAGGAGTTCTTGAAGGAGATTCCATTGGATGTACACATAATGGAAGAGAATTTCTCTTCAATATCAATTCAGAGTGATGATAAAAAGTTTGACAAAAAGAAAAAAAAATACAAGAAAAGCAAAAAGAAGAATAGTCTTGTTTGTGAACTTCCTTTTGGGTACAAGCAAGACAAGAAAATTTGAAAAAAAAAAAAGAGAGAAAAAATTGCAGCAAAGGCATGTCCCACAAAATGGGGATACATGAGGACAAGCATCAATTTCAGCAAGGAAGAGGAACAATGGAGCCAATACTTCATTTCCAGCAATAAGGAGGAAATTATGATGTAAGAAGATTCTTATTGCTCATCTAGAAAGGAAGGTTGCATCAATGTTGCAGGTTTCAATAGAAAGAGATGGTGTTTTCATACAACAATTGACATGTTTTTGCGGAATAAGGATTGGTCTTATCCAAATAAGAGTGAGAGATGTTCTCTCTCATTGAAGCACTTGAAAAAAAAAAAGGAGGACAGAAGTTGGTTGAAAACTAGAAATTGTAGCCTCTTCTAATGAAAAAAATGAAAAAAAATGAGATGAAAAAAAAAATGAAAAAAATGATGAAAAAATAAATAAATAAAAAAAAATGAATAATTTAGTAGTGAAAACCTTCTTGGAGGCGCTAATGAGTTGGCTTGCATGAAAATCGATTTTTCGACATGCATTGCCTTGTTGATCTACCCATCATTTTTCCACCATTGTACAAATATCACACTGCACATGTGTTATGTTTGTTTATGTTTTCAGATAGCCTGCTAACAATCATCAAAAGCGACTTGTAAGGTGCATGACCAATTTTTAGGACATTAAGGTATGTGTTTCTTGCATTTAATTCATAGTAAACATTTAGCATTTAGTGTATGATAATCGGTATTTTGCATAAACTATTCATACAATATTGACAAGTTGAAAATGGAACATGTTCAAGATGTCAAGAAACACCCCCTTATGCCCTTAATTGCATGGAAATTCCAAAACTATGTAAAAACCTGATTTTGGGACAGACATGGCAGCAATTCTATTTCAATTTGTAGGGCAAATTTCAGAAGGAGAATTGCAAGTTTATATCTCACAATTGTCTAATAAATTGAAGGAGGATAATCAACAAAATGCACTTGAAGGTTCTATTTTAGTACTACTGGAATAAAATAGCAACATACAAAACAAAGAATAGCTTCTAAACAAAAGGATGAAGAAGGGATTTTTGATGTTATGGAAGGCTTATACACTCTAGAGATGGGCCCACAATAGAATCTGTAGCTAAATTTTGCATAGGAGGTCATTTCTGTATTTTTTTTGAAGATCTTTGAAATGAACAGACATCTTCGAAATGAGAAATACGCTCTTCGAAATGAGCACTCTTCGATGAGAAAACTTTCGAAATGAGGTTTTAAATGAATCCAAAATGAGAACATCTTGGAAATACGCTCTAAATGAAAGAGCAAAATCTTCGGAATGAGAAATACGATCTCTTCGGAATGAGCAGGATATCTTCGAAATGAGCAAAAAATGTACCGTAATTGTTGAAAATGCTACAGAATAGCAAAAAGAGTAGGGTACATCAAATATTGAGGTTTATAAGGCTCTACCACAAGTAAGTACATCCCTCAAGCATTTCAAATCCAAAAATTTTATCAATTTTGTTCAAAAGGTGCAAATAATAGAAATAAGCATTCAAGCTGAAATATTGTTAAGAACAAAAAATTCCATTAGTAGTAGTGCATCTGCCAAATATTGTTCCACAATAAGACTATTGCAAGATGAATCACATGATATCAAGCCTTTAAGAGATACCTTGCAACACTAAAACTTGTAGAAAGACAGAAAAAGAGTCATACATGTGTTTAATTGCAAAATACTTGATATAGTGCAGCAAAGAGGAATTTCTCAGTTAGCAGGTAGCAAAGGATGTTGTTCACAAGAATAAAACCTACATATTACTATGGCCTACTAAGATGCATGAGGGCATGCAATAGTTCAAGTTGGGGGGATTATGAGGCCCAAAAATGCCTCATTATTGCACAATGTTTGACTACCATGTGATAAGTTAATTGCCAAATAGTTGACTAAAATATACTATTTGTTAAGTGTTTACATGATTTTATATTAGGAATACTATATCTCTGTTTTTGACTATTTTCAGCATTTTGTGACTGATTTTTCTTGATTAAGTAGCAAGTAAGAACATGCATTTCAATTAACAAAATGTGGTATGCTGATATCCATTAACTTCTCAATGGTTTTTGAATGTTTTCCTACCCTTCAACTTGTTTCAAATCCACATTGAAGCCAAAAGTTTAGGACTGTCATAAATCTGAAAATCTAAAAAAATAGCCATATAAAAATCAGCAAGTTGTCACTTTATAGGAACGCCTTGAAGTTGTCAAGCAAAGCATGAGGATATGGATGGAATGAGTTTAAAAGGACTACAGAAGACATCTAACCTATTTAGAAGCATTCCCACATGGTCTAAATAGGCAGCAATAGGGTATAACAGAGCAGGGACAATTATGCAGCATTGTTGCACTATTTCAGCATTGTTACTTGGTGAATGAAGTGTATAAATTCAATAGTAACTTGATGTAATCTTTCATGTTGATATTTGAATAATTTTTCAATGTTCTAATTTGTTTGAATTTGTAAAAAATGCCAATATTTTACAACTGTGCAACATAATTGGAAAATGCAGTAATTTACCATGTAAATTCTAGCAAGCTACAAATGAATGGCAAGGCATGGAATTCACACATGGAGAGGAATGAAGGCTATTGCAATATAATCCTGAGGGCTAATCCACCTAAGAAAAGCAACTAAAATCACTTGAAGAGCACACAGTTGGTCATTTCGAAGATCTTCGAAATGAGCGGACATCTTTGAAATGAGAAATACAGTCTCTTTGGAATGAGCCACTTATCTTCGGAATGAGAACAGAAAAGTGCTTTTTGAGTTTTTGACTATTTTCTTATGATGGAAAAAGGGAAAGAAGGTTGAAAAGGTTAAAGGAAAATATCTCCCATATTACTTTGTCATCCTTGCCGTCCAAAGCCACCATTCATGGAAAATATCAATTTTGATCCTCTTCTAGGATAAACACAGAAATAACTGTAGCATAACAGGAAATTATTTGCAAGATATAAAAGTCATATTTTGAAGTGAAGAAAGATATATGAGATATTTCTAGACTTCTCCCACGTACTCCCACCACTAAAGATGCTTTCTAAGGGCCAATGACTACTACTGCAACACAAACTGTCTATATTTGCATTTATTTCAGATCCAGAATTATTGGCAAATCACTGTAAAGCAGCACATAGGCTGATTTGAGCATGGGATATGTTGTAAATATTTATATAAATAGCACAGCTCCCTCCTTGGTTGATCCAGTTAGAAAATTATAATAGAGGAGAGTTTTCAATAACAGCAATGATGAGGACTGTACAGACAATTTTTTGTGAGGTTTCAACATGTTCTATCATCAATAAAAGTGTAGCTATTTTATCATTTTCTGTTCCGAGTGTTAATTAGTTAAGGAGCGCTTTTCACCTCCTTCTAGATCAGGAAGTATGGGCCCACTTTTAGATCTAGAAGGAGGGATTTTATGGCAGGTTTTAATCTGTAATTTTGCTACAGCAGAATTAATAGATTACTTGCAAGATTTCATTTTCTTGTTTTTATTTTGTATAATGTGATTTATGTTTTCTATTATGTTTGTGTACAACATTTGTGTATGTGTCAGCTGACAAATTATATTAAGCATTTTTCCTTTGCTTTCCATGTTTTCCCTGCTTTTATGTTTTAGCAACTTTCCATTTTCAACATATTTCATTTTGCTATCAATTCCTATAGCAGAAGCTTGACGACATTTTATGGCAAGATGTTGACAGGTGTTTTAGCATAAGTTTCATTTACAAGCATCATTTCAATTATGCAAGAGTAACTAGGTTTCAATTCTGCAAATGTAACTTAGGATTTCATTTCAACAACATTTAAATTCAGCAATTTAAATTTTGTTATTTTAATTCTGTAATTGTAGTTAGATTTCAATTCTTGCAACTTAGAATTAGTTTTTAGTTCCTGCAAGTTTCCATTCTATATATTAGGTTTAGTGTGATACCAAAAGGCTAAACCAAATCTATCTCACCTAATAAATGTTTGAAATCTGAATGCCTGAATTGTACTCTGCCTTAGCCTTCTATCATAGACAACCTTGGACACCACCCTGGATTGATAAGATCATTGAGATTAAATGATGAGACTCAACGACACTCATCAGTATGGGATCTGTTTGGGTCATTTATAGCATTAAATATTCAAGCGATTTCATCAAAACGAAATAAACATACAGATATCCTGGCATCCCTTGGTGCAAATTTCTCTCTCATTGAGCATTCAGTAAGGAAGCCTAAGATTGTAAGGTTAATCTATAGATCTTTAGTCCTTGACAAAAATATCTACTGGCAAGTTTTTGAGAATGATGAGCAGATTATAAATTTTTTGATTAAAGAAATCGGTAGTGTGGAGAGAAGAACTTTGGATGAACATGAAGCTGAAGGTTTAATACAACTCAAAAATAATCATATCCTAAAAGGATTGAGTACTCTTAAGAGCCTATTTGATCAGAATGATAGAGTAGAAAGCATAGAATAAAAGTGGATGAGAAATAATATATTGAGTTGAAGTTGCAACTTGATAAGAAAATCAAAGTTAGAACTGATTGCTCTCTAGAGGAGCTCAAACAAATTAAGGAGTTATGTTTTGAGTTCCTAGATATTTTTTCCTGGAGCTATCATGATATTAAAGGCTACAACAAAGATGTGATTCAGTATACCATCAAGTTGTAGGAAGGGGCAAAATCCTTTAGATAGAGACAACAGCCTGTTAATCCAAATATTGAGGTATTATTGAAGGCAGAGTTATTAAAGAGGCAAAAATCATATATCCTATTAAGCATTCAACCTGGGTGGGAAATCTGGTCCTAGTGCGAAAGAAGAATGAAGATATTCGCTTATGCATGGATTTCCTTAATTTGAATTGGGCGTCATTAAAGGACCATTATCCTTTGCCACAGATCGACCAGATACTTCATGTAGTTTCCAAAGCACAAATATTCTCATTGCTAGATGGTTTCTCTGGCTATAACCAAATCTGGGTGAAAGACGAGGATGAACCCAAAACGGTGTTCACTACCAA
Source organism: Wollemia nobilis (assembly GCA_028583015.1). NCBI lineage: Eukaryota > Viridiplantae > Streptophyta > Pinopsida > Araucariales > Araucariaceae > Wollemia > Wollemia nobilis. Next base: position 11,170,825 of record JAQPPZ010001772.1, on the reverse strand, counting down.
GTGGGGCATTTTCGCCTACCAACAAATACCTTTCGGTCTATAAAATTCTGGTACTACCTTCTAGAGAGCAATGAACATGGCCTTTGGTCAGTTATTGAATCACATTATTATGATATATCTGGATGATATGACTATTTTTTCACATGACAAGAAAGAGCATGGTTCTCACCTAAGACATGTTTTCAAGAAATACTACGAGTTTGGAATTTTTATCAACCTCAAGAAGTCAATTTTTGCTGTTAAATAGGGGAAACTCATAGGCCATGTGATTTCAAAGGATGAATTATCCATTGATCCTGCCAGATCTGAAGCTCTCTTGAAGTTGCCGCTACCAGCAAACAAGAAATAACTACAATCATTTTTCGGTCAAATTAATTTTGTTTGAAAATTCATTATAGACTTCGCTCAGGTTGTGAAGCCAATGATCGAGCTTCTTAAGAAGAATGTGGATTTTATGTTGACAGAGCAGAGAAAGTGAGTTTTCTAGGAGATCGAAAAAATAATTGTCCAAGCCCCTATCCTAATCAATCCATATTATTCAAAGGATTTTATCCTTTACACTTTGGGCAAGCAAGAAAGCTATGCAGCTGTGCTCACACAAAAGAGAGATAATGGAGATGAATAGCCAATTGCTTTCCTGAGTCAAGTCAAATAGTCGCACGAAGAGAAGTATAATTTTATTGAGAAGCAAGTCTATGTAGTTATGAAATATTTGAAGAAATTTTGGCACTTTGTTTCACAGAGCAAGATGATTGTTTATGTCATTCATCCAGATGTCAAAAGCTTCATTATTCAGGGTGAACTTGGTGATAATAGATCCAGTTGGGTTTCCAAAATATAGGAGTTTGATGTAGAGATTTGGCCAACTAATTAGGTTCATGGTCGAGCACTCTGCCAAGAGCTTGCCAAAAGCGTCGCTTCTCAATCAGTTGATCTCAAGTCTAAAAATCCACTAAGTAAGAGTAATCTCACCAATCAAGTTTCGGTTGGTCGTGATTGGACAAAGGACCTCATTCAATATTTTAACTCTTGAATATATCTGTCACACCTCAACTCCTCATAGAAAAGGATATTCAGACTACAAGCCCTCAAGTATGTGTTATTACCAAACAGCTTGTTCCACAAGAATCTTGATGGAGTCCTTCCCAAATGCGTTAAAGAGATAGAGAAACAGAGGATTCTAGAGGAGTTTCACTCTGATCTATTAAGCAGGAATTATGTAGGAAGGCCCATGGCACTTAAGATCATTAGAATAGGCTATTTTTGGCATACTCTTTTCTCAGATGCACTCAAAGTCAGTCATAACTATGATAGCTACCAGAGATATGTAGATAGAAGTAAGAAGGCATCTTTGCCCCTTCATCCCATACAGGTTGAAGCGTCATTTCAACAATGGGGCTTAGAATTTATCAGGGTTATTTATCCCAATTCTTTTGCCAAAAATAAGTATATTCTAACTACGACAGACTATTTCACCATATGGACGAAGGCCATTCTGACGAAGAAGGCAGATCAGGCCATAGTTATCTCCTTTTTTGAGGGATTGATTACCCGCTTTGGTGTCCCAAATGCAATTGTGATAGATAATGGGACCCCTTTAATCGGTGCTATAATCAGTGAATTTGCAATTAAGTATGGAATTTATCTAAAATCATCTTCCAACTACTACCCGTAGGGGAATGATTTGGCCAAATCTACAAATAATAATCTGTTGAGAATTTTAAAGAGGATCCTTGGAGACAACAAGAGGAGTTGGCATCTATTACTGAACCAAGCCTTGTGGGTAGATCACATCTCGATAAAGAAATCAATTAAGGCTCTCCCTTATTCTATGGTATATGGTAAGGAGGAAGTTTTACCTATACACATTGAGTTTCCTATACTCTGAACCTTGCATATGCTCACCGATGAGGAAGATGCATTTGATCCTAAGAGCACCAGATTAGCACAACTCCTACAACTAGAGGAAGAAAGAGAGAAGGCATATAATTATTTCATGGAACATGCCAAGACGACATAGAAATGGTTCAACAATAAGACATCTAAAAGGGCATTCAAAGTCGATGATTTAGTGTTAAAATAGAACGTAGATAAAGCAAAACCTGACAAACACCATAAGTTCTAAGCTATATGGGAAGGTCCATTTTATATTTCGGGGGTGAAATCGATTAATGCTTATTATCTTCAGGACATGGATGGCCGAGAAATGTTGATTTCGTTAAATGGTCTTCATTTGAAGGCCTATTATCACTAAAAATTTTGGAGAAAAAGTACATATATATATGTACAAATGTTTTCTTTAATTTTTCAAGTATTTTATGTTTAAAATAATAATAATAATAATAAAAAGAAGAGAAAGAAAATGAGTGATTCTATTCTACCCCTAACATGTGATTTCGTCCCGAAAGCACGTCCTCATTAGGCAAAAAATAATTTCACCCCTAAAAGGGTTCTCAAGGCTTCATTTTTATTTCGGTTGAAGATCATTAAATTGGCTCTTTGAAAGTATTTTCAAAAGAATAGTGAAATTAATTTGTTTGAGGAGTGAAAAGGGGGGGAATAATCATATTTTATAAATATTAAAATATATTATATATAATGAAAATCACTTTCGCCCCACTTTAGGGTGAAAGGAAATAAAATAATAATTATAATACTTTCGCCCCAAGTGAGGGACGAAAATCATTTTTGCCCCCCTTTAGGGCAAAAGGAGAAAAAAAAGAAGAGAGAAAAAGAAGCGAAATTTTTAAATTTCGCCCAAGTTAAAATCTCACCATGCAGTTTTATTTTTTGGGGTGGAATTCTATTTCGGGGTAAAACTCCTGGAATGGAAAAGCAAATGGAAATAAAAATCACATGCATTTTAAAAGCTCCCAATTAAAAATATATCTCCGAAAATGAAGGGTGAACTGATGTTTAATTTGCTTTTTCGATAAAAGCAGTGGCACTTAAATTTTAGCAAGGCACTTTTTTGGGACGAAATCAGAGAAGAAGAATTATTTTAAAAGGGCAGCCAAGATTGTGAATTCACCAAGCAAACAAGAAGGACAAGTTTTGAATGCAGGTTAAGCAGAGAAGTGAATTCCAATATTATTTCACCCAATTAATGTTTTAACGAAGGAAGCGCGCCTAGTATACGCTTTTATCGGTAAGGAACGATTTCAGAGCGCCATTTGACATTTTCGAAAGAGGAGCCGCACTCGGAGTAAATTAATTTTATCACTATTCACCCTAGATCGATGATGTGATGTCTCCAAGTGGTAGAATTGAGTAATTTTCATTCCAAAGATGTCCTCCATTGACACATGACATTTCTCATTCTTGGAGCTAGTTGTTGATATCTGGGGTGCACTTTTCAAGATAGAGGTGACCAAAGCACAAATATCAAGGAATATTTTGAGCGTGATGAGGTTGATGACAGTTAGAAAAATATTAAAAATCATGTCTAGCAAGAGAATCAAGACGCACGTTCTCCCAACTTCTTTGAAAATCAACACATGCATTAAATCCTGTAATTGAAGGCGCAGTTATAAATTTGGTGCATCTATAGCTTGGAGGTAAAAATTTTAAATATTTTTTGGAGCATTGTTGCATCTGGTTGCTTGAGTGCAGGAATTACAGGGCGTCTAAAAATTTTCAAACATGGGTAAAAAAGCTGCAAAATCGAAGAAAGCTGCAAAACTGAAGAATGTGCAGAAGAAAGCTAAGGGAGGAAAGAAGTCCAAAAAATCTAGGCGAAATGAAAATGTTAACTTGGATCTATATTTCAACATGCTAGCTCAGGTTGGAGACTGCGTTATTTCAAATAAGGGCATTGAGAAATTACACCAGGATGTAGATGTTGCACTCAGACAGGATTGACACCAAAGAGTCCTCTCACCATCGCATACCATGCTTAGCTTTTCTAGTATTTGTGCACATCAGTCCATTATTGCCCAAAGTTGGTGGAAGCAATTTCAAAATTTTATAATCCTAATACTAGAGCTATTCAGAATGCACAAGGAAAAGTGTTATTTACTATTTCATCTAATGATGTCCGGGAGGCATTTGCTTGTGGGATTAAACCTCCTTTAGATTTTGTTTTTAAGAGGTTGCATCTTGGTGAACAGGAGGAGAAATATCAGTCAACGGTAACACTGCACCGCTTTATGGAGACCGAGTTGATTAAGACACCTTAGCATGGTGAATTATCAATTTTACCAAAGCCATTGATAGATTTTGAGAGCCTAGATTTATTTTCTATGGTGGCTTGGGTTGTGGGTCTCCTGACTGATTCAATAGTGCACAAGTGTTGGGAAGCATTGGTGCAGTCCATTTCCTAGGTCGAATTCTATGCCCCTGTTGCTATGACAGTGAGGAAAAATCCCATTTTCTTCTATTGGGCTAACTACATTTCCAGAAGGATGCATACCCAGCTGGAGAAAATGCAGAGTGAAGGAGCCATGGTGTTCAAACATACATCATTTTTAATAAGGTATTTTTTCTTTCGCATGTATCAGAAATTTTCTTTCATAGCGGTTAGGCAGGTTGACAGAGAAAATAGGAGATTGCCAGTGTATCTATGGACCTCCATCTTGTCAAGAAAATAATCATTTTATAATTTTAACAGTATTTTTGTGGGCCCTACCCTGGAGCTAATTTTCGGTAAATGTGAGAGGATACCAAGGGTGATGAGAGAATAAATTGTCTCAAAGGAGAGGAGTGATATATTTTTTTTAATGCAGGGCGTTGTTCTACGCATTTTTGGCTATACCAGAAAGCCAATTCTTCTTCCATATATTTCCATAGGTCACCTTTTTGCGTTGGAGATTGTTCACCAACATGACTTTATCAATGACGTTTATGGGGCAGGACAAGAAAAAAAGAACCATGTGCACTATGCCTTTTCGCTTCAGAGGCATTGAGGTGAGCTAGGTGGGCCAGAATAAGTTAATTACCAAAATCTTCTATTAAATTGGTATGGTGGAGTTTTCATGGTGATGGAAGTATGATCCTTTGGGTCACTTCATGGAGTAAATTAAGACCAAGAGTTTTCATTGTTGCCCCAGACTAGATATTGAGAGACACTGAAACAACCCAGAGGGGCATTATTTGGAATGGAACATGGAAAATATGATGTTGCTCCCACCATGGCATGAATTTTATGAGATGAAGGCCGAATACAACCCTGTAGTGCATAAGCATCCTCCTCCAAGGTTATTTAGTTAGATGAAGGAGCATCTTTCGAGTTGGTCCGAAGAAAATATTACAAACTGGGGGATTATGAGGGCTCATCGAGGAAAAATTGGGTCGCCATATGGTCTGGTGATGGATGAAACCTTTTTGAACACTTATGATGAGTTTTACACCAGTTATCAATTGATCACTTTCACTAGTATTGTACCTCAAAATTTTCAAAAATCCATCACTGAGGAAAGCATGGCCAAGGAAGAACACCTCGTGACCCAAGAAGTGCCACTTGAATAAGAGGAATACGGACAAGTTCCAGAGGAGCCACTACAGCGCAGGGCAAAAAGTAAGTGAGAAAAATTGCCCATTATATATTTATCCAAGAAGTGGAGGACTGACACAATTTCATCAAACCATCCCCTTGTAGTTTTGATTGTACAGACAAAGGTGTTGGAGGCTATTCCCTTGGTCCAGATAGAGCCTTTTAGACAAAGTGCCAAGATTATCAATATTGAGGAGGACATTGCGGTGGAACCAAAGGACCAGGCAAAAAATGAACCAGTATCACAACTTTCACCCTTGTTGGCTCAAACGATGCCAAAACTTGAAGGTACATTTTCTCTCTCTCCTCTTGTTCTTAAGCAGATAGTGACTGTCATTTCCCATCCTTTAGTTTTTTCTTCTATTTCACCTCCATTCGGTATGCCTTCCACCTCTATTTCACTCCTTACTTCTCAACCACCAGTCACCAACTCTCCCTCTTCTTCTCTTCTACTTCCCTTTCTTTTAGTTCTTTCGCATCCACCCCAAACTCATTTTCACTTCCTGTATCTTCCATTCCCATAACCTCCACTACGGTTGTAAGCATACAAGATCCTCCCCAAGTGAGTGACCATAGTTGAACCCCTTTCTTCCATACCCACCATCATCTCCATTCCATCAACCGCTCCCACTATGCCAATTTTTGCCTCCCTCAATCCAATTCCACAATAGGTTTGTTTACCTTTTATCCTATTTTTGGAGTTGCAGGTGTTATCCAAACCAGAGATGGAGGTTGTATTAGACAACCTATTGCAGCAAAGATCGACCAAGCTCACCTGAGTTCATCACAGTGGTTGAAGAGTCACAAAATAAGGGAGGCACTGGCGCCAGCAAAGCCATTGAAGAAAGTTGCTTTCAATCCTAGCACCATAGAGGCCCACACAATGAAAATGTTCCTCTAGGTCCAAAAGCCACAAGGAGAGATGGATTCGGGAAACTACACTTATGAGATCATCATTGAGGACCTTACAAAGATTGAAACTATAGATAATATGGGGAGCATTCAAGTAGATACGAGCTCCCTGTACCTGCATGGCGAGCACTACAAGAAGTGCTTTTTTGAGGGTGAGACTAAGATCGCTTAGTTGGAGGATATTTTGGTAAAAATTCGAGTACAATTGTAGTCTACAAAGTCAGAGGTGAATCTTTGGTAGAAGAAATCATAATATTTTGAGAAGACAGTTCAAAAGCACTAGGAGGCCAAGGAAGGAGCAAAAAAGCAGGTTGAGGCCTTGAAAGGCTAACTCTAGAGTTTACAGGATCAATTAGCCATGAAAGCAACACAAGTGATTGTTTTGACTAAGGATAAGGTCAAGGAGGCACACAACCAATTGCTAGTCGACTGTAAATCTATGGTGATGAAAGTGACACAAGTCCTCATGTACCTTTAGGAGATACAGACAATCGTTTCATATGGTCGGTATGTAGTGGAGTATTGCAAAAATCACCTGGAGTCCATATTGGTGAAGGTAATGCAAATTCAGATGTTGGCTAGATCAGATTTCAGATTCCATCCCATGAGTGACATGGCTCGATCTTGGAAAAGTGCTAAAGTTATATTGTCCCAGTATTTTTCTAAGTTGGACCAGGTTAAGGAGACTCGCAAGCTACTCAATGTGTTTGAATAGGAGAGAAGAATTTCAACACTCTACTTTAATGTAGTAGTTGATAATGGTTTTTCCTAGTTTTATTGTTGATGATACCTTCAAAATTGATGATTGGGACAAGCCTCTCATTAAGGACTATGTGCTACCTATTGGTCATCAAATCTGCCTAGGTAAGGATTTTGTGTAAGTGTATGCGCCCTAGACCTGGACCAACATTGAAAGGCCGAAGGGAAGAGATGCCCCTCATGCCAATGTTCGGAGAAAGGCCGGCTCCTATGCTAAACTACTTGGCTATTTTGAAGACAAGAGTGCAGGAAAGAGATAAAAGGGATAAGGGTTAGAGAAATAAAAAAAAAAGGTTAAGGGAAGAGGAATTGATGATTTAAGGTGGGAGAGAATAGGAAGCACGATCGCTAACAGATAACTTGAATAGCAGCAAGGAACACCAAAAGTAAAATGAAAGAAACGTAGTATTAACCTTCCTATGTATCCTTCCGAACGAGTTTCAGGACACTGTCCCCAATCGCACACCGGACGCAGAGTTCAGCATCCAGCATACAAACGAGGAGAGATGGAAGAATCAAGCAAGGCAGGCAACATAAAAGAAAGCCAATACAACACTTTTCTACTCCTATGTATCCTTCAGAACAAGTTTTATGACACTGTCCCCAATCGCACACCGGACGCGGAGTTCAGCATCCAGCATACAAACGAGGAGATATAGAAGAATCAAGCACAGAAGGCAGCATAAAAGAGAAGAATTGAGCTCAAAGTGTCTTAGTATTAATTGCAGGACATCAACTTATAGCAGCTTTCTAGCAGATAGTTCCCCCCCCTTTTTTCATTACAATACTTGGGTTTTTATAGAGGACCCTGGCCTTTGAATCATAATTACATAGCAAAGAAGAGTACACTCTCGAGCCCTGAGAATCGGCTCGCCGAGGCTCTTATGATCGAGTTTTCAAATCTGTTACCAAAACTGGTAACTACAATCGGGTCAACCATGGAAAGGTGCATTGATGAGCCGTCTAGACGTCCTTGGTCTTCGGGTGCAGTGCTCGAGTAGCCGCCATGTTCATCGGGTTCTCCATCATGGCTTGATACTTCGCTTTTGATTGCCAAAAATGAGCAGCGGGCTTGCTGGGCACAAAAAATTGCATTTATGAGGCACTTGATTACCTCGGGAAGATACCCGGCTTGGAACGTGTGCCCGTGAAGCGCTTCGCTAAGTTTTCATTCACCACTTCGCTTCGCAATGGTTCTGGGCCAAAGCAAAACTCCTCCTTGGATTATACTTCACAAAACTGAGCTTCGTAAAACTGCTTCAGGGATGGTTTGTGCCGAAGCATATCTCCTTCGCAAAATGGTCTTCTTCGTCCTTGCCGCTTCGCTGACAAAACTGCTTCATTGATGCCTTGGAGAAGTATTTCGCTGCGATCCTCTTCAAAATTGTGGTTCTGAGAGATTTCGACCGAAACACATTCCTGCCTTCAAAATGTTTCACTTTTTTGGCTACCAGAACTTCGATCGAAAATGCTTCGGGTGAAAACTAGCCGAAGTGAATGCTTCGCTAGGTTTTCTGCCAAAGTAGAAATGGTTCAGGAGTGAGGAGGCCCGAAGTAGATGCTTCGGCAACTTTTTGGCGAAGTAATATTCGATGTTCCTTTGGATTCTGCTTCGCTGGTGCCTTAGCCGAAGTGTTTACTGAAAATGCTTCAGGCCCAAAGTAGTTTTACCCTGGTCTAGACTTTTCTCATTTGACAAAGTTGCTCTTTTGAATGTCACTTCGGATGATTTCTGCCCGAAGCAGAGTTGCGAAATGCTTCGGGCCCGAAGCCCTTTTCATCGATCCCCTTGCATTTTTCTTCGACAAAACTACTTCACAACAAATCCTGCCCGAGTGCGAAGCTCTTTCTTTAGCAAAACTACTTCGCAAAATTTTCACCCGAAGTAGTGTTGGAAATACTTCGGGTGTGAAGCAGTTTCATTTTATTTGATGAAGCTCTTTTCTATAGTTTTTTTGGTAGCAAAGCTTTTTCTCTTTCTACTTTTTATACAAAGGGGTGGCTTTGAAAGCCAAAATTGCTGCAACTTTTCAAAATAAAAATAACAAAGCAAAAAAATTTACACAACACTATACAAAACTTGTTTCTTTTCTACCCCTTGAGAAATGTGACAAAATTGTCAACATTCTTGGTGGCTCGCGAGGCAACGAGCTCGTCTCGATGGGAGGACCCTTAGTCTTGATCCATTGGGCCAGAGTCCTTTCCCGATCCTTCTCCTCCTTCTTCCGCATCTTCTTTTTCTTCTGGGAGCGCCTCGGCAGTTGGTTCTCCTTCTTCTTTTGCTCCCTCTTCTTCTTAGTCCTCCTCCTCTAGTGCGGCCTCTTCTGGAGCAGCTTCTTGCGGTGGTGACGGGGCAAGACGCTCGTGGATTTTCTTCATCGTTCGGTGAACCTGAGACCAAGAATTTTTCAAGAAAGGTTCTTGATCTTACAGTGCCTTAATCAAAATACGAAACCGATCAATCAGCCCGATGTCAGCATGCTGGGCTCTGGTATATAGATCGTTTAGGCAGGACACTATCTTACAGTGTCTTAAGATGAAGTCGGTTATCTGCCCCTCTGATATCGGCTCCGCCCACCCGTCTATTTCTGAGACAACTCTCGAACTGAATCCAGACTGGTTTGAGCTCATCTTTAGTCAAAATATTTTTGTCATCGTCTGTGAAACTCGAGAAACCCAAGGAAGAAAGGTCCTGAAAATAATTCATTGAGGCACGCTGCTCATTGTTAAAAATTTCCTGGAGGCTTCTAGCTTTCTAAGCTTTTCGCACCTTAGAGAAGAAGGCGCGAACCGTGGCCTAGGCCGTGGACTAGTCCCTAGCTGTCCGGGTCATTGCAGTGACCTGCAGGTCCTGATATCTAGCATTCTGGACGTCAAAGGCCAACTTGAGTCAGCTCCTGGCTTTTTGCGTGACTTCATCAATAACCGGCCCTCCCTCGGCAATAGCACACTGGGCTTCGATGACATAGGTCAATATGGAAAGGGCGATGGAACACTGAGACCTGAAATTCTTAAGCAGGTGCGCGTGAATCTCCTTAATCCTGCTCCTATCAAACATCGATAGGTCTTCCTTCTCGTGCAGTTGAGCTTGCATTTACGTGACTTTGCCTTCAAGCTCTTTGGCCTTTAAATCATTTTTGGCCCGTCTCTGCGCTTGATTCTCCTTTGTATACTGGAGCTGTAGAATTTGCTACTTTAGAGCACGTGCTTCCTTTTTCATTGTTTTGCATTACTCCTTGGCTTCCGCCAACTTGGAGCGAACCCTTGCCAGATCTTCCTCTAGTTTGAAATTGGCGCTCTCTGCTTCGAATCTGTGCTGGTTTGCGATATTTGCATGTGCTCGAAAGGTTTCAATCCTAACGTGCATGGAAGCTAATTCATCGTCCACGTTCAAATGCTCTAGATCCTTAGACTTGTCTTGGTAATCATAATCCGTGGGAGTCATTTCATTCAGAGGCAACGCATTTTTCCACTTGAGCCAATGAGCGCCCTCTCTTCTTCCTTGCCTCTTTCAGCATCTTTTCAGTATTCTGGCGGGCCTGCGAGAGTTTTTTGGCTAGAGCGGTTTCTTTTATTATAGAAAATTGGGACTCAAATAAGGCTGGATCTCCAACCGAGGGGGTAAACAAATATAAGGAATTAATGGGGGATGCCTCACCAGAAGGTTCAGCGACGGGAGTGGCTGGGGCTTCGGCAAGTGTGAAAATGCCTTGTATGATGGGGGTGTGGGCCATGGGATTCGGTGTTAGAGGGCTATCTTCACTCTGGACTAAAGGACCAGCAGCATGAGTGAGAGAAGAAGCTTCAGAGGCTTTGTCTTGGCCGGATGACTCGGGTGAAGTGCAGATAGGCAAAGCATGAGGTGGACTTGGAACAACCATGGACTCAATGTGGAGGGGCGATTGACCTTGTGGGGGATGGTGAGAAAAACTTTCGGTTGGGGCTATAGTGGATATGTGGGAGGTGAGAGTTAAGGGTAGAGAACACGTACCTGCATGCCCTCCTGGCAGAGCGGTCGTGATGACTTCTTGCATAGTCGGCTCCTGATCGTCCTGGGCTTCGGTACTTTCGACCTCTAACACTTCCACTTCAAGTCCCCTTCTTGTTGGAGGAGCTCCTCCATATTAATGACGTCTAAGTCTGGGAACGTCTTGGTACTTGGTGGCTCCACACTCTCAATATTTGTTTTGATCGGAACCAGTGCAGGTTGTTCGGTAGGAGCGTTCGGATGCCCTGTGAGAGGTCATTTCGGGTGACTCGGAGGCATTTGATCTTGTTCTGGCCTTTTTTGCTTTTTCCTCTCCAATGCCTACTCTGACTCTTCGATACTTGTGTCCTCCGATGGCCTTTGTGGTAGTGCCCTTGGTGCACCCTCAGTTTTCTTCTGCCTCCCCGAGGCATCATTGGTCTTCCCTGGGCTTTCACCTGATCCTAGAGTGGCTGGAGGGACAAAGTCTACAAAGGATATGGACTTCCATGATCCGACATTGGATTCGTATACAATTGCGAAGTCCCTATCAGTTGCCAAGAGTTCATAAGAATTCATCTTTCGGCGATGGACTCTCATTATCCACCACTCCCTTAGCTGTTCCTCATCCCAGTTCTTCAATTCTTCCTTTAGATCGTCCTTGGATTTCCTCCAGAATGTGGAGTCTAGAGTTGGAAATGGGTACTGATCAGGATCTAACTCTATCTCCATGGGATAAAAATCATGCCAAGGAGGTAATGTTCGCACTTTCTCTAGATGCCACTCCAGATCTCTCCTGTTGGGATTGTTCCTCTGCTCCATTATCTCGGGGTGGGGGCAGACATGAAAATTTTTACATTTTAAGTGATCTTTCATCACCCCTATGGGATCATAAAACCACCTCTGCGAAATCTAGAGCAGGCCAAAATTAGCAAGCTTTTCTTCCAGAATGATTTTCTGCTTCAATGCGAAAACTTCAATCACTCCCATTCTAAAAGGAAAGTCACAAGTGTGTGCCCACTTCTGGTCGTGGCCGTAAACTTCATTGGTTGCGTCGCTCTACTAAGTGACCTCTAGCGCTAACTGGTACTCAGATGGCAAAATCGACAGCAGGAAGGGCTTTACCATGAAACCGAATAGGCGTATCACAAGCCCCTGTGTGAGTTGAAAAATATCCCCCTTTCTAGCCTGCACCACCCTATCTCTCAGATTGAGGGGCACCGAGGGCTTGACCCTGTCAACAATTGCATGGCAGGCCCAAAGAATTGTTGATTGAAAGAATAATAGGACTTTGACCTCAATAGGAGGCGAGTCCACTGGTATACAGGCAGAGGATTTCCATCCTCGCCATTTGATGTAATCGCAACATGGGGAAAATTTTGATATGTGCGATAAAAGAATAACCAGACAAGAAAAGAACATGGGCTGAAATGCTGCTTGTTACACTCCAAACCTAGCCGTCGGCTAGGTATTCCAAGAGTATAAAATTTCATATATATAGTAGTTAGATTATTCCAAATTAAATCATCCATTTTTCATTAATTACTTTCTGCATTTCGGCATTGCCTTTACGGCGGGATCTGCCCTCCTAGTGGCAAATATAATTTTATTTGTTTTCGTCTATTCGCAATCTCCGTTTCGATCGTTCTATTGTTCTATTTGTATGATTGGATATTAAATATTAATGTTTTTAAGAAATCCTGAAGGCGTAGCCTTCCAAGTGGTATCAGTCTAGCCGATTTCGGGAGCGCCTGCGTCCTCGAGCAAATCTAACTTTCGTCGCCTGATTCGTTCTTTTCTTTCTCCGCCTCCATTTTTTCATTTCGTTCGTTCGCACCTCCGCCTCCGTCCGTTCGAATTCTTGTCCAAATAACGCAAGCAACGGTGGCCAGGGTCTCAGATCGTCCTTCGTCGATTAAATCCGAACGCCAGATCGTAAATCACTCGCGGTCCAGCACAAATTTTCGTCAGCTGCGTCAACCAATCAAAAAATCGCAATTAAAATATTTACACCGCAAAAACTAAGGTTGTGATTTATTTTTATTCGCTGACGTCATCCGCTGTGCGTGGGGTTTAGTTTGATTTATCCCACATCGGGTATACAAGGTGCAAAATCGGGTTTAAATTGCGTTCGTCACACCTTCTACGGTGTGATTTCGGTCACGATCTCCTTCGCGTTGTCCACGTCGTGCCGTGTTATCCTTGCTGTCTGGTCCCCTCTTGCTGTCGTGTGGTCGTGTCTAGCGGTCCTGTTATCTGTCGTGTGTCGTTGTCGCGTCGTGCCATGTTGTCCTTGCTGTCTGGTCCCCTCTTGCTGTCGTGTGGTCGTGTCGCCCTAGCGGTCCAGCTGTCACTTCGTTTTGTGGTGTCGCGTTTCATCCTGTTGTGTCCAGTTGTCGCGTCATTTTGTGGTGTAGCTGTCACGTCATTTTGTGGTGTCACGTTTCATCCTGTTGTGTCCAGCTGTTGCGTCGTTTCGTGGTGTCGCGTTTCGTCCTATTGTGTCCAGCTGTCGCATCGTCCGTGGTTAATGATTAGTCCCGTATTGTGTCTTATTTCGTCAAGAAAAATTGTCCAAAATTGTTAAAAGTTTTCCACAAATTACAGTCAAGAAAAGTTGTCGAAAAGTTGTCAAAAGTCGTCAACAAATTGCAGTCAAGAAGGAGCCCCAATCCAAATTCAACTCCGCGTCGCAGTTGGAGCGGCAGGGTAGCGGAAACCAAATTTTTGGCTAAAATTCCGTCTCATTTTTTTTGGCAGTCAAAGTTCAAAAGTTCTTAAACAGGTTATGTTAACCAGTGCATGAGCAAAAAGTGGATCAAAGGATCTGACGGTCGATTATCAAGCTCGGAGACGACCAATAACAATGCAAGAAGACCTAATCGAAGCCCAGGTACAAAAAATTCTCTTTCTCCTTTCAAAATTGGTAGTTATAATCCACATCATCCACTGGTAGACCCTATGGCTACTAATCCTCCCCCAACTCATGAAAACATCACACAAGGAAACTCAAGTAACTCAGCCGTTTCCAACGATGATTCTCTTCGACTCTTACTAGAGGGTATGAACGAAATTGGTCTCCTCCTAAAAAACCTAGTGCAAGCACAAAACCAGCCTAATCCCAATATTAATCCCCAAAATCACTCCCATGCCCAAAGGAATGAAGAAAATGTCGATCCTAATGATGATTGGGAACAACAACGAGGTGATTCGGATAATTACAGGGATCGCTATCGTAGACAGCGGTATAACCAAAATCAAGAAAGGGACACGGGTTATCACCAACCGAGAGGCCCTAATAATAATTTTCCACGAATTGATATGCCCACTTTTGAAGGTCATGATCCTCGTGGTTGGATAGCCAAAATGGAAGGCATTCTTGACTTATATCAAATTAAGGAAATTGATAAAGTCCCTTTCGTCGCATCAAAACTAGGCACAGAGGCCTACCAATGGTTTGTATGGCTTAAACGAGAGAAAGGAGCTACTATTAATTGGAGAAAATTCACTACCTCTTTTTTAGAAAGATTTGATGAAGGAGCTACATCATCATACACAGTAAGACTGTTATCTCTTAAACAAGAAGGGTCAGTTAGCGAATTCGTTTTGGAGTTTACCAGTTTACTACCATACACTTTAGACCTAAGTCCCGACACAGTGGTAGGAGCCTTTCGCAATGGTTTGAAAGAAAATATTCGAGTGGAGGTAGACATGCACAATCCAACCTTGCTGAACGATTGTATAAGAATAGCCAAGCTGGCCGAGAAGAGACATCAGTTGTCTGCACGACGTGAAACTTATAGTCGTCCTTCGTATCGCAACAATTCCTTTCGTAGAAATGATCAACCATCAAGATATTTTTGCTATAAATGTCGCACTCATCACCCCAAGGAACAAGCATGTGCCCAAAAACAAAACTTTCATATTGAAGGTGATCAATGTGAAGGAGAAGAGGAAGAACCTTACCAACCAGAAGAACCTATGCCAGAAGAACTACCAAGTACTCTAGAAGAAAAAGAAGAGGATACAATGGCGATCTCCGTGCATGCCCTCATGGGTTTAACCGCCCACCATACCATCAAGGTACCAGGATTTCTTCGCCAGAAAAAGGTGAATGTGCTAATTGATTCTGGCAGTACCCACAATTTTATAGACATCAAAACAGCAAAAGCTTTGAATTTATTCATTAACTCTTCCAACAAAGACAAATTCCAGGTGCTAGTGGCTAACGGGGTGAACGCACAATGTGTTGGTCGCACATCTCAAGTTTCCATAAAAATGGGAACTTATTCCTGGTTTGGATCCCTTTTCGTCATGAATTTGGGGAACTCTGATGTCATTTTGGGAGTTGAATGGTTGGAAACATTAGACACGGTTAGCTTCAACTTCAAAAAATTATTTGTGGAATGGAAGGAAAACGGACGAGTCATTCGTTTACAAGGCATTACTACTCCTCCATCACAAATGGTGAGCTCTCATAGTATGGAAAAGTTGTTAAAAAAGGGTGGATATGGGTTTATAGCTCAAATTAATTGTTTGGAAAAACAATCTCCTGCAACTTCGGATATTACTGCTCCAGAGTTACAAGACATCATAACACATTACGAAGAGGTTTTTCAAGAACCTCAAGGATTACCACCTAAACGATCTCATGACCATGCCATCCATTTGATTCCAGGGAGTGTTCCACCTAACCATCGTCCTTATCGTTATCCTCAACCACAAAAGACAGAAATCGAATAGATCGTTCAGGATTTGTTGGATCATGGAGTCATTCGTCACAACACTAGTCCTTATTCCTCACCTGTAGTCCTGGCTAGACGAAAAGATAATTCTTGGCGTATGTGTCCTGACTTTCGTTCTCTCAATAAACTCACTATCAAGGACAAATTTCCTATCCCTGTCATCGATGACCTACTAGATGAGTTGCATGGTGCAAATTTTTTTACAAAATTAGACCTTCGCTCCGGATTTCACCAAATTCGTGTTAGAGAAGAAGATATTCCCAAAACTGCTTTTCGTACTCATGAAGGTCATTACGAATTTTTGGTCATGCCTTTTGGTCTCACCAACGCACCATCCACATTCCAAAGTCTCATGAACCAAGTGTTTCGTCCACTCCTCCGTAAGTTTGTGTTAGTTTTTTTTGATGATATTCTCATATACAGCAAAACATGGTCGGACCATTTACATCACGTGGATAAAGCCCTTCACATTTTACACAAAGAAAAGCTATTTGTCAAATGTTCCAAATGTTCCTTTGGTGTCCAAGAAGTCGAGTATCTTGGTCATATAGTTTCACATGAGGGTGTCAAAGTCGACCCCAATAAGATTAAGGCAATTCAAGAGTGGCCCTTACCTAAAACCATCAAGAAACTTCGTGGTTTTTTGGGTCTCACGGGCTACTATCGCAAGTTTGTACGAAATTATGGTAAGATTGCAGCACCTCTCACCGCACTCACAAAGAAGGATGCTTTTCGTTGGTCGGAAGAGGCCACTCAAGCCTTCGAAGCTCTTAAGAAAGCCATGTGTACAACTCAAGTATTAGCAACTCCCAATTTTCACAAACCATTTATTATCGAATGTGATGCATCAAGAACAGGAATTGGGGCTATATTAATGCAAGAAGGTCATCCGTTGGCATTTGAAAGTAAACAGCTTTTCGAGAAAATTTTGGGAAGATCAACATACGAAAAAGAAATGTTGGCTATTCTTCACGCAGTAGAAAAATGGAGACACTACCTACTCAGTAGCCGCTTCATTATAAAAACAGATCATAGTAGCCTCAAACATTTTCTTGAGCAAAGGTTTTCATATCCGGAACAAAATAAGTGGTTAACCAAACTGTTGGGCTATGATTTTGTTATCGAATACAAGAAAGGGAAGGAAAATATAGTCGTCGATGCACTGTCCAGGAAATATGAAGATGAAGTAGTCATTAACGCTATTTCAGGTCCTTGCTCCCAATGGGTGAATCAATTACAAGATGAATGGTTGTCCAATAGCGAAACTGCTCAGATACTTCAAGAATTATCTATAGGGTCCTCTAAACACCCTTTGTTCTCTTATGAAGATAAAATCCTCCGAAAGAAGAACCGCATTTACATTCCACACAATTCAGAACTCAAATCGAAGATCCTCGACGAATCACACGCCTCTCCATCAGCAGGACATTCAAGATTTTTGAAAACATATTTAAGGGTCAAACAATCATTTTGTTGGAAAGGATTAAAAGCAGACGTCAAACAATGGGTAGCGAGAATGTGAAGTTTGCCAGACGCAATAAAGGAGAAACAGTCAAATCACCAGGATTGTTACAACCATTACCCATCCCCGAACGACGGTGGGAACATATATCCATGGATTTTATTGAAGGTCTTCCAAAGTCGAAGGCAGGACAGTAATCTTCGTCGTCGTAGACCGGTTATCCAAATACGCTCACTTTCAGGCTTTACAACATCCTTTTTCCGCAAGCAAGGTGGCAAAGGTATTTATGGATTCAATTTTCAAATTACATGGTATGCCAAAAAATATTGTAAGTGATAGAGACCCCATCTTCACTAGTAACTTTTGGCGGGAATTATTTCGACTTAGTGGTACCAAATTGAACATGTCTTCAGCCTACCATCCACAAACAGATGGCCAAACAGAAGTAGTTAACAAATGTTTGGGTACGTACTTAAGATGTTTTGCTCAAGATAAACAATACCAATGGAGCCATTGGTTAGCATTGGCAGAATGGTGGTACAACACTTCTTACCATTACTCAATTAAGATGTCTCCATTTGAAGCATTGTATGGCACCAAACCTCCAACAGTCGCAGATTACGTACAGGGCTCATCCAAAGTAGCCAAAGTGGATGATTGGTTCCAACAAAGGCAGTCTACACTCACCATCCTCAAAGAGAATTTAGTCCAAGCACAAAATCGTATGAAACAACAACAAGACTTGCACCGATCAGAGAGAACTTTTGATTTAGGTGATTGGGTTTTTCTAAAGCTGCAACCTTACAAACAATCCTCGTTAAGGATAAAATCCAGCCAAAAGTTGGCTCCATGATTCTATGGTCCCTAAAAAATTGTGCGCCGCATTGGAGAAGTAGCCTATCAATTAGAGCTACCTACATCATCACGAATACACCCGGTATTTCATGTTTCATGTCTCAAAAAAGTAATTGGTCAGAAAATACAAAGTCAATCAGAATTACCAATGCTCGATGAGGAAGGACGCATACATCTCCAACTCGAAGATATACTACAACATAGAATCCGAAGACTGAGATCACGTCAGATTCAAGAATTTCTCATTAAATGGCAAGATTTACCAGAGGAGGATGCCACATGGGAACCTGAAAGTATCTTCCAGACATTTCCAGCTTTGAGGACAAAGCTTTCCGAGGAGGGGAGTCATGTTACACTCCAAACCTAGCCGTCGGCTAGGTATTCCAAGAGTATAAAATTTCATATATATAGTAGTTAGATTATTCCAAATTAAATCATCCATTTTTCATTAATTACTTTCTGCATTTCGGCATTGCCTTTACGGCGGGATCTGCCCTCCTAGTGGCAAATATAATTTTATTTGTTTTTGTCTATTCGCAATCTCCGTTTCGATCGTTCTATTGTTCTATTTGTATGATTGGATATTAAATATTAATGTTTTTAAGAAATACTGAAGGCGTAGCCTTCCACTGCTCCACTCCATAAGTCTTCATTGTGGTGAGCCGTGTGTGCAGGTTTCGGGATACCCATTCTGCCCAGTCAAAGAAGACTGGATTGGTGTTTGGCCTCGAAGCGTCGGGAGCATAGAACTCCCCTCTGGAAATACACTCGGCCAAAGACACCTGCCAAGGGTATACCGAAGTATCAGTTGACAAGCCCACCATCCATGCAATGATGGAGAAGATGTTCGTGTTCTTGAAGGCCTCCAAGGGTAGGGGCATTTGGGGCGGTTTGCCTGAAGGAAGCTCGCTTTTGAGATTTTCTCGGAGGAATTGCAGCACGTAGTTGTTCAAGGTAAACTTCTTCGTTTGTTCGCTCAAAATGATGTTGCGAACTGTATATCCCTTCGGCGGCCCCTGCTACGGTGTGAAAGCTGCTTGCATGTCCTCCTTCAGGATAGAGAACAACTTATGGCCAGCGGCATTCAGCACTTGCCTGGAAGTTGGTTGGTAGTTCTGTGCGATGGCGTAAATCAGCTCAGGGCAATAGTGCACAGGAGGGGTCAGATAGCAATAGATTTGGGAGTAATACACGGTGGCTCTCTTTTTTTTTGGCATGAGCCAGCTCTTCATAAAAATCAATAGTGTACCTGAGCTCGGCTATGCTTCTTGAGAGTTTCGTATCTTTAATTTTCTCCCACCTGTCAATTGGTGGCTCTACAAGTTGTTCATCTTTGGATTCCTCTCTTTCTTCCACAACTTTTTTTTATGGGCGGAGGCTCGGATTGATCTTCTTTAGTCTCTGCCTTTTTTCTTCCGAACTTTTTGCTTTTTCGAGAACTGTTGCTTCTGGTTCCTTTCCTTTATGGGTAGAACTTTTCTTCCCCATGTTGTATAATTATGGCAGCAACACCAGCAGCGCAGACTATTTCGGCGTCAAGGAGCTTCTCGACGAGTGGCAGCAAAATTTGTGGACGAGCAATGTGCCTTCAATCTTGCACTTTCAAATAACCTTTTCCTTGCTAAAGCCTGCATTTTATAGCCTTAAGGGGCGACTACCCCTATTTATGGCTCTTGCCATAATTAAACCTATGCTAGCGGCCTAGGAAATTATTGCGCCATCTGATTGGCTATCTGAAGGCATCGCATGTGGAGCTACGTGCCCTAATGATTATATCTTGCATTGGAAGCACATCTCGTACTCGAGTGTGAGCCCTTTTCCCAATTGAATTGCCTCGGGATATATCCCGCCACCTTCGTCTTAAATTCGTCCGCTTCGAGCTCTTTTCAAGGTGGTGGTCAGCACATTTCTCGATACGTGCTTTAAATGCTTTCGTCCTACGCATAATTGGTTCGGCAAAGCTTTGGTCAAACTTGGAAATGCTTCGCAACAAACTTCTTCTTCGGGCTGATCTTCTGCGCTTCGGGCCCAAGGTACTTATCCTTCTTCATGCTTTGCGAGGACCACTTACCGAAGCTTGCGCTTTTGAAAATTACTTCACAAAATTTCTACCCGAAGTGGTTGCTGGAAATGCTTCGGGTGCGAAGCTCTTTTATGCCTTTGTTTGAACTTTGGTTCGGCCCTTTACTTCCTCGCAACCGTTACTTTGGGAAAAAATTTCCGAAGGAGATTACCGAATTTTTTTTTTTTTTTTTTTGAAAACCCCTTGTGTAATGTAACAAGAGTGTCAACCTTCTTAACGGCTTGTGGGGCAACGAGCTTGTTTGGGTGGGAGAACCTTTAGCCTTGATCAATTGGGCCAGAGTCACCTCCAGTTCCTTCTCTCCTCTCTCCCTCTGGGAGCACTTCTGTATCTGGTTCTCCCTCCTATTTTTGCTTCTCGAGACGCATTCAATTGATTCTGGCTGAATTCTTGTATCTCGCCCCTTGGGATACAAAAAGGGCGCAAAAAGGTGCCCTCCTCATTCTCAGGCCTTACCGCTTGAGACTGCTCTCCTTGGACTACCTCCTGATGGAGATTGCAAGCAGCCACATTGTTCATTGTTGGGTCAAAGCTTGCATATTCCCATTGTTGTTCTTGGGCAAAATTTGTTTCTTGAAAGCCTCCGAATGACTGCATCTCAAACCTATGCTCGGTACGAGGAGTCTGCCATGATGAATACTGCGTAGGATAGCCAGGGGCAGTGAACAGTTATGGGTTTTCTCCCCACTGCCACTTTCCAGATAGGAACAAGAGTTGTTCTGCTCGTATTGCTTCCTCAAATATCTGAGGAAATCTTCGTTCCCCTGATTGTAGTAAGAGAAGGCGCATGTCCGGGTGAAAGGCACGAACATAGAAGAGGTGAGCTTGGGCATGCGTCGGTTGGATCTCCACTGGAATGCTCTTCCAACTTCTACAAAATCGGACATTGAAGTCCGTGATGCTCTCCAGAGGTGCTCTTATGATAGCGAATAGATCCATCAAAAGCTAGGAGGGATCTTGAGAGCCGTTGAATGTCTTGATCAAAGCTTCAACTAAATCGATCCACGAGCAGATGCTTTCATACTCGAGTAATCTGAACCACCGCATCGCTTCTCCTTCCAGAGACATGACCATAAGTCTAACCATGACATCTTCATGGATTATGTTGTGGAGTTTTTCCAATGCCGCAACATCTTTAAGGTGCCTTTGGGCCATTCCCTTAGCGCCATTGTATTTCGCCAATGTATGCAAGGCTCCTCTAGGAATTTTATGATAACCTTGAAGATTCAGAGGGGAACAAGCATTCCAACTAGCTTTTTCTCTTTCTACTTTTTATACAAAGGGGTGGCTTTGAAAGCCAAAATTGCTGCAACTTTTCAAAATAAAAATAACAAAGCAAAAAACTTTACACAACACTATACAAAACTTGTTTCTTTTCTACCCCTTGAGAAATGTGACAAAATTGTCAACACTACCCTTGATGAGAAAACTTACACGTATTGAATCTGGTTTATTAGAGCTTAGCCAATAAGTGAATTACATTGATATGGAGCAAGTGGAGACTTTCAGGTACCTTGTGGATTCACCTAATGGCCTAGAGCTGATCAACGAAGATGCTTGGACTAAGGCCATTGCAGTGTACTAGACTATAGTCGTGAATCTTTCATAGGAAGAGGCTACAGAGAAGGAGGCAGAGGAGCAAAATTTCAAAGCAAGCAATAAGCAGTCTGATACACTGAGCAGAGCTGACACTTGAGCCCAATGGATAAAGGCCTGGGTTGATTGCATCCATGCAAGTTGGATACCCTGAGAGCCACCAGAAATATTGGTTTTTTTGTCGCATTGCCACATTAATAATTTTTGTTTAAATTTTGTTGACATTTTTTATTGTAAGAAAGGCAAAGTATAATGAATAATGTAACACTTTAGATTTTTGCCAATATATATTTTGTTGCAATTATTTTTGTTTCAATCCTCTCCCTTTAAATTTTCATGGACACTGCACCGGGAAATAATGGAGTTTTAAAAAAATAGAATTAATGGCATGGATAAAAGGAACAGAGAAATGAAGTTAAATGTTATAGAGAGCAAAGAGCATCAGCAGCACCAACAGGAAAAGAAATAAAAGTGAGTTCTCCTCGAGAGAGAGGCGAAAGTCATTTTCGCCCTCCTTGGGGGCAAAAAATAATAGCATAAGTGATTGTGCCTTGAAAAGGGTCCAAGGGAAGAAAATGAGTTCAAAAGATGTGTTTTCGCCTGAAATTAGCATAAAAAGGTAGTTTCGCCCATCCTTGGGGTGAACATCAATTTAAAATAGAAGCGGGTGAAATATTGTGGTGCCATGGAGTCAAAAAGCACCAGCATGAACTGGTCAAAGGAAAGTTCACCCCAAACGAGGGGCAAAAATCATTTTTGCCTCTCTTTGGGGTGAAACTTAATTTAAAATGATAGCGATTGTGGACACAGCGATGGTAAAACAAGAGCAAAAATTTAAGGTTCGTTCATCCCAAAGAAGGGACGAAAATCCTTATTGTCTCTCTTTGGGGTGAACGTTGTTTTGAAACAGAAGTGACCATATCAGCCAAAAGAGGTAGCAAATTTCATGTCAAAAAACCCCTTTCACCCCAAGAGAGGGGTAAAACTCCCGGTCACCTCTCTTTGGGATGAAACATAACATGAAGAGGAGTTTAAAATATAAGCGCGTCATGGGCCCGATGTGAATGAATCAAAGCAGGTTATAAAGAGGGCTTTCACCCCAAAGGAGGGGTGAAACTCATTATCACCTCTCTTTAGGACGAAAGGGTAATGTTGAATATTTTCAAGGCAAGGGAAAGGATAGACGTAGTGGGGCCCTCCTTCAAAGTGTTTAATGGTTTTGTTGTGGTGAGGCAAAAATTAAAACAACGTCGATCAAAATTAAAAGTGCCCCTATTGAGAGGTGCCACGCAGTTTCACCTCTCCAAGAGGTGAATGAATATTTTTAAACAAATTTCGGGTGAAAGAATATTATAATGCAACCGCTAATAATAAAAGTCGACGTCTCCTCTCGAAAGGGGTGAAGCTAACAAAATGTTTTTGTAATACATATTGTTATTTTCTTTGGGAGCAAAATCACCAGAACATTGAGAAAATTGCTTAACCTATTTTGTATATTATTTAAGCTATGACTATCCTAAGGTCTAGTTAATGCTTAATTGAATAATTTTTCAATCATATTTTGTGCAACTCTATTTTGCATCATTGGCATCAGAGCCATACACCGAAGGTCAGATTTTTTTTGCCACCACACTCTACTCGAGCATGGCGACAGGTGCATCCGTAGGTCAACCCCTGGCCAGGTCAATCTGACCTGCCAAGGCCTAGGCAAAGCGCTCACTGGCCAGGTCAGATCGACCTGCTAGTCGTAGGCGGGCCTGCGGGCCACCTTGGCTAATGCCAACGTGGTCAAGCTGATCACACGAGCTAGGCGATCGCCATCTTAGCGGTCGATCGATCGAGCCCGTAGTCGATAGAGATTGGTTGTCGATTGAACCTACAGTAGCAGCCTTGAGGCGCAGTCGCCTCGGCTCTCACATAGGAATCCATGGCCCGTAGAGCCACGTGGCCCAAGAGCCACATGGTAGAAGCTCAGGAGAGCCAAGAGGGCAGGAGTGCCCTCCCCTCCCAGCTGGACACGCAGGACCCAAATGACCTCAGGATCTGCAAGGGCAAGAGGCCCTCTGATCCCTAACAAATGGACCCATTACCTAGCACCACCTGGTGAGATCTAGACTCTGCACACACCCCGAGGTGCTACTTAGATTGACTCTGCTTGGACTACGAGCCCACCCTTGGCACCATTTTGCGATATCCAAAAGGGCGGGTGACTCTCGTCGATTACCCATAGGCAATCGATGTTCAAAGGGCAATCTGTGACCTATATGCCCTTTGCATCCCATTCTGGGATGCATGTGGGATAAATCCCACAAAGGCACTTGAGCACCGCGGCCACCTTAAGTAGCCATCGCGTCGAGGTGATCCCAAACCGGTCGGTGGCTCGGTTGGTTAGCGCTATCGCCTAGCACCGCGGAGGCACCAGTTCGATTCCCCCACACTCCAAATTAACAGGTTTTTAATCGCCTAATTTTTTTTTCAATTTTCTAAAGTTTTTTGCGCCTTAAAATATATATTTTTTTATAATTTATTTTTAAATTGGCATAAAATATTCAATTTTTAGTCAAATTGGACCATTCTTTTTCCATTTTTTTCCTAAATTATAGAAATTTCATCTTAAATACATATTTTTCTACTTTATCAAACTTAGATAACTTGAAATCCAAATAAATAAATTAAAAAATATGCTTCAACATTTTTTTTTGCAATAAATTCCTCATAAGTTCTATAGTTTTCTTCATTCATTTTTGGAGATATAAGACATAGAAACTCAAAATTTCTATTGCAAAACACATAGCATGCCATGATCGAGGAAGCATAAAGGTCATCTCATTTTTCACAAAACTTCAAACTTTGCTTTTGTTCTCTCCTTCAAGAAAGGAGACATAAAACATAAAATAGCAATTTTTTTGTTGTAAACTTGAGATCCATACAAACCTATTTTTTTGCTCCTCATGCTAAATTGTTGAAGACAAAGACCAAATTCATGTGTCGAATGGTCTGGAATTCTTTCAAAAGTGGGTCGTGTGTCAACTTGTCTTGAAAGGAGTGCTCGAATTTTTCAATTTTGTAAAAATTAAGGGGGGATAGAAGTCATATTTTGTGATTCTATTTTTTGCAAAGTTGTAAAGAGAAAGGGGGGATATTTCAAAGTAAGAAAGGTGCATTCTTTATTATAATAATTTGGGTTGCTCTCTTGTTTTGATTATTGCACTAACCATCAATTTTTATGTGTGCAATTAAACAATCATATAAAACATTGAAGTAGCATTTCAGAAACACAAATTTCACTAAAATAGTGCTACACCTTGCACAGGTTTCACAAGTCAATTTTTTACCCCCCATTAAAGGTCAAAATTCAAACACCTTGATTCACTCTCTTTGTTTGGCTTAATTTCATCAAACTTTCCATCCTTCTTTAAGGGTGTTAAGGGAGGTGCCATTAAATATCCTAGAGAGCAAAATCAGAAGTCTTTCAAAACCTACCCCTTTAATTTGCTCTATTTTTTTTAGCTTAAAATCCTCAAAATTTTCATCCCTTGTTAAGGGTGTTAAGGCAGGTGCCATTAAATATCTTAAAAGAACAAATTAAAGATCTTCCATATACTCTTTTGAGGGTATACTACAAGATAAAGTCATCTTAGTCCTATCAATTTGAAACCTTCACCATGGCCATGATCAACAAGTATCTCACTCAGAGGCAAATCCTCAAAGGTTCAAATTATTCTGCCTACAAAACTAAGATGAAAGCCATTTTAACTATAGAGGAGATGTGGGGAATAGTGGATGGCACTGATTCTAGACCCACATCGGCGAGAGCGAGATCAGACAACATATGATAAAAAGGATAAAAGATTTTCCTTATTAATCTTGCTAGCTATTACTGATGACATACAACCTCATATAAGTGAAGCTAAAAATGGTAAGGAGGTATGGAATGCCTTAGCAACCATTTTTGAAGGAAATAATCAATCAACAATTCTTAACCTTCAAACACGGCTTCATACTCTTCATATGAAATCTGGAGAGATAGTAGAGCTATTCCTCTGCAGAGTCGTAGATATAAAAACAAAACTGCAAGCCTTAGGAGAAAAAGTGGAAGACAATGTCTTGACCTCAATCATTTTAAGGGCTCTTCCAGACTCATATAGAATGTTGATCACTTCACTACAAGTCTCTGGGAGGACAATGATTTTTGTAGAGTTGGTAAATTTGCTTCAAACTAAAGAAGCTAATCAACTCCAAAGAGATGAGGCATCCAACAATGCACTTTTCTCAAACAAGCAAAGTGGAAAGAAAAAGTGGAATCAACATAAAGGATCTTCTTCTAACAAAGACAAGGGTAAAGGAAAAGAGATTAAGAAGAAGAAGCAATATTGTAAAATTTGTGATAAAGACACTCATGAAACCAAAAGATGTTAGTTTAAGAATAAACCGCCCAATGAACAAGGACAAAAGAAGGGAAAAGGTAAACCAAAGAACAAGAATAAACAGTAACAGGGACATATTGTCGTTGAAGATTCTAGTTCGGACTTTGAACGAGCACACAAAGTGCTTATGACACATACAGACTACCCTCACAAGGATACTGTTTGGTACATAGATTCAGGTGCTAGTAAACATATGACTGACGATAAGTCCTAGTTTGAGACATTTGAGGCTCGAGAAGGTAGACCGGTAATCATAGCTAATGATCAGACCTATCACGTTTAGGGAGAAGGAAGTATTTTTGTCTCCCTTCCAGATGGAGAATGTAAGATTCAAAAATTTCTTTATGTATCAGGATTGAAAAATAATCTCTTGTCAGTTACACAAATCTTGGACAATAACATGAATGTCAATTTCAAAGTGGACAAAGAAAAGAAACCTTGCTTTATCACTCAGAAAGGAAAACAGATAGAAATAGGTTCATAAAAACATGGTTTTTTTATCTTAGATGCAATTACCTCTACACATACTGCAATGGCAGTAACCACAAAAGAGGCCACTTCTCTATGGTATAAGATATTTGGGCATCTAAGTTCAGGGTATTTACTAGAACTCAGTAAATATCAAATGGTGAAAGGACAGCCTACTCTTTCATCTATTTTGCCAGTGTGCTCAGATTGCTTTTCGGAAAGCAACATAGAGTACCTTTTGAACCTAGCTCCTTTCGAGCTAAGGTACCTTTGGAGTTAGTTCACACAGATTTGTGTGGTCCTATGTCTACTAGTTATGGAGGAAAAATATATTTTCAATTGTTTGTAGATGATCACTCACGGAAAATGTGGGTCTTCTTCTTGCAGTTGAAGTCTGAAGCATTTGACTATTTTTAGTAGTTCAAGAAGCTTGTTGAAAAAGAATCAAGATGTTTCATAAAGACCCTCCGTTCAGATCGAGGGGGAGAATACACATCAAAATAATTTTCCTCATTTTTGTTGAAACATGGGATAAACAGATAATTAACAACAGCCCATTCTCCTCAGTCAAATGGATTTGCTGAGAGAAGAAATTGTTCCATTATGGAAATGGTTCGATGTATGCTTAAGGGAGCCAATATTGAGCACATATACTGGGTTGAAGTTGTAACAACTACAATATATCTTCTAAATAGGGCACCCACACGGGCTCTTGAAGGTATGACTCCTCAGGAAGCATGGAGTGGAAGGAAACCCTCCATATCTCATCTATGAGTATTTGGGTGTAAGGCTTTTATGCATATACCTAAGGAGAAAAGAAAGAAGTTAGATGAGAAGACCCTACAGTGTGTTTTTCTTGGATATGATGAATTCTCAAAAGGCTATCGATTGATAGATCCATTCACCAAGAAAATACATGTTAGTAGAGATGTAGTGTTTGATGAAGCTTTCACATCTAACACTACATCAATATACCTGGAAGATGAGGAGCAACAACCACTTCCTCCTCCACAATAGAAAAATCCTCCAAAATGGTATACAAGTACTATGAAAGATTCTAAACTCACTTCACCACCATATCTCACTCTCAATCGTCCAAAGATATGAAGTATGTATCGACAGAGAACGACAGAAGCATCTACTTTAGTTGATGATCTTTGTGTATATTTTCAAGAGCTTTCTATTGATAAAGATTTAGAAAGTGGAAATGATATGGAAATTGATGAGGAGAGGGTTTACATGTCTTCATATGATGAAAATGAACCTTCTACAGTTGATGAAGCACTTAGTCAACCTCAGTGGAAGGCAGCTATGGATGCTGAACATAAATCCCTCATTAAAAACAAAACATGGAAGCTGGTCGATTTGCCTAAAGGAAAGAAGCCCATAGGCTGCAAATGGTGTTAGGAAGCAAGAAAAATAATTCAATTAAGGTTCCAAGTAATATAGGTTACATTAAGCTGCAAATAGCCCGTAGATATAGGATCTACTAACCTATTAGAGCTAGAAATAAAACTAGCACTAACTATAGGCTAACCAAATGATTCCTAATAACAACATAATGTAATAACAGCTACTATACGCTAACATACCCCCTTATTACATTATTTGGGTAATAATATAACTACTAGCTATGCTAACATCCCCCCTTATAACAATTTTTGGGTAAAGGATATAACTTCCCCAATACAGTGAAGAAGAAGAGAAATGAAATAATGGTGGCTCGTGCTTTGTCTTCGGCTCTGGCTCTGGCTCTGGCTCTAAGCATACCTCTGGAATTGTACCTCTGGGTCTATCTCGGGATCTGCCTGTGAAACTGCCTCTGGATCATTACCTCTGGAACTTTGTCTCTGGGTATGTCTTTAGGTCTGTCTCTGGGTCATTATCTCTGGGACTGCCACTCGGTCTGTCACTGGATTTTCCTCGGGGTCTACCATAGGTTTTACCTTTTCGGTAGAAGCCATACAACATTTCTTTCATCATGGTCCATTGTGTGAGATCTTTCCATCCACATTCAATATGAACCTTGTTGGCCATTTTTACTTTGTACCAACAACTGGAAGAAGAGTGATTCGTACATCCACATGAATCACAAGGATGTAATCTCCAACACTTAGCTGCAACATGTCCTGTCTTTCCATAGTAACTACAACAATGCTTTTTAGGAGTTGTAGGAGATTTAGATTTTACAAACATAGAATTACTGGTACTTGCATGTCCAGTATAGCCAAGGCCTTCATGCTTTGCCCTGACACTTAGCATTATTGGAGATTTAATGCCTTGTTCCTGTTTACCTAATCTCTCACCATTGAATCCCATTTTCCTCATCATTTTGGAACCAAATCCTTTGGTGTGTTTTTCAAAACACCCAATTTCATCATCTTCATCAATACTTTTAACAATATTGCATTTGTTGCTATTGATGAGATTATGGAGTTCATTTTTAGGAAGTTCAGTTTTTAAGTCACTAGTGTCACAAGAAAAATTTGCTACTGTGATGAGATCACCTGTGCTACAACTGATATATGCCATCATAGGCATGAGGTCGCTTGTATCACAACAAGCATTTGCCACCATGGGCTGAAGATCACTTGTGTCACTACAAGCATCGACCATTAGGGGTTTGACCTTTGATTCCTCACTAATGTCCCTTTTCTGTTGTGCTTTGTCAAGAGCATAAAATGACATGAATATGCCCATTATAGCACCAATAGGGATTAGAACACCATTTTTCTGCATGTCTCCACAAGACGCAGAATCATTGATTATGGCATTTACACCACTCCTTAGTGTACGAAATGTGCCATCTTTATAATAATCTATCCCTTCCAGGTGTGCGGAAAAACATGGGCCTTTAACTGATTTAACAACATCATCAGTTGGTTTTGGGATAGTTTTCTTCTTTGATCTACCCATTCTTTTAAGGTGTCGGTCACAGCCGAAAATGCACCTTTTACAATGAATTTTGCAAATGTAAATTTGACTAAGGTGTCGGTCACTGCCGAAAATGCACCCTTATAAGTCTTCCCCCTTTGGATTTGCAAAATTATATCATGCCTTTGTGGAGAGAAAAATGTTATTCCCCCCCTTTAGTGCAAAAAAATGCAACAATTAAGCCTCAAAAAAGGCTCTTACAAAGCTTGCCCCATAGGCAGATTAGCACAATATATCACCAAAAAGCTCTTACAATTCCTCCCTGTGTGAAGTACTTCAAACAAAAAAATTGCTATTTATGAAGTCTAAAAAAATAGGGTTGGAGGTTTGATGATTTTATGCCTCTTTGATTGCTTTGATGGTGGAGAGAAAAAATCTATCCCCCCTTGATTTTTGAAAAATAATCCCCCTTTTGTTTTGAAATATGTAGGAGGAATATTCTAAGGTGCATAGGAATTAAAACTTGAAGTTTGATTTTTGAAAAAAAAATCTAATTAAAAAACAAAACTTTATAAGAATTAAATATGATTGTTCTTAATTAAATTTCGAAGAAAATAATTAAGAATTTAAAAATATTTAATTAATCAAATAAAGGTTTGTAATATTAAAAATTTAAATTTCAAAAAAAAATCAAACTTAAGTAAAATATTTTATACCTTGCACTCGGTGGGAATGGAACCCCCGATCTACCCGCTGCTAGCCTCTCAATTAGTGGTCATCGACCACCCCGGCTACCACTGCCGGTGGGATGTAGAGAGCACAATGTGCTCTTTGTCTTCTACGTCTCCGCGAGAGCTTGCCGAGTGGTCGGCTCTTTCGAGAGGCACTGCCTTCTCTGCGCGATGGAGTGAGGATGCAAAGAGCGTTTCGCCACCCTAGTTGTGCCGCTACACCGGTGACTCCTTCACACCGGTGACTCGTCCACACATAGTGGTTGGCACCGCTTTCTCCACCAACAACTGCGTTGTGCTGCTTCTCTCCACCAAAAAAAAATCCCTGCGTCTCCGATCAGATCATGGAGTCACGCATCAGAGCTGCAATCGATGATTGTTGTTGTGGATCGTCGTCCACCAGCAACAGCAAAAACAAATGTTTGCTAACATTAATCAAATCAGCACGTATTGCAAGAGCGTCAATCAGATTGACCCTCCAATGAATCACCACATGATGGCGTTTTGACCTCTGGCCCCTTTCGGCTTCGGCTTAGGGAGAAAAACAAAACATCTTTGGGTCGGGTCTGTAGAATTTCTCATCTGCAAATGCCGCTACGTCCTTCGATAGTTGCTTCTACTAGGAAGCCTACGATGGTTTTTCTTTCCAATGCACTCCCTATCGGAAAAAAATATCACGGATGCACGGGGATGGCATTGTCGCTGCGCTGGTGGCAGAGGTAAGCTGTAGGTATTGCAATCAATTATCCCACATGTGTCGCGTCGCAGCACTAGGGAGGCTTTAAAATGGAAAAGCCTTCCCTATGTTAGTGTCTACCTTTGGGTAGACTATACTACCCTCACCCTCGCACAAGATCTACCGGTTTGTCCCGTCGCTAGATATTTGTGGATAATTTTGTCATCGGGTTGCTTTCAAGTCCAGATCCGCCCGAAGTCAGTCCCCCCGATCCACCACTCGTCCAGTAGGTTGCCTAGTGTTGTCTCCATCGTGGTTGTCCTCCGTGTCTTCCACTATCACTGTCACGATCAGATTTGACCGCCATTCTTAACCCTCCGTCCAGGTCACACTGAAGATCCAGCTAGTAGAACTAACAGTCGTGCTGTCACGTCTAGTCTCCTAGGATCTGTCCGGCTTCAGTCTCACCGAGATCTAAGTGTTAGTGTCTAGGTCAGGTAGTCCAGGTCTGCCCTCAGTGTCACCAAATAGGTCCAGTTTCTCGTGTCCTCCACTCACATCCAGGCTAGGATCGAGTATGCAGCAGGTGACCAGATCCCCACTCAGCTCTCCAACTACAAATGAGCCTAGAGCCACATAGGCTCTGATACCATGTTAGAAAGCAAGACAAATAATTCAATTAAGGTGCCAAGTAATATAGGTTACATTAAGCTGCAAATAGCCCGTAGATATAGGATCTACTAACCTATTAGAGCTAGAAATAAAACTAGCGCTAACTATAGGCTAACCAAATGATTCCTAATAACAACATAATGTAATAATAGCTACTATACGCTAACAAATGGGTTTGCAAAGTCAAATATAAGGCAGATGGTACCATAGAAAAGCATAAGGCCCGTCTTGTGGCAAAGGTCTATGCTCAAAAGGAAGGCCTTGATTATGAGGAAACCTTTGCACCCACTACAAGGATGACCACCATTCGATTTCTTTGTGCTATGGCAGCACATTTCGGATGGAAATTACATCAAATGGATGTAAAAAGTGCCTTTCTAAATGGTGACTTAAAATAAGAGGTATACATGACTCAACCTCTAAGATTTGCTGAGGAAGGCCATGAGCAACAAGTTTGCAAGTTGGTCAAATCATTATATGGGCTCAAACAAGCCCCAAGAGCATGGTACATTAAAATGGATAGTCACCTACTGCAGCACGGATTCAAGAGAAGTCCATCTGATGCAAATCTCTATATCAAGAACACATGTTCTGAAATAGTGATTCTTTTATTATATGTAGATGATCTGATCATCATAGGCAATTCAGAGACATTGATCAACGCCATGAAAGATGACTTGAAAGAGTCATTTGATATGACAGATCTCGGACTTCTCCACTAATGTCTTGGTATTGAGATAGAACAGAAAAAAATCATCTTAGGGTGACTCAGAAAAAATATGCCAAGATTTTAGTAGAAAAATATCGTATGCCTGAATGCAAGCCCAAGGCAACACCGATGGAATCAGGGCTTCAGTTATCACAATATGATGACTCACCATAGGTAGATGGCATGTTATACAGACATGATTGGAAGCCTTATCTATCTGACCAATACTAGACCAGACATTACTTATGTTGTAAACTATCTTTCTCGGTTCATGCAAGAACCAAAGGCCTCTCACTGGAAAGTAGCTAAGCGTGTTCTTCACTACATTCGAGGTAGTGTAGATTATGGTCTAGAGTATAAGAAGAATAACTCATTCTTCTTACATAGTTACACTGACTCTGATTATGCTGGATCCATATATGATATAAAATCAACATCAGGGTATGTATTTCATCTTGGATCTGGTCTTATCTCATGGCATAGTAAAAAGCAATAGGTGGTTGCTTTATCTTCAACTGAGGCAGAATATCGCGCTGCACGTGGAGCTGTGTGTGAAGCGATATGGCTAAGTCGCATCTTGGCTACCATGGGCCTACCAAAGAAACTTCATATTCACATGTTTTGTGATAACTCAGGTGTTTTAAACTTGGTCAAGAATCCAGTACATCATGAACGAACAAAGCATATTGACACAGATTATCATTTTATTCGTGATGAAGTTCCTAAGCACATAATCAAGCTCCAACACATTCCCATCGATGAACAGGTTGTTGACATTTTTACAAAGGCACTTGGACGTGTCAAATTTCAACTGTTCCGAAATAAACTTTGTATATCAAAGTAATGTAATAAAGGGGGGATGTTAGGGTAAAATAGGTAGTATATTGCATTATACTGCATAGGTTATTACATTTTCTTTTTAATGTATAA
Organism: Wollemia nobilis; assembly: GCA_028583015.1. NCBI lineage: Eukaryota > Viridiplantae > Streptophyta > Pinopsida > Araucariales > Araucariaceae > Wollemia > Wollemia nobilis. Next base: position 11,137,468 of record JAQPPZ010001772.1, on the reverse strand, counting down.
CCATGGAGATATTTACTGTTCCATAATATCTACTAGTTAACCTAGGTTAATACCTAAAATATCTTAGGTTAGATATTTTAGGTTAGTGGTTTAATCATATTTCTCTATCCTAGGTTAGTTGTTAGAATCACATATCTCTCTCTCTATTGTTAGCATGATTAGTTCGCGTGATTAGCGTTAAATAAGTTGCTTAACCTATTTTGTATATTATTTAAGCTATGACTATCCTAAGGTCTAGTTAATGCTTAATTGTATAATTTGTCAATCATATTTTGTGCAACTCTATTACATCTAATACAATATTATAATATTATATTAGATGTAATTATCCCACATGTATGGATAAGTGGGAGTGGTAGGTAGTTGGGCATTATAAATATGGGTAAAGACTCATAGAGAGGATATGAAGAGAAGAATATTGTATTGTTAGGATCTCATATTGAGATATTTTAAGGAGTGACTTCCTTCCAATAAGGAGCATTGTACGATGTTGCCCTACCTTAAGGGTTTGAATTATAAATTGAAAATATTGGAGTAATTTACATATTTTATCTTGTGCTGAGTTATGTGGATTATTCATTGTGGTTTATTTAATAAAGGAGGTTCAAAATAAGTGGGATCAGAGCAAAGCAGGTTCATAACAAACATCACTTTAGTTTATCATATCAAAGTGACTTTCAACATTGAAATTCATAAAATTTTAGCATTGTTGATCACAAATTTACCTAAGTACAAAATATATGTGCGCCCTAGACCCGGCTAACATTGAAAGGCCAAATAAAAGAGATTTCCTTCAAGCCAATATCCATAGAGGGCTCGTTCCCGTACTAATCTAACAATCGGTGTAAAGCTTAGGGAGAGAGATTAACAGAAAGAGATGGGAAATATGGTTGTAATCCAGAAACATAAAGTGGGGATAAACTAGCAACTAAAATCCAAATCAAGTTTTAATCAACATGTAACAGAAAGAAAAACACAGGAACCATTCACAGCTTGCAAATATGACTTCCAATAAACATTTCAGCATTCACTTCTTTATCAGGAATTAAATTCAAATGCAGAATTTAAACTTATCTAACAAAGACCATGAACATAATAGAAATGATAGGCAGAAAGTAATTGCATACACCACTAATCTAGGAACCAGAGCCAACAATATTTCAATTGATGCAGAAAATTAAACTCAAAGAGTTTTTTGGCAGAGTGTTTATCCTCCTGTTTTACATCAAGTTTCTTAGTTTTTAAAGAGGATTTTGCCTCCAAAATTAAATGCTTATTAAATTTAATGTTAGCTAATCAAATATCGAACGGTAGCAATTTCCACCTCGAAAATAGCAACAAACCAATCAGCAAATACATTGGGAAGTGTCAAACGAATTTGTCACATGGCATACTTGGACTTTGGCAAAAATCATCTATCCGATATCAATATCAATGACGGTGCCTTGAAAATGAATATCCACTAAAGTGGGTAGTGCTTTGAAAATGAACAAGATTACACTAGATTCAAGGGCACAATACTTAAACTCAGCAGTTTTTTAGTAGTGATCCCGAACATATCAATTGCGTTTCCACAGGAATTGAATCTACCAGCTTTGATCCTTTCCTAAAGAAGATCTTCATTGAAAACATTGGGGCAATGGCATTTGCTTCTAAAATGAGTTTTCGCTCAAAGTTATGCCAAAAATGGATCTTCATCATAATTTCGCCACAGTTGTGCCCAATATGGACTTTCGCCTGGACTTGCGTTTGGAACGTGCTCTTGCCAACATTCTTGCCAGGAACATGCTCAAAAATGTATTTCGCTTAAAAATTGTGTGAAATGGAGTTTTACTTGAAAACTGAGTGAAAGGGAGTTTTGCCCCAACATTGAGCACAAAGGGAGTTTCGCTCCAACGTTGGACAAAAAGGAAGTTTTGCTCCAATATTGGACGCAGTTTTGGTCCAACTCCCCAAAGCTCTGATTTGACCTTCATGGAGTAGTAAGGATAGGGTCTAATTCTCATCTCGCTTAGGTTGAGAATTTGATTCCCCAAAGCTTCTATTTTGCCCACTCAAGAACTTGAAATTCCAAAGCGAATATTTTTCATTCTACTTTCATTTCATCATTAATATTGGATTGGAAGGATCGTACTACATGTCCCTTGCAAGGATGGGTAGTCATCCCCAAGGTTCAAGAAATCAAAAGTAAATCCAAATCCTAGATTATGGGGTTAATCTCCACCGGGGCTATAGACGCTTGACTGGCAGTGGAGTATGCTCATGCGTGGCAACATGTCTTGTCTAAAAGCAAGACCACTGACTGCTCAAACGGACAAGCTAGCCTGACAGTTTCATCCATAACTGGTTAAATCGTTTTGTTCAAGATGAGGTAATGAACTCCAGATTAGAGTAGTAAGGATAGGGTTAAATTCCCATCTCGCTTAGGTTGGGAATCCTATTCCCCAAAGCTCTGATTTCACATACACTTGCACATGGGTTCAAGATGGTAGTGACACATAACCAACGTTGGGATCTAGTAAATTAATTCAGTATACTCATATTTGGTCCTAAGAGGGTTTTAAAGTTTTAATATGTTTGTTCATAGTACTAGAAAGTTTGAGCCTCTGCAAAGCAGGTTGTTATATCTCTAGCATCTTCACCATACATTAAATCCTACAGGAATCATTCATAACTTCTCATATGCACGAATCATAAGTGAAACAGAGGATGGAATATTGATCTATTTCAAACGATAAAGAATGAATCACTATGCACACATTGAGTTGATGCTGAATGATTCTAATGTTTCATGTATTTATGGTCTATTTACATTCTTTGGATATTTGCTAACGCTTTCAGTTCAGTTGTAGATTTTCAGGTTGGGTTCTCACCGAAATGCTCAGGAGTATTTCTCAGCAGAGTCGCCATTTGTTGTAGCTGCTCCACAACGTACCCCAAAAGCGGGGACCCACCTTTTTATTTTTGGTATTTGGGTGTTTGCATGTTGGTTTCGAGTGTCTAATGCTCGGCTTGTTTTGAATTTGCATTTATCATTAGTTTTTGTCAATAATATTTTCTTGTCGACGATATTTTATTGTCGACGACTTTTTCTTGTCGATGATATTTTATTGTCGATGACTTTTTCTTGTCGACGATATTTTATTGTCGATGACTTTTTCTTGTCGATGATTTTTTATCGTCAAATTGTTGTCAATTTCTTGTCGACAATTTTTTATCGTCAAATTGTTGTTGATGATTTTTTAATGTCATAATATGTTGTTGTTAACATTGTGATGGTTAAATTAATTGTTTTTATCATTCATGTATAATGAGCTCGTGTTCTATATATAAAATAGGTTTTATGTTAAAACTTCATTCCACCTTAATACCTCTTTAATATACATCTATACAAAGTAAAACAAGCATATCGGTAATGTGACCCGGGTTCAATCTCCATGGTGGATGTGTATAAGAAGTATTACTTAAAAATAAAAAATAAATTAATTAATTAAAACATTATTATTATTATTTTATATATTATTATATATCTCATATATAATAATATATATTATAAGCAATAAATAATGATATACCACCTAAATAAAGCCATATGAGCCTCATGTTATCCCGCGAGACTTTATGCTATTATATTTAAATGATATCTTTTGGGTTATAAGTTTTAATATGTGATTTTGATGGGTGCAGGTTATTCAATGGCAAGTAGCAGTCAAAGCGACCAACAAAGGAAGGCAACAGCGTGGCACGAGTTGAAGACCAAGATGTGGCGAGCTCCTCCTTATGTTGCTGAGTAGGAATTGAATGAATACGAGCAGCGTGACGGGGTATTTCTGTTGGACCAATGTGGACCCCACAGATTTCCATGAATGGCGATATAGACTCGCGAGGACAGTTGGCATGGGCATCTCTGCTAATAACAAGGCCAATGTGCAGCGCACGATTTAGATGAGTTCAAAACTCCAGCAATCAAGATTTCTATTATTAACGAGGAGATAGCGAAAATCATGAACGTTTTGTAGACATGGAATCGCAGTGACTAGCAGTCTGGTAGGAACAACATCATGGTCATCTTCAGCGACAGAGACAATGACAGCGCCGGGTTAAGATTTATCGTCAACACCGAGCAGTGTCGTAGCTTTTTTACAGCGAATGCGATGGTCAGACAATCAGAGTGGGTGTCAGTGGTGTCAGTGGTTAGAAAATATGGCACAATGCAAACGAGAGAAATCACCCGCGAACTTTGATGACTGGCGGATGGGGACATAGATGCAAGCAATGATGTCTCGGTGTTTCGAAGAAATATTCACGACATCGGATAAAAATGGGGCCAGCACATATTGACAGAGGAAGTTTCGAATGGCTTGACCAAACGAGCATACGTCAGAGTGATAGTAAGTTCGAACAACGATGAATTAGAGGAACTCCACTCGGTGATAGTGTACACACATACCATGTGGACAAGTTGCTGTGGCGGCATTCCCACGCTATGGGTCATGGACTATATGGTGAAGCTTCAACTCGTGTGGCTAGCAGGGGTAGACGCCGAGGACTGCTAACGACGCATTCAATACAGTGGAGGTTTTATAAACCTATAGACACGGTGAATCCGAAGTTCGATGTTTTTTTTGGATGAATAGTCACTAGCTGAGAGCATACACTGTGACAAAGGTTCATCGGTATGGATTGTAGTGCTTCTTTCGTAGCCGAATGAGTGTTAATAGAGCAGCATTCCACAATGGTTGCAGTGATGATGTGGCGACGAGCTTTACATGAAACTGCGATAGTAACGCAACGAACAGGTGGGTAGTTTAACAGAGACTGCGTATGTGAAGGCATTCATAAAAATCTTTTCAACAGTACCCCAATGTCTAAGATGGGCATTGATAAATTTGACAGGTAACCGATCGATGCAGTGGCAGTCATAACTTGATAGGGCAGCTTCATAAATATGGTATATTAGTTTTGGCCTGCCATGGAGTGTTGAATCAAAAGAATTTGAGTCACGGGGTGAGGCATCAAATATTTTTCGCATGAAAACATCATGCCGCAAGGGCCCGGTTCCCTTGAATGCTAAGAAAATTATGTAATAATTATTATTTACGAGCTTGGAGTGACATGGATCCCAACACGTTCTCCTATGATAAAAAGGAGACCCACTTGGTTGTGAAGTGCATGTCATGTTTAATGGGCCATGTGGCTTTGTCTTCCTCATTAAGGGAGTACTTCAATTATGAAACAAAGGCGTTACGTAATTTTTTTAAACAAATGGAGCCTATCGGTTATAGGAAACAAAGGAAGACGTTTCATTGGAACAAAAGGAAAACAAAGACTTTCTGCAGATGAACCTGCATTTGGAAGCTGAAAATGAAAACGGAAAATGAAATGTTAACAGCAAGGATAGAGAACGATTCGAGGGAAAATCAAACGAAGAGCTACAAGAGGAGTTTCAAATAGACGGTCGAAAGGGGGAAGGGGTTGGAAACTTTTCAGAGAAGAATGCAGGAATGAAGGTAAGGCCTTGGTATTAGGTTTTTTTTGGATATTTTTCCTTCTATATTAGATTGGTTCTTTGAGAAAACCAGATTTCTGTCATGTATAAGCACATATTTTTAATACAGAAAATTTCAGAAAGTTGCATTTTATGGGCAAGAAAGGAGTCATTTTCTGCATGCAAGATTAAATGTCTATTTTTTTTCCTTTTTCAGATTTTAGGCTTGTAAATGGAGTTTATGCAAGTTTCTTGGTTGCTTCATGCTAATGTTTAGATCTGAAAAATCTCATTTAAAACCTTAGAAGCCAGCAATTAGCTTATCCGGATTGTGCTTGTTTTGCAAGTCCAATAGGTTAGGTTGCATGCATGAAAACCTCACATCTTCGGTTTTGCCGGAATAGGATAGCATCAAACTGAATGTATCTTGTGTTCCATTTTCTGCATTTCATTTTCATTTTTCTGCATTTTATTTTTCCAAAAATTTTAATTTTTTTTTAATTTTCAGGCATTAAAATAAACATTTAAAATTTTTCAAAATCTAAAAATAATTTCACCATTGCGTAGGTTATACTTCAGACTTCCAATACGCATTTTGAAATTTCATTTTTGGAGTTGTTTAGTATTTTTAAAAATTCACCAAAGTTGCTGTTTTATTACAAATTTTAAAAATCCGAAAATAGAAAATTTCCATTTTTGGGCCGAATTTCATTTTTTCAGTTTTTTTTTGCACTCATGAGCCTATGATGACATTCCCTTCATGAAAATTCCAATTTCATTGAAGGAATTATGTTTTATGGCATTTCACAAATTTCCATTTTTTGAGCCTAAAATTGCCCTCTCTTCATAAAAATTCTAATTGTACGAAGGAGGGGTAATTTGAGTATTACATTGAAGGTCATTTCTTCAAAGCACTTAATTGTTCATCTTAATGAAAATTTGATTTCATCTAAGAGGGATAAGTTAAAGTGACATTTAAAGCCCTTAATTTAAGGCCATAAATTATTGCCTCTTTGCGAAAACCTATTTCACCAAAGAGGGATAGTTTATCGATCACATTGAAATCTATCTTCATATTCATGATAAGAAGCCGTATTTGGACTTAATAAAGAAGATAAAATCTACTTTAAAACTCTCAAAACAAAAGGAATTAAGGCAGTACATCGTGGTCATATGAGGGCCAACTCACATATGCTTTATTTTGGTTCAATGAACAATCACTAAAGTTTCATGGTAAAATAAACCAACATTGCCCCTTGTTTATAGTTACTTGCAATCACTAAGGTGTTCCAAGCATTTAAATTGAATATATTTATTTGAGATCACTAATACACATACAAATGCTAATATAGCAGAGACCTTGGAGAAGTTGTTTGTTTAACTTCTTTGCAAGAGGGGATTTGGAACCCAAATCCTAAGGGAGAGTGTACTTTCACAATTGGGTGAAAATACCACTCAACAGACGCAAAGGAAGTTTTGCTTGAAACTGCCTCTTTGCTACGACTTCGCTTGGGAGGATCTTGCATTGCCAAAAGTGGAGCTCATATTGGAAACACGATTTCATTGTGATTACTACTTGGATCTTGTTGAGAAATGAAGCGAAAATGAATTTCGTTATAAAAGGAAAAAAAACTGCCAGCAAAGTAATTTCGCCAGCAAAATGGCCAGGAAGTGATTTCGTTGTGAACTTGCCCGAAAAATATTTTCGTTGTGCCTGGGGGTGAAAAGGTATTTCGTTGCACTTGGGGGTGAAAATGAAAATCGCTCGGATTTTGCCCAAAACTGCACCCATCAAACACTTAGAAAAAATTTCAACAAATTTTTTTAATTTGGCGAAAATGCTCAAAATGGATTTTGCTGGAAAAATTGTTTACATATGTGGGCAAAAATTTTAACAAAATTTTAATGTGGAAAAAATACCAACATTTTTGGCAACTCACGGGGTATTTAGCTCGCCTGAATGCAACCGATCCTAGGCTTTTACTCATTAGGCGCAGAGTGAAGAACACAAGCTTATATTGAGAGGAGGGTGAATGGTATAAGATAAAACTTGTTACTTTTAAATCCAAATGATAACAACAATAATATTAATGCAATAATGAAATAAATAATCACACATATGAGAGACATAGATTTTATGTGGAAACACCCTTTGAGGAGAAAACCATGGTAAAATATTGCTTATATGTTTCTTCAATAAATTTTGTGGGCACCAACCCATAGGAGACACCAAACCCCTATTACAATGTTCGTGGACACCAATCCACAGGAGCCACCAATCCCCTATTAAGTTTGTGGACACCAATCCATAGGAGACTCCAATCCCCTCTCAAGTTCATGGACACCAATACACAGGAGACACCAATCTCATCTACCGGTTCGTGGACTCCAATCCACAGGAGACACCAATCCCCTTTGCTCATAAATCTAGTCCAAAATTTGCTTAAGTATTCTCTCAAATATGCTCTATAATTTTGCTCAAAACTGCCCCAAACCTGCTTATAAAACCTGCTCAAATCTATTTCAAAACCTGCTCACAAAATCTACTCAAATTTGCTCCAAAACTTGCTCACAACATAGCTAAAATGGCACCGTGGAGTTTTGAACTTCAGACCTCTTGCATAGCAATGCCCTATCAAGGGCAATACGACCGACTAGATTGCCCCAGTAGGTGAGACCAAAAATGCATGATCAAATATATATCCTGGTTCAGAGTTTGCCAAAACATCAAACATCCTCTCTGCGCTCCTACCTTTCTTATTTGTCGAATCTTACATGTTGTATTTCATTGAATTGCACTTACACCATGATATTTAATTTTGTTTCCTCCACATACATACACACACATATATATATATATATATGACTTTATATTTGCTTTCAATGACATTGGCACATTTTTTCTTTTGAACCCACTTTGTATTATAATATTTTAAATCTTATGATTTAAATATTATAATATTAACTTTTAACCCTTTGTCAAGCAACTTTTAAACCTTTGTCTCTCTCTTTAAATATTTGAATCTTTTTGTCCCAAGTCTTTATCCATCTCTTTATAATATTTAAATTTGATATTTAAATATTATAATCCTTTACTTAAAATTATTTGCCTTGCCTTGAAATATACCTTACCTTGAATAATTATCCATTGTTTGCTATTCACTAGGTCCATTTTTGACGCCATTGATATATTGTCCAACATTATAAACTTCTCACCCTTGAAGAATATTTTTGCCTTTAGTACCATGCACCTTTGACATCAATGACAACTCAATATTTCCAACAATATCCCCCTTTGTCATTGATGGCAACCCTACAAAAAAAGAAATATTTTACTGCAACTAGAGTCACTGTCTGCTCCCCCTTACAAGTTGCCCCCCTTACTGAAATTCTCCCCCTTTGACATCAATGGCAAAGGGATCCTTGGGGCTAAAATATAAGACACTAAACACAACCCCCTCACCACCTCCTTTTTGAGGTGTTCAATTTTTATATGGGAGTAAAACTACTCCCAACTTACTTCTAAGATACTCAAAAGTCTCCTTTGGTAGTAGTTTGGTAAATATGCTAGCAATATGTTACTTTGTAGCAACATATTCCAACTTAACTTGTTGAACAGCCACTTGCTCTCTCAAAAAAAATATTTGATTGAAATGTGTTTGGTCCTTGAATGCATCACCGGATTCTTTAAAATATTTATGTCACTTGTATTATCACAAAGTATGGAGATCGAATACTCATGCTTAATTTTGAAATCACTGAAAGTTTGTTTAATCCATAAAACCTGTGTGTAACAGGCAACTGTTGTAATATACTCTACCTCTGCAGTAGATAAGGATATTGATGCTTATTTCTTACTTAGCCAAGAGACCAAACAATCTCCCAAAAAAATGCTCTTCCACTTGTGTTTTTTTTGTCATCAATACTACCTGCCCAATCCACATTTGTATATGCAATGAGAGTGAAATTATTGCATCTAGGATACCATAGTCCAAACTCCATATTTCCTTTAAAATACCTAAAGATCTTTTTTACTGCATGTACATGTGTTTCTTTTGGTGTAGCTTGAAATTTTACCACCAATCTGGCTGCCTGCATTATATTTGGTCTTGTAGTTGTGACATATAGTAAACTTCCAATCATGGATCTATACAATATTTGATTTGCCCCAAGAGACTCATCATATTTACTTGACTTACATCCTATAATCATGGTGGTACTCATAGGATTGCAATCCTCCATCCTGATATTTATTTTACATACTTGGTCTGAGAGATAAATATGCCTTTATCTAATTGTGAAATTTGCAAACCAAGAAAGAAAGACAACTCACCAAGCATTGACATCTCAAATTCATTTTGCATACACTTTGCAAATTTTTGACACATCTTGTCATTACTGCATCCAAAAATGATATCATCCACATAGACCACTATAATCAACAAGTCATTTCCTTCATTTTTGATGTATAGATTGCTATCTGCTACACCTTCTCTAAAACCCTATTCTTTAAGATATTTATCCAACCTTGAGTACTAGGTCCTAGGGGCTTGCTTTAGTCCATAGAGAGCCTTCTTTAACTTGCATACATAGTCTAGCTTAACTGTCAGGCTAAAACCATCTGGTTGCTCAATGTAGACCTCTTCCTCTAAGTAACCATTAATAAATGTTGATTTTACATCCATTTGGTATACTTTGAAGTTTTTGAAACTTGAAAAATCCAAGAAAAATCTTATGGCCTCAAGACGTGCAACAAGAGAAAATGTCTCTTCAAAGTCAATCACCTCAACTTGTGCATAGCCTTTGCACACAAGTCTTGCTTTGTTTCTGAAAACCTGACCATATTCATTCAACTTATTTCTATAGACCCATTTGGTTCCAATTACATTCTTGTATTTTGGATGTGGAACAAGTTTCCAAGTCTCACTCTTCTCTATTTGGTCCAACTCTTCTTCTATCCAATATTTATCTTCACTTGCTTCATTGAAATTCTCGAGCTTAACTTTAGATAGAAAAGAAAAATCTACATGTTCACTTCTTCCTATTATCTTCCTCCTTGTCTGTCTCCCATCTAGATTCCCAATAATCAGTTATCTTGGATGGTTCTTTTGCACATACCCGGATGGTGTCCTAGGTGATGCCTTTCTTGAGATTGTCTCATCTTCTTCAATTTCTTCACCTTCTTCTTCTTTACAACTTTCTACTTCTTGATATACAATCTCTTGAGTTGGTCCTCTTGGATCTATTTCTTCATCAACTCTTACATTTGCACTTTTCACAATTGTATGTGATATTTTATTGTAGCATCTATGGGCTTTGCTCTTAGTTAATTATCCAAGGAGGATACCCTCATCACACCTGGAATCAAACTTACCCAAATTTTTCTCTTCTCATCTAATGTAGCATTTACTTCCAAAAAATTTTAAGTACTTCATAGTAGTTGGTCTTCCCTTCCAAAGATCATGCAGGGTTTTGTGGTGATTTACTCTCATTTGAGCTCTATTGATGATATAAATAGTTGTATGAATGGCCTCTATCCAAAAAGCATCAGAAATCTTAGACTTATTTAGCATAGCCTTGGCCATACCTTGAATAGTTCTATTTTTCCTTTCAACTATTCCATTCTGTTGTGGAGTTCTTGTTGTTGAGTATTGTCTCTTGATTCCATGTTGTTCAAAAATTCTACAAATTCACCTGAAGTGAATTCACATCTTCTATCTAATCTTAGACACTTGATATTTTTTCTTGTTTCATTTTCTACAAGTGCCTTGAATACCTTGAACTTTTCAAATGCTTCTGATTTTTCTTTTAAGAATGTTATCCAAGTCGTTCTAGAGAAATCATCAATAAATAACATGAAATAATTCTTACCTTGTAAACTCTTTGTCCTTGTATGCCCACATAGATCGATGTGAACTAGCTCCAAAGGCTTGGATGAAGAAAACTCCTTTGATTTGAAACTTGATCTTATTTGCTTACCATGTTGGCATTGTGCACAAATCGTGCTTGGGAATTTTGCTATTTTGGGTAAATATCTGACTGCCTGTTTGTTGCTTATTTTTACTATGTTGTCAAATTTCAGGTGACCCATTATTCTATGCCATAACTAGCTCTCATCCTCTTGTGATAAAAATTATTTTTCTCCCTTAAATTCACTCAACATGTAGAGATTATTTGCAGTTCTACTGGCATCTGCAATAAGCTTTCCTATCTTGGATTTCCTGATATCACATCCATTTGGGTGAAATGTGAGTGTGTGCCCTTGATCACATAGTTTACTTACACTTAGTATATTGTGCTTCAACCCTTCAACATATAACACATTTTTTGTCCTTGATCTTCCATTATCCAAACTCAGTCCCTTTTCCAACAATTTTGGTAGAAGCATTATCACCAAATTTTATTGTTCCTCCATTTAATTCCTTGAGAGAAAGAAATTTTCTTTTGTCACTTCTCATATAGCTTGAACAACCACTATCAATGTACCACTGATTTTCTTCATTTTGCACATGAAGAGTTGTTTGTACCAACATGGACTTTTCCTTTTCCTGTTCCTTTTTCTTTTTCTAAACTTTTGAGGATATCTCCTTTTGAATTGTTCGACCTTCCTCATTCTTGCTTGATTTAGGAATTTTAGGAAACATTGTTCTACACCATTTAGCTTTGTGCCCAAAATTATCACATTTGTAACAAATGATATTGTCATCCATGAGAGGTGCAAATAAATTGAAATTTCTTTTGGTGAAACCATAATCATTCTTAGCACAGACCCTACAATTTACAACTTTATGACCAAATTGATTGCATGAAAAACAATAACCATGGAAGAAATATTAAAACTTGTTTGGTTGCCTTGGAGGATATGGTCTCATGGTTCTTTCATTGTTGTTTCTATTGCTTATATATTTCTTCAATAAATTTTGTGGGCACCAACCCATAGGAGACACCAATCCCTATTACAATGTTTGTGGACACCAATCCACATGAGACACCAATCCCATCTCAAGTTCGTGGACACCAATCCATAGGAGACACCAATCCCCTCTCAAGTTCATGGACACCAATCCCCTATGTTGGTTCATGGAATTCAATCCACGGGAGACACCAATCCCCTCAGCTCACAAATATGGCCTAAACTCTACTTAAGTCTTCTCTCAAATCTACTCTATAATTCTACTCAAAACTGCTCCAAACCTGCTCATAAAACCTGCTCAAATCTATTTCAAAACCTATTCATAAAACTTGCTCCAAAACCTACTCATAAAATCTGCTCAAATCTACTCCAAAACCTGCTCACAACTCTGCTCAAATATTGCATAGATCTGCTCACAAATATTGCTCATCTACTCCCAAATCCAATCATAAACAATGCATAAATTTGCTCTCAAATATGATCTATAACCCTTGCACATTTACTCCCAATTCAACCAAAACAATGCACATCCAATAATTCCTTATACCTCCAACCATATGACAACAAAAATATTTTCCTTAACCAAAACCACTTTGAGAAAGGAATTAAATCACCATACCTCTAAATCTGCCTTATTGATGATGATCTTCTTTTGCATGAACTTTCCAAACCTGTCTTTGACAAAAATAATTTTCCTTTTGTTTGTCCCTTCAAAAATTGGTTAGCAATCTTCTATTTCTTGCATAGATATTAAATTATCCTCTTAAAAACTTTATCAAAATATACACAATAAAGCTCAAAAATATTTCCTTATATCTCCTTTTTGAAACTCAAAAATCTCTTCTTATACTTTCATTTTATATCATTGCAAAATACAACTTTGAAATATCTTCCTTATACTTTATAACTCCCATGCCAAACTACAATTTTAAATATCACTAAGTTACACCTTATAACTCCTACTTATAACAAGATATATCTCCCATGCAAAATATAATATGAAATACCAACATTGCACCTTATGACTCCCACTTTAATAAAAATATTTTTGTCCTTTCCTCAACATCCATGGAGGAGATTTGACCTCTAAACTTGGAAAACGTAGCGCTCTACCATGGAGTCTTCGACCAACTGAGCTAGCCCAACGGGTGAAATAAAAGGGCTCAGCAAAAATGTTTATGTCCTTGCTTTATCCTCCAAACAAATAATGCACAACAAAAACCTTATGGTGGGAATCAAACCTCTAACTTCTTGTACAACAATTCCTTATCGCGGGCTAACCAATAAACTGGGCTACCCCAACGGGTGAGAACCAAATAACAAAAACTAATACTTTAACCCTTGTACCTTTGATTTTTGTTACACAACAAAAATGGCACCACAAAATTTTGAACTTCAGATCTATTGCATAGCAACACCCTATCAAGGCCTAGATGACCAGCTGGACTACCCCATCAGGTGAGACCAATGGCATGCGATCAAATATATCCTGGTTCATATTTTTCCAAAATGTCAAACGTCCTCTCTACGCTCCTGCCCTTCTTATTCGTCGAATCTTACATGTTGGATTTCATCGAATTGTGCTTACACAATGATATTTAAATTTGTTTGCTCCCTATATATATATATATATATATATATATATATATCTCTGTGTGTGTGTGTGTGTTTTCCTTCTTCAGAAAGGGACATCGGCACTATTTTATTTTGCTCATAAATTTATGACTTTATATTTGCTTTCAATGACATTGGCACATTTTTTCTTTTGAACCCACTTTGTATTATAATATTTTAAATATTATGATTTAAATATTATAATATTACCTTTTAAGCCTTTGTCAAGAAATTTTTAAACCTTTGTATCTCTTTAAATATTTGAATCTTTTTTTCCCAAGCCTTTGTCCATATATTTATAATATTTAAATATGATATTTAAATATTATAATCCTTTACTTAAAATTATTTGCCTTGCCTTGAAATATACCTTACCTTGAAAAATTCTCCATTGTTTGCTATTCACCAGGTCTATTTTTGATACCATTGATATATTGTCCAACCTTATAAACTTCTCACCCTTGAAGAATATTTTTGCCTTGAATACCATGCATCTTTGACATCAATAATAACTCAATATTTCCAACACAGAGTCTCCGCCACCAGTTGCATTTGATTACCTACTACTTGCACCAATTTCTTCCTACTTTCTGAGATGCGAAGTTGTAGCTTCATACACCGTAACTGCTTTGGCCCAGGCATCCATACTAATCACCTCATGAGCATTGAGCGTATCCACAATGTATCAAAAAGTCTCAACCTACTCCAGGTCAATATAGTTGGCCCTCTGGCTGAGCTCCAGCAATCCTGACTCGATGCGAGTGAATTTCCTCATTAATGGTAGCACGTGCTCTTCGGTGATGGGCTCTTCCAAGTCATCAATCTCTGAAGCATCATCTATGAAAATAGCCCATACCGCATCCAGGTCCTTCTTTGCCAGAATATTCCCTTGATCATCAATGAAACTAGGGAAACCATTAGCTGCTATCGTATCAAAGTAAACCAATGAAATGCGCCTCTCATGCTCAAATATCTCTAGCAGCTTGTGGGCTTCTTTAACCAGGTCCAACTTGGAGAAATAACTACGCAGCATGATTTTGGCACTTGCCCAAGCACGGGCCATTTCACTCAGTGGGAAGAATTTGAGATCCATTTGAGCCATTGCCTGGATCTTCATTACCATTTCCAATTTTGGCTCTAGGTTTTCTTCTGAATACTCCACTACATGTCTACCATATGAAACGACCATCTGCACTTCCTGAAGGAACATGAGAACTAACGTCACCTTCATCACCATTGTAGAACAATCAATCAGCAGTTGACTATGAGCCTCCTTAATTTTCTCCTTCGTGAGGGTTACCGACTGCATCGCCTTTGCTACCAACTGATTCTACATATTCTAGAGCTGGTCCTTCAAGGCCTGGATCTATTGTTGCACTTCCTATTGTGCTACTTGATGTTGTTTGGCTACCTATTTATATCCCTTAATTTTTCCCTCCAAGCTCTTTACTCTTGTTACCATTACTGAGATTCAAACTGTGTAGTGTCCAGTTGGGATTTTGTGTACCAAAGCCTCTTCTAACTCTACTATCTTTACCTCATCCTGGAAGAAGTGATCCTTGTAATGCTCATCGTGTAAGTAGATCAAACTCATCTCCACCTGTATATTACCCATTTTCTTAGTTGTATCTATCTTTGTGAGGTCCTCAGTGATGACCTGATATGAGTAATCCTTTGGCATCATCTCTCCTTGAGGTTTCTGGACCTGAGGGACCATCTTCACAGTATGCACCTCCATAGCCTCTGGATCAAAAGTCACCTTCTTCATTGGTTTCATCGAGGCCTGTGCATCCTTCCACTTGTGATTCTTCAACCAATATGAGGAAATTTATCATGCTCTACTGATATTCTTTGCTATGGGGTGCTCTGATAGTAACTCCATCTTGGAAGCTAATGGCTCTTGTACTACAAAAATTAGGGAAAATGGAAAAAGGGTTTGTTGAGGGTTTGACTCAATAGAGGGAGTGGATGTGGAAGGTGCTATAGTTATGCTTACTTTGGGAGGGGCTTGTGTACTTATAGTGGTAATGAGGTTGGAAGGGATGGAAGATGGAATGGAGGATAATGGAAGGGAAAATGGGTTTGGGGTGGATGTGAATGAACTGAAATAAAGAGAAATGGAGGGAATGGATGAAATTAGGGGAGCATTGGTGACTTATGACTATGAAGTGGAAAGAGGAACCAAAGATATGGGTATAATGAATGGAGGTGAAGTGGATATGGGGACTATAGATGGGGAGGTAGTGGTCACCAAGTGCTTATTAATGAGAGAAGAAGAAATAAAATGCGTACCTATGGGCTTCGACACCATTTGAGCTGATGATGAAGGTTATTGCACTGCTAGATATTTCTCTTTCTCTACTTTTTTCTCCTCTGCTTCTAGATCTACTATTGTCACCATTGGGCTTGATTTTTCCTATTGAGCTAAAGAGGGTATCTCCTAAAAACTAGTCTGCTCAACCATATGTGAAGGAGGTGGCTTTGTGCTAAGAGTAGAAACTGCACCACTTCTGGGCCTCTTTACCATATTAGGGAATGACACCCTTATACCTATGCTCCTATTTCTGAGTGAAATTTATTCCTCGGGTGGTGGTTGCTCCTCTTCTTCTTCTTTGATAACTACCCTCTCTTCAATCGATGCCTCCTTTTCTCTTACCATATCTTCTTCCTTGTCAGGGCTATGGATACTTTGAGGTACCAAGTCAACAAAAGAGAGGGGTTGGTACTTTTCACAATGGTCATCATAAATAAGTGAAAATACCTCATCCATAACCAATGGATAACTTGACCTAGGCTTCCCTCGATGGACCCTCATGACCCACCAGTTGGTAATATTTTCATCAGACCAATCAGGTAATTTCACTTTCATTTGATTGAACAAACCAAGAGGAGGAACTTGCTTTGGATGATTCATGGGATCATACTCGACCTCCATCTCATAAAAATCATGCCAAGGAGGGAGTGACATCATCTTCTCAACATGCCATTCAAGGTCATACCCCTTGGGATTATTCCTCTACTGCAAGATGTCTTCTCGGGGGTAGCAATGAAAATTCTTGGCTTTGATGAAACTCCTAAAAATACCCAAAGGATCGTACCACCATCATTGGGGAAGCTCAATCAACCCATGGTCATATAATGTCTCGATAATCAATCCATTATGTCCACACTGAGTCACTCTTATATCACCAAACTGGAAAGGCATAGTGCATGTAGCTCTCTTTCCCCTACCTGTCCCATATGTATCATTTGTGAAATCACTCTGTCGGGCTACCTCTAGGGTGAAAATATGTTCGATGGTAAAATATGGCAATAGAAAGGGTTTTCTAGTGAAACCAAAAATTTTGACCACCACTCCTTGTGTCAACAAAAATATATCACCTTTTTCCTTGTCTACCACCTCTACTTTCATTGCTCTAGGCACTCTATCGCATACCCCATAAATCAACTCAAGGGTGAGCCCCAAAAACATTCTGTTAAAATTATAATAGGACTCCTTTCTTGACAAACTTTGAGTCCATGAATACACTGGCAATGTTCTCCCTATTTCATCTATCTTCCTTACTGCTATGAAAGAAAAATGGGAATGCATGTGATAGAAAAAGTACCATACCAGAAGGGAGTAATGCCTGAAAGTGACATCTTCCCTACTTTGCACCTTCTGCAACTACGAGTGCATTCTTCGAGCTATGAAATCCACCCAATCAAAGAAAATCAGATTTGTGGTCGCTGTCATGGTAGTCGGGGCATAAAACTCCACCTGTGAAATACACTGCACTAGTGATGCTTACCATTTATGCACTATGGAATCTGAAGATAATCCTACCATCCATGCTAGCATTGAATATAAATTTGGGCTCTTGAAATCCCTCAATGATATTGACAATTCTAGAAACTCCCCAAAATATGGCATCTTCAACAACTGGTTCTCCATAAACTACCGCATATGAACTGTAGATTGGTACCTTTCCTCCTACTCTGTAATATTGAGCTTTTTAAACATGACGTCGGGCGGAGGTCTTGCACCACAAGCGAAGGCATCCCTGATCGAGCTAGCTAAAATGATGAACAACTTATCTCCTTGGGCATTTTGAATAGCTCTCATAGCAGGATTATAACATTGCACAATCACCCATACCAGCTCGGGATATGAGTGCACAGGCGTACATAGGTACCAAAAGATATGAGAATAGAATATCATAGTGCGAGAACTCTCAATAGACACCTTCTATAGAGTGAACTCAACATCCTGGCATAATTTCTCCATGCCCTTGTTCGTAATTACATAATCATTAATTTGCACCAAGCGGTCGTAATAAGGTACCAATTCAATTTCTTCCTCTTCTTCTCTCACCTTTCACCACCTCTTTTCTGGTTCAGTCTTCTTCTGAGATTTCTCCTTCTTAGCTTCTGATATTCTCTTCCCCATATTTAGCTTCCTTTGAGTAGATAACAAATCACTTCAAACCTTGCAACAAACCATGATTCACAACAATTCTACAACTAGGCACTTTGCAAATTTTGAATTCTTTAACTGAAATGTTCACCCTTTTATAACTTTCGAACCACACCTATCAAATTAAATGCCTGTGGTGTACCTACTAATTTTGGGGATACATCATGCTTTCCAATGATTTATCAGTTTCGCCCACCTCTTCTCCAAGCGCTCTAATTGGTTGCTTTATTTTTTAATTGCTTTTTCCTTCTTGGGGGTGCAACTTGCCATTAATGGTTATTTTTGGAAAATGTGCCTTGCTACTTTTTCACCTTGAACTGCATGATGAGCACCTTGTTTCACTGATGTGGGGCACCAAAAAAGAATTTTGTTACTTTTATGGGTGAAACGTCATGCATTTTGGGAGTTCATTGAAAAAGTAGGGCGAAAAGGCATTTCGCTCCCTTTCGCTCCGAAAATAACTTTCGCTACGCTTTTCACCCAAAAAAGCATTGGATATGCCAACTTGAGTTTCACTCTAAAAATCCAAATATGCATGGGCGAAATTGATGTCTTGGGTGAAATCACCTCCTTCCTCTCTTTTTAATTTTTTCTTTTCTTTTTTTTTTCTTTTTTCCTTTCTTTTTTTTTTTAGTGCTTTTCCTAACTTGGGTTCCTAACTTTTAAAATTGGCATGATTTTACTTTCCTTCACCTAAAAAAAAATTTAAAAGCATGGATGCTTTTGACGTTTTGGTGCTAAAAAGCACTTCTGGGTGAAATGCCCAAAAAGAAAGCAAAGAAAAGGATTTTTGCAGGTGAAATGATTTTCATTAAAATACTTTGCTAATGAAAAGGAATTTCGCTCTTTTTTAGGAGGGGAAAGAAGGCTTTTCATAGCGAAAACACTTCTACTCAGTGAAAAGGAATTTCGCTCCCATCC
Organism: Wollemia nobilis; assembly: GCA_028583015.1. Classification (NCBI taxonomy): domain Eukaryota; kingdom Viridiplantae; phylum Streptophyta; class Pinopsida; order Araucariales; family Araucariaceae; genus Wollemia; species Wollemia nobilis. Next base: position 11,118,076 of record JAQPPZ010001772.1, on the reverse strand, counting down.
TTAGTCATTTTTCAAACAAAAGATATTAAAAAAAAACTATATACATATTTACATTTTTAATCTCGATTTTTCACTGGTAGTAGACCTTCAAATGAAGACCATTGATTAGAATTGGCAACACATGGTCATCCATATCCTACAAATAAAATGAGTTAACTTGATTGACACTAAAAATCTAGAATGGGCCTTCCCAAATCACCTCAAACTTGTGATGCTTGCTTGGCTTTGCCTTGTTCTCATTCCATTTTAACACTAGATCACCCACCTTGAACGCCTTCTCAAAAGTCTTCTTGCCAAACCACTTCTTCATCATCTGGGCATGTTCCATGAAGGCATTGTATGATTTCTCCCTTTCTTCCTCTAACTATAAAATTTGAGCCAACCTTGCGCTCATGGGATCAAATTCATCATCTTCACCATCAAGTAATTGCAAGGATTGAAGGGTCGACAATTCAATGTGAATGGGCAAGACTACTTCTTTATCGTACACCAAGGAATAGGGGGATGTCTTGATAGACTTTTTCACTGAGATGCGATCAGCCCATAAGGCTTGGTTCAAGAGCAAATGCCAACTTCACTTGTTATCACCAAGAGTCCTCTTCAGAATCCTGAGTAGATTCTTGTTCATGGATTCGGCCAGACCATTTCCCTATGGATAGTAATTTGATGAGGTTTTTAAATAAATACCATACTTACCCATGAACTCACTGATTTTGGCATCGATGAATGGAGTTCCATTATCTGTTATAATTGCATCTGGGATACCAAAGCGAGTGATCAATCCTTCAAGGAATGTGATGACTACCTCCTGGTTTGCCTTCTTGGTTGGGATTGCTTCAGCCCATCGGGTGAAATAGTCAGTTGTAGTCAGAATGTATTTATGCCCGATAGATGAATTAGGATCAATGACCCCAATAAAATCTAAGCCCCATTATTGAAATGGTGCTTCTACTTGAATCAGATGAAGAGGTAAAGATGCATTTCTGCTTCTACCAATATACCTCTAGCATTTATCATAACTTTGACTAACTTTGAATGCATCTACAAAAAGAGTGGGCCAAAAATAACCTACTTTGATGATTTTCAATGCCATGGGTCTCCCTGCATAGTGGCCTCTTGACAATCTAGAATGAAACTCTTCCAAGATTTTTTGCTTCTCTGATTCTCTGACACACCTGAGAAGAACTCCATCAATGTTCTTATGAAACAATCCATTTGGTAACATCACATACCTGAGGGCCTATAGTCTGAATCTCCTTCTCTGTGAAGCATTGAGATGTGAAGGACACCTTCCTGAATTGAAATATTTGACAAGGTCCTCTATCCAATCATGATCACTTGGGGAATGATTAGCAAGATTATACTCACTTATTGACTCTTCATATTGGCAAATCATGGATTCAGAAGTAGCACTCCTTGCAAGCTCTTAACATAGTGCTCGACCTCGAACCAACTTGGTTGGTCAGATTTCAATATCATATTCTTAGATTTTGGAAACCCAACTAGCTCTCTTATCTCCAAGCTCACCCTGGATGATGAAACTTTGAACATCTGGATGAACAACATAAACTATTATTTTTCTCTAGGAAATAAAATATCGAAACTTCTTCAAGGACTTCATCATTGCATACACTTGCTTCTCAATGAAATTGTACTTTTCCTCATGTGGTTGGATGACTTGACTCAAGAATGCAATAGGTCACTCATCTCCATCTTCTCCCTTCTATGTGAGCACAATTGCATAACTCTCTTGTTCACCAATAACATAAAGGATAAAATCCTTTGAATAGTCAGGGTTTACCAAAATAGGTGCTTGAGCAATTATTTCCTTGATTTCTTTGAATGCTTGCTTCCTTTGCTCAATCCATTTGAACTCAACATCCTTCTTTAAGAGTTCAATCATTGGTTTCACAACTTGGGTGAAATCTGCAATAAAATTTTGAATGAAATTAATCTACCCAAAAAATGACTACAACCCTTTCTTGTTGGCTGGTAGTGGAAGCTTCAAAAGAGCCTCAGCTCTAGCTGGATCAATAGCTAAACCTTTTTCTGAGATCACATGGCCCAGGAGCTTTCCCTCCTTCATCGTGAAGATAGACTTCTTCGGGTTGATGGATATTTTGAACTCTTGGTATTTCTTAAACACTTGTCTTAAATGTAAACTATGCTCCTCCCTGTTATGAGAGAAGATAGTCATATCATCCAAATAAATAACAATGACTTGATTTAGTAACTCACCAAAAGCTACATCCATCACTCTCTGAAAAGTTGCTCTAACGTTTGAGAGACCAAAAGGCATTCGTTGATAAGCAAATGTACCCCATTTTATGGTGAATATCATTTTGTACTGGTCTTCATCCTTGACCCAAATCTGATTATAGCTAAAGAATCCATCTAACAGAGAAAATATCTGAGCTCCTACAACTATGTGAAGAATCTGATCAATCTGTGGTAAAGGATAATGATCCTTCAGAGATGCTTGATTTAAATTTTGAAAATCAACACACAGGTGAATATCTCCATTCTTTTTCCTCATAGGGACCAAATTCGCTACCTAGGTAGAATGCTTGATTGGGTAAATAATTTTAGCTTCCAACATCTTCAATAGTTTAGCTTTCATCAAGACTTCAATTTTGGGATTGACTGGCCTCTATTTCTTCCTGAAGGGTTTCACTCCTTCCTGTAGTTCAATGGTATGTTGGATCACATCCTTGTTGTAACCTTTTAAATCCTGGTAACTCCAAGTGATAATGTCTAGGAACTCATGGCATAGCTCCTTGATCTACTCAAGTTCTTCTAGAGTGCAATCAGTGCCAACTTTGATTGACTTCTCGGGTCCCAACTGTAGCTCAGTGTACTCCTTCTCATCCACTTTGATCTTATGTTTTTTAGCTCTATCATTCTGATCAAAGAGACTTTTGAGCATAATCAATCCTTTTGGGATATGATTATTTCTTAGTTGGATCAATCCCTCAGCTTCTTCTTCATCAAGTGTTCTTCCTTCCATAGTACTAGCCTCTCTTATCAGGAAGTTCATGATCTTCTCATCACTTTCGAACACTTGCTAATAGATATTCTTATCAGGAACTGAAGGCCTGTAAACTAACCTTACGGTCTTTGGTTTCTTCACCACGTGCTCAACTAGAGAAAAGTTGGCACCAAGGGATGCCAAAATATCAGCATGCTTATTTTATTCTCATGAGATCACTTGGATGTTCAATATTATGTAAGCTTCAAAAAAGTCCCAAACTTTGTTGTGGTACACCTTCAGATAGTGCTGCTTGGAGACACACTTGTTAGTTACTTGATTCACAATCAGTTCTGAATCTCCAAAAATCTATAGTTGTTTGATCCCAAGCTTCTCTGCTTTCCTCAAGCCTAGGCATAATGCTTCATACTTGGCAATATTGTTTGTACAACTCTAGGTCAATCGGTATGAATAAGTCTTCTGTATGCTAGAAGGAGAAATGAGAATGATTCCAGCTCTTGCACCATTCTTGCATCTCGCACCATCAAAGTAGAGCTTCCACAATTGATCTAGAATAGGATCTTGATCATCAGACACCTTCACTTCAACCTTTTTAGGCTTAGTAATGGAGTAACAACCAATCTCAGTTTCCATCATGGCATTAAAATCATGCATTGAAAACTCATCTTCTGTATGAAGCTCATCTAGAATCTCTTCCATTAAATCCAATTCTTCTAATTCTTCAATCATCATGTTGATAGAATTCATGGACTTTTCTTCTTCCTCAATCTTCTCTATATGAAAAGTAGAAGGCTTCTCATTATAGATTCAGATTCTTTTCCCTTTGAAAGGAATCTCCAGATGGGAGTAGTCTAGAGAAAGATAGCCTCCCAACTTGGTAGTGAACTCTCTTGAGAGGCACATACTGAAATATGGCTCCAGATCAACCACAACCACCTCTTGGATCATAGTGATCTGAGGTATTTTATGCAAGACAATGGGGATATCTTTGATGACCCCTACTATTCTCATAGGGGTTCCATCTAACTACAAGATTCTAGGGCTACTTCTTGTATATTCCATACCCATAACATCACAAACTACCTTTGGCATGATAGTTGTCACAATGCCAGAGTCGATCATGCAGTTATGCACAATCCAACCCTCCATCCTGAGAGACAAGTAGAAAGGGGGTGGCCTATTCTTTCTAGTAGCTGAAGTGGTTAGTATTTGAGCAAAAATAGTCTGAGTAGGATTCTTTCCCTTATCTTTAACAAACTTTAATGATTCTTGCAACAAGTCGACTTGTCCAGGCAATTGCAATGCATCATAGAGACTAACCTTGGTAGGAATCTTCTTTAGCTCCTCAACAATGTTGTACGTAGATGCATTGGACTCCCTTCCTTCATTGGTAGCCTCATACTTGCTCCGATATTGTTGCGTGGCTTCTACCCTCTGACGCTTGGTCAAGGATGGGTATTTGAGCCTTTCTCTGGCCTGTTCCTCCATTTCAGCTTTTTTTTGTGAAGTTGAAGCCTTTTCTTGCAATATTTCTTTTGCTCATGGAGGCAAGAGATATTTTAATAGGATAGGTGCATCTGGCTTGGGTGCTGGAATAGGCACTTTCTCTTGTGCTTGTTTTTTCTCATTCTGCACTTTTGGGTCAGTGGGTACCTTCAATGGCTCCATTTCAGTTGGATCTACTATGACTGGCTTTCTTCCAGCTCTCATGAGAACTGAAACTTGTTCTTCGAAAGGGACCATGAAATTATGATCGACTTCTATAATCATGTTGATCTGACCATCGAGAGAGCTATCTACCAATGTTTGCACATAGTTCAGGTGAACCATGCAAGTTTCTTCACCATGCGGATCATTGCAGGTAGAGCACCAATACATCTTATCCGATGGGCCAACTTCTTCATTTGTCAATACGGTCGGATTCCTCTCAGGCACCTTGTTGGTCGAAGTTGCTTGCTCTCTAGTGATTGGTGGAGGTTGAAATATCCTAGGCTAGAAATCTCTCTCAGCCTACTTCTTCTTAATCACCATGATCTCATTGCTCATCGCTCTTATGGTTGAGTTCATTGATTGCATCTCTTTCAGCAACTTCTCTTGGGGATCAAGATTTGAGGGTGTTGGAGGAGCTGGTAATGGAAGTGGTATAGGTAGAGATGGTAGTGCTAGGAATGGAACTAGAGTGGGTAGCTGTGGAATGGATGGAGTAGGTAGTTGTAGGATAGAAACTATCATTGTTTGAGATGAACTTGGATTCCATGAAGGGATCGGATACATGGGGGACATTGGTAAGGATTGAGAAGATGTATTGGAATATAAATATTATGGGAGATCAAGAAATATAGGCATCATCATCTTTGGTGGAAGCTTACCGATAGCAATCAGATCAGCCTCAACCTTTTGTGTAGTAGAGTACAAGGTCGAAAATGTATCAATGTTGGACTGATGGATGGCCATGCTAATGTCATAATTGAAGGCTTGAAGGTAATAAAATGTGGCTTGTTCGAGAGTCGATCGAAGACCATCGAGGACTCTCTGCCAAGTTTGAGCGAACCTAACATTGAAGTCAATAATTTCCTCCTATGGATACCTCTGAATGTTAGTAAATTGATGCAATAGAGAAAAAGGATCCACTTGTTCATTGAAACCTTTTATCAATAATTCAGCCAACTGGTCCCATGTGGTAATAGTGGTAGGTTGTAAAGATCGGTACCAGTAAAGCAACTTCCCTCTGAGAGAGAGCACAAGCAATATTACCATGACATCTTCATCCGTGATGCTATGAATGGTCGCCAGAGAAGCCACATCTTGGACATGCTCATAAGTTATTTTTCTTGTACCATCGTAAGTAGGCAAAGCCTTCAATGCTGCTTGTGGGATCAGGTTCTGAGCTTGCAGATTCAAAGCTCCAGAGTGGTTCTAGGCTAGGAACTATCTTGGTGGTGGTGGTAGATTTTGGGCCATTTGAACTAGAGTGTTTGCTTGAGGAGGAAAGCTAGTAGCAGTGCTAGCAGGACTTGAAGGAATAAAAAACACACCAGCTACCTGTGAAGATGTTGCAACTGATGGAATAGTCGGAGTGACTAACCTAGGATGCTCTCCTAAAATTTGGGTGTCAAGCTCAAAGAACTCAATGAGATTTTTAGAATTTTTGGCCTTCGATCTTGTGATCATGAAGTAAAGCTTTCACCAACTTCACGTTCGAAGGCTTCTGGGTAAAACTGAGTCACCAGATGTTCTAATCAGATAGTAAAATATGAACATCAAACCTTATTACTGCTTAAAGTGGAACTTTTAGTGTCCCACCAGGTATGCCAAAAATTGTTGGTCATGAATCTGCCTAAGTACAAAATATATGTGCACCCTAGACCCGACCAACATTGAAAGGCCAAAGGAAAGAGATGTCCTTCGGGCCAATCTCTAGAGAGGGTTGGTTCTCTTACTAATCTAACAATCGGTGTAAAGCTTAGGGAGAGATATTAATAGAAAGAGATGGGAAATATGGCTGTAAGCTAGAAATATAAAGTGGGGATAAACTAGCAGCTAAAATCCAAATCAAGTTTTAATCAGCATGTAATAAAAATAAAAACATAGGAACCATTCACAACTTGCAAATATGACTTCCAATAAATATTTCAACATTCACTTCTTTATCAAGAATTAAATTCAAATGTAGAATTTAAACTTATCTAACAAATACCATGAACATAATAGAAATGATAGGTAGAAAGTAATTGCATACACCACTGATCCAGGAACCAGAGCCAACAATCTTTCAATTGATGCAGAGAATTAAACTCAAAGAGTTTTTTGGCAGAGTGTCTATCCTCCTTTTTACATCAAGTTTCTTAGTTTTTATAGAGGATTTCACCTCCAAAATTAAATGCTTATTAAATAAAATGTTGGCTAGTCAAAAATCGAATAACAATAATTCCTCCTTGGTAATAACAATGAACAAATCAACAAACACATTGGGAAATGTCCAACGATTTTATCACATGGCGTATCGAGACTTTGGTAGAAATCATCGATCTGATTTCAATCTCCATGATGGTGCCTTGGAAATGAATATCCACTAAAGTGGATGGTGCTTTAAAAATGAATAATATTACACCAGATTCAAGGGCGCAATACTTAAACTCAATAGTTCTTCGATAGTGATCCCGGACATATCAATTGCATCACCATAAGAATTAAATTTACCAGCTTTGATCCTTTCCCAAATAAGATCTTCACTAAAAATGTTGGGGTGATGGCGTTTGCTTCTAAAATGAGCTTTCACTCAAAGTTACACTTGAAATGAGCCTTCATCATGATTTCACCCAAGTTGTGCCCGAAATGGGCTTTCACCTGGACTTGCACTTGGAACGTGCTCTTGCCAACATTCTTGCCCAAGACGCGCTCAAAAATGTATTTCACTTGAAAACTATGTGAAATGGAGTTTCGCTTGAAATGGGTGAAATGGGAGTTTCACTCCAACATTGGGTGAAATGGGAGTTTCACTCCAACATTGGGCGAAAAGGGAGTTTCGCTCCAACCTTGGGTGAAAAGGGAGTTTCCCCAAACTTGCCTCTTTGCTACGACTTCGCCTAGGAGGAGCTTGCACTGCCAAAAGTGGAGCTCATCTTGGAAATGTGATTTCATTGTGACTACTGCCCGGATTTCACTAAGAAATGAAGCGAAAAGGAATTTCGCTATAAACGGGAGCAAAACTGCTAGCAAAGTGATTTCACCAGCGAAATGGCCAGGAAGTGATTTCGCTGTGAACTTGCCCGAAAAATATTTTCGTTGTGCACGGGGCGAAAAGGTATTTCGCTGCACTTGGGGGCGAAAATGAATTTCGCTCGGATTTTTCCCGAAACTGCACCCATCAAACACTTAGAAAAAATTTCAACAAACTTTTTTAATGTGGCGAAAATGCTCAAAATGAATTTTGTTGGCAAAATTGTTTACATATGTGGGAAAAATTTTAACAAAATTTTAATGTGGCAAAAATGCCAACAAGCATCAACGTGCAACTTTTTAAGCGTAAGGAAACATATAATAGAATTACCCCTAAAGGTTCTTATATCTTTTAAGGAATTCATCTAATAAACAAATTTCAAGTCTTTAATATTTACCTATCCAATTTAGTACCTTTTTTTTAAGAGTAAACTTGAAGGACTGTAACATCATAGACGAAATGGATTTTTCACTTGTAAGATCTCCCCAAAATGCATATCTAACTACCAAAGTGCTTGTAGACTAATTCAAAGTCCTTAGAAGAGGCACAATTGACATTCACCAATCAAATATAAACCTTTCAGCCTCTAATAACATTCTTATGTAAGATGCATTAATGTAACCTGATATTAAAAATACATTTTTTGAAAATTATCAAAACAATTAAACTCTACCATACTTACTAAAGCTTATCAAAATTATCAACATCATTGAAATTATGAAGAATTTTGACACTATAAAAATTGATAAAATTGATCCATTTTGTTAAAACAATTAATATGATAAAAATTTGATATAGCACTACCTAAATTATCAAATTTATCAAATCACTAAACTTGGCCAAATTTGTCAAAAACACTTGATGCATTGTCTAAACTATCAAAATTCATTTGCTACAATTCTTTTTCAAAATTTTCCAAATCATCAAAACACGTCAAAACTATCATCATTTCTCTAAGTAATTAAAACTTATCATCATTATTTAAATTTTATCCAAATTGCCAATTTTATTAAAATTACTTAAATTTACAAAAATATGGCAAACGTCTCGAAGTTTGTCAAAACTATCACAATTTTTAAAGTACCAACAATTTTTTTATATTTTTCCAATTTGTCAACATTGTTAAAATTTATCAAACTTTGTTACTAACATTCCATTTTATCATATTGGTCAAATTTATTAAATTTGGTAAAATTTATCAAATTTGGTAATATTATTCAAATTTGTCTAGATCCCTACAATTTGTAAATACCAAATTTAGCAAAATCATTATGGATCATCCCAATTTGTCGAAATTAATCTCAATTGTTTAATTATCAAACACTTGTCGCATTTGTAAAAAAATATTAAAACCATTCATATTTATCAAATTTTAAAAAACAATTAAAATTTATCTGATTTATCAAATGTGTCTTTTGCACACAAAGAATAATAGAGATTGAGAAGTTTTTTGTCATAGAATGCGAAGCCTAAAAGGATATGAGGATTGCATATGATGCTGTAAAAATAAACTCACTAATGGAACTTTTTGAAGAATTGAGAATTGAAAAAACATGGGAACTTCTTATTAAAATCAACAGTAGAATAAACACACTAGAAAAGATGATAAAAGAACGTTGAGCATTTTGACTTTGTTGAAAATTGTACTTTCTTATATGTTGTTAAACTTTGAATAAAAGGTCCAAGGTTTGAATTCAAAAGTGAGAAGGGTTATACACCACAATGTTTTAAAACTCATCGAGAACTTGCAAGTTCTTGCCAAACTTGCGATAATTAAGGTTTGATGAGATTTTTATTTTATCGGTATTGCTCATCAATTTATCATCGATTTCTCAGTTGCAGATGCAAAAAGAAAAGACAAACGCCTGATCGGAGTGTTTTTTAAACATTTAATGTGATAAACTTATCTTTTTATTATTATTATTAAAAAGCTATTATATTAATAAAATAATGTTTAATCATACAAAAAAGGGTGGGTGGGATTAGCACACCCCACTTATCTATATTTTATTATAATACATATAGAGAGACAAGTTGTATTCTTGCACATGTGAAAGAGAATATGTTTTTATTTAATATAAGTAAAGAATTTTATCACATAATGTACTTTTGGTTAAAGTAATTGGTCCATTATTTGGACTTCATGATTTGATTTCAAGTGTTATTTAATATAATAAATTTATCTATCTTTTGTTGTTATTATATATATATATATATACTTACTTCTGGTCAAAGTAATTGTTCCATTATTTGAACTTTATGATTTGATGGGTTTGGAGTGTTGTTTAATATAATAAATTTATCTATCTTTTATTATAACATATATATTGAGAGACAATATCCATGCTTATGTGAAAGAGAGCAATTTTTTAAAAATATTTGTGTTTTAGGTTTAAATTAATGAAAAGATTTCAATTACTTTAACTTTCTTTATAAGGTTGATATTTATAAAAGTATAAAATAATGGGGAAGGGTTAAGTATATATATAATTATTCAAAAATGAAGTTTTAAAATTATTAAAAAAAATTCTTATTTGAATTTTATAATTTATTTATAATTTAAATATCAATATTATTAAATATTTGGATAACCTTGTTTTTGTGTTTTTTTTGTGTGGAAAACACCCTTTTCAGGATGCCACTTTCAAGTAATACCCAAGGAGGCAAGGGTTTTCATTCCGTCAAAATATGCCTAGGGCTCGCACCTAGCTTTCCCTCTTCAACGCACTCAAAGAGCATGCTTAAAACAACAAAAACACAAATGACAAAAAACAACAAAACAAACACACAAAAAAAACAACAAAAACACAAAGAAAAATGAAACAAAAACAACACAAAAATACAAAATCACACAAAACAAAACAAAAACAACACATACACACCAAAAAAATAAATGAAGAAAAAAACATATTACATCTATGGCCAAACCAAACCAATAGGCCTAATAGCCAAGATTCAACAAAAGAAACATAAGAAAGATATTTCTGAGTTGGAAACAAAAAAACCTTGACTAAACTAGAGAGAAGCTAATACAAAGAAAAAAGGAATAGGGTAATTTTATAATTGGAGTCATCCAGAGAAAGGATAGAAAGAAGAGCATCCTTGATTTGCAAATCCCACCAGTCTTTTCATCCCTGATTTGCATTTATCCTCTATATTTTCATCCAATAACCTATTGAATCCAACCTTTTTTCTTTTTTTGAATTTGAACCACATTTGTTTTCCTTCCTGCCTTCTGGTTTGTATCCAACTTCATTTTTTACTAGAGGTTTGACTAAATCCTGATGGCTCTAGATTTAAATCTATTTTTTTTATTGAGAATACTTTGCTAAATCTTGATTCATAGATATCTGGGATCCTCCTTGAGAACTAAATCCTCGTTTGACCTTCTCCTCCCTTTTGTATTTTTATTGGTGAGTTTTCCTTGCTAAGGACAGATCTCAAAATTACTATTAACTATTATAAATAGATTATATTACATCATTTGGGTCATGTAAATGTACCTTCCTAGGTACATACTTAGGACATTAAATTACTTTAGGGGGAAGTTATCTAGTTACTTCATGCAATGTAATAAATGCATAAGTGTCAATGTGTAAGCTTTATATGTGCAAGTTGTCCCTTGCACAACTAGGTAGAGTGTTGGCCAAGGAACTTATCTTCCTATATAAAAAGACCTCATTGTAATAGTATAGATATAGGAAAGCATAGCATAGCAAAGCATAGCATAGCAAAGCGTAGCATAGATATAGATATAGACACCCATATTGGTGATGGATGTAATGTAGTCTTGTAGCATTATTCATGGAGTGTCCATTTCCTCCATAGCTACATTGTATTCATTTCCATCATTTCTATTTATAGCATATTTTAGTCATCTCGTAGATTTACTTTCTTTCATATTATTTTGCATCTTGTGATTGTTATCTCCCATTGCATACTGCATCAAAATTTAATAGTGGTATTAGAGCCATGGTAGATCTAGCTACAGTAGATCAATAGAAAAACTACCATTATCATTAAGTCTGAGTTTTTTGTCAACTTGACATGTTGTTGGACCAACCACTATCAAAAACTCTTAGAAGAATCTAGGTGGTAGAATTATGGAGAGCCACAAGTGAGGACTGAAAGAAATCTCAGTTTCAAAAATACTGAGATTACATTTGGCTAAAGTCTTTCCATAGAGTTGCAAAAAAAACTCGTGAAAAATAGGACTCAACATTCAATCCACTAAATTGATAAATCAATTAGTGAAGATCAGGATATCTGGAATTTCTTAACTATTGCCCAAAGTTTCTTTTGTTGTAGAAAACTAATTCTCAGATTATTGGGACTCCTCCTACAACAAAAATCTAGGAGACTTCAACTTCATTGCCCGAAGATCGACGTGCCTTCATAGTGTAGATATTAGTTCCTTGTGCAAGAAAAGAATACTACAAAAGAAGACTTTTGGAGAATATTCGTGGTGAAGTTAGGAGAGTGGAGATCTTCATTACTAAATTGATAACTTAAAAGAAGAAGAAAAGGCCATAGTAGCCTTGATTCAAAAGAAAAGACCATAGTAGCCTTGATCCATAAGAAAATGTCATATTAACCTTGATCCAGAAGAAAAGGCCATAACAACCTTGATCCTTTAAATGCCATAGAAGCCTTGATATTGAAGAAAATACCACATAAGACTTGATACTGAAAAAGGCCATAAAAGCCTTGATATTGAAGAAAATGCCACAAAAGCCTTGATATTGAAGAAAATTCCACAAGAGCCTTGATATTGAAAAGTCCACAAAAGCCTTGATACTGAAAAAAAGGCCACAAAAGCCATGATCTTGAAGAAGACTCCAGAAGAGAGCATATGGTTTAGAAGGAGATTAAGATTTCAGTACTAATACTTTGTTGCAGGGAAAGGAGATTTATTGAGTTGCGAAACTTCCTACAAGAAAGTTAGGAAGAGTATCTTCTTCAAAATCAATCCAGCACCTAAAGCAAAACTGAAGGCAAAGAGATCAAGAGGATATCTCATTGAAGATATTTTGGTCTTGTAAGGAGGACTAGGAGAGTCCTACTCGAATCCAGAAGCAATAGAATCGAAGATCTAGAGAAATATCTCACCACCAACACTTCCAAAAGCAAAATATTGAAGAAAAGTTCTCAAGGAATACCAGAAGAAGCTACAAGATCAAAGACCTTTGGGAGGTCTCAATGAGCATCCAATAAAAGGCTTGGAGAGCCTTACTAAATAAATCATTAAAGAATAACTCATTGGAGAAATCCACTATCAAGGAGAAGCTCCTGATAGTGAAGGACTTGGGATAATTATTGCCATCCAACAACAAGCCCAAGAGAAGAAGAATTTGGCAAGGAGTTCCAAATCCTAGAAGAATAATCCAATGAAGACCTCAAGATATTCAAAATCTTGAGAAGAAGATCTTGCTTGAAGCCATAATTCGATAAGAAGACTTGAAGACAGGAGAAGCCCAAAAAATCCAAGAGATCTGAAGATTACCTCTCATAGAAAGAAGGCATTATTTCAGAGACAAAGACTTATTCAAATCTACAATTAAAGGAGACTGCAAGAGGAGAACAAGCCACCAAATCCTAGTCTCGTGAAAGAAAGTTCAAGATCATATTTTGGTGAAGAAGGATCTACTTAGAAAAATATATAAAAAGTAGAAAGATCTACATCCTCTACAGAAGCAGAAAAAGAGCTACAAAAGCTTTCAAAAAGGTAAGAAATTATTGGTGCAAGTAGATTCATTAATTAGATTATTTATCAGATTTATTAAAGCACCTTAATTTGGATTAAAGTTGCAATAAGGAACATTGGATTACAGTCTTCAAAAGTGCAAAAATAGAAAATTCCCTTTTAAGGTTCATTTGCACATTAGGAGTTTATTAGATTTTTGCATTACAACTATATATCAACTACCTATCATCTGCTTTGGAAAGAAAAAGAAGACTAGTCCCTACAACTTTGTTTGTAAGGAAATTGTAGAATAATTCCTAAAGATTTATTTGAAATTATTCTTGATTAGTTGTAGTAAATTGATTAAGTGCATTATTTTGAGAGTTAATTGGAGTGATAAGGTGAAATTGTTAGTGCATTAAAAGTGAAATATTATTAGATTTATTTGCACTATTCTATTGCTCTCAAAAGATTATTGTTTGTGTTCTTGAGAAAGACACTAAATCAAAATTTGACAAAGTCTCTAAAGACACTATTAGTGCACATAAATCTATAACATTTAGTGGCTAAGAGAAGCCACCAAATTGGATCAATCCTCCAAGCATTGGAGAAGAAAGTAGCCACCGAAGATCAGCAAAGGAAGCCTCAAATTAAGACTTGGTGAGTCTCAAATTCAAAGCACAATAAGGTTTTTACAAAGAAACAGTGTAGAAAAATATAGTAAAAAGAGATCTTCTATCAAGTGGTTACAAGCTTGGGTTCATTTGTAAAATATCCAAGAAAAAAGGGGAAGGTGTCTAATCAAAGATACAACCTAAAAACCCCTACATTGCATTCAAAATTCTTCCACAAAACCATAAATTCAAACCTAAAAAAGGAGTGCAAAATAAGGTGCAATAAAGTCTATTTTATATATAAATTTATTACATTGTATTGCACTATCCTAATATGGTTTATACAGGAAAATAAGTCAGATTTGAAGGTGTCTCAAAGGCACAAAATCCACTAGAAAAACCAATCAAATGTCATCGAATGCTAGCATCTTTCAAAGCATAACAAAACGAGCCACTCTAATGGCTCATACTGCTCACATCTTGGATGGCCGAACCTGCAAAAGACAAGGTGCAAAACAAAGAGAAATTGTATTATATTCAAGAGCAACATTGTCTACAAAAGGAGGATGTATAACAGGTGAGAAAAGAAGAATATTAAAGCACCATTGGAGTGTTTCAAACTACACATCTACATTGCTCAAAATTGGTGCTCAAGCATCCAAATCGTTGCTTCTTGTAGCACCCTAAAATTGGTGCAGTTAAACCTTAGTAAAAAGATAAAAATTTGAATTTTAACCCAAAACCACCCGTTAACCGCCCATTACCCGCTCCCCTTGTTTTTCGCACCATTTTTAGGATTTGTTTTGACCGTTGGATGATATCGTCGACGATCAGACGAAATCGTCCTAGATCTGACGAATTCATCTGGAATAGAACGTCCAGACGATTTCATCCCAAAACCAAATTTTCATAATTAGCTTTTGTTTCAACAGCTTCTCTAACTTGGGCAGAAAGCGTGTCTGCGTAGTTAGAGTCTCCCCCGTTGGAGATCTCCCAAATTGGGATGATCTCCAACCTCCTAACCTCTCCCTAATCCTATATAAACTGGGATTTTCTCAGTTTATCCCCCTGAACCCCCTGGCTGACTGATTTCCCTGCAACTTTAGTTTCTTGTGCAGAACACCCTCCCCTCCTTTTGCATCACGTATTTCAAGTTTTCTTGCAAGAATTTTACTATTTTTCGAGACGATCTTGTCGCAGATCGGCGATGATCTCGTACGATTGGAGGCGATCTTGACTGCAGTCCATATTGGGGGCAATCAGAGCCCGGAGTTTGCATTTCTTTATCTTCTCTCTTCATTCCTTTATGCATTAACTTATTTTATTCTATTTTTTGCATCTTGGAGTTCACCTCATTTAGCATAGATGCATGATAAAGTTAAAATAAATTATTAAATTGATGCATTTCCTTTTAATTGCTATCTGGATCTATCATTTAGGCAAATTTACTATCATTTCTATCATTTCCCCTTGCTTTTGCAATTGCATTTTTGGTTTTTGGTATCTGTTTTTGTGACTATAGGTTTCTGACAAATTCGTCTGACGAATTCGTCAGATCGACGATGATCTCATCCGATCTCAGATGACCGACTGAGATCTGAGATGATTCTATTCAATTTCAGATGATTACGTATGATTTGAGATGATTTGGACTTCTACAAACCTCAAAATCTTCATCAGACATCCGAAATCAGGTATATTCTATCTTATTTAGCATACTTTCTATGTTTAGCACTTATTCATGTTTTTTGTATTCATATAAATCAGCATTGGCATATAGAATAGCTTAGATTCATCTTGGCCAAACCTAGGAATTGAATGATTAAAGTACAAAATGAACACATCAAACCTACTCTCAACCTAGGCATGGAAACTGCCACTCAAAAGTTTCCTGGTGAACCCACCATCCATCAAAAATTCACCCTTATATCCCTCCCCCGAGAGGCGCGACCTTCAAAGGGCCTCTCAATCCGAGGTATTGTCCCATCCTTCTCGCATCCCCCTTTCGGGCATGGATCCTATAGCCTGAAGGTAAGGATGCGAAAAATTTGGAGCGATACATTTTGGTGAACCCGACGTGAAAACTTAAAACCTTTTGAAAACAATCCAAAAAAAATAAATGCATTTAGAATCATCAGATAAACAATTAAGATTGCATATCATATTTAGATGGTAGATTATAATAAAATACGAGCTGTCACCATTAATGTTGAAAATCAATTAGCAGCCATAGAGATTACTTCTTTGCTTAGAGTATCTCAAACATATAGAGTCCCACCTTTATGGGACGAACTTAATAGGAGATTGAATCTTATTTCATCTAGATCAACCAAACTTAGGCAAATCAAGAGGTTTGTCCTAGATAGAATCCTGGATCCTGATCAAGTGACCTTATATCATGAACTTCAGAGAGCTTGCCATAGGTGGTTAGCAGATAAAAGAGCCCTTGTGTCTTTCGAGTTGTACACCTTTGAGGAATACCTCGACAATGCAGTTGTAGTACATAAATTTCTATCTCGTATAGAGGATCAAGAGGTCATTCTTACGGATAGAAAGAGATGGAATAGAGTTCCTAGAGCTGTGTTATATCGAGAGTATTGCCATGAGCTCTATTTTTACAAGTCAGAGTCAGAAGTAGATAACATCACCATAGCACACTTTGTCAAATTCTTGAAAAACCATTTCCAATTTGAAGAGGAGCATTTCATGACTCCTGATGAACTTGATCCCATCAATGACATCTATAAACTATTTATAGAAAACTAAGCCATTCTTTTATTATTATTATTTCTTGCATTTAGTATGTTGTTTGTTGTCTTTATAATATTATCATAAAAACAAAAACAAAACAAAAATATAACAAAAATTAAAATGTTTTCTTTTAAGTATTATAGTAGGTATATAATTAAAATATATACCTCCCAAACTTGTTGCAAATATATATATATTTTTTATATATATATATATATATATTTGCTAAAATCTAAGTTTAAGCATAATGACTAGACTCAGGAATGGAAAACAGATCGAAGTAGAAGAAGATTGGTTAGGAAAACCAGTAAATAAACCAGATGTCCTTCCTGAAGACCCAATTCAGGAAGAAGGAACACTAGACCAACAAGAAGAAGAGTTTGCTGAAGCAAATGAACAAAGAGAAACTGTTAGAGAGGAAGGATCCTCATCCCCTAAAATGTCTCCGAAAGGAGTCATTACTTTTGAGAACATGGAACATTTCTGGAAGTTCCTCAATACTAATATTGGCGCCCTTAATAGAGCAGTCCATATGGACAAGGATCAAATTAGTGACACTCAAGCAACCCTAGAAGAAATATATCACACACGCACTAATCCCTTGTCCTTCGTTGATCAAGAAAGTGATCAAGCTGGACCATCCAATTTGGATATGGCCGCTATAATCCAGAACATGCAACAACAACAGGTTACCCAACCACCTAGAGTGCCTATTACCAAGCCTAGAGTTATTCCCACACAAAATAAACCTTCATTCACTGCTCTATTTCGCCAAGTTATTGATCAACATACCTCAAATCAACAAAAGCCCAAAATAAAACCAAACACCAATTTCCAACAATCTGGGATACAACATAATGCTACTACAAATCTTCTTCATAATACTCTTCCTACCAACCATTTGCATAATAGCAATATAGCATCTAATCCTTACGTCATGCCATCATATGCTCACAAATCCCATACTCACATACCACCGAACCAATATGGTGGACAAACTAGTAATCTGGAAGCCATGGTGAAATAGTTAGTCTCCCGCATGGACCAGATAGATCCCTATCGTCCCTCGTACAATTATCGAGAGATGTGTAGTCAGCCTCTAGATCCTATAGTTGTAGCACAACCATATCCTAAACACTTTCCTATGCCTGTCCTACCTATATACAAAGGAACCGAAGATCCCATAGAGCATCTTCGTATGTTTAGGATAGCATGTCATGATATATCACATGATGACTTGTTATTACTAAAGATGTTCCAAAAAAGTTTAGGAGGAATGGCATTAGAGTGGTATTATCAATTACCCACTCATTCTTTGAGGAATTTCAAAGAAACAACCGAGTCTTTCGTTCATCAATTTAGTGCCTACATTGAAAGGCATGTAACTATTAAATATTTGTACAACTTAAAACAAGACAAAGATGAATGTTTTGCTGATTTCCTAGCTCGGTGGAGACAGTTGATAGGAAAATTACACTTTGTGTTACCTTATCGGGAAATGTTGGATATCTTTATCAATAATTTACAAGAACAACTATCCTATGAGTTATCAACTGCTACCTTGACCACCTTCGATCAAGCTATAGACTTAGCTCGAAGAGTGGAAGATGCTCTCATTAGGAGAGGTCAGCTTAAAAAGAAAGATGATGAGAAAACATCCAGAAATCAATATAAAAATAAACAAGTTGTGGGTGATGGAGTCACTGATAGTAGAAACATTGCTAATGTTAATACTACGAAAACAACGGAGAAGTTTATATTGAAACCTCCTGATAAACCACCTCAAGAATTTACTAGGTTAAATCAACCTCTATCAACCATTCTCCCACAATTACTAGCACGAGGTTTGATCCAATTACCAAATATTCGAGAACCTGATCCAACTATACCCGGATACAGAGCTGATTTACATTGTGATTTCCATAGAGGACCTGGACACGCTACCAACTCTTGTAAAATATTAAAACATAAAATACAAGACTTAATTGATAACAATGAGATGGAGGTGCAAGCCTTTCAACCTAAACAAAATCCTCCCAATAATGCTCAAAAGAACATCCCCCAAAATCAGAATCGAATGCCAATCAATCATTGGACATATTTCAACATCCTTTACCAAAGCATGGCAAAGAAGTGGCTAATCAAATTGAACATCATAATGTTCCCCCTCCTACCCGATATGTAGGAACTATTAGTGGGCATTTACCTACTCATGATTTGGAAATATTTGACACAACTTTATCCATGGTTACGACCAGACCTCTATATAACATTTAGACACCTGATCTTAGTGATACAGAATATGAGACTGAAAGTGACATGGAAATCACTTCAAATCAATCGAATAGCTCTGAAGATGAATCAGATCCTATTCAACCTATCACAAGTTCTATGGTTCCGGAAGAACCATTTCCAAGAAGAGTCACTACTCGACCATCGTCTCACCAATTACTTTCTAATGAACAAGCCATAAACGCTAGACCAAGACCCATTCATCATCCGCAAAGTAATATTATAGGTACCATCGAAGCTGTTACTAGACAACAGGCTCAAAATTCTCAACAAGATCAAATGCAGAATGATGGATCAGCTCCATTTGTTTTGAAGGTTCCTAATAAAGGGAATCAGGCACCTAATGTCCAACCTAAACCTCCTTATAATATTAATGAACAATTATCAAATACTACAACTAGAATTTCCCTTTTGGACCTTTTAAGATCTTCTCCTACACATAGGGATGAATTAATGCTCACATTAAGCCAAATGATGGTACCACAAAATATTCAACCTGAAGCCATGGCCAATACTATCATAACTCGAGAAGTCGATTGTATTGACTTTCGGGATAGAGATATACCACAACATAGTTTACATAAGGATAACCCCTTATATATTACTGCCCTAATTGGAGATGTAGTAGTTAAACGAGTCTTGATTGATAATGGTTCATCTTTAAACATTTGCACTTTTGACTTCTACCAAATATTTGGGTTTAGAAGTGACGAGATGAAAAGAACTGATATGATCATAAAAGCCTTCAATGACGAAACACAAGAAACATGTGGAGTTATTACTATACCATTGCAAGTTGGTCCAAGAACCTTAGACACGACCGTGTTTATTGTACATTGCCCTGCATCGTACAATATACTCTTGGGTCACCCTTGGATCAACGCGATGCGAGTTGTTCCCTCAACTTTACATCAGTGTGTTAAATTCGAATTTAAAAATTAGTTGGTTACCATTCATGGTGATCCCAGACCCTTTGATATGTGTGCTTTGGCAGAACCTGTTGGAGTTCAATTTTTCCCTGCTCTGTCATCCACACATCCTAATTCTAATCATCCGTCTAAACGTGTGAAACACACACCCATAACATCATCTACTTTTTCTCCATCAACTCCACCTCTACATATAGTTCAACCATCTTTCGAACAAACCACATTAGGACTTCCAAAAGATCCTAAACCCACAACCAATGCTTCTTGTTTTACTCCTATAACTTCCATACCTATAGACCCGTCCATCGACATTTCTACACCATCTACATCCACTAAAGGCATATTTTCCGCATCAGAAGATGTGGGAAATGTTCCTTCTACCTCTTATGCTCTTACTGATGAGCTCTTACCCGATTTATCTAAAATTCTTATATCAGAACAAACAAACGCTGCTATGCAAGATTCCCTTATCTTAAATAATTTGCCACCCTCTCCTCGTACCTTGGGCCTCCCACAGCCTATGGGAAGTATTTACCAAGTTGGGAGTTGTGCTTTTATTTATAAGGGATATGACTGGGGAAGAATACCTAGAAACATCCAGACACATTATGATGGATATGCTCGATGTTATTTTACTAATGAGTATATTAAAGCTAAGCCTATAATGCTTAAATTGGGATATAAAGGGAAAGGTTTGGGACCTTTCCAAAATGGTATGAAAGAACCTTTTGAGGTAGAACCATGGCCCGCCCGATGTGGTGTGGGCCTATTTCCTAGTAAGGGTCAGCCCTTCCCATTTGAGGATGATGACCAACTCATATGTTACCAAGATTATTTGGATAAATGTGATGCCTTGCGTTTAATGAATAAGCCATTTACATGTAATATGCTATCCATAGCTTACCCTCAGATGATCGTCGAATCCGACGATGAGTTGGAGGGAGACATCTTCCATGATGTCTCCATTGAGGAACTATTACATCATGGATTTTATTTCGATGGCTCTATACCTAGTATAGCCCAGCTTGAGGTCCCGACTCCCCAAGATGAATTATCCAAACTAACCTTGGAATAATTACAAGAATTGGGCGTTTCACCCGCCCCACCTAATTTTGAGAGAGATCTACACATGGAAGTAGAAAACATCATAAAAATTAACATTGGAACCAACGATAACCCTCACATAATCAACATTGGATCAGAATTGAGTCAAGAAAAACAAGATAAATACATTGCATTTCTTAAATACTATGAAGATGTTTTTGCTTGGACATATGAGGATATGCCAGGATTAGACCCTTCCGTAGTTATGCATCACCTAGTAGTCCATCCGGATGCTAAACCTGTTAAACAAAAACTTAGAAAAATGCATCCTAAAGTGGCCTTACTAGTCAAAGGGGAATTAGAAAAACTCCTGAAGGTTATTTTTATACAAGCCATTGATTATGTTGAATGGATCTCGAATGTAGTTCCAGTAACTAAGAAAGAAGCTACCAAAGTTAGGGTTTGCACAGACTTTAGAGATATTAATGTTGCATGCCCTAAAGACGATTTTCCTCTTCCCAACATGGATCAGATCATTGATTTTACTGTTGGGAGTGGAATGATATCCCTAATGGATGGATTTTCTAGTTATAATCAGATCAGGATAGCTCCTGAAGATCAGGCTAAAATAACCTTTATTACCCCTT
Source organism: Wollemia nobilis (assembly GCA_028583015.1). Classification (NCBI taxonomy): domain Eukaryota; kingdom Viridiplantae; phylum Streptophyta; class Pinopsida; order Araucariales; family Araucariaceae; genus Wollemia; species Wollemia nobilis. The sequence continues at coordinate 11,096,407 of JAQPPZ010001772.1, read as the reverse complement.
GGGGGACCTTTTGTTGGAAAGTGATGCCATTCGGTTTAAAGAATGCAAGTGCAACATATCAACGAGCCATGACTTATATCTTTCATGATATGATGCATGATATTCTACATGATTATGTAGATGATATTATAGCTCGTTCCATCAAAGAAGATGATCATTTAGCTGACTTGAGACAAGTCTTTGATCGGTTAAGGGAATATCTTATCCGACTAAATCTAGCTAAATGTATATTCGGAGTTAAGTCCGATAAATTATTGGGGGTTATAGTTTCTTTACGTGGCATTGAAATTGACCCTCTCAAGATCACGGCTATCATCGATATGCCCGCACCCACAAATATATCTGAATTACGAAGTCTACAAGGTAAACTTCAAGCTATTCGTCGCTTTGTCGATAAGTTGGCAGACAAAACAAGACCCTTTCTTAAGCTTCTTAAGAAAGATGTCTCTTTTCATTGGGATGACGAATGTCAGGAAGCATTTGAACTCCTCAAACAATATCTCCTTAACCCACCTATGCTTTCACCACCTAGATCTGATCGCCCATTTATCTTGTATATTTCTGCTTCAGATCTTGCCTTAGGAGCTATGTTAGCTCAACTTGACGATGAGAAGAAAGAGCGTGCTAATTATTATATCAGTAGAACCTTAATCAGTTATGAAACTCGCTATACAACATTAGAGAAGTTATGTCTAGCAGTCATATTTTCTACACAGAAACTACGCCATTATATGCTCAGTCAAAAAATGTATGTTATTGCTAAATTTGATCCTTTGCGGTATCTCATGAGTCGACCGTACTTATCTGGTCGCACCGCAAAGTGGGTTCTTGCGCTAAGCGAGTTTGAACTCACGTTTATAGGATAGAAGTCTGTTAAGGGTCAAATCATAGCAGATCAATTAGTTGTTGCACCCTTAGAGTCTACCCATCCCCTCATCATTGAGTTTCCCGATGAATGCCTTAAATTAGAGGCAGACCATCCAGAGCAATGGTCCCTATACTTTGATGGAGCCCGATGCATGAGTGGGGCTGGTGCAGGTATTATTTTAATATCTCCATAGAAACATCTTATACCTCTGTCCTTCAAACTAACATTTGCTTGCACTAATAACACTACTGAATATGAGGCTCTAATCCTTGGATTACGAGTTGCCTTGGCACTGAAAATTAAAAATTTATTAGTTTTCGATGATTCTCAACTTGTCATAAATCAAATCAATGATGTTTATCAGACCAGAGATGATAAATTACGTCCATATAAAGCATATGTCTTACAATTATTATCTTTATTTGATCAAGTTACCTTGGAAGCTATTCCCCGAACTAGCAATCGTGCGGCTGATGCTATGGCTGCAACTACATCTCTTTTGCCCTTGGAGTTAGATGACGAATATGCTACCATCATTATTCATCGACTCCAGGAACCCGCTTCAAATAAATCATGCTTAGAACCTTTGGATGTGTTTCTAATCAATGAAACTACTCCTGAACCTTGGTACACTGATATATTTAATTTTCTTCAAAATGGGACCTTCCCTGAAGGTTGTAATAGCAACCAGCGTCGGTTATTACGTAGACGAGCAAGTCGCTTCGTAATTATTGGTAATACCTTGTATAGGAGATCTTTTGAAGGCATCCTATTGAGATGTTTGAATCTAGAAGAATCTAGATCAGCTTTGAGTGAAGCCCACGATGGATCTTGTGGGGGACATTTTAGTGGTAGCGCCATTGCTAAGAAGCTCCTTAGGATAGGATATTTTTGGCCTACCATGGAGAATGATGCACATGATTATGTGCACCATTGCGACAAGTGCCAGAAACACGCTGACCTTGTCCATGCGCCTGCACAAGAGCTGTAGGCTATTTCATCTCCTTGGCCCTTTTCAAAATGGGGCTTAGACATCATTGGAAAAATCAACCCTGTGTCATCTGATGGACACAAATTTATCATAACTGCCACTGAGTATTTCACGAAGTGGGTTGAAGCTATGCCCTTAGCTTCTTGCACTGGAACACAAGTCTCCAAATTTATCTTTAATCAAATTATTTGTAGGTTCGAAATTCCTGCAAATCTCATCTCAGATAATGGCACTTGTTTCAAAAATAAAGATGTCAAAAAGTTATGTCAAAAATATAAAATTCAACATCGTTGGTCCACTCCCTATTATCCTCAGGGTAATGGCCAAGCATAAGCATCTAATAAAACATTAATCAAAATCCTCAAAATACTGGTCAATAAATCTGGTCGAGATTGGCACATCCAATTATACCCTGCTTTGTGGGCTTATCGAACTAGTGTTCGTACTCCCACGGGCGCTTCACCTTTTGTTTTGGTTTATGGCGCTGAAGCTATTTTTCCTTTTGAATTAGAAGTTCCTTCCTTGGCTCTACTACTTCAAGATACTGAAGTAGGAGATGAATATCATGTCGGCAGACTTAGTCAGCTAGAACTCCTAGATGAGAAGCGCATCAATGCTTTGGAACATCTTCGTGCCTACCAAAACAAGCTTAAACGAGCATACCTCAAGAAAGTTCATCATCGATCCTTTGAGATCGGCGACCTTGTCTTAAAAGAAAATAAAAAAAATACTAATGCAACTAAAGATCTTAAAGGTAAATTTGAACCTAACTGGCTTGGGCCATATGTCATCACTACTAAATTTGGCTCAGGAGCATACCGATTAGCTACCTTAGATGGTAAATATCTTAAAGAACCTATGAACATTATGCATCTCAAATGCTATTATGCATAAAATTTGGTCATTTCATCATTATATATATTGTTATTTTGCATATTGTTTCATTTTCGTCATTCATATAAAAATTTCAAAAAAAAACAATCACATTGTGTTTCTTTCAATTCATAAATTAAAATCAAAATATAAAAACTTCAAAATCTTCAAAAACATCTTTTATTTTCGTACTCGTCAATTCTTGAAGTATTGCAGTTATATTTCCAGTTATTTTGGATAAATTAGCATTTATTTGGAATCCCGCACTTTCACACTCACATGAATAAATATCTTGATTTTATTTTGTATGATTATTAATCTCTCTTATATCAAAGTCCACATTTGAATTAAATAAAGTTTTGAGCATAGAGAACTGATCTTGTTATTTACTTAAACCAAGCATATCTTTTCACATTAAAATGATTTCATTGCAAATTCGATATGATGCTACATAGTAGAAATGGTTTCTTGAGCGAAAAGTTTCCCCTGCTATCCTATCATGCACATGGTCTAGAATCTTTGAGAATTGGCAAAAGGACAAGCTCACCCCTACCCGGAATAAAAATCCCTTGCTCTACAACCAATCCGAGCAAGTATCCCTAGCATAGGAAGAAAAAGAAAAGTCAAAGAAAATGAGAAAAAGAAAAATATCATTTTGTACCATCGCAGCAATATTTCAGCATTATCTCAGTTCCAAGCAAAAATACAAAAAAAAAAAAAAAAAAAGCAAAAAGCAATAAAATCCCTTTCCCTACCCCTTGAAAAGAAAAGAAGGGTGAATGAGCTTGAATCCCTGGAATTCTCAATTATTCGAAAACTATGAGGTAAGCCCCATAACAGGCAGTTTGTGCCCAACCCGCTTGGCCTTGGGTAATCCCTAGCGTGGTGATATGTCTGTCACATTAGCGACCTTCTTTTGTATAGACCTATGTCGGCTTATGGATCAGCTAGCTCTTGATGACCTAACTTACATAGTAGTCTGGTATGGTTACATGCATATAAATCATGGTCAACGAACACTTATTTGGTTAATTCAAATTACTTGTATCAAATTATCTTGCTCAAAATTGGTGAATGAACAATACAATTGCACACACATTTGTATTTGAGAGATTTTGTATCATTATGATAAATCAAGATCAGTAATGAACTCACATTTGCACATGAGGGTTCCTTATAAATCTACATTTTGTCTTTAAGATAATTTAAAATATCTCTGCAATTCTTTTAGAACCATTTCATCTTCTTATTTAAGAACATTTGCTTAGCATCAAAACAGTTAAATATATTTCTTTCCACAAATCCAAAAATTTTCTTTCACAAACATCTTCAAAAACCTAGTAAATAAAGTCATGTTTATATATTATTCTTTTCTGTTTATCTCAAAAATAAAAAATCAATCATGCAATAACACTAAAATATCAATTTCCTTCTTTGGATTTCGTGATGATGGTATAAGTCTATACCTATAATTCTATGCCTAGCGCAAACCATTGTTCTAATTTTATTTTCCCATCCATTTTTAAATTCATAAAAACTTATGGCTTACATCATTATGTTACACAATTGTGCTTTAAAAGGAACGCAAATTTTTCTATTTCATTTCATTATGTCAAATATTCCATTTTGCAACCATGGTATAATTTCTAAGGAATTGTTCAAAATTTTATCACACTTAGGAATTTATGCCTAGCAAAAATCATATTTCTTTTCATATCTCATGCATAATATTTTTATGAAAATCTGAAAACAAATCATCACCATCATCATTTTTCATCATCACAACACAAAGTCTTAAGACAGTCTCTTAAGCACCCTTTTACTTTTAGCAATATTTCTATACTGGGATTAGCTTGACGACCTAGCGAGCAACGACTCCATGAAATGGTCTATAACAACGATAATGTCCTTTGAAATTATTGTTAGAAGTCCCTTTTATTTTTTGCATCACATCACACCACAAAACAACCAATTTGTTTACATCAGATTATTCCATTTCAATTTTATGGCATGGCATAAAATTATAATTTCTTTTCAAAAGACATAATTACATGAATAACCAATCAAAAAATCCAAAATTAAAGCATCATACAACATATACACAAGTCATATCATCAAAAATACGATCTATATATATATCAATAAATTATGTACATCATCTGGATTGGTATGCCACAATCAATACCCTGGCATACTCAATCCCCTCAAAAAGTAATAATAATATATACAATCTGCAGTCTATAGCAGCTAGCCTCGAGAAGCCCTCGAGCTCTCAGCCTCATCTCCTCTCCCGCCCTAAGGTGGAGGAGGTGGTCCCATAGAGGTCCAAGCTGTGTCTCGGGTCCTCGTCGTCGATCGTGAGGACGTCCTCAATGATCCCATCATGATCGGCTCCGCAATGCTAGCTGGTAGCGATATCCTCTGCCCCTCTGGAACCACATGATAGTATAATCCCTAGTAGAACGCGGTCTAAGCAATAGACCACGCCAGATCTTGAGTGCTCGCCCCTTCGCTCTGAGCCCTAAGTCGTATAGCCTCATCCTGTAGTGTCTGCACCTGAGCCCGAAGGCAAGCAACCTCAGCCCGAAGAGCCACCATCTCGCTGCTCTCCCCTACCTCGACACCCTTGCCCTTATCGGGCGATGGTGGCCACTCCCCTTCATTCTTTGAGGAATTTCAAAGAAACAACCGAGTCTTTCGTTCATCAATTTAGTGCCTACATTGAAAGGCATGTAACTATTAAATATTTGTACAACTTAAAACAAGACAAAGATGAATGTTTTGCTGATTTCCTAGCTCGGTGGAGACAGTTGATAGGAAAATTACACTTTGTGTTACCTTATCAGGAAAATTACACTTTGTGTTACCCACTCATTCCTTGAGGAATTTCGAAGAAACAACCGATTCTTTCGTTCATCAATTTAGTGCCTACATTGAAAGGCATGTAACTATTAAATATTTGTACAACTTAAAACAAGACAAAGATGAATGTTTTGCTGATTTCCTAGCTCGGTGGAGACAGTTGATAGGAAAATTACACTTTGTGTTACCTTATCGAGAAATGTTGGATATCTTTATCAATAATTTACAAGAACAACTATCCTATGAGTTATCAACTGCTACCTTGACCACCTTCGATCAAGCTATAGACTTATCTCGAAGAGTGAAATATGCTCTCATTAGGAGAGGTCAGCTTAAAAAGAAATATGATGAGAAAACATCCAAAAATCAATATAAAAATAAACAAGTTGTGGATGATGGATTCACTGATAGTAGAAACATTGCTAATGTTAATACTGCAAAAACAACGAAGAAGTTTATATTGAAACCTCCTGATAAACCACCTCGAGAATTTACTAGGTTAAATCAACCTCTATCAACCATTCTCCCATAATTACTAGCACGAGGTTTGATCCAATTACCAAATATCCGAGAACCTGATCCAACTATACCCGGATACAGAGTTGATTTACACTATGATTTCCATAGAGGACCTGGACACGCTACCAACTCTTGTAAAATATTAAAACATAAAATACAAGACATAATTGATAACAATGAGATGGAGGTGCAAGCCTTTCAACCTAAACAAAATCCTCCCAATAATGCTCAAAAGAACATCCCCCAAAATCAAAATCAGAATGCCAATCAATCATTGGACATATTTCAACATCCTTTACCAAAGCATGACAAAGAAGTGGCTAATCAAATTGAACATCATAATGTTCCCCCTCCTACCCGATATGTAGGAACTATTAGTGGGCATTTACCTACTCATGATTTGGAAATATTTGACACAACTTTATCCATGGTTACGACCATACCTCTATGTAACATTTAGACACCTGATCTTAGTGATACAGAATATGAGACTGAAAGTGACATGGAAATCACTTCAAATCAATCGAATAGCTCTGAAGATGAATCAGATCCTATTCAACCTATCACAAGTTCTATGGTTCTAGAAGAACCATTTCCAAGAAGAGTCACTACTCGACCATCGTCTCACCAATTACTTTCTAATGAACAAGCCATAAACGCTAGACCAAGACCCATTCATCATTCGCAAAGTACTATTATAGGTACCATCGAAGTTGTTACTAGACAACAGGCTCAAAAATCTCAACAAGTTCAAATGCAGAATGATGGATCAACTCCATTTGTTTTGAAGGTTCCTAATAAAGGGAATCAGGCACCTAATGTCCAACCTAAACCTCCTTACAATATTAATGAACAACTATCAAATATTACAGCTAGAATTTCTCTTTTGGACCTTTTAAGATCTTCTCCTACACATAGAGATGAATTAATGCTCACATTAAGCCAAATGATGGTACCACAAAATATTCAACCTGAAGCCATGGCCAATACTATCATAACTCGAGAAGTCGATTGTATTGACTTTCGGGATAGAGATATACCACAACATAGTTTACATAAGGATAACCCCTTATATATTACTGCCCTAATTGGAGATGTAGCAGTTAAACGAGTCTTGATTGATAATGGTTCATCTTTAAACATTTGCACTTTTGACTTCTACCAAAGATTTGGGTTTAGAAGTGACGAGATGAAAAGAACTGATATGATCATAAAAGCCTTCAATGACGAAACACAAGAAATATGTGGAGTTATTACTATACCATTGCAAGTTGGTCCAAGAACCTTAGACACGATCGTATTTATTGTACATTGCCCTGCATCGTACAATATACTCTTGGGTCACCCTTGGATCAACGCGATGTGAGTTGTTCCCTCAACTTTACATCAGTGTGTTAAATTCGAATTTAAAAATCAGTTGGTTACCATTCATGGTGATCCCAGACCCTTTGATATGTGTGCTTTGGCAGAACCTGTTGGAGTTCAATTTTTCCCTCCTCTATCATCCACACATCCCAATTCTAATCATCCGTCTAAACGTGTGAAACACACACCCATAACATCATCTACTTTTTCTCCATCAACTCCACCTCTACATATAGTTCAACCATCTTCCGAACAAACCACATTAGGACCTCAGAAAGATCCTAAACCCACAACCAATGCTTCTTGTTTTACTCCTATAACTTCCATACCTATAGACCCGTCCATCAACATTTCTACACCATCTACATCCACTAAAGGCATATTTTTCACATCAGAAGATGTGGGAAATGTTCCTTCTACCTCTTACGCTCTTATTGATGAGCTCTTACCCGATTTATCTAAAATTCTTATATCAGAACAAACAAACGTTGCTATGCAATATTCCCTTATCTTAAATAATTTGTCGCCCTCTCCTCATACCTTGGGCCTCCCATAGCCTATGGGAAGTATTTACCAAGTTGGGAGTTGTGCTTTTATTTATAAGGGATATGACTAGGGAAGAATACCTAGAAACATCAAGACACATTATGATGGATATGCTCGATGTTATTTTACTAATGAGTATATTAAAGCTAAGCCTATAATGCTTAAATTGGGATATAAAGGGAAAGGTTTGGGACCTTTCCAGAATGGTATGAAAGAACCTTTTGAGGTAGAACCATGGCCCGCCCGATGTGGTGTGGGCCTATTTCCTAGTAAAGGTCAACCCTTCCCATTTGAGGATGATGACCAACTCATATGTTACCAAGATTATTTGGATAAACGTGATGCCTTGCATTTAATGAATAAGCCATTTACATGTAATATGCTATCCATAGCTTACCCTCAGATGATCCTCAAATCCGACGATGAGTTGGAGGGAGACATCTTCCATGATGTCTCCATTGAGGAACTATTACATCATGGATTTTATTTCGATGGCTCTATACCTAGTATAGCCCAGACTTGAGGTCCCGACTCCCCAAGATGAATTATCCAAACTAACCTTGGAAGAATTACAAGAATTGGGCGTTTCACCCGCCCCACCTAATTTTGAGAGAGATCTACACATGGAAGTAGAAAACGTCATAAAAATTAACATTGGAACCAACGATAACCCTCACATAATCAACATTGGATCAGAATTGAGTCAAGAAAAACAAGATAAATACATTGCATTTCTTAAAGACTATGAAGATGTTTTTGCTTGGACATATGAGGATATGCCAGGATTAGACCCTTCCGTAGTTATGCATCACCTAGTAGTCCATCCGGATGCTAAACCCGTTAAACAAAAACTTAGAAAAATGCATCCTAAAGTGGCCTTACTAGTCAAAGGGGAATTAGAAAAACTCTTGAAGGTTATTTTTATACAAGCCATTGATTATGCTGAATGGATCTCGAATGTAGTTCCAGTAACTAAGAAAGAAGCTACCAAAGTTAGGGTTTGCATAGACTTTAGAGATATTAATGTTGCATGCCCTAAAGACGATTTTCCTCTTCCCAACATGGATCAGATCATTGATTTTACTGTTGGGAGTGGAATGATATCCCTAATGGATGGATTTTCTGGTTATAATCAGATCAGGATAGCTCCTGAAGATCAGGCTAAAACAACCTTTATTACCCCTTGGGGGACCTTTTGTTGGAAAGTGATGCCATTCGGTTTGAAGAATGCAAGTGCAACATATCAACGAGCCATGACTTATATCTTTCATGATATGATGCATGATATTCTACATGATTATGTAGATGATATTATAGCTCGTTCCATCAAAGAAGATGATCATTTAGCTGACTTGAGACAAGTCTTTGATCGGTTAAGGGAATATCTTATCCGACTAAATCCAGCTAAATGTATATTCGGAGTTAAGTCCGATAAATTATTGGGGGTTATAGTTTCTTTACGTGGCATTGAAATTGACCCTCTCAAGATCACGGCTATCACTGATATGCCCGCACCCACAAATATATCTGAATTACGGAGTCTACAAGGTAAGCTTCAAGCTATTCGTCGCTTTGTCGATAAGTTGGCAGACAAAACAAGACCCTTTCTTAAGCTTCTTAAGAAAGATGTCTCTTTTCATTGGGATGACGAATGTCAGGAAGCATTTGAACTCCTCAAATAATATCTCCTTAACCCACCTTTGCTTTCACCACCTAGATCTGATCGCCCATTTATCTTGTATATTTTTGCTTCAGATCTTGCCTTAGGAGCTATGTTAGCTCAACTTGACGATGAGAAGAAAGAGCGTGCTAATTATTATATCAGTAGAACCTTAATCGGTTATGAAACTCGCTATACAACATTAGAGAAGTTATGTCTAGCAGTCATATTTTCTACACAAAAACTACGCCATTATATGCTCAGTCAAAAAATGTATGTTATTGCTAAATTCGATCCTTTGTGGTATCTCATGAGTCGACCGTACTTATCTGGTCACACCGCAAAGTGGGTTCTTGCGCTAAGCGAGTTTGAACTCACGTTTATAGGACAAAAGTCTGTTAAGGGTCAAATCATAGCAGATCAATTAGCTGCTGCACCCTTAGAGTCTACCCATCCCCTCATCATTGAGTTTCTCGATGAATGCCTTAAATTAGAGGTAGACCATCCAGAGCAATGGTCCCTATACTTTGATGGAGCCCGATGCATGAGTGGGGCTGGTGCAGGTATTATTTTAATATCTCCGTAGAAACATCTTATACCTCTGTCCTTCAAACTAACATTTGCTTGCACTAATAACACTGTTGAATATGAGGCTCTAATCCTTGGATTACGAGTTGCCTTGGCACTAAAAATTAAAAATTTATTAGTTTTCAGTGATTCTCAACTTGTCATAAATCAAATCAATGATGTTTATCAGACCAGAGATGATAAATTACGTCCATATAAAGCATATGTCTTACAATTATTATCTTTATTTGATCAAGTTACCTTGGAAGCTATTCCCCGAACTAGCAATCGTGCGACTGATGCTATGGCTGCAGCTGCATCTCTTTTGCCCTTGGAGTTAGATGACGAATATGCTACCATCATTATTCATCGACTCCAGGAACCCGCTTCAAATAAATCATGCTTAGAACCTTTGGATGTGTTTCTAATCAACGAAACTACTCTTGAACCTTGGTACACTGATATATTTAATTTTCTTCAAAATGGGACCTTCCCTGAAGGTTGTAATAGCAACCAACGTCGGTTATTACGTAGACGAGCAAGTCGCTTCGTAATTATTGGTAATACCTTGTATAGGAGATCTTTTGAAGGCATCCTATTGAGATGTTTGAATCTAGAAGAATCTAGATCAGCTTTGAGTGAAGCCCACGATGGATCTTGTGGGGGACATTTTAGTGGTAGCGCCATTGCTAAGAAGCTCCTTAGGATAGGATATTTTTGGCCTACCATGGAGAATGATGCACATGATTATGTGCGCCATTGCGACAAGTGCCAGAAACATGCTGACCTTGTCCATGCGCCTGCACAAGAGCTATGGGCTATTTCATCTCCTTGGCCCTTTTCAAAATGGGGCTTAGACATCATTGGAAAAATCAACCCTATGTCATCTGATGGACACAAATTTATCATAATTGCTACTGAGTATTTCACGAAGTGGGTTGAAGCTATGCCCTTAGCTTCTTGCACTGGAACACAAGTCTCCAAATTTATCTTTAATCAAATTATTTGTAGGTTCGAAATTCTTGCAAATCTCATCTCAGATAATGGCACTTGTTTCAAAAATAAAGATGTCAAAAAGTTATGTCAAAAATATAAAATTCAACATCGTTGGTCCACTCCCTATTATCCTCAGGGTAATGGCCAAGCATAAGCATCTAATAAAACATTAATCAAAATCCTCAAAATACTGGTCAATAAATCTGGTCGAGATTGGCACATCCAATTATACCTTGCTTTGTGGGCTTATCGAACTAGTGTTCGTACTCCCACGGGCGCTTCACCTTTTGTTTTGGTTTATGGCGCTGAAGCTATTTTCCCTTTTGAATTAGAAGTTCCTTCCTTGGCTCTACTACTTCAAGATACTGAAGTAGGAGATGAATATCGTGCTGGAAGACTTAGTCAACTAGAACTCCTAGATGAGAAGCGCATCAATGCTTTGGAACATCTTCGTGCCTACCAAAACAAGCTTAAACAAGCATACCTCAAGAAAGTTCATCATCGATCCTTTGAGATCGACGACCTTGTCTTAAAAGAAAATAAAAAAAATACTAATGCAACTAAAGATCTTAAAGGTAAATTTGAACCTAACCGGCTTGGGCCATATGTCATCACTGCTAAATTTGGCTCGGGAGCATACCGATTAGCTACCTTAGATGGTAAAGATCTTAAAGAACCTATGAACATTATGCATCTCAAACGCTATTATGCATAAAATTTGGTCATTTCATCATTGTATATATTGTTATTTTGCATATTGTTTCATTTTAGTCATCCATATAAAAATTTCAAAAAAAAACAATCACATTGTGTTTCTTTCAATTCATAAATTAAAATCAAAATATAAAAACTTCAAAATCATCAAAATCTTCAAAAACATCTTTTATTTTCGTACTCGTCAATTCTTGAAGTATTGCAGTTATATTTCCAGTTATTTTGGATAAATTAGCATTTATTTGGAATCCCGCACTTTCACACTCACATGAATAAATATCTTGATTTTATTTGGTATGATTATTAATCTCTCTTATATCAAAGTCCACATTTGAATTAAATAAAGTTTTGAGCATAGAGAACTGATCTTGTTATTTACTTAAACCAAGCATATCTTTTCACATTAAAATGATTTCATTGCAAATTCGATATGATGCTACATAGTAGAAATGGTTTCTTGAGCGAAAAGTTTCCCCTGCTATCCTATCATGCACATGGTCTAGAATCTTTGAGAATTGGCAAAAGGACAAGCTCACCCCTACCCGAAATAAAAATCCCTTGCTCTACAACCAATCCGAGCAAGTATCCCTAGCATAGGAAGAAAAAGAAAAGTCAAAGAAAATGAGAAAAAGAAAAATATCATTTTGTACCATCGCAACAATATTTCAGCATTATCTCAGTTCCAAGCAAAAATACAAAAAAAAAAAAGAGAAAAGAAAAAGCAAAAAGCAATAAAATCCCTTTCCCTACCCCTTGAAAAGAAAAGAAGGGTGAATGAGCTTGAATCCCTGGAATTCTCAATTATTCGAAAACTGTGAGGTAAGCCCCATAACAGGCGATTTGTGCCCAACCCGCTTGGCCTTGGGTAATCCCTAGCGTGGTGATATGTCTGTCACATTAGCGACCTTATTTTGTATAGACCTATGTCGGCTTATGGATCAGCTAGCTCTTGATGACCTAACTTACATAGTAGTCTGGTACGGTTACATGCATATAAATCATGGTCAACGAACACTTATTTGGTTAATTCAAATTACTTGTATCAAATTATCTTGCTCAAAATTGGTGAATGAACAATACAATTGCACACACATTTGTATTTGAGAGATTTTGTATCATTATGATAAATCAAGATCAGTAATGAACTCACATTTGCACATGAGGGTTCCTTATAAATCTACATTTTGTCTTTAAGATAATTTAAAATATCTCTGCAATTCTTTTAGAACCATTTCATCTTCTTATTTAAGAACATTTGCTTAGCATCAAAACAGTTAAATATATTTCTTTCCACAAATCCAAAAATTTTCTTTCACAAACATCTTCAAAAACCTAGTAAATAAAGTCATGTTTATATATTATTCTTTTCTGTTTATCTCAAAAATAAAAAATCAATCATGCAATAACACTAAAATATCAATTTCCTTCTTTGGATTTCGCGATGATGGTATAAGTCTATACCTATAATTCTATGCCTAGCGCAAACCATTGTTCTAATTTTATTTTCCCATCCATTTTTAAATTCATAAAAACTTATGGCTTACATCATTATGTTACACAATTGTGCTTTAAAAGGAACGCAAATTTTTCTATTTCATTTCATTATGTCAAATATTCCATTTTGCAACCATGGTATAATTTCTAAGGAATTGTTCAAAATTTTATCACACTTAGGAATTTATGCCTAGCAAAAATCATATTTCTTTTCATATCTCATGCATAATATTTTTATGAAAATCTGAAAACAAATCATCACCATCATCATTTTTCATCATCACAACACAAAGTCTTAAGACAGTCTCTTAAGCACCCTTTTACTTTTAGCAATATTTCTATACTGGGATTAGCTTGACGACCTAGCGAGCAATGACTCCATGAAATGGTCTATAATAGCGATAATGTCCTTTGAAATTATTGTTAGAAGTCCCTTTTATTTTTTGCATCACATCACACCACAAAACAACCAATTTGTTTACATCAGATTATTCCATTTCAATTTTATGGCATGGCATAAAATTATAATTTCTTTTCAAATGACATAATTACATGAATAACCAATCAACAAATCCAAAATTAAAGCATCATACAACATATACACAAGTCATATCATCAAAAATATGATCTATATATATCAATAAATTATGTACATCATCTGGATTGGTATGCCACAATCAATACCCTGGCATACTCAATCCCCTCGAAAAGTAATAATAATATATACAATCTGCAATCTGTAGCATCTAGCCTCGAGAAGCCCTCGAGCTCTCAGCCTCATCTCCTCTCCCACCCTGAGGTGGAGGAGGTGGTCCCATAGAGGTCCGGGATGTGTCTCGGGTCCTCGTCGTCAATCATGACGACATCCTCAACGATCCCATCATGACCGGCTCCGCAATGCTAGCTGGTAGCAATATCCTCTGCCCCTCTGGAACCACGTGATAGTATAATCCCTGGTAGAACACGGTCTAAGCACCCCTTCGCTCCGAGCCCTAAGCCATGTAGCCTCATCCTGTAGTGTCTGCACCTGAGCTCGAAGGCGGGCAACCTCAGCTCGAAGAGCCACCATCTCGCTGCTCTCCCCTACCTTGACACCCTTGCCCTTATCGGGCGATGGTGGCCTCTCCCCCTACTGAGAAGGGAATCTCTCCTCCCTCCTCCCTATCTGTTGTGGCCTCTGTGGAGCCCGTGCCATCCTCTCGGCATCTCTCCTATGGAGACCGTCATTGCTCTCTCCCTCTGTGACCCCACGCTGCCTCAATAGCAGCCTGGTGTCGCCTCCCCATCCGTCGCACAATCGCATGCACTGGACCCTATGCCCTCGTCATCCGAGGAGGGAGAATGCCTATGTACCAGGCATCGTATCCATCAATGACCCCAGCGTCGTCTCCATCCACTGGCTGGATGGGGGCATCATCCATGTCCTGGCTCCAGAATCACTGCATATTCAGAGCCCCGCTCAGTGTAGTATTATCCCGAATAGTCCGGGAGTACTCGTAATCCTTAAGAGAAGGGATCCCCTACTGAAGACCGAACTACCACAAAACTTGGTCATAGCGATGGAGCTCTACCTCTCCCCGCTCCATCCTCAGCTAGAAGACTCGCCTGATGCGAGCCAGCTCCTGTCCGTCCTCTCCCCACCCTGGGTGCTCTCTCCATGGCCTCCAGGTGATCTGGTCTAGGATGAGGTCGTCTAGCAACCTTCGTGACATCGACAGATCTATCCGTCGTTGTGACCCTCTCTGTAGCCACCAATAGAAAACCCGGGGTCTCTCTCGGTCAACCCCTGTCAGTGGGAGTCCTACCGGCCTCCGCACCGTGATGTGCTCCCAACACCAAACCTGTAGTAGCGATGTCAAAACCAGACATCGGCCTCCCTTGTATACGACCCCATGCAGGATCCTATACAAGCGACATAGTACAAAGCTACCCCATGCAAATCTATACCCGTGGTCTCTCATGTCACAGACCACATCTGAAAGGAGCCAGGGTAATCTGCACCCACTCTGGTGGCACAGCAGTAGGCCACCCACTATCCCTACCAAAACCCGAGTCAACCTAGATGCCCTAAGCATCTGCCTCGACGACTCGATGTTCACTCCACCCTTCTCCAGGGCGAAGCTCGGGTCTCCGCTCAGCCTCATCATAGCCTGGCCTTGATTGGCCGTAGGAGTCATAAATCGTCCCTGTATGGGAATCCTCAAGATCCTCCATACATCCTCTAGTGTGGGAGCCATCTCCCCTGTCGGTAACCAGAAGCAGGATGACCCCGGATACCACCTCTTTGCTAGGGCTGTCAGTAGCCCCATGTCTATTGGTACTTGTGGCATCTCAGCCACATGCTGTAGTCCGACCTGTGCTAGTCGGTCTCGCTCCGCCTGGTCGAGCGTGGCCACGTCATCCCTCAGCCCCTCGTATTTCCACTCCTGACTCTTTAGTAATCCCCTCTACAAAATAAAACAATAAAATTCATTAATAAACCAATTCTTAAAGTCAATTAAATGCAATTCAAACAAGCTTAATTTCATAAAAATGATGATATCGTCCACCATTGGATGATATCGTCCCAAATTGGGTAAAATCGTCCTTGGTAGGACGAAATCGTCTTCGATTTCGCAACTTGGGGATCGCCCCTATTTCGTCGATTTCGCCCTTAGACGAAATCGACGATCTAGGGACGATTTCGACGAAATGAGGACGATTTCATCCCGACGTCGTCGACGGCCTAAAAACAACCGCGATGCCCCAAAATAGTCAAAATTTAAAACAAAAAATTGCACAAATCAAATTCAAACATAATTCACTAGGATTAGATCCTTACCCGTAGCCCGCGTCGGACCTCTGTCGATCGGTGCACTGTCTCAACCATTTTTGTCTGTAGAGCTCTCAATCAGTAAAAATGAACAGTAAAAATGAATTAGGGTTTTACCCTATTTTTCTTAATTTTATTTAAAAACAACATTTTTAGTTTTGCTTTTTCGCGCTTTTACCTCAAACGTTCGATTTGGGTAAAAACACGGAGGGGGCACCATAGTCAACAGTCGTACGATTCGACCTAGAATCGTCGTCTAAAAAATTGAGTAAATTTTTGCTTTCTCGTAAAACAGGAAGAACTCGTCTTTAACGCATTTTCTTCGAAAAATTTGCTAAAGAGGGGGCAAAATGTAGCACCCTAAAATTGGCACAGTTAAACCTTAGTAAAAAGATAAAAATTTGAATTTTAACCCAAAACCGCCCATTACCCGCTCCCCTTGTTTTTCGTGCCATTTTTAGGATTTGTTTTGACCGTTGGACGATATCGTCGACGATCAGACGAAATCATCCCAGATCTGACGAATTCATCTGGAATAGAACGTCCAGACGATTTCGTCCCAAAACCAAATTTTCATAATTAGCTTTTGTTTCAACAGCTTCTCTAACTTGGGCAGAAAGCGTGTCTGCGTAGTTAGAGTCTCCCCCATTGGAGATCTCCCAAATTGGGATGATCTCCAACCTCCTAACCTCTCCCTAATCCTATATAAACTGGGATTTTCTCAGTTTATCCCCCTGAACCCCCTAGCTGACTGATTTCCCTGCAACTTTAGTTTCTTGTGCATTAGAACACCTTCGCACCTTCGTTTGCATCGCGTATTTCAAGTTTTCTTGCAAGAATTTTATTGTTTTTCAGTCGGAGCAAGCTCGGATCATCGCAGGCGATTCCAGACGATTTTGGACGATCTTGTCGCAGATCGGTGATGATCTCGTATGATTGGAGGCGATCTTGACTGCAGTCCATATTGGGGGCAATCAGAGCTCGGAGTTTGCATTTCTTTATCTTCTCTCTTCATTCCTTTATGCATTAACTTATTTTATTCTATTTTTTGCATCCTGGAGTTCACCTCATTTAGCATAGATGCATGATAAAGTTAAAATAAATTATTAAATTAATGCATTTCCTTTAATTGCTATCTGGATCTATCATTTAGGCAAATTTATTATCATTTCTATCATTTTCCCTTGCTTTTGCAGTTGCATTTTTGGTTTTTGATATCTGTTTTTGTGACTGTAGGTTTTTGACAAATTCGTCTGACGAATTCGTCAGATCGACGATGATCTCGTCTGATCTCAGATGACCGACTGAGATCTGAGATGATTCTATGCAATTTCAGATGATTACGTACGATTTGAGATGATTTGGACTTCTACAAACCTTAAAATCTTCATCAGACATCCGAAATCAGGTATATTCTATCTTATTTAGCATACTTTCTGTGTTTAGCACTTATTCATGTTTTTTGTATTCATATAAATCAGCATTGGCATATAGAATAGCTTAGATTCATCTTGGCCAAACCTAGGAATTGAATGATTAAAGTACAAAATGAACACATCAAACCTACTCTCAACCTAGGCATGGAAACTGCCACTCAAAAGTTTCCTGGTGAACCCACCATCCATCGAAAATTCACCCTTATATCCCTCCCCCGAGAGGCGTGACCTTCAAAGGGCCTCTCAGTCCGAGGTATTGTCCCATCCTTCTCGCATCCCCCTTCCGGGCATGGATCCTATAGCCTGAAGGTAAGGATGCGAAAAATTTGGAGCGATACATTTTGGTGAACCCGACGTGAAAACTTAAAACCTTTTGAAAACAATCCAAAAAAAAATAGATGCATTTAGAATCATTAGATAAACAATTAAGATTGCATATCATATTTAGATGGTAGATTATAATAAAAGACGAGTTGTCACCATTAATGTTGAAAATCAATTAGCAACCATAGAGATTACTTCTTTGCTTAGAGTATCTCAAACATATAGAGTCCCACCTTTATGGGACGAACTTAATAGGAGATTGAATCTTATTTCATCTAGATCAACCAAACTTAGGCAAATCAAGAGGTTTGTCCTAGATAGAATCCTGGATCCTGATCAAGTGACCTTATATCATGAACTTCGGAGAGCTTGCCATAGGTGGTTAGCAGATAAAAGAGCCCTTGTGTCTTTCGAGTTGTACACCTTTGAGGAATACCTCGACAATGCAGTTGTAGTACATAAATTTCTATCTCGTATAGAGGATCAAGAGGTCATTCTTACGGATAGAAAGAGATGGAATAGAGTTCCTAGAGCTGTGTTATATCGAGAGTATTGCCATGAGCTCTATTTTTACAAGTTAGAGTCATAAGTAGATAACATCACCATATCACACTTTGTCAAATTCTTGAAAAACCATTTCCAATTTGAAGAGGAGTATTTCATGACTCCTGATGAACTTGATCCCATCAATGACATCTATAAACTATTTATAGAAAACTAAGCCATTCTTTTATTATTATTATTTCTTGCATTTAGTATGTTGTTTGTTGTCTTTATAATATTATCATAAAAACAAAAAAACAAAACAAAAATTAAAACGTTTTCTTTTAAGTATTATAGTAGGTATATAATTAAAATATATACCTCCCAAACTTGTTGCAAATATATATATTTGCTAAAATCTAATTTTAAGCATAATGACTAGACTCAGGAATGGAAAACAGACTGAAGTAGAAGAAGATTGGTTAGGAAAACCAGTAAATAAACCAGATGTCCTTCCTGAAGACCCAATTCAGGAAGAAGGAACACTAGACCAACAAGAAGAAGAGTTTGTTGAAGCAAATGAACAAAGAGAAATTGTTAGAGAGGAAGGATCCTCATCCCCTAAAATGTCTCCGGAAGGAGCTGTTACTTTTGAGAACATGGAATATTTTTGGAATTTCCTCAATACTAATATTGGTGCCCTTAATAGAGCAGTCCCTATGGATAAGGATCAAATTAGTGACACTCAAGCAACCCTAGAAGAAATATATCACACACGCACTAATCCCTTGTCCTTCGTTGATCAAGAAAGTGATCAAGTTGGACCATCCAATTTGGATATGGCCGCTATAATCCAGAACATGCAACAACAACAGGTTACCCAACCACCTAGAGTGCCTGTTACCAAGCCTAGAGTTATTCCCACACAAAATAAACCTTCATTCATCTGCTCTATTTCGCCAAGTTATTGATCAACATACCTCAAATCAACAAAAGCCCAAAACAAAACCAAACACCAATTTCCAACAATCTGGGATACAACATAATGCTACTAAAAATCTTCTTCATAATACTCTTCCTACCAACCATTTGCATAATAGCAATATAACATCTAATCCTTACGTCATGCCATCATATACTCACATACCACCGAACCAATACGGTGGACAAACTAGTAATCTGGAAGCCATGGTGAAACAGTTAGTCCCCCGCATGGACCAAATAGATCCCTATCGTCCCTCGTACACTTATTGAGAGATGTGTAGTCAGCCTCTAGATCCTATAGTTGTAGCACAACCATATCCTAAACACTTTCCTATGCCTGTCCTACCTATATACAAAGGAACCGAAGATCCCATAGAGCATCTTTGTATGTTTAGGATAACATGTCATGATATATCACATGATGACTTGTTATTACTAAAGATGTTCCCAAAAATTTTAGGAGGAATGGCATTAGAGTGGTATTATCAATCACCCACTCATTCTTTGAGGAATTTCGAAGAAACAACCGAGTCTTTCGTTCATCAATTTAGTGCCTACATTGAAAGGCATGTAACTATTAAATATTTGTACAACTTAAAACAAGACAAAGATGAATGTTTTGCTGATTTCCTAGCTCGGTGGAGACAGGTTGATAGGAAAATTACACTTTGTGTTACCTTATCGGGAAATTTTGGATATCTTTATCAATAATTTACAAGAACAACTATCCTATGAGTTATCAACTGCTACCTTGACCACCTTCGATCAAGCTATAGACTTATCCCGAAGAGTGGAATATGCTCTCATTAGGAGAGGTCAGCTTAAAAAGAAAGATGATGAGAAAACATCCAGAAATCAATATAAAAATAAACAAGTTGTGGATGATGGATTCACTGATAGTAGAAACATTGCTAATGTTAATACTACGAAAACAACGAAGAAGTTTATATTGAAACCTCCTGATAAACCACCTCGAGAATTTACTAGGTTAAATCAACCTCTATCAACCATTCTCCCACAATTACTAGCACGAGGTTTGATCCAATTACCAAATATTCGAGAACCTAATCCAACTATACCCGGATACAGAGCTGATTTACATTGTGATTTCCATAGAGGACCTGGACACGCTACCAACTCTTGTAAAATATTAAAACATAAAATACAAGAATTAATTGATAACAATGAGATGGAGGTGCAAGCCTTTCAACCTAAACAAAATCCTCCCAATAATGCTCAAAAGAACATCCCCCAAAATCAAAATCAGAATGCCAATCAATCATTGGACATATTTCAACATCCTTTACCAAAGCATGGCAAAGAAGTGGCTAATCAAATTGAACATCATAATGTTCCGCCTCCTACCCGATATGTAGGAACTATTAGTGGGCATTTACCTACTCATGATTTGGAAATATTTGACACAACTTTATCCATGGTTACGACCATACCTCTATGTAACATTTAGACACCTGATCTTAGTGATATAGAATATGAGACTGAAAGTGACATGGAAATCACTTCAAATCAATCGAATAGCTCTGAAGATGAATCAGATCCTATTCAACCTATCACAAGTTCTATGGTTCCAGAAGAACCATTTCCAAGAAGAGTCACTACTCGACCATCGTCTCACCAATTACTTTCCAATGAACAAGCCATAAATGCTAGACCAAGACCCATTCATCATCCGCAAAGTAATATTATAGGTACCATCGAAGTTGTTACTAGACAACAGGCTCAAAAATCTCAACAAGATCAAATGCAGAATGATGGATCAAATCCATTTGTTTTGAAGGTTCCTAATAAAGGGAATCAGGCACCTAATGTCCAACCTAAACCTCCTTACAATATTAATGAACAACTATCAAATATTATAGCTAGAATTGTTGAGCAAGGTGCAGCAAAAGAATTGCAAAAGTATTGTCATTGTTGTCAACACAGACAAATTGATGTAGTTGATGCAGTTAAGAGGTCAGTCAGATCAAGTGCAGTAAATTTCAAGGAAAACAGAGGTGACCCGTATTCGGAAATTGGCAAAAAAGACAAGGAAGAAAACATGTCGCGATATCGCGACATGTTTTCTGTCGTGATATCGCGACAAAACAGAGGAGAGAGAAAATGCAAGAAAATTTGTCGCGATTTCGCGACATGGTCGAGGAGAGAGAAAATGCAGGAAAAATTGTCGCGATTTCGCGAAATTGTCGAGGAGAGAGAAAGTGCATGAAAATTTGTCGTGATTTCGCGACATGGCCGAGGAGAGAGAAAGTGAAAGGCAAACTGTCGCGATTTCGCGACATGCTGGTAGAGAAGGAAGCAAGGTGAAAAGATGTCACGATTTCGTGACATAAATGGAGGAAAGGAGCTTCCAACGAAAAGTGTCACGATATCGCGACACGTTGGGTTTTCGCGACCCGAAGAGGAGAGAGAATGCTCAGCAACAAAGGTGTAGCGATTTCGCTGCATGATGGAAATACATGGCACAAAGGTGTAGCGATTTCGCTACAAATAGGAAGTGCAGAAAACAAAGGTGTAGCGATTTCGCTGCATGATGGAAATACATGGCACAAAGGTGTAGCGATTTCGCTACAAATAGGAAGTGCAGAAAACAAAGGTGTAGCGATTTCACTACAAGTGAAAAGGCACAAACAAGAAGATGTAGCGATTTCGCTGCATGACAAAATGTATGGAAACAAAGGTGTAGCGATTTCGCTACCAGTCAAAATTGCAAAACTAAAATACGTAGCAAGTCAAAAGCACAAGGCACAAAGTTGTCGCGATTTCGCTACTGCATAAAGCAAAGATTGTACGGAAGCAGAGAACATCGCGATTTCGTGACATGTTCCATTTTCGCGGTTGCTGGCAAAGAAGATTGTACGGAAGCAGAGAACATCGCGATTTCGTGACATGTTCCATTTTCGCGATTGCTGGCAAAGAAGATTGTACGGAAGCAGAGAACGTCGCGATTTCACGACATGTTCCATTTTCGCGGTTGCTGGCAAAGAAGAGTGTACGGAAGAAGAAAGCGTCGCGATTTCGCGACAAAGCTGAGGATGACGTCAGCAAAATTGAAAATGTCGTGATTTCACGACAAAGTGCAAGGAAAGCTGCTGGAAGCTGAAAGTGTCGCGATTTCGTGACAAGAATGATGATGACATTAGCAAAAGTTGAAAGTGTCGCGATATCGCGACAAGGTGCAAGGAAAGTTGCTGGAAGCCGGAAGCGTCATGATTTCGCAACATGCTTAAGGATGACGTCAGCAAATGTTGAAAGTGTCGTGATATCGCAACAAGGAGCAGGGAAAGATTTCAAGAGCCAAAATGGTCACGATTTCATGACAGCAAGGACATGAATGGTACAGCTACAGAAAGTGTCGTGATATCGCGACAGGTAACAGTATGGCGGGTAAAAGCCGAAAATGCATGCAAGGTGACACGTGTCAAAAAAAGCAGACAGGAAAATCATGCAGCCTGTTACGTAAAAAGTAACTGATGTCAGATCGACAGTTACACGTTGACAGGTGTCGGACATGCATGGGAACAGATGTATATGCATGATTGAAAAGCATTCGAAGTGTCGTATAGGTCAGTATCGAAAAAGCATTCGAACGGTCGCAGTGCAGCATTCGAACAGCCAATTGAAAATGCATTAGAACAGCCGATTGAAAATGCATTAGAATAGCCGATTAAAATAAATGTATTTGCAGCATTCGAAACATAAAATAAGAAGGATCTAAAAGCTTTCGAGAAGAAGGATGTGCAGCATTCGAACAGTCGTATTTGGAAGGATTCGAACAGTCGCATTGGAAAGGAGAAAAGAATTCGAACGGCTCGAGAATGTAATCCGATCGCATGCAGGATTGAAATGCTATGGAAGACAAAGAGTTTCGATGAGAAAAATAGATTATAAAAAGGACAGTCGTGTAGAAAATAATGTTGCTGCTGTAAGAGGGAAATTGCTGTAAAAAGAGGGTTAGAAAAGAGTCAAGAGAAAAATTAGCAGAGCCGTGAGAGTGTGCAGAGTTGAGTTAATTGCAGACCAGTCAGGGTCGTGCATGAAGTGAAGACATTCTTATGTCATTTTAAATTGAACAAAATTGTAGTCCAAGTTGGTGCTTGGTACTAGGAGTTGGTGCTCCATCTGTTGCAGCAGAAAATTAAGGGGTTGGTGCTCCTTCCAGTGAGATGCTTCGGTAAAGTATTTGTAAAATTGGTATTTTGCAAAGACTGGATTTGGATTGGAGTCCAAGCAGTCATTTTTGAGGAGTAGCCAAATTGGTGAACCTCGGTATATTGAGTGTTGTGGTGTGCTCTCTTGTTCAATCTGTTTTTCTTGTTTTCAAGTTCTCTTTATTTCATATTAAATGCTGTAGATATAAAAATTAATAGCTACACTGATTCACCCCCCCTCTTAGTGTCATTGTGTGAATATCAAGAATTTCTCTTTTGGACCTTTTAAGATCTTCTCCTACACATAGAGATGAATTAATGCTCACATTAAGCCAAATGATGGTGCCACAAAATATTCAACCTGAAGCCATGGCCAATACTATCATAACTCGAGAAGTCGATTGTATTGACTTTCGAGATAGAGATTCCACAACATAGTTTAGGATAACCCTTTTTTCGCCTAATTGGAGTGTAGGTAAACGATTCTTGATTGATAATGGTTCATCTTTAAACATTGCACTTTTGACTTCTACCAAAGATTTGGGTTTAGAAGTGCGAGATGAAAGAACGATATGATCATAAAAGCCTTATGACGAAACACAAGAAATTGTGGAGTTATTACTATACCATTACAGTTGGTCCAAGAACCTTAGACATATCGTTTTATTGTACATTGCCCGATCATACAATATACTCTTGGGTCCCCTTGGATCAATGCGGTGTGAGTTGTTCCCTCAACTTTCATCGGTGTGTAATTTGAATTTCAAAATCGTTGGTTACCATTCATGGTGATCCCAGCCTTTGATTGTGGCTTTGGCGACCGTTGGAGTTCATTTTCCCGCTCTATCATCCACACATCCTAATTCTAATCATCCGTCTAAATGTGGAAACACACCCTACATCATCTACTTTTCTCCATCAACTCCACCTCTACATATAGTTCAACCATCTTTCGAACAAACCACATTAGGACCTCGGAAAGATCCTAACCCAAAATGCTTCTTGTTTTACTCCTATAACTTCCATCCTATGACCCATATTTTCTATCTACATCCACTAAAGGCATATTTTTTGCATCAGAAGATGTGGGAAATGTTCCTTCTACCTCTTACGCTCTTATTGATGAGCTCTTACCCGATTTATCTAAAATTCTTATATCAGAACAAACAAACGTTGCTATGCAATATTCCCTTATCTTAAATAATTTGTCGCCCTATCCTCGTACCTTGGGCCTTCCATAGCCTATGGGAAGTATTTACCAAGTCGGGAGCTGTGCTTTTATTTATAAGGGATATGACTGGGGAATAATACCTAGAAACATCAAGACACATTATGATGGATATGCTCGATGTTATTTTACTAATGAGTATATTAAATCTAAGCCTATAATGCTTAAATTGGGATATAAAGGGAAAGGTTTGGGACCTTTCCATAATGGTATGAAATAACCTTTTGAGGTAGATCTATGGCCTGCCCGATGTGGTGTGGGATTATTTCCTAGTAAAGGTCAGCCCTTCCCATTTGAGGATGATGACCAACTCATATGTTACCAAGATTATTTGGATAAACGTGATGCCTTGTGTTTAATGAATAAGCCATTTACATGTAATATGCTATCCATAGCTTACCCTCAGATGATCGCCGAATTCGACGATGAGTTGGAGGGAGACATCTTCCATGATGTCTCCATTGAGGAACTATTACATCATGGATTTTATTTCGATGTCTCTATACCTAGTATAGCCCAGCTTGAGGTCCCGACTCCCCAAGATGAATTATCCAAACTAACCTTGGAATAATTACAAGAATTGGGCGTTTCACCCGCCCCACCTAATTTTGAGAGAGATCTACACATGGAAGTAGAAAACGTCATAAAAATATTGGAACCAACGATAACCCTCACATAATCAACATTGGATCAGAATTGAGTCAAGAAAAACAAGATAAATACATTGCATTTCTTAAATACTATGAAGATGTTTTTGCTTGGACATATGAGGATATGCCAAGATTAGACCCTTTCGTAGTTATGCATCACCTAGTAGTCCATTCGCATGCTAAACCTGTTAAACAAAAACTTAGAAAAATGCATCCTAAAGTGGCCTTACTAGTCAAAGAGGAATTAGAAAAACTCTTGAAGGTTATTTTTATACAAGCCATTGATTGTGCTGAATGGATCTCGAATGTAGTTCCAGTAAATAAGAAAGAAGCTACCAATGTTAGGATTTGCATAGACTTTAGAGATATTAATGTTGCATGCCCTAAAGGCGATTTTTCTCTTCCCAACATGGATCAGATCTTTGATTTTACTGTTGAGAGTGGAATGATATCCCTAATGGATGGATTTTTTTATTATAATCAGATCAGGATAGCTCTTGAAGATCAGGCTAAAACAACCTTTATTACCCCTTGGGGGACCTTTTGTTGGAAAGTGATGTCATTCGGTTTGAAGAATGCAAGTGCAACATATCAACGAGCCATGACTTATATCTTTCATGATATGATGCATGATATTCTACATGATTATGTAAATGATATTATAGCTTGTTCCATCAAAGAAAATGATCATTTAGCTGACTTGAGACAAGTCTTTGATCGGTTAAGGGAATATCTTATCCGACTAAATCCAGCTAAATGTATATTCGGAGTTAAGTTCGGTAAATTATTGGGGGTTATAGTTTCTTTACGTGGCATTGAAATTGACCCTCTCAAGATCACGGCTATCACTGATATGCCCGCACCCACAAATATATCTAAATTACGAAGTCTATAAGGTAAGCTTCAAGCTATTCGTCGCTTTGTTGATAAGTTGGCAGACAAAACAAGACCCTTTCTTAAGCTTTTTAAGAAAGATGTCTCTTTTCATTAGGACAACGAATGTCAGGAAGCATTTGAACTCCTCAAACAATATCTCCTTAACCAACCTTTGCTTTCACCACCTAGATCTGATCGCCCATTTATCTTGTATATTTTTGCTTCAAATCTTGCCTTAGGAGCTATGTTAGCCCAACATGACGATGAGAAGAAAGAGCATGCTAATTATTATATCAGTAGAACCTTAATTAGTTATTAAACTTGCTATATAGCATTAGAGAAGTTATGTCTAGCAGTCATATTTTCTACACAAAAACTACACCATTATATGCTCAGTCAAAAAATGTATGCTATTGCTAAATTCGATCCTTTGTGGTATCTCATGAGTCGACCGTACTTATCTAGTCGCACCGCAAAGTGGGTTTTTACGCTAAGCAAGTTTGAACTCACGTTTATAGGACAAAAGTTTTTTAAGGGTCAAATCATAGCAGATCAATTAGCTGTTGCACCCTTAGAGTCTACCCATCCCCTCATCATTGAGTTTCTTGATGAATGCCTTAAATTAGAGGTAGACCATCTAGAGCAATGGTCCCTATACTTTGACGGAGCCCGATGCATGAGTGGGGATGGTGCAGGTATTATTTTAATATCTCTGTAGAAACATCTTATACCTCTGTCCTTCAAACTAACATTTGCTTGCACTAATAACACTGCTGAATATGAGGCTCTAATCCTTGGATTATGAGTTGCCTTGGCACTGAAAATTAAAAATTTATTAGTTTTCAATGATTCTCAACTTGTCATAAATCAAATCAATGATGTTTATCATACCAGAGATGATAAATTACGTCCATATAAAGCATATGTCTTACAATTATTATCTTTATTCGATCAAGTTACCTTGGAAGTTATTCCCCGAACTAGCAATCGTGCAACTGATGCTATGGCTGCAGCTACATCTCTTTTGCCCTTGGAGTTAGATGACGAATATGGTACCATCATTATTCATCGACTCCAAGAACCCGCTTCAAATAAATCATGCTTAGAACCTTTGGATGTGTTTCTAATCAACGAAACTACTCTTGAACCTTGGTACACTGATATATTTAATTTTCTTCAAAATGGGACCTTCCCTAAAGGTTTTAATAGCAACCAGCGCCGGTTATTACGTAGATGAGCAAGTTGTTTCGTAATTATTGGTAATACCTTGTATAGGAGATCTTTTGAAGGCATCCTATTGAGATGTTTGAATCTAGAAGAATGTAGATTAGCTTTGAGTGAAGCCCACGATGGATCTTGTGGGGGACATTTTAGTGGTAGCGCCATTGCTAAGAAGCTCTTTAGGATAGGATATTTTTGGCCTACCATGGAGAATGATGCACATGATTATGTGCACCATTGCGACAAGTGCCAGAAACATGCTGACCTTGTCCATGCGCCTGCACAAGAGCTGTAGGCTATTTCATCTCCTTGGCCCTTTTCAAAATGAGGCTTAGACATCATTGGAAAAATCAACCCTATGTCATCTGATGGACACAAATTTATCATAACTGCTACTGAGTATTTCACGAAGTGGGTTGAAGCTATGCCCTTAGCTTCTTGCACTGGAACACAAGTCTCCAAATTTATCTTTAATCAAATTATTTGTAAGTTCGAAATTCCTGCAAATCTCATCTCAGATAATGGCACTTGTTTTAAAAATAAAGATGTCAAAAAGTTATGTCAAAAATATAAAATCCAACATCGTTGGTCCACTCCCTATTATCCTTAGGGTAATGGCCAAGCATAAGCATCTAATAAAACATTAATAAAAATCCTCAAAATACTGGTCAATAAATTTGGTCGATATTGGCACATCCAATTATACCCTGCTTTGTGGGCTTATCGAACTAGTGTTTGTACTCCCACAGGCGCTTCACCTTTTGTTTTAGTTTATGGCGCTGAAGCTATTTTCCATTTTGAATTAGAAGTTCCTTCCTTGGCTCTACTACTTCAAGATACTGAAGTAGGAGATGAATATCGTGCTGGCAGACTTAGTCAACTAGAACTCCCATATGAGAAGCACATAAATGCTTTGGAACATCTTCGTGCCTACCAAAACAAGCTTAAACAAGCATACCTCAAGAAAGTTCATCATCGATCCTTTGAGATCGACAACCTTGTCTTAAAAGAAAATAAAAAAAATACTAATGCAACTAAAGATCTTAAAGGTAAATTTGAACCTAACTGGCTTGGGCCATATGTCATCACTGCTAAATTTGGCTCGGGAGCATACCAATTAGCTACCTTAGATGGTAAATATCTTAAAGAACCTATGAACATTATGCATCTCAAATGCTATTATGCATAAAATTTGGTCATTTCATCATTATATATATTGTTATTTTGCATATTATTTCATTTTCGTCATTCATATAAAAATTTAAAAAAAAAACAATCACATTGTGTTTCTTTCAATTCATAAATTAAAATCAAAATATAAAAACTTCAAAATCTTCAAAAACATCTTTTATTTTCATACTCGTCAATTCTTGAAGTATTGCAGTTATATTTCCAGTTCTTTTGGATAAATTAGCATTTATTTGGAATCCCGCACTTTAACACTCACATGAATAAATATCTTGATTTTATTTTGTATGATTATTAATCTCTCTTATATCAAAGTCCACATTTTAATTAAATAAAGTTTTGAGCATAGAGAACCGATCTTGTTATTTACTTAAACCAAGCATATATTTTCACATTAAAATGATTTCATTGCAAATTCGATATGATGCTACATAGTAGAAATGGTTTCTTGAGCGAAAAGTTTCCCCTGCATCCTATCATGCACATGGTCTAGAATCTTTGAGAATTGGCAAAAGGACAAGTTCACCCCTACCTAGAATAAAAATCCCTTGCTCTACAGCCAATCCGAGCAAGTATCCCTAGCATAGGAAGAAAAAGAAAAGTCAAAGCAAATGAGAAAAAGAAAAATATCATTTTGTACCATCGCATCAATATTTCAGCATTATCTCAGTTCCAAGCAAAAATACAAAAAAAAAAAAAAAAAAAGCAAAAAGCAATAAAATCCCTTTCCCTACCCCTTGAAAAGAAAAGAAGGGTGAATGAGCTTGAATCCCTGGAATTCTCAATTATTCGAAAACTGTGAGGTAAGCCCCATAACATGCAATTTGTGCCTAACCCGCTTGGCCTTGGGTAATCCCTAGTGTGGTGATATGTCTGTCACATTAGCGACCTTCTTTTGTATAGACCTATGTCGGCTTATGGATCAGCTAGCTCTTGATGATCTAACTTACATAGTAGTCTGGTATGGTTACATGCATATAAATCATGGTCAACGAACACTTATTTGGTTAATTCAAATTACTTGTATCAAATTATCTTGCTCAAAATTGGTGAATGAACAATACAATTGCACACACATTTGTATTTAAGAGATTTTGTATCATCATGATAAATCAAAGATCAGTAATGAACTCACATTTGCACATGAGGATTCCTTATAAATCTACATTTTGTCTTTAAGATAATTTAAAATATCTCTGCAATTCTTTTAGAACCATTTCATCTTCTTATTTAAAAACATTTGCTTAGCATCAAAACAGTTAAATATATTTCTTTCCACAAATCCAAAAATTTTCTTTCACAAACATCTTCAAAAACCTAGTAAATAAAGTCATGTTTATATATTATTCTTTTCTGTTTATTTCAAAAATAAAAAATCAATCATGCAATAACACTAAAATATCAATTTCCTTCTTTGGATTTCGCGATGATGGTATAAGTCTATACCTATAATTCTATGCCTAGCGCAAACCATTGTTCTAATTTTATTTTTCCATCCATTTTTAAATTCATAAAAACTTATGGCTTACATCATTATGTTACACAATTGTGCTTTAAATGGAACGCAAATTTTTCTATTTCATTTCATTATGTCAAATATTCCATTTTGCAACCATGGTATAATTTCTAAGGAATTGTTCAAAATTTTATCACACTTAGGAATTTATGCCTAGAAAAAATCATATTTCTTTTCATATCTCATGCATAATATTTTTATGAAAATCTGAAAACAAATCATCACCATCATCATTTTTCATCATCACAACACAAAGTCTTAAGACAATCTCTTAAGCACCCTTTTACTTTTAGCAATATTTCTATACTGGGATTAGCTTGACGACCTAGCGAGCAGCGACTCCATGAAATGGTCTATAATAGCGATAATGTCCTTTAAAATTATTGTTAGAAGTCCCTTTTATTTTTTGCATCACATCACACCACAAAACAACCAATTTGTTTACATCAGATTATTCCATTTCAATTTTATGGCATGGCATGGCATAAAATTATAATTTCTTTTCAAACAACATAATTACATGAATAACCAATCAACAAATCCAAAATTAAAGCATCATACAACATATACACAAGTCATATCATCAAAAATACAATATATATATATCAATAAATTATGTACATCATCTGGATTGGTATGCCACAATCAATACCCTGGCATACTCAATCCCCTCAAAAAGTAATAATAATATATACAATCTGCAGTCTGTAGTAGCTAGCCTCGAGAAGCCCTCGAGCTCTCAGCCTCATCTCCTCTCCTACCCTAAGGTGGAGGAGGTGGTCCCATAGAGGTCCGAGATGTGTCTCGGGTCCTCGTCGTCGATCATGACGACGTCCTCAACGATCCCATCATGATCGGCTCCGCAATGCTAGCTGGTAGCGATATCCTCTACCCCTCTGGAACCACATGATAGTATAATCCCTAGTAGAATGCGGTCTAAGCAATAGACCATGCCAGATCTTGAGTGCTTGCCCCTTCGCTCTGAGCTCTAAGGCGTATAGCCTCATCCTGTAGTGTCTGCACCTGAGCCCGAAGGCAAGCAACCTCAGCCCGAAGAGCCACCATCTCGCTGCTCTCCCCTACCTCGACACCCTTGCCCTTATCGGGCGATGGTGGCCACTCCCCCTCATTATTTGAGGAATTTCGAAGAAACAACCGAGTCTTTTGTTCATCAATTTAGTGCCTACATTGAAAGGCATGTAACTATTAAAGATTTGTACAACTTAAAACAAGACAAAGATGAATGTTTTGCTGATTTCCTAGCTCGGTGGAGACAGTTGATAGGAAAATTACACTTTGTGTTATCAGGAAAATTACACCTTGTGTTACCCACTCATTCCTTGAGGAATTTTGAAGAAACAACCGAGTCTTTCGTTCATCAATTTAGTGCCTACATTGAAAGGCATGTAACTATTAAATATTTGTACAACTTAAAACAAGACAAAGATGAATGTTTTGCTAATTTCCTAGCTCGGTGGAGACAGTTGATAGGAAAATTGCACTTTGTGTTACCTTATCGGGAAATGTTGGATATCTTTATCAATAATTTACAAGAACAACTATCCTATGAGTTATCAACTGCTACCTTGACCACCTTCAATCAAGCTATAGACTTATCCCGAAGAGTGAAATATGCTCTCATTAGGAGAGGTCAGCTTAAAAAGAAAGATGATGAGAAAACATCCAGAAATCAATATAAAAATAAACAAGTTGTGGATGATGGATTCACTGATAGTAGAAACATTGCTAATGTTAATACTGCAAAAACAACGAAGAAGTTTATATTGAAACCTCCTGATAAACCACCTCAAGAATTTACTAGGTTAAATCAACCTCTATCAACCATTCTCCCACAATTACTAGCACGAGGTTTGATCCAATTACCAAATATCCGAGAACCTGATCCTACTATACCCGGATACAGAGTTGATTTACACTATGATTTCCATAGAGGACCTGGACACGCTACCAACTCTTGTAAAATATTAAAACATAAAATACAAGACTTAATTGATAACAATGAGATGGAGGTGCAAGCCTTTCAACCTAAACAAAATCCTCCCAATAATGCTCAAAAGAACATCCCCCAAAATCAAATTCGAATGCCAATCAATCATTGGACATATTTCAACATCCTTTACCAAAGCATGACAAAGAAGTGGCTAATCAAATTGAACATCATAATGTTCCCCCTCCTACCCGATATGTAGGAACTATTAGTGGGCATTTACCTACTCATGATTTGGAAATATTTGACACAAATTTATCCATGGTTACGACCATACCTCTATGTAACATTTAGACACCTGATCTTAGTGATACAGAATATGAGACTAAAAGTGACATGGAAATCACTTCAAATCAATCGAATAGCTCTGAAGATGAATCGGATCCTATTCAACCTATCACAAGTTCTATGGTTCCAGAAGAACCATTTCCAAGAAGAGTCACTACTCGACCATCGTCTCACCAATTACTTTCTAATGAACAAGCCATAAACTCTAGACCAAGACTCATTCATCATCCGCAAAGTACTATTATAGGTACCATCGAAGCTGTTACTAGACAACAGGCTCAAAAATCTCAACAAGTTCAAATGCAGAATGATGGATCAGCTCCATTTGTTTTGAAGGTTCCTAATAAAGGGAATCGGGCACCTAATGTCCAACCTAAACCTCCTTACAATATTAATGAACAACTATCAAATATTACAGCTAGAATTTCTCTTTTGGACCTTTTAAGATCTTCTCCTACACATAGAGATGAATTAATGCTCACATTAAGCCAAATGATAGTACCACAAAAAATTCAACCTGAAGCCATGGCCAATACTATCATAACTCGAGAAGTCGATTGTATTGACTTTCGGGATAGAGATATACCACAACATAGTTTACATAAGGATAACCCCTTATATATTACTGCCCTAATTGGAGATGTAGCGGTTAAACGAGTCTTGATTGATAATGGTTCATCTTTAAACATTTACACTTTTGACTTCTACCAAATAATTGGGTTTAGAAGTGACGAGATGAAAAGAACTGATATGATCATAAAAGCCTTCAATGACGAAACACAAGAAATATGTGGAGTTATTACTAGACCATTGCAAGTTGGTCCAAGAACCTTAGACACGATCGTATTTATTGTACATTGCCCTGCATCGTACAATATACTCTTGGGTCGCCCTTGGATCAACGCGATGTGAGTTGTTCCCTCAACTTTACATCAGTGTGTTAAATTCGAATTTAAAAATCAGTTGGTTACCATTCATGGTGATCCCAGACCCTTTGATATGTGTGCTTTGGTAGAACCTGTTGGAGTTCAATTTTTCCCTGCTCTATCATCCACACATCCCAATTCTAATCATCCATCTAAACGTGTGAAACACACACCCATAACATCATCTAATTTTTCTCCATCAACTCCACCTCTACATATAGTTCAACCATCTTTCGAACAAACCACATTAGGACCTCAGAAATATCCTAAACCCACAACCAATGCTTCTTGTTTTACTCCTATAACTTACATACCTATAGACCCCTCCATCAACATTTCTACACCATCTACATCCACTAAAGGCATATTTTTCGCATCAGAAGATGTGGGAAATGTTCCTTCTACCTCTTACGCTCTTATTGATGAGCTCTTACCCGATTTATCTAAAATTCTTATATCAGAACGAACAAACGTTGCTATGCAATATTCCCTTATCTTAAATAATTTGTTGCCCTATCCTCATACCTTGGGCCTTCCATAGCCTATGGGAAGTATTTACCAAGTCGGGAGTTGTGCTTTTATTTATAAGGGATATGACTAGGGAAGAATACCTAGAAACATCAAGACACATTATGATGGATATGCTCGATGTTATTTTACTAATGAGTATATTAAAGCTAAGCCTATAATGCTTAAATTGGGATATAAAGGGAAAGGTTTGGGACCTTTCTAGAATGGTATGAAAGAACCTTTTGAGGTAGATCCGTGGCCTGCCCGATGTGGTGTGGGCCTATTTCCTAGTAAAGGTCAGCCCTTCCCATTTGAGGATGATGACCAACTCATATGTTACCAAGATTATTTGGATAAACGTGATGCCTTGCATTTAATGAATAAGCCATTTACATGTAATATGCTATCCATAGCTTACCCTCAGATGATCATCAAATCCGACGATGAGTTGGAGGGAGACATCTTCCATGATGTCTCCATTGAGGAACTATTACATCATGGATTTTATTTCGATGTCTCTATACCTAGTATAGCCCAGCTTGAGGTCTCGACTCCCCAATATGAATTATCCAAACTAACCTTGGAATAATTACAAGAATTGGGCGTTTCACCCGCACCACCTAATTTTGAGAGAGATCTACACATGGAAGTAGAAAACGTCATAAAAATTAACATTGAAACCAACGATAACCCTCACATAATCAACATTGGATCAGAATTGAGTCAAGAAAAACAAGATAAATGCATTGCATTTCTTAAATACTATGAAGATGTTTTTGCTTGGACATATGAGGATATGCCAGGATTAGACCTTTCCGTAGTTATGCATCACCTAGTAGTCCATTCGCATGCTAAACCTGTTAAACAAAAACATAGAAAAATGCATCCTAAAGTGGCCTTACTAGTCAAAGAGGAATTAGAAAAACTCTTGAAGGTTATTTTTATACAAGCCATTAATTATGTTGAATGGATCTCGAATGTACTTCTAGTAAATAAGAAAGAAGCTACCAAAGTTAGGGTTTGCATAGACTTTAGAGATATTAATGTTGCATGCCCTAAAGGTGATTTTCCTCTTCCCAACATGGATCAGATCTTTTATTTTACTGTTGGGAGTGGAATGATATCCCTAATGGATGGATTTTTTGATTATAATCAGATCAAGATAGCTCCTGAAGATCAGGCTAAAACAACCTTTATTACCCCTTGGGGGACCTTTTGTTGGAAAGTGATGTCATTAGGTTTGAAGAATGCAAGTGCAACATATCAACGAGCCAAGAATTATATCTTTCATGATATGATGCATGATATTCTACATGATTATGTAAACGATATTATAGCTCGTTCCATTAAAGAAAATGATCATTTAGCTGACTTGAGACAAGTCTTTGATCGGTTAAGGGAATATCTTATCCGACTAAATCCAGCTAAATGTATATTCGGAGTTAAGTCCGATAAATTATTGGGGGTTATAGTTTCTTTACGTGGCATTGAAATTGACCCTCTCAAGATCACGGCTATCACTGATATGCCCGCACCCACAAATATATCCGAATTACGAAGTCTACAAGGTAAGCTTCAACCTATTCGTCGCTTTGTCGATAAGTTGGCAAACAAAACAAGACCCTTTCTTAAGATTTTTAAGGAAGATGTCTCTTTTCATTGGGATGACGAATGTCAGGAAGCATTTGAACTCCTCAAACAATATCTCCTTAACCCACCTTTGCTTTCACCACCTAGATCTGATTGCCCATTTATCTTGTATATTTCTGCTTCAGATCTTGCCTTAGGAGGTATGTTAGCTCAACTTGATGATGAGAAGAAAGAGCGTGCTAATTATTATATCAGTAGAACCTTAATCAGTTATGAAACTCGCTATACAACATTAGAGAAGTTATGTCTAGCAGTCATATTTTCTACACAAAAACTACACCATTATATGCTCAGTCAAAAAATGTATGCTATTGCTAAATTCGATCCTTTGTGGTATCTCATGAGTCGACCGTACTTATCTGGTCACACCGCAAAGTGGGTTTTTACGCTAAGCGAGTTTGAACTCACGTTTATAGGACAAAAGTCTGTTAAGGGTCAAATCATAGCAGATCAATTAGTTGCTGCACCCTTAGAGTCTACCCATCCCCTCATCATTGAGTTTCTTGATGAATGCCTTAAATTAGAGGTAGACCATCCAGAGCAATGGTCCCTATACTTTGACGAAGCCCGATGCATGAGTGGGGCTGGTGCAGGTATTATTTTAATATCTCCGTAGAAACATCTTATACCTCTGTCCTTCAAACTAACATTTGCTTGCACTAATAACACTGCTGAATATGAGGCTCTAATCCTTGGATTATGAGTTGCCTTGGCACTAAAAATTAAAAATTTATTAGTTTTCGGTGATTCTCAACTTGTCATAAATCAAATCAATGATGTTTATCAGACCAGAGATGATAAATTACGTCCATATAAATCATATGTCTTACAATTATTATCTTTATTCGATCAAGTTACCTTGGAAGTTATTCCCCGAACTAGCAATTGTGCGACTGATGCTATAGCTGCAGCTACATCTCTTTTGCCCTTGGAGTTAGATGACGAATATGCTACCATCATTATTCATCGACTCCAGGAACCCGCTTCAAATAAATCATGCTTAGAACCTTTGGATGTGTTTCTAATCAACAAAACTACTCTTGAACCTTGGTACACTGATATATTTAATTTTCTTCAAAATGGGACCTTCCCTGAAGGTTGTAATAGCAACCAGTGTCGGTTATTACGTAGACAAGCAAGTCGCTTCATAATTATTGGTAATACCTTGTATAGGAGATCTTTTGAAGGCATCCTATTGAGATGTTTGAATCTAGAAGAATGTAGATCAGCTTTGAGTGAAGCCCACGATGGATCTTGTGGGGGACATTTTAGTGGTAGCGCCATTGCTAAGAAGCTCCTTAGGATAGGATATTTTTGGCCTACCATGGAGAATGATGCACATGATTATGTGCGCCATTGCGACAAGTGCCAAAAACACGCTGACCTTGTCCATGCGCCTGCACAAGAGTTGTAGGCTATTTCATCTCCTTGGCCCTTTTCAAAATGGGGCTTAGACATCATTGGAAAAATCAACCCTATGTCATCTGATGGACACAAATTTATCATAACTGCTATTGAGTATTTCACGAAGTGGGTTGAAGCTATGCCCTTAGCTTCTTGCATTGGAACACAAGTCTCCAAATTTATCTTTAATCAAATTATTTGTAGGTTCGAAATTCTTGCAAATCTCATCTCAGATAATGGCACTTGTTTTAAAAATAAAGATGTCAAAAAGTTATGTCAAAAATATAAAATCCAACATCGTTGGTCCACTCCCTATTATCCTTAGGGTAATGGCCAAGCATAAGCATCTAATAAAACATTAATCAAAATCCTCAAAATATTGGTCAATAAATTTGGTCGATATTGGCACATCCAATTATACCCTGCTTTGTGGGCTTATCGAACTAGTGTTCGTACTCCCACGGGCGCTTCACCTTTTGTTTTGGTTTATGGCGCTGAAGCTATTTTCCATTTTGAATTAGAAGTTCCTTCCTTGGCTCTACTACTTCAAGATACTGAAGTAGGAGATGAATATCGTGCTGGCAGACTTAGTCAACTAGAACTCCTATATGAGAAGCACATAAATGCTTTGGAACATCTTCGTGCCTACCAAAACAAGCTTAAACAAGCATACCTCAAGAAAGTTCATCATCGATCCTTTGAGATCGACAACCTTGTCTTAAAAGAAAATAAAAAAAATACTAATGCAACTAAAGATCTTAAAAGTAAATTTGAACCTAACTGGCTTGGGCCATATGTCATCACTGCTAAATTTGGCTCAGGAGCATACCAATTAGCTACCTTAGATGGTAAATATCTTAAATAACCTATGAACATTATGCATCTCAAATGCTATTATGCATAAAATTTGATCATTTCATCATTATATATATTATTATTTTGCATATTGTTTCATTTTCGTCATTCATATAAAAATTAAAAAAAAAACAATCACATTGTGTTTCTTTCAATTCATAAATTAAAATCAAAATATAAAAACTTCAAAATCATCAAAATCTTCAAAAACATATTTTATTTTCGTACTCGTCAATTCTTGAAGTATTGCAGTTATATTTCCAGTTGTTTTGGATAAATTAGCATTTATTTGGAATCCCGCACTTTCACACTCACATGAATAAATATCTTGATTTTATTTTGTATGATTATTAATCTCTCTTATATCAAAGTCCACATTTTAATTAAATAAAGTTTTGAGCG
Organism: Wollemia nobilis; assembly: GCA_028583015.1. Lineage (NCBI taxonomy): Eukaryota > Viridiplantae > Streptophyta > Pinopsida > Araucariales > Araucariaceae > Wollemia > Wollemia nobilis. The sequence continues at coordinate 11,058,022 of JAQPPZ010001772.1, read as the reverse complement.
TAGAGAACTGATCTTGTTATTTACTTAAACCAAGCATATCTTTTCACATTAAAATGATTTCATTGCAAATTCGATATGATGCTACATAGTAGAAATGGTTTCTTGAGCGAAAATTTTCCCCTGCTATCCTATCATGCACATGGTCTAGAATCTTTGAGAATTGACAAAAGGACAAGCTCACCCCTACCTAGAATAAAAATCCCTTGCTCTACAGCCAATCCGAGCAAGTACCCCTAGCATAGGAAGAAAAAGAAAAGTCAAAGCAAATGAGAAAAAGAAAAATATCATTTTGTACCATCGCATCAATATTTCAGCATTATCTCAGTTCCAAGCAAAAATACAAAAAAAAAAGAGAAAAGAAAAAGCAAAAAGCAATAAAATCCCTTTCCCTACCCCTTGAAAAGAAAAGAAGGGTGAATGAGCTTGAATCCCTGGAATTCTCAATTATTCGAAAACTGTGAGGTAAGCCCCATAACAGGCAATTTGTGCCCAACCCGCTTGGCCTTGGGTAATCCCTAGGGTGGTGATATGTCTGTCACATTAGCGACCTTATTTTGTATAGACCTATGTCGGCTTATGGATCAACTAGCTCTTGATGATCTAACTTACATAGTAGTCTGGTACGGTTACATGCATATAAATCATGGTCAACGAACACTTATTTGGTTAATTCAAATTACTTGTATCAAATTATCTTGCTCAAAATTGGTGAATGAACAATACAATTGCACACACATTTGTATTTAAGAGATTTTGTATCATCATGATAAATCAAGATCAGTAATGAACTCACATTTTCACATGAGGATTCCTTATAAATCTACATTTTGTCTTTAAGATAATTTAAAATATCTCTGCAATTCTTTTAGAACCATTTCATCTTCTTATTTAAAAACATTTGCTTAGCATCAAAGCAGTTAAATATATTTCTTTCCACAAATCCAAAATTTTCTTTCACAAACATCTTCAAAAACCTAGTAAATAAAGTCATGTTTATATATTATTCTTTTCTGTTTATTTCAAAAATAAAAAATCAATCATGCAATAACACTAAAATATCAATTTCCTTCTTTGGATTTCGCGATGATGATATAAGTCTATACCTATAATTCTATGCCTAGCGCAAACCATTGTTCTAATTTTATTTTTCCATCCTTTTTTAAATTCATAAAAACTTATGGCTTACATCATTATGTTACACAATTGTGCTTTAAAAGGAACGCAAATTTTTCTATTTCATTTCATTATGTCAAATATTCCATTTTGCAACCATGGTATAATTTCTAAGGAATTGTTCAAAATTTTATCACACTTAGGAATTTATGCCTAGCAAAAATCATATTTCTTTTCATATCTCATGCATAATATTTTTATGAAAATCTGAAAACAAATCATCACCATCATCATTTTTCATCATCACAACACAAAGTCTTAAGACAATCTCTTAAGCACCCTTTTACTTTTAGCAATATTTCTATACTGGGATTAGCTTGACGACCTAGCGAGCAGCGACTCCATGAAATGGTCTATAATAGTGATAATGTCCTTTAAAATTATTGTTATAAGTCCCTTTTATTTTTTGCATCACATCACACCACAAAACAACCAATTTGTTTACATCAGATTATTCCATTTCAATTTTATGGCATGGCATAAAATTATAATTTGTTTTCAAACGACATAATTACATGAATAACCAATCAACAAATCCAAAATTAAAGCATCATACAACATATACACAAGTCATATCATCAAAAATATGATCTATATATATCAATAAATTATGTACATCATCTGGATTGGTATGCCAAAATCAATACCCTGGCATACTCAATCCCCTCAAAAAGTAATAATAATATATACAATCTACAGTCTGTAGCAGCTAGCCTCGAGAAGCCCTCAAGCTCTCAGCCTCATCTCCTCTCCTGCCCTGAGGTGGAGGAGGTGGTCCCATAGAGGTCCGGGATGTGTCTCGGGTCCTCGTCGTCAATCATGACGACATCCTCAACGATCCCATCATGACCGGCTTCGCAATGCTAGCTGGTAGCAATATCCTCTGCCCCTCTGGAACCACGTGATAGTATAATCCCTGGTAGAACGCAGTCTAAGCGCCCCTTCACTCTGAGCCCTAAGTTGTGTAGCCTCATCTTGTAGTGTCTGCACCTGAGCTCGGAGGCAGGCAACCTCAGCTCGAAGAGCCACCATCTCGCTGCTCTCCCCTACCTCGACACCCTTGCCCTTATCGGGCGATGGTGGCTGCTCCCCCTACTAAGAAAGGAATCTCTCCTCCCTCCTCCCTATCTGTTGTGGCCTTTGTGGAGCCTGTGCCATCCTCTGGAATCTCTCCTACGGAGACCGTCATTGCTCTCTCCCTCTGTGACCCCACGCTGCCTCAATAGCAGCCTGGTGTCGCCTTCCCATTTGTCGCATAATCGCATGCACTGGACTCTATGCCCTCGTCATCCGAGGAGGGCGAATGCCTATGTACCAGGCATCGTATGCTTCAGTGACCTCAGCGTCGTCTCCATCCACTGGCTGGATAGGGCCATCATCTATGCCCTGGCTCCAGAATCGTTGCATATTCAGAGCCTCGCTCAGTGTAGTATTATCCCAAACAGTCTGGAAGTACTCGTAATCCTTAAGAGAAAGGATCCCCTACTGAAGACCGAACTGCCACAAAACTTGGTCATAGCGATGGAGCTCTACCTCTCCCCGCTCCATCCTCAGCTAGAAGACTCGCCTGATGCGAGCCAGCTCCTGTCCGTCCTCTCCCCACCCTGGGTGCTCTCTCCATGGCCTTCAGGTGATCTAGTCTAGGATGAGGTCGTCTAGCAACCTTTGTGACATCGACAGATCTATCCGTCGATGTGACCCTCTCTGTAGCCACCAATAAAAAACCTGGGGTCTCTCTCGATCAACCCCTGTCAGTGGGAGTCCTACTGGCCTCCGCACCGTGATGTGCTCCCAACACCAAAACTGTAGTAGCGATGTCAAAACCAGACATCGGCCTCCCTTGTATACGACCCCATGCAGGATCCTATACAAGCGACATAGTACAAAGCTACCCCATGCAAATTTGTATTCGTGGTCTCTCATGTCACATACCACATCTAAAAGAAGCCAGGGTAATCTGCACCTGCTTTGGTGGCATAGTAGTAGGCCACCCACTATCCCTACCAAAAACTGAGTCAACCTAGATGCCCTAAGCATCTGCCTCAGCGACTCGATGTTCACTCCACCCTTCTCCAAGGTGAAGCTTGGGTCTCCGCTCAGCCTCATCATAGCCTGGCCTTGATTGGCCGTAGGATTCATCAACTGTCCTTGTATGGGGATCCTTAAGATCCTCCATACATCCTCTAGTGTGGGAGCCATCTCCCCTGTCGGTAACCAGAAGCAGGATGACCCCGGATACCACCTCTCTGCTAGGGCTGTCAGTAGCCCCATGTCTATTGGTACTTGTGGCATCTCAGCCACATGCTGTAGTTTGACTTGTGCTAGTCGGTCTCACTCTGCCTGGTCGAGCGTGGCCATGTCATCCCTCAGCCCCCCGTATTTTCACTCTCGACTCTTTAGTAATCTCCTCTGCAAAATAATAAAATTCATTAATAAACCAATTCTTAAAGTCCATTAAATGCAATTCAAACAAGCTTAATTTCATAAAAATGATGATATCGTCCACCATTGGATGATATCGTCCCAAATTGGGTAAAATCGTCCTTAGTAGGACGAAATCATCTTCGATTTCGCAACTTGGGGATCGCCCCTATTCCGTCGATTTCGCCCTTAGACGAAATTGACGATCTAGGGACGATTTCGACGAAATGAGGACGATTTCATCTCGACGTCGTCGACGACCTAAAAACAACCGCGATGCCCCAAAATAGTCAAAATTTAAAACAAAAAATTGCACAAATCAAATTCAAACATAATTCACTAGTATTAGATCCTTACCCGTAGCCCGCGTCGGACCTCTATCGATCGGTGCACTGTCTCAACCATTTTTGTCTGGAGAGCTCTTAATCAGTAAAAATGAACAGTAAAATTGAATTAGGGTTTTACCCTATTTTTCTTAATTTTATTTAAAAACATTTTTAGTTTTGCTTTTCCGCGCTTTTACCTCAAACGTTCGATTTGGGTAAAAACATGGAAGGGGCACCATAGTCAGCAATCGTACGATTCGACCTAAAATCGTCGTCTAAAAAATTGAGTAAAATTTTGTTTTCTCGTAAAATAGGAAGAACTCGTCTTTAATGCATTTTCTTCAAAAAATTTGCTAAAGAGGGGGCAAAATGTAGCACCTTAAAATTGGCACAGTTAAACCTTAGTAAAAAGATAAAAATTTGAATTTTAACCCAAAACCGCCCATTACCTGCTCCCCTTATTTTTTGTGCCATTTTTAGGATTTGTTTTGACCGTTGGACGATATCGTCGACGATCAGACGAAATCATCCCAGATCTGACGAATTCGTTTGAAATAGAACATACAAACGATTTCGTCCCAAAACCGAATTTTCATAATTAGCTTATGTTTCAATAGCTTCTCTAACTTGGGCAAAAAGCTTGTCTGTGCGGTTAGAGTCTCCCCCGTTGGAGATCTCCCAAATTGGGATGATCTCCAACCTCCTAACCTCTCCCTAATCCTATATAAACTGGGATTTTCTCAGTTTATCCCCCTGAACCCCCTAGTTGACTGATTTCCTTGCAACTTTAGTTTCTTGTGCATTAGAACACCTTCGCACCTTCGTTTGCATCGCGTATTTCAAGTTTTATTGCAAAAATTTTATTGTTTTTCAGCCGAAGTAAGCTTGGATCGTCGTAGGCGATTCCAGACGATTTCGGACGATCTTGTCGTAGATCGGCGACGATATCGTACGATTGGAGGCGATCTTGGCTGCAATCCATATTGGGGGCAATCAGAGCCCAGAGTTTGCATTTCTTTATCTTCTCTCTTCATTCCTTTATGCATTAACTTATTTTATTCTATTTTCTGCATTTTGGAGTTCACCTCATTCAACATAGATGCATGATAAAGTTAAAATAAATTATTAAATTAACGCATTTCCTTTAATTGCTATCTGGATCTATCATTTAGGCAAATTTATTATCATTTCTATCATTTCCCCTTGCTTTTGCAGTTGCATTTTTGGTTTTTGGTATCTGTTTCTGTGACTGCAGGTTTCTGACGAATTTGTCTAACGAATTCGTTAGATTGACGATGATCTCGTCTGATCTTAGACGACCGATTGAGATCTGAGACGATTCTGTGCAATTTCAGACGATTACGTATGATTTGAGACGATTTGGATTTCTACAAACCTCAAAATCTTCATCAGACATCTGAAATCAGGTATATTCTGTCTTATTTAGCATACTTTCTGTGTTTAGCACTTATTCATGTTTTCTGTATTCATATAAATCAGCATTGGCATATAGAATAGCTTAAATTTATCTTGGCCAAACCTAGGAATTGAATGATTAAAGTACAAAATGAACACATCAAACCTACTCTCAACCTAGGCGTGGAAACTACCACTCAAAATTTTCCTGGTGAACCCACCATCTGTAGAAAATTCACCCTTATATCCCTCCCCCGAGAGACGTGACCTTCAAAGGGCCTCTCAGTCTGAGGTATTGTCCCATCCTTCTCGCATCCCCCTTCCAGGAGCGGATCCTATAGCCTGAAGGTAAGGATGCAAAAAATTTGGAGCGATACACTTCTCATCCCAACTGGAAACAACCTACAAGCAAGTGCCATTGAACGCAAGAGGAGCTAGGAATTTTACAAGGTTTAAAGAACCTCTAAAGGGTCCATTTATGAAGTATTAGAGAAGACGTACATGCACAAGGAGGAAAAGACATTTGTCACTTGAGGTAAAATCCTAATGCTCCTCAAGTGAGCGCTCATCTTCATCAAGAAAGGAGTTACAAGCAACAAGTTGGTACATTGAGTATATGAGATGCAGTTGTCCATAAAGAGGCCAAGCGCTCCTATGAAGAACGTAACATCCATACGTTACTCAAAGGAAAAAGTAAGCATTTTCTATCACCTTCTACTCAAGCACTCAAGAAGAAAATGGGCGTGCCACTTGGCACTTAATACAAGATTCTCCTCCATTTTAAGGGTATCAACGACCAAGCATTCAAAAAGCATTTACGTCTCCGCATTCAACACTTTGGGGTCTATGCGCACATGGTCGAACTGTAGGATGGAAGCAAGGTGGAAGAGCCTTCAATGCTCTGGCCAAGGAAGGTCAAAGGTAAAGACTAAAGGCACCATATTTGAAACATTAAATTCAAGGAAGGTTCCAAGAAAATCTATTGGAGGAAACAACCAAAGCAGTGACATCAATATTGCAGCCCTTGCACACTGAAAATCAGCGTCGATTATTGCATGATATAAGGTAAGGTTTATTCCCACTTTAATGTGCTTTCATTTTTTTGGAGTTATAAGGTTGATAAATTAAAGTTAAATTTAGAGGAATTTAACCATATTGAAAGTCATATCTCAAAGGGAATAATTTACCAAATAAATATAATATTTGCAATATTAAACTTAGGAGCAATAAGGGTTTATACTGGAAATTATTTTTTAAAAATATTTGCAAATATTATTGTGGTCTAATGTTTCAAAAATTTGGGAGTTATAAGGGTTACTACATCAAATTAATTTATTGGAAATAATATAAACTACAATTAAATCCTAAAGGGATATTAAAAGAGGTTATTAAGGCTTTTTGTTAAGGTTGGAAATTTATAATATTCTTGTCTCAAAATTTCATAAAAGCAACAAAAGAAATCCAACATTAAAACCTCTTGAAATTTGGAAAAGTGCTTAGTTTAATAGGAGCAATAATAGATAATAGAAATTGATTTTTGATATTTATAAAACTTTACAAAATCAACCAAAATTTGAACTACTTTTTACAAGAGCAATATATTATATCCCAAAATTACTAGGGAGACATAAGGAAGTCCACAAAATATAAGGATTGATATTAGAGAATTTAAATGGCTTCAAATAAATTCTTCCTAGCATAATCTCAATTACTCAAGGATCCTAATTATTTCTCCTAGAAGAATAAAGTGAATGCAATCTTGGTATACAAAAAACTTTGGGATATTGTCAAAGGGAAAATATAGAGACCTGCCACACGTGATACTGAAATACTAAAGTTTGAGGAAAATGATTCAAAATCTCTAATGATAATAACCTTTGCTATCACTGATGAGATACAACCCTATATTAGTTCAGCAAAATCATCTTCAGGTGCATGGACAAGCCTAGATAAAATATTTGAAGGAAATAATAAGGCAACTATTCTTCATCTTCAAACTCAACTTCACTCATTAAATATGAATAGTGGAGAAAGCATAGATTATTCCTAAGGTAGAAGATATTGAAGGGAAATTATTGACCTTAGGAGAAACAGTTAAGGATGAACTTCTTACTCAAGTAACCATGAGAACACTTCTAGACAACTATAAACATTTGGTAACATCTTTACAAGTCTTAAGTAAAGATACCTAGTCAATATTCTACAAGAATATGAGGTGGAAAATACAGTTAAATATGAAATGACTAACACTACGTTGCCATCTAAAGATAATCTACATGTAAATATTTCTTCTTCATCAAAAGGTCAAAAATAATGGTACAACATGTATTATCAAATATGCAAGAGAAAAGGCCATAGCACTAGCTATTGCAGATTCAATCCAAAAAATTAAAATTGAAGAAATCAGATGAGCAATGGGAATAAATTTCAGCCACAACAATATCAAAATCCTCATTAGCAACAATTTTAGTGTCCAACTAGTTATTCCTAGTTGGAGTATCAAAAAAGAAATAAAAAAAGGACATCTAGCTCAAAGGATAGAATAAATCGAAGAACTGGAAGGATCTACATATGATTATGAAGTCAAAGCTCTTTCAGCATGAATGGCAGGTTATGAAGACACTAACTACTTGCTTGAACATGTTACAGAAAATAGAGAAGAAGAATCTGAATCTTGAGATCAAGAAGAATATCCACATTGAAGACTAAAGTCTTCAATACCAAAATAATGTAATATAGGGGGGTGTTAGAAATAGATTATATTACATCATTTGTGTCATGAGAATGTACCTTCCTAGGTACATTCTCAGGATATTAGATTACTTTAGGGGGAAGTTATCTAGTTAGTTCATGCAATGTAATAAATGCACAAGTGTCAATGTGCAAGTTGTATATGTGCAAGTTGTCCCTTGCACAACTAGGTAGAGTGTTGGCCAAGGAACTTATCTTTCTATATAAAAATATCTCATTGTAATAGCATAGATATAGGAAAGTATAGCATAGCAAAGTGTAGCATATATATAGATATAGGCACCCATATTGGTGATGGATGCAATGTAGTCATGTAGCATTCTTCATGGAGTGTCCATTTCCTCCATAGCTACATTGTATTCATTTTGGTCATTTTTATTTATAGCATATTTTAGTCATCTCGAAGATTTACTTTCTTTCATATTATTTTGCATCTTGTGATTGCTATCTCCCATTGCATATTACATCAAAAGCTAACATTAACCAGACCAGTGGTTTTCTTTGAGAAGTCTTTGACTATTTTTGGGTGGGGAATCTGTGATCTATCTAAAAACTAGGTTTCCAAAATCTCCTTCATAGAATCATCCATATCCTCTAAATCATATTCCACTACAAGTCTGCAAGTTTTGAAAACCTATTATCTGAGGAGGTTGACTTATTTGTAGGGTTCATTTAACATGCTTTTTTTTAGGAACCTAAAATTCCTCTTGACCTTGATCTTGCTTTGTTTACTCTGAGACTACATATTTGTAATCTTTTATTAAGTGGATGTATTCATGACACACCCGACACCTAAAGGGAATGTTTTCATAATCAAATTCTTGCTCCCAAGTTTCTTCCCCAAATTGTAAAGTGATTTTTTATAAGGGGTTATTAAAGTCTATGAGCAGATAGATTCGAGCATAAATAAAATGCTCAAATTGCATTATGTTATCTATTGTCATTATGTAGGTGTCTAAAGTGATACTAATTGTTGAGAAGACTATAGAATTCCAAATTCAATCAATTATACAAAAATTCTAACCCAGATAGGTCCTACTGAAGGCATTTTCTCTTCAACCTTAAATAAAGCATACTAGGGTTTCATAAACAAACCAAATCAACCAAAAAACCAAGAACCACCCTAGAATATTTGTTTTCTATTCTCCTCATTATAAAATAACACCAAAAAATACCCATTAGGATAATCTAAGATAGTAAACTCACCTAGAGTTTGTCATTGCTTCAAATCCCAACTTTTAAAAGCAGGTAAGGATGGTTGAAACCCAAGAATCGATAGGTCAACCCTCGTTGCTCCATTGTAGCAATTCCATCTTGAATTTTAGATCGTTGTATATTAAAAACTAGAGATCCATTCGTCGCTCGCATGCAACCATAGACTGTTTTACCAGGATCAATCCTTGGTATTCGATGAGGTTGATGCAAAAAACCTCGTCGGCTAGTTGGAATTGTTGGAGGTTAAGCATCCCTTACAACATCTTTGAAATTTATTTTATCCATAGTTTCACCTTGTCCCTTCCTTGCATCCTCCCTCCTTTTGTGACTCTTTCTCTTCGAACCCTTCTCCTAGCTAAGGCATCCTTAATTCCAACTAGGCCATATCATTCAATGAGTTTACATAGGTTTTTATGAGGGGTCTCGATCCCCTCATACTGATTGTGTTTGTTTTGATTGACACAATGTAATTGTATTCTTTGTAATGAATATTTAGTATAAAATAAACTTTTCGCTCTTCAATTGTTGTTTAAAATATTTTTTTTTATGAGAAAAATATCTTTGGTTTCTTTTTGGTCAAGTTTTCTTTAGTTGTCCATAAATCTCCAAAATTAGGTTGTAAATTTTATCACAAGTTACAAGTTTTAAAATTATGGTACACCATATCCCATCCTATATCAAAGCTTTTGGTCTCGTAGACTATTTTGGAGTGGTGGATGCAATTGAAATCATTTCATTTCATTTGTTTGTTGAAGTAGGATGCAAAGTACAACTACGAGCACATTTACGACCACCTTTACCATAATTTGAACTTGAGTCTCCTTGATATGTTATTTATAGAATATTTATTGATTTGACCATATTCTTAAAATCTTAATTTCACATCTATTTATTATTTTGTAAACTTTTTATTAGTCTTTCTTAATATATATTTATTATTATTATTAATTAGTTATATGGTATTGAAATGGGTCGAGACCATATTGATGACCACGTAGTGTTATAAAAACTTGACAATTATGCATGTATCGCTTAACAAAATTTGAACTTGATTCACTTGAGACTTGAAAAATTTAACTGGTTGAACTCATGGTTGACAAGATTCATACATGGTCTCCTAGTTGAAATTCTGAGGACTTAACCTATTAAGTCAATGTCATTTGATGAAAATATTTCTTGATTAATATTTTATTAATCATGGTCCCCAAGGACTAGGTGGATTGGTAAGACGGACACTTATCAAGAGGAGACCTAGGTTCAAACCTCAAGGGCATGCCCAATAAGAACAAAGGTAGTAGTCTAACCTAAGTTTGTTGAGTGTTCCCCAGCTTGATGACAACGGTACCAACCCCAAGCCATCGGAGATCTTCCTCACTCCAAGTTGTGTTTACCGAGGTGAGATAGGGGTTATAGTGGTAGCACCATGATTTGATGCTACGATTGGAGGCAATGCGACTTGACCCTATGACCAATTGTTAAAAAGGAAAGGTAGTTACCGATTCCTCTATGTATCAAAAAAATATATTTTATTAATCATGAAATTATATATTTTTTTGTTAAAAATACTTTTAATTAATAATATTTTTATTATAAATAAAATAATGAAATTTTAAGCCTAACTTTTTTTGAAAAAGAAGCTTATATTGACAGTAAATGCGACATATATAATTACTAGGTCCCATGCCTTGCAAATCAAATTATAAGATTGATACATGGTCTTCTCTTTGAAAGTTGGAGAATTTAACCTATTAAACTAATGTCATTTCATGAAAATATTGATTGATCGTTGGTTAAGAGTGCGAAAATTTTCATTCCCTACCAATTAATTTATTATACAAATCATAAGTCCTCATATATTTTATTAATTATATAAATTAAAAATACTTTTAATTAATTATATTTTTATTAAAAAATTAAAATCTTAATATAACGTTTTTTAAAGAGATATTATATTAACAGAAAGGATTTTTAATTTAATATATGCAAAGAGTTTTGTCTGACATAAGGTACTTTTGGTCAAAGTAATTGTTCAAACCTTGGGGGAAGCCTATTGCAAAGGTAGTAGTCTGATTTGAATCCTCTGAGTGCACGCTAGATTTATGAAGAAGGTACGAATCTCGAGCACCCGGTGGTCCATTTCACATCAGGCTCTAAAATAATGAGGTGGAACAAGTTTGGTAGATGCAGCCCCTATGGTTTGAACCCTGGGTTTACCAGCTACTAAAAATAGTGTTATTGTAACCAAATCTCCTATCAAGCAAAAAAAAATGTTCCATTAGTTGGACTTAATGATTTTATGGGTTTCAACATTTTTCGTAGGATTTCCCAAACTACCGAACTTGTTTCGGCCATATTTCACTCATACAGACTCAAATTGAACTAAAACTTTGAAGGTAGATGTCTGAAAAACCCTAGAATGTCTCCACAAATTTGTAGATCATTTTGAGTAACACAGATCCTAGGGCATCCCTATGTGTGAACAAGATTTTTGGCAAGCGATTGTGCAAGGGTTTCATCTGGGTTGAGTGCAAACAACTCCAAAGGTTGTTTTTCAGGGTCTTTGGACCCTAGTGGCCAACATTTTGTGGTTTTTACTCAGTATTTTAGAAGAAATGTTGCAAGGGACCTAATATGGGTTATAAATTTATCTTTCAATAGATCATGTGGTGAATTTTATTAACAATGGCTTCTAATTTGTTGCACAAAACAAAAGTGAAAAGCATACCTTTCCTCGATGTCTAGGGCATGGATTAAAGAGATCACAAAACAAGTTTCAAGTAACTGATAAAAAAATGGTTCAGATCTCAAGTGAATCTAGTGCTAAGGTGCACCCCAAAAATAAATCCACAATGGAAACCCCTTTCAAGGGTAAGGATTTCCAAGACTCGACCCCAAAAATGAATTTTAGGGATGTCCTCCATGGTGGACAACCTTAGCCTAATGCTAACATTAATCTTAGGGCTTCTCATAAACCTCTAAGAATACCTAATATTGATCCTAGGAAAATTGAGTCAAGATGTCTTAAAATAGTTGTAGGAACTCTTATTGTTAAGCTTTATATGAGCGACATTCAAACTATCAATGAAGATCTGGAAAAAAGATGACTAATTTATCATTTCTTGGGTTTTCGTTCGAGCCTATCTACTTTCAAAGTTTGGGCTACAAAAATTTGGAAAACTAAAGGTGAGTTACAAATCTCTATTTATCCAAATGGTTATTTTCTTGTTTTATTTGCTAATAATGAAGATAGAGAGAAAACATTTCAAGGGGGTCCTTGGTTCTTTGGAAGGGTAGGGTTTTTTAAGAAGCCCTAGCATACTAAATTTACATCCGAAGAAGAGATGCCTTCTATAGGTCCCATGTGGGTTAGACTCTTTGGCCTCACAATTGAATTATGGAATTCAATTGTTTTTTCTTCAATTGGAAACTCTTTGGGAACTTTTATGATGACTACTGATTGTACTAAAAAATTTGAACATATTATTTATGCTTTGATTTGTGTTTTAATGGATTTTGACAAACATCTACCTAAAAATATCACATTACAATTTGGGGAGGACAATTGGTAGCAAGTAGTGGACTATGAGAAGATTCATTTTTGTTGTATAATTTGCCATGAATATGGTCATTTGGCTAGTGTTTACCCAAATAAAATTATAGATCAAAAGAAAGAAGAGATTCAATAGGTTTCTAAATCCCTAAGAAGAAGAACACTCTAAAAAAACCAGTTATGAAGGATCAATCAAAGTTATCAACTAATATGTTTGAAATTATTTCCACAAATGATGCCCTAGGTGAGGAAGAGGAAATAATGGAAACAAAAATATTAGAAACACAATTTAGAGATGAAAGGAATAAATCAGAGACAAACCAACAAATCAAAAGTTTTCAACAAAAAAAAAGAGAAAATATACATAAGAAAAACAATATTATAAATGTTGAGACTTCAAATAATACAAGTCCCAAGATAGACTCTGTTGAATCTTCCAAGAATAGTTTAGCTTTGTACACACATTCTTCAAGATTAGAAGACATCCCAGAGATGCGCATTCCTAAATCGAAGACTCTTAACAATGTTGGTTCAGATCACTGGCTAGTCATGGTGGAAATTTGGAAAATCAATGTGAGTTTCTCTCCTTTTTATTTCCAGTTTATGTCGCTTAGAGATAGTTCCTTCAGACCTCGAGTACAACAATGGTGGAAGGAAAGTAAACCAAGATATGGGACTAAGATGTACTATTTTTCCAAAAGGCTGTAATATATTAAATCCAAAATCAAGACTTAGAACTGGAAGGAGTTTGGAGATGTTCAACAAAAAACTATGAAGTTATTGCTCAACTTGAAAATTTGAATAAGAAAATTTGTTTAGATGGCCTCATAGAGAGTAGAAGTATAGATGAAATTAGACTCATAGCTTAGTTAGAGGAATGGGAAAAAAGAGAATAACTCTTATGGAAGCAAAAATCTAGAATTCAATGGCTCAAAGAAGGAGATCAAAACACAAATTTCTTCCACAAATCTCTTCTAGCTCGAAGATCTCACAAATTTATTGCTTCCCTAAATTCAGATTTTGGAGAGGTTGTCTATACTTGGGATGGCATGAACTCTATTGTCGTGAATTACTTCTCCAATCTTTTTGTTGATACTCCTCTTGACTCGGCTTTTCATTTCTTCAAGCGATACCTTCTCTTATCACTTATGAGGAGAACTCTATTTTGACTGCCCCCATTACTATTAATGAGCTTCAACAAGTGGTTTTTAAAATGAAAAAATGGAAAACCCCAGGTTCTAATGGTTTTCCCATTGAGTTCTACCAAGATTTATGGGATATCCTTCATGTTGATTTATTAGAGATGGTGGAAGAATCCAAGAAAGCCAAAGAAATTTTGAAGGTTATCAATAAAACTTATATAAATCTTGTCCCAAAAGCTCAAGAGGCTTATCATATCTCAAATTTTAGATCTATTGCTTTATGTAATGTTCTTTTCAAAATTATTACTAAGATCATGGTAGAAAGGTTGAAGCCTCTTTTGCATAATATTACTTCCCCTAAACAAGGAGTTTATGTGTAAGGGTGTCAAATAGTGGATGAGATAGTTCTTGCTCAGGAAGCCATCCATTCCATGGAAATGCAAAAATCTCCTTCTATGTTCATTCGTTTAGACTTATCCAAAGCTTATGATAGAGTGGATTGGAACTTCCTTATCAAAGTTTTGAGGTAATTTGGTTTCTCTCAAGATTGTATGGACTGGAATATGGATTGTATCTCTTCAGTATCCTACTCTATTTTTATCAATGGTAGGCCTTCACAGTTGTTCCCATCTTCTAGAGGTATTAGGCAAGGTGACCCCCTCTCCCCTTATTTATTCATCATTCTTGTTGAATGCTTGGGTAGGACTATAACCAAAAATAAAGACAAAAAAACCCTTGAGGGAGTTACCATTGCTCATGGAGATAGGCCTATCTCTCATCTTCAATTTGTTGATGACTTTACTCAGTTAGGTAAATCGACAGTTAAGGAAGCTTATAAAATTAGGTAAATTATTAGTTGTTTTTCTAAGGCTACCGAGCATTTGACAAATGAAGATAAGCCAAAAAACATGGGACCAAAAGCCAAAAACCACCACAACATAACAACCCACTTTCACCCCAACTGGTTTGGGTTGGTATTTGGCCCTGTCTCCCGAAACAACCAAATACAACAAGAAATTATCGAACCCAGAAGAAAGCGGCACAAACCAACCACGAACCCACTACTGATAGATAACCCTAGCAACAGAGCCATCTAAGCACCATCCAACCAGAGCAGTCAAACCATCAGAGCCGAAGCGAGCCAAGGAAACACTGTTACATTTCTGCATCCAAACACCATACCAAGCTCACCCTAATAGGTTTGGTCGATAGATAACCCTTTCCTCTCCTTAAAAATCCAAAAAAACACGAAACTTACCTCAACTTTCTTTAAAAGGTTGACATTTATAAAAATATAAAATAATACGAAGGATTAAGTAAGTTTATATACATATATCACAACCACACTATTTTTAGTAACTGACAAGTGCAGGGTTCAAAGCACATGGGTTGCTCAAGATTTGTATCATCATCGTCATCGTCGGTCTTTATTAGGGTTCAAACCACATTCCACCAAACCTATTCCATGGCAATATATATTATATAATTATTCAAATATTAATTTTTTAAAATATTTTAAATTTATAATAATTTTAATAAAATTTGTTATTTATTTATAATTTAAATATCAATATTATTAAATATTTGAATAACGTTGTGTTTGTGCAATACCTTGTGTTTGTGTTGATTTACACAATGTAATTGTATTCTTTGTAATGAATGTTCAATATAAAATAATTTGTTAGCTCCTTAATTCTTGTTTAAAATATATTTTTGTTTGTTAAATTTTTTTTTTGGTATTTTTTTGCCAGCTTTTTCTGAGTTGTCCATAAAATATTTAAAATTAGTTTGTTTGCAAGTTTTATAACTATGGCACACCATATTCCATCCTATATCAAAGCTTTTGGCTCCATAAGCTATTTTGGTGTTATGGATCAATTGAAATCATTTCATCTGTTGAAGTAGGATGAAAAGGGATATTTGAACTTGGATCTCTGCTATTTTTTTGAATATTTATTGATTTAACCATATTCATAAGATGTTAATTTCACATTTATTTATTATCTTTTTAACATGTTTTATTTATTTTTAATTAGTTATATAGAATTTACATTGTGTTATCACAACTTGAAAATTAGACAATTATACATGTGTCCCTTAACAACATTTTAATTTGAATCACTTTTTCAAAGTTGAAAATTTTACATAGCTGAACTCATAGGATGACAAGATTCCTACATGATTTCCTCCTTGAAAGTTGGAGGACTTATCCTATTAAGTCAATGCCATCCGTTGAAGATGTTGATTCATCTTTGAATTAAGGGTGTAGACCTTATAAATCATCATATATTTATTAATCATACCATATATAATTTATTAAAAATATTTTCAATTAATTAAATTTTTACTATAAATAAAGGAATACAATTTTATTTATTAATTTTATTATATTAAAGGATCTTGTACTTTGCTAAAAATTTTTATGTTTATTTGTAGTAGACTTTTTAACTTTGCTATTTTTATTATAAATAAAGTAATAAAATCTTATAACAAATTTTTTAAAAGAAATTTATAAGAGTGATCGATGGTTCTCCTCAAGTCAGGTCAACAACAAGGAGGTGGTGGTCGTCGTCACATTGGGTCAACAACAAGGTGAAATAGGTTTGGTGGGAGCAGCCATGTGGTTTGAATAACAAGGTGGAATAGGTTTGGTGGGAGCAGCCCATATGGTTTGAATTACTAAAAATAGTGTGGTTGTAACGAACTCTTATAAATAATAATAAAAAAACAATAATACTAAGTCTTGCAAATAAAATTGCTCTAAGGCCACTCAATGATAGAAACAATAAAAATATACAATATCTAAAGTTTTTAACTATAAAATTAATATAAATTTATTATTATTATTATTTTTTAAGGTATTTTTAAACGTTGAAGAATATAAGTGAAGGTGCAACAAGGCCACCTTTTTTTTATCTAAACATAGTTTTTATAATGTGAATCCAATATCATACCAATACAATTTATTACTATTTAAAAAAAATCATAATATTAAATTCAAAAATTTACAATATTTTATATTTATTACCATTAATTATTCGTTGGTGAAAATGGCTTGGCTCAACTTTTCCTCGTAATGTACCAACTTTTCCTCGTAATGTTAACAGAGCTACATACACAACAATAGGAGGGAGCTTTAAATGGATTGTGATGCTGATACACAATAAAAGGAGGGAACTTTAAACGGATTGTGATGCTTTGACTAAATAAATAAAGAAAAAAGAATAGAGCAAATACAAAGTTAACAAATATACTCTACCTATTAAGTCAATGTTTAATATAATTAGGCTGTGATGCTACCTAATTAAATGTCTCCCTTAATAAAAAGGCATCATCATATTATTGAGTTGGTTATCATTTTTATGTAAATATTATAATTTAAATTATTATTATTATGTTGGTAGTTGTTGAGTGCTTGCAAATAAATTATTTATGTTTGATTTTTAAAACTATCGAGATTTAAATAAACAAAAATTGAAATTTCGTTGACTTTACCCACCAATGGAAGGAAAAAATCAGAAAAGAAAAAAATCAAGGAAAAAACATCACATAGAATGGAAAGGTTTTTGTATTTTTGTTCGTACCTGAATTGACAAGGACATAATATGTGGCAAGGAAACAAGATTTCCTGTAATAGATCTTGGAGTATTTTTTATTATAAGTCGTTGGAGAAAAGCTTTTATTTATTGATATTATAATTGACAAAGGTGGATTGTTTAATAAAGACATTGAAATGTCAATCTAGTCAAGGGGATCTTAAATCAAAAAGATATCACAGAAGATTTAAGCTTTGATTCTCACATTAGACAAAACCTTTGAATTCGTTTTTAGACAATAATAAATAGCTGGAATCCTATTGTTTACTAGATTTCCTTGTCCACGCAATATTACACAAGAGAAAGATATTCGATAAACAACTTTTAACATGTAATCATTGTTTATTATTTTATGCCACATCTCTGGAAAAAAAACATTACGATTACCGTCAGATTGTGATACAGATATGATAATCAATTTTATTCTTTATTTAAAAGGAATGACTCCCATTGTGTTTAATTAATAAATAATAATTGCTTTGATACTCCCAAGGCGTTTGCATTTTCTAATAGAGACGGTTGAATTTGCATGATTAGATGCTTCTCCGAAAGTTGTGAGCATACAGTTTGCGTGAATAAAAATATAGTTCATATCTGTGTAATTTGAAACATTACAATCTGGACAATAACAAGCATATACTCTCAATTTTTTTGATGTAATACATAGTATGAAGGGGTATAAGTATAATAATAGAGTCATCTTCTATTAGAAGGAAGGTATTCATTCAGTGGAAGTATAACAACAAAAAGGTCTTCTTACTATATTCGAAAAATATAACAACAAAATACTTTCTACTTATAATTCCAATAAAATAAGATGGGCTATGCTCTGTAAATCACGGTCCCACTAAGGCATTTAAAATGATTTTGTGCTCGCACGAGGTTATCTTTGTCCCATCGATGCGGGCGAACAGAAATGGAATTTTATATACATTAAAATGCAAAGGTACCTTATATTAAAAGACGTGCGTGGAGCATGCCGAAGGCGTTGAAAATGGTTAAAAACCAGTGCAGGAGACTGAACAGGGAGTCAAACTGAGCTTGATGAATATAAATTATTTGTTGCCATACACGCTCGGTAAAGTTATCATTGAGGTAAAATAAAATCATCCATGGTGTTACGGGTGATGATGATCCATGGCACACCATTGCTAGTCTCGATGTCCATTAAACTAAATAGTAAATTGTCCTGTATGTACATTCCAATAGTAAAAGTGTTAGGTTTTCTGTGTAATAAGAAAATTCTAAAAAGTGGTTTTTTATATATTTTAATATTTTAATTGTAATCTTGTTTGAACATCTTAATAGTAAAAGTGTTGTGTTTTCTTTGTAATATGAAAAGCTTTGGATTCTTTTTTATAAATTCAAGTTGAATTCACTAAAAAAAAATTCTTAATACATTTCAATACCTCAACTATAATCGTCAAAGTGGTGGTCCCATCTAAACATCTTAATAATAAAAGTGTTGTAAGTATGGGATTCGTTTTGTATAAATTCAAGTTCAATTCACTAAAAAATGGTTCTTTATACACTTCAATACCTCAACTGTAGTCCTGTCTGAACATAAAAGTGTTGTGTTTTCTTTGTAATATGAAAAGCGTTAGATTTTTTTTTTATAAATTCAAGTTCAATTCACTGAAAAAATTTCTTGTAGTTCCTGTCTGAACCTTTTAATAATAAAAGTGTTGTGTTTTTTAATAGAAAAAGTTTTGAATTCCTTTTATAAGTTCAATTAAAAAAAATGATTTTTTACTTAATTCAATACCCTAATCCTAACTATAATCTGCCTTAACATCCCAATATTAAAAGTATTGGGTTGTCTTTGTAATAAAAAAAGCTTTGGATTCTCTTGATTCAAGTTCAACTTCAAAAAAAAAAAAAAGTTTTTTTATATACTTCTGCTTCCGGTGTTACTGACTGTTATCTGAGTAGAAATGGTGCTAAGTTTCAACGTCTATGATAGGGTTGTGACTCGTAGATTTCAACAACTACAGGGAGAAAATAAGCTCAAATTTCAACCTGCTCATTATCGTACGTTGATGTCAAATTTCCAATTTTGTAAATGGAGTGAAATTGTCCAAAATGGTAACTGAGAGATCTGCAGTAAATAAGGACAGCATCTATATTTTCCATACATACGTCAAAGTTTACTGTATAGACGCTGTTGATCTATAGTAGACCACGGCCAATTTTTTCAAGACGCCATCAATTATACTCAGACGACGATACATTGTACGAGGTAAATAATGGTAGCCTTAGAGCGACTAATTACAGTAAGCAGGACAACTGCACAGGCACCAGAAAAGTAAACAGATCAATCTCGGACATGCGCAGTGCAGCGTGAGCCGATATTTTTATTGTCTTTCCGTTTTCTAAGGCGTATATAAAGCATTGCGCAATTATTAGAAAAGGAGGAATAGAAATAGTAATGGCAGGTGCTGTCATTGGTATATTGTTGTGATAGATAAGCGGGACCTGGAGAATTGAAGGGGAGGCGCGTCCACATTCCTGGAAGGGGAGCAACAATTAATTGGAGGGGTCATTTCGAGAGTCGAACCCGGGTGGAGTGGCAGCCACAGAACCAGGGCTGGGTAGGCACGACTGTAGGGAGTTTGACTTGGCCAAATATCAACAGTGTTAAAGTCGACATCAAGATCCCCAGGCGGATCGTGGCGAAAGAGACGGTAGCAGTCCCGTTACAGACAGCGTGACAAACATCCATCACGTCGCTGTCCCCCATCCTCATCGCCATCATCATTCCCATTCCCTTTCTCTCTCTAGGCCGGAAAGCGACGTGATGTCATGAAAACCGAGAAGCTCAGTAATTAAGACCGGCCCGGAATAAGAAAAGGGAAAAATGTCAGTCCCTTGGGAGGCCGCGTAGGCAGAGCTGTGGGGAAGGCCAGGATCTGCAGAAATCCGCCTCGTGCTTCGAAAGAGATGGGACGGCCGAAGTGAAACGAAACCAAACCCAAACTGCAGCGACGCCCTTTGGACTTACGAAGGAACAAATGTCCCCGGGCTTCGAACCCGCGGCCTCATTTCGGTCGGATGGTGCTATCATGATAGGCTAGACTTACGATTTACGCTAACGATTCTTTTTCTTCGTCCTTGCCTAAAGATTGCGAAAAGATTTCCTTCATCTCTACCGACGGCGCCGATCCTCCGGCTTTTATTTTTCCTTTTTTCGCCTCTGACCGTCTCGGCTGTACATCCGACGGCTTGCGCGGTCTCCTTAATTCGCGGAGAATATTCACCACCTTTCGATTGGCCCAAAAGCCGCGGTGACTTGAAAGGCCCTTTGTGTCCGTAATCCGATGCGCGGAGACGACGTTTGAACTGTACAGGCTGCAGCAGCGTAAAGTCTTCCTAGGACTCCATGCCCATGTGCTTGTTACGCATAAGCGAGGTCGGGATTTCGAATCGCAGGAAGTTCGTATTTTCGTTGGTGTGAGGTTTTGAGTTCGATTCGCATGCGCGCTTGTGAATTGAATGGGATGTGTCAATCCAAGTGGATGAAGGTCGAGGAGAACCAGGGCGGCAGCGGCCCCGAGGAGAAGGAGAGCAACGGCGGGAGCAGGTGGTGCTACCGGAGCAAAGGGAATGGCTGCGCTAATGGGAGCGGAATTCATGCCGGATTATCTTTGTCGTGGCCTCAGGCGATTGACGGTGTTCTGAGCGGGCTGGTGAGCCCCAGGTGGTACAGGGTTCTAGTTGTAGTATGGCTGCTGGCGGGGAGCACCGGGTCGCTATGGACTTACTACTCCATGTCCAGGGAGTCCTCCCGTCGACGCCAGGAGAACCTCACAAGCATGTGCGAGGAAAGAGCCAAAATGCTGCAGGACCAGTTCGTCGCCAGCATGAACCACGTCCGTGCCCTCACTGTCCTTGTATCCACCTTCCATCTGGAAATGGATCCTTCGGCTCTTTATCAGGTTCAAATCTCTCTGTATTTTACGCCGGAACATAGTGTAGTCTGTAGGCTTACCAAAATCTTCGTAACTTTAATGCCTCAGTGCTTTCTTTCAAATTTCTTTGAATTATCTCATGTGGAATAACTGTGCACTGAAAATTTGAGAAAAATCGTTCAAATATTAGTCTGAGTACGGCTTTTCTAAAGTTTTCTGCAAATTTTAGCACCTGAATATACTGTACGTTTTAAGTTTCCGAAAACCTGTAAAAATACCTAGGCGATTCGTGCTTGTTTTAAAGTTCCTGCAAACTTTGCCACCTGCATACACTGTTCTTTGTAAATTTTAGAACACCTTGATAAATTTATGCTTATTCTAAATTTTCCATCAGTAAAAATCATGCATTTTACGATTTGTTTTATGAAACGTCACTGCAGTGTGGCATATTTTCAACTATCTTTACATGCCTCCTCCTAAATGTGTTGTATTAATTCCATTTTACCATATACGATTTTTTGTTCTATGGCTGCTTATTTTCAGATATTTATAAAATTTACTGCTTGTGTATTTGGTTAACTCTAGAAAAACTGTATAAAATCTCGTTCCAGCACTATATTTTCAATTATCCTTGTTTTCTTCTAAGCAGAAGGTCACTATTAACTTACTTATTATGTGTTATTGTAAATGAATGGTATGCATATTCAGGAGGTGTTTGCCGCGTATACGGCTCGGACGGCTTTCGAGCGGCCGCTGATGAGCGGGGTGGCATACGCACAGCGCGTTCTACAGTCGGAGCGAGAGGCGTTCGAGAAGTTACAGGGATGGAAGATACGCCACATGTATACGAAGGAGGTGCAGCCTACGCAGGAGGAATATGCCCCTACCGTATTTTCTCAGGAGACCGTATCGTATCTTATTTCGCTGGACATGATGTCTGGACAGGTGAATAAATCCTGTTTCTTCTCAACTTCTCCAGTATCTCTTCTCAATAATCGCCATTAATATTATTTCTTCTCAGCTTCTCCCGTATTTCATTTTCAACTCTCCATAATTAGTAATTTGTTTGCCCTTTCTATTTTTCAGCATGATCGTGAGAATATATTGAGGGCGCGCGAGTCCGGGAAAGGGGCGTTGACGACTCCGTTCAGGCTGCTGGACTCCAGTCATCTGGGAGTCGTCTTTACTTTCGCCGTCTACAGTAAATACCCCCCTCCAGATGCTTCGCCTCAACAGCGCACGGAAGCAACTGTGGGGTAAGTACCGATTATCTGCGCACTCTTTACCTGCATTTTACAGCTACCCACATTTCACAAGCTGGTCACACTGACTAATGCAACTCACCTGAGCTAAGTCATAACCTGAAGGGACTCAATATTTTCCCGCCAGCGATGAAGCTGTTGTCTGTATACGGATTCCGTACAAATGATAAAGTAGTTGTAAGGTGAAAGTTTGAGACGAGAATTAGGGTGTATGCCGTGACACGTAGACTCATTTTGCTCCTTATCAAACACACGACTGCTATAGCTGAATTGTCATTCCCAAAAATGTCTATCTCAAAAATGTCTATCTATGGTCTGCGTTAATACTTGGACCTCTGATATGGACCCCAGGTTGGACAAATCGCTCCCCCATGTACACCGCGTGAGGCAAGTTACACTTGTACTTAAAAATAATAATTAATATGGAATGCCGACATCCAACGGAAACCTTGCAAGGTCTGAGATAACGACGAATTAGAAATTAATATGGAATGCCGACATCTAACAGATACCTTGCAAGGTCTGAGATAAGGACGAAGTAGAAGACTTATATCACGTAACACTGCAGTGACAGTACGGATGTATTGAAACGATCCCACGTGTGTTACAAAAGTCCAAAAGCCATGTCAAATCTGGTTAGACTGAGGAAGAATCTAGCAGCGCTGTTGAGCTATTTAATAAAAAAATAATAGCTGATTGAAAGCAAAGTTTATCTTTATTCTCAATATAATTGTAATTTTCCTTCAACATTGGCCACAAATTTGTACCAAGCATCAGGAAACTGGAAATTGGAGGTCAGGTTAAAAGATTCATTAGAATTCGAACTTATAAAATGATGGTTTGCCTAAAGTTTTTTTTTTTTTTTTTTTCTAGAGATAGACCTGCATTTATTTTATAAAATCCGTTGGAGTCGTGCTGGTCCTTTTTAGCATTTGAGAAGGATGCATGGAGCATATTGGATTTCAGAAACATATTCGCATAATTTATCCAATAAAATTGGTAAATAGACCCAGTTAGAGATCTCTTGGAACAAAGAATCCACGAAGAGTATTATTCGAACGAAAAGAAGATGAAACACATTTCCCCTTAGAATGGACATTATACAATCGTATTAAAATGACCATTGTACAATAATACCAGGTCTACTTGTCCAAACGGCTACAGTCAAAAACTACTCAGTATTCAGGAAAGTCAATCAGACAAGGGATAGAACTTAACATTAAAACATAACACTCACATGATGCATCTAAAGGGCATTAAAAGTCATAGCTGTGATCATCGTTTATTTGTTTTTAAAATCCAAGGCATGAGAACAGGAGATGGAACAAAATTTTCATTTTACAGTAAAATATGAATAGCACATGATGCATTTAAAGAACATGAAAAGACATACCTGTCATCATTATTGATTTGTTTAAAGTGTAAGTTATGAGGTTTATTTTACTTGAGTATTTGTATTTTTAGTAATTAAGTTTTTCTTTATGTTTTTTTACATGTTTTAGGACTTAATGTTGTGCAAGAGAAATCGCCCTTCTGGAATTATGCATTCCTCCATGATTAGCAAGCAATGCGGCTTGATTTTTTAAATTGTTTCTTCCTTTCACAAGTGTAGTAACATACTAAAGAATTTGCATATGCATAGGAGTAGGGGGCAATCCAACTTAGTAGATGTATACTGCAGCAAAGTAAAGCAATGGCTACGAATACAACTCTAAAAACAATTGAGATTTAAGTCCTGATATCAATCTAACTACGTATCTAACCTACAATGTACAACCTAAAGAAAAGGAATCTAACTTATGATTTGCAGCAAAGCCAATATTTAAGAGAAGCAAGCAGCATATTTTGCCTGACATGGTGAATCTAATTTTCAGTTTGAATTAAGACAATGTTGGACCCTTCCTCTAAGAGCTTACTAGGCAAAGCCAATGTTTTGTGGCATTCAGAAGAAAAGTCTCAAGCATAGCTATTGACATGATGGACCAAGAATGTGCTCAAGCATAGCTATTGATAAAGTAAGTTGAGGAATAGAAGCTCTTGAAGCCTTCCTCTAACCTACGGAAATGTTATATGCCATCCAAAAGTGTTGGTATGGGCTTAGTTATTGCTAAGCTAGACTAAGGAGGATCACTCCAGCTTACTAGCATTAGCCTCTATTATTTTTAGTGGCATTTAAAATAAAAGAATAGGGCTGGTCACAGGTATGGATGGAATAAATGAGATGCACTTGATAAATGTTAAAAGTTACTTGGTTTTTTCCTTCAACAAAGTGGTTCAAGCATTCAAAAGAAAAATCATTATTTATGAATCCATACATGAAGAATATCTACATGTCTTAGATTGTTAAAGGGCTATGTTTATATTATGTATAATTTTTCTTGTTTAAATTTAGAAAAGAAAGTTTTCTCTTTATTTTAAAAGAGGGTTTGGTTGTTGAATAGTTTCTATATAGGAGAATTGACAAAATTGGAATGGATTATATTATTGAAGTAAGGTCATTTTCAACCATGTTTATATTATGTGTAGATTTTCTTATTTTAATCATGGAAGAAAAGAGTCTCACTCTCTATTTTAAAAAAGGTTTTGGTTGTTAACTAGGTTATATGTACTAAAATAAACAAAATCGGAAGAATTAAGTAAGGTTAAACAATGGACATCAATATAATCAGAAGAATTACAATAAGGTTAAACAATGAACATCAACATAAGGTTAAAAATTGTTGTGGAAGAACATATAACTTATGTTGTGCAAAATAAAAAATAGATGTCGTTTAGAGGTTGCTCTTAATACTAGGAATGAGATGTGAGACTATTATTGTTTCCAACACAATTTGGGATACTTTTACATCAAAGATTTATTTGAAGGTTGATGGATGATCTCTATGAATTTATGTAGTTCATTTATAAGTTGAAATTCATGTCAAGTTTGAATTGTGTGGGAAGTAATATGCCTTATCACTACCTTCACAAAAACAAATCAATTAACATGTTTTGGCGATTTTGAGGTGACCATGTACATTAATTCTTGTGTAATGTACTTCAATGAGTATACTTGGATAATCTTTTTCCTTTTTCCTTGCAATTGTTAATACTATGCAAGAATGAAATAAAAGAGGCTAAAAGGCCAAAAATAATGAGTTTGAGGTAGACGGTGGAGAGAAAGGAATTTTACATTGGAAGCCAAGGTTCCAATTGCATGGGTGAACCTTAGCACTTTGTTATGGGATTTGGGTTGAGTGGTGGGAAGAGAGAGGTTTCACATTGTAAATGAAAGTTCCAAACCATAGGAGAACCTTAACATTTTCCTAATGAGTTTGAGGCAAGTGGTGGGGAGAGAGGAGTTTTGCATTATAAATCAAGATTTTATTCCATAGGTGAACCTTAACATTTTTGTCCAAGGCATTTTGGAGCAATGGTAGATGGGTTGTGATTGTATATGAGTGGCACTCAACTTCATTCAATCCTCACATTGTGTCACTCTTGTGATAAGAAGGCTTGTGAATATGCAATTTGTTGTATAAGTTGCGACTCTTTGAAATGGACATAAAATAGGTAGGGTCGCTTTATGTAAAATTTACTCGTTGAAATGGACATAAAATAGGTAGGGTCGCTTTATATGAAATTTACTCATTGAAATGGACAAAAAGGACCTGCATCAAATGAATATGAGTAGAAGAGTGGTAAGCGTGCATGCTTCAACCAAGGTCATTAGGTTGAATCTATTGAAAAGAAAGAGCAACATTGCAATGTGTATTATCCTTTTGAGAAATAGTTCAATAGCATAATTGTTGACAAGAAGTTGTTTCTTGACAAGTTAACCCAATTGAATGCATGCAACATTTATTGTCTTTACAAGTATAGCTGAGCAATCACTTTTTTTACATCATTAATTGAGGTAAAGCATATCATTGGGTGCATAATGATAAAACATAAAATTCATTACCATTAATTCATCATAATTAAATCTAAAAGAACAACATCCTTGCCTTAAAAGTGTTTTCAGCTAAGACATATAACTTGGCTTCACTGCTAGGAGAAAATCCTTCCAGTCTCAAACTAGGCATGCAATTTGTAATGTTACATTCTTCTTAAATGGTGTAGAATTGTCCAAATTAAAGTGAGTAAATTTACTCACCCCCTTATATTGCAAGAGGAGTGAAAGTATAGTAGTTCAATGATTTGAAATTTGTTTCCATGTCTAAATATTGTACACCCTTTAATCAAATATTGAAAATTATTTATTTAATTTTTCTTTGCAATTTGGTTATATAGGGTTGAAATAGACCTCACTTGTATTACATCATAACCGTATTGTAACGGTATTTCAATGAACAATTTTATAGTGGTATTACAACAAACTATACTATCATAGGTTGCCTCATCATAGAAGTGTTCATCCCATTGCATGGTTTTGAATTTGGGTTGCGCTCTATGATTGCATTCTCTATGATTTTGCTCCATGATGCTTGAGACTAATTTTGTTAGTTATATGGGGTTAAAAGCATATGGGTCTTTATTTTATTATGGCTAGAAATAAACTAGGTGTATAGACTTTACCCCATTTGGATTTGACCATTATATTTCCTCTTAGGATTTTAACCACTCAAGCAAAACCATAAATCTATCAATATATTGCTAAGAGGCTAAATTGATTTTGGAAACACACATACCTCTTAAGCTTAAAAGGTAAGTCAAATAAAAAAGGAGTTCAATCTTTTAGGATTAAACATAGAAGAATAATCTTAATTGTATTCATGTACATCTATAAATACAAAGGTACATCTCTTGGATGTCTCAAGAGACTCTTGGTGCTTCACCTTCATCTATCTATTTAGTTTCTTTCAACTTCTCATGAGATGTAACTATTCATCATCGTCCAATGAGGTGTAGTAACATCTCCTAAGATGTAATAATTACATCATCAAATTAACCAAACAAGCTGTTATGTTACTACACAACATCCAACATCAAAGTAATGGCATGGAAAGCCATAAAAAACTCCTAATATACTGTATCACAAAAATTGGGATACAATTTGATAAAAAAGTAGCCCAATCATATGTTTCTTTGGCCATGATTCTTTCCATGTATCCTATGAGCCAAGTGGGCATGTTTGAGGCTCTTTGATTATCGGACAATTTGGACATGATCAAGTTCACTATACATCACAACTCAGTAGACTTCAATTGCTGCATCTTAAATACGTGGCTCCCATGCTTTGTCAACCTAGCCACTTCTTGCGGATTGAGATTGGTAACTTTATCCACGAAATTCCTTAATCGACAAGGTTCTATTCCTTATTTTTCATTGGTCTAGTGGAATTTTGCAATATGGAAGTTTTGTGGAAATTGCTTGGGTAGAACGAAACATGAACCTTCTTGTTACCAACCATTACTTGGCTCTCATTTTGATCAGTATCATAGGTGTACATCATCTGCAACATGTACGACTTGAAGAAGTCCTTGTCAAAGCTTGGTACTTGCATAATAAATTGTATTCTTGCATTTCGGAATGCAATCTTTAATGAGTGATCTAACGGTTTTTCTAGACACTATGTTCTATAAAATTATCCGGTTGGTGTTATCCACATTATATCTTACAAGGGGATCTACATCCTGTAGACAACAGTTCTAAGCAAGACAAACCATGAAGAACTGGTTGAGAATAATGTCCATCAATTTTGATTGTATATAACAATTTTGGTATGTTATTTGGTCTTATGATTTTTGTAAAATCAGCCAATGAATGCAAAAGGCTTGATTACGTACAATGAACACTAAAAGACAAAAGTAGTCGTCATGTGTTAGTCGGCTAACTAGGCAGGTTAGACGTCTAGTTTGTTAAGACGTCTGGTTAGTGTTTAGACGTCTAGTTAATGACGTCTAACAAAGAGTTAAGACGGTTGGGCGGTTGGGAGCGAAGTAGTTGTAGTTACTACTTTGCCCTCCTATATATACCCCCTTCCAAATTGTAAATATCATCATCATTTTGCTCATAATGCCTATGCTCTTGTACGAAATGGTTGTTCTGTGTGTTTGGTGATCTTATGCGTGTTCTAAGTGATTGTAGGTTGTGTTGCAGATGGTACTAAGTGGCAAGGTTGTACGTGTTGTTTTGATGTTTACTGGTAGGCTTGGTGCAGCTACAAGGACGAGAATCCAGTATTATTATTGCAGGTACGAAGGATTGGAGTTGCAGACGGTAAATAGTGATGTTTGAGTTACCTGTCGGACAGTTAACCGTCTAGTCCAAGCACTAGACGTCTAACCCTCAAACGTCTCATCCTGTTCCTAGACGTCTAACCCCTATTGTGACGTCTAAACCCACACCAAACGTCTACCCTCACTTGACGTCTAGTCTATCTTGCAGACGTCTACTCCCAGTCCCAGACGTCTAGACCTGCAGACGTCTATTCCCAGTCCCAGACGTCTAGACCTGCAAACGTCTATTCCTAGCCTATAGATGTCTATCTCAAGGTGTCCAGGCGTCTAGCTTGAAGTATCCACACGTCTAGCCTTTGATGGCTAGTTCATGACGTCTATCCTTGACGCCTAAGTAACTGCACTGACGTCTAGATTGGGCCATTAAAGAACATAACACCCAAAGTTTGTAACTGGTCATCCTGACTGTCATCATCCCTTGCCTCGGGAATGTACTCACCCTTGTCTACACATCCTCTCCTGAGGTGAAGGTGCTGTCTCTTTTCCATGACCCTGTTGTTCATTAGGGTGTTGGTCCTCCTTCGCAATTTGGACTCCCTTTTGTGTTGCATCATTCTCCCTTTTTTTGTCGTCCATGTAGTGCTCTCTCTCTCTCCCACTCACTCGATCAACTAGGCCTTTCTTGAAGCCAACTCCAATTCGCTCCCCATGGGTGTGGAAACATCCTTTGCTATTCAACCCTTTTGATTCACTCTAAAATTTGACGCCTTCTTTGCATGCTTATGTAGTCACTCTTCTTGGCTTTCACCAAATTTCAACAACTCGTGGTGTATGACATCCCCAGTGTATGGTCTCTTGTTGTACGACCTCCTTTTGTATGACCTTCTACTACACAATCTCTCATCGTATGGCTTCTTGCTATACGACCTCCTCTCGAAAGACTTGTATGACCTATTGCCACATGGCTTCTCGTTGTACAACCTAGTTGCAGGCGACCTTCTCTTGATGGTCCAAGTTTTTATAACTTTTTTTGTGCAAAGGTCCTGCATGCTTACTTTTAGCTCCGAAATTCTTCCTTCCGCGAATGTCTATATAGCTTGTATAGTCTGTATGACATGAGAAAAGATTTCAGAAGTCGTCACACTTTCTACAAAAATCCTCTTTGGCACTTTGTGGAAGCTTCAAATTTCTCTAATTTGGTTGCTCACTTCTACAATGCAGCATTCCCTCCTTAGGGCATCTCCTTGCACGCTTATGCTTTGGTAGTTTGCACAATTCTTGCTACTGGACACTCCTTTTTATGCAGTTTGCAATTCCTTCATATGCTAGCTAGTTCTTCTTTGCTCTCTTACTTTGAGTATTTGAATGCTCTTGGCCGCCACCCAAAGTTTATTTATAATATGGGGGTTGTAGGAGGGACAATTGTCTTTCATGTTGCAACTACCTCCCAACTACCACTCTACCACCTTGCATGTAATTGTTAAAATTTTATATATTTTCTTCTTGCACACCTTATGTGTGCAGCCCAAACATCCAAATGACTCATATGTCTTATCAACACCTTCATCCATTCTAGATGGCTTCTTTGTTTGGATGACCTTGGTGTTGTATGACCTCCTATTGTGCGAGCTTGTGTTGGACGACCTCTCATTGTACGACCTTGTCTTTCCATTTGTAGTCAAGATTTGACTCCCTTATTTGTACGACCTGGATGGCTTGGCTATTGACCACCCCTTCTTGACCACCTTCGACGTCATCTCCTTCGTGGCGATATTCCAAGCTCAACTGCACTCATTTTTTTGTTTCCTCCTTCTAGATAACCTTCAACAACTTGTGATGGTCTGGCCCTTAGTTGAAACTGTTTGAGGGCTGCCGAGGGTCTTCTTATATTTCCTTGACGGCTAGGGGTGGTCCCTAGCGGCCCACCTTGTTGGCTGTACAACATTGGGTTACCTCCTAGAAGTCTAGGTGGTGGTTCTAATGGGCCATCTATCTGGTTGGTATAGCCTAGGAGTGTTTTCCACACAGCCAAGGGGTGGTCCAAACGTTCCACCTTGCTAGTTGTATGGTCTAGGCATAGTTTGAGGAAAATTTCTCTCTCAGATGGCAAGGAAAGAGGCCAAACAACCTCCTCACGTGGTCGGGCAAACCCAGATGGCCTAAGGGACTTGATGACACTCGAAAATAGCATGAATTGCCTAATTTGTCCACACGCCTTGGGACGTTTGGTAGTATTTGCAAACTAATTTGACTGCTCAAGGAATCATTCAAATTTTAGTGGTGGATCATCATCTCTCCAACTCATGTGCTTTCCTCTCTCAAAGGCATTTTGGCATTGAGTTGCTTGCTGTTGCTGACTCATTTTTGTTCCGAGTTCCAAACTTGGGTTCCCACTAGTCCAATCTTCTTTATCTCTACTTGAACTTGTGAAGGGTGCAATACTTGTCAAGGATACTTCTTTTGGACTTATTTCATTTTTACAAGAACTTCTATTCAATGGTTGGATATCTTGTCGCATTCTTAGCAATTCTTGTGCACGTTTTTTCCTTGACTCCACAATTCGATTATTTAATTGCTCGCTTTGCACACAACTATTGTATTTCTTCTCTCATTCCTTGTTGTGCATGACCAATAGTTGCAAGATAACCCATTTCTTCATATTTCCTGCCTTCACTCTGAGGCTCCTATTTTGGTGGTTATCTTTGTCCAACATACACCTAGACATTTTTGTACCGCTACTCTTAGACTTGGTACCAGAAACTCTATCAACACAATTGCTTCCTAATCATACGTCAATTGGAACGAAAGATGGTTCATTGTTGGCTTAAGTGCAGTCTTGTACGCATGCAAAACTGTGGGGAACTTCTCCTCCCAATTAGCATCTTCGATTCGACATGTTTTGTACATTTTTCAAACTAAGATCTTGTTCATTGCCTCCGCTTGCCCATTTGCTCCAAGGTAATATGGACTAGACAACGAATGTAAGATATTAAATTCTATGGTGAGCATATGAATAGTTTCATTGCCAAAGTGCCCCTCATGGGCCAAGTGTAACCTATTGCGAAATTGGACGCACCAACGTGGACATGAAATTCCTTTTCGCTATTTGGAAACACTAGAATAGGTGTACAAACCAACTTTGCCTTCAACTTTCTCAAATGCCTTTTGATGCTTCTCCCTCCATCAAAAAGGAACATTTTTGCTTGTTAACACATCCAGAGGGTGGAATACTAGTGCAAAGTTCTTGATGAACCGTCGATAATACCCAACTTGTCCCAAAAAGAACTTCAACAAACTCACATAGTATGGCTCCTCCATGCTCATCATGACTCGTATTTGTTGGGATCTGTCTCCAAACCTTTTTTACACATCATATGTGCAAGCAACTTCCTATACGGTACAAACGTCTTACACTTCTTTGAGTTCAAGGATAGTAAAGTATTCATACACAACTTAATGCATTCCTCCAATGTTTTTAAATGCTTGTCCTTCTTGTACAATGACCAATCATATAGGAACACTTTGAACCTACCAATGGACTTTGGCTCAAAAGAATATAAAATTATTTGTTGAAATGTGGTAGGGGCATTGCACAAATCAAAAGGCATTCAATTTAATGCATAAATGCCATTCTCCACTTTGAAAGGGGTCTTCAATCTATATTCCTCGACAATACTGATTTGATTGTAGCCAGAGAATCCATCCAAGAATGAATGAATAGATCTCTTGTCCGGCTACCTCTAAAATTGAATCAGTAAAAGGTATCGAAAAGGGATCTTTGATAGTCATTGCTTTCAAACATCGAAAATCGATGTAGACGTGGATTTGATTGCTTTCCTTATTTTAAACTAATCCTATCCATGATATCCATCACTCATAGCCACCTTGAGAATTATTCTTTCATCCAACATCTTCTCAATTTCTATATTGACTTGGGTTACACACTTTAGATTCATTCTATACGACCTTTTCCGTATTGGATGTACACTTGGACCCAAAAGAATCTGATGCACACATAGTTCAAGCGGGATCCTATTCAAGTCCTTGTATGTCCATGCAAAGACCTTATACTGCGTGAAATTTTTGAAAGTTGTTGCTTGTAAGGCTGGATACCAGTTGTCTTTGCAATGATCATCTTTTATTCATCACCTTCTCCAAGGTTTCCTTGTACCATCTCTGGTCCTTTGTACTGTATGGTATTAGGTTCTCTTACCACTTTTGCCACATAAAATGAATGTCTTGATTTTTCATCAATCAATGCATCTCCAACATTATATTCTGCAAAGTTTCGTGGAGAAGTCCACTTATCTTCTTCGTCCTTGGCTGCAAACTTAGTAATTTGACTACATTCGTCCATCCCATACACACTCGCTATTGGTTCATCTTGGTCTTCTTCTTCTACGTGGATGCACATGCAGTTTTTTTGAAATACTTCATAGTCCTCCATTTGCCAATAGAGAAGTTTGCTATCAAAGTGCTCATTTTCCATGCACTCTTCCAACTCCAACACGCCTTCTTCATTCGGTTCACGTTTGTTCTACTCCTTCGATGATGAATTCCTAGACTCATCGGATGTTGCCAACTCCTCGTGAATAGATTGATTCTTCAGGTTAATCATATACTTGTGTTGGCCCATCTTAAATGTCAAACGATCTTTTTCCCAATTGTGGTTTACTTTTGCTGTGTCCAACCATTTGCATCCCAACAATGCATTATAGGCTGGTTTTTGCATAGCAATTACCACAAAATCCATAATGAACTCTTGATCAACGATTTTCACCTTTTGTGCACTCAACACTCCTTTCATTTCTTTACTGTATTGGTTTGCACCATATAATCTGAAATTGGGAGACCATAAAAACGATGTCTCCAAATCTCTCCATGTTTTCTTAGACAAAGACATTTTACACATGATCCCCCATCAACAATCACCCGCGTCAACTTACGATTCAACAACTCATTATTGATAAGTATTGGTTTATTTCCGACATCTATCATCAAGGTTGTTGGATCAATGTACTGATCCCTCATTATTCTTCTTGCTTTTAGCTGCACTCTCCTTGTCCACGCCATCTTAGCATGTCGTGTCCTTTGTGGGTCCATGCGTTAACACTTGTTGTTAGCATGGTGTGGGCTGTCTGATGCTCTTCATGGTTTAATTGTCTAATTCTCTCAGCGTCCAGGTGGTTTTGGCCAAAATGCTCTCTTGTTAGTATCCTGCAAAATCTCAATATACATTCCAGGCCGAAAATTCTATAGTTAGATGGCAAAAACCTTCTAGTAAACCCTTAAAAACACATACAATCATCCTATCTAATAAAATACAATATTTTGCTTTTTAACTAAGCTTTTTGCAATATTTAGGCAAAATATGATGCTACCCCAGGGTTAGATAGCACAAAAGAGGTTCAAAATTTTCACCAAAATGAGGTAGTTTAGCGCCTCATCAAACAACATGCCCCCCCAACTTCACATATATTACAAAATGTATTCTTTGGACATTTGACATTGGTGTGTCTTGATTTACAATTAGAACACCATATTTCATTCTTTTCCTTCTTTTTATACCCCTTCACATCATACATTCCAAGTTCTTTCTCATGGCCTAGATTGTGGCACTCAAATCATCTCCATCGCTATTCGAACCATCATCTCGGTAATGGATTGCGCTTCCTCCCCCCTATAGTGGTTTTCTTCATTTTGATATCCAAATTGAGTGCTCTATCAAAAGCCTCATGATAGGTAGTTGGTGGAACTACCTTCATTTTCTTCTCATATCGTAGTAGCAATCCATAGTGGTTTTCTTCATTTTGATATCCAAATTGAGTGCTCTATCAAAAGCCTCTTGATAGGTAGTTGGTGGAATTACCTTCATTTTCTTCTCATACCGCAGTAGCAATCCATCCACGAACCATATTTTTTGCAGTCCATCTGCAGGTTTTTCTTCCATTTTGTTGATGAGTTCCAACAAACATAGACTATATGAGTTGATATTTTCTTCCTTTGCTTTGTTGAATATATTTCACTAAATGATCTTTGTGCCCTCATGAAGCAATCTGAATTCCTTGCTGATTTCAGCCTTCATTCATCCCATGTTGTGAAGGGATGTGCTCTTTTCAAATGTCAATCCATTGCAATTCCACTTAGTGTGGATGGAAACAATCTTAACAGTGATCCTTCATTGTCTACACTATTCGCTCGCCATTTTGTTTCACAAGTTCCTATATGGTGTTTTGGGTATTCCTTCTCTTCACTTAGAAACTTTTGGGCACTTTTGCTTGCTTGTAGTTGCAACAATATTTGCCAGTGGTGGCCGTTTGTTGTCACTCGATGGTTCTTCGTTTGCAAACAATGTTCAATTGCTACCTTGTGCATCTACACTTAACAACCTCCTTTGCAAATATATGAGTGTCGGTCTTGGTCTCCTGAGCACACTCCCGCGGTTTCCCTTGTGCTTAATTCTTGTCCTCTGCACACCCTTAGGCGCTCTCCCCTGCACTTGTGTTGGTGTCACTAGTTGTTCCGCCTTGTCTTGTACGCACTCCACTTTTGTGCCTTAACAACTTGTGCGAATGTTCTCCTTAGCCCAAACAATGTTTGCTTGTTACGCCTCCAGTTGCGCTTCTTTCATTGTTAAAAACAATGTTTGCCATCTCTCACTTTTTTGGTTTGAAGTATCCTCCAAGTGAGGATTCCAATATTGTTCAATTTCTGTTACTTCAAACTTTGTTAAGAGTTCTTTTTGTTTGCAATCTTTCGTCAGTATTATGCAAGTCTTTGTTTTGCTCATCACTTACACATTGTGCAATTCTCCGACTTATTTGTATTGGTTGGTCTTCCAATCTTCCGTGTCCACATATCCCATGTCCTTGCAGTAAGTTATCTATTATTCACCTCTCCAAGCTTCATGTGGTGTTGGTTTGAACTTCAAAACAACACTGGTGCCAATTGTAGCATGATGGTAGTATTCCACCCTTATTTGAATCACCAAATTTAATCATTAGGTTTCTAATGATGAGGTTGTACGACTTGCATCATATCTTGCTTATGACTGCTTTGATTTCAACTTTTGACAACTCAATTTTCAAATAGGACTGCTTGCCCTTTTCTAGATTGCAAACACCAACTAGATGATCAAAAATCTCCATTGTACGATCTAACAATCACATTGTACGGTTTGGAGTCTTCATTGTATGGCCTTGACAACTCATTGTATGGCCCTATGTGATTGGCTTGGAAAGAATAGAACTAACAAACTAGATCTATTTTGTTGTAGCAATCATTTGTAGCAAAACGTACAAATAACAGTGGCAACAATAGATGATGAACGAATATGAGTAGATCTTGTATCAACAATAGCATGTACAACGATTGACCTACGACAATATCTTACAAATGCAGATCCTATGTAGAATGTCTCCTCTTGACATACCCAATGCAACACCTGTGCGAATTTATCTACGATCTCTTGTATGTG
Source organism: Wollemia nobilis (assembly GCA_028583015.1). NCBI lineage: Eukaryota > Viridiplantae > Streptophyta > Pinopsida > Araucariales > Araucariaceae > Wollemia > Wollemia nobilis. The sequence goes on along the minus strand of JAQPPZ010001772.1, from coordinate 11,021,624 downwards.
TGTTTGTTTGTTGATACATGGTACCTCCTCAGTTGAATGAGGAGGGTCTAACCTTGGGGATTGTAGTTAACAAACAACTACCACACTGGACACTTCACCTCTAAATGAGTGATAACTACCCTATGTTCGCACATAACTCAACTCCTTGTTACATTGATTGTTTCATTGTATGACTATATACAATTTTACAAGACTTTGGTATATTAAAATTATTACATTAAAACTTATGACACCAAAGTGACATTATGTGTGTACATGATTTCCAATGCGCTTATTGACTTATCTATTTCGTTGGCTAAGGTGGCATGTTAGAACTAGCATCTATAGTGGCAACATGGTCATTTCTATAACTTTTTCCTTTTTGTGGAGTCAAGTTTCTCAGTTTCTTGATTTATCGGATTAAATGAAAAATTGATGTGGGAACATTGTCATTCTTGTACCGTGTTCGATTTTATGGGAGAACTTTTTTATTTTAACAAGTTTAATGAATAAAATCTTGAAAAAGGATTAGCACCTTAGATTAGCACCTTATAGGTAAGATGTTATGGCTGTCATCAATATGGCCACCTGAATAAGAGATGCTCGATCATCCGATCATGCTTTGATTCCTCCTTGGTGGAGGAGAAGGCCTTGCATGCGAATGATTCGAAACCTTAAAATTTCCCAATTCAAAAGAAAGAAGCTCATCCTCCAGATGCACCAATTGTCTAGCAGGAATCATGTGAGCAACGAAAGACTCAACCCCAAAAGGAGAATTTGAATCAAATCATTGATAAAAGTCAAATGGTTACTAAAGACCATCCAAACGGTTCCATGGAAAAGATTAGCACCTTAGATGGTATTCTTGAAGCTAATTATGAAACTATAGGTGATGGTCAGTTTGTTGAAAATGAATATCCTACAGTATGTGGTACAACTAGATGTTACCTCAGGAGCTTGAAGTGCAAAAATGGATTCTCAGATCTTTCTTTCCACTCTTAAGGAGGAAGAACCTCCGCTATAGAAGAAAAATAATCGATCTGATTTCCTCTTTGATGGATGATTGTAATGTTTGTTTTCCTTCTTTTTGTTGGAGTTATGTGTCGTGTAATGGTTGTTCTTCTTGCTAGTTCGTTCAAAAAAAGAAAAGAAAAAGAGTTTATTAAGGAAACTTAGCAGTTTGAGGAAGATCGAGAATATCTTTGATAGAAAGGCGAAGATGGGTAGCTTTAATTAACTTGTTAGAAATGTTATGAGAGCAATGTAATGTTTTGTTTTTGTAATGGGAGTGGTCCCCAATAGAAGCCGCACATAGCTTATTAAAAAAAAAAAAAACATACATATTTTTTAAAAAACTTTAATTAGAATGACTACAAGGGGTAAGTGCTTATTTTCTATCAAAAGCCATGAGTAAAAGGGTTCTCTCCTCTAATTTTAGTTGTGTTTACCTCCTCGGAGAAAGGAGTCAATATACATGTATAATAAAAGGAGTGAATATACATGTATAATAAAAACAAGAAGATAGTAATCACCTATTTCATAGAAGCAATAACATTTTGATTTGCTATGATCATACCTTCACTTAAACTAAGTGGTGAAATTATATTTAATATACCTATCATTTTTTCCCCTTTCTTTCTACTTCATATCCTTTGAATTTTGATGCACTATAGTGACAATTAACCAATTCAAGAAATTTTGCATCATGCTTTTTCAAAACATAAACCAAGAATGCTTACTTTGATTTTTGATTTGTTCATGTAGATTTATCATTGTTCACTTATTTGTCATTGTTCTTTTCACTTCCTTGTATATGCTTAAAAGAAATCTTAATTTAATAATGGTGTGTGCTTGAACAATTAAGTGATCAAACTCAATGAAAATGAAAGTTTTCTATATCTTAAGCATATTAGTGCTCCTCTTGTTATTCATGTGGAATTGTATTTCTTCACATTTTAAAGTTGAAAAGATTTACAAACTATATATCATAAAAATGCTTGTATTTCTTCACATTATAAATTTTGAAAGATTTACAAACAATATTTTATTGCTTGTATTTCTTCACATTATAAATTTTGAAAGATTTACAAACAATATTTTAATCTATATTTGACAAAGTAGGGACCCAAGTGGTTTGGGGAAAGCTATGGGGAACAAAGAATTTCACACCATAAACTAGGTTTCATTTCCACATGTGAACCTTAACATTTTAATCAAACGACATGAGCTCAAAGGGTTAAAATGTGGAGACTCGGACTCATTCTTATTAAGTGATACACGTATGATTCCCAAGAGTGTTATTGTAATTCTACTACTTTGGTTTGTTGAAATACCATGGTAACATGGTTATGATGTGATGCGAGAAGAACCTCTAAAATCCTATATAACCAATGAAAAAAGCAAAAAACAAAGTGGGGACCTTATCACGTGAGAGTGACCTCTAGATAGTTATCAAGAACTTCAATCGTTTCCATCTTGGGTTGGAATTCATAGAATGGACCTTGTTTGTTAGGTCTTTTCCTGATGTTACTAATACTTATGATTATGCATGACAAGCTTAATAATCATTCAAAGGTTTTGTTCCTTGTATTTGTGGACCTATATCTCCCAAGAAATTTGTCACATACACAATGGGGTGATAAACTAGGTGGAGTTTATACTGAAGTTAAATAAGGGCCAAGAAAATCTTCAAATACTATTTTTGTTAAGCTTTAAGATTGCCTTTTTGATAATAGAAATGACATTGTTAAAAGCTTCAACATGCTTATTGTTTTGGGCATAATAAGGAAAAGAGGCCCAATGGATGATGCGAAACTTCTAATTTTCCTATTAAATTTCTTAGTTTAAAACTATTCTCCATTGGTGATAATTATGAATTGAAGGAGTGCTAATAGACAAACGATTTCATTGGAATCGAGTAAAGGGTTGCTTCCTTGACAAAGTTAACTTTTAAGGTCCACGAGCATTGTGCATATTAGACCACCATGTACTTCTTATGTTCACTACATGTGGGGAGACACTCGTGTTGTGCTAATTACCTATTGGGCATACATTTCCGATTGCCTTTGGACTTGAACCTTGGAATTCCTATCTTGAGTACGTAAGCCTCAATTGTCATGTCTACTTAGGTTGTACCCAAGTTGTGAAATATGCTATGGTAGCTATTATGAATGTGTGTACCTGAAATGAATATGATCAAGCACATGGATGGTGAAGACTCAAACCCAATTCGTGAAATATTCTATTGTATCTAAAATGAACGTGTGGAGTTGAAATCAAGATGGTCAATTAAATTAGTTACATTTAAACCTCGTTGTGACAAAGTTTAAAGCAAAGCAGTTGAATCCCACACTTGTTCATACAATTTGTGCATTTTGGGAATTCCTAAGGATTTTAGTATATTAGCGATTAAACTTTTGTTGTGGTGAGGTCCATCGAGTAGTGGAAGTGATTGGGTCGACTAAGAGGAGAGGCTTGGCCTTCCAAAGAGTGCTTGATTGACTTTTTTCGGTTTTTTTCTTTATGTAATTAGTTGAGGTGTTATGCATGAGAGTACAGGTAAAAACTAGAAACCTACAACTAGTAGATCAGGAGATCAAAGCACCCTTAAAAGCAGGGGAAACCATGAGATTTGTAGCTTTGTAAATGTACCTTGGGTTTAGATAAATTGACCAGACCTACTATTTATCATGATTTATGATCCAAGGTTCAAAACCCATGAAGGTACATTGTTGAAAAAACCCATAAAGGTACATTATTGAACTTATAATATAAAAAAAGAAAGCAAAAACTTTCCGTTTGTCACACAAGGGTATCTCATATGTCCAAGAGGTGTGTTGGCTTAGTGGTTACCTAAAGACCCATCGTTATTGATTAATTAGGGGGTCGAGAGCTTGATAGGGGATAGGAGATAACCAGGGATTCACAAGGATGTGTGCTCCACCCTTGGGGATGCGTTCCCAGACCCCCGTCTTCCCTAGAACGGGGGATGGCAAAGGAGATGTTTCCTCGTCGTCCCCCTCTTAGGAGGGTTGGGTGGGGCATGCTCGGGACATCGCTAGGCAGCAAGGGGCCGTCCTCGGTATCCTTGCTGTGAGGGGACGTCGTGGGGGACAACTGGGTGTCCTTGGGGATGGCTATCGTCTCTCAGTGGTTCTCGGGGATGCCCAATCATTCCCCATGGCTGGATGTCACTTAAGATTAAAAAAAAAGTGATTACTTTTTTTTTTTTTTATTTTAAATTAAACATGATAATTTATTATTCTGGAGCATATAGATTGCTGCAGATCAGTTGTGCATTGAGAAAAAATAAAGATATGCATCTCTAGGTTGGAACAGAAGGTACATTATGCCATGTTCTCATATGTCACCTTTGTCATTTTAATTTGCATTTTGCATTCTGCATTCATGATGCTTTCTGTAGTTTTGTATTACCTCGAGAATATTTTGTAATTGATGTTGATTTGTAGCAGTAGTACAGTCATTTATGTCTTTAGTTGCAATCTAAAAATGATGAATATTATATATATTCTGTATCAAATATTATTTCCTCACCTCTTTACCATGTTTTTCTTGGATCACATACTCTAACTTGTCCTTTGATTGTCATGTCATCCATGCGCTATCCATTTGTTTCGGTCACATGTTGCTTGGGGTTTTACTCACCATATTCGTAGTTGTTTATACCCATCTATCAACCTGTCTCATTCTATTTTACCTCTAAATCTACCACACACCAATGCCTTTGTTCATGCATTCCTCGTATTGTTTAAGAATCACTTTCTCAATACATGCACATTTGTTCAGCTTCTATTCATTCTTATCAAGCACAAGCGAGTAAATGGTGAATACACATCACCAAAAGTATAAAAGTTTAATTTCTTGTAGGTACATTGTGTCTTTTGTTGTAAATGAGACTATTTTTGTTGTGTAAATTATTCTAAATATGATGAGGGCAGCCCATTAGATACTATTATACTTGTCGTCCACTAGTTGTACAACAGCCGTTTACTAAAATCGGTTGCCATCCCTCGCCGTTCCCAAAACCCGTCCTCTCGTCCCCAATACTTTTGTAACCTTGGTCAGATAACATATATGCACTTGCCTCACCATAGGATTCCCTCAATTCGAACATTTTCTACACTAGGTGTTGGCTGAAACATTAATCATGACACTCACTTGTATAGCTAAAGGTTACTTGTTAGATTTGAACCTGGGCATAACAATAGTAAAGCTCTGCTGGTCACCACTTCTCCCAACCCTAAAAGATTTTAGTATTGGATTATATCTTTATACCAGACATTGTAATTGACATTTAGTCCACCTAGAACATATGTTTAGTACAACTTGATAGTCCACCTAGAACATACGTTTAGGACAACTTGAGTGGACTTGAGAGTGAAGACTTTCCAACTTCAAATGGAAGGTCCAAGGGTCGAATGTAAAATAAGTAGGTTGTATACTATGCTCTAATGAACATAGGTTAGGGATCTTAACACATATTCAATAACCATTCAACAGACATCATATGGCCTATAGCAGCCTTATGGCCTTAAAAACTACTCTCCTTTTCCTTTTTCACTGACTAATTCTTTGAAGACATCAAAACATGTCTTCAAGGAAATTGCAAAATGGGGATGTAATGAGTTTTTTTTCCTTTTTTCTTGTCTTCTTCAACATCTATTTAAGTGTTCATAAATACAATGCTTTGAGGATCATGACCCAATTAATTTCATATTGAGTTAAGAGAGCGATACTAAGAAGACACCTCAAAGGGTCAAACCAAGTGAATCTGGTTGGTCTGACTAAAGAAGCAGCTTCAACAAACTCTTTGGTACTAGTATGATCAAATCCTTTAACGTAGAGCCTTATATTATGGATCAAAGATAGCTACAAGGGTGGTGTCTATGGTGGAGAGAGATGAAAGAACTTAAACCTATCTAATCTAATGAAATTCTTTATTCGACAGTCATTTTCAAATTTGATCAAAGTTCAGAATCCATGTATTAACTCTTACTGGTGGAAATATGGTAAGTGGAAATGATGACAATTGAAAGAGTGGACAATCACCCAAAGGTAATAGGAGTGAGTGAATACAAGACAAGCAGGAGCAGGTGCTTGCATCCTTGAGCATGCTTCTCTGTTATTGGTAAAGGGATTGATGGACATACCATAGGGTGGTTTAAAGAGCATGCTGACGTGGGGGCTCTTGATAAGTGCAAAATGGATGTTATCATGATTTGGAGCTTGGACGTTATGGCTATCAGGTTTAGATTACCACAAAATCTGTAAAGGAGACTGTCGTTGCATTACAGTTCTGTAGGACTAGGCTTATTGTCCTTGACAAAAGAACCTTCCTCTCAATCTCTGATGGTGTTTTGACTTGTGATGAAAAAACTTTAACTTGTTAAGCATTCCAAATTACGAGAGAATTGGGTGGAAGTTGACATGTTAAAAACATGAATAACAAAAAGCAAAGGATGACAAATAGAGCATGAACAAATTTGGACAAGTAATGATGTATAATCAAAATGCAGTTTCACATTAATAGCGGAGACACTTAAGTGAGATGCTCCTCGAGAACACACTCTCTAAATGTTTATGGAACCTCGGTCTGGTGTGCTTTTTCGTTTTTGTTTATTTTGGCTCCGTCCGAATTATATAAAAACATCCATGTGTTGGGGCCAGATTTTAAGACCTAACCAGAGTTTTCTTCTAATATTGACAGGTATTTAGGTGGAGCCTTTGACGTGGAGTCACTGGTAGAAAACTTGCTGCATCAGCTTGCAGGGAACTTGGGTATCATTGTCAATGTGTATGATACAACAAACAAATCTTTTCCTGTCCTGATGTATGGATCAGGAAGTGATGTATCTAATGGCTACCACATAAGTGCGTTGGACTTTGGGGACCCTGATAGGAAACATGAAATGCACTGCAGGTAAGTGGCATGAATTAATTCAATGATTTCTATGGCTGGTTTCAAATAATTATTCTTTGTTATGAATCTTGTACTGGTCATTTTGAACTGGACAGAAGGTATCTTATGTAAGTTATATTTCAATGTATTCTCTAGCATGTTGTTGTTGATGAGAAACCATTGCATGTATTGATGCTTACTTTTAGGGGTTATTATATGTGTTGCTTCCTGCAGCTTCTCTGAAAGTCCACAACTTCCATTTTCAGCCATTAGAACATCTCTTGGCATTCTTGTTATTGTTCTTCTGGTTGGACATATTCTGTTTGCTGCTATCAATCGTATAAAAAAAGTTGAGGAAGATTTCAGGAAAATGCAAGAACTTAAGGCACGTGCCGAAGCAGCTGATGTGGCAAAATCCCAGGTACTTTACTTTGGAATGGATATTTAAAGTTGTTTATACACATAAGATCAGAGCTGGTGGAGTTAGCATGATTCTTTATCTTTTTTTCATACTTGCATGTGCCTATGTTCTGATCTCTTCTTTGCTCCTCTGTATTAGTGCTGATGCTTTTTCCTGATCATAATGAGTTGAGACGTGTTCAAGGCTAGCTTTAGTTATGGTGCATTTTGGAAGGTTTCAAATCCCATTAGGCATTCTGCCAGTGCAATTGGTGATGGTCTAATCAAATTGACAAAATCTGGACTTGATTATCGTCTGGACCATTTGGGTCAGATAGCCACTTGCACATCCCTCAATGATGAAAACAGAGCACAATTCTCTTAATAGTCTTTTGCTGCAAGAACTTTATTATCCTATCACGATTAACTAACATTGTTCTATATTTGTTTTTGCCATTTGACAATGGAGTTATTGATCCTTGTAAAATTTAATCTCTCTAGGATGATGATTTGTGGTCATTATTTCTGGAACTTTGCTCCATTTTGGTTTTGCTAGTGACTACAATGACTCATTAAAACTAACATCTTCTTGTTTGTAATGCAGTTCCTTGCTACCGTTTCCCATGAAATTCGTACACCAATGAATGGTGTTCTTGGTAAGTCAAAATTATTATATGATCTTACATGGTTATTGGCTAGACATTTTTAATTCTCAATGTGCAAATAAAGCTTTGTAAATCTTACAGATCAATGTGGCCTAAGTCATCTCATCTCAATTGTTTATATGCATTCTCTCTTTGGTAGTTTACTGCAAAGCCAATTCGTTTTCACATTATCATTGCAAATATCTGTAGATGTTTGGAAAAATAAATGAATTTTATTGTAGGCAGAAATTAGTTCATTACTCTTTGAAAGAATAAAAGTGCATTTGATTTTGATTGCAAAACCTATTGTGGCAACTTACATGGATTTAGTAAAATTCACTTCAATTTTTTATGTTTTTAGCTGTTTCAGACAGCTTGTAAGGCTTTATCTCCTAAGTATGAAGACTTTGGAAATTTGAATAGGAGGTCTAAGGTTTGTATCCTGGGGTAGGGTCGTACCTCATGTTTTAATAACCAAAGTATATATATTGGGTAAACAATATCCTCTATGAGGAACGTCTGATATGACCTTTGGTTTTGAGGATGTTAAAAACTATGCTACTTTACTTTTGATATTTTAGTCTTTTGTAATTGTCCTCGTTAAGTCTATTTGTGTTTTCTTGTTTCATATCATGTTAGCTTTATCATATGGCTCTAGAAAACATCATTCTGGCATGAAATGTTAATAATATTAACACTTTCTTAAGGGTAGGAGACATATTTATTCATATTAAAATGTGCATGGCTTAAAATTTATGCAAGCTGCTTTCTCTTTATTCAAGCATTTCTATAGCCTACAATAATCATCTTCAAAGAAAGAGATATATATTAAGAATAGTGGTTCTTTCACTCATCATTCTAATAATGTTCATAACCAACGTTTCAAATTTATTACATATAAAAGAAGACTAATTTGCTATCTGTCTTTTTTTTGTATTTACATTTTAGGCATGTTCCAACTTCTCTTTCAATTATAATATTTAAAATTGGTTGACTATTCACTATGTGGCTTTAAAAGAATGTTTAATATTCTTGACTGCAGAGATAGAGTGAAAGAATGAGGTGATTAGTTTGATTAGTAGTTTATTTTCCCTATGATAATTGATATTGGAGATCAGGACAGTTAAGAATGTTACAAGGTTTTATTGGCATTTTCGAATGGTATTAACTTGCGGTGTGTTCATCTCTCTGTATTTTAGGGCAATGCTTATTGGTTGAAGATGACATTTTTTTTCCCACTTTTAAGAGCATATTGTTTAGACATTTCCAAAGCAATATGCTTAAGAATGTTCCTAGTTTCCAGTGGCATCTTCAGATGGTATTCATTTGCAATGTATTCATCTCTCAGTATTGTGGGACAATGCTTCTTTGTTTAAGTTTAATATTAATTCAAGAAACAATGTTTTACTAAAACATCAGTCCATCCCATCAGTTAAAGCAACCTATGTCAAGTTTTGGGAAACAAAGCCCTTTAGGGACTGCTCAAATTACATGCTTCATATCGACTAAGATGCAAAGACATTGAGGGAAATTTTTCTGTCAGCATCTGGCTTTGTGCATGACATGTGATCTAGCATTCTGTTGGAATAGAAACCTGGTAGGATGTATAGCAGCTAAGTAAGCATTAGCATTTCATGGAAGTATCCTAGAAAGGCATGTTTAGGTTGCATGTCAAACATATCAAAATATGTTTTTGTTTAAATGTGACTATTCTAATATGAGGGCAACTACTCATAATATGTATATTTGTTTATTTCATTTAATTTTAATTATTTTTTCCCTTTATATAATAAGTCTTTTTTGAGATGTTTGAACTTAAAATTAGAAAAAAAAAAAAAAAAAAACCAATTATATATCTGATTGTGAATGTATAAATTTGAGCTGCAATATTTTCATTTCATTCTTCATATCTGCTAAGATTGTGTACGGGAAAATGAGTCCCAAGGGCTGGGTGGATTGGTAAGTTCTGGGCGCTTACCAAGAAGAGACCCAGGTTCAAACCTTAGAGGCAAGTCTTACTGAGGCAAAGGTAGTAGTCTGACCTGACTCTGCTGCTAGCTCGACGACCGTGGTACCAACCTCGAGTCATCGGGGTCTCTCTCACTCCGGGTCGCATTTATGGAGGCGAGGCAGCAGCAATCATTTAACCTGGTGCTCCGAGGCAGCTTCCCCAAGGATAATGTCTGATCTTGTGTCCAGTAGTTAAAGACGAAAGGGATGTTACCGATTCCTGTGTACAAAAAAAAATGTGTATGGGGAAATGCTTCTGCCAAAATCTGCCCAGAGCTGCATTCTGTATGGTATGCGATCTAGCATTCTGTTGGAATGGAAACCTGGTAGGATGTATAGCAGCCAAGTAAGGATCACCTTTTAATGAAAGTATCCAAGGAAAGCACGACTAGATTGCATGACAAACATATCAAAATATGTTATTGTTTAAATGTGGGTATTCCAAGAGTAAAAGGAGGGCAACTACTCCTTAACAGTTTTTTATTTCTAATTCTTAATTCTTTTTGAGACGTTTAAACTTCAAATTTAAAATATACAATAATTCTGTTTGAAATGTTTGAACTTCAAATTTAAAAAAATTAAGAAAAAAAATCAATAATATATCTGCTGCTGATAATGTATAAATTTAATCTGCAATGTTACATTGAGCAATGCCAGATTCTTTTGCAGCTTTCCTATGTGACATTTGTCTAGTTATCATATGGCGGACAGTGATTTAAATATTGAAGAATCTGCAAGGTGTGCTTGTATTGAAGTGGGATCCTTAAGCAGCTGGATGAGAAAAACTAAGTGGTGCAGTTTCACCTTGATGTAATTCTGGATGGCAGGTATGCTTCAGATGCTCATGGATACAAACTTGGATGCTACACAGAGGGACTATGCACAAACAGCACAAGCAAGTGGAAAAGCTTTAATAACATTAATAAACGAGGTCTTAGACCAGGCAAAGATTGAATCTGGACGTCTTGAACTTGAGACTGTGGCTTTCAATATCCGCTGTGTCCTCGACAGTGTTTTGTCTCTTTTTTCTGCTAAAGCACAAGCAAAAGGCATTGAGGTACTCAAGTATATACATGAAGCTCTATCTTCTGGTAAAATTTTTTAGTATGGTTTGACCTTTCCTTGTAAAAGTAATACATAAGAAGTAAAAAAGATGTATTGTGATACTGAGTTTGGTGGATGGGTTCATTCTTGTATAAATAGTTGACTAGATTGTTCATGTTTGTTTCATGTGCTGATCTCTTGGTGAAGAGAAGCTAGCAGTATTTGTATCAGAAAGAGTTCCAGAGGTTGTCATTGGTGATCCTGGGAGGTTTCAGCAGATAATTACCAACCTTGTCTGCAATTCTGTCAAAGTAACTCTATTTCTTTGCTATCTTTTTTCAAGTTCATTTGTGTTAAGTTTATAACAAATGCATCTCCATTTTGGTACTGTGCATCTTTTACTTGAATGCTTCGTAACTACCTTTTCTAACTGCTGCTGAATGCCATACATTTAATGTCATTTGTACAAAACTGTAGATTTTTCATTGTCACATATAGCCCTTTTCCATCAGGGTTACAATGGTTTGAGATATCACAGATGGTTTGTAGGCTTTCTATTGCATTCTTTTAGCTTAACATCCTGCATTGTATGGACTGCAAGACTCTACAAATTTACAGCATTTTCCCTTGTAATAGTCTCTTTCTGAATTTAATTGCTATTAATGTAAAAATTATTTGGTAAATGCTGCTGACTGTTTATTAACACGGACAAGGAACTGCTGTATCCTCCAACAAAGCACAAGCAAAGTGGCTTCAGTAAACGTTTCCAAAATATAGTGTTAAATATGGGAGTAAACAAATTCAAAGGGTGCGAGAGAGCTGTTGTCGTACTTGATATATCGGGTAGGTTATCACCTCAGTTTTAAAGCTGGTTATGTTGGTTAATACATGAGGGCAAGGCCTTGTTCACTTCTGGACTTTGTCATGAGGTTCAAACCTAAAATGGTATAAAATTTAAATAATCCATATGCAAATTTATCTTGTTAATGACGGGGTTCTATTGAAGATGGAAATCATGAAGTGCAATTTGCGTTTGTGATTACAATTCTACAAATGGATGGGGAGGTCCATATCTTGGGCTGGTTTTCTTTTAACTTTGTTGAAAACGTAAAAGGAAACTATTCTAATTGTGCAAAAAATAAATTCTAAGATACTTTGTGAGGAAAAGGGTGCAAGAAAGAAAACAAGAAAGGAGAAATATGGTTGAAGATGCAGCAAGATTTGAGGTTGGTGCAATCAGCCTTTCCAGTAGGTAAGAAAGAATTTCATTGTGATCGAGTCTTTAAAACAATCAGCAATATTCTAAAGAAAAAAACTAACTGAGGGAAAGAGAGCGGAGCTACTAATTCCACGCATCTATGAATAAAAAGCCGTAGATATAATTATTCAAGACTGTCATGGAAAATTCTTCGCTTTATTTATCTAAAAAAAAAGCAATAATTTCTAGAGAATAGCTTAGGAATGTTAGGTAGCCAAAAGACCCTTACAGTGAAAATCATTCTCTTGTTTATACTTAAAGTAAATCCTTGATCTATTTTCAAAATTTTATGTTGGCTCATCATCCTTGTCCACAACGCCAAAAATGTACGGACTAGAGTGAGGCACATAGGGCTGAATGTGAGGTGCACCAGTCACTTTGTAGGGCGCATCGAGCGCTCTAAGGGTGCATCAAGCAGGGTGGGGCTCACTTGGAGTGAGGCTCACTGGTAGAGTGGAGCAGGGCTCACCTAGAGCAAGCTCACTAGAAGAGCAGGGCGCTTTGAGTGGGGCTCACCCAGAGTTAGATGCACCATGCAGAGCATGGCTCATCCAAAAGCAGAGCAGAATGAGGCGTATTGTAGAGAGGGACACATTACTTCCAAAAACTTAGCTAATATTCGTTTATTTTTCCTTGCTGTCTTTTGCGTAAGCTTGTGTGATAGACCTTTGTTTGGAGTGTCATGGTAGTAGTAAGCTACTACAATTTTGGTGACTCATGGGGACATCAATCTTGATTGACAAAAGATCCCAAATTGTGCCTTATTCTTGGGTGTAGAGTCAAAATTGAGGAATTTTGGCTGCATAGTTGATACTCTTTTGGGGGGGGGGGGGAGATTGTCATGGTACCTACACCGACCTAAGGACACATGAGAGCAAGGACACTAGTCTAATGCGATGACATAGACAACGTCACAAACAAGGTGATGATGGGTAATGAGAAGGGTTGAGATGCGAACACATGAGTCGATATAATGGTGCTTGCGGTATGGAGGACCAAAGGAAATCATAGATGGTAGTGGAATAGTTGATGATGGTAGCCCTAAGACTAGTGTAGATGAGCCTGTTGGTGACCCTCAAATTGAGGCTATGCTTATTGGAGGTGAGATTAGCACAACAAAAAAAAGTGAGCGGGACTTGAAAAGTAGGAACAAAAGAAATAATAGGGGAAGAGGGGATAGTGATGGAAGAAGAAAACAAAGGAGGTGGAGGTGAAATGATCGTGAGGCAAATGGTTCTTTTTTTATTCTAGTTTTCCAAGTCAGGTGCGCTCGGCCTGATTGGGGCTTGCATCGAAGGGAGCATGGTAGACTACCTTGAGTGGGATGCACTCTAGACTTAGAAATTTTCTTTATTTTTTCCATCACGAACCACTTTTCACAAACTTGTTGGAGGCTGTTCTCGTTGAGCGGGTTGCTTCCATTGACAGGCTTTGAAAAGTAGTTGCCTTTCCTCTTGATGTCGATGTTCCAACTCAAGATCTTTCAACACCTATGAAAACAAAGTTAGGCTGGGTGGCATTCATAACATATTGCTAAGAGGTCTTCCTCGACTCAAAACTTTATGGATGCTTTCTAGCAAACAATATACTCCTCATTAGAGGATTGTGCAAGTCCGAAAATATAAATTGAAGTTTTGGAAGCTAAGGTAGCTTTTGCACTTTTCATCTCTTCTTGATCTAAAGGCTTGATACTAGACATCTTTAGGAGAATATGCCCTTTCAGCCCAGAAGTGGTTAGCAACAAAGGTGGATGCATGGATGTCTGTAATTATGATGACCTCCTTTCTTCTCATCTTATCGCATGGACTTTGGTTTCAATAGCTAGTTGGGCCTTTGTTCCTATGTGACCAAGTGAGAAATCATTACTCAAAAGTAGCGAATCCATATTGATGTCGTTTTTTGGAAAACATGCTATTGCCCATAGCATTGAACTATTGGAATGTGAGTCCCATCACAACTTTAATCCCCAAAATCGTGGGAAAGTGTATAATTAGTCGAATTATTATCTCCTATTGCTTAGCACGGTTTCTTCATGTGAACACTTCTGGACACTTTTGAGACTTGTAGCTAGATATCCATTGGTTGATCGATGTCTATTTTTGAGATTTCCTCTTTAGGGAGAATTTTTCTGCAATAGGTCCTCCTATTGTAAGATTCCAAGATTCTTTTTCCTCAAGGATAAAACCAAATGTTTCATCCTCTAGAGGAAATTTTATTTCATTTACTCCTATACATTTTTCCTCTTCTAGCAAAATCAGGCATGCCACGTATTCTGCTTTGAGCTTTGAATCATAATCCTCCAAATCTTTGCTCTCCACTTCAAGTTCTATTATTGGTTCACAAGATGTTCCGCAAATTTGGTAGCCTTTTTCTTGGGATTTTGGTCCAAGGAAGGGAAACACTTCGACCAATGGGGGTTCATCTAATAATTCTTTCGGTCTCATTGGTTTTCCTTGCTTCCGTATCATTTCAGTAGGGCATAATACTAAAATGGCCTCATGGTCCGACTGCGGACTTGCCTCTATTACCTCTATATATTCTTCTATTCTATTGGGGAGGACAAATAGTTAAAAATTCTCCATTGGTTGTGACATCTCATCTTTGGGAACTTCATTTAGGATCTTGAGTTTAGTCCTTAGTGGGGCATGGATTGGAAGGCATGACTTTGGATGCTTAGGTGAAGAATCTTTTAAATGAATTATCAACCCATCAAAGTGATTACCGCAGATGACAATTTCTTCCCATCGTGGATGTTTCAGGTATTTCATTATTGGTTGATTTTTGTAAATTGATCGACCATTGGTTGACTGAATATGGTGGGCTGATTCCACATAGTTTTGTGCTATGTGTCTAAACAACCATCTTAAACATTTCCTTGTTGAGGAACTAGTTCCTGTGATCAACCATATGAAAATTTCTCGGGAAGGAAATTGACTACTTCCCTCATCGGGTTCAGACTTTTGTGTATAGAATAATTCAAGGATTGAAACCATATTTTTTAGCCCATCAAGTTGTGTTTGGATGCCTTGTTGATTCCAAGGAATTTGTTGACACAGTGGAGCTTCGGAAAATTGTGGATATTGGGATAATTTCTATGGGGAAGGATATTGGAATTGAGGAAGGGACATTTGGGTCGAGTGGGTGGGGTAAGGTTTTGGTGGTGAATGAATTGAGACAACTGATGTACTTGCCTTTACTGTATGGGTTGGCCATACTGTCCTTGCTCATGTGATATTTGGTATACAAGTGGTTCTATGGGGATATAAGCTAGTTGTTGAAGGATTTGGTGATTTGGTACCTAGGACATACTCAACATCATTGGGATGCTTCCTCCTAGTGGGATTGTCATGTCATCAACAAAAATCCGTTTGGGTTGAAGACCTTATATGATATTCATGAATAATAATGAGGAGAAATGTTAAAAATTGCATTGAAGAATGGGAATGAAAAGTAGGGTACAATAGTGAACAATGGGATGGGTCGACAGAGTAGGGGTTACAGGCAGAGTAGGGCGCTCAAAACGGGTGCTCCATGTGAGACGCTTTGAGTTGGACACTTCGAGCAGGGCACACTAAGCATAGTGGGGTACATCAAACACTTAGAGAAATTTATTGTCAATTAGTAAGAGAAATTTATTGTCACTTAGTCACATTTCTGGTAGCTATCAATTTCACTCAACATTGAGTTCGTTTGTTATTGGAAAAGCTAGATTCACAATTCAAAGATTATGGATCAATTCAAATGGTCTCCATTTGCATGAAAATGACGAAAAACATGAAAGTTGATTTTAAAAGCAAATCGTACATTTTCAGTGTAAAAAACATTTGTGGGTCTCATGCATGCACAACTCTTTTCGTAGATCTAAAAGGAAATGAGGTATACTTGTGCAGATTTGCAAAATTATGTGTGGGTGGGGTAAGATCTATTTCGTACCAAAGTTGCACTTGTGTCTCACTGGATGTGCCTGAATTGTTGAAGCATGCATGATGGCTATTTCTTTATGGGATCAATCAAATGTGTGTTGTGGAAAAACATAGATTGTCCCAGTGAGCATGTCAAAACTGTTGAACATGTAAATCAAGTTGGATTTGCATCCGTGATTGGAGTTCAACAAATGGATGGAGAGGGTTATACTCTTACCAACCTATGGATCTTGGGTCGGTTCCCTTTTAACTTTGTTGAGAACGTAAAACATAAACTAATCTAATTGTGCAGAAAATAAAACCTAATCTAAGTGCATGCAAAATAAATCTAATCTACTTTTTGAGAAAAGTGTGAGAAAGAAAACAAAAAAGCAGAAATATGATTGAAGCTATTTCAAGTTTCGAGGTTGGTGCAATCAACCTTTCCATCATGTACCAGATAACTTAAGAATGATTGAATATTCAAAGCAACAACAATATTATGAAGAAAAGGACTAGTAGAGGGAAAGAGAGCAGACCTAATACTTCCACGTATCCATGAATAAACCTTCATAGACACAATTATTCAAGAATGTCATGCACAATTCTTCGATTTATTGGTCTTAGAAAAATGTTTAACTGCAATAATCTCCATAGAGTAGCTTTGGTATGTTGGGTAGCCAAAACATCCTCACAATAAGAATCAATCTTTTATTTATACTTCAAGAACAAAACCCTAATCTAGTTTTGTATTGGCACTTCAAATGTTCATGTAGGCTCATCATCCTTAATGCCAAAAATAGACTTATGGACTAGAGTGAGGTGCACAAGGCTGAAAGAATGGCGCTCTGCCTCAAGCAGGGCACTTCAGTAGCTTTGACTGGTGTGTTCTAGGAAGCGCAACACACAAAGATTGCTTCATGCAGGGCGTAGTAGGCGCTTTGAGCGAGGTGCACTAAGAGATGTATGGTTCACTTAGAGCAGTGCTCACTGGAAAAGCGGGGTCCATTGGGCGTAGTGGGGCTCATCCGTAGAGTAGGCACACAATGTGGAGTGAGGCTCACTAGTAGAGTGGGGTGCTTTGAATGTCATATGAGGGGTGCACATCAAGTGGAGTGGGGCTCATTGGCAGCGGTGCACTCTAAATTGGGCACTATGAGCCGGGAACACAAAATGGAGCAAGATTGTGACAAAGGGGTGCATTGCTTCTAAACCCTTAAGCCAAATTTTCTTTGATTTTTGCCTTATTTTGTATTATGGATCTACGTTAGGAGCATGATGGTAGTAACGAGCTACTACAGGTTCCCAAATACCTTATTGGAAAGTGCTTGTTTGGCAAGGATCTCAAAGAATATTCTTGAATTTTTGTATACCACCTTCACCTATGGAGAAACCAAATAGATACTTTTTTCAATGTTATCTCAATGATAGCCAATTTTTGAATTCACAACAGTCACATGGTATTGTGTGAGAAAGATGCTAGTGCCAAAGTTGATAGGATTTGGGCTGTAATTTGTAATGTTTTAGGAATTTTGTTCATCTTTTTGGTGAGCTTTGTCGTTATTGTAGTACTGCTGTATTTTTTGTTCGTTGCATTCTCATTTATAAGATAATTTTTTTTTTTCATTCATTAACATCAACATAATTTCTTTTTTTCTTTCTCCTTTTAGTTGAAGGTCAAGGTTCTTGCACAAGTTTGAAGTTTTGCAATGAGGCTGTTGGTGTATGTCTAGTTGCACCTTAGCCTTGAATCACAAGGCTTCCTTCATATGTATTTTGCAATGATCTATGAATAATTGGAATCTTTGGATAATATTAAATGGCTGCCTTAATATGCATTATAGAGTGATCTATTTATAGACTAGATCAACATTAACACTCACCCTAATGCTTAAGGGCTGACTATCTAAACATAGAGCTGGAGCTAATAAAATAAAGATAACTGACGTGGCTATATTGGAGTCATTACATGGCTTCCCCCTCAGAAAGCTTTGTCCTCGAAGCTGGAAAGGATTGGAAAATGATCTTCAGCTTACACGTAACATCTTCTTTTGGAAGGTCCTCCACTTGATGAGGAGCTCTTGAATCTATTGAGACTATAAAAGATGAACTTTGGATTGGAACATTGCTTCTCATTAGAGAGTGATTTGTCCTTCATTGAGTATTGGAAGCTTTGTTTGGGACTGCACCTTATGGCCAATAACCTTTTTGAGACAAGATAAATGAAAGACAGGATGGAAGAAGAAGACGATGTAAGTTCAAACTGATATGCCACTTTACCAATGTGACAAACCTCCTTGTAGGTCTTGTTGGCAATTTTGCCACATTAAATTTTTTGATAAAGTATGGAGCTTTAAAGCGGCAAAGAGCATGCGAAGGTGTTCGGGTTTTCGTGGGCCATAAACGGGGGCGATAAAATGGATGAAATAAGCTTTGGATATTTTATCATTGCAAATCTTTTCGCTAGCTTTCCGACGATATATTAGAATAGGCGATCGGGTCAGCGGATCAAAAGTTATGGCCTCGGGAAGCAGGACCAGGAAGCTCAATTTCGGGCCAGAAAATTGACTAAGTGTCGGGCCCCGCCCGACTGCGCTCATCCATTTGTGCGCAATAGGGCAGAAAGACAGGAAGAAGCAGCCAAAAATATTCTAAGTGTCGGGCCCTGCTCGACTGCGCTCATTCGCTCGACTGCGCTCATACAAAGGCCCAAAATTTTCTAAGTGTTAGTGTTGCCGCAACCCGACTTCACAGCGAAGTCGGGCTGCACCCTTAATTTTGTGCGCACTTGGGGAGTTGACGTGCTGAGAGTTGAGCCCAAAATTTGACTAAGTATTGAGCGAACCTCGACTTTGCAGCGAAGTCGGGTTGCGCTCTCAGTTTTGTGCGCACCTGGGCATTGTCAGTGAAGGACATCCCAAAAAAGTTTAAGTGTTGGGTGCGCAACCCGACTTCGCAGTGAAGTCGGGCTGCGCCCTCAAGTTCATGCGCAGTTGGGCGACTCACTTGAAGAAACGACTAAGTGTTGGGATTGCCCGAATTTGCAGCGAAGTCAGGCTTCGCCCTGGAAGAAGAGCGCAGTTGAGCAGCCCATCATGGTACAACGAAGTTGGGCTTCTCTCACTTACCTGCGCGCACTCGGGCAAAGAATGTCGAAGCGTGCCTAGAAATTTTCTAAGCACGGAGGCCTCCCCAATTGCGCCACTTCCCCTTTGCGATGCTTGGTTGCGCTCTGTTTTTGGGCGAAGTCGGGCAAGAAAGAAAATATGAGCTCCTAAGGTAGATTATTTCCCCTCATCAGATGCTGACAGGTGTCTAGCCTCGAGATTCGAGTCAAAGATGTGATAGAAGGTATGCCGCCAGGGTATCGGACAGATGAGCGTGAATTGATAGATTGTACTGCATCTGCCCCCATTCAAACTGACTCAACTTCCCATCAACAGGATTTCCACGGAGTTGCCATGTTTTCAGAAGGACCTTGCTGCAAGTACATTCTTTACCCGCAGAGGTCAACATCAACAGCTTTTGTCAGCTTTTGCAACTTTTGTCAGGTCTGGGATTTTGTGCCCAAAATGTAATCGGGGGGAAAATTGCGCTATAAATAGCAGCCTCATTTCATTGTACAAGGGTGGAGGGGGGACATATTGCTAGAGGACTCTGCTGTGACGGATCACCTTCTAATTTTTTCAAAGCATCGTTGGCTCTGCTTCTTGTCTCTGTCTTTTATGCCGCCTTTTGCTAGTATTTCTGCTTCATGTCCATTTATATTTCTGTTTGTTTGAATTCTGAATCCTGGATTTGAGCATTGGTGATTATTTGGATCTGGAATACAAAACAGAAGGATACATAGGATAGAATCACAGTTGCAATTTCTGTTTAATGCTTTGTTTTAATTGTTATTGTGTCGAATGCAAATTTGCGATCGTGTTGCTTGTTCTCCCCCCACTTGAAACACATGATATTTACATCTCTTTCCTGTTCCCTTATCTTTTTCAATTTCTTTCCAGTTCCCCTTCCCCCCTTTTTTAATCTCTTTCCTGCACTCTTATCTAAAAACCCCCAAGTAGGTTAGGAAAGGAGCCGACCTTCTCCGGAGATTGGCATGGGGGGCATCCCCTCCTCCCATCCTTTCAATGTTGGTCTGCGGGTCTAGGGCGCATTCACACACCAAGTCCTTCCCAGGTGGCGGATCCGTGGCCAACAGTTTCTGGCACGCTCGGTGGGACGAACAGTCTCCATATTTTCAGGAAGCCCGAGTTTGGTGAATCTCCGGCTTGCCTTCATCTGGCAAAATCACCTGGCGACTCTGACTGAGTCGAAGATCCAGATTTCTTGATCGCAGGCGCCTTTTTTTTTTTTTTATAAGCTAATAGAAGACACCCCGGAGGAATCAAGGTTTGGTGAGCAGCCTTGACCTCACAAGCAGAGAAATGAATGTTCACCTACAGTCTCCATATTTTAAGGGAAGCCCGAGTTTGGTGAATCTCCGGCTTGCCTTCATCTGGAAAAATGACTCGGCGACTCTGATTGAGCTAAAATATGGAAGCCCGAGTTGGTGAATCTCTGGCTTGCCTTCATCTGGCAAAATCACCAAGGCAAATCCCTCATACTATGCAAAGCCCTAGAATGCAGCTGTGTGGAGCTCGAGAGGAAGATCTCGTCCAAAGTCAACAGTGGGAATATGCAAACACCGCCCAAATGATGAATAATATGGTTGCTTGCAGTTTCCATCAGGAGACGGGCCAAGAGGAGGAACAAAATCCAGTGGCAAATTCTGAACACAAAGAGGGCACATTTTTGCACCCTTTTTGTGTCCCAGGGCATAGCACGCAAGCATTCAACCAAAGCCCAATAGGCATGCCTCACCAGGAGGTTGATCCTGAGGAGACCCCAAAAAAAGGCCTATCGTCGGAAAGCTCCTGCTATCGCATCAAGGAGTTGGAGGAACTCGTGCTCGAGAGCCCACAGGTGGTGGACTCTCTAGAGTGGTGGTATTGGCTCCAACCATCACCGCAACCGATACCCGAAGAGGGCTCCTGTATGGCAAATCTTCTTGCCACATTGTTCATCAATTTTATGGGTACCGACATGAATGATAACCTGCCACGTTGCACCATGTTCGCGACCTGACAAACTTTGGGAGGCCAACCGGACTTCAAAGATCAACTGAAGTACAATCAGATCTAGTCCGGACACTGCAGGTTCACTGAATAGGCAACCAAAGCTAGATTTGTGTTGGTGGCATGCCAATCATGCCGCAAACTTTTGTGTAAATAATATAAATAAGCCGGCTAGTATGCAAAGTTTTAGTTGTTTTCTTAGTTTAGTTTGTGCAGTGTTTTTTTTTTTTTAAAGTGTTCCAAGAGGGCCATGGGTGCCAAGGGTTTGAGAAAGAGGTTGCTGTCGGTAGTGAATATCAAGAGGACGACGAGGGTGACTCTGTTGCCCAATGGATAAAGGCCTGGGTCCTCACATTGAGGCGAGCTCAATGCCCCGCGAGCCGCCAAGAATATTGGCAATTTTGCCACATTAAATTTTTTGATAAAGTATGGAGCTTTAAAGCGGCAAAGAGCATGCGGAGGTGTTCGGGTTTTTGCGGGCCATAAACGGGGGCGATAAAATGGATGAAATAAGCTTTGAATATTTTATCATTGCAGATCTTGTCGCTAGCTTTCCGACGATATATTATAATAGGCGATCGGGTCAACGGATCAAAAGTTATGGCCTCGGGAAGCAGGACCAGGGAGCTCGATTTCGGGCCAAAAAATTGACCAAGTGTCAGGCCTCGCCCGACTGAGCTCATCCGCTCGACTGTGCTCATCCTCCCGACTGCGCTCATCAATTTGTGTGCAATAGGGCAGAAAGACAGGAAGAAGTGCGCTCATCAATTTGTGTGCAATAGGGCAGAAAGACAGGAAGAAGCAGCCAAAAATATTCTAAGTGTCGGGCCTCGCCCGACTGCGCTCATCCTCCCGACTGCGCTCATCCGCCCGACTGCGCTCATATAAAGGCCCAAAATTTTCTAAGTGTTAGTGTTGCCACAACCCGACTTCGCAGCGAAGTCGGGCTGCGCCCTTAATTTTGTGCGCATTTGGGGAGCTGACGTGCTGAGAGCTGAGCCCAAAATTTGACTAAGTATTGAGCGAACCCCGACTTTGCAGCGAAATCCGGTTGCGCTCTCAGTTTTGTGCACACCTGGGCATTGTCAGTGAAGGACATCCCAAAAAAGTTTGAGTGTTGGGTGCGCAACCCGACTTTGTAGCGAAGTCGAGTTGCGCCCTCAAGTTCATGCGCAGTTGGGCGACTCACTTGAAGAAACGACTAAGTGCTGGGATTGCCCGAATTCACAGTGAAGTCGGGCTTCGCCCTGGAAGAAGAGCGTAGTTGAGCAACCCATCATGGTACAACAAAGTCGGGGTTCGCTCACTTACCTGCGCGCACTCGGGCAAAGAATGTCGAAGCCTACCCAGAAATTTTCTAAGGCACGGAGGCCTCCCCAACTGCGCCACTTCCCCTTTGCGTTGCCTGGTTGCGCTTCGATTTTGGGCGAAGTCGGGCAAGAAAGAAAATATGAGCTCCTAAGGCAGATTTTTTCACCTCATCAGATGTTGACATGTGTCCAGCCTCGAGATTCGAGTCAAAGATGTGACAGAAGGTGTGCCGCCAGGGTACCGGACAGATGAGCATGAACTGACAGATTGTACCGCATCTGCCCCCATTCAAACTGACTCAACTTCCCATCAACGGGATTTCCACGGATCTGCCACAATTTCAGGAGGACCTTGTTGCAAGTACATTCTTTACTCGTAGAGGTCAACATCAACCGCTTTTGTCAGCTTTTGCAGCTTTTGTCAGGTCTGGGATTCTGTGCCCAAAATGTAATGGGGGAAATTGCGCTATAAATAGCAACCTCATTTCATTGTACAAGGGTGGAGGGGGACATATTGCTAGAGGACTCTGCTGTGACGGATCACCTTCTAATTAATTCAAAGCATCCTTGGCTCTGCTTCTTGTCTCCGTCTTTTATGCCGTCTTTTGCTAGTATTTCTGCATCATGTCCATTTATATTTCCATCTGTTTGAATTCTGAATCCTGGATTTGAGCATTGGTGATTATTTGGATCTGGAATACAAAACAGAAGGATACATAGGATAGAATCGCAGTTGCAATTTCTGTTTAATGCTTTGTTTTAATTTTTGTTGTTTCGGATGCAAATTTGCAATCGTGCTGCTTGTTCTCCCCCCACTCGAAACGCATGATATTTACATCTCTTTCTTGTTCCCTTATCTTTTTCAATTTCTTTCCAGTTCCCCTTCCCACCTTTTTTTAATCTCTTTCCTGCACCCTTATCTAAAAACCCCCAAGTAGGTTAGGAAAGGAGCCGGCCTTCTCCGGAGATTGGCACGGGGGGCATCCCTTCCTCCCGTCCTTTCAATGTTGGTCTGCTGGTCTAGGGCACATTGACACACCAAGTCCTTCCCAGGTGGCGGATCTGTGGCCAACAGGTCCCATAAAATCGGGGAGCTGACTTTTGATTGGACTTGGTCTTCAAGGACAATTTCTTATAGGAATGTAGGCGCAAAAAGACCATATCCCCCACAAAAAATTGTCATTTAGAACTGTGCAAATCTTGTTGTTGCTTCATGCCAGTTTTGGGCCTGCATCAAATTATCTTTAAGCAGCTGAAGCACAAGCTATTGTTATAACAAATCATCTACATAGGCAACCTTTTAGGATCTTGGAACATTGTCAACCATTGATGGAGGTTTCTAACCATACAATGCTTCAAATGGGGACATATTGAGGGAAGAATGGTAAGAAATATTGTACCACTCGTAAGCTAATGAGAGCCAACTAACCTTGTGATACTGCTTGTCTTGAGCAAAACAATGAAGGTAAGTACCCAAATATTTAATAACAATCATCGTCTGACAATTTGATTGAGGGTGATAAGAATTGGACATACTCAACTTAGTACCACTAAGACGAAACAATTCCTTCCAAAAGTGATTGGTGAAGATAGGATCACGATCACTGACAATGGACTTGGGCATACCACGCAATTTAAAAACAGAGTTGAGGAATACCTTGGCCATATTACTTGCTGAATAGGGATGATGCAATACACAAAAATGAGTGTACTTGGAAAGGCAATACACCACCACAAAGATTACAGTTTTGCCCTCATATTTCGGAAGGCTCTCAATGAAATCCATGGATATGTGCTCCCATTGGTAGATAGGGATAGGCAGGTGTTGCAACAATACAGGAGATTTAATTGTCCCCCCCTTGTTATGTTGGCACACTTTGCATTCGACCACAAAGGTCTTGACATTTGCTTTTAATATTTTCCTAGAAAAATATTTCTTCAGCCGCTAATATGTTTTTAAGAATAAAAAATTTCCCGCCAATGGAGACACGTGCAATTCTTCAAGGACACTTCTCATAATAGCTAAGGATTGAGGAAGATAAATGCGATCCTTTTTGCGGAGAACTCCATCCTCATATAAGAAACAAGAAGGCAATGATTAGCTATCCTACACTTCCTGAATGATTTGAGTAGTCTTTGTGTCAGAAAGGCAATCCCCTTGAAGTTGAGAAAGTCATTGTGGAAGAGGACTAGAGATGGCAATGATGGCAACAACATCCTCATGTTTGCAAGACAAAGCATCAACCAATACATTCTTTGTTCCTTTCTTATATTCAATGACAAAATCATACCCCCAAGAGCTTGGCCAACCATTTACTCTATTTAGGATAAGAGAGACATTGTTCTAAGAAATGCTTAAGGTTGCTATGGTCAGCCTTGATGATGAAGTGACGCCCCAATAGATAAGGCTTCCATTTATCTATGACATGTAGAACAACTAACATTTCCTTCACATAAGTGTATTGTCCTAGATTTTGGCTAGAAAGGTTCTTAATTTCTAATGCCAATAGGTGTCAATCTTGCATCAAAACAACAACAATACCAGTGTTGGAAGCATCGCACTCAATAACAAAAGGTTTGCTAGGGTGGGACAAAACAAGAGTGGTACACAATGTCTTTTAGGGCTTGGGAAGCAACTTCAAACCAAACAAAAACAACTTTCTTAGTGAGAGCAGTGAGAGGTGTAGACAAGGGTGAGTGCTTTCCCGAGACGAGGGAATGACAGGAGTTTAGGAAGGAAGGGATGGACAAACTTGACAACAAGACATGATGTCAACTTACATTGTTTAGTCCTAGACGGGTAGATTGTTGTAGACATTTAATCCTTACGTGTAATAGATGGGTAGGTGCTAGACGTGAACTGCCTCATATGGGTTGCAGGCTAGACGTGTATGGTCCAGACGGGTTACAAGCTAGACCTGTACAGTCCAGAAAGGTTGGGCTAGATGGGTAGGATCCTAGATGTTCCCTCAGACGTGTAGCCTAGTCAGACGGGTAGATGTATATCCAGATGGGTAGAGCGCCAGACATGTAGTTGTAGACTTAGACGGGTGGTATAGACGACTAGGGCCTAGACGGATAGGCCTAGACGTGTGATGGGTAGGCATAGACGGGTTTTGCAACTCGCGCTTCCGTACTTCATGATCGCTCCTCCTTGCAACTTTACACAACACAAACACAATGCCAACTTGCACCAGTCTATCTCATACCAAACATTGATTGAATACCTGTAACACAACAATGCAATCACATAGAAACACATACAATCTTGGAACAATTCTTGTTGTATTCACAATGGATCTGCATATATGAATAACCATGGATGATTACAAAATGAATAGGGGGGTATTTATAAGGCAAGGCATGGCGGTTATTTCAACCAACCAGGCTCAACCGTCCCAACTTCCCCTATGTTAGCACTTAACTAATCTATCTTAATGCCTAACAAACCAGTCCCATACTCATTAACAAGATAACCAGTCCCATACTGATTAACAAGTTTTGGCTTAACAACCAATCTTTAGATTAATTAACCAGTCTAACTAATAATGATGGCTGAATTTGTCATTTAGTGCTACTTTATTAATCAGTTTGTATTACATTATGACGGCTGATTTTACATGGCAAAACTATTACATAGATCAAAATTGCTGATCCCTTTGTAGAAATTTTGTCAAACAATTCGGAATATCATGTCTTCTTCGAACTGCTGTCTACAAGAGGAGCGACAATCTTGCCATAGTTGCAAATCAAATTCTTGTAGTAACTTGTGAATACTAAAAATCCATGTAGTTGCTTAAGGTATTTGGGCAAGGGCCATTCGTGCATAGTTTTGATCTTGTTAGAATGTACCTTGACTCCTTCCTGAGTTACTATATGTTCCAAGTATTCTACCTCCTAGACCCCAAAGGAACATTTGGACCTTTTGACAAAGAGTTTTTTCCCTTTATAATCGGTGAAAAACTTTGTCTACATGAACTAGATGATACTCACAGGACTTGCTATAAATTAAGATATCATCAAAGAAAACTAGGAGAAACTTACGAAGAAATGGACAAAAGATAGAGTTCATGAGAGACTTTGGTAAGTGGAATGAGCATTAGTGAGACCAAAGGGCACGACTAAGAACTCATAATGAACCTCATGTGTGAAAAGCAGTCTTAGGGATATCCTCTTCTCTAACCCTAATTTGATGAAACTTAGAATGCAAGTCTAGTTTTGTAAAGTATATAGCACCATGCAATTCATCCAACAAATCATCTATAACAGGGATAGGAAATTTATCTTTGATGGTGATCTTGTTGAGAGGTTGAAAATCAAGACAAGTGCTAAGAATTGTCCTTGCATCGTACCATCACCACTGGAGAGGAGTAAGGACTAATGTTTTGATGGATGATTTCTTGCTCCAACAATTCTTGAATTGGCTTCTCAATTTCAGACTTTTGGTGTTGGGGAAAGCGGTAAGGATGCGCATTAGGAGGTTGACTTCTTGGAACAAGGTTGATGGTATGATCATGTGTGCGCTTAGGATGAAGACCCATGGGCTCACCAAAGACCTCATAGCAATCCACAATGTTTTGCAATTCCAATGGAAGAGCTAGAAGAAACGGCTTGGAAGACTCATCCTCCATGCAATTAACTTGGGCAAAGAACCCATGATCGCCTTTTTGCAGTATCTTTTCCATGCTATGGGAACTAATCACCTTGGAGGGAGGAGGTTGGATTCCTTGAAGACAAATGATCCTTTGTACACTTGACATATAATCTTTGTAGATTTATAGTAACATCCTCAAGTTGAGATAACCATTGTGCTCCCAAGATGACATATGCACTACTCAGATTCATGGCAAGAGATTGCTTGGCCAAGTATAATCCCTCATTTGGATGTTAATCGTAGTCGTTTGACCCACGCATTGAGTAGTACTCCCATTTGCAATTAAGACTTGAAATTTATCTTGATTAGAAGAATTGATATATATGCCCAAAGACTTTGTTGTCTTACTATCTAAAAAGTTATGTGTGCTACCTAAATCAATCAACACATTGATGCGTTGTTGTTTAATTAATCCTTGGACCTTGATAGTATGGTGAGCTTGGAGTCGCATAAGAATGTGAACAGAGAGAGCCATGTTATCATCCTCATGTTTTGCCTCATCTACTTCCGTTGATTGCTCCTATTGCAATGAATCTTCATCTTCTAATATTGTTGCATCTTCCCCTTCCACTTGAAAATTATGACGTTCTCCATAGGCCAGATCTTGGGGATGGTGAGAACGACATTTCCTAGGAATGCTTGTTATTGCAGTTATTGAAGTAAGGACATTGAGAGTTGAAGTCATGTCTATATTAGGGATTGGGCTCTTGGAGCTTCTATTTTGCCATCAAGGCTATACAATGAGCATCGTTGAGAGTATAGGGGTTTGAGCATATCGACTTCCCCTTGAATTTTATTCTAAAGATGATGGCGAAAGGTTGAGACCATCATTGGATTCAATTGGTGGGTGTAGGTGAGAAGACTTGAGAACTCTATGCAATACTCCTCAAGCGTTCATATTTGCTTTCCTTGCATTAGAAAGATAACATACGATGTGGAAGATGCCTTGTGAAATCTTCGAAGGAATTATTCCTTGAAAACGGGCCATAAACGAGGAGCCCCTAGTTGGAGAAGCTCCCATAACAATGATTGATGAGCCTTGATTTCTAACTTTGTAGTCGCTAATGTGACATAACCTTCTTCAAGAACATGGTGTAAATGGATAATGGTATCTATTTTGGCCAGCCGTCCACTTGGATCGACACCCTCAAAGGTGGGCATGTTGATGCGTGGAACAGGAAGATCATGGGTCTAGTTAAGAAAATTAGAAGCATCTCTTGCAAAGAAATCTAGATCAGAAGCAAACATTGTATTTGGTGCTTGATGAATGATCAAAGGATGTTGCTCAATGATTTGTTAAGACCCATGGACAAGGGGATGCATAGCATAGGACATTTGTAGGATGCATTGGATGTAAGCGAAGGACTTTACAATGGAATCAATCATGTTTTTTGATTCTCAAGATATATGTGCAAACTAGTATCAAGAATAGGATTACCAATTTGAGGGGCAACAAGAGGAGTTATAGGAGGGGAGTTTTTGGGATGAGTAGAGGAAGGAAGAGAGGAGGGGAATCATGGTGTATAAGAAATAAAGAAGACATTTGTCAAAATTGTTGATATTTGGGGGAGTGTTGTGATGTTTACGAGGATTTCTAAGGTAGTTCTTTATCCTCATACACATGTCCTTTGAATGACCAATGTGTTGCAATTGATCATTGATTCGCAACCAACTTGTACATGTTCATTAATACACTAAGGACAATTGCAAAACCCGTAAACTCATTTGGAATGCTACTAGAAAAAAGGTTGTGAGAATACTCCTTACTTCAATAGCTTGAAGAGACGATTGCAAGGAAGTGGGTCTCTTGCAAGGTTCTCGACATGCGCTTCTTGAAAAAGTGTTGTTAGAAATACCCATTGTTTAGATTGCCTCAAAGAGATGATTGCAATGGGATAGGTCTCTTGCAAGGGTCCTAACACTCGCTTTTCAAGAAAGTGTTCAGAAATACCCCTTCGGGTTTGGGAAAAGTAAGTAACAATTGCGAACTCACAATATTTTGGAAGATAAATGCATTGGAGGATTAGTCAAAAAACATTTACGAAAAAAATACCAGGAAATAGGAAACAATACTATTCGACAAGGGGTTTAGAATGGGTTTTGTGCCCTTTCAATGAATATTTGCATCCCCACAGGTAGTGAAGATTGATATCACTTGTAATGAAACAACTTCAAGAAATACAATAATAGCAATAGCAATCCGATAATGCGCAATAAACATCATTTAGTGATAACAATAATTCTGATCTAGTTGCCAAAAAATCAATATGCTGTAATCAGATTCCAGATTCAAATCTTATACAAATCCTAAGACACTTAGAGAGGGCAAAGTCTCATAGTTACTTGGAGAGGGCAAAGTTTAATATGCGCAAAACATGCGACTAAGATTTGAATATGAATGATGATTCCAACTACTACATAACTCTACCTATTTATAGACTAATTCAACATTAAACCTAACCCTAATGCTCAAGGGCCGACTATTTAAACCTAGGACCCGATCTAATAAATTAAAGATAGCTGATGTGGCTATATTGGAGCTGTTACAAAGAGCTGTTACAAAGAGATTTGGTTGGGGTCGATGTGCATTGAGGAGGCCCCTAGATTGAGCTGCCTTGTGGATAACTTGTCTCTTCTTGAGAAGAAAATGGCCACAATTATGTCAAGTTTGCCAAACAAGTATTGAAATTTCTCCATCGGTTCTTGGTGAACCGTTTCCCGTTGCAGACAAGCTGGCCTTCTTTGGCAACCTTGTGCAATGGTATGTAATGGCTTCAAGATGTCATTTCTCTCTACATCCATGATCTAATTTATTTGTGTAGTACATATTGTTCAGTTGGGATTCAATTTTGTGGGCTGTAGTTGTTCTGTTGCACACTGTGTGTCCAATGAAGTTGGAAAATATATATGGTGGAGAACCTCTAAATTGAAGGAAAGGGGCAAACATAGGTAGGTAGATGATTGAGCTGAAAGTTTTTCACTTGCACCTGGTTGGTGATGGTGTAAGTATTGTAGCAAAGGTGCTCTAACCTTCGTGTTAGGACCTTTGAGTGATTTTTCTTGTAGATACAACAATTCCTTTGTCTTCAACTTTATATTGCTGTGGTTTTTGATGTAGATACAACAATTCCTTGTTTTAAAATTTAAATAGTTGAATTTATCAAATTCGTAGTGTCATGGAGGTAAGCCGATATGTCATGAACCTATTTATATGATGAAGCTATCTATCTACCACCATGAAAATACAATCATAAGTGGATGGTAGTGTGCTGTTGAATGTATCGAATTTGTAGTGTCATGGAGTTAAGTTAGTATGTCGCGAACCTATTTATATGTATCTACAAAGTCAATGTCGGCTTTCATACAATTGGGCGAAATTAAAGTTTCAAGTCCATCGAAGTTAAGGATGGTCGTACAACTATGGAGAAAATTCTAATCACAACCTGCATTATAAGCCTGGAAACGACCATTCTTGAATCACTAAAATGGAGCAAGTATTTATTGTGGGCCTCCTTTTTGAGCTGCTACATAGTTCATGTATTTACTCAGTGTGGAGGTGGCTTACCAAGTTTCGTTAACAATTGCGGTCTTTTTATCTGCGGTTTTGCTTCTAGGATTGTCATATGAATATTTAATTAGAGGCTTTCTTGCTTAGATTTCATTCTCAAGTGTAATGCCTGTGTTCTACAAAATGTTGTGCTATTTGCATTCTATTGGGCACTATTCTGAATGGGTGCCAGAAGTGTTTTTGGCATATCTGATGATAAAATTTTAGGGCTACTACAGTTTCTAATGTTTGTCTAAAGAATTAACATGGAAATGTTTTTGAAAATCTGTTGGTATTTTACACCCAAAGTAATCTGGACATTTAAACTACTTAGAAAACATCAGATACCTCAAATAACATTACACTCTGTAAAGTATTATGGCAGACAAGTTAAAATTTTTCAAATTCATAGCTAGTTGATAAAAACTAAAAGTTCCTTACATTTTTGGCAAGAAATATAATACCATGAAGTTTGATGGTTGATGTTATTTAATACTTTAAAAAATAAATTGGTAGCCAGCTTACATTGCTGCTGTCACTCTCATGAAATGCCCAAAAAAAAAAAAAATTGAAAGAAAAACAAAAAGAACAATTGGAAAACTGCAAATTAACTGCAGTGAGACAAACGCTCACAGTTTGGTTATGTTGAATACCTGATTATGCTTTAAGTTTACTGTGTTGTTGCTTTCAACCATAATTGTCTAGGCGCTTTTGCCTTTCTCACCCTTTCTTGAAGGATCTCTAATGTTGTTGTCAACTGTTGTTTTTGCAGTTTACAGAGAAAGGCCACATTTTTATTTGTGTGCACCTTGCAGAGGAGATCAGCATTCTCACACAGAGGCTCAACCTTTCAAAAAAAATCATCGAGGATCCTGCATTGCATACTTCTAATACACTGAGTGGTTTAGAGGCTGCTGATGGAAGGAACAATTGGGAATCCTTTAAGTTGTTATTCGATAGTGATGAGTTATTTTTAGAATCTGATGGAAACAGAGAGATTCCGAAGTTGATAGATGTTGTAAAGCTGGCCGTTAGTGTGGAGGATACAGGGATTGGGATTCCTATTCATGCACAGCATCGAGTTTTCATGCCATTTATGCAGGCAGACAGCTCAACTTCTCGGACATATGGAGGGACAGGAATTGGCCTTAGTATCAGTCGCTGCTTGATTGAGTTAATGGGTGGCGAGATTGGTTTCATAAGCCGTCCAGGTGTTGGAAGTACATTTTCGTTCACAGCAGTGTTGAAGGTGGGACATGGAAATGGAGCAAGTGATGATGTTTTACTAGGAGGTGCAAAGCTACCAACTCATTTCAGGGGCATGAAAGCACTTGTATTGGATGGAAAGCCAGTGCGATCTCTAGTAACAAAGTACCATTTACAAAGGTTTGGCATGGAGGTCAAAACTGTCACTAGTCCTCAATTGGCTTTATCTATGCTGAATGGAATGAATGGTTTCCCAACAGAAGGCTGCAGGTATGTGTTTATGAATATCAACGCTTTTGTTATCTTCATAACGAAAGGTCAAATTTGGTTACTTTAGAGAGAGAGAATCATTCATCAAACGACAGTTGTTCATTTTTACATAATTAACATTTTTTTTTTTGTCTCCAAGTTCTATTGGTGCTAGGAATGACACTGTCAAAGACGGGATAGATATGGTACTAATAGAGAAGGATGCATGGGGTCCTGGAACAGGCCTGTTATTTCCGTCTGAAGTAAGAGTTGGCATCTTTCCAAGAGGGCCTTTTCTACAATCAAAAGGATTACTAAAGATGATTCTTTTGGCGACATCACTGACAGTTGAAGAAACTCAGAAAGCCAAAGCTGCAGGGTTTGCTGATACTGTTATTATGAAGCCACTACGTGCTAGCATGCTGGCCGTTTGCCTCCAGCTTCTGGGCTTCTGTAAGAGGAGAGAGCATTTAATAGAGCCTTCAAAGCCCTCGTTTCCCCTACGTAATGTCTTGTCTGACAAATGTTTACTTGTAGTAGACGACAATATTGTCAATCGTAGAGTGGCTGCTGGTGCACTGAAGAAGTATGGAGCTAATGTTACCTGTACAGACAGTGGGAAATCAGCAATTTCTATGCTTCAACCGCCACATAATTTTGATGCATGTTTCATGGATGTTCAGATGCCAGAAATGGATGGGTATTATCTCTACCAGTCAACCTCTAAAGATGTTTACTGGATTGTGCTGCTGGCATAAATTGTGTCTTTTTATGTCTTCTTAGTGTGTGGATCTGTACATGACAAAGGCTACTTAAGTTTAAAAAAAAAAAGTTAGGAGAAAGTAGATAACATGGAAAACACTAAATCTTGCAAGCAAGCTCTCCTATGTGAGCGGAAACATCTTGCATGTTAAAAATTATTATCATTTGGCTTAGAACAATATCATAAATTAGTGAATATGGTTTGTTTAGTTTTGGCTTGCAATCTGTGTAAGCTCTACCTTCTTCTGGCTTCTCATCTCATTGTTATGTTTTCTAATTTTCATACACTCGTGTAAAGTATACGTTTACTTCATAGATTCAATCTAATTACTGCTGTCAAAAGTATTAATTTCAGAGCTCACCATTCTCAAAATGTGGACTGTAGATGACAAATTGCGTTTCTCTTGTATGTTTGCTCTGTAGGTTTGAAGCAACAAGGCAGATTAGGGCAGCAGAGCTTGCCAACATGGAATGCAAAAGCAACTCCGGTGAAATGCAGGTTGTTCACAGAAAAAGGTGGCATGTGCCAATCCTAGCAATGACAGCAGATGTTATACAGGCAACCCATGAGGAATGCCTGCGATGTGGCATGGATGGATATGTATCAAAGCCCTTTGAAGAGGAACAGTTGTACAAGGCTTTAGCTCCATTTTTCGACAAGTCATCAATATCATAGTGTCCACTATTGCCAATGCCTTTTGAGCAGGAACAATTGCCAAAGGCTTTGGCTCCATTTTTTGATGAGTAATTAATCACACGATGTTCACAAGTCTACCTTTCAATATTTGGTACAGATATTCTTAATGTCTCCTATGTATTATAATAGAATGGGATTTTCTCTTCTAGTTGCTACATTATGTGTAAACGGTTGTGCTTCTGATGTTTTGCTTCTTTGGAGCTCCGATGATGATAAGCTTCAGGGAGGATAGCAACTGCAGTTGTAAATTAAGTTAGCCTAAAGTAAATGATCTCACTTGCCCCAGTTCATATACTTGCAAGCATTGTTTTATGCCATGTTTTGCATGTTCCCTGTTCCCTGTTCCCTGGACAGTATTTACTTGTTAGGAAATGAATTGATTCACAAACTCCTATTACTTCTAAGACTTCATGCGTTTCTATTGTAGTTGTAATTTTTGGGACAATGTAATGGGAGTTGTTCTATTTGGTAGTCTAATGGGAATAGACATGGTGTACATTTTGTTTTGTTATATACATGTCTTGCATTATTTTTGCAGATCAGAAAGGGATGAACAAAACATAGAAAGTGGGAAGACAAAAAATTTGTTACTTGATTCTGTTGAGAATATTTACATACATTAATGATGATATTGTAAATACGTGTGTTATAACTTCTTTCTTCTCTGGTGCCTATTGTCTACAAGCATAGCTGAGTAGCTGATATATTAATGCAAAGAATAGCTCAATTCACTCTGACAGGGTCAAGAAGCTCAATCTATATCAGACTACTCTGCTTCTTTTTAAAAGCAGATCTTGTAGATTAAATGCATCCTTTTTGGATATGCTGGCATTTTGGGGGTCAAAAAACTCAATCTATATCAGACTACTCTGCTTCTTTTTAAAAGCAGATCTTGTAGATTAAGTGCATCCTTTTTCGATATGCTGGCATTTTGGGTTTATTCTCTTGGCCGTAATTTTCAAAGAGAGTTGATGTTGGATTAGCTAAAACAGAATAGCACATTTATGGAAAAATGTTAAGTGGGTCTGTAAAGGAGATGCCAAATCAGCCTGTAAAGGATATCAAGTGGACGGTTGCACAGGCAATTTCCTAAAACAGAATAACACATTAATGTTAGAAAATGCTCAATACTTGATTATATTTTATTAGACATGAATGCATATTTATACATCAAGGTTATAACAATAACCTTAATTTAGAAGTAGTTACAACTGACTAACTACGTGAGATACATTTACTAAATAATGTAATAGTAATGTAATAGTAGATATGCTAAATATCCTAACATCCCCCTTACTACATTATTTGGGACAATGTCTAGGCTCTTGCTCTTTTGTTCTTGGCTTGTGGTTCTTGATTCTTGGTTGAGTTGCTCTTGTTCTTGGTGTTGGCTGTTCTTGCTTAGGTAAATACTTCTAGATCAGCCTTTGGGTCTGCCACTCGGTCATTTTGCCTTTGGGTCTGCCACTGGATCGTTTTGCCTTTGTTTCGTTTTGTAAGTTTAAGCAAAATAAGTACTTCTTGAGTACTTAAGAAAGTGAGGTTGTCCTCACTTTGCTTTAACAACTGTGAGTGTCCTTATGGTGACCACCTCATTGTACCGGAATGCATTGATAACCAGTCGTTGCATCCACTAGGTGTGATAGAATAGATCGCTACATACCAGGTTCACTTTATTCTTAAGTATGTTGTTAAGTATGTTCCTCCCTTAGGGTGAAACTGGAAATGCTGGATTAGCTAAAATATCTAGCATTTACAGTTGTAGAGGAATATTCTAAATATTGTAAATCTAATAATTAGAAAGGAGCGTTGATGCTGGATTAGCCAAAACAGAATAACACATTTATGGAAAAATACAATGTTAAGTGGGTCTGTGGAGGAGATGCCAAATCAGCTGGCAAAGGATGTAAAGGATATCAAGTGGACGGTTTTAAAGGCAATTTTCTAAAACAGAATAAGACATTTATTGAAAAATACAATGTCAAGTTGGTCTGTAAAGGAGATGCCACATCAGCCTGTAAAGGATATCAAGTGGACGGTTGCAAAGGCAATTTCACATTTCATGAGATTATGAATATGCCACTATCAAGGCCTCGCAACCGGTAAGGTCATATGGGTGTATGTGTTACAATGGATCTACATACCCATTTTGTTTTTGGGTGATGTTGTTGTCATTGCAAAACTTACTTCAAAATTGGGGACCCATTTGAAAAATTGGAAAATTTTGTATTTTTTGTTTGTCATCTTTGAGAGTTATGTTGGTTTTTGGTTTACCATAAAGCGTTGTAATTAATAATAGTATTGCTTTATGGTTGTTGTCATGTTGAAGTGTTTCATTTTCTTGATTTTTTAGGTTAATTTTAGTTTTAGTTTTTGGATTGTAATGTTTGGTGTTTTATTTTGAAATGTTGGTCATTTTAATGTTTTAAATTGGTATGGTTAAAGGATTTAAAAGATATAATGTTAAAACATTTAGAAAAAACTAATTTAAAAGATGTAGTTTTGAAAAACATTTTAAAATTAATTTAATATACTTTTTGAATAGATTTAATAAAATGTTTTGCTTATTTTCTAGGTTTTCAAGGTAAGCAGTAAATGACACGTTTTTCAAGGCGATCAAGTGGCTCGAAGTGGTTTTCGAGGCGGTTAGAGAGGCGCATATAGAAGAGCCACCCAGTGGCTTGGTTGAATCAAACAAACATATGAGTGTTTGTGATTATAAAATACTTTTTACATACCACCCAATACATGTGGGATAAAGTTCTTGTTATGATTATGTATAAGCTTCGAGGAGGTTATGCCAACAAGAAGATAAGTCTTCGGGAATATACAGGAAGAATGTGTGGATTGTGGTATTCGACCAGCACATTCCATAGAACGCCAAATTGAACTAGGTGATGGTACAACGTCAGAGGCTTTAGCGTTGACAAAATGTTTTGGTTCGAAGAGATGGCAGACAGAGCATGGAGATCGTGACGGTAGAGTGCCAATATGGAAATCATAGATGCAGTCAGTCCGGAGAAATCAACATCGTTGATAGCGATGGCAAGCTTTGAATGAGAGTTAGTAGTAAATGGATATCAACAAAATTATGGATTGAACGTTCCAACCAAAATTGAAGAAAACACTTTATCTATAATAACCTTTGAGAAAGTTCTAGTCACCTTTGGTATTTAAAAGATGAATAGGAAGGAACAATGTTGTTGACATGGTGATATCATGGTACAACTGCGTGAGCAAAATGGGCGAAATGCTCTGAGTAGCAGCGGGAAACTTTGGTTGTATTAAAGTGATTAATAGCTAATTATCGCATCATAATGTGGATGACGAGCGCGTTTGTCTATATATTTGTTGGCATGAACAAGTGTATATTGGTAACAGAGAAATTGGCATAAGAGGTGCAAAGGAGGCGACTGCAGTTGCGGCTTCATTTGGTTCATTGTTATGGTATTAAATTTGTCACAACGTCAATAGCACAAGGCATAAAAAATGGTTAATGTTTGAGGGCAATATAGTATTTACATATGATGTATTGAGAAGGCGAATGTGTGATTTCATAAACATTGCAATGTGATATTTCGAACTATATTAATTGTATTATGTAAACATCGAAGGCGAAAACAAATTGTTGTTGTGCCAACTGTTTTGAAACTGCATAAATTGAGCAAACTGATTGTGAAACCCGTCCAACAATTGTTGAGAAGTGGAAACAATGAATTTCCAAGTTATAAATAAGATATGAAAAGCCAAGAAAGGGGTCGGATGATTTTGGAAGAGAAGGATTGAAGAAGGAATAGCGAAAGAATAGCCAAAGGATTTCCTCCCAGGTTACACAGAGAGGGCTTCACTGTTGAACACAAAGAGTTTCTGGAAAAGCGTATTGTAAGATTTTAATAAATATATCAATTTCATTATATTGAGACATGCATGCTGATGATGTTTTCATATATTTAATGATTTGATATATTTCAAATATTTTTCCTTAGAAGGTAGCACTTAATCTAGATTGGATTGGGTTAATATTGGTTGATCTAGGTTAGGTTTAATTCCAGAAAGATTTATGTTTCTGTTCTGTAACCTGCATTTCAGTTTCATTTTTATTTTATTTTTCTTACTCTAAACTTTTATTTTTATTTAAATTTCAAATTCACGGAAATCACAACCCTAATGCTATAATCTAAAGTTTAAAACTTTATCATTAGGGAAAATGTTTATTTCACATTTTTAATTTCATGACATTTTATAATTGGAAATAAACATTAGAATTTTAATTAAATTGTTCAAATAATTTTTATTAAATTTTTAACCTAAAGTATTTGGACATAGTTTAATTAAAATTATTTTCTAAGGTTATAATTAAATTTTTGCACTTTATAAAGTTGATTTTGGCAAAATTTAATTACTAACCTCACATTTGGAGAATGAATCTTATGGACATCACATTTAATGTTGTAAATCAAATATCTAAATTCTAAGCCCCTTGTTAATGGTTATGTGCACCTTGAAGTTATTTTAGCATTATTTTCACACTTTTCAAGCACATTTTAATACAGAACCTTGGAGAAACTAACCATTTTCTTTGCAAGAGAGGGTTTTATAATAAAAATCCTAACTATGAGTGTAGTTTTGCAATTGGGAAAAATTATCACTCAACAAAATTGGCGCTAGAAGGAGGGCCTGAAATCAGGTATTTTGATTTAAGCATTTAATTTTGTTCACACTTGTTCATTTTTTAAAATTAATGCTTGGATACATTGCTTGAATATTATGTTTTAATTGATACATTTTAATAATATTTGAGAGTTGTTTTTCAAAGCATTTTAAGGTTCAAAACATTGTTGATTATTTTTCAAAACTAGAACCTAAAAAGATAATCACAAGATCCAAGTCCACTAGAGATACCATTTTTCAAAGTCTCTCTCCTACTCGGAAATATAGATGAAGCAAAGTTCAAACAGTTGTTATTCCATCACCTGTTGGCACTTCACATCAAAGCCCTAACGTTCCATTAATCACACCTCCACCCATTGCTATGGTTGCAAATCTAGCATGGATGGGAACTCGGAGAAGTCCCTTGAACATTGTAGGAGATGTGCATGAAATGCCCAAAAATGTAGATAAATACTTGCCCAAGTATAAACATGATGGTACACGTTTAGCAGAAGAACACATACAGGCTTATACTGATGCTTTATCTAGATTACAGGTAGAGCATGAGGATGTAGCTTGTAGGTTGTTTCCATTAACCCTTGATGATATTACTTATGATTGGTATATTTGCTTACCATATGGATCTATTACTTCTTGGACTATGTTAAAAGATGCTTTTATTAATCAATTCAAATTTGCTATAGATCCTGCTAGTATTTATCTCCAATTTGCATCTACAAGAAGGGAACCAAATGAACCATTAAGAATATTTAATACTAGGTTTCATAGGATGTATTCAAGACTAACTGCTCCTTATGCTCTTGTAGAACCTATTGCTATTCAAATGTATTTTGGAGCATTGGATCCATTGACTGCTATGTTTGTTAGAAGAGCAGGTCAAATGGCAACCCTTACTGTAGCATACATGAAAGCTCTCATGGTTGAACAACAATTGATGCCTCAAAGTCATGGGATAGGTCAGTTACCATCAATTGGACATCCGGGTATGTACAATCAAATTCCAATGATTAATCATGCTTTATCTCATCAAATGCCCATGTTAAACACAATTCCATATGCTACAACACCCACATATCCAACAACACCTACATATCCAAATAATCCACTATTTTTAGAAAATCAGTTCACTGCACATAAAACAATTGAAAACAATGCACATAATATACCTATTTTTGGAAATGTAACACCTACACAAAATGCATCATCTTTTCAAAATTTTAATGTTCATCAAAATAATCCAATGTTTCCACAAACATTCCAAAATCAAAATAATTCAATTTATCCAAACACTTTACCAAATCAAAACATTCAAAATGCAATACCAAATCAGAATGTTTCAAATTTTGGAAATCAAACCAATCCTACTACTACTATTGTTCCACCTAATGAGTCTAATTCAGAAATATCAGATTTAAAAAGGATGTATCATAAGTTAAGTAGTGATATGGTTCAAATGCAAAAACAAACACCACAAAGTTCACAATCAAATAGAAAGTTTACAATGCAAAGGAAATAATGGAACACAAAGCCAAATAATGGGGGTGTACCAACTCCTGTTACTAATCAAAATAATGCTTCCACTAGTTCTAGTCAAAAAACTACTATTGTTAATCTTTCTGATGTGGTTTTGGATAATTGGTGCAGATTGCATAACACTAAGGAACATAATGAACATGAATGCTCAGGATTTAAACCTGTTGTAGATATTCTTCAACAAGGAATAGATAATTTAGAGTTGGTTCCTAATGAGGATATTTCTGATGAAGCTAGTTCAAGCAAAGGCAAAGGATCTACTTTTGTAGTAGAAACATTTGGTCCAAGTGATGATGAAGAAGAAGAAGATGATGAGGTTATAGAAGAAGAAATTCAAACATTGAAACAATACAAAAAGGGGAGTCATAATTATCATTTGAGAAGTAAAAGTAAATCTTATAATACTACTTCTACTCCTAATAGTTCTATCATTCCTCCTGATGTTAATGCAAATAATAATCCTATTCCTCCATCTCCTCCTGATGCATCTAAATCTACACAAAAAATGCAAAATAATGAAAATATAACTTATAATATTGTTGAAGATCTTAAGAAAACCAAAGCTAATATCACTATGTTTGAAGTTGCACAATTACCTAATCAACAGGAGTTATTAATGGAAGCTTTTGGTAAACAAAGTAAAAAGGAAGTTAAGAAAACCACAGAGGCACAATATGTTGCATGAAAAGAGAAAGAGGAAGCTCTTCCTTTTCTCTTGACTATTAGAATTGCAGGTAAAAATTTACATAATTGTATGGTGGATTCTGGAGCTTCAGGTAACGTGATGCCTTTTTTTGTTTGTCAAAAGCTAGGTTTCAAACCTTTACCTTCAAATAGAATTGTTGTTCAGTTGGATAAAACAGAAGTAAATGTTGTAGGTATGCTTAAGAATATTCTTATTCAATTGTCATCAGAGCCTAGAGTGCAACAATATATAGACATTCATGTTGTCGATATTCCTGACAAGTATGGTTTGTTATTGAGCAGGGATTGGAGCAAGAATTTGAATGGGTATTTCTCTATAGACTTTTCACACATGTGGCTACCTTGGAAAGGTGTAGCCAATCAGATACGAGTGGAAAGGGAGCCTAGACTCAAGAACATGATTACAAATTATAATAAAGAATTTAATGAAGTTCTTTATAATGACACTGAGTTAGGTATTTATGCATTTGATACAAAGGTGATTGCAAGTGAATCTAAAGTAGAAGTTCCATCTTGTAAATCACTTGTTGAAGATAATCTTGTTTGGATGTTGAAATTCAATGGATCTAAATCCAAGCAAGGTAGTGGTGTTGGGGTAGAACTCATTAGCCCCAAAGGTAAGTCCTCTTTCTTTGCCTATAGATTACAGTTTCCATGCACATGCAATATGATAGAATATGAGGCATTAGTTTTTGGTTTACAACTAGCTTTGAATAAAGGAATTAAATGTTTAAAAGTTTTAGGTGATTCTCAGTTAGTTGTGAAGCAAGTTAAAGGTCAATATTCCTACCATGATAAAAGATTAATACATTACAAGAATAGAGTTAGAGATTTAATTAATGAATTTTTGGCCTTTAATATTTCATTAATATCTAGAAAGAAGAATCACATTGTAGATTCATTAGCGGTTGCAGTAGGTACACTCAACCCTATTGATAATAGAAAATTAAAAAAGTTTTCAATTGAGTTAATTCCTTGTCCTTCAGTACCTGATAATGTTAATAATCTACAGGTATTTGAAAGTGATAGACATATTTTTAGTTTTGTAACTAACTCGGGCATATTTGAAAATCAGGTGATTGATGAAGATCAAAGGTTACAAGAGGATGTAGATGAAGATAATGAGGTAACCACTAAAGTAAACTCAATCCCCAAAGGTATGCTTTCACTCGAGAAACTTTTTGATATTGGTTACAAAACTAAACAATGTGATA
The DNA here is from genome assembly GCA_028583015.1 of Wollemia nobilis. Lineage (NCBI taxonomy): Eukaryota > Viridiplantae > Streptophyta > Pinopsida > Araucariales > Araucariaceae > Wollemia > Wollemia nobilis. The sequence continues at coordinate 10,979,801 of JAQPPZ010001772.1, read as the reverse complement.
AGATTTCATTGCCAAAAGATGCCTATGATGCTTTTAATATTGGTAATCCTGATGATCCACAAAATATACTCATAGGCAAAGCTTGCACACATAATGAAAAAGAAGATATCATGCATGCATTGAAATATTATAAAGATGTAATTGCATGGAGTTATGAAGATCTCAAAACTTATAACCAAAATATCATAACTCATACCATTCCACTAAAGCCAGATGTCAAACCATTTAGGCAAAAACAGAGACCAGTTAACCCACTATTAGAGCCCCTAATTGAAAAGGAGGTTAAAAAGTTATTGGATGCTAAAATAATTTTTCCCATTAGGCATTCAACATGGGTAGCAAATATAGTTCCAGTTAGAAAGAAAACTGGAGAGATTAGATTGTGCATTGATTTCAAAAATCTAAACAAAGCATCACAAAAAGATAATTATCCTTTACCTTCTATTGACCACATTTTGCAAATGGTTAATGGATCAGAAATGATGTCATTTCTTGATGGTTACTCAGGTTATAATCAGATACTCATTGATCCAAGGGATAGAATGAAGATAACTTTCACGACAAAATGGGGAACGTTCGCATACAGGAGAATGCCATTTGGTCTACTCAATGCAGGTGCTACATTCCAATGAGCCATGGATTATGCTTTTAGAGATTTGATCGGTAAGTGTATTGTGGTTTATGTAGATGATATACCTGTGTTTTCAAAATATAGAGCTGATCATGTTAAATATTTAAGGAAAGTACTTCAGAAATGTAGAGAACACAAAATTTCCTTAAATCCTAAAAAATGCATCTTTGGTTTAACTGAGGGAAAGTTGTTAGGACATGTGATTTCAAAGGATGGCATTTCTATTGATCCTGAAAGGATAAATGCAATTCAAAAAATTCCTCTACCAGGAAGTAAGAAAGAACTTAGGTCTTTCTTTGGAAAAATCAATTTTGTTAGAAAGTTTATTTTTGGATTTGTTGAAGTAGTTAAGCCTTTAAATGATATGTTGAAAAAGAATGCTGACATTGATTGGACTTTGGAGGCTAAGATTGCTTTTCAAAGTATTAAAGATGCTATTTCAAAGGCTCCTATTTTGGTAAGTCCCGATTATAAAAAGCCTTTCTTCATTTATTCTTTTGCTTCTGAGCACTCCTTTGCTAGTGTGTTGACTCAAAAGAATGAAGGTAATTCTAAAAATCCCATCGCTTTCATGAGTTCACCTTTTAAGGATGCACAATTGAAATTTTCAATTTTGGATAAACAAATGTATGCCTTGTTTAAAACTGTTAAGAAATTTAGGCATTACATTTTACATAGCAAAGTATTTGCTATCGTACTTGATCCTACAATAAAAACTATGTTATTGCAGAGTGAACTAGGAGATAAAAGAGGGAAGTGGATTTCCACTTTGCAAGAGTTTGATCTTGAAGTTCAACCAATGAAGCTGGTTCGAGGACAAGGTCTAACAAAAATTCTTGCTAAAATAGATCCACAAATTCATTGTCAGCAATATTCAGTCGAAGACATCACAGATGATGAATGGTATAAAGATATTGTATATTTTCTTCTTAATGGTAAGTGTCCTGCTAATTTTAATGCTACACAACGAAGAGCATTACGATTGAAATGTGCTAACTTTATGATAAAAGCAGGTGTTTTGTACAGGAGGAATCATGAAGGAATATTTCTTATATGCCTAAATAAAGATGAGGCTTCTCAAGTTTTAAATGATTTTCATGGAAAATATGGAATAGGGCATGGTTCTACCAATGCTACTGCTCATCAAATTTTAAGATCTGGTTATTATTGGCCTCATATTTTTAAGAATGCACATGCCCATGTACGTAATTGTCATATTTTTCAGGTTGCAGCTAACAAAGAGAAACATGCTTCCATGCCATTGCAGTCGATGATTGAATCAAGACCATTCACGCAATGGGGGTTAGATTTTGTAGGGGTGATTAACCCAAATTCTTCTACAGGTCACAAGTACATTTTGACTACTACAGATTATTGTACTAGGTGGACCAAGGTAGTACCCACAAAAAATTGCACTACTGAAGTAGTTATCAAATTTTTAGAGGAACACATTATTACTAGATTTGGAATACCTAATGCTATTGTTAGTGATAATGGTTCAGCTTTTTCCTCACTTCATTTTGTAGATTGGGCCTACGACAACAAGGTGAGCCTAAAATTTTCTTCTAACTACTATCCACAAGGTAATGGGTTAGTTGAATCCACAAATAAGAATTTGTTGTCTGTAATAAAAAAATTGTTAGAAATGAACCCTCGTGATTGGCATAACAAATTAAAGTTTGCATTATGGGCAGATAGGATTAGGACTAAGGAATCTATTGGGACCTCTCCATATCACTTAGTGTATGGCCAAGACCCCATATTTCCTTCAAACTTAAAACTGCAAACTCTTCAATTCATGAAAGATTATTTAGAAACCGATGATAAAATTGAAGCCCATATTACTCACCTTATGGGATTAGATGAAAAAAGACAAGATGCCTTACTTCATTTTAGTAAGCATCAAGATATTGTTAAAAGGTGGTTTGATAAAAGGGCCAAAATTAAGGCATTTAGGATTTTTGACCTGGTTCTATTATGGGATAAGGCTCATGAGAAGAAAGGTGACCATGACAAATTTGATAATCTTTGGTTGGGGCCTTATCAAATTTCTGAAATCTTGGGTGAAAGCACATTTCGATTAAAAACTCTGAGTGGAGAAGATATATCATTACCTGTTAATGGACGATTTCTCAAGCATTATTTTCAGCCATGAAGTAGGAAACTCATTCATCATTTGTATATATCCATCTCATGTATATAGTATTTTGGTTTTGCATATTTCTGCTTGTATATAACTTGTTGTTTTGTGAGCTTGTTAGTTATCACTTGTTTGTTTATGTTCTTGATTGATTTTGTGAAATTTTGGATGTGTTTCCATTTTTGTTTTTCAATAAAATTGGCTTATGCCAAATTTTGGATTTTAGTTCATGTTCTCATTTTTGTTGCTTAACTTTTGTGAAAAGTTTTGATGTTGTTCCTTTGATTGAGGTAGTGTTTTGTAATTACAATAAACTCTTGGTTGATTTGTTGGTACTTGTTCCTTTGTCATTTAGGATAAATTGCCTGTTTTGAAAACAGATGAAACTTGAAGAAAAGGAAAGTGAGATTGTTTAATATTTATCCTTATGAATTTGGATCAAGATAGTAAAAATTTGGAACAATGAAACCATTTTGCAAAAGCTCCACAGATATTGCATCACATTAAAAGGAGTATTCTTTGAAATTTTGAAGGATGAAGTTATTCAGTTTTGCAGATTAAGGCAAAAATCCAATATACTCTATCTTTAGCCTTACTTGATCTCTAACCCAGGTGGTAGGTGAATTTTGCAAAAGCAACATAAAGCTTGATAAAAAAGCAAAGTAAATACAATGGAAAGTAAAGTCAAATCAGTCACAATAGTTTAGATAATCTTCATCGGGGCTATAGACGCCTAACTGGTAGTGGAGCTATGTCTAGACAGAAATAAAGAAAAGAAGCAAAAGCAAAATTCATCTAATACTTGGGTGATTCAGATAACCTCTACCGAGGCTATAAATGCCTAGTTGGTAGTAGAGCAAGGTCTTGAAGAGAGCAAGGTTATCTCCATCGGAGCTATGGATGCTCGACTGGTAGTGGAGCAATGTAGAGGTGCATTATAATGAGTAAAAATTCTATAGCCTAACTGCAAAACTAATAATGGAAATCTGAATAGTTTTAGGAATACAAAATGAATCACAGTGCACACACTGAGCAGAAGCAAATGATTCAGCTGTTCCATTTTGAAATTGTCTACCCCACATTCTTTGGATATTATTAATGCTTATTTTTTTATTTTTGGGTTTTATTGGTTTCAGATCAGGTTCTTATGTCCAAAATGCTCAGGAGCATTTCCCAGTAGAGTCACCATTTGTTGTTGCCATTGCACAACTTACCCCAAAATTGGGGACCCACCTGAAAATTTGGAAAATTTTAGAATTTTTGTTTATCATGTTTGAGATTTTGTTGGCATTTTTGTTTACCATATAGTGTCATGAAATCAGTTAATATTAATATTTCTTTATGGTTTGTTTAGGTGTCATATTTGTTTTGTTTTTTCATGTTAAAGTAGTTTCATTTTATTGATTTTTGAGGTTAATTTTAGTTTTAGTTTTTGGATTGTAATGTTTGGTGTTTTATTTTTAAATGTTGGTCATTTTAATGTTTTAAATTGGTATTGGTTAAAGGATTTAAAATATATAATAGTAAAACATTTAAAAAAACTAATTTAAAAGATGTAATTTTGAGAAACATTTTAAAATTAATTTAATATACTTTTTGAATAGATTTAACAAAATGTTTTGTTTATTTTGTAGGTTTTCAAGTCAAGCGGTAAACGATGCATTTTTTAAGACGATCAAATGGTTCAAAATGATTTTCAAGGCGGTTAGAGAGGCGCATATTGAAGAACCACCGAGTGGCTTGGCTGAATCAAAAAAATATATGAGCGTTTGTGATTATAAAATACTTTTTTCATACCATCCAATACATGTGGGATAAAGTTCTTGTTATGACTATGTATAAGCTTCGAGGAGGTTATGCCAGCGAGAAGAGAAATATACGATAATGGTAGAAAACAAATATACAGGAAGGATGTGTGGATTGTGGTATCCGTCCAGCCCATTCTATAGAATGCCAAATTGAACAAGGTGATGGTATAGCATTAGAGGCTTTAGTGTCAGCAAAATATTTTGGTTCGAAGAGATGGCAGACAGAGCATGGAGATCGTGATGGGAGAGTGTCAACATGGAAATCATAGATGCAATCATTCTGGAGAAATCAACATCGTTGATAGTGATGGCAAGCTTTGAATGAGAGTCAGTATTAAATGAATATAAACATAATTATGGATTGAACATTCTAGCCAAAATTGATGAAAACACTTTATCTATAAAACCTTGAGAAAGTTCTGGTCACCTTTGGTGTTTCAAAGGTGAATAGGAAGGAACAATGTTGTTGACATGGTGATATCATGGTATAGTCGCATGAGAAAAATGGGTGAAATGCTGAGTAGCAGTGGGAAACTTCAATTATATTAAAATTATGGATAAAATCGCATCAGAATATGGATGGTGTGCGCATTTGTCTAGATATTGGTTGGCATGAATTAGTGCATATTGGTAACAGAGAAATTGGCATCAGAGGCACGCAAGAGGCAACTACAATAGCGACTTCATATGGTTCATTGTTAGGATATTAAACTTGTCACAACGTCAATAAAACTAAGCATAGAGAATGGTTAATATTTGAGGATAATATAGTATTTACATATGCTACGTCTATCGAGAAGGAAAATGTGTGATTTCATAAACATTGCAATGTGATATTTAGAAATATATTAATTGTATTATGTAAATATCCAAGGTGAAAAAAAATTGTTGTGCCAACTATTTTGAAACTGCATAAACTGAGCAAACAAATGATGAAACCCATGCAGTAATTGTTGAGAAGCGAAAACAACAAATTTTCAAAGTTATAAATAAGATATGAAAAGCTAAGAAAGGGGTCGGATGATTTTGGAAGGACAGATTGAAGAAGGAATAGCAAAAGAATAGCCAAAGGATTTCCTCCCAAGTTACACAGAGGGCTTCATTGTTGAACACAAAGAGTTTCTAGAAGGACGTATTGTAATATTTTAATTAATATATCAATTTCATTATGTTGAGACATGCATGTTGATGATGTTTTCATATATTTAATGATTTGATATGTTTTAAATATTTTTCCTCAGAAGGTAGCACTTAGTCTAGATTGAATTGGGTTAATACTGGTTGATCTAGGTTAGGTTTAATTCCAGGAAAGTTTCTATTTCTGTTCTATAACTTGCATTGTAGTTTCATTTTTATTTTATTTTTCTTACTCTAAAATTTTATTTTTATTTTAAATTTTAAATTCAAGGGAATCAAAACCCTAATGTATAATCTAAAGTTTAAAACTTTATCATTAGGAAAAATATTTATTTCACATTTTTAATTTCACGATATTTTATAATCGAAAATAAACATTAGCATTTTAATTAAATTGTTCAAATATTTTTTATTAATTTTTTTAACCTAAAGTATTTGGACATAGTTTAATTAAAATGATTTTCTAAGGTTATAATTAAATTTTTGCACTTTATAAAGTTGATTTTGGCAAAATTTACTTAATAACCATATATTTGGAGAATGAATCTTATGGACATCACATTTCATGATTGTAAATCAAATATCTAAATTCTAGGCCCCTTGTTAATGGTTTTGTGCACCTTGAAGTTGTTTCAACAATTATTTTCACACTTTTCAAGCATAGTTTAATACAAAACCTCAAAGAAACTAACCATTTTCTTTGCACGAGAGGGTTTTACAATCAAAATTCTAACTGTGAGTGTAGTTTTGCATTTGGAAAAAATTATCACTCAATAGGTGATCCATGAGATTCTAGGCGTAATTGTTACATTAGGCGATTCAAAAGAGGCATACCTTATATGTAGCTTTGGTTGGGGCACATTTCATCAAAATATCAGAACTTTATGTTTGCTATTAGGTCAATTATACCATATTCAGGCAAATTTTTCATGAGTTGTCTCCATCTTGTCTTTCTTTGAATATTCATTTTTGGTTCCCTCATCTTATACAATTGGTAATTTTTTCCCCTTCAAATATTTGATATGGTTTTCCATTTTCATGATAAGTCTATCATCAATTTGTTTTATAACGTGAAGAGTGGGTACTGTACCATTTTAGCATGGTGGGAGTGTTCCACCCTTGGAGGAACAATGTGATATGACAGGTTTTATGATCAGCTAACTGTGTTCATCTCATAACAAAATAATTCAATCTGCAAATAGGAAGGTCTATCCTCTTTAAAACTACCAACTTAATGTAAAAGCTTCTCTCTCCACACTACAAAAAATTTAGTACAACAATCCCATGTACAACAATGATTTTATGCCAATGGTTACGTGGCATTCACTATTCGACAATGTTTGTGTGGCAAAACCTGTACAAATCGTAAGATGACCCTTGCATGGCAACATCAATCTGTGATAACTTCACTAAATCACAACTCTTGTATGATGGTCCTTGTATGGTGACTTCAATATGTGATAGCTTCACTGAATTGCAACTTTCGTACTGTAACCTACCTTGTATATACAATTCTATCTATTGCAACAACAAGGTGTTAGGAACCTTCTATAAAATAAGCACACAATAAAATAGAAATTCCTAAAAAAACAATATAATGCAATACAAAATGGAAATGTACAAATATATATTAATCTCTCAAATCATAATATAAAATTGCGGGTCTCTTCGAGGGGGTGACCACCTAAACAAAAAATTGATTCAATATGCAAACATATACATCCATCTATACCCTTTGCAGTTTTAAAGACTCTTTGTAACCCTAAACTTAACACTCGAGAGTTGGCTTACATTCAGAATACTGCTTATATTAATGTGAAGAAAAGTAAGCTCACTTGACCTATCTTCAAATTTGGTATCAGAGCCTTGTTTCGATTTTGGTTAAGATGTATGCTCTTCACCTGTGGCTTGACTGATCGGGTGAATAAAAAATATTAACCAAGATTTATGTCCCTAGATTTTGTTTTAAAATACATTCGTAGAATAGTGTTTGTAATTGTTGGAATTAGTTTGGTAGCAATGATAATTTGGAGCATTTTGCATCATCATTGAAGATTTGAAGATAAGAGTGTATTACAGTAAGCTCTTCTGGACTATCTATTTGATTCTGCATCCACATATAAAAGTTTTGTGAATAATGTTGTACCAATAGATGAAATTTTAGAAAATTTGAAACAGGAACTTATGATTTGAGTATGTTTGTTCTTAAATTAGATGAAAAGGAAATATACAAATTATAAGAACACAAAAAGATTTTGAGAAGACCAGAAAAAATTTTATGGAAAAAGAAAATGCCTCTTTCTGTTTATAGGTAAAAAATTCAACAAATATTTAAACAAATTGAGAAAAATATCATTGTTGCTCAAAACAAGGCTTGTAAGAAAAATAAACATATTTAGTCTTGAAGAAATTAGAGCTATGAAGGATTTAAAAAATCAGGGCTATAATTATATTCATTTTGGTGCCATACATATTGTTGTTACTCCTTTATTTAGAAAAGGTTTACCTGCATCTAGTTACATTGGAATACTGGATAAAAGAATAAATTCTTATCGACAAAAAATTATAGGGTAAACTATGTGTTCTTTGGTAAATGGAGTACAATATGTTACATTCTTTCTTGACTTTCCCTATCCTTTAGAAAAAGGAGATTTTGGGAAGATATGGCAACTAGTTGTTGAAACAAGAGGCCTTGACTTAAAACCAATAATTTTTGAATTATCAATTACAGTGAGATTTCTCCATCAAATTTGTAATACATTAGTACCAATTAAATTCCAAAAAATCAAAAATTGTAGTCTCAGTAGGTCCTATATATTTTGGAGCAGAAGCCTATCCAATAGATTTTGAAGAATTTGAACTTCCAAGGGAATGAGAATTATCCATTCAAAAACAATTACAAAATGCAAATAAAAATATCAGGATGGTAGAATATGGGTCTAGTTCAATAAAATTACAGTTTCCCCACTCGAACAGAGCACATTCTATGTTGAATATCTTCTCTTCAGAGATAAAAATTTGTGAATATTTCTCATTATCCGTTCAATCAACCCTTTGTAACTAAATGAAAAGAAATGCAGTCACTCTTTGATGTCTATAGTATTATCATTCAGACAAAAGATCCTTGATCATTGATCAATATTCAACAAAAGCCACAAATCAAAATGTTCCAAGCTAGTTCCTCTTCTTAGCCCCAACTTGGATCTTAGTCGTCAGTCTTGTTTTCTAAATAGGGGAAAACTTTTGTACAAGGTGGATCTTGGCAGTTGAAGTCCAAACATCATATATCACTTGAAGATGATCCAAAAAATATTGAATCTAGGGTAGATGTTAGCTGTGTTATTGAATATGATTTTTATGATACACAAGATCAAAAGGAAGAAATCAGATATTAAATTATATCAATAGTTGGACCAGGTATGTTGAATATCATATATAAAACATTAAAACATGCATAGAAGAAATTACTGTATAAATGAAAAGTATAAAATGAAAATTTAGAGGCAGTAAAATAGTATATGAAAACACAACATAAAGAAAAGTAGGAATAAGCTAGAGAAGCCAAAAGAAACAAAGATAGATAAATTTAAGTAGCATGGGGAAATCAATGAACATAGTACCAACTGCTTTCCAAAACATAAAAAAACAATTAGGAAAAATTATTAAAGGGTCAGAAGAAAAAATGTTTAGAACAATTTTGAAAGGAGAAAGTAGTAAGCAACAAAGATTTGAAAGATTTAATATGAGAGAAGGAGCTTTGTTGCTAGATATTGACAACTTATCAAATCCAAAATAAGTGATTACTATTAGGATAAACCATTACAAAACTTCGTAGCATATTCATAATCTAGATAATTCAAGCATTGTTGAATTTGCTGCAAGACATATGATAGGAATGGTTTTGCATTGGTGGACACATGCAAGTATTGGATCAAAAAATGAAGTCTATACAAATGGATTATATGACCTGTATATAGCCCTATTAACTGAATTTGTACCTCAACATTTAAATACAAATAAAGAAGATCAATTGGCCCTATCCATGAGAAAATTAGGAGATTTGATTTGTTTTGAAGAATATTAAAAAATTTACATGCAGATTGTATATAGTTTAAATCTTCTTAGAGAAATGTTTATCAAAGTACAATACTTTTCTTCTATTTCCAAAGGAATTGGCCAATTAGTTTTGCAAAAATTTATAGAACAAGGCACATATATAAATCAATAGTATTTTGCTGAAATCATTGAAGCAGTAAGGTAGAAAATCAGATATTTATGGCTACATGAAAAAGTGGTAAAAAAAAATCCAATGATCACAAAAAAAATGTGCTTCTATTGATAGAGCAGATACATTTTGTAAAGAATAAAAAAACTAAAATTTAAGAAAACAAATCCAAAAGGTTTTTAACCTTACAAATATTTCAGGAGAAAGAAGAGACAAACAAGACCCGCTAAGGATGTTACCTGATTTTCATGCAGATAAAAGGATCACTATGCACATTCATGTAACAAAAGTCTCCAAAACATGTTAAAATGTGTTTTGTAGATCCTGAAATAGTAAATCAATGGGAAATGTGTGAAAATGAATCATTTTCAGTTATGGAAAAATAAAAATATTTAATTATTTTAAATTAAAAATATTAAGGATGACTCAGTGTTTGTGAAGAACACAAGCTTATACTGAGAGGGGGGGGGTGAACAGTATAAGACCTCTTTTTAATTTCTCTATTTAACTTCAACTTTGCAAAGCAATGAACCAATAGCAATATCAAAGCAATGCATAAAGCAACACACAATAAGACACCAATTTTAACGTGGTTCACCCAACATGGGCTACATCCACAAAAATTTTCTCTAAAAAGATTTCTCAAAGTTCTTTGAGAATCCTTCCCAATTACAATGTTTATGAGCATTAGCCCAAAGGAGAAACCTTCCCCTACTCAAGTATTTATGAGCCTCTGCCCAAAGGAGAATCCTTCCCCTCCTAATGAATTTATGAGCCTCCTACCCAAAGGAGAATCCTTCCCCTCCTCATGAATTTATGAGCCTCCTGCCCAAAGGAGAATCCTTCCCCTCGGCTCTGGAAATGATACTTTAGAAGATCACCTGCCTCTTATTCTACTAGTACATGGAAATCCTTTCCACAGAAGACCTCCTGTCCTCAATGCTCAGCCTCAAGACACATCTGTCCTCACTGATCACCTCCACAACAACTCATAAACCTATACTAAACACAGTCAGTCGATCTAGCACAAGTATTCCTCACTCTGTCAGATCTGTCCCAAGCTCAACTCATAAGGCTTGAATAAATCAATCTCTGCTGCACACAAGCCTTCTCAAAGAATTGTCAAAATTGTCCTCAGGTTCTTCTCAAAGAACCACTTCAAATCTGTCCTCAAGTCCTCTGCTAGGACCTATCCAAATCAGCTCACAAGTCCTCCCTAGAACTTGTCCAAATTAGCTCACAAGTCCTCACTAGAACCTGTCCAAATTAGCTCGCAAGTCCTCACTAGAACCTGTCCAAATTGGCTAACAAGTCCTCACTAGAACCTATCCAAATCAGCTCACAAGTCCTCACTAGAACCTGTCCAAATTAGCTCACAAGTCCTCACTAGAACCTATCCAAATCAGCTCACAAGTCTTCACTAGAACCTGTCCAAATCAGCTCACAAGTTCATCAAGAAAAACTTTCTTAGCATGAACCCACAAAGAGAATTGTTAGAGACCCAATGTGATTCATCAACCTCATAGAAGCATAAAGAGAATTGTTAGAGACTCAATATGTTCTATACAATTGTTAGAGACCCAATGTGATTCATCAACCTCATAGAAGCATAAAGAGAATTGTTAGAGACTCAATATGTTCTATACTTAACTCCCAATCTCAATCTAAAATCTCATAGAAACATAAAGAGAATTGTTAGAGACTCAATATGTTCTATACTTAACTCCCAATCTCAATTTCAACTCAATCTCAATCTCAAAAGAATAAGATAGATGTAGTATGCTTTTCTCAAGAACATGAAACACAACCCAACAATTGCCAACCATGCAATATCTCATATAACAATGATACTCATGTTCTTTCCACAACCAATATCTTTTCTCAACCAATTAGGGCTTTAACAACAATGCTTATAGAAAAGTTTTAACCAACATCATTCAACTCAACATTAACCTTGAAGCATTCAACCAATCACTACATGAAAAGGAAACTAGTAGACATCTTTTTACCTCCAAAGATATTTGAACAAAACAGCCACCAACATAAATCACCAATGCAAAGAATAACTTGCTCAAATCAATATTAATGGAGTAAGCCCAAATCATGTATCAAGTAAAGCATTAACTTGATCAAAACAACCTCTATGGAAGCAACTCAACCATTAATCTCAAAACAACCAAATAAGGGTTTCACCAACTCAAAGCAAGTAGCAAGACTTACTAACATAAACCCTAGTGCAAAAATGCTTCCTCTTCCTCAACCTGAATTATGTATTCACCCAAAAAAATCATCAATGATTTTAATGCATAAACAATCTTCAATATCCAGAAAATGGAATTTACACCAACAAGAATACCTAGTAGACAACCTTTTCACTCCAAAATCAATTTCAGAAAAATACACCATCAACAATATACATGGAAGAAGTTGCCCATACCTTTGTTTGAGGAAGAAGAGAATAGTTCTGCAACTTGTTACCAACACCACCCTCAACTTTGCCACCAAGTTAGGGTTAGATCATAAAAGTAACCACAAAAATATTTATTCCATAAAACACCTTATGACTCCAATCCTTAGAAGTCAACTACCAAAAATATAAAGCATACAAACAATATATCCTTTTACACCTTATTTCTCCAAATTAATTAAACCATGCTCAAGGAATAATAGCTTCTAAGCAAATCTCACTCAACAATCAAGCCAAAAATCTCAACCACACACTATCAACCTTATATCTCCAAAGAAGCATTTAACCTCAAAAATAATTTTAAATAAATCTGCCCAACCACTTCTTCTTTAATAAAATGTAGATTTTATTTAAAAAACCTTACCAAAAAAATGCTTCCGAAAATCGCAGGTCAACAGTGCCTCTGAAAAAATCGGAGCGCAAAAACTCTTCTCACACTCCACGGCGGGAGTCGAACACTTGACCTCCCTTCAAGCACCTTCGCAGAACAGTCATTGCCACTAGGCCAATGACGTTAGCTTGAAGGCCAGCAAGAGTCTCCTTCTCCTTTGCTTCCCAACCTTTGCGCAATACGAATTTATTTAACTCCATTTGCTTTGGACTATAGGTTATGGCTTATATAGCCAAACTTCCATGCTATGCACAACGTCGGTGGGAGGATAATTCAAACTTTTCGAATTAAATTTATTTTGGCGCCTTCGAAACAACTTTAGGGTTTATGAAACCCTTTTGATTATTTAAAAAATAATCAAAGATCTTTTAGACCTTAGACCTTAGGTGGAGAACCCATTAAATTATTAAAATAATTTAATCACTAAATCAAATAAATAATTAATTAAAAAACCTTAAAAAGGTTTTATTAATTAAGTTATTTAATTAATAAGTGTCTCCAACCTTTGCATTAAGCTAAGAGTGGTTTTGAGAAAAACCCTTAATGCATCCACCTGGTTTTAATAAAAACCCTTAAACATGCCATGGTTTTGATAAAAACCTTTTCATCTGCCACATGGAATCTCTTTGAAATCTTCTAGAAAATATTCTTTGGAATATTCAACATTTGAAGCCAATAAATCCTCTTGAAATTAATGCCAGTTCCTTTTGACATCAATGAGAACTCATAGAAAAGAAGCTACGATCTCAAACCCAAAATTGCCAACAATCTCCCCCTTTGTCATTGATGGCAAACCATGCTTCTCAACAACACTGAAACTCAAAGCTACGTATAGAAATCAGCTCCCCTGACTTGAGGCTCTCCCCCTTAATCATATCTCTCCCCCTTTGTCATCAATGGCAAAGGGTCATCTTTGGGGCTTGGGACTAAGAATGAGCCTCTTAGCTTAGTCCCTCCCCCACCTCCTGTTGAGGTGATTAATTTTGGGGTGGGAGTAAAACTCCCATTAGGCACTAATATTCATCAGTGTCTATAGCTGCCTTACCATGTCTTCTCTTGTTCTCCTTGTCCATATTCCTGTTCCTGTTCATGTCACTGTTGCTGTTCTTGTTATCATTCCTATTCTTATCCATGTCTTGATTCTTGTGCCTATTCATACCCATGTTCCTGTTCCTGTACCTTGGAATTTCAGCTCTACATTGTCTAGCTATGTGACCTTCATTGTTGCACTTATAACAACTAACAATGTTATTTCTTTGAGGCATACCTGATCTTTGACTCCATCTATTCTGACCAACCATGTTCCTGTTATTAGCCTTGCAATAAAAAACCTTATGCCCAAACTGTTTAAAAGAGTAGCAATACCCTTGAAAGAAATTATCACCTCTGAATCTGTCATTTACCTTCCTCACTTGAGTCATGCAATGTGAAGCCATGTGACCAAACTTATGACAAACAAAACATCTGCCATTAGACTTTCCTTGATTTGACCTCTTAGGTCCTGTAAACTTTCTCCCCTTTTTTTGATTCCTGTTTTTTGATTCTGTGCATCTATCACTCAAGGACTATTTTTTTGAAGTACTTTCCTCATCAGAACTCTCTTCCTTTCGAAATCTCTTACTAGATTCCCCAACCTATTCCATGTGTTTCTTACCAAAACCAAGACCTGTTTTATCTGTTGTCCTTCTTTGATCTTTGATGATTGACTTTACATTTTTGGTGCTATCTTCAAACCTGTAAAGCTTCTCCTTGTACTCTTTAGTTTCCTCTTTCAAGGAAGCCACTTTATGTTCCAACTCTCTACACTCAAGAACCTTAGACTCTAACTTATCCTTAAGTTTATGTGTCTTAGCTATAGAGAAGTCAAGACTTTCTATAAGCTCATCTCTCTCAATACAACATTCATCCAATTTATCATTGAGTCTAGCATTCTTCTTTCTTTCCTTGTTCAAAGCACTAAGAGCACTAACAAGTTCAGCTTCAAGATCTACTTCACCATCCTCTTTAACTTCCTCTATTTGTTTGCCTTTTGAAACATCAATGAATTTTTTAGATTTCTTATCACTAGAGGTGCTACCCTTTTCTAAAGCCATACAAAGATCTTCCTCACAATTTTTCGAAGCATCCTCATACATAGTATAACTAGAAATCAATCCATCATTTGTGCAATCATCCTCAAGATGTCCAAAATTTCCACATCTAAAACATTTCATAAGGACAAATCTATGTTTCTTTTCTTATTCTTTTTCTGTTAGGAACAACATCTCACTTCCAACATCACTTGAATAACTTTCACTATCACTACTAGAACACTTACTTGCCTTGTCTAGGTAGAAAATTTTCTTGTGTTTGTGAGAGTACCTCTTTTCTTGATTGCTTTGCTCATCTTTATTCTTCCTTTGATGCCTGTGCCTTTAGAATCCTTTCTCTTATAATCCTCGTTTATCTTCATCACTTTCATCCTTGGCAGACGATCGAGTTAGTAGCATAATAACCAAACTTTCCACAATTGAAACACTTGACATATTTCATACCTTTGTGATTTCTTGAGAACTTGCCCTTCTTGATGTAATATGCCTCTTCATCACTAGAAGACTCATCACTATCTTGAAGCTCTTTACCCTTGGATTTCTTGGTAGCCTTGAAAGCTGCCTCCTTAACATCAACCTTCACTTGAGTTCTCAACTCAAATGTTGCAAGTATACTATGAAGCTCATCCTTTTTCAACTTATCTAAATCCTTAGCTTCCTCAATAGCAAAAATATTTTAACTAAATCTATTTGGAAGAGACCTCAAAATCTTATCACAAATATCATTTTTAGCAAGCTCAAGACCTAGTTCCTTCATAGAGTTAACAATCTCATCCATACGAAGCATATAGTCACTAATATTTTCTTCATAATTCATATTGAGTTGTTCAAACATACCTTTGAAGTGTCTCAACTTGGCCTTTCGGACATTTGCATCACTGTATGAACCACCTTCAATCTGTTTCCACATTTCACTAGTCGTCTTTGCCAGTGAATCACCTTGGTAAGATCTACCTTCTATAAACCCTTCAAGATTGCATTCATTGCCTTTGAATTTCTATGATTTAGGAGCCTCTCTTCCTTAGTAGAAGGACCATGCTCAGGAATGGTATACTCATCCTCAATCACTTCCCAAACTTCATTTCCAAGAGCCATAAGATGAACCTTCATCCTAGCACTCCAAAGCCCAAAATCTGCCCCATCAAGAATAGGTGCTGCATTACCACTTGTAGATTCCATTGTTTTCTTTACAATATTTTCCTTCAAGCTGTTAAAATTTCTGAAGGAACCCACTCTGATACCAATTGAAGAACACAAGCTTATACTGAGAGGGGGGGGTGAACAGTATAAGACCTATTTTTACTTTTTCTATTTAACTTCAACTTTGCAAAGCAATGAAACAATAGCAATATCAAAGCAATGCATAAAGCAACACACAATGAGACACCAATTTTAACGTGGTTCACCCAACATGGGCTACATCCACAAAAATTTTCTCTAAAAATCTTTCTCAAAGTTCTTTGGGAATCCTTCCCAATTACAATGTTTATGAGCCTCAGCCCAAAGGAGAAACCTTCCCCTACTCAAGTATTTATGAGCCTTTGCCCAAAGGAGAATCCTTCCCCTCCTCATGAATTTATGAGCCTCCTGCCCAAAGGAGAATCCTTCCCCTCCTCATGAATTTATGAGCCTCCTGCCCAAAGGAGAATCCTTCCCCTTAGCTCTGGAAATGATACTTCAAAAGATCACCTGCCTCTTATTCTACTAGCACATGGAACTCCTTTCCATAGAATACCTCCTATCCTCAATGCTCAGCCTCGAGAGACCTCTGTCCTCACTGACCTCCACAACAACTCATCAACCTGTACTAAACACAGTCAGTCGGTCCAACACAAGTCTTCCTCACTCTATCAGATCTGTCCCAAGCTCAAGTCATAAAGCTTGAACAAATCAATCTCTACTGCACACAAGCCTTCTCAAAGACTTGTCAAAACTATCCTTAGGTTCTTCTCAAAGAACCACTTCAACTCTATTCTCAAGTCCTCTTCTAGGACCTGTCCAAATTAGCTCATAAGTCCTCCCTAGAACTTGTCCAAATCAGCTCACAAGTCCTCACTAGAACCTGTCTAAATCAGCTCACAAGTCCTCACTAGAACCTATCCAAATTGGCTCACAAGTCCTCACTAGAACCTGTCCAAATCAGCTCACAAGTCCTCACTAGAACCTATCCAAATCATCTCACAAGTCCTCACTAGAACCTATCCAAATCAGCTCACAAGTCCTCACTAGAACTTGTCCAAATTAGCTCACAAGTTCATCAAGAAAAACTTGCTTAGCATGAACCCACAAAGAGAATTGTTAGAGACCCAATGTGATTCATCAACCTCATAGAAGCATAAAGAGAATTGTTAGAGACTCAATATGTTATATACTTAACTTCCAATCTCAATCTCAAATCTCATAGAAACATAAAGAGAATTGTTAGAGACTCAATATGTTCTATACTTAACTCCCAATCTCAATTTCAACTCAATCTCAATCTCAAAAGAATAAGATAGATGTAGTATGCTTTTCTCAAGAACATGAAACACAACCCAAAAATTGCCAACCATGCAATATCTCATATAACAATGATACTCATGTTCTTTCCACAACCAATATCTTTTCTCAACCAATTAGGGCTTTAACAACAATGCTTATAGACAAGGTTTAACCAACATCATTCAACTCAACATTAACCTTGAAGCATTCAACCAATCACTACATGAAAAGGAAACTAGTAGACATCCTTTTCCCTCCAAATATATTTGAACAAAATAGCCACCAATATAAATCACCAATGCAAAGAATAACTTGCTCAAATCAATCTCAATGGAGTAAGCCCAAATCATGTATCAAGTAAAGCATTAACTTGATAAAAACAACCTCTATGGAAGCAACTCAACCATCAATCTCAAAACAGCCAACTAAGGGTTTCACCAACTCAAAGCAAGTAGCAAGACTTACTAACATAAACCCTAGTGCAAAAATGCTTCCTCTTCCTCAACCTGAATTATGCATTCACCCAAAAAAATCATCAATGATTTTAATGCATAAACAATCTTCAATATCCATAAAATGGAATTTACACCAACAAGAATACCTAGTAGACAACCTTTTCACTCCAAACTCAATTTCAGAAAAATACACCATCAAAAATATACATGGAAGAAGTTGCCCATACCTTTGTTTGAGGAAGAAGAGAATAGTTCTTCAACCTATTACCAACACCACCCTCAACTTTGCCACCAAGTTAGGGTTAGTTCATAAAAGTAACCACACAAATATTTATTCCATAAAACACCTTATGACTCCAATCCTTAGAAGTCAACTACCAAAAATATAAAGCATACAAACAATATATCCTTTTACACCTTATTTCTCCAAATTAATTAAACCATGCTCAAGGAATAATAGATTCTAAGCAAATCTCACTCACAATCAAGCCAAAAATCTCAACCACACACTATCAACCTTATATCTCCAAAGAAGCATTTAACCTCAAAAATAATTTTAAATAAATCTGCCCAACCACTTCTTTAATAAAATGCAGATTTTATTTAAAAAACCTTACCAAAAAAATGCTTCCAAAAATCGCAGGTCAACAGTGCCTCCAAAAAAATCGGAGCGCAAAAACTCTTCTCACACTCCACATCGGGAGTCGAACACTTGACCTCCCTTCAAGCGCCTTTGCAGAACAGTCGTTGCCACTAGGCCAATGGTGCTAGCTTGAAGGCTAGCAAGAGTCTCCTTCTCCTTAACCCTTTGGCGGTGGATAAACGTGGCAAAAAAATGATAGCTATAGCTTTTACTTCCCAACCTTTGTGCAATACGAATTTCTTTAACTCCATTTGCTTTGGACTATAGGTTATGGCTTATATAGCCAAACTTCCATGCTATGCACGACGTTGGCGGGAGGATAATTCAATCTTTTCAAATTAAAATTATTTTGGCACCTTCGAAACAACTTAAGGGTTTATGAAACCCTTTTGATTATTTAAAAAATAATCAAAGATATTTTAGACCTTAGACCTTAGGTGAAGAACCCATTAAATTATTAAAATAATTTAATCACTAAATCAAATAAATAATTAATTAAAAAACCTTAAAAAGGTTTTATTAATTAAGTTATTTAATTAATAAGTGTCTCCAGCCTTTGCATTAATCCGAGAGTGGTTTTGAGAAAAACCCTTAATGCATCCACCTGGTTTTAATAAAACCCCTTAAACCTGCCATGGTTTTGATAAAAATCTTTTCATCTGCCACATGGAATCTCTCCGAAATCTTCTAGAAAATATTTTTTGGAATCTTCAACCTTTGAAGCCAATAAATCCTCTTGACATTAATGCCAGTTCCTTTTGAAATCAATGACAACTCATAGACAAGAAGCTAGGATCTCAAACCCAAAATTGCCAACAGTTCGATGAATACTTAATTGATGATGATACACAAGAGGTTGAAGCCATTAATTAAATTTTTATGTATCAACCATTTCCTAAATATCAAAAAATACCAGAATTAGAAGATATAACATATGAAGAAGCAAAATTGCCAAAAGTTCAACAAGAAACATAATATAATAGAAATAAATTCATAAATCAATGTTCAGATTCTGATAATTACTGTGAAAATGCATCTACTTCTTATATTGAACAATCTAATTCTGATATAGAATTTGAGATCAGTGAATTCTCTGGTGTAGAGGAATTGCCAAAAAAGGAAGTAACTAAGATAGATATTAAGGCATTAATTATTTTTAAAAAGAATATCCAATTGACTTAGAGGAATTCATTTACATTTCATAAATATCTAGTTGCCTTCAAAATACAACAAGCTCAAATTAAAAATTTGTGTTCGATTACAGTTCAGTCTTATGTCCAATCAGAGTAGCAATCGATGGTAAAATGGATTTTAAAAAGGTTACTACTTTTATTGACACATGTGCAAATAGTAACTTTGTAGCTGGTAATCTTCTTCACAATTGGGTAGAATCTACAAGGTCCTATCAAGTTTCTACAATGAATGATTAAGTACAAATAAAATATTTTGCATTTGATGTCCCATTGCAGATTGGTAATAAGATTGTTTACACAAATTTTGTTTAAATGAATGATGGAGGATATGATGTAGGTTTGGGCAGTCCATTTTTGGATCAATTTGGCCCTTATACCATAGCAAGCCATTGCTTGGTACTTAGCATTGAAAATGAAAAATCACAGTCCCCAAGATTCCAAATATCTTCCATGCTAAAAAAAATCTCAAAGCTGAGTAGACAAATCCTAGAATTGAATATATTATTGTAAATGAAGCAAAATTGAAGAAATCAAAATTCCAACAAAAAATAGTCCAAGACTGTTCCTAAATATTTCTTACCATCAATCCTACAATAATAGTGGATTTGGAACAATTAGTGAAGAATTTTGTGTAGAAAATCCACTTGATAAATGGTCTTTGGATTCACCACAAGCTATGATGCCAACCATTCATGATATTCCTATTCAAGGGAAAAGATTATTTTAAGCAAACAAGATGATGAAAAAAATAGGAAATATACTGCAAAAATGTTCTATTCAACATTTATTATCAGGAAACACTCAGAATTAAAAAGAGGTAAAGCTAAAATGGTTATAAATACTTTGTGTACAATCAACTAAATCCCACCAAAGTGCTCTTCTCAGGAGTATTTTTGATCCTGCTCTCACTGCTAGCCTCTGTCATATGTAAGAAGTTTTCTCACATACAACCACTGGTACCAGTCCTCACTAGTTAGGAAGCGGCCTAATATTAACATTGCTTGTTCATCTCGCCAGGTTGGGGGTGGGATGATGTCCAACCAGTTTCACCTGGGCCAGTTGTTGGTTGGAGTGATGTGGGTACTGAAGGCCTTAATCACGATGTAGAGAGGTGGATTCCCATCCCATAATCACTAGCAATTTATGCAGGACAACACGCCAGGGCACATTACTTCATATGATATGCTTTATTTGATGTAATGATCATCAATGATCATGATTGGTAAACTTGTATTTTGTTGGTGGTTTTGTTTACTAACCCTTGTCAATGAGGGTTAGTTTGATTCTCCATGGGGTGTGTTAACCCACCCACTTTTTTTTTATTGTAAAGGCTTTTATCTTAATTTAATATAAATTTGCTTTTTTCATCAAAAAAATGGTTATAAATTACATTCCATTGAATGTCATCACACAAGATATTAAATGGCCCCTGCGTCATAAAAATAATTGATAGAAAAAGTTGGTTCAGGTAAAATATTTTTAAAATTTAATTATATCTCTGGCTATCACCAAATTAAAATAGCAGATAAATATATCTACAAAATAACTTTTTCAATACCATTGGATTTTTTTGAATGGTTAGTAATGTCATTCGGATTAAAAAATAAACCAACCCAATTTTAGATGAGAATGGATAAGATTTTTCTCCCTATGATGAATTCATTGCAAACTACATTGATGATTTTATGGTTTATTCTCAAACATTAGCAAAATATCAAGTCCATATACAAACATTCAAAGATTTGATAATAAAACATGGAATAGGCCTTTCTAGTGATAGGAAATTTTTTTAGATTGCCAAATCAAAAATTGAATTTTTAGGTGTCATTTTGAAATATGGGAAAATTATGATGCAACCACATGTGTTGGAAAAGGTAAAAGCATTTCTAGATAAATTTCTCAATAAAGAGCAAGCACAAAGATTTTTGGGATGTTTGAATTATTTGCATGATTATATCCCAAATCTTTCCAAAATTACAAAACCTATCAGAGAAGCAACCAAAGGAGAAAAATTCAATTGGTCTCCAAATGCTACAAAGGCTGTAAAATAATTAAAAGTTTACTACTCAGATTTGCCACCTTTGGAACCATATTTTGAAGGTCCCTATATTATTCAAACTAATGCAAGTGAAGAAATTTAGGCCTGTATCCTTTTTGTAAAATGGGGTAATGCAAAAAAAATTGTTGCATATAAATGAAGAAATCCTTACTATTATTAAAGGAGTTGAAAAATTCAAGACAATTCTTCTTTTTGAACAATTTTTAATTAGAACTGACAACAAGAACTTTAAATGGTTTATGAGAAAATATTTCAGCTCAACTTTGCAAGGGAATATATGCTTGGTGGCAAGCAATCCTAACTCAGTATGAGTTCACTGTTGAATATGTTCCAAGAAAGGAAAATGCTCTCCCTGATGCATTAACCAGAGAAATGGCCTAAATTAAAATGTTTGGATCACCTTCATTCATATGGAGATATTGGTCACTAAATGGACCAAAAAATTGTCAGTATTACTATAGAAGAATAAGATAATATTGATGCTAATTAAATTACTTTTAATTATTTTTCATATCTTGATTTTATCTATAATTCTGTAGGTAGAATCAATATTTTGGTAAACTTAGTCTCTTGGAGTCTAGTTACAACAAGCATGGTTGAGCATGTTTTCTTGAGAGGAAAACTAGATGATATTATCCTTCTTAGATGACTGCAAGAACCAAGTGCATATTTCCAAGATTTCTTTGCTAATATTTACAAAAAATTATCTTGGCAAGAAATATTACAAAAAATCCAACAATAAGAACGTATTTGGATGAAGTCATGCAACCAATATTTCCTATAACCATAAGAAGTACATCAAAATATTCTACTATGCAAGACGCAAATATGCCTGATAGGCAACTCGAGGTCACTAACCTAGATGAACTCACTCCATGGTTACAAGAAGAAATTGTTAACTATTAGAAATGCAGGTAGTCACCCTAAGAAATATGCCAAATACATTACCATTATGGAAGAGGATCATATCAAATCCTACTTTGTACAAATCTTATCTTGTACAGTTATGTTAGTGGTAGACATTATCCCATGTGAAAGGGATAAGACTCCACTTACAACTTTCGTTATTATCTTCTATCATTGTAGATCTACTTTTAAGATGCTTTTAGATTTAATGTAGAAAATATTGGGATGCTTCCACTACCTTGTATGTATATAGAAATATGGGACTCAATACTCATTTTTATCATCAAGAAGTTTATTTGCTTATGCATTACATAACTCTTGGTGCTGACTTAGACTACACCCTGCCTGTGAGTAGGCAATTTTATCCAAATGTGGTTGTTAAGTAAAGTATCCTAAGGACAAGGCTTGGTTGTCCTCTGTCTACTAAATCTGGAGAAAAGCTTAACTTTAAGTCTGTAGGAGTTTGTTGTGAGGACATTCTAGAAGTTGGCATCGAAAGACTCACTCATGAGAGCCTTGCAGTTATTTGTCTGAATCCCTTAAGTCCAAATATGATTATCAGTGTGGAGAAAAGTAGGCTCAATTTATATTAGTGTGAAGAAAAGTAGGCTCACTTGACCTATCTCCAAATCGATACATCCATATATACCCTTTGTATTTTTAAAGACTCTTTGTACCCCTAACTTAACACTTGAAAGTTGGCTTACACTTAAAATATTGCTTGAGCTAGAATATTCTATCAAACAAAATAGTCACATTCTTTAAAACGGTTAAATTAGGCCACTTGTATAGGCGTCTCTAGTGCCACAGAATATTGCAAAATATTACATATCATTATGATAGGGTCCCCACATTAGGAAGGGGGTTATTGCATAATAGTGTTAGGATGGTGTCTTAGCATACCCTTCCCCTTCAAAAATATTTATCCTCAAAGTTGAAGATGAAGAAATTGTTGTTGGAGCTATTGAAGGGACTACCATGTGGCATATTCAAGTCGTAATCCTCGTTATTTCATAAGATCATCAATAATGACATTGTGGAAAAGAGTGTGCAATATCCTATTCAAAATTATTTTAGGCTTGCGAATTATGGATACTTCTTCATCCAATGCTGGGATTGAAAAGGCACCTTTTTGCCAACAACCTTATTTAGGGAGGAGACATGAAAGACTGAATAGATACTAGAAGTGTCCAAAATGACCAATTTGCATATTGTAGAACCGATTTGTTGTAACAGTTGGTAGGGACCATAGTATTTGGTTGCAAGTTTCTAGCATCCACGAAGCTAGATAGACGATTTTTTGTAAGGTTGTAGTAGGATAAAAACCATGTCCCCCATTTCAAAGTTACACTTAGAATGATTTTGATAAACTTGCTTATGCATACAATTTTGGGCTAATTCAAGATTTACCTTAAGTTGTTGGAGGATGATAACATGCTGGTTGAGAGTAGAATCGATAGCTTGAACCTTGGAGCTTCTTGGAATATAGGAGGGTGTTGGTGGAGGAAGATTATATATTGCCTCAAATGGGGTAACCTTGGTAGTGGTTTGGTATGATGTATTATATGACCATTCAGCCCAAGAAAGCCATTTAACTCATTGTGTAGGATGTTTTGATGCAAAGCAACAAAGGTAGATTTCCAAATTTTTTTTAACAATTTTAGTTTGGCCATTAATTTGAGGGTGATAGGCCAAACACATTTTGAGTTGAGTGTCTTGCAACTTACATAGTTCCTACTAAAAGTTACTATTAAAATTAGGGTCCCTATTTGACACAATAGATTTGGGTATTCCATGAAGGCAAAATATGGAGTCTAAAATGATTTGGGCAACTATGGAGGCTCTGTAGGGATGGGATAAGGAATAGAAATAAGCATACTATATGAGAAAATTCATTACCCCCAAAATAATTTATTTTCCTTCCAACTTGGGTAACCCT
The DNA here is from genome assembly GCA_028583015.1 of Wollemia nobilis. Classification (NCBI taxonomy): domain Eukaryota; kingdom Viridiplantae; phylum Streptophyta; class Pinopsida; order Araucariales; family Araucariaceae; genus Wollemia; species Wollemia nobilis. The sequence continues at coordinate 10,955,236 of JAQPPZ010001772.1, read as the reverse complement.
TCAATGAAATTCATAAAATATTTTTCCACACTTGATCCAAAATCGGTAATGGTTGAAGGGTTCTAGGGGAACACATGGTTTCACCTTTCATTCTTTGGTACCTATCACATTTTGTCATAAAATTTTGAATATCCCTTTTCATTCTCTTCTAAAAGAAAGTATGCTTGGTATTTTCATAGGTCTTAAATTTTTTTGGATATCAGTAATGAATGTAATAAGAGAAGCACCTATTTCATTATATTAGAAATGAATATTTATACAAGCATTCTTGGGTAGTCCAAGGGATGTACCTTTACACTCATTAATTATTAATATTTAATCAAATATATTAGGTCTTCAAATAACAAGAGAGGAAGCTCTGAAAGTTTTCAAACTTTCCACGATCCAAAGATTTGGTGAAAACATCAGAAACTTGCTCCTTCGTGGAAACTGGAGCTGAATATTGTGCAATGAAACATGATCATGTATGAAGCGCACTTGTATCTCAATGTTTTTGGTGTGCTCATGAAAAATAGGATTGTGAACCAGTTTCAAAACACCCTGATTATCATAGTGCAAAACTATAGGTTGACTCTGTGGAATCCCAATATGTGTCAAAATGTGACGTAACCATACTGCCTCACAAACAGTATCTACAATAAGACGATACTCTGACTCTATGGTAGAATTTGATGTGATACTCTATTTCTTGCTACCCTAAGAAATCGGTTCATATCCAAGAAAGAATACATATCCTGTTATCGATATCCTATCATCCAAGGATCCTCCATAATTAGCATTCGTGTATCTAGTCAAGAAGAATTTATCGTTCTTTTATACTGTAGGCCATAACTATTAGTACCACAAATATATCTCAACACATGCTTGGCCACTACCCAATGAGCTTTCTTAGGTTCATGCATAAACCTATATAGATAACTATGAAGAGCTATCAAGGCGAGACAAATGTAGACCAGGTTCAATTGGCGTGGGCATAGGTTGGCATTCTGTCATTTTGAATATCTCCAAAAAAGTCTTGGTGTATTTTATCTAAGAAAAAAATATTCGATCCTACATCTGCTAGACCTCCAATCCAATGTAATAGTGAAGTAAACCAAGATCAGTCATGTCGAATGATTTTTTGAGATCATCCTTGCAAGATAAAATAAAATCTTCAACACTCCTCGTGATGACCAAATCATCGATATAAATTACAACAATGGTTGTCTCCCCCCTTGTTGTAGAAGGTAGAGATTAGGATTATACAAAATCCTAACAAAGCCATGTTGTAAGAGGTGTTCATAAATTTTGATTACTAGGCTCTTGGAGCCTGTTTCAAACCATATAGAGACTTGAGCAATATACACACTTTTTCTTTACCTAGATCAATGAAAAATCTCTCAGGTTGCTTCATGTAGACTTTTTCTACTAAGTCTCCATTTAAGAATGTGCTCTTGACATCCATCCGATGTACCTTCCAACCAAACTATGCTGCCATTACAAAAACAATACGAATGGTCTTGATCTTGGTTATAGGTGCAAATATCTCTTCATAGTCAATGTCTTCCTCCTATGCATACCCTTTTGCAACTAAACAAGTCTTGTGTTTATTTAGTGTTTTGTCAACTTTATAATTTGTTTTTGTTGTAAATGTGAACAGGGATTCACATAACTAGGCTTAGAAAGATCCCTTTCCTAAGCCTAAGTGTGAACACACCCTACATTTGTCGGCAATTTTCTGTCGGCAAATTCTCGTACCTTCTCTCCTAATATCCCTCCTAACGTCTTCCTATTTTCCCTCCTCCTTATCTCTCCGTGAATTCTTCTTTCCCCTTATCCCTCCAACTTCCTTATCCCTCCGCGCCTTTCTTTCCCCTATCTTCTCCCTCCTTATCTCCTATTTCCCCTTATCTCTCCTTTGCCGACTTTCCTCCTATTCCCTTTCTATATATTATGCAATTTGAATATATTGTAAGGTTGAATGCTTCAATTGCTAATAAAGTTGATAATTTTTATTCTTGCATTTTTCTGTTAGTGTGACTGGTCGGGTTCAATATCTGGTATCAGAGCCAGACTTCGTCGACTGTCGAGCACGGTTCCCGAGGCGAAGTGAGGTCAGCGCGGGCACGGTTCTCGAGGCACGACCAGGCACGCATCCCGAAGCAGTTCACAGTAGGGCTCGGATCTCGAGGCGGATCGCGAGCAGGCTCGGGCACGCATCCCGAGGCACGAGGTGCAACACGCAGTCGAGACGGCTGAGCGAGCAGAGGAGCTGGCAAAGACATTTGGCCGCATCTGATTGGCTGATAAGGTGACGTGGCAACAGCATTTGATTGGCTAAAATTCTGCCAAGTGGCAGACGGAGTTTGGCCCACGTGGCAAGCATCGTTTTGTTTGGTCGGCGACGGCGGCAAAGTTTTGGTCGCAAATCGACCGCCCGAAGGCCGTCGAAATATAATACACGACGCGAGGGTTAAAAACCCTCATTGCACGCTCGCGTCGTGCATGTGGGATTTATCCCACAGTTTTTTAAAAAAAAAATCGCCCGTCGGTGATTACAAAGCGGACGGGGCTTAGTTTATTTCCCGTCCGCGGCTGTGGTGCAGCGGACAGAGCTGTCCGCTTGGTGCGTGGAGGTACGCGGGTCGATTCCCGCCCGCTCCACGAAAACAAATTTAAAAAAAAAAAAAAACGTGCCCGTTTTTTGGTTTATAACCCTGCACCCTCCGTTCACTTCACGTCCGCCCGCTTGGCGAGTTGGATCGTGGGTCCGTTTGCTGCGAGGAGGTGCACGGGTCAAATCCCGCGAGCGCCACAATTTTTTTTTTTTAAAATTTTTTTGCCGTCGGGAAAATAAAAAGGCAGTAGCCCTTGTTAGTCTCCATCGGTGTGTTTGGCACAGTGGCTAAAGGTGCCCGCGTGACAAGGAGGTCGCGGGTTCGAGTGCGACGAAAAGGTAATTTTTTTTAATGTTTTGTTTTTTAAAGTTTTTTGAATTTATTTAATAATTTCTATATTATTTATTTTTTAAATTTATCTTTTTTAAATAAATTTGTTTTTTAAAAAAGGATAATTTAAAAAATAAAAAAGGATTATTAAATTTATTTAAAAACTTTAGAAAGCATTAAAGAGAATTTGTGAAAGGAGGATTAATGTGCTTGTGAAAATGGTAGATGTTCCGATCTGAAGGAAGTTATCATGCTCTTATCTCTCTTTTGAAGAGAGAATCGCCGGAATCCTTTGATGAAAGGGTTCGCCGAACTAGTCTGCACACTGTGTTGAGTCAGTTGGAGAATCAGGTAATTTCTCACCTGAGAAAGCCAGATTCAGGATACGAGGCCGATTCCGAAGACAATATCTTCGGACAGAGAATCGAAGAATCCGATACTGTGCAATTTGTTTCGGATGTTCAAACTGGTGCCAGTTGTACACCGGGTGTACCAACAGATGAAGTGAGTGTGGGATATACACCACGCTCTCCTGAGCCTGATCCTGACCCAGCGAAAGAAGAAGAGGAAGAGGAAGAAGAAGAAGAAGAAGAAGAAGAAGACGACGAAGCAAGACGACGAGATCCGGTGGAAGTGAAATCCGAGATTGTCATCATTAGCGACGGTTCGAAGGAGAACATAGATGCACTAAGAAGGCGAGATTTGATTTAAATTATTAAATCATATTGTACTGCTTTGTATTTCCAATTTGCCTCAATAAAAGTACTTGTGTGCTTTGAATAAAAGTTTTTTTATTAGCAATGGCTGCAAACACAAGTCTACCTATCCCCGAATTTAATGGTAGTGACTATGAATACTGGTCAATAAAAATGAAGACTTTGTTGATAGGAAAAGGTCTTTGGGATGTAGTTGAGGAAGGTTATACAGAACCAACTGTTGCTGAATGGGCAGCATTTTCAAATGCTGATAAAAAGACAAGAAAAGAAGCACAAAAGAATAATGCTTTTGCTTTATATCACATTCATGTTGCTTTAGACAAAACTATCTTTCCTAGGGTTGCATCATATGTCATTGCACAAGATGCATGGAATGCCTTAAAAGAGAGCTATAGAGGCAGTGACCAGGTAAAGCAGGTAAAACTGCAAACCTTGAAACGAGATTTTGAGAATCTCAAGATGCAGGAGAATGAAAGAGTCGGTGATTACTGTGTGAGAGTGAAAGCAGTAGTCGACAAAATGGTCACACTAGGAGAGGATATCAAACCAGAGATGATGGTGAAGAAAGTGTTGAGAACACTTCTTCCAAAATGGAATTCTGTAGCAATAATTATTGAAGAATCAAAAGACTTATCCACATTGTCTTTTGATGCATTAACTGGATCACTTCTCTCACATGAAGAGAGGTTGCAGGAAACTCCTTCCACCAGTTATGGAGGAGATGACAAAGCTTTTGCCACACATGAAGGCGAGAGGTAGAGGCCGAGGCGAGAGGTCAACAGAGAGGCGGAGGCGGGAACAATCAAAGAGGGGGAACTCCTAACGGAGGAGGTTCATCCAATAGAGGTGGAAACCGAGAATAGAGGAGGACAACGACAATACAGAGGGAAACAATCTGGAAAAGGAAAAGGAGGAGACAAATCAAAACAAGTTTGCTACAATTGTGGCAAACCTGGCCATTATGCTCGTGATTGTTGGTCAAAGACTTCACAAGGAAGCAGCAGCAACCAGAGCAATAGTCAGTTTGGGAATTTTGGAGAAGAGGAAGAGTCTTCAAATCTCTTTCTCTCTTATGGCCAGACAGAGCAAAATTTGAATGATACATGGATTTTGGACACAGGGTGTTCAAATCACATGAGTGGCAAAGAAGAACTCTTTGCTAAGATAGACTCCTCATACAAATCCAGCATCCGGTTGGGAGATGACAAGTCATTGGCAGTTGAAGGCATTGGAGCTATGGCGGTTCCAACAAAAGAAGGCATAAAACATGTAAGTGATATCTATTACACTCCTCATCTTCAACACAATCTGTTAAGTGTTGGTCAAATGCTTGAAAAGAATTATAAGTTGATTTTTGATGAGGGTAAATGCACCATATTTGACAAAAACAATAGTAATAGAATCATTACACAAGTGCCAATGTCAAAAAATAGATTATTTCCTTTGAAGTTTGGCCAGCCAGGAGGAAATAAATTAGCAAATGTAGCTATTACCAATCCAAGTGTCCTGTGGCACTTGAGATATGGTCACTTGAATTCTGCAAGTTTGAAATTGCTAACTTCACAAGCAATGGTGATTGGACTTCCCAAAGTTCAAGATAGTAAGGAAGTCTGTGAAGGGTGTGCCTTGGGCAAGCATGCCAGATCGAAATTTCCTCGTGGACAAGCATGGAGGGCCAACTATCCTCTTCAGTTAGTACATTCAGACATCTGTGGTCCGATGCAGACCAAGAGTCTAGGTAATCACTCTTACTTCCTACTTTTCATTGATGATTGCACAAGAATGTGTTGGATATACTTTTTGAAGCATAAGGATGAAGCATTTGCATGCTTTGTTGATTTTAAAGCAAAAGTTGAAAGTGAGAGTGGATATTCAATAAAATGTCTTAGATCAGATAGAGGAGGAGAATACTCCTCTAATCAGTTTTGAATTTTTGTAAACATCATGGCATCAAGAGGCGGTTCACAGCTGCCTACACTCCTCAACGAGAATGGTGTAGCGAGAAAGAAAGAATCGCACCATTGTGGAGATGGCGAGATCAATGCTTCAGACAAAGCATTTGAGTAATGCATATTGGGGAGATGCAACAAGGACTAGTGTTCACATCTTGAACAGAAGTCCTACTTCGAGTTTGAAAGGGAAGACACCTTATCAAGCCTGGTATGGTAAGAAACCAAATGTGAAGTATTTCAGAGTATTTGGTTCATTGGCATATGCTCACATTCTTGATGAGCTGAGAAAGAAGTTGGATCCAAAGAGTCAGGCTTGCATTTTTGTAGGATATTGTGAAAACACAAAGGGTTATAGACTCTACAATCCTACAACTCGAAAGATTGTGGTGTCAAGGGATGTGATTTTTGATGAAGGGGGAGAGTGGGGTAAGCCCCAAATATTCAGTGATGTTGAAGCCACTGAAGTTGTTGCTCAGCAGGTGCAACCACAGCTACCACAGAAAGGAAAGCAGTCTCCACCCACACATCCACCAAGTCCATCTTCAGATTCAACTGCTTCTCCAAGTCCTTCTCCGCAGCGATCAGTTAGTTCCTCACCAATGGATATTGATGCTCCATCCAAAGGTAAGAGAACTTTACAATATCATCCATCCTCTCAAATGTTGGATAAGAATTTTTCAAGAAGATATACTAGAAGTCAAGCTAGTGAAATGGAATCTGTTTTACATAGATTAGAAAGTATGCACTTGTATGGTGATGATGAATCACAACAAGAACCCAGAGGAGATCAAGTTAACTATGCATTGTTAACTAGTGCACAGCTTGAACCTTCTAGTTTTGAGAAGGCATGTACTCGAGAAGATTTGGCAAGATGCCATGGAAGAGGAGATAACCTCTATAAAAAACAACGACACTTGGGAGCTCGTGAAGCTTCCTAAAGGAAAGAAATGTGTTGGTTGTAAATGGATCTTTAAGACCAAGTTTAATGCTGATGGAAGCATTGAGAAGCATAAGGCAAGGTTAGTGGCAAAGGGTTTTACTCAGAAGTATGGAATAGATTATGAAGAGACATTTGCTCCTGTAGCCAGACGAGGAGACAATCGAAACAGTTCTTGCCTTAGCTGCACATAAAGGATGGAAAGTCCAACACATGGATGTGAAGAGTGCATTTCTCAACGGTTACTTGACAGAAGAAGTGTATGTTGAGCAGCCACAGGGATTTGAAGTACAAGGTAAGGAACACCTTGTTTACAGATTGAATAAGGCACTCTATGGCCTCAAGCAGGCACCTAGAGCTTGGTACTCACGCATTGATGGGTACTTCAAAGAATATGGGTTCACAAGAAGCAAAAATGAACCCACACTTTACTACCTCAAGCAAGGTAAAGACATTCTCATAGTTTGTTTGTATGTGGATGATCTCATTTTTATGGGTAGTAATGGAAAAATGAATAGGGAGTTCAAACACTCCATGATGACGCAGTTTGAGATGAAGGATCTTGGACTAATGCACTACTATCTGGGAATGGAAGTTCATCAGTCAGATACGAGGATCTTCATCTGTCAACATAAGTATGCTCAGGACATGATCAAGAAGTTTACTATGGAGCATTGCAAACCGGTTGCAACTCCGAGTTGGACATGGGATCCAATTAAGCAAAGATGATGGAGCACGAGAAAGTTGATGTGACCACTTTCGAAGCATGGTTGGGAGTTTGATGTTTCTCGCCAACACCAGACCAGATATTCAGTATGTTGTATCTCTTGTTTCTAGATTTATGTCTAACCCCTCAGAGCTGCATTTGAAGGCAGCTAAAAGAATTTTGAGATATGTGAAGGGTACATTGGATTTTGGAATCCAGTACCGTCAATGTAACACTATCAAGCTTGTAGGCTTCAGTGATAGTGATTGGGGTAGCAATATTGATGACAGAAAGTCAACATCAGGAAATTGTTTTAGTCTTGGATCGGGACTAATAACTTGGAGTTCAAAAAAGGAGACAGTAGTAGCGCTATCTTCAACGAAGCGAGTATATAGCGGTTACTTATGCTAGTACTCAAGCCTTGTGGTTAAGGAAAGTCTTGGAAGAGATTGGAGAACAGCAAAGTGGTCCAACCGAGAATCTCTGCGACAACATCGGTGCCATCCGGTTGGCATATAATCCGGTCCACCATAGCGAGAACCAAGCATTTTGATATGAAGTATCACTTCATCGGAGATATGGTGGAACAAGAAATTGTTGAGCTTCAATCTTGTCACACTTTGGAGAACATCGCGACATCTTCACCAAAGCGATGACAAAAGCTCAATTTGTAAAGCCGAGAGACTGTGTAGTCAGTTCTCTCAACTTTAAGGGGGAGAATGTTGTAAATGTGAACAGGGATTCACATAACTAGGCTTAGAAAGATCCCTTTCCTAAGCCTAAGTGTGAACACACCCTACATTTGTCGGCAATTTTTTGTCGGCAAATTCTCGTACCTTCTCTCCTAATATCCCTCCTAACGTCTTCCTATTTTCCCTCCTCCTTATCCCTCCGTGAATTCTTCTTTCCCCTTATCCCTCCAACTTCCTTATCCCTCCGCGCCTTTCTTTCCCCTATCTTCTCCCTCCTTATCTCCTATTTCCCCTTATCTCTCCTTTGCCGACTTTCCTCCTATTCCCTTTCTATATATTATGCAGTTTGAATATATTGTAAGGTTGAATGCTTCAATTGCTAATAAAGTTGTTAATTTTTATTGGTCCTGCATTTTTCTGTTAGTGTGACTGGTCGGGTTTCCATAGTTTTAAACACCCATTTGCATCCTATGGCCTTCTTCCCTGGTGGAAGATCAACTAGCTCCCATGTGCCATTCTTTATTAATGAATTATACTCAGTCTCCATGGCTGACTTCCAATGTGATAGTTCTGTTAGATTTACTACAGTAATTCTTATTATTACTTTATTTATGTTGATAGGGTAGTTAGTTAACTACCTAGATTAGTTACACTATTGTTAGCGTACTAATATTTGGTCTATTTAATTTTTTATTTACAGACCTAAGTTGTTGATTAGATCCTACGTTTATGAGCTAATCTGAGCTCTCACTGTACTATTTAAGCTGGTTCTAATCAATAGAAAGACTGTTCAGTTTATTTCACATGGCATCAGAGCCAAAAGGGTGAGAGAGAGAGGAGGCGGACGCTGGTTATTTTCTTGGAGAAAGTTTTTTTGCAGGAAGTGGAAGGCTTCAGTTTTTTTTTCCAATGTTGGTCTGGAAAATTTTTATTTCCCAGCGCTGGTCTGTGTGTTTTTTTTCTGAACGTGCAATTTAAAAAAAAAAAATAGACCTCTTGTGCATGTTTTCCCAGCACCGGTCTAGATTTTTTTTTCCAAGCACCACCCTCTGCGAGATTTTTACAAAAAAAAAAAATTTCGTGACATGATTTTTTAATCACGCTGCCCCCCCCCTCGCGATTTATTTATTTTAATCACGCCATGCACATGATTGATTTAAAAAAAATATATAATTTTTTTTTGCCACTGCTTCATATAAGCATGGCTTATTTGCCTTAGATGCTATCTCTACTCCACATGTTGCCATGACGGTCTCTACAAAGGAGGCAACTTCCCTATGGCACAAGAGATATGGACATTTGAGTTCTGGTTACTTACTTGAGTTAAGTAAGTATGAAATAGTAAAATGTCTTCCTTCCATTTCTACCACTTTACCAGTTTGCTCTAACTGCTTGGCAGGAAAGCAGCATAGAGTGCCTTTTGAAAGAAGCTCTACAAGAGCAAAGAAACCTCTGGAGTTGATTCACACTGATCTGTGCGGTCCCTTAACTCCCAATAGTTGTGGGGGTAAGAGGTATTTTTAGTTATTCGTAGATGATTACTCATGAAATATGTGGGTATTCTTTCTTCAACTGAAATCTAAAGCATTTGGCTTCTTTCAGCAATTCAAGAAATCTATTGAAAAGGAGTCAGGGACTTCTATAAAGACCATCCGCTCAGATCGAGGGGGGGAATTCACCTCTAAATAATTCTTTGAGTTCTTGAAAGAAAATGGGATCACACGATAGTTAACTACTGCTTATACTCCTCAACAAAATGGAGTTGATGAAAGGAGGAATCGTTCCATCATGGAAATGGTTTGTTGCATGCTCACAAGAGCTAGGATTGAGCAACTATATTGGGCAGAAGCTATCACCACAACAGTATATCTGTTGTATAGGGAACCCAAAAATGCCCTACAAGGAATGACTCCATAGGAAGCATGGAGTGGTAGGAAACCCTCCATTTCTCATCTACGCATTTTTGGATGTAAAGCTTTCATGCACATACCAAAAGAGAAAAGGAAGAAGCTAGATGTGAAGACACTGAAGTGTATTCTTCTTGGGTATGATGAGCACTCTAAGGGTTATCATTTGATTTATCCCTTAACCAAGAATATACACATCAGTAGAGATGTAGTTTTTGATGAGGCTTTCACATCAGAACCCACATCAGATGTATACCTAGACCTTGTGGAACCTAAGGTTGATAAATCTCCTTCCTCAAAAGTTGGAGGTCTGTCTTCATATTATTCAACACCTCAGAAGAATAATCCAAAGTGGTATACAAATACAATCAAATACTCTAAGCTATCCACTCCACCATATTTGACATTGGATAGGCCTCGTACTCGCAGCATGGCTCGATAAGAGAAAGCTGCAATAGAGAATACTGGGGTTGATGAGCTGTGTCAATATTTTGAGGAACTTTCTGTAGATCCAGAGAGATACAAAAGATATGGATATTGATAGTGACAGGGTATTTATGTCTTCCATAGACGATCTTGAACCCGCATCAGTGCAAGTTGCTCTTGGAGAGCCTTAGTGGAAGGTTGCTATGGATGCAGAGTATAAGTCTTTGATGAAAAACAAAACTTGGAAGCTTGTCGATCTGCCATATGAAAAGAAGCCTATAGGTTGCAAATGGGTGTATAAAGTGAAGTATAAGGTAGATGGTACAATAGGTAAGCATAAGGCCCGACTTGTTGCAAAGGACTATGCTCAAAGAGAAGGCATTGACTATGAGGAAACTTTTGCACCTACTGCTCGGATGACAACCATTCGAGTTCTTTGTGCTATGGTAGCACAATATGGGTGGAAATTACACCAAATGGATGTCAAGAGTGCTTTTCTAAATGGTGATCTCCAAGAAGAAGTCTAAATGACTCAATCGTAAGGATTTGAAGTGGAAGGCCAACAACAGATAGTTTGCAGAATGGTAAAATCCTTATATGGTTTGAAACAAGCTCCTCGGGCTTGGTATATAAAAATGGATCATCACCTTTTGTAGTATGGTTTTAAGAGATGTCCGTCAGATGCAAACCTCTATTTTAAGAAACAGGGTTCTAAAATAGTGTTGCTTGTACTCTATGTTGATGATCTTCTCATTACAGGGAGTTCAGAAACAATGATTTCTACTATCAAAAGAGACTTGTGTCAATATTTTGAGATGTCAGATCTCGGACTTCTCCATTATTTTCTTGGTCTAGAAGTCAGCCAGAAGGAGCACTCCATCAAAGTGTCTCAAAAAAAATATGCCAAGACCCTATTGGAAAAATATCGCATGACTGATTGCAAGCCAATGTCTACTCCGATGGAAATAGGAATTTAGTTATCACGATATGATGATTCACCTCAGGTAGATGGTACTCTCTATCGCCAGTTGATTGGGAGTCTCATATATCTGACCAACACTAGGCCAAATATCATTTTTTCTATCAACTATCTTTCGAGGTTCATGCAAGAGCCTAAGACTACACACTGGAATGCAGCAAAGAACGTTCTTCACTATGTCCATGGTACAATGGAATATGGCCTAGAATATAAGAGGAACAACAAATTCTTCTTATAGGGATACAAAGACTTCGACTATGCCGAATCTTATGATGACCGTAAATCAACTTCAGGATATTTGTTTCATCTTGGATCTGGTCCTGTCTCTTGGCACAACAAGAAGCAATAGGTGGTTGCTATTTCATCAACAAAGGCAAAATATCACGTCGCACGTGAAGCTGTGTGCGAAGTGATATGGTTGCATCGCATCCTCACAAGTATGGGTCTTCCATCAAAATCTCCAATACACTTGTTTTGCGACAACATGGGTGTTTTGAATCTTGTCAAGAATCCAGTACATCATGAAAGAACCAAGCACATTGACACACAATGTCACTTCATTCGAGATGAAGTTCCAAGGCACCGAATTTAGCTTCAGCACATTCCCACCAAAGCTCAAGTTGCAAACATTTTCACTAAGGCACTTGCACGTGTCAAATTTGTTGTTTCATAGCTCTCTTTGTATTACCAACTGATGTAATCAGGGGGGATATTAGTAGTTCTTCAATTACATAAATAATGTAATAAGGGGGGATGTTAGATTTACTACAATAATTCTTATTATTACTTTATTTATATTGATAGGGTAGTTAGTTAACTACCTAGATTAGTTATGCTATTGTTAGCGTACTAATATTTGGTCTATTTAATTTTTTATTTATAGACCTAAGTTGTTGATTAGATCCTACGTTTACGAGCTAATATGAGCTCTCACTGTACTATTAAGCTGGTTCTAATCAATAGAAAGACTGTTTAGTTTATTTCACAAGCTCAAGAGCTTCAAAAACCATTTTAGGTTTAGGGCTATTCACCATGGTGCTCATCAATGCCAAATTCACTTCCTCATGAGCCATGCTTTGTGTCCTTGGTTTGGAGGTAGAAGTGTTAGGTGGAGCACTTAGATGGGAATCCTGCAATTTCTTTTTGTACCATAATGGTTGAATCAAATTATTTGGAGGTAAAATCGCAACAAGAGTAGCTTCTCTACTATTATCTTCATCATCATGGATGATTCCCAAACCATTATCAGTATCATATGGTGCTGTAGGTGGACTGGTTGGGGATTCACTAGTTTCATAAAATATGACATCTCTACTAACATAAATATTTTGAGTAGTGGGATCCATGAGCCTATAGCCTTTAGATTCACTACTATACCCAAGAAGAATACACCTCAAGGACTTCTCTTCAATTTTATTTTGTTTCTCTTTGGGAATGTGCATGTAGGCAGTACAACCAAACACTTGAAGATAAGAGATGGATGGTTTCTCTCCTAACCATGCTTCTTGTGGAGTCATTCCCTGAAGAGCCTTTGTAGGTGCTCTGTTCAACAAATATACTATAGTTTTCACCACCTCAGCCCAAAATGTTGGACTCAATTATATATATTTCAACATTCTTCTTACCATTTCCATGATGGTACGATTTTGCCTTTCACAAACTCTATTTTTTATGGCGTGTATGATGTGGTCAACTACCGTCGAATCCCATTCTCCTTCAAGAATGCAGAAAATTTATTTGATGTGTACTCTCCCCCTTGATCTGAGTGGAGTACATGAATATGATGGCTAGTGGCATTCTCCACAAGAGATTTGAACTCCTTGAAATACTGAAAGGTTTCATCCTTCGATCTCAAGAAATACACCCACATTTTTTTGGAGTAGTCATCAACAAAAAGTAGGAAATATCTAAGGCCAGTGTGGCTAGCCTCTAGGGGTCTGTACAAATTGATGTGAATCACATCAAGAGATACTGCTAGCCTCAAATGAAATTTTGTGTTGTTTTCTTGCTATACAAGTAGAACAAATGTTATAAGGAAGAGCAAGGGATGGAAGACCATGTACCAAATCTTAATTTTGCAAGGTAATCAAGTAGTGGGGATTTATGTATCCATATCATCAGTGCCAAAGGGTAGTGACATCTGCAACACAAATAATGAGTACCTGATTTGTGGAAACCACATAATCAAGCAAGAACATCTTCCCAAATCCTGATGCTTGAGTGATGATATGAGAATCTCTAGGTTTATATTGAATGAGATAATATTTCTCTCTATCCACATAATCAAACTTCACTTGCAAGAGGTTCTTCATGAGTCCTGGCACATACAAGACCTTTATCTAAAAATTATGCTTTCCAAGCTGGATTTACACATCTCCCATTCCTTCAATGTCATAGGGTGTGTCATCCCCAAAATGTACCTGACCTAGATAATATTTTCATCCAACAAGACAAACCAATCCTTTCGGCCAGTCATGTTATTAGAAGCACCTAATTCAACATACCAAGTGGTAGTGGTGGATGGTTTCTCCTAATGAGCAAGAGCAAAATTCTCAGTCTCCTCATTGTCTTCAATATTAGCAAAATTCCCTTGTTTTTGTCTTTGTGGTATTTGTTGTTGCCACTCCCCATTGTTCTTAGGAGGTGGTCCTATTTGCTTTGTATTCTTGTTACTTGAATCTCCCTGAGTAAAATAATTGAACCAACATTCATGCAAGTCATGTCCCTTCTTACCACAAATCAAACAACTCTTCTACGACTTGTTGGGATTTTTTTGCCTTTTCCTTTCTAGTGGAACAACTTCTTGCACTTATGATTTGTCATAATGGCATGCTATTCTTCATTTGAGTTCTCATGGAATGCTTCCTCTTGTTGCAACATATTTACCAATTCTTCAAAATATGGCTTCTACTTCAAGATGTTCAAGGATGTCACAAAGGTGTGATACAACTTGAGGAGCACTCTTAGGATAATGGGTACAAGGAGCTTATCTTCCATAGTCTCTCCTAGTGCTTGCATGGAGGCACAGAGCATCGCTACTCGACAAAGAAATGACTCCAACTTCTCACCACCCTTCAACCTCAGAGTGTGCAATTGTCCTTAAATATGAAGAATTTGATTTTTGTTCTTTGATTCATACACTTGTTGCAACTTCTTCCATAATGTAGTAGAAGTCTTAGCATCTTGAATATGAGGTTGGACATCGTCCGAGATACCAAGTAAAAGGATCATACGAGCCTTACGGTTTTGTTGATCAAACACCTCTTGATATTTGCTAGTTGTCTGTGGACGTTGCTCAGTCCCAGTAATAATCTCCCATATATTTTTGAATTCAAGAATATCTTGAATAATTGTTTTCTAGGCCACATAATTGTCATCTTTGAGTACTTGAGAATCGAAAAGAATTTTTTTTGGAGTAGTTGATTGTGCCATCTTACTTGGGCATTTTTAAATTTTTTTTTTATGTATTTATTTTATGAGGTGATTTAAAAAAAACCTTATCAATACTTTCTCCTTTAAGGTAATTAATAAGGTAACTAAGGTTCTATTCCTTATTTATCCTTTATAAAGAACTTGAATTAGAATGCAATAATATTCAGCCTTGTTTTGATGATTATACAACTATCAACGTCGTTGCTTGCCAATGTTCTCAGTGTCACAATATCGATAACAACAATCCTGCACCAGTCCTGATTCAACCTCACCAACATACCTACATTGTAAGACTAATAGTCATAGAACAAATTGTCCTGATTATGATCCCATGTGGCATAGTATGAATTTGACGTGTTTATCAATGTAGTAGGAGCGGTCAATACATGGCAGCTATGTAGGCGAAGTTGCACTAGGGCGATGACTTATAGCAACCCGAATAGACTAGGGATAGTAATTTTTTATTTTTTATTTTTTTGGTAGAATAGATCGATAGCTTCATTTATGGAATTATCCTTGAGTTTCTTGCAGAATTTCGTGTATTGAATGTAGCTCTTGATACTGTCCCAATTGCTAGCACTCTCCACACACTTCTACAACTAGTGGGATATGTCCTCACGTTCCTAAAATGTGTTGGTTTGAAATGTTTACAAAAGGTTCCTATGTACTAAAGGCAAGAAGTGGTGGTCTTATAATCCACCTCAGGCACATCGAACGACTATGAGCAGAATTAGAACATCTCTATTTTAGGTCTCAACTAGATGTGTAACTTCCACTTCCACTGTGATAAAATCAAATGATGTTTTATGTTACTGAGAAGCCTGCATTGTTGGTTGGGCTCCAAATAATTTTTGGGCATTGGATGCACCAATCCTCACAAGTCTAATGGTAGACAAGGAAGATAATTTTTCCTACCTCGGTGCTCTGATACCATATCAGTAATGAATGTAATAAGAGAAGCACATATTTCATTATATTAGAAATGAATATTTATACAAGAATTTTTGGGTAGTCCAAGAGATGTACCTTTACACTCATTAATTATTCATATTTAATAAAACATTAAATAATGTATTATTCTAACACTGGAATGTCCAGTCGTTTGTGATGCATGCATTTCCTGCAAGATGAACTCTTGCATTTGTGAATTTTGGGGATAACAAGTCGATCATAATATCTCAAGTCTTGACCATCCCAAGTGCATCCAAGGCATAATTTGGGATATACATAGAGTTTGTTGATCAAAGTTTACAAACTGGAATCCTAGGTTGTTTCTTCTTTGAGATGATTGATCCATTAAGGGAGTGGTGTAAATATAGTATTTATCAAAATCTTCGATCCTCATATTTTTGGGATAGTGCATCGACCACTACATTATCCTTTCCTTTTTTATATGTGATTTCATAATCATAGCCCAACAATTTAGATACCCATATTTATTGTTTAGATGTAACGATCCTTTGTTCCAAGAAGTACTTAAGACTTTGATGACCGATTTTGATTGAAAAATAATGCCCGATGAGATGTGGCCTCTCATGATTAACAACATGTAAAATGGCTAGCATCTCCTTTTCATAAGTGGATTTACACAAATTCTAGTTCAAAAATGCTCTACTAGTGAAGGCCAATGGTCTTCCTTATTGCATTAAAATTGCCCCAATTCCATTGCCACAAGCATCACTTTCAAGTATAAAAATATTTAGAAAAATTAGGTATTGCTAACATCAGGGTGGTTTTCATAGCTTGCTTTAATTCCTTGAAAGCCTTCTCCATTGGTTTTGACCAAATAAAGGAATTCTTTCTCAACATGGTTGTTAAACGAGCTGCCATCATTCCATAATCCTACCAAAAAATATCCTACCATTAAAAAGTTGACACGAGAAGATTTGGATGTCAAAAGAGACCAAGGGCTATGTTACAATTATGATGAGTACTCCCTAGGACATAAATGTGTGCACCAAAAATTATACTTGATTGATGTGGATGAGGAAACAACTAGAAAATATTTAGAGGTGGAAGAGGATCATCATGAAGAGGAACACATAAAACAACCAGAGGTCTTAGATGAATCTCAACTAGAAATATTCGTTCATGCCTTGGCAAGTATATCAACTTTCTATATCATGAAGGTGATATGACACTTCAAAGGAAGAGTAATAAATCTCATCGACTCTTAGAGTACACATATCTTTATTGTCCCAAGGGTGGCAAAACAATGAAATTGTTATATAAATACTTGTAACTCTTTTGAAGTCATGATTGCCAATGAAGGAACATTACCTTGTAAAGAAAAGTGTCGAAATGTCAAGATACAAATAGGGGAATATAATCCTAAGGTAGATATGTTTGCCTTATCCCTAGGAGGATGTGCTATTTGCATTAGATGGATGTATCTTTTTGCATATTGAATCAAAGTTTTATTTAGGAGGTTGTCCCCTTGAAGAGGCCAGCGATTTTGTATTGTGATTTGTGAGATTAATATATATTTTTGCATTTCCATTTCATATTGCAATATTTTATTCTTTCATGAATTACTACTTTTATTGCAATATTTATGTAGATGTGCTTATTTTAATTAGAAGGTTCCTTACAAGTGATATCAAAGCTCTTTCTAGGGCCATGTTTCACTGTGACTACGACAATTCCTACCTTTCCATTTTTACTGAGGTATAAATTTTTAGTGTTTTTTATTTTTTTGGTTACTATCATAATAGAATTTTTTTTAGGGTGTCTAAAAACATCATCTGGATACCTAGTCCATTTTGATCGTCTTTTCGAGGTGATAGTTTTGATATAAAACATAATCATTGACAACACAGACATGAATATATACAAAGGTAATAGATGAAGGATAACTATGAGTAGATATTGCATTAGCTTCTACATGTATTATGTAATACATATGACACTTGTATTATATATATTGTCTGTGATCTTGTGCCGAACCTCTTCCAGAACAATTTCTGTGTAAATGTATCTGCTCTCTCTATGATATCTAGTTATAATATGATGCATAATCTATGGTTACATACTTACTCAATTGAATAAGGGAACCTATTTATCATTGAGGGTTGGTAGTTAAGTACCGCCCTATACACCTCACCTCTAATTGGATGATAACCACCCTACATTCACACTTACAACATAATTACATGCATTTCATCGTATAACTATATTTACATTACCAACTGTGAAATATAAAAAATATTTGTAATAAATTATGATATCACAACAATTAATACAAAGTTACATGATATTGTGTGCACTTATACTGAAGCACACTTAATTGAATTTTATACTTTTTTGGTTGAGGCACATTAGAATTAGTGCCTACACTTTCCCTCCCCTTTAAATTGGTCAACATTATCGTCAACTATTTTTGCGTAGAACTTTATTTACATTACAAACTATGAAATATAAAAAATGTTTACGTCATAAATTTGATGTCAAAAAAATTAATACAAAATTAAATTATATTTTTCACATTTAGACTTCAACTCACTTATTTGACTTTTTATACTTTTTTGATTGAGGCACGTTAGAACTAGTACCTACATATGCTCTTCCCTCTAAATTGGTCAATATCATCATCAATTATCTTTGCTCATGGGGACTGGTTCTTTTGTGGTTGAGGCATAGGAACATGTACTCCTTTGACCTCTTGTATATACAACTTTAAGGCCTTTGTTTCTCCCTTCAAATGTTTGACATAGGCTTGGTAACGAGCCCACTATAATCCATAGCGATTTAAATTCTGCTCGAACTCTACCAGCCTAACCTTTAACTCAGCCTCTCTCTTTGTTGCTTAAACTTCTTTTTTGGATGCTCTAGCCTATCTTCTTATTGATATATCCAGTTTCTCATGTCTTTCAACTATGCTTAGTGGGAAACAAATATTGCCCAATTTCAAAGGAAGTCATGACATTATGACCACTTAAGGAAAATGAATTTGAAGCTAGGTGACTTGGTCTTGAAGTTTAATGGTAAAAGAGAGATCAAGCCAGGAAAATTGAAGACTTTGTGGCTTGGGCTCTTCTAGGTTTAGGAGATGATGAATAACAGTGTAGTAAAATTAAAGAAAATATATGGGGCATTGTGTCCCAAGATAATTAATGGTCCAAAATTAAATCTATATAGAATGAAAGCACAAGTGAATATGGTTAATTTTTAACTAGCTAAAGAAATAAGCATAGAAAGGATGATTGTGGCACAAAATCAACCTTTGAAATATTTTGAGGGTATGTTGGTACAAGATGAGGAGCTAAGTCAGACCAAGGAAGGAGATGGTGCAAAGAAGACAATGACTCATAACTTAAAAAAAAAATAGCTTGATTTTTTGGAGGAGAGAATAACATCCAAACCATAATTGAGCAGAAGGAATTGTAGCCTCAACTACAAAGTGTAGAATTTAGCCGTATGTGATATTTCCATATGTGGAAGTGGAAGTGGAAGATAGACCGAGATTACTAAATGAGGAAAATATACTATGGCAAACAATGTGGATGAATGACAACAAGCAAACCAGAACCAAAATACCTCTGAAGTGGAGTTATGATCTCCCACTAAATATGAAAAATTCTTGGAAAGTCAAATTACTTCACAAGGACTACTAAACAACCCAAGGCATGCGTATGAATTAGGTAATTTAGGCAGTTTAGGAGGAGCGTCACATTCCTTTGATTGTTTGAGTTTGCCTAACCAAGGGAGGGGGTTAGTTGGCCTCTTCTTGACTATTTGAAGGGAAGAAATTTTACTCATACTACCCCTAGGCTATGAAACTAAAACAATTACCCATTAGGACCACCCTATAGTTGTCGAGGAGACATAAGGAGACCCCAAATAGTTCTTGGATAGTTTGAAATGAGGATCGTATTGTGACAAGCTGTTAAAGGCCATCTAGGAGGAACAAACGAATAAATGAGTGCATTTGAGTTTGGAATATTATCACAAAGGAGATGATGAGGGAAGACAAAAAAAGGAGGGGTGGTGTGTATTTAGGCCACCTAGGTCATATATAGCATAACAAGTCTTGATGATAGGTGAATGAGTAAGAAGGTATAATAGAATAATAACATGACTATTCATGACAACACCATATAGGGGATGTATGGTAGGATGCTATACTAGAGGGGAAGATATGGCATAATATTGTATGACACAAAACCATATGACAAGATGTCATAAAATTCATAAGCATACGATAGGATGTTGTACAACATAGCATTGTATGGGAGAACATTACAGAGAAGATGGACATACAACAAAATATTGTTAGACAATAGGTTGTCATATAGTGCCAAGGTAGATAGGAGACAAATATCATTGGGAGGAGAATGAGGAAGAGTCAACATCAAGAGAATATATTATTTGATTGTACATTTAGAATTTCGTATGGTTGACAACAAAAAAAAGGGAGAAAGCACAACATATAGCTACATTCAAGGTGGTGAAGTGGTAGTTAGGAGGAATTTAATGCATATAAGATAACTATCCTTCTCACTTCAACCACCTTATACATATATGCTAGAGGGTGATATTGAGTATTCAAATTCTCAACACCTAAGGAAGAGAAATAGGAAGAACTAGCAAACATACAAAGACAAAATATTGCAAAACTATATGGGGATGCTCAAAGGAGGAAGCTATAGTGTGAGAAAGTGAAAGACATTGACGAGAATGATATTTTAGACATAATATTGAAGCTTCTAGAGACGGGTTGTATGGATGGCTATTGAAACTTTTCAAACTGTAAAAACTACACAAATCATACAAACTATTGTAGAGAGAACAAATTTAGAGTTACAAAGGAGTGAATGGGTTGATAGGAAGCTATGGAGATCATCACACAGAGGATTGTGGATAGTTGGTTTGTTAAGGAGGCATACAATAGGGTTGAGTGCAATAGATAATCTATACATAGAAGGTCATCCAGTGGATGGTAGTAGTCTATAAAAGGGTAGGTCATATTATTCATAGACTATTCCATATGGAAGTAGATTACACGATAAAACACCAAGAGAAGGAAAGGTGTATGATAGTGCCTACACAAAGGAGCGTATGACAACTATCATACAATAGTGAATTGTAGGACATAACATCATACAACTAGGCAAAGAAACAACCATCGTACATTGAAAGGTTATATGTCCAAGAGTTTGTTGGAAGAGAAGGTTGATTGTAGGTGTGATGCAAAGAAGAAAGAGTATTTCAAAGATAATTTACTAGGTGGAACAACAAAAGAAGGTTCCCCTTGAGGCAATGTTGCAAGGAAGGATGATTGTAGGCATTGGAAGAGAAGGTTGATTGTAGGTGTGATGCAAAGAAGGATGAGGATTGTGAAGATAAGTCACCAGGTGGAAAAACAAAGGAAGGTTCACTCACATGAAGTTATTAAATTCAATTTTGAGAGATGCCTAGTTGATCACATGTGTGTGAAAGAAAGAGAATGTGACATAGACACAAAGTGAGATAGAATGAGGTAACACAAAGGAGTCAATAACAAAACCGAAGACCAAAACTCCTAAGGGAAAAAGTTAAGAGAGAGAAGCAACAAATTCATCCTAGGAAAAAAGAAAATCAAGGGGAAGGAGAGGATCTAGATACCACTAGATGAATTGAAATGGATAACACAAGATGAAGAGTTTTTCCCAATGGGCTTTGTAGATTTCATAGGAGAAACCATTATTACCTAGAGCTTTATTGTTGGCCATGGAGAATAAGACATCCTTGAGTTTATCTTAGGATATATGGTTGTCACATAGGGACTATTAAGGTAAAGAGTTGACAGGTCACTACGCTAATGCATTACTACAAAGTATGGTCATGATAAGGGGAGAAATCTTGAGCTATGAATACCTACTAATAGTGGCATACAAGGGCTTGAAAAATATTAGAAAGTTACAAAAGCACTTGTTACCCATCTCAAATACTCTTGATTTTCTAGGTTGTATCTCATCCTCTAATAAGTTGAAATATTTTTTGGAGACTCTATCCTCCCATTTGAGTCAACAAAGTTTGGCTTTGAATTGCACTCCTTGGGCTACAAAGGCATTAACAATCTATTGTTGTTGTCTAAGATTTACCACATAAAGTTGAAGAGTGGCTAAAAAATATTGATATTACAGCTCTAGAGTGGCTTGTCCGAGCTTCGATGAGGTAGCCTCATATGAGCAATGAAAAAAAAGATCCAGTTGAAACCCATAAGCATGGAGGAAGCACATGGTATGCTTAATTGCCTTGTTCCACCAATCTATTCACCCATTTTTATTTTGAGATGATAGTACCAAATTCTAGATGTATTGGATGTGGGCTAGAGAGGGCTTGCGACTAAGCAATGATGTGTTCAGATAGAACTGACTACTTAAAGATGTGATCTTGTCACTCTACTATTCATTACAAAAATGGATGAGGGAGTGGCTAGAAAGGACAACCTTGGGAAACAATTCTATTAAGAGAGAAAAGTAGTTATCAATTTTCCTTGAAAAAATCATCCTATCAAGCTGTTTGAGGGTCTTTGTTGGACCAATATGGATGCTATACCACGTGTATTGGGGATCATTAGTGCAGTGGTTATTAGTATTGGGATAAAATAAGTCCAATTTATGGCACATGTAGAACCATACAACCATTATGCCAACTATCCAATGTATCTTGTGGTCACTACTCTTGTATGAGGCCATTTATATCATATAAAATCACCACATATAGCCCATATGATAGAAGGTAAAGATTTCACAATCCAAATTTACAAGTGGGATCACATCCTATTAATGTTGAACATAGTTCACAATTCACTACAAGTGGGACCACATCCTTGATCCATAAGGTGGGGTTGGTAGCATGGGAAAATAAGGGTGGCAACACCACCTTAGCTTGACTCATGATCATTGTGAATGAAGTGGCTCTTTGGCCAAATGGTACAATAGACTATAGAAAGAAAAAATCCCATGAATTTGAATTCTTGTAAACATAGGAAACACAAATCCAAAAAATATGGATGAACCTTTCACACCATAAACTCTTTCTTAGAGTCTATTAGAACTCGAACATTCTAGGAAATAAAGTTCATTAAGGTAGATTGTCTAACAAAATATCATCATTGTCAAGGTACTCTAGAGCACTATAATTTTTGAAAGACTCTAGGTCCAATCAGTAACTACCCAATTGAATGTTAGAAAAAAACATTCTTTTCTCTGGTATAAAATTGTCCTCTTCCACCTTGCAATGCAAACTATGAGAGCATGGAGTGCTCATTTGGGGGGATTGTGGGGGGGAGCCGACTTGAGTAGCGGGTTGTGGAAAAATCATGTTTACTACCCTCGGGCTACTATTTTGCTGAGGCTTAAAGGCCACTTTGTTGGGAGCCTCTACTGCTAGAGGATTGACCTTATCTTAATTTTTTGCCTTCTCTAAAGGATTTGAAGCAAGCACAACTATAATATTAGGCTACATAACAATAATGGAGCATGAATTTCCACATCCACCAATAGTTTTTCGATCGTCTTCCTTGAATTGAGGGGGAGGCACACTATATGACCAAGGGATCTACTTATCCTTGTTGTGGGGCATGAGGGGGTAGTTCTTGACCTTATGATTAGATGATTGATAATGAAAATAAGTATTTTGTAGGCTGATATATAAGACCCATTGAGATATCACATAGTCACCAACCTAGATCTCAATTATTTCCTTTAGGTCTCTAGAAATATCTACTTCAACACATACCTAAATTTGAGGGTGAGCATGGAAAAACTTGTCCAACTCTACTAGAATGACATGACCCAATGGAGCTACTATGTGATTCAAGAAGGGCCAAAGGGAAAGGGGAGACTAGGGAATTCAACCCATATCGAGACTTTTGTATTCCTTTCTTTAGAAACTAAAAAATCATGGGTCTAGGGGGAAAAATAGTAAAGAGCTCCATATATACCATGGTCTATGCTCATTTATTGCTTTTGCATGTACTGAATTTGTAAAGCAAAATAGAATTTTTTTTTTTGTGATATTTTAAATCATCTCGAGCTTGACTTCTTGATGAGTCCATTTCAAGTTCACCTAGGATCAAAGGGTGGATTCATTGGAGATACGACCAACCAAATAGCCTACTAGAATGAAAGACTCTAACCACTTGCATGCATTATTAAAATAAAAGAAAGGAAGAACTACATAACGGAATGAAGAGTTACCTTATGAACCAAATTCAAGATAAACTTATTTGGTCACTTTACTGGATCCATTGTGGCATGCCTTCTGACTTGCATAACCAACGCTATTTACTGGGCTACTAGTGCTATTTGCTAGCCCATCAATATTGGGGACCATATTTAAATGCTTAAGAGAAGAAAAATCTCTCAAACCTTACTCAAACCACCAAGCCAAAAAGATCATAGTAATAAAGTCGACTCTCAATAAGAGGTATTTTTCAATAAGCAATAATTAAATAGTTAGGAAATAAGGGTCCTATCAAAATGTTAGTTTTTGGGATGACTAGAATGAAAAATATAACATTTGATAATTTGGTAAAAGTAATACCAACCAATCAATAGCATTGTCGATGCTATTACCCTAGGTACAATGCTTTTTATTTAGAGCATTAAATGCTCCTAGTTTTGGTCCTTAGATGCTTGATTTGATTAATATGCTCATTTATCTAGGTGAAGTAGATATTGAAAAGTTTTGAAGCTTTGAAGATGTGTTCAAAATTAGTATGTAAATAAATCTAGTGAAAGACATACATGGAATAAAAAGTTATTTATGAACATTTAATTTTCAAATTCACCACTTCCACATATTACTTCTTTATTTGAAATAATTAATAGTACTTGTTTTGTAACAATAGCACAAAATAATTTCAAGCTAACATTTTGTGGTAATAGGTAGATGTTACATACCTGACACCTGTAACTCATAGGGGTATATGTTATTGTAAATAAAGTGCACAATGTATGTAGTTAGAAGTGGTCCACATGTTAATTTAGGAGAGTGTGCATCATAGAATCATGTATATAATTACTTTGTCATAGAATCTCTTGGTTGTCATAGAATTATGAATGAAACCGTCTGGTATCATGAATGTAACTATCATAAATTAGGTAAGTAAAAAATATTGTCATAAAATACTATCACAATAGGATGTCATAGAATATTGTCATAAAACTTTAGGAAATATTCTTGTAAAAGTTATAAAATTGAAAGGATGTAACCCTCACATGTTAGAGAAGAATTTGCATATTTTGTAAGGAGGTTGCCCCCTCGAAGTGGCCCATGATAGTAATATTTTTTGTCTCAAATTCTTCTAATTACTGTTCTTTGTGTTTCCATGTTTCAATTAATTATTATTTTTTATTATTGGATATGCAATCTTAGTGTTGCTTTTATCAATACTCTATGTGATCATAGTTAGAATAATCTGTGGCATTGAATTTCTTATCTTAGTACAACTATGCATTAAAATTTTGAGGTGAAATATTCACACGACAAGAAGAGGTTCATTGCAAGTGGTATCAGAGCTCTTTCTAGGGCATGGTAAGATTTTACTGTGAACAATTGTTTTTATATTAATACTAGGTCTATAGGTTAGAAATGATGTCTCGACCTTTTGAGTGGAAATTTTACCCAATTACAAAATCACCATCACAGTCAAGATTTTGATTAGAAAACCCTCTCTTGCAAATAAATAAAAATTTCTCCAAGGCTCATTTTACTTAATGTGTACTTGTAATATTGTGAAGATGTATCAAATAAGTTCTAGTAATATCTTAGTGATTACAAATAACTATTAGCAAGAGGCCCGTGTTGGTATTATTTTATTGCTATACTAGTGACTGTTCATGAAAATTAAAATAAAATAAAATGTGATTGGCCCTCATATGACCATGATGTAAATGCCTTAGTTCATTTTATATTGAAGTATTTTAGGTAGATTTTATCTTATTTTGGTTAAGCAGATTCTAAACAAGTTTTATCTTCCTTAAATATTGCTTTGAGAATGAAACAAAAATGTTGAATTTGAAATCTACCTTTTGAAATGCTGAATTTGAATGATGATTGGATTCATTTAATGTTGCTTTGAGCATGAAAATAAAACAATCTACATGAATAACTTGGTAAATATAATAGCCTTTGACATATCATATAAATTACCCCTCTTTGATGAAATTATGATTTTCATAAAGAGAAGTCAATTTATTGCTTTAAATGTAATAGCTTTGAAATGCCCTATAAATTACCTCCCTTTAATGAAATTATGATTTTCACAAAGGAAAGTTAATTTATTGCTTGCAAAATGAAATGCAAAGCTTGAAATTTGATTTACCTTCAAAATGTGAAATTATGTCAAATTTCGAAATTACAAAATTCCTTCAAAAATATCAACTTTGAACAATTTTTATAATTTTGAAAATGACTTCAAAATTGAATTGAAACTATTATGAATAAAGTGTTAAAGCTTATTATTCACACCCATGCATCTATTTTTGGAATTTTATTTATTTTTTTAATTTTTATTTTAATTGTCGAAGTTTTTTAAAAAACTACAAAAAGGGAAGGGTTAGAAAAATAAAAATAAACAGTCTGGAAAATGGACCAAAAAGCTAAAAATGTCCAAGGCAAACTACTGTTAGTGTAGTGCTACCCTATCCTGCAAAACAAAGATAACAAGAATTTTTGAATGTAACCCAATTCACCCGAAGTTGCATTTGCATAGTCCAAAATGAATTAGGTGCAAGCTTCTAAGGAAAAATAAAATAAATCCATGCATTTAAACATTCAACAATGCAACCATAAACTGCATTAAACATTGTCTATAAGCCTAATGCATGGAATGAAAAGATAGATAATTAATTCAACACATTTACAAAAATATCTCCTTTGATTTTGCTTATAAAGTACAATTTTTTGCAGCTTTTTGCATAAAAAATAGACAAATACATCCTTGCTTTTCTCAAAAAATTCCAACAGCATGTTCTCCAAAATGTCCAGCCCTAATTCTATCTTTCAGTGGTTTATTTAAGATTCTCAAAAAAGATCCTTCTATTTTCACTTCCCATATTTGGTTTTGTAACTTTTCTCTTCACCTTCATTCTTTGTAACACTTCCCTCTGTTGGGTTTCACAATCCTTCATCTTCTTCTGTTTGCCTAATGACCCTTCCTTGGTTTCATTATGATTAAAAAAAATGTATTCATTACACGTTTTGGTGACAATGACACTACACTGCTATATGTAGTCATTGACCACTTTCTCTCAATGAAATCCAATAACTGCTCATAATATGTTAATGTTAAAAATAGTTATGTTGATGGGAATAAGACCACATCCTTACAATGTTTATGCACTTTTTCTATCTATCGCATCAGCATATGTGGGTCTCAGCGTGCTTTGTTCTGTTGTACGTAGCCACCATAGATCTCGTGTGTCAATTCCATAATCATCAGACACAACTCATTAGCATTCTAGAGGCTTCACTGATTAGGTGTATATAATTTTATATCACGTGTAGTTGATACGTATCAATGGATGGGACCCTTTTTACACCCATTTTTGTTCTAGCGGACTCACATCGTCTTGTTCACCTCTATGATTCTGTGAGCCGACATGGGAGGCAGAGACTACAAGGACACTAGCCCCTATTCATCCCTTCGTGATGGCAGACTACTTTATGATAATTTTTTCTCTCATTGTGAGCACCTAATACTAATGAATTTCACCAGATTAACACTTTTGAATGAGGCCTTCAAAGTTTTTTTATAGTCATTGTCATTATTTTGTTAAAAAGAAATATCCAACCCATAGGTTGCACTATCACTATGCAGACCAATATCTCACCAACGATAATGTCGAAGATAAATCATGATTCTATAACTTGCAAACCCACGTTCGAAATGTTGTCACCTTTGTTCATTATGTTCAAAGTATCTGGTTCACATTCTTCGAACGCTGTTGTAGGTTGTCTCTGATGATGAATGACATTCCTGATTGGTACTTGCTCATAGAATCATAAATTGATTTTCCAAATGAAAATAGGTGATATTGCCCTAGTTGCACTTTCTTTATCGATGGTGCATTCGTCAGGCTACTGTTCCCATTGTTAGAGTACTATTGTTACTATTGTTTTGTCCTTTACATTATTTAGATGACTGTTACAACTGCGTAACAGATCTGTTCCACCGATGTTCTATTCCCGGCTGCTGTAATCTGTATTTATACCTGCATTACTGAATAATACAAATTGATCCGTATTTGAACATGGTAACAGAGCTTGTTTGATTCTCTGGGCGAGTTGTTTTTTTTTGAGGAGGCGTCGCTGGAAAGGAGGTCGCAGCCCCCGCGACGCAGGCCCGACACGGCATCCCTGCGTGCGCACAGAGCGCTAACGTCACGATTGTTGTGGCAGGGACGCGACAGACCGATGACGTCTGTCGCAGGCGGTGGACAGAGCTTACGTCTGTCGCAGGCGGTGGACAGAGCTTACGTCTGTCGCACGCGTGGGACAGAGAGCTCACGTCACTCAGACGTCTGTCGCATGCAGTGGACAGAGCTCACGTCTATTGCACGCGTGGGACAGAGCGGCGACAGAGAGCTCGCGTCGCTCGGACATCAGTCGGGACAGAGAGGCGACAGGAAGCTCACGTCGCGGACCCGGCAGGAGGAGGGCGGCAAATCCCCGAGCGGGAATTTCAAATTCCCGGGGGTATAAACCCCCCCCCCCCGGGGCGGATT
This sequence comes from Wollemia nobilis, assembly GCA_028583015.1. Taxonomy (NCBI): domain Eukaryota; kingdom Viridiplantae; phylum Streptophyta; class Pinopsida; order Araucariales; family Araucariaceae; genus Wollemia; species Wollemia nobilis. The sequence goes on along the minus strand of JAQPPZ010001772.1, from coordinate 10,926,844 downwards.
GCGCGTAGAGGAGCGCAAGAAAAACCAGGTGGAAAATAAAAACAAATGCACCTTCCCCCCCGTTGAGAGGCCGGTTCGCAGCACGGGAATTTTTTTTCTAAATTCACCGTGGAGAGGCGATTTGCAGGAGGGAATTTTTTTTTTAAAGCCATCGTCGAGAGGCGATTTGCAGCATTTTAAAAAAAATCCACCGTCGAGAGGCCGATCTGGGCGCGGAAGTCCGGTCGCTGCAGAGGAGGTGGAGGTTGCAGGTGTTGTAAAAGGAGGAGGCTCTTGATCTCTTTCGGATCAGCCCGCTGGCTCACGTGGTCGTGAGCCGTGCGGTAAGGCTCAGGGAGCCTGCAGGTCGGGGGTTCGAATCCCGCCGACTTCCCCCAAGGTATAAATTTTTTTTTGCAAAGTCATTTTTAATTATTATTTTTTAATTAAAATTTTTAATTTTAATTTTTTAATTATAGTTTTTTAACTTTATAAATTAAAATTTTAATTTTAATTTATTTTTTATAAGTTTTAAAACTATACAAATTAAAATTATTTATTTTAATTTTAAATTTATAATAATTATTAAAATGCTTTGTTAAAGAACGCCTTTTAAGGGGGGATATTTTTCAAAAATCAAAGGGGGATAGTGAGTAATTTTTCGAAAAATAGCAATTTGGCAAATTGTAAAAGGTGCATTTTCGGCTGTGACCGACACCTTGTGGGTTATTCTTGTGGGCATTTTTTTTGTTGTATGTTGCATATTTCATTTTTGCACTATAACATTAAAAATTAAAATCAAACACTCCCTAAGTCCCCGGAATATAAAACCCATCTGTGCAATTTATTTGCACTGCAGTGTTCGGTATTTGCGATACCTCTGGCCGCACTTACGGGTAAAGCTGTCGTGATTTGGCTATTGTATCCGCCGCCTAATATAGCTGCTATAACGACGTATGAGCTTGTTCTCTATAAATCATCGGGGAGGAATAAGTACGCCATTTTTGCATTTTTTTACTCCATCCACTACCCTTTATCGCACTTGTGTTTAGGCGTAAATCCTGACAAAGTATTCTTCATAGTGTTTAGGGGAAGTTACGCCCCACGCATGAGAAGAATCTTCTATGGTAGGTGCCATCAACAAGGCGATTCCCTTTCAGTACCGCTTATGTTCCACGTATCGTATGATCTCTAAAAATCACCTATAGTCTCCCTCACGTAAGGGCGGGTGATTTTTGTTGATCTTTCTAAATACCTATAGTTTCCCTCACGTAAGGGCGGGTATTTTGTACGGTATATTGGCCTAGCAAAAGGTATATCGAAAGGGGGACCAATTGGTGATATAAGGAACCTTCACTATGGCCGCTGTTGCAAAATTGATGACTGATCCGCATCAGTTATTGAAAGGTCCAAATTATACACCATGGAAACATAAGATGAAGGCAATTCTCCAAATGGAAGATTTGTGGGATATTGTTACTGGAGTAGCAACCAGGCCTTCACCAACAACGAGGATCCACGGGTCCTTCGACGGATCAGATAGCTTTTGACAAGAAAGACAGTAGAGCAAAGGTGCTCATTTTGTTTGCTATTTCAGATGAAGTGCAACCTCATATAGCTGATAAAGCAAGTGGTAAAGAGGCATGGGATGCCCTTAGAACCATCTATGAGGGGAAGAATGAATCCACCATTCTTCATCTTCAACAACAACTTCATAACTCTGAGTTTGAGGCGAGGGTGAAACAGTTGAACTCTTTCCGTGCAGAGTGTCTGAGTTGAAAGAGAAATTGAGTTCTCTAGGAGATACTATGGACGAAAAGCTTCTCATTTCACTTGTGATGAGAGCTTTACCTTCTTCATTTGATATGTTGATAACCTCCATCCAGGTGTCCCAACGACAAATTACCTACATCGAGTTGGTCAATCTGCTTCAACAACAGGAGGCACGCCAACTTCACAAGGATGATTCTTCCAATACAGCCCTATACACCAACGAGCAGGGTTCTAGGAAGAAAGGTAATGGGCAAAAAGGAGGCAACTTTCGGAAAGGAGGAAATTCTCAACGAGGATACGAAAGGAAAAGGCAAACAACCTCAAGAGAAGAAGAGGTGGTGCAAGATCCGTGAGAAAGACAACCATGACACCAACGAGTGTTGGCATAAGAACAAGGAGAAGGGCCAAAACAAACCACAAAATAAAAACAAGCAACCCCAAGTGAATGTTGTTGTTGAAGAATACGACTCAGATTCGAATGGGCACACAAGGTGCTCATGACTACCACAGATTCCACACGAGAGGGATCCCGTTTGGTATGTCGATTCCGGAGCTAGCAAACATATGACCGGCGACAGATCGTGGTTTGAATCATTTGAGGCCAAGGAGGGCAAACTTGTCACCATTGCTTGATGATAAAACCTACGGGGTTCGGGGAGAGGGTACGATTTCAGTCACTCTTCCTGATGGCAAGTGTCAGATTGACAAAGTCCTCTATGTTTCGGGATTGGCCAACAATTTGTTGTCAGTGACACAAATCCTGGACAGAAATATGGTTGTCAACTTTCGTGTTGAGAATGGAAAGAAGTGTTGTACCATTACCAGGAAGGGTAAACAGATTGCAACAACTTCTTATAAGCATGGCTTATTTGCACTAGATGCTATCTCTACTCCACATGTTGCCATGACTATCTCTACCAAGGAGGCAACTTCCCTATGGCACAAGAGATATGGGCATCTTAGTTCTGGCTACTTACTTGAGCTCAGCAAGTATGAGATGGTAAAGGGTCTTCCTTCCCTTTTCGCCACATTGCCAGTGTGCTCGACTGCTAGCAGCGGAAAGCAACATAGAGTACCATTTGAGAAGAGCTCTACAAGAGCACGAAAACCTCTGGAGCTAATTCACACCGATCTATGCGGTCCTTTCACACCCAACAGTGTTGGAGGGAAGAGGTACTTTCAGTTATTCGTAGATGACTACTCACGAAAGATGTGGGTTTTCTTTCTCAAACTGAAATCTGAAGCTTTTGCATTCTTCCAGCAGTTCAAGAAATCCGTTGAGAAGGAGTCAGGGGCTTCTATCAAAACCCTCCGCTCAGATCGAGGGGGAGAGTTTACCTCTAATGAATTTTTTGCATTCCTAGATAAGCATGGGATCAAGAGACGGTTAACAACTGCCTATACTCCTTAGACAAAATGGAGTTGCTTGAGAGAAGGAACCGTTCTATCATGGAAATGGTTCGTTGTATGCTCATAGGAGCTACTCTTGGGCAACAATATTGGGCAAAAGCTGTCACCATTGCAGTGTATCTGTTGAATAGGGCACCCACAAAGGCCCTAAAAGGAATGACTCCACAGGAAGCATGGAGTGGTCGAAAACCCTCCATATCTCATCTACGTATTTTTGGATGTCAAGCTTTCATGCACATATCGAAAGAGAAAAGGAAGAAACTAGATGAGAAAACACTGAGATGTATTTTTCTTGGATATTCTGAGCACTCTAAAGGATATCGGTTGATAGATCCTTTGACCAAGAAAATTCATATCAGCAGAGATGTTGTCTTTGATGAAGCTTTCACATCACAGAGCACATCTAATGTACACCAAGATATTGTGGAACCTAAGGAAGAGGAGATTCCTTCGTCAACACAGATAGGAGGTCCTTCTACATCTTCTTCACCACCACCGAAGAAGAATCCTAAATGGTGTACAAATACAATCAGAGACGCAAATTTATCCACTCCTCCCAATTTGAATTTGGATAGACCTCGTACACACAGTATGGCTCAAAAGGAAAGAGAAGCCAAAGAAACTGGTGAGGTTGATGATCTTTGTCAATCTTTTGAGGAACTTTCTGTGACTCCAAGTACAAAAGTTGAGGATATGGATATTGATGATGACGGGGCATTCATGTCTACCATAGATAGTCTTGAACTCGCATCGGTGCAAGATGCTCTCGGTGAGCCTCAGTGGAAGGCCGCTATGGATACAAAGTATGAGTCTCTGATGAAGAATAAAACTTGGAAGCTTGTTGATCTGCCGCATGGAAAGAAACCTATTGGCTGCAAATGGGTATACAAAGTCAAGTACAAGGCAGATGGAACAATTGATAAGCATAAGGCCCGGATTGTTGCAAAGGGCTATGCTCAAAAGGAAGGCATCGACTATGAGGAAACTTTTGCACCTACTGCTCGGATGACCACAATTCGGGTTATGTGTGCTATGGCAGCACAATATGGGTGGAAAGTTCACCAAATGGATGTCAAAAGTGCCTTTCTAAATGGTGATCTCCAAGAAGAAGTCTATATGACTCAGCCTGAAGGATTTGAAGTGGAAGGCCAACAACAAAAATTTTGCAAATTGGTCAAATCCTTGTATGGTCTGAAACAAGCTCCTCGAGCTTGGTATATAAAAATGGACAATCACCTAATGCAGCATGGATTTAAGAGATGTCCGTCAGATGCAAACCTCTATTTCAAGAAACAGGGTTATGAGATAGTGTTGCTTGTACTCTATGTGGATGATCTGCTCATTACAGGGAGTTCGAAAACTATGATCTCTATTGTCAAAAGAAACTTGTGCAAATATTTTGAGATGACGGATCTCGGACTTCTCCATTATTGTCTTGGTCCTGGAATTCAGCCGGAAGGAGCACACCATCAAAGTGTTTCAGAAAAAGTATGCCAAGACATTGTTGGATAAATATCGCATGACTGACTGCAAGCCAATGGCAACTCCTATGGAGAATGGACTTCAGTTATCGTGATATGATAAATCACCTCGGGTAGATGGTACTCTCTATCGACGAGTTGATTGGGAGTCTCATATATCGACCAATACTAGGCCGGATCTCGTATTTGCTATCAACTATCTTTCGAGGTTCATGCAGGAGCCTAAGACTACTCATTGGAAAGCAACAAAACGTGTTCTTCACTATGTCCGTGGTACTATGGAATATGGCCTAGAATACAAGAGGAACAACAAATTCTTCTTGCAAGGATACACGGACTCCGACTATGCCGGATCATTTGATGATCGCAAGTCAACTTCTGGATACATTTTTCATCTGGGATCCGGTCCTGTCTCTTGGCACAACAAGAAGCAACAGGTGGTTGCTATTTCATCAACAGAGGCAGAATATCGCGCCGCACGTGAAGCTGTGTGCGAAGTGATATGGTTACGTCGCATTATGACAAGTATGGGCCATCCATCAAAATCTCCAATACACTTGTTTTGCGACAATCAAGGTGTTCTGAACCTCGTCAAGAATCCAGTCCATCATGAAAGAACAAAGCACATTGACACACAATGTCATTTCATTCGAGATGAAGTTCCAAAGCACCGAATTCAGCTTCAGCACATTCCCACAGATGCTCAAGTTGCGGACATTTTCACTAAGGCACTTGGACGTGTCAAATTTGAATTGTTTCGCAGCTCACTTTGTATTGCAAAATAATGTAAGGGGATGTTAGTAGTCTAGTATAGCTATTAGTTATTACATTACCCAAATAATGTAATAAAGGGGGATGTTAGCGTACTATTGTTACTATTGTTTTGTCCTTTACATTATTTAGATGACTGTTACAACTGCGTAACAGATCTGTTCCGTCGGTGTTCTATTCCCGGCTGCTGTAATCTGTATTTATACCTGCATTACTGAATAATACAAATTGATCCGTATTTGAACACCCATTGTTATCCATGAAATTTCAAAGTGGTCATTGACGTTGTTACTACAGTTTGGGAACCTATTCTACCACTAGATTTTTGAATTTTTAAATCTTACTCTTTTCATTTGAGTAGTCAATATTAGCATGTGAGCCATGATTTGCCCCACGGTCTCAAGCTGCACACTGACCTATCCTCATCTTGATCGTGCCTTTATTTCACCCACTACGTCTGACATACATTCATCTACCCCCTCATGCAATGCCTATGTCCACGGTCTATTCTACCCGTTAGGGTATCCAACTATTCATGTTTTGCTGTTTCATAACTGCATAGCGCTAGGTAAGCAGCCATCAGGAATTTGTCGATCCTCGGGGAGTGTCGATCCTTTGCTAGATTGGGTATCCTAGTCGGCTATGTAGACTATCTCTGCTGACCATGGTTTGCCTTTAGGTGGTCACAAAACTCATATCTGCAAACACACGAATCGCATTTAGATTTTTTAATTAATTAATTTTATTTAAACCTTACAACATCCTTAATAAGATCTAACTTAGACATTCTTAGGGGAATGACATTGCTGGCCTTATTTTAATTAATTAATATATATATATATATATATATTTTTATCTTTTCTTTTTCATTTTATTTTTATATTCTTATATGTATATATATATATATACATATAAGAATATATATATATATATATATATAAATTTATATTTTATATTATTAATATTTTTTCTTTACTTTATTTTTAATTAATTCAAGTGTTTGTCATTTAAATTAAAATCAAACACTTGAATTATTTTAGTTTGTGAAAACACGAGATTTGGAAAACAAAAAGGATAAACTAAAAATGTAATGTAAACGAAACTAAAATAATGCTTAAACCCTATGTTATTGAAAATGCGTAAAAAGAAAGAACATGAACACAAGATATCAAAGCAATATAAAAAGGACGACCCTTTTATTGATATGCTTTACAAATTCGTGTTACAATGCGTCTCCTTCCTTTTTAGGGGATATGAGCGTTAAATGTTGGTCTTTTACAACTTGTTTCAGAATTCCTTCTTTCGCGTGCCCACATATAAGATGGGCGAACCAAAACGTTGTCGCCGCTTGCGTTGGTAAAGGTAGATTCCTCGCTGCTCCTCTAATGCTGAAAATTTGCGTTCAAAGAAACAAACAAAGAATCAGTAGCACCTGTGTATGAAAAATAAAAGATAAATCTAACGATGGTTAAAATGAATCTAAATGAACTAAAAACTTGACAAAAGCATAAACATGAAACTAGCTAAATACTACAAAAGAAATAGTCACCAAAAGCAATAAGGCGGGGGGTGCCCGAAGGCAAACCACCCGTGGATGAGACTTTGTTTTGACACCAATCCGCTTGGGATGGGTCCGAAACCTGATGTGATGTGTTGTCGAAAAATTGGTAGGATATTGTGGTCAGAAAAATCGGGGTTGGTCCTTGATTCATGCCTTCAAAAGTCACCCAATAACCTCTCTTTCGATTAAGAGATTATGGATGTTAAAAGCACAAATCGCAAGTAAGTGAATTAGCAGCACTTCGTCGCTCAAAATACTCCTTCTCTGTATATCTTTTGGGTGAAGAAACTCACCATTTTATAGACCCAAGGGGTCTCTTTGAATTAACATGCAAAAGTGTTTCTTTGCATGAATGCTTTTTTGTGAAGAGAAGACTTCTTATTGATCAAGGGCTTCTTAACTGCCTTTATGCATGTCTTTGTATGTTTAGAAAAACTCACTCGCACTCCTATGCAATGAAGGGATAGCTAAGTGGCAAATCTGAGTTGTATTAAAAAGCTCACTCTCATTCCCATGCAGTGAAGGGAGAGTCAATGTTAGATATGAGTTGTCAAAAGAACTCACTCGCACTCCTATGCCATGCAAGAAAAGCTAAGTGGCAGTTCTGAGTTGTCATGCATCGAGATCTGACTTTTTGTTGGTCAAACCTAGCATTCGTCCCACCCTGAAGCGAGCATTGATAATCATCTCTGGGTGAAACAAGTACTAATCCACACTCGTCCCTGGGTAGGACGAGTATAAATCCACACTTGTCCCTTGGTGGGACGAATAAGTAGCTGAGTGTCTAAAAGATGCCAAATTGATCCCTGACTTGTAAAACTACTGTGTGTGGTTAGAACCACTGTTTAACCTCTGGGGGCTGCCCTGGGGGCTGTGTGTGTTAGTGCGATCAGTGCTTGCAGTCACATAATCGGATTGGTGCTGTTTTGGTGTCTACAGATGCCCCTTTTTGGAAAGCGCTGTACGTGGTGCAGTGCTGAGAAAAAATAGATAACCAAAGCACTAATGATTAGGGTTTCTCAGTAACCTAACCAAATCTTGATCCCCCAAGTATGTAAAGGGCATGCATTCTCGAATCCTTGCTTCTGACGAGCTAAGGAACTTGATTTCAAGTATTAACCTATTTCGGTGAGGTGTGACTTGAGCTTGGTCATTGATCATTCATGAATAGGCAAAGGGCACAACCTTTTATCCATGGGGGAACCTTGTGTTCATGATTCATGAATGCCAAGCATTTGATCAATTTGTGATTATTGCTTGTTTGCTGCCCCAAGCAGGAGCATGGTTGTCTTTGTCAATGATTCTTGGAATGCATGCCATTGCCTTGATTGGGTGTGTGTTTGTTGGTTGATGACTTAAGTGTGACTACCCCCTCAAGTGACGAATCGATGAAGGAATGACGGCCATGAGAAAAGCGACGAGTCGCTTGACCCAAGATGACTTAAGTGAGGGTGCCTTCAGATGTTATCCAGTGCATGCTCGAGCAGTTTCTCGATTGTTTTGACCTATTGTTGGTGGGTGTGAACCCATTTTGGGATGCCATTTGGGGGTAACATTGGCAAAAATCTGTCTTCCCATAGAGCGGTCCAGCTATGGTAGCATTCTTGGGGAGTAAGATAATGACAAGGTAAACCCCGACATCAGTTTTCTTATGCCAAGAGGTTAAGTGCAAGAGCACTTTTGTCCGACAATTTTTAGTGGTTTTGTTGGCATTTGTCATTTTTATAGTTTGGTTGTTTTGTTGTGTTTGTTTTTATTGTTTTTGTTGTGGTATGTTTTTATTGTTTTTGTTGTGGTATGTTTTTATGTATGTGTTTGATGTATGCAGAGGCGATTATTAATGTGATGTTTCTAATTTGTATGATGTATGCATATGAAATGAATGAGATGAGTTGATGATGTGTCGATGCACCATAGACTGTACAAGACTTGACTGACTTACGATACTAATGGGATGACTTTGGATGTGAAAACTATGTTTTTGTATTTTGCATATATTTTGATGGTGATGTATGGAATAAAATGTGACAGTTATTTTTAAAATGTAGTTAAGCTTTTCTGAGATTCAAATATTTTAACTAACTAGCCAAGACTATACATTTATCTCGCAAGACTTTTGAACAAGGTATAAATCCGACTTGAATTTAACCAAGTTATTCCACATCCCTGTGTGTGCAATTGAGTTCATTTATGTGTTATTCATTAGGATACCGCCAGTGCCAAATGGGATTTCAACCGAACCTGTACTGAGGATCACCTAATTAGCTCCACTAACTCCTTTATTGTATTTAGTCAGATTTGTCTACGATCCTATCTAGGATACCATAAGCTAGCTCATCCACATACAAACATTGATCTGTACACAAGTTAATGTGATAGATATATCGTCATGTGGGAGGTTTACCGCTAGTGATCGATAGGCTATCAACCAAACTAGTACTGAAGCTTGCCTCATGACTTGTCGAAATGCTAAGAGTTCCAGGGATTCAAGTTTGACTCCCTTCTTTTCTTCAATTGTATTGGGATACTTGCTCCTTTGTAGTGATAAAATCACTGTTTATTTTTGTGATATTATATGTTTTTTTTTTTTTTGAGCAAGGGATTTGGATTTCGAGTGATGAGAATCACTATTGTATGTGCCTTTTGATGTGTGCACTGTAGGATGTCAAATTATAGTGTTTTGACATTTTGCAAATTTTTGATGTTTTGCAACTCTTGGGATTCTTGGGGAATTGGGTAGGGAGGATGCTTGTCCTTTTGCCAACTCTCAGCATTCTTGGGGTCATTCACACAGGGGGATGAGCAAGATAACCATTTCACTTATGGTGACCTGGATTACTGTGCAGGTTTCATCTTTCGTTCACACAACTTGGGAATTTTTTTTATGTGTTTTAATTGGTGTTGGGATGTTACGTAACAAGGCGTGATCCAAGTAAAACTTTTCCATGTAAAATCTGTTTAACTATGTACGATTTTGGCTAGAAATTTAAAGACAGCTGAATGACGAAAACCCTATATACATTAGGAGACAACTGACGATGCTAAAAATGGCGATGGTGCTATTATAAATGTAGGCATTTATGAAAATGGATCTGATGTGAAAAGGATGGAATTGCCAAGTAATGACTGTCTGTGGTGCTTTTGATGGGATGTTACATAACAAAGCGTATTTCAAGTATGACTCTACCTTTGTAAAATTTGTTTAACTTTGTATAGTTTTTGGCTAGAAATTTAAAGACAGCTGAATGACGAAAACCCTATATACATTAGGAGACAACTGACTATGCTAAAAATGACGGTGGTGTTATGATGGATGTATGCATTTATGAAAATGGATTTGATGTGGAAAATGATGAACTTGTCAAGTAACGACAGTCTATGGTGCGTTTGACTTGTATGACCAGCAACTATGCAATGTATGGATGCGATGCCGAATGCAACCTATATTTTTGTATTTTGAGTTTTTTTATGAGAATGCATGGAATTGAAATGCAATTGGTTTTGGGATTTTTGATTTTTATATGAGTATGCATGGAATGGAAATGCAAATGTTGTTGTGATTTTGATTTTTTTATGAGTATGCATGGAATGGAAATGCAAATGTTTTGGTGATTTTGATTTTTGTGTTGTTTTTGTTGATTTTTGAATATGTATTTTGACCAAGCAGTTATGGTAACGCTTGGAGTGTTTGGTGTTGACCAAAGGGTTTATAAATACCTTTGGGGCATTTAGGGCTGACCAAGTGATTATGAGAATCCTTGGAGCTGTTGGGGTTGACCAAGAGATTACGATAATCCTTGGAGCTTTTTGGGATGACCAAGTGATTACGATAATCCTTGGAGCTTTTGGGGTTGACCAAGAGATTGCGATAATCCTTGGAGCTTTTTGGGATGACCAAGAGATTGCGATAATCCTTGGAGCTTTTGGGATGACCAAGTGATTATGATAATCCTTGGAGATTTTGGGATGACCAAGCGATTGCGATAATCCTTGGAGCTTTTGGGGATGACCAAGAGATTGCAATAATCCTTGGAGCTTTTTGGGATGACCAAGCGATTGTGATAATCCTTGGAGCTTTTTGGGATGACCAAGCAATTACGATAATCCTTGGAGCTTTTTGGGATGACCAAGCGATTACGATAATCCTTGGAGCTTTTTGGGATGACGTGCGATAATCCTTGGAGCTTTTGGGATGACCAAGCGATTACGATAATCCTTGGAGCTTTTGGTTTGACCAAAGGGTTTATGGACACCTTTGGAGCGTTTGGTGTAACCCACTGGCTCTTCAAGGAATAGATGTACCCCCAGCTTGATGATCTGTGTGCACCAAATTTGGCTCTATAGGAATTGGCACGAATGGATCGGCCTTATGCACGGATAGGAGGACAGGGTTTGCCTTCGGCACTGATGGTGCTATGATATCTCTGGGTGGAAGTGGCTCGCGATCTTCCCAAAGGAGCGAAATCAACATGTGATGCCAATGGGCCGGGTCTATGCGCCACTCATGCCCTAGTCTTATGCCTAGTTGGGCCATTAGTTCGTCATGGGTTACAGGGTGATTGTGCCATCGTGCATGATTGAGATATGCCATCTTAGTTTCATATTCATAATTATTATCGATGATCCAAAGGACTTTTTTGGCCTCGACAACTATCTATGACATGCTAGGCTCTTCTTGTTCAAGCAGATTGATGTGGTCCTCATGGGGTTGTTCCGCTCGTTGCGGGGGGACCTGATTTTCCTGTAATGGCACAGGCTCGATGGGAGCCTCCAAAGGGAATAAGGTTAAAAGACTCTGGTGATGATCACCCATGGGGACCACCTGTGAATTAGTGCTGTCGAACATGAATGGGTCCCATGGTGCTATTGCATATGCTGAATCATCTTTGGTGAGAGATTCAGGCTCATCAAAATCTGGTGATTCTGAGATATGGAAGACCTCGTCATCAGGTAGCTTTACAACCAGGGGTTGATCCTCTTTGAGAGGAGTTTCACGTGAGTTGGGCTTTTGGGGCCCCAAAATCTTGGTCTCTATTGACGCTAAGTGCTCTGGCAGCGCATTGCTTGTATCGGGGGATTTGAGCTCCTCCTCTTTGATTTGTTCCCATTGTAGGTTGTGGGGAACTTGGGGCCTATGGAGGGGTGACAGGATAGCACCCCCCATGCCTTGGTATGGCATTTCATCCCACTCTTCTTCTCACTCAGGGTCCTCAAAGGCTTCTTGAAGAATTTTTGAGGGTGGCCCATGAACCTGGGTGGGTGCCTGAAGAAGGCGCCCATCATTGGTCTTAGAATTGGCCTCCCGCTCAAGTCTAGGAGGCATCGATGGCAATGTTTGATAAGGTCGTGGAGACCTGTCTCACACCCAGTTGTGTCTCTCATAATGTTCTATCTTATGCATGCGAGGGGTTGGAGTCTTTGCCTGCCTAGTGTGTTGGAACAACTCATCTTCCTGGCACTGAATGCACTCTTGATTTAGAAGATACTGTTGCTCTAACTGTTGTTGTTCGAGCTCAAGTAGCATGAGTTACATCCGATGTGTGATATGCTTGGAAGATTCTAAGATAGTTGGTTCTGTCGTCTCATGTCTAGAATGCCTAGATGCCTCTCCTAGATATCTATCATGGTCATGGTGATCCGAGATCTCTATAGGCCACCTCCCTCTATTGGGGGTAGCGGCATTCCCTCGAGGCTTTAGCCTTAGTAGGTGATCTTGAGTGCTAGCAGTTGCAGAGGCGTATTGCTCCCATGATGTATATTGCTCTTGAGGAAGGTAAGGGTTTTCCTCGTGCTCTCTTTCATAAGTGAAAAAGGAACAGGCAGAGTTGGCTCGCCCTGCCTGAGGAGCCTTATGCTCTGGATTTATCCTTGTAGTCCTGACAACTAGAGGGGGTGAAGGAGGGAGAGTGTAATCATGTGGTTCCTCCCGTCAAACCCTATGTTGACCTAGAACTTCATTGCGTGGTGACCACTCATAGCGAGCATCTAAGGGAGCTCTCCTAAGGATGTACCCCTCATGGAAGTGTGTGTGTTGGGTGCTATGCTGAATAGGAGTGCCCTTAGAAGAGGTGCCCTTATAGTCCCTTTCCGTTAAGGTGTGGAGGGGACTGCCTTGTGTGCCAGGTCACCAAGGTGGTATGACCAAATCCTTGGGACTGTAACGAATGTGACTTGTGCCTCCTTGGATATTCCCCGTAGCATCCGCCCGTGATTGGGCTTGGCTGCGAGTGAGCACCATGACGATGTCTCTCTAAAAACCCTAAAATTGAAAATGAGTCAAAAGGGGCCCAAAATTGGGGTGCACATCCCTCTTACAATAGATAAGACAAAAATTAAGTTTCAAGTCCTAAATATAAATACATTAGGAGATATTGACCTTCGAACAGCTCAAAAAGCATAAAAAATTAGTCGAGTAATTTTAAAACCTAATTTTGGGGCACTAGATGATGGAATTTGGCCTCGAAAACTGAATTTTTTGGACAAATAGAATTCCAAAGAATTATATTTGTATAAAATTATCCCAACTAACTCTCTGTAAAATTTTGCGTCAATCGGAGCTATGGTTGAGAAGTTATGGCCCCGACAAGATGCACTAAAATTTAGGGAAAAATATAAAATTTCCCATATTTTGTTGGATGGTCCTGCATCACTTATGGGCACCTTGGGGTGCTTTTGGGTTGACCAAAGGGTTCATGGACACCTTTGGGGCATTTTGGAGTGACCAAGCGATTGCGAGAATCCTTGGAGCTTTTGGAGCAAGTGACAAAATGCGTAGATTTTTATCTTTTGTTTATGATTTTTCTGATTTCTTTTTGTTACACTAAGCAAAAATGAACACACGCATACACAAATAGTGATTATCTCTTTTAAAGATTAATGGTGTGTCCTAAATCTGGTTTAGTGTGTTTTTGTTGTTTGTTTTGTGTTTTTTTTTAAGACTTTTTATGAAAACCGTTTAAATGCAATTATGAAGGCTCTTGTGACTCCCAAAATGGTCGCCCCTTCAATATACCATTGTCGGACCGATATACCAACCTCTCTATATACCCGCCCTTATGTGAGGGAGACTATAGGTACATGAGAGTAGATGATACATGGAACATAGGCGGTACGAAAGGGGAATCGCTCTGTTTATGACACCTACCATAGAAGAATTATCCTCATGCACTAGGAATCACCCTAGCTACACTCACTCAGCTTTCGTCAGGATTTACGTCTAGCAACAGTCACGATCGGGGTAATGGATGCAATATCTCAAGCCAAAGTGATAATGGAATCCACCTTTGGTCTTGCTCAAGGGTTCAGGTTTTACGACCAACTCCTTGTGTTTAAAATACCACGTGATGTGTGGGGTTCATTTTAATTTGCAAAAATTTGAAACAGGCAAACAAAAAGGAAACTTTCCCTAAGCCATTCAAAACTGAAAACTAGAGAACAAAAAATAGAAATTTGATAGAAGCTTTAAAAAAACCCCTACCTCTTCTCTGCCCAACAGGATGTTTCTTATTTGCTCTAAAAAATTCACATAACTATACTCGTCCCTGGGTGAGGCGAATATCAGAACAGTAATCGTTCCAGGGTGAGACGAATAGTATATTCGTCCCAGGGTGAAACGAATACCAATTCTGTAATCGTCACTTGCAGAAATGAATAACAGTCTGATGATTGAAAATAGGTACCTGTAATCAAAACAAGCAATTTTAGATCAGTAATCTAACCTAAAAAAAAAATAGAGGACAGAGGTCCCACCGTGATCGCCATTGAAAACACGATATTTCAAAAACAAAAAGGATAAACTAAAAATGCAATGTAAACGAAACTAAAATAAATCTTAAACCCTATGTTATTGAAAATGAGTAAAAAGAAAGAACATGAACACAAGATATCAAAGCAATATAAAAAGAATGACCCTTTTATTGATATGCTTTACAAATTCGTGTTACAATGCGTCTCCTTCCTTTTTAGGGGATAGGAGCATTAAATGTTGGTCTTTTACAACTTGTTTCAGAATTCCTTCTTTCGCATGCCCACATATAATATGGACGAACAAAAACGTTGCCGCTGCTTGCATTGGTAAAGGTAGATTCCTCGCTGCTCCTCTAATGCTGAAAATCTATGTTCAAAGAAACAAACAAAGAATCAGTAGCACCTGTGTATGAAAAATAAAAGATAAATCTAACGATGGTTAAAATGAATCTAAATGAATTGAAAACTTGACAAAAGCATAAACATGAAACTAGCTAAATACTACAAAAGAAATAGTCACCAAAAGCAATAAGGTGAGGGGTGCCCAAAGGCAAACCACCTGCGGATGAGACTTTGTTTCGACACCAATCGGCTTGGGATGGGTCCGAAACCTGATGGATGTGTTGTCGACAAATTGGTAGGATATTGTGGTCAAAAAAATTGGGGTTGGTCCTTGATTCGTGCCTTCAAAAGTCACCCAATAACCTCTCTTTCGATTAAGAGATTATGGATGTTAAAAGCACAAATCGCAAGTAAGTGAATTAGCAGCACTTCGTCGCTCAAAATGCTCTTTCTCTGTATATCTTTTGGGTGAAGAAACTCACCATTTTATAGACCCAAGGGGTCTCTTTGAATTAACAAGCAAAAGTGTTTCTTTGCATGAATGTTTTTTTGTGAAGAGAAGACTTCTTCTTGATCAAGGGCTTCTTAACTGCCTCTGTGCATGTCTTTGTATGTTTAGAAAAACTCACTCGCACTCCTATGCAATGAAGGGATAGCTAAGTGGCAAATATGAGTTGTCTTAAAAAGCTCACTCTCATTCCCATGCAGTGAAGGGAGAGTCAATTGTCAGATATGAGTTGTCAAAAGAACTCACTCGCACTCCTATGCCATGTAGGAAAAGCTAAGTGGCAGTTTTGAGTTGTCATGCGTCGAGATCTGACTTTCTGTTGGTCAAACCTGGCGTTCATCCCACCCCGAAGTGAGCGCTGATAATCATCTCTGGGTGAAACGAGTACTAATCCACACTCGTCCTTGGGTAGGACGAGTATAAATCCGCACTCGTCCCTTGGTGGGATGAATAAATAGCTGAGTGTCTAAAAGATGCCAAATTGATCCCTGACTTGTAAAACTGGTGTGTGAGTGGTTAGAACCACTGTTTAACCTCTAGAGGCTGCCCTGGGGGCTGTGTGTTAGTACGATCAGTGCTTGCAGTCACATAATCAGATTGGTGCTGTTTTGGTGTCTAAAGTTTGAAACATTAAAGCCAAGACATTAAAGTTAACCTCAAAACCATAAATTAAAACAAACAAAACAAAACCACACTAACCTAATCAAACAACAAATCCCCATGAAACAAAATAAGAAGAAACTACCCAACCTATGATTTTGGAAAATACAAAGCACACTCATGGGTAAGGGCACATCAAAATTCTCACTCCAAGACAACAAAACCATAAAACTCAAAATTTTAAGGCGGATCCCCAAATTTGGGGCTAGTTGTGCAATGACCACAAAAAATGGCGGCTCTGCTAGAAAATGCTCCTAAGCATTTTAGGTGAAGAACCCAGTTATGAAAACAAACAACCAAAGATCAAAAAGATGTACACCGTCTAGCAACTTCCAAAGAAGATGAGGGTAGACAAATGCATATGGAAACACATGAATCATTTGTATTAGATCAATGTGTGTGAAAGTCTTTTCATTTTTTATGCTTGAAAACCATCTAGATTCTATCACCTGATTAGAAATTAGGCTATAGAAATATTGCTTCTTAAAGTGAATTTATTTAGACAGAGCCCTACTACCAGTCAAGCATTTATAGTCCCAGTAGAGTTTATCTAAATTACCCATGGTTTAATTGATATTTTGCAATACCATTTTTTTTGAATAATCTTCGTCTAGATAGATCCCTACTACCAATCAGGTGTCCATAGCCCCAGTAGAGTTTATCCAAACCTAGTGACTGATTTTAGAATGTTTTCCTTTGCTTACTTTAAAAAAGGCATTGCAAAAGTTTATGCACCACATGGGTTAGAGAGTATTTGAAGTTAGAGATGGAGCGTATTAGATTTTCACCTTAATTTGTAAACCAAAATGACTTCATCCTTTAAGATTTCAAAACATGCCCTTTAATATGATGTGTTCGTGCTTTATCAAAATGATTCAGTATTCCAAAATTCACTATCTTAGTTCCAAAATATAGGAGTGGTTATTAAAAAACTTCATCCCCTTTTCCTTGGTCCACGTGATAGGCAATTCACCCTTCATGACAAAGGAACACAAAAATGATCAAGAGGCCATTAGTAGCTATCACAAAACATCACCTCAAAACAAGAGAATAACCCAAAATACAAAACTCGTAAACCAAATTCTTAAGGAAAAATCACAAAAATAACAAAACCAAAACAAAAGTAGGAAAACCAAACGTATATACAATATTATACAATAATGTACAAGATGATGCCAAATTTAGGCCATCATTTCCCTGGATCCCAAACATGATTAGCACACTTTAAAAGACATCCAACATGATATGCATGCCAAGATTTACAGAAATTCAACCAACATAAAATTTGGCCAAACAAAACAATCTTCATTGTACCTTTATCACCCCATGAATTTGATCTAGTTCCATTTACAATTCCATAGATGAGCTTCAGATCATTAAATTGATTAGACAATAATTGATTTTCAATTCTTTATTGTCTATTACTTAAAATGTCAATTTCACAATTTGATTCATGATTTAGAATTAGGATTTCCTTTTCAAATATGAGATCTTGCAAGTAGGAGCCTATTTCTAAAAATTTCAAAGCCAAGTCATTTTTCACATCTTTAGGCCAATCATGCTTATGCAACAATTTACAAGCATATAGGATATCTATTAAATGAGGATAATTATAGGTTTTTATCCTAGATTCCATTATCAATTGTTGATGAACTTGATTTAATAACTCAAGCACATCTACTTTTATTTCATTCAACAAAGCAATCCTATTAGTGGAGTGATTAGAAATCAAATCTAGTTCTTTATTAACCTCCAATGATATTTCATCATAAATAACATTTGAATCCCATAGACAATTAGGTAAGATTTCACCTGGAGTTTGCATGGTTGAACATAAAAGGTGAGATTCTACCTTTTGTGCACTTTTATTTACCAAGACTTGGTGAACCTTTGTAATTCCATCTTTTACCTCATGGTATTTACCTTCATCATGATGTATCACTTCATTTTCATCCATTACCTGCTCATCAAAAACACCAAAATTAGGCACCCAATTAAACATGTTCCCATCCTTTTCAAACCTCACATCTTGTCAATCAAGGGATGTGCCAAATAAAACATATCCATGATCAATTAATTGAGTTAATTTGGATAAAGCAACATTTTTATCCTTTGGTTCCAATTCCTTGTTCACCATCCATGGTATTTCTTCCTTAGAATATTCAAGATAATCATGTGAATTTGTACCCAAATTTTTAGTATTCCAGAATGAAATAGGAGGTTTTACTTCTTCCTGATCTCAAATAATTGAATCATAAGGAGCATTTACCATTTCTTCATTTTCTATTTAAACAAGGTGTTCCACAAACTCATATTCAAAATGATAAAATTTAGGGACCTTCTCTGTTTTTGTAAATGACATACCATTTTCTGATTGTATAGGTATTGCAATCTCTTCATGTGAGGTAGAGGTTTTAGTTTCTTGTATGTCAAGTGAAATAGAAATTTCATCACTAGGAGTGTGAGAAAACAATGATTCACCATACATACCCCAACCATTATAATAATCATCTTCTAAAATCAAAGGATGATATCCTATAAAGTCTTCTGCATGATTTTTAGATTCATCTATTGATTCCTTTTAAAATTCATTTTCAACCTCTTTCGATGGCTCTAGTGTTTCCAAAATTGAATCATATTACTGCATAGACAACATAGGATCTGTATATGAGACAAGACTTTCATTATTTGCACATAAACATCAATTGGAATAGAAATATCATTAGGAATTGTGAAAGGGGTAAATGGTTCCCATCCTTTATCTAGAATAAAAGAAACACTATCTTTTTGAAACATGTGATGAGATTCCATCCCTTTGTTCATGTTACCTTCAAAATATTCCTCAAATTCATCCTCCTTGATTTCAAAAATTTCATCTTCTTTACTCCTCAACTTCAAAAATTCATCTTCCTCAGATTCATATTTTGGTGGGCCAAGGGTTTCTACAACGGGATTAATTCTTCTATTCAAATTTTTATGATTATCCCAATCCTCTTTTGTAAATAATGACTCTAAACCATTCATCTCTAGCGGGTCATTATTTGAAACACATTGAATTTCTTGATCATTGATGAGTGTCAAAGTGTTAGAGTATATGTATATGATTTACCTATATATTTCTTTGCAAATGAATGAATATGAATTATTTTTATTATTTTTTCACTTCAATATTGTAATTTATGTATCAATATGATTAATGGTTATAAAAGTTACTTATGCATATATTTTACACAAATTTTGTGTAAGTTATTGTGTTGTTAGGAAAATGTGCATGGAGTTGGATAAAGTCTATGGCCGTTGAACCAGAAGGTAGGTGTACATAGACTGACTGGACGTATGGCACACTTACAAGCACTATGGATGAAGTGCTACAGAAAGGCGCTACTGAAAGCGTCTATTGAAAGGAGTTCTACGAAAGAGCTGAGTTAAAGTTGACCAAACCTTGTTGCCACGTTACATCTAGCACAAGTATATTATATACAATCAACCATTTGATTGTCAACATGGAAAAATGTATATTTGGCATCTTTGATTATTATTAATAAAATTTGTAAAGTATTTATTAAAGTTGGAAGGATCAAAGTTGTTGATTTATTCCGCCAACTTATATTCTCTTTCCTTGAGAATAGGGAAAAATATTATTCTTGTTATTCCTTAAATTTAGAAGTTATTAAAGTGGTTGCCACTTGGGCTTACGTTAATTAGTCAAAGTCCCATTTTTTATAAAGTTGTATTTGTTTAGAATAAGTCATTTAGCACTTGGGATCGCTTTGATTAGTCCAAGATCCATCTTGTTATGAAATTATATTTATTTAGGAAAATTGTCAGTATAAAGGTTAGGATTTAGATTTGTTAGTTGGAAAGAGACAGATAATGTTACGGAAGACTTCATTAAACATTATTGTATAAATTACAATGAGGAGGCTTTTGAAAAGCTCCTCGCTCTTGTCTTTCGATGATTGCATTCTGTAATAGAAGTTGAATAAGTCTCTATAGTTGTCAGTTTCAACAATGTATATGATCAAATCTCAACAATAAAATAGTATTATTTTTCCATCTCTTTCGCAATGTTATTCTATATTTTGCAATGATTTATTTCCTTTTGTAAAGACTTATTTTTCCTGCAATCAATGAATATTAATAGTTAGAATAGGTTAAATGAAATAAGTTGCTTCTGAAGTAAAATAGCGTAGAGGAGAAGAGAAATATATTGATATTTTCGAAGGCAGGGCCCACTTCTAAAAGACCAGTCCTTGTTCTTACGCTCTTGCATTAGAATAGGATTAGATTAGTATAAATAGAATTAGTATAAATTAATCTACATCATTTATTTCAAAAGTAAAATAGTTAACACATTATTAGCTGCACGTGGATCCACACACATTCATTCATTTAGTTAATTTTACATTTATCAAGTTAATTTCATATTAAAAAGAATCACATTTAAAATATTCTATCTTTTATGTAACCTGATCTTAAGGAATTGAATCAAGTGAACTAGTTAATGTCATGGAATATCTCTACATTATTTCTATTCTTTAATCCGATTAAGACATGGATTGATAATTAAATGATTAGCCCTCCAAGCTAGACATTTTTGGCATCATTTTCGGAGAGAGCAGTGCCATTACATTAATATACAAGTTGTTGGACCACATAAGGAAGGAATCTTACCTATACATGGAGGGTGGCACAAGTAGTGATCAATGCACGTATAGAGTTGCATGTGGAGCATGGCACAAGTAGTGATCAATGCACACGTACACCAAGCATCCTCCACATTAGGTGGATCAGGTTCCATTTTCTTAAAATTAGTTCTATTTCTTTAGTATAATTTAGTCATTTACTTTCCAACTTTTATTTTCCAACATTTTTTTCAAGAATTTACTTTTCAGTAATTTATTTTTCAGCAATTTTCGTTTTAGTAATTTATTTTCCAAGCAATTTATTTGTAAAACCAGGAACTGGTTTTATTAATCCGTAGCGATGTTTAAATAATGTATTACACAGCCGGGAATAGCACCGGCGTAACTGAGCTTGTTACAACAGTTGTAACAGAGCAACAACATATCTAAATAATGTAATAGAAACAAAAGTACGCTAACATCCCCCTTTATTACATTATTTGGGTAATGTAATAACTAATAGCTATACTAACATCCCCTTACATTATTTTGCAATACAAAGTGAGCTGTGAAACAATTCAAATTTGACACGTCCAAGTGCCTTAGTGAAAATGTCTGCAACTTGAGCATCGGTGGGAATGTGCTGAAGTTGAATTCGGTGTTTTGGAACTTCATCTTGAATGAAATGACATTGTGTGTCAATGTGCTTTGTTCTTTCATGATGGACTGGATTCTTGACGAGGTTCAGAACACCCTGATTATTGTAGAACAAGTGTATTGGAGATTTTTATGGATGGCCCATACTTGTCAGAATGCGACGTAACCATATCACTTCGCACACAGCTTCACGTGCGGCGCGATACTTTGCCTCTGTTGATGAAATAGCAACCACCTATTGCTTCTTGCTGTGCCAAGAGACAGGACCGGATCCCAGATGAAAAATGTATCCAGAAGTTGACTTGCGATCATCAAATGATCCGGCATAGTCGGAGTCCGT
Source organism: Wollemia nobilis (assembly GCA_028583015.1). Lineage (NCBI taxonomy): Eukaryota > Viridiplantae > Streptophyta > Pinopsida > Araucariales > Araucariaceae > Wollemia > Wollemia nobilis. Next base: position 10,904,991 of record JAQPPZ010001772.1, on the reverse strand, counting down.
GTATCCTTGCAAGAAGAATTTGTTGTTCCTATTGTATTCTAAGCCATATTCCATAGTACCATGGACATAGTGAAGAACACGTTTTGCTACTTTCCAATGAGTGGTCTTAGGCTCCTGCATGAACCTCGAAAGATAGTTTACATCAAATACGAGATTTGGCCTAGTATTGGTCAGATATATGAGACTCCCAATCAATTGTCGATAGAGAGTACCATATACCTGAGGTGAGTCATCATATCGCGATAACTGAAGTCCATTCTCCATCGGAGTTGCCATTGGCTTGCAATCAGTCATGCGATATTTTTCCAGCAATGTCTTGGCATATTTTTTCTGAGACACTTTGATGGAGTGCTCCTTCTGGCTGAATTCTAGACCAAGACAGTAATGGAGAAGTCCGAGATCTGTCATCTCAAAATATTTGCACAAGTTTCTTTTGACAGTAGAGATCATAGTTTCGAACTCCCTGTAATGAGCGGATCATCCACATAGAGTACAAGCAACACTATCTCAGAACCCTGTTTCTTAAAATAGAGGTTTGCATCTGACGGACATCTCTTAAATCCATGCTGCATAAGGTGATTGTCCATTTTTATATACCAAGCTCGAGGAGCTTGTTTCAGACCATATAAGGATTTTACCAACTTGCAAACTTTCTGCTCTTGGCCTTCCACTTCAAATCCTTCAGGCTGAGTCATATAGACTTCTTCTTGGAGATCACCATTTAGAAATGCACTTTTGACATCCATCTGGTAAACTTTCCACCCATATTGTGCTGCCATAGCACACAACCCGAATTGTGGTCATCCGAGCAGTAGGTGCAAAAGTTTCCTCGTAGTCAATGCCTTCCTTCTGAGCATAGCCCTTTGCAACAAGACGGGCCTTATGCTTATCAATTGTTCCATCTGCCTTGTACTTGACTTTATATACCCATTTGCAGCCAATGGGTTTCTTTCCATGCGGCAAATCAATAAGCTTCCAAGTTTTATTCTTCATCAGAGACTCATACTCTGTATCCATAGCGACCTTCCACTGAGGCTCACTGAGAGCATCTTGCACTGATGCAGGTTCAAGACTATCTATGGTAGACATGAATGCCCTGTCATCATTAATATCCATATCCTCAACTTCTGTACTTGGAGTTACAGAAAGTTCCTCAAAATATTGACAAAGATCATCAACCTCACCAGTTTCTTTGGCTTCTTTTTCCTTTTGAGCCATACTGCGTGTACGAGGTCTATCCAAATTTAAATTGGGAGGAGTGGATAAATTTGCGTCTCTGATTGTATTTGTACACCATTTAGGATTCTTCTTTGGTGGAGTTGAAGAAGATGTAGAAGGACCTCCTGTCTGTGTTGATGAAGGAATCTTATCTTCCTTAGGTTCCACAATATCTTGGTGTACTTTAGATGTGCTCTGTGATGTGAAAGCTTCATCAAAGACAACATCTCTGCTGATATGAATTTTCTTGGTCAAAGGATCTATCAACCGATATCCTTTAGAGTGCTCAGAATAACCAAGAAAAATACATCTCAGTGTTTTCTCATCTAGCTTCTTCCTTTTCTCTTTCGGTATGTGCATGAAAGTGTGACATCCAAAAATACGTAGATGAGATATGGAGGGTTTTCGACCACTCCATGCTTCCCGTGGAGTCATTCCTTTTAGGGCCTTTGTGGGTGCCCTATTCAACGGATACATCTGTAGTGGTGACGACTTCGCCAAATATTGTTGCCCAAGAGTAGCTCCCGTGAGCATACAACGAACCATTTCCATGATAGAACGGTTCCTTCTCTCAGCAACTCCATTTCTTTGAGGAGTATAGGCGATTGTTAAGCTGTCTCTTGATCCCATGCTTATCTAGGAATGCAAAAAATTCATTAGAGGTAAACTCTCCCCCTCGATCCGAGCGAAGGGTTTTAATAGAAGCTCCCGACTCCTTCTCAACGGATTTCTTGAACTGCTTGGAAGAATGTGAAAGCTTCGATTTCGGTTGGAGAAAGAAAACCCACATCTTTCGTGAGTAGTCATCTACAAATAACTGAAAGTACCTCTTCCCTCCACAACTGTTGGGTGTGAAAGGACCGCACAGATCGGTGTGAATTAACTCCAGAGGTTTTCGTGCTCTTGTTGAGCTCTTTTCAAATGGTACTCTATGCTGCTTTCTGCTAGCGGTCAGAGCACACTGGCAATGTGGCAGAAAGGGAAGGAAGACCCTTTACCATCTCATACTTACTGAGCTCAAGTAAGTAGCCAGAACTAATATGCCCATATCTCTTGTGCCGTAGGGAAGTTGCCTCCTTGGTAGAGACAGTCATGGCAACATGTGGAGTAGACATAGCATCTAGTGCAAATAAGACATGCTTATATGAAGCTGTTGCAATCTGCTTACCCTTCCTGGTAATGGTACAACACTTCTTTCCATTCTCAACACAAAAGTTGACAACCATATTTCTGTCCAGGATTTGTGTCACTGACAAAAAATTGTTAGCCAATCCCGGAACATAGAGGACTTTGTCAATCTGACACTTGCCATCAGGAAGAGTGACTGAAACTGTACCCTCTCCCTAAACCCTGTAGGTCTTATCATCAGCAATGGTGACAGGTTTGCCCTCTTTGGCCACAAATGATTCAAACCACGATATGTCGCCAGTCATATGTTTGCTAGCTCTAGAATCGACATACCAAACAGGATCCCTCTGTGTGGAATCTGTGGTAGTCATGAGCACCTTGTGTGCCCATTCAGAATCTGAGTCAGATTCTTCAACAGCAACATTCACCTGGGGTTGCTTGTTTTTATTTTATGATTTGTTTTGGCCTTTCTGCTTGTTCTTATGCCAACACCTGTTGGTATCATAGTTGTATTTCTCACAGATCTTGCACCACCTCTTCTTCTGTTGAGGTTGTTTGCCTTTTCCTTTCGTATCCTGTTGAGAATTTCCTCTTTTCTAAAATTTGCCTCCTTTTTGCCCATTACCTTTCTTCCTAGAACCCTGCCTGTTGGTGTATAGGGCTGTATTGGAAGAATCATCCTTGTGAAGTTGGCGTGCCTCCTCTTGTTGAAGCAGATTGACCAAATCGATGTAGGTAATTTGTCGTTGAGACACCTGGATGGAGGTTATCAAGATATCAAATGAAGAAGGTAAAGCTCTCATCACAAGTGAAATGAGAAGCTTTTCGTCCACAGTATCTCCCAAAGAACTCAATTTCTCTTTCAACTCAGACACTCTGCACAGAAAGAGTTCAACTGTTTCACCCTGTCTCAAACTCAGGTTATGAAGTTGTTGTTGAAGATGAAGAATGGTGGATTCATTATTTCCCTCATAGATGGTTCTAAGGGCATCCCATGCCTCTTTACCACTTGCTTTGTTAGCTATATGATGTTGCACTTCATCTGAAACAGCAAACAAAATGAACACCTTTGCTCGACTGTCTTTCTTGTCAAAAGCTATCTGATCTACTAAAGGACCTGTGGATCCTGCTGTTGGTGAAGCCCTGGTTGCTACTCCAATAACAATATCCCACAAATTTTCCATTTGGAGAATTGCCTTCATATTATGTTTCCATGGTGTATAATTTGGACCTTTTAATAACTGATGCGGATCAGTCATCAACTTTGCAACAGTGGCCATAGTGAAGCTTCCTTATATCACCAATTGGTCCCCCTTTCGATATACCTTTTTCTAGGCCAATATACCGTACAAAATACCCGCCCTTACGTGAGGGAAACTATAGGTATTTAGAAAGATCAACAAAAATCACCCGCCCTTACGTGAGGGAGACTATAGGTGAGTTTTAGAGATCATATGATACGTGGAACATAAGCGGTACTGAAAGGGAATCGCCTTGTTGATGGCACCTACCATAGAAGATTCTTCTCATGCGTGGGGCATAACTTCACCTAAACACTATGAAGAATACTTCGTCAGGATTTACGCCTAAACACAAGTGCGATAAAGGGTAGTGGATGGAGTAAAAAAATGCAAAAAATGGCAAACTTATCTCTCCCCGACGATTTATAGAGAACAAGCTCAGACGTCATTGTAGCAGCTATATTAGGCGGCGGATACAGTAGCCAAATCACGACAGCTTTACCTGTAAGTGCTGGCCAGAGGTATCACAAATACCGAACGCTGCAGTGCAATAAATTGCACGGATGGGTTTTAATTATTTTGGGGACTTAGGGAGTGTTTGATTTTAATTTTTAATGTCATAGTGCAAAAATGAAATATGCAACATACAACAAAAAAAATGCCCACAAGAATAACCCACAAGGTGTCGGTCACAGCCGAAAATGCACCTTTTACAATTCGCCAAATTGCTATTTTTCGGAAAATTACTCACAATCCCCCTTTGATTTTTTGAAAAAATATCCCCCTTAAAAAAAATTCCTTTAACAAAGCATTTTCAATAATTATTATATATTTAAAATTAAAATAAATAATTTTAATTTATATAGTTTTAAAACTTATAAAAAATAAATTAAAATTAAAATTTTAATTTATAAAGTTAAAAAACTATTAAAAAAAATTAAAATTAAAAATTTTAATTAAAAAATAATAATTAAAAAAATAACTTTGAAAAATAAATTTATACCTTGGGGGGAGTCGGCGGGATTTGAACCCCCGACCTGCAGGCTCCCTGAGCCTTACCGCACAGCTCATTGCCAAGTGAGCTAGCGGGCTGATCCGGTAGGATCAGTTGAACCCCTCTCCTTTATCAACCTCAGCCTGCCCGTCCTCCGCTGCTTCCAGCTTCCCGAGCCTCCTCTGCAACTCGCGGCTACTGTCGCATTTAAAAAAAAAACGTAGTCCCCGCCCGCTGCTTGTTCCCCGTCCGCGTTGGATGTCCGTCGCACCTTTCCAGGTTGGGAGCGCCGGATCGCATCGCGCAGGGGGGTGGCGCGCTGGGTTTCGGGTTTTTTTTTTTTTTTTATTAGCCGGGGGGGAGCGTGACAGCGCGTTTCGCGCTGCGCGCCGGGGGGGTTTATACCCCGCGTGGGCACGGGATTTGAAATTCTCGTGCTGCACACTTGGGGGGGGCGTCGGGGAATTTTAAATTCCCTCGGTCGGGTGGGAGGGGGGGGGGCTGCTCCACCTCGGCCCCTCCTGCGCCCTACGCAGACTATACGTCTACGCCCTGCGTAGACTATACGTCTACGCTCTGCGCAGGTAGTCTGCGCCCTGCGCAGACTGTACGTCTACGCCCTACGGTACGTCTGTGCAGAAGGCAATCTGCGCTTTGCGCAGGCAGGGCGTCTGCACCCTGTGCAGACTGTCAAGCCGACGTCTATGCGCAGCACGTCCTATTGACGTCTGCGCTCTGCGTTCAACTGGGCGCAGGGAGCGCGGCGTCGCGGATGGCTATGTTCGAGCGGACGAGCGCGTTTTTGTTTTTTTGTTTTTTTCTTCTTCTTCTCAACTTAATCACGCGATGGCGTGATCAGGGAAAAAAAAAACTTTTCAAACAAAATTTTCCACGCACAGCAAAATTGTTGTCTGCCTCCAGCTTCTCCCTCTACGCCACTGGCTCTGATGCCATGTAAAACTAGGAACTGGTTTTATTAATCCGCAGCGATGTTTAAATAATGTATTACACAGCCGAGAATAGCACCGACGTAACTGAGCTTGTTACGAGCGGTTATGATGAGCAACAACACATCTAAAATAATGTAATAGAAACAAAAGTATGCTAACATTATTTTCCTGCATAGTGTGGTTGTTGCTAGTTTAAATCTAAGACTCTTTGGCCTATAGAAACCCAATGTAGTACAGGAAGTAGGTGTGACTGAGTGACACAACCACAGTGAAAACATCCCTTAGAAGTAAAATGATAACAACAATTTTTCCTTATTATATTGAGATCACCTGGCCAATCCGTTTGATTTCAGTTAGTAAGACCTGCTTTAAGATAGTTTTACTTTTTCTTATTATGCTGAAATTATCTGGCCAATCCGTTTAGTTTCAGTATAGTAGGAACTATTTTAGAAAAAAAATAGAACCAAAAACAAAACAAAACAAAAAATAATATATAGAGAAGTAGAAGTTGCTAGATGGTGGAAAATAGTAAACAGTCTGCATCCATTAACCTTAGAAAATTACTGATAGAGCAAGAAGTTAACCTTATTTTTGAAAAACAACACCAAACATCTGGGGAAGAGTGGGAACACCTTGATACCATAAAATATAGATCAGATGAATTGAGTCAAATCTAGAGGATAAACATAGCTCAAATTCTAGGGCCAGACTATCACTCACCCTACCTTGAACTTATTAGGAGTTGTGAATGGTGGTTAGGGAATAGGAGAGCAATAGTAAACTCAGTAACCTACCCATGGGATCAGTATTTTGAAGATTCCCTTACCATCCATAGTTTCCTAGAAAAAATAGAGGATAGGGAAGTAAACCTAGAATATAGCCAGAGATATCATAGGGCACCAAGAGTAGTACTCTTTAGAGAACTGTGTCAAGACTTGCATTATGAACTACAGTTCGAGAACCCTAATCCAATTGTAAAATAAGATTTTATTGTCCAATTGATTACTCTGGTAACAAAAGACTTTGGATTTAATGAAGAGCATTATATGACTCTCGAACAACTCGAACCTATCAACGATATTCATAGGTTGTTCCAGGAAGACTAAAATTTATTTCAAAATTTCATGTTCAGACCTAGAGACTCAAAGGGTAGATTTATTAAAATTAGTAAACTAGAAGCAGATTGCCAAGAAAACCATAGTAAGAAATCTAAAACTTCTGAGTTAAAAGAAATCAAAACTGCATCTTTAGATTCTACATCAACTAAGAAAATTGAAATTCTAGAACAAGATCCCAAAACATATTTGCTACCCAAACCAGAGTTTGATGATCATATCGATCCCTCATCTATCTTTATCGACCCTATACCTAGTCCAATTCTTGAAATTCTATATTCAGTCATGGCTGATCAAGGTAGTGAACAAGGGGAAGTAAATAGAAACCAAAGGCAAAGAACAATGGATCAAGGAGAAGTAGAAAACCAAATGGGGGTGGACAGAGAAAGACTTTTACCTTTCCAATTCCTTCTCTCGAAGATAGGCTAACAAGAGAACCAAAACCAGTCTCTATTGTTGTTTTGCCTACTTTCCATGGTAAACCACATGAGGATCTCGATGCCTTCCTTTTTGAATTTGAAGTGGTGTGCCAGGCTTACTTTTACACCATGGATGAGCAAAAACTAAGACTATTCCCTTCTACACTTAAGGATGCAACCTTAATATGGTTCATGGGTCTAGGGGAAAACATTTGCAATCGATGGGATGGAGAACGAGGATTAAAAGACATATTCCTTGAAAGATACCAAGACTATTGCAGGGTTTGGGATAAGAAAGCTAAATTATTTTGTATGAATAAAAAATATGATGAATCCCTTGAGGACTACCTCGAGAGATTCTGGTTTGTGGGATCAAGAGTAAACATTGAGTTGGATGAGGAAGTTCAAAAAGAACTTTTTCTAAAAGGGCTTAAGGAAGATGTCTTAGACATACTAAACCTTATGGTAAAGGGGGATATCCATCAGATGGGATTAGGAGAGATCATAAATCTCTGTAAAAATTACTCAAGGAATAAACCATTAAGAAGTAATAAATACCCATCATCAGGAGGAGTAACATGAGCTGAAATCGGTAATATGCTAGAAAATCTCAAAACTGATTTATTAAGCACATTAACATCATCCCTCGACCTCATGGATAAGAAACCAAAGGATCAAAATATTGAAGAGATATATTGTCATAGATGCAGAAAGAAACATAATCTAAGGGAATGCCCTTTGAATGTTACAAATATTTCCAACATTTCTACCTGTTGCAAAATCTGTGACAAAAACCATAATACTAAAAATTGTAAATATATCTCAGCTATCAAAACCGCTATTTTTCGAAGAGGTAGAAGATGTCTACTTTATAGCTCAAATAAGGAATGGTCCATTTAATGGTCCACCCAATTGGTCAAAATCTAATTATTCCAACCAACAAAGACCTAATTATTGGTCAAATCCTCCAAATTGGTCAAGTTGGAATCAATATAATCAAGATTGGAACATGCCTCCTTGGACACAATTCATGCCCAATTCATATGGAAATTCACCTCCATGGATGGCAGGCCAAAATCAAAATACATCTAGTTGGAATATGAATGGCCAATACAATCAGATAGGACCTAGCTGGTCTCAAGGGCAGCCCCAACAACAAAACTTTCAAAATCAATTTAGGGGGCAAGTACCTCAAAACCAACCTCAAAATAGACTCCTTCCACCTCCAAACAACAATCCTCCTAAATAACCACCTTTACCAGCTCAACCTGTGCCTAACCCCAATAATAATAAAAACACTCAATAGGTCTATGAAACAAATGAGGCATGTTCAATATCTATAATGCCTTGTCAACAAATTCAATTAAGATCTGGAAAAGTATTGGAAGATCATAGAGCAACCCTCACAGAACTTGAAGAACCTACCAAAAACTTGAGCAAAGAAAAAGGACAAGATGATAAATGTGAGGAAGGAATAGAAATTCCCCTAGAAGAAGTGTTGGATCAATAGAAAGAGGTTCAAATTTCTCAAAAAGAAATAAGAGCTCCATTTCCTGAAAGACTGGCTATACCTAAAGAACCATCTAAACCAACTTTCGATTTTCTTCAAGAATTGGAAAATATCTCTATTAGAATTCCTCTTTTACAAGCTATTAAATATATTCCCATCTACTCCAAATTGGTAAAAAGTATAACAAATTCACAAAGGAGAAAGAGGAATGAACCTAGGACTATTCAAGTTATTGGGCAACTATCTAAAATCATGATTGGTGAGAAATTGTTACCAAAATATATAGACCCTGGAGTACCTATACTCACAGTTCACATTGGTAGGACAACCTTGCATAATGTCTTAGTAGACTTAGGGGCTGCCATAAATATCATGACAAAGGAAACAATAGAATATTTAGGGGTACACATGATTCAACCAACCTCTATAGTGCTTCAACTTGCAGATAGATCTACCATTAAACCAGAAGGGAAACTAGAAGATATTATAGTTTTCGTAAGTTCATGGGAATACCTTATAGACTTTATAGTCTTACAACCAAAGAAAAATTTAGGGGGACACCCCTTGATATTGGGAAGACCATGGCTTGCAATATTTGATGCTTATATTAGTTGTAGATCTAGGAATATGACTATTTCAAATGGCAAGTATACTAAAAATCTTAGCTTATTTCCTGAATCAATAAAAGACAATGATTTTTCAAACCAATTTTGGTATGATTCTCCTGAAGACTTAGATGATCTACAAAATTTATCAATCAATATGTTAGAAGAGTGTGTTCAACAAGAAATTGAAGGGCCTTTAATTTCACTTATTAATGAGGAACAAGGTGCTAATGAAGTTACCATGACTAATAGTGAAGCAAGCACAAGTTACCCTCATCAGATGGTCCCTTACAATTATCAACTAAACACTCTTAAACATGAAATAATGAGTATAGATAATAATTATAAACAAATAGATATTACATCTGGAAAAACTTTAAATATAAGCAATGAGCTTACAAACATTCAGGAATCACAACTGATAGAAGTGTTAAAGAAGCATTGGACAACATTTGCATGGAATTATGAGGACATGAAAGGGATACATCCGAGTATTTGTACCCACCGTATTTTCATTCAAGAAGGTTGTCACCCAGTAAGACAACCTCAAAGATGATTAAATCCAGCTATGAAAGATATAGTTCAGGAAGAAATTGTTAAGCTCTTAAACATAGGATTTATATACCCTATCTCTGATAGTCAATGGGTTTCACCATTGGTAATAGTTCCTAAAAATAATGGTAAATGGAGAATCTATGTAGACTACAGAGAACTAAATAAAGTGACAAAGAAGGACTATTTCCCATTGCCTTTCATTGATCAAGTCCTTGACACTCTAGCTGGTAAGAAATACTTCTGTTTCTTGGATGGATTTAGTGGATATAATCAGGTCTCAATAGCTGAAGAAGATCAAGAGAAGACCACTTTTACATGTCCCATAGGAACTTATGCTTATAGAGTATTACCTTTTGGACTATGCAATGCACCTGCTACATTCCAAAGAGTTGTTCTCACTATTTTTGCTGATATGATTAATGAATGCGTAGAAGTTTATATGGATGACTTTACAGTCTATGGTGACACCTTTGAAGAAACTCTAGCAAGTTTACAAAAAGTCCTAGCTAGATGCATAAAGCAAAACCTTTCTCTAAGTAATGAAAAGTGTTTCATGATGATGAGGAGGGGAATTTTTTAGGACATTACATATCCGAAGAAGGTGTTAAGGTAGATCCTACAAAAATACAAGTTATTCAGTCTCTTCAACCTCCAAAAACTCAAATAGAGGTAAGAAGATTTTTAGGGCATGCAGGATACTACCGAAGATTCATTAAGGATTTCAGAAAAATTGCTTCTCCTATGCTTAAAATATTAACTAAAGATAGTGAATTTGAATGGACTGAAGCATGTCAAGAAGCTTTTGAAATCATAAAAGAAAAATTGATTACTGCTCCAATATTAAGAGGGCCAAACTAGAATTTACCCTTTCATATCCATTGTGATGCCTCAACATATGCAATAGGAGCAGTACTTCAACAAATAGAAAATAAAATGCCTTATGCTATCTATTATGTAAGTAAGAATTTACATGGGGCTGAACTAAATTATACAGTTACTGAGAAGGAATTCTTGGTTGTAGTTCATGCCATTAATAAATTTAAACATTACATAATAGGGTATGAAGTATTTGTTCATACTGATCACTCTGCCATTAAGTATTTAATGAACAAAGCTATAGTAGGAGGTAGGGTGGTTAGATGGCTTCTTTTGCTTCAATAATTTAATGTCACAATTATAGATAAAGTAGGCAAAGATAATGTCATTGCAGATCATTTATCTCGTATGCAAATACTTGATGATGATGAATTAATTCCTGATAGTTTTCCAGATGAACATCTATTTGCTCTTTCTATTTTCTCTCCATGGTATGTTGATATAGTAAATTATCTGGTAATGGGAAAGATACCTCAAAATTTCACACCTTATGAGCAAAGAAAGTTAATACATCAGAGCGGCCCTTACATGTGGATTAATGGGATTTTATTCAAGTCTTGCCCAGACCATGTAGTTAGGAGATGTGTGCATGAAGAAGATGTGTATGATATCATTAGAGCAGCACATGAAGAACCTTGTGGAGGTCATTATGCAGCCCAAAGAATAATTAGTAAAATATTCCAAACTGGATACTTTTGGCCTACTATAAATAAGGATGTTCACCAATTTGTTGATAGATGTGATGCATGCCAAAGGGCTAGTAAACCAACCCCTACAATGGAGATGCCCTTAGTACCCCAAATTATGTTTGAACCATTTGAGAAGTGGGGAATTGATTTTGTTGGACCTATAGATCCTTCGAGTGCAAATAATAAACATATACTTGTGTGCATAGATTATGTTACAAAATGGGTAGAGGTAGAAGCTATGCCATGAGCACAAGTTGAACCTATCACTGATTTTCTTTATTCACACATTATGTTGCACTTTGGAGCACCTAGAGAACTAGTTTCGGATCAAGGAACTCAATTTATCTCTAAATTAATAGAACATTTCACCACAATATATCAAATAAAACATAAAAAAACTTCACCATATCATCCTCAAGCCAATGGACAAGTGGAAGTAACCAATCGAGAGCTTGAAAAGATAATAACTAAAACTGTGGCCACTAGTAGAATAGATTGGGTAGAAATATTGAAAGAAGTTGTATGGGCTTATAACACAACTTGGAAGACTACCACTGGTTTAACACCTTATGAGATGACTTATGGTAAGCAAGCCATCATGCCCATCGAGTTTGAAATTGAGACTCTTCGCACAATAGTACAACTCGATATGAACTTAGATCAAGCACAAAGGGCTAGGTTAGAGAAATTAAATATTCTTGATGAAAGGAGACTTGAAGCACTTCATAGAACTGAATTAACACAACAACAAAGAAAGAAATGGCATGATAAACACATTGTACCTAGAATGTTTCAACTAGGAGATTGGGCTTTGCTATTTGACTCTCACTTCCATGATTTTTAGGGGAAGTTAAGGACAATATGGCTTGGGCCCTATGAAATTGAAGAGATATTCAGAAATGGTATAGTAAAACTCAAGCCTATTGATGACTCAACCATAAAATTGCTAGTTAATGGACATAGGCTTAAATTATATAAAAAGCCACTTTCTAAAGAAGAATTCATGCACCATCTCAAGCAACAAACTGATTTGCAGTGTATATCTAAACTACAAATCACTACTATTGAATAAATACTTCTCTTTAACAAGCAACAAATATACTACCTATTAAATAAGTTGTTGCTTTATATCTAATATATATATATATACATAAAAAAAAAAAGGATTATGCTTCTTTTTGTTTCATAGTGGAGTTCCAATATTTGCAATACTTTCACCTCATTCTTCATCAAATATTTAGTCTCAATATTTTTTCAAAAAGATCCTGAAAAGACATTTCTTTATTCTTATCATCTTGTGAGTTTGTAGGAAAATTACTGCTACATCTTGCATAATACCTTTGTTTGCTAAATAAAAATCTAGGTGTTTTCAATTATTCAGCCACCACTAGTGTTTTGAGCAAATCTTCATTGAAAATCAAATAATCTTTGGATGTTATAAGTTGCTCCTAGTCAATCAAGTTTCCTCTTGGACTACGCACATTATAACAAATAAAAATATTGTGAAGTTTGGAAAGACTAACCCATGAGTTACTATTGCCATAAGAGTGAATGGTTTCCCCTACTTATCCAATTATGTACATGGTCTAGAAAGCTAATGAATTGGCAAAAGGACAAGCTCCCCCTTCATCCTTAAAAAAAAAAATCCCTTGCTCTCTCTCTAAATGAGCAAGTATCCCAAAAATTATCTCCTTGCTCCACCTTAAAATGAGCAAGAATCCCAAAAAGCAATAAAAATCCCTTGCTCCCTCTCAAAATGAGCAAGTATCCCAAATAAAATTCAAATAAAAGAAGGGTGAAGAGCTTGAATCCCTAGAATTCTTAGTATTTCAAAAACCATGGGGTGATCCTCATTACAACAATGGGTTGAATGAAACTCACCTGGAAATAAGGTATCCTTACGTAGTAGCGCTAAGTCTGGACAAGACCTATGGATGCTCATAGATAAGCTAGCTTGTTGGCATAAGTGACCATTGGTTTACTCAATCCTTACTCATGATGAGAAATGAACATTCACTACACACATAGTTGGTCCTTGAGAGGCTTGAAAATATTAGGACACCCTTAGCATCATATTGATCTATGAGATGAATAGATGAATTTGTTCAAAGTCACTAGGATGTTTGAGTCTTTGTAAAACAACTCTAGAATGTTGTAAGCAAGCAAAATTCATGAGCAAATTTCTATTCCATATGTAGGTACTATAGTTTATCTCATCCTACAAAAATGTGGTTTGTATTTTCCAAGAACCTCGATATTTACTTATAGGGACAAAGCAGTAAGGATAGGGTTACAATTCCCATCAGGACTCTGATAGAGTGGTTGGGAATCCAATTCCCCAAAGCTTTGCACCCTATAAGAGCAGCAAAAATAGGTATACTCCCAAAAGAAAGAAAAGCCATCAAAATGACATCAAGACAACTATCCTATTTTCCTATTGCTATTATCCAAGTCTATGGTAAAAGATCCACTTTATATATTGATGACTGATATTCGATTTGCATCCACATGGAACTCCTTATGAAATTAAAAGAAGAAAATCTTCCATAAAAATAATAATAAATAAAATAAAATAAATTATATATAATAATAATAATAATAAATATATATATATATATTTACCCCCATACCATTAAATAAATAAAATAAAATAAATAAATATCAACATTTTTTCCCTCTATTTTTTTTTTGGCTATATAGCCAAAATTATAGTTTGGGGGGAGGTATAAGGCTAATATATTAAGTCCATAATACAGTTTGGGGGAGAAAAACTTTGCAATAAAATGAAACTTTCATTATTTCCATAGCAGAATTTTGTGTAGCAAAGTTTTAGTAGCAAGCTTTTCATAGACTACATTAAAAAAATAAGGTTTTGGGAAAATTAAATTTGAAGAAATTTGGGGAAAATCTAAGAGCTAAGTGGATTCAAATAATTTTTAAATTAATGAGGAGCTATAATATGGACTTCAAATAATTCTTAAATCCACGTATTTATAAAACCATTCTAGACTTCAAAGTATGGTTTAAATTCACTTTATTGGCAGAAGTTTAAAAATAAAAAATAAATTTTAATTAAAAAAAAAAAGGGGTGAGAGATTTTTTGGTATGAAATATTTAATTTAAGAAGTTTAGATAAAAGTGATGAATAGAGGATATACCACATGAAAGCACCAAGTGAAGAATGCAAGGTACACCTCACTGCTATTTCATAGCCATGCGAGCATTGGAAGTCATGTGGGTTAAAGTAGCCATGGATAAACTAAAACCTCGACCATGGAAATTAATAAAGTTTGCAGGCAAGTGATGCAAAGGTGGAAAATGATGAATGACATGGCAAAAATTCAAACCTAAGAAATGATTTGGAGATATTCTATTGGTTAGCACATCTAGCAAAGGCATGATGGCATGGGAAATGTGGAAGACAACTCAACATCTCATGGCCATAAAATCCAATCATCGATGAGCTGGCCAAAGACGCGATTAAACCATCGCTAAGGTGGCAAGGAATGTTGCATGTGAAGGCATCACCATTTGTACCCATACAACCAATGAAATAAAATGATGTGGATAAAATTTTTGAGCCATTGATTAAAATTAATCAAGGGTTATAATCTTAAACCAGCTGATTGAATCTACCATCAGTGTGGGAATGACAAGCTGCATAAAATTTCAAGTGCTTCACCGTCAAAATAGATGGGGGGGGTTTTATTTGTATTAAAAATATAAAGGGTAAAAACTAGGATCCATGTCAAGTTCAAAAAGTAGCACAACATGGTGAAACTCGATGACGTGATAAGAAAATTAATCTTTGGTGATGACATGTGGACCCCCATTCGTCAAAGTAGTGGTAAATAAACCTGCATGGAATGTACCAAGGTATGGTGAAAAGGGGAGGCACCCCGATCAATGTCATCGTACCCATGCACCCTATACAAAGTAGAGTCACAGATCAACAACTTCAACCATTGATTAGCAAATAAATCTAGGGCTGGAAACTCGGCAAGTGTCGACAATGTTGCATATATGAAAAGGTCAACCCAACATAAGATCTCCTCCATCGGATTGGAAATAATCCAATGACAAGGGTTTAATGGGAAATTAGAAGTTAATTTAGGGTAAAAGAAAACCCTAATCTACCACCTTGCGCTCAGTCTCTGCCCACAAATGATGTAAATAGTTGAGGAAGTTGCGTAGCTATAGAAGGATGAAGAAGTTTGAGTTGTAGGTGATGTCAAAAGCAGAGACCGAAGTAAAAGCAAGAAGTGACCATCAATTGCAAGGTAAATTTTACTAAATTTTTTAGGAATTTTGCTCAGAAAACATTTTGGGTTTACGAAATTATTCTTGTAGGAATTGCATGAAGAAATTTAGGGGAATTTCTTTAATTGTCTGAAAATGTGTTTAGAAGCCATTATGGAAGGAGGGAATTTAAAACCCTTCCTCTTAAATTCTATAGGCAACCTTGTTTTTGAGAGAATTTTAGAAACCCTCTAGAAATTCTATGAAACTATGTTGTGAAAAATGAAATTAAAAGCAAATCTGTTGTTTTTCTATGAAAAATCCTACAGAGAATTTATTGAGTTAAGTAGAAGGATGAAATTTCAAAGGCTTCTCTATTTTCACTTAGAAATTTGTGAATTTTTCCCTAAATTTTCTAAAAATGGAATATTATGTTTCAAAAAGAAATTGAAAGAAGAATTCATTTTTGTTTCGAGCTCTCCTTAAAATTTCTGATGAATTTCTAAGTTTTTTTTTCTCCTACAAATATTCTTGAAGGGTTTTCAAAGTTCTATAAAAATTCCTAAAACATTTCAAAGTTCTCCTATTTTTCTCCTACAAATATTAAAAAGGAATTTACGTATATCATTCTATGGAAATTTTGAATGTTTCATGATCTTTTAAAAATATATATCTATAAAATCGAAAAAAATATCTATTTTTTTAGGAAAATAAAACTGCAAAATTTAAGATAATTTCATGATTTCCTTTTAAAAAGAAAAAAAATAAATTGAAAATTTTTACATTTTCATGCAATGCATTCATTCTATTTTTTATGATGTAGGGTTCCTTCTACTGTGTCCTACTACTAAACCCTACTTTCCTTAAAACTACCATCATGCCTAGGGCTACGTTCCATAAGAAAAGTGAACCCTCATCAATTGAAACCCAAAACCCGAGTGATGTAGTAAAGAAATTATTTTAGGGAGCCCGATGGTGGGATGCCTTGACGAAATACCAAGGCCATGATCTGGGTGTCGTAAAATAGTTCATTCTGAACTATAATCGCGCTTCCATGAAAACTCATGTCGGGGGAGTCAAAATAGAAATTTCCTCTAGTTTAATTGTAGAAGTCTTAAGCCTATCAAAAACGGCCAGAGATACTTTAAATCTACCTACAAGGGGGTGAATAAGATGGTCAAAAAATTTGGGGAGAGATGTTCAGTTACCAAGGATAGGAATGGGTGGATAAAGGGAGTAGCCACCTCCTCTCTGCCAATAAAATGGTAGGAGGCAGTTACAATTGTGATGAAATTATTTACCCTTGAGGGTAGGTTGTCTAGCTATGGTGGATACCATTTAAAGATGCTCTTAAATCTAAAATTTCCTGAGAGGGAAGACTACATAATTAACTTACCTTACTTTTTGTTCCATTCTTTGAAAGCTACCATCCTCCGTGTGCAGTCATTAAATGATTATGAAGCCCCTAAACTACATCTTATCTCTTATCATGGCTTAATTAAGTTATTGGTCTTACACCAAGCTGCTAAGGCAAAAATTGCATGGAGTACCTTGGTCGACGGGGCTAATGCTTCTCCAATGTCTGAACCTAGTGAGTCCAAACCAGTTCAGGAGTCTGAGTCTGATGAAGTAAGTTCAGAAGATCTTCCTATTCAGAAATGACCCACCACCTCCAAATCAGCCACAACCTCTAAATCTACCAGAAAATCAAAATATGAGAAATTTGTTCCAAGTAATCCTATCAGGGAATCATCTCCTATAGCTGAATCATCTCAGGAAACACCTCTCAGAGAAGAAGTACCTTTACAAGAAGAAACACCTAGACCTACTTTACACTCACCTGTTGTAGGGCCATCCGATGCTATTGAATTCCTTAAGATACAATAAACTTTATTGCACATCAAAATTGATTGGCTCACAACACTAGTTGAAAAACATGCTGCAATGGTGACCAAATCCCTTACCATCTAGAGTGATATCCTTAGGAAATTGATAGAGAGAAAGGTGGTAAAATTAGCTGATTCAATCATTGCACCGATGACTATCAGTCCATCTCCTCAGAAGAGTGCTACAGTTGGTAGGAAACAAAGGAAATCAATCAACTTTGCCAAGATTATTGACTTCTCCAAAGTGTTAGAGGAAGACAACTCAACACCACAATCCGAACTACCTCAACCAAGTCAACCATCAAATTTAGAACCGTCCAAGGATATAGGGATATGGCCAGATAACTTAGCACTTAAGGTAGGTATGCCCATCAATATTGATGAAATTATCAATCGTGCTATAGAGATAGTAGGTCCACCTCCAAATACATAGGAAACATAGAGTGAGTCTCATAGTAGTGGATCTAGGGATGTAGAGCATATCAAAACCATAACTGTAGATATCCCAATAGATCTAGCAATAGGAAGGGCACATGTATAGAAGGTAAAGGAAGAGAGAAATATCCCAGCTAGGCCACCACCTACATGGGTTTCATCTCGTCTTAGGGCTAAAACTGGTCTAGACATCAGAAGGATTATAAAGGAAGACAAAAAACAAGTTTATTCTTTTATCTGGTTCATAAATGTTATTATTATTATTATTTTAATGACTTTCATAATATTTGAACGTATATGCATGTATGTATGTGTGAGTTGTTTCAGACATTTCAGTTGCAGGCATGATTTGTTATATATATATCCTGATTATTGCATGAATTTTCATTTTTCTGAGATGAGAATGGTGAAATAGATAACGCAGTTCTATAGTATTCTGATTTTGCAAAAATTGTTTTATTTTAAAATTAGATATTGATCATTGCAATGCATTTTTAGGATGCATATGATGGAAAATATTTGCACAAATGTTGTAGTTCATTATTAGTATGACTAGTTTTTCAAATATTATTTCATCATATGAGTTTTGTAGACATCATTATTTCGTATGAAATGTTAATCATTTCTAAAAAATACTGTAGTATTGTTATATCTTTCTCATAGTAATTGTTTCGAATGAAGACACTGCAATATTTTTAGGAATAGGTAATTGTGTCCACAATTGTTTATAGTTGCAGATATTATTATCTATATCTTTGTTATCAGTCACAACATTTAGAAAGATAAAATTATTTTGTATTTAGTTATGTCTAAAATTATGTCTGAAAATTATTTTATGTATTATCCATTCAACTGAACTGTTATAGTTTTAGAATGATTGATGTTTGTAAACATTGAGTAAATCAGGAAATGACATATAAGATTTTTGTGAATCCATGAACTTATATGCATGAGGACATGCATCACCTTCAGTTTGGGGGAATGATGAGTGTCAAAGTGTTACAGTATATGTATCTGATTTACCTATATATTCCTTTGTAAATGAATGAATATGAATGATTTTTATTATTGTTTCACTTTAATATTGTCATTTATGCATCAATATGATTAATGGTTATAAAAGTTATTTATGCATATATTTTACACAAATTTTGTGTAAGTTATTGTGTTGTTAGGAAAATGTGTATGAAGTTGGATAAAGTCTATGGCTGTTGAACCAGAAGGTAGGCGTACATAGACTGGTTGGATGTATGGCACACTTACAGGCATTGTGGATGAAGTGCTACAGAAAGGCACTACTAAAAGCATCTACCAAAAGGAGTGCTACGGAAGAGTTGAGTCAAAGTTGACCAAACCTTGTTGCCACGTTACATCCAGCATGAGTATATTATACACAGTCAACCATTTGACTGACAACATGGGAAAAATAATATTTGGCATCTTTGATTATTATTAATAAAAGTTGTAAAGTCTTTATTAAAGTTGGAAGGATCAAAATTGTTGATTTATTCCACCAACTTATATTCTCTTTCCTTGAGAATAGGGCAAAAGATTATTCTTGTTATTCCTTAAATTTAGAAGTTGTTAAAGTGGTTGCCACTTGGGCTTACGTTGATTAGTCCAAGTCTTATTTGTTATAAAGTTGTATTTGTTTAGAATAAGTCATTTAGCACTTGGGCTCGCATTGATTAGTCCAAGATCCATCTTGTTATGAAATTATATTTGTTTAGGAAAATTGTTAGTATGAAGGTTAGGATTTAGATTTGTTAGTTGGAAAGAGACAGAGAATGTTATGGAAGACTTCATTAAACATTATTGTATAAATTACAATGAGGAGGCTTTTGAAAAGGTCCTCGCTCTTGTCCTCCGATGATTGCATTCTATAATAGAAGTTGAAGAAGTCATCTATAGTTTTCATTTCCAGCAATGTACATGATTGAATCTCAACAATAAAATAGTATTATTTTTCCATATCTTTCGCAATGTTATTCTATATTTTGCAATGATTTATTTCCTTCTATAAAGTCTTTATTTTTCCTGCAATCAATGAATAGTTAATAGTTAGAATAGGTTAAATGAAATAAGTAGTTTCTAAAGTAAAATAGCATAGAGGAGAAGAGAAATATACTGACCTTTTCAAAGGCAGGGCCCACTTCTAGAAGACCAGTCCCTGTTCTCCCGCTCCTGCATTAGAATAGGATTAGATTAGTATAAATAGAATTAGTATAAATTAATCTGCATCATTTATTTCAAAATTAAAATAGTTAACACATCATTAGTTGCATGTGGATCCACACACATTCATTCATTTAGTTAATTTCACATTTATTAAGTTAATTTCATATTAAAAAGAATCACATTTAAAATATTCTATCTTTTCTGTAACCTGATCTTAAGGAATTGAATCAAGTGAACTGGTTAATGTCATGGAATAATCTATACGGGATTGTCTATTCTTTAAATCGATTAAGACCTAGATTGATAATTAAATGATTAGCCCTCCAAGCTAGACAATCATCCGTTTTTATCCTTTCATTCAACTCTATGGAAATTCCTGACCTATCACATATTTCAATTCTAGGTACATCTAGGACTCTTCCATTATCGAAATACTCATGTATTTCTAAAAAATAACCAATCTCTACATTTTGATAGGTCTTTTTACCACAGTCCTCATTGGTGGATATTGGCTTTGAAACTTACACCTCCTCTTGGACGATGTCTAAAGTGGTTGTAACATTTGGACAAACAATTTTATCCCATTGATTTATCACATTAGACACCATTTGATGGTGCTAGATTGGATTGTTGGTATTGGTTGAAATCCATTAATTCCTGAAGGACAATTCAACATGGGATAAGGTTGTGCATCAAATTGAATCATGGGTGGCATTTTATTTGGAGCCTTAAAGTTAAGTAATGATAATCGACCAACATCAACCCATTTCGAAGTCCATCATTGCTCTACTATTACTGCCTCCCTGTAGGCTCTAGGAAAATATGGATTCTTAAGGACTCTCCTTAGAAATGTAGAAGTAAAGGGGTCTAAGGCTTCCAGGTAGATTTGAATAACCTCTTCTTCTGACATGACATAATGTGTCACCACTTCAGTATACAATCCATGGAACCTATCATTGAATTGGCTTGTGGATTCATTAGGTTGTTTACAAAAAGAGATAAGTTAATTTAGAGCCAAAATCGGGTCAACAAGTTTTCCAAAACAACTGATAAATTTTGCTTCTAATTGAGCCCAAGAAGGGATAGAACTCAAAGGCAAGTGTATGTACAAATCAAACACAATCTCATCCAAAGTGTATGAAAATAACCCATAAGGAACATATTCATGCATAATTTGCAAATACATTAACCTGTCCTTGTATCTCTGAATATTTTCCTCAACCGAGGCCACATCATCCCTAAACCGAGGTAACCATTCTTCTACACCTTCAGGGATTTTATGGGTAGACATTTTAAATATCTATAATAATCACCTATCCAGGATGCAATTAGTGCCCTGGTTGGAATAACCAATGCTATTAGTGAATGTTAAAGAACACAACTTTAATACTAATTTTGTTAGTCAAAGATATATCTTGCAAAGAAGCATGTAATTACTAAAAAATATCAAATTTTTAACATATAAATCATTATATTAGCATAAACCGAAATATATGTATCAATTAAACCATTACATTAAAGAACATTCTCAAATTTGCAACATATTAGCATTAATACATCATCAATTAGAGAATATTTGAATCAATGAAAGTGATCAACAAAATCTCATTAGTCAAGACCAATGCCTTTGAATACTATTTCAAATAATAATGAACAATTTAGCATCTAAATAGCAATAAAATAAACCAATTTTGACCCTCCTTCTAGCACCAATTCTATTGAGTGCTAAAGGAGGCCAAAGATAATGGTCAATAGGACATGAAACATTCAGCAATTCAGAGCTCTCAAGGTTACACAAAATCAAATGATTCACTTCATGAACAATTCAAAAGCATTAAATCAATAAATACCAATTCATGCCCTCCTTCTAGCGCTAATTCTGTTGAGTGGAAATTTTTCCCAATTGCAAAATCACCATCATAGTCAGAATTTTGATTAGAAAACCCTCTCTTGCAAAGAAATAGAAAATTTTCCAAGGCTCATTTTACTTAATGTGTGCTTGTAATCTTGTGAAGATGTATCAAAGAAGTTCTAGAAATACCTTAGTGATTGTAAATAACTGTTAACAAGAGGTCCATGTTGGTATTATTTTATTTCTATAGTGATTGTTCATGAAAATTAAAATAAAAGAAAATGTGATTGGCCCTCATATGACCACGATGTAAATGCCTTATTTCATTTTATATTGAAGGATTTTAGGTAGATTTTATCTTCTTTTGGTTAAGCAGATTCTAAACAAGTTTTATCTTCCTCAAATCCTGCTTTGAGCATGAAACAAAAGATTAAAATCTACCTTTTGAAATGTCAAATTTGAATGATGATTGGATTCATTTAATGTTGCTTTGAGCATGAAAATAAAATAATCTACATGAATAACTTAGTAAATATAATAGCCTTTGACATATCATATAAATTACCCTTCTTTGATGAAATTATGATTTTCATAAAGAGTAGTCAATTTATTGCTTTATATGTAATAGCTTTAAAACGACCTAAAAAATAACCTCCCTTTAATGAAATTATGATTTTCACAAAGGAAAGTTAATTTATTGCTTGTAAAAAATAAAATGCAAAGCTTGAAATTTGATTTACCTTCAAAATGTGAGATTATGTCAAATTTTGAAATTACAAAATTCCTTCTAAAACAAATTTGAACAATTTTTTATAATTTCGAATGGCTTCAAAATAGAATTGAAACTGTTATAAATAAAGTGTTAAAGCTTATTCTTCACACCCATGCATCTATTTTTGTAATTTTATTTTTTTTCGATTTTTATTTTAATTGTCAGTTTTTTAAAAAACTACAAAAGGGAAGGGTTAGAAAACTAAAATAATTAGTATGGAAAATGGACCAGAAAGCTAAAAATGTCCAAGGTAAACTATTATCAGTGTAGTGCTACCCTATCCTACAAAATAGAGATAACAAGAATTTTTGAATGTAACCCAATTCACCCGAAGTTGCATTTGCACAGTCCAAAATGAATTAGGTGCAAGCTTATGAGGAAAAATAAAATAAATCCATGCATTTAAACATTCAACAATGCAACCATAAACTGCATTAAACATTGTCTATAAGCCTAATGCATTGAATGAAAAGATAGACAATTAATCCAACACATTCAAAAAAACATCTCCTCGCTTTTGCTTTTAAAGTGCAATTTTCTGCAGCATTTTGCATAAAAATAAACAAATACAGTCCTGCTTTTTCCAAAAATTTCCAGCAGCATGTTCCCAAAATGTCCAGCCCTGGTTCTATCTTTCAGTGGCATATTTAAGATTCTTAAAAAAGATCCTTCGTTTTCACTTCCCATATTTGGTTTCATAACTTTTCTCTTTGCCTTCATTCCTTGTAACACTTCCCTTTGTTGGGTTTCACAATCCTTCATCTTCTTCTATTTGCCTAACGACCCTTCCTTGGATTCATTATGATTAAAAAAAATGTATTCATTACACGTTTTGATGACAATGACACTACACTTCCATATGTAGTCATTGACCACTTCCTCTCAGCGATATCCAACAACCACATAGAATATGTTAATGTTAAAAATGATTGTGTTGACATGAATAAGACTATACCCTTACAATATTTATGCACTTTTTCTATCTGCCACATCAGTGTATGTGGGTCCCGTCATGCTTTGTTATGCTGTACGTAGCCACCATGGATCTCATGTGTTGATTCCATTATCATCAGATATAACTTGTTAGCATCCTGGAGGTTTCACTATTTAGGTGTACATCATTGCGTATCATGTATAGTTGATCCATATCAATGGTGGGGACCACTTTTCACATCCCTATCCGTTCTAGCGGACTCACATCGTCTTGTTCGCCTCTACAATTTTGTGAGCCGATGTGGGAGGTGGAGACTACAAGGACACTAGCCCCTCTTCATCCCATCACGATGGTAGAATAATTTCCAATAATCTATTTCCTTATTGTGAGCACCCGATACTAATGAATTTTACCAAATCGACACTTTCGAATGAGACCCTTCAATTTTTTTTTTATAGCCACTGTCGTTATCTTGTTAAAAAGAAATGTCCAACCCATAGGTTGCACTATCACCATGCAGACCAATCTCTCATTGACGAGAATGTTGAGGCTAAATAATGATTCAATAACTTGCAAACGCACGTTCAAAATATTACCACCTTTGTTCGTTACATCCAGAGTGTCTGGTTCACATCCTTCGAACGCTGTCATAGGCCATCTCCAACGATGAACAACATTTCTGATCGGCACCTACCCATAGAATCATAAATCGATTTTCCAAATGAACATGGGTGATATTGCCCTAGTTGCACTTTCTTTGTTGACGGTGCGTTCATCGGGCTATTGTTCCCATTATTATCTGTAGAATTTTGAAGTGGTCATTAACGTTGTTACTATGGTTCAGGGACTCGTTCTATCGCTAGGTTTCTAAATTTTCAAATCTTTCCCTTTTTGTTTGAGCAGTCAAGATTTCCATGTGAGCCACAATTTACCCCGCTATCTCAAGTTGGACATTGATCTATCCTCATATTGATCATGCCTTTCTTTCATCCACTACATTTGGCAGACCTTAATCTACCCCCTCATGCTGTGCTTACGTCCATGGTCTATTCTACCCATTAGGGTATCCAACTATTCATGTTTGACTGTTTCATCACTGTGCAGTTCTAGGTAAGCAGCCATCGGGAATCTATCGCTCCTCGGGGAGTGTCGAGCCTTCACCAAATTGGGTGTCCTAGTCGGCTACGTAGACTATCTCTACTGATCGTAGTTCGTCTTTAGGTGGTCACGAAACTCATATCTGCAAACACACGAATCAAATTTAGATTTCTCAATAAATGATATTTTATTTAAACCTTACAACATACTTAATAAGATTTAACTTAGACTTTCTTAGGGGAATGACATTGCTGGCCTTATTTTAATTAATTAATTTATATATATGTATATGTTTTTATCTTTTTTTATATATACATATAAAAAAAAATATATATATATATATATATATATATATATATATATATATATATATATATATCTTATTTTATATTTATTATTATTATTATTATTTTATTTACTTTATTTTTTATTAATTCAAGTGTTTGTCATTTAAATTAAAATTAAACACTTGAATTGTTTTAGTTTGAAACATTAAAGTTAACATCAAAACCATAAAACAAAACAAACAAAACAAAAGCACACTAACCTAATCAAACAACAAAGCCCCATGAAACAAAACAAGAAGAAACTACCCAACCTATGATATTGGAAAATACAAAGCACACTCAAGGGTAAGGGCACATCAAAATCATCACTCCAAGACAACAAAACCACAAAACTCAAAATTTTAAGGTGGGTCCCCAAATTAGGGCTAGTTGTTCAATGGCTACAACACGACCATTTTAAAATAATATGAAGTTGTCGCTATTGGCTAAGCTAGATTACCCATAAAGCATCTAATGAAATGAGGGGCGATTAGGCTCCAATACCCAGGCCTCATATAACACCCATACATGAATTTGAGCTCCCACGTACCTTGCATATATCAGGATACCCATTTAGGAACCCATAGCCAAACCTTCATATATAGGAAACCATTCAACCATGTAATATCCATAGTGCACCAAGCATAACACTCAGGAAGATTACCCTCTCATACTGTCAGAGAGGTAGGTAGTGCACTCAAGGATATATGTGGAACCTTACTTGAGTAGTGGCCTAAAATATTGGTTCGAGCATTATCAATTGCTATTGTAGTATAATAGAGGGCTATGGAGAGTACACAAATCATAACCTAGAATCCAAACACTCCCTACTTACTTTATCAGGAGTAGAGCTCACAATATTAACAACTGAAGCATTAGTTTGCTCTTCGTATTCATGGAAAAATATATAGGAATTACATCAACTCCGTTGAGGCAGTTTGAATCTAGTTGGGTGGTTCTTAAACTGAATAACTAAAAAATACGTACCACTCCTATAATGTTGTCTATCTTAATTAATGTAATATAAGATATACTAGTTATTCTAACATCCCCCCTTATTACATTGATGTTGACTACACATAGCATTGCGGAACAATTCAAATTTGACTCGAGCAAGCGCTTTGGTGAAGATGTCCGCTATTTGCTCATCTGTGGGAATGTAGTGGAGCTGGATATGATGCTTTGGAATCTCATCTCGAATGAAATGACACCTAGTGTCAATGTGTTTGGTGCGATCATGAAAGATAGGATTTTTGACAAGATTCATAACACCTTGATTGTCGCAAAATAAATGTAAAGGAAGATGCTCTGGAAGGCCCATATTTGTGAGGATGCGACGTAACCATATGATCTCGCAGACTGCTCCACTAGCTGCTCGATATTCTGCCTCAGTAGATGAAATAGCAACAACATGTTGCTTCTTGCTATGCCAAGAGACAGGACCAGATCCAAGGTGAAAAACATATCCTGCAGTTGATTTTCGGTCATCTATGGATCCAGCATAATCAGAGTCCGTGTACCCTTGAAGATAGAACTTGTTGTTTTTTTTGTATTCCAGACCGATATATGTCGTCCCACGGACATAGTGAAGAACTCTTTTTACTGCTTTCCAGTGGCTAACTTTAGGATCTTGCATGAATCGTGAAAGATAACCCACAGCAAAACTAAGATCTGGCTTGGTGTTTGTGAGATAGATGAGACTCCCAATCAGCTGACGATAGAGAGTACTATCTATTTTAGGAGATTCATCGAATCGGGATAACTTAAGTCCTGCTTCCATTGGTGTGGCTTTGGGTTTGCAGTCAGTCATCCGATACTTATCAATGAGAGTCTTGGCATATTTCTTTTGAGTAACTTGTATGCAATGCTTGTATTGAGTTACTTCTAGACCAAGACAATAGTGGAGAAGTCCAAGATCTGTCATTTCAAAAGAGGTATTGAGATCTTTCTTTACTTGTTTTGATCATACTCTCCGAATCGCTTGTTATGATCAGATCATCCACATATAGTACTAGAATTACTATGTTAGAACCATTGTTCTTGATATATAGGTTGGGATCTACAGGACTTCTTCTAAACCCATGTTGCACTAGGTGACTATCAATTTTGATATACCAAGCTCGAGGAGCTTGTTTAAGTCCATATAGAGATTTGATCAGCTTACAGACTTTCTGTTCTTCCCCTTGAACTACAAAACCTTCAGGTTGAGTCATATAGACTTCTTCTTGTAGGTCACCATTTAAGAAAGCACTCTTTACATCCATCTGATGTAGCTGCCAACCAAATTGAGCTGCCATTGCACACAAAACTCGAATAGTGGTCATTTTAGCAGTAGGAGCAAATGTCTCTTCATAGTCTATGCCTTCTCTTTGTGCATAGCCCTTTGCAACAAGTCGGGCTTTATATTTATCTATTGCACCATTTGCCTTATATTTGATCTTGAATACCCATTTGCAACCAATGGGTTTCTTTCCTGAAGGTAAATTCACTAACTTCCAAGTTTGATTTTTCATTAGAGATGTATGTTCTGCATCCATAGCAGGTTTTCCATTGATCTTTACTGAGTGCATCTGAGACTGATGTGGGTTCTTTTTCATCTAGTATTGTCAAATAGACTTTTTCATCTTCCATATCTATATTCTCATCTTCTTCTACATTCACAGATAAATCATCAAAATGTTGACAAAGGTCATCAACATCTGTTACTGATGTTGCAGCATCTGCTCTTTTGTGTTGAGTCATACTGCGAGTAGCGGGTCGATCTAGAGTTAGATCTGGAAGTGATGTCAATTTTGAATCTTGCAATGTACTAGTATACCATTTAGGAACCTTCTTCTGAGGAGATGCTGCTTCTTTCTTAGGTTCATCTTCCTTAAGGTATACAAGTGTGTTATTTGATGTGAAAGTTTCATCAAATACTACATCTCTCGCTGATGTGTGTTTTCTTGGTTATAGGATCAATCAACCGATATCCTTTTGAATACTCATCATAACCAAGAAATATACATTTTTGAGTTTTCTCATCTAGTTTCCTTCTTTTCTGTTTAGGAATGTGCATAAAAGCTTGACATCCAAAAACTTTTAGATGAGAGATTGAGGGTTTCTTACCACTCCAGTGCTTCTTGTGGAGTTTTTCCTTGTAGAGCCCTTGTAGGTGCTCTATTTAGTAGGTAAGATGTTGTGTTTACCGCTTCTGCCCAGTATTGTTTTTCTAAGTTTGCTCCTTTTAACATACACCGACTCATTTCTACTATGGAGCGATTTTTTTCTTTCTGCAATTCCATTTTGCTGCGGTGTATATGCTGTAGTGAGTTGTCTCTTGATCCCATGTTTTTCCAAAAATGCTGAAAATTCCTTGGAAGTGTATTCCCCCCCTCGATCTGAGCGGAGGGTTTTGATGGAACAACTTGTTTCTTTCTCAACTTGTCTCTTGAACTGACGAAAGTAGAGAAGAGCTTCTGATTTGAGTGCAAGGAAGAAGACCCATATTTTGCGGGAGTAGTCATCAACAAATAGCTGAAAATACCTCTTTCCACCATGACTGGTTGGGAAAGGACCGCACAGATCGGCGTGGATTAACTCCAAGGGTTTGTTCGAGCGAGAAGAACTTGTCTCAAATGGAACTCGATGTTGTTTCCCTGCGAGACAATCTGAGCACACTGGGAGAACAGATGAAAGCTGAGGAAGCCCTTTGACCATGTCATATTTGCTTAATTCGAGTAAATACCCGAAACTGAGGTGCCCGTATATTTTATGCCATAAGGAAGTAGCTTCTTTTGTAGTGGCAATGAGGGCAGTATGGGATGTAGAGACTGTATCCAAGATGAATAATCCATGTTTGTAGGAGCCAGTGGCAATGTGGTGACCTTGATGACTGATGAAACATCTCTTTTTTCCATTTTCAACTTGAAAAACAACATCCATATTTCTATCTAGCATTTGTGGAACAGATAAGAGATTGTTGGCAAGGCCAGGAACATAGAGAACTTTCTCTATGGCACAGTCACCATCAGGGAGTGTGACTGTAACATCCCCTTCACCTTGTACTTGATAGACCTGATTGTCTGCAATAGTGACAGGTTTGCCTTCTTTTGCGTGAAAGGTTTGAAACCAGGACTTGTTCCCAGTCATATGTTTGCTTGCTCCAGAATCAATATACCATACAACATCTGAGTTGGAAGAGGAAGTATGGGTCATGAGCACCTTGTGTGCTCTTTCGGAGTCATTATCTGAAGAAGAATTGGAATGATCGGAAGGGGAATCTGCATAAGCAACATGACCTTTTTGTTGGTTACGATGCTGGGGATATTTCTGCTTCCCTTTGCTTTTCTTATTTTGTGAGGGATCATTCTGTTGTTTGTTTTTGAACCAACACCGGTTGGTATCATGATTGTTCATATCACAGATCTTGCAATATTTATCTCGTTGGAGATTAGGCTTGCCTTTGCCTTTGGAAGAAGACCCTCCCTTCTGGAATTGTCCTTGCTTGGGCCCTTTTTGATGAGTGGAAAGAGCAGTGGCAGGTTCCTCATCTTTTTGTACTTGATTGGCTTCTTCAGTTTGAAGCAAGTTAACCAATTCAACAAAAGTTAATGTTCTGCCAGAAACATTGAGTGAAGTGATAAAACTTTTGTAAGATTGTGGGAGTGCCCTCAAAATAACAGATGTCAAAAGATCATCATCGATGGGTTTTCCCATAGTATTGAGTTTAGCTTTTAATTCTGCCACTTTGCAGAGAAACAGTTCAACAGTCTCCCCGAATGCATTGTGAGATTGTGAAGCTGGGTTTGTAGGTGAAGAATTGTGGAATTATTCTTTCCTTCATACACAGTAATCAATGCCGCCCAAGCATCTTTACTGCTCGTGGCATCACAAATATGAGGTTGGACCTCATCTATTATGGCAAGTAACAAAAACATAAGGCCCTTCCTGTCTTGATCATCAAATGCATCTTGATCTGTCCCTGCTGTGGTGGGACGAGAGGTAGTGCCACTGACGACATCCCATAATTTTTTGACCTGAAGAATAGCTTTCATTTTATGCTTCCATGGCACAAAATTGGTGCCTTTAAGCAATTGGGCATCTAAAAGATACTTGTGCACTGTAGCCATTGTTTAGGGTTCCTTATAGCACCAAATGGTCCCCTTTTCGATATACTGTTGCCAGGCCAGTTATACCTGAACTGAAACAAAACAATACCCGCCCTTACGTGAGGGAGACTATAGGTATTATGAAGATCAGAACGATACGTGGAACATAGGCAGTATTGAAAAGGATTGCTTTGTTGATGGCACCTACCTTAGAAAGATAGGAATCCGCATGCGTGGGGCGTAACTTCCCCTAAACACTTTGGAGTCCAAGACTTTCGTCAGGATTTACGCCTAAACACAATAGCAATGGGGGTAAAAAATTCACTCAAAGAGATGTTTAATGACACCTGCCTGAGAATCTTCGGAAGAAGAATAATCAGTTGGAGGAAATTAAGTCAAAACAAAACTAGGAGAAAATTAGTGTTGGTAAGAAAACATCAAGTAGATGATCAATGAAGATCCCTGTGCAAAAGAGATAACTGCTTTCTGCTGTTGGAGAACCTGTGGAACATATTAGGAACATATGCTGAGAGAAGTAGTGGATGCTTTGATGTAGATGATTTTTAATTGCAGAAAAAAAATGCAATAATCAAACAAGCATACGCACAAAATGCTTCTCACATAGGTGTCGGGTTCAACCGAAAATGCACCCAAATTTGACAAAAGAAGGTGTCGAGTAAAATCAAAAATGCACCTATGAATTCCCCCCTCTATCTTGTAAGAAGTGAAGGCAAAAATAGAGTAGAATGCCTTTGAACAATTGCTTTGGAAAAAAAATAATGACAACAAAAAAATGTCACCAAAAATTTCTTGGGGCGTCAAAATGCCCTCCTTGGGCGTCACCGGGCGTCAAAATGCCCGACGAGGCGTCAACAAGACCCTCGGGGCGTCAAAATGCCCTCTGCGAAGTTTTTTTTCGGATATCTCTTCTTGAAAAACAAATCATAAATATTTCTTTCTAGACTTCTCCCGACCAAATTGATTTAAAAAAAAAAATCAAAGTGCCCCGATGATGCAGTCACTATCAACCGGAGCACATCTGCAGCATGCGGTGCTATTCATCGAGGGAGCACGTCTTCAACATGCGTCACTCAACGACTTCAGCACGCATCATCCAGAACAAGGGATTCCAACCGATGCGGGATGCACGCCAACACGCATCAATGGGAAATCTCAACCGATGCGGGATGCACGCCTGCACGCATCAATGGGTGCGTCGGAGCCCTGCCATCAACTCTCAACCGATGCGGGATGCATGCTTGCACGCATCAATGGGTGCGTCGGAGCCCTGCCATCAACTCTCCCTCTGACGACTTCAATAGGTACTACGCTCCAACAGATGTCTGTGCACTGTTATTATCTTCAAGAGCCTGGACTGCGAGTGTTTCGTCAGATTCCAAGAATTTTGTCAGAGAAATAGTGAACCAAAAATCGCTGCCTGTGCACTGTTATTATCTTCAAGAGCCTGGACTGCGAGTGTTTCGTCAGATTCCAAGAATTTTGTCAGAGAAACAGTGAACCAAAAATCGCTGTTATTTATTTCGTCTCCAATCAAGTCACGCATGTCAATGGATTTCAAATGCGTTCTTCAAAGGATTTTTTTTTCACGCGATTCCTACAGATCAGAGAGCATCCCATTCTGTCAGGTCCTCTCAGATTAGACTGCACATGCTGGCTTATGGAGTCTCCGATTGCGAGTTTTGTTCTGTCAGGTTCCTAGAGTGATTGTTGTGCTTGGATAGCTTAATCACATTACCCAAAAACCAAAAACACATTGCCCAAAGAATCTGAATACGTGCTCTGATACCATATTAACAACTGAAGCATTAGTTTGCTCTTCGTATTCATGGAAAAATATATAGGAATTACATCAACTCCGTTGAGGCAGTTTGAATCTAGTTGGGTGGTTCTTAAACTGAATAACTAAAAAATACGTACCACTCCTATAATGTTGTCTATCTTAATTAATGTAATATAAGATATACTAGTTATTCTAACACACAAGACAAAAAAAGTGAAATTCAAAAATTTTGGGAACATATACACAACTCAAAAATCCCTAAAAAAGTAATTTGGGGTATAGTCTATTGTGATCATCTCATCAAATTGATTGTTTTGGTATATAACACCCATACACCTTTTTGGGACCCTTACTAAAAATAGTCATTTTGGGATATAGTCCATCTCATCAAGCTAATCATATTGGTATACAACACGTATACAATATTTTGGACCCCTTACTAAAAATAGTGACTATTAAAACTATCATTTCTATTTTTAGCAAATGCCCATTAAGACCCATTATCAAGCAATGGAGGCTTGGATGAACAATTTGGAGGAACAACTCTTCAAACTAGATACCCTCATGGAACTCAAGGGTCAAATATCTTCTCTCATCTCCATGATAGAACTGCCAATATAAGCAGGACCTACTGATTAAGAATCTAAATTTTGATGGATCTACTAAGAATAACCTAGATGCTCAGAGGGGGAAAACTACTGATGAACCAATTTTTTCTAGGGTATTTAATGAGAAAAACACTTAGTGATAAGGAAACAATAGGGGCAAGACCTCATGACTCCCTAAAATATATTTTCCAAGGTTTGACGAAACATAGCTATAGAGTTGGTTGATTAAGGTTGAGAAAATGTATTAGCTTTATGAAACTCCTTTTGATAAGAGGATCTTTATAGCCGGATTTCATTTTGATTTTGAAGCACTACATTAGTAATAATGGTTGAGAAAGCAAGTTCTCATTCTTGGGTGAATATAATTTAAGAGAGATCTTCTTAGTTGGTTTGGGCCCTCTAAGTTTGAATATTATACTATAGCACTCACTAAGTTGAAACAAACAAACATTGCGCCTGAGTATCACTAATTTTGAGAAGCTTGATAATAGGACTAAATATCTTCTTGATGAATTATTCAAGAGTTATTTTATTAGTGGCATTAAGGAAGAAGTAAGGATTGAGGTTCAAATGATGAAATTAACCACTTACATGACAACCAAAAGGCTAGCTAAACTTATTGAGAACAAATGGAATGCTGAAAGAAAGGCTTCTAGACCCTCCCTTTCAAAATAAAACTTTTGCATCCACCAACAATAATGCTCCAAAAGCTTCGATGATTAAGAGGTTAACACTAGAGGAGATGGCCAATTTCAAATCAACATGACTCTACTATAATTTTGATGCAAAATGGGCCATGGGACACAAATGTAAAACACAATGCCTCTACCTATTGGATATGAGTCATAATTCAACTTATTCTATAAATACAGGGGAAGACCTTGTGGATTTAGTGGAAGAACACCTAGATTCAATGGATGTAGAACCTCCAACTGAAAATCAAGAAGATATTACCACTATTTCTTTGAATACCATTGTAGGAATATCCACACCATAGTGCATGATAGTCCA
Organism: Wollemia nobilis; assembly: GCA_028583015.1. Classification (NCBI taxonomy): domain Eukaryota; kingdom Viridiplantae; phylum Streptophyta; class Pinopsida; order Araucariales; family Araucariaceae; genus Wollemia; species Wollemia nobilis. Next base: position 10,871,461 of record JAQPPZ010001772.1, on the reverse strand, counting down.
AGGATTTCTAAAAGAAAATAAAGTGTTGATCCTATTGTACTTTGGTAGCACTAATAATTTTATTGACCCTAGTATTGCAAAAAGAGCAGATTATTTCATTTATGGTTATGATCAAGTTAGTGAAAATCACTAATGAAGATATTATGACTTATACTAGGAGGTGCATAAATTCTTGCCTAACCATTGGTGATTATCATTGTTAGACTGATCTCTATGTAGTTCCATTGGATGTAGTGGACATTGTAATGGGTTACCCTTGGCTACGAACATTAGGAACAATATCCTAGAAATTTTTAGAACTTTGGATGTATTTTACTGTTAATAACAGAATCGACACCATTCAGGACATAGAAATTAGAAATCCCAAGATGGTAACATCTCATTAAATGCAAATATTAGTTAAGAAAGGTCACCAGGAAGTTGTGGGAAGAGTTTTACATATACATTTAAGTGTTATCAAGGATGAGTAGATGCCCTCAAACTTATTAGTTGTCTTAACTAGGAACCAATATGTCTTCATCGAACTCAAACAACTATTGCCTAGTCGACTAGAAGATCATAGAATTAATTTAATTTCTATGAGTCAACCTCTAAATATTCATCCATATAGGCACCCCTATCACCAAAATAATGAGATTGAGTAGTTGGTAAAGGAACTATTGGATGCAAGACTCATCAGTCTAAGCACGAGTATTGTCACAACCCCATTTTTTGATAATTATTTTTATTGAAAGAATGTGATACTGCTATAAGTATTTATATGTGTAGGTGCAGGTTTCCACTCCTTAGCTAGTGAGCTGATCAAGAGGAGCAACCACCCTGGTAGATATTACGGTTGTGAGCGTCAGGTAAGGTGGGATATGATGGCATGATAATGCACCTTGGCCCGTGGGTACATGGAAGCCCACTAAAAAAAACTTATGTAGGTCATTTTGTTTGCTGCTACATTTTGTGCATATGCTTGCTTGTGGAAACTGGATGATTTACTCTCAAGATGCGAAATTGATTTGATGTGATATGCTATTTTTAAAAATTTGTATATATAAAAAATAGAAAAAAAATAATAATAAATTATTATTAAAAATATATGTATAACTTTATGTATAATGTTTTTTTTTGTGGTAAGTAAAAATCACCACATTAAATAAATCATGTATAGTTAATATATGTTATATTAAAATATAATATATATTTAAAAAAAAATATATATATATAATAAAAAATATATAATAATAAAAATATTACTAAATATAATAATTAAAAAATATAAAATACAATCATATGAAACAAGAGGTCCAAGTGTTTTTACTACTTAAAACAAGGCAACACCACCTGGAAGGCAATTAAGCAACATTTTGCATGTTTAGGTGTAAGGTGTCATCTTGGAAATCATGTAAGTTTTCTATATTATGAAGAAAGAAGTCCATTAGAAGGACGGTTAATCCGGAGGAAAAATATCATCACCAAGTTTGTGACTGTCTTGGTCCTCAATTTCTACTGATAGATTGGCTTCATTTGAGTTCTAGGGTGACTTGAAAAAGTGAGTGTACTTCTTATTAATATATACATGTTTTCTATTTTACTGTAGTGCATGGTGAATGTGATATTTATACTGGTTATGTTATAAACAATTTGATAAGAACATGTATAGTTATATCTGGTTGCTGAGCACTTGCATTTTGAGTTGAATGACTATACTTCAGAGCATGATAGCTCAAGAACAAGTGAGGGAGTTTTATTTTAGAACAAACAATACATATGTAAGGGTATAGTATATAAATAGTAAAATGAATTAAAGCTTATTTCGAAATGCATTCTTTTAAAACTGTGTGATATTCTTTGTAATATACTTTGCATATTTGCTGCATAATGTATGCATATAAGTAGAATGCATTTATTCGGGCCAAGCTGACCCAACAACCCTCACTTCCTAAAATATTTGCCTTGCATGAAATGATGAGCGCTCTGCTAGTTCGGTTTTTGGTTGATGAATGTCGTTCATCTTGGCATGAGCTGTGAAAGACTGGCAAAGCCATGTACAATATTGAATTTTCTTGGGAACTTGGGAAATGTATTATGTAAACATGCTATACATAAAATAAGATGTAGGATTGCTGAAAAATGACTTCTATTTATAAATATTTTTGTTGAGACATGTAAAAGAATATTAATTGGAGATTAGTTCATTTACATTTAATATTTCATATACCGGTAAATGTATTTCATTGTGGAAATGAGGCTTGAAGATAGAGCCATTTTTTTATCTTTTCTTTGTATAAAAGAAGCAAAAAATTCTAAGTTAAGTACTTAATTTTTGAAAGACAGTAGTGTTAATTCAAAATTTGTAAATAATAGGAGCATAGTAGCATGCTTTTGAAATAATAATAAATTGTCCGTGTATAAAGAAAAATTTGAAACTCAGTGCTGATGGATTTGGTAGATAAAGAAATTAGCTTCCATAAAGATTTTCTAAAATCTAGTTAACACCCTCATCTGCAATGAAAGCTTGTTTTAAAACTTAGAAACCCCTTGTTGGGCAGTGTAAGAACATCATAAGCGTAGAGAGAATGCAACAATTAATATTATTATTTTTAAGGATGCGAATGCCTTGTGTGTTTCCGAAAAAGAAATTAGTTTGCCTTCATTAATATACGGCAGTTTGCCTCAGTATAACATCGAGTGTCTATCTTTTTTTTGGTAAATAAAAGTTGTCATTAATTACCAAGTTTTGCAGGTTAACCCAAAACCTAATACAAAATCTAGCCTTATGCTGAGGATCCTGGTCATCCTTAGAAAATTCTTTTCAAAAATTATGTTGGTTATCCTAAAACACCTTATACTTATTGCAGAAAGACAGTTCAACATGAAAATTAACATTACTTACAACGATAGCCGTTTGAGTTGACTTAGAGAAAAAAATCTATGCTTATCACGAAAAACTTGGGGAAAAAACACCCTTCCACATTTCTCCTTAATCAGTAGTGTGCTTTTCATGTCTAAGAATATCTTCCACTTCACGTGGTACCCCTTGTGTCCACATCATCAAACTTCCCACATCAATACCCACATTGGCTAATTTGTCAGCCGCTTTGTTGGCCTCATGAAACACATGGCGAATCCTCCTGTCCTGTTTTGCTGCAAAAAGGATCCTTCCCTCGTGAATGATGACCTCAATCCTCCATGGAGGTTTTCTATCATTGGTTAACAGGTTGATGATATTCATGGAATCGCCTTCAATCATAAAATTTTCATGAGTCTCCTGGGCAACTTTAAACCCTCTCAAAAAGGCTCTAGCTTTTGCCTCATTATTAGTTCTAATTCCCAATGGTTCAACGAAGGCCTCATTATTAGTTCTAATTCCCAATGGTTCAACGAAGGCCTTAACCAAGTTTCCTAGATGATCTATCTTGATAAGAATCAAAGTGTTTAAATCAGGTTGTGTCTAATAATTATAAGGACTAGTAGAGAGCTGATTTTTTGTTCAATTATACCATAGGAAGCATTCCATTCAAGCCATCCGTAGTCATTGGGATTATTTTCCATAAAAAAATTGTATGTTCATTGTTCGAGGTATTACTTAGTAATGGATCGAATGAAATGAAAACTTACCCTAAATTTTCAAGCCTCATATTATATGTTTTAAATTAGGTTAGTCTGAGGAAGAATATAAAATACACCCTTCCGATTGAGTAGAGTATCTTCGCAAGTTTTTATAGTTATGAAATAGAGGATGTGTTCATTATTTATAAAGTTTGAAAGGTTTAGATTTTAGATATATTAAATATGGTGTCATAATTAGAGAATTTGGATATATGATTCTTTGAGATGTATTCTCTAGGTTGTGCGAAGGAAAAGAAAATCTTTAATTAGAGATTAATTTCAAGAAATATTAGTTGGGCATAATATAACAAATGTATTTATGATTACCTATGATATGGTTGCTTTCCTTATATAATAATTTAACATTGAAAACAAGAATGAGTACCTAGCAACCATACAAATAGTTCTTTATTTATTTATTTATTTATATATATATATATATATATATATATATAAAATAAAATATTTGGAGATATTTAAATAGGTGATAGTCTTATGCCATTATTCACCAGTCGAGTTTTATTTTGAAAATCATAGTGGAAGGTCAAAAAAAGATCCTTGCAATAGATAAGTTCTATAGTAATATAAATAAATATTAATTGTATAAAAAATATATTAAGTGTTTGACTTCTTTAAATTTTATAAAATGATTTCTTTAATTTATTAATGAGATGAGAAGTAGTGGATATTATTTTATTATTTCTATGGTATCTTTATCTGAATATTAGTGGATATCTTGAATTATATTTGAATTCCAATCAAGTTTGGAAGTCTCAAAATTTATAAGAAGAAATATTTGTTTTTCTAAGTAGATGAAAGTATTGTTATTTAGAACAGGGAACAAATTATTTTATTATTTTTTATTTAGAAAAATGTGAAAGGTGTTTTAAATTTTTTTAAAAGTGTTTAAATATGATTTATTATGAAGGTTGTATCAGGAAAATTTCAAAATGAAAACCTACCATATATTTGAACAAACCTTTGGTAACTAAACCAAATAGAAAAAATATAAAGGGAAGTCATTGAGGAGGATGACTTGAGCTCATAAATAAGTATGACATCTACCCAACTTCCAATGACTCACAGATGGTGATCGTTGTGAATCAGAGATAACTTTTCTCTAGCACTTGAAAATATCAGTGGATTCTGTGCTATTGAGAGTAACGAGCGATGGTATGAGACATTGTTCTAGGTTTTCATACGATGTAGTACGTGAGGGTTCCTTTGAACCGATTTTAGCTATGGAATTTCCAACAAAACACATGGCTAGGGGGCTAGTCCATGAGGTTGGAATCTCCAACGGTAGATGGTATGGGTAGAATTACTATCAACTAAATGTTGGCCTAGGATACTTGGTCCGATAAACCATAGGAGTGGCAGACCCTGGTAATACCTGATGTGAAGGTTAATGACCAGGCACTAGCATAGCTACACTAAAATATAGCATGGTCTAAAGATTTTAATCGAGTTTTGTGGACCGATAGGACGAAGTTGGATTATAGGATCAAGTTCTCCATGCTATGATACAGGGAATTAGCTGCCCAAACTACTAAACTCGTTTCGGCCATATCTCACTCATCCAAACTTATATTGAGCTAAAATTTTTGAGGGTAGATTCTTGAAAATCCCTAGAATGTCTCCACAAAGTTTCATATCATTTGGATGAACACAGATCCTAGGGCATCCCTATGTGTGAATGAGATATTTGGCAAGTGACTATGCGAGGGTTTCATCTGGGTTGAGTGCAAGCAGCTCCAGAGGTTGGTTTTTAGGGCCTTCGGGCCCTAGCGGACAATATGTTTGTGGTTTATGCTCAATATTTTAGTAGGAAATGTTGCAGGGATCCAAAATGGGTTAGAAATTTGTCTTTCAACAAATCATACTGTGAACTTGAGTGACAACGACTTCTAATTTGCTGCACAAAATAAAAGTAAAAACCATACCTTTCCACGACGTCTAGGGTAAGGATTAAAGAGATCACGAAACAATTTTCAAGTAGTTGATAAAAAAATGGCTTATATATCAAGTGAATCTGGTGCTAAGGTGCACCCATAAAATAATTCTACTATGAAAACCCCTATCAAGGGTAAGAATTTCAAAGACTCAGTCCCAAAAATAAATTTTAGGGATGCCCTTCGTGGTGGACAGCCTCAACCCAATGCTAATATCAATCTTAGGGCTTCCCATAAACCTCTAAGAATACCTAAGATTGATCCCAAGAAATCAGATTCAGGACGTCCTAAAGCAGTTGATGGAACTCCTATTGTTAAGCTTGATATAGGTAACATTTATTTTGGCATTGAAGATTTGGAAAAAATAAGACTAATTTGTCAGTTCGTAGGTTTTCGTCCGAGTCTATCTGCTTTCAAAGTCAGGGCTGCAAAAAGCTAGAAAACTAAAGGTGAGTTACAAATCTCTATTTATCCAAATGGTTATTTTCTTGTTTTATTTGCTAATAATGAAGATAGAGAGAAAACTTTTCAAGGGTGTCCTTGGTTTTTTGGAATGGCAGGGCTTTTCATGAAGCCCTGACATACTAAATTTAAAGCCAAAGAAGAGATGCCTTCTATAGCTCCCGTGTGGGTTAGACTCTTTGGCCTCCCTATTGAATTTTGGAATCCTACTTTTTTTATTCAATTGGAAACTCTTTAGGAACTTTTATGATGATTGTTGATTGTACTCAAAATTTTGAACATACTATTTATGCTCGGATTTGTGTTTTAATGGATTTTGACAAACCCTTACCTAAAAAGATCACATTACAATTTGGGGAAGACACTTGGGAGCAAGTAGTGGACTATGAGAACATTCCCTTTCGTTGTAGAATTTTCCATGAATATGATCATTTGGCCAGTGCTTTCCCATATAAAATTCCTGATCAAAATAAAGAAGATATAAACTCAACAGGTTTCCAAATACCTAAGAAGAAGAACACTCAGAAAAACTAGTTATGAAGGATCAATCAAATTCATCTGCTAATATGTTTGAAATCCTTTCCACAAATGATGTCCCAAGTGAGGAAGAGGAAATAATGGAAACTGAAATCTTAGAAACACAATTTAAATATGAAGGGAAGAACTCAAATACAAACCAATAAATCAAAGGTTTTCAACAAAAAAAGAGAAAATTTACACAAGAAAAACAATATTTCAAATGTCATAACTTCAAATAATGCAGGTCCCAATATAGACTCCGTTGAACCATCTAGTAAAATTTTGGCTATGTACGAGAATTCTTCAGGGTTAGAAGCCATCTCAGATTCAATTGAAATAAGTCAAGAAACAAGGAAAAAAAATTGAATATGGATTCTAATAAAAAAATAGATCTCAAGACCAATCAATATCATATGGTAAAAGAAGGTGAAAATATTGTAGAGGAAGGTAAGATTAATGCCCTTCCCAACTTTTTAAGCCCTGGTATTAATGAAGATCATCACTTGGAATATTAGAGGACTCAAGGGGAGTATTTCAAAAAAAAATGAAATTAGAAGAATGATTCAGATAAATCATCCACATCTTGTTTTCCTTCAAGAAACAAAGATGTCAATGGAGGATATGGACTCAATTGCCAGTAAAATTTGGCCAACTGGAAAAGTGGTTTCCCTCAGTTCGCAAGGGACTTCGGGTGGCATTGCTTGTCTTTGGGACCCAAAAGAGGTAGTTATTCACCATATGGTTGGCAGTTGGGGTTTGTTGGTTATAGCTATTAAAATTAGACATTCCAACCAGATTATGCTCTGCATTACTATTTATGCTCCGACTTATTTGGAGGAAAAAAGAAGATAGTGGAAGGATATTACTCATATTATCTCTCATTTTCCTAAATCTTGGATCTTGATCGAAGGATATTTCAATACCATCCTCTCTCTGGATGAGAAAAGGGGGGAAATAGAAATTTAGACAAGAGCACTGATCTCATGAGCGAATATATTGCAAACCTCCATCTTGTGGATATCCAACCAGATAATGGCCTTATGACTTGGTCTAACAAAAGACAAGGCTTAGATTGTATAATGGAGAGATTGGATACATTTTTGCTCTCTGAAAATTTCTTAATCCATGGTCACATTCCTAAAGTGAAGACTCTTAATAATGCTGGTTCGGATCATTGGCCAATCATGGTGGAAATATGGAAAACCAATGTGAGTTTCTCTCCTTTTTGTTTTCAATTAATATGGCTTAGAGAAATTTCCTTCAGACCTCATGTGCAACAATGGTGGAAGGAAGGTAAATCTACGAATGGGACTAAGATATTTTGTTTTGCCAAAATACTGCAATACATTAAATCCAAAATCAAGACTTGGAACTGGAAAGAGTTTGGGGATGTTCATAAAAAAAACATGAAGTTATTTTTCATATTGAAAATTTGAATAAGAAAATTTGTTTAGATGGCCTCACCGAGAAGAGAAGTGCAAATGAAATTAAACTCACAACTCAGTTAGAGGAATGGGAAAAAAGAGAAGAAATCTTATGGAAGCAAAAATCTAGAATTCAATGGCCCAAAGAAGGAGATCGAAACATAAATTTCTTCCACAAATATTTTCTAGCTCGAATATCTCACAACTTTATTTCTTCCTTAAAATCAGATTCTAGAGATGTTTATACTTGGGATGGCATGAACTCTATTGTTGTTGATTACTTTTCCAATATTTTTGTTGCTACTCCTCTTGACTCAGCTTCACAACAAAATGTTCTTCAAGCAATCCCTTCTCTTATAAATTTTGAGAACTCTATTTTGATTGCTCCTATTACTATCAATGAGCTTCAAAAAGTAGTTTTTAAAATGCAAAAAGGGAAAACCCCAAGTCTTGATGGTTTTTCCATTGAGTTCTACCAAGAGTTCTGGGATATCCTTCATGTTGATTTATTAGAGGTGGTGGAAGAAGATAGGAAAGCCAAAGAAATTTTGAAGGTTATCAATAAAACTTATATTACTCTTGTTCCAAAATCTCAAGAGGTTGATCATATCTCAGCTTTTAGACCTATTGCTTTATGTAATGTTCTTCTCAAAATCATTACTAAAATCATGGCAGAAAGGTTGAAGCCTCTTTTGCATAATATTATTTACCCAGAGCAAGGGGGTTATGTGAAAGGACTTCAAATAGTAGATGAGATAGTTCTTGCTCAAGAAGCCATCCATTCCATGGATATGCAAAATTCTCCTTCCATGTTCATTCGGTTAGACTTATCCAAAGCTTATGACAGAGTGGATTGGCACTTATCAAATTTTTGAGGCAATTTGGTTTCTCTAAGGATTGGATGGATTGGATTATGGGATGTATCTCTTCAGTTTCCTACTTAGTTCTTATTAATGGCAGACCTTCTTAGTCATTCCCAGCTTCCAGAGGTATTAGGCAAGGTGACCCGCTATCCCCTTATTTATTCATCATTCTTGTTGAATGCTTGGGTAGGAGTATAACATAATAGAGGGAAAACAAAACCCTTGAGAGAGTTGCCATTGCTCATGGATCTAGACCTATATATCATCTTCAATTTGTGGATGACTCTACTCTTTTAGGTAAAGCTACAATTAAGGAAGCTTCTAATATTAAGCAAATCATTAGCTATTTTTCTAAGGCTACTGGGAAGTTGATCAATGAAGACAAATCTAAAGTTATTTTCTTTCACTGCTCTGCTAGACAAGGATCCATGGTCTTGGATAAATTAATATATAAGAAGACCTCTCTTCCAATCACTTATTTAGGTATTCCCATAAATATTCAAAGGCAGAAAAATAAATATTGGAATTGGTTGTTGGAAAAAGTCAAGAAGAAAATTGGAAAGTGGACCAACAAGTGGATTTCTTCTGGGGGTAGAATGACCTTGGTAAAATCAGTCCTTCAAGCTATTCCTATTTATGTTTCTTCCTTTTTGAATATCCCAAAGGTTGTTCTTCGAGAATTGGATCAAATCAGTCATCGTTTCCTTTGCAGTGGTACTAAGGAGAAAAGAAAATGGGCCTTGGTGAAATGAGATACTTTATGTCTTCCTAAGAGTGAAGGGGGGTTAGGATTCCGGTATTCAATTAATAAAAATAAAGCTTTAGCTACTAAATTATATTGGAGGATGTTGCATAACCCCAATGCTCTTTGGGCCAATAATCTTCGTGCTAAATATGCTGAGAATAAAAGTCCTGAAGACCTTGTTTGCTATCAACTTCCTACCAAAGGTTCTCCCATTTTAGTAGTTCTTAAGACTGGTGAGGATTTGATAAATAAAAAATTATTTTGGATCATTCATAATGGTCAACATGTAAATTTTTGGACATATTCTTGGGATGGTCACAAACCTTTGATAACTGAGTTTCCCGATTGGAGGCCTTGGATGAAGGAGATTCACCGAGCTAATTAGATAAAGGTGGCTAATTACTGTCGGTACCATACTGGTAATTCAAAGGTTGGTAGATACTAGATCCCTATTGAGGACTGGCCTATTCAAATCCTAGAAAGGCAAAGACAAGATATCCAAGGCATCCTTCATATGAGATCCCTCTCTTGGTCCCATGAAAAAGATTGTTTTGGATGGAACAACACTACTAAGGGTGAATATTCAATTGCTCAAGGTTATTTGACCTTATGCCATAATAATCCCAACCATTCTTCTGAAATATTTTATCGATTGTGGGCTCAAAAGCTCTGGCCTAAGGTGAGGTTCTTTAATTAGATTTTATTGCATCGTAGGGTGCTTACTAGTGAGCAACTTATGAAGCATGGTTTTCATGGCCCTTTTAGATGTGAAATGTGTGAAGAGAATGTAGAAAATATCAACCATATTTTTATTTGAGTGTACTTTAGCCTCTAAGCTATGAAGGAGAATGGCCACTTTACTTGGCTTATAGTGGTCCAATTATTTTACTTTTGAATAGCTTTGGAGGGATTGGCCTAATAAAGAGGGTGTTGATCATTTTATTAGGTAGTTAGTTTGGATGGGTTCTACCATTCTTCTTTGGAATATTTGGAATGAAAGGAACAACCAAATTTTTAATCAAGATAGGAAGGATATTCACTATATTTGGCAAAATACCATAGCCAATTTAGTTGAATCAGTCCATAAAATCCTTAATCACCCCCAAAACTCCCATAAAATATGGGATCAAGTGATGCAAAGATCGAAGATTAAATATTCTAAGGGCAACCAACTTTTTTTTTTTTTGGTAATTAAGGATCAATTTCATTGCAAACGGGTTTCCTAGGTTGACCCAAAACCTTTTACAATAATCAGCACAGAGCTGTTATGGATAAGAAAACAAAAGGGCGCACCATAGCCACCTGTCACCAATAACCCCCACCTCCGCGATTTCGTGACAAGTCACGAAAATGAGACAAGTCACGAAATTGCGACAGCAACCGGCCAAGCGCTACGCTTTTCAGCAACACCGCGATTTCGCGACAAGTCGCGAAAATGCGACATGTCGCGATTTCGCGACAAAAAACATCCAGCAGTATCCAAAGCCAAAAAATCCACGATTTCGCGACAGGTCGCGAAAAGGTGACAAGTCGCGAAATCGCGACAACAACGAGCCTTCTGCTTCACCTTCATGCAACACCGCGATTTCGCGACAAGCCGCGAAAAAATGACACGTCGCGATTTCGCGACAATTTTTTCCCTTTTGCTTTGCCTGCAAACCCGCCCGCGATTTTGCGACAGGTCGCGAAAATGCGACAAGTCGCGATTTCGCGACAATTTTCTGCCTTCAGCAACAATTTCCAACCACTTCGCGATTTCGCTCCTTGTCACAAAAATGGAAAGTCTTATCAAAATTAACTTCAACTTTAACTTTTTCTCTCGACATCTATCTGCCTTTAGTTTCACTATCTGCATCTCCGCGAAATCGTGACAAGTCACGAAAATGCGACATGTCGCGATTTCGCGACATCTAACAGCCTTCTGCACCATAGTCACATCCGCGTCGCGAAAACGCGACATACTTGCCGGGAGCTTCCTTCTGCCGCTGTTGGTCGCGAAATCGCGACAACTTTCCATACTTAGCAAAATCCAAGCTTGGGCGCCGTGAAACTGCATCAAGCCACGAAAATGAGACACTCCGCGAAAACGCGACAAAAATACTCTAAGCTCTTGAATGTTTCTTTTGGGCGCGACAACGCGACATGTCGCGAATTCGCGACATGTCACGATTTCGTGACACTTTTCGGTCAACGCCACTCCTGCTTTGCTTTGACCGCGAAAGGGCGACACGTCGCGAAATCACGACGGTTTAGTAGGGCGCTCTCTTCTGACTCTGTCGGTCATGAAATCGTGCCAAACTTCCACACTTAGCTTTTTCCAGCCTCGAGCACCACAAAAACTCAGCAGGTCGCAAAAATGCATCAAGCCGCGAAATCGCGACAAAAAATCATGAAGCTCAACACTGCTTCTCATAGGCGCGAAAGCGCGACAAGTCACGATTTCACGACAATTTTGGGTCAACACATCGCCGCCTCTACTTTGACCGCGATACGACGACACGTCGCGATATCGCGACAAAAACCTTATGAGCTTTTCACTGCAACTTTGGAGCGCGACACCGCGACAAGTCGCGATATCGCGACAACTGATGGTCAAAACCTTTGCTGCTCTGCGTTGACCGCGATACGGCGACATGTCGCGATATCGCGACAGTTTTGGAACATGGTCACACTTGTGTTTTTTGGTCGCGAAAACGCAATAGAAAATCTTCGGGAGACAGAACACTTCTCTTCCTTTTTCCAACTTCCACAGATGCAACATCATTGGCGGTCGTTTTGGATAATCTTGTCCACTTCACTTGGAACCCCGAGTTCCCAAGTGACCAAACCATCAGCTTCCACTCCTAAATTGGCTAAGATATCAGCAGATTTATTAGCTTCCCTAAACACATGCTCGGCTCTTCGCTCATTCCTGGCTTGGTAGAGGTACCTCGCCTCTTCTATGACAGTCTTAAACCGCCACGGAGGAGTTTTCCCATTGTTGATAAGGTTAATGATATGCATGGAATCTCCTTCAACAATAAGATTATCTTCTATGTCCTGAGCCAACTGAAGACCCCTCCAGAGCGCTCTAGCTTCCGCCTCATTGTTAGTTCTGGTTCCTAACTGCTCAGAAAAGGCCATCACCAAACATCCTTGATGATTTCTCACTACACCTCCAGCCCCTGCTTTGCCAGGATTACCTTTGGAAGCCCCATCAAAGTTGAGCTTGAGCCATCCAACAAGGGGCGGATTCCACTTGACATTAACTCTGGGATTAACCTTGGGGGTCATGGGATTTTCAGCCAGGGTAAAATTTAAAGAGTGAGCGATCAGTCTCTCCCAGAGGGGAGGGTTGCGAGCTTCAAGGGGGATAAGGCTAACGTTTTCACGGGCAAAGGAAATGATCTTATTGGTGATGGAAGAGGCATCATGGCAGGACTCATGGAAAGCTCTATGATTTCGTTCAAGCCAAATCTGCCACAGAAAATGATGAAGACAGACCTTCCAAAAAAACTTCAATCTAAGGCTGACAAAGGGATTTGGCCATTGGTGGAAGAGGTCAAGGATGGTAGCAGGTCTGACCCAACAAATGTTAAAGGCTTGCAATAACCTATTGAGGATGCTCGAAGAGACCGGGCATTCAAGGAAAATATGGAGGGTGGACTCCCAATTGGCCCTGCACAAACAACAACGGTTAGCAACAATCAAACCTTTCCTAATCAAGTTGTCAATAGTAAGAATCCTGCCTTGGATCACCAACCACGAGAACATAGCAACTTTGGGAATAAGCTTTTTGACCCACACCAACTGAGGCTGGAGGATGGGGTCCTGAGAATCAACCATTAGCATATAAGCAGATTTGACTGTGAACTGCCCATTTTCGGAAGGTGCCCAAATCACCTGATCCTGCCCAGGACTCATGGAAATGAATTGAAGACGCAATATGCTTTGGATTTCTTCTGAGACTGCTTCAAGCCCAGGGATCCTAATCTGTTTCCAGCTAAGCCTTCCTCTATCCTGCCTCATAAAGTCAGCAACTTTCCTTCCATATAAAACCTCCGTGATTCTTTTGACCCTAGCAAGGTGAGAAACCTGAGACAAAGCTACTTCCTTGGCCCACCTGTCATCCCAGAACCTGATCTTCTGACCATTGCCAAGGACCCATCTTAGGCCTTTCTTTAGGACTTCTCTGCTAGATAGGATAGCTCTCCAGAACGCAGAACCTCTTCTATGCACCGTATCATCTAGGAAATCAAGATCTTGAAGATATTTCCTTCTAATTATGGCAGTCCACTCATTTTCCTCATTGTTAATAAGGCGCCAAGCTTGTTTAGCTACTAAAGTTGTGTTTAGATGTGCAATTCTTCTCAGTCCAAGCCCTCCGAATTCTTTCGGTCTACAAACCTTGCCCCAGCCCACAAGGTGGATCCTCTATTTTTCTTCAGATCCAGACCAGAGAAAGTTCTTTTGAATCTGTTCTATTTTTTGAAAAATTCTGGTTGGAGCTCTAAAGACAGAAAGAAAATAAACTGGAATGCTCTGGAGGGAGGCCTTGGTGAGGGTGAGTTTCCCGGCCTGAGACAGAAAATGACCTTTCCAACCAGCCAGTTTCTTTTGGATTCTTTCTACCACTCTATCCCACATAGAACTACACGGAGAGCCGTAGAAGAGGGGGAGGCCTAGGTACGTGGTCGGGAGAGACGCTATCGAACAACCCAAGATGTGAGCAATTCTGGCTTGTCTCTGATTTGGGGTGTTAAGGAAATAAAGCTTGCTTTTGTTAAAATTCACCTTCTGGCCCGCCGCATCTTCATAGAGTTGGAGGATGAGCTTGATCCTTCTAGCTTCAACCACAGACGATTGGGTCAACAACAAAGTGTCATCCACAAATTGTTGGTGACTAATAGGGTTGATGAGAGAGGTGGCTTTGATCCCTGAAATTAACCCAGTATTGCATGCTGCTTTAATAGTTCTTCCCAGAGCCTCTGCCACAATGACGAACAACATTGGGCTAATTGGATCTCCTTGTCTGAGCCCTCTGTGACTCTGGAAGTACCCAGTTGTCGTACCATTGACCAGAACTGAGAACCAGGGTTCAGAAATGCACTCTTTTATCAGCCTGACCCACTGAGGATGAAAACCGAACTTCAGGAGAACAGCCGTCAGAAAATCCCAGTTGATACGGTCAAAAGCTTTGTTCATATCGAGCTTTAGGGCTAAGACCGCCTTGTTGGTTTGACTTGCAGAGTGCAAAGCTTCATGGACAGTAATCACACCATCCAAAATCGATCTCCCTTTGACAGAGCTGCCTTGGCTTGAATCGATAATGAGGGGAAGAATTTCTTTCATCCTATTAGCAATGGCTTTTGAAAATATCTTGTAGGACACATTGCAAAGACTAATCGGTCTGAAATCTGCCATGGTCTCAGGAGATGGGCCCTTAGGAATCAGGGCGATAAAGGTGGACTTGAACCCTCGCGGTATATGTTTTGAAGCCTGAAATTCTTTGATAGCAGAGATGACATCCGGTCCTACCGTATCCCAGAAAGCTTGGTAGAACCGAGGAGGGAACCCATCAGGGCCAGGGGCCTTCTCAGGATCCATGCTAAACAGGGCTTTTCTAATTTCCTCGTCAGTGAAGGGAGCAAGAAGCTTACCATTTATGGCCTCACCAACCAAACTCGGAATGGACTGAAGGAGGGTTTCCTTGGCTTCTTCTTTAACCTGGGATTCATCCCCGAGAAGGGAGCTGAAGTAAGCTACTGCTTCCTCCCTGATCTCCATTAAATCTTGGGTTTTGGATCCATCAGCTTTGGTTAACTCTCTGATCTTATTATTACTTCTGTTCCTCAAGGTGGTAACATGAAAAAACTTTGAGTTCGAATCTCCATCCTTTAGCCATAGAGCCCTGGATTTCTGTCTCCAGTAGGTCTCCTCACATGCTAAGATATTATGATATTCTGACAGATTGGCTAGTTCCTCCTTCCTAGTAGCTTCATCATTGGTACCACTCTGGATCGAGTTGTCAATGACCTGCAACCTTTCCCTCACTTTTTCCTTGTTCTCAAACAGGTTCCCAAAAACCTCCTTATTCCAAGTTCTAAGGTTATTCTTAACTAATTTCAGCTTTTGAGCAAGAATAAAACCTGAACTTCCATGGAAAGGTTGCTGCCACCAAATGGACATGCTTTCTTTTAGATCCGGGTGTCTGATCCACATCGACTGAAAATGAAAGGGTTTTTTGAAAGAGTTAGACTTTGGGACCTCCAAGAGGATGGGGTTGTGATCAGAAGAGATTTTGGGGAAGGTATGCAAGGTGGAGTCTCCAAACCCAGCCATCGCCTCCTTGGATAAGAAGAACCTGTCAAGTCTTTCCTGGATCAGTTTGCTCGCAGACCTCCTGTTGCTCCAAGTATACTTGGCTCCTCTTAGCTTCACATCCATCAGTTGATTCGAGTTAACAAACTCGTTGAAGTCTTCCATGCTTCTGGAGGGGAGCCCAGATCCACCCTTTTTGTCTGATGGGTATAGCGGCGTGTTGAAGTCACCTGCCACAACCCAGGGGATGTCATGGAAAGCATCACCCAGATTGCCCAAAAACTCCCACAAAGAGGCTCTCCCCTGAACAGAGTTAGGAGCATACACATTGGAACAGATCCACGATCTATTATTTTCAAAATCATGGAAAAACACACTTAACACCCTGTCGTCCTCTTGGATGACACTGCCTTCCACTACCCGAGGGTCCCACAAAACCATGAGGCCCCCAGACGTTCCCCTTGCTGGAATAAACACCATTTCCCCTTGATTCCACATCTTTTTAGCTATCGATTTTGACTGGACTTCATCTAATTTTGTTTCTTGCAACATCAAAATTGTTGGATTGTACTGCCTTCTTAGCGAACTAACCACTCTCTGAGTGGGCCGGCCATTGAGGCCTCTCACATTCCATGAGAGAACCTTCATTTAGATTGTTTAGAGTTCTTCCCTTTCCCCCTTCCCTGAGGAGGTTTTCCTGATTTGTTATCTTCGAACCCTGGGATAACTTGTTGGATCAGAGTTTTCTGTTTACCGCTGGCAATTTCATTGTCAGTCCTCATTCTGTTATGCTCTGCGTTTGAAATCCTCCCCTTCTTTCTCTCACAACCAAAGTCAATGGGTGACTTAGTCGTGCTCCTGGTCTTTTTGGGGCTAAATTGAGGGGGATCTAACTGTTGAAGAACCGGACTCCCACATTCCTCGAAATCATCCAGTTCTATCATCTCAGTCCTCGAGTCTAACTCCTCCATCTTCTTCCTGTATTCTCCTGGTTTGAAAGAAGAATCTTCTATCTGGTTGGGCGGACTTCTGGCTATGATATTGGGGAGGTCTGGTTTAGAAGACGAAATCTCCTCCACTCTTTTTCTATAATCTCTGGGGCTAAGCCTAGCCCCTTCCTGAGGGATTGGAGGGATATTTGATATGGGATTAGACGGGCCCGCCTTTGATGGGGATTCTAGGGTTTCAGGGAGAGCACATTGCCTGTTATCCTCTTCTACTTCCTCGATCTCCCCTTCTGCTGGTAGATCGGCTAAAATATTGAACTGATTTGAGCTTGGAGATTTAGGGCTTACCTGGTTTTTTGGATCTTTGGTGAGATGATGCTTGTCTTTGCTCTGAGAATGCCTTGCACTCTGATAGTCTTTCTCCTGAGACATGTAGTTATTTTTGAACGGCCTAAACCCTCCTTTGCCACCAGGGCCTCTTTTTAGAGGGAGGTTCCTAGGAAGCCCTTTCTCATTTGCGTGATTGCTTTCCGATCTGGGGATGTCTCTCTTTGCTGCTAGTGTAGGGCACTGATTTTGTAGGTGGCCTTGTGATTTACACTCAGGGCAATAAGCTGGCTTATTTTCGTATTCCACCGTCTGATATCTAAGATAGTTGCCATACTCAAGTTCCACAACATTTGGCAGTTCAGATTCAAGATTGGCATTGACGCAGAGTCTTGCATGAGTCATCCTTGTCCTAGCCAAGGTTGCATGATCTATGGACACCAGTTCACCGATCGTTCTGGCGATGCCATGTAGCCAATACTCGTTGACAAACTGAGCTGGAAGATTGGGAAGCCGCACCCAAATGGGAGCAGTATTAATGTTCTATTTTTTAGGGTCAAAATCTTCACCCCATTTCCTAAGGAAAAGGCTGCGTTTCCCTAAAAACCAGGGTCCTCCAGTGAGAACGCGGCTCGCATCCTCCTTATTGTTAAATCTTAAGATGAAAAACCCCCTGGAAAGGGCAACAACCTCCAAACTACCCGTCGTCCTCCATTTGGATAGGGCCCAAGAACGAATAGTTTCTATATCTGGCCTTCCACCCAGAAACTTGCCCACTAAAGAAAACTCTTCCATGGCTAAACATGGCCCCATCGAATCGATAGGTGCCTTTACCCTGTTATTTACCGGAATGAGGGGCGGGAGAGAAAGAAAGACACTCTTTCTCCCTAAGACTGTATCCGCAAAGGATCGGGCTCCTCTGGGGCCCGCCCCGCTCAGCTGGGTCCCTTTGTCCGGGTCTTTATGGGGGGGGTCGCACTCTCTCTGGATAACCTCTGCTGCCGCCGCTGGCCTCCCATCCTCTGGATCCGTGCCTGGATCAAGCTCAAGGGTCCTGCCCAAACCCTCTGAACCACCGCTGCTTTTCCCGCCTAAAAAATTTGAAAACTCGCCGCCGCTGCTCCTCTCCTCCATCTCGCTAAAATTAGTTGGTACCAATGTCTTGATCAGATAGGTTGGATGGATTGTTTGTGGAAAAAAATTTCATTAAGGGCAACCAACTTAAAGGGAATGTGAGTATTAGTAATATGGATAGGACTAGAAATTGGCAACCTCCTCCTAAGGATTTTGGAAAAGTCAATACTGATGGAGCCTGTAGAGGGAACCCTGGAAAATCCAGTGTGGGAGGAATTGGTAGACTTTCAGATGGCTCTTTGGTTTTTACTTTTACTAAGAATTTGGGTATTCTTTCCAATAACATTGCTGAGGGGTATGGTATCCTCAGAGGCCTTCAGGAGGCTACTAAGGTTGGATGGGAAAAGGTGTTAGTTGGGTCGACTCTCAACTTATGATTAATCTCTTGAAGACTCCTTCTAAGAATCATAAGGTGGATTGGAGAATAAAAAGAATTATTGAGAAGATTCGGTTAATCCAGGATGGGATTTTTGAAAGTTGATTACAATCATGTGGTC
Organism: Wollemia nobilis; assembly: GCA_028583015.1. Classification (NCBI taxonomy): domain Eukaryota; kingdom Viridiplantae; phylum Streptophyta; class Pinopsida; order Araucariales; family Araucariaceae; genus Wollemia; species Wollemia nobilis. The sequence continues at coordinate 10,852,691 of JAQPPZ010001772.1, read as the reverse complement.
GGAGATCAAAACAAGAATGCTGATGCTTTAGCTAATTGGGCTTTGGACAAAGGTGATATTACTTGTTATGGCCACCCTCCTATATGGTGGGCTTCTCAAATTAGGGAAGCTCTTCTTTCTATCATTTCTTTGGATGACTCCAGTTTTGAAGGTACCTAGTTTCTTCTTGTTTTTTTTTTTTTGCTTCTCTTTGGTTCATTCAATTTTTTTTAGTTCCCTAGCTCATTCTATTCTTTATTTTGTTTCCTCTATTGATTCTTGCCTTAATAGTCTTCTGTTCTAGATAGGTCATTGTTATGTTCAATTTTTATTCTTTTTTGTTTTTTGTTTTTTTGTTTAGTTTTTTAAGGTGGGTGGGTTCTTTTGTTTTGTTTTGTTTTTGTGTTCTTTGTGTTGTTTTTTGTTGTTCTTGTGTTTTTGTTGTTTTGTTTTTTTTTTAATGTTTTTTGTTATTGTTCTTGTGTTTTTTCATTCTTGTTCTTGGGTTTCTCTTTGTTTGTGTTATTTCGTGTTTTTATGTGTGAGTGTTTTCTATGTTTTTTGTTTTTATTTATTGTCTATTGTTGGTTGTTTTTTATTTTATTATTTTTTAAATTTTTTAGGTTTTGGTTGTGTTTATTTTTCATGTTTTTTTTGGGTTATGTCTTTGTAGTGTTCTATTGTTTTTATCTTGTTTGTGTTTTGTTATGTGGTTCTTATGTTTTTCTATGTGGTTTGTGTTGTGGTTTCTTTTATCTTATTGTGCGTGTTTGGTTGTGCTTTTGTTTTTGACACACTTAAGGAGCATGTTTTTTATTTTATTTTATTATTTTTGTTGTTATTTACTTATTTTTAAATTGGTTTTGTGTGTTTGTTTGCTCCTTGAGTATGTAAAAGGTGGTAGGCCAGGTCCGAGTCCTAGGCATTTTTTGCGGAATGGATACCCCTGCCTCCTTGGGTCTTACCCAAAAGTGGCATCCCTTTTGGGATATTTTCCACAAATAAAAAAAATGATACGGGGAATTAGTACGTCCACCCTTCTAGGTGACATGGGCCCTGGAAGGGCAACCCCATGCCAAGATCCAAGAAACTCGAGAAAGGAGAGTGGATCACATAAAATGGTAACCTACCACAGGAAATTGGCCAATCCCGAGCACTTGAGATACCATATGCAGAAGTAAAAGATCTCAAAGTGTGAATCCCTATGCCAAAGTACTAATACCAAGTTGGGTGTGCATAAGTCAATCTGAGACTTTTATATTTTAATTTAAAAAAAAATTGAATTTGGGTTTCTTTAACAACCAGGTGAGCAGAATTTGGTTGTCACAGTTGGTATCATAGCCTAGGTTGTGAAACTTGAGGTTATAAAACATGAACTAATGTTATGACATAACTCTTTTGTCACCAGGTATGGTGGGGACCTCGATAAGATCAAATGTTAATTTGCAAAAAGAAGTTGCATAATTCCCAAGGAAGGGACTAAGACGACTCATGAGGGAGTCAAAAGGAGTACAAACCATCGAAGTGCCTTGGCATGTTGTCAAAAAAGAAAAAGAGCCAGTAGCTGCAAGAGCTACATAAAATGATCAAAATATGACAAAGATGATTCAGTTAATGCAAGAACAACTAAATCAATAGTGTGAGCAAATGGATATCCAGAGGGCTTAGATGAGTGAGCACATGGATCAAAAAAGGGTACAAATGGCTCAACAATAGGAGATTATTAGTCAGCAACAAAAAGTTATTGAAATTCTAACTAAAAGTAAGGAAACTTAAAAATTAAGTGAGTTCCCAGAGAGGTATTCAAGGAGAAAAGTCAGTGTTGCGTTGCAAAAATAAATTAAGAAATTAGATATTTCTAAATATGATGGAAAAGGTGATGGTGAAGCAGCCGTCAATTGGTTGAGTGAAGCTGAAGGGTATTTCTCAATCCAGCCCCTTTGTGTAGAATATAAAACAACTTGGGCAGTGGCACATTTAGTGGGTCCAACCAGGGATTGGCGGACCACCTATAAGAAAGTAACTCAGAAAGATGATGTTGACATACCTTGGGAGGAATTTGAAAGGGAATTCAAGGATGTTGGACATTTTGAGTTATAAGTTGTCATTGATGTCAAGAGTGAGTGGTCATTGATGTCGAAATTTCAACACCAATCAGTGGTAGTTTCAGTTGGTAGTATCCATCTCGGTTTCAGTTTCAAGACCTAGTTCACGGAAGTCAGATGAGGTCCAAAGTGCAAGAAAAAGCCCAAATAAATAATATTATAATATTATGCCAAGGAAGTTTAAAATTAATTATAAATTAATTTTAAATTAATTTATTAGTTAATTTACTTAACTTATAAATTTATTTAAATTAATTATTAATTATAAATTAATTTAATTATTAATTATAAATTAATTTAAGCTAAGGTTAAATAACCCTAAGGTGGGTTATCAAATTTGAAATTCAAAATTTGATTTTGAATAAAGCGTCACCGACATAAGGAGAAATTAAAAGTGTGTATAAAAGGGGGGAACTCCCACCCTACCATACTTACCATACCTTCGAAAATTAATGTGAGCCTAATAATTGAGAGCTATACAAATTGCGGTATGTCCAAAGCAAAGGATGTGTGTGCACGTTTCGAAAGGAATAGACGACAAGTGAAGGTATAAGAGGAAGGCGCTATACCTTCCTTCACATGGGCATTAGTAGCCCATGAGGTGGGCTCCCAAGTGCTAAGGCGCTTAGGCTAGAGGAGACAACGAATCGAATCTTGTCGAATACCCTTTTGTGGGAAGTATAAGGTATTCTTGAAAATTGGTCACCAAAATTTTCGAAAATATAGTTGGGCATTTAAAAATTAATTTTTGCATATTTAAATTGGTTCTAAGGGTTTTTGCAAAATTAAATTTTTAATGTTGTGTGCTCAAATGTTTTGAAAATATTGTAAGGTGTTTTGGTTGATATTTTTATGGTGTTGGATATTATTTTAAGTTGGAGTTTATAAGGTGTATCAAGGAAATTATATTTATGTATGGTATGATGAGTATTGTTTTAAAAGGGAGTAATAAGGCATAAATTGAGTTGTGATTATTTTATGTCCAAGGAATATTTTGGAAAGTGTTGAAGTAATACTGTCGTGTCTAACCATTGGAATTGAAAAGAAGAAAATTGTGATTAAGACAGGTTTTCTAAAGGCACTTCTACATCCAACAAAAGGTATGGGCATATTCTTCCTAGTGAGTGATTGTTGAAAATTGTGAATAAAAAATTGGAATGAAAAGGATTGTTGGTTTGCATTGTTGAGAGTGTTTTGAATTAATGCTTCAAGGTTTTCTGGAATTAAGAGTTGTTGATAAAACCTTGTTTTATAATCATTGTTGTTGAAGTGTTTGAGTTGAGTGAAGAACTTGAACTAGGGTTTGCAAAGAACATGAGTATCATTGTTATGTGAATATTGTATTATAAGCATTGTTGTTGAAGTGAGTTGTTGAGTGAAGAACTTGAACTAGGGTTTGGAAATAATATGAGTATCGTTGTTATGTGAGATTTGTTGATAAAGCATTAATGAAAATATTTGAGTGAGTATTCATATGCTTAGACTAGGGTTTGTGAGAAAGAATTATTTTATTGAGTGATTTATTGAGTAGAGTTTGTTAAGCTTAGTCAAGTGAATGTATGAAGTGATTGTTCAAGTTTTGTGAAACAAATTATTCTATTTTCTGAATTGATTTGAGAAAGAGGTTGAGTATTGATGAGTGTGAAACATATTGAGTCTCTAACAATTCTCTATATGTTTTTGTGATAAGAGAGTGATTGAGTATTGAGGTGAATGTGAAGCATATTGAGTCTCTAAAAATTATCTATATGTTTCTAAGAGAGTGATTAAAAGTGATTGAGTATTGAGGTGAATGTGAAGCATATTGAATCTCTAACAATTATCTATATGTTTCTAAGAGATTTATTAAAAGTGATTGAGCATTGTGATGAGTGTAGAGCATATTGAGTCTCTAAAAATTCTCTTTATGTTTCTATGAGATTGGACAAGTTCTAGTGTGGACTTGTTGAGTAAATTTGAGGCAAGTATTTGAGAAGACTTGTGGATAAATTTGGGTAAGATTTTGTGGAAGTTTATAATACAGATTGAGAGCAGATTTGAATGAGTTCTTGTGAGGACTTATTGAGCAAATTTGACAAGTTCTAGAGAGGACTTGAGGACAGATTGGTGTGAGATTTTATGGAAGCTTACAAGGCACATTTAAGACAAGTATTTGAGAAGGCTTGTGAGCAGAGTTGATTTATTCAAACCTTGAGTTAAGGTTGGGTAGATTAGAGGATAAATATTGAGGATAGATTTGTGCTAGACCAAAGGATTGTGTTTAGTAAAAATTAGAGGATAGATTTTGGTGCAGATTTAAGGACATGTTTGTACCAGACCAGAGACAAAGATTAAGTAGATTTGTGCTAGACTGAAGGACTAATTTTAGTGCATATTTGAGACAAAGCTTTGAAGGTGAAAAAGTATAGAGGATGATAGTATCCAATGGATAGAGATACATTAGCCAGGACAGTGAGTACATGAGTCTTTAGTGGATAGATATCCATTAGCCAGAGCAGTGGGGGTAGTTGTTCTTCTAGAAGATCACAAATCAGGGCTTAAGAGAAAGGAGTTATCCTGTGGATAGATATCCATGAACTTGATTAGGAGATTGGTGTCTCCTTTGGATAGAGGTACATAAACATTGTAATAGGGAAAGGATTCCCAAGATATTGTTTGAGAAAATTTTAGTGAAATATTTTCTTCGTGGAGTAGCCCACATTGGGTGAACCACATAAAATTGATGTCTCTATTGTGTATGGTGATTTGTGCATTGCTAATATTACTACTATTGATATTTCTATCTATACATTGCATAATATTGATTGATAAAGAAAAATAAAAAGTGGTCTTATACTGTTCACCCCCCTCTCAATATAAGCTTGTGTTCTTCAATTGGTATCAGAGCGGGTTCCTTATAAAGAGTTTAAAAAATTGAAGGAAAAGCTTTCAAATAACATAATGGACTCTAAGAATGTGTCCTCAAGTAATTCAACATAAATATTTTATGGAAGTGACTACATATATTGGAGTATGAGAATGAAGGTTCACCTGATGGCACTTGGTAATGAAATTTGGGAAGCAATTGAAAATGGATACATACCACCATTTGATCCACCTACAGATAAGGAAGGTAAGCTTATACAACATTATAATTCAAAAGCAATGAATGCACTTTTGAGAGGTTTGCATAGAACATAATCAATGAAAGTTATGCATTATAAATATGCAAAAGAAATTTGGGATAGTTGCAAAGCATATATGAAGGAGATAAGAGTGTAAAAAAGGCAGAGATACAAAATCTCAAAGGACAATTTGAAGAATTAAGAATGAAGAATGAGGAAGACATTAGTTATTATTTACTTTAGGTAGATGAGGTTGTTAATGCTATGCAAGAACTTGGACTTAATGTGGATGAATTGTATGTTTGTGATAATATCTTAAGGTCTCTTCCAACAAGGTTTAGTGAAAATATTTCAACTATAGAAGAAGCAAAGGATAGTGATTCTTTGACAATATATATGTTTCTTGGTATTATTACAACTTTTGAGTTAAGAACAAAAGAACCTAATTCCCAGAAGGAAGCAACCTTCAAATCAATCAAGAAGATAAAGGGTAAGAAGTCAAAATCAAGAAATGAGTCATCCAGTGATGAAGAAGCAAATTATGGTAGAAGGAACAAGGATTCAAGAAAATTCAAAGATGTAAAATTTGTTAGATGTTTCAATTGTGGAAAGTATGGTCACTATGTAACTGATTTTCAAGAAGCTAAAAATAATAATGATGAAGAAAAACAAGATCACAAGAACAGGGAGTTAGAAAAATATAGGTACCAAAAGAAAGGCAAGGATAGACAAAGCAGACAAGGGAAGAAGTTCTTTCAAATACAAAAGAGGAGCTACTATGCAGACAAGGCAAGTAAGTACTCAAGTGATAGTGCTGCTAGTTTCTTAGATAATGATAAATATGAAGTCCTATTTATGATTGAAGAAAAAAAAGTCAAGAAAATGTCACCAATAATTTTCAAGTGTTTTAGATGTGGTAACTTTGGACATCTTGAAGATAGTTATACAAGGAATGGTTATAGTTTCAGTGATGATGAATATGAGAATGCACTTGAAGGACTAGAAGAAAATATTCTAATAGCATTAGAAGAAGAAGAAGGTGATCCTATAGTAGACAAGACAAAATAAAATGAAGATGTATACAAAGGCAAACAAATAAAGAAAGAATCAAATAAAGAAGGATTTGATCTTAAGGTAAAACTTATTTATGCTCTTGACACAATAAAGAAGGTAAGAAAGCAAAACTCTAAACTTGAGTTTCAGTTTCAAGAATACGATGAAGAGAGAAGAAAGCTTATAGAGGATCTAAACAAGTCAATGGCTAAGACAAAGAGGTTCAAGGATAAGTTAGAAGCAAAGGTCTTAGAATGTAAAAGGTTAGAACAAGAAGTAGCTCTACTAAGGGAAGATTTAGAAAAATCTAAGGATAAGCTACACAAGTTTGAAAAGAGCTCAAAGGTTGTGGATAAGATGATCAAAGTACAAAGAAGGTCAACAAAAAAATAGGTCTTGGTTTTGAACAAACTCAAAAGAAACAAGAAGAAAAGTCAACCTCAAGTCCTGAAGAAGAAGAAACTTCATAAAAAGATAGTGTAATAGAAAGTGAGACATTTGAGGATGATTTAGATAACATAAAGTTCAACAAGGAAAGGAACAATGCACAAAGAAGAAATAAATGGAACAACAATCAAAATAGATTAAGAGAGACTAAAATACCAATGAGGTCAAGACAAAGAAATTTCAATGGAAGGTGTTTCTCATGTCATAGGTTTGGAAACATGGCTTCATAGTGCAGGACATGTGAAAGACAAGAAAATGGGAATTTTAGAAACATATAACTTTTCCATGGGTATTGCTACTCATGTAATCAGTTTGGTCACAAGAAAATGGATTACAGGGTTCATGATAGAAAAGGATATGGTTTAACTAGGAGAAATCCTAAGACATTTGTACCTCCAAGGAATAATAAAATTAAGTTTTATAAGTGCAATAATGATGGACATACAAAAAAATGGTGTAGAGCAGACATTCCAGAATCAAGCATGAACAGGAACATGAAAATGAACAGAAACAAAAACAAGAATATGAGCATGGACAAAAACATGAACAATAATGTGGACATGAACAAGACCAAAAATATGAGCATGGATAGAAACAAGAACAGGAATGCGGACATGGACATGAACATGAATAGGAATGTGGACATGGACAAGAACAAGAATAAGAACAGTCAAAAGCATCAGATAAGAAGAAAAAAGGATAAAGGTAAAGACCAGTGCTTGGTGGGAGTAGAAATACTCCCACCCCAGAATTAACCACCTCAAGAGGAGGTGGGGGAGGGTCTAAGCTAAGAGATTAATTCTTAGTCTCGAGCCCCAAAGGTGATCCTTTGCCATTTATGTCTAAGGGGTAGAGATTTGAGTAAGTGAGAGATATTTTGTTTAAGGAGAAAGCATTGAGTTAGGGGGAGCAGTTTCCCAAGGGGAGTAGAACAAGAAAAAGGTCAAAATTTGGTAAAAATAATTTGGGTTGCCATCAATGACAAAGGGGGAGATTGTTGGATATTTTGAGTGATAAGTTATCATTGATGTCAAGAGTGAGTGGTCATTGATGTCGAACTTTCAGCACCAGTTAGTGGCAGTTTCAGTTGGCAGCATTCATCTCAATTTCAGTTTCAAGACCCAATTCACGGAAGTCAGATGAGGTCTAAAGTGCAAGAAAAAGCCCAAATAAATAATATTATAATATTATTTTATAATATTATGCCAAGGAAGTTTAAAATTAATTATAAATTAATTTATTAGTTAATTTACTTAACTTATAAAGTTATTTAAATTAATTATTAATTATAAATTAATTTAAGCTAAGGTTAAATAACCCTAAGGTGGGTTATCAAATTTGAAATTTGAAATTCGATTTCGAATAAAGCGTCGTCGATATAAGGAGAAATTAAAAGCATTTATAGAAGGGGGGAACTCCCACCCTACCATACTTACCATGCCTTTGAAAATTAATGCGAGCCTAAGAATTGAGAGCTATACGAATTGCGCTGCATCCAAAGCGAAGGAGGAGTGTGCACGTTTCGAAAGGAATAGACAACAAGTGAAGGCATAAGAGGAAGGCGTTATACCTTCCTTCATGTGGGCATTAGTAGCCCACGCGGTGGGCTCCCAAGCGCTAAGGCGCTTAGGCTAGATGAGACGACGGATCGAATCTCGTCGAATCCCCTTTTGTAGGAAGTATAAGGTATGCTTGGAAATTGGTTGCCAAAATTTTCGAAAATATAGTTGGGCATTTAAAAATTAATTTTTGCATATTTAAATTGGTTCTAAGGTTGCTAAAGGAGTTATAAGAGTTTTTGCAAAATTAGATTTTTAATGTTGTGTGCTCAAATATTTTGAAAATATTGTAAGGTGTTCTGGTTGATATTTTTATGGTGTTGGATATTATTTTAAGTTGGGGTTTATAAGGTGTATCAAAGAAATTATCTTTATGTATGGTATGATGAGTATTGTTTTAAAAGGGAGCAATAAGGCATAAATTGTGTTGTGATTGTTTTATGTCCAAGGAATATTTTGGAAAGTGTTGAAGTAATACTGTCATGTCTAACCATTGAAATTGAAAAGAATAAAATTATGATTAAGACAGGTTTTCTAAAGGTATTTCTACATCCAACAAAAGGTATGGGCATATTCTTCCTAGTGAGTGATTGTTTAAAATTGTGAATGAAAAATTGGAGTGAAAAATATTGTTTGGTTTGCATTGTTGAGAGTGTTTTGAATTAATGCTTCAAGGTTTTCTAGAATTAAGAGTTGTGTTGAGTGTTAATTTTACCCAATTTTGAAATTACACTCTCCCTTAGGGTTTTGATATCAAAACCCTCTCTTGCAAAGAAGTTAAACAAACAACTTCTCCAAGGTCTCCGCTATATTAGCATTTGCATATATTTATTAGTAATCTCAATAACAATATCAATTCAATGTTAGGAACACCTTAGTGATTGCAAGTAACTGTAAACAAGGGGCACGTGTTGGTTTATTTTATCATGTTACTTTAATGATTATTCATGAAACCAAAATAATAGCAAATGTGAGTGGGCCCTCATATGACCATGATGTAGTGCCTTAACTCCTTTTATCTTGAGGAATTTTAAGGTAGATTTTATCTTCCCTTATTAAGTGGATTTTAATCAAGTTTTATCTTGCCTTAAATCCTACTTTAAATATGAAAATAAAGATTAAAATCTATCAATGAATGAAAATCCGAAATGATGAATAGTCTCAGTGAATGTAGCTTCTTATCATGAATATAAAAATAACTTTTGATGTGATTAATAAACTATCCCTCTTTGGTGAAATTAATCTTCATAAAGAGATAATAATTTATTGCCTTAAAGTAATGGCTTCAAAATGTCATTTAATTATCCCTCTTTATGAAATAATCTTCATAAAGAAAAATAATTTAATGCTCTAAAATAATAACATTTTAATATAACATATAAAATAACTCCCTTCAATAAAATCAAAATTTTCATGAAGAAAGATGCATTAATTGCTCCGAAAATGAAGGCTCATGAAAATTTCCCCTCCTTTTATGAAATTGAATTTTTATAAAGGAAAGGTCATCTTGTGCCTATAAATGAAAATGCAGAATTAAAAAAATCTGATTTGCCTCCAAAAATTGAAAAAATAAATTTCCGAAATTATAAAAATCTTTAAAAAACAACAGTTTTCAAAAATTGATATAAAATCGACATGACATCAGAATGAGCCTGAATCTATTGCGTATGGAAGATTGATGTTCATTCTAGGCAGCCATATATTTATTTTTGTCTTTTTATTTTTTTACGATTTTTATTTTAATGCCTGAAAATTAAAAAAAAATCTGTAAAATAAAATTTTAGAAAACAAAAAATAAAATCTGAAAATAAATTTAAATGTTGAAAATGTAAACATGCAAAGCTTTGTCAGTTTGATGGCACCCCGTCTTGCAAAACCGTCTTGCAAAACCGAAGATGTGAGAAACTCATACATGCAACCTAGTCTATTCGACCTGCATTTGCACAACCGAAATAAACTAAGTGCTAGCTCCTAGGGTTCAGAAATAAATTTCAGATTTCGACATTCACATGAAGTAACAAAAAAAAATGCATAAACTTCATCTATAAATCTGAAATCTGAAAGGGAAAAGATAAACAATAAAATCTGAGCATTCAGACAAATCTCCTCCTTTCTTGTTAACAAAGCCTCAAATTTCTGAAAAAATGCATTTACATTAACAAGTGTTTCTTTACAGAGTCATTTTGGGAGCGCTTGGCCTTGAGAAAAAAGTCCAGCCCCATTTTTGTCCCTCAATTCTCTATTTGATATGGCAGAGAACAAAACTTTTCAATTTTTTTTCTTTCGGTTTTCCTCCTTTGTTTCGTTTTCCTCTTTAGAAACATATTCGTTTCATTTCTCCTTTGGCATTCGTGGCACTTCTTTTGTTCATGCGTAACGCTCATAAAATTTAATTTTGGTGGTTGCCATCCCTTATATCATCCTTAATCAAATATTGGCCATAATATTCCTCTTGGCCCATTTACCTTTATCTGATTTAAAACGTCCACTTTGTCGCATGCTTCAATATAAATTTGGCATGTGTAACTTGGCCCTTACTATCCCGATCGACGCCATTTTCGTTACACCCATCACCGTGTGCCCTGGTCGAGTTCTAGGTGTTCATCGTTGTTGTCTTCATCAGAAGCTTCCGCTGCTAACCCCACTGCACCTTTTGCCATCACCGTCGATGAACTCCTACCTCGGCTCCTATGCGCTGTTCATCTGCGAATTTCTGAGCGACCAATCCGACGAAAATTATAACAAATGATTCACCATGCAAGCATAGGCATCTCCTCGTTTTCTGCCATGTAGTGACACGACGCTATCTAGGGCCCATGTTGGTTCCATTTCCCCATCGTCGACAAAGCCTCTGCCTTGTCACCCATACTGCTTCATCCTGCGTGTAACTTCCCTGTCACCGCATCCTCGAACCTTATGTCCACCCTATATGTCTTCACTCTCCCCATAAGATAGGGTCTTCATGAAATCACCGTGTCTTTCATTACTTCCTCACTATCGATGCTAGCCCATTCGTCGCTGACTTGATGTGTACACTTTCTTCCGCGTGGCTAATTCATTGCTGACAAAACCTGGTATAGGTATGACCTGTGTCATCTACGTAATGCCCAAGTCATCGTCTGGCTTCATCGAATCATCTATCGCCATCGAGCTCCGGTAAGCCCAATCATCACTGGGTTGCCACATCATCACACCTGGGGTCCCATCTCTGGCAAACATCGTTCATTCATCGTTAGCATTCGACAAATCCCACGCGTTCCCTACTTCTGTGGTCGACCTCCACGGTGGCGCCATGTTGGCTCCTGTATACACGAGCGAAGACAACGTTAAAGTGATCACCAGAATATAGTAAAATACCTTAATAAATCATAACTGCCTATGTAAACTTTAAAAGGTATGGTAAACAAATACGAGGCAGGCTTAGTTTATTGAAAAAAATATCATCTTCTTATTCAAATACATTTTATTATTTATTTTTTTATAAAACTTAAATATATTTCTAAGAATATTATAATATATATGCCTATTCATATATATTATAATATATTTATATTATTTTACTTTATTTCATTTTTAATTATTATTATTATTATTATATGAAATATAATAATAATAATATTATATTATTATTATTATTATTTTTGGTTTTATTTTATTTTTTTAATTTTTCATATATATATGTAGTTTATTAATTTTATCTTTTTATTATTTTTTTATTTTTTTATCAAAGGTTAATAAAAATATAAGGTTGATCATTAAATTGTAAATCAACTAACTTTAAGAACTTCACTACAAAAACAATAAGACTACCAAAAACCAAACGATCTTAAATGAAACCAAGAAGGCGAGACGAACATAGGCAAGCCTATTGACATACCAAAAGAAGACAACATACACTACATGACAAGGAACCTTGGAACTAAATTGCAAATATCGAGGATGGTAATCATCGAATTTATCGCTCCAAGGAAACCAAAATGCTCAAAACACAAAAATTAAGGTGGGTCCCCAATTTTAGGGGCTAGTTGTGGAGCAGCCACAACAAGTTGTTGATAAAACCTTGTTTTATAAGCATTGTTGTTGAAGTGTTTGAGTTGAGTGAAGAACTTGAACTAGGGTTTGCAAAGAACATAAGTATCATTGTTATGTGAAGATTGTCTTATAAGCATTGTTGTTGAAGTAAGTTGTTGAGTGAAGAACTTGAACTAGGGTTTGGAAAGAACATGAGAATCATTCTTATGTGAGATTGGTTGATAAAGCATTGTTTGAAATATTTGAGTGAGTATTCATATGTTTGGACTAGGGTTTGTGAGCAAGAATCATTTCATTGAGTGATTGGTTGAGTAGAGTTGGTTAAGCCTAATCAAGTGAATGTGTGAAGTGATTGTTCAAGTTCTGTGAAACAAATTATTCTATTTTCTAAATTGATTTGAGAAAGAGGTTGAGTACTTATGAGTGTGAAACATATTGAGTCTAACAATTTTCTATATGTTTACGTGATAAGAGAATTATTGAAAGTGATTGAGTATTGAGGTGAATGTGAAGCATATTGAGTCTCTAACAATTCTCTATATGTTTCTAAGAGAGTGATTGAGTATTGAGGTGAATGCGAAGCATATTGAGTCTCTAAAAATTCTCTATATGTTTCTAAGAGAGTGATTGAAAGTGATTGAGCATTGAGATGACTGTAGAGCATATTGAGCTCCGATAAGTCCAATCATTACTGGGTTGCCATGTCATCACACTTGGGGTCCCATCTCTAGCAAACATCGTTCATTTATCGTTAGCATTTGGTAAATCCCACACGTCCTCTACTTCTGTGGTCGACCTCCACGATGGCGCCATGTTGGCTCATGTATACACGAGCGAAGACAACGTTAAAGTGATCACCAAAATATAGTAAAATACCTTAATAAATCATAACTACCTATGTAAACTTTATAAGGTATGGTAAACAAATACGAGGTAGGCTTAGTTTATTGAAAAAAGATCATCTTCTCTTTTCATCAAAAAGAAAAGATTTCTTTTCTTGTTCAAATACATTTTATTATTTATTTATTTATAAAACTTAGATATATTTGTAAGTATATTATAATATATATGCCTATTCATATATATTATAATATATTTATATATATTTATATTATTTTACTTTGTTTCATTTTTAATTTTTTATTATTATTATTATTATATGAAATATAATAATAATAATATTTTTATATTATTATTATTATTATTTTTTGTTTTAATTTCCTTTTAATTTTTTTTCTTATTTATATATATATATATATATATATATATAAAAATATTTTATTTTATTTTATTGTATTTCTTTTTTTGCTTCATATATATATATATATATATAGATATATATATGATAGAATTTATTGATACAAATGACCCAATTGTATCCCATATATATATATATATATATATATATATATATATATATATATATGTAGTTTATTAATTTTGTCTTTTTATTAATTTTTTATTTTTTATTTTTTATTTTTTTTATCAAAGGTTAATTGATTTAAATGAAAAAATAAGGTTGATCATCAAATTGTAAATCAACTAACTTTAAGAACTTCACCACAAAAACAATAAGACTACCAAAAACCAAACGATCTTAAATGAAACCAAGAAGGCGAGACGAATATAGGCAAGCATATCGACTTACCAAAGAAGACAACAGAAGAAAACATACACTACATGACAAGGCACTTTGGAACTAAATTGCAAATATCGAGGATGGTAATCATCGAATTTATCGCTCCAAGGAAACCAAAATGCTCAAAACACAAAAATTAAGGTGGGTCCCCAATTTTAGGGGCTAGTTGTGGAGCAACCACACCAAGTTGATAAAACCTTGTTTTATAAGCATTGTTGTTGAAGTGTTTGAGTTGAGTGAAGAACTTGAACTAGGGTTTGCAAAGAACATAAGTATCATTGTTATGTGAAGATTGTCTTATAAGCATTGTTGTTGAAGTAAGTTATTGAGTGAAGAACTTGAACTAGGGTTTGGAAAGAACATGAGTATCATTGTTGTGTGAGATTGGTTGATAAAGCATTTTTGGAGATATTTGAGTGAGTATTCATATGCTTGGACTAGGGTTTATGAGCAAGAATCATTTCATTGAGTGATTGGTTGAGTAGAGTTGGTTAAGCCTAGTCAAGTGAATGTGTGAAGTGATTGTTCAATTTATGTGAAACAAATTGTTCTATTTTTTGAATTGATTTGAGAAAGAGGTTGAGTATTGATGAGTGTGAAACATATTGAGTCTCTAACAATTCTCTATATGTTTATGTGATAAGAGAGTGATTGAAAGTGATTGATTATTGAGGTGAATGTGAAGCATATTGAGTCTCTAAAAATTCTCTATATGTTTCTAAGAGAGCGATTGAAAGTGATTGAGCATTGTGATAAGTGTAGAGCATATTGAGTCTCTAACAATTCTCTTTATGTTTCCATGATATTAGACAAGTTCTAGTGTGGACTTGAGCAGATTTGAGGTAAGTCTTTAAGAAGACTTGTGGACATATTTGGGTAAGCTTTAGTGGAAGCTTACAATACATATTGAGAGCAAATTTGGATGAGTTCTTATGAGGACTTATTGAGCATATTGGACAAGTTATATAGAGGACTTGAGGACATATTGGTGTGATATTTTGTGGAAGCTTACAAGGCAGATTTGAAATAAGTCTTTGAGAAGGCTTGTGAGCAGAGTTGATTTATTCAAACCTTGAGTTAAGGTTTGGCATAGATCGGAGGATAAATATTGAGTACATATTTGTGCTAGACCGAAGGATTGTGTTTAGTACAAATTAGAGGATAGAGTTTGGTGCAGATTTGAGGATAGGTTTATACCAAACCATAGAAAGAGAATGATCAGATTTGTGCTAGATTTAAGGACTGAGTTTAGTATAGATTTGAGACCGAGTTTTTAAGGTGACAGAGTATAGAGGATGACGGTATCTAGTGGATAGAGATCCATTAGCCAGGACAGTGAGGACAAGAGTCTTCAGTGGATAGAGATCCATTAGCTAGAGTAGTGGGGGCAACAATTCTTCTATAAGATCACCTGTTGGATCTTAGGATAAAGGAGTTCTCCTGTGTATAGAGATCCACAAACTTGATTAGGGGATTGGTGTCTCATTTGGACATAGGTCCATAAACATTGTAATAGAGAAAGGATTCCCAAGAGATTGATTGAGAAAATTTTAGTGAAATATTTTCTCCGTGGAGTATCCCACATTGGGTGAACCACGTAAAATTGATGTGTCTATTGTGTATGGTGATTTATGCATTGTTTTGATTACTGATGTTGATATTGCTATCTATACATTACATAATATTGATTGAGAAAGAAAAATAAAAAGTGGTCTTATACTGGTCACCCCCCTCTCAGTATAAGTTTGTGTTTTTCAAAGGATTGTTTCCTTATGCCTCAATTTTATATTGATAAATATGGCGATTTCACCAATTTACACCAAGAAAACATGACTGTGATTGAATATTATCAAATATTTTTTCAACTTTCGAAGTACGCATCATAATATGATAAGCATGAGGAATTCAAGGCTAAATTTTTTGTAATGGGGCTACATCCCAAATATAGAACACTTGTTGTAAGCAAGGTACCTAAAACCTTGATAGTTGCATATGATATAGCTTCTTATGAGGAGATAAACCAAAAGAATGCAAAGGTTTATTATAAAAAATTTAAAAAGGAGGATCCTATGAAGAGAATATACCTAGAGTTGGATAAGGGTAAGGATAAATATAAGAAATTTAGAGATGGAGGTCGCTATAGAGGTGATAACATAAACAAGGGAAATTTTAAGGGAAATAGGAGGTAGGCAGATCGAAGAAATTTTCAAGAAAAAAGGAATAATAACCAGGATAAAGGTAAGAATTTCAATCAAAATAAAGAAGGTGATAAACAAAAGAATAAGGGACCAAATGTATGCTTTATTTGTGGAGCCCTAGATTATTACATGAATCAGTGCTCGCAAAGAGCCGACAAAAGAAATCCAACAGAAGATGCCCCACATAGGATCTATGCTGCTACAAGTAAATATAACCTCTTAGGACAAGCTACTCCATTTATTATAAAAGAAAAAATCAGCAAAAAAGATGTTCATATTTTAATAGATAGTGGTGCAATTGACATCTTTATTTCAACTAGTATTTTGAGGGACATACCAGTTAAACCTAGGATCATGGCAAATGAGTGGCAAGTTGAGTATGGCTTAGGACAAACCTATATGGTCAACCAATATTTATTTGACCCATAAATAGATATACCCCAGAGAAAGATTAATTGGTATTTATATGTGGCTCCCTTACATGCCTTTGATATTGTCATAGGAGTATATTGGTTAAAATCCCACAAAGCTTTACTAAAATTTGAAGAAAGGTGGTTGGACTTCACAGATGATGTTAATCAATGAATACATGCCCATTGTAATCAAGCATATTTTTAACCCCACGTAATGACTGCTATGCAAGTCAAAAGAGCCTTAAGGAAAGGATGTAGATTTTATGTTATCTGAATTTATGATTCCAAAAATTGTTGCAATTTTTAAAGAATCACAATCATCTATGTCAAGAAGTGTAGGATTCCTTGAGAAATCATTACAAATAGGAAAAATCAGTTGTTCAACACCACCTTATTTTAAATAATCCATACAATAAGGACAATTTAATAGGATGTATAATTATTGTTAGGAACCCATAAGGGTAGGCTCACAAGAGAATCCAGGGAGAGCTAGTAATGTGCTCCACCCTAGTGCATCTAGTACACCTACCAAAACTTTTCAAAACCCCATTCAATTAGATCCTAATCAAAACTCTCCCATGAAATTCATTTCACCTTCTATGTTACCAACATTCAAGGGAGTTATATCTAAAGATACTGATATATTTTTATTTGAGTTTAAGATTATATGTCAAGCTCATGATTACACTAATGACAATCAAAATCTCAAATTGATTCCTTGCACTCTTAAAGAATCAACCCTATGATGGTTTATCACTTTAGCACTTGATTCAATTCAAACCTAAGATGAAATGGAAAATATATTCTTTGAGAGATACCAAGGATATTATCAAGTCAAGAATCAAAATGATGAGTTGCTTAGAATGAAACAAGAGGAAGATGAAATTTTAGAAGATTATCTAGACATATTTTCTTTTGTTCATAAGAGATGTGGGAGTGTTGAAATTGAACTTACCAAATCTATATTCTTGAGAGGACTACAAGATGAATAAATAGATGTATTGAATATTATGGGGAAAGGAGATGCAAACACACTTGAATTTAAGGAAATCATTGAACTCTGTAAAACCTATTCCTGTTCAAGGCATAGAAAACACAAAATTAATAATAACACAAATAATTTGAAAGAGTTCATAAAAGAGTTTTGTTGGAAATATGAGTAGGATTTTTTGTCATTGATGTCAAAGGAATACTAAGCAGATATCAAAGGAATGTTTCATGATTGATTTTATAAGAGGAAAGGATATAATATTTAATTCAAATATTATATGGCCAAAGCAGCAAAAAGAGAAGCAAGAAGGATAGTAATATTATAATATTTTGGCAAAATAAAAATGTTGAAAGGATATCTCTGTTCCATGGTGGTTGAAAGAAAATAATAAGGTTATTTTGCTAAGGTGAAAATGGCAAAAGGTTTTTCTAAAAACCTTAGGAAGATTATATTTAAAAAGATCCAAAGGACATTTAAATATTTAATTATAATATTTAAATTCATTCTAATTTAAAATAATTACAATTAAATTATTATTTTCGAAGTGCAAAGGATTCTCCTTGAAAAGAGCAAGTGAGCAAGTTTTAAAAATATCAAATGAGGCAAAGGTTAAATAATTTTAATTAAAATATTTTAACCTTTTGGTTAAAATTTTAATTCAAATTATTCTTGGAACCAAAGTTCATTTTGATAGATGGTGGAAAATCGAATAAGGGCCGACGTATCCACATTTACCATATTGCATATAAAGAGGGGTAAATTATTTCCCCAAAGGCTAATGCATTCGTCGATTAAAAATTGAGCACAAGACATATTTCGTGCGAGCGCTTCGAGGGAGGAATATTTGTGCTATTCAAAAAATACAAAGGAGTGTGTGTTGAAATAAAAGTGGGCACGAAAACCTTACACCACATGCTGGGTAGCGTAGACGACAAGCAAGGCAGAGTTAAGGCATTTTTTGAGGACAGGTCGTGGGTTCAAGTCACGATCATGTTTTTACAAGGGAGAAAGGAAGGGCCTTTTGCATTTGATGTATTTGGTACGAAAGACAAGGAATAAAGGGATATCATGTGCCCTTGGTCCCAAGTTGGCGCGTAGCCCATGCGGCTAGCCTAGTGTTTGCTAGGGTGCAGTGTTGGCAGTGAGGTTCGGGTTTGAATTCGTGCGAAGGTAGTTTGTGTGGTGCACAAATATTTTTGGTGCATGTTCTAAGGTATGAAAAATTAATTTAATTTTTGCAAGGCCTATGTTATAATAAAGGGATTTTTGAGGCATACATATTATTAAGTGGTCAGTGTTTGAAGTAGGGAGATATAAGGATTAAATTATTTATTTTAATTCTTTGTTGCATTGGAAATAAATTAGAGAGTGGAGTTAAAAGGTGAAAAAGGAATTTATTTTGATCTTGCTGTATAAAAAGAAGAGAAAAATAAAATTTCAATGCTTTGGGATATTTTGAAGTGGTGATTATTATTTTTTTGTTAATGCATTAAGATCTAGATGGGGTGATAAGGTGTATTTGTGACATCTAACCTTTGTGCTTGGCAAAGAAAGTGGTTATAATGTTGGCAATTTTGGGTACTTTGGGTACATTGCCTTTGCTCAAGTGTATAAGTTGTCATTGATGTCAAGAAGCTCTTGAAGGAATTTGATTTGATGTCAAATAATTTGTTTTGATGAAGGTTACGACATGACAGTTTCAAAGGTCTTTTGCAAACCCCAAGTTGGCAGGTTTAGAGATTACAGGTGGATGCATTGGTTTAATGCATTTGGGTCCAGGAGGAAGTATTTATTTAAATAATTAAAAACCTTGTTAAGGTTCCATTTAATTATTTTTAAATAAATAAATTATTATTTGCAATGGGTTCTCCTAATCCATGGCGCAAATGTTTTAAGTTGTGGGCGCTAGCAAAGACCTCCGTCGACGTGTTAAACTCCTCGCCGACGTCAAAGAGCTTATGGTAAATTGCATATAAATCTCCCTCGACGAAAACAAAGATTGATCCCATCCAAATTTTGAAAGGAGTTGCTCGCTGTAAATTCGATTGTGTCTTCATTGATTTTCGTGGATCCGTTGTTCGTTTGTCTGCACTCGCCGTTTGTCGAATCCGTCGTAAATTTTATTGTCATCGTGTCGTGGCAGAGGAAAGGAAGGGACTGTGGTTTCATTTTATCCCTGGTGCAGAAGGATCAAGGTTAACAGCGTGAGGTTTAAACCTCATCGGGTGCCTTTGGCGCACCGATAGACGCTAGGCTGTTGGCGCGCTACCCGAACGGGAGGTTCCACGTTCGAATATCGTGAAAGGGTTTTTCGTCGTGAAGTGGATGCAGCGGGTGGTGTTAGAATTCGTGCGCAAATTTCTCCATAGCGATTTTTGATGTTGGCTAAGGTATTTTCGAAATTAATTTTTGCTAAGTGTTTTTGTGGATGGAGGAAGTTTGTTAGAGGGAAAAACAACTTAGGAGTTATAAGGAGTTTAAAGCTTGTTTGTATTTTGATAAAAGATTCTTTTTGAAGATGTTGTTGAAATTTCTTATTGCATTCTTATGAGAGATAAATTTTATTTGTGATAAGACTATAAGGGAGAAATAAGGTGTATAAGGGTTAAATATTTCTTGTAATGTTGAGAGTGCTTTTGGTTGTTTATGGAAATGAAAGCATGATGTTTTAAGGTCAATTGCTTCTTGTGTGAAGTTGTGAAACCTTAAGTGGGCAGCTTTGAGATTGACATTTGCTTTCATTAAATTGGTAATAATCAAGCTATTCTTTACTTGGTTAAAGTGTTGAGCTTACTCCTTTATTGATGATTTGAAAAGTTGTGTGTGCTATTGTGAGTTGAGTTGGTGGATGCTTTTGTTCAAACAATATTGGAGAGAAAAGGAGTTCTACTTGTTTCCTTTTCTAATGTTGATTGTGAAATGCTTCAAGGTTGTGTTTTGAGCTGAATGGTGTTGATTGAACCTTGTTTGATGAGCATTGTTGTTGAAGCCCTAATTGATGGTGAAAAGAACATGAGTATCATTGTTATGTGATTCTTTGCATAGTTGGCAATTGTTGGAGTTTCATGTTCTTGAAAGAAAGCATTCTATCCTATCCATTTCAGATATTGAGTTGAGTTTTCAGATTTGAGATTGAGTTTGAGTTGAGTTTTAGATTTGAGATTGAGTTTGATTGAGATTGAGTTTGAGTTGAGTTTTTAGATTTGAGATTGAGTTTGAGTGAGTTTAGGATTTGAGTTGAGTTTTGAGATTGGGAGTTGAGTATAGAACATATTGAGTCTCTAACAATTCTCTTTATGCTTCTATGAGTTTGACAAATCACATTGGGTCTCTAACAATTCACCTTGTGATTTCCTACTAAGAAAGTTTTTCTTGGTGAGCTTGCTGAGGTTTTGGACAGGTTTCGGTGGGGACTTGTGAGCAGGTTTTGGACAGGTTTCGGTGGGGACTTGTGAGCAATTTTGGATAGGTTTCGATGGGGACTTGTGAGTAGATTTGGACAGGTCCTAGCAGAGGACTTGTGAGCTGAGTTTTGATAGTTCTATCAGAGAACTTGAGGATAGAGGAGCACTGGTTCTTTGAGAAGAACCTGAGGACAGATTTGGCAAGTCTTTGAGAAGGCTTGTGTGCAGAGGATTGATTTGTTCAAGTGTTGGACAGATCTGACAGATAGAGGAAGACTTGTACTAGACCGATTGATTGTGTTTGGTACAGGTTGTTGAGCTACTGTGGACGTGATCATAGAAGGCAGAGGTCTCTTAGGCTAAGCATTGAGGACAGGAGGTCTTCGGTGGAAAGGAGTTCCACGTGTTGGCAAGAGGTAGAGGCAGTTGATCTTCTGAGGGATCATTTCCAGAGTAGAGGGAAAGGTATCTCCTTTGAGTAGAGGCTCATAAATTTAGATTGAGGGGAAGGTATCTCCTTTGAGCAGAGGCTCATAAATTTAGATTAAGGGGAAGGTATCTCCTTTGAGTAGAGGCTCATAAATTCAGATTGGGGGAAGGTATCTCCTTTGAGCAGAGGCTCATAAATTTTGATTGGGGGAAGGTATCTCCTTTGGGCCGAGGCTCATAAACATTGTAATTGGGAAGGATTCCCAAAGAACTTTGAGATAACTTTTAGAGAAAAGTTTTGTGGATGTAGCCCAGCCATTCTGGGTGAACCACGTTAAAATTGGTGTCACTTTGTGGATGATATTATGCATTGCTTTGATATTGCTTTGGGTATATTGCTTTATGGTTTTGAAGTATAAAGGAAAAAGTAAAAAGAGGTCTTATACTTGTTCACCCCCCTCTCAGTATAAGCTTGTGTTCTTCAATTGGTATCAGAGCCGGTGCCTTCAAAAAGTTTAACAACTTGAAGGAAAAGCTAGTAAAGAACACAATGGATCATTCAAGTAGTAATGTAGCACCTATTCTTGATGGGTCAGATTTTGGTCTTTGGAGTGCAAGGATGAAGGTTCATCTAATGGCACTTGGTAATGAGGTATGGGAAGTGATTGAAGATGAGTACACTATTCTTGTACATGGTCCTAATACTAAAGAAGAAAGGCTCCTACATCACAACAATTCAAAAGCAATGAATGCAATCTTGAAAGGCTTACAGAAAGCAGATCTCACCAAAGTGATTCACTGCAAGACAACTAGTGAAATGTGGAAACTAGTTGAAGGTGGTTCATACGGGTGATACAAATGTGAGAAAGGCCAAGTTGAGACACTTCAAAGGTATGTTTGAACAACTCAAGATGAATGATGATGAAAAGATTAGTGACTACATGCTTCGTATGGATGAGGTTGTTAACTCCATGAAAGACTTAGGTCTTGAGCTTGCTGAAAATGATGTTTGTGATAAGATTTTAAGATCTCTTCCTAATAGATTTAGTGAAAATATTTCTGCTATTGAGGAAGCTAAAGATTTGGATAAGTTGAAAAAGGATGAGCTCCATAGTATACTTGCAGCATTTGAGTTGAGAACTCAAGTAAAGGTTGATGTCAAGAAAGAGGCAGCTTTCAAGGCTACCAAGGAATCCAAGGGTAAACGACTTCAAGATAGTGATGAGTCTTCTAGTGATGAAGAGGCTTATTACAGCAAGAAAGGCAAGTTCTCTAGAAAACACAAAAGTATGAAAAATATAAGATGTTTCAATTGTGGAAAGTTTGGTCATTATGCTACTAACTGTACTTGTTCCCAAGAATGAAAGTGATGAAGATAAACAGGATTCTAAGAGCAAGGATTCTGAAAAGCACAAGCATCACAGGAAGATCAAAGATGAGCACAACAATCAAGGAAAGAGGTATTCTCACAAGCACAAGAAGAGTTTCTACCTAGACAAAGCAAGTAAGTGTTCTAGTAGTGATAGTGAAAGTTCTTCAAGTGATAATGAAAATGAGATGTTGTTCATATCGAAAAAAGAGGAAGAACCGAAACATAGATTCATTATCATGAAATGTCTTAGATGTGGAAATTTTGGTCACCTTGAGGATGATTGCACAAATAATGATTTGGTTTCTAGTATGTATGAGGATGCTTCAGAAAACTATAAGGAAGATGCATGTATGGTTTTTGAAAAGGGTAGCACCTCTAGTGATAAGAAATCTGAAAAAGGCTTTGATGATTCAAAAGGCAATCAAATAAAGGATTTTCTTGAAAGTGAACTTATTAGTGCTCTTAGTGCTTTGAAAAAGGAAAGAAAGAAGAATGCTAGACTCAAGGATAAGTTAGATGAATGTTGTATGGAGAGAGATGATCTTATAGAAAGTCTTGACTTCTCTATAGCTAAGACACAAGAACTCAAGGATGAGTTAGAGTCTAAGGTTCTTGAGTATAGTGAGTTAGAACAGAAAATGGCTTCTTTGAAAGAGGAAACTAAAGAGTACAAGGATAAGCTTTAGAGGTTTCAAGATAGCTCCAAAAAGGTTAAGTCACTCATCAAAGGTCAAAGAAAGACAACAGATAAAACAGGCCTTGGTTTTGTTAAGCCACACAAGGAACAAGTTGGAGAGTCTAGTAAGAGACTCCAAAAGGAAGAGAGTTCTGATGAGGAAAGTACTTCAGAAAAGGAGTCCTTGAATGATAGATGCACAGAAACAGAAAATAGAATTCAGAATGAGAAGAAGAAGTTTTCAGGACCCAAGAGGTCAAATAAAGGAAAGTTTCAAGGCAGATGTTTTGCTTGTCACAGGTTTGGTCACATGGCTTCACATTGCATGGCTCAAGTGAAGAAGGTAAATGACAATTTCAGAAGTGCTAGTTTCTTTCAAGGGTATTGCTACTCTTGTAAACAGTTTGGGCACAAGGCAGTCTATTGCAAGGTAAATAACAAGAACAGGTTTGATCAAAATAGGTTTGGTCAGAACAGGTTTGGTCAGAACAGGTTTGGTCAGAACAGGTTTGGCCAGAACAGGTTTGGTCAAAACAGGTGGATTCAAAGATCAGGTTTACCTCAGAGAAACAACATCGTCAAGTGTTTCAAGTGCAACAATGAAGGTCACATAATCAGACAGTGTAGAGCTAAAATTCCAGAATACAGGAACAGGAACAGTGGCATGATCAGGTCCAAGGATCAAGGCATGGACAAGAACAGGGATGAGAACAAGAACAAGAACAGTGACAAGAACAGGAATATGGACAAAGAGTTCAAGAGAAGGCCCGACAAGGAAGTTATAGACGCTGATGATGATCGAGTGCCTAATGGGAGTTTTACTCCCACCCCAGAATTAATCACCTCATCGGGAGGTGGGGGAGGGACTAAGCTAAGAGGCTCATTCTTAGTCCCGAGCCCCAAAGGTGGCCCTTTGCCATTGATGACAAAGGGGGAGAGATATGAGTAAGGGGGAGAGCTTCAAAGTGAAGAGGAAAGCTTCAAGTCAGGGGGAGCAAAACTTCAAAGGAAGATTCTCAGTTGTGGGCACAGTTTCTCAGTTGTTAGCACAGTTGGTTTCAGTTTTGGCTCTTGAGAAGTGTTTTTAGTAAAGGTTTGCCATCAATGACAAAGGGGGAGATTGTTGGCAATTTTGGGTACTTTGGGTACATTGCCTTTGCTCAAGTGTATAAGTTGTCATTGATGTCAAGAAGCTCTTGAAGGAATTTGATTTGATGTCAAATAATTTGTTTTGATGAAGGTTACGACATGACAGTTTCAAAGGTCTTTTGCAAACCCCAAGTTGGCAAGTTTAGAGATTACAGGTGGATGCATTGGTTTAATGCATTTGGGTCCAGGAGGAAGTATTTATTTAAATAATTAAAAACCTTGTTAAGGTTCCATTTAATTATTTTTAAATAAATAAATTATTATTTGCAATGGGTTCTCCTAATCCATGGCGCAAATGTTTTAAGTTGTGGGCACTAGCAAAGACCTCCGCCGACGTGTTAAACTCCTCACCGACGTCAAAGAGCTTATGGTAAATTGCATATAAATCTCCCTCGATGAAAACAAAGATTGATCCCATCCAAATTTTGAAAGGAGTTGCTCGCTGTAAATTCGACTGTGTCTTCGCTGATTTTCGTGGATCCGTTGTTCGTTTGTCTGCACTCGTCGTTTGTCGAATCCATCGTAAAGTTTATTGTCATCGTGTCGCGACAGAGGAAAGGAAGGGACTGTGGTTTCATTTTATCCCTGGCACAGAAGGATCAAGGTTAACAGCGTGAGGTTTAAACCTCATCGGGTGCCTTTGGCGCACCGGTAGCGGCTAGGCTATTGGCGCGCTACCCGAACGGGAGGTTCCGCGTTCGAATATCGTGAAAGGGTTTTTCGTCATGAAGTGGACGCAGCGGGTGGTGTTAGAATTCGTGCGCAAATTTCTCCATAGCGATTTTTGATGTTGGCTAAGGTATTTTCGAAATTAATTTTTGCTAAGTGTTTTTGCGGATGGAGGAAGTTTGTTAGAGGGAAAAACAACTTAGGAGTTATAAGGAGTTTAAAGCTTGTTTGTATTTTGATAAAAGATTCTTTTTGAAGATGTTGTTGAAATTTCTTATTGCATTCTTATGAGAGATAAATTTTATTTGTGATAAGACTATAAGGGAGAAATAAGGTGTATAAGGGTTAAATATTTCTTGTAATGTTGAGAGTGCTTTTGGTTGTTTATGGAAATGAAAGCATGATGTTTTAAGGTCAATTGCTTCTTGTGTGAAGTTGTGAAACCTTAAGTGGGCAGCTTTGAGATTGACATTTGCTTTCATTAAATTGGTAATAATCAAGCTATTCTTTACTTGGTTAAAGTGTTGAGCTTACTCCTTTATTGATGATTTGAAAAGTTGTGTGTGCTATTGTGAGTTGAGTTGGTGGATGCTTTTGTTCAAACAATATTGGAGAGAAAAGGAGTTCTACTTGTTTCCTTTTCTAATGTTGATTGTGAAATGCTTCAAGGTTGTGTTTTGAGCTGAATGGTGTTGATTGAACCTTGTTTGATGAGCATTGTTGTTGAAGCCCTAATTGATGGTGAAAAGAACATGAGTATCATTGTTATGTGATTCTTTGCATAGTTGGCAATTGTTGGAGTTTCATGTTCTTGAAAGAAAGCATTCTATCCTATCCATTTCAGATATTGAGTTGAGTTTTCAGATTTGAGATTGAGTTTGAGTTGAGTTTTCAGATTTGAGATTGAGTTTGAGTTGAGTTTTCAGATTTGAGATTGAGTTTGAGCTGAGTTGATTTGAGTTGAGTTTTGAGATTGGGAGTTGAGTATAGAACATATTGAGTCTCTAACAATTCTCTTTATGCTTCTATGAGTTTGACAAATCACATTGGGTCTCTAACAATTCACCTTGTGATTTCCTACTAAGAAAGTTTTTCTTGGTGAGCTTGCTTGAGGTTTTGGACGAGGTTTCGGTGGGGACTTGTGAGCAGGTTTTGGACAGGTTTCGGTGGGGACTTGTGAGCGAGTTTTGGACAGGTTTCGGTGGGGACTTGTGAGCAGATTTGGACAGGTCCTAGCAGAGGACTTGTGAGCTGAGTTTTGATAGTTCTATCAGAGAACTTGAGGACAGAGGAGCACTGGTTCTTTGAGAAGAACTTGAGGACAGATTTGGCAAGTCTTTGAGAAGGCTTGTGTGTAGAGGATTGATTTGTTCAAGTGTTGGACAGATCTGACAGATAGAGGAAGACTTGTACTAGACCGATTGATTGTGTTTGGTACAGGTTTGCTGAGCTACTGTGGACGTGATCATAGAAGGCAGAGGTCTCTTAGGCTAAGCATTGAGGACAGGAGGTCTTCGGTGGAAAGGAGTTCCACGTGTTGGCAAGAGGTAGAGGCAGTTGATCTTCTGAGGGATCATTTCCGGAGCAGAGGGGAAGGTATCTCCTTTGAGCAGAGGCTCATAAATTCAGATCGAGGGGAAGGTATCTCCTTTGAGCAGAGGCTCATAAATTCAGATTGAGGGGAAGGTATCTCCTTTGAGCAGAGGCTCATAAATTTAGATTGGGGGAAGGTATCTCCTTTGAGCGAGAGGCTCATAAATTCTGATTGGGGGAAGGTATCTCCTTTGGGCCGAGGCTCATAAACATTGTAATTGGGAAGGATTCCCAAAGAGCTTTGAGATAACTTTTAGAGAAAAGTTTTGTGGACGTAGCCCATCCATTCAGGGTGAACCACGTTAAAATTGGTGTCACTTTGTGGATGATATTATGCATTGCTTTGATATTGCTTTGGGTATATTGCTTTACTATTTTGAAGTATAAAGGAAAAAGTAAAAAGAGGTCTTATACTGTTCACCCCCCCCTCTCAGTATAAGCTTGTGTTCTTCAATTGGTATCAGAGCCGGTGCCTTCAAAAATTTTAACAGCTTGAAGAAAAACTAGTGAAGAACACAATGGATCATTCAAGTGGCAATGTAGCACCTATTCTTGATGGGTCAAATTTTGGTCTTTGAAGTGCAAGGATGAAGGTTCATCTAATGGCACTTGGTAATGAGGTATGAGAAGTGATTGAAGATGAGTACACTATTCCTGTACATGGTCCTAATACTAAAGAAGTAAGGCTCCTACATCACAACAATTCAAAAGTAATGAATGCAATCCTAAAAAGCTTACAGAAAGCAGATCTCACCAAAGTGATTCACTGCAAGACAGCTAGTGAAATGTGGAAATAGTTGAAGGTGGTTCATACAGGTGATACAAATGTTAGAAAGGCCAAGTTGAGACACTTCAAAGGTATGTTTGAACAACTCAAGATGAACGATGATGAAAATATTAGTGACTACATGCTTCGTATGGATGAGGTTGTTAACTCCATGAATGACTTAGGTCTTGAGCTTGCTGAAAATGATGTTTGTGATAAGATTTTAAGATCTCTTCCTAATAGATTTAGTGAAAAGATTTCTGCTATTGAGGAAGCTAAAGATTTGGATAAGTTGAAAAAGGATGAGCTCCATAGTATACTTGCAGCATTTGAGTTGAGAACTCAAGTAAAGGTTGATGTCAAGAAAGAGGTAGTGTTGCGGGCCAAACAAGGTGAATGGTTTCCTACTTTTGTCACATGCCCATGCATTTAATTATCAACCCAGGGAGCTTCGTAAACTTGCGAAGAGTCAAAATCAGGTTACTACAATACCACTGGAGGGTGAATCTGCTAATCCTACATTTGGGGGGTGTTTTTGAGATGGTTGTCAATCATTCCTACACTCCTCAATAAATTACGTAAGAAGAACAAAAATAAATCTACAGAAATAAATCAAATTGCACATTCCTGGAAATAAACCTACTGCAAATACTGGAACTAGTAAATTAATGAACGTTTCTATGAAGGCAATAAAATGATAAATAAACAAAAAATAAAAGGGGAAGAAATAATGGCTTGGAGTGGGCCCAGGCTCCAACAGATTCCTCCCGATCGAACACGCGCTTAGAACTTTTGGAACTAGAATTTATTTATCAACGTATTACAATCTGTAATTTGAAATGGATCTTGATTAATTATTTCTATATCTCTCTATATATTTTTAGAATGATCTGCATGTGTTTATATAACACACCCACAGAACTTCTGTTACAACAGTGGTTATGTAGATTAAAGATACAACGCCAAACAGAAATAAAGAAATCACAATAAAGGAATGCAGAACAGTTGTACAAAATGAATGATTTTTATTAATCAATGGAGTTTAGAAACTCCTTTTAAGTACAACAGGGCCTGTAACCCTTTTCGTGATACAAAGTTACAATTTGTGCTAGGGTTCTCCGAAACCCTAGCTGGCACAATGTGGTGGCGTCTCCGAAGAATGTATCCTTAACCTCAACAGAATGAGTGGGCTTCGTTGTATCCTTTGGCTCGGACCACTCCAGCTTAAGCAGCTGCTATCAACAAATCAGATCTACCACTAGAATCCTGCACACATTAAAATTATCAAAGAGTTAGAAACTAATAAGAGGGCTCCACTGTGTGAGCCCTCAAAAACGATCTAAAACCCTAGATTTATGAAATAAAAATAAACAGAATGCAGAATTCAACAGCAGATTAATACATAAAGAAAGATTACTTGCTTTAGACGAATCTATACCTTTTCCTGTTAACGCGGCGAGACCAGGCGACGACGATGGATGCGACGAAAGGGTTTAGTTCAGACTTAGGGCCGTAGAAGACTCAGAAGACTCAGGATTAACAGCAATAGCCAACTCCAGACTTAGATAGGGAAGATAAGTAGGTTTAGCCGAAGAGATAGATAGGGTTTGAGCCATCAAGGTGACTCAATTTATAATCTACTCTTAGGGCACACTTTAGGGTTTTAACGACACTTTGAACGTGTGGCTAAGATTAAAGTGGATCCAAGGGTAGAGAATAAATCTAGGTTGTGAAACGGATTAAGATGGATGGACGGATGAGATTAAATGAAGGATGGACGGCTCAGATTAAATCACTTAAACTTTATTTATATATATATTAAAATATTAAAATATATATATAAATATTAATTTAAATAAATTTGGGGATGAAAAATGGTGGGAAAAGTGAAATTGGGCCAAATAATGGTGGGAAAGTGTGGATTTGGGCCAAATAATGGCGGGAAGGATGGATGACTGACACGTGGCTGGCAGGAAGGTATAGATGACTTACAAGTGGCTGGATTTTGGTGTCTACAGATGCCCCTTTTTGAGTCTGCTTTGTGTGAAGACACAATGTAGCACAAAAACTTAAGACACCTGAAAAGTTGGATCAGACGCAACTCTCTCTCAAGACTAAAGCACAACTTTGAAGACCAAAGAATAAAAGAATATTTAAAATTTTTCAGCTTACCCCCTCAATTGGCGAGCGAGAATGGTTCTCACAAGCCAATTGGAAGAAATTCGAAAGATAATGAACCGTTTTTGCCCCAACGGTGAAAAAAAGGGTTGGTGCATGCACCATCTGTTTATGTCCCAATAGAAAAGGGGTTGGTGTACAAACCAGAAAAGAATATGATTGAAGACGATATGAGTGATGTGAAAGATGGACCGTTTTCTGCCCCAACGGTTATAAAGGGATTTTTGCCAAACTGTAAATTCCATGATCATGTAAGATGAATTCCACTATAGGAAAATTAGAAATTGATAACGGATGCCCCAACTCCTGTGTGTGAATCCATACTCTTGATGAAATTGCCTTGTTGGCGCCATTGATATGCAAAGATGAAAGATGCATGAAAGAGTCCAGAACTCGAGAGATGCTCCTAGTGACTCGTATGGATAATTCCTCGGGTCGAAACCAATCAACCTAGGTAGCCACAATCTCTAGCAAGACTTAAAATAATGACGATATGAAAGATTGTCCATGTTTAAGGCCCCATGAACTAGGCCATCAATGACAACCGTTGAGCAAATTAATCTTGGTATGAGGTCACTTGAAAAGTAGAATACCCAAAATTGATTTCCAATTTTCAAACAATGAAATAATTGATGATGATAAATGGTAAGTGTCCTTATGGTGGTTTAATCCTCTTACCGAATTGCATGGATTCAAATCGCTGCAATCGCCAAGGTGATAGAATATACCACTAGATACGAGGTTTACTTTAATTTGATTTGGCAAAAATATGCATGATGAAAGAAGAATGAATGAAATTGACGATAGATCAGAAGAATTGATGAATGTGGTTAATTTTGTGAAGGTTTTGAATATTTTTAACCCAATTTGTAAAACAATGATGAATGATGCGCTTTTTGAGAGAAATGACAAAATTTGTGTCCAAAACTGTTGTAACCTTCACAAAATGTTTTATTATGATAAGAAGAATGGATGAATGCAATTTGATGAAATTTGGAGGAGGTAAGCTTCAATTTTGTAAGTTTTGTTCCTTTATTCAATACTGACACCAAACGCCGGTCTGCGTTTGTGGTTGGCAGAGACGCCCGTCGGTGTTTAGGCGCTCTGCAGATGCAGGACTGCGTCTGAATCCGCCATGAAATGCCCTACTGCATTTCAGGGCGCCAAAATCAGCTATTTAAACAGTTTCAACGAGAATTTCGCTCATTTGTGCGTTCGAGCTTAAGAGAAGTGCGTCTGAGGGAGTGGAGTGAAGTGGAGTGAAAGGTTGTGTGGGAGAGTGAAGCACGCGGGAGCTATGGCGGAGATGGGAGCGGACGCGCCAGTGCAGCCAGTGAGGTATTTGTTCATTTAAGCAAGTACTTATTATGTGTTTTTTTTTTTTTTTGAAAAATTTGTAACAAATTTTTGTTTTGTTGTTTTGCACTTAGGGTGTTAGAGGCACGACACCGATTCTCCCCTATCATTCCGGGGATGAGGAGGTCGTTGTCCCAGGCAGACTGGAGATATTGGAGGCAGGGGATAGCGGAGGGGGTCCGGCGCCTAGGTCTCGGGGTCCTCTTTTGATGGTTAGCTTAGTGCTTAGATGCACTCTTTATGAGCCTTGGTGCTCTATTGTATATTGTAGCCTTTTGGCATTCATTGTACAGTTTGACCTTTATACATATATATATACATGGCTTTTATTTATTTGGTGTTTTACTCTCTTTTGTGTGAATGCCTATGTTTTTGTGATGCATGTTTTTATATGTTTTAATGTTTTTGATGCATATGTGATGGAATGGAATGCAAACTTATAGATGATTAATGCGAGACTAAGTATATAACATATAAATCTATGGATGATTAATGCAAGACTAAGTAAATGAAATATGCACTAAGAAGCACTCATACTTTTAGATAGTTAGATTTAGCGAACTGTTATCATAATTGTTTAATCAGGGGCACCGAACTTGGTGGCTTGTGAATGGATGACGTATGGAATGACATGAATATGGAAGAAGATATGGAGGGTGATATGGAGGTTGATATGGAAGAAGCTGTTTTACAAAGACTCAAACATGCTAGTGGTATCAAACAAACTTACTAACACCGCCTAATTCAACTAGGACCAAATGTGTGTGCATGCGAGTTCATTAACCAAATCCGAAGCATGGTAGTGACTCTAGGCAATCAAAAACCTGTGTGTGTGCAAGTGTGTTCATTAACCTCATCTTGCATAAATTAGGTAACCCCGTTATGGAGAAGACCCCGAAGCTAGTTTGTCCGTATGAGCATTCAGAGGTCTCTTTTTGAGGAGAGACATGTCGCCACGCAATGAGTATACTCCACTCGCCAGTCAAGCTGTCTATAGCCCCGGTGAAGGTTAACTCCATAGTCCATGTTGTTTTTGACCTTTGTAAGCCTTTGGGATGACTACCTATCCGTCTGACCGGACAAGTAGTACGATCCTTACAACTTATTTGGGATCTGTGGTGTGTGAAAAATGTTCATTTCCTTAGAGCTTTGGGGAATCGGATTCTCAACCGAAGTATGATGAGAATTTTACCCTATCCTTACTACTCTGTTTATATTTATATTTTGTGATTGCTTGTGATAGTGGTAAGAACCACTGTTTTATGGACTATGTTTGCATGATAGGACAAACGAGGATTACCCTTTTCACTTCAAGGCACAACCCAAGGATGGTGTTATCTCTCTTTGACACAAGATGTTTTTAAGATGTGAAAATGTGATAGGTTCAAGACCGCTTTTGAAATCATTTCCCAATACTCAAGATTTTATTTAGTGTAATTTGTGATATGGCCCTAGAGAACTTTGACATGCATTTCGAAGTTTGCTTAAAACACTAGGAATGGCTGAGTGACTCGAAAACATTTTGGCAATGTAAATATGTGCAAATGGAAAATGGGTGTACGAATGACAATTCGGTTTGATGGATTTTATGAAGGTGCCCCCGATTAAGGCAACATGACTTTTGCTTGACCAAATTTTATATCCAAAAGATAGAATGGTCTCTAACATGATATGCAACTATGGCTGAAAATGAAATGTTATGGTTTTCAATGAGATGTATGCACATGAAATGCAATGTTTTTGAATGAGATGTATGCAACTAACAATGAAATGCAAATTCTTTTTATTTTATTTGTTTTTTTTTTTTTTTTTTTTGTTGTACAAGCCATGTATATAT
Source organism: Wollemia nobilis (assembly GCA_028583015.1). Classification (NCBI taxonomy): domain Eukaryota; kingdom Viridiplantae; phylum Streptophyta; class Pinopsida; order Araucariales; family Araucariaceae; genus Wollemia; species Wollemia nobilis. The sequence goes on along the minus strand of JAQPPZ010001772.1, from coordinate 10,819,742 downwards.
GTACATATAAAATTCAAACTATGCGTAGAATGCCCTCAAGTGTATAACATTAAGTGGTTCGGGTTCTTCCTCTCCCTCTAAATCGGCAAGTCTATAAGTTCCATTACCCACTCTTTCAGTGACCATATATGGACCTAACCAATTAGCCGCGAATTTATCTCGAAGATGCGGCAATGCATTGGTGTTTTGTTGATTCTCTTTAAGGACAAGATCCCCTACTTGAAATTCTCTTAGATGAACTTTGGCATTGTAAGCACGTTTCAATCGGTCTTGATAAACTCGCAAATGCTCTAAAGCATTGATTCGTTTTTCATCTATGAGTGTGAGTTGATCAAGACGTGCTTGTCTAGCAGTATCATCATCGATAAATTCCTGCAAAGAAATTCGCAAGGAAGGGATCTCGAGCTCAAGAGGCATGATTGCTTCAGCTCCATAGACCAAAGAAAATGGCGTTGCCCCAATGGGAGTTCTGATGCTTGTTCTGTAAGCCCATAATGCTAAGGGGATTTGTGTATGCCAATCTTTATGATTTTCTTTAACAAGTTTCTTAAGAATAGCAATTATGGTCTTATTGGAAGCTTCAGCTTGTCCATTGGCTTGTGGGTAGTAAGGAGTTGAGAAACTATGTTGGATATTATACTTTTCGCAAAGAGCTCGAACATCCTTATTCTTAAAAGACTTGCCGTTATCAGAAATAATTTTAGAGGGAATACCAAAACGACAAATGATATGGTGAAGTATAAACTCCACAATTCTAGGACCTGTCGTACTGGCTAGAGGAACAGCTTCAACCCACTTTGTGAAGTATTCAGTGGCTGTAATGATGAAAGTATGTTGTCCTGAAGAGGCAGGTGAAATCTTGCCAATTAAATCGAGACCCCATTGTGAGAAGGGCCAAAGGCTTTGGATGGGCTATAAAACTTGTGATGGTATATGGGTTAAATTAGCGTGTTCTTGACACTTTTTACATTGTTTAACATATTTGCAACAATCTTGTTCCATAGTGGGCCAATAATACCCCATACGTAAAATACGCTTCGCAATGGCCATTCCACTAAAATGACCACCACAAGTACCATCATGGGCTTCAGCAATAGCTCTATGTGTTTCACCCGCTTCTAGACAACGGAGGAGTACTCCATCATATCCACGTTTATACAACACATCCCCCAAAAGAACAAAACGAGCTACCTTTTGCTTAAAACAGTGGCGGGAAGTTCGAGACAAATCAGATGGGAGTGTTCCAAACTTGAGGAAGGCTACTATCTCACTAGACCAAGGCTCATATGGATCCGAATGGATAAAGCAAACATCTTTTTCATCCTTAGACTCAACACGGACAATTGCAGACTTAGAGATTGTGGAAATGATTAGGGGCTGTACCTCTCCAAGGGAGTCCTTTGGAATCAATGATCCAAGAGAGGCCATGGCATCCGCAAATCTATTAGTCGAACGAGGCAAACTAGTGATCTCATACCAATCAAACTTAGAGAGCAACTTCATTGCTACATCATGATAAAGCTTAATGGTAGGTTCTTTGGCTTGGTATTCTCCTGTAATTTGTTTAACCACGAGTTGAGAATCCCCAAATATCCGAATACGCTTAATGCTCATAGCTATGGCTGATTGAAGACCTAAAATTAAGGCTTCATACTCTGCTGTATTATTGGTGCATTGGAAGTCTAGTTTGAATGATAAAGGGATGGGAATCCCTTGAGGTGTATGAAACACAACTCCAGCCGCCTTGACCTTTCGCGCACTTAGAGCCATCAAAGAATAGCGTGATGTCAACATCTTCCTCCGGAATGATGTCCTCTTCTTGTTCAGTGATAGCAAATACCGAATCATCTGGGAGCTCAATAATCAAAGGATGATCACTAGGTAGTGGAGCTTCCGCAAGTTGATCGGCTATAACTTGACCTTTAACGTATTTTTGGCTAATGAATTCAAGATCGAATTCGGTAAGCAACATTATCCATTTAGCGGTACGAGTGTTATTATAAGTGCGAGACATCATATAACGCAAAGGGTTTTCTCTAGCTATGACATATGTTGTATGGCTAAGCATATAATGACGAAGTTTCTTAGTGGCAAAAACCACTGCTAAGCACAACTTTTCCACATAAGCATATCGGGTTTCATAGCTTACCAATGTTCGACTAATATAATAGACAGCTTGCTCACGATTTTGTTCATTCTTTTGTGCAAGCATTGTCCCTAAGGCAAAGTCCGTTGCTGAGATATAAAGATTGAAAGGGACCCCTGGACGAGGCGGAGCTAAGACTGGCGGAGACGCTAAGTACTGCTTGATGTCATCAAAGGCTTTCCGACACTCATCTGTCCATGAAAATTGTACCCCCTTTTGTAGTAGGTGGCAAAATGGCCTACATTTATCAAAAAGTTGTGCAATAAAGCGACGGATTGAATTAATCTTTCCTTGCAAACTACGCAACTCCTTCAAATTAGTTGGGGGACACATTTCCATAATGGCTTTGACCTTGTTTGGGTCCACCTCAATACCTCGTTTAGAGATAATAAAACCTAGGAGTTTGCCTGAGGTAACACCAAAGACACATTTCTTAGGGTTCAACCTTACTTTATGCTCTAGAAGTCTATCAAAAACTTTTTCCAATACATCAAAATGCTCTTGTCGAGTTTTAGATTTTGCCAATAAATCATCCACATAATCTTCGATAATCTTATGCATATAATCATGGAAAATATAAGTCATGGCTCGTTGATAGGTTGCACCTGCGTTCTTAAGGCCAAAGGGCATCACCCCGTAACAAAAAGTTCCCCAAGGTGTGGTAAATGCTGTTTTGTGTTGATCTTCATGGTTTATTCGAATCTGGTTGTATCCCGAAAATCCATCCATGAACGAAAGCATTTCATGACCAAGCACAGGTGTCGACAAGAGTATCAATGTTTGGAAGAGGAAAGTCATCCTTAGGACACGCTTTATTTAGATCTCGAAAATCGGTGCAAACACGTATTCCCCCGTTAGGCTTGCGAACGGGTACCATGTTAGAAAGCCACTCAGGATAATCAATCGGGACGACAAATTTAACATCCAGAAGTTTCTGAATCTCCGATTTAACTATGAGGGCCACGGTAGGATGCATTTTCCTAAGTTTCTGTTTGACAGGTTTAGCATCTTTTTGTAAGGTGAGGTTATGGACAACCAAATTAGGGTCTAGGCCTCGGCATGTCTTTGTAAGACCATGCAAATATCTCCTTCTTCCGCTTGAGTAGAGCAATCATTTGCTCTTGTTCCTCCGATGATAGACTTTTAGCCGCTTTCACAATTTGGGTGCCATCTTGGCCTGGACTAAGGTCTACATCGATAGTTTCTTCAATAGACATGTGGGAACCTTCCTCAAGCTGATGGGGAGTAGGGATCAGATTTATGTCATCTAAAATGTCATCAGGCTCCTGTGCCTTGCTCTCGTCTATGTCTGCCTGGAAGACCTCTGGCTTAGAAGATGAAGGTGAATGTGGAGGTGAAGGAGGAATGTAGTTGGCGGAAGCCCTTAACAATTCCTCGGAAAGGATGAACTCTGAAATAGATGGAGGAGATGAAATCCGATCCATGTCAATCAGGTTTGGGTTGATCGGGATTGGCTTATCCGGATCATATGGATTATGGAGCGGGGTGAATAAGTCTTCAAAATTCATTGTCGACTTATGAAAGAAAGGATGGGCGGAATGGAAGGGAAAACCGGTGAAGACCTCGGAAGACCTGAAATGCAAAACAACATAGTTTTTCAGTTTTTTTTTTTTTTTTTTGTAGTTTGAGTTTTTTTTTTTTTTTTGTAGTGGTGAAAACCACTATTACACACATACATAAAGCAATAAAGTATTTTTATATATTTTGATTTTTTTTTTTTTTTTTGGGAATTTTCTGATTTTTTTTTTTTTTGGTAGTGGTGAAAACCACTATTTTAGTATATACATATAATACAGGTTTGGATTATGGCTTATGGATGTGGCGGAGGGGGTGGTTCACCTCGTTCTTGTGGAAGAAGCAAGCGAAAGATGGCCTCTTGGAGAGGGAACAATTGGAGATAAAACTCGTCTTGTTCAGTGAGGGGAACAATGGGCGCCGACTCTTCTTCAGATTCATCACCATTTGACATGACGTCAAATTCTTCATAGGCTTCATCTTCGGATTCGTCTGGGTGGAGGATTTCTTCTTCTGAATTAAGATTAATGCTTTGAAAAGCTTGTTCAAAAGAAGAAAGGGATGGAAGTGGTTGGTAGCCCAGACCAAAACGCTCAGTGGGTCTCTGGTATGGCATATCGATGCGTTCAGTTACCCCTTGCTCGTATCGACCTAGGCCAAATTGCCGCCAATTATGTCTCGTGGAAATAGCGAGAGGGAAAACCCTCCATCCTTTCGATATTGGCAGGGACTGGATGCTTGGGTTCTAGTATGGTGGTAGGACTAGAAGATGACTCTATTCCCCCATATACAAAATTAATGGAATTTGGCATAGAACCCATGTTATAAACCGATCCAATGGATAAATGTTGGTCATGTGGACGACCAAAATCTTTAACTGTTTGCACATTGAACGGTGTGATGTGGACATCTTGGATGGCATACTCACCAATACCTGCATCAGTTAGATGGACCTTGACTTGGGAGGGAGATGGACTAGATGATGGAATAGAAGAATGTGGGATAGAAGAATTGGAAGGATTTGGTTGGGTTGATGCTTCACCGACTTGTGAAACATCACCGGTGATGGTTGGGAAGATGGAGGAATAATAGGTGATGTTGAAGAAGGTGTAGAAGAAGGGGGTAATGACGTGGAAAGAGATGATTGGTCATGGCCACATGTGCATGTGGTCACTGATGAAGAAGAAGGAAGATTAGGAGATGAAGAAAGTGGTGAATGAGATGGAATAGCGGAAGAGGAAGATGGTTGCGATATGATGGGTAGCTCCTCAGGAATGGGAGCTTTAGAAGAAGATGGTATAGAAGAAGTAGATGGGGTCAAGAAAAGATGAGTGGATGGCAACACAATCTCATAAGGATTTGAGACATAGTTGCAATGTTTGAAGGGTTCAATGTCAGCAGGTACACAATGAACTCGTCCCTCATATACATACTTCAGACATTGATGCAAGATAGAAGGGACACATCTCATCTCCCTAAGCCAAGGCCGTCCAAGCAATACATTGTATGCCATGGACCCTTCCAAGATGTGAAACAAGGTATGCAAAGTTCGGGCCCCTACCTCAATGGGCAAGATAACCGTGCCAACCGTGGAAGATAAAGCATCATTGAATGCTTTAAGAGTAAAAGTCGACTTGGTGATAAGGGATGGCGACAGCTCTAGATTACTCAACGCCGATGTTGTAATGATATTGATTGAGGAACCGGTGTCAATTAAGACTCTCTTGAATGGCTTGTGATCGATCTTGGCCATGATATGAAGTGGAGGATCTATACTTTCTGTTGACAAAGGTTTGATTTCAAAATCATAGAAAGTGATGGAGGGCTCCATGCATGTTTGAATACTCCCCACAAAGTTGTTGAAGGCATTAGTATCTTGAGTTTGAAGCTCGATTGACTTTAATATTTCCATTAATGCCTCTCTATGCGGGGGAGATTGTTGAATGAGGTCATAGATCGATAACTTGGCAGAAGCCATTTTTAAACTGGTAGTTAATCGGCTACTCAATGACATGATGGGTCGTTGGCGTTGAGTAGAATGATTTAGCGGTTGTTGAGAAGTACTAGCACGTCGTTGGGTCACTGTTACCTGAGGTGGACTGGGAGTTTGTACAGGTGGTTGTGGTTCAGCCCGATTTGGTTGGTTCGCCCTTTGACCCCGGGTTACTACGTTAATAGTACCCACAAAACCTTGGTATTGTTGTACATGGTTGACTTGATTAGGAGGAGTTACCTGAGTTACTCCCCCTGAAGTTGTTGGAGCTTCCTCCCGATGTGGAAGGGGTGTTTGAAATACACCAAGATTTTGATTTTGTTGGGCTAAGGGGCTATCCAATTTAATGGCTCCAATCTCAATAAGATCTTGGATCACATGTTTGAAAGCTGTACAATTATTGATATCGTGTCCATTTTGCCTATGATAAGGACAAAATAGGTACTCCTTGTAATACTTCCCCCTTCTAGATGGTTCTAAAGGTTTAAACTCAGGTAAAGTTAACTGATTTGTGCTATATAACTTGTTGAATATGACCGCATATGGTTCATCTAAAGGTGTGAACTGTCGCTTGGGACGATTTGTTTGCCAAGGTCGAGTTTCCATGGTTGGCCCAGGATTGTGAGCTGGTTGAGGAGGGGCGGGTACCGCATGATAAGCAATTGGTTGCGGTTGACTTTGCATTACTTGTTGTTGTTGAGCCATTACGGGCTGGCTCGCCACCACTTGATTAACTTGGTTAACATTTGAGGTTGTACTAGCCTGTGCTTGTTTGTTTTGGCCATAATTATTATTTCGTTGTTGGCCCTTTTGTTGCCATTCTTTTCTACGGGGTTTTAAAACACCCTCTTGGACTTTAATTTCTTCTATGATACTTGCTTGGGCCAAAGCCTCTTCAAAAGTCCCGTATTGTTGTAATTGGAGTAACCAAGAGATAGGTTTTAGACAACTCGGGTGAACATTTTGGTTAACTCCTCCATTGGTAGGGAGAATGGCAATTTATTAATGATAGCCCTCCAACGGTTTCCAAAGTCATAAACAGTCTCATCGTCATGTTGCTTGAGCTTGTATAAGTCGGACAATGAGACTTTCCTTTGTACATTTAGGGAGAATCGTTCTAAAAATAGATTAATCAATTGCTCGTAAGCATAAATGCTATGGTGAGGTAAATGATTGTACCATTGTACAACATCTCCTCCTAATGTCTGAGGAAAAGTTCTGAGCATAAGAGCGTCATTATTTTGGATTCTAAAGCAGGCATGCATGAATGAGCTCACATGTTCGTGAGGATCCTCAGTTCCTCAAAATTTGTCAAACTTCGGTAATGTGAAATCAGTCGGATATGGCGGTGAAGGTACCGAAGGATGAATTGGTTGATTGATCAACGACCTTAGCGTAGGTTTCTGACTAGATGAGCCGGGCATGTTGAGCATAAGGTTGTCAATCTGTTGTTGCATAGCATGGAGTCGAGAATCTTCATGAAAATTTTGATTCGTTTGATGATTATGATGATGCAATGGAGGAGTGGAAAAATGATGAGATGGGATGAAATTGCCTGGATTAGGCGGTGTGGAATGGACAGGTTGTTGGTATGGATGATACCGAAAAGAAGGTGATTGGGGTGAATGATGAACTGGATTGGGTTGGGAGAAAGGTGGGGTAGGAATGGACACCACCGAAGATTGGGGTACCCATGTGGGGCCTGAGCTAAGAAAAGTCGGCTGGGTAGAAATTGGTTGGGGTGTAGGATTTACTACGACAGGTGGTTGGGCATTTTGTTGCTGTTGTTGCTGAAGCAACTTGTCGAGGTACTCCCTAACCTTATTAATTTCTAACCCAAGGGATGTGGGATGATTGGATGAAGGTGGAGGGCAGGCTGCCATGGTAGTCACAGGAGACTGCGTAGCGAGGGCAATGAAGGTGGCTGAAGTAGGCGTGCACTGGGAAGAAACAGAGACCGTGCCCAGGTAGGGTGAAACCATAAATGGTTTGGGAAGAAGAGGGTTGAAATTGGTCATGGCTAGAGGAGGTTCCACCAGCCTCATAGAGAGAATTGGTGTACACCCGGGTAAATGGAGGAGAAAGTGGTCGGGAAGACACTACATTTGTCTCCAAAGGAGGACAATTGAGCATCTGGGAAGATGTTGGAGATGAAGCCGACTGAGCAGATACAACATTAGCCTCAAAAAAAGGGTTAGTGTAGACCTGAGTGAAACCAACGGGTATGGTTGATGCAATATCCTGCTGAAAAATAGAATCTTGCATAGGGGAATCTTGGATTGGCTCAAGGATATAACCAAGTGCCATCTCTTAAGTGAGTTTGCACTTGGGCCATATCAATGTGGGTAATATGACAGGAATTGTCTTCCTCCATGGGCATGGCCATGCAATAGACGATAGAAGGACGTGAAAGACCCGCAGGCGAACCTGCCTGAAATTCACTAGGATAAGTGGTCATGTTGGTGGTGGGGATGTTCTGTGAATTATTCATTTGATTATTTAGATTTAACACTTTAGATTGATTCCTTGTTAAGACCATAACGCAATAAATCTAAACAAATTCAGAAAAGAAGAATGCAAAACTTGAATGATAAATTTACACTAAAGAAATTATCAAAAAACAGTCACAACCTAGGTTTCAACCAATGTGTCTTACCTGCGGTTAATTACTTATTTTCTGATCTTAATCTGTAGTAAATTTTAAGTGTCCGGTTTATGAGTTTTGCATGTGATCTAATCTTGAATTATTCACAAAAAAAAGGTAAAAACTATGGCTAGGAAAGGACAACGAGATTCTTATTGGTGATGAAATCCAACAAGTTTGCTCGGGGGTGACCTATGGTGTCTGAGGCAGAAGTTTAATGGATGGAGATGAATTCCACCGTCACTAAACTTCAAGCAATACCTGGTGATGAAATCCAGATATTACTGTTTTAAATGCAATATGAAATGCAATGAATTTTATTTTAAGTGTTTTAGTTGTCTAATGTATACATACAAAGCTATAAATCAAAAGTTCTAATGATCTAAGCAAGAGGCCACTGAAAATATGCCATTTCCTCTGAAGAAGTGGAGTACACCGTTTAAAACCCCCTGCCTACCAATGATATCAGATATCAAAGGAGCAACCGGAAGGTTCGTCCACTTCTCTGCTTGGAATCACCCAATGGCAGGAGTACTATTGACATCCAATCAATAGTCCTACTTAGATAACTAAAACAGATAATTCGTAGCTATTCTAATATGCAGCTAGGTATGCAATTTTTTTTTTTATGCAAGCAACAACCAATAATGCAATGCAGAAAAATGTAACTAAAAATGTAACAAAAAAAATGTATATACAGCTTAACTGTTCTTTTCCAGATTACTTAGTTTTTGTTCATTTTAAAGCAATGATCTGAAAAAGAAACAGAATACAGCAGAAAAACCAAAAACGTAAAAAGTACAGTTTAACAAAGAAAAAAAAACGCACTTACTCGGAAGCCTACGCTTTTTCTGTAAAACTGCCTTCAAACGCCCAAGGGAGTTTGCGCAGGCTGAAACGCACCTCTGCGTTTCGGATCGGACTTCCAGACGCCGCTCTGCATCTGCTGCGTTTTCTGCAAACTCCTCAGAAACCCTAGTTCACTGGAACAGCGAATTTCACGATTTTCGAAACCTGCAAAATAAAACAAAAACAGGAATAGATCAGTAAAGCAAGTATTAAAAACATGAAACCCTAGGGGGTCCCACCGTGATCGCCATTTGTAGATTAAAGATACAACGCCAAACAGAAATAAAGAAATCACAATAAAGGAATGCGAACAGTTGTACAAAATGAATGATTTTTATTAATCAATGGAGTTTAGAAACTCCTTTTAAGTACAACAGGGCTTGTAACCCTTTTCGTGATACAAAGTTACAATTTGTGCTAGGGTTCTCCGAAACCCTAGCTGGCACAATGTGGTGGCGTCTCCGAAGAATGTATCCTTAACCTCAACAGAATGAGTGGGCTTCGTTGTATCCTTTGGCTCGGACCACTCCAGCTTAAGCAGCTGCTATCAACAAATCAGATCTACCACTAGAATCCTGCACACATTAAAATTATCAAAGAGTTAGAAACTAATAAGAGGGCTCCACTGTGTGAGCCCTCCGAAACAGTCTAAAACCCTAGATTTATGAAATAAAAATAAACAGAATGCAGAATTCAACAGCAGATTAATACATAAAGAAAGATTACTTGCTTTAGACGAATCTATACCTTTTCCTGTTAACGCGGCGAGACCAGGCGACGGCGATGGATGCGGCGAAAGGGTTTAGTTCAGACTTAGGGCCGTAGAAGACTCAGAAGACTCAGGATTAACAGCAATAGCCAACTCCAAACTTAGATAGGGAAGATAAGTAGGTTTAGCCGAAGAGATAGATAGGGTTTGAGCCATCAAGGTGACTCAATTTATAATCTACTCTTAGGGCACACTTTAGGGTTTTAACGACACTTTGAACGTGTGGCTAAGATTAAAGTGGATCCAAGGGTAGAGAATAAATCTAGGTTGTGAAACGGATTAAGATGGATGGACGGATGAGATTAAATGAAGGATGGACGGCTCGGATTAAATCACTTAAACTTTATTTATATATATATTAAAATATTAAAATATATATATAAATATTAATTTAAATAAATTTGGGGATGAAAAATGGCGGGAAAAGTGAAATTGGGCCAAATAATGGTGGGAAAGTGTGGATTTGGGCCAAATAATGGCGGGAAGGATGGATGACTGACACGTGGCTGGCAGGAAGGTATAGATGACTTACAAGTGGCTGGATTTTGGTGTCTACAGGTTACAATAGTCGATTCTTCCAGACTAAATTAGAACAGTCTGGCGAATGCAATCGACGTCTGGCATTCTGTTCTGAAGGCGACATGTTCATTTCGGTTTGTGCCTTGCCTGGCATCGGTAAGACGTTTGGATACGTTGGTGCTATCTCCAAATTAGCTCTGCATGATGCAGAGCTAGAACTGCACCAGCCGTTGTCGTCCACGTCGTTCAACTCTGGTCAATGGGCAAAGAATCAGTGGCACCTTTCGGTTGTAGGGAGGCACTTACCCTCTATTAGCGCCTTTCGACTGTGGAGAGGTGCTTGCCTTTGGTTGGCGCCTTCCGGTTGCAGGGAGGCGCTTGTATTCGGTTGGTGCCTTCCGACTGCAGGGAGGCGCTTGTATGCAATCGACACCTTTCGATTGCAGGGAGGCGCCTGTGTTCACTTGGTGCCTTCCAACTGTAGGGAGGCGCCTATGTTCAATCGACGCCTTTCGACTGTAGGGAGGCGCCTATGTTCAATCGGTGCCTTTCGACTGTAGGGAGGTGCTTGTTCCCTTGGTGCCTTTCGGTTGCAGGGAGGCGCCTATGTTCTCTTCATTGACTCCCGATGAAATAAAGTGCCAGGTCCATCGAAAGGACCTCGACTGTTCCAAATCTAACCAAATCAACTGCAATTCCACAAAACATACTAAAAAGCACACAAATTAGATAACACGCATAATTATATCAAATATCTATATAATCATTTATAAAAGTATGCAATCCTTATTATACAGCCGCATATTGATCCAAGAAGTATGTACAAAATATGAGCATTTCTGGTGCTCATCATCCCCCCATGCCTAACATATGCCACGCCCTCGTGGCATCCAAACTGCAGGTAGCCCTCAGACTTTTCATCATCGCCATCTCTTGGAGGATTCGGCTGCCCCTACGGCCCAAGTCTGTCTTTTCGTGCCGGCATGTGAAGGTGTGGTTCTCCTCTGCCTATGGGAAACTACGGCTGTTAATTGTCCCCTTCTTGTTCTGGCCGCTACTGGTGGTGGTATAGCCAGCGTTGTTCCTGCCGATTGAAATGCAGCTTCGACAGCTTTCCAGAGGTCGACGTCTAGAGGTTTGGCCTCTGCCAGAGGGATATCTGAGTTATCCCCTCTGGAAGGTACTACTTGGGCCTTGTATAATCTGGCCACTTCAGGGGTAAGCCCTACATTCTCCTTTGCAATTGCAACGGTCTCCAATTGTGGGCCATATACTCCCCACCATTCCAAGTACCTCCTCATCATGGAAGGTCGCCCTCGGGATGAACCATAGATGTCCCAAAATTGGCTGTTTTCTGCTGGATTGACGCAGATGCCAGAATCTCCTTTTATCCTCGAGGATGCCTTCCTGGCCGCCTTGGCTGCTTTCATTTCTTTGCGTAGCTGCTCAAAATATTTTTGCCTTTTGGCGAATGGTTGCATATCCCATTCGTCCTCCTCTGACTCGACGAAGGTCACCTTCGCCTTCTGTCGAGCCGTCCTGGGCCTCTTTGCCTTGGCCTCTACAGAAAATGTGGCGGCTCGGACAGGGGTCTCTTCTTTCTCCTTTGGGGACTTCTCTTCACTCCGAAGGATCGGCTGTGCCGCTATCTCCGGGGGTGATCCTTCATCCTCCTGTCTTCCTGGTGTCGACCCCTCAGGCTCTTCTCCCTCTTCAGGCCTGGGGAGGTCCTCCATATCCTCTGGTCTTATCTGCTGCTGGAGGCCTTCGTCCTGCTCTATGTCACTCAGGACAATGACAGGGGGCATCGTAGGACTTCTTTCATTGTCACCCCTAAAAACAGAGGAATCCTCCCCTGTCTCCAGGCTACTCTGTCGAGCGTCCGATCGAATCTCCCCCGAAGAGAATACTCGTTCGACGGATGTGGGAGAGTTCGTCGGCACTGCTTCTACCCAATTTGTCTACATGGATGCCTCCTGTCTTGTTGTTCTTCTGCCCTGAAGTATTTGATTTTCCTCCTGCATCTATCGGACCAGCTGCTCGAGCTGAGCGATTCTTCTATCCTTTTCCTCCAATTCCTTTTGATGCTGGTTTTGGAAATCCTCCAGAATCTATTGTGCCATCCAACAATTAGTTTGCCAGTTGAGCGCCTCCTCCAAGGCCGCATTGATCTGGTCGTTGCTCCTGAAAGTTCCCTCATTCCATGGGCTCTGGTTTGTTAATTCTCGAAGGGTTTGGGTGGCGACGTCTATCTCTGTGTCGCTCTGTTCTTCCTCTAGCGAGAGGAATCACCGCAGACGTTTCCTCCTGGGAACTGGTTCGTCCTCACCACCAGCGAGTGGCGCTCCTTCCTCCTCATACTCGGGCACTAGGGAATGCCCTCTATCCTCTATGTCTTTGGGCACCGGTGACTGCTCTGCTCCTCCTGGAAAGTAGGGCAATGCCAATTGCCCAATGTTTGCTATCTCCTCTGCAGGGGATGCTTCCCGTTGCCCTAATTCGGCAACCGCATTGTGTTGCCCTATTTGGCCACCATCTCCCTCTGCATCGTGGTTCTGTCCTTGTGCTGTTGCATGGCGGACCAATGCCGATATCAGCCCATGGTGGGCTAAGGTGGACGGTGCCCCTTTCTGGTATCGAGCTGCTTCGTCTTTCAGAGCACTTGCCAGGTAGAAGGGTATATTCAATTTCCTCCCATGCACTAGGTGATTGAGGAAGTGCACATGATTAAGGTGCAGATGGGTATACTTCCCTGTGCATGTGAAGAATCGAGCAATCTGCTCGAACATCTTTTGCATATTCATGGGGAGGCTATTTTTGAGTAACCCCTCCCTGTCTACCTGCACATTTTCTCCCGATAGCAGTATGTCAGCGTATACTTTTAATACTCCGCCCTTGTATATACATTCCCCCATGAGAGGCAATCCAGTCGCCTGTGAGATGAACTCAGGGGTGACTAGAATTTCCATCCCTCATACTTGGGCCGCATCACCCCTCAAAGAGGTGGCGAACTCTCTAGCTGCCTCCATGTCCTGGCCCTGACTGACCAGGGTGTAGTATTCGAGCCACCCCTCGGCTTCGAATTGGGTCTTTACTGCCCCTCTGATCCCATCTGTGTCACTGGGCTCATTCTTCTTGATCGCGTGGTTCTTAGACCTTCCTCCCATGGCACCTTCTGCTGCTGTATATTTTTTTCTCTGTCCTTCCTTCTTTAGGAAGGCGCCTTCTTATAGAAAATGTGCCTAACCCTAGCAGTTATGGAAGGCGCCCTCTCATTGGCACGCGTTTTCGGCTATGGGGGGTATGATCTTTATGCCAGCTGTATTTTTTGGTACTGCATATTTATAAACAATTATATAAAATATTTGATTTAATATGCGCGTACCTGATTCGGCATTCCAGTTGTCGTGGTAGCCGTTGATTTGCTGACTTGTGACACGAGGGAAGGGTGTGGTCATTTGATGATGCTTATTCGTGCGATGCTTTGTTCCACTCGAGGCATCCGATAGGTGTAAATGTTGCACACGGGAGGCATTCTTTGGTACCTTCCCCATGTGGATGGTGTCCATGTAGCGCCTTCCCAATGTTGTCGATGCTCGTCTTTGAACGAATGCACCTTTCGATGCCTTCTGATTGGTGGGAGGCACTTTTCGACTGCATGCATCTTCCCAATGTGGGGGGTGCCTCCTTCTGGTCCGTGCCTTCTCGATGTTGGAAGGCGTTCGTCTTGATGAATGCGCCTTCTTGATGTTGGAAGGCGTATTCGGCTGGATGAATGCGCCTTCCTGATGTTGGAAGGCGTATTCGACTGAATGAATGCACCTTCCTGATGTTGGAAGGCGTATTCGGTTGGTTTTTTTTTGTGTGGCGCCTTCCTGCCACGGAAGGCGCCTATTATATATATATATATATATATATATATATATATATATATATATATATATATATATATAGGCACCTTCTCTTCGGATGGGCGCCTTCTAACTGTAGTAAGGCGCCTTCTCTTGGGATTGGTGCCTTCTGACTGCAGTGAGGCACCTTCTTCTCTTGGCATATTCTGGGTGCAGTAAGGCACCTTCTCTGGGCGGGCACCTTTCGACTACGTAGTAAGGCGCCTTCTTCTTGCCTTGGCGCCTTCTTCTGGATGCAGTAAGGCACCTTCTTGTGGACTTGGTGCCTTCTGACTGTGGTAAGGCGCCTTCTTCTGGTTGGTGATTTGACTAGAAAGAAGGGTGATCAAACCTTCCCAGTTTTTTCATGTTGCCCAGATTCTATCTACGAGCCGGTGTCGGAATGCTGAGCCGAATCAGGCCTGGTTTCCCAGATACCTATCCCTCGTGCTGTCAGGTCCTCCACCTACAAAAAGCAACCAAAAAATAAAGGAAAATAAAGGCAGTTAGACGCGTTTCGTGCCTGTTAGGCCCTGGATTAGGATGCCTGCAGCTTGCATGCGGGCGTCGTCCCTACAAAAAAACACACATTAAAAAAACTATAACTAACTAAACAAATTGGGTGAGCACTTTCGTGCCCACCATTTCACCTATGAGAGTTCGGTCTAGATCTAGCAAGATGGGGTCTCCCCCACGCCTACTCTGGATTCCACCTGTAATGTTTCGGACGTATTATAGGGGCGTAGTCGGTGGCCATTGACTGTGAACATGGTGTTGCTATCGTCAATTGTCTTAACGCGCACAACCCCATTCCTAATGAGTTCTGCCACCTCATACGGCCCCATCCACCTCTGCATAAGTTTGCCCTTCCTTTCCTGGAATCGGGAATCGTACAATAGTACCCATTCCCCTACCTGGAACTTCTTCAGCTTGATGTGGTTATCATGCCACTTCTTTCTCTACTTCTGTATAATCTCTGTCCTCTGCAAAGCATCCAGTCAAATTTTGTCCAGCTGATCTAGCTAGCGAATCCTCTATTTTTGAGCTTCGTCCAAGCTCAAATTTAATTCTGAAGCTGTCCTCAAAGTTTTGATTTCGAACTCGATGGGCATCATCGCATTTTTTCCATAGACCAGTTGGAAAGGTGTGCATCCTGTGGTGGATTTCCACGTGGTGTTGTATGCCCAAACTGCCTCCGACAACCGTGTGGCCCAATATTTCTTGTGTTGTTGCACGGTTTTGGTCAGGATGTTTTCTATCTCCCTGTTTGTCACTTCTACTTGCCCGTTCGCCTATGGATGGTAGGGCATGGTTTTGTTGTGTCGAACTCTATATTGCTCCATCAACTCCTCAATCAATTTGGAGGTGAATTGGGGCCCTTGGTCTGTTGTTATCTCTCGAGGAACCCCAAATCATGTGAAAATATGGGCAAATAAGAAATCGATGACCGTTCTTTCCTTTGAGTCCCTTAATGCCTGCACTTCCACCCATTTGGTGACGTAATCCGTGCAGACCAGAATAAACCTCCTTCCCATCGAAGGTGGATTAAATGGTCCCACGAAATCCATGCCCCATTTATCAAAAGGTTCTAGATGTACCTAGGGCTGCAGGGGCATTTCATCTCGGTGGGTTGGTCTACCCATCCTCTGGCACTCGTCACACTTGCTGGTATATGCTGTCGCGTCCTTGAACAGAGTGGGCCAAAAATACCCAACCTGCAGGATTTTGTAGGCAGTTCGTTTCCCTGCAAAGTGTCCTCCGCATGGCTCATCGTGACATGCCTTGAGCACTTCTGAAAACTCTTGTTCTGCTATGCATCTTCTTATAATTTGGTCCCATCCTATTTTAAATAGGAGACCATCCATCCAAAGGAATGATGCGCTCTTCTCTATGACCACCTGCTTTTCTCGGTAGGAGAGAGCAGGTGAGGTCCTTTCGGTGGCCAAGTAATTGGCTATGTCTGCATACCACGGAGTTTGTTCACTAATAGCGAATAGATGTTCATCCAAAAACTGATCTTCCACTGCTTGATGATCTACTGGTATCAATCTGGACAGAAAATCTGCCACGACGTTGTCCTTGCCCGGTTTATCGACTATAGTGATGTCGAATTCCTGCAATAGCAATAGCCATCTGATAATTCTACCACCAATGGCCGGCTTGCTCATTAGATACCTGATAGCCACGTGGTCCGTATGGACGAAGACCTTGTATCCCGTTATATAGTGACAGAATTTGTTTATTGCATGGACAACTGCGAGGAATTATTTTTCTGTCATTGTATAATTGAGCTCTGCTCCCACCAAATTTTTACTGACATAATAGATGGCATAGAATTCTTCATCGTCTTTCTGCCCGAGGACTACTCCGATCGCACCGTTAGATGCATCACAGTAAATATGGAATGGTATGGCCCAATTCGGTCCTTGCAAGACCGGTGCAGATATCAATTTTTCTTTCAACAATTGGAACGCTTCTTCGCAATCTCCCATCCAATTGAACTCTACGTCCTTAGAAAGTAGGGTGTGCAGTGGTTTGGCAATCTTACTAAATTCAACGATAAATCGCCGGTAGTACTCGGCTGATCCAAGGAAACTTCTTACCTCCTTCTGCGTTTTGGGGCTAGGTAGGTCTCTGATGACCTCGATCTTCCTCTTGTCTACTTTTATTCCTTCTGCAGAGAGGTGGTGTCCCAACACGATGCCTTCCTGCATCATCATAAAACATTTTTCATTACTTAGGGACAAATGATTTTCCTTGCTCCTGTCGAGCACTCTTTCCAGATTTTTCATTGCCTCCTCGAAGGTTTCTCCATAGGCGGTGAAGTCGTCCATGTATACTTCCACCCCGTCTCCTATCATATCAGAGAATATGCTAAGCACCGCCCTTTGAAAGGTGGTCGGTGCGTTGCACAGTCCAAAAGGCAATACCTTATAGGCAAACGTTCCCCATGGATAGGTGAACGTTGTTTTATCTTGATCTTCTTCCCCTATCTGGATCTGGTTGTAACCATTGAAACCATCCAGAAAGGAGAAGTATTTTCTTCCTGAGAGTGTGTCCAAGACCTGATCGATGAACGGGAGTGAG
This sequence comes from Wollemia nobilis, assembly GCA_028583015.1. NCBI lineage: Eukaryota > Viridiplantae > Streptophyta > Pinopsida > Araucariales > Araucariaceae > Wollemia > Wollemia nobilis. The sequence goes on along the minus strand of JAQPPZ010001772.1, from coordinate 10,802,309 downwards.
AAGTGGTCTTTCTTAGTCGCCTTGTTCAACGCTCGGTAGTCCACACAGATCCGCCATTTCCTGTTCTTTTTGGGGACCACCACTAATGGTGATACCCATTCACTATCAAAAATTGGATATATGAATTCGGCAACCAGAAGTTTGTGCAGTTCTTCTCTGACAATGTCTTTCATTGCTAGGTTCATCCTTCTCTGTGGCTGCCGACTAGGAGTTGCCTGGTCATCTAAGTAAATCCGATGGGTACATATTTTTGGGCTGATGCCATGCATATCTACGTAGTCCCATGCAAATGCTTGCTGGTGTCTTACCATAAGCTCTTCCAATTTTTCTAGTTGTATGGGCATCAACCTGCTGTTGACATTTAATGTCCTCCCTGGCCCAACGTGTATTTGTTGGATGTGTTGATCTTGGGTGCCAGTCAACGGTGATCCAGGTGTGGAGGTGGATGATTCTCCATGGAGAAACTCCATGATAGCACCATCCTCATCCTCTTCTGCCACCTCCTCCAAGGTCATCACCGGCTGGATTATGGACAACTTCGTAGTTCCATGCTCGGTGATCCTGGGTTCTTCTATCGAGTCCATAGACTGAGCTGGCGGTGAAATGGTCAGCCTTTTGACATTTTGCCCATTGGATATGGTCATTAGCCCATCCCAGTAGCTGATGTAAGCGTCAGTTGTTGCCAACCATGGCCTCCCCAAAATGAGTGGGTAACCGCCCAGCCTGGTCTTGGTTTGCAAAACTAGAAAGTCGGCTGGATATTCCCATGCACTGACTATTACGATCACATCTTCCAGCATTCCTTTCGACGACACGGTTGATCGATCGGCTAACTGCAGCACTATCGTGGTTGGCTTCAGGTTCATGAGCCGCAGCCTCTGCATGGTCTCTTGAGGCATCACGTTGATGGCTGCCCCGAGGTCAACCAGTGTGTTGGATAGGGAATGTCCTCCAATTTTTACTATCAGCACTGGGCTGCCTGGGTCTGCATACTTCGGATGATGTGTTCTACCCATCATTAGGTTTGCCAGTTTACCCACGACGTTGATAGTCTGGGTAACCTTCCATCCCGGTCTCCTTAGACACATTTCTCTAATTGCCTTGGTGTAAATGGGGACATCTCGAATTGCTTGAAATAATGGGATTGTCACCGTGAGATTCTTCAAGCTCGACAAGATGTCAAATTTTGGTTGTGTTGTTTTTCTTTGTTCCTACAGCCGGCTAGGAAATGGAGCCTCCGCTCTCTCAAGTGCCTTTCCTTCTTCTACCAGAGGTGTCTCCTCTATTTTTGCCTCCTCTTCTACCAGTGGAGGTATCTCTACCATTTCTTCCTCCTCTTCTACCAGAGGTGGAGTCTCTACTCCTAGCTGCCTACCTGATCTAAGTTGAATATTGTACATATGGTACATCTCACCTTCTACGTTGTATGTCGGCTGATTTACTCTGTTTTTCGGGTTTGCTGTCGATTGTGCTGGTAGCTGCATAGGTCTCACTACTGGCAATGCTGGTAAGTTCTGTTGGATGTGAGCAGGAGCTGCGTTCTATGGAGTCTGATTCCATGCATTGTGGCCTCTCCACTACTGCCCAGGATATGGATATGGCATCCATGGCTGTTGATTCGGGAATGCTACTAGGGGTGCGTTCGTCCAAGGTGACGGTCCCCACCACCCCATATTAGGTGGTTGAGGGGGTCCTTGGTGCATGTATGACCCTCCCCCATATGTTGGCATTTCGGTTGGTATATTCCCCATGGGGGGCTATGGCCAACTCTTCCTATTGCCTATGAAATAGGCCTCCGTGCTCTCAGCCGCTTCCTAGTTACTGGGCAGTTGTGGGCACAATCGAGTTTTATGATTCAGCTTGCAAACTATGCATACTCTGACCTTGTTTTCTAGGCATGCATTCTTTGCGTGTCTTCCTCTGCATTTTGGGCAGAAATAGGCTAATGCTACGTCATTTTATTGTTTCTTCTTTTCTAACAGCAGCGTATCCATCTGCAGTGCTAGAGATGAGAGCATTTCGCTCTTCAAATCCTCCAGCATGTTGCCTATCTCTATTTTGGTGACTGAAGCAGTCACCTTCATGGTCTTGGCGGTGATTTTGCCTCACCTTCTCGAGTAGTTCTAGCATAATTTCCGGATGTCGTCTATGGCATGCTGATAGACATCACCTCCAGAGATCATGTTGAGAGCCTCCAGTGACTCATTGGTAAGTCCCCTCAAGAAGATGCTTTTGAGGGACTTATCAGATAGCTTCGAGTGAGGGGACCATTGAAGATTAAAGTTGAATCTCTCCCAATACTCCTCGAGAGACTCATCTTCTCTTTGTGTCATGCTCAGGACCTCCTCCCTGGAGTCTCTTGCTCTCCCGAAATCTTGATATTGCTCTAGAAAGAGCGTCTTCATCTGGTCCCAAGTGGTGATGTGTTTGTCTCCCAGATCGATGAACCATCGCAGAGCTGCATCGTCTAATGTAGAAGGAAATAATTTCAACTTCTGTGCATTTGATTTGTAATCCACAGACCTGCACAAAACATCAAACTTGAATAAAAATAGGTCAGGGTCCTTAGTCGGGTGTCCTTTGAAGGACGGGAGGTGAGCAGGGGATATATTTTTCATTTTGGTATCTCCTACTCCCTCCTCTATTGGGAAACTAAAGCCAGATGAGACTTCCTCGTTATCCATTTTTTCAGGAAATGTGGTTTCTAATGCAGCGTTTATGGCCTTTCGATCGTTTAAAACTTTCTGAGTCAATGCTCTAAGGTTGTCTAGCGAGATCGTCTGATCCTCCACAACCTTCCACAATAGGGCTTCCTCTAGAGGAGTCCTATTAAATAGGGGATTTGTGATGATTCGTTCTTCCCCTTGTTGATGGGATGAGGCGGCACTTTGCACAAAGTGCGGTTCCTCACTCCAATGGATCTCTGGTAGGTCGGGCGAGTCTAACTCAAATCCAAAATGCTCGGCTGACTCAGGTCCTGATGGATTAGTTCTTATAAAGCGACCGTCAGGTCCTCTTCTTCTCGAAGAACTCATGCAAGGTCAGATGAAGGTTTTAGGGTATTGTAAGTAATCTAATTAAGACGCTTCCCTGACAACGGTGCCAAAATGTTGCGGGCCAAACAAGGTGAATGGTTTCCTACTTTTGTCACATGCCCGTGCATTTAATTATCAACCCAGGGAGCTTCGTAAACTTGCGAAGAGTCAGAATCAGGTTACTACAATACCACTGGAGGGTGAATCTGCTAATCCTACATTTGGGGGTGTTCTTGAGATGGTTGTCAATCATTCCCGCACTCCTCAATAAATTATGTAAGAAGAACAAAAATAAATCTACAAAAATAAATCAAATTGCACATTCCTGGAAATAAACCTACTGCAAATACTGGAACTAGTAAATTAATGAACGTTTCTATGAAAGCAATAAACTGATAAATAAACAAAAAAGAAATGGGGAAGAAATACTGGCTTGGAGTGGGCCCAGGCTCTAGCAGATTCCTCCCGATCGAACACGCGCTTAGAACTTCTGGAACTAGAATTTATTTATCAACGTATTACAATCTGTAATTCGAAATGGATCTTGATTAATTATTTCTATATCTCTCTATATATTTTTAGAATGATCTACGTGTGTTTATATAACACACCCGCAGAACTTCTGTTACAATAGTGGTTACAACAGTCGATTCTTCCCAGACTAAATTAGAACAGTCTGGCGAATGCAATCGATGTCTGGCATTCTATTCTAAAGGTGGCGTGTTCATTTTGGTTCATGCCTTTCCTGGCATCGGTAAGACATTTGGATACATTGGTGCTATCTCCAAATTAGCTCTGCATGACGTAGAGCTAGAACTGCACCAGTCGCTGCCATCCACGTCGTTCAACTCTGGTCAACGGGCAAAGAATCAGTGGTGCCTTCCGGTTGTAGGGAGGCGCTTACCCTCTATTAGTGCCTTTCGACTGTGGAGAGGCGCTTGCCTTTGGTTGGCGCCTTCCGATTGTAGGGAGGCGCTTGTATGCAATCGATGCCTTCCGACTGTAGGGAGGTGCTTGTATGCAATCGGTGCCTTTCGACTGCAGGGAGGTGCTTGTGTTCACTTGGTGCCTTTCTGACTGCAGGGAGGCACCTATGTTCAATCGGCACCTTTCGACTATAGGGAGGTGCCTATGTTCAATCGATGCCTTTCGACTGCAGGGAGGCGCTTGTTCCCTTGGCGCCTTCCGGTTGCAGGGAGGTGCCTATGTTCTCTTCATTGACTCCCGATGAAATAAAGTGCCAGGTCCATCGAAAGGACCTCGACTGTTCCAAATCTAACCAAATCAACTGCAATTCCACAAAACATACTAAAAAGCACACAAATTAGATAACACGCATAATTATATCAAATATCTATATAATCATTTATAAAAGTACGCAATCCTTATTATACAGCCGCATATTGATCCAAGAAGTATGTACAAAATATGAGCATTTCTGGTGCTCATCAGGCAGCTTTCAAGGCTACCAAGGAATCCAAGGGTAAACAGCTTCAAGATAGTGATGAGTCTTCTAGTGATGAAGAGGCTTATTACAGCAAGAAAGGCAAGTTCTCTAGAAAACACAAAAGTATGAAAAATATAAGATGTTTCAATTGTGGAAAGTTTGGTCATTATGCTACTAATTTTACTGTTCCCAAGAATGAAAGTGATGAAGATAAACATGATTCTAAGAGCAAGGATTCTGAAAAGCACAAGCATCACAGGAAGATCAAAGATGGGCACAAAAATCAAGGAAAGAGGTATTCTCACAAGCACAAGAAGAGTTTCTACCTAGAAAAAGCAAGTAAGTGTTATAGTAGTGATTGTGAAAGTTCTTCAAGTGATAATGAAAATGAGATGTTGTTCATATTAAAAAAAGAGGAAGAACCGAAACATAGATTCATTATCATGAAATGTCTTAGATGTGGAAATTTTGGTCACCTTGAGGATGATTGCACAAATAATGATTTGGTTTCTAGTATGTATGAGGATGCTTCAGAAAACTATAAGGAATATGCATGTATGGTTTTTGAAAATGGTAACACCTCTAGTGATAAGAAATCTGAAAAAGGCTTTGATGATTCAAAAGGAAATCAAATAAAGGATCTTGAAAGTGAACTTATTAGTGCTCTTAGTGCTTTGAAAAAGGAAAGAAATAAGAATGCTAGACTCAAGGATAAGTTAGATGAATGATGTATGGAGAGAGATGATCTTATAGAAAGTCTTGACTTCTCTATAGCTAAGACACAAGAACTCAAGGATGAGTTAGAGTCTAAGGTTCTTGAGTATAGTGAGTTAGAACAGAAAATGGCTTCTTTGAAAGTGGAAACTAAAGAGTACAAGGATAAGCTTTACAAGTTTCAAGATAGCTCCAAAAAGGTTAAGTCACTCATCAAAGGTCAAAGAAAGACAATAGATAAAACAAGCCTTGGTTTTGTTAAGCCACACAAGGAACAAGTTGGAGAGTCTAGTAAGAGACTCCAAAAGGAAGAGATTTCTGATGAGGAAAGTACTTTAGAAAAGGAGTCCTTGAATGATAGATGCACATAAATAGAAAACAAAACTCAAAATGAGAAGAAGAAGTTTTCAGGACCCAAGAGGTCAAATAAAGGAAATTTTCAAGGCAGATGTTTTGCTTGTCACAGGTTTGGTCACATGGCTTCACATTGCATGGCTCAAGTGAAGAAGGTAAATGACAATTTCAAAAGTGCGAGTTTCTTTCAAGGGTATTGCTACTCTTGTAAATAGTTTGGGCACAAGGCAGTCTATTGCAAGGTAAATAACAGGAACAGGTTTGATCAGAATAGGTTTGGTCAAAACAGGTTTGGTCAGAATAGGTTTGGTTAGAACAGGTTTGGCCAGAACGGGTTTGGTCGAAACGGTGGATTCAAAGATCAAGTTTACCTCAGAGAAAAAACATCGTCAAGTGTTTCAAGTGCAACAATGAAGGTCACATAATGAGACAGTGTAGAGCTAAAATTCTAGATTACGAGAACAGGGAACAATGGCATGATCGGGTCCAAGGATCAAGGCATGGACAAGAACGAGGGATGAGAACAAGAACAAGAACAGTGACAAGAACAGGAATATAGACAAAGAGTTGAAGAGAAGGCCCGACAAGGAAGTTATAGACGCTGATGATGATCAGTGCCTAATGGGAGTTTTACTCCCACCCCAAAATTAATCACCTCATCAAGAGGTGGGGGAGGGACTAAGCTAAGAGGCTCATTCTTAGTCCCAAGCCCCAAAGGTGGCCCTTTGCCATTGATTACAAAGGGGGAGAGATATGAGTAAGGGGGAGAGCTTCAAAGTGAAGAGGAAAGCTTCAAGTCAGGGGGAGAAAAACTTCAAAGGAATATTCTCAGTTGTGGGCTCAGTTTCTCAGTTGTTAGGACAGTTGGTTTTAGTTTTGGCTCTTGAGAAGTGTTTTCAGTAAAGGTTTTCCATCAATGACAAAGGGGGAGATTGTTGGCAATTTTGGGTACTTTGGGTACATTGCCTTTGCTCAAGTGTATAATTTGTCATTGATGTCAAGAAGCTCTTGAAGGAATTTGATTTGATGTCAAATAATTTGTTTTGATGAAGGTTACGGCATGACAGTTTCAAAGGTCTTTTGCAAACCCCAAGTTGGTAGGTTTAGAGATTACAGGTGGATGCATTGGTTTAATGCATTTGGGTCCAGGAGGAAGTATTTATTTAAATAATTAAAAACCTTGTTAAGGTTCCATTTAATTATTTTTAAATAAATAAATTATTATTTGCAATGGGTTCTCCTAATCCATGGCGCAAATGTTTTAAGTTGTGGGCGCTAGCAAAGACCTTCGTCGACGTGTTAAACTCCTTGCCGATGTCAAAGAGCTTATGGTAAATTGCATATAAATCTCCCTCGATGAAAACAAATATTGATCCCATCCAAATTTTGAAAGGAGTTGCTCGTTGTAAATTCGACTATCTTCGCTGATTTTCGTGGATCCGTTGTTCGTTTGTCTGCACTTGCCGTTTGTCGAATCCATCGTAAAATTTATTGTCATTGTGTCACGATAGAGGAAATGAAGGGACTATGGTTTCATTTTATCGCTGGCATAGAAGGATCAAGGTTAACAGCATGAGGTTTAAACCTCATCGAGTGCCATTGGTGCACTGATAGCGGCTAGGTTGTTGGTGCGCTACCCAAACAGGAGGTTTCGCGTTAGAATATCGCGAAAGGGTTTTTCGTCATGAAGTGGATGCAGCGGGTGGTGTTAGAATTTGTGCACAAATTTCTCCATTGGGATTTTTGATGTTGGCTAAGGTATTTTCAAAATTAATTTTTGCTAAGTGTTTTTGCGAATGGAGGAAGTTTGTTAGAGGGAAAAACAGCTTAGGAGTTATAAGGAGTTTAAAGCTTGTTTGTATTTTGATAAAAGATTCTTTTTGAAGATGTTGAAATTTCTTATTGCATTCTTATGAGAGATAAATTTTATTTGTGATAAGACTATAAGGGAGAAATAAGGTGTATAAGGGTTAAATCTTTCTTGTAATGTTGAGAGTGCTTTTGGTTGTTTATGGAAATGAAAGCATGATGTTTTAAGGTCAATTGCTTCTTGTGTGAAGTTGTGAAACCTTAAGTGGGCAGCTTTGAGATTGACATTTGCTTTCATTAAATTGGTAATAATCAAGCTATTCTTTACTTGGTTAAAGTGTTGAGCTTACTCCTTTATTGATGATTTGAAAAGTTGTGTGTGCTATTGCGAGTTGAGTTGGTGGATGCTTTTGTTCAAACAATATTGGAGAGAAAAGGAGTTCTACTTGTTTCCTTTTCTAATGTTGATTGTGAAATGCTTCAAGGTTGTGTTTTGAGCTGAATGGTGTTGATTGAACCTTGTTTTATGAGCATTGTTGTTGAAGCCCTAATTGATGGTGAAAAGAACATGAGTATCATTGTTATGTGATTCTTTGCATAGTTGGCAATTGTTGGAGTTTCATGTTCTTGAAAGAAAGCATTCTATCCTATCCATTTCAGATATTGAGTTGAGTTTTCAGATTTGAGATTGAGTTTGAGTTGAGTTTTTAGATTTGAGATTGAGTTTGAGTTGAGTTTTTTCAGATTTGAGATTGAGTTTGAGTTGAGTTTTTTTAGATTTGAGATTGAGTTTGAGTTGAGTTTTCAAATTTGATATTGATTTTGAGCTGAGTTGATTTGAGTTGAGTTTTGAGATTGGGAGTTGAGTATAGAACATATTGAGTCTCTAAAAATTCTCTTTATGCTTCTATGAGTTTGACAAATCACATTGGGTCTCTAAAAATTCACCTTGTGATTTCCTACTAAGAAATATTTTCTTTGTGAGCTTGTTGAGGTTTTGGACAGGTTTCGATGGGGACTTGTGAGCAGGTTTTAGACAGGTTTCGGTGGGGACTTATGAGAATTTTTGGATAGGTTCTGATGGGTACTTGTGAGCATATTTGGACAAGTCCTAGTAGAGGACTTGTGAGTTGAGTTTTGATAGTTCTATCAGAGAACTTGACGATAGAGGAGCACTAGTTCTTTGAGAAGAACCTGAGGACAGATTTGGCAATTCTTGAGAAGGCTTGTGTGCAGAGGATTGATTTGTTCAAGTGTTGGATAGATCTGACAGATAGAGGAAGACTTGTACTAGACCGACTAACTATGTTTGGTATAGGTTGCTGAGCTACTGTGGACATGATCATAGAAGGTAGAGGTCTCTTAGGCTAAGCATTGAGGACAGGAGATCTTTGATGGAAAGGATTTCCTATGCTGGCAAGACGTAGAGGCAGTTGATCTTCTGAGGGATCATTTCCAGAGTAGAGGGGAAGGTATCTCCTTTGAGTAGAGGCCCATAAATTTAGAGTATAGGGGAAGGTATCTCCTTTGAGCAGAGGCTCATAAATTTAGATTGAGGGGAAGGTATCTCCTTTGAGCAGAGGCTCATAAATTCAGATTGGGGGAAGGTATCTCCTTTGAGTAGAGGCTCATAAATTTTGATTGGGGGAAGGTATCTCCTTTGGTTCGAGGCTCATAAACATTGTAATTGGGAAGGATTCCCAAATAACTTTGAGATAAATTTTAGAGAAAATTTTTGTGGACGTAGCCCAACCATTCTGGGTGAACCATGTTAAAATTGGTGTCACTTTGTGGATGATATTATGCATTGCTTTGATATTGCTTTGGGTATATTGCTTTACTATTTTGAAGTATAAAAGAAAAAGTAAAAAGAGGTCTTATATTGTTCACCCCCCCTCTCAGTATAAGCTTATGTTCTTCATATAATTGAGATAGGTTTTTTAAGGACAATTCTTCATCAAACAAAAGGTATGGGCACATCTTCCTTGTGAGTGATTGTTGGATGTTGTGAATGCTAAGTTGGAGAGAAAAGGGTTGTTTGATAAGCATTGTTGAGTTTGGTTTTTCTGGAATGAAAGTTGATTCTAGAAACCTTGTTTGATAAGCATTGTTGGAAATATTGAGTAAGCTTTCATATTCTTGAACTAGGGTTTGTGAAAGAACATGAGTATCATTGTTATGTGAAGTTGTGAACTATCTTGAACTAGGGTTTGTGAAAGAATATTTATAAACATAGCAATATCATGAGTATCATTGTTATGTGAGATTGTTTGATAAGCATTATTGGAAATAAGTGAGTGAGTGTTCATATACTTGGACTAGGGTTTGTAAGAAAGGAGTGCTTTATTGAGTGAGTGATTGAGTGGAGTTGATTGAGCCTAGTCAAGTGGAAGTGTTGAAGTGATAGTTCTAGTTCTATGAAATAAATTGTTCTATATTCTAATTTGATTTGAGAAAGAGGTTGAGTATTTGTGAGTGTGAAGCATATTGAGTCTCTAAAAATTATCTATATGTTTCTATGAGATTGAAAGTGATTGAGAATTATTGTGAGTGTGAAGCATATTGAGTCTCTAACAATTCTCTATATGTTTGTATGAGATTGAAAATGATTGAGAATTATTGTGAGGATTGTTAAGCATATTTGAGGTAAGTCTTGGTGAATACTTTTTGAGGATTGGACAAGTTCTAGTGAGGACTTGTTGAGCATATTTGAGGTAAGTCTTGGTGAAGACTTGTTGAGCAGATTGGACAAGTTCTAGAGAGGACTTGTGGATAGATTAGTGTGAGCTTTTGTGGAAGCTTACAAGGTATATTTGAGATAAGTCTTTGAGAAGACTTGAGAGTAGAGTTGATTGATTGATTTGTTCAAACCTTGAGTTAAGGTTTGGGGTAGATCTAGCAGATTTGATTTGTGATTGAGTCAAGCTTTGTGTTAAGGCTTGAGGATATATTTGAGATTTAGAATATTGAGCAGATTTGTGCTAGATAGAAGGACTATGTTTAGTGTAGATTTGAGGATAGATATTGAGTATATTTGTGCTAGATTGAAGGACTAGTGTTTAGTGTAGATTAGAGGATAGATATTGAGTATATTTGTGCTAGACAGAAGGATCATGTTTAGTGTAGATTTGAGATAGAGTAGAGCTAGCTTTGGAGGTGATAGAGTATAGAGGATGATAGTCTCTAGTGGATAGAGATCCATTAGCTAGGGTAGTGAGGATAGGTCTTCTGAGTGAGGATATGAGTCTTCAGTGGATAGAGATCCATAAGCCAATGTAGTGGAGGCAATAGTTCTTCTAGAAGATCACCAACTAGAGTAAAGGAGAAGGAGTTCTCCTATGGATAGAGATCCATGAACTTGATTAGGGGATTGGTGTCTCCTTTGGATAGAGGTCCATAAACATTGTAATAGGGAAAGGTTTCCCAAGAGATTTGTTGAGAAAATTTTAGTGAAATATTTTCTCCGTGGAGTAGCCCACATTGGGTGAACCATGTTAAATTGGTGTCTCTATTGTGTGTGGTGATTTATGCATTGCTTTGATTATAGATTTGCTATTGATATATTGCATAATATTGATTGGGAAAGAAAAGTAAAAAGTGGTCTTATACTGTTCACCCCCCTCTCAGTATAAGCTTGTGTTCTTCAATTGGTATCAGAGCGGGTTCCTTCGGAAGAGTTTAACAACTTGAAGGAAAAGCTTACAAGAACACAAATGGATTCTAAGAGTGGATCCTCAGATAATTCAGCACCAGTGTTTGATGGAAGTGATTATGTATTTTGGAGTATGAGAATGAAGATTCACCTGATGGCACTTGGCAATGAAATATGGGAAGCAGTTGAAAATGGATACACACCACCAGCTACTCCACCTACAGATAAAGATGGTAAGCTTCTACATCATTACAATTCAAGAGCAATGAATGCAATTTTGAGAGGTTTGCATAGAATAAAGTTTGTTAAGGTTATGCATTGCAAATCAGCAAAAGAAATTTGGGATAAGTTGCAAGGCATATATGAAGGAGATAAAAAGGTCAAAAAGGTAAAGTTGCAAAATCTCAAGGGACAATTTGAAGATCTAAAAATGAAGGATGAGGAAAATATTAGTGCTTATCTACTTCGTGTAGATGAGGTTGTTAACTCCATGCAAGGACTTGGACTTGAGGTTCAAGAATCTGATGTTTGTGATAAGATCTTAAGATCACTCCCAAAAAGGTTTAGTGAAAATATTTCAGCTATAGAGGAATCAAAATATAGTGATATTTTGACAAGGGATGAATTACTTGGTATTCTTACAACTTTTGAGATGAGAACAAAAGAGGAACCTAATCTCCAGAAAGAAGCAACCTTCAAAGCTACTAAGAAGACAAAGGGTAAGAAGTCAGATTCAAGCAATGAGTCATCCAGTGATGAAGAAGCAAATTATGGTAGAAGGAACAAGGATCCAAGAATATTTAAAGATGTAAAATCTGTTAGATGTTTCAATTGTGGAAAGTATGGTCACTATGCAACTGATTGTCAAGAAGCTAGAAATAGCAATGATGAAGAAAAATAGGATCATAAGAATAGGGAATCAAAAAAATATAGGTACCAAAAGAAAAGTAGGGATGGTCAAGGCAAGCAAGGAAAGAAGTTCTTCCAAATATAGAAGAAGAGTTTCTATGCAGACAAGGCAAGTAAGTACTCAAGTGATAGTGATAATAGTTCCTCAGATAATGATAAATATGAAGTTCTATTTCTGGCAAAAGAAAAGGAAATGGTTAGGAAAAGGTCACCAATAATCCTCAAGTGTTTTAGATGTGGTAACTTTGGTCATCTTGAAGATAGTTGTACAAGGAGTGGTTTCAGTTTTAGTGATGATGAATATGAAGATACACTTGAAGGACCAGAAGAAATCTTCTAATGGCATTAGAAGAAGAAGGAGGTGATCCTATAGAAGATAAGTCAAAAAAGAATGAAGATGTTTTCAAAGGCAAACAAATAGAGGAAGAATCAGAAAATGGAGAAGTTGATCTTGAAGGTGAACTTATTCATGCCCTTGATGCATTAAATAAGGTAAGAAATCAAAACTCCCAACTTAAGCTTCAATTTCAAGAATGTGATGAAGATAAAGGAAAGCTTATAGAGGATCTAAATAAGTCAATGGCTAAGACAAGGAAGTTCAAAGATAAGTTAGAAGCAAAGGTCTTAGAATGTGAAAGGTTAGAGCATGAAGTAGCTTCACTAAGGAAGGAAGTAAAAGAGTCTAAGGATAGGTTACACAAGTTTGGAAGAAGCTCAAAGAATTTGGATAAGATTATCAAGACACAAAAACCTACATCAAGCAAGATAGGTCTTGGTTTTGAATAGGTACAAAAGAAACAAGGAGAGGAGTCAACCTCAAGTTCTGAAGAAGAAGAAACTTTAGAAGAAGAGAGTGTAAGAGAGAGTGAGACTTCTGAGGATGAGTTGGACAACAGAAAGTTCAACAAGGAAAGGAACAATGCACAAATGAGGAACATATGGAACATGAACCAACATAGGGTAAAAGAAACTAAAAGACCAATGAGGTCAAGGCAAGGTAGTTTCAATGGATGATGCTTCTCATGCCATAGGTTTGGGCACAAAGCTTCACAATGCAGGACACATGGAAAATAGGAATATGGAAGGTTCAAAAATAGGCAACTTTTTCAAGGGTATTGCTACTCTTGTAATCAGTTTGGTCACAAGGCAATGAATTGTAGGGTTCATGATAGGAATAGATATGGCTTCACTAGGAGAAATCCCAAGATATTTGCACCTCCAAGGAATAACAATATTAAGTGTTATAAGTGCAATAATGATGGACATACAACAAAGTGGTGTAGAGCAAAAATTCCAGAGACAAGCAGGAACATAAATGGTCAGAGGAATCAGAAGGATCAGATAAGGAGGAAAGTTGACAAAGGTAAAGATCAGTGCTTGTTGGGAGTAGAAATACTCCCACCCTAGAATTAACCACCTCAAGAGGAGGTGGGGGAGGGGCTAAGCTAAGAGTCTCATTCTTAGCCCCGAGCCCCAAAGGTGACCCTTTGCCATTGATGACAAAGGGGGAGAGATTTGAGTAAGGGGGAGAGATTTGAGTTAGGAGGAAAGCATTCAGTCAGGGGAGCAGTTTCTCAAGGGGAGAAGAACAGAAAGAGGTAAAAGAAATGATAAAAGGTAAATGGGTTGCCATCAATGACAAAGGGGGAGATTGTTGGAAATATGAGTAGGATTTGTTGTCATTGATGTCAAAGGAATACTAAGCAGATGTCAAAGGAATGTTTCATGATTGATTTTCTAAGAGGCAAGGATATAATATTTAATTCAAATATTATATGGCCAAAGCAACAAAAAGAGAAGCAAGAAGGATAGCAATATTATAATATTTGGGCAAAATAAAAAGGTTGAAAGGATATCTCCGTTCCATGGTGGTTGAAAGAAAATAATAAGGTTATTTTGCTAAGGTGAAAATGGCAAAAGGTTTTTCTAAAAACCTAAGGAAGATTATATTTAAAAAGGCCCAAAGGACATTTAAATATTTAATTATAATATTTAAATTCATTCTGAATTTAAAATAATTATAATTAAATTATTATTTTCGAAATGCAAAGCATTCTCCTTGAAAAGAGCAAGTGAGAAAGTTTTAAAAATATTAAAGGAGGCAAAGGTTAAATAATTTTAATTAAAATATTTTAACCTTTTGGTTAAAATTTTAATTCAAATTATTCTTGGTGCCAAAGTTCTTTTTGATAGATGGTGGCAAATCGAAATAAGGGTTGACGTCTCCACATTTACCATATTGCATATAAAGAGGGGTAAATTATTTCCCCAAAGGTTAATGCATTCATCGATTGAGCAAAAGACATATTTCGTGCGAGCGCTTTGAGGGAGGAATCTTCATGCTATTCAAAAAAGATAAAGGAGTGTGTGTTGAAATAAAAGTGGGCATGAAAACCCTACACGACATGTTGGGTAGCACAGACGGTAGGCAAGGCAAAGTTAAGGCATTTGTTGAGGATAGGTCATGGGTTCAAGTCACGATCATGTTTTTGCAAGGGAGAAAGGAAGGGCTTTTGCATTTAATGTGTTTGGCATGGAAGACAAGGAATAAAGGGACATCATGTGCCCTTGGTCCCAAGTGGGTGCGTAGCCCATGCGGCTAGCCTAGCGTTCGCTAGGGCATAGCGTTGGTAGTGAGGTTTCGGGTTCGAATTCGTGCAGAGGCAGTTTGTGTGGTGCACAAACATTTTTGGTGCAAGTTCTAAGGTATGAAAAATTAATTTAATTTTTGCAAGGCCTATGTTATAATAAAGGGTGTTTTGAGGCATACATATTATTAAGTGGGTAGTGTTTGAAGTAGGGAGATATAAGGATTAAAATAGTTTATTTTAATTCTTTGATGCATTGGAAATAAATTAGAGAGTGGAGTTAAAAGGTGAAAAAGGAATTTATTTTGATCTTGCTTTATAAAAAGAAGAGAAAAATAATTTGTCAATGCTTTGGGATATTTTGAAGTGGTGATTATTTTTTTTTTAATGCATTAAGATCTAGAGGGAGTGATAAGGTGTATTTGTGACATCTAACCTTTGTGATTGGCAAAGAGAGTGGTTATAATTGAGATAGGTTTTTAAGGACAATTCTTCATCAAACAAAAGGTATGGGCACATCTTCCTTGTGAGTGATTGTTGGATGTTGTGAATGCTAAGTTGGAGAGAAAAGGGTTGTTTGATAAGCATTGTTGAGTTTGGTTTTTCTGGAATGAAAGTTGATTCTAGAAACCTTGTTTGATAAGCATTGTTGGAAATATTGAGTAAGCTTTCATATTCTTGAATTCTAGGGTTTGTGAAAGAACATGAGTATCATTGTTATGTGAAGTTGTGAACTATCTTGAACTAGGGTTTGTGAAAGATCATGAGTATCATTGTTATGTGAGATTGTTTGATAAGCATTGTTGGAAATAAGTGAGTGAGTGTTCATATACTTGGACTAGGGTTTGTAAGCAAGGAGTGCTTTATTGAGTGAGTGATTGAGTGGAGTTGATTGAGCCTAGTCAAGTGGAAGTGTTGAAGTGATAGTTCAAGTTCTGTGAAACAAATTGTTCTATATTCTAATTTGATTTGAGAAAGAGGTTGAGTGTTTGTGAGTGTGAAGCATATTGAGTCTCTAACAATTCTCTATATGTTTCTATGAGATTGAAAGTGATTGAGCATTGTTGTGAGTGTGAAGCATATTGAGTCTCTAACAATTCTCTATATGTTTCTATGAGATTGGACAAGTTCTAGTGAGGACTTGTTGAGGGAATATATTGAGGTAAGAATTCTTGGGAATACTTGTTGCTATGATATTGGACAAGTTCTAGTGAGGACTTGTTGAGAAGATTTGAGGTAAGTCTTGGTGAAGACTTGTTGAGCAGATTGGACAAGTTCTAGAGAGGACTTGTGGATAGATTAGTGTGAGCTTTTGTGGAAGCTTACAAGGCAGATTTGAGATAAGTCTTTGAGAAGACTTGAGAGCAGAGTTGATTGATTGATTTGTTCAAACCTTGGGTTAAGGTTTGGGGCAGATCTAGCAGAGTTGATTTGTGATTGAGTCAAGCTTTGTGTTAAGGCTTGAGGACAGAGATTGAGAAGATTTGTGCTAGACCGAAGGACTATGTTTAGTGTAGATTTGAGGATATTAATAGTTGCAATCATAGCTTATTAGGCCTTACCAAGTATTAACATGCTAAATCTTAAATTGTTCAAAGTCATTCATAGTGGTCAAGTGACTCGTCACTTCATTTAATTGTCCTACCCTTATTAACTTATCACTTGAGGGGGTAATCATAATATCAAATGTCATAATCAAAGTCAATAGAAGATCCTTTGATCGTAGATCTCTTGATCTTGTCAAAATTGCGTTCATATTACAAATCATTGCCAAAGACAATCATAATCTTACCCTTTGCTAGGGAAAAAAGAAAATATGACATTTTAGTTTGTAGCTCTCTTCCTTTCAGTTATATAGGCTCAAACTCCTATTGTAGCACCAAATCTACTCGAATATCTAATGACGAGTGCAAACTCCTACAAATTTAATCCTTCCATCCAGTTGGAAGCAATGATTCTAGGATGCACATCCTTTTGCTAGACACTAAGCATCTAATTTTGATCAGACTAATGATCATCATGCAACCTACGACATCATTTTAGGAGGTCTATTTTTGCTCAGTGATGTTTGATCTCACAATGTGTCTCAAAAGGGGCATCTATAGACACCTAAAATGCGTCATGTCAAGGTGACCGCTCATATGGGATATGCTAGAAGACATATGGAAGACCTTGGAAAAATAACAAGGTATAGTAGTGGTTTTAACCACTCATTTGGGCACCTTTGCCTAGTAATTTCTAGCTATTGTTGACACCCACGGTTAGAATAGATGATCGTGCTTGTCATGCGCGATTAGGCCTCAAAACTAGTTGGCCTTTGACCAAGTCAAATTTGGTTCCAAACAACCAATTGGTTGCATATTTGAGTTATTTGAGCAAGGAAGGTTCTGGATATTTCCATCCAAAAAACTCTAACTGCCCAATCTTGATATTGGCTTCCTCATGAAGCTAGGACATAGCCCTCCTATGTGCTATAAAATCCCCCTTCGAATTGGGGAAAATTCTAGAGAAAATTCTTATGTGAGTGCGGTGAAGCCCTGTCGAGATAGACACTCACTTGTGTTCCTTGAGAGAAAGTTTTGTTATTGCAATTGAGATACTAAGATGACAATTCAAGCCATGAAGGCCCTAGGAGGCTAGGAGAGCCAAGAAATGCAATTACACCCATTTCACGTGCACTTGGAGTGATTCAACTACCAAATATGTTAGACGAGATAGGCGACCCTTGACCATCAATTTGGTAAGAGAATTAAAAGATCCAACCCTTGGATTTGAGGACAAACACATTTCAAGCCTCACCGTGGCTGTTAGCCATGACTAACAGTGCTCATCGCATTTTAAAGCTACGATCAAGGTAGTATCACTGATTTCCTTGTTTTCTCACCATAGAAATTGTTAACAGTAGTATATTAAGCATAATTTAGGTTTAATTGCATGTTTAGAGACTTATGATCGATAGAATTAGCTTATTTAGTTGTCCTGCTTTCAATATTGTAACTAGGATACTAATGGATATTTTTCATGCTTCCATGATTTCAAATCGATAATTAGACCATAAGATAGATACATATGCTTTTCTTTTACATGATTCATAACATCTTTTTATGTTTTTCAAATGTTTATTAGCTTTCTTGCATTTTCTTGATTATATGCTAATAATGTCATGTTTTCTTATAAATTCCTCAAAAAGACTCATCAAGAGAGGTATCCTTTATTACTGATTTCTTCTTGTTGTTTCTTGAATGCAGGATTAATAGGATCATGCCATTCAACGTAGCAAATACCTCTAATCATGAAGAAGAAGGTCATCGACACCTTGGAGTAGTTTGTGTCATCATGAAGGGCACTTTGATCGCATCTACCCTTGAGAGGGATTAAACACTATTGTAATTGATGTATCAAATGGGTATCCCTAAGAGGGAAAAATTTGTAATTTGATGCCATTGAAATCAATAAAGGATTCCTTGTATTTGTTGTATTTCTTGTTGTCAATTTATGCATACCTATTTGTATATTTTTCATCAATTGCAATAGTTAGACTAGGTGTGAGCCTTTTTTGGATTGTACAGGTTCTTCAGCTATTGCTTGGTAATGAAAAAAATAAGCAGTAGCATTATCATATATAGAGGCATAATATAGGGTAGTAGTTTTGGCCAGTCAGGAAGCTCTCTGGCTTCGTCAGATACTAAGGGAATTTGGTTTTTTCCATAACCAATCCATTACCCTTTGGTGTGAAAATCAGAGCATAATTCATATTTGTTGAGCATCAGTGCACCAAGCACATTGATATTCACATGCACTTCATTTGGTAGCATATTTAGTAAGGGGATCTAAACTTGGTGTACATACCCATAAAAAACCAAATTGTAGATATATTCACCAAATCCTTTCCTTCTTCGTGTTACATTCAGTTGCGAGATAAACTTGGGGTTAGGTAGTTGCATTACGACGGTGCACAGAGGTTTACACCTCTCTCTTCTTCTTATTGTTTTTTTCTTCTTAGAAGATGGTTTTTTCCCATGTGGTTTTTTCACCACCCCTCTTATATGTAAGTTCATTGTACATGAGTACCTAATCAGGCCATATTATCAAGACTCATTTTTTTTTGGTGTTCAAAAGAGGAAAATCCTCACCATCTAAGGAGAAGCCTCTATTTTTTTTCCGCTCTTCTATTAGCAAGTTCATTGTACATGAGGACCTCATCAGGCCTTATTGTCGGGACTCATCTCCTATTGTTACATTCACCCCTAGTATCACTTAAAGGGGGGTGTTAGAATAAATCTTTAGTTCTTAAGTTTTACTAGGATGGTCTAAACTTGAGTTACCACTCTTCCATGAGTTAAGTGAAGTCTTAGTTTAGACTAGTTCAGATTTGTTGAGTTGTTGTAATCCAATGGCTCACATTTATCAACTTTGCTATTTATACAAATTTTGTCCCATGGAATAATCAACCAGTTATTGATCTTTAGTAATGCTTTGCATGTCTAGTATCAAAGTTCCTACAATATCTTCAAAACTTGTTTTACTTGCAAGAAAACCCTCTCATCAATTCTAGGTTAGATAGCAACAGTTTATCTCCAAAATCTCCACAAATATTCTTCTTAATAATTATTACACCACTCAAGCAATACAATAAAATATCAAGTTACAAATACATCTTATTATCTCCAATACTCTCAAAGTAATATTCAACACATAAAAATAAAGTTCCTTTTGTTAACACCTTATAATCTCCAATCTTCTCAAAATAATATTGGTAATAATCAAGCAAAAGGTATGGGCACATATTTCTTGTGAGTGATTGTTGGATGTTGTGAATGCTAAGTTGGAGTGAAAAGGGTTGTTTGATAAGCATTGTTGAGTTTGGTTTTTATGGAATGAAAGTTGATTCTAGAAACCTTGTTTGATAAGCATTATTGGAAATATTGAGTAAACTTTCATATTCTTTAACTAAGGGTTTGTAAAAGAACATGATTATCATTGTTATGTGAATTTGTGAACTATATTGAACTAGGATTTGTGAAATAACATGAGTATCATTGTTATGTGAAGTTGTGAACTATCCTGAACTAGGGTTTGAGAAAGATCATGAGTATCATTGTTATGTGAGATTATTTGATAAACATTGTTGTAAATAAGTGAGTGAGTGTTCATATACTTGGACTAGGTTTTGTAAGCAAGGAGTGCTTTATTGAGTGAGTGATTGAGTGGAGTTTATTGAGCCTAGTCAAGTGGAAGTGTTGAAGTGATAGTTCTAATTTTGTGCAACAAATTTTTCTACATTCTAAATTGAATTGAAAAAGAGGTTGAGTGTTTGTGAGTGTGAAGCATATTGAGTCTCTAATAATTCTCTATATGTTTCTATGAGATTGAAAGTGATTGAGCATTTTTGTGAGTGTGAAGCATATTGAGTCTCTAAAAATTCTCTATATGTTTCTATGAGATTGAAAGTGATTGAGCATTGTTGTGAGTGTGAATCATATTGAGTCTCTAACAATTCTCTATATGTTTCTATGATATTGGAAAAGTTCTAGTGAGGACTTGTTGAGAAGATTTGAGGTAAGTCTTGGTGAAGACTTGTTGAGCAGATTGGACAAGTTCTAGAGAGGACTTGTGGATAAATTAGTGTGAGCTTTTGTGGAAGCTAACAATGCAGAGTTGAGATAATTATTTGAGAAGAATTGAGAGGAGAGTTGATTAATTGATTTGTTCAAACCTTGAGTTAATGTTTGGGGTAAATCTAGTAGAGTTGATTTGTGATTGAGTCAAGATTTGTGTTAAGGCTTGAGGACAGAGATTGAGAAGATTTGTGCTAGACTGAAGGACTATGTTTAGTGTGGATCAGAGGATATTAATAGTTGCAATCATAGCTTATTAGGCCTTACCAAGTATTAACATGCTAAATCTTAAATTGTTCAAAGTCATTCATAGTGGTCAAGTGACTCGTCACTTCATTTAATTGTCCTACCCTTATTAACTTATCACTTGAGGGGGTAATCATAATATCAAATGTCATAATCAAATTCAATAGAAGATCCTTTGATCGTAGATCTCTTGATCTTGTCAAAATTGCGTTCATCTTACAAATCATTGCCAAAGACAATCATAATCTTACCCTTTGCTAGGGAAAAAAGAAAATATGACATTTTAGTTTGTAGCTCTCTTCCTTTCAGTTATATAGGCTCAAACTCCTATTGTAGCACCAAATCTACTCGAATATCTAATGACGAGTGCAAACTCCTACAAATTTAATCCTTCCATCCAGTTGGAAGCAATGATTCTAGGATGCACATCCTTTTGCTAGACACTAAGCATCTAATTTTGATCAGACTAATGATCATCATGCAACCTACGACATCATTTTAGGAGGTCTATTTTTGCTCAGTGATGTTTGATCTCACAATGTGTCTCAAAAGGGGCATCTATAGACACCTAAAATGCGTCATGTCAAGGCGACCGCTCATATGGGATATGCTAGAAGACATATGGAAGACCTTGGAAAAATAACAAGGTATAGTAGTGGTTTTAACCACTCATTTGGGCACCTTTGCCTAGTAATTTCTAGCTATTGTTGACACCCACGGTTAGAATAGATGATCGTGCTTGTCATGCGCGATTAGGCCTCAAAACTAGTTGGCCTTTGACCAAGTCAAATTTGGTTCCAAACAACCAATTGGTTGCATATTTGAGTTATTTGAGCAAGGAAGGTTCTGGATATTTCCATCCAAAAAACTCTAACTGCCCAATCTTGATATTGGCTTCCTCATGAAGCTAGGACATAGCCCTCCTATGTGCTATAAAATCCCCCTTCGAATTGGGGAAAATTCTAGAGAAAATTCTTATGTGAGTGCGGTGAAGCCCTGTCGAGATAGACACT
Organism: Wollemia nobilis; assembly: GCA_028583015.1. Lineage (NCBI taxonomy): Eukaryota > Viridiplantae > Streptophyta > Pinopsida > Araucariales > Araucariaceae > Wollemia > Wollemia nobilis. Next base: position 10,780,924 of record JAQPPZ010001772.1, on the reverse strand, counting down.
CACTTGTGTTCCTTGAGAGAATGTTTTGTTATTGCAATTGAGATACTAAGATGACAATTCAAGCCATGAAGGCCCTAGGAGGCTAGGAGAGCCAAGAAATGTAATTACGCCCATTTCATGTGCACTTGGAGTGATTCAACTACCAAATATGTCAGACAGATAGGCGACCCTTGACCATCAATTTGGTAAGAGAATTAAAAGATCCAACCCTTGGATTTGAGGACAAACACATTTCAAGCCTCACCGTGGCTGTTAGCCATGACTAACAGTGCTCATCGCATTTTAAAGCTACGATCAAGGTAGTATCACTGATTTCCTTGTTTTCTCACCATAGAAATTGTTAACAGTAGTATATTAAGCATAATTTAGGTTTAATTGCATGTTTAGAGACTTATGATCGATAGAATTAGCTTATTTAGTTGTCTTGCTTTCAATATTGTAACTAGGATACTAATGGATATTTTTCATGCTTCCATGATTTCAAATCGATAATTAGACCATAAGATAGATACATATGCTTTTCTTTTACATGATTCATAACATCTTTTTATGTTTTTCAAAGGTTTATTAGCTTTCTTGCATTTTCTTGATTATATGCTAATAATGTCATGTTTTCTTATAAATTCCTCAAAAAGACTCATCAAGAGAGGTATCCTTTATTACTGATTGCTTCTTGTTGTTTCTTGAATGCAGGATTAATAGGATCATGCCATTCAACGTAGCAAATACCTCTAATCATGAAGAAGAAGGTCATCGACACCTTGGAGTAGTTTGTGTCATCATGAAGGGCACTTTGATCGCATCTACCCTTGAGAGGGATTAAACACTATTGTAATTGATGTATCAAATGGGTATCCCTAAGAGGGAAAAATTTGTAATTTGATGCCATTGAAATCAATAAAGGATTCCTTGTATTTGTTGTATTTCTTGTTGTCAATTTATGCATACCTATTTGTATATTTTTCATCAATTGCAATAGTTAGACTAGGTGTGAGCCTTTTTTGGATTGTACAGGTTCTTCAGCTATTGCTTGGTAATGAAAAAAATAAGCAGTAGCATTATCATATATAGAGGCATAATATAGGGTAGTAGTTTTGGCCAGTCAGGAAGCTCTCTGGCTTCGTCAGATACTAAGGGAATTTGGTTTTTTCCATAACCAATCCATTACCCTTTGGTGTGAAAATCAGAGCATAATTCATATTAGTTGAGCATCAGTGCACCAAGCACATTGATATTCACATGCACTTCATTTGGTAGCATATTTAGTAAGGGGATCTAAACTTGGTGTACATACCCATAAAAAACCAAATTGTAGATATATTCACCAAATCCTTTCCTTCTTCGTGTTACATTCAGTTGCGAGATAAACTTGGGGTTAGGTAGTTGCATTACGACGGTGCACAGAGGTTTACACCTCTCTCTTCTTCTTATTGTTTTTTTCTTCTTAGAAGATGGTTTTTTCCCATGTGGTTTTTTCACCACCCCTCTTATATGTAAGTTCATTGTACATGAGTACCTAATCAGGCCATATTATCAAGACTCATTTTTTTTTGGTGTTCAAAAGAGGAAAATCCTCACCATCTAAGGAGAAGCCTCTATTTTTTTTCCGCTCTTCTATTAGCAAGTTCATTGTACATGAGGACCTCATCAGGCCTTATTGTTGGGACTCATATCCTATTGTTACATTCACCCCTAGTATCACTTAAGGGGGGGTGTTAGAATAAATCTTTAGTTCTTAAGTTTTACTAGGATGGTCTAAACTTGAGTTACCACTCTTCCATGAGTTAAGTGAAGTCTTAGTTTAGACTAGTTCAGATTTGTTGAGTTGTTGTAATCCAATGGCTCACATTTATCAACTTTGCTATTTATACAAAGTTTGTCCCATGGAATAATCAACCAGTTATTGATCTTTAGTAATGCTTTGCATGTCTAGTATCAAAGTTCCTACAATATCTTCAAAACTTGTTTTACTTGCAAGAAAACCCTCTCATCAATTCTAGGTTAGATAGCAACAGTTTATCTCCAAAATCTCCACAAATATTCTTCTTAATAATTATTACACCACTCAAGCAATACAATAAAATATCAAGTTACAAATACATCTTATTATCTCCAATACTCTCAAAGTAATATTCAACACATAAAAATAAAGTTCCTTTTGTTAACACCTTATAATCTCCAATCTTCTCAAAATAATATTGGTAATAATCAAGCAAAAGGTATGGGCACATATTTCTTGTGAGTGATTGTTGGATGTTGTGAATGCTAAGTTGGAGTGAAAAGGGTTGTTTGATAAGCACTGTTGAGTTTGGTTTTTATGGAATGAAAGTTGATTCTAGAAACCTTGTTTGATAAGCATTATTGGAAATATTGAGTAAACTTTCATATTCTTTAACTAAGGGTTTGTAAAAGAACATGATTATCATTGTTATGTGAATTTGTGAACTATATTGAACTAGGATTTGTGAAATAACATGAGTATCATTGTTATGTGAAGTTGTGAACTATCCCGAACTAGGGTTTGAGAAAGATCATGAGTATCATTGTTATGTGAGATTATTTGATAAACATTGTTGTAAATAAGTGAGTGAGTGTTCATATACTTGGACTAGGTTTTGTAAGCAAGGAGTGCTTTATTGAGTGAGTGATTGAGTGGAGTTTATTGAGCCTAGTCAAGTGGAAGTGTTGAAGTGATAGTTCTAATTTTGTGCAACAAATTTTTCTACATTCTAAATTGAATTGAAAAAGAGGTTGAGTGTTTGTGAGTGTGAAGCATATTGAGTCTCTAATAATTCTCTATATGTTTCTATGAGATTGAAAGTGATTGAGCATTGTTGTGAGTGTGAAGCATATTGAGTCTCTAAAAATTCTCTATATGTTTCTATGAGATTGAAAGTGATTGAGCATTGTTGTGAGTGTGAATCATATTGAGTCTCTAACAATTCTCTATATGTTTCTATGATATTGGAAAAGTTCTAGTGAGGACTTGTTGAGAAGATTTGAGGTAAGTCTTGGTGAAGACTTGTTGAGCGGATTGGACAAGTTCTAGAGAGGACTTGTGGATAAATTAGTGTGAGCTTTTGTGGAAGCTAACAATGCAGAGTTGAGATAATTATTTGAGAAGAATTGAGAGGAGAGTTGATTAATTGATTTGTTCAAACCTTGAGTTAATGTTTGGGGTAAATCTAGTAGAGTTGATTTGTGATTGAGTCAAGATTTGTGTTAAGGCTTGAGGACGAGAGATTGAGAAGATTTGTGCTAGACTGAAGGACTATGTTTAGTGTGGATCAGAGGATATTAATAGTTGCAATCATAGCTTATTAGGCCTTACCAAGTATTAACATGCTAAATCTTAAATTGTTCAAAGTCATTCATAGTGGTCAAGTGACTCGTCACTTCATTTAATTGTCCTACCCTTATTAACTTATCACTTGAGGGGGTAATCATAATATCAAATGTCATAATCAAATTCAATAGAAGATCCTTTGATCGTAGATCTCTTGATCTTGTCAAAATTGCGTTCATCTTACAAATCATTGCCAAAGACAATCATAATCTTACCCTTTGCTAGGGAAAAAAGAAAATATGACATTTTAGTTTGTAGCTCTCTTCCTTTCAGTTATATAGGCTCAAACTCCTATTGTAGCACCAAATCTACTCGAATATCTAATGACGAGTGCAAACTCCTACAAATTTAATCCTTCCATCCAGTTGGAAGCAATGATTCTAGGATGCACATCCTTTTGCTAGACACTAAGCATCTAATTTTGATCAGACTAATGATCATCATGCAACCTACGACATCATTTTAGGAGGTCTATTTTTGCTCAGTGATGTTCGATCTCACAATGTGTCTCAAAATGGGCATCTATAGACACCTAAAATGCGTCATGTCAAGGCGACCGCTCATATGGGATATGCTAGAAGACATATGGAAGACCTTGGAAAAATAACAAGGTATAGTAGTGGTTTTAACCACTCATTTGGGCACCTTTGCCTAGTAATTTCTAGCTATTGTTGACACCCACGGTTAGAATAGATGATCGTGCTTGTCATGCGCAATTAGGCCTCAAAACTAGTTGGCCTTTGACCAAGTCAAATTTGGTTCCAAACAACCAATTGGTTGCATATTTGAGTTATTTGAGCAAGGAAGGTTCTGGATATTTCCATCCAAAAAACTCTAACTGCCCAATCTTGATATTGGCTTCCTCATGAAGCTAGGACATAGCCCTCCTAGGTGCTATAAAATCCCCCCTTCGAATTGGGGAAAATTCTAGAGAAAATTCTTATGTGAGTGCGGTGAAGCCCTGTCGAGATAGACACTCACTTGTGTTCCTTGAGAGAAAGTTTTGTTATTGCAATTGAGATACTAAGATGACAATTCAAGCCATGAAGGCCCTAGGAGGCTAGGAGAGCCAAGAAATGTAATTACACCCATTTCACGTGCACTTGGAGTGATTCAACTACCAAATATGTCAGAGGATACAGATAGGCGACCCTTGACCATCAATTTGGTAAGAGAATTAAGAGATCTAGCCCTTGGATTTGAGGACAAACACATTTCAAGCCTCACCGTGGTCGTTAGCCATGACTAACGAGTGCTCATCGCATTTTAAAGCTACGATCAAGGTAGTATCACTGATTTCCTTGTTTTCTCACCATAGAAATTGTTAACAGTAGTATATTAAGCATAATTTAGGTTTAATTGCATGTTTAGAGACTTATGATCGATAGAATTAGCTTGTTTAGTTGTCTCGCTTTCAATATTGTAACTAGGATACTAATGGATATTTTTCATGCTTCCATGATTTCAAATTGATAATTAGACCATTAGATAGATACATATGCTTTTCTTTTACATGATTCATAACATCTTTTTATGTTTTTCAAAGGTTTATTAGCTTTCTTGCATTTTCTTGATTATATGCTAATAATGTCATGTTTTCTTATAAATTCCTCAAAAAGACTCATCAAGAGAGGTATCCTTTATTACTGATTGCTTCTTGTTGTTTCTTGAATGCAGGATTAATAGGATCATGCCATTCAACGTAGCAAATACCTCTAATCATGAAGAAGAAGGTCATCGACACCTTGGAGTAGTTTGTGTCATCATGAAGGGCACTTTGATCGCATCTACCCTTGAGAGGGATTAAACACTATTGTAATTGATGTATCAAATGGGTATCCCTAAGAGGGAAAAATTTGTAATTTGATGCCATTGAAATCAATAAAGGATTCCTTGTATTTGTTGTATTTCTTGTTGTCAATTTATGCATACCTATTTGTATATTTTTCATCAATTGCAATAGTTAGACTAGGTGTGAGCCTTTTTTGGATTGTACAGGTTCTTCAGCTATTGCTTGGTAATGAAAAAAATAAGCAGTAGCATTATCATATATAGAGGCATAATATAGGGTAGTAGTTTTGGCCAGTCAGGAAGCTCTCTGGCTTCGTCAGATACTAAGGGAATTTGGTTTTTTCCATAACCAATCCATTACCCTTTGGTGTGAAAATCAGAGCATAATTCATATTAGTTGAGCATCGGTGCACCAAGCACATTGATATTCACATGCACTTCATTTGGTAGCATATTTAGTAAGGGGATCTAAACTTGGTGTACATACCCATAAAAAACCAAATTGTAGATATATTCACCAAATCCTTTCCTTCTTCGTGTTACATTCAGTTGCGAGATAAACTTGGGGTTAGGTAGTTGCATTACGACGGTGCACAGAGGTTTACACCTCTCTCTTCTTCTTATTGTTTTTTTCTTCTTAGAAGATGGTTTTTTCCCATGTGGTTTTTTCACCATCTCTCTTATATGTAAGTTCATTGTACATGAGTACCTAATAAGGCCATATTATCGAGACTCATTTTTTTTGGTGTTCAAAAGAGGAAAATCCTCACCATCTAAGGAGAAGCCTCTATTTTTTTTCCGCTCTTCTATTAGCAAGTTCATTGTACATGAGGACCTCATCAGGCCTTATTGTCGGGACTCATCTCCTATTGTTACATTCACCCCTAGTATCACTTAAAGGGGGGTGTTAGAATAAATCTTTAGTTCTTAAGTTTTACTAGGATGGTCTAAACTTGAGTTACCACTCTTCCATGAGTTAAGTGAAGTCTTAGTTTAGACTAGTTCAGATTTGTTGAGTTGTTGTAATCCAATGGCTCACATTTATCAACTTTGCTATTTATACAAAGTTTGTCCCATGGAATAATCAACCAGTTATTGATCTTTAGTAATGCTTTGCATGTCTAGTATCAAAGTTCCTACAATATCTTCAAAACTTGTTTTACTTGCAAGAAAACCCTCTCATCAATTCTAGGTTAGATAGCAACAGTTTATCTCCAAAATCTCCACAAATATTCTTCTTAATAATTATTACACCACTCAAGCAATACAATAAAATATCAAGTTACAAATACATCTTATTATCTCCAATACTCTCAAAGTAATATTCAACACATAAAAATAAAGTTCCTTTTGTTAACACCTTATAATCTCCAATCTTCTCAAAATAATATTGGTAATAATCAAGCAAAAGGTATGGGCACATATTTCTTGTGAGTGATTGTTGGATGTTGTGAATGCTAAGTTGGAGTGAAAAGGGTTGTTTGATAAGCACTGTTGAGTTTGGTTTTTATGGAATGAAAGTTGATTCTAGAAACCTTGTTTGATAAGCATTATTGGAAATATTGAGTAAACTTTCATATTCTTTAACTAAGGGTTTGTAAAAGAACATGATTATCATTGTTATGTGAATTTGTGAACTATATTGAACTAGGATTTGTGAAATAACATGAGTATCATTGTTATGTGAAGTTGTGAACTATCCTGAACTAGGGTTTGAGAAAGATCATGAGTATCATTGTTATGTGAGATTATTTGATAAACATTGTTGTAAATAAGTGAGTGAGTGTTCATATACTTGGACTAGGTTTTGTAAGCAAGGAGTGCTTTATTGAGTGAGTGATTGAGTGGAGTTTATTGAGCCTAGTCAAGTGGAAGTGTTGAAGTGATAGTTCTAATTTTGTGCAACAAATTTTTCTACATTCTAAATTGAATTGAAAAAGAGGTTGAGTGTTTGTGAGTGTGAAGCATATTGAGTCTCTAACAATTCTCTATATGTTTCTATGAGATTGAAAGTGATTGAGCATTGTTGTGAGTGTGAAGCATATTGAGTCTCTAAAAATTCTCTATATGTTTCTATGAGATTGAAAGTGATTGAGCATTGTTATGAGTGTGAATCATATTGAGTCTCTAACAATTCTCTATATGTTTCTATGATATTGGAAAAGTTCTAGTGAGGACTTGTTGAGAAGATTTGAGGTAAGTCTTGGTGAAGACTTGTTGAGCAGATTGGACAAGTTCTAGAGAGGACTTGTGGATAAATTAGTGTGAGCTTTTGTGGAAGCTAACAATGCAGAGTTGAGATAATTATTTGAGAAGAATTGAGAGGAGAGTTGATTAATTGATTTGTTCAAACCTTGAGTTAATGTTTGGGGTAAATCTAGTAGAGTTGATTTGTGATTGAGTCAAGATTTGTGTTAAGGCTTGAGGACAGAGATTGAGAAGATTTGTGCTAGACTGAAGGACTATGTTTAGTGTGGATCAGAGGATATTAATAGTTGCAATCATAGCTTATTAGGCCTTACCAAGTATTAACATGCTAAATCTTAAATTGTTCAAAGTCATTCATAGTGGTCAAGTGACTCGTCACTTCATTTAATTGTCCTACCCTTATTAACTTATCACTTGAGGGGGTAATCATAATATCAAATGTCATAATCAAATTCAATAGAAGATCCTTTGATCGTAGATCTCTTGATCTTGTCAAAATTGCGTTCATCTTACAAATCATTGCCAAAGACAATCATAATCTTACCCTTTGCTAGGGAAAAAAGAAAATATGACATTTTAGTTTGTAGCTCTCTTCCTTTCAGTTATATAGGCTCAAACTCCTATTGTAGCACCAAATCTACTCGAATATCTAATGACGAGTGCAAACTCCTACAAATTTAATCCTTCCATCCAGTTGGAAGCAATGATTCTAGGATGCACATCCTTTTGCTAGACACTAAGCATCTAATTTTGATCAGACTAATGATCATCATGCAACCTACGACATCATTTTAGGAGGTCTATTTTTGCTCAGTGATGTTCTATCTCACAATGTGTCTCAAAAGGGGCATCTATAGACACCTAAAATGCGTCATGTCAAGGCGACCGCTCATATGGGATATGCTAGAAGACATATGGAAGACCTTGGAAAAATAACAAGGTATAGTAGTGGTTTTAACCACTCATTTGGGCACCTTTGCCTAGTAATTTCTAGCTATTGTTGACACCCACGGTTAGAATAGATGATCGTGCTTGTCATGCGCGATTAGGCCTCAAAACTAGTTGGCCTTTGACCAAGTCAAATTTGGTTCCAAACAACCAATTGGTTGCATATTTGAGTTATTTGAGCAAGGAAGGTTCTGGATATTTCCATCCAAAAAACTCTAACTGCCCAATCTTGATATTGGCTTCCTCATGAAGCTAGGACATAGCCCTCCTATGTGCTATAAAATCCCCCTTCGAATTGGGGAAAATTCTAGAGAAAATTCTTATGTGAGTGCGGTGAAGCCCTGTCGAGATAGACACTCACTTGTGTTCCTTGAGAGAATGTTTTGTTATTGCAATTGAGATACTAAGATGACAATTCAAGCCATGAAGGCCCTAGGAGGCTAGGAGAGCCAAGAAATGTAATTACGCCCATTTCACGTGCACTTGGAGTGATTCAACTACCAAATATGTCAGACAGATAGGCGACCCTTGACCATCAATTTGGTAAGAGAATTAAAAGATCCAACCCTTGGATTTGAGGACAAACACATTTCAAGCCTCACCGTGGCTGTTAGCCATGACTAACAGTGCTCATCGCATTTTAAAGCTACGATCAAGGTAGTATCACTGATTTCCTTGTTTTCTCACCATAGAAATTGTTAACAGTAGTATATTAAGCATAATTTAGGTTTAATTGCATGTTTAGAGACTTATGATCGATAGAATTAGCTTATTTAGTTGTCTCGCTTTCAATATTGTAACTAGGATACTAATGGATATTTTTCATGCTTCCATGATTTCAAATTGATAATTAGACCATTAGATAGATACATATGCTTTTCTTTTACATGATTCATAACATCTTTTCATGTTTTTCAAAGGTTTATTAGCTTTCTTGCATTTTCTTGATTATATGCTAATAATGTCATGTTTTCTTATAAATTCCTCAAAAAGACTCATCAAGAGAGGTATCCTTTATTACTGATTGCTTCTTGTTGTTTCTTGAATGCAGGATTAATAGGATCATGCCATTCAACGTAGCAAATACCTCTAATCATGAAGAAGAAGGTCATCGACACCTTGGAGTAGTTTGTGTCATCATGAAGGGCACTTTGATCGCATCTACCCTTGAGAGGGATTAAACACTATTGTAATTGATGTATCAAATGGGTATCCCTAAGAGGGAAAAATTTGTAATTTGATGCCATTGAAATCAATAAAGGATTCCTTGTATTTGTTGTATTTCTTGTTGTCAATTTATGCATACCTATTTGTATATTTTTCATCAATTGCAATAGTTAGACTAGGTGTGAGCATTTTTTGGATTGTACAGGTTCTTCAGCTATTGCTTGGTAATGAAAAAAATAAGCAGTAGCATTATCATATATAGAGGCATAATATAGGGTAGTAGTTTTGGCCAGTCAGGAAGCTCTCTGGCTTCGTCAGATACTAAGGGAATTTGGTTTTTTCCATAACCAATCCATTACCCTTTGGTGTGAAAATCAGAGCATAATTCATATTAGTTGAGCATCGATGCACCAAGCACATTGATATTCACATGCACTTCATTTGGTAGCATATTTAGTAAGGGGATCTAAACTTGGTGTACATACCCATAAAAAACCAAATTGTAGATATATTCACCAAATCCTTTCCTTCTTCGTGTTACATTCAGTTGCGAGATAAACTTGGGGTTAGGTAGTTGCATTACGACGGTGCACAGAGGTTTACACCTCTCTCTTCTTCTTATTGTTTTTTTCTTCTTAGAAGATGGTTTTTTCCCATGTGGTTTTTTCACCATCCCTCTTATATGTAAGTTCATTGTACATGAGTACCTAATCAGGCCATATTATCAAGACTCATTTTTTTTTGGTGTTCAAAAGAGGAAAATCCTCACCATCTAAGGAGAAGCCTCTATTTTTTTTCCGCTCTTCTATTAGCAAGTTCATTGTACATGAGGACCTCATCAGGCCTTATTGTCGGGACTCATCTCCTATTGTTACATTCACCCCTAGTATCACTTAAGAGGGGGTGTTAGAATAAATCTTTAGTTCTTAAGTTTTACTAGGATGGTCTAAACTTGAGTTACCACTCTTCCATGAGTTAAGTGAAGTCTTAGTTTAGACTAGTTCAGATTTGTTGAGTTGTTGTAATCCAATGGCTCACATTTATCAACTTTGCTATTTATACAAAGTTTGTCCCATGGAATAATCAACCAGTTATTGATCTTTAGTAATGCTTTGCATGTCTAGTATCAAAGTTCCTACAATATCTTCAAAACTTGTTTTACTTGCAAGAAAACCCTCTCATCAATTCTAGGTTAGATAGCAACAGTTTATCTCCAAAATCTCCACAAATATTCTTCTTAATAATTATTACACCACTCAAGCAATACAATAAAATATCAAGTTACAAATACATCTTATTATCTCCAATACTCTCAAAGTAATATTCAACACATAAAAATAAAGTTCCTTTGTTAACACCTTATAATCTCCAATCTTCTCAAAATAATATTCAATACATAAAAATGAAGTTCCCTTGTTAACACCTTATAATCTCCAATCTTCTCAAAATAATATTCAATACATAAAAATGAAGTTCCCTTGTTAACACCTTATAATCTCCAATCTTTTATTTTCTAAGCATTAAAAATAAAATATTATTTCAACAATCCTTATGACTCCCTAATATTTTAACACATGTCCTTTAATAATCATGTGGTGGCCTCAAACCAACCTCCACATTTCAAAATAATTTGGTAAAATTAAATTAAAATTGCATACCTTATAATTTTAAACGCACATCACTAAAAGTATTGCACATAGCTTCGATGACCAACGCTCAACAACCAAAAAAATCAAACCCACGACCTATGTCACCGCAACACCTTAGCCCAAGGATAAGTTGCCACCTGGGCTACATGGCTAGATGTGAACCAAAGGTCCACGCTCTCCTACTAATGTTGTCACATGAATTTTGGTGAAAACCAAAACTTTCTCTCCTCCTTTGCCAAAATGAATCACGTGAGATTCAAAACCACAACCTACTTCTTACAAGTGCCTTAGCCATGTCTTCGACCACCATCTACACTACCTAGTGCCTTGGGATGTTTTTTCCTCATGCCACTCGAAATTAAACACAATTGCCTCCTTTTCTTAAACAACACTCGAGCTTCTTCTTCCCTCTCAAAAATGCAGCGCTCGATTTACTATTACTTGGGAATTCAAAATATTGCTTGGAGATGTTTGGAAATGAAAATCATTTCCTATTAATACTTTATCCTTTGCATTAAAACACGTCAGCCCTTTCGAATTTTAAATTCGATTTAAAGACTTTAAACTTTGCACCATTAATTATTTAAATTAAAATTTTAACCTTTAGGTTAAAATATTTTAATTTAAATAAATAAAATTAAAACCTCTATCAACATTTATAATCTACTCAATGGGTCTTGTCGGGGATAAATATTTTTTAATGATTCCTTAGACCTTGTTATTTCTCACATATTTCTTTTACCTCGAATATTATAATATTTAATATTATAATATTATTATTCCTTTCTTAAACTTGCTTCCCTCTGCTTGGGTCTTCTACCTTTTAGGTCTCTTTAGGCATATAATATTTAAAATAAATATTATACCCTTTTGCTTTTAACAACTTCCTAACCTTGTGGCATCAATGACGACAAAACTAGACATCAAACCTCTTGAAATCAATGACAACAAAACTTGCTTAAATTTCCAACATCAATCATCAAGGATATCAAATAATTCTCATGCAAAGAGGTCAATGAAGATAAAATTTCTGATCAACTCATCTCCTTGACGATGCTCACTCTGGACATAGTCAAATTATTTTAGAGCAAACAACCATTCATAAAAGAAGATAAAAGCAAGGGAATTAGAGCGTTGGATAGGATTTGCATGATCAGTGAAATCAATAAAGAAATTTGGATTCTTATAGCTGATTCCATTGGTGCAATTCAATATGAGAAGGAGGCAATTAAGAAAATTCAAAATGCATCTAAGTCAGCAAGCAGTATGGGGCCCACAATGATAGAAAAAGGAAAGGAGAAGGTGATTGACAACTAGGCTAGGCTTTGACCAATTTTTATGACATATTTTTGAGGAAGTTAAAATAACAAACTGTATAGTATCCAACTGATGAAAAGGTAGGAGATGGCACCACGTGGATGATCCAAATTAAAGTAGTTCAGGCAGTTACAGAGCCTCCACAACTATAAGAAGGATGTTAGCAGCCAAAATAATGATTCAGCTTTGAAATAGCATATTTTTGCTAAGAGGTATACTCGAGTGCTCATTATTTGCTATTGTATTCCCTTTGTTTCGTTTCTTCTTTTCCATACCCTCATTATTCCCATTGTTATGAATGTTTTGATAGGAAAGTACCCAAGAAGCTAAGATTATTTCTAGACTATTGAGCCAGAGGTTTAGAGACTCAACTGTTACGATATTCGAACAGGAGAGTGAAAGGTCCTTGTTACAACATTTGAATGAGGATATTTATTATATTAATCATTATGAGTTAAATAGCAATTCCAAGTCAAATTTTCATGTAATCTCATTCAATATTAATACAATTATGGGCTTCTTTCCTCTTATTTTTTGTGTTTAGTTTTGTGTGTCTTCATTATGGGTTACATTATTTGAATGCATAGTGAACACTTCTTTCATTGGTCAACTATTATATTTATTACGATATTTGAATGAATGTAATTGCATCGATTATCTCTTCTCTCTTTATTTCTATTTTCATTGAATTGTTATTAAATCTTGCTACAATAGCCCAAAGGATTAAAGCATTGGTCATACATAAGGCATATTAGAACTATTATTGTTTTAAGCTCGGTCACATTTTATAATTGTTAAATCATCACCATAAATATGGAAGAGCATGAACTTAAAGAAACTTAATCTCACCTCAAGGGTATCCTTACTATACTTGGTTTGTCTAGAAACTATTAAAAGAACTCTATTCTCAAGTTAAAGAGGCAAGTAGACCAGAGCCTATAGTTTCTCATTGGTAGTAGGTTTTCTTGTAGCGTGACAACTTATCTTAAGGATGTAGGAAAAATCCCCAACAACCCCTTAAATCCAAGATCTGTTTATCTCTCCTATCTATTCTAACAAGGAACCAATAGGAGAAAATGAAGAATCAACCCTTGAGGTGAATCAATAAAAATAAGATAAAATTTAAATTTGATTTTATTAAAAATTTAGTAGGGTTATTATTTAGTTTGAAAATAGAAAATTAGATTGAGAAAATTAGTTTTGTTGTTATTCTTGATTTTTCCATTACAATAATCATAGGGAAAACTAAGATGAAAAACATTCTATCATAATCCTTCCTAGTTTTCATGGGATTGTAATAGAATATTTGAATAAATTCCTATTTATATTTGATGTCTTGTATCATAATTATTAATATCAAATGATTTGGAATTCACAATATTTATAAAAAATGAACATAAACAATCCATCCATTAAATGTTATATAGAAAGCACAAAAGTAGAAAATAAAGGAAAATAAACACAAATATTTGGGGGCACCTATAGGCACCATATATTATCAATGTACAATCTATATATTAAATTCACAACCATATATTTTCAATTTGATGATAAAATGAAATAACAATTTTCCATTTCAAGAGTAAGGGCACAAGAGGGAATACAACAAACAAGATCTAGCCTAAAATATAATTATATGAAAGTTTATAAAGTTTAAAAAATTAGATATATATCCTATGTATTTAATATTAACTAGGTCATTATTTCCTATTTATCAATTTTAATGAAAAAAAAACATAATCTAAGCTAAACAAACAATAAACAAAATCAAAGTTTAGAATGTTGAATATGATAGAGATTGGACTAAGAAATTTTATTTCTACCATAGTGATATCTGCTTGCATAAGCATTTTCAATGCTATCATCCATTGTTGATACTATCATCTCCCACTAGTGCTATCATCAAAACCTACAAAATAGACAAAAAAATATTGGGTTCAATGTAGAAATCCTATTTGATTTGGTGGAAGATAGTTGGATTCCTTGAGATAGAGATTACAACCATGTTCAAGTGATAAAAATGATAAAATAAAAATAAATGATAGGTTGGTAGAAATGTGACCTAGCAATAACATCATTGATGCTATCACTGCCTACACTTTTTCTTTGTATAAAACAAAGAGCAAGAGTGTCATCAAGTTGGAATATGGTGGTGCTACTACTTATGTGAATAGGATAGAGAGATTAAATGCAAGATAATTTGAGATAATAATGATAATGTAAGGTTCTAACCTAAGAGGATAGAGATAAGATTTTTTGAAACTAAGATTGAATGATTAAAATGGTAAGCCTATGCTATGTGCAAATATAAGGAACAAGATACAAATAGCTATTGTAAGTAAAGCAATATTAGAGCTATAAAATAATAGAAAAAGTGAAGACAAAAAAACAAAAGAAAAGGGTAAGGGTACAACCCAAGACCATGAGTTGTTTCCCCTTGTTGGGAGCTTGATAAAAGACCACCTATTAATTTTTTATGACCTCCTCCAAATTATTTATGGTTGAATATAATTTGGTGATGATTTCTAGACTTGATAGGATGCTTGAATGCTTGATCAAATGCTTGAAAGAGAGCTACAAGATATAGGAAGAGTTTGTAAATATGAAAGTTAAGTGCTTACAAAATTGAGCTAAATTTTGGCACAACCTTTCCATGAAAATTTCTAAAATGACTAAGATCCTATAGGTATTTTGGTAGATTTTTTGTTCATGAAAGTATATGGCCACCCCAAGGGTTGAATTGACAAGCATCCATGGCCCCTTAGGGGAGGAGATGCAAGAAAAATATATGATGTAGAAATTATTGAATGAGGTAAGGATTTGAAAGGGATCAAAAGGATATCAAGAGGAATATCATGAGAATGGAAGATCTTGATCTTGGATTTATATTATAGGGGTGATAAATTAGAACATGTGATTGGAATTAATAATTAAGGGAGGCTTGAAAGAGACAAGTATTAACACCTTTAAGATTTAGCACATAACATGTTAGAAGCACCATAAGATAATAACCCTAGGCACTAGCATGAGATGACCATTCAAAATAAAAAATGGGTGAGAAAATATCATAGTTCAAAGTTTTGCAAAATCATCAATAGGGTCATAGTAGCATTGACAACACTATTGATAATTGTTGAAGAATATTATATTATTTGGTACATGCTAATATACCCTCATGGTACATCTTGTAAATATTAGATTAGGGTTGTGTCCTAGATTAGAGTGTGAGTAAATATTTTATGTAATGTAATAATGTGCAGGAAATGCACAAGTATCATGTAAATGAGTGTGCAAGTGTTATGTGTGTAGATGTGCACAAGTGTCTCATTTGTAACTGTGCATGTGTGTTCTTAGATTAGAAAGTGTTATGTGAAGAGTAATTTCCAAGTATGCATACAAGATAGAGTCATGTGTATGCAAATATCAATTATAGAAGCCAAGATTCATGAGACGACATAAGAAAATGAAGATTCAAGTAACCAAAGAGTCATCCTACAACAGTTATATATTATTCCACAATGGACAGTCTATATCACCAACATAGCCTACATTGTCTACATAGTCTACATAGTGTGCATAGTGTGCATAGAAATTATTTTTATTATATGAGAATTTTATTATACATTTTTAAGAGGAGTATCAAATATTACATACATTTGAGCAAATAATATTTTAAGTTGTGTTACATGCTTTGTACATGTATGATTCAAACTATTACATTCATATATTTATGCTTATTAATGAATGCTAGTTGATATATTATAAGCCTTGTTTTTACATATTAGTTGGCTCATATTATTCTGGTTACATTTTTATCTTGATATTACATTAGTTGGCTCATCTTATTCTGGTCATAGAGAAATTGACCTTGAATTAGAAGATTTCGTGTCTTGAAGGTAGACCTTGAAAGAGAAAAGGATTTAGGTATTGAAGATAGACCTTGAAAATTGGCTTGACATTGGTAGGCAGATAAATTTGTTTAGTAAATCATAAATAGAGAAGATTCAAGTCTATATAGACCTCGACGTTGGCTCAAGAGAGGCCAATATTTGAGGATTGGGATCCTTAAGATCTATAGTGTAGACTTTTGGCCCTTATTAGTGAAAATAGAAGAGGTCAATATTTGAGGATTGAGATCCTTAAGATCTATAGTGTAGACTTGTGGCCCTTATTAGGGAAAAGAGAAGAGGAAATATATAATATAAACAAGATCCTTATTATAGGAAAGAGAAAGGAGGCTTGAATATAAGAGATGTAGATTCTAAAAAACAAAGAAAGAGGCTAGAAGCCAATATTAAAGAGACCTGTTGAGTGGTATTTTCACCCAGTTGTGAAAGTACACTCTCCTTTAGGATTTGGGTTCCAAATCCCCTCTTGCAAAGAAGTTAAACAAACAACTTCTCCAAGGTCTCCATTGTATTAGCATTTGCATATGTGTATTAGTAATCTCAAATAAAGATATTCAATTTAAATGCTTGGAACACCTTAGTGATTGCAAGTAACTGTAAACAAGGGGCAATGTTGGTTTATTTCACCATGAAACTTTAGTGATTGTTCATTGTTTTTTTTGGATTTTGAAATTTTTTAAATGTTTATTTTAATGCCTAAAATTTAAAATAAGTTAAAATTTCTGGAAAAAATAAAATGCAGAAAATGAAAATGAAATGCAAAAAACTGAAAATAAAATGCACTCAGTATGATGCTATCCTATTTCGACAAAACCGAAGATGTGAGGTCTCCATGCATGCAACCTAACCTATTGGACTTGCAAAACAAGCACAATCCCCATAGACTAAGTGTTGGTTCCTAGGGTACGAAATAAAATTCAGATTTCAAATATTCGCCTAATGTAACCCAAAAAAAATGGCATTAACATTATCTATAAATTCGAAATCTGAAAAAATGAAAGAATAAACATTAAATCCATAGCATGCAAAGAAAATCTCCTTCTTTCTTGCCCACAAGATGCAAATTTCTGAAAACTTCTGCATTAAAAATATGTCATTTTACAATAGCAGAATTTCTGGTTTTCCCAAACCAATCTGTGGAAGAAAAACAACTCAAACAGGTCCAGAATGGCCTTCTCGCCTTCAACTCTGCAACTCTGCTTGCAGCGGTTTCCACCCCTTCTGGCCTCTTTGAATGGCGTATTTAAACTTCTAAAAAAATTGCTTCTCCTTCCATGACGGTTCGTTTCATTTTTCGATGGCTGTTCGTTTCACCTTCCCTGACTGTTCGTTTCACCTTCCCTTGTATGCGTGTGCTTTGGTTTCCATTTTGTGGCCCTTCACCACGAAAATGTAACATGTCACGATATCGCGACACTTTTCTCTCCCTTTGCTTTGAATCAAAGCAACATGTCGCGATATCGCGACACTTTTCTCTTTTGACCGATGACATGCAACATGTCGCGATATCGCGACACTTTTTCTCTTTGACGTGACCATGCAACATGTCGCGATATCGTGACACTTTTTCTCTTTTGGCCGCGACAGTGCAACATGTCGCGATATCGTGACACTTTTCTCTTTTGGCCATGAAATGCAACATGTCGCGATATCACGACACTTTTTCTTTTGCGTAAATGCAACATGTCGCGATATCGCGACACTTTTTCTTTTGGCCGTGAAAATGCAACATGTCGCGATATCGCGACACTTTTCTTTTGGCCGGAAAATGCAACATGTCGCGATATCGCGACACTTTTAAAGCAACATGTCGATATCGTGACACTTTTCTCTGGTCGAAAATGCAACATGTCGCGATATCGCGACACTTTTCTTCTTTCGGTCGCAAGAATGCAACATGTCGCGATATCATGACACTTTTCTCTTTGGCAGCAACATGTCGCGATATCGTGACACTTTTCTTTTTGGCCAGAAGAACATGTCGCGATATCGCGACACTTTTCTCCGTCATGAAAGTGCAACATGTCGCGATATCGCGACACTTTTCTCTTTGGCCGTGAAGCAACATGTCGCGATATCGTGACACTTTTTCTCCTTGTGGTGTTTTGCTTTTTTCTTTGATCTTTAGCCTATGGGCCACTTCGGTCTTCTTGGAACACATGCAAAAAAGGTGGGTCCCCAATTTTGGGGTACGTTGTGGAGCAACCACAACAAATGGCGACTCTGTTGGGAAATGCTCCTGAGCATTTCGGTGAGAACTCAACTTGAAAACACACAGACTCAAATACAAGCGTCAGAAAATATCCCAAGAATGAAACTAGACGAGAAATACATGAAGCATTAGAATTATTAAGCATCAGCTCGGTGTGTGCAATGTGCTTCATTCCCTATCATTTGAAATTCGTTCAACTTTCCATTGTCAGTTTCACTTATGATTCGTATGCAAGGCTATGAATGATTTGTGCAGGATTTGATGTATGACAACTATGTTAGAGATATAACAACCTGCTTTGCAAAGGCTCAAACCTTCTAGTATCATGAACAAACATATTAAAACTGTCAAACCCTCTTAGGACCAAATATATGTATATTGAATTAATTTACTAGATCCCAAAGTTGGTTATGTGTCACTACCATCTTGAACCCATGTGCAAGTGTAAGTGAAATCAGAGCTTTGGGGAATAGGATTCCCAACCTAAGCGAGATGGGAATTTAACCCTATCCTTACTACTCTGATCTGGAGTTCATTACCTCATCTTGAACAAAATGATTTAACCTGTTATGGATGAAACTGTCAGGCTAGCCTGTCCGTTTGAGCAGTCAGTGGTCTTGCTTTTAGACAAGACATGTTGCCACGCATGAGCATACTCCACTACCAGCTAGGCGTCTATAGCCCCGGTGGAGATCAACCCCATAATCCAGGATTTGGCTCTACTTTTGATTTCTTGGACCTTGGGGATGACTACCCATCCTTGCAAGGGACATGTAGTACGATCCTTCCAATCCAATATTAATAAAGAAATGAAAAATATTTGCTTTGGAATTTCAAATTCTGAATGGGCAAAATAGAAGCTTTGGGGAATCGGATTCTCAACCTAAGCGAGATGAGAATTAGACCCTATCCTTACTACTCCATGAAGGTCAAATCGAGCTTTGGGGAATTGGATCCTCAACCTAAGTTCGATGAGGATTTAACCCTATCCTTACTACTCTGATTTTAGGCTTTAAGCATTATGGGAGTGGTAAAAACCACTGTTTTAAGGATTATGTTGCATGATAGGACAGACACGAAATACTCCTTTCGCCTCACCTTTTCTTCCAAGTATGGTTTTGACCATTTTGCTCAAGATCCTCTTTAATATGTGTAGAACGTGCTTGGTTCAAGATAGTTCGGGCATCAGTTCCCAACCTTAGGATCCTTTTAATATATGTTATGTAATAACCCTAAGAGGATTCGACACCTTTTCAATGATTGTACATGAAATGAAGATGCAACTGAGATGAAATGTATATGCAATGCGGAATGTAATATGAGATATGAATGCATTGCTCCTTTTGAAATGCGGATGGAGTATATATCACCTACTTTACCATAATGTATAAAACTGACAACTTCATGCATCACAAGTTCCAAACGATATTCTTTAATGTGTTTGCGATACTCGTGGAGCTTTCTGCAATACAATTCCGATGTTTCATATTCTCCTAGTCTTAGTCAACATTCATAAGGACTTAAGTTGACATTTTTTTTTTTTTTTTTTTTTCAAGACAACCAAAAGTGTCCAAAGGACCAACACACAAAACTTAAAACCAAAATGAGATCCAATCCAAAACCAAAACACGAAAACCAAAAGTATATACAAATGTACAATATAATGCAAGATGGTGCAAAAGTTTGGATTATCATTTTCCCGGATCCCAAACCTGATTGGAATTCTTTAAAAGATGTATGACGTGATACGCATACCAAGTTTTGTAGGAATCCAACAAAAACAAGATCAAACCAAACAAAGAAACAAACTTCCACTTGCCCCTCTCACCATACCAATTTGATTTAGTTTCATTAATAATCCTATGGTGGAGTTTCAAGTTTTCAAATTGATTAGACAATGATTGATATTCAATTCCTTTATGTCTATTCTTTAAGATGTCCATTCCGCACTTTGATTCATGGTGTAGAAATAAGCTTTCATTTTCATTCAATAAAGCCATAACATTAATAATATTTGAATCAAACCATTCATTAGGCAAACCTTCATTCGAATTTTGCATGGTGAAACCAAAAAGGTGAGATTTTACCTTTGGCATGTTTTCATTTGACCTTACTTGAAGAGGATTTGAAAATTCCTCTTTTCTCTCATGACATTCATCATCATGTAGCACTTGTTCTTTCTCCATGACTTGTTTATCAAAGGCACCAAACTTAGGTACCCAATTGAAAATATGTCCATCCCTTTCAAACCATAAGTCTTGTCTATCTAGGGGTGGGTTAACTAACACATTTCCGTGATCAATCACTTGGGTTGTTTTGGGTAACGTGAGATTTTCAATTGGATCATCAATGATATCAAACCCAAATGATTTAGGTTTTGTAATTTTCTCATTTTGAAATGGCATAATCATTGTAGCACAAGTAAGTGGATCAAGATTTTCAATTTCTTTTCCTCCAAAGGAATCTAAAGCAAATGACTCTCTTTCTTGATTCATGGTTGTAGAATCCTTATCATGTTCCAAAATTTGATGAGATTCGAATTCCTCTTCCAAAACTTTCTCAAATTGTACAGGATTTATAGTATCCTCATGTGAGGAAGCAATTGAGTTATCCTGCATATTAATTGACACAACAAGTTTATTAGAAGATTTAGATTGATAATATTCTTCCCATTTCTTCCACGAATCATAGTAATCATCCTCCAAGTTCAAGTCGTGACGCTCAAGTACTTCTTCTTCATCTTCTGATTCATCAACATGTTTCTCATCCCATTCATCTTCACCTTCCTCATTCTCACTCTCTTGATGATATAGAGTTTCCACCACCAAAATGTTGTCCTCTCCTTGTTGATGTTGGGGTGGACCCTCATTTGGCACAAGTTCCAAATCATCCACTTGAGCTTGGAGACAATGGGTATACCTAGCAATTTCGGGACAATTCCTTTCATTATGCTCCTTTGTATTATGCAATCTACACCCCTTTTCCCATGCAAAATCAGAAATATTAAGAATGGAACTAGAGTGACTTGGTCCTGTAGAAGTATCTATCTGATTAGCAATAGGGGAAGGCACACCCCCATTGTTTGGCTTCGTATTCCACTGTCTCCCTCTATTGTTGAAATTTTGATTTGGGTGAGGGGCATGGGATTCATACTTCTATTTTTGAACCAAATCATTACTCAATTTGTGAATCATCTTTTTGAGTTCTTCAACCTCTGAATAAATCTCTTTTGGTTGAGCTATGTTATTGCTAGTTCCAATAGGATTTGCGTAATTGGTGAGATCTTGACTTAACATTTGAGTTGGATTTTGAGCCACTTGATTTGCGTAGGGATTCACACTTTGAATCAAAATTGGATTGGGGAAAGGAACTATAGCCTGAGAATTAATCGGATTGGCTCCTTGCATAGTCTGTTGACTATTTTGCAAAAATGAAGGAATGGGGGGAATGGATGTGATTGGTTGAATTGGAATGGGTGCGTAAGCGGGTGTTGATGAATATGGTTGTTGATAAGGCAAAGCATTTATGCCTGATATTTGTGGTGCCATGATCTGATTCATCATAGGAGCTTGACCATATGGACCATATTGTCCTACCATAGGCATCTGGGAAAACCCATAACCCTGTGGTGTCATTTGTTGTTCAATGGTCATAGCTTCATTGTAGGCTAGAGCAAGCATGGTAACTTGAGGATTTCACCTTGCAAACATTGCCATCATAGGATCCAATGCCCCAAAATATATTTGCAAAGCTACTGTGGGATCAATGGCAAAATGTCGAATTGCTCTATTATAGCACTTCTGAAATCTCTGATTAAAAGTTTGGATTGGCTCACCCTGGCCTCTTTTGCATGTAATGAACTGATTATAGATGATTGTGGGATCTAATGGTGACCTGAATTGGTTGACAAAAGCATTCTCCATTTGCATCCATGACGTAATGGAACCAGTAGGTAAGCAAATATACCATTCGTAAGCCACTTGGTCTAGGCTCATGGGGAAGAGTCTACAAGCCACATCTTCATGTTGAACTTGCAATCTTATCAAAACATCCCTATAGGCCTGAATATGTTCTTCTGCGGTCCTTGGGCCATCCGATTTGTATTTGGGCAAAAATCTCTCTATATTCCTAGGGATCTCGTGAATATCCCCTACAATATTCAAAGGAATGTTATGGGCTCCGTACCAAGGAGGTGGTGGAGGTTGGGCCATTTGATTCAAAATCGATGATGATAACCCTACAAGAACCTGACAAAACTCTCAGTACCTCAAAGAAAACCTACGACACATAGAAAATCCTACAATTAATGAAATTCAAAGAATAACTTCAAAATCAATTTGTTAGTCATGAAAGAAGGAACCTTGACAAAGCAATATTCTAAAACAATGCACAATCAAAACACCTTATTCAAAACATCTTATTCCTGTATGAACAATCAAAAAGCGTTAGGACAATGCATAGCAATTCATGTCCTCCTTTTAACACTACAAGGTTGTATTGTTAAAAGAGGGCTAAAGATAATAATCAATAGGGCATGAAATATTCAAAATTTAAATCCCTATAGCATTTAAATCACTCTGAAATAAACCAATTCAGGCCCTCCTTCTAGCGCCAATCTGTTGAGTGGTATTTTCACCCAATTGTGAAAGTACACTCTCCTTTAGGATTTGGGTTCCAAATCCCCTCTTGCAAAGAAGTTAAACAAACAACTTCTCCAAGGTCTCCGTTGTATTAGCATTTGCATATGTGTATTAGTAATCTCAAATAAAGATATTCAATTTAAATGCTTGGAACACCTTAGTGATTGCAAGTAACTGTAAACAAGGGGCAATGTTGGTTTATTTCATCATGAAACTTTAGTGATTGTTCATTGTTTTTTTGGATTTTGAAATTTTTTAAATGTTTATTTTAATGCCTGAAAATTTAAAATAAGTTAAAATTTTTGGAAAAAATAAAATGCAGAAAATGAAAATGAAATGCAAAAAACTGAAAATAAAATGCACTCAGTATGATGCTATCCTATTTCGACAAAACCGAAGATGTGAGGTCTCCATGCATGCAACCTAACCTATTGGACTTGCAAAACAAGCACAATCCCCATAGACTAAGTGTTGGTTCCTAGGGTACGAAATAAAATTCAGATTTCAAATATTCGCCTAATGTAACCCAAAAAAAATGGCATTAACATTATCTATAAATTCAAAATCTGAAAAAAATGAAAGAATAAACATTAAATCCATAGCATGCAAAGAAAATCTCCTTCTTTCTTGCCCACAAGATGCAAATTTTTGAAAACTTCTGCATTAAAAATATGTCATTTTACAATAGCAGAATTTCTGGTTTTCCCAAACCAATCTATGGAAGAAAAACAACTCAAACAGGTCCAGAATGGCCTTCTCGCCTTCAACTCTGCTTGCAGCGGTTTCCACCCCTTCTGGCCTCTTTGAATGGCGTATTTAAACTTCTAAAAAAATTGTTTCTCCTTCCATGACGGTTCGTTTCATTTTTTCGATGGTTGTTCGTTTCACCTTCCCTGATTGTTCATTTCACCTTCCCTTGTATGCATGTGCTTTGGTTTCCATTTTGTGGCCCTTCACCACGAAAATGTAACATGTCGCGATATCGTGACACTTTTTCTTTCTTCTCTCTCTTTGCTTTGAATCATGAAAATGCAACATGTCGCGATATCGCGACACTTTTTCTCTTTTGACCGCGACCATGCAACATGTCGCGATATCGCGACACTTTTTCTCTTTTGACCATGACCATGCAACATGTCACGATATCGTGACACTTTTTCTCTTTTGGCCGTGAAAATGCAACATGTCGCGATATCGCGACACTTTTTCTCTTTTGGCCGTGAAAATGCAACATGTCGCGATATCGTGACACTTTTTCTTTTGGCCGTGAAAATGCAACATGTCGCGATATCGCGACACTTTTTCTTGTTTGGCCATAAAATGCAACATGTCACGATATCGCGACACTTTTCTTCCTTTTGGCCGCGAAAATGCAACATGTCGCGATATCGCGACACTTTTTCTTTCTTTTCTCTTTGGTCGCGAAAATGCAACATGTCGCGATATCGTGACACTTTTTCTCTTTTGGCCATGAAAATGCAACATGTCGCGATATCGCGACACTTTTTCTTTTGGCCGCGAAAATGCAACATGTCGCGATATCGCGACACTTTTTCTCTTTTGGCCGCGATAGTGCAACATGTCGCGATATCGCAACACTTTTTCTCCTTGTGGTGTTTTGCTTTTTTCCTTGATCTTTAGCCTATGGGCCACTTCGGTCTTCTTGGAACACATGCAAAAAAGGTGGGTCCCCAATTTTGGGGTACGTTGTGGAGCAGCCACAACAAGACCCTTTAAGGAAAAAAATTCAAGTTATAGAGGACATCAGAAAGGACAAGAATGTAAGAGAAAGAAGGCTCAATAAATAAAGAGCCTGATATATATTACAGTAAGCAACATTAAATCCACCTAAGGAAGAAAACAAGATTTTAGAGAAGAAGACTTAGGGATTTAAGAGCAGACTCAATATTGAAAGGTAGAAAGAGTGCAATCTTAAAGTGTAGTTAAAGTTGATCAAAAGTGATGTTATTCAACTTTGAAATACAACATGAGAAAGAGTGTAGTATTAAGGTTCTTATTACTTGAGAGCAACTTCCTTTGTCCATATCAAAGCAATGCATCTATTTATCACAAGAAGAAGCAATAAGCAAACCGAAATAAGGTTAGCATAGTATTCTAAATTTTGCATAGAAATTAAGCATTTTGGAATAAAATTTAAATGACCGAGCAACAAGGAATGCAACATTTTGATAAGCTATGCGGATCTCAGGTTCAAATAATCCCAAGGTTGAAGAGGACTGGTTCAATTTCCAAGAAGTGCACAAACTTGAAGAGGATCATAGTTTCAAAGAGGATAGAGTTCTAAGATAGATTTCAGGTTTGAAGAAGATAAAATTACAAGAAGCACTCATGAAAGAGTTCTAAGACAGAGTACTTAGGATTGAAGAGGTTAGATTACAAGAATAATTTAGGTTTGAAGTCGATAAAACAAGTTAACATTCTAAGAAGTGCTCATGAGGATAACATTCTATACACTCATGTTTGAGTATTAAAAGAATATTGCTCAGGTTCAAGATAAACTCAGATAGCAACAACACTACATAGGAGAAAAATTGATAGCCTATGTTATCTAAAGTTGTGTGCCTAGTTACAGAGCCACATAAATCATCAATCTAAGGATAACATAATTTGTGAGACGAGTTACAGAGCTACATAAGGACAACAAGATTCAAGTTACAGTTGATAAATCTAAAACAAGTCAAAATCTAAAGAGAAGGAAGGAAAGACATCAATCTAAGGTAGGAAAAATTCCAAAGTGAAGTCATAGCAAATCTTAGGTAGGAAAAACACCAAGCAATGCACGAGAGGAGAAGAGAAATTATAGCAATCCAAGCTCTATGCAAGTGGAACATTAAGACAAAAAACTAAGCAACAAGGAAATTAAAGAGTTTAGGTAGACAACAAAAAATAAAATGCTAAGGTTGGTGAAGTATCAAATGAGTTAGACTTTGGATTCAAATGATAATGAAGTGTAACGCTCATTGCATGGTTGAACAATGAAATAATCTGATTGTCACCTTAGCAAAGTAATGTCTCAATGGTAGTTGAAATGTTCTAATGTCATTGCCTAGAGGAATGTGTCACTAATTTTTGCACATTAAAATACTTCGTGGGTAGCAACGTTTGTAATGGAATATTGTGTGAGATAAGCGCAAAAGTTGATAGAGTTCAAAGGTAAAATATTTTTTAAGGTTTCATTTATTATAAAATTTATTTTTAAATAGGAGTTATAAGGTTTTATAAGGCTTTATAATGTTTTATAATATTATATTATATGGCCAAATAAGGAATGCCAAAAAGGATTTATATAATAGGAAGTTATTTATTAAAGCCTTGTTATTAAATTTGAGAGAGGAGTGATAAGTAGATATAGTTTATTAATAATATTAAATTATTTTGGAGTTATAACTTATTGGTTTGAAAAAAAATTAATAGTTTTTTTTTTAATTCAAAGCTTATAGAATATTTGCAAATTAATTTAATTTGGGATTCAAAAGGAGTTCTACTTCAAACTTAGAAAAAAATATTTGTAAAATTCTTACTTTCATAGTTTCTAAATATTAGGGAGATATAAGGAATTCTACTTCATAGGTTTTTGTAATTTAGAAACTTTGAATTTAGTTAAAACCTAGGGAGTCACAAGGAGGTCTACTTCAAAAATCAAAATCTACAAATTCAATGGATAAGTTACCAAGAGGAACTTTTCAATGTAGAAGATGTTATCAAAATATAAAACCATATTCTTCAAAAGAAAAAGTTCAAGAACAAGGTACATCAAGTGAGCAACATTATACTCAAAAATCTTGTCAACAATGCAAAATAATTTCAAGTAAATCCAATCATGTGATTCAAATAGAAAGACATGTTTTATATATAAATTTAGGTGCTAGTCATCATATAGAAGTTAGAGATGATTTCTATTTGAATATTATTGATGATAAGAGGTACATATTTCATGGAAGTGGTTGTGTAACACCTAGTGCACCATTCTCACATTTTATATTAAAATATGTGATGTATGTTCTAGGGCTAACATCTAATATCATCTTAGTCACTAAACTAGTTGAAAGTGGAAGATCAGTTGAGTTCAAGTGTATAAATGAGAATAATAAATGTGTTATAAAAAATCAAAATATAACAGAGGCAACAAGGTCAATTAAAAATGGAATATATACCTTAGATTCAATTGGT
Organism: Wollemia nobilis; assembly: GCA_028583015.1. NCBI lineage: Eukaryota > Viridiplantae > Streptophyta > Pinopsida > Araucariales > Araucariaceae > Wollemia > Wollemia nobilis. The sequence continues at coordinate 10,753,547 of JAQPPZ010001772.1, read as the reverse complement.
TTTTCTTAAGAGCTTATATTATTTCAAGATAACATTGTTGAATGCTCTGAAATACAAGGTGTAGGAAACAAGAATAAAAAACCATTCTACCCTCAAAGACATTGGATGAATCCAAAGTTTAGAATGATAAAAAAGATGTGAGGACAATAGAAGATCACATGTACTACAAGGTCACTTGTAGATTGAAGGTGAAGGATGAAGACCTTGATTGAAGACTAAAGTCTTCAATAACCAAATAATATAATACAAGGGGGTGTTGGAGAATATTATATTATTTGGTACATTCTAATGTACCCTCATGGTACATATTGTAAATATTAGATTAGGGTTGTTTCCTAAATTAAAGTGTGAGTAAATATTTTATGTAATGTAATAATGTGCAGGAAATGCACAAGTGTCATGTAAATGAGTGTGCAATTGTAATGTGTGTAGATGTGCACAAGTTTCTCATATGTAAGTGTGCACGTGTGTTCTTAGATTAGGAAGTGTTACGTGAAGAAGCATGTCCAAGTGTGAATACAAGATACAGTCATGGGAGTTTGCATAAGGAAATGAAGATTAAAGTAACCAACAATTCATCCTACAATAGTTATATATTATTCCATAATGGACATGTCTATATCACCAACATAGCCTATATTGTCTACATAGTCTACATAGTGTGCATAGAAAGTATTGTTATTATATGAGAGTTTTATGATACATTTGTAAGAGGAGTAATAAATATTACATATATTTGAGCAACTAATATTTTAATTTGTGCTACATGCTTTGTACATATTTGATTCAGACTATTACATTCATATATTTATTCTTATGCTAATTGATATATTATAAGCCTTGATTTTACATATTAGTTGGCTCATATTATTCTGGTTACATTATTATCTTGATCTTACTATATTGTGGCTATCGTATATTTGATATTGTGATTTTACATTAATATTAAGGCTTCAAAAGCCATCAGTGGTACCAGAGCTACAACAAGGAGTTTCTTGCATAGGGTGAATTTGTTTAGCTGCATATACTTTTTTTTTATCTAGCATGACAGAATTGGTTAGATTTTATCTACTTTAAATTGAGATAGACTTGGAATCTATTGTAATATCAAAATGGGATCATAAATCTAGAGTATTTACACTAGGTTGAAGGATATACAGTGAAGACTAGGACTCATATTTGGGCGAATCAAATTGAAGATAATAGATTAATTATTAAAATAGCCAACCTTGACATTGATAAAGGATTTTAGGGATAGACAAATTCTTGGCAACTGATTTCTATCAACACTCAACAAAAAATTGAATAAGTTGGTACAATCAAGCTATCTTGTTTGGAGCATCAGGGAAGTTTATAGTCACCTTGACATTGATATTGGGTTCTCTAGTAAGGAGGAGAATCATATTGGATTCTTAGGTTACATCCAAGAAAGCAACCTAAGACATTGCTGCAATAAATATTGGTCATAAAAAGTGTGAGAAACTTCCTACAATAGATAGATAAGAATTTCATCTTCAAGTGCAAGAAGGTAAAAATATTTCATCAAGTGGGGATAGATTTATGCTGCAGGTTATTGAATTTTTTAGGTCATAGTGAAATTGACCTTGAATTAGAAGATTTCATGTCTTGAAGGTAGACCTTAAAAGAGAAAAGGATTCAGATCTTGAAGATAGACCTTGATAATTGGATTGACATTGGCAGACATATAAAATTTTTAGCAACTCAAAAATATAGAAGATTTAGGTCTATATAGACCTTGACGTTGGTCAAAGAGAGGTCAATATTAAAGGCTAGAGATCCTTAACATTTATAGTGTAGATTTGTGGCCCTTTTTAGTGAAAATAGAAGAGGTCATATCTAATATAAACAAGATCCTTATTATAGAAAAGAGAAAGGATGCTTGAATATAAGAGATTTAGATTCTAGAGAAATAATGAAAGAGGCTAGAAGCTAATATTAAAGAGACGATTCAAGGAAAAGAGGTCGAGTTATAGAGGACATCATAAAGGACAAGACGGTAAGAGAAAGAAGGCTCAAAAATAAAGAGCCTAATATATTATAGCTAGAACAATTAAAGCCATCTAAGGAAGAAAATAAAATTTCAAAGAAGAAGACTTAGGTATTTAAGAGCATACTCAATATTGAAAGGAAGAAATAGTGTAGTCTTAAATTATAGTTAAAGTTGATCAAATGTGATATTATTCAACTTTGAAATACAACGTGAGAAAGAGTGTAGTATTAAGGTTCTTATTACTTGAGAGTAGCTTCCTTCATCCATATCAAAGTGGTGCATCTATTCATCACAAGAAGAAGCAATAAGCAAAATGAAAGAATGTTAGCATAGTATTCTAAAGTTTGCATAGCAATGAAGCATTCTAGAACAACATTCAAATGACCAAGAAACAAGGAACATAGCATTTGGATAAGCTACGTAGATCTCAGGTTCAAATAATCTCAAGGTTGAAGAAGATTGGTTCAATTTCCAAGAAGCATATAAAAATGAAGAGAAGCATAGTTTCAAAGAAGATAGAGTTCTAAGACATAGATTTAAAGTTTGAAGAAGATAGAATTATAAGAAGCACTCATGACATAGTTCTAAGATGGAGTACTCGGGCTTGAAGAGGTTAGATTCCAAAAAACATTCTAGTTTGAAGTGGACAAAAGAATTTCACATTCTATGAAGCACTCAAGGGGTAATGTTCTATACACTCAGGTTTGAGGATTAAAAGAATAGTGCTCAGGTTCAAGATAAACTCGGATAGCAACAACTCTATGCAAGAGAAAAATTGGTAATCTAAGTTATCTAAAGTTGTGTGCCTAGTTATAGAGCTACATAAATCATCAATCTAAGGACAACAAGATTCATGAGCCGATTTACAGAGCTACGTAAGGACAACAAGGTTTGAGTTACAGTGGATCAAGGTATAGCAAGCTGAAAGCTACACAAAATGAAGGTAAGACGTTAATCTAACGTAGGCAAAATGCCAAAGTGAAATCATAGCAATTCTTAGGTAGGAAAAATGCCAAGCAACACATGAGAGGAGAAGAGAAATCATAGCAAGCCAAGCTCTACATAGGTGGAACACCAAGACAACAAACTAAGTAACAAGGAAATTAAAGAGTTTAAGCAGACAACAAAAAATAAAATGCTAAGGTTAGTGAAGTTTCAAAGGAGTTAGATGTTCGAGTCAAATGATAGCGAAGTGTAATGCTCATTGCATGGTTGAACGGTGAAATAATCTCATTGCCACCTTACCAAAGTAACATCTCATTGGTAATTGAAATGTTCTAACGCCATTGCCTAGAGGAACATGTCACTAATTCTTGCACATTAAAAGACTTCATAGGCAACAATGTTTGCAGTGGAAGATCATGTGAGATAAGTGCCAAAGTTGGTAGAGTTGAAAGGTAAAATATTTTTTAGGGTTTCATTTATTATAAGGTTTATTTTTAAATAGGAGCTATAAGATTTTATAAGATTATATTATATGGAGAAATAAGAAATGTCAATAAGGTTTTATAAAATAGGAAGTTATTTATTAAAGCCTTGTTATTAAAGTTAAGAGAGGAGTGATAAGTAGATATAGTTGATTAATAGTTTGAAATTATTTTGGAGTTATAATTTTTTTATTTAAAGATTTTTTAATTGTTTTTTTAATTCAAATCTTAAATAATATTTGTAAATTAATTTAATTTGGGAGCCGAAAAGATTTCTACTTCAAACTTAGAAAAAAATTGTAATATTCTTACTTTCATAGTTTCTAAATACAGGGAGATATAAGGAATTCTAATTCATAGCTTTTTGTAATTTAGAAACTTTAAATTTAGTTAAAACCTAGGGAGTCACAAGGAGGTCTACTTAAAAAATCAAAATCTACAAATTCAATGGATAAGTTACCAAGAGGAACTTTTCAATGTAGAAGATGTTATCAAAATATAAAACCATATCCTTCAAAAGAAAAATTTCAAGAACAAGGTACATCAAGTGAGCAACATTATACTCAAAATTCTTGTCAACAATGCAAAATAATTTCAAGTAAATCCAATCATGTGATTCAAATAGAAAGAGATATTTGGTATATAGATTTAGGTGTTATTCATCATATGACTGGTAATTTTAATGGTTTGATTGTTTAGAAGTTAGATATGATTTATATTTGAAGATTGTTGATGATAAGAGGTACCCAGTTCATGGAAGTGGTTGTGTAACACCTAGTGCACCATTCTCATATTTTGTATTAAAATATGTAATGTATGTTCTAGGGCTCACATCTAATCTCATATCAGTCACTAAAATAGTTGAAAGTGGAAGATAATTTGAGTTCAAGTGTATAAATGATGATAATAAATGTGTTATCAAAAATCAAAATATAACATAGGCAACAAGGTCAATTAAAAAGTGTTATATGTGTAGATGTGCGCAAGTGTCTCAGATGTAAGTGTGCACATGTGCTCTTAGATTAGGAAGTTTTATGTGAAGAGTCATGTCCAAGTGTGCATACAAGATAGAGTCATGTGTATGCAAGTGTCAAGTAGAGAAGAAAAGATTCATGAGACTTGGCATAAGGAAATGAAGATTCAAGTAACCAAAGAGTCAACCTACAATAGCTATATATTACTCCATAATGGACATAGTCTATATCACCTACATAGCCTACATTGTCTACATAGTCTACATAGTGTGCATAGAAAGTATTTTTAGTAAATGAGAGTTTTATGGTACATTTGTAAGATAAGGAGTAATAAATATTACATACATTTGAGCAACTAATATTGTAAGTTGTGCTACATGCTTTGTACATGTATGATTCATGCTATTACATTCATATATTTCTATTTATTAATGAATGTTAGTTGATATATTATAAGTCTTGATTTTACATATTAGTTGGCTCATATTATTTTGGTTACATTATTATCTTGATATTGCAACTATCATATATTTGATCTTGTGATTTTACATTAATATTAAGTCTTCAAAAGGTATGTCCTAGTGCTATCACTCTTAGAGCAATAAATGGTCCAATTTTGGGTGCAAGGAAGGGTAAGAAAATTTTTATGGATAGAAGTTTAGCTGATGAAGGAATAGGTAACCTGAATATTGATCCTGAATACATAATTGGGTGTTTATATTTACCAATTTTTAATGTATTTGTTACATAATAAATGCATGAAAAGCTCATATAAATGTTCAATTTTGAGATGAATATTTATTGTTGCTTATGTTCAATGATGTGAGATGAGTGATGTAGAGATTGTTTCCTTGAAAGTGATGTCAAGAAGTATGATGTAAATAGCATTAAAAATATCGTCATGACCAAATGTGCCCCCTTGCATTTTGAAGGAAAAACAAGTTGGACCAAGGAAACTTGACTTGATTATGATCCACACTAGTGTGAGAAGGAAATATTAGGAGAGATGATTGATTTGGATGAATGGGGTTAAATATGGATGATTAAGGATTAATAATTAGAGGAAAATAGATTTATTAAAGGAGGTATTTATTAGAGATTTCTAGATTAGATGATAAGGGTTTATTTAGATTAGAGTTGTATCGATTATGATTAGATAATGAAACTATTTTTTTTTAGATTAGGTATGCATGGATATGATAGTTTATGTTGAATTAACAATGACTAATTAAGGGTTGGTTAATTTAAAAATATTAAATGATGAAAAATTAAAAAGTAAATATGAAATATTGATGAGATATACAAAACTCTATTATTTTTCAAGCATATATACAAATATGTATAACCATATACAAAGAGATTTACCCAAGGAGACTTTAGTTAGCTTTTGACTTACCTTTAATATAATGCTTATTTGCCTAGCCTTTAGACAAATTCATAAATAAATTTTGATAGCTTTGAGGTTTTCCCAGGGGAAGTTTTGTTAGTATGCCTAGAGGGACTTTCATTAGCTACTTAATATTTATCTTTAAGCTTATGCCTATTTGCCTAGACTTCATACCAATGCTTAAAGGATTCTTGATTAGCTTGCTATGATACATGATATGTATAAAATATTTATCTTTAGGAAATGCCTCATTTCTTAAGTACTTTTTCTATAATATTTTTTGCTGAGATTTTCCTTTAAGAAAATTTTTATGTGTAAAGGTCTTTTTACAATTGAAATTTACCTTTAAGTAAAGCTATATTCTTGAAGCAATTTTTTCTACTAATGTTTTTCTTTAAGTAAAGCTTTATGGTTAAATTAATTTTTCTTTCAATATTTTCCTTTATGCAAATATTTATGCTTAAAGGACTTTTGATACTACTTTGCCTATTAGCTATAGGACATTCAATTTGCTTTACCTATTAGGTTTAGGGCACTGTGATTCTAGATTTGCTTTTATTTATCTAGGATTTAGAAAAATGCTTAAAGGAGTTTGGTAAGACTAATTTATCTCATAGATAAGTATTATAAAGGACTTATGCTTGATTGGTCTTGCAACGAATTATGTCCCCAATTAAGGAGACAAGTTTGTTGTTGACTAGTTACCCAAAAAAACCATATTGTGGGTAGATGATAAAATTGTTTGGGCTATCAACACCTACAAAACCTCATTGTATATATCATGTAACCATTTATGAGATAAAGTAAGTTGATTTTATTGATTTTTCCATCAACACCTTTGAAACTTCATAGTATTCAACATGTGGCAATTAAAGTTGTAGTTTGAAAGACTTGATAGATATGATTTGATACAAGTCATATTGATATAGACATAAATATTGATAATGATAGAAATTAATGATTTAGATTAATATAGATAGATGGTTGCATGAACCAATAATTGTTTCACAAAAAGAGGACTAGGAGGATCTTCTCATATCGATTAAAGTTGTTGAAAACTATTTGACCTTTATCTATTAGTTCTTGTATTAGGTTCTTATGACTCGTGCATCTATTGGTCACATGCTTTTCAACGAGATGGAATGAATAATACTCATTGGCTGGAACCAAGAAGATTTTTCTTTTTAGGTCAATTACATATTCAAAAGAAGGTACATTGGTTATCTCTAAATAGAGGGACAATTGCTCATTTAGGTTGCCTATGAAGATATCTAGGATATCTCTTGGTGGAGAATATATTGGAGTCTCCCACCAGGGCTTTCCACCTTACCATGAAGCTCACAAAATTATCATATTTGGATTACTTAAGCTTATATAGGTCATTAATCATGATGTTTTTGTCAATGTAGATAGAGAATTTATTGATAAACATCTCAACAAGATACACAAATATTTTAAGGGAATGACTTGGTATTTGGTAGTAAAATTCCAAGGCTGGGCCAAGATGACTCTTAGGAAATATTTTAAGTAGCAATTATTCATTATACAAATTATTTCTATAAGCAGTTCTAAAAAGCCTAAGATTTTGAATGGGATCTTCATTCCATTTATACATTTCAAATATGGTAAGAAAAATGAATCTAGCTATGAAAGGATCTATGGGTTGGTTGCACAAGTCCTTGTAAGATTACTTGTGTATGCATTAAGATCCTTGGATTAAGGCTATTTGTTGCTTTAGCAGTTCTAATTGAGAGGTTAGGATTTAAAGCTCAAAAGAAAGAAACTAGATTTAATTGCATATAAGGCATGTATTTAGAGACAAGAGGAGCTTGAAAATTAATGTTATGATAATATTAGGACATACAATATTCAAGTTGTCATTGTATGGATTATCCCTAGGTTAGTAGAAATAAAAGTATTATAATATGAAGGATAAGAGATTGCAGGAGCAAAATTTTGAGCAAAACCCATACCCATGCTTATGCAAATAGAAAGGATATTGTCAAAAAGATGATTAAGGATTAGGATAATAAAGTATACATATAGGTTAGAAATGTAACTCGTGCCCACTTTCTAATATACGAGGCAACTTACATTGACCTAGAGTAAATCCTCAAGAGAAGGTAAAGGTGTGATATTCCAAGGAGGATGGGATGTATTGCATCCTAGAATCTCTAGAATTATTGATTACAAGAGGATTAGAATCAACAAGATTATAATTTAACACATTAAGGTTTACATTGAATGATCCAAAGGATGGACCTGCTTGATTAAAAGATAAAGGGTTAGGGATATGCTATTGAGGATGGTCCAAAAGTGAACCATCCCCTTTAGAACATATAGGTTGTTGTAACCTTCCTTACAAATGGATGCCATGAATTTCCTATATATCTACAACAAGGAGACCATATGATTAAAGAATTTGACAACTAATCTCCCTTTATCATCATGAACATGGGTTAGAGAAATAAATGGGGAATCATGTGGCACGGTAGTTAGGTGGAGCAATAGAAAAAATGTAAAGTATTATTAATTAACCAAAATGCAATCTTTACAATGCTTAAATAATAGGAGAATTAACTGCCTTAGAAAAATTAGGGAATAGATAGGGAAGAAGAAAAATAGGGAGGAAAGGAGGAAAGGAAATAGGAGTCGAACTACCTGTTGTCCATGTCATCCAATCTGCCCAGTCAGCTATCGTCCAAGCCATCCAATATGCCCAGTCAGCTACCGTCCAAGGAGGTAAAAGGGTAAGGTCCAAAGCTTACCGTTGTCAAATAAAATTTTTACCTTTTACCACTTTAACTTCCAATATTCTCCCCCTTAAAGTTGAGAGGACTGACTATACAGTCTCTCAGCTTTATATATTGAGCTTTAGCTATACCTTTGGTGAAGATGTCTACAAAATTATCCAAAGTGTTGCAATATTGAAGCTCAACTATCTGTTGTTCCACCATGTCTCAAATGACGTGATACTTCATATCGAAATGCTTTGATCTACTATGGTGGATTGGATTGTATACCAACTGAATAGCACTTATATTATCACAATACAGTCGAGTTGGACCACTTTGAATTTCTCCAATATCTTCAAGGACTTTTCTCAACTATAGGGCTTGAGTACTAGCATGTGTGATGGCTATATACTCAACCTCAATAGATGACAATGCTACAATAGTTTATTTCTTAGAACTCCATTTAATTAGTCTTGATCCTAGACTAAAACAATTTCCTGATGTAGATTTACTATCATCTATATTGTTGCCCCAATCACTATCACTGAATCCAACTAATTTCATAGAATTACATTTTTGGTAATGGATTCCAAAATCCAATGTACCTTTTACATATCTTAAGATTCTTTTAGTTGCTTGTAGATGCAGCTTAGATGGACTTACCATAAATCTTGAAACTAGAGAAACAACATATTGAATATCGGGCCTTGTGTTGGTGAGAAACATCAGAATCCCAAACATACTTCTGTAAGTGGTCATGTCAACCTTTAATTCTCCATCGTCCTTTCTCAATTGGATCCCATGTCCAGTTGGAGTTGCAACTGATTTGCACTGCTCCATGGAAAATTTCTTGATCATGTCTCAAGCATACTTGTGTTGACATATGAAGATCTCTTTGTTTTATTGATGCACTTCCATGCCTAGGAAGTATCACATTAGACCAAGATATTTCATCTCAAATAGTTTCATTATGGATTTTTTGAACTCCATATTCATTTTAGTGTTACTACCCATAAATATTAGATCATCCACATACAAACAAACTATGAGAATGTCTAATCCATGCTTTAGGTAGTATAAATTTGGTTCACTTTTACTTCTTATGAATCCATACTTGCTGAAATAGCCATCAATGCGTGAGTACCAAGCTCTTGGTGCTTGCTTGAGGCCATGAAGTACTTTTTTTAATTTAAAAACAAGGTTCTCCTTCCCCTGTTCTTGAAAGCCTTGAGGTTGTTTAACATAAACCTCCTTTGTCAAGTATCCATTCAGAAAAGCACTTTTCACATCCATGTGTTGAACATTTCATCCTTTATGGGCTGCTAAGGAAAGAACAAATCTGATTGTCTCTTGTCATGCAACTAGAGCAAAGGTTTCCTCATAGTCAATGCCAAATTTCTGAGTAAAACCTTTTGCTACTAGTCTCACCTTATGCCTCTCAATGCTTCCATTAGCATTGTATTTGGTCTTGTAGACCCATTTACATCCAACACATTTTTTCCTTTGGATAGCTTTACTAGCTCCCATGTATCATTATTTTTTATAGAGGTTATTTCCTCTTTCATGGCTTCTTGCCATACATTTTGAGTACAATCCTTCTCATAGCTAGATGGTTCTAGCTGAGAATTAGCCAATAAATTATAATTGACTACATCTCCCCTAGGGTCATGGGAGTCATCATGCCCATACAATTACAAATTTTCAAGTTGCTGCAAAACTATATTCATTTCACTAGCTTGGCTTCTAGTGAATCTTCTCTGAAAATTTTGATCCAACATTTGAAAATATGGATGATGTTGTAATGTTATTTTACCCATTTATAGAGAGTCTCTGTCAATGTCCATCTATGAAGAACTTACTGATCTTTATGGAGAAGGACTTAGAGTGGTAGTTGAAGTACTTGATGTAGTACTCTTGTATGGGCTTGGAGGGGGTGGTGTGCCTTTGTTTTTATTGGGAGACACATGTTGTACCTATGAAGAACTTACATTTTGGGACTCATCATCAAAAAAAATTCTTTGATGACCCCATTCTCCCCTTCATCAAAAATTACATCCTTGGAGAGTACAATTTTATGAGTCTTGGGGTTGTAGAGTCTATATGATTTTGTAGACTCACAATACCCTACAAATATACAAGCTTGAATTTTGGGATCAAGCTTCTTCCTTTTCTCATCAGGAATGTGTGCATATGCTAAAGAACCAAAAAAATTTAAGTGCTTTACATTTGGTTTCTTTCCGTACCACCCCTCATAAGGAGTTATTCCATCTAAAATAGAAGTTGGACTTCTATTTAGAATGTATACACTGGTTCTTACAGCATCAGCCCAGTACATATTAGTTAGATGCTTAGTCTAAAGCATCGTTCTCATCATCTCAACTATGGGGCAGTTATTTCTCTTTGCCACACCATTCTGTTATGGGGTATAGGCAATGGTGAATTGAATCTTTATCCCACTTGCTTTATAATATTTCAAGAATGCTTTTGAGGAGTACTCACCTCCTCAATCTGTCCTAAGACATTTTACATAATTCCCACTTTGATTCTCTACATTGTTCTTGAAATCTATGAAGTAATCAAAAGCTTCATCTTTATGTTTCAATAAATAAATCTAGAATGTTCTAGATAAATCATCTATGAAAGTGAGAAAATAAGAATTGTTTTCGAGACTCTATATTAGCATTGGACCACAGATGTTTGAATGCACTAACTGAAGTGGATAGTTGGATCTCCATGCTATCCTTTGTTTGCAATTTTGGGTTTGAGATCCTAGCTTCTTGTCTATGAGTTGTCATTGATGTCAAAAGGAAATGGCATTAATGTTAATAGGATGTGTTGGCTTCAAAGGTGGAATATTCCAAGAGAATCTTTTTAAGAGAATCCGGAGAGATTCCATTGGCAAGGGTTTTTCATTAAAACCAAACTAGTTTTTATTAAAACCAAGTTGGATATGGTTTTTATTAAAACCAATGGAGGTTCTCTTTATTATTTATTTAATTATTATTTAAAACCCTTCAAGGTTTTAATTAATTAATTATTTAATTAATTAAGGGAGAAATTATTTTTAATTTATTAAAAATACTTAAAGGTTATTAAACCTTTTTTTATTCTTAATTTATTAAAATTATTTAAGGGTTTTTAAACCCTTTTTGAAAAGACTTTTGATTAATTTCAAAATGGTCTTTATTTTCGCCGACGTCAAGGTGTCTTCGAAGAGACTATTTATTCTCCAAATCCTAAGGTTGGAAGGCTAATGAATTCAAAATTCCCCGAATGCAATTTGCGGTGTTTGTGCTTTGTATTCGCTGTGATCGAAGGAAGACTTAGAAGCACGTGCGGTTGAAAAGTCTTCGGGAGTTTTTTCGAGGGTGAAGTGGAGGGAAGTTCACTTGTGAACTTCGTAGCCTATGTGGGCTAGTGGCAGCGAAGGCTGCTATTGGGCGCTGCATTGGTGGAGATCGTCGTTTCAAGTCTCATAGGGGTGCTTTGCTAGAGTAACACACATTTTTATTAAAACGTCTTTATGCCGCAAAATTCGAAGTTTCTTGGACCGATTTATAAGGTGTGATTAAATTTTATGAGTTTTGGCTTTTGTGATTAGCATTGAATAAAAGCTTAGGAGAAATAAGGGCATATTTCTCTGGATGTATTTTTAAGATTATTCTTTGCTATGCTAAAATTAAAAATGGAGGTATAAGGTGTGAGTCCGTGATTGTTGATTTATTGGCATGTTATGGTGGTTGTGTTTAAAGAAGTGGAGCTAAAAGGTGTAATAAAGGAAGTTTATATTATTGCTCATTTATTTTTATTCTAACCCTAACTTGGTTGGAAGTTTGAGAGTTGTGTGTGGTGACAGCTTGAAGGTTCAATTATCTTCTACTCCAATAAGGTATGGGCACATTCTTCTTATGAGTATGATTGGTGTATGTTTTCTAAAATAAGGTTGGAGTGAAAAGGTATTCTACTAGGTATCCTTTGGCTAGGTGTAAATCCTATTTTCTGGTTTTTTGAAGACTACTTATGCATTGTTGTCCTTAAGGAGAGTTTTTGGTGAATGCATAATTTTTGGTTTGAGATAGTGGAAGTTTTGTCCACGAGGGTTTATATTTGTGAGTCTAGCTACTTGCATTGAGTTTGTGGAACCCTTGGTTGGTTTTTTTGAGTTTTATGGTTGAGTTGCTTCCATAGAGGTTGTTTGATCAAGTTATTGCTTTACTTGATTCATGATATTGGGCTTACTCCATTGAGTTGATTTGAGCAAGTTATTCTTTGCATTTGGTGATATTGTGTTGGTGGCTATTTTGTTCAAATATCTTTGGAGGGAAAAGGATTTCTACTTTTTTCCTTTTCTTGTGATGATTGGTTGAATGCTTCAAGGTTGATGTTGAGTTGAATGGTGTTGGTTGACTAAACCTTGTTTGATGAGCATTGTTGTTGAAACCCTAATTGATGGTGAAAAGAATATGAGTATCATTGTTATGTGATTCTTTGCATAGTTGGAAATTGTTGGGGTTTCATGTTCTTGAAAGAAAACATTCTATCCTATCCATTTCGGATATTGAGTTGAGTTTTCAGATTTGAGATTGAGATTGAGCTGAGTTGATTTGAGTTGAGTTTTGAGATTGGGATTTGAGTATAGAACATATTGAGTCCCTAACAATTCTCTTTATGCTTCTATGAGTTTGACAAATCACATTGGGTCTCTAACAATTCACTTTGTGATTTCCTACTAAGAAAGTTTTTCTTGATGAGCTTGCTGAGTTTTTGGATAGGTTCCAGTGGGGACTTGTGAGCAGTTCTTGGACAAGTTCCGATGGGGACTTGTGAGCAAATTTGGACAGGTCCTAGCAGAGGACTTGTGAGCTGAGTTTGATAGTTCTATCAGAGAACTTGAGGACAAAGGTGCATTGGTTCTATGAGAACCTGAGGACAGTTGACAAGTCTTTGAGAAGGCTTGTATGCAGAGGATTGATTTGTTCAAGAGTTGGATAGATATGACAGACAGAGGAAGATTTGTACTAGACCGACTAACTGTGTTTGGTACATGTTACTGAGCTGCTATGGACATGATCATATAAGGCAGAGGTCTCTTAGGCTAAGCATTGAGGACATGAGGTCTTTGATAGAAAGGAGTTCCATGTGCTGGCAAGAGGTAGAGGTAGTTGATCTTCTGAGGGATCATTTCCAGAGTAGAGGGGAAGGTATCTCCTTTGAGTAGAGGCTCATAAATTCTGATTGGGGGAAGGTATCTCCTTTGAGCAGAGGCTCATAAATTTTGATTGGGGGAAGGTATCTCCTTTGGGCCGAGGCTCATAAACATTGTAATTGGGAAGGATTCCCAAATAACTTTGAGATAACTTTTAGAGAAAAGTTTTGTGGACGTAGCCCAGCCATTCTGGGTGAACCACATTAAAATTGGTGTCACTTTGTGGATGATATTGTGCATTGCTTTGATATTGCTTTGGGTATATTGCTTTACTATTTTGAAGTATAAAGAAAAAAGTAAAAATAGGTCTTATACTGTTCACCCCCCTCTCAGTATAAGCTTGTGTTCTTCAATTGGTATCAGAGCAGGTGCCTTCAAAAAGTTTAACAACTTGAAGTAAAAGCTAGTAAAGAACACAATGGATCATTCAAGTGGCAATGTAGCACCTATTCTTGATGGGTCATATTTTGGTCTTTGGAGTGCAAGGATGAAGGTTCATCTAATGGCACTTGGGAATGAGGTTTGGGAAATGATTGAAGATGAGTACACTATTCTTGAACATGGTCCTAATACTAAATACGAAAGGTTCCTACATCACAACAATTCAAAAGCAATGAATGCAATCCTGAAAGGCTTACAGAAAGCAAATCTCACCAAAGTGATTCTCTGCAAGACAACTAGTGAAATGTGGAAACAATTGAAGGTGGTTCATACAGGTGATACAAATGTCAGAAAGGCCAAGTTGAGACACTTCAAAGGTATTTTTGAACAACTCAAGATGAATGATGATGAAAAGATTAGTGACTACATGCTTCGTATGGATGAGGTTGTTAAATCCATGAAAGACTTAGGTCTTGAGATTGCTGAAAATGATGTTTGTGATAAGATTTTAAGATCTCTTCCTAATATATTTAGTGAAAATATTTTTGCTATTGAGGAAGCTAAAGATTTGGATAAGTTGAAAAAGGATGAGCTCCATAGTATACTTGGCAAGCATTTGAGTTGAGAACTCAAGTGAAGGTTGATTTCAAGAAAGAGGTAGCTTTCAAGGCTACCAAGAATTGCAAGGGTAAACAGCTTCAAGATAGTGATGAGTCTTCTAGTGATGAAGAGGCATATTACAGCAAGAAAGGCAAGTTCTCTAGAAAGCACAAAAATATGAAAAATATAATATGTTTCAATTGTGGAAAGTTTGGTCATTATGCTACTGACTGTACTATTCCCAAGAATAAAAGTGATGAAGATAAATAGGATTCTAAGAGCAAGGATTCTAAAAAGCACAAGCATCACAGGAAAAAAAAATATGAGCACAACAATAAAGGAAAGAGGTATTCTCACAAGCACAAGAAGAGTTTCTACCTAGACAAAGCAAGTAAGTGTTCTAGTAGTGATAGTGAAAGTTCTTCAAGTGATAATGAAAATGAGATGTTGTTCATATCAAAAAAAGAGGAAGAACCAAAACATAGATTCATTATCATGAAATGTCTTAGATGTAAAATACGGAACAGTAATTGTATTATTGTTGTAGGATTTAAATAGGTTACAACAGTGCCGAGAATAGCACTCCGACAGAACAGAATAACAGGATTGTTACGCAGTTGTAACAGTGTACTCCAAATACAAATAAAGACAATAGTACGCTAACATCCCCCTTTATTACATTATTTGGGTAATGTAATAACTAATAGCTATACTAGACTACTAACATCCCCTTACATTATTTTGCAATACAAAGTGAGCTACGAAACAATTCAAATTTGACACGTCCAAGTGCCTTAGTGAAAATGTCTGCAACTTGAGCATCGATGGGAATGTGTTGAAGCTGAATTCGGTGCTTTGGAACTTCATCTCGAATGAAATGACATTGTGTGTCAATGTGCTTTGTTCTTTCATGATGGACTGGATTCTTGACAAGGTTCAGAACACCCTGATTGTCGCAGAACAAGTGTATTGGAGATTTTGATGGATGGCCCATACTTGTCAGAATGCGACGTAACCATATCACTTCGCACACAACTTCACGTGCGGCACGATATTCTGCCTTTGTTGATGAAATAGCAACCACCTGTTGCTTCTTGTTGTGCCAAGAGACAGGACCGGATCCCAGATGAAAAATGTATCCAGAAGTTGACTTGCGATCATCAAATGATCCGGCATAGTCTAAGTCCGTGTATCCTTGCAAGAAGAATTTGTTGTTCCTCTTGTATTCTAGGCCATATTCTATAGTACCACGGACATAGTGAAGAACACGTTTTTCTGCTTTTCAATGAGTAGTCTTAGGCTCCTGCATGAACCTCGAAAGATAGTTGACAGGAAATACGAGATCTGGCCTAGTATTGGTCAGATATATGAGACTCCCAATCAACTGTCGATAGAGAGTGCCATCTACCTGAGGTGAGTCATCATATCGCGATAACCGAAGTCCATTCTCCATAGGAGTTGCCATTGGCTTGCAGTCAGTCATGCGATATTTATCCAAAGAATGTCTTGGCATACTTTTTCTGAGACACTTTGATGGAGTGCTCCTTCTGGCTGAAATTCCAGACCAAGACAATAATGGAGAAGTCCAAGATCTGTCATCTCAAAATATTTGCACAAGTTTCTTTTGACAGTAGAGATCATAGTTTATGAACTCCCTGTAATGAGAAGATCATCCACATAGAGTACAAGCAACACTATCTCAGAACCTTGTTTCTTGAAATAGAGGTTTGCATCTGACGGACATCTCTTAAATCCATGCTGCATAAGGTGATTGTCCATTTTTATATACCAAGCTCGAGGAGCTTGTTTCGGCACCATACAAGGATTTGACCAATTTGCAAACTTTCTGCTATTGGCCTTCCACTTCAAATCCTTCAGGCTGAGTCATATAGACTTCTTCTTGGAGATCACCATTTAGAAAGGCACTTTTGACATCCATTTGGTGAACTTTCCACCCATATTGTGCTGCCATAGCACACATAACCCGAATTGTGGTCATCCGAGCAGTAGGTGCAAAAGTTTCTTCATAGTCGATGCCTTCCTTTTGAGCATAGCCCTTTGCAACAAGTCGGGCCTTATGCTTATCAATTGTTCCATCTACCTTGTACTTGACTTTGTATACCCATTTGCAGCCAATAGGTTTCTTTCCATGCGGCAGATCAACAAGCTTCCAAGTTTTATTCTTCATCAAAGACTCATACTCTGTATCCATAGCGGCCTTCCACTGAGGCTCACTAAGAGCATCTTGCACTGATGCAGGTTCAAGACTATCTATGGTAGACATGAATGCCCTATCATCATCAATATCCATATCCTCTACTTCTGCACTTGGAGTCACAGAAAGTTCCTCAAAATATTGACAAAGATCATCAACCTCACCAGTTTCTCGGCTTCTCTTTCCTTTTGAGCCATACTGTGTGTACGAGGTCTATTCAAATTCAAATTGGGAGGAGTGGATAAATTTGCATCTCTGATTGTATTTGTACACCATTTAGGATTCTTCTTCGATGGTGGTGAAGAAGATGTAGAAGGACCTCCTGTCTGTGTTGACGAAGGAATCTCCTCTTCCTTAGGTTCCACAATATCTTGGTGTACATTAGATGTGCTCTGTGATGTGAAAGCTTCATCAAAGACAACATCTCTACTGATATGAATTTTCTTGGTCAAAGGATCTATCAACCGATATCCTTTAGAGTGCTCAGAATATCCAAGAAAAATACATCTCAGCGTTTTCTCATCTAGCTTCTTCCTTTTCTCTTTCGGTATGTGCATGAAAGCTTGACACCCGAAAATACGTAGATGAGATATGGAGGGTTTTTGACCACTCCATGCTTCCTGTGGAGTCACTCCTTTTAGGGCATTTGTGGGTGCCCTATTCAACAGATACACTGCAGTGGTGACAGCTTTCCGCCCAATATTGTTGCCCAAGAGTAGCTCCCGTGAGCATACAACAAACCATTTCCATGATAGAACGGTTCCTTCTCTCAACAACTCCATTTTACTGAGGAGTATAGGCAGTTGTTAACTGTCTCTTGATTCCATGCTTATCTAGGAATGCAAAAAATTCATTAGAGGTAAACTCTCCCCCTCGATCTGAGCGGAGGGTTTTGATAGAAGCCCCTGACTCCTTCTCAACGGATTTCTTGAACTACTGGAAGAATGCAAAAGCTTTAGATTTTAGTTTGAGAAAGAAAACCCACATCTTTCGTGAGTAGTCATCTACGAATAACTGAAAGTACCTCTTCCCTCCAACACTGTTGGGTGTGAAAGGACCGCATAGATCGGTGTGAATTAACTCCAAAGGTTTTCGTGCTCTTGTAGAGCTCTTCTCAAATGGTACTCTATGCTGCTTTCCTGCCAAGCAATCAGAGCACACTGGCAATGTGGCAGAAAGGGAAGGAAGACCCTTTACCATCTCATACTTGCTGAGCTCAAGTAAGTAGCCAAAACTTAGATGCCCATATCTCTTGTGTCATAGGGAAGTTGCCTCCTTGGTAGAGACAGTCATGGCAACATGTGGAGTAGAGATAGCATCTAGTGCAAATAATTTGTGCTTATATGAAGCTGTTGCAATCTGCTTACCCTTCCTGGTAATAGTACAACACTTCTTTCCATTCTCAACACGAAAATTGACAACCATATTTCTATCCAGGATTTGTGTGACTGACAACAAATTGTTAGCCAACCCCGGAACATAGAGGACTTTGTCAATCTGACACTTGCCATCAGGAAGAGTGACTGAAACTGTACCCTCTCCCCGAACCCCCGTAGGTTTTATCATCGACAATGGTGACAGAGTTTTCCCTCTTTGGCCACAAATGATTCAAACCACGATCCGTCGCCGATCATATGTTTGCTAGCTCCAGAATCGACATACCAAATAGGATCCCTCTCGAGTAGAATCTTGTGGTAGTCATGAGCACCTTGTGTGCCCATTCGGAATCCGAGTCGGATTCTTCAACAGACAACATTCACCCGGGGTTGCTTGTTCTTATTTTGTGGTTTTTTTTGGCCTTCTCGCTTGTTCTTATGCCAACACTCGTTGGTGTCATGGTTGTCTTTCTCACGGATCTTGCACCACCTCTTCTTCTCGTTGAGGTTGTTTGCCTTTTCCTTTCGTATCCCGTTGAGAATTTCCTCCTTTCCGAAAGTTGCCTCCTTTTTGCCCATTACCTTTCTTCCTAGAACCCTGCCTGTTGGTGTATAGGGCTGTATTGGAAGAATCATCCTTGTGAAGTTGGCGTGCCTCCTCTTGTTGGAGCAGATTGACCAACTCGATGTAGGTAATTTGTTGTTGAGACACCTGGATGGAGGTTATCAACATATCAAATGAAGAAGGTAAAGCTCTCATCACAAGTGAAATGAGAAGCTTTTCGTCCACAGTATCTCCAAGAGAACTCAATTTCTCTTTCAACTCAGACACTATGCACAGAAAGAGTTCAATTGCTTTCACCCCGCCTCAAACTCAGGTTATGAAGTTGTTGTTGAAGATGAAGAATGGTGGATTCATTCTTCCCCTCATAGATGGTTCTAAGGGCATCCCATGCCTCTTTACCACTTGCTTTGTCAGCTATATGAGGTTGCACTTCATCTGAAACAACAAACAAAATGAGCACCTTTGCTCGATTGTCTTTCTTGTCAAAAGCAATCTGATCTGTCGAAGGACCCGTGGATCTCGTTGTTGGTGAAGGCCTGGTTGCTACTCCAGTAACAATATCCCACAAATCTTCCATTTGGAGAATAGCCTTCATTTTGTGTTTCTATGGCGTATAATTTGGACCTTTCAATAACTGATGCGGAACAGTCATCAACTTTGCAACAGCGGCCATAGTGAAGGTTCCTTATATCACCAATTGGTCCCCCTTTCGATATACCTTTTGCTAGGCCAATATACCGTACAAAATACCCGCCCTTCCATGAGGGAAACTATAGGTATTTAGAAAGATCAACAAAAATCACCCGCCCTTACGTGAGGGAGACTATAGGTGAGTTTTAGATATCATACGATACGTGGAACATAAGCGGTACTGAAAGGGAATCGCCTTGTTGATGGCACCTACCATAGAAGGTTCTTCTCATGCGTGGGGCGTAACTTCCCCTAAACACTATGAAGAATACTTCGTCAGGATTTACGCCTAAACACAAGTGCGATAAAGGGTAGTGGATGGAGTAAAAAAATGCAAAAATGGCGTACTTATTCCTCCTCGACGATTTATAGAGAACAAGCTCAGACGTCGTTATAGCAGCTATATTAGGCGGCGGATATAGTAGCCAAATCACGACATCTTTACCTGTAAGTGCTGGCCAGAGGTATCACAAATACCGAACGCTGCAGTGCAATAAAATTGCACGGATGGGTTTTATATTCCGAGGACTTAGGGAGTGTTTTGATTTTAATTTTTAATGTTATAGTGCAAAAATGAAATATGCAACATACAACAAAAAAAATTTCCCACAAGAATAACCCACAAGGTGTCGGTCACAGCCGAAAATGCACCTTTTACAATGCCAAATTGCTATTTTTTGAAAAATTACTCACTATCCCCCTTTGATTTTTGAAAAAATATCCCCCCTTAAAAGGCTTTCTTTAACAAAGCATTTTTATAATCATTATTTATTTAAAATTAAAATAAATAATTTCAATTTATATAGTTTTAAAACTTAAAAAAAAATAAATTAAAATTAAATTTTAATTTATAAAGTTTAAAACTATATTAAAAAAATTAAAATTAAAAATTTTAATTAAAAATAATAATAATTAAAAATAACTTTGAAAAAAATATATACCTTGGGGGGGTCGGCGGGATTTGAACCCCCGACCTGCAGGCTCCCTGAGCCTTACCGCACAGCTCACTGCCAAGTGAGCTTGCAGGCTGATCCGAAAATAACAGTGGACCTACGCCTCTTTCAATCCCTCCTTCCGTCTCCTCCTCTGCAACAGCCTCGGCTTGCGACCGCAGCACTGCTCCCGGCACTTTTTTTTCGGCTGCTTCCGCCTGCAACTTCGTCCTCCAACCGGGAAAAAAAAAATTTCTTCTTCTGCGGCCAAACAGCTTCGCCCCAGCCTGCAACTCCGTCCTCCAACCGAAAACTAATTTTTTTTTTTTTTAACCCGAGAAAAAACAATTCCCTCCGCGGGCACGCGCGGGATTGGGGGGGGCGGACCGATTGAAAAAAAAAAATCGACAGGTTACCGCGACGAGGGGGGGGTTTATACCCCCGCTGCGGCACGACGGGCGAGAATTTTGAATTCCCGTCGACCGTTTGGGGGGCGGGGGGAGCCGCCCAGGAATTTAATTCCCGGTGCGGTTTCCTTCCCTGTCACGTGCGCTGTCGCACGTGACAGGCCTGTGATAGGGCTGTCGCACGCAGGGGCTGCACGCTCTGTCACGTAGTGCGACAGTTGCTATCGCGCGGCCCTGCGTGCACTGTCGCGTGCTACGACAGTTGCTGTCGCATGGCCCTGCCGCGTCCTCCTCAACCGGGGGGGCGATTGCTGCGGGCACGAAGCTCTGCAATCGCGACGTCCACCGTCTGCAGTCTCTCCTGCGCGTCTGTGGACAAGGAGCTTCCAGCGGCCTGCGCGTCCGCGGTTAATCCCGTCGCAACACAGCCACCTTCTCCCACTCACGCAATGGAGAAATAAAATGCGTTCTGAAAACCATACGTGTAGCGCCCTGGCTCTGATACCATGTAAAATAAGGAACAGTAATTGTATTATTGCTGTAGGATTTAAATAGGTTACAACAGTGCCGAGAATAGCACTCCGGCAGAACAGAATAACAGGAATTTTACGCAGTTGTAACAGTGTACTCCAAATACAAATAAAGACAATAGTACGCTAACATTTTGGTCACCTTGAGGATGATTGCACAAATAATGATTTGGTTTCTAGTATGTATGAGGATGCTTCAGAAAACTATAAGGAAGATGCATGTATGGTTTTTGAAAAGGGTAGCACCTCTAGTGATAAGAAATCTGAAAAAGGCTTTGATGATTCAAAAAGCAAACAAATAGAGGAAGATATAGAGGAAGGTGAAGTAGATCTTGAAGGTGAACTTATTAGTGCTCTTAGTGCTTTGAAAAAGGAAAGAAAGAATAATGCTAGACTCAAGGATAAGTTAGATGAATTTTGCATGGAGAGAAATGATCTTATAGAAAGTCTTGACTTCTCTATGGCTAAGACACAAGAACTCAAGGATGAGTTAGAGTATAAGGTTCTTGAGTATAGTGAGTTAGAATAGAAAATGGCTTCTTTGAAAGAGGAAACTAAAGAGTACAAGGATAAGCTTTACAGGTTTCAAGATAGCTCTAAAAAGGTTAAGTCACTCATCAAAGGTCAAAGAAAGACAACAGATAAAATAGGCCTTGGTTTTGTTAAGCCACACAAGTAACAAGTTGGAGAGTCTAGTAAGAGACTCCAAAAGGAAGAGAGTTCTGACGAGGAAAGTATTTCAAAAAAGGATTCCTTGAATGATAGATGCAGAGAAACAAAAAATAGAATTCAGAATGAGAAGAAGAAGTCTTTAGAACCTAAGAGGTCAATTAAAGGAAAGTTTCAAGGCAGATGTTTTACTTGTCACAGGTTTGGTCACATGGCTTCACATTGCATGGATCAAGTGAAGGAGGTAAATGAAAGTTTTAGAAGTGCTAGTTACTTTCAAGGGTATTGCTACTCTTGTCAACAGCTTTGGGCACAAGGCAGTTTATTGTAAGGCAAATAACAAGAACAAGTTTGGTCAGAATAGGTTTGGCCAGAATAGGTTTGGTCAGAATAGGTTTGGTCAGAATAGGTTTGGTCAGAACTGGTGGATTCAAAGATCAGGTTTACCTTAGAGAAACAACATCGTCAAGTGTTTCAAGTGCAACAATGAAGGTCACACAATCATACAGTGTAGAGCTGAAATTCCAGAATACAGGAACAGGAACGGTGGCATGATCGGGTCCAAGGATCAAGGCATGGACAAGAACAGGGATGAGAACAAGAATAAGAATAGTGACAGGAACAGGAATATGGACAAAGAGTTCAAGAGAAGGCTCGGTAAGGAAGTTATAGACGCTGATGATGATTAGTGCCGAATGGGAGTTTTACTCCCACCCCAAAATTAATCACCTCATCAAGAGGTGGGCGAGGGACTAATCTAAGAGGCTCATTCTTAGTCCCGAGCCCCAAAGGTGACCCTTTGCCATTGATGACAAAGGGGGAGATATATGAGTAAGGGGGAGAGATTCAAAGTGAAGAGGAGAGCTTCAAGACAGGGGGAGTTGTTTATGTTGAGTTTCTGTGTTGTTGAGAAGCATGGTTTGCCATCAATGACAAAGAGGGAGATTGTCTGCAATTTTGGGTTTGAGATCCTAGCTTCTTGTCTATGAGTTGTCATTGATGTCAAAAGGAAATGGCATTTATGTTAAGAGGATGTGTTGGCTTCAAAGGTGGAAGATTCCAAGAGAATCTTTTTAAGAGAATCCGGAGAGATTCCATTGGCAAGGGTTTTTCATTAAAACCAAACCGGTTTTATTAAAACCAAGTTGGATATGGTTTTTATTAAAACCAATGGAGGTTCTCTTTATTATTTATTTAATTATTATTTAAAACCCTTCAAGGTTTTAATTAATTAATTATTTAATTAATTAAGGGAGAAATTATTTTTAATTTATTAAAAATACTTAAAGGTTATTAAACCTTTTTTTATTCTTAATTTATTAAAATTATTTAAGGGTTTTTAAACCCTTTTTGAAAAAACTTTTGATTAATTTTGAAATGGTCTTTATTTTCGCCGATGTCAAGGTGTCTTCGAAGAGACTATTTATTCTCCAACTCCTAAGGTTGGAAGGCTAATGAATTCAAAATTCCTCAAATGCAATTTGCGGTGTTTGTGCTCTATATTCGCTACGATCGAAGGAAGACTTAGAAGCACGTGCAATTGAAAAGTCTTTGGGAGTTTTCTCGAGGGTGAAGTGGAGGGAAGTTCACTTGTGAACATCGTAGCCCACGTGGGCTAGTGGCAGCGAAGGTTGCTGTTGGGCGTTGCATTGGCGGAGGTCGCCATTTTGAGTCTCGCGGGGGTGCTTTGCTAGAGTAACACACATTTTTATTAAAACGTCTTTATGCCACAAAATTCGGAGTTTCTTGGACAGCGATTTATAAGGTGTGATTAAATTTTATGAGTTTTGGCTTTTGTGATTAGCATTGAATAAAAGCTTAGGAGAAATAAGGGCATATTTCTTTGGATGTATTTTTAAGATTATTCTTTGCTATTCTAAAATTAAAAATGGAGGTATAAGGTGTGAGTCTGTGATTGTTGATTTATTGGCATGTTATGGTGGTTGTGTTTAAAGAAGTGGAGCTAAAAGGTGTAATAAAGGAAGTTTATATTATTGCTCATTTCTTTTGATTCTAACCCTAACTTGGTTGGAAGTTTGAGAGTTGTGTGTGGTGACAACTTGAAGGTTCAATTATCTTCTACTCCAATAAGGTATGGGCACATTCTTCTTATGAGTATGATTGGTGTATGTTTTCTAAAATAAGGTTGGAGTGAAAAGGTATTCTACTAGGTATCCTTTGGCTAGGTGTAAATCCTATTTTCTGGTTTTTTGAAGACTACTTATGCATTGTTATCCTTAAGGAGAGTTTTTTGTGAATGCATAATTTCTGGTTTGAGATAGTGGAAGCTTTGTGCACTAGGGTTTATATTTGTGAGTCTAGCTACTTGCATTGAGTTGGTGGAAACCTTGGTTGGCTGTTTTGAGTTTGATGGTTGAGTTGCTTCCATAGAGGTTGTTTGATCAAGTTATTGCTTTACTTGATTCATGATATTGGGCTTACTCCATTGAGTTGATTTGAGCAAGTTATTCTTTGCATTTGGTGATATTGTGTTGGTGGCTGTTTTGTTCAAATATCTTTGGAGGGAAAATGATTTCTACTTGTTTCCTTTTCTTGTGATGATTGGTTGAATGCTTCAAGGTTGATGTTGAGTTGAATGGTGTTGGTTGACTAAACCTTGTTTGATGAGCATTGTTGTTGAAACCCTAATTGATGGTGAAAAGAACATGAGTATCATTGTTATGTGATTCTTTGCATAGTTGGCAATTGTTGGGGTTTCATGTTCTTGAAAGAAAACATTCTATCCTATCCATTTCAAATATTGAGTTGAGTTTTCAAATTTGAGATTGAGATTGAGTTGAGTTGATTTGAGTTGAGTTTTGAGATAGGGATTTGAGTATAGAACATATTGAGTCTCTAACAATTATCTTTATGCTTCTATGAGTTTGACAAATCACATTGGGTCTCTAACAATTCACTTTGTGATTTCCTACTAAGGAAGTTTTTCTTGATGAGCTTGCTGAGTTTTTGGACAGGTTCCAGTGGGGACTTGTGAGCAGTTCTTGGACAAGTTCCGGTGGGGACTTGTGAGCAGATTTGGACAGGTCCTAGCAGAGGACTTGTGAGTTGAGTTTGATAGTTCTATCAGAGAACTTGAGGATAGAGGTGCATTGGTTCTATGAGAAGAACCTGAGGACAGTTGGCAAGTCTTTGAGAAGGCTTGTATGCAGAGGATTGATTTTTTCAAGAGTTGGATAGATCTGACAGACAAAGGAAGATTTGTACTAGACCAACTGACTGTGTTTGGTACAGGTTGCTGAGCTGCTGTGGACGTGATCATAGAAGGCAGAGTTCTTTTAGGCTAAGCATTGAGGATAGGAGGTCTTCGGTAGAAAGGAGTTCCACATGCTGGCAAGAGGTAGAGGCAGTTGATCTTTTGAGGGATCATTTCCAGAGCAGAGGGGAAGGTATCTCCTTTGAGCAGATGCTCATAAATTCTGATTGGGGGAAGGTATCTCCTTTGAGCAGAGGCTCATAAATTTTGATTTGGGGAAGGTATCTCCTTTGGGCTGAGGCTCATAAACATTGTAATTGGGAAGGATTCCCAAAGAACTTTGAGATAACTTTTAGAGAAAAGTTTTGTGGATGTAGCCTGACCATTCGGGTGAACCACGTTAAAATTGGTGTCACTTTGTGGATGATATTGTGCATTGCTTTGATATTGCTTTGGGTATATTGCTTTACTATTTTGAAGTATAAAGGAAAAAGTAAAAAGAGGTCTTATACTATTCACCCCCCCCTCTCAGTATAAGCTTGTGTTCTTCATCCTTTTAGAAACTTTGACCTTGAGTACTTTCCCAAAGCACATCCTTCACAGACCTCATTATGTTCGTTGATTTTGGAAAGTCCTATCACCATAGCTTGAGAAGTGAGCAATTTCAAGCTAGCAGAATTAAGGTGACCATATCACAAGTGCCAAAGCACACTTGGATTTTTTATAGCTACATTTGCAAGTTGAGCTCCTCCTGGATCACAAAATTTGAGAGGGAATAACCAATTCTTGGTCATGGGGACCTGTGTGATGACACAATTACAATTTTTTTTATCAAAAATGATACATTGTCCTTCATCAAATACAAGTTTATAATTGGTATCCATCATTTGCCCAACGCTTAACAAATTGTGTTGGAGCTTTGGAGTGTAATAGATGTCATTCACTTTCTTTAGTCCTTATTTGGTTGGAACCTCTATGGATCCAATTCCCTCTACTTACAATGCTTTATCATCCCCTAATTTGATTTGGGATTTATAAGTGGAATTTAGAGTTGCAAATAAATTTTCTTTGCCACTCATATGATTTGAGCAACTAGTATCCAGAATCCATGTATCATTTAGATTATGTTTTGATTGTCCATATGAAAGAAAAATATTAGAGGTATCATCTTCTTCTCCATAATTTCCATATTGACTATTGTTGTCTTATGAATATTTTGACCAGCAGTCGCAAGAAAAGTGATCTGGCTTGCCACATTTGAAACAATTTTTTTTGGACTTGTCACTTCCTCATCCTTGATTTCCATTTTGTCCTGGATTTCTCCTTGATTTTGATTTCCACCTCTATGTTGATTGCCTCCTCTATATGAGTTGCCTCCTCTGTTGGAGTTGCCTCATCTGTTCTGGTTGCCTCCTTTGTTTTGGTTGCCTCCTCTGTAGTTGCCTCTACCTCTACCTCTTTCCTATCCTCTACCTTGACCTCTTCCATGTCCTCTTCCATTTTTTCATTGGAAGTGAAGACCTTCTCGTCGCCTCCGTAGCTGGTTGAAGAAGATTTCAGAAATCTCTCTTCATGTGACATTAACAATCCGATTAATGCATCGAATGTTAAAGTGGAAATACCTTTGGATTCTTCTATAATTAGGGCAATATGATTTCATCTCTGTGGAAGTGTTTGCAACACTTTTTTTACAATTGTCTTAGGCTTGATTTCCTTGCCAAGTGTAACAATTTTATCAATAATTGCTTTTACTCTAACATAATAATCATTGACTTTTTCATCATATTTCATTCTGATATTTTAAAAATCTCTTTTTAGTGTTTGAATTCTCACCTGCTTCACTTGATTACTACCCTGGAATCCATAACTCAAAGCTTTCCATGTAGCTTGTGTAGTCATACAAGTGGTGATTCTAGGGAATATACTTTTCTCCAACACTACTTGGAGATGAGAAAGAGCAGAAGAGTTGCTCGTTTGTCCTTATTTTCATGTTTTATTGTCTGCGGAACTTAGTGTTTTCTAGTATGAGGGTTCTGTGTAACCCTCTTCTATTATGTCCCAAAAACCTCTTCCTATGAGCAGGATCTTAATTTTTATATACCAATACTCGTAGTCATAACTGTTGAACTTTGGTATAGGTAAACTGTTGTGTGAGGCCATAGTTACTAAAAAACTCTTTTTATTTCACGGTTACAATAAAGCACTCTGCTTTTTTAAATAAGGAAGGAAGAAGAAAGAAGAAAGAAGAGATTACAAATTTAAGTCAAATTTGACTTGATTTACTCTATCATTGATTGCTTGTTCCTCTTGTTATGGGGATGTTATCTCTTGATTCACGAAATTGTCTGCTACTTCTTCTTTATCGTCACTTATCAATATTATTTTTGGTGATTTTGGTTCTAAAATTTCCACTAAAATACTGTAGTGTGTATATTCTGATTCTTGTGGTGCAGCTTGTATGGATTTCGATTGTTCAAATTGACTCCTGAAAGAGTTATCTTCAAATTTTGCCTCGTACCCTGAGTCAGGATGTTTTTGATGTGTAATTACTACATTCTAAAGTTGTCTAAACACAATTTTGAGCCCATAACCTCTTACTTTTTCATCGAATCTCCCTACACCTTCTCTTTCTAAAATTGCACATAAGGCATGATAACAACCATTTGGTCTTATCATCAATGCCCCTTTACAATTTTACAATTTTGATCCTTTATCTCTTTTACAAAAAAAATTAAGCCTCTTAGGCTTATTACACAAGATTTATACAGTTTGTGATTCCTCGAATCAAGTGAAAAATGAACCCTTCTATTACAATGAATTGCCTCTTAGGTAATATTCTCCTTCTTTTATAGTATTAAAAAAAATCTATATTGCTATTTAATAAAAATAATAATTGCCCTTTAAAAAACAATTTAAAAAAAAAACAACTATATTTAATTTATTAAATATAATATAAATAATTAATTTAATAATATAAAGAAAATTTTCAAAAAAAAACTTAATTTTTTTTTAAACCCTTGTAGGAATCGAACCCGCAACCTATCTCCTTCAACAAATCGTGCTTACCAACTCGTCCACCACCACCGATGAGAACCAAAGGCAAATAACATCAATTTCAAGACTTTCGACTTTTGCTTTCATAAAAAAATAATGAAAAAATGTTACCGTCGAGTTTCGAACCTACAATCTGCCAGGGGCAAGTGCATTAATGTTGGCTCCTCAAGCCAGTCGAGCTGCGTGGCCCGACAGGAAGGCAAAGGAGGCTTGCCTCCTTTATCTTGTCACGGTCGGGCACATTACAAAAAAATTAAAGGGAATTTAGTCCCACATCCACTATGTGATGTCGTTTGAGGTGTTTAAAACCCTCAACGCACACAACGTCACTTGATTGTCTTCGAGTAATAAATGACCACATTTTTACCTCCTTCTCGGGCCTGTCTCTCCTTACTACATTGCTTGTCACCTTTGCTTGCTAAGTATCCTGTATTCTGGTCTGCTAGGTCGCCTGTTGTCTAGTCTCTGGTCTACGTCGGCCTTGCTCTCTCCTCGCCACATGTCGATGTCTGGTTGGCTTCTCCTATGGTTTGCATTTCCTCCTCATGTGCTCTTTGTACGGGCCTTCTCTCGACCTCACCTCGATTCATGATTCGTGGGACCTCTCGACCTTACCTCGATTCACATGCTACAGGCCCTCTCAACCTCACCTTGGTTCACGTGCTGCTGGTCTCCTCTAACCTCGATCCATGGGCCCTCTTTGACCTCACTCTAATACCAGATGTGGCACGATAGTTAGGTGGAGCAATAGAAAAAATGTAAAGTATTATTAATTCACCAAAATGCAGTGTTTACAATGCTTAAATAATAGGAGAATTAACTGCCTTTGAAAACTTAGGGAATAGATAGGAAAGAAGAAAAATAGGGAGGAAATGAGGAAATGAAATAGGAGTCAAACTCCCTACCATACCATCCATGCCATCCAATCTGTCCAGTCAGTTGTCGTCCAAGCCATCCAATATGCCCAGTCAGTTGCCTTTCAAGGAGGTAAAAGGGTAAGGTCCAAAGCTTACTGTTGTCAAACAAAATTTTTACCTTTTACCCCTTTAACTTCCAATAAATCACCCTATTATTCTTATTTGAAGTTATTTTAACAAAGGTATATGGATGCTTGGGATCATCCATCAAAATGCTAGGGTTGATGTCCAATCAATGTGCTACACTACAAGTTAGGTAGCATCTCTCATCCATGTTTGGAAGAAATGGAGGGAGTTTAAATAAGTTTTAAATCTTATAGAGTTGATTAGATAAGAAAAGGAATATTTTTTAGTAACCTTATATATCCTTCCCTCGATATACTACATATGATGTATACACCTCAAGGGCCTCCCTATATACTGAATACCCTTATATATCTGACTCATCTCTATATACTTATTGATACATGACAGAAATTTGATACATGGGATTGCAATGATATGTGCAAGTAACCACTTGGATAAATGGCTAAGATGGTATATAAGGGGTAATATTATACCTCCTCATGATTCCTACTAGACCACTATGATATACACCTTACTAGGCATAAGTCTCCATGAGACCCTAAATGAGTATCTCAAGGCCTAGGCTCACTACATATCTAATATATCATAGTAGCTCTGTATCGCTCCAAATTTTTCGCATCCCTACCTTCAGGCTATAGGATCCGTGCCCGGAAGGAGGATGGGAAAAGGATGATGCGGTACCTCGGACGAGAGGACTTTGCGAAGGTCCCGCCTCTCAAGGGAGGTGTATTTTGGTGATTTTTCGACGGATGGTGGGTTCACCAGGAAACATTTAATGGCAGTTTCCATGCCTAGGTTTTGGAATGTGTTTAATGAGTTTGTTTTAATCTTAAGCATTCATCCTAGGTTTGGCCGAATGATTCTAAATTAAACTATATGAAAATGCAATTTTTCATGAATACAGCAGACAGATTTAAAAGCAGAGAACAGAGAATTTACAGGAGGAAAACGGAGAATACCTGATCCGGATGTCTGAAGAAGATTCTAATTTTGAAGCAGTCCCGATCGTCTGAGATTCGACAGAATCGTCTGCAATCAGACGAGATCGTCTGCGATCTGACGAATTCGTCAGACGAATCCGTCAGAAACCTGCAAAACAGAGAATAGATGCAAAATGCAAGACATAACACTATGCTAATAGAGGCAAATTACACCAAATGATAATATGAATGTTGAACACTATTCAAGAACAGAAATTAATGCAAATTACTATGCTTAAATGGCAGATCATAAACTTAGCATGCAATCTAAGCTAAATGGGTGAACTCCAGATGCAAAATAGGATAAAAACTGAATGTATTATCTAATTTGCAAAACAAAATAATAGAGACAAAGTTGAGAAAAGCAAACTCCAGGCACTGATTGCCTCGATGTGGGCTGCAGTCGAGATCGTCTCGTATCAGTACGAAATCGTCTCGAATTCGACAGGATCGCCTCCGATCTGGACAGGTTCGTCGGTGACGATAGGTGCTGGCTCCAGTTGAAAATCAATGATGTACCTGCATCAAAATTGCTATGGGGCTAATGCAAAAATAATATTATGATGTTTTAGCGCAGAGGGATTCAATTTGCAGATAAATTCAGCCAGGGGTTGGGGAGGGAAAATCCTAGAAGTTAAATAGGCTTAGGGGGAGTTGTTGGGAGGTTGGAGATCATCCCAATTTGGGAGATCTCCAACGGGGGAGGGTCCCAATGGTGCAAACATGCTTTTGCCCTGATTGGAGACCCGTTGGAACGGATTCCAACTATGCAAATTTAGTTTTATGACAAGATCGTCTGGACGACCTAGTCCAGACGAAATCGTCAAATCTGAGGCGATATCGTCTAATCGGCGACGATATCGTCAAACGGTCAAAACAACCTCTAAAAATGGCACGAAAAATGGGGAAACGGATTTCTCGACGGTTAACGGGCGGTTTGGGAGGTTAAATTTGATTTTAAAATTATTTACTAAGGTGAATGTAAATTTTATAATTTTACTGCGCCAATTTTAGGGTGCTACATTTTGCCCCCTCTTTAGCGAATTTTTCGAAGAAAATGCGTTAAAGATGAGTTCTTCTCGATCTACGAGAAAGCAAAAAATTATTCCCATTTTTAGGCGACGATTCTTGGTCGAATCGTACGACAGCTTACTATGGTGCCCCCTCCGTGTTTTTACCCAAATCGAACGTTTGAGGTAAAAACGTGGAAAAGCAAAATTAATTTGAATTATTTTTGAATGAAATTATGTTTGATATATGATATGTTTTTGATCATATGACTTGTGTTATGTGTATGTTTATGATGCTTTTAATGTTTTGATTGATTGATTCGATGACTCATGTAATTATGTCATTTTGAAACATTATAATTTTGATGTCATGCTGTAAGATTTTAAATGAAATAATCTGATGTAACAAATTGGTTGTTTGTAATGAAAATGTGATAAAAAAAATAAAAATAAAAAGAGACTTCTAACAATAATTTCAAAGGACATTGTCGCTATTATAGACCATTTCATGGAGTCGTCGCTCACTCGGTCGTCAAGCTAATCCCAGTATAGAAATATTGCAAAAAGTAAAAGAGTGCTTAAGAGACTGTCTTAAGACTTTGGTGCGATGGTGCAAATGATGATGATGATGGTTGGTTTGTTTTCAGATTTTCATGAAAAATATTATGCATGAAATATTTTTAAAATGATTTTTGCTAGGCATAAATTCCTAAGTGTGATAAAATTTGTGAATAATTCCTTAGGAATTATACCATCATTGCAAAGTTAAAGGTTGACATAATGATATGAAATAATGAAAATGGGTTTGATTTTAAAAAGCATAATTTGTGTAACATAATGAAGTCATATGGTTTTTATGATTTTTGATAAATGGGGAATAAAAATTGTTACAATGGTTTGCGCTAGGCATAGAATATGTAGGTATAGACTTATACCATCATCGCGAAAATCCAAAAAAAAGGTTTTATTGCATGGTTGATTTTTTTTTTTTTTTTTTGATGAACAGAAAATATGAAAATGAGGACTTGCGCTAGGCATACAATTCCAATTTTGGTTTTGAAACTATACCATCGTCGTGAAAGTCAACCAGATATATATGTATTTGTTTTGTGTAGTTTGAAAGAAATTTTTGATTTTTCTATTATATAGTTGTCTTTGTGGTAAACAACTGTACTTGATTTATTCCCAAACAAGTTGCAAAAATAATATTTCAAAGTATTTTGAAGACAAAAGTTAGATTTATAAGGAATCCCATGTGCATATGTGAATTCATTTCCGATCTTGATTTATCATAATGATAGACAAAATCTCTCAAATACAAATGTGTGTGCGATTGCATTGTTCATTTACCAGTTTTGAGCAAGATACTATGATACAAGTGATTTGAAGAAACCAAATAAGTGTTCATTAACCATGATGTAGATGCATATAACCATATTAGACCACTATGTAGATCGGATTATCAAGAGCTAGCTAATCCATAAGTAGACATAGGTCTGTACAAAAGAAGGTCGCTAATGTGACAGACATATCGCCATGCTAGGAGTTACCCAAGGCCAAGCAGGTTGGGCACAAACCACCTGTTATGGGGCTTACCTCACAGTTTTTGAATAATTGAGAATTCCAGGGATTCAAGCTCATCAACCCTTCTTTTCTTTTCAAAGGGTAGGGAAAGGGATTTTATTGCTTTCTTGCTTTCTTTTGAACTTTGCATATTTTTCTTTTGTATTTCTTTTGCTTGATAATGCTTGGAACATTGCTATAATGATATAAAAGAACATTTCTCTTTTCTTTTTTCCTTGAATTTTTCTTTTCTTTTTCTTTTTCTTTTTCTTTGCTAGGGATACTTGCTCGGATTAGCTGTAGAGCAAGGGATTTTTATTCTGGGTAGGGGTGAGCTTGTCCTTTTGCCAATTCTCAAAGATTCTAGACCATGTGCATGATAGGATAGCAGGGGAAACTTTTTGCTCAAGAAATCAGTTCTACTATGTAGCAAAACATGGAAATTACAAATATAATCATTTTATTGTGAAAAGATGTGCTTGGTTTAAGTAAATAACAAGATCAATTCTCTATGCTCAAACTTTATTTAATTGAATTTTGTGGACTTTGATATAAGAGAGATTAGTAATCATGCCAGATAAAATCAAGATATTTATTTTTGTGAGTGTGCAAGTGAGGGATTCAAAATAAATGCTAATTTATCCAAAATAAGTTGAAACATATAACTGCAATAATTGTAAGAAAATATATATAAACATTTTTGAGAAGTTTTGAGAATGTTGACTCTCTCTTTCTTCTGTATATTGTTTTGGTTTCGAAAGAGTCAAGCATATAGCTGTTTTTAGATTTTGATTTTTGATTTTAGTTTTTGAGCAAACAATTTAACAAGTGCTTTAAATAAATGCAATAGATAGTTTTTGAAGATTTTTGGAGATTTATGAATGTTTTTGGTGTTTTTGAATAAATTGAAAGAAATACAAGATAGTAATTTTGAACAAATATATACATGGATGAAATGACCAAATTTATGCATAGTAACGTTTAAGATGCAAAATATTCATGGGTTCTTTAAGTTCTTTACCATCTAAGGTAGATAATTTATATGCTCCTGATTCAAATTTAGCAGTAATGATGTATGGTCCGAGCCAGTTGGGCTCAAATTTACCTTTAAGTTCTTTGGTTGCATTTGTATTTTTTTGATTTTCTTGAGGATTTTGATTTTTTTTGTATTTTGATTTTAATTTATGAATTGAAATTGGTGGTATATACAAGATGATCTATATACACTATACAAGGTTATTTGAGTATAGCATGTCTAAGGTTGCTTCAAAATCAAAGGAGGTTTTGAAGGATAATCTGGTTGAGGTGAAGGTAAGAATAGAAGGTGATGAATAAAAGGTAGTGATAACAAAAGCTTTGTTATAATGTAGAATAATGTAGCAAAAGATTTGACTTTTATATGTGGAAAATTGATCATGTTACAAAATAAAATGTAAGAAGGATAAGAAAGTTCTTCATTCTTATTATTATCTTCCAAGTCTTGATAAGATGGAGAAAGTATATGTGAAAGATATGCATGAGTGTTATTTGGTAAACAAGGATGATCATATATGGATGAAGAAAAGTGATGGATAGAAAATAATTGTGACAATAGAGAATGTATAGAACTTGATGTTTCAATAGTTAAATATTCTTCAAATGGTGTTGGGTCACCATGTATGGTAACAATTTTATTTGCAATTTCAAACTTCAAACATTGGTGAAGAGTGGAAGGGACAACTCTCATCGTATGAATCCAAGGACTTCTGAGAAGTAGGTTGTAAGGTGAAGGGCAATATCCTACATAGAATAAAGTATCCAGGATCTTGGTTCCAATATTAAAGGGAAGAATTATAGTACCTTGAGCTTCTTGAATTTCATTGTTAAAATATTTTATAAGAACATTTGATTCATTAATATCTTCTTCCTTTGATTTGAGTTTTTGGAATAATTGATAAGTGCATAAATTAAGAGAGGAGTCATTATCTACCATGATAGTTCTAACAGGTGTTTCTTTACTAGATCCGATAATGTAAAGATAGGAGTCTTCTTGTGGAGTAGAGGAAGGAATCTCCTCATCATAGAATGAAATATGGTTAACCTCAAGAGGGTTTATACCATTAATTATGTTCTTAGAGAAAATATGATGAGGAACAAATTGTTGGCTAGGTATTTTGAACAAAATTTCCTTGTGATAAATTTGTAATACTTCTAAAAGGGATATCTTTGCTTGAGGATTAATCACTTGTTGTTGGTTATCAAAGTGGATTTCAGATTGAGATTTTGATTCTAAAGATGAGCTTTCTATGCTTACATTCCATTTTGGATCATTCTCTATAGCCAAAGATAGTTTTGAAGGTTGGTCAAATGAGGAATCCATCTCTTGAATATCCGATTGAGTTGATTGAACTTGAGGTTGCTCATTTGTAGTTTTTGTTACAATATTAATAATATCATCATGATGGGACACATTAACATGCAATATTTGATTGGTTTCTTGTTGTTGATAATTGAATAGGGGTTCTTGGGAGATCTCCATGTCTTGATTGATTATTGGTATTTGTTGTGTAGGAGTTTGATTGTTTACTGGAGATTTATCATCAGTTGTAGATTGTAATTCCTTTATATTAAAAAGACCTTTATCAATCAAATCTTGAATTGCACATCTTAAATCTTTACAATTTTGTGTCATATGTCCATCTACTCTATGATATTCACAATGTAGCTCGAGTTTAAACCAATCGCTGTGGTGTCAGGTTGTTTTATGGAAGGAAGTTCAATCCTATTTGTATCAAATAAATTCTTGAGAATTATATCCATTGGTTGATTGAGCTTAGTAAATTTACGTGATGAAGGTTTTTGAGAGGTTTTTGATAAATGCCTTAGGAATTTTGTCATAAAAGGACCTAATGGTTTCTCACCTCTACTTTCTTTATTATGGGTGGAATGATGACAGGAAGATTGCGATGTAGGAGGTGAGTGCATGGTAGAATTGGAAGAATAAGTATTTTCTTGTTGAAATGGATGTGTTGTATTGAAAGAAGAATATTGAAAGGGTGGAGGATTATATGTGGATTGATAGACATAATGTGGATATATGGGAGAATAGATAATATCGTTATGAAGAGGATTGGCAAAGGGATTGTTCTGTTGGGTTATGGATGAAAAATGAGAAAAGTGTGATGGAGGTGATGTTGAATAGGGATAAGGTTGGTCATAATCAACGAATGTATTTGGCTGAATTCTTCCAACATTACTGATGGGCTCATATTGATTTGAGTAAAAACTCATGGTTTCTTTAGTACTTCTAAAAGTAATATTTAGCATCTATTATTTAGAATTGAATCTAAAACATATAAACATGAAATGATGATTTTGTTTTTGTTTTTCTTGTATACATATATATATTTTTTTGTTTTTTTGTTTTTGTTTTCAAAAGGTTTACAATGCATTCACGTCGGGTTCACCAAAATGTATCGCTCCAAATTTTTTGCATCCCTACCTTCAGGCTATAGGATCCGTGCCCGGAAGGAGGATGGGAAAAGGATGATGCGGTACCTCGGACGAGAGGACTTTGTGAAGGTCCCGCCTCTCAAGGGAGGTGTATTTTGGTGATTTTTCGACGGATGGTGGGTTCACCAGGAAACATTTAATGGCAGTTTCCACGCCTAGGTTTTGGAATGTGTTTAATGAGTTCGTTTTAATCTTAAGCATTCATCCTAGGTTTGGCCGAATGATTCTAAATTAAACTATATGAAAATGCAATTTTTCATGAATACAGCAGACAGATTTAAAAGCAGAGAATAGAGAATTTACAGGAGGAAAACAGAGAATACCTGATCCGGATGTTTGAAGAAGATTCTGATTTTGAAGCAGTCCCGATCGTCTGAGATTCGATAGAATCATCTGCAATCAGACGAGATCATCTGCGATCGTGGGCTGCAGTTGAGATCGTCTCGTATCAGTACGAAATCATCTCGAATTCGACAGGATCGCCTCCGATCTAGACAGGTTCGTCGGCGACGATAGGTGCTGGCTCCAGTTGAAAATCAATTATGTACCTGCATCAAAATTGCTATGGGGCTAATGCAAAAATAATTTTATGATGTTTTAGTGCAGAGGGCTTCAATTTGCAGATAAATTCAGCCAGGGGTTGGGGAGGGAAAATCCTAGAAGTTAAATAGGCTTAGGGGGAGTTGTTGGGAGGTTGGAGATCATCCAAATTTGGGAGATCTCCAACGGGGGATGGTCCCAATGACGCAGACACGCTTCTGCCCGGATTGGAGACCCGTTGGAACGGATTCCAACTATGCAAATTCAGTTTTACGACAAGATCGTCTGGACGTCCTAGTCCAGACGAAATCGTCAAATTTGGGGCGATATCGTCTAATCGGCGACGATATCGTCAAACGATCAAAAAAACCTCTAAAAATGGCATGGAAAAGGGGGAAATGGATTTCTCGATGGTTAACGGGCGGTTTGGGAGGTTAAATTTGATTTTAAAATTATTTACTAAGGTGAATGTAAATTTTATAATTTTACTGCGCCAATTTTAGGGTGCTACAAGCTCATGTGCCACTTATTGAAAGGATTGTGAGGATGCTTAGTAAAGCTAGTATTTGATTATGTTTTTTTTATCTTGATTAATGTAATGTTATCTAAACAAATAGTATTAGATGGTCTTGATTAATTTTGATAAATTTTAATCTTGATTAAGGTTTGGCTAGGAAAAAAGGGATATTGGAAATTGTGATGGTATTCATGTCGAATCCACCAAAAAATGTTAAGAGGAAAGGATACAAATGGTTCCCTAAGGGGATATGAAGCATCTTTCCCTCTCTTATTACTTTGATATTAGGTGATGCTATGAGCTAAAGCTCGCTTGATGGATTAATTTGAGAACACCTACATTGTCAAATAAACTATATTATTTTTAAGTTTCATTCTTTGTGAATTATAACCTTAATCTAGTCTTAAATGCACATACAAAGATGCAACATACAAGACCTACAAATAAATTTATTTTTAATTTGATGATAATATGAAATAATGATTTTTCAATAGCAAGGGTGTAAGAGGGAATGCAACAAACAATATATAGCCTAAAATAAAACTACATGCAACTTCGATTTAATATCTAAAGCTAAAAATATTAGATATATCTCCTATATGATTAATATTAACAAGTTAATTATATTCTTTTATCGGTTTAATGAAAATAGAAAATAGAACCTAAGCTATACAAACAACAAACACAATCAAAGTTAAGAATGCTAAAAATAACAAAGATGGGAGTAGAAAAAACAATTTCTACCATAATGGAAGAATAATTGCTTGCTCACAAAGCAAATATCTACTTATAGAAACATCGTTGACACTATCATCTATTTTTGGTGCTATCATCTACCACTAGCACTATCATCAAAACCTATAAAACAAATAGATAAATATTAGAGTTAATGTAGAGGGGTCTTTTTGATCTACTTGAATATAATTGGCTTCCTTGATACAATTATTAGACCCTTCTTTAGATGATAGAAATGATAAAATGATAAAATAAATGAAATAAATGCTAGGATGGTAGAAATTCCACCTAGAAATAGCATCATTGGTGCTATCACTACATATGCTTCTCTTTTGTGTAAAAAAAAGAGCACGAGAGTCATAAACGTACAATCTAGCAATGCTACTACTTCTATGAATATGATATAAACATTAAATGCAAGATAACTTGAAAAACTAATGGCAATAATGTAGGGTTATAACCTAAGAGGATAGATACCCTATCATATAACAAAATTATAGAGATAAATTTGCTTGAAATTGAGATTAAGTGATTAAAATGGTAAGCATATGGTATGTGTAAATATATGAAACAAAATGTAAATAGTTAGCCAAATCAAAGTAAGATAGGATCTATAATAAAATAGCAAAAGGGAATACCAATAAGCAAAATAAAAGGGAAAGGATACAACCCAAGACCACAAGTTGTTTTCCTTTGATGGGATCTTGACAAAATATTACTTGTTGCTTATTGATGGAATCCTTCAAATGCTTTATACTTGAAGATCACTTGGTGATGATTGTTGGACTTAATAGGATTCTTAAATGCTTGATCAAATTGTTGGAAGAGAGCTAAGAGGTAGAGGGAGATATTGAAAATATGAAAGCTAAGTGCTCACAATATTAAGACAAAATTTTGGCATAACCTTGCCATGCAAAGTGCTAGAACATCAAAGAACCTCTAAATATTCTGATAGAGTTTTGGTGCATAAAATTTTTAATGCAATGAGCATCCCAAGGGATGAATTTATAGGTACACATGGCCCCTTGGGGAGGATATGCAAGGAAAGGATGTTATGGAGACATGGTTCAAATAGGTGCAAATTTGAAAGGGGTTAAAATGGGATCAAGAGAAAGATCATGAAAATGGAAGGTCCTAGTTTTAGGGCTCTACTACAAAGGTGATATACCACAACACATGATTGGGATCAAAAATGATGGATGACTTAAAAGTGCCATGGAATCATACCTCTAAGATTAGGTATGTGATAGGTCAAAAGTGTAAGTAAGCAATAGTGTTGGTAGTTCTATCGCTTCACTTCAAATAAAATATTCGGTAAGGTTGGGGGGTATCCTAAAATGATATGCTTCCACTCAAATGTGGCATAGGAATAGGGTCTAAAAAGACAACAAATCCACTCACAAATGAAATGAGCATGAGCACATGCCCTAAAAATATGGATAAAGTCCTCGGACTAAAGGAAAAAAGGGAAAGAAGAGTTGGGGATGCCTAAATGTTGGAGATACTCCCAAATAGGAAGCCCTTGGTGAAGAATATTCCAAGCAAAATAGGAAATTTTGGTCTCCAATAAAGGAGCCCATATGGTAAGGAACCTGCACACCCAAATAGGCTAAGGGGACGAGACATTTCATTGTTGATTGATCTTATCAATCATGGGGAGACAAGAAGAGATCCAACCATACCCCAAATGAGCCTTGTAATTTCATAGAGGAGTGTCTAGATACCACTTCTAGTTCTTACACCAATGTCACTATGAAAACACAAAAGTTTTATGAAACATGGAGTTAGGGAGAGCAGCCTTGGTGGTCTCAAAAGTATCCTTGTTAGAGTTTCTGAGCCAAAATTTAACTCTAAAATAATCCCAAGGGATCCAATCCCTGGTAGGACGAGAAAAGAAATCAGTGATGCACCACACACCTTTGCAAAAAAAATCTAAGCACATGAACCCAGGGAACCTATAAAATTAGAGAACCCTGGTAGGTGATGACAGATGACCAAAAAATATTTATCTAGTTGATGGAGAGGTCTGCCAAAAGCTTTGGCCATTCCATCTTAGCCAAGGCTTAACACTCTCCCAAGCTTTCTAAATGCTCCTAATGAAAAAGGATCTTGTCACTTTGATAGACATAGGAGCAACAAGGAGGGAAGGAAGCCCATGCTCCTCCAACTCTCATGACCAAAAGGGGAACCTTCATAGATATAGTATAAGATGAAAATCTCCCAGGCCTCATTGCTCGCAAGGTCTCTAATGGCCCATTTAATAGAGAGGGCCCAACCTTGATGTTGGGTATTGAGAATGCCAAGCCGGTCATGGCTTTTAGGGAGACAATAATACTCCCAGGTGACATAGTGGAATCTCAAATAATTATTGGAAGAGGACCATAAAAAGTGTCGTAGAATATTATAAAATCTTCTTATAGAAATTTTGGATGAGACCTAGATGGAAAAATAATAAACATGGGTGGTCACAAAGACTTTTGAGTAAATTTGGAATTTACCAACAAGGGAGAGCTTCTTGGTGGACTAGTAGGTAAGTTTTTACTCCACCTTGTTAATGACATACTTCCACAGCTCTTACCCTAAATTGTTAAAGGTAAAAGGAATGCCTAAAAAGTGAAATATTTCCCCCTCCTAGATGATCCTCCACTAATATTGACTAAGCCATTAGGATATCGGGTCAGGAGATTACCTATAACTTTGAGTCTTTCTCCATTTAATGGAGGATATGAAAGCCAAAAAAATGTGTCTAGGTAGGCAAGTGCCTATTGAATAACACTTTCATCCTCAATAAGCATGAGGAAAGAATCATCAACAAAATTATCGTTGATCAACTGAGACTCATATTCAAGGAGATAAATTCCCTGAATAGAACCCTGAGTGGCGTGGTGAGTTATTAAATAGCTAAACCCCTCAACAATGAGGACATACAAGGGCAACACCAATGGGAAACCCTATCGAATGGAATGAAAGAGCCTAATCACCAAAGACTTATGCCTATTAATGAACAAAATAGCCTAAGCCTCAGAGAATTACATCTCCACAGTGCTAATGAAGGAGGATCCAAAACTAAGGGCTTTAAGCATGAAAAAAATGAACAACCAATAGATCCTATCATAGGCTTTCTCAAAGTCAATTTTTATGAAAATCAATCATTGGAATTACAAGACCACTCCATGCCTTCCCAGACAACAATAATGTTATCAATGATGAACTTACCCCAAATGAAGCTAGTTTGCTCTGGGTGCACGATTATGGAAAGGAGATGGTGGATGCACAAAGCTAGGGTTTTGACAATGATATTATAGGAAACATAAAGTAGAGTAATAGAACTCCAATTGTTGATTATTTTTGGATCACCAGCCTTGGGGATAATTTAATCCCCTAATTAATAATAGGGCCCAAAGAACCTCTAGAGAAGACCTCTTGATAAACTTTAATATCAAGCCTAATAGTGTCCCAAAGGGACTTGTAGAACTCACAAGGGAAGCCATAAAGACCAAGGGATTTATTATCGACCATTTGAGAAAGTGCTTCCTCCATATCCTTCAAAGATAGGGCTTTTTCACAGGTAACTCTTTGAGACTTAAAAAGTCACACCAAGATAATAGAGAGGTAGGATTTAAGAGCCTAGTCACATTGAGGGGAGCAATTTTGAGCTGTGAACACAGTCTAGTAATGTTCTTCAAAAGTGAAGAGAATACTAGGAAGTTTAGAAATATGCTCTTCCTTAATGTTAAGTTTTTAATGTCCAAAAATTGATTGCAAGGACATAGGTGTTGGAAGAACTCCTTGGTTACTCGATCATCAATTTAAATCCATTGTAACCTCACCTTGATTTGTGTCCCTCTGGCATGATAGTGCTCCACCATAAAAAGCTAGTGTTTGACAGTCGCAACGTACCTTTGAATATCCTCGTTGAAAGGATTGGATTAGAACTGATTTGAAGCCACATTCAACTTCCACTTGAGGGCAGTGTTAGAGCTATGACAAAGCTTGGTAATCTTACACCCTAGCGAGCACAAGAAGTTGACAGTGCATTGGATAACAAAATTCCACCAATCAATCCAGTTGGAAGTCCCTTTCGATCTGAGGACTAGGTTCCAAATTCTAATGACATAAGCTCTCAACATGGGGTGGTATAGAATAGAATTATTAAGGTGGAATTATGATTGAGAAAGAGGAGGGGGGAGGGAGAAACTAGGATAAAAAAATAAAATGGGAGTATGGTTAGACAAACAAAGATCGAGGTGGAAAAAGACAAAGGGGGAAGAGAGTGAGGGCTGCTCAAAGAAAAAAATATTAGAATATGAGAGCATGGATCTATCCAATATTTTTAGCATACGAATATTGTCCTATTGGCTATTAGACAAATTGAACCAAGAATTAGAAGGTAAGAAAGAGGGTAAGAAGTAGTTATTGGTCTTAGAGAGCCCCAAATTTTCTTTCATGAAAATCCATGCTTTTCTTTCCCCAATGACCCACCACATGGAAATAAGACCTACCTTGTCATGCAGGAAATCAATCATATTGAACTCCTTATAGAACAACCAAAAAATAGGGAGGAGATAATGTCACCCATTGCCAAAGCACACAATGGTCATTAGCACTGTTAGACACGTAGATGTTGAGCACACCAAGGAGATGGCCATCAATCTCCATCACAACCTAGACGACATGATTGGAAGGGTCACATCCCCAATAGATCAACTTGGAATTATAGGTTTTTTAAAGGTATATGATTGCCCCTCCTTTGCCTATGTCATGCATAGTATGAAAGGTGTGGCCCCAAGGTCAGAGAAAGGAGCAAGTACTTGATAGAATGAAGTTAGTAACTTTGATTTCCTGAAGGCATAAAATATAAATACTGCCAAATTTGATCTTGAAGTCATCCAAACCTTAATGCACAATGTACTGGTGCATAGGATCTGTCAAACCCCTAACATTCTAGGACATGCAGTTCATGAGACATGATCAAGGAGCATATTTCCTTTAATGACCTTAAAGTCCTTGAACCCTGTCAAAGATTCAAAGGTATTCATGAGAAACCTATTATGGTTTTCCTGAAAAAAATTCATCTATTTTATCTTCTCTGAAGGGACACCCGAAGACTCCCTAGATAGACTATGAGAGCAATGAGGTTCATGAAGGAACTTCGCTAGACGAACTAGGAGGAGAGACAAGGCATCTGCTTGAGGGGATGGACTCTGGCATAGCCGAAGACTAAGTTGTTTGGAAGCCTTGAAGAGTTGGAGAGTCTTGTTGGGTACTACCATTATAGGCACCTCTACGAGAAGAAACATAAGTTATTTTTGTAGTAGTTGCATAAGAGATCCCTAGATAAGAGCCCAATTAAGACTCCTTTTTACCAACTTTCACAGAAGGTTGCAATCGGTTTCCTTTACCATTTTCCTAGTGACAAATGTCCATTCCTCCCCTCCATGAGTGGGAGGAGTATATTGAACCGATGTCAAAGGAACCAATGCTTCTACTGGAGCTCAATTTTTTAATCGACCCTTCATAAGAGGACACAATTGTATCTTGTGAGCTACAAACTAACAACAGTAACAAGTATTGGAGAGATTTATATAGACTGCTTGTTGTTGAAAATAAGTCTTACCAATCTAAATATCAATAGAGTCCTTAAGGTCCTTTGAGAGATCAATTTTCAATGTAAATGCATTTATATAACCGTACAACGTAGAATTTTTGTGACTCCATACACATACATACCAATAAATAGAACAAGATTTTAATCTAATATAAATATTAATATTTTAAATTAATAAATTTGGATAAATAAATAGTAACCTAAATTTCTAGTATCATGCACAACTCTTAAATTTTTACCCATTACATTGGAAATACCTATTATGTTTGGGATAAGTAATAGTAAGCAAAGAGTGTCGCATAATAAGTCTCCAATAAAAGTTTAATATTTAATATATAAAATTAAGATTGAGTGGTTAAGCAAGGTTGTCTTCAACCAAAACCAAAGAAAGTTTAAATTACATATCAATAGGAATAAATTCAACATGTATGTGAATCATAGTTGTTTGAATTCGAAGTGGGTTATCCTAGACTCGCTATATCAGCAGTGGTCCAAGACTTTAGAATATGAGCATGGGGCTATCACGTAATATGGAGAAGAGTATGGAGAAGAGTTGTTAGGCCTCTGCAACATACACAACTTGATTATTTGCAATGGGATGAACAAATGGAAAAATTTAGGAAGGTATACATGCAA
This sequence comes from Wollemia nobilis, assembly GCA_028583015.1. NCBI lineage: Eukaryota > Viridiplantae > Streptophyta > Pinopsida > Araucariales > Araucariaceae > Wollemia > Wollemia nobilis. Next base: position 10,709,089 of record JAQPPZ010001772.1, on the reverse strand, counting down.
AACATATAAGGGATAAAGTGTAATAGAATATGTAATATGCTCACAAAATTACATACCAAAAATAGAGGAGCTAGAAGTGGAAGATTCTCCAGTGGAACTTAACTCACATCACAACCAAATTTTTATGAAACTTTGAATGCAAGGAGACAAACCAAGGGAAAAACACTTGCAAAGCAATCAAAACAAATATCCTCACAAGGGAAACATTCTCTTAACAGATGAAAATCGATAGAATTTTAGGGAAGTATTAAATAACAAGTTACAGGAAAGGGAGAAACTACCTCATAGTAGCAGGGATTATAGTAAGAGTGAATGGATAATGCACATTATCCAAGAAGCTCTAAACAAATTCAAGAGAGCTAAATCTCAAAAGAAAGAAAGGAATAGCTTCCCAACCAACCCATGGTTCGATGAATATTGCAAAGAAGCACAAATATTACTAAAGGAACCAACGGGTAAAACAAGAGAAAATAGAAAAACATATGAGAAACTGGTAAGGGCAAAAAAAGAAGAATACACTAGAACAAGGAGGAAATAACTGATTTACTTAGGGAAGCATGAACCAAAGAAATTTTGGAAGGATCTAAGCATAAAAAGGATGCAAGCTGAAAATAGCATAACAGTTAATCAGTGGTTGGAGTATTCAAAACAATTGTATTAGCATAGTAACCAGAAGGAGACACCCCCTATTATCACTGTCAAGAAAGAACTTTTCACAAATGAAGACATTATTCAAGGGATAAAAAAGTTAGCAATTGGTAAAGCCCGTGACATAGACAATCTTCAAGAAGAGCATATAAAATGGGGGGTAGTTATTCTGGCACTGCAGATCAAATAAATTTTCAATGAGGTCATATAAAATGGTTTCCCTACCGAGTGGACAACTAGCTTGACCATTCCTTTGTTTAAAAGTAGAGATGTAAATAATACCTCAAACTATCAAACTATCATGATCAACCCTCTCTTTATAAAGTTGTTTGGGAGTATGATAGAGCGTAGGATCAGTATATGGGCAAAAGAAAAGGGAAAGAGAGCAAAGGGACAAGCGGGTTTTAGGCCCAAGCACTCAACTATTGATCACTGTATCACACTCAGACACATAGTGGAAAAAATATGGGATAAAAAAGAGGAGGATTTTTGTTGTTTTGTAGACTTCAAAAAGGCATTTGAAATAGTTCCAAGGAAAAAATTATGGAGCAGAATGGAAGAGCTAGAGGTTCCAATTCACTACAGGGTAGTAGTTCACAGATTATATGAGCATGTAAAAGCTAGAATCAGAACACATGAAGGGTTATCTGAATGTTTTGGTAGTGACATAGGTGTCAAACAAGGTTGCCCTCTATCTCCTACCTTATTTGGGTTGTACATTGACAAGTTAGAAGAATGGATAAACAAATTTGGGGGGAGAGGGTGTGCACTTAGCCAAATATGTGGTAAAACTCCTCATGTATGCAGACGATGTAATTCTTGTGACCAAAATAGCCAAAGATCTAGGAGATCACCTTCGAGCTCTAGAACTCTTTTGTAAGGAATTTGGGATGCAGGTAAACACAAGAAAAACAAAAATCATGATTTTTTAGCAAAAATGAAGAACCAACAGCTCAAATTTTAGTTTGCAGGAGAACCACTTGAGGTAGTAGTAGAATACAAATACCTGGGCATAGACTTTCATGACAAACTTAATTGGAATACATGTAGGATGAAAATAACTCAAAGCGGTTGGAGAGCACTATATGCACTTCAAAATAGGTGTAGGAATGTTGAGTTGTGGTACTGGAAGACAACCAAGGTTTTATTTGACCTACTTGTTACATCGGTTTTGTTGTATGGTTGCGAGGTGTGGGCTAGTGGCACAACAAAGGCAAAATGAAGGCAAATAGAAAGGATACAAAAATATATAATCATGGATTCTTCATATAGATAAATAAGGTAATGAAACGACATTTTTTGATAGTTTTTGGGTGAATACCTAACATAGAAGAAAAAGCATGCGCTGAAACAAGCTGGACATTTTTCGCAGGACTGCCCAAACTACCGAACTCGTTTCGGCCATATCTCACTCATCCGAACTCGGATTGAGCTAAAATTTTGAGGGTAGATGCCTGAAAAACCCTAGAACGTCTCCACCAATTTTCATATCATTTGGAGCAACACAGATCCTAGCGCATCCCTATGTGTGAACGATATATTTGGCAAGCGGCTATGCGAGGGTTTCATCTGGGTTGAGTGCAAGCAGCTCCAGAGGTTGGTTTTTAGGGCCTTCGGGCCCTAGCGGCCAATATTTTTGTGGTTTATGCTCAATATTTTAGCAGGAAATGTTGCAGGGGATACAAGATGGGTTAGAAATTTGTCTTTCAACAGATCATACTGTGAACTTGAGTGACAACGGCTTCCAATTTGCTGCTCAAAAGAAAAGTGAAAACCATACCTTTCCACGACGTCTAGGGCAAGGATTAAAGAGATCTCGAAACAAGTTTCAAGCAGTTGATCAAAAAATGGCTCATATCTCAAATGAATCTGGTGCTAAGGTGCACCCACAAAATAATTCTACTGTGAAAACCCCTGTCAAGGGTAAGAATTTTGAAGACTCAGTCCCAAAAATGAATTTTAGGGATGCCCTTCATGGTGGAGAGCCTCAGCCCAATGCTAATATCAATATTAGGGCTTCCCATAAACCTCTAAGAATGCCTAAGATTGATCCCAGGAAAACAGAGTCGGGATGTCTTAAAGCAGTGATGGAACTCCTATTGTTAAGCTTGATATGGGTAACATTCAGATTGGCATTGAAGATTTGGAAAAAAAAGGACTAATTTGTCGGTTCGTGGGTTTTCGTCCGAGTCTATCCGCTTTCAAAGTCTGGGCTGCAAAAATCTGGAAAACTAAAGGTGAGTTACAAATCTCTATTTATCCAAATGGTTATTTTCTTGTTTTATTTGCTAATAATGAAGATAGAGAGAAAACTTTTCAAGGGGGTCCTTGGTTTTTTGGAAGGGCGGGGCTTTTCATGAAGCCCTGGCATACTAAATTTAAAGTCGAAGAAGAGATGCCTTCTATAGCTCCCGTGTGGGTTAGACTCTTTGGCCTCCCTATTGAATTTTGGAATCCTACTATTTTTTCTTCAATTGGAAACTCTTTAGGAACTTTTATGATGACTGCTGATTGTACTCAAAATTTTGAACATATTATTTATGCTCGAATTTGTGTTTTAATGGATTTTGACAAACCCCTTCCTAAAAAGATCACATTACAATTTGGGGAAGACACTTGGGAGCAAGTAGTGGACTATGAGAACATTCCTTTTCGTTGTAGAATTTGCCATGAATATGGTCATTTGGCCAGTGCTTGCCCAAATAAAATTCTTGATCAAAAGAAAGAAGATATAAACTCAGCAGGTTTCCAAATACCTAAGAAGAAGAACACTAAAAAAAAATAGTTATGAAGGATCAATCAAAGTCATTTGCTAATATGTTTGAAATACTTTCCACAAATGATGTCCCAAGTGAGGAAGAGGAAATAATGGAAACTAAAATCTTAGAAACACAATTTAAATATGAAGGGAAGAACTCAGAGACAAACCAACAAATCAAAGGTTTTCAACAGAAAAAAAAAGGAGAAAATTTACACAAGAAAAACAATATTTCAAATGTCAAAACTTCAAATAATGCAGGTCCCAATATAGACTCCATTGAACCATCTAGTAAAATTTTGGCGATGTATGAGCATTCTTCAAGGTTAGAAGCCATCTCAGATTCAATTGGAATAAGTCAAGAAACAGGGAAAAAAAATTGAAGATGGATTCCAATCAAAAAATAGGTCGCAAGACCAATCAATATCATATGGTAAAAGAAGGTGAAAAGCTTGTAGAGGAAGGTAAGATTAATGCCCTTCCCAAATTTTTTAGCCCTGGTATTAATGAAGATCATCACTTGGAATATTAGAGGACTCAAAGGGAGTCTTTCAAAACAAAATGAAATTAGAAGAATGATTCAAATAAATCATCCACATCTTGTTTTCCTTCAAGAAACAAAGATGTCAATGGAGGATATGGACTTAATTGCCAATAAAATTTGGCCAACTGGAAAAGTGGTTTCCCTCAGTTCCCAAGGGACTTCGGGTGGCATTGCTTGTCTTTGGGACCCAAAAGAGGTAGTTATTCACCATATGGTTGGCAGTTGGGGTTTGTTGGCTATAGCTATTCAAAGTAGACATTCCAACCAGATTATGCTCTGCATTACTCGTTTATGCCCCGACTTCTTTAGAGGAAAAAAGAAGACAGTGGAAGGATATTACTCATATTATCTCTCATTTTCCTAAAGCTTGGATCTTGATCGGAGGAGATTTCAATACCATCCTCTCTCTGGATGAGAAAAGGGGGGAAATAGAAATTTGGACAAAAGCACTGACCTCATGAGCGAATATATTGCAAACCTCCATCTTGTGGATATCCAACTAGATAATGGCCTTATGACTTGGTCTAACAGAAGGCAAGGCTTAGCTTGTATAATGGAGAGATTGGATAGGTTTTTGCTCTCTGAAAATTTCTTAATCCATGGTCACATTCCTAAAGTGAAGACTCTTAATAATGTTGGTTCGGATCATTGGCCGATCATGGTGGAAATGTGGAAAACCAATGTGAGTTTCTCTCCTTTTCATTTTCAATTAATGTGGCTCGAGAGACATTTCCTTCAGACCTCGTGTGCAACAATGGTGGAAGGAAGGTAAACCTAGGCATGGGACTAAGATGTTCTGTTTTGCCAAAAGACTCGCAATACATTAAATCCAAAATCAAGACTTGGAACTGGAAAGAGTTTGGGGATGTTCATAAAAAAAAACATGAAGTTATTGCTCATCTTGAAAATTTGAATAAGAAAATCCGTTTAGATGGCCTCACAGAGAAGAGAAGTGCAGATGAAATTAAACTCACAACTCGGTTAGAGGAATGGGAAAAAAGAGAAGAAATCTTATGGAAGCAAAAATCTAGAATTCAATGGCTCAAAGAAGGAGATCGAAACACAAATTTCTTTCACAAATCTCTTCTAGCTCGAAGATCTCACAACTTTATTTCTTCCTTAAATTCGGATATCTGGAGATGTTGTTTATACTTGGGATGGCATGAACTCTATTGTTGTTGATTACTTTTCCAATATTTTTGTTGCTACTCCTCTTGACTCAGCTTCTCAACAAAATGTTCTTCAAGCAATCCCTTCTCTTATCACTTCTGAGGAGAACTCTATTTTGACTGCTCCTGTTACTATCAATGAGCTTCAACAAGTAGTTTTTAAAATGCAAAAATGGAAAACCCCAGGTCTTGATGGTTTTCCTATTGAGTTCTACCAAGAGTTATGGGATATCCTTCATGTTGATTTATTAGAGGTGGTGGAAGAAGCCAGGAAAGCCAAAGAAATTTTGAAGGTTATCAATAAAACTTATATTACTCTTGTTCCAAAAGCTCAAGAGGTTGATCATATCTCAGCTTTTAGACCTATTGCTTTATGTAATGTTCTTCTCAAAATCATTACTAAAATCATGGCGAGAAAGGTTGAAGCCTCTTTTACATAAGATTATTTCCCCAGAGCAAGGGGGATATGTGGAAGGACATCAAATAGTAGATGAGATAGTTCTTGCTCGAGGAAGCCATCCATTCCATGGATATGCAAAATTCTCCTTCTATGTTCATTCGGTTAGACTTATCCAAAGCTTATGACAGAGTGGATTGGCACTTCCTTATCAAAGTTTTGAGGCAATTTGGTTTCTCTAAGGATTGGATGGATTGGATTATGGGATGTATCTCTTCAGTTTCCTACTTAGTTCTTATCAATGGCGAGACCTTCTCAGTATTTCCCAGCTTCCAGAGGTATTAGGCAAGGTGACCCGCTATCCCCTTATTTATTCATCATTCTTGTTGAATGCTTGGGTAGGACTATAACCAAAAAAAGGGAAAACAAAACCCTTGAGGGAGTTACCATTGCTCATGGAGCTAGACCTATCTCTCATCTTCAATTTGTGGATGACTCTACTCTTTTAGGTAAAGCTACAGTTAAGGAAGCTTCTAATATTAAGCAAATAATTAGCTATTTTTCTAAGGCTACTGGGCAGTTGATCAATGAAGACAAATCTAAAGTTATTTTCTTTCACTGCTCTACTAGACAGGAATCCATGGTCTTGGATAAATTAAGATATAAGAAGACCTCTCTTCCAATCACTTATTTAGGTATTCCCATAAATATTCAAAGGCAGAAAAATAAAGATTGGAATTGGTTGTTGGACAAAGTCAAGAAGAAAATTGGAAAGTGGACCAACAAGTGGCTTTCTTTCGGGGGTAGAATCACCTTGGTAAAATCAGTCCTTCAAGCTATTCCTATTTATGTTTCTTCCATTTTGAATATCCCAAAGGTTGTTCTTCGAGAATTGGATCAAATCGGTCATCGTTTCCTTTGGAGTGGTACTAAGGAGAAAAGAAAATGGGCCTTGGTGAAATGGGATACTTTATGTCTTCCTAAGAGTGAAGGGGGGTTAGGATTCCGGTCTTCAATTAATAACAACAAAGCTTTAGCTGCTAAATTATATTGGAGGATGTTGCATAACCCCAATGCTCTTTGGGCCAATAATCTTCGTGCTAAATATGCTGAGAACAAAAGTCCTGAAGACCTTGTTCGCTATCAACTTCCTACCAAAGGTTCTCCCATTTTAGCAGTTCTTAAGACTGGTGAGGATTTGATAAAGAAAAAATTATTTTGGATCATTCATAATGGTCAACATGCAAATTTTTGGATAGATTCTTGGGATGGTCACAAGCCTTTGATAACTCAGTTTCCCGATTGGAGGCCTTTGATGGAGGAGCTTCACCGAGCTAATTGGATAAAGGTGGCTAATTACTTTCGGTACCATACTGGTAATTCAAAGGTTGGTAGATATTGGATCCCTATTGAGGACTGGCCTATTCAAATCCCGAGAAAGGCAAAGACAAGATATCCAAGGCATCCTTCATATGAGATCCCTCTCTTGGTCCCATGAAAAATATTGTTTTGGATGGAACAACACTACTAAGGGTGAGTATTCCGTTGCTCAAGGTTATTTGACCTTATGCCATAATAATCCCAACCATTCTTCTGACATATTTTCTCAATTGTGGGCTCAAAAGCTTTGGCCTAAGGTGAGGTTCTTTAATTGGCTTTTATTGCATCGTAGGGTGCTTCTTGGTGAGCAACTTATGAAGCGTGGTTTTCATGGCCCTTTTAGATGTGAAATGTGTGAAGAGAATGTAGAAAATATCAACCATATTTTTATTGAGTGTACTTTAGCCTCCGAGCTATGGAGGAGAATGGCCACTTTACTTGGCTTACAGTGGTCCAATTTTTTTACTTTTGAACAACTTTGGAGGGATTGGCCTAATCAAGAGGGTGTTGATCATTTTATTAGGCGAGTTAGTTTGGATGGGTTCTACCATTCTTCTTTGGAATATTTGGAATGAAAGGAACAACCAAATTTTTAATCAAGATAGGAAGGATATTCACTATATTTGGCAAAAGACCATAGCCAACTTAGTTGAATCAGTCCATCAACTCCTTAATCACCCTCAAAACTCCCACCAAAGATGGGATCAAGTGATGCAAATATTGAAGATTAAACCTTCTAAGGGCAACCAACTTAAAGGGAATGTGAGTATTAGTAAGATGGATAGGACTAGAAATTGGCAACCTCCTCCTAAGGATTTTGGAAAAGTCAATACTGATGGAGCCTCTAGAGGGAACCCTGGAAAAGCCAGTGTGGGAGGAATTGGTAGACTTTCGGATGGCTCCCTGGTTTTTACTTTTGCTGAGAATTTGGGTATTCTTTCCAATAACCTTGTTGAGGGGTATGGTATCCTCGAGAGGCCTTCAGGAGGCTACTAAGGTTGGATGGGAAAAGGTGTTAGTTGAGTCCGACTCTCAACTTATGATTAATCTCTTGAAGACTCCTTCTAAGAATCATAAGGTGGATTGGAGAATAAAAAGAATTATTGAGAAGATTCAGTTAATCCAGATGGGATTTTTGAAAGTTGATTACAATCATGTGGTCAGAGATCAAAACAAGAGTGTTGATGCTTTAGCTAATTGGGCTTTGGACAAAGGTGATCTTACTTGTTATGGCCACCCTCCTATATGGTGGGCTTCTCAAATTAGGGAAGCTCTTCTTTCTATCATTTCTTTGGATGGCTCCAGTTCTAAAGGTACCTAGTTTCTTCTTGTTTTTTTTTTTGCTTCTCTTTGGTTCATTCAGTTTTTTTTAGTTCCCTAGCTCATTCTATTCTTTATTTTGTTTCCTCTGTTGATTCTTGCCTTAATAGTCTTCTGGTCTAGATAGGTCATTGTTTTGTTCATTGTTTTTTTTTTTCTTTTTTCTTCTTTGTTTTTTTTTGTTTAGTTTTTTAAGGTGGGTGGGTTCTTTTGTTTTGTTTTGTTTTTGTGTTCTTTGTGTTGTTTTTCGTTGTTCTTGTGTTTTTGTTGTTTTGTTTTTTTTTATGTTTTTTGTTATTGTTCTTGTGTTTTTTTCGTTCTTGTTCTTGGGTTTCTCTTTGTTTGTGTTATTTCGTGTTTTTATGTGTGAGTGTCTTCTATGTTTTTTGTTTTTGTTTATTGTCTGTTGTTGGTTGTTTTTTATTTTTATTTTTATTTTATTTATTTTATTTTTTAGGTTTTGGTTGTGTTTATTTTTCATGTTTTTTTTGGGTTATGTCTTTGTAGTGTTCTGTTGTTTTTGTCTTGTTTGTGTTTTGTTATGTGGTTCTTGTGTTTTTCTATGTGGTTTGTGTTGTGGTTTCTTTTTTCTTATTGTGCGTGTTTGGTTGTGCTTTTGTTTTTGACACACTCAAGGAGCATGTTTTTTATTTTATTTTATTATTTTTGTTGTTATTTACTTATTTTTAAATTGGTTTTGTGTGTTTGTTTGCTCCTTGAGTATGTCAAAGGTGGTAGGCCAGGTCCGAGTCCTGGGCGTTTTTGGTGGAATGGATACCCCTGCCTCCTTGGGTCTTACCCGAAAGTGGCATCCCTTTTGGGATGTTTTCCACAAATAAATATATATATATATATATATATATATAATCATAAATTTTCTCAAAATTAAGGCCACAACCCCTTATGAAATTATTCTAGTTGAAACTGGAATGTTTCCTTTAGAAGCAATTGCTATGACCAAGTTGTTATGTTACTTGAAAAAAATAGAAAACATGAAAAAAGACAGATGGCCAAGGGAAGCTAAGGACGAAGAGTTGCATAGGCGGAATAACACATGGATGAAACAAAATCAGAAATGGATGAAACATTGGGAAATCAACATAAATGAATGCCCAAATTTCAACAAAGACATCAAAAGCTATGTGAATGAAAAGTTTAGAAGTGGAATGTGGAAAAATGCAAGCAGAAAATGACAATATTATATTACAAAGTTTAACCCAACATATGATCACAAGGAAAAAGCATATATAGGCACTGAAATCAAGTGGAAGGAAAAAATCCTCATTGCTGAGATAAGGACTAGCTCTCATAGGCTTAGATGTGAAACGGGGAGATGGACAACACCCAAAGAACAATGGGAAGAAAGGATATGTACTTTATGCAGCATAGGGGCAGTAGAGACAGAGGAACACTTCATCTATAAGTGCTCGAGTTTTTCAGACATCCATGGAAAATACAAAGAAACACTTGAAAACGGATCTATAACAAAGTTATTTGTAGACAATAAAATAAAAAAAGTTGGAGAATTGCTAACCCAAATCAACAGGAGAAGGAACATCCTTCTCAAAGATATTAAAGATCATATGATATGATTTGAGCAGTTGTACTTCCGTATTTGAGGTCCCATAGACCATATTTGGGTCTCGACGTAATTAAAATCTTTCATTTCATTATAGTTTCCAATTCCATAGACAAAGTTTAATATATAATATATCAAACTAAGACTGAGTGGTTAAGAGAGGAGGTTTTCAACCAAAACAAAACAAAACTTTAAAAAAAAAATTGAAATTAAATATTAATATAAATTAAGTTTATGTATATAATATGAATAAAGTTCAAATATTTATTAAGAAGAGACCCAGGTTCAAATTTTGGAGGCAAGCTTTATTAACTTTATTCCGTTGAGTGCGAGTCAGTTCAGAGATGATGGTCACAACCCCAAATCATTGAGGTCTCTCCCTCACTCGATCACATTTACATTTACCAAGCGGAAGTAAGGTTATAGAGGTAGCTCCAATGATTTAACAAGCAACTTCCCCAGAGATAATGTCTAAGTTTGTATCTAATAATTAAAAATGAAAAGGAGGTTACCGATTCCTATTAAAAAGTTATATAAATAAAGTCCATGTAGCATTTAACGAGACAACTGGCCACAAATTACAACATGGAGATGAGATGATATTTGACTTGTCTTTTAATTTAATTTATTATGGAAATCTGAAATTGTTTTAATGGTAAAATTTTAAAACCTTATGTCTGATAATTAAAAATAAAAAATATTATTAATTTTTCTATTAAAAAAATAAAAAAATATATGAATAAAGACTTGCCACAAATTACAGTATAGAGATGAGATGATATTTGGCTTGTTTTTTAATTTATTATGGAAATCTGAAATTGTTTTAATGGTAAAAATTTTAAACCTTGTGTTTGAAAATTATAAATAAAAAAAAATATTATTAATTCTTCTATTAAAAAATATAAAAATATATGAATACAGACTTGCCACAAATTATAGCATAGAGATGAGATGATATTTGGGTTGTTTTTTAATTTATTATGGAAATATGAAATTGTTTTAATAGTAAAAATTTTAAACCTTATGTTTGATAATTAAAAATAAAAAAAATTATTATTAATTCTTTAATTAAAAAAATATAAAATATATGAATAAATATTTGCCAGTGCAATTGAACAACAATTTGAAGAATTTTTTTTGGCTAGAATCTAGGGTTTGCAAAGTTACAGTGGAGAAATTGCTGGAGCAGGAATAAATTTGGGAGAAGACAAAAAACCCTAGAGAGATCATGAGTGTCAGTTCAGGTATGGTACTTCTTTGTCTTTAGCTTTGAAAATATTTCATTGGCTAGGGATTTAAAAATAGGGACTTCTTCTTTTGGAAGAGATTTATGGTAGTCTGTTGGTTCCAATTACGACTGCAACCTCACTTCTAAAACAAGCAAGCAATGAGGCCTTCTCCATGTTTTCACAATAGTTTCCCTTTGATGAGGAGAAGTTGGATTATATGCGTCAAGTGCTTAAAGCAAGAAAAGAATCCCATCCAAAACCACCTGCTCGCTCTAACAATGGTACCTTTGTGCCCAAGTTAGATGAGTCTCCTATGATTGAGGTACCTCCAGCTTACATCTAACAACCTTTGCTCATGCTTTCCACCCAAGCCCTTGCATGCAAATTTGTAGGAATATGGCCTAGTCCAATCACAATCCAAAAATGGATTAATACACATTGGGGGAGTAAAGTCTTCTCTTATGAATTCATTATGACAGGTAGGGGATACTTTGTCGTTACATTTGCCTTTGTGGAGGACAAGAGCACTATCTTTCATGGGGGTCCTTGGTTTCTAGGATCCAACCCACTTTACATGACCCTGTGGAGCACAACATTTGATCCTCAAGAGGAGGAGCCTGAAGAAGTTTCTATTTGGGTCAGGTTACCATTTTTACCATTGCACCTATGGAACAAACCTTCGATGGAATTAATAGGTAACACTATTGGAAAATTTATTGACTGGGCTCCTCCAAAGGCTAATAATGCTATATGTGCATGCATCTGTGTGCAAGTTAATCTAAAAAAGGGTTTGCCTAAACATATTGAAATAAAGGTGTTTGATTGGATACATAACCAACCCCTAGACTATGAGCATGTACCATTCAAGTGTATAACATGCCATGAGCATGGGCATTTCTCTTGAAACTGCCCAATTAAACAAGCACAAGAAACAAAAAAAGAACTAGGATTCCAAGAAGTCAAAAGGAGACCATGCAGATCAAGAAGCAAGAATCGACAACCTCAACCATAGGATCAAAAAAGATTCCAGCACAAAAATAAATTTGAAAGTCTTAATGAAGGAGAAAAAGAAATCACCTCTCTAGATGTGATGGCTCCTAAAGATAAAGAGAAGATACCTACAACTGAAGCTGACAAGTCACTAGAGATCTTAGGAGATACACCAAAGAACACAACAGCTAGAGAAGAAACTAATGGAAACTCAGAGGAAGAGGTAGAAACACAAGTGGAGGAAATAGTGATTCTTGGGGGTTTACCGACCACACGATCTGTAGTTAAGGGAAGAAAATCAAACCAACAACTCAGAAATGAGCAAGCACAAAAATACTTGCAATCCAAAATGCAGGTCAGAATTGAGGAGAGCTTCGTAAAAAATAAGATGCAATCCAAAAAATGAAGATTATGTCATGGAACTGTAGGGGACTGGGAAGTCCTCTAAAAAAAAAGTATCTCAAAGTTCTAATTCAGGAGCAAAAGCCAGCAATAGTATGTATTCAGGTGACAAAAACAGTAGAGACAACATTGATTATAGAATGGCAGAAGATATGGGCATAATTAGAACTGATAACTGTTGATTCTGTGGGAGCTTCAAGGGTACTAGCTTTGGATTGGGACCCACAACAATTAGTTTGTAACTTGCAACATAAGCAAAATAACTGGATAGGTACAAAATTTGCCTTACCAGATGGAACTAGTGTAGCAGTAATAAATTTTTATGGTCCAAATAATCCTATCCAAAAAAGAGAAACATGGCAAAACTTAGCACAATGGCTAGACAATGAGAATTTTGACAACATAATACTTGGAGGATATCTCAACATGATTCTCTACCATTGGGAGAAGGTTGGGGTAAGTTTAGCAAGGGATCCAAATAGAGATATACTCAATCAAATTATGGCAGATGAAAGATTACAAGATATTCGACCGACCAAAGGAAAGTACACTTGGAGAAATAGAAGAGCATGGGGTAAACTATATTGCAAAAATATTGGATATATTTTTTATCAGTGAAAATCTCCTAACACACTTTCCCCTCACTTCCAATCACATCATTCAGAACTCTATCTCAGATCATAAGCCAATTCTCTTGGATAGCGGCCAAAGCTTACAACCCCCAAAAATTCCTTTTAAATACAAATCGAAATGGGCAGCAGAAGAATATTTTAGTGAACTTGTGGAAAGCACTTGGAACCAACAGGTCCAATCCACCAACCCCCAAGAAAAGTGGAAAATAAAAATTCAAAAATTGAAGCATATGATAAAAAAATGGTTGGCAGAAAAAGTGAGAGTCAAAATAGACAAGAAGCAGTTGATGCAACAACTAGAGCATCTAGAAACAAAAATTGGGGATCATCCTCCTCAACCATGGCAAGAAGATGCAAGAAATGACTAGATTCAGAAGCTCAATAAATTAAGCACTGAAGAAGAAACACATTGGAGGCTTAGATCCCGAATGGTCTGGCTAATCAAGGGGGATAAAAATACCAAATATTTTCATCTAAAAACCATGCAACACTACCAAAGAAATACAATCAAGGAGATAGAGCATGAGGGAACCACTTATATAGACAGGGAGAAAATTAAGGAACTTGCCAAGGAACATTACTTAGCTTTGCTCTCAAGAGAAAATGGTAATCCTCATTCCCAGGAAATACTGTTGCAGCATATACCAACAGTATTAAGTTTGGAAGACAAACAGGATCTCGATCGACCAATCACTATGGAGGAACTTAAGGAGATTATAGCAGCTCTACCAAAGGATAAAGCTCCTGGACCTGATGGATTCACAAATAACTTTTACCAACAATACTTACACATCATTGGAGAAGATTTGATAAGCATGATTGAGGATGTTAGGGTGAAAGGTAAGCTTAATGGAGCCATCAACTCCACCTTTCTAGCATTAATACCTAAAGAAAAAAATGCCACTACTTTCTCTAGATTTAGACCAATTTCTCAATGTAACTCTTCCTATAAAATTATTACCAAGTAGTTTGCAAATAGAATAAAGAAAAAACTTGACAAACTAATATCAAAAGAGCAAGGATGGTTCATGCCTAGAAAACAAATATATGATAATATCATTACAGTGCATGAAGCCCTCCATAGTAGTAGAAAATAAAAAAAGAAAAAAATTGTTATAAAACTTGATATGGCAAACGCGTTTGATAGAGTTAATGTACAATTTGTAGAACAAGTCCTTCAAAAGCTTGGATTCCCACATTAGGTCATTAAGTGGATCGAAGCATGCATAAAAAACCCATGGATAGCCCCCTTAATAAATGGAGAACCAACAAATTTATTTTAGGCTACAAGGGGAATTAGACAAGGGTGTCCACTATCATCATATCTTTACATCATTCTAGCTAAGACTCTTGGAAGATTAATCAACCATCTTCAAAGAGAAAAAAAATAATAGGGATAGAGGCTGCAGCAGGATGCAAAGCTGTAACACATGGTCAATTTGCATATGATATCATTATTCTAAGTGAAGCCACCAAGAAAAATGTTAGACAATTCAAGCAATGTCTGGATTGGTTCACACAAGCTATCGGGGCTCAGATAAACACTCAAAAGAGTCAGTTCTATACTCAAAACATTGCATCAATAACAGTCAAACTCTTTTGCACTATCCTAGGATTTTGGTCTGGTACAAAAAAATATTTCAGATATCTAGGAGTGCCCATGAGCTTCCACATTAAAGCTTCAGACTGTTGGACCCCAATATTGGATAAGACGGTTAGGAGGATACAAAGTTATAGTAATAGTTGTCTCAGTCTTGTAAGAAGGGTAGTACTGATCAAATCAGTGTTAGCTTCTCTTCCAGTCTACCAACTATTAGTATATCATGCTCCCAAGTTTATTTTGCAAAAGGTAGATGTAATCATACGCAACTTCCTATGGCAAGGAGGTAGGAAATCAGAAATAAAAAAGTTCCACTTGGTCAATTGGGAGATAGTCACCAAGAGTAAAATTCAAGGAGGACTAGGAATAAAAAAATGGAGATAGTTTCGAAAGCATTGGGAGAAAAACTTCTATGAAAAATGCTTAAAAACAATCGAGCATGGCAGCGCATACTAGTCAGCAAGTATGTAAATAATCAAACAGGCATTCAAATGCTCAAACATATAGACAAACTTCCCGAGCCTCGTTGGTTTGGAAACATATAGTGGTAGCAAAGAGCATAATAGAGGATAAAATTTCTTGGCTACCAGGAGATGGTAAGTTAATTAATATATGGGAGGACCCGATCCTAGGAAATCCACCATTAAGAGAGAGAACTCCAATAAAATTGCAAAATCACTTGGAAAGCCAAAGAATATTTAAGTTAAGTGACTTGTTTTATTGGACCTCAGAAACTTTGAACTGTATCTCCCCTCCCATTCCATCTCAACTTCAAGGAGATTGGGATTATTTTAAGTCTCACGTGGTGATCATTAGACCTCTTCATCCCACAATTACAGACAAACTTATTTGGGGTAGCATCAACGATAATGGGGAATACTCAGTGCATCTTGGAGTCCAACATCAACAAATTGGGCCTGCCAACAAAAACTATCGATATTGTGGAAAGTTAGAGCACCACCTAAACTGCAAGTATTCAACTGGCTAGTTTCTCAAAATAAAATCTTAACAGGTGATAATCTGCAAAAGAGGGGTATAGCAGGGCCTCATGTTTGTTACAGGTGCAGGCAAAACAGTGAAACTGTTTTCCATATTTTGTTTGAATGCCCAAAGGCAATTTCAATTTGGTTAGAAATAATCAAAATTCTTGGCATTTCCTACTCTGGAAGGTTAACCATAGATAAATGTTTTACCAAGTGGAACAAAGAATATAAAGGTAAACTGATAGGTAAGCCCCTCCTAAAATATCTGTGGAGCTCCATACCATATTTTGTCATCTAGCACATCTGGTTGGATAGAAATCAGAGGATTTTTGAAGGAAAAGGTAAGGACAATAAAATTCTAATACGAAGAATAAAAGAAGAATTAATCCTAAATGTCAAATCTAGTTTTTGTCAGCAACAATATGAAGAATATATGTCACCCACAGAAAGAAGAATTATATACCAAATTAATCTTCAAGCTTTCCTGAAACACGGAGGATGCAAAGCAAATAATTATTTGCCTGACATATATTTTCCAGCACTCTTCTTTGATGGTGCCTCCAAATCCAACCCCGATAAAGCAATGGTAGGGGGACTGATTCTTACAGGACCTTGTGAGATCCTACTCAAATACATGATCAACTTGGGAACAACATCTAACAATGTGGCAGAGACTATTGGATGTGAAATCGGCTTAAAATTGGTGGCAAAGCAAGGAATCACTCAGGTCACAATTTACGGGGATTCTAAACTGATAATAACAACTCTTGCCAAAAATAAAGATTTTAGATCTTTACAATTGAAGATTATTCAAGACAGGATTAGACAACTTGGCGTGATCATTGGCAAAATATCCTATCAACACATAAGGCGGGAATTCAACAAAGAGGCTGACACACTAGCAAATCAGGCAACAAATATAACTCCTTGTTATTGCCGCCAAATCATCAAGAAGAAGAAGAGTAGGGGTGGTATGCAAGGATGACAAAGGCTCCAATAATGAGGTTCTTTTTTGTCTTCATGTTCAGTTTTTTAGAATGATGTTCACTTTAAACCTTTGAACTTTGATTAAAGAGTTTTGTATTTTTTATTAAGTAAATAAATATTTTCTTTAAAAAAAAAAAGGCTTGCCACAAATTACAGCATAGAGATGAGATGATATTTGGCTTGTTTTTTAATTTATTATGGAAATTTAAAATTGTTTTAATGATAAGATTTAAATCTGGTGTCTTATAGTATGAAATGGAAGAACCTCCAATTTTTCAATTAAAAAATATAAAGTTACCAATTTCCTTATTAAAAAATATAAAAACATATGAATAAAGGTTGAATGCAACATTTAAGGAGACCGCTTGCCACAAAGGGGATGAGATGATATTTGATATTTGGCTTGTTTTTAATTTATTATGGAAACTGGAAATTATTCTAATGGGATGATATTTGGCTTGTTTTTAATTTATTATGGAAATCGGAAATTATTCTAATGGGATGATATTTGGCTTGTTTTTAATTTATAATGGAAATCTGAAATTATTCTAATGGGAAGTTTTCTAAGTTTAAAAAAATTTATAACAATTCCGACCTGCCGGAATCGAACCAGCGACCTAAGGATTTCTAAGAGATTTCTTTTCCCACTACAGTCCTCCGCTCTACCAACTGAGCTAAGGTCGGATTGATATTGAGGTTTAACAAAAGTCATTATAATCCCTTCCCTTCTCATGTTTGCGAAGAAAGATAAAGGGGAGAGAAATATGAGACCTGTCCAAGTTTAATATATGCATAACTTAAACCTTGTTATGGTCCTAATAAATTTCACAATCAGTTTTTTTAAATATATATACAATAATAATAATCAAATCTAAGTAGATTGCTAAATGTGTGATTGGTTAAGTAAGTGCAACTTAGGTTTAAATCTGGTGGGCACGTTGTCAGCTTTAGTAAAGGTAGTAGTCCGTGCTGAATACTTTGAGTGCATGCCAGATAGACGATGATGGTGCAAATCTCGAGGGATCTGTGGGTTCCATCTCACGATGGGTCAATAACAACGAGACAAATAAACTGTTGAGAGTAGTCCCTGCGGTTTGAACCCTGCGCTTACCAGTTACTAAAAATAGTGGTTGTAACCAACGCCCCTAAATAACCAATAAAATAAAATAAAAATAATTAAACCGAGATGAAATTAAAAAAATGTATAACTATATTTTGGAACAACTTATATTGTTTTAAATGTAAAACAAACAATTGTGTTTTATTTAAAAAAAAATAGTTATGTGATGATATTTTAGTAATATGTTTTTGAATTTACCTCAAGGGTTAGGTGGATTGGTAAGTGCAGGTGTGGATGGACACTTACCAAGAAGAGACCTAGGTTCAAACCTTGGGGGAACCCAACCCTTTGCAAAGGTAGTAGTCTGCTCTGAATCCTTTGAGTGTTCGTTGATGACGGTACGAACCCGAAACGTCTGGTGGTCCCCATCTCACGCCAGGTCAACAAAAACAAGATAGATAGGTTTGTTGGGAGCAATACCTGTAGTTTGAACCATGTGCTAACCAATTACTAAAAATAGTAGTTGTAACTAACCTTCCTATATAATAAAAAAACAAAAAATATATATGTTTTTGATTTTCATCTAAGGGACTAAGTTCAAACCCTCACCTCCTTTTAAAAACCTGTATTTTATCTAATTGTTTTAGTTTTGTGGCAGGGTTACCATAGTGATATGTTTTTCGGTTTTCATTCAAGAGACCCAAGTAATGGTATGTTTTTGGCTTTTCACCCAAGAAACCCAACCTCCGCATATAGGTATTGGGTTCCCTTTCAAAAACCCATTATTTACTTAAAAATTTTAGTTTCATGATAATACTCTAATAGTATGTCTTTAAGTTTTTATTCAAGAAACTCAAGTTCAAATTTCGGTATAAGAGGATGGCTACCCTTTTTGAAACCCATGCTTTAACTTAAAATTTTACCCAAAGGAATAGACTAGTTGATACTCTAATAGTATGTCTTTAAGTTTTTATTCAAGAAACTCAAGTTCAAATTTCGGTATAAGAGTTCAAATTTCGGTATAAGAGGACGGCTACCCTTTTTGAAACCCATGCTTTAACTTAAAATTTTACCCAAAGGAATAGACTAGTTGGTAGTGGTGGTTGAGTACTTGTTGGTGGAATGTCCCAAATTCCTTAGATGGTGGAGTCTTGTTAACTTTATCATTACCCAATAAGCTAGGGTTTATAGAAGTTTTTTTAACATAACTAAAAAAATTATGAAACAAGAGTGAAACAAGAAAATGATTATAAGCAAGTTTATTGTAGTGGTAAGGGTTTTGGTTTTTCTTTGAGAGGTTTAAGGTTCAAACCCCGCTCAGTATGAGGGAACTGAGACCCTTCATGAAAACTTATATAAATTCATAGGGAACTAAGACCCTTCACGAAAACTTATGTAAATTCATCGAAAAAATAATATATTTATCCCTAAGGGTTAGGTGGAGAGATTTAAGGTTCAAACCCCACTCAATATGAGGGAATCGAGACCCCTCACGAAAACCTATGTAAATTCATTGAAAAAATAATATATTTGTTTCTAGGAGCTAAGCGGATTAGTAAGTCTTGGTGCTTACCAAGAAAAGACTTTAGTTCAAACCCTGGGGGCATGCGGAAATACCTATTTTTGAAAGTCAATAGTCTGACTTACGTACTACGTCTGTTGAGTTCGTGCCAACCGAACAACAACGGTACAGATTCTGAAACCAGATGCTCCTCACATAGTAGTCTAACTTACGTAATTACATTTGTTGAGTTTGTGTCAACCCAACAACAGTAGTCTGACTTACATACTAGTCTGTTGAATTCGTGTACTTACATACTACGTCTGTTGAGTTTGTGCCAACCCAACAACAACGGTACAGATTCTAAAACCAGATGCTCCTCACATAGTAGTCTAACTTACGTAATTACATTTGTTGAGTTTGTGTCAACCCAACAACAGTAGTCTGACTTACATACTAGTCTGTTGAATTCGTGTCCTCACGTAGTAGTCTGACTTACGTTTGTTGAGTTCGTGTCAACCTAACAATAGCGATACAGATTTTGAGATCCAATGCTTCTCACACGCCAAAGTAAATAACAACGAGTTAACAACGAGGTGAAATAAATACTATTAAGAGCAACCTTAAAATTTAAATCATCCATAGTAATAAAAAAAATATGGATGTATAGTAAAAAAAAACGAACAAACTTATATCACCTAAATGCATATCGAACAACTCCAAGTTAAAATGAAAAGAGATTATCGATTTGTTTTGATTGCGAGGGTCGCATAGATAACGGGACTTTATTCTAAAATAAGCAACGTATCATGAAATAATTTACGGGACTTTATTCTAAAATTATTTTGAAATAATAAGATAATTATTAATTTAAAAAATAAAAATAAAATAAATTCATAACAAATAGATTAGTTTAATTTTACATACGGAATAAGGAATTTTAAAATGCAAGTTAGGGTTTTAATATTGTAGGAACTTTAATAAAAAAAATATAATAAATTTAATAAGTAATAAAGAATGAGGAGTTTCATTGTATTGTTTTTGATTTTTTATACAGGTGAAGTTTTGAGGGAGAGAAGGGTTGCGGTGTATCGACGTTTGATAGTAGCGGATATTATAGCTTTGGAATACAGAATTGAAGTATGTTAATGTTATTTTTTATTTTATTTCCTTTGTTTTCAGAGTTTTTTATATATATATACGAGAGCTCTGTTTCGTGTTATCCCAGTGTCTTTTAAGGCTTCAGTTGAGCATCGAGATTATTTTTAGAGTCCGATTTTTGCTAAAATTTTGAAATATTTAAAAATTAATTTTGTTGAGAGATCAAACCCTAGGCGGAGAGAATACAATGGGAGAATCTTCGATAGGAGGGTTCACACAAGGAACTTTTTCGGGAAGGACTCGAAGTCCTAAGGGACCTAATACACAATCCTTTGCAAAAGCGTCAGAGGCAATAATGGAAAGAGAGATGATACATGAGAACAGGCTCGAACAATCCTACAAGCCGCGGGTAAAAGAAAGGAGATTGAAGTTGAACAAGCCAAAAGAAACGGATGCTTACCTCAGACAGAAACAATCTCAGTGCTAGAAATTGCAGAAGAACTCATAGCAGATGAGATTGTGTATAAATTCAAGCATGCCTTAATATGCAAGTTTGTGGGACTTCAACCTTCTGCAAGGTTCTTGTTCTCCTGGGCCAGAAAGCATTGGACACCACAAGGGGAATTTGATATATTTACATTACCAAATGGATACTTCGTAGCTGAATTCATTATGATATTTGATAAGGACGGAGCTTTCGAGGGAGGTCCATATAACATAGGCCATGTAGGTCTATTCATTCAACTATTGCGACCCGCTTTTGATCCTAGAACTGAACCCTCGACAGTTCCACTTTGGCTAAAATTATTTGCACTTTCTTTAGAATACTGGAAAGAGGAAATTTTGGAGTTGATAGGTAATCTCTTAGGAAAATACATAGGCAGATCAAGAGAATCAGCGGGAGGAGGATCAACAGCATATACCATAATTTGTGTGGAGATGGACTTGGAAAATCCATTGCCAGTGAAAATTGATCCTAAAGTCAGAAGGAATATATGGAGACAACAAATAGACTATGAATTTGTGTCTTTCATATGTAAAGCATCATGAATACAGAAATTTGGTGACAGACTACCCCAAACTAGCCAAAGGAGAGACAAATCCAGCGAATGTAAACCTAGGAAACCAACCTTAGCAAAAAGAAAACGAACAAGAATTTCAGACGATTATGAGAAAATGAATAAAAAATAATAACTAGGAAAGAGGAAGAAATACAAATCAACACCAAGAAGGAAGGGCTCCATCCAACAAATATGATATCCTCAGGCTAGATGATCCAATGGAAGGAGAGGAACTACCACACTCAAACCAAATAGAAAATCTAGAGAAACCGGTAGCAGAAGATGTTCATCATCCAAAACATATAGATACAAAAAAATAATAATACCTAAAAGTAATGAGAGGGGTAGAAGGATAATCCATACAGGTACAATTTGCATCAACAAAATAAAAATAGATAGAATATAAATAGCAGCCACAACCAGATACAGAAGGAGAACTAGTATTGTATAATAAAGAGCCATATACATATAAGGAGGTAATTAGGGGAATAGTAGAGAAAAACAAAGAAAATCCAACCCTTGGGATAAGCCAAATGGAGAAAAGGCTGAAAAATGCAAACTCTCAAGGAGTAGGTAGAAATATAAACAAAGAAAAAATACAAGGAGAAAAGTTGAGAGAGGCATATGTGGTTCAACCTATAGCCAACTTCTACAACACGGGTTCCCAATGATTATACACACATGGAATGTAAGGGGATTAAACGGTCACCCTAGACAATTTGTTGTTAAACATATGATGGAAAATAACCACCCAGATATGGTTTTTTTATAGGAAACTAGAGCATCACTTGAAGAAATGCAAACAATATCCAAGAGATGTTGGAGGAATGGAGACTATGAGGCCCAAGTTTCCCATGGTTTCTTTGGGGGAATTACCACTTTGTGGAATAGAGAAACGTTTTAGTAGGTAAGAGTAGCATCATCTAGAGGGATCTTGATGACCAAATTGAGAGATAGAGAATCAAACTCAGTCTGGCTAATTATTAACTTTTATGGAAAGAAGGAAGTGTAAGAACAAAAAACCCAATGGAAGTCAATCTAGGCTATTAGAGAAGCTTACCCAAAAGATAGGTTCCTAGTGGGTAGAGATTTAAATGCCAAGATGTCAGTGAATGACCAAGAGGGAGGCCTAAATCATCTCAGTGAGAAGGATAAACTCCTGATTTTCCAAGCTAATAAAATAAATGTGATTGACATTCCACCTCCAAGATGTGGTACTACTTGGACCGATAAAAGGAAAGAAGACCAAGCAATAAAATCAATATTAGATAGGATATTGATAGAGGAAGAAATTCACCAATTATGGAGGTGTCATTCAGAAATCATAAATCTGTTATCTTCTGACCATTTCCTGGTACATCTAAATATCACAAACAGAAAACCCTAGTCCAAAAACCGCCCCTTCAGATTTGAGAACTTTTGGCTTGTAAACCAGGAATTACCAAAGTTAGTTCAAAAATGGTGGAAACAAGGGAAACCAACATTTGGAAAGGCACAATTTCAGCTACACTCAAGATTGAAATATATCAAATATAAATTGAAAAACTGGAGCAAATTTCAAAGATCATATTTTCAGCAACAAAGAGCAGAGCTAGTCGAGAGAATGCAAGGAGTTGTAGAAATAAGTCATTCAGAATCCCTTTCAGAGGAATTACTCTCCCATGAAAATATATTAATGCAAGAGGAAGAGGAGCTAGATAAGAAAGAAGAAACCTATTGGAAAAAAATATTTAGAATTACTGGGCTTCAAGAAGGAGATAGGAATACAAAGTTCTTTCACCAATCGACCACAACTAGAAAACACTATAACCGGATTGATGCTTTAAAAAATGTAGGACTCCTAGAAACACCACTTCAGGTATGCAAAAAGTAGCTAATGAGTATTTCTCCACTTTATTTACTGCAAATCCATATTTGTTAAAACTATCCTAGGAGGAAATCTTGGGAAGTATCCCCAAACTAGTCTCTCAAGAGCAGAATAATAAGCTTATGAAAGAGATCAAATAAGAATGAGACATATTGGAGAAAAGGGATTGCGTACCCTGCACACAAAAGGTATGGTTCATGGTATCCTTGATTGCTCAATGGTTTTTGATTTCTGTGAACATTGTATTTATGGCAAACAAAATCGTGTGAGTTTCCCATCTGGTGCTGCTAGATCAAGAGGGGTATTAAATTTGATTCATAGTGATATATTTGGTCCTGTTCCTATACCATCCCTTGGAAATTCACGATAATATGCTTCTTTTGTCGATGATTTTTCAAGATATGCATGGATTTATTTTCTTAAGAGTAAAGATGAAGTGTTTGATAAGTTTAGAGAATTTAAAGCACTTGATGAAAATCAATCTGGGAAAAAAATTAAGGTGTTGAGGTCTGATAATGGAGGAAAGTATTATTCAAATAAATTTGAGGATTTCTGTAAGCAATGTGGTATTGCAAGAAAAAAGACTACTCCATATACACCCCAACAAAATGAAGTTGCTGAGAGATTGAACAAATCACCCATGGAAAAGGCTAGAAGTATGCTCAGTGGTGCAAGTTTGGCACAGGATTTCTGCGCTGAGGCAGTGAGTGCGGCATGCTACTTGCAAAATCGATCTCCTACATCAACATTGCTGGATCAAACTCCATTTGAAGCATTGTTTGGTAAGAAACCCTCTCTTTAACATCTTCGATTTTTTGGCTGTGATGCATACATGCATATTACAAAGGAGAAAAGAAGTAAGCTTGATAATAAGGTTGTTAAATATATCTTTATTGGTTATAAAGATGGTGTTAAAGGATATAAACTTTGGAGTCTAGAAACTAAAAGTACAGTCTACAGTAGAGATGTGGTGTTTAGGGAAATGAAAAGTTATCATAGGAAGGAAGTAACAGAAGAAGAACCTAAAAAGGTCTAATTTTATCTCATGGAAGAAGATCACAGAGAAGAGGATCTAGAAGAGGAGCAGATAGATGAGGATCGGGATGAGTATGAATAAGAGGTTCATACACCTGTGGTAAGGAGATCAACACGAGAAAGAAGGCAACCTAAAAGGTACAGTCCATCTGCTTTTCCTAATTCTTTTGTATTATTTGTTACTGATGAAGACCCTAGAATAGTTAGATAAGTTGTTAATTCTGAAGATGCAAACTGTTGGGAAGAGGCCATGGATGAGGAAATGATGGCCCTGAAAAAGAATAGAACATGGGATTTAGTGAAATTACCTGGTAGAAGAAAAGCAATAGGTTGCAAATGGATTTTAAAAAAGAAGCAGAATGCTGAAGGTAAAGTGGAGAAATACAAAGCCTGCCTGGTTGCTAAAGGTTATTCTTAGGTAGAGGGAATTGATTATGGTGAAGTATTTTCTCCTGTTGTAAAGCTAACCTCAATTAGATTCCTGTTATCTATGGCTGCTGCTTTTGATCATGAAATAGAACAAATGGATGTAAAAACTGCATTACTTCATGGAGATTTGGAGGAAGAAATCTATATGAGACAGCCTGAAGGTTTCATTATTGCAGGAAAGAAGGATCTTGTATATAAGTTAAAGAAATATATGTACAGACTAAAACAATCACCTAGAATGTGGTATCAAAAATTTGATACTTATGTCTTAGGAATTGATTTTATTCGTAGCAATGTTGATCACTGTGTATATTCAAAAAAAATTGGTAATGTAATTTTCATTATAGTTTTGTATGTTGATGACATGTTACTAATTGGAAACAGATAAGAAAATGATCAGGGAAGTGAAGTCTCAGTTAACATCTCAGTTTGACATGAAATATCTTGGCCCTGCAAATTTTATTTTGGCTATGAAAATAAACAGAGATCATTCTAACAGAAAGTTATGGCTGGATCAGAAAAATATGTTGAGACAATGTTGAAGAGATTCAATATACAGGATTGCAAACCAATGAAGGTACCTATTCCATTGGGTGAAATAGTGTCTACTGAACAATGTCCAAAAATAGAAGTAGAAGAAATGTCCCATGTTCCTTATGCAAATATTGTAGGGAGTTTAATGTATGCCATGGTCTGTACTAGACCTGATATTGCCCATGCAGTGGGAGTTTTGAGTAGATATATGTCTAAACCTGGTAAAGAGCATTGGACTACTATAAAAAGGGTTTTCAAATATTTGTGTGGTACATCTGATTTTTCTATCTATTATGAAGGTACAGGTAAAGAAGAAAAATCCTTGGATATAGAAGGTTCTTTTGATGCAGATTGGGCTGGAGATCTAGACAACAAAATATCTACTAGTACATATGTATTCAACTTGTTTGGAGGAGCTGTCAATTGGATGAGCAAAAGGTAAAATGTTGTTGCTCTTTGACCCTACATGTATTACATCATAACCATTTAATGATATATTATAAAAATATCTTGTCAATTATACATATGTCACTTGAAAATATTTAAACCTAAATCTCCTCTTTGAAAGTTTAGGAATATAAATGAGTCAACTAATACCACTTGATTACATGTTATTAAAAAATAATTTACATATAATTTTGCAAAAATTATCTCTTTTCACAATATATATTACTGAATTATAGTCATGTGGAAATACTTATTTTCTATAAATATCTTTCTTTTTTACAAGAATGATCATGGATAACAATGATATTTAAATAATGATTAATATTTAGAGAAAAATCTAAATTATATATATATATATATATTAGTTGTAGATATTAATTAATGAACTATAATAGAATTTAGTTTTCACTATTGGTTTATGGTCATGACAATTCATTGGAAGTCAACCATTTTTCACTCACACAAATTGATGAAGATTATGTTTAATTTCAATAAGTTGTTAACTAACATAGGTATTAACATGTTTCATGAAATTCTTAAATGATGAAGAACAAAATAATTTTTTTTTTGTAAATCTT
The DNA here is from genome assembly GCA_028583015.1 of Wollemia nobilis. NCBI lineage: Eukaryota > Viridiplantae > Streptophyta > Pinopsida > Araucariales > Araucariaceae > Wollemia > Wollemia nobilis. Next base: position 10,682,858 of record JAQPPZ010001772.1, on the reverse strand, counting down.
TATAGAAAGCCACACCCACACAAAGTTATATTTTAAAATTAAATTTTTTTAGTTGGTTATATGAGATTGAAATGAACCCATGTATAGTCCATCATGACGACATAGTGGTATTATAACATGATGTAGACAGACAAAGGGATTCCCCCTATGAATGACCTTCATGAGTAGAATACGCTTCTTATATGACAACATAAGACGATAAAGCCTTAAGACCTCACTAAGATGGTAGAGCCTTATGATGAGTGCTTCTCATGCATATGATGGTAATATTCAATATGATGTAACCTTGTGACGATAATATCTTAAGATGGTAACCTTACACAATATGATGGAAACTCAATGTGATGATTATATTCCATAACACAAGATAGTAAGGTTCAAGACAACATCCTTGATATGATAATATCTCATGACAGAATTAGACAACAATCCTCAAGTCAGCTAGATTATGTTTTAAAATTGTAAGACCTAGACAATGCCTTCTCTGACCATTCTTGGCTTCAACATCATTCAGTGAGACAAAATATTTTGGACATCACGTTGCTATATCATCCATCCAATCAATATTTTGAACTTAACAAGACAATAATCACTCACTTCTATTTAATTTTTTCTTAGTCACTCCATGTTGATACTAGAAGTCTGCAACTCGTAGTCCTACACAAACAAGATTCACCAATGCAAGAATCCAATAATCTAAATATTCACTACTCACACAAAAAGAGAAGTAGACTAGAATTTTGAATTATTTATTAAGACAATGGTACCAATATAACAAAGTATATATGGTTCTTCAGGGTGATGAATGCAAAACTCTCCAACTCTTCTTTTTCTTCCTTCAAGCATATTATCTCAAACACATATTCCTTGACCTCTTGTCCAGGTCATCTCTTATTCATATTCTCTATTTCATTTTCTCCTCCTCATCTCTCCTGGTAATTCCTATTTTCTTTAGATATCTCATCATCTAATCTTCCTCCATCTTCTATTCCTCACTAGCATGTCATTCTCTCTCCTTTTGTCGATTTCTCTCCTCTTTTTGTGTGCTCTGTCTCATTTCTATGCAGTAAAGTGGTTTCTTTTATACATATAGGAGATGGTTACAAATATATGGTAACTACCTTACCCATAATCATCCTCATGCATGGATGTTCCCACATCATACTCATCAGATAAGAGAAAATATCTCGTAAGCTCCAACTTAGGAACATGAATTGCTCTTCTAAGCTATTTGTCATTTTAGCTTGAATTTTATCACAATGCCACATTTTTTGTCTTATCTTGACCTTCCTTTGAGAATAAAACCTTCTACAATCGGATAAATTCAATATTTATTTCACTTTATCTCATTCCATTGCATCCATTCAACCACTTTCAACATGCACTTTGTTGGCTACTTCCTCTTGGTGCCTACACTTTCTTTTGGAAAGATTATGTCCTCTAAAAATTTCACAAAGATGTAAGTTCCAACACTTAGTTGCTACAAATCTTCCACATTGACTACAACAACCCATCTTAGGATCTTCATCCCTATACTAATCTCTCTTCTCACAAATATGGTCTCATTGCTTCCTAGTTGACCTATATATCCAAGACCTTTATCCTTTGTCCTTATTTTTGGCATTATGGAAATTTTCATATTTGTCCTTATTTTTAGCATTATGGAAATTTTCATACATTACCTATATATTCCCTATTCTTTCCTATTGTACCCAATTCTTATTATTAACTTGGACCTCATACCTTTGGTGTGCCTTTCAAAGCATTCAATCTTTTCATCACCACTATGTTCATCAATAATATGGCCTTCTTTGCAACAATCATTGTACTAATGAGATTCATCTTCCTCTATTATCTCTTTATCATTTATTTTTTCCTTCTCCTTTTATTTTTTATCTATAGTAGGAATCATTGCACTATTATCTTCATCATCACTACTACTAGTGACCTGAACTATTTTCTCCTTGTGTTTATTCTCTTGCTTGTTTTTACCTTTTCCTCAATTTATTTTACAACTTCTCTCAACACTAAATTTTCTCCCTTCAACTTGGTCTCATAACCCTTCAAGAATTGTTTTTTTATACTCAAGCACATTGGAGGACTATTGTCCACTTCTTTTATTTGTCCTTTAATGGACTTAATATATACTTCTTTCCATATTTCTCAATAGTATAGGTGTTCACCCTACTATCATGCACTGCTTTTCTATCAAACCACCACTGACTTTTCAACAAGACATGACATGAATCTATAGGCATAATATCACATAGTATCTCATCCTTATAAGAACCAATTTGTAAATCCACCATAAATCATTCATTCAAAAAATAATTGATGTCTCTTTTGTAACCATGATACCTTATACAAACTTGGGTGTTCAATCTTCTTTGACCCAAGATTTTCTACCATCTTTTGGGACATTATATTATTTGTAATCCTGTTGTCCACAATATCATTTCAACATTTATCTCCTAAAATACAAATGGTCCTGAATATACTCCTTCTTTACATAGATTCATGCACCTCCTTTGTGGGTTTTAACAATACCCTCTTCTTCATAAGTGAATCTCCTTGTGTTGGTTCCTCCATGTGCTTTAATGAAGCAATAATCTCTGAATCTTCTTGTGAAATTTTGTTATAAGCTTCATTTCCATATTTGCTAGTTTGCTGCACTTGAGGACACTCATGTGCTCTATGTCCTTCTTCCAAGGATCTATAATACTTTTCAATAAAACCTTATCCTCTACCTCTATAAAATTCACCTTGTCTTATCAATGATTCACTCTTTTTTTATACTTCGGTTAAAATAAGTTTGAGAAGTACTAACTTATCCTTCTTGCAGATGTTTCCCTCTACCAGTTTTTGATTTTTTTCTTCCTCTAGAAAAATATCTTCTTCCTCTGGAATTGTTTTGTTGTGTGAAACTTAAATATCCTACTTTAGAGCATACTAATTTTATCTTGTATGAGCAACCTTAGCCGATTAATGTATCTTGCTACTTTTTCCTCGTCATATTTAATATGACCAATTAGTATGACCAATTTATAGAACTAATTTTTATACTCTTTTACTCCCAACTTCCTTTTCTTGAGGTTTTGGAGTCTCCTAAATATTCCAATTTGATAATCAATAGGTAAAAACTTAGATTTCAACTTGCACACAAAATTTTCCCACGTTTAGATTTTATCCTTGCCTTTGCATTACCTCTTAGTTTGGACATGATCCGAAAAAATAAAAGTATGTCCCTTCAACTACGTACACATAAATTTGAACCAATTTGGATCCTCCATAGATTCATAGTCAAATAATATATCCATGTGCCCCAATCTATCAACTCTTCTATATTTAAACTTCCATTGATATTGGGAGTATCCATGTTTGGATTATTTCTCATCTTATAGATTTCTCAAATCAATCATTGCTCTAGTTCTTCTCCTTGCTCTTCATCTCGAGCTTCTAAGTGATCAGTATCCTCTTCACTATCACTAAGTTCCTCAAGATGAACACCTCTTTTTTAGTAGTCTCAATCATATCTAACCTAGCGATTATTCCTTTTAACACTTCTGTTATATCTATTGGTTGGGGTCTATACCACATGGTATTACTCATCCTCATTGTTCTATATTTTCTCTAATACTTATTGCAAACTCCTAGTCTTATACAAAATTATGTAGACAAATGAAGAGAGTCCACCTAAGAATGACCTTCACAAGCAACACAAGTTTCCTATATGACAACACAAGACAGTACAATCTTAAGACCTTGTTGAGATAGTAGAGTCTTATGACAACCAATTCCCATGCATATGATGGTAATATTCAAAATGGTGTCATCTTGTGATAATAATGAATTTAGATGAAAATAATGTATAAGGTGACAAGGTCCAAGGTGACAAGACAAAGATGACAAAGATGGCATAATTACACAAGACAATGGCATTTTAGGATGGAAACTTCTTGTGACAGTAACTCGATGATCATAATGTTTTATAACATAGGATAGTAAGGTTCAATATGACACCCTTGAGACAAAAATATCTCATGACATAATCAGATGGCAGTCCTTAAGTCAGCTAGGTTGTGTTTTAAAATTGTAAGACCTAGACAATTGCTCCTCTAGTGATTCTCAATTTCGACGTCATTTAGTGAGATAAAATAGTTTGGAATTCACACTACTATATCATCCATATAATAAATATTTTGACCTTAACAAGACAATATTAACTTATCTCTATTTAAATTTTTCTTAACCACTTCACATCCATACTTTAACCCTGTTGCTTGCGGTCCTTCACAAAAAAAATTCATCAATGTACGACTAAAACAATCTAAACATTCATCATTCACACATAAAAAGTAGATTGAAAGTTATAGTTATTTATTAATACACTAGTACAAACACAATAGAGTATATATGTTTCTTCAAGATGATGAATGTAGAGCTCTCTACATTCATCCTCTAGTGTAAGACCTAGACAATTGCTCCTCTAGTGATTCTCAACTTCGACATCATTTAGTGAGATAAAATATTTTGGAATTCACACTGCTATATCATCCATCTAATAAATATTTTGACCTTAAAAAGGCAGTATTAACTTGTCTCTATTTAAATTTTTCTTAACCACTTCACATCCATACTTTAACCTTGTTACTTGCAGTCCTTCACAAAAAAGATTCATCAATGTACGACTCAAACAATCTAAAAATTCATCATTCACACATAAAAAATAGAATGAAAGTTATAGTTATTTATTAATACACTAGTACAAACACAATAGAGTATATATGTTTCTTCAAGATGATGAATGTAGAGCTCTCTACATTCATCCTCTAGTGTAAGACCTAGACAATTGCTCCTCTAGTGATTCTCAACTTCGACGTCATTTAGTGAGATAAAATATTTTGGAATTCACACTGCTATATCATCCATATAATAAATCTTTTGACCTTAACAAGACAGTATTAACTTGTCTCTATTTAAATTTTTCTTAACCACTTCACATCCATATTTTAACCCTGTTGCTTGCAATCCTTCACAAAAAAGATTCATCAATGTACGACTCAAACAATCTAAACATCCATCATTCACACATAAAAAGTAGATTGAAAGTTATAGTTATTTACTAATACACTAGTTCAAACACAATAGAGTATATATGTTTCTTCAAGATGATGAATGTAGAGCTCTCTAACTCATTTTTTTCTTTCTTTAATCCTATTGTCTCAAAAACATATTCCCCGACATTTTCTCCAGGTTGTCTCTTCTTATTCTTCTCTATGTCATTCGTTGTTCCTCATATTTCTTGATGATTGGCCTTTTTTAGGCATGTCATCATCTTATCTTTCTCTCTCCTTTTGTTGATTCCTCTCCTCTTCCCATGTGATTCATCTCCTTTTCAGAAAATAAAAGGGTTTTTTTTTATACATATAGGAGGTGGTTACAAATCGGTGGTAACTTGTAAACATCCTCATGCACGAATTCTTCCATATCATAACATCTTGGAAATTATGCACGTATTATTGATAATATTCAAAACTAGATATCCATGCTAAAATTTGAGGAATTTAATAGATTGATATCCTTTCCTTTGATAGATTTTAAAATAAAATTATTCAAAAATTCATATGTTATAAGCTAATAATTTTTTATATGTTGAAATACCACAATAATGTGATATGATGTAATATGGTTGGGATCCATTTCAATATTATATTACTATAAAATTATGACTAATAATTTTAAATTTATTATTACACCTAGAGGCACCTATAATGGGAACTAGGAGGGGCAAATGATTAATAATAGTCATGTGTGTTAGTGATCAAATTTTGACCAACATATCATTATTTGATAGTTTTAATTACCAAATATTTTTAGGCAGAGACATATCAAACTCAAACTACTCATATCATGAATTTTAGAAGCTTAATAGATAATATAGGTGCATCAAGTTTTATATCTCTTGATGTTGAATATATATATATATATATATATATATATATATATATATATATATATATATATATATATATAAGATACTAGCATTGGAGTAAACATTGTATTTTAGTAGCATACCATATAACTATATTCTTTTATTGTAATACAAATGATTAAGAATTTTTTTAGAAGTGGTGGTATCCAAAATTCTCCTTTGTAAAATCATTTAGCTTTTCAAGCTAGTCTCAAATAGTTTACGTATAGTAGCAATGATATATGATGTGCCTGTTCCTATTATCCCTTGTATTAGAAGCATAATCCTTCATGTGCCTCTTTCTCTTCATCTTGCTTAGATAAAATCTTCTACACTCACATTCTTTGTTGCTCCATTTTTATTTCTATCATATACCTCTTCCTTTTCATCTTGCTTAGCTCAAATCTCATGCACCCTCTTTCCTTGTTCTTCCATTTGGTATTCTATAGTTTCAACTTATACTTGTAATATTTCATGTCTATCTTACTCTTCATTTTTTATTTTATCTACTCTTATATATGTTTTTCTCTTTGTTCTTCATTTGGTCTTTTGTCATTATATCTCAAATTTGTAGATTTTTATGTCCATCTTCCTTGATTTTGTAGTCTTTTATTCCCCTCTTACTCAAATTTTTAAGCTATTCTAAAAGGATTTATGTATAGTATCCATATGATGTGCATGATCCTACTATTAGAAATACAATCGTTCATGTGTGTCTTTCTTTTCACCTTGCTTAGATCAAACCTTATGCAACCTCTTTCTTTGTTCTTCCATTTGGATTTCTATCATTGTAAGTCAAACTTCCAATCTATCATGTGCCTCTTCCTCTTTATCTTGCTTAGCTCAAATCCCATGCACCCTCCTTCCTTGTTCTTCCATTTGGTCTTCTGTCATTACAACTCAAGCTTACAATATTTTATGCTTATCTTCATCTTCATTTTGATTAGATCAAATCGCATACCCATTTTTTATTTATTCTTTCATTTTTTCTTTTGTCATCACAACTTAAATTTGTTCTTTTATTTTTCTCAACTTAGTTCTCATGCAACATATTTTATATTTCTTCCATTTTGATTTCTATTATTGTGGCTCAAATGTATAGTCCATCAACTGTATCTTCCTCTTTATCTTGCTTGGCTTATCTCTTATTCTTCTTCTTTCTCTATTCCTTGATTTGGTCTTCTATCATTATAGATAAAATTTACAATCTTTGATGTGCATCTTCCTTTTCAACTTGATTAACTTAGCTCTTATGCATTCTCTTTCTTTATTTTTCCATTTGATATTTTATCCTTGCAGGTCAAGCTTGAAGCTTATCATGTGGCTCTTAATTTTCATCTTCATGTTGCTTAGTTCATCTCATGCACCTTACTTCTTTGTTCTTCTATTTGATATTTTGTCATTATAACTTGAACTTGGAGTCTTCAATGTTTGTATTCATCTTTCTTAGTTAATTCTCATGCATCCACTTTTATTGTTCTTTCATTTGATATTTTATCATTGCAATTCAAACTAATATTCTATCATGTACCTCTTCCTCTTCGTCTTCCTCTTTCTTAACTCAACACTCATATTCTCTCTCTTTATTCTTCCATTTTATCTTCTATCATTGCAACTCAAACTTATAGTCTATCATGCACATCTTCCTCTTAATTTTTCTTAACTTAACTTTCATGCACCCTCTTTCTTTGTTCTTCCATTTGCTCTTTTGTCATTATAACTAGAACTTGCAGTCTTTCATCTGTCCTCCCCTGTTCATCTTATTCTACTTGATTCTTATGCACCCTCTTTCTTTGTTCTTCCATTTAGTCTTCTATCATTGTAACCCAAATTTATAGTCTATCATTTGTGTCTTCCTCTTCATCTTGCTTAGTTCAACTCTTACACATCTCATTTCTTTTTTCTTTCACTGTTCTTCTATCACTATAACTTAAACTTACAGTATATCATATGCCTCTTCCTCTTCCACTTGCTTAGCTCAGCTCTCATGCACCTTCTTTCTTTGTTCTTCCATTTAGTCTTTTGTCATTACAACTCAGACTTGTAGTTTATCATACATCTCTTCCTCTTCATATTTCTTAACTCAGCTTTCATGCACCCTCTTTCTTTGTTCATATTTTATCATTAAAACTCAAAATTACAGTCTTTTATCTCCCTCTTCCTCTTCATCCTACTCAAATTAATTCTTATGTACCTTATTTTATGTACCTTATTTTATTGTTCTTCCATTTAACCTTCTATTATTATTATAGTTTAAACCTATAATATGTGTCTGTTCTTTTATCTATTCCTTAATATAACTCTTATACACTTTTTATTCTTCTATTCAAATTTAATATCTTTTATATATATAAAACTTCCGAAGTTTATCTTAGCTTAAAAAGAGATTAAAGTGCACTTATAAGAATATGGTTGATGTAGACAAACGTTCAATGTTTATCTAGACCGCATGTATAAGTATTTGATTTGATGTATCTGATATTGAGAGCAGGTGGAAGTCATTCTCATAGGCACACATATACATAGGCATAGTACTAATATTGTTTTTAAGGCATTTACAAGAGAGTAGTCTATATTTAGAGAGAGGTGAGTGTAGAGCATATTGCTTAGTTCCATGCAACAAAAACACATTGGACGTTTCTCAGGGAAAATTTAGTGGTTAATTTGAACATGATGCGGTCTTTGTATCCTGTGTCTAAGTCGCTTCATTTTGTCCAACATTTCCGCTTCCTGGAGATTAGTCGGAAGAATTTGGTCCATTGTTGACTAAGAACGAATATCCATCACTCAGCATGACATGTTTACGACTATCAATCAATTGAAAATGTTACTTATTTCTAAATTTATGGAGAAACTTATATACGGCAGAGGTGTCGTGGAATAGAGTCGAGGGCACAATACAGTGGTAGAAGAGGCCTGCGAGCCACGTGAACGGTGAGACCCCACCAGAGAAGCAAGAAACACATGTGCTCGGTTGATCCTCTTTGCAAACATTGCAGACTCCTTAGTTCCCAATCTCCTCGAACAGCTGAACGTTCGTCTGCACATGCCAGCAGCTGCGTATGTCGGTTCTGTGCATTGCTGTGGACAGATTTGTGGGCCTCTTTAACTAGGAGGAGGAAGAGACGAGGAAGTCTTTGATAAAAAAAAGAAATCAAGCGTTGGAAAAAGGGAAAGAGGTTATATGGTTTACAGGGAAGAGGGAGGTCTCATTTTTTATTTGATGACAATAATATTCGGGTACACGGTGTAATGTTTTGTCCAAAAATATTTTTTAATCTGAAATTATTTGGAATTAATTAGGGAGATTTTAGAACTTAAAATATATGTATAAGGGTACAGGTGAGTTGGAGAGGAGAGGCAATCCTTCAAAGGAAAATTTCAACTACCAAAAAGTTGAATTGGGTGCCCCAAATCCAATTGATAATATTGATGCATGTAATAAAACACTTTTTTATTTTATTTATTTTTGTATAGATTATGGCTAGGAAACTGCATGTAATCAATTAGGAATGAAAATTTTATTTTATATTAAAAAATATAGAAAATAATTTAATTTTATTAAAAGATTAGTCTTACAAGAATAATTTTTTTTTAAATATATATTTTTAAAAAATATTATAATTTTCATGTAAATTTTTAAAAAATAATAAAATATTTATTAAATATTATCAAGTGATATATATATATTAATCTATTGAGGTTGAATACTTATACATCAATTAATTAATAAATATAGGGGCAGGGGCTTTCATAGATTTTTGGAAACCCTGTAACCAGAAGCCTTTTAGGTAGTGAATCCTGTTAGCCGACGACTTTACATTTATAGTTGACTTGTTGGGAGGAAGGCTGGACAATTGGAATCTCACTAGGGGCTAGGCTAGGTCGCCTAAAGGATCTTCAACATTTGGTATTGTGGAGTGGTCGGGTTATTGGATATCTAGTTTGATTGTCTTTACTCCAAATGCAAGTGGGATCACAAAGTGGAAAGTTGTACAGCTGGAACCCTAGTTGAGGGGTCGGGGAAGGAGACTTGACCAACTGAAGGAACCTCAACATCTGGCTTTGCTGATGGGTAAATGGATAGATCAGTCTATGGCTGAACTCCAAAGGGATCTTTCTGCCTTCGTAGAGGTCCGTATTGAAGGGTTTTCCTGTTGTTAGGATGCTGTGTTGCAGATCTCTTCTTTCGGTTGGTTTTGTTGCTGTTATTTGGCCCTTATATGGGTCCCAATAGGTGGTTGGATGTGCTCTATGGAAGGTGGCGTTCCTTGTCCGATTTCCCCTCGGAAAGATATTTGCTCTGTCGGTTTTATTTGTTAGGTGTGCTTCGATTTGGGTAAATTTAATTTGGTATATTTTTTCATAGGTAAGGTGGTTATCTTAGGCCCGATGGGAGGGGGTGCTGATTTGATTTTTAATCGTCATGCTACAGTCTAGGAGGGCTTTATTTTTAAATTTGTATTTTCTGTAGCATGTTTGTTTCTTCTGTGTTTCTCAAGAGTTCTTGTTGTCCATGCCTTTCTCTTCTAATTGTCATGCTACAGTCTAGAGGGCTTTATCTTTAAATTTTTATTTTCCGTAGCATGTTTGTTTTTTCTCAATGTTTCTCAAGAGTTCTTGTTGTCCATGCCTTTTTCTCTTTAATTGTCATGCTACAGTCTAAGAGGGTTTTATCTTTAAATTTTTATTTTTTGTAGTATGTTTGTTTCTTCTCTGTGTTTCTCAAGAGTTCTGGTTGTCCATGCCTTTTTCTCTTTCATGAGCGCGTGGTTTTTTCACGTGAGCGCGTGGTTTTTTCAGTTGGTGGATGGGTTCTTTCACTTGTCCCCAGTGGGATGTGTTGCTTTCTGCAAAGCTTCTGGTTGAGGTGAGCCATTGTTTTATTTCAGGTTGGTGGATGTCAAACTAGCTTAAGTTTTATCAGATCTAACTGACGGGTTCTTTTTGGTAGTTTCTTGTCTCATGGTTAGTTGGATGCTCGTTTTGGGGATTTGGTTAAATCTTTAGGTGTGATCAACTCTTTGAGCTAAAAGGATTCTGAATTTCTCTACTGGATCATTGTGGACTTTAAAGTTCCTATTTTTCTAGCTCCAGGATGTCCTCTGTTCCCGATGGTTGTTCTTCCAGCCCCGAGAAATTGGGGTGACCTACAGGTTTTGTGTATATGAGCTGTTAAGGAATATATTTAGACGGGTTTACCCCCTTTTGACAGATGTATGTTGAACCGGTTTCGATTTCTAGAGTGTTCCTCGACCCATTTTATGTTTTACAAGGAAAAGGTGTATTTTAATTTCTAAATCCTATCTTCTACGCTCCTGTTTCATTTGGTTGGAGTCTCATTCGCATGTTGTCCGATGACTGTTGGCCAAATGCTTGTGTTGCTTGCGACTGGTTTCAATTTGTGGATGGAGTAGGAGTTTCAATTTTCATAAGCTCATGTTTTTGCCTGGTTCAGATGGTGTTCTGGCCTGGGTTCTGGTTTTCGTTTGGACAATTTTTTATCCCGGATTGTTTTGCAGTTTGGAAGCACTTTGGTGGGCGATTTTAACGAAGTTTTCAAATCATGTGCTTTTGGTGGTAACGGCCGGATTTTGCAATCCTGTTTTTGGTTTATGGGTTCCAGTTTCCATGGTCTGTTTTTGTATACTGGATTTGATTTCAAATTTAAATATTTTTTTTCTGGGCAAGATTTTCTGAGGAGATTAGATCCACCGATGGACTTTGATTATTATATTCATGGATATCTAATCGTCGGGATTGAGTTGTTGTCCCCTCTTTGAGGTTGTCCGGACATTGCCTTCGGTGTGAATATTATTGTATTTTTTTTTTAGGTTGGGTTGATGGCTAGATTTAGTTCTTCTTTATCCAGTCATTTGCTCTTCATTGAATGGGTAACCCTTTTTAAGTTTGATGTGTGTAAATATTCATTTGGAACTTGATGTTTAAGGTTGTGGGATCATTTCAAAACCTTTACCATTTAATTAATCAAAAAAATTACAAATATAATAATTGTCTTTCATAATATTTAGCATATCAAAAGAAAGGAAAATTATAATATGATATATAATATTTTAAAAATAATATTTTTAATATATTAAATATAAAAATATTAAAAAAATTCAACATTTCTTTAAAATTGAATACTTACATTAGAAAAAATCTTTAATTTAAATAAATAAAAATCATAATAATGAAAATATATAGTTTTGGAAAACATAACTTAAATGTAATTATAAACAAAAAGTATTTAACATTTACAACGGAAAAAAAAAAAACTATAATAATTAACAATCAAATTTATTGTGGGACAAAGAAATTGAAGTTCTCCTAACTATAAAAAAAACAATCAATTCACTTTTATTATTTTCTTAACCATAAAATTTAATTCAATTATTTTTCTTTGTGTAATAATCTTCAAGGAAAATAAAATATAAAAAATAAAAACTAAATTTCTTAAGAATCAAATTTATTGTGGGACAAACATTCATGATAAAAGATATTGAAGCTCTCCTAACCATAAAATAAAAAATGAAAAACTATAATTCTTAACAATTAAATTTATTATGGGACAAACACTCTAATGGTAAAAGATATTGAAGCTCTCCTAACCATAAAAAGATAGAGGAGGCCACACTTGTTGTGACTCCCACATAAATGGGACCAGGGGCTTGCACCTTTAAACCTGACACCCCATTGGCAAAGAGTTTGGCAAGTGGTGGGGCTCATAGACCACCCAAGTCCCACAACCAGGTCAATGTGGGATTATTAACTCATGCACACACTATACTAACTAAGCAAAGGAGGTATTAATGCGGAAATAAATTTCATCATAGGAATATGCCACTAGAAATAAATAGCTTGAATAAGAACAACATCATATGAACTAGGTAGAAAGCAAAAGGGCTAGCTACCCCCTACACACAATCACATTTATTTTTATTATTTTTCTAACCATAATTTTTTTTCAATTATTTTTCTTTGTGTAATATCCTAATGATGGGATGATGGGGAAGGAATAAATAACAACGTGAAAACTCTTGGGAGGAGGAAGATTTGTATAAGGTCTCAGTTTTTTAGGATTATGAATTGTTTAAATCATTGTGTACGTGGAAAGGTGTGAACAATATATACAAATAACAGTGGAGATTAGTAGGATGAGCTGGTGGAGCTCTAGTAATTGTAACCGTCACTAGAAATGAAGACCTCTTGAATGTGGTCTTGAGAGGATATGCGATATACAAGGAAAATGAACCAATGGTTTTGTTTGATTATAGTTCTAAGGAGGAGTCCTTTGATATCTCGTCTAATGATTAGGTGTAACAATGTTTTTTTGTGCAACTTTTGTTACCCTTCATGGGATTATAGACATGTATATCTAGAGGTATCAACCCACTTATAAAAAACCTAATGACTATATAATCTGATTTTTGTTTAATAAAATTTAATTTTTTTATGAAAAAATTACCCATTACCCCCTTTTACATTATTTGCTAACTTCCCCCCCCCCACGCGTTGGGGGAGACAGCGCGCAATCGCGCGCGCTCCCCAACGACGCCCCCCCCCCGGGCAGGGAAATTTAAAATTTTCGCCCGGGTATAAACCCCCCCAAGCGCGAAACGCGCTCCCCCCGTTTAAAAAAAAAAAAAAAAAAAAAAACCAGATCCGGTTGAAGGCGCCGAGACGGAGACGGAGACGGGCGAAGTTTTTTTTTAGACGGAGACGGAGCCGAAGTTTTTTTTTTAAAGAAAAAAAAACGCAGAGGGGCGGGAGCCGCAGAGAAGCAGCGCGCGAGGCCGAGGAGGAGGAGCATCGGGGCGTTGAAAAAGGAGGGGCTTCATTGATCCTTCCGGATCAGCCCGCTAGCTCACTTGGCAGTGAGCTGTGCGGTAAGGCTCAGGGAGCCTGCAGGTCGGGGGTTCAAATCCCGCCGACTTCCCCCCAAAGGTATAATTTTTTTTGCATAGTATTTTTTAATTATTATTTTTTAATTAAAATTTTTAATTAAATTTTTTTTTTAATATAGTTTTTAAACTTTATAAATTAAAATTTAATTTTAATTTATTTTTCTTAAAGTTTTAAAACTATATAAAATTAAAATTATTTATTTTAATTTTAAATATATAATAATTATTAAAATGCTTTGTTAAAGAGATTTTTAAGGGGGGATATTTTTTCAAAAAATCAAAGGGGGATAGTGAGTAATTTTTCGAAAAATAGCAATTTGGCAAATTGTAAAAGGTGCATTTTTGGCTGTGACCGACACCTTGTGGGTTATTCTTGTGGGCAATTTTTTTATGTTGTATGTTGCATATTTCATTTTTGCACTATAACATTAAAAACTTAAAATCAAAACACTCCCTAAGTCCTCGGAATATAAAACCCATCCGTGCAATTTTATTGCACTGCAGCGTTCGGTATTTGTGATACCTCTGGCCAGCACTTACAGGTAAAGCTGTCGTGATTTGGCTACTGTATCCATCGCCTAATATAGCTTCTACAACGACGTCTGAGCTTGTTCTCTATAAATTGTCGGGGAGGAATAAGTACGCCATTTTTGCATTTTTTTTACTCCATCCACTACCCTTTATCGCACTTGTGTTTAGGCGTAAATCCTGACGAAGTATTCTTCATAGTGTTTAGGGGAAGTTACGCCCCACGCATGAGAAGAATCTTCTATGGTAGGTGCCATCAACAAGGCGATTCCCTTGCAGTACCGCTTATGTTCCACGTATTGTATGATCTCTAAAACTCACCTATAGTCTCCCTCACGTAAGGCAGGTGATTTTTGTTGATCTTTCTAAATACCTATAGTTTCCCTCACGTAAGGGCGGGTATTTTGTATGGTATATTGGCCTAGCAAAAGGTATATCGAAAGGGGGACCAATTGGTGATATAAGGAACCTTCACTATGGCCGTTGTTGAAAAGTTGATGATCGATCCGCATCAGTTATTGAAAGGTCCAAATTATACACCATGGAAACATAAGATGAAGGAAATTCTCCAAATGGAAGATTTGTGGGATATTTTACTTGGAGTAACAACTAGGCCTTCACCAACGACAGGATCCACGGGTCCTTTAGCGAGATCGGATAGCTTTTGACAAGAAAGACGGTCGAGCAAAGGTGCTCATTTTGTTTCTTTGTTTCGGATGAAGTGCAACCTCATATAGCGACAAAGCAAGTGGTAAAGAGGCATGGGATGCCCTTAGAACCATCTATGAGGGAAAGAATGAATCCACCGTTCTTCATCTTCAACAACAACTTCATAACCTGAGTTTGAGACAGGGTGAAACAGTTGAACTCTTTCCGTGCAGAGTGTCTGAGTTGAAAGAGAAATTGAGTTCTTTGGGAGATACCGTGGATGAAAAGCTTCTCATTTCACTTGTGATGAGAGCTTTACCTTCTTCATTTGATATGTTGATAACCTCCATCCAGGTGTCTCAACGAAAAATTACCTACATCGAGTTGGTCAATCTGCTTCAACAACAGGAGGCACGCCAACTTCACAAGGATGATTCCCAATACAGCCCTATACACCAACAGGCAAGGTTCTAGGAAGAAAGGTAATGGGCAAAAAGGAGGCAACTTTCAAAAAGGAGGAAATTCTCAACAGGATACGAAAGGAAAAGGCAAACAACCTCAACAGAAGAAGAGGTGGTGCAAGATCTGTGAGAAAGACAACCATGACACCAACAGGTGTTGGCATAAGAACAAGCAAAAGGCCAAAACAAACCACAAAATAAAAACAAGCAACCCCGGTGAATGTTGTTGTTGAAGAATCGACTCGGATTCGAATGGGCACACAAGGTGCTCATGACTACCACAGATTCCACACAGAGGGATCCTTTTTGGTATGTCGATTCTGGAGCTAGCAAACATATGACTGGCGACAGATCGTGGTTTGAATCATTTGAGTCCAAAGAGGGCAAACCTGTCACCATTGCTGATGATAAGACCTACGGGGTTCGGGGAGAGGGTACGAGTTTCGGTCACTCTTCCCGATGGCAAGTGTCGATTGACAAAGTCCTCTATGTTCCGGGATTGGCCAACAATTTGTTGTCGGTGACACAAATCTGGATAGAAATATGGTTGTCAACTTTCGTGTTGAGAATGGAAAGAAGTGTTGTACCATTACCAGGAAGGGTAAGCAGATTGCAACAGCTTCATATAAGCACGGCTTATTTGCACTAGATGCTATCTCTACTCCACATGTTGCCATGACTTGTCTCTACCAAGGAGGCAACTTCCCTCTGGCACAAGAGATATGGGCATCTTAGTTCGGGCTACTTACTTGAGCTCAGCAAGTATGAGATGGTAAAGGGTCTTCCTTCCCTTTCTGCCACATTGCCAGTGTGCTCGGTCGCTTGGCGAGAAAGCGACATAGAGTACCATTTGAGAAGAGCTCTACAAGAGCAGAAAACCTCTGGAGTTAATTCATACCAATCTGTGCGGTCCTTTTACACCCAACAGTTGTGGAGGGAAGAGGTACTTTCAGTTATTTGTAGATGACTACTCACGAAAGATGTGGGTTTTCTTTCTCCAACTGAAATCTGAAGCTTTCGCACTCTTCCGGCGAGTTCAAGAAATCCGTTGAGAAGGAGTCGGGAGCTTCTATTAAAACCCTCCGCTGAGATCGAGGGGGAGAGTTTACCTCTAATGAATTTTTTGCATTCCTAGATAAGCATGGGATCAAGAGACAGGTTAACAACCGCCTATACTCCTCGATAAAATGGAGTTGCTTGAGAGAAGGAACCGTTCTATCATGGAAATGGTTCGTTGTATGCTCACGGGAGCTACTCTTGGGCAACAATATTGGGCGGAAAGCTGTCACCACTTGCAGGTGTATCTGTTGAATAGGGCACCCACAAAGGCCCTAAAAGGAATGACTCCACAGGAAGCATGGAGTGGTCGAAAACCCTCCATATCTCATCTACGTATTTTCGGATGTAACACTTTCATGCACATAGCGAAAGAGAAAAGGAAGAAGCTAGATGAGAAAACACTGAGATGTATTTTTCTTGGTTATTCTGAGCACTTAAAGGATATCGGTTGATAGATCCTTTGACCAAGAAAATTCATATCAGCAGAGATGTTGTCTTTGATGAAGCTTTCACATCATAGAGCACATCTAAAGTACACCAAGATATTGTGGAAACTAAGGAAGAGAAGATTCCTTCGTCAACACAGACAGGAGGTCCTTCTACATCTTCTTCAACTCCACCGAACAAGAATCCTAAATGGTGTACAAATACAATCAGAGACGCAAATTTATCCACTCCTCCCAATTTGAATTTGGATAGACCTCATACACGCGGTATGGCTCAAAAGGAAAAAGAAGCCAAAGAAACTGGTGAGGTTGATGATCTTTGTCAATCTTTTGAGGAACTTTCTGTAACTCCAAGTATAGAAGTTGAGGATATGGATATTGATGATGAGAGGGCGTTCATGTCTACCATAGATAGTCTTGAACCTGCATCAGTCCAAGATGCTCTTGGTGAGCCTCAGTGGAAGGCCGCTATGGATACAAAGTATGAGTCTCTGATGAAAAATAAAACTTGGAAGCTTGTTGATCTGCCTCATGGAAAGAAACCCATTGGCTGCAAATGGGTATATAAATTCAAGTACAAGGCAGATGGAACAATTGATAAGCATAAGGCCCGTCTTGTTGCTAAGGGCTATGCTCAAAAGGAAGGCATTGACTACAAAGAAACTTTTGCACCTATCTGCTCGGATGACCACAATTCGGGTTATGTGTGCTATGGCAGCACAATATGGGTGGAAATTTCACCAGATGGATGTCAAAAGTGCCTTTCTAAATGGTGATCTCCAAGAAGAAGTCTATATGACTCAGCTGAAGGATTTGAAGTGGAAGGCCAACAACGGAAAGTTTGCAAATTGGTCAAATCCTTGTATGGTCCGAAACAAGCTCCTCGAGCTTGGTATATAAAAATGGACAATCACCTTATGCGAGCATGGATTTAAGAGATGTCCGTCGGATGCAAACCTCTATTTCAAGAAAGAGGGTTCTGAGATAGTGTTGCTTGTACTCTATGTGGATGATCTGCTCATTACAGGGAGTTCAAAAACTATGATCTCTACTGTCAAAAGAAACTTGTGCAAATCTTTTGAGATGACAGATCTCGGACTTATCCATTACTGTCTTGGTCTGGAATTCAGCCAGAAGGAGCACTCCATCAAAGTGTCTCAGAAAAAATATGCCAAGACATTGCTGGATAAATATCGCATGACTGATTGCAAGCCAATGGCAACTCCGATGGAGAATGGACTTTAGTTATCGTGATATGATGACTCACCTTAGGTAGATGGTACTCTCTATCGACAGTTGATTGGGAGTCTCATATATCTGACCAATACTAGGCCAGATCTCGTGTTTGCTGTCAACTATCTTTTGAGGTTCATGCAGGAGCCTAAGACCACTCATTGGAAAGCAGCAAAACGTGTTCTTCACTATGTCCGTGGTACTATGGAATATGGCCTAGACTACAAGAGGAACAACAAATTCTTCTTGCAAGGATACATGGACTCCGACTATGCCGGATCATTTGATGATCGCAAGTCAACTTTTGGATACATTTTTCATCTGGGATCCGGTCCTGTCTCTTGGCACGACAAGAAGCAATAGGTGGTTGCTATTTCATCAACAGAGGCAGAATATCACGCCGCACGTGAAGCTGTATGCAAAGTGATATGGTTACGTCGCATTCTGACAAGTATGGGCCATCCATCAAAATCTCCAATATGCTTGTTTTGCGACAATCAGGGTGTTATGAACCTCGTCAAGAATCCAGTCCATCATGAAAGAACAAAGCACATTGACACACAATGTCATTTCATTCGAGATGAAGTTCCAAAGCACCGAATTCGGCTTCAAGACATTCCCACCGATGCTCAAGTTGCGGACATTTTCACTAAGGCACTTGGACGTGTCAAATTTGAATTATTTCGCAGCTCACTTTGTATTGCAAAATAATGTAAGGGGATGTTAGTATAGCTATTAGTTATTACATTACCCAAATAATGTAATAAAGGGGGATGTTAGCGTACTATAACAATTCCTTGTCTTTATTTGATTTATTAGCTTACTGTTACAACCATGTAACAGTTCTTTGTTTACACCGTTTAGCTCAGTGCTATTCACGGCCTCTGTAATTTTATTTAAGTTCTGCAACATAATACAATTATGTTTCAAATTTTACATATTTGCACCTCGAGGCCTTCAGATATTTTCTTGGATTCTTCTATCTGTACTTTCAAACTGGTTATGATTTCATTTGTATCCTCAAGCTTTCTTGAAATTTTCTTATTCTTTTTTCTTTCTATCTTCAATTCATCCAGAGTTGCAATTAGTTCCTCTTCCAAATTTACTTCTACATCAATTTCTTATTCATCACATTCCTATTTTTTTTTTGTTTTTTCTTCTTTGAGTGCCATGAAAAGAGCTTCACCTATTTCCTTTTTAGAATCCTTACCGCAGCTGTCTTCTGATGAATTGATATTCTTGGAGATGAAACTTTTCTTCTTGAAGTTGCCTTTTCTGAAATTTGTTTTTTTCTTCCAGTCACTTCTTTCTTGGTGCGATCCTTCATCACTTTTGTTCTTCTCATTAAGTGGACATTTAGCTGCAAAATGCCCAACGCATCCACAATTGAAACATTTAAACGATAAATTTCCTCTGTATTTTCCTTTTCCCCTTTTTAGTTTTCGAACAAAGTTTGCTTCCATTTCATCTGATGTCTCTTCTTCCTTGGATTCTTGTTTTGCTTTCATATTTTTATGGGCTTTAAAAGCAGCTTTTCTGTCTGTGGGTTTAGATTTTCCTATTCTCATCTCATATGCAGTCAAAGAACCATGCATCTCATCCATACTAAAATAATTTAGATCTTTAGCTTCTTCTATAACTGAAACTTTAGAATCAAATCTTTGGAGAAGAGACCTTAATTCCTTTTTCACGATGACAGAATCTTTGATTTCCTCGTTGAGTCCTCTAATCGCATTAATGACTTTATTAACTCTTAGCATATATGCCTTTATGTTCTCATCGTCATTCATATTTAATACTTCGAACTGAGCTCGATGTGTTTGTAACTTGTCCTCCTTGATCTTAACATCTCCTTCATGAATGCTCCTTAGTTTGTCCCATATTTCTTTTATCGTTTTACAACTCATAATCTTTACCAGTTCACTGTCCACTAATTCGCACATGATAGCATTCTTTGCTTTTGAGTCATTCTCAAACAGTTTCTTACCGGCAACATCGGTTGGAGAAGTGGTGGGTATTGTGTATCCACTATCTTCTGAATCCCAAATGTCGTATTCCAAAGCATAAAGATATATCTGCATCTTGAGTCTCCAAAATGCGTAATTAGTTTCGTCAAACAATGGTGCTTTTTTTGATGAGAAGCCTTCACCACCTGCCATTGTGTCACTTCCAAGATCACCCTAGCTAGTTAAGCTTATTCAAAAACCTCACTCTGATACCAATTGTTAGTCTCACAATGACACTGAGAGGGGGGTGAATCAGTGTAGCTCTTTTAAAACTTAAATATTCAACTCTTAAAGCCGAAACAATGAAAACTTGAAACCAAATAAAGCAAGTATAACAAGATAACATCACACAACACAAGATGTACCGAGGTTCATCGATTTGGCTACATCCTCAAAATGACTATTTGGACTCCCATCCAAATCCAGCCTTTGCAAAGCACCAACTTTACAATCAATTTACTAGCACCCACTGGAAGGAGCACCAACCCTTGATTTATCTACACCAACATAAAGGAGCACCAACCCCTAATTTATTTGCACCAACAAAAAGGAGCACCAACAACTTATGGCCTCTTTGAATGGCGTATTTAAAACCTCTAATTTTTTTTTGTTTCTCCTTCCATGACTATTCGTTTTCTCCTTCCATGACTGTTCGTTTTCTCCTTCCCTTGTGCATGCATGTGTTTTGGTTTCCAAAAAGGCTTTTCATTTCTATTTTGTGGCCCTTCGCTTACTTTTCTCCACATGGGCATGCGTTCGCTTCTTTCCATGTCTAATGACCATCTTAGATAATTTCAAATCATTAAAGATTCCTTATATAACGTTTTGTCTTATTCATTGAATTTTGTCCTTATGTGACAAATTACCTTATTCAATCTTCGATTTATTCCTTATAGGTCCACGTCACTATGCAGTATTCAGTTTCACTATCCTGGTGTTCATCACTAATATCAACGCACTGTCAACTACTCTGTTCCTTTGGCGAAAATGCAACATGTCGCGATATCATGACACTTTTGTTTCTCTGTCTGCCTGCCCTTTTTGAGTCGCAAAAATGCTACATGTCGCGATATCGCGACACTTTTGTTTCTATGCCTGCCTGCCCTTTTTGAGTGGCGAAAATGCTACATGTCGCGATATCGCGACACTTTTTCCTTCTTGCTCTTTCTCTTTGCTTTGGACCACGAAAATTCAACATGTCGCGATATCGCGACACTTTTTTCTCCTTGCTCTTTCTCTTTGCTTTGGACCGCAAAAATGCAACATGTCGCGATATCACGACACTTTTTTCTCCTTGCTTTTTCTCTTTGCTTTGGACCACGAAAATGCAACATGTCGCGATATCGCAACACTTTTTTCTCCTTGTTCTTTCTCTTTGCTTTGGACCACGAAAATGCAACATGTCGTGATATCGCGACACTTTTTTTCTCCTTGCTCTCTCTTTGCTTTGGACAGTGAAAATGCAACATGTCGCGATATCACGACACTTTTAATTTCTTGTTCTTTCTCTTCTCTTTTGGCCATGAAAATGCAACATGTCGCGATATCACGACATTTTTTTCTCCTTGCTTTTTTTCTTTTCTTTGGACCGCGAAAATGCAACATGTCGCGATATCGCGACACTTTTTTTTCTTTGCGGTGTTTTGCTTTTTCTTTGATCTTTAGCATATGGGCCACTTAGGTCTTCTTGGAAAATATGCAAAAAGGTGGGTCCCCAATTTTGGGGTACATTGTGGAGCAACCACAACATGACAATTTTTTCAACTTTGCATAAACAACCTGTAACAACTTCACCCAAACATCAAAAACATCCTTATAAGCATTTAACATCACTGTACATATTCTAAATAACCTCTGAACTCCTGTCCACTGCATCAACCGATCTATCTGACTGTGTTGACAACAATGACAATACTGTCGCTGCACCTTGCTTAACATAAACTTCATTACCAAGATCCATTAGGTAGATCCTCATAATCATACTCCAATACATGTAGTCATTTCCATCAAATACTGGTGCTGAGGTAGTTGAGGACACCTACTTAGGATCCATTGTGTTCTTGTTAGCTTTTCCTTTAAGTTGTTAAACTCTTATGAAGGCACCCGCTCTGATACCAATTGAAGAACATAAGCTTATACTAAGGGGGGGTGAATCGTATAAGAACACTTTTTACTTTTCTTTCTAAATCAATATTATGCAATGTATATATAGCAATATCAATAGCAGTAATCAAAGAAATGCACAAATCACCACACACAATAGAGACACAGATTTAACATGGTTCACCCAAAGATGGCTACTTCCATGGAGAAAATATTTCTTCTAAATATTTCTCAAATAATCTCTTGGGAATCCTTCCCAATTACAATGTTTATGGACCTTTATCCAAAGGAGATGTTGATCCCCTAAATCTAGTTTGTGGATCTCTATCCATAGGAGAACTCCTTCTCCTCTGCTCTAGCTAGTGATCTTCTAGAAGACTACTACCTCCACTACACTGGCTTGTGGATATCTCTCCACTGAAGACTCTTGTCCCCACTCAGAAGACCTATCCTCACTACCCTGGCTAATGGATCTCTATCCACTGGAGACTACTACCCTCTATGCTTTGTCACCTCCAAAGCTCTATCTCAAATTTGTACTAAACACAGTCTAGTTGGTCTAGCATAAATCTGCTCAACAAGTCCACTCAAATCTGCACTAAACACAGTCCAGTAGGTCTAGCATAAATATGCTCAATAATTCCACTCAAATATGCACTAAACACAGTCCAGTCGATCTAGCACAAATATGCTCAATAAGTCCACTCAAATCTACACTAAACACAGTCCAGTCAGTCTAGCACAAATCTGCTCAATAAGTCCACTCAAATCTGCACTAAACATAGTCCAGTCGATCTAGCACAAATCTGCTCAATAAGTCCACTCAAATCTGCACTAAACACAATCCAGTCGGTCTAGCACAAATCTGCTCAAAAAGTTCACACATAACTTGCTCAACTTTTCTCAACAGGTCCACTTAGAACCTGCTCAAATTTTCTCAACAAGCTTACACAGAACTTATCCCAATCAACTCAATAAGTCCTCTCTAGAACTTAACCAAATCTGTATTGTAAGCTTCCACAAAAGCTCACACAAAATCAGTCCACAAGTCTTCTCAAAGACTTGCCTCAAATATGCTTAACAAGTCTGCACATAGAACTTGTACACTCTCATAGAAGCATAAAGAAAATTGTTAGAGACTCAATATGCTCTATTCTTAATGCACAATCACTTTCTCAATTTTCTCAATCTCATAGAAGCATAAAGAGAATTGTTAGAGACTCAATATGTTCTATACTCAAAGCTCAATCACTTTCACCACTCAAATCAGAATATAGAATAGTTTATTTTATGGAACTTGAACAATCACTTTATACAACCACTTGACTAGGCTCAACCAACTCAACTCAACCAATTACTTAATGAAACTCCCCTTTCTCACAAACCCTAGTCCAAGCATTTATCAATCAACTCAAAATATTTCCAACAATGTTTAGCAACAAATTTCACATAACAATGATACTCATGTTCTTTTCAAACCCTGGTTCAAGTTCTTTGCACAACAACTCACTTCAACAACAATGCTCATAAAACACTCTTCACATAACAATGATACTCATGTTCTTTTCAAAAACCTAACTCAATACGTATTCCAAAAGTGGCTTTGTGCGTATCTCAATACTAATGATTTGACTTTGTTGTTCAATCAAATATCATGTGTATTCTTCCTTCTACCTCTACGCTTTCACACTACCAATTTTGACCTAGTCTTTTCCTCAATATGTGCTTCTTGTAGTAGGAATTCAATACTTTGTTATGACAGTCCTCGTTACCTTCTTTGATATGATTTTAGTGTGCTATTACTCACTCAAATGTTTCAACTTTGCTCTAAATTTCCTTCACATTCCCACCTCAAATTTGAATGTTTATGTAGCTACGTGGCATGTGCATCATGAGTAATATATAAGGCATTTCGTATTCCTTCCTTGAAAGGTGTCCAAGTGGCTTCTATGCTCCAATGTGCATGGGACTTCTCTTGTAACACCTACAACTGGGTCTAACACCTTCTCCAAGTGGAGTATTGGATCCAATTTTGAATGACAATGGTGTAATGTACCTTCACGTCATAGTCAATGTGTAACTCCCTCTGCTCTAACATCTCAATGTTTGTTTATGATATGAGCATTTCTTGTCAGTGATGACAAATGGCAAATGCATGTAATATTCCCTTCAATGCTTCTCTTCTCCTATATATCTCTTTTGACAATGTATGTCCAGTTGTTTCTTGTCTCTCAACACTTCTTCCAGGTGAGTGTGAGTTGGCTCTTCGATGGAGGTCTTGGGTGCTTGGTGTTGGTTCTATGGTGATCCTATTTGAGCGCTTCTACGACTGCCATCTTCTCTAAGCAATATATCTAGGTATTGCTTCTATTTTTATTTCCTTTTGCTTCCAATGTGCTGGTTTGAATGCTCCTTTTGCAATGATCGATGGATAACAACCAACGTAGATGATTAACAACATTTTGCCATAATTTGTGCTTTGGATAGGTTGCTAGAGATGCTTGCTTTCATGGCTATAAGGGTGTTTTTGAACACTATAATGAGAACTCTTCTATTAGCTCATATGTTAGCTCTCTTGCTTGCTTAATATTGCTCCTTCTATGGTCGCTTGTATGATTATCCTCGCTTGTGGAGGATGTGTCACTAAGACACTTAGATTCTGTCATATTTCCTATGTAGGACAAGATGCTATGGTGCAGAATAATGTAAATAGAATTATAATAGAATACCTTGATTTGCACCTTCTCTTGCAAGCTTCTTTTGTTGGTTCTAATGGCGGTTTTTCTGTATTATATTTTATAGGCAAGGGCTGATTGAAGTTTTCTTCTCCATTGGAAAACTTTCTCCTTTTCTTGGTTGATCTAAGTAATGAACCCACGCTAATGATCACATAAAATATATACCATTTGACGGAGTAATTGTTGCACTAACTTTACCTGTAATAAGCTCTTTAGCGCACTTGAATATGAGATTCACCAAGTCTTGATTTTGGCTTCTACCACTGATTAATGGCTTCCTCTTATTCTCTACTCCTTCGTGGAATTTTGGTGGCTTCTATTGGCCATAATACCTTGCAGGTATTGAATTATGAATAGTGTCTTTAGACACTTTGATTATTTGTAGATTTTTGTGCCCTTGATTTTAGCAATCAATACACAAAATAATTCTTTGAGAGTAACTAGTTTAATGAACAACTAGTATAGTGCAATGAACCAATAATATTTCCAATCTTAATGCACTTTAATAATCTCACCTTATCACTCCTATTAATAAGCTCTCAAAGTAGTTTCTAATGCACTAATGATCACTGCAAATTCCTTAACGTGGTCATCTTTTCAATAATAAGATAATAGGAAGAATGTATCTAACTCCTATTAATGTGCAGGTAATGAATCTTAACAGAAACTATCTTCTGCACTTTCTTTGAGGCAGGGTTATGCACAGTGGCGAATATTCCCAAATTGGGAAAATATTAGGATTTCCAAAATTGAAAATTGGCAAATATGAGGACCCTCGACGTCGGACCATTTGACTAAATGTTTTAGGACCAATATGTTTTTAGGGTCAATTCACCACAATATATATCCAAACATAGGCATATTTGTACTTTTTGGAAATCTCTTTTAGAGCTTGATCTAATGGTGGTGTTTTTATGAAGTTATAAGGTGATTTAATAGGTCAAAATTAGCCCCAAATATGATCTTACATTTTTAGAGCTTAAAATACCCCAAATTTTGGTGTGAAGATGATTGATTTGCTTTGCTTAGGATTCGCCTTAATTCTCCTTAATTCACCTTGATTTTGATTAGGATTCACCATTTTTTTACAAGTATATTTTGAGTCCAACCCCTTATGCATAACCCTGCTTTGAGGATTTGAAGTACAACCTTCTATTTTGCAACTTCCAAATTCTAATAAGGTGCTCAATGAAGTTAAGTAGTAATATGAGTAAGTGTTCAAGTAATGAACCCTTTTTGCATTTAAGTTGCTTACCTTTAATGATGAATATCTTGATAAGTTGATTCACAAAATATTTTGTTTGGAATGGTGGTTGCTCATAGTTGTGAGTGCTTCTAGTTTGCTTCTATGTAGTAGATGATTTCCAACATCTCCTTCAAGATCTAGCATGGAACTTTCGAAGTCTTCTTCAACCAGGATTTTCTTCTAAAGAATCTAAATGTCTTGAGGTCTTAAATATTCCTTAGCACTCCTTGCAAGTTCCTCTTCTTTTGGGCTTGTTATCGGATGGCGACAATTGTCCCAAAATTTTCACATATTTTGTAGTGAATTTTTCCAATGAGTTCTCCTAGGAACTTCTTTGATGGTTTTTTCAATTTTTGGAATGAGGCTCTTCAAGCCTTCTCCTTGAGACCTCTCCAAGGTCTTCAATCTTCCTTCTAATAGTGTTTGCAAGGGGTAGTATTTTCATGCAGTGACGTACAGGGGTAGGTCCGGTTTGCAAAGATGTAAGCCAGTAGTACCAATGATGGTTTTCTCTACTCTCTATATTCATTGTGGCTCTGATACCATTGATGGTTTTAGCATCATTCCATCATATCAAATGAAAGAGAGAAAGAGAGAAAATCAACATATATTATTGAGAATAGAGTGATACATCTAGAATGGAACTATGAGTCCATTATATAGAAAGAGAGGTTTCTTGGTCCTTACTCTTCCTATGACACTTGGTACTTCTTATATGACACTTGGCATAAGAGCCAAATAATGGAATATATTCCAACAAAAGATAAAGGGGAAGAGGGCAAGGGTTGTTCAAAGGAAAAAATATTAGAATTTGAGAACATGGCTCTGTCCAATCTTTGTAGCACATGACTCTCACCCTGCTAGCTGTTAGACCACATGAACTAGCCATTAGTAGGGAATAAATAGGGTAAGAAGGAGCTATTGGGGTTAGAGAGCCCTAACTTTTCTTTCATGAAAAGCCATTATTTTCTTTCCTCAATGACCCACCACATGGGAAGAAGATCCACCTTGTCATGCAAAAATTCAATCATATTGAAGTCCCCACAGAGCAACCAAATAGCAGGGGGAGAGAGAGCGTCCCCCACCACCAAAGCACACAATGGTCATTAGCATTGTTAGGTGCATAGATGTTGAGCACACCGAGGAGATGGCCATCAATCTCCATCATAACCCATACAACATGATTGGAAGGGTCACGTTCCCAAGAGATTAGCTTGGAATGGTAGGTTTCTAAAAGGTAAATGATTGCCCCTCCTTTACTTGTATCATGCATAGTATGAAAGGTGTGGCCCCAAGGCTAGAGAAAGGAGTAAGTACTTGATAAAATGAAGTTAGTGACTTTGAATTCCTGAAGGCATAAAATATCAATACTACCAAATATGATCTTGAAGTCATCTAGACTCTAATGCACAAGGTACTCACACACAAGATCTATCAAACCTTTGACATTCTAAGACATGCATTTCATGAGACACGATCAAGGAGCATATTTCCTTTCATGACCTTAAAGTCCTCGAAATCCACCAAATATTCAAAGGTGTTCATGAGAAACCTATTATGGTTTTCCTAAAAAATTCTTATTTTTAGTTCTCCATAGGGATGCTCAAGGACTTCCTAGCTGGATTGTGAGAGCGACGAGGGTTCCATGAAGGAACTTCGCTAGATGGAATAGGAGGAGAGATAGGGCATCCACTTAAGGGTAGACCTTGGCATAGTCGATGGTTGAGCCGTCTAGGAGCCTTAAGGAGTTAGGGAGTCTTATTGGGTACTACCATTACAGGTACCTCTAGGAGAAGAAATAAAAGTTTCTTTTGTAGTAGTTGCATGAGATATCCTTGGTTAAGAGCCCAGTTGAGACTCCTTATTACCAAATCCTATAGAAGGCTATGGTCGGTTGTCTTTACCATTTTTCCTAGCAACAATCATCCATTCCTCCCCTCTATGAGTAGGAGGGGTAGATTGAACTGAGGTCGAAGGTGTTGATGCTTCTACTACAGCTCAATTTTTGAACTGACCCTCCATAAGAGGGTAAAATTTTATCTTGTGAGTTGTATGCTAACAATGGTAACAAGTGTTAGGGAGATTTATATAGACCACCTATTGTTGAAAACATGTCTCACCAACCTAAATATCAATAGAGTCATTGAGGTCCTTTAAGAGACCAATTTCCACGTAGATGCGTTTATATGGTTGCACAACATAGAATTTATGTGGCTCCATGCACACATACTTGCCAATAGGAAGGATAAGCTATGGCAAGAATGACCAAAGGGACAAGAGAAGACTTGGGAATTTCACCCAAATGGGGACATGCAGAGAAACATTGATAGAGACTATAAAATTACGATGTTAGGGCTAAAGAATTGAAAGGGTATTTCTAATATACCATGGACCTTTGCTCATAATCGCAATGACATGTTGCGGTTTGACAAACTAGAAATAAAAGAAGCCTTTAGTAGGTTTTGAATGTGATCAACTTTTATGTCATATGACTACCAAACTTAATGAATCCATTAATAGATTAGCAAATCACTGGAAATCCTTCCCAAAAAATACTCAACAAGGATGTGACTCTCAAGTCGGTTGTGGGCTTTATCAACATATTGCATGGAAAGGACTATGTCTAACACAAAAAAATTACCTTATGAAAAACCCCTGAGACAAACTTTATAGGTTTGTTGACCGATATTATGATTTTCTGCAACTACAACTTCACTAAACAATAAAGCGACGTCTTGAAAGCTGACCATAACAAAGAGAACATTAACTTCATTGTGCAATAAAAGCATTAAAATCCCTAACGGTATAATGACCGAAAAAAGCAAACAAACGACAATAATAAACGACAAAAACATGCAACCAAAAAAACCTTTATAAGTTCAGATTTTTATCTAATATAAATATTAATATTTTAAATAAATAAATAAATAAATATTAACCTAAAATTCTAGTATCATGCGCAACCTTTAAATTTTTACCCATTACATTGGACATACCTATAACGTTCGTTTGGATAAGTAATAATAAGGAAAGAGTTTCACATAATAACCAAGTAGCCAATCTTACGAGTAAAGCAAAATATTTAATATATAAAACTAAAATTAAGTGGTTAAGCGAGGTTGTCTACAACCAAAACCAAAAGAGAAAGCATAGTTGTCTTCGACTCACCGTAGTTTCCAATCCCAATGCGCAATGTCTAATATTTAATATATCAAAATATATCAAACTAGGTTCGCGCTGGTTCGATGTGTTGGCATATTTCAAATAAAAAACATCTAATATTTCCGACCTGCCGGAATCGAACCAGCGACCTAAGGATTTCTAAGGGATTTCTTCTCCCACTACAGTCCTCCGCTCTACCAACTGAGCTAAGGTCGGATTGATATTGAGGTTCATCAAAACTTTTATAAAGCATTCTGCGCTCTCCTCCCTTCCCTTCTCGCGTTTCCGAAGAAAGATAAAAGGGAAGAGAAACGTGAGACTTGTCTAATATATGCATAATTTTAAATTTATTAGGTTCATAATAATAATAATAATTTTATTTTATATTGAATACAATTGTTGGTTATAATAAAAATAATAATAATTTTTTTAAAATTTGGTTAGTGTCATAAATTTGTACAAGATTGAGTAGTTTTCTTTTAATTATGACCTTTTAAAAAGCTGAGAGTTATGCTTATCAATAAGAAATTTAACACAACCACCACACATCGACTCCCTCACACACTTGCCCACGTTGCGGTTTGAACCTTGGATCTTCCGAAGAAAAGCCAAAGACCAAACCGTTGCATTGTTCCACTAGGACATAATAATAATAATAATTTTTTTTTACATGGTGGAATCGATAGCCACCATGATGATCTGGGCATGTTGTTTGTCTTTTATGATCGCCACAGTATTTTACGTTGCCTGCCTTAGAAGCCACCACACAGTACTCACGTAGTCTACCCCTATAACCACCATACCACAATAATTTTAAACCTTTTACGCCGCTAAAAGCACTAGGAGAGGGACAAGCGTTCAGTCCGACGATGCTAATAATAATAATAATAATTATTATTATTATTATTGACGAGTAGTTCATTTCAACTGATACGCACCTAGAAATTAAAACGTTCATTGATAGGTCTGAGGTTCAATTTTCATTGGTCATTTTTTGTCTCCAAGGGTTAGGTGGATTAGTAAGACATTGGGAACTTACCAAGAGGATACCTAGGTTCAAACCTCGAGGGTATGTCCAATTTGGGCAAATGTAGTAGTTTGACCCGAGTCTGTTGAGTGTGCACTAGCTTGAATATGGCAGTACCAACCCCAAGCCACCAAGGGTCTCCCTCACTCGAGGTGAAATAAGGGTTTTAATAAGCACTATGAGTTTGATATGTATCTACCTAAAAATATTTGGTAATTAAAAGCATCAAATAATGGTAAGGATCAAAATTTTATCACTAACACACACGAATATTAGTACTCATCTACCCCTCCTAGTTCCCATTATACATGCCCTTAGGTGTAATAATCAATTGAAAATTATTAATCATAATTTTTTTTTTATGAAAAAAGCACATTTATATTAATTTAAGATAACAACCTTTATAATAAAAATGGGTGGGTTAACACACCCCATGGGGAATCAAATTAATCCTCATTGACAAGGGATAGTAAACAAATCCGCCAACAAAACACAAGTTTACCAATCATGATCATTGATGATCATTACATCAAATAAAGCATATCAGATGGAGTAATGTGCCTTGGCATGTTGACCCACATAAACTACTAGTGATTATGGGATGGAAATCCACCCCTTTACATCACGATTAAGACCTTCAGTACCTACATCGCTCCAACCAATAACTAGCCCATGAGAAACTGGTTGAACATCATCCTACCTATCCTAGCAAGACGAACAAGCAATGTCAACATTAGGATGCTTCTTGACTAGTGAGGGCTAGGACTAGTGCCTGTCTGCAAGAGCACTTCTTGCATATGACGAAGGTTGACGGTGAGAGCGAGATTGAAAATACTCCTGAGAAGAGCGCTCTGTGGGGATTTGGTTGACTGTACATGGAGCATTGACCCAGTGCACCAAAAGAACATGCATATGATCCAAATCCATAGCAACTTTGTTGGCTTGAGTACATATTTGTAGCCACATGTCATTAAAAACTTCTAATTTATTAGCATGAGTAAATGTGACAAAAGGTGTACACTGTTTAAAAAAATTCTGTTACGAGTCTTCCAAATATGAAAGAGTAGGCTAATCCTAAAAACCTGCCACACTTCAAAAAGTGGGAGAGACAAAGTAAAAGAGTACCCAAGAAGAGCTTGGGGTCAATAAACTCTTGCATTTGTAAATGGGAAAAAAAAAGAAAGAACCCAATCCCAAGTTTACCTAGATCTTTTGCAATTTGAAAAGAGGTGAATACAAGACTCGAGAACACCATAAAAAGGACATTTAGGATCAGGAATTCCAAGGTTCTTTAAATGTTCCCCCAAGGGAAGACCTTAACACTGCAAGATCCATGTAAAAAAAGATTTCTTGGGCTCAACATAAGTAGCCCAAACATTATGAAATCTATAATTCCATCTAGTCCTTGTAGAAAATAAGTCCCAATGCTGATTGAGCTTAGGCACCAAATGAAGATGAGGAGATAACCATTTATACCCCAAACAAGACTTATAATTAAGCAAAGGAGTGTCAACATGCCATCGTCAGTCTAACCACCAAGGACACTGTGAGCACACACCAATCTTATGCAACATAGAAAAAGGGGTGAGAGCAATAACAACATCATATGTATCTTTGTTCGCACCATTTAGCCTAAAGGTGCATTTGAACTCATTCCATGGGATCCAATCCCTAGTATAGTGAGAAAAGAAATCAACTATTGTAACAATACCCTTTTTGAAAAACCATTGAGCATGAATCCATTACACCCGAGATAAGGGATAACCTTGATGAAGAAACACGGGGGACCACCAAATATTCATAGAATTGATGGATAAGCCTTTATGGAAGCCATATCCTCTCCAATAGATCCAAGGAGTGAGTTGTTGCTAGGCTTTCCATATACTTTTAATAACAAAGAAGCCATAAATATTAACAAAAATTGGAGTAACAATGAGAGAGGGAAAGCCCAACCCTCTCCATGCTCTACGATTTAAGGGAAGACTAGAGGAAATGAAATGTCGAACCAAAACTTTCCAAACTTCAGCTCCCCTTAGAGCCCTAATCACCCACTTAGCACACAAAGCAATACCTTACCGTCTACAATCCAGCAGACCCATTCCACTAGATTCTTTGGGAAGACAACAAATATCCCAGGCAACTCTATGAAATCCCTTTGTTTCAGAAGAATTATTCCAAATAAAATCTCGAAGGAGTTTTGTTGGCAATTTGAGTTATTTTGTGTTGTCATTGATGTCACATGGATCACATTGAGTTTTGGTGGCAAAAGCACTTCATAAATAATCATTTATGATATTTTGGAGAGCATGGATGTATACAGGGTTTTGTGGCACAAGAGGCATATAATATTTAATTTTTAAATATTATATTAATGGTTTTTATTAAAACCAATGGCAAGGGTTTTTATTAAAACCAATGGTAAAGGTTTTTATTTAAACCAATGGAAAGGGTTTTTATTAAAACCATTGGAAAGGGTTTTTCATTAAAACCACTATGCTAAGACTTCTCCAAATAATGATGGATGAAAAGGTTTTTCAAATAAAACCTAGGTGCAAAAAGTTTCATGGCAAAATTCAAAAGAATGAAGGAGATATCCCAATTCAAAGTTAAGAGGTGAATTATTAAATTCTTATTTAATAATTCTAAGGTCTAAAGTTGAATTTTATTATTCGTCGACGTGCAATGGTTGGGGAGATTAATAAAATCCACCGACGTCATTCGAAGGCATGGAGGTGCATATAAATAAAAGGTAAAACCTTTGTTTATAAGAGATTGGGAATATTGCGCATGAGTGAGAATCGTCGAAAGGGGAGCAACGAAGAAATAAAGAAAAATAATTTTTGTTTGAGAGCAAGGTCAAGGAGACAACACGGGAAAGTGACGTCACGCAGGAGCCTATAGCACATTTGGTAGCGCACGAACTTTGCACAAGGCAGGTTCGTTGTTCGAATCCCGCCAGGGGCAAAGTGTTTTGCTAAGGAAGGCAATTTGAGTTTTCAGATTTGAGCGCAGGAAAAGTTGGGTGTTTGGGATTAAATCCCAATGTGGGCTGACGCCCACGTGGTAAGCGCTTCACAACGCTAAGTGAGAGGAACAGAGTTCGACTCCCACAAAGGTGTGAAGGCGCATTGTTTTTGGCAAGGCATTAACGATTTTGAAGATGGTGAAGGCACATTAATTTTGGCAAAGGCATTTTGTAAATTCGTAAAAAGGTATTTATCTCTAGCGCATGGTAATATTTGATATTGCCAAAGTTTTGGTGCATTGAAAATCATTTCTATTATAACTAGGGAGTTATAAGGTATTTAGTAAAAATAAATGATTGTTGTATGTGCTTAGGGAGTTATAAGGTTTGAAGTTAAATATTTGTGATTGTTGTATGTGGAGTTATAAGGTGTGGAATTAAAAATAAAAGCATAGGTGTTTGTTGTATGTATTAATAAAAATTAGGGAGTCATAAGGTTGGAAAGTGTTGAACTTGTTATATGTTCTAGTGCATGATTTAATTATGAAATTAAACTAGGAACTTGAGACCTAGTTAATTGCTACCTTGAGTTAGAAGACATGCACATGAGTTAGGGTTTGAAGTTGAAGACAAATTGCTTGATTATGTGCCTTGGCTATTAAGAAGAAGTGGATGGATTAGAAAATCAATTTTGTGGATAAAATTGATGCTTGAGTTCATTATTGCTTTAGTGGAGTTCATTGAGAGTATTGCCATTATTGAGGAGGTTTTTGCCATTGCTTGAGGAGATTATTGTTGGTTACTTGTTGAAGTACATTGCCACTATTTGAGACCATTGAGGAGATCATTTTCTAGTCACTTGTGGATACATTTATCTTTCATTTGAGGAGATCATTGTTGGCTATTTGAGAGCTCTTTGCTTGAGGGAGTTGTGCTTGTTTCTTGAGAGCTTATTGACATTGCATGAGGAAGATATTATTGAGAACCTATTGCTATCACTTGTGGAGATTGTCCTTGGTTGGTTAAAGTCCTCATTGTTATTGCTTGGAGAGGTTTTCATTAGAGAGCTCATTTGCCATATATTTGAGAGTTCATTGTTGAGCATTGTTATCATCCATTTGAGAGAGTATTTGTCATACATGGTTGAGTTCATTGTTGAGCATTGTTATCATCCATTTGAGAGAGTATTTGTCATACATGGTTGAGTTCATTGTTGAGCATTGTTATCATCCATTTGAGAGAGTATTTGTCATACATTGTTGAGATCATTGTGGATCATTGTTGTCATCCATTGAAGAGTACATTGCCATTCATTGTTGAGTTCATCATTGAGCCTTGCCTTCATTGATTTGTGGATGAGATTTGAGTGCTACTTGAGCATGATTGATTGAGCCTTTGAGAAGGCTTTTGGGATAGAATTTCTTGATATATTTGAGGCAGCTTTTGTGCATGATTGAGTGAGCCTTTGAGAAGGCTTTTGGGATAGATTTGGATAGATTTGAGTCAGTTTTGGGATAGATTTGGGACAAAATTTGAGCAGGATTGTTTGAGCCTTTTGTGAAGGCCTTGAGTACATATTTGGGACAAAATTTGAGCAGGATTGTTTGAGCCTTGTGAGAAGGCATTGAGGTAGATTTGTGAGCAGTGAAAGAGATAGAACAGAAATAGAAAAACATACCAACACTAGTTGCCTAGTGAGAGATGAGCATATTAGTGATCAAGGAGAGCCTACTTGAGTAGATCAAGATTGCCTAGCTGAGTAGATCAGTGGATTGCCTAGTTGAGTAGATCAATGGATTGCCTAGTTGAGCAGATCAGTGGATTGCCTAGCTAAGTAGATTAGTGGATAGCCTAGTTGAGTAGATCAGTGGATAGCCTAGTTGAGCAGATCAGTGGAGCCCACTTGAGCAGATCAGGATAGCCTAGATTTGAGCAGATCAAAGTAATCATTTGTATTGGGATAAGGATCCCTATTTATTTGTGAAATATTATAAGGATATTATCTTGTGGACTACCCCACATTGGGGGAACCACGTTAAATCTTGTGTCTCAATTGTGTGTGGTGATTTGTGCACTTGCTTACTATTGCTATCTATGTCATTAATGCACATGCTATATTTGGTTATTGCAATTAAGGACACTAATTGATATTGGTTTGGAAAGAAAGTAAAAAGTGGGTGCTATACTGTTCACCCCCCTCTCAGTATAAGCTTGTGTTCTTCAATTGGTATCAAAGTGGGTTCCTTCTGAAAGGCTAATAGCTTGAGGGTAGATTCTACAAGAACACATATGGCTTCATAGAATGGATCATCTACAAGTAAGGCTCCACTATTTGATGGTAACAATTATGCTTTCTGGAGCATGAGAATGAAGAACTACTTGATATCACAAGGATATGAGGTATGGCAGATGGTTGCAAAAGAGTATAAGGTTGAAGGTGATCCCGAGATAGATAAGACTATCAGGAAATTGGTTGAGATCAATGCAAAGGCAATGAATTGCATTCTGAGTGGGCTACGTGAGACAGATTTTGCAAAAGTCATGGTATGTAATTCAGCTAATGAAATGTGGACCAAGTTGCAGAATACCTATGAAGGAGATTCCAAGGTAAAGTTGGCAAAACTACAAACTCATAGAAAAAGATTCGAGGAATTGAAAATGGAAGATTCTGAAGATATTGCAAAGTTTTTACTTCGAGTTGATGAGATTGCTAACACCATGAGAGGTCTAGGATTTGAGATGAAAGAATCAGATGTTACTCAAAAGGTTTTGAGATCACTTCCCATGAAGTATGATGCAAAGGTTTCAGCAATAGAAGAAACAATGGATATCGACAAGCTAACAATGGAAGAACTACAAGGAACTCTCACAGCTTATGAGATGAGGATAAGTAAGCATCAGGTTCCAATAAAAGAAATTGCATTCAAGGCTTCAGAGAAAAATAAAGGGAAAGTTTCAGAGATAGATATAGAGATTCAGATAATGATGAGGAAGCTAACTTCATCAAAAGGAAAAAGGACTTAAGAAATTATAGGGATATGAAGAAATTCAAATGCTACAAGTGTGGTGATTATGGTCACTATGCAAACAAGTGTCCACATGAAGAAAATAGTGATGATGAAAAATAGGGTCACAGAAGAAAAGAAGATGGAAAGCATAAGCATGACAAAGATGATAGGTACAAGCAAAGCAAGTATGAGAAGAAGAAAAGTTTTTGTAAGACAAAGAAAACTTTCTACATTGAAGAAGCAAGTGATAGCTCAGATCACAATGATAGAGACAAGTCAGATGATGAAAAGGAAGAACATCTATTCCTAGGAATAGAAGGTGAAAGAGAATAGTGCTTTGTGTGTGGTCAAAGAGATCACAGATCAGGATATTGCAATGGCTTCAGTGATAGTGAAGATGAGATGACACATCAAGGAAATATGCATGGTCAAAGAAATCATGAGAGTTTGTTTGCTATAGAAGATTATAATGATCTTAGTGATAGTGAAGATGAAGAAGGGTTTTTCTATGGGATAAAATAAGTAGAAGAAGAACACTCACTCCAAATAGAAGAAGTTAAACAAGAGAATATTGTAAGAAATATAGATGTCTCAGTTGATCTAAAAGAAGACTTCAATGATATCCATGAGCAACTACAAGTGGTTAAGGAGAATCTAAAAGAATTGAGATGTTCTATACTTGAGAAGTTTGATCCATCACATGACTCAAAAGGTCAAGATATTTTCATTGAGAAGGAAACATGTATTTTAGAGATAATAGATATGGATGCCAATTTGCTATTTGACACAAATGAAGAGAAAGAAGAGGAAGGTTCCAAAGCACCAAAGGTCTCATATTTTAGGTTTGGGAATCACACTCAAAAGGAAAGGAAGTTCTAAAATATGAAAGTAAGGAAGCACATAAGATTCATGAAGAAAGTTCCAAAGTTCCTATGGCTCCAAACATCCAGTTTGGATCTTGTTTTGAGATAGGTGAATCAAGTTCAAGAGGAAAAGAAATTCTTGAAAAGGAAAGCAAGGAAGAAATTAAGGAAGAGGAGTTAGATACTACAAAGAAGGATCAAGGATACAATGCACAAGTCAAATATGATCACAAGGATAATGGTCAAGAAAGGTATGAGGAACCAAGGCATGAACAAAGGGCTTTTCAAGGACATTGTTTTTCTTGTAATGGATTTGGACACAGGGCTATACATTGTAGGGTCTATGGATCAAAGAAGTTTGATTTTGCTAGAAGGAACTTCAAAGGAAGAAGGTATGGTTTTCAAGGACATTGCTTCTTATGCAATAGGATTGGTCATAGAGCTTCTCAGTGCAAATAAAATGAGCAACATGGTTTTGGTTTTAGAGCTACACAATTCAGAAGTCATGGTCATAATGATTATGAAAATAGAACTTCACAATACAGGGTTCAGGAAAGGAATGGATATGGAAATTATTTCAAGAAAGAATTCAGGATATGGGCACCATCCAAAGGCTACAATATCAAGTGTTTTAATTGCAATAATTTTGGACATATTGCAAAATGGTGTAGGACTCAATTCCAAATAGGTTCAAGACAAGAAGATCAAGTAACTCATCAAGAAAAGGATATCAGAAAGATGTGGAAGGAAGTTGACAAAGGAAAGGAACAATGTAATATGGGAGTAAATGTACTCCCACCCCAAAATTAATCACCTCAAGAGAGAAGGTGGTGGGGGGCTAAGCTTAAGAGTCATATATTTTAGCCCCATAGGTGTCCCTTTTGCCATTGATGTCAAAGGGGGAGAGATTTGAGTAAGGGGAGAGCATTGAGTTAGGGGGAGCAGCCTCCAAAGAGAGCATTGAGATAGGGGAGCAGCCTCCATAGAGAGTATTGAGTCAAGGGGAGCACCTTTGATTCTCAGAGATGGTTTTTGTAGTGATTGTGGTGATTTGCATTAGAGGTGTTGCCATCAATGACAAAGGGGGAGATTGTTGGCAATTTGAGTTATTTTGTGTTGTCATTGATGTCACATGGATCACATTGAGTTTTGGTGGCAAAAGCACTTCATAAATAATCATTTATGATATTTTGGAGAGCATGGATGTATACAGGGTTTTGTGGCACAAGAGGCATATAATATTTAATTTTTAAATATTATATTAATGGTTTTTATTAAAACCAATGGTAAGGGTTTTTATTAAAACCAATGGTAAAGGTTTTTATTTAAACCAATGGAAAGGGTTTTTATTAAAACCATTGGAAAGGGTTTTTCATTAAAACCACTATGCTAAGACTTCTCCAAATAATGATGGATGAAAAGGTTTTTCAAATAAAACCTAGGTGCAAAAAGTTTCATGGCAAAATTCAAAAGAATGAAGGAGATATCCCAATTCAAAGTTAAGAGGTGAATTATTAAATTCTTATTTAATAATTCTAAGGTCTAAAGTTGAATTTTATTATTCGTCGACGTGCAATGGTTGGGGAGATTAATAAAATCTACCGACGTCATTCGAAGGCATGGAGGTGCATATAAATAAAAGGTAAAACCTTTGTTTATAAGAGATTGGGAATAATTGTGCATGAGTGAGAATCGTCGAAAGGGGAGCAATGAAGAAATAAAGAAAAATAATTTTCGTTTGAGAGCAAGGTCAAGGAGACAACATGGGAAAGTGACGTCACGTAGGAGCCTATAGCGTAGTTGGTAGTGCATGAACTTTGCACAAGGTAGGTTCATTGTTCGAATCCTGCCAGGGGCAAAGTGTTTTGCTAAGGAAGGCAATTTGAGTTTTCAGATTTGAGCACAGGAAAAGTTGGGTGTTTGGGATTAAATCCCAATGTGGGCTGATGCCCACGTGGTAAGCGCTTCACAGCGCTAAGTGAGAGGAACAGAGTTCGACTCCCACAAAGGTGTGAAGGCGCATTGTTTTTGGCAAGGCATTAACGATTTTGAAGATGGTGAAGGCACATTAATTTTGGCAAAGGCATTTCGTAAAAAGGTATTTATCTCTAGCGCATGGTAATATTTGATATTGCCAAAGTTTTGGTGCATTGAAAATCATTTCTATTATAACTAGGGAGTTATAAGGTATTTAGTAAAAATAAATGATTGTTGTATGTGCTTAGGGAGTTATAAGGTTTGAAGTTAAATATTTGTGATTGTTGTATGTGGAGTTATAAGGTGTGGAATTAAAAATAAAAGCATAGGTGTTTGTTGTATGTATTAATAAAAATTAGGGAGTCATAAGGTTGGAAAGTGTTGAACTTGTTATATGTTCTAGTGCATGATTTAATTATGAAATTAAACTAGGAACTTGAGACCTAGTTAATTGCCACCTTGAGTTAGAAGACATGCACATGAGTTAGGGTTTGAAGTTGAAGACAAATTGCTTGATTATGTGCCTTGGCTATTAAGAAGAAGTGGATGGATTAGAAAATCAATTTTGTGGATAAAATTGATGCTTGAGTTCATTATTGCTTTAGTGGAGTTCATTGAGAGTATTGCCATTATTGAGGAGGTTTTTGCCATTGCTTGAGGAGATTATTGTTGGTTACTTGTTGAGTACATTGCCACTATTTGAGACCATTGAGGAGATCATTTGCTAGTCACTTGTGGATACATTTATCTTTCATTTGAGGAGATCATTGTTGGCTATTTGAGAGCTCTTTGCTTGAGGGAGTTGTGCTTGTTTCTTGAGAGCTTATTGACATTGCATGAGGAAGATATTATTGAGAACCTATTGCTATCACTTGTGGAGATTGTCCTTGGTTGGTTAAAGTCCTCATTGTTATTGCTTGGAGAGGTTTTCATTAGAGAGCTCATTTGCCATATATTTGAGAGTTCATTGTTGAGCATTGTTATCATCCATTTGAGAGAGTATTTGTCATACATGGTTGAGTTCATTGTTGAGCATTGTTATCATCCATTTGAGAGAGTATTTGTCATACATGGTTGAGTTCATTGTTGAGCATTGTTATCATCCATTTGAGAGAGTATTTGTCATACATTGTTGAGATCATTGTGGATCATTGTTGTCATCCATTGAAGAGTACATTGCCATTCATTGTTGAGTTCATCATTGAGCCTTGCCTTCATTGATTTGTGGATGATATTTGAGTGCTACTTGAGCATGATTGATTGAGCCTTTGAGAAGGCTTTTGGGATAGAATTTTTGGATAGATTTGAGGTAGCTTTTGTGCATGATTGAGTGAGCCTTTGAGAAGGCTTTTGGGATAGATTTGGATAGATTTGAGGGCTTTTGGGATAGATTTGGGATAACATTTGAGAAGATTGTTTGAGCCTTTTGTGAAGGCCTTGAGTATAT
The DNA here is from genome assembly GCA_028583015.1 of Wollemia nobilis. Classification (NCBI taxonomy): domain Eukaryota; kingdom Viridiplantae; phylum Streptophyta; class Pinopsida; order Araucariales; family Araucariaceae; genus Wollemia; species Wollemia nobilis. The sequence continues at coordinate 10,642,063 of JAQPPZ010001772.1, read as the reverse complement.
ATTTGGGACAACATTTGAGTAGGATTGTTTGAGCCTTGTGAGAAGGCATTGAGGCAGATTTGTGAGCAGTGAAAGAGATAGAACAAAAATAGAAAAACATACCAACACCAGTTGCCTAGTTGAAGATTAAGAGCCACTAAGAGATCATGGATTGCCTAGTTGAGTAGATCAATGGATTGCCTAGCTGAGTAGATCAGTGGATAGCCTAGCTGAGTAGATCAATGGATTGCCTAGCTGAGTAGATCAGTGGATAGCCTAGCTAAGCAGATCAATGGATAGCCTAGTTGAGCAGATCAATGGAGCCCACTTGAGTAGATCAGGATAGCCTAGCTTTGAGCAGATCAAAGTAATCATTTGTATTGGGATAAGGATCCCTATTTCTTTGTGAAATATTATAAGGATATTATCTTGTGGACTACCCCACATTGGGGGAACCACGTTAAATCTTGTGTCTCAATTGTGTGTGGTGATTTGTGCACTTGCTTACTATTGCTATCTATGTCATTAATGCACACTGCTATATTTGGTTATTGCAATTAAGGACACTAATTGATATTGGTTTGGAAAGAAAGTAAAAAGTGGGCGCTATACTGTTCACCCCCCTCTCAGTATAAGCTTGTGTTCTTCAAGTTTCTCAAGCTTCTTATAGCAAGTCCATGAAGGAACCCAACAAGAGGAATAATAAACATGAGTTGCAACTAAAACTTTAGAACAAATCTAAAATTTACTTGCTAATGATAACTTCTTAGTAAGCCAAAAATCAAGTTTTTTTTCAACTCTTTGAAGCACATAATTCCAAAGATGAGCAGGGGAGCCTTGAAAGGCAAAAGGAATACCAAGAAACTTAAAAAATTCTTTAGAAGGGATCTAATTCCAATGATACCCTTGAAGCCAAGGTGGCTTAGGCAAGGGAGACTGTCTCAAGTAGGAGGTCTTCCTCCATTATATGCTATAACCAAAGGCTATGCAAAAGGTGTTAAAAAAATAGAGCATTAGAAATAGATTGCTCCTCTTACCTTATAGTAAGAAAGGAGTCATCAACAAAGTGACCATTAATAAGTTATCCCTGATCATTCGGAAGAGTAATTTCTTTAATAATACATGTAGAAGCTTATGCAGCTAAAATATAGCCAAAGGCTTCAGTAGCAAGCACATATAAAGAAGGAGCAATTTGACACCCTTGTAAAACAGACCTAAACAGGCCCACTGCTTCAGATTGTGAATTGTTCAGATTGAGAATAGTCAAAGCATATCTGAATAGCATAGCAATAGTCTGAATGAAAACTAGCCCAAATCCTAAAGATTTGAGCATAACAATAACGAGTCTCAATTCAATGTGGTCATAATATTTCTCAAAATAAATCTTAATAAAAAGCATGTTTTGGTTTGACATCCAGGCCCATTCCATGCCCTCCTAGACAACCAAAACATTGTCGAGGATGTACCTTCCTTGAATAAAGCCAATTTGCTCTGATCTAACTATCAAAGGAAGAAGAGGCCTAAGGCAAAGAGCCAAAGCTTTGGCAATGATCTTGTAACTAACATTTAACAAAGTAATAAATCTCCAATTAGTAATCAACTATGGGTTCCTTTACTTGGATATGAATTTGATACTACCCCTATTAATAATTGTTCCCAAAGAGCCTATTTGAAGAGCCTCCAAATAAAATTTATGCGGATCAGGACCAACTAAGTCCCAAAGACCCTTTTAGAACTCACAAGGAAAGCCATCCAGACCTGGCGCTTTGTCATTTGCTATTTGAGATAATGCATTCTCTAGATATATAAGGGAGAGTAGTTTATCACACCCTACTCTTTGAGACTCTGAAACCTTAAATGGTACAACTGCCATACAAGCTGCTAGTGCTTGCTCTCGCTCAAGGGAATAAGCTTGAGTGGCAAAGCATTAGTATAGTGCTTGAAAAAAGCATTAATCATCTCAGGTTGAGAGGTAATCCTTATTCCATTGTCTTGAATGACCTTGAATTGAGTAGCTTTCCTGGGAGGGCGAATCCTTTGGAAAAATTCTTTGGTGACCCTATCACAAAATTTAAGCCAATGAATATGGGATTTAATTCGAGCTCCTCGAGCCTCATAAATTTTAGCAAGTTTAAGTTCATGCCTCATCTGGGAAATGTGAGACTAAAATTCAAGATTAAACGGATAAGCCTCAAGCTTGAGAGAAGCTTTGGCAAGCTCATCATGAAGGACAACATTGGAATGTCTTCTAAACTACACCACCTTTTTCCCCAAAGTACGAAGCAAGATAGTTGTATGAAAAATGACATCATTCCACCATTCTATCTAACCCAACTCTCTAGTAGGTCTAGGAACTAGATTCCAGACTCTATGGATATGATAAACGATGGAAGGGTGCCGAAGAAAGGAATTATTGAAAACAATTTTACCTTGTAGTGTCTTTGAGGTAGGGATTTCATCAACACATTAAACATGATGGGTGAATGGTCGGAAGTAGTATTACCAGGAATGGTTTCTACAAATGGAGTTGAAGCATTTCTCCTATGAAAGAAAAACTACACATGATCTGAAAGCATGGCTCTGTCCAACCTTCTCAGATTTCTTACATGGCCAGCCTAGAAATTGGACCATGTATACCACAAATTTTTAGAAAAATCCTAAGGAGAAAAACAAGAATTGGGGTCTAACAAACTCAATTTGTTTTTCATGAAGTACCAGGTCTCTCTTTCCCCAGTAACCCACCACATGGGAAGTTGTTCTATCTTGTCTGTAGGCATTTCAATCATATTAAAATCGCTGCACATAACTGATCGAATGAACACTATGACAGCATAAAACAATAAAACGCAGCGGAAAAAAATATTTAATTATTAAAATAACACTCTCCAACCTTCAAACATTGCAACTAATAGTGAATATATATGTAGGATAGGGAAGAAGTCGACGAAGGGAAGTTGGAGGGATAAGGGGAAAGGGAGTTGGAGGGATAAGGGGGAAGAAGGAATAGCGGAGGAAATGGAGGGATAAGGAGAAAGAATATAGGAGAAGAAATAGGGGAGAATAGGATAGAAGAAAATTTGCCGACAAAGTGTGCCGACAAAAACTTGCCGACAAACCTGAAGTGTTTTCACACTTAGGACTTAGAAAAAGATTTTTCTAAGCCACTTACAAAGAAACCCTATTCACACTTGCAACATTCTACCCCTTAAAGTTGAGAGGACTGACTACATAGTCTCTCAGCTTTACAAAGTGAGCTTTAGTCATCGCCTTGGTGAAGATGTCCGCGACGTTCTCCGAAGTGTGACAGTATTGAAGCTCAACAATTTCATGTTCCACCATATCTCTGATGAAGTGGTACTTCATATCAAAATTCTTTGTTCTGCTATGGTGGACAGGATTATATGCCAACTGAATGGCACTGATGTTGTCACAGTAGATTTTGGTCGGACCACTTTGCTATTCTCCAATCTCTTCTAGTACTTTCCTTAGCCATAAGGCTTGAGTACTTGCATAAGTAACTGCTATATATTCTTCTTCTGTTGAAGATAGCGTTACTACTGTCTGCTTTTTGGAACTCCAAGTTATTAGTCCTGATCCAAGACTAAAATAGTTTCCTGATGTTGACTTCCTGTCATCAATATTGCTACCCCAATCACTATCACTGAAGCCTACAAGCTTGATAGTGTCACATTTATGGTACTGGATTCCAAAATCCAATGTACCCTTCACATATCTCAAAATTCTTTTAGCTGCTTACAAATGCAGCTCAGATGGGTTAGACATAAATCTAGAAATAAGAGATACAACATCATCGAATATCCGGTCCGGTGTTGGCAAGAAACATCAAACTCCCAACCATGCTTCGAAAGTAGTCACGTCAACTTTTGGTGCTCCATCATCTTTGCTTAATTGGATCCCATGTCCAACTCGGAGTTGCAACTGGTTTGCAATGTTCCATAGCAAATTTCTTGATCATGTCCCGAGCATACTTATGTTGATAGATGAAGATCCCTGTATTTGACTGATGAACCTCCATTCCAAGGTAGTAGTGCATTAAGCCAAGATCCTTCATCTCAAACTGCGTCATCATGGAGTGTTTGAACTCCATATTCATTTTTTCATTACTACCCATAAAAATAAGATCATCCACATACAAGCAAACTATGAGGATGTCATTACCTTGCTTTAGGTAGTAGAGTGTGGGCTCATTTTTGCTCCTGGTGAACCCATAATCTTTGAAGTACCCATCAATGCGTGAGTACCAAGCTCTTGGTGCTTGTTTAAGACCATAGAGTGCCTTCTTCAATCTGTAAACAAGGTGTTCCTTACCTTGCTCTTCAAATCCCTGTGGTTGCTCAATGTACACTTCTTTTGTCAAGTAACCATTGAGAAATGCACTCTTTACATCCATGTGTTGGACTGTCCATCCTTTGTGTGCAGCTAATGCAAGAACTGTTCTGATAGTCTCCTATCTGGCTATAGAAGCAAAAGTCTCTTCATAATCAATTCCATATTTCTGAGTAAAACCCTTTGTTACTAATATTGCCTTGTGCTTCTCAATGCTTCCATCAGCATTAACTTGGTCTTGAAGATCCATTTATAGCCAACACATTTCTTTCCTTTAAGAATCTTCACGAGCTCCCAAGTGTCATTGTTTTTTATAGAGGTTATCTCCTCTTTCATGGCATCTTGCCAAATTTTTTGAGTACATGCCTTCTCATAACTAGAAGGTTCAAGCTGTGCACTAGTTAACAAAGCATAGTTAACTTGATCTCCCCTAGGTTCCTGCTTGGGATTCATCATCACCATACAAGTGCATACTTTCTAATCTGTGTAAAACAGATTCCATTTCACTAGCTTGACTCCTAGTGTATCTTCTTGAAATTTTTTTATCCAACATCTGAGATGATGGATGATACTGTAGAGTTCTCTTACCTTTGGATGGTAAATCAATGTCTATTGGTGAGGAACTTACTGATCGCTGTGGAGAAGGACTTGGTGAAGAAGTTGATTCAGAAGATGGACTTGGAGGATGTGTGGGAGGAGACTGCTTTCCTTTACGTGGTATCTGCGGTTGCACTCGCTGAGCAACAATATCAGTGGCTTCAACATCACTGAATATTTGGGGCTTACCCCACTCTCCCCCTTCATCAAAAATCACATCCCTTGAAATCACTATCTTTCAAGTTGTAGGATTGTAGAGTCTATAACCCTTTGTGTTTTTACAATATCCTACAAAAATGCATGCTTGACTCCTTGGATCCAGCTTCTTTCTCAGCTCATCAGGAATGTGAGCATATGCCAATGAACCAAATACTCTGAAATACTTCACATTTGGTTTCTTACCATACCAGGCTTGGTAAGGTGTCTTCCCTTTCAAACTTGAAATAGGACTTCTGTTCAAGATGTGAACACTAGTCCTTGTTGCATCTCCCCAATATGAATTACTCAAATGCTTTGTCTGAAGCATTGATCTTGCCATTTCCACAATGGTGTGATTCTTCCTTTCTGCTACACCATTTTGTTGAGGAGTGTAGGCAGTTGTGAACTGCCTCTTGATGCCATGATGTTTACAAAAATTCAAAAACTGATTAGAGGAGTATTCTCCTCCTTTATCTGATCTAAGACATTTGATAGAATATCCACTCTCACTTTCAAATTTTGCTTTAAAATCAACAAAGAATGCAAATGCTTCATCCTTATGCTTCAAAAAATATATCCAACACATTCTTGTGCAATCATCAATAAAAAGTAGGAAGTAAGAGTGGTTACCTAGACTCTTGGTCTGCATCGGACCACGAGATGTCTGAATGCACTAACTGGAGTGGATAGCTGGCCTGCCATGCTTGTCCATGAGGAAATTTTGATCTGGCATGCTTGCCCAAGGCACACCCTTCATAGACCTCCTTACTATCTTGAATTTTAGGAAGTCTAGTTACCATTGCTTGTGAAGTTAACATTTTCAAACTTGCTGAATTCAAATGACCATATCTCAAGTGCCATAGGACACTTGGATTGGTAATAGCAACATTTGCTAACTTATTTCCTCCTGGCTGGCCAAACTTTAAAGGGAATAATCTATTTTTTGACATTGGCACTTGTGTAATGATTCTATTACTATTGTTTTTGTCAAAAATGGTGCATTTAGCCTCATTAAAAATCAACTTGTAATTCTTTTCTAGCATTTGACCAACACTTAAAATATTGTGTTGAAGATGGGGTGTGTAATAGATATCACTTACTTGCTTGACGCCTTCTTTCGTTGGAACCTCCATGGCTCCAATGCCTTCAACTCGCCAATGATTTGTCATCACCCAATCGAGATCTTGGATTTGTATGAGGAGTCTAAAGTAGCAAAGAGTTCTTCTTTGCCACTCATGTGATTTGAACACCCAGTGTCCAAAATCCATGTATCATTCATATTTTGCTCTGTCCGGCCATAAGAAAGAAAGAGATTTGTGGACTCTTCCTCTTCTCCAAAATTCCCAAACCGATCGCTCTCGGTTGCTCGCTGCTTCCTTGCGAAGACTTTGACCAACAATCTCGAGCATAATGGCCAGGTTTGCCACAATTGTAGCAAACTTGTTTTGATTTATCTCCTCATTTTCCTTTGCTAGATTGTTTCCCTCTATTTTGTTGCTGTCCTCCTCTATTCTGATTTCCTCCTCTGTTGGATGATCCTCCTCCGTTAGGAGTTCCTCCTCTTTTATTATTCCTGCCTCTGCCTCTTTGCTGTCCTTTGCCACGACCTCTACCTCTTCCTTCATGTGAGGCAAAAGCTTTATCATCTCCTCCATAACTGGTGGTAGGAGTTTCTTGTAACCTCTCTTCATGTGAGAGAAGTGTACCAGTTAGAGCATCAAAAGACAACGAGGTTAAGTCTTTGGATTCTTCAATAATTATTGCAACTGAATTCCATTTAGGAAGAAGTGTTCTCAACACTTTCTTCACCATAACCTCTGGCTTAATATCTTTCCCTAGTGTGACCATTTTATCAACTACGGCTTTCACTCACACGCAGTAATCTCCCACTTTTTCATTTTCTTGCATCCTGAGGTTTTCAAAATCTCGTTTCAATGTTTGTAGTTTTACCTGTTTTACTTGGTCACTACCTCTATAACTTTCTTTTAGGGCATTCCAGGCATCTTGTGCAATTACATAAGAGGCAACTCTAGTGAAGATACTTTTATCTAGGGCAGCATGTATGTGATAAAGGGCGAAAGCATTGTTTTTCTGTGCTTCTTTTTTAGCCTTTTTATCAGCATTAGAGAAAGCTGCCCATTCAGTAGCAATAGGTTCAGTATAGCCCTCTTCGACTACATCCCATAAACCTTTTCCTATCAAAAGGGTTTTCATTTTAATAGACCAATACTCATAATCTCCTCCATTAAATTTAGGAATCGACAGACTAGTATTGGACGCCATTTTAGAAAATAAACTTTATTTGAAGCAAACAAGTACTATAAAACAGTACAAAAAGATTAATGATTCAAATCAAATCTCGCCTTTTTAGTACATTCAAGTTCTGCTTTGAAACTGCTGTTGATGACAATGACCTCAAGTTCTTCAGGATCCACTTCCTCTGGATCTTCTTCTTCTTCTTCTGCTTCTTCTTCTTCGTCTTCTTCTTCTTTGTCGTCTTCTTCTGCTGCTGCTTCTGGTTCAGGAGAGCGTGGTGAATAGCTCTCACTTGATTCTCGCTACCCGTACACCGGTGTATAAGCGGCACTTGCTTGGTCCTCTCGGTACAACTTCCATAGTCTCGGACTCTTCAATTATTTGTCCGAAGATGTTGTCTTCAGAATCTCCCTCGTACCCGAAATCCGGTTTCCTCAGATGATCAATCACCTGATTTTCCAGCTGAAAAAAAACTGTATGGAGACTTGTTCGTCGAACCCTTTCATCAAAGGATTTCGGTGTCTCTCGTCTCAATATCGAGAGAAGTGCATTATAACACCCCCCAGACCGGATCATCTAACATTTCACGGGCAAATTATTTCTCCTTTTTTACAAATGCTCTTCATACAAAGTTTTTTTTAAAATTTTTATAGTCTTTAAAAAATTTAAAAATTTTTTTATATATTTTTTTAATTACCTTTTAAATAAATTATTTAAAAAGATAATTTAAAAAAAAATATAATATAAAAAATATTAAATAATTTAAAACTTTAAAAAATTTCTAAAAACAAAAAATAAAACTTTTTTACCTTGCACGCGGGCGAACTCGAACCCGCGACCTCTCGAGCTCTGGCGGGCACTTTTTTCCGCTGCACCAAGTGGCTTGGCTGAAACCAAAAGGGACCTCCGCCCTTTTATTCCTCGGCGACGACGATTTAAAAAAAAAAAAAATTTATGCTCCCAGCAGGATTCGATCCCGGGCTGTCTCCCGCTAGCGGACCGCCTTATCCGCTGGGCTACGTCCTTCGGATGGGTCTCAAATGCAACGGGGGCGGATTTAAAAAACACGGGGGCAAAAATTAAAAAAAAAAACTTTTGTTTATCCCACATTCACTGCGCGATGGCGCAGGTGGGGTTTTTATACCCGAAGGCACAAACTAATATTTGACTGCCTTCGGGCAGTCACAGTTGCATTATTTTGTTGCCCACGTAGCCAATCACTAACCGCCACGTCAGCTACATGTCGACCAATGCAAATCTACCACTTGTCACCATGTGGCACACTTTTCGACCAACCACACGCTACCATGTCAACTACCACCTCAGCTGCTTCGATCTACGTGCTGCCTTAGCGTCGCCACGTCAACCACCTCGATCCACATGTTGACCAATCAACACCTAGCTAGCCGCCATGTGTCACCTTGGGATCCACGTCGAGCCTACTGTCTGCTGCCATGTGTCACCTCGAGATCCGTGCTTGATCTGCCTCGGGGTCTGTGCATGAATCTGCTCGTGATTCACCTCGGGATCCGAGCCTTGCTGGCAACGTCTGCCTTAGGAACCGTGCCCGACTGCTGCTGGAATCTACCTCGAAAATTATGTTCGTGCTCTGATACCAGTGATCGGATGAACACTATGACAACATAAAACAATAAAACGCAGCAGAAAAAAATATTTAATTATTAAAATAACACTTTCCAACCTTCAAACATTGCAACTAATAGTGAATATATATGTAGGATAGGGAAGAAGTCGGCGAAGGGAAGTTGGAGGGATAAGGGGAAAGGGAGTTGGAGGGATAAGGGGGAAGAAGGAATAGCGGAGGAAATGGAGGGATAAGGAGAAAGAATATAGGAGAAGAAATAGGGGAGAATAGGATAGAAGAAAATTTGCCAACAAAGTGTGCCGACAAAAACTTGCCGACAAACCTAAAGTGTTTTCACACTTAGGACTTAGAAAAAGATTTTTCTAAGCCACTTACAAAGAAACCCTATTCACACTTGCAACAATAACCCAAATAGTAGGTGGTAAAGAAAAAACACACCACCACCAAAGGCTACATCACTCCTGAGCGTCACTAAAGGCATAAACATTAATAATACCAAAAGATAGCCCACAAACCTCAAGTAAAACCCAAACTGCATGATTGGAAGGGTCCACACCCCATGAGATAAAATTATCTTTCCACCTAGCTGCTAAAAGAATGACATATCCCACTCTACCAGGGGAATGATTGGTGGCATAAAAAAAGCAACCTGGCCAAATAAAAGGGCAAGTACATTGCAGAATAAAATTAGAAATCTTAATTTATTAAAGACAAAGAAAGTTAGGATTACCATAAAACTTGGAGCATGAATAAATCTCATCTCAGACCAAGTATTTGTGGACTGGGTCCATCAACCCTCTGACATTCCATGATAAACAAATCATGAAGATCGATCAAGACTCATATGTTCGGCTATATCTTCAACGTCTCCGAGGTTTGAAAGAGAATCATAAATATTACTGAGAAAATGCTCTTGACCTTCTTTCCAAAATTTTGTTTCATGCCTTTTGTCCTGGTGAACCAAGGATTCTCCCCATGGTGGGCTACAAGATATTTGGCCATTTACAGAAGCTCGTTCAGGTTCCATGAAGCTTGATGAAGACTATCCATTGATATGTAAAACTAGAGAATTTAAAGACTAATTAGGAGTAGAAGAAGTAATAATTTTGGCAAAGGAAGAAATAGTTGGTGGTACATTAGCAACCATATGTGAAGCCCTAGCATTGGGTGCCACCGATTGTGTGGTATGCTACTCCATCACCACACCATGCCCAACTATCACAGAAGACACAAGGGGTTGAGACGAGCTGCTAGGAGCAATCGTAGGGTTTATATTTTTCCTATTCTTACCCTTATTCTGGACTACCTTCCATTCATATTGCCCCCCTTTGGAAGTAGGGACATAGCTAGTAGTAACAATATCCACAATCGTCTCCTTAAATTTAATCTTATCCGCCATTAAAGGATAATATTTTATCTTATGGGTAGTTGATTGACAACGATAACATGTGTTAGGCAAGTTTATGTAGACAACATGTTGCTTGAACCTATAATCACCAACTTGGATATCAACAGTTTCCTTGAGGTCTTTAGAAAGATCAACTTTGACACAATAACTCTTTAAAGGGCGTGAGGCATAAAATTTATCCGTTTCACAATAGACAAATTCACCAATGAGGGTCACAAGGTTTTGATAATAAGGCCAGAGTGGTAGAGGAAGACCAAGGAAGAGAATATGGAGGAAGATAAGATGAGGACATGCCTAGAAAAGATGAATCATCAAGAAAGATGAGGAAGAGGGAATGACATAGAGAAGAATAAGAAAAGATGACCTAGAGAAGAGGTTGGAGAATATAAGTTAAGGGAAGAGAAATAAGAGTTAGAGAGCTTGCATTAATCATCTTGAAGAAACATATATTCTCTATTATGTTTGTAATAGTGTATTAATAAATAATTATAACTTTCAATCTAATTCTTATTTTGTGTGAGTGATAAATTTTTAGATTGTTCAAGTCATGCATTGGTGAATATATTATAGTATGGGTGTGGAGTGATTAAGAAAAATTTAAATAAATACAACTAATTATTATCTTGCTAAGGTCAAAACATTTATTGGATGGAAGATATAACAGTGTGAATTCTAAAAGATTTGGTCTCACTAAATGATGTCAAAAGAGTCATTAGAGGAGGCACTATCTAGGTCATGAAATTTTAAAACACAACTTGGCCAACTTAAGAATTGTTATCTAGTTTCATCATGAGATATTGGCATCTCAAGGGTGTTGTCTTGAATGTTACTATGTTATGGAATATGACCGTCATATTGATTTACTGTCACAACATGTTATCATCCTAATATGTCACCATCTTGTATAATTATGTCATCTTTATCATCGGTATCTTGTCACATCAGATATTGTCATCTTGTGTAATATTTTTATCTAAAGTTATTATCGTTACATGGTGACATCGTCTTGAATATTACCATCATATGCATGAGAAATGGCTATCATAATACTCTATAATCTTAATAAGGCCTTAAGATTGTATTATCTTGTGTTGTCATATAGAAAAATTGTGTTGTTCATGAAGGTCATCATTAGGTGGAATCCCTTCATCTATCTACATCACTTGGTATAAGAGTAGGAGTTTATGATACCCATTAGAGGATAGATGGCACAATGAGAAAGAGGAAGATCATGTGGTCTAGACCCTAACCAACAAATATGGTGAAAGTGTTAAGAGAAATCATGGCCAAATTAGATGTGATTGAGACTACTAATGAAGAGGCATTCATCTTTAGGAAGTTAGTGATAGTGAAGAGAATACTGGTCACCTAGAAGCTCGACATGAAGAGCAAGGAGAAGAACTAGAGCAATGATTGATTTGGGCAATCTCTAATATGGGAAGCAAGACAAAAATGGATACTCCTAATTTTAGTGGAAGTTTAAATCTTGAAGAGTTGATAGATTGGGTCACTAACATGGAGAGATTATTTGACTATGAATCTATGGAGGATCCAAAGTGGATCAAATTTGCATGTACATGATTGAAAGTACATGCTTTGATTTTGTGGGATCATATCCAAATTGAGAGGTAACAAAAATATAAGGATAAAATCTAAACATGGCAAAAGTTTGTGTGCAAGCTAAAATTTAAGTTTTTACCTATTGATTATCAAATTGGATTGTTTAGGAGACTTCAAAACCTCAAGCAAAGGGAGTTGGAAGTAAAAATGTATGTAGAGGTTCTATAAATTAGCCATAAGAATTGGTCATATTGAATATGATGAGGAAAAAGTAGCAAGATACATTAATTGGTTAAGGTTGTCCATACAAGATGAAATGAAGTTGGTTAGTTGAAGATGTATATAAAAATGCACTCAAGGCATAAGAGATGTTAATTTGTGAGAAAAACAAATATCTAGAGGAAGAGGATAGTTCTCCATAGGAAGAGAACAATCAAATAATGGTATAGGGAAGCATCTACAAGAAGGAGAAGTTAGTACTTATCAAAGTTATTTAAACCAAAGTACCCAAGAAAAGAGTGAATCATTGAGAAGACAAGGTGGATTTTATAGAGGCAGAGGACATAGTTTTACTAGAAAGTGTTATAGATGCTTGAAAGAAGGGCATAGAGCATATGAGTGTCCCCAAGTGCAACAAACTAGTAGGCATGGAAAGGAAGCCCATAACCAAATTTCACATGTAGATGAAAAGAGTATTGCTTCATTGAAGCACATGGAGGAACCATAAAAAGGAAAGTCACTTATGATGAAGAGGGTATTGTTAAAACCTGCAAAGTAGTTGCATGAACCTATGTAAGTAAGGCATTTGTTTAGGACCATTTGTAATTCAAGAGGTAAATGTTGCAAGGAGAAATATATAATCTAGTATGCATGGAGATGGTAGAAAATCTTGGATTGAAGAAGATTGAACACCCAAGTTTGTATATGATCTCATGGTTGTAAAAGGGACATTAAATTTTGTTGAATGAATGATGTATAGTGGACTTCCAAATTGGTTCTTAAAAGGATGAGACACTATGTGATATTATGCCTATAGATGTTTGTCATGTCTTATTGGGAAGTCCATGATAGTTTGATAGAAAAACAATGCATGATGGTAGGATAAAAACCTACACTATTGATAAAGATAGAAATATGTATACATTAAATCCACTAAAGGACAAAGGAAAAGAAGTGGACAACAATCCTACAATGTGCTTGAGTATAAAAATAATTCTTGAAGGGTTATGAGACTAAGTTGAAGGGATAAAAGGCAGTGTTAAGAGAAGTTGTAAGTAAGTGAAGAAAAAAGGTAGAAAGAAGCAAGTGAATAATCATAGGGCCCAGTAGTAGTGACGATGAACATGACAACACAATAATTCCGACTACAAATAAAGAAGAAAATGAGAAAGAGAAAAGAAATGATAAAGAGACAATAGAGGAAGATGAACCTCATCAGGTCATTGATGGTTGTGACAAAGGCCATATTATTGAGGAACATAGTGGTGATGAAGAGATTGGGTGCTTTGAAAGACACACTAAAGGTATGGGCTCCAAGTTAATAAGAGGAATGGGTTACAATGGTAAAGGATAGGGAAGATATAAAAGAGGTGTGAAAATGACCATAATACCAAAAATAAGACCAACGAATAAAGACCTTGGATATACATGTCAACCAGAAAGCAATGAGACTAGATTTGTGAGAAGAGAGATTAGTATAAGGATGAAGATCCTAAGATGGGTTGTTATAGTTAATGTGAAAAATCTAGACATATAACAACTAGGTTTTGGAACCTCCATCCTTGTGAGATTTGTGGAGGACATAATAATTCTAAAATAAATTACTAGTACGAAGAGAAAGTAGCCAATAAAGTGCATGTTGAATATGGTTGGATGTATGCAATAGAATGGAATAAAATGGAACCAATATTGAATGTATCCTATCGAATAAAATTTTATTCTCAAAAGATGACTAAAATAAGATAGAGAATGTAACCTTGTAACAAAATCCAATCTAAAATGGCAATAGTAAAGAAGAGCAATTCATATTTTAAAGCTGAAGCTTATGAAATATTTTCTCTTATGATGTGAGAATATCCATATATGAAAATAGTTATAGGCAAGGTAGTTGTCACGTATTTGCAACCACCTTTATATATATATATATAAAAAGAAATATGCTTATAATGGTCTATAGGAGAGGAATTTGCTTAAAATAAATAGAACAAGATCACTATTTATTTTTGTCGTATATATTAGGATACAGGAAGCATTGTGCCTGTTGTACCGTTGATTGAACATTCTTTATTTTATATTTTACAACCACTATTCCTCTCACATATTTTTTAAAAAATAATTATATAAAATTATATATTTATAATAAATATTTATAATTAATTATTATACCATGATTCATTTAATAAAAGTAGGATGGAAGGACGCTTTTGCTTACAAGTTATAAGTTTTCTCCTTATCCTTAAATGGAATTGGACTCTAATTTGAAAAAGAAAAAAAAAACAAAAACATTAAAAATAATTCAATTGAAAGCGTAGAGTAGTAACTCTGAATCAGACAGAAGAAATCTCTCTCACTAAATACCTTTCGGCAGCAAGAGAAAGTTGAAACAAATAGACAGAGACGTGCAAATTAGAAACTTTTGAGATGGTCAGTTGCAAAATAAGATTGTAAAGAAATGATTATTAAAAACTATGTCAACAACCATGTCAACACTTATTATCAAAATTGTTTCTGATATTGAATTAGTATATTCACTAGGAAGTTTAAATTATAGAACGGTTTAACTTACAGGTATAAATAAACAGTTGTATTATTATTAAAAAAAATATTTTTATTAAAAAATAAATTTAGTTTTATTCATTATTGATTCAATTTTTTATTTAAAAACATTTATTATATTATAAAATATTTATATAAATAAATTTATATACGATATACAACTCTATTTTATCTCATTTAAAAGGTTAGGTCCGCTTGTTTTCTATAAGAAAGAGTTGTAACAGACAGTGAAATATTGGTTAGGTCCGCTTGTTTTCTATAAGAAAGAGTTGTAACAGACACACAGTGAAATATTGGGAAATGAAGAAGAGATTAAAGAATGGGGAAGATGGAAATGCTTTTTAATTTTTATTAATAAATTTAATTTTTAATTTTACATAAAATTATGATTAAAATAGGAATTTCCAACTCCAAAAATTAATGACAGAATTACTCTAATCCAATATATATAAAAGAATGCAACATTTAAGAAGACAGCTTGCCACAAATTACAGAATGGAGATAGATGATGTTTGGCTTGTTTTTAAATTTTATTATGGAAATCTGAAATTGTTCTAATGGCAAAATGTTTAAATTTAAAAGTAGTATATGGCTCCGAATGCAGGGACTGGGTGGCATATTTCGAATAAAAGAGATATATAACAATTCCGACCTGCCGGAATCGAACCAGCGACCTAAGGATATCTAAGGGATTTTTTCTCCCACTACAGTCCTCCGCTCTACCAACTGAGCTAAGGTCGGATCGGTGTTGAGATTTAACAAAAGATTTTATAAAGCAAGTTGCGCTTTCGTCCCTTCCCTTCTCGCGTTTCCGAAGAAAGATAAAAGGGAAGAGAAACGTGAGACTTGTCTAATATATGCATAATTTTAAATTTATTATGGTTATTATAATAATTTTTTTTATTACTGAATATAATTATTGGTTTCAATAAAAATAAAAAAAATAATAATAATTTTTTTAATACAACACACTTACCTCAAGGTTTGAACTTTGGATTCCTCAAAGAAAAGCCAAAATCTTTATCGTTGTGTTGTCCCAGTGGGACATAAACTTTTTTTTTTTTTTAATTTGGTTAGTGTGATAAATTATTACAACCAACGCACACGGACTGAGCATTCTCTCCCAACCATGACCCCTCGTAAAGCCGAAGCTATACTTATCAATAGGGAATTTAACACATAACCACCGCACACCCACCCCCTCCCACACTCGTCCATGCCATGGTTTGAACCTTAAACCTTGCGAAGAAGAGCCAAAGCCCGAACCAATGTGATGTCCACCTTGACATACCACCTTAGAAAATAATAATAATAATAATAATTATTATTTTTATTTTTATTTTTACATGGTGGAATCGGTAGCCGTGACGATGATCCATGTTTGTTGTTTGCATTTTATGATCATCATAGTATTCTGCGTTGTCCGCCTTGGAAATCGTCACAAAGTACTCGTGTAGTTTACCCTTACATTTTAAACCTTTTACGCTGCTAAAAGCACGAGGAAAGGGAAAAGCATTGAACTCAACAACAACAACAACAATAATAATAATAATAATTATTTATTATTATTGACAAGTAGTTCATTTTAGCCAGTCCACACCTAGAAATTAAGGCGCTTATTGACAGGTCATAGGTTCAATTTTCATTGGTCATTTTTTGTCCTCAAGGGCTAGGTGGATTGGTAAGACATTGGGCACTTACCAAGAAGAAACCTAGGTTCAAACCTTGAGGGCATGTCCAATTTGGGTAAAGGTAGTAGTCTGACTTGAGTTTGTTGAATGTGCGTCAACTTGATGACAACGGTACCAACCTTAAGCCACCAAGGGTCTCCCTCACACAAGGCAAGATAGGGGTTTTAATAAGCACTTTGAGTTTGATATGTCTCTACCTAAAAATATTTGGTAATTAAAAGCATTACAAAATGATATGTTGATCAAAATTTTATCACTAATACACATGAATATTAGTACTCATCTACCCCTCCTCGTTCCCATTATACATTCCCTTAGGTGTAATAATCAATTGAAATTATTAGTCATAATTTTATATGAATATAGGATTGAAATGGATCCTAACCATATTATCATATCACATTATTGTGGTATTTCAACATATAAAAGAATTATTAGCTCATAACATACGAAGTTTTGAATAACTTTGTTTTAATATCTATCAAATGAATGATATCAATCTGATAAATTCCTCAACTTTAAACAAGGAAACTCAATTTTGAATCTTATCAATAGTAAATGCATAATTATCAATATGTTATGATGAGAGAGCATCTATACATGAGAACAATTACAGATATGAAAATTGCCACTTGTTTGTAACTGCTTACTATATGTATAAAATAAACCTCTTTATTGCTTGGAAAGGAGATGGAGCACATGGTAAGAGGAGAGAAATTGATGAAGGGAGAGAGAACAACATGCTATAGAGGAAGAGAGGAGGGAGGAAAATAAGATGAGGACATACCTGAAGAAAAGAAGAACCATCAAGAAATATGAGGAAGAGGGAATGACATAGAGAAAAATAAGAAGAGATGACCTAGAAAAGAGGTTGGAGAATATGTATTAAGGGAAGAAAAAGAAGAGTTAGAGAGCTTGCATTAATCATCTTGAAGAAACATATATTCTCTATTATGTTTGTAATAGTGTATTAATAAATAATTAAAACTTTCAATCTACTTGTTTTATGTGAATGATGAATGTTTAGATTGTTCAAGTCATGAATTGGTGAATCTACTATACTATGGGTGTGGAGTGATTAAGAAAAATTTAAATAAATACAAGTGATTATTATCTTTTTAATATCAAAATATTGATTGGATGAACAATATAATAGCATGAAGTCTAGAAGATTTAGTCTCACTAAATGATGTTGAAGTTGAGAGTCATTAGAGGAGGCACTATCTAGATCTTGCAGTTTTAAAACACAACTTGGCCAACTTAAGGATTTTTGTCTAGTTTTATCATGAGATATTATCATCTCAAGGGTGTTGTCTTGAATGTTACTATGTTATGGAATATTACCGTCATATTGATTTACTGTCACAAGATGTTATCATCCTAAGATACCACCATCTTGTGTAATTGTGTCATATTTATCATCAATATCTTATCACCTCAGACCTTGTCATCTTGTGCAATATTTTTATCTAAAGGTATTATCGTCACAAGGTGATATCATCTTGAATATTACCATCGTATGCATGAAAAGTGGCTATCATAACTGATAATTGCAAAATTTTGATTAAATTAATAAAATGAATTTACATGCTTAAATAGCTTAGAGAAAAGCTAGAAATAGCTAAGCTAGAAATAGGGAGAGAAAATAGGGGAGGAAAGAAAATTTAAAAGAAAACTCTCTCTCTCTCACCGCCTACCGTCCACCTCCTTGCCATCAACTTCCTTGCCGACCACACAAAGAAGATTAAATTCCAAAATTCTCCCCCTTAAATTTGAGAGGGCTGACAAGACAATATCTCAACTTTATATATTGAGATTTAGAAATACCTTTGGTGAAGATGTCCGCCATGTTGTCCAAAGTGCTGCAATGTTTAACCTCAACTACCTGGTTTTCCACCATGTCTCGAATGAAGTGATATTTCATATCAAAGTGTTTTGATCTACTATGGTGGATAGGGTTATATTTTTAGGATCCTATCCTAACACCATGTTGTAATTCTCATTTACCTATGTAATAACCCACTTCCAACATGAGGATCCCATTTTAATATTATTATGCAATACTTAGTAATGTAGGTGGCAATAAAGGTACCTCACCAAGTGGTACCATCTCATGTAACCGTTTTTATCAATATTGTAACCGATGTAGTAAGATACCTCGCTAAGTGGTACCATTTCATATAACTATTTTTATCAAGAATGTAACCACTATTTGGTGGAAGATTCTAGCTCAGGTGGCATTTTGCATGTAAGCCACATCTTGAGCATTTAGGTAGGGTTGCATGAAGTTTTTCTTTAAAAATATATGAAGCCATGTACGAGATTATCCTTTTGCAAGCTAATGAAATATTGAAGGAGGTTGCCCCCTCGAAGAGGCCCGCGATTCAGTGTTACTATGAGATTGTTTCATTTCTGTAATTGATTTCTACATAGTGATATTGAGTTATTTGATGTATGTGAGTCAATTTTCAGTATTTTGTGCGAGTGTGCTTTATTTTAATAGTAGGTTCCTAACAAGTGGTATCAGAGTGCTTTCCAGGGCCAAGTTCTACTGCAACTAAGACGATTCTTGCCAATCATTCCGCTTGCTAGGTATAATTTTCCTATGTTTTTTTTATTTCTGTTTTTTCTTTATCAAAAAAATTCCAAAAAATACAATCATTTTTTCGCAGACAATCAAAAAATACCAAAAAAAATACAGTAGTTGTGTAGGTTAGAAACCCTATGCTAGGGGTTTTAAAATATCACGAAGGAGTTGTCTTTATTGGCTAAGCTATATAGCCCATAAAGCATCTAGTGAAGTGGGGCGATCAGGCTCCAATACCCAGGCCTTAGACAGGACTCATGCACGAAATTGAGCTCCCATGTGTCTTCGGGTATATCGGGAGACAATCTAGGTTTAAACAAGATTTTATCCATTATGAAGCTTTTCGAACTTGTATTATCCATAGTCCACAAGACACAACATCTTGGACGATTACCCTCTCGTACTGTCAGAGAGGCAGATAATGTGCTCAAGGGTATGTGTGGAATCCTCCTTGAGTAGTGGCCTAAAATATTGGTCCGAACACTATTGTTCGTCACTACGGTATAATAGAGGGCCTATGGGTATTACATACTCCCTTACTTAGCATATCTGGTTCATGAAAACAAAACAAAAACAAAGTATTATCTCCTTGCAAATTAACCCATCCCTGTTCTGCTAACCTGCATTTACCATCCCCAAAAGTGAGCATACAGAGAAGGCTTTCCCTATCATAGAAAAAAACTTGCATGCACCAACAGTCAAGACAAATTTTTGCAAGTGTTTGAAACAACCTGTGGTCAGAATCTGAACAACCGGGACAGTGATAGTAACAGTCCTTTGTGTCAGTCCAGAATTGCAAAATTTTAGTGTTAGAAACAGAGTTGTCAGTGTCAAAAAATTCCCTAAGGTCAAAAGTAGCAACTATGTCAGTAACCCTAGTACAGGTGACAAGAACAGAGAACTATGAGTGACACGGTGGTCAGGGTACAGACCACACAAGTCAGTGATAGTTGATTCCAGAGGGCAAATTTTGAAATGTAACTCCAAATAAAAAACAAGGAACACCAGTAGACTCGTAAAAAAAGTAGAAAAAAAAAATTAGCAAAAAATTCTACACTCTATTCCAGACAAAATTGTCCTTGGCAGCTCTTGGTCAAATTTTGCACCAAATTTCTAAAAATAGCAAATTTTGATTTTTCTTGCTAAGGCCATAAATTTTCATTGGTCCATAAAATTGATCCAAATTTTTGGGAATAGAATCTACTTGTTATTCTGCACAAAAGACCCTCAAGGACTCATTGGTAAAATTTTAAGTACAAGTGGAAGAAATTACCTTGACACTGACTTGCAACCAACAAGAGATCACAAAAAGTCAAGAAATTCAGTATATCTCCTCATTGAGCGCTCAGATAAAATGACCATCGGAGTGGACCCTATCCTAAAATCAGTGTTGCAACTCATTTCCCAAATTGAATTTTGGACCCTTACTAAAAATAGTAACTCCTAAAAATTCGAGGTCTATTTTTAGTAAATCAGCATAAGAGGGACCGCAATGGCAAGCGACACTCGAGGACAACAACAAAAGGATTTAGACTTGGGCACATTATTGGTCGACCTACAAAAATCCATTGTTGACTTGACCTCTGCAAACAAGAACATAGGCATAGATATTCGAGAGCTTCGACTGGATCAGGATAACACTAGAATCCGTTTAGAAGAACAACTCACAGAGATGGAGACCAAATTGCACGGTAGTACCAAAACTGAACACCATGCTAAAAAATCTGAATGAGGTCAATGAACACCAGATGACAATCACTCTGATCAAGATCCAAACTTCAAAATACCTAAATTAGAATTCCCTAAGTTTAGTGGAAAGGATGTAGATGGGTGGTTATGTTGGGTTGATCAGTTCTTCCAACTCCATAATATCCCTGTCTATCATCGGGTTCAAATGGTTTCCATCAACCTAGAATCTGAGGCCTTACACTAGTTCCAATGGCTACGAGTTGATAACCCTGATCTATCCTGGGAGAACTTTGAGTCCCAACTACTCACTCGATTTGGCCCTAATGATTATGATGACTTTACAGGTGCATTGACAAAGCTGAAACAAACCACCTCAGTTCGTGATTACCAAACCCAATTTGAGAAATTGACCAATAAAAATAAGGGTTTGAATGAGGAATTTTTTATGAGTTGTTTTGTTAGTGGGTTACGAGATGATCTCCAGGCTAAAGTCAATATGTTCAAACCCCACACCATGATGGAGGCTATCAGTTTAGCCCGATTGGACGAATCTAAACTCTTAGCTCAAAGGCAAACACTGTGATTTTTGCATAACCGACCTTCTTTCCCTCCTCGGGTCCAAAACCATACTGATAATAAACCTCCTGCTCCCAAGCAGCTGACTACAGAGGAAATGGATGCACGTCGCACCCAAGGGTTATGTTATAATTGTGATGAAAAGTTTACGAAGGGGCATAGATGTGCAAATAAGAGATTGTTTTTAATAGATGTGGAGGAACCAAAAAAAAGTGACCATAGTGATGAGGAGAGTGATACAATTGAGGCACCAACTCCACAGGAGGAGGAACCATCAGAAACACCAACAAATATTTCAATCCATGCTCTTGCCGGGATTACCACACCACAAACCATGAAAGTTGTGGGTTATTTCAAAGGCCAATGTCTCACAATTCTTATTGATTCAGGCAATACGTACAACTTTATTGATCCTTAGGTGGCCAAACAGACCAAATGCTATATACACTCATGCAATTATTTTGAAGTCATGGTGTCCAATGGAGGCATCTTACCTTGTAAAGGTAAATGTCGAAATGTAAAAATTCAGATAGGGGATTATGAACTCAAGAAAGATATGTTCACCTTCCATTTGGGAGGATGTGACGTGTTAGGATCCCAATGGATGAGCACCTTGGGCACTTTCTCCTACAACCTTGTAGAAATATGGCTGTAATTTTCACAAAATGGACAAACATATACCCTCAAGGGTATCAAGGCTAGCCCTACACAAATTATTAGTTCCAATAACATGGAGAAGTTGTTGAAAAAGTCCTCCCATGGGGTCATTGCACAAATATTTTCAATTCAACCACCCACTTCTACAACAGATCCACTTCTAGCAGATTTGCAACTTGTTCTAACCAAGCACAATGGCGTCTTTTCAGAACCAATTACACTACCACCTCGTCGCTCTCATGACCATGCTATTCCACTACTATTGATTAGTGCACCACTAAACATCAGACCGTAATGATATCCTCATGCTCTCAAGTTAGAAATTGAGAAGATGATACGGGAATTGGTCAAGGCAGGTGTCATTTGATCCAGTACCAGTCCCTATTCTTCTCTAGTTTTTCTAGTTTGCAAGAAAGATGGCTCATGGCGATTGTGCATAGACTACCGTGAGCTCAATAAGATCACCATCAAGGATAAATTTCCCATTATGGTAGTGGATGAATTGTTGGATGAATTACATGGAGCTATGTACTTCTCCAAGTTGGACCTTCATTCGGGGTACCATCAAATCAGGCTCAAGGATGAGGATATTTCAAAAATTGCTTTTCGTACTCATGAAGGTCACTATGAGTTCTTAGTAATGCCATTTGGTTTGACAAATGCACCATCCACATTTCAAAGCCTTATGAACAACATATTTCGTTCCTTCATGCGGAAGTTCATCTTGGTTTTCTTTGATGATATATTGATTTATAGCCACTCGTGGGAAGAACACCTTACCCATGTGGATCAGACATTACAGTTATTGGCCCAACATCAACTTTTTGCTAAGCAGTCTAAGTGCTCCTTTGGTCTGACTGAAGTGGAGTATTTAGGACACATTGTTTCCAAAAATGGTGTCAAGGTCAACCCTAAGAAGATTTAGGCAGTTTAGGATTGGGTAAAACCCCACACTCTCAAAGGACTTTGGGGATTCTTAGGACTTATAGGTTATTACAAGAAATTTATTCGTAATTATGGGAAAATAGCAGCTCCCCTCACATCTATGTTAAAGAAGGACTCTTTCACTTGGACAGGACCCGCTGATCAAGCCTTTCTTGAATTAAAGCATGCCATGACCACCACACCTATTATAGACATGCCAAATTTCTCTAAATAATTCGTCATTGAAAGTGACACTTTCGGTCGTGGCATTGGGGCAGTATTAATGCAATAAGGGAGACCCTTGGCCTTCACCAATAAGGCACTCTCTGAGTGTAATTTGGAAAAATCTACATATGCCAAGGAGATTTTGGCCATCTTACATGCTGTCACCCATTGGAGACCATATCTCATTGGGTGTCATTTCTCCATTAAAATAGACCATCAGAGTCTCAAATATTTCATAGAACAATGGGTTGCTACCCCAAAAAAATAAAAATCAGTTTCTAAACTCATGGGCTATGATTATGATATCACCAAGAAGGGCAAAGAAAATCTTGTGGGTGATGCTCTCTCTCGCCAATTTGAGGCCCTCAGTATGATATGTTCTATCTCCGTACTTGTCCCCCAATGGATAGATTTCTTACGATAGGAGGTACTTCAAGATGCAGACCTACAAGCTTTGATGGATTCACTTCAAGCTGATCCGACTTCATCCCTAGGCTACAATTGGGATGGTCAAGATTTGCATTATTGTCAATGCCTTGTTATTCCCCGTGCCTCGCAACTCCGTGACCTCTTCATGAAGGAACTACACACTGCTCCCTTTGCAAGTCATTCTAGATTTCTCAAAATGTATGAATGTCTCAAGCACACATTCTTCTGGAAAGGGATGAAATAGGATATCCATGACTTCATGGTAGCTTGTGATACCTGCCAATGGATGAAAGGTGAAATAGTTCATTCTTCGAGTACTCTTCAACCCTTGCCCATTCCAGATCAGGTTTGGACTGATATTTCTATGGATTTTATCGAAGGGTTACCTAAATCGGATGGTAAGTATTTTATTCTCATGGTAGTGGACCACCTTTTGAAGTATGCTCATTTTTTTCCCATTGCTTCCCATTGCCCATCCTTACATAGCCTCCACCATTGCCCAAATCTTCCTTGATTCTATTTTTTGCCTTCATGGTATGCCCACCTCCATTGTGTCCGATCGAGACCCAACCTTCACTAGTCATTTTTGGCAAGAGTTGTTTAAGTTGCAGGGAACGAAGCTCAAAATGAGTTTAGCCTATCATCCGCAAATAGATGGTCAAACTGAGATTGTCAACAAATTTTTGGAGATCTATCTTCGTTGCTTTGCATCAGATCATCCTTCTCAATAGGCGAAGTGGCTTCCTTTGGCCGAATTGTGGTACAACACATCCTATCATACAACTACCAAACTAACTCCTTTTGAGGTTGTTTATGGGTGCCCTCCACCCACGTCTTCTTCATACATTCCAAGTAGCTCCAGGGTCCAGACAGTCGATATTACTCTTTGCCAGCAGACCGATGTCCTTCACCAATTGAAGCATAATTTGGACATGGCCTAGAACTAGATGCGACAAAAGGTCGAATAGCATCGTTTCGAGTGTAGCTTTGATGTGGGTGATATGGTTTTCCTTTTCTTGCATCCATACAAATAGTCATCCCTTCAACTCCATCAGTGCCAGAAACTTGCTATAAAATTCTATGGGCCTTACCAAGTCATACAACGAATTGGTTCCACTGCTTACAAATTGGCTCTTCCGCCCACCTCCAAGCTCCATCTCGTTTTCCATATTTTGTCTCTCAAGAAATTTTTGGGCACATATGTAAAGGTTCAATAAGCATTACCAAAATTGGATGAGGAAGGGTCCATATTACTCGAACTAGAATAGTTGCTGGATCGTCGCACCCGCACTCTTCGCAATTGTACCATCATATAAGTCCTTGTCTAGTGGTGTGGGCTCCAGCCATAAGATGCTACATGGGAGTCTCTCCATCAACTCCAAAACCAATTTCCTCAATTTTAGCTTTGAGGACAAAGATTTTTGAAGGGGAAGGACATGTTAGGATCCTATCCTAACACCATGTTGTAATTCTCATTTACCTATGTAATAACCCACTTCCAATGTGGGGATCCCATTTTAATTTTATTATGCAATACTTAGTAATGTAGGTGGAAATAAAGGTACCTCACCAAGTGGTACCATCTCATGTAAACGTTTTTATCAATATTGTAATCGATGTAGTAAGATACCTCACCAAGTGGTACCATTTCATGTAACCATTTTTATCAAGATTGTAACCACCATTTGGTGGAAGATTCTAGCTCAGGTGGCATTTTGCATGTAAGCCACCTCTTGAGAATTTAGGTAGGGTTGCATGAAGTTTTCCTTTAAAAATATATGAAGCCATGTACTAGATTATCTTTTTGCAAGTTAATGAAATATTGAAGGAGGTTGCCCCATCGAAGAGGCCCGCAATTTAGTGTTACTGTGAGATTGTTTCATTTCTATAATTGATTTATACATAGTGATATTGAGTTATTTGATGTATGTGAGTTATTTTTTAGTATTTTGTGTGAGTGTGCTTTATTTTAATAGTAGGTTCCTAACATATATGCCAATTGAATGACACTCATGTTGTCACAGTACAATCTGGTAGGACTGCTTTGTCATTCTCTAATATCTTCAAGGACTTTTCTCAACCATAGAGCTTGAGTACTAGCATATGTGATTGCTATATACTCAGCCTTAGTAGATGAAAATGCTACAATAATCTACTTTTTGGAACTCCATGCAATTAGTCCTGATATAAGACTAAAACAGTTCCCTGATGTAGATTTTCTATCATCTATATTGCTGTCCCAATCACTATCACTGAAGCCAACTAAATGTACAAAATTACATTTGTGGTAATGGATCCCAAAATATAATGTACCCTTTACATATCTCATAATTCTTTTAGTTGATTTAAAATGAAGCTCAGATAGATTAGCCATAAACCTTGAAACAAGAGAAACAACATAATGAATATCAGGTCTCATGTTGGTGAGAAACATCAAACTCCCAACCATGCTCCTGTAAGTGGTCATGTCAACCTTCGTTGCTCCATCATCTTTGCTCAATTGGATCCCATGACCCATTGGAGTTGCAAAAAATTTGCATTGCTCCATGGCAAATTTCTTAATCAAATCTTGAGCATATTTGTGTTGACATATGAAGATCCCACTATCTATTTGATGAACTTCCATGCCTAGGAAGTAATGCATTAAGCCTATATCTTTCATCTCAAATTGTTTCATCATGGAGTATTTTAACTCCATACTCATCTTATCATTACTACTCATAAATATGAGATCATCCACATATAAATAAACTATGATAATATATTTACCTTGCTTTAGGTAGTAGAGAGTAGGTTCACTTTTGCTCTAAGTGAATCCATACTCCTTGAAGTAGCCATCAATGCGAGAGTACCATGCTCTTGGTGCTTTCTTGAGACCATATAGTGCTTTTTTAAGTTTGTAAACAAGGTTCTCCTTACCTTGTTCTTTAAAACCTTGAGGTTGTTGGACATAAACCTCTTCAGTAAAGTACCCATTGAGAAAGACACTTTTTACATCGATGTGCTGAATTTTCGACCCTTTGTGGGAATCTAAAGAAAGTACTAATCTGATAGTCTCCTGTCTAGCAATAGGAGCAAGGTCTCCTCATAATCAATGCCATATTTTTGAGTGAAGCCTTTTTCTACAAGTCTTGCCTTGTGTCTTTCAATGCTTCCATCAACATTGAATTTTGTCTTGTAGACCCATTTGCATCCAACATATTTTTTTCCTTTAGGAAGCTTCACTAGCTCCCAAGTATCATTCTTTTTTATAGAGGTTATTTCCTCTTCCATGGCTTGCTTCCATACATCATGAGTGCATGCTTTCTCATAGCTAGATGGCTCTAGCTGTGCATTAGTCATTAAAGCACAATTAACTACATATCCCTTAGGATAATTGGAATCATCATCACCATACATATGCATATTTTCAAGTTTTTGTAAAACTGCATTCATTTCACTAGCCTGACTTCTAGTGTATCTTTTCTAGAAATTATTATTCAACATTTGAAAATATGGATGATGTTGTAGTGTTATTTTACCTCTTGATGGAGAATCAATATCCATAGGTAAAAAACTTACTGATATTTTTGGAGGACTTGGAGTAGCTGCTGATGTACTCGAAGTAGTACTCATACTTGGGCTTGGAGAAGGAGTTCCTTTTCTCTTTTTGGGATGCACCTGTTGTACTTGAGAAGAACTTGCATCATGATATTCATCATCAACAAAGATTTTTTTATGACCCCATTCTCCCCTTTCATCAAAAATCACATCCTTGGAAAGTACAATTTTATGCATTTTGGGATTGTAGAGCCTGTATGCTTTGGTAGACTCACAATATCTAATAAAAATACATGCTTGACTCTTGGGGTCAAGTTTATTTCTTTTCTCATTAAGAATGTGTGCATATTCAAGAGAACCAAAAACCTTAAAGTGTTTTACATTTGGCTTTTTGCCATATCATCCTTCAAAATGAGTAACCCCATCCAAACTATAAGAAGGACTCCTATTCAAAATGTAAACACTAGTTCTAACAACATGGACCCAATACATGTTACTGATATGCTTAGTTTGAAGCATCGATCTTGCCATTTCTACTATTGTATGGATTTTCCTTTCTGCCAGAACATTTTGTTGTGGAGTATAAGCAATGGTGAATTACCTTTTTATCCCACATTATTTACAATATTTTAGAAATGCTTTTGAAGAGTACTCTCCTTGATTTGTCCTTAGACATTTTACAATGAACTTACTTTGTTTCTTTACATTATTCTTGAAATCTATGAATCAATAAAAAGCTTCATATTTGGTTTTCAAGAAATAGATCCAACACATCCTAGATAAATCATCTATAAAAGTGAGAAAATATGAATTATTACCTATGCTTTTTGTCTGCATTGGACCACAAATGTTTGAATGCACCGATTTAAGTGGATGGTTGGCCCTTCACGCTTGTCCTTTTGGGAACTTGGACCTTGAGTGCTTTCCCAAAACACATCCTTCACAAACCTCCTTGTGTTCATCAATTTTGGGAGTCCACACACCATAGCTTGAGAAGTTAGCAATTTCAGGCTAACAGAATTTAGGTGACCATATCTCAAGTGCCAAAGCACACTTGGATTTGCTATAGCAATACTAGCAAGTTGAGCTCCCCTTGGTTCCAAAAAATTAAGGGGAAACAACCTATTATTGGTCATAGGTACTTGTGTAATGACTCTATTACAATTTTTCTTATCAAAAATTACACATTTGTTTTCATAGAAAACAAGTCTATACTTTTTCTCCATCATTTGTCCAACACTAAGCTAAATATATTAGATTTTGGGGGTGTAATAGATGTCATTTACCTTTTTTGTGCCTTATTTTGTTGGAACCTCCATGGCTCCAATGCCTTCAACTTGCAAAGATTTAACATCTCCAAACTTTATTCAAGATTTATAGGTGGAATCCATTGTATCAAAGAGTTCTTCTTTGTCAGTCATGTGATTGGAACAACCAGTATCTAAAATCCAAGTGTCATTCAAATTTTGATCTGATTTTCCATAAGAAAGAAATATATTGGATGTTCTTTCTTCTTCATCATAGTTGCCATATTGACCGCTATCTACTTGAGAAGTCTTGTACCAACAGTCTCGAGAAAAATGACAAGGATTTCCATAATTGAAACAAGATTTGTTTGTTTTCTCACCTCCTCTTCCTTGATTGCCATTTCAACCTTGATGTTCACCTCTGCCTTGATTGCTACCTCTGCTTTGATTGCCACCTCTATTGGGATTTCCTCCTCTTGAGCTACTTCTTCCTCTTCCTCTTATTTATACTCTGCTTAGCCTCTTCCTGCACCCTCATTGGATGAGAAAGCTTTATCATCACCTCCATAGCTCGTTGAAGTAGACCCTTGTAATCTCTCTTCATGAGACATTAATAAATCGATTAGTGCATCATAATTTAGAGTGTTCTCATTGCAATGTGGTTCCATTTAGGAAGAAGTGTTCTCAACACTTTATTAACAACCGCTTCAGGTTTGAATTCTTCGTCAAGAGTTTCCATCTTGTTGAAAACTGCTTTGACTCTTACGTAGTAGTCTCCAACTTTCTCATCTTCATTTATTTTGAGATTCTCAAAATATCATTTCAGGGTTTGAAGCCTTACTTGCTTCACCTGATCGCTTCATTGGAAACCTTCTTTCAATGCTTTCCATGCATCTTAGGCAGTTAAACAAGAGGTAATCCTCGGGAATATGCTTTTCTCCAATGCTGCTTGGAGATGATAGAGAGCAGAGGAATTGCTCTTTTGGGCATAATTCTTTATCTTCTTATCGATTGCACTCAAACTGGTCCAATCTGAAGGTTATGTGTAACCTTCTTCGACTATATCCCATAGTCCCTTGCCTATGAGTAAGGTCCTCATCTTGATGGACCAATACTCATAATCGAATCCATTAAATTATGGA
The DNA here is from genome assembly GCA_028583015.1 of Wollemia nobilis. Lineage (NCBI taxonomy): Eukaryota > Viridiplantae > Streptophyta > Pinopsida > Araucariales > Araucariaceae > Wollemia > Wollemia nobilis. The sequence continues at coordinate 10,612,630 of JAQPPZ010001772.1, read as the reverse complement.
ATGGGTAGATTATTATTGGATGCCATATCTTGTGGAAATAAACTAAAAAACACACTTTTATTTCTCAATTACAATCAAAGCACTATGTTTTTCAAAAGAAGAATTATAGATTTAAATCAAATCTAACTTGATCTACTCTCTCATTTATATCCTGTTCTACCTGTTGAGGTTCTCCTATCACTGGATTGATAAAGTTGTCAACAACTGAATCACCATCGTCACTGATAAGAATGATTTTGGGTGAATATGGTTTTGGCTCCAGTATTTCAACTGAGCCACTGTAATTGAGATGATTATTCTTTGGCTCCTGTGGTGCAACTCCTATAGATTTTGACTCCTCAAATCTGCTACCAAAGGAATTGTCTTCTGAATCAACGTCATATCTTGCATCTGGTGCTCTTTGGCGGGCTATTACTACATTTTGCAATTGACTGAATACAATATTCAATCCATATGTTCAAACTTTTTCATCAAAGGATTCGGGGTTTTCTCTTACTAAAAGAGAACAAAAGGCATGATAGCATCCAGTTGACCTTATCATGAATTAGTACAAGAATATTCCCCTAAATATGCAAAAATATTCCCCCTTAAAGCCTCTCAGGCTATTACAATAATTTCCTCTTAGGAAATGTCCTTCTCCTCCTTTTTTTTTAAAATATTTTAATGCAAAATTTTAATAATTTTAATCAAATTTATATAATAATAAAATATATTATGATAAACAAAGTTTTTAAATTTTTAAAACTTTAATTTATTCAGTAATATATTAGATTAGAAATAAAATAAGATTAAAAAAATAAAAAAAAATTCACAAAAAAAAAAAAAAAATACCTTTTTTTAGAAAAAAAATCTTTTTTTTTGAGAAGAAGCAAAAGAAAATTTTTTTTTAGCCCCGTCGGGATTCAAACTCGTGAACTCTCGCGAGTCGGGGCCTTAGAATGGTGAAAATTGCTAGTCGACCCTGTGGCTGATCCATATACCACAGGGTGCCAGGCCCTTGATGAAGCGCTTCGATGCTTCAATTTTTTTAAAAAACCTCAGGACAATTGTCCCACATTGCCCATGTGGGCAATGTTCCATGCTTTAAAAGCGTGAATCCTCCCTTAGACTCTCGATTGCCTGCTAGCAATCGGGAAGCTCCTTTTGTCGCAGATCAGAGAGATTATTTGTATGCCACATGTCGATGCCTTGATTTTGAGAGTTTCACTACCACTTCAGTGCCTCAAGCCATGGGCCAGATCCATATCAATGCCTTGGGCTATGGGCCTGCTCCACATCAGTGCCTCTGGTCGTCGACCTGCTCCATGTCAGCACCATGGGTCATCGACCTGCTCCATGTCAGCGCCTTGGGTTCTGTGCCAGGGCCAGATCGGATACCACATTAGTTAGAGCCTCAGGTTCTGTGCCAGGGCTTGATCAGATGCCACATCAGTCAACACCTCAGGTTCCATGCCAAGGGTTCAGCTCCTCTACGGATCACTCCTCGAGATGCGTGCCTACAGGGGCTACTCCTCCTCCTTAGGATGTGTGCCTACGGGCCCTCCTCACCAATCAGATGCCAAATAACCCTAACCCCTAATGCTACACTCTGATACCAAAATGATAATTGCAAAAGTTTGATTAGATTAATAAAATGAATTTACAATCTTAAATAGCTTAGAGAAAATCTAGAAATACAGAGAGAAAATAGGGGAGGAAAGAAAATTTAAAATAAAACTCTCTCTCACTGCATGCCATCCACCTCTTTGCCATCAGCTTCCTTGTTGACCACACAAAGAAGATTAAATTCCAAAAATAACACTCTACCATCTTAGCAAGGTCTTAAGACTGTATTGTGTTGTGTTGTCATATAGGAAATTTGTGTTCATGAAGGTCATCATTAAGTGGAATCCCTTCATATATCTGCATCACATGGTATAAGAGTAGGAGTTTATGATACGCGTTAGAGGAAAGATGACACAATGAGAAAGAGGAAGATCATATGGTCTAGACACCAAACAACAAATATGGTGAAAATCTTAAGAGGAATCATGGCCAAATTAGATGTGATTGAGGCTACTAAAGAAGAGGTATTCATATTTAAGAGGTTAGTGATAGTGAAGAGAATATTGGTCATCTAGAAGCTCGACATGAAGAGCAAGGAGAAGAACTAGAGCAATGATTGGTTTGGGAAATCTCTAATATGGGAAGTAAGCCAAAAATGGATACTCCCAATTTAAGTGAAAGTTTAAATCTTGAAGAATTGATAGATTGGGTCACTAACATGAAGAGATTATTTGACTATGAATCTATGGAGGATCCGAAGTGGATCAAATTTGCACATACGTGATTGAAGGTACATGCTTTGATTTGGTGGGATCATGTTTAAACTAAGAGGTAAAAAAATATATGGATAAAATATAAAAATGACAAAAGCTTGTGTGCAAGCCAAAATATAAGTTTTTACCTATTGATTATCAAACTGGATTGTTTAAGAGACTTCAAAACCTTAAGCAAAGGGAGTTGGAAGTAAAAGAGTATACTGAGGTTCTATAAATTAGCCATAAGAATTAGTCATATTGAATATGATGAGGAAAAATTAGCAAGATAAATTAATCAGTTAAGGTTGTCCATACAATATGAAATGAGTTAGGATAGTTTAAGAGGTATATAAAAACACACTCAAGGCATAAGAGAAGTTAATTCACAAGTAAAAAAATATCTAGAGGAAGAGTATAGTTCTCCATAGGAAGAGAACAATCAAATAATGGTATAGGGAATAATCTACAAGAAGGAGAAGTTAGTACATATCAAAGCTATTTTAACCAAAGTGCCCAAGAAAAGAGTGAATCATTGAGAAGACAAGGTGGATTTTATAGAGGTAGAGGACACAATTTGACTAGAAAGTTTTCTAGATGCTTGAAATAAGGGCATAGAGCATATGAGTGTCCTCAAGTGCAACAAACTAGCAGGCATGGAAATGAAGCCCATAACCAAATTTCACAAGTAGATGAAGAGAGTATTGCTTCATCAAAGCACATGGAGAAACCATAACAAGGATAGTCACTTATGATGAAGAGGTTATTGTTTAAACCTGCAAAGTAGTTACATGAACCTATGTAAAGAAGGTATTTGTTGAGGACCATTTGTAATTCAAGAGGTAAATGTTGCAAGGAGAAATAGATAATATAGTATCCATGGAGATGGTAGAAAATCTTGGATTGAAGAATATTGAACACCCAAGTTTGTATAAGATCTCATGGTTGTAGACATACTTTTTTTTTAAATGAATGATGTATAGTGGACTTCCAAATTGGTTCTTAAAAGGATGAGATACTATGTGATATTATGCCTATAGATGCTTGTCATGTCTTATTGAGAAGTCCATGGTAGTTTGATAGAAAAACGATACATGATGGTAGGATAAAACCTACACTATTAATAAAGAAAAAAAGAGGTATACATTAAATCCATTAAAGGACAAAGGAAAATAAGTGGATAAAAATCCTACAATGTGCTTGAGTATAAAAACAATTCTTGAAGGGTTATGAGACCAATTTGAAGGGAGAAAAGGTAGTATTAAGAGAAGTTGTAAGATAAGTGAAGGAAAAAGGTAGAAAAAAACAAGTGAATAAACATAGGGAAGAGGTAGATATCCCAGGTCACCAATAGTAGTGATGATGAAGATGACAATGTAGTGATTCCTACTTCAAATAAATAAGAAAAGGAGAGAGAAAAGAAATGTTAAAGACACAATAGAGGAAGATGAACCTCATCAGTACAATTATGGTTGTGACAAATGCCATATTATTGATGAACATAGTGGTGATGAAGATATTGGGTGATTTGAAAGGCACACTAAAGGTATGGGATCCAAGTTAATAAGAAGAATGGGTTACAATGGTAAAGGATGATGAGTGTCGTCAACTCTTCATCATTTAATCATTATGTTTGTCAATCTAGGGCGATGCCCAAGGCTATATACGAAAGCAGAGGTGAACAGTCTAAATATTAGTTCATCCAGGTCATGGATTTATTCATGGTATAGTTAGTGCTTAGGGGTGTTTGCGTCTCCTTTTTAACTCCTAAAAATTGAAACTGAACTACTAATTGTCCTTGTAGAAATGAAATTGTAGAGATTCACACTGTGCTAAAAATAAAACTGAACTATTGCTGTAGAATTTAAAATGACAGAATTAAAATGATAGAATTGGAAATTAAGGATTTGAAGCATCACACCTTTCAAAAAATGAAATCTTAACACAGTAACAAAATTCAAAAGTTAATTCATGCACCAAAGGCACAGGAAAATAGTTGTGATGACATGAATAGTCTCCATAATTGCCTAGAAGACTTATTCCATCCTTTGCACGAGATGGAGTGGACCAATTCCAAGCCATGTTGTATATGTACATCTGGTTGGAATTTGAATGGACAATTTCCTGTTTCTACATAGTCAATCTGTTTTGAACAAGTTGTGGCACCTTTTTGATCATTTGAAATAGTTAGATGGTGGGAAAATCTAATGAAATAAGCATAGAACTAAATACATAGCAACATATTAGTATTACAATATTCAATTAAATGTAAAATCTACTAAATAATTCAACTAAAACAGATTATAAAACACAAAAAAAATAATCAAAATAGGATACATGCATTTAACATTTAAACATGCAAACACTATCATATAATGCATTTTATCACCAGATTAATATCAAAATATAACATAAGTTGTTCCAGATAGTTTTAAAAGTTATCAAAAGTAGTATTTATATGAGGTAAGTTTTTACCTCATTATTTCCCCCTAGCCTATTATAATGCATGTCCTCATGCATTTTGTTCTGCCACAACAACACAAAGATCTATGTCAAGATAATGTTCATCATATTTCTATAGTTTACCCCCAATTTTGTAATATCCTTTGTGTTCTTTGATGTCCCTAAGCCATTCTTAGAATTGATCATCAGATTGCGGGTCGTTATTAAAGAAATATGGGATAGGGGTGATGATTGTTGGATTCATGTACTTGAGGCCAATCCACTATTACTTTACCTCAAATATGGTTTGGATTACACATTCTACCCTTCTTCTTGACCACATAAGGTTATTTGGCGAGATGGATTCTCGCTTCTGTAGTGATATAGGTAGTTCTCCCCATCTGCTTTTGCAAGCTGATAAAGCATCAACAAAGGATGCTGCACAAAAAGTTTGGAAATCAGCTATGCACTTTTGAAGATTACCTAGATACATATATCTTACCTTGTCATATCTCATCAAAGTGTAGTTCTCATTGGTGGAGGTCTTATGGTTAAGGTGAATCGGTCTGATGAGCAATACTACCAGTAAATCCATTGCTTTATTGGATTTCTTCTTTTGTTACCAATAAAATTGATTCTAAAATATGGATAGGAAAGACCTAATCTAAATATCATTAGTAAATATGTGAGGGAGGAAGATCACTTCAGTTGGCAAGAAGAAATTATGTAGGAATAGTTCACACAACAAATTCTGGTGTTCTATAGAGCTCTGCCAAAAATCCTCTAAAAATTCTCCAGGAGTTTCCAATTTGTGGGGGAGACCAGAAGTGATCCTCATTGTATGCCAACGAAGGTATATTTCTTTTAATATTAAAATATAGAACCTAGATGGCCTCCTACATTGTATCATACACTCTGTAATTTGGCATACCTATTGCACCTGTTTTTTCAATTTATCAATTTTTGAATTTTTATCTTTTAATTCTTTTGTCAAGACCTGCAAAGATGAGACCTTACCCTCTATTTGGTGATAGTTCTTCATCCAATAGGCCATATCTTCATTATATCTTGTTAACATGATTATGTCAGGAGGTCTAATAATGGGCTGCATTTAGGAAATGATATTAACTTGTATGCCTATGTCTACCTTTTCAACTATAGGTATTTTGTTTGCATCCCAGTTTCTATCATTTCTACTTAAGGTAAAAAAAATTAACAAGATCTTGAATTTACTGTGACATTAACTCTTCTTACACTGCTATATCTGCATCCACATGTGTTATTTGTTCATCTTGTTGTTGTAGGCCTTCAAAAATTTGTACAAGTGCTCTTGGTTCCTCATCCTTTATTCTGTCTTCAATCTACTGTGGTGCTTGTGCAAATTCTTCCTCTACAATTGCTGCCCTAATTGGTGAGTTCCTCTTAGATAAGGTTGCATCACCAGCCAAGTTCAATAAAATATTGGCTAATTCATCTCCAGAGTTAGACTGAGGGGGTTGTTGCTCTAGAATTGTTAGTCTGGCCTTCACCGCTTCTAACTCCTACCATAATTTAGCAATGAGATCATATTTTTACTTCAGGGAGGTTTCATTCTTTTCAATACAACCTGTTTGTGTCTTAATGACACTCTTTGTAGCAAGTAATTGAGTCTTTATATCCATTTTATTCTCCTATTTGATGCTTAAATTGTCCTCCCCTTATTCAGCTACTATAGATTCTTCCTCAGAATCAAGATAATATACAAGTGGTGTAGGTATTTCTGTAATAATGGTGTGTCCCTCTTCTTCCTCTATTATGGTTCTATCTTCTGAGTCTTATGAGTAATTGAGGGACATTGTAGGCATAGCCATATCTATTACACTATCCGTGCCCTTGGCACTTATATATTCAAATTCCTCCATAGTTTCTTTCACCTACAGGGTATCTGTTCCAGATAAATCAACATGTGCAATTCCTTCTTACTTTTCCACATCATCTATGTTGGTGGATTTCTGAAGTCTTGAAGACCTTATCAATACTGAAGCTGATTGCTTTCATTTATTTTTATATTGTGAAAAAGATCTTGGGGAATTCAGATCAGAAGCTTCTGTTTCAACTTGTCTTGACATACTTGAAGTTCCACCTTCTTCAGAGGTTTGAAATACCTATACATTTTCTGCAAATGTGACCTTCCATTTTTGTTTGGCATAACCAGAAGCAAATTTTCTTCTTCTTGTTCTTGAGGATGGGGGTCCTTCTGGAGATGAAGGAGCTTTACCTGTAGAAGCCTCATTATTTTTATCAAACTCACTCTCTAGTTCAATTTCCTCAGTTTCTTCCTTAGATACAGGGCTTTCAATTACCTCTTCCTTAATCAACTCATTCCATGCACAAAAAAATCTATCAAAGCTTCTAGGGTTTCCCCTGAAGTGATGCCTGCATATAATCTTGATTAGACCATGGTGTTTGGGAGACCCTCTTCCTGCTTGGTACTTTTTGGCCATATTTACTAGCTCTTGATATAAATACAGAGGAAGGTTTACCCTAAGCTTAGGGTTTGAGTTGCCATGGTGAATATGGGTCAGAATTCTCATGTGATGTACAAACAGGATAGGGAATTTCCCATTGTAGGTCAAAAACCTAATGACCCATATTGCAAATTCATCCCAAGGAGGCTGTAAAATTGTTCTTTTGACCCCCTTGTAGATATTATTACTCAATACACACTCAGTGGATCTATCCTCATATCCCCTGAACTGGTTTACTAGTTCAATTAAAGTATTCTTGCTAGATTTCCCAATTTGAATCCCATGCAATGGCATTTTAGTAACTTAACTGAGAATTTTAGGGCTTACCTGGATTGTCATGCCGTTTATGTGAATTTGATTGTTGTGAAAGGTGCGTGCAAACTCAACGACCAATCCCTTTGAATGCCCATCGAACTTGCGCAAAAAGGGCAAAAATCCTCCTTCTGTAAAAATTCACATGGACTCCTCATCTTTCTACAAATACTCTATATTGTTTGGCTCAATTTTATTTTTCTGTTCTCCCATTGTCAATTATTTATGTTCTGAGTATCTCAGGCCTATAAAATTCCAATAGCAGGTTTGTTTTTGATTTGGAAATGCTTAGGTTTGTCAAGGGCTATGCTCGAGGAGGATGAGAAGTAAATAGGTGCAGCTCAAGAATGACTTCACAACATGCTAGGGAACGTGAACTGGGCATGTGGCGATAATTCATTGTACATAGAAGCCATCATCAATCTGAATTTACTTCATATCACCACTTAATTACAGTTGCCGAGAGTGACATGGTATAATTTTATTTTACGAAAGTTTTCCCTTTAAAACAGTTGTTGAATCATGTGTCATATGGTCACATGCTGTAATTTTTGAAACTCCATGTCATTCCCAAAACTTCGTGCTACCTTGAAACTCGTATTTGAAATTTGCGCCCCAAGTGAGATTTCCAACCCAATTGGTGCAAAGACTTAGGAATCCATGTGTCCCCTATTTGACTTTTCAATCGTATGATTTCGAAGATTAATGAATTAACCTATCATTAATTCATTCCAATGGGTTTTACCATATAGCTCATTCCAGAGCACAAGCCATTATTTATTTTGAAGCTAATTTCGAAGCTTCCTCATTCTGAAACTATTATGTGCAACAGGTTTATTTTGGAGCATTATCACTCAAAAGCAATTGAAGAGCCTTTTCTTCCTTTAGACTATATTGATAACTGTATAGAACCAGATCTTATGTATGTCTTGTATACTAACTAGGGATATCATACACTACACAATAAATATCTCCAATGTTAAAATGAAAAAGGCTCATACCTGAGATAACCATTTTATCTACATTTTATACAGATGTTGTTTCTACTGATTCTCAACTGACTCCTCTACTGAATGAAATAAGGCGCAATATAGAAAACACTGAAATAGTGGTGAGAAACAATGGAACAACGATGGTGAGTTCAAATGGTGGGCCCACAAGGCAAACATACTGTGAAAACTAGTTTTCATGTAAGCCCAATTCAGAAGTGCCCCAAATAGGTTTTCACATTGTAAATTGTTTGTTTTTTTTTCATTTTTTTAATTTGTTTTTTTCAGTTTTTTATTATTTTTTCAGTTTTTTTACTTTTCATGTCACTTTACTGAGTTCATCTTGGACGAAGTGATTTCCTCCAACATGAGTACATCCAAGTTTCCTAGTTGTTTGAGAAAATTCTCCTTGGTTAGCAGTTTGTGATATACTCGAAGACGATGTCCGTTAACCACCAACTTTCTTCTTGATTCATCAATAGGTGAAAGGTGTACAACTCCATTTGCAAACACTTCCTCAACATGATATGGTCTGAGCCACCGAGTCTGCAAATTTCCAGGATAGTCTTCATATCGTGAGTTGAACAACAAAGCCCAATCGCCTTGCTAAAATTTTATTTGCTGAATGTGATTGTCATGCCACAATTTTCACTGTGCTTGGATCATCTTAGTATAGTGCAATGCATCCATTCGTAGCTCATCCAATGCATTGAGCTACAGAATTCGGTTTGTTTGTGCCTGTGACAAATCAATACCTACATCCAAAGTAGTTCAAAGAGTCAGTAACTCAAATTCAATAGGCAAAAGAGGTTTTTTTCCATAAACCAATTCATATGGTGTAAATCTAGTGGTGGATTTCCAAGTAGTGTTGTAAGCCCAAACTGCTTCAAGTAGTTTGTCCAACCAATTTCTCCTATGTGAAGCTATGGTTTTGGTTACAATCCTCTCTAATTCCCTATTTGTTACTTCAACCTAACCATTGGCTTGTGGATGATACGATGAGGATTTCCTATGCTTGATTTCATATAGTTGAGTGAAATCTTCAATAAGTCTTGAGGTAAACTGAGGTCCTTAATCTGTGGTGATGGACTGTGGGGCTCCAAAACATAGGAAAATCTATGAATACAAGAAATCAACAACTTTCTCTTATCGATCATGCTTAAAAGCACGAGCTTCTACCCATTTGGTTATATAGTCAGTACATACCAAGATATGCACTTTCCCTTGGGAAGGAGGTTCAATGGGTCCTACAAAATCTAGCCCCCACCTCTCAAATGGTTTTGTTCCTATTTGAGGTTGTAATTGAATTTCACTAGTAAAAGTAGGTTTTCCCATCCTTTGGCATGCATCGCAATGTCTAACATAATTTTTCACATATTTATGCAAAGAACCAGTAGCCAAGATCTTTCGAATTGTACTCTTGATTGAATAGTGTCCTCCTAAAGGTTCATCATGATATGATCATAGGATATCATATACTTCATCTTTGTGGACACACCTACACAAAACATGGTCAGGATTACATTTAAAAAGTAAACCTCCTATCCACTTGAAAGAAGAACTTTTCTTGATTAACTATTTCTTTTGTTTAGGAGTAAAGTGAAGAGGAATTTTTCCTATAGCCAAGTAATTAGATATATATGCAAACCATGGAGACTGCACAGAAATAGCAAACAGTTTCTCATCAGGAAATGCATCTTCAACTAACTCTCTTATATCTGCATTTTGCAATCTTGACAGAAAATCTACAACAACATTATCTTTCCCTGGTTTATTGACTATAGTGATATCAAATTCCTGCAACAATATTAACCAGTGAATAATTATTGCACTAACTAGAGGTTTATTTATCAGGTATTTAATGGCAGCATGATATGTATGAATGAATACCTGATATCCTGTGATATAATGTCAGAACTTATTGATAGCATATACTACAACTAAGAACTCCTTCTCAATGGTAGTGTAGTTCTTTTCAGCCCCTGTCAAGTTTTTACTAATATAATAAACGGCATAATGCTCCCCATTGCCATTTTTTCCTAATGCAGCTCCAATAACAGTATTGGAAGCATTAGTTTGAATATGGAAGAGAAATTCCCAATTAGGTCCTCTCAATACAGGGGGAGTTAATTTTTCTTTCAATTCATCAAAATATTTTTGACACTCAGTAGACCAAGAAAATTTAGAATCCTTCATTAGTAATGTAAACATTAGATTGGCTATGGTACTGAAATTGGCAATAAATCTACGATAGAAACCAATATGTCCTAAGAAAATTCTTACATCAGTTTGAGTTTTTGGAGGGGGAAGGTTTTTGATGACTTCCACCTTTTTAGGATCAACCTTGATCCCATAAGAGGAAATATGATGACCAAGGACAATCCCTTCCTCCATAATTAAGAAGCATTTCTCAGGATTAAGAGACAAATGGTATGTTTCACAGCGTATTAAAACTTTTTCAAGCTGTTCCAAAGTATATTCAAAACTATCCCCAAATACTGTGAAATCATCCATGTGAATTTCCACACTCTCATTTGTCAAATCAGAGAATATGGCCAAGACAACTCTTTGAAATATTGCTGGAGAATTACATAAATCGAAGGGTAACACTCTGTAAGCAAATGTTCCCCAAGGAAATGTGAAAGTAGTCTTTTCTTGGTCCTCTGGTGCAACCTGGATATGATTATAACCACTAAAATCATCGAGGAAACAGAAAAATTTCTTACCAGCAAGGGTGTCCAACACTTGGTCTATGAATGGTAATGGAAAGTGATCCTTATGTATGATTTTGTTCAACTCTCTGTAGTCCACACACACTCTTATTTTACCATTTTTCTTTCGAACTATGACCAATGGAGAAACCCAATTACTATCTAAAATTGGGTAAATGAATCCTACATCTAGAAGTTTTTTAATTTCTTCTTTAAAAATATCTTTCAGAGCAGGATTCAAGCGTCTTTGAGGTTGTCTCACTGGTTTAACATCTTCAGTGTATATCCTATGTGTACATATCAGGGTGAATGCCAGTAATATCCTTGTAACTCTAGGCAAAATCTTGAACATGTTTCTATAAAAAAACAAATAATTTGGCTTCCTGTTCATTAGTCAACCAACTATTAATATTCAAAACTTTTCCTGGTTGTATTTCAATTTGTTTAATCCCTGGATAAACAGAATTGATTGCTTCATATCTGTTGATTAAAGAATTTAATGGACAATGATGTGGCTACAGAGTATGAAATACGCTGGATTCTATTTCATAAGTGATGCCATATGGAATCATTCCCTGCATAGGACATGTGAAAGAGGTAAGAATATGAGGATGCCATCCATATGGCAGTGTGAAAGAACTTTCTTGTATGTGAATAGGTAACAACTATTCTAAAATTTGTTCTACATATTTCCATAGCAAGTGATGAACAAGAATTTGATCATCTTTAAGTCCTTCTTCTTGTAATGTTTTGACTAGGATAGTTTCATATTCAAAAATTTCCCTTTCTGGTGAATTGACTTCCTCAATGTGTTCCTTCACTACTATTGTGGCTAAAGTGGCAATAGTTTCTCCCTGTTCTTCATCAGACTCAAGATACCATATATGTCCAAAAAATTTGGTTGAAGATTGGGCTGGTGGATACAGGGAAATCTTCTTAAGGTCAATGCCATTTGAAATAATCATTTCCCTTGACCTGCAGTCTATAAAAGTAGTTATAGTGGCAAGCCAAGGTCTTCCTAGAATGATGGGATAACCACTAACTGAATTATAGGCTGCAACACCAAGAAATCTATAGGATACTCCTAGGAAGAGACTTCAATGGCAATATCTTCTAGGATCCCTATTGGCTTGGCTAATGACCTATCTGCCATTTCCAAAACTATGGTGGTAGGACTGAGATTATTGAGCTGCAATTGTTGCATTGTTTCTTTAGTCATTACATTGATTGCAACTCCAAGATCAATTAGTACATTTGGAATTTGCACTAACCCAATAGTAATTATGACTACTGGACTTCTTGGATAACTATATTTGGGAGGCACTAATTTTCTAGATAGCAGGTCAACCAACTTCCCTTCTACTTACACAATTTTAGGAAAGGCTTTTTTCTTTTTGCCAGGTTTCTTGATACACAACTCCTGAATGGTTTTCTTAATTAAGGGCACATCCATTATTACTTGCAACAAAGGAAGATAAATTGTCATTTTATTAAGTTCTGTAACTAATTCTGATATAGGAATAGTTGCAATATTTTTAAACCTTTCAGGGTATGGTACTTCTCCTACAGGGGGTTCTTGTTTTTCCTGGTAATTTTTTGATTTTTCTTCTTTCTCTTTTGTTTGCATTGGTTCTTGTTGTGGTTGATCCACAACACACCCCAAAATTGGGGACCCACCTTTTTGCAGGCTTGCAGAGAAGAATCTCGGTGACCCAGATGCTAAAATTGAAGAAAAGAGGAAAAAATGCCTAAGTGTTGAAAGTGTCGCGAAATCGCGACATGTCGAAATCGCCATGTCGCGAAACGCAATGGAGAAATGCATGTCGCGAAATCGCGACTTGTCGCGCCATCACTGTCGAAAACAAGAAAGTGTCACAAAATCGTGACATGTAGCTCCATCACTGTCGAAAAGGAGAAAGAAAAGAAAAATTGAAAGTTGTCACGAAATCGCGACATGCCGCTGGAAAAGAATGAAAATGGTCGCGATTTCGCGACGTGTTTTGCCGAAGCGTACGGATGATGAAAAGTGTCACGATTTCGCGACGTGTTTTGGCAAAGTGTACGGAAGCGAAAAAACATCGCGATATCGCGACAGGAAACAACGAAGGGACTCGAAGCGGAAAGGCGTCGCGATTTCGCGACCGATTGTAGCTAAAGTGTACGGACGAAGAAATGGTCACGATTTCACGACGTAAAGTTGCCGAAGAGGTTCGAAGGGGAAGCGGTAGCGATATCGTGACAGTTTGTTGAAAGAAGGCAAGAGAGTGATAATGGTCGCGATTTTGTGATGTAAAGTTGTCGAAGAGGTCCGAAGGCAAAAGTGGTAGCGATATCGTGACAGTTTGCGACGAGAGAGCTCGAAGGTGAAAAACGTCGTGATATCGCGACAGAAAGCGACATAAAGGTTCGAAGGCAAAAGCGGTAGCGATATCATGACAGTTTGCGGCAAGAAGGTCCGAAGGCAAAAGCGGTAGCGATTTCGCTACAGTTTGTGGAAGGAAGGCTCAGAATAGAAGCGGTAGCGATATCGCTACAAGTAGCTGCCGAGGGCGCACGGGCGAGGAAGGCGTCGCGATATCGCGACATGTCGCGATTTCGTGACATGTCGCGTTTTCATGGCTAAGAAGGTGAACAGGCCGCTTGCAGTTTTTGTCATGATTTGCACAGGAAAACGTTACAGAAGGCACAGAAAACGTAGGACACGTGGCGTACAGGTGTCGAAATTGCAGGAACGTTACATGCAATGGAAGATTTCACACGTTTGGGCATCCAGCATGAATTGAAAGTAAGGAAAAAGCGGGAATTTGAAAGGTCACTTGCAGGAAGGTGAAACGAAGCGACAAAGGGAATCGAAGAGCCATTTCAGTTAGTATAAAATCAAGAGCATGGATTGAAAGAAGGGAGGTTGGAAATTGCTGCTTGCGAGTTGAGAGACAAAGGCTTTATGCCATTCTGGGCCTGCACTTGGGCAATTTCCTTCTTTTTGTTCTGGAACATTTATGCCTGGAACAATCTGTAAATGTAATTGATACATCATTTAATACAAAAATACAGAGTATTGGCATCTCATTGATGAGAAAGAAGGAGTCATTTTGTGCATGCATGATTTAATGTTTTATCATTCATTCCAGATTTCTAAGGCTTTTAGGTGAAGTTTAATGCAAGTGTGCTTGGTTGCTTCATGCGAATGCCTAAATCTGGAATTACAGGTAGAAACCCTAGAAACCAGCACCTAATTTATTTGGATTGTGCGAATTTGCAGGTTCATTAGGTTAGGTTGCATGCATAAAACCTCAATATCTTCGGTTTCATCGAGTTGATGATAGCATTCTGACTGTAGTTAGTTTTATTTCCATTTACTTTGTTTTATTTTTTAAACCCTTACTTTATTTCATGCAGTTTAATTACTGTATTTGAATAAGCAACTGAAAATCCATCAGAATCGAAGATTAGAATAGGTTTGTTCACTTTGAGTCCACTAGAAATTCAAATTAAATAAACCATCAGTGCCCCTTGTTAACATCCATTTGCAAACCCTAAGACATTCCTGGCATTTCATTTGAACATCATCATTTAAACATAACAGGAACCTTGGAGAAAGTTATTTTCTTTGCAAGCAGAGGATTTTGGGACTCAGATCCTATCGGAGAGTGTGCTTTCACAATTGGGTGAAAACACCACTCAACAGATTGGCGCTAGAAGGAGGGCCGAATTGGTTTATGTTATTTTGATTTTCATACCTGAATAATTTGTTTTTGATCTAATTCTGAAATCATTTAATAAATCTCACAGGCGGCTAAACTGCAACATTGTTTTTGTTTCTATTGCAGGGTTTTCTTCGAAATAGCCGAGGGTTTCCTCGAGCAAGTTGGACCCACCACGTCGTATTGCGACCGGGTCTCAAACAACCGGAGAAACCATTTTTCATGACCTTCTTCGGTACTCCCAAGAGTAAAGCCAAGCAAGTCGTAAGCACACCAATCGCAAAAGACCTGTTTTCTTCGGGAACGTCGAGTGGACCTACGTCGGTAATATCCGTTGCCCCTAGTGTGCCTATAGTTAGTAATATTTCTACTGCTATTGTAGGTCTGTCTTCATCAATTTTGAGTCAAATGGCTCAAGCTCCAGCAACTCCTTGGTATGGAGCTAATAATACTCCTTTGAACATTCTTGGGGATATCCATGAAATCCCCAAGAACATTGAAATATTTTTGCCTAAATACAAGCCGGATGGCCTAAGAACAACTAGAAGAACATATCCAAGCCTATAGGGATGTTTTAATTAGGTTGCAAGTTCAATATGAAGATGTGGCCTGCAGACTTTTCCCCATGAGCTTAGATCCAATAGCATATGAATGGTATATATGCTTGCCAACTGGTTCAATCACCTCTTGGACACAAATGGAAAATGCCTTTGTCAATCAATTTAGGTCACCCTTAGATCCCGCAACTATTTACAATCAGTTTATTACATGCAAAAGGAACCAAGGGGAACCAATCAGAATGTTTAATCAGAGATTCCAAAAGTGCTATAATAGAGCAATTAGGCACTTTGCCATCGATCCCACAGTGGCTTTGCAGATATATTTTGGGGCATTGGACCCCATGACAGCCATGTTTGCAAGGCGCAATCCTCAAGTCACCACGCTGGCTTTAGCCTATAACGAAGCCATGACTATCGAGCAGCAAATGACGCCACAAGGCTACGGGTTTACCCAGACGCCTGTGATGGGACAGTATGCTCCATATGGTCAAGCTCCCCAGGCAAATCAACTCTTGGCACCACAAATGCCAAGCATGAACGCCTTTCCATATCAGCAGCCGTATCCACCAGCACCCGCGTATGCACCCATTCCAATCCAACCAATCACAGCCATTCCACCTGTCCCTGCATTTTTGCAGAACAGTCAACCTACTATGCAAGGAACTAGTCATGTCAATCCTCAAGCCATAGTTCCTTTTCCAAATCCTACCCCGATTCAAAGTGTCAATCCATACGGGAATCCAATTCCTCAGAACCCGACCCAGTGTTGAATCAAGATCCCATTAATTATGCGAATCCAACGGGGGTTAATAACAATATGATTCCACCAAAGGATGTTTATTCGAAAGTCGAGGAGCTCAAGAAATTAGTGCATAAAATGAGCAATGACAGGGTTCAACAACAGAAGTATGAGTCCCATGCCCCTCACCCAAATCGAAATTTTAACAATAGAGGGAGGCACTGGAACACCAAGCCAAACAATGGGGGAGTTCCTGCTCCCATTGCTAATCAATTAGATGCTTCTACAGGACCTAGCCAATCCAATTCTCTTTTGAATCTTTCAGATTTGGCATGGGAAAGGGGGTGCAAGGTTACATAACACAAAAGAACACAATGAGAGGAATTGTCCTGAGATTGCTAGATACACTCATTGTCTTCAAGCACAAGTTGATGATTTGGAATTGGTATCAAATGAGAGTCCATCACAACACCAAGATGATAATGTTATGGTGATGGAAACTGTATATCATCAAGAAGGTGAGAGTGAGGAAGAAGAAGACGAAATTCTGGAACAGGAGGTGCAAGCTTTTCGAGATTTCAGAAAGGGGAACCATGGATACCATTTGAGAAGTAAGTCTAAAGCCCCTAAAACCTCATCAACACCTCCAAACAATTCTATTCTTCCTCCGAGATACAAAGGCAAGTAACAACCCTCCCCCTCCACTCAGAAGAGAAATGTCTAATGATGTCCAGAAGACAGTCAAATTCGAAAAACCAAACTATGACGTAGTGGAGGATATGAAGAAGTCCAAATCTAGCCTTTCATTCCTGGACGCAGCTAGATTGCCTGGTCAAAAGGAGGCGTTGATAAGAGCTTTGAACTCACCTGATCCGATGTGGAAGGAAAAAAGAGTTGAATCCCATATTATTTTGTGAAAGGAGAGAAGGGATGTCCCGCCATTCTTACTGACTCTGAGAATTGCGGGTAAGAATTTGCATAACTGTTTGGTGGACACAGGTGCCACGAGCAACCTCATGCCTGCAGAAATATGTAAAATGCTAGGTCTGTAGCCTGTTTCATCCAAATGTATAGTCCTGCAACTGGAAAGATCGGAGGTAAATGTGATAGGAACTCTATATGATGTCAAGATCCAATTGAATTCTGAACCCAAGGTTCAGCAGGTTGTAGACATTTTGGTGGTTAATATCCCAAGCAGGTATGGAATGTTACTTGCTAGGGATTGGATGAAAACTCTGAATGGCTATTTTGCAACAGACTATTCGCATATGTGGCTACCATGGAAGGGAATTGCAAATCAAATAAGAGTGGAAAATGAACCGAGGCTTAAAGAGATTATAACAGATTTTAACAAGCCGAATGAAGTTCAGTTTTCTAAGCCAGACTTAGGGGTCTATGCACTTGATGTTGAGGAAGCTGCTGAAGAGTTTAAAGAAGAAATGTGTCATGGTCATTCTTCTGAAGAAAATGATTACACGTGGTTGCTCAAGTTCGATGGATCAAAGTCTAGACAGGGAGCAGGAGCTGGAGTCGAGCTCACTGGTCCAGGAGGCAAACCATTGCTAGCTGCTTACAGATTGCAATTTCCTTGCACAAACAATGTGGCAGAGTACGAAGCATTGATCTATGGTTTACGTCTAGCATTGAGCAAACATGTTAAATGCTTGAAGGTTTTGGGAGATTCCGAGTTGGTAGTCAAGCAAATCAAAGGACGAGTATACATGCCACGACCAGAAGACTGAGCCTTTATAGAACTAGGGTTATGGACCTCATGGAGGAGTTCGATGCATTCAACATAGCCCTTATTTCTAGGAAAGGAAATCGAATAGCAGACTCTCTTGCAGTCGTCGCGGGCATGTTGAATCCGGTTGATATAAGAAGATGTAAAAAGTTTTCCATTGAAGCTGGTTCCTTGTCCATCAATACCCGATAATGTAAAGAATTTCCAAGTTTTTGAAAGTGACAGACATATTTTCAAATTTGTCACGAACTCGGGTATTTTTGAAAATCAGGTGATTGATGAGGAGCAAAGGTGGCAGGATGGAACGGAAGATGAAAGTGAAACTGCGTATCAATCCAACAAAATTCCTAAAGACGTGGTTTCATTGGAGAAGATGTTCGACATGGAATGCAAGAACAAGAAAAGAAAAAGAGTCCCACTCCCCAAAGATGCGTGTGATTCAATTAATCTAGGGAGTGGAGACAATCCAAAGGAGGTGTACATAGCAAAGGCATGTACGAGAGGAAGAAAGGAGCAATATAATACGGGCATTGAAGCATTACATAGATTGTATTGCTTGGAACTACAATGAGCTGAAGACTTACAACCAAAACATTATCACACATACCATCCCTTTGAAGCCAGACTCCAAGCCTTTTAGGCAAAGACAACGAGTTGTTAACCCGCTATTGGAGCCGTTGATCGAAAAGGAGGTTAAAATATTATTGGAAGCAAAAATCATTTTTCCTGTTAGGCACTCAACCTGGGTGGCTAACCTCGTTCCAGTGAGAAAAAAGAGTGGAGAGATTAGGCTGTGCATAGATTTTCGAAATCTTAATAAAGCCTCTCAAAAAGATAATTATCCACTGCCATCAATCGATGAAATTCTACAAATGGTAAATGGATCTGAAATGATGTCCTTTCTCGATGGATATTCTGGGTACAACCAAATTCTTATACATCCAGATGACAGGATGAAAACAGCCTTCACTACCAAGTGGGGGACATTTGCATATAAGAGAATGTCGTTCGGACTGTTAAATGCTGGTGCAACTTTTCAACGCGCCATGGATTACGCATTCAAAGGGCTCATAGGCAAATGCATCATCGTGTATGTGGATGATATCCCAGTTTTCTCGAAGAAGAGAGAGGATCATGTCAAAGATTTAAAGAAAGTGCTTCAAAGATGTAGAGAACATGGAATTTCCTTAAATCCCAAAAAGTGCATTTTCGGAGTGACAGAAGGAAAATTGTTGGGTCACATTATTTCGAAAGAGGGCATATCCATCGACCCAGAAAGGATACAAGCCATCCAAAACCTACCTCTCCCGAGTAGTAAGAAAGAATTGAGATCTTTCTTTGGGTGAGTTAATTTTGTGAGGAAGTTTATCTCTAGCTTTGCTGAGATAGCCAAGCCTCTGAACAAGATGCTAAAGAAAGATGTGGATGTAAAATGGAACGAGGAAAGCAGAGCGGCCTTCCAGAACATCAAAGATGCCATTTCCAGAGCCCCTGTCCTTATAAGTCCAGACTACTCCAAGCCTTTTTATATTTATGCTTTTGCATCAGAACACTCCTTTGCGAGTGTATTAACCCAAAAAGGCGAGGATAGTGCCGAAAAACCCATAGCGTTTTTAAGTGCCCCCCTGAAAGATGCTCAATTAAGGTATTCAATCCTTGATAAGCAAATGTACGCACTTTTCAAAACTGTGAAAAAATTTAGGCACTACATCGTACATAGCAGAGTTATTGCCATCGTGCCCGATTCTGCTGTCAAGACCATGTTTTCTGAGAATGAACTAGGTGAGAAGAGAGGAAAATGGATTTCAACCATCCAAGAATTTGATCTCGAAATCCAACCAATGAAACTAGTTCGAGGACAGGGACTGGCGAAGGCGATCGCAAAAAATAATCCGCAAATAACAAGTCAATGCTCAAATACAGAATACATGGCTAAGGATGACTGGTATGTTGATATTGTGCAATTTTTATTGACTGGTAAGTGTCCTTCTAATCTGAATTCAACACAGAGAAGAGCCTTAAGGCTTAAGTCTGTCAATTATCTGATAAAATCTGGTGTGCTTTACAGGAAGAATCATGAAGGTATCTACCTGAGGTGCTTGAACAAAGAAGAAGTCTGCCAGGGTGTTGCGAGAATTTCACGGGAAACATGGAACTGGTCATGGTGCAACCAATGCTACAGACACATCAAATCCCGAGAGCGAGGATACTACTGGCCACATATTTTCAAGGATGCGCATGCCCATGTACGATCTTGTCATATCTGTCAAGTGGTTGCAAATAGAGAAAGAAATGCAGCCATGCCGTTGCAACCTGTAGTTGAAATGAGACCATTTGCACAGTGGGGACTAGATTTCATCGGGGTTATTAACCCAAATTCTTTTGATTCTCATAAATTCATTTTGACAGCTACAGACTACTGTACAAGGTGGACAGAAGCGATTCCTACTAAACATGCCACCACGAGATGTTGTGATTAAATTCCTTGAGGATCAAATTATAACAAGATTTGGAATGCCCGATTCTATTGTCAGTGACAATGGTAAAGCTTTTATTTCTACACAATTTGCAGATTGGGCATATGATAACAAAGTGAGCTTAAAATTTGCATCCAACTATTATCCTCAAGGAAATGGGTTGGCCGAATCTTCAAATAAGAATTTGTTGAATACTATTAAGAAGTTGCTTTGGAAAAGAACCCGCGGGACTGGCACAGCCAACTAAAGTTTGCCCTTTGGGCGAGATAGGACCAAAGTGAAAGAGTCCATAGGGAATACTCCCTATCATTTGGTCTATGGGCAAGACCCGATATTTCTAGCAAATTTGAAGTTGCAGACCTTACATTTCATACAAGAGTACTTGGGGACGAGATGATCAAGTTGAAGCCGAGGTTAAGCCGGTTGTTGCACCTTGATGAAAAGAGAGAAGAGGCCATGAATCACATGAATAAACACGAGGAAGTTATCAAGAGATGGTTTGACAGAAGGGCCAAAGTTAAATCATTCAGAATTTCAGATTTGGTATTACTATGGGACAAAAGACATGAGGAAAAAGGGAATCATCACAAGTTTGATTGTCTTTGGTTAGGTCCATATCAGATTTTAGAGATTCTTGGGAAGAATACCTTCAGGCTAAAAACCTTAGAAGGGAGAGATTTCATGCTACCGGTTAATGGGCAGATTTTAAAGCATTATTTTAGCCCTTAGGTTGTGAGATTTTGATATTATTCTTTTGGTTTTGGTGGGGATTTTCAGATTTTGTTTTTATTGTTTAGGATTGTTAGTCTAGCTAGGATTTTGGTTATGGATTTGATTTCAATTGACATGTGTGTTAATTTTGATAAAAAAAAATAATAAAAAATAAAAAATAAAAAAATAAAAAAAATAAAAAATAAAAAATTGAGATGTCAACTTATGCTTCAGGTTAGGAGAATATGAAATATTGGAATTGTCCTGTAAAAAGCTCCACAAGTAACACAAGCATCTTAAGTTATATTGTTTGATTTTGTGATGCATGAAAGAATCAGTTTTGCATGACAATTCATTCCATTTGTAATTCAAGAAATAATGCATTCATGTTCCATCTCACCTTACATACATCTCATCTTAGTTACATATGCATCTTAGGTACAAGCCATTAAAGTATGTCAAATCCTCTTAGGGTTGTGTTATAACATATATGTAAGTAAATCCTAAGGTTGGAAGCTGAGTCTTGAGATATCTAGAACCAAGCACGTCTCATACATTAAAAAGGATCTTGAGCAAAATGATCAAAACCTAACTTGGAGGAAAAGGTTGGGCGAAAGAAGTTATTCATGTCTATCCTATTATGCAACATGATCCTTAAAACAGTGGTTTTGACCACTTCCATTAAGCTTAAAGCCTAAAATCAGAGTAGTAAGGATAGGGTTAAATCCTCATCGAACTTAGGTTGAGGATCCAATTCCCCAAAGCTTTGATTTGACCTACATGGAGTAGTAAGGATAGGGCATAAATTCTCATCTCGCTTAGGTTGAGAATCTGATTCCCCAAAGCTCCTATGTCTCATTTCATAATAAATCTTGGATTGTAAGGATCGTACTACTTGTCCTCTACAAAGGATGGGTAGTCATCCCCAAGGTCTAAGCAACAAAATTAATATTTTTCATCTAAAGTTTGGATTGTAAGGATCGTACTACATGTCCCTAGCCAGGATGGGTAGTCATCCCCAAGGTCCAAGAAGTAAAAAAAAATAAAAAAAATAATAATAATAAATAAATAAATTTTTCCCATCTCATCTTTATATTGGATTGTAAGGATCGTACTACTTGTCCTCTGCAAAGGATGGGTAGTCATCCCCAAGGTCCAAAGAAATGAAGATAAGTTTTGGATTGTGGGGTTAGATATGCCCATGCATGGCATCATGTCTTGCCTAAAAAACAAGACCACTGATTGTCTAGAGGGTTAGACTAGCATGACCATTTCTTCCATAATTGGTTTAATTATTTTGCTTAAAGTGAGGTAATGAACTCTAAATCAGAATAGTAAGGATAGGGTTAAACTCTCATCTCGGTTGGTTGGGAGTCTGATTCCCCAAAGTTCTGATTTCACATTCACTTGCACATGGGTTCTAGATGGTAGAGACTCATAACCAACTTTGGGATACAATAAGGTAATGAATTAGTGGATCCTAAGAGGGTTTGGCAATCTTGAATGCTTGTACATAATAATAGAAGAATGACCATGCCTTTTATGAAAGCAAAATCTCCTAGCACATTCATTAGGGTACACAAATCATTCACCATCCCACATATGCATTCATGCAAAACTGATAATGGAATGTTGATCAATTTCAAACGATAGGGAATGAAAACACATTGCACACACTGAGCTAATACTTGATGATTCGATGATTCATGTACTTCGATCTTTGGGCATTTGTTATTTTGCTTATGTGCTAACATATGTTTGCGAGTTTGTGATATGTTTCGAGGTTGGGTTCTTACTAAAATGCTCAAGAGCATTTGACGAGTGAGTCGCCATTTGTTGTGGTTGATCCACAACACACCCCAAAATTGGGGACCCACCTTTTTGCAGGCTTGCAGAGAAGAATCTCGGTGACCCAGATGCTAAAATTGAAGAAAAGAGGAAAAAATGCCTAAGTGTTGAAAGTGTCGCGAAATCGCGACATGTCGCGAAATCGCGACATGTCGCGAAATCGCGACTTGTCGCGCCATCGCTGTCGGAAACAGGAAAGTGTCACGAAATCGCGACATGTAGCTCCATCGCTGCCGAAAAGGAGAAAGAAAAGAAAAATTGAAAGTTGTCACGAAATCGCGACATGCCGCTGGAAAAGAATGAAAATGGTCGCGATTTCGCGACGTGTTTTGCCGAAGCGTACGGATGATGAAAAGTGTCACGATTTCGCGACGTGTTTTGGCAAAGTGTACGGAAGCGGAAAAACGTCACGATATCGCGACAAGAAACAACGAAGGGACTCGAAGCGGAAAGGCGTCGCGATTTCGCGACCGATTGCAGCTAAAGTGTACGGACGAAGAAATGGTCACGATTTCATGACGTAAAGTTGCCAAAGAGGTCCGAAGGGGAAGCGGTAGCGATATCACGACAGTTTGTTGAAAGAAGGCAAGAGAGTGATAATGGTCACGATTTCGCGACGTAAAGTTGCCGAAGAGGTCCGAAGGGAAAGCGGTAGCGATATCGTGACAGTTTGCGACGAGAGAGCCCGAAGGTGAAAAACGTCACGATATCGCGACAGAAAGCGACATAAAGGTCCGAAGGCAAAAGCGGTAGCGATATCGTGACAGTTTGTGGCAAGAAGGTCCGAAGGAAAAACGGTAGCGATTTCGCTACGTTTGTGGAAGGAAGGCTCAGAATAGAAGCGGTAGCGATATCGCTACAAGTAGCTACCGAGGGTGCACGGGCGAGGAAGGCGTCGCGATATCGTGACATGTCGTGATTTCGTGACATGTCGCGTTTTCGTGGCTAAGAAGGTGAACAGGCCGCTTGCAGTTTTTGTCGTGATTTGCACAGGAAAACGTTACAGAAGGTGCAAAAAACGTAGGACACGTGGCGTACAGGTGTCGAAATTGCAGGAACGTTACATGCAATGGAAGATTTCGCACGTTTGGGCATCCAGCATGAATTGAAAGTAAGGAAAAAGCGGGAATTTGAAAGGTCACTTGCAGGAAGGTGAAACGAAGCGACAAAGGGAATCGAAGAGCCATTTCAGTTAGTATAAAGTCAAGAGCGTGGATTGAAAGAAAGAGGTTGGAAATTGCTGCTTGCAGAGTTGCAGAGACAAAGGCTTTATGCCATTCGGGCTCGCACTTGGGCAATTTCCTTCTTTTTGTTCGGAACATTTATGCCTGGAACAATCGTAAATGTAATTGATACATCATTTAATACGAAATACAGAGTATTGGCATCTCATTGATGAGAAAGAAGGAGTCATTTTGTGCATGCATGATTTAATGTTTTATCATTCATTCCAGATTTCTAAGGCTTTTAGGTGAAGTTTAATGCAAGTGTGCTTGGTTGCTTCATGCGAATGCCTAAATCCGGAATTACGATAGAAACCCTAGAAACCAGCACCTAATTTATTTGGATTGTGCGAATTTGCGAGGTTCATTAGGTTAGGTTGCATGCATAAAACCTCAATATATTTGGTTTCATCGAGTTGATGACAGCATTCGACTGTAGTTAGTTTTATTTCCTTTTACTTTGTTTTATTTTTTAAACCCTTACTTTATTTCATGCGGTTTAATTCTTGTATTTGAATAAGCAATCGAAAATCCATCGAATCGAAGATTAGAATAGGTTTGTTCACTTTGAGTCCACTAGAAATTCAAATTAAATAAACCATCGGTGCCCCTTGTTAACATCCACTTGCAAACCCTAAGACATTCCTGGCATTTCATTTGAACAACATCATTTAAACATAACAGGAACCTTGGAGAAAGTTATTTTCTTTGCAAGCAGAGGATTTTGGGACTCAGATCCTACCGGAGAGTGTGCTTTCACAATTGGGTGAAAACACCACTCAACAGTTCTGAATGTGGAGATTCTTTCTTTCCATCAATATCTTCAATGGTGGGTGGAGCAAAGTCAAGTAAAACCTTCCTTGAAAGCAACTAGATATTTCTACAGTCAAGTACATGACTTGGATGAACTAATATTTAGACTATTCACCTCTGATTTTATATATAGCCTTGGACACCACCCTGTATTGACAAACATAATGATTAAATGATGAAGAGTAAAACCTTCACTAAATGTAACTAGATATTTCTATAGTCAAGTATATGAACTGCAGCAGAATCTTCATTATCAGATTCATAAATAAGGGTTGCTTATCTAGTATTATTTGGGTTAGCCATAGGCTGAGCTGGAAGTGGAAGTTGCTTAATTGGATGTGCTTGTTGAGGTTGTATTCTTCCTTGAAAGTTATTATTATGAGTTGGCAACAGGTTTTGAGTCTTTCCATGATACCTCTGCTGCCATTCATATGATGGATATTGTGGCCCCCATATTTGCTCAGATTTTTGATTCTGTGTCCAATGTGGATTAACAGGATTCCATGGTTGATTCCAACCAAAATGTGACCAATCTTAAGGGGTTGACCAAGATTGATTCTAGGGCTGTGGAGGTGGTTATGAATATCCCCAAGGCATATTCCAAGTATTTTGTGCCCACCTGTAGGAAAACGAGGGACATTCTGGTAGTGTGAAAAGTTGCCTCCTGGCATTTGCCCAACAACATTAAGTTCTTTAGTTTGGGTTTGCAAAACATTTTTAATGTGAGGCAGGAGATGGCACTTATCAGTGTTATGGTATTTTGAACAAATTCCACAAATAGTTGAGATAAAAGTTCTATCTAAAGGATAATCCTATAAGAAATGCTTATTTCTACATCTAGGACAATAAATAGCTAGGGGTGATGTAGAATTAGGTTTTGTATTTCTTTCCCCTAATGCGGAATTTAATTGTACAAGAATATCAATTTTTATGTTAGCCATTTCTTCCATCATATCTTTTATATTAGTATTACCAGGATTTCACTTCCTTCTTCTTTGCCTAGTGCGAGAATAATTTCTACATAAATCTACAATATCATTAATCTCAAGCTGGTTTATATCTCCTTTTCCCATTAAATCCAATACTTCTCTGGAATCATCCTGCAAACCTCTCAGAAATATATTTTTTAATAAGCCAGTTTCAATAGGACCACATCTCTTTTGAATAAATGCAAATCTATCAAGATAATCCTCTAAGTTTTCATCATCTTCTTGTCTAATCCGAAATAACTCATCCTTCCTATTTCTCACTCTACAATACTCTTGATATCTATCCAAAAATGTAGTTTCCATTTTATCCCAAATGCAGATTGAATCTGGTTCAAAGCTCATAAACCATCGTAAGGATGCATCTTTGAGTGTACAAGGAAATAACTTAAATTTCTGGTTGTCATTGACATAGTCGTAAGTCTGACACAAAAATTTGAATTCAAACAGGAATTGATCAGGATATTCAGAAACAATTCCCCTAAAGATTGGCAATACTCAGGGTGAAATTGTTTTCATAGGAGCATTCTGAGTAGGATTCAGATGAATAGGGTATTCAAAAGGTCTAACAGGATTGTCAGCATCATGACCAATAATTTCTATATCATGTTCTCCTTGTTCTGCCATAGGTGCTTCCTCAATTTTGACTTGTTCAACTAGTTCAGATGGATCAGTCCTATGGGTATGTCTAGAAGCAAGTGCCTCTAAGAGTTCTTGCAAAGATCCTAAAATTTTAGTTGATGAAGAAGATGATTCTCATTTAAGTCTTTCAGGAAGTTCATACACAGGCAAATCTTCACCTGATCATGAAGAATGCCTTGGTGGAAAAGAGCCAATTTTGATAAACCTCATCTTTCATCTCTTGGCCTATGCATTCATGCTCATCCACTAAATGAACTAGAATTTAGTTTTCAAGATCTGTTACCTGTAATAGGACAATTCCTGGACTGCTATACTTCTCCTAAAAACACCTAAGGTATCCCCAAAAATGGCACCAAAAATGATGAGTGTCGTCAACTCTTCATCATTTAATCATTATTTTTGTCAATCTAGGGCGGTGTCCAAGGCTATATACAAAAGTAGAGGTGAACAATCTGAAGATTAGTTCATACAGGTCATGGCTTTATTCATGGGACAGTTAGTGCTTGGAGGTGTTTGTGTATCCTTTTTAACTCCTAAAAACTAAAACTGAACTGCTAATTGTCCTTGTAGAAATGAAATTGTAGAGATTCACACTATGCTGAAAATAAAACTGAACTATTGCTGTAGAATTTAAAATGACAGAATTAAAATGGTAGAATTGGAAATTAAGGATTTGAAGCATCACACCTTTCAAAAAATGAAATCTTAACACAGTAACATAATTCAAAAGTTAATAAGCAAATATTGCAAAATTGGAACAAACTAAAATAACAAGAAATTCTCTGATGCAAATTGGAAATACAGACTGGAAATGCTGAAGCTGAAACAGAAAGTGTTATGCTATAAAATCTACTCTAGATGACTTAACTACAATGTATTAATTTACCAAATGTTATATGCAATTTAACTCAACATTTAATCATGCAATAAGCTATCATATTCCTACTGACTTACTGCAGTAAGAAATGAATAGAATTATTGCAGAATTAATCCTTCCCCTGGGCCTATAAGTGGCCTTTGCTTCCTAAACCATAAGAAGGTGAAATTACCTATCCTAAAATACCAAAGCTTCACACTAAACTCAGAATGCCAACATAAATTATGAAACTGCACCTTTTATTAAATCTGTAGTAGCATAACAATATTGCAAGGGAAACCTACAAAATATTGTTCTACTACAGTATAATGCTACAACTCTTAAAATTCTGTTATTATTTATCCTCTAGCTCCTATCTGCTCAACCAAATGGGAGTTATCTTATTTATAGTAATAGGTTACAATATTGAGAGGATTTTGTGCTGCTATGTAGGGCTGCTACAACTGTTGTAGAACTGTTTCTCAAAATAAAGGGATTTGTTCTGTTATTCCTTATCCATTCCTTCTACTAGGATTCATGGATTTAGGGACAAGTGTTGGGAATAATAAGGGTATCCCTTAAATAGCTGCATCCACTGTTTACCATCCTTCTATTTCTATTATAGGTGCTTTTGACCAAAACTTGTTCTTATTGCATTCATTCTGAAGTTGCTTTGGAATATTAGGCAAGATAACATATTTTGTCTTAATTCATGCACAAAAGGCATAGGAAAACAGTTGTGATGGCATGAATAGTATCCATAATTGCCTAGAAGACTTATTCCATCCTTTGCACGAGCTAGAGTGGACCAATTCCAAGCCATACTGTATATGTACAACTGGCTGGAATTTGAATGGACAATTTCCTGTTTCTGCACAGTCAAAATGTTTTTAACAAGTTGTGGCACATTTTTGGTCATTTGAAATAGTTATATGGTGGGGAAAGCTAATGAAATAAGCACAAAACCAAATACATAGCAACAAATTAGTATTACAATATTCAATTAAATGAAAAATCTACTAAATAATTCAACTAAAACATATTATAAAACACAAAAAAAATAGTAAAAATAGGATACATGCACTTTAACATTTAAACATGCAAATACTATAATATAATGCATTTTATCACCATATTAATATCAAAACATAACATAAGTTGTTCCAAATAGTTTTAAAAGTTATCAAAAGTAGTCTTTGTATGAGGCAATTTTTTGCCTCATAAAAGGATAGGGAAGATATGAGAGAGGTGTGAAAATGACCATAATTCCAGAAATAAGGCCAAGGAATAAAGGCCTTGGATATACATGCCAACCAGGAAGCAATGAGACTAGATTTATGAGAAGAGAGATTAGTATAAGGATAAAGATCCTAAGATGGGTTATTGTAATCAATGTGGAAGATATGGACATATGGCAATTAGATTTTGGAACCTACATCCTTGTGAGATTTGTGGAGGACAATAATTCTAAAATAAAGCATTGATACTAAGAGGAAGTAGCCAATAAAGTGCATGTTGAATGTAGTTGGATGTATGCAAAGGAATAGGATAAAGTAGAACAAATATTGAATGTATTCTATTGGATAAATTTTTATTCTCAAAGGATGGCTAGGATAAGATAGAAAATGTGACCTTGTGACAAAATCCAATCTACAATGACAATAGCTAGGAAAAGCAATTCATGTTAGCTAAAGCTTATGAGATATTTTCTCTTAGCTGATGAGTATGATGTGAGAACATCCATGCATAAGGATAGTTATAGGCAAGGTAGTTGCCACCTATATGTAACCACCTCTATATGTATAAAATAAACATGCTTATAATAGTTTATAGAACAAGATTTTGCTTAAAATAAATTAATAGGATCACTATTTATTTTTGTCATGTATATGAGCATACAAGAACATTTCATCAAGCATTGTGTCTATTATACATTTTATTGAACATTCTTTACTTTATATTTTACAGCCACTATTCCTCTCACATATGTTTTAAAAATTAATTATATAAAATTATATATTTATAATAAATATTTTTAATTCGATATTTGTCTATGATGGCAAAATGAAGATGCTAAAAAATTTAGGGTTTTTTGTAATGGAGATGGAGCTAAAATTAGTGGCAACAATAGCGGCCATAGCGGCCACTGTTTGAATGAGTGTGTGGTAGAGTGTGGATTGAAAAGGGAAGGAGTGAACAACATTAGGAAAATTGAGTTTAGCAGAATGACCTTTGAGGGTGAAAGTGACTGCGTTAGAGAGATTTGAAGCTCCATTAGGGTTTACAATGGAAATTTAGGGTTTCTTGCAACTTCATTTTTTGAATTCTAGGATGGAGGGTTTTAAAAAAGATGCATGCATTAGGTCCGAGGTGTAGACCAATTGGTTCGACCAAATACCATAAGGGGGGTGGAGGTCCAAGGTTCAAATCTCGGGCCTCATCGAACTGAACGCTTGTCCCTTTCCTAGTGCTTTCAATGACATAAAAGATTTAAAATGATTGTGACATGGTGGTTATAGGGGTGGATTGTGTGAAGATCTACGTGGCAGATTTTAGGGCAAACATCATAGAATACTATGGCGACCATAAAAAGTCAGACAAACTACCTAGATTCATGGCAGCTATCGCATGTAAATTAAAAAAAAACAAATATGCATGCATTGAGCCAAAAACAAATTTTAAAGAAGCAATCCATGGAGGACCACCTTAAATAGGAGGGAAACACAATCAATGATTGCCGAGGAAACCACTGAGAATGCCAAAGGTAGATTCAAGGAAAATAGAGATGGGTTGCATGAAATCAACTAATGGATCTCCATTAGTGAAGTTGGAAATAAAAAATCTCCAGGAAGGAATAAATAAGATGGAGAGGAGAGGGCTAATTTATTGATTCATGGGATTTCGATCGACTCTTGCTACCTTCGAGCAATGGGCTGCCAAAACTAGAGCAATAAAGGTGAGTTCCAAATTTTTGCTTATCCTAATGGCTACTTTCTTATTTTTTTCTATTAAAGAAGATAGGAAGGACATTTTTCAATGGAGTCCATGGTTTTTTGGTAGGGTAGGGCTTTTAGTGAAGCCCTGACATACCAAGTTCAAAGTTGAGGAAGAAATGCCATCAAATGCCCCTATTTGGATCCATTTATTTGGTCTTCCAATATAATACTGGCATCTAAAGATATTCACAACAATTGGGAATTCTTTAGGAGTTTTCATGATGATTTTTGATAGCACCCAAAAATTAGAGCATATGATTTATGCACGAATTTGTGTGTTGATTGATTTTGAAAAATCACTTCCAAAGAAGATTACTTTACAATATGGGGAAGAAATATGGGAGCACATAGTAGATTATAAAAATATTCCATTTAGATGCAGAATTTATCATGAATATGGTCATCTAACCAAGGTTTGTCCACATAAGATCCCTAACAAAGAGAAAGAGGATGAGGACTTGGCAGGGTTTCAAATCCTTAAACAAAAAAAACACAAAGAAAAAAATAGCAACAAAAGAGAGAACAATAATTTCACCTAATACCATTGAAATTCTCTCCACGGATGAGAAAGCAGATGATGAAAATGGTTAAATGGAAAATGAGCAAGCAAATGATGAGGATGGTCAAATGAAAACAATTATTATGAAAACATAGTTTGATGAAGAGAAAGAACAAGAAGGATTGCATGATGAGAAAACACTAAAAGAGCTTTGCCTTGATGCTGAGAAATAACAATAATGAAAAAAGTACAATGTAACCCAAGTACAAAAAAAAATGGCAGGAAGCAAGATACAAATAAAAGGATGAGGATGCCATAATCCTAAGGTTTTATAGGATGGGTGTTATCCTCCAGTCTCTTGATTGCAATGTTAGAAGCTTTGGCTATGCTAAGCAATTTCTGATATTTTGATTATTTGTTAAGCTTTGGTTTATTTTTAGTGTTACTTTTTTTTGTTTTATTTGTCTATAGCTCCTTTGGCTTAGTTTTGTTGTATTTTTTTTTTCATGTTTTTGTTTGTGGTGTATTTGAATCATTTTATTGTTTTTATTTTGTTTATGTTTTGTTATGTTGTTTTTGTGGTTTTTTTCTGTGTTTCATATTTTGTGGTTTTTTTTATTTGTGGTGTATTTGTATCATTTTGTTGTTTTTGTTATGCTGTGTTTGTGGTTTTTCTATGTGTTTCATTGTTTGGTGTTGTTTATTTTTGTCGTTTTTTATTTTT
This sequence comes from Wollemia nobilis, assembly GCA_028583015.1. NCBI lineage: Eukaryota > Viridiplantae > Streptophyta > Pinopsida > Araucariales > Araucariaceae > Wollemia > Wollemia nobilis. Next base: position 10,580,853 of record JAQPPZ010001772.1, on the reverse strand, counting down.
ATTTTATTTTATTTTTTATTTTGTTTGTGTTTTGTTATGTTGTTTTTGTGTTTGTTTTGTGTGGTTCATTTTTTTATTCTTATTATGCATTTGTTTGGTTGTGCTTTTTCTTGCCGCCACACTCAAAGAGTATGCTTTATTTATTTTAGCTTATTGTGTATTTGTGTTTGTGTGTTCTTGTTTTTTTTTGTTGTTTCAAGCATACTTCTTGCGTATGTCAAAGGGCATACTCCTTGTGTATGTCAAAGGTGGTAGGCAAGATGCAAGCCTTGAATGTTTTTGGCGGAAGAGATACCCCTGCTTTTTTTAATCTTACCAAAAGTAACATCCCTTTTAAATATTTTTCGCAAACAAAAATAAATATTTTTAATTAATTATTATACAGTGATTCATTTAATAAGCGTAAGAAGGACGCCTCGCTTAATATAAGTTATAAGTTTTCTCCTTATCCTTAGATTAAATTGGACTCTGATTTGAAAAAAAAATAAACATCAAAAGAATTCAGTAGAAAGCGTAGAGTAGTAACTCTGAATCTCTCTCACTAAATACCTTTCGACAACAAGAGAAAGTTGAAACAAAGAGACATAGACGTGCAAATTAGAAACTTTCAAGATGGCCATTTGCAAAATAAAATTTTAAAGAAATAATTATTAAAAAACTATGTAACAGTTATTATCAAAATTGTTTCTGATATTGAATTAGTATATTCTTAAATTTTCATTTAAGAAGTTTAAATTATAGAACGGTTTAAATTACAGGTATAAATAACCCGTTATATTTTAATTTAAAAAATAAAATTATTTTTATTTATTATTGATTCAAAATTTTATTTAAAAATATATATATTTTTATTAAAATCAATAAATATTTTTAATAAAAAAGAGGTTAAATAAAAAGAAAATTGAAAACTATTACTGTTTAGCCTCATTAGGAGGCTTTGGCGCATTTGAAAAACTTAAAAATATTATATTATAAAATAAAATATTTATATATAAATAAATTTATATACGATATACAACTCTATTGTATCTCATTTAAAAGGTTAGGTCCGCTTGCTTTCTATAAGAAAGAGTTGTAACACACAAACACACAGTGAAATATTGGAAGATGAAGGAGAGAGCTTAAAGAAGTCCCTCCCCGTTATTCATGACCCAAACCATTTCAAATGTCTGGTTGGTGTGAACCTCCAAATGAATGTGCATAAACCATATGCCTGCGATGCAATGCACATTAATGAACCGTCTGCCCGTCCGAATTTTCTTTGCCGAACTCCATGCCTGAAAACCAGAATGATTTAATTTAATTCAGTAGTCATTTACCTATTAATATATGTTATCAACTAGAAGGTGGCTATGCTATAGCTGATGTATGAAAATATAATCTTTGTTACATATTTAATACCAATGAATGTATACGTCCTTCACGTAGTCGGTTTTATTCTCAAAGGATGGCTAGAATAAGATAGATAATGTGATCTTGTAACAAAATCCAATCTAAAATGACAATAGTTAGGAAGATCAATTCATATTTTTAAGCTAAATCTTATGAAATATTTTCTCTTATGGTATGGGAACATCCATATATGAAGATAGTTATAGGCAAGGTAGTTGCCACGTATTTGCAACCACCTCTATATGTATAAAAGAAATATGTTCATAATGGTCTATAGGAGAGGAATTTTCTTAAAATAAATAGAACAAGATCACTATTTATTTTTGTCATGTATATTAGGATACAGGAACATTGCTGATGAGTGTCGTCAAATCTTCATCATTTAATCATTATGTATCAATCCAGGGCGGTGTCCAAGGCTATATACGAAAGCAAGGGTTAACAAACTGATTTGTAGTTCATTTAGATCATGGCTTTATTCATGGAAAATTTAGATATTAGGGTGTTTAGGGTCTCATTTCTTACTCCTAAAAACTAAAACTAAACTCCTACTTATCCTTGGAGAATTGAAATTCACACTGTTGCAGAAAAATAAAACTAAACTATTGCAAAGCTGAAAATAGTAGAATTTAATTGACAGGAAATTACTAAATTGAAATTGCAGAATTGACATTCAAATTGGTAAATAATGAAACTTTCTAAAATTTCAGAAAACAATGTCACTTTCTAAAATGGAAATAAAATTCAAAAACTGATAAATAAAGTTGCACAATTTGTAACAAATTAGGCTGACAAGAAATTATGGAAATATTACAAATTCTAAAACAAATTAGAAACATAAAGTACTGTGTTAAATTCTACCCTAGATGAGTTACCTACCATGCATTCAAATGCCACATTATCCTAATCACTAACCATACAAAAACTATCAGATCTCTGCTGACATGCTACAACTAGAAATAACAGAATTATGTCAAGTAAAAACCCTCCTCTGGACCTAGAAGTGGCCCTTGCTTCCTGAACCAAAAGAGGGCAAATAAACTTGCTCTAAACTTTAAGTCTTCACACTCAAATCAAAAGCAAAAATTAATGTCAAATATTGCACCTTTATTTCATTCTCAGTAGCATGACAACAGTGTAGGGGAATATCTGCAGGCTACTGTGCTACTACAACACACAGTTACAACAATTAAAACAGTTCTAACTCTTATAACTTATTTCCTATATTCTTCTATATGCTCAACCAAATGAGAGCATTTTATTTATACAAGTAGGGTACAACATTGATAAGGTTTTGTGCTGCCATGTAGGAATGTTACAACTATTACATGACTGTTTCCCAGAATGCAGGGATTAGGTCTATTATCTCTTATCCATTTCATCTGTTGGGATTCATCCATTGAGAGAAAGGTGTTGGAAAATATAGGGATATCCCTAAAACAGCTGAAACCACCATTTACCACCCTCTGTTGCAATTAAAGATGCTTTTGACCCAAACTATTGCTTCTGCACTTATTCTGGAGCTGCTCTGGAATATCAGGCTACAAAATAGAGTTTATATTAATTCATGCTCCAGAAGTGCATGAGAAAAATTGTGATGGCAAAAATAGTCTCCATAAGTGCCCAAAAGACTGATTCCATATTTTCCATGAGATGGAGTGGATAAATTCCAAGCCATGATGTATATGTACAGCTGGCTGGAATTTGTATGGAAAAATTCCTATTTTTTGCACAGTCAAACTGTTGATAAAGTTTTGGTGCCTTTTGGTTATTTAAAATGGTTTAAATGGTAGGGAAAGCTTATGAAAGAAGCACAAAACCAAATAGATAGCAACACCTTAATATTACAACATTAACTTAATGCAAAATATACTAAATAATACAACTAAAACAGACTATAAAATATAGAAAAACAGTCAAAATAGGATATATGCACTTTAACATTTACAACATGTAAACATCAATACATAATGCATTCTATCACTATAATTAGCATAAAAACACAACATAAGGTGTTCAAAAGTGTTTATAAGTTATCAAAAATAATCCATGGATGAGGCATTTGTAGGCCTCATTATTTTCCCCTCAACCTATTTTAATGCATGTCCTCATGCATTAGGTGCAGCCATAATAGCACATAGATCTACATCCAGATTCTGTTATTCATAACTCAAATTTGGTTCTAGAACCTTATAATATCCTCAGATTGCTTGTATTTTCTTGATCCATTCATGGAATTGCTCATCTGATTGGAGATCACTATCAAAGAAATAAGGAACTAGAGTTATCACATTTGGCAACCTATACCTCAAACCTACCCAGTGATCCTATAGCTTGTGGATAACATGTACTATGCATTCTGCTCTCCTTCTGGACCATAATAAATTGTTAGGTGAGATAGGTTCCCTCTTCTGAAGTGATATTGACAATTCTCCCTACCTGCTTTTACAAGCTAAGAGAGCATTACCAAAATTTTGATTATAGAAGACCTAAAAATTCTTGATACAATCAGTAAGATTGCTCTTATATACTTCTCTGATTTTATGTTCTCTCATCATAGTAAAATGCTGATTGATGGACTCCCTGTAATTAGTATGGGTTCTTCTAATTAGTAACTCAACTGTTAACTCCATTTCCTTGCTTACATTTTTCTCCTCCTCCCAATAAATCTAATTTTGTACTAAAGATATAAAGGCTCTCAACTGAATATCTCCTGTAAAGATGTGTGGCAAGAAGGTTCCATTTTCAGGTAAGAAGAAGTTATGCAAAAATAGTTCACAAAGCAGATTCCTCTGTTTCTCTGGACTATACAAATATATTTCCACAAATTCTTCAGTAGTGTCCAGTTTATATGGAAGTTTGGAAACAATTCTCATTAATTGCCAGCAGAGGTATTTTTTCTTTAATATTAGAGTATAAAATCTTGCAGGCCTTCTACACTAAATTAAGTACTCTGCAATTTGGCACATATCTTGTATTTGTTCCTATAACTTAGTTATATCTGCAGTTTGGGCTTCTAGCTTCTGCTTCAAAGGTTTTAAGGCTAAAATTTGTGCCTCCATTTGTTGAAATTGTAGCATCCAATGTTCTATGTCCTAATTATATTTTATCATTGTAACTGTTTGTGGGGGCCTTATAACTGATTGTATTTTTGGAGGTAATTCCACTTGTATACCAACTTCTGATGTGTTAACAGTGAATAGATCTACTTGCACTCTAATTTTTGTTGTTTCAACTTGAGGTGATTCAGCTATAATTAATTCAATAGATAGTTGAGGAGATTATATATCTACCTATTCTTGCACTTCCTCCTGTTCATTGGCTTCCTTAGCTACTTGTATTGTTTGTGCCTCCTATTGCGAATTTTTAAATTGTTCTGCAGAGGCTTATGAATCTATCATGCTGACATCCTGCTAGAAAATTGAGGTTGTTGTTTCTTTTCCACTCCTCTTATGGGTGATTCTTCCTCAGGTAAGGCCAATTCTCTATGATCTTCTACCAATTCTAACAAAATTCTGGCCAATTCATCCTTAGAACTAGTCTTTGTAGACTGTTGCTCCAGAGTGGACAACCGAGCCCTTAGTTTATTCACCTCTTCCTACAAATTATCAATAAGCTTATTTTTCTCTATGTGAGAGGCTTCATGTTGTTCAATCCAACCCATTTGTGTCTTAATGACACTTCTAACAACATGTAACTAGGTTTTTATATCAAGCCCTTCCTCTTTTCTTATTTATTCTTTTCCAGAATCAGAACCTGTAGAGTCTGAATAGTCAACAAGTGAGACTGTAGGTATTTCTGTGTTTGTGACTGTTGTCTCTACCTCCAATTCTTCTATGTCCATATATACTTCCTCTGATCTCTCTTCTATAAATTGTTCTACAAGAACTTCCTGCCCTTACTTTGTATTTTTTTTAAGCGAAAAACCCCTTGCGGGGCCGCCTTGGTCTGAGAGACCACGAACATGGGGTTCTACACTGTCAAAGTCACCCGGGAGTCACACCCGACCCTGCCCGCACCAACATTATCAATTGGATTTTGGATACCCAATTCAACTTTTTGGTAGGGTGGAGATTTGAACCTGGGACCTCCCTTGGAGGATTACCCTCTCCTTTCCAACTCACCTACAACACCTAGGTTTACTTTGTATTTAACTGCTAAAACAGTGATGTAGCTTCTTCATATGTTATTTCTTCTATTAATTTTTGTTTTTGAAGTCTGGAAGACCTTCGTAACCCCACAGGAGCTTGTTTAACCTTTTTAGGTAACTCCAGAACAAATTCTGATGATTCTGGAGCAGAACCTGCTTTAGGCATTTCTTTCCCTATTTACCTTTCTTTACTTGAACTACCAGACTACTTGATATGTTGTGTTAGACAAATAGTTACATTCTCAAAAAATGTAATTTTCCTTCTTTTTCCCTTGGGACCAGACTTGGACCGTTTTTCCCTTTGTTTCCTAGTCCTAGAGGATGGAGGTCCTTGTGGTGAGGAAGGGATTCCCTTGTCAGAGGATTCAGTTTCAATTTCAGGTTTAGATCTTGTAATTTTTGCTTCATATTCAGATTCACCTTTTGCCTCTCCTTCAGATTCAGGGCTTTCACTCTCTAATTCATTCAAGGCAAAAAAGAATCATTCAAAACTCCTAGGGTTTCCTCTGAAGTGATGCTTGTAGATGAGCTTGATGAGCCCATGGTGTTTGGGAGTGCCCCTTCCTTGTTGGTATTTTCTAGCCATATTGCTCAATTCTTGATGAAGATATAAGGGTAGATTTATATTGACCTCTGGGTTTGAATGACCATGCTGTAGATGATTCAGAATTCTAATATGATGCCCAGATAGAATAGGAAATTATCCATCATAGGTTAAAAACCTAATAACCCACATAGCTACTTCATTCCAGGGAGGTGGTAGACTAGACCGTTTAACCCCTTTACAAACATTTTTGCTCATTAAAAATTCAATTGGCCTATCCCCTTCTTCTCTAAATTGATTGACAATTTCTACCAGGGCATTATTTCTAGTTTTTACAATTTGGACCCTTGCAAAGGCATTTCAGTAATAGAACTAAGAATTTTTGGAGTTACCTGGATGGTCATGCCACTAATATGGACTTGGTTGTTTCTGAATGTTCGGGTGAATTCAGCTGCCAAACCTTCAGAGTGTCCATTGAATTTTTATAGAAACGACATAAAACCTTCCTCTGTGAAGATACACAATGATTCAGGATCTCCCTGTAGCCAATTTGCATTTTTTGGCTCAATATGATTCTTCTTACCCCCCATTTTTATTTTTTTGTGTTCTAGCTCTTCTTAGTACCGAAACAACAACGTTGTGCCTGAGTCTGGATCAAATTATTTGTAGTTGTAGGGCAAAAATGGCTTATGGGCTATGGAATTAAAATTTTACGTCAAAAAAATGCTTCAGAACGTGTTGAAGCGTTTGAAAAATTAAATTTCTCCTTTACGTATCATGTGGCAGATTTCTATTTATTTGAGGGAACGTGATCCGCTGCACTTGATTAAATGATTACGATGCATTGACGTGGCAGTCATCTGTTGGCCGCATCATGTACCACATACAAAGCTTTCCTTTTTCTTGAATTCCTTGTGAAGTGTGTCAAAATTTTTTTCTTATTGCAAAATGTGCGATGATTCCCAACACCTTCGTTCCCATCGTTGTGTTGGAAACCTGCATCTTAAAATTTGTGCCATAATTTTTCCTTACTTCAAACAATAGGAATTGGATTATGATGCCACATGTCATTTCATTTTTATATTTATTCATTACGAAGTTTTTTCTTCGAGGTTTGAACAATTTTTATTCCGAAGCACACCCCTTTTTATGTTGAAGCCGCTTTTGTTAAAACAACAATTTTTCATTCCAGAGCTTCCATCATTTTGAAGCTGAACATAAATATTATTCCGAAGCATTTGAAGGTAAAAATTTTTCTCTGTTTTCACAACTTCCATTGACTAGATGGATAACTTTTTTTTTTTTTAAATAACCTTATGTATGCCTCATATACTAACTAAGGATATTATGCACTACATACTTGATATCAATAATGTTCTAAAATGATAAAGGCACATACTTGATATAACCATTTATCTACAATTGTACAGTGGCTATTTCTTCTGATTCTTTGTTGGCTGCTCTACTAACTAAGACAAGTGCAATCCGAAAATAGGTGAAACAGAGGTGAGAATGAATGGAATGGTAAATAGTGAAACAATGGTGAATGATAAATAGTGAAATAATGGTGAGAATGAATGGAATTGTGGCGGGTCCGTGAGGCAAACATGCCGAAAAAACCGGTTTTCATGTTAGCCCAATTCAGATGCACCTCAAAGAGGTTTTCACATTCTGAATTATTATTATTATTATTTTTATATATATATTTTTTATTTTTTTTCATTTTTTTTATATATATTTTGGTTCATGTCACTTGATTGAGTCCATCTTGGAAGAAGTGGTTTCTTCCAATATTGATACATCCAAGTTTCCTACTTGCTTGAGAAACTCCTCATTGGTTAACAGTTTATGATATATATGAAGATGATGACCGTTAACCACCATTTTCCTTCTTGAATCATCTATTGGTGAAAGATGTACAACTCCATTTGCAAAAAATTCCTCAATATGATATTGTCCAAGCCATCTAGTCTACAGTTTTCCAGGATAGTCTTCATAAGGTGAGTCAAACAACAAAGCCCAGTCGCCTTGCTGAAACTTCCTTTGTTGAATGTGACTATCATGCCATAATTTTTGTTGTGCTTGGATCAGCTCAGTCTGGTTCAATGCATCCCTCCATAGCTCATCCAATGCATTGAGCTACAGAATCCAGTCCGTTTGTGCTTGTGACAAATCAATACCAACTTCTAAAGCAGTTCGAAGAGTTAGTAATTCAAACTCAATAGGCAAAAGAGGATTTTTACCATAAACCAATTCATAGGGAGTAAATCCAGTAGTGGATTTCCAAGTGGTGTTATAATCCCAAATTGCTTTAGGTAACTTCTCCACCCAATTCCTCCTATGGGCTTCTACAGTTTTGGTTAAGATCCTCTCTAATTCCTTATTTGTCACTTCAACTTGGCCATTGGCTTACGAATGGTAAGGTGAGGATTTTTGGTGTTTGATTTCATACATCTTTGTAAAGGCTTCAACAAATTTTGAGGTAAACTGAGGTCCTTGATCAGTGGTGATAGAATGTGGAGCTCCAAATCGTAGAAATATTTGTGAATACAAGAAATTAGCAACTTTATCTTCTTGGGTATGCTTAAAAGCACGAGCTTATACCCACTTGGTTAAATAATCAATACATACCAAGATATGCACTTTCCCTTGGGAAGGTGGATCAATGGGTCCTACAAAATCTAGCCCCCACATTTCAAATGGTTCTTTACCTAATTGAGGTTGTAAAGGCATTTCACTAGTAAAAGTAGGCTTACCCATCCTTTGGCATGCATCACAATTTCTGACATACATTTTGACATATTTGTGCAAGGATGTCCAGTAGTAACCAGTACCCAAAATATTTCAAATGGTAATTTTCATTTAATAATGCCCTCCTGATGGTTCATCATGACATGCTCACAAGATGTCATATACCTTGTCCTTGCGAACACACCTGCGTAAAACATGGTTAGGATTGCATTTAAACAATAAACCTCCTATCCATTCAAAAGAAGAAATTTTCTTGATCAACTGTTTCTTTTGTTTAGAATTAAAGTGAAGAGGAATCTTCCCTGTAGCTAAATAATTATCTATATCTACAAACCATGGAGATTATACAAAAATAGAAAAAAAATTCTCATCAGGAAACACATCCTCAACCAATTCCTCCATATCTGCATTTGACAATCTTGACAAGAAATCTGCCACTACATTAGACTTCCCTAGTTTATTGACTATAGTAATATCAAATTCCTACAATAGTATTAACCATCGAATAATTCATGCACTAACCAAGGGTTTATTCATCAAATAATTTATAGCAGCATGGTCTGTGTGGATGAATACGAGATATCCTATGATATAGTGTTGAAATTTGTTAATAGCATACACCACAACTAAAAATTCCTTCTCGATTGTGGTATAATTCTTTTTAGCTCCAGTCAAATTTTTACTAATGTAGTATATGGCATAGTGTTGTCCATCTTCAATATGCCCTAATGCAGCTCCAATAGCAGTATTGGAAGCATCAGTTTGAATATAGAAGGGTAACTCTCAATTAGGACCTCTCAATACAAACAAAGTTGTTAACTTTTCCTTTAAACTTCAAAGGACCGCTGACATCTAGCAGACCAAACAAATTCAGAATCCTTTGTTAACAATGTGAACATTGGATTAGCAATGGTACTGAAATTAGCAATAAATCTGTGATAAAAGCCAATATGTCCTAAGAAACTATGGACATCAGTTTGTGTTTTTGGAGGAGGAAGGTTCTTGATGACCTCTACCTTTTTAGGATCAAATTTAATTCCATAAGCAAAAATATGATGTCCAAGAAAAATTCCTTCTTCCATCATTAAGAAACATTTATCAGGATTCAGAGACAAATGATATGTTTCACGGTGTATTAAAACTTTTTCAAGTTGTTCTAAAGTATATTCAAATGTATCTCCAAACACTGTGAAGTCATCCATATAAATCTCTACACTTTCATTTGATAGATCAGAAAATATAGCCAAAATAGCTCTTTGAAATGTTGCTAGTGCATTGCACAAATCGAAGGGTAATACTCTATAAGCAAATGTTCCCCAAGGACATGTGAAAGTTGTCTTTTCCTGGTCTTTTGGTGCAACTTGGATCTGATTATAACCACTAAAACCATCAAGGAAACAAAAAATTTCTTACCAGAAAGGGTGTCCAACACTTGGTCTATAAATGGTAATGGAAAGTGATCTTTATGTGCGACCTTATTCAATTCCCTGTAGTTCACACATACTCTCATATTCCTATTTTTATTTGGAAAAATGACCAATGGTGAAACCCACCTACTATCTAAAATTGGATAAATGAATCCTACATCCAATAGTTTTTCAATTTCTTCCTTAACAATATCCTTTAGAGCAGGATTCAGACGCCTTTGTGGTTGTCTTACTAGTTTGACATCTTCAATGTATATCCTATGTGTATACACATAAGGGTGAATGCCATTCATGTCCTTATAACTCCAAGCAAAATATTGAACATGTCTCTGTAAAACAACAAATCTTCTTGCTCATTAGTCAACCAACTATTAATGTTCAAAAATTTTCCTGGCTATATCTCAATCTGCTTAATCCCTGGATAAATAGAGTTGACAGCCTCATATTTACTAATTAAAGCATTTAAGGGACAATGATGTGGCTGCAGAGTATGAAATACTCTTGATTATGATGTAAATGTGATACCTTATGGGATCATTTGCATAGGACAGATGAAAGAAGTCAGAAGATGATGATGCCATCCATGTGGTAATGTGAAGGAGATTTCTTGTAGTGGAATAGATGACAAATTTTTAGTAGTTTGTTCTTCATATTTCCATAAAAAATGATGGACAAGAATTTGATCATCCCTAAGGCCTTCTTATTGCAATGTTTTCACCAAAATTGTTTCATGTTCAAAGATTTATATTTCTGGTGAATTAAGTTCTTCAATATGTTATTTTACTACAATGGTGGCCAAGGTGACAATAGTTTCATGTTCTTAATCAGACTCAGGATACCATATTTATCCAAAAAATGTGGCTAAAGGTTGGGCTGGTGGATACAAGGAAATATTTTTCAGGTCTACACCATTTGAAATGGTCATCTCACCTGACCTACAGTCTATAAATTCAGCTGCAGTGGTAAGCCAAGGTCGTCCTAGAATAATAGGATAGCCATTAGCTGAGTTTCTAGGCTACAACACTAAGAAATATATAGGGTATTTATAAGAAGATACTTCAATGGCAACATCCTCCAGAATTCCTTTCGGTTTAGCCACTGACCTATTTGCCATTTCCAAAACTTTAGTAGTAGGACTAAGGTTATTGAGCTACAATTTCTGCATGGTATCCTTAGTCATCACGTTGATTGTAGCTCCTAAATCGATAAGTACATTTGGAATTTGAACTAACCCAACAGTAATTGTAACTACCGAACTTCCTAGATCACCATATTTAGGGGGTACTAGTTTTCTAGAAAGCAGGTCAGCCAACTTACCTTCTACTTGTACAGTCTTAGGAAAGGCTTTCTTCTTCTTGCCAGGTTTTCTAATACACAGGTCTTGAATGGTTTTCCTAATCAGAGGTACATCCTTTATTGCCTGCAATAAAGGGAGTGAGATAGATATTTTCCTCAATTCTATGATTAATTTTGATTCAAGAGCAATGATAGTGTGGTCAAACCTTTCAGGATACGGTAGGTCCGCCGATGCAGGTTCAATTTTTCCTTGTAAATTTTTTATTTTTTCCTCTTTTTTCTTTGTTTGTGGTTTTTTTTATTTGAAAATTCTTGCTTTCCATTAATTTATTCAATAGTGGGTGGTGCAGGGTCAGGTAAAACCTTCCATGAATGTAACTGGATGTTACTACAGTCAAGGACATGGACTGCAGTAGTCTCTTCAGACTCAATTCCATAAACATGGGTTGTTTATCTATTATTATTGAGGTTAGCCATAGGCTGAGCTGGAAGTGGAGGTTGCTTAACTGGCTGTGTTTGCTATGGTTGAAATATTCCCTAAAAATTTTGATTAGGGGCTAGCAACAAGTGTTGATTTGGTGATTGATACCTTTACTGCCCTTGATAGGATGGGTATTGTGGCCCCCATCTTTGCCCTGACTGATTTGGTATCCAAGATGGATTAACTGGATGCCATGGCTAATTCCAACCAGAATGTGACCAATCTTGAGGGGCTGTCCAGGACTATTTTTAAGTTTGGGGAGGAGGTTCGGTATACACCCATGGCATATTCCAAGGATTCTATCCCCAATTTGAAGAAAAGCGAGGGGCATTTTGGTTTTGTATGAAGTTTCCTCCTGGCATTTGCCCAATAGCATGAAGTTCTTCAACTTGGGTTTCTAAAACTCTCTGAAGATGGGGCAAAATATGACATTTATCAATTTTATGCTCCTTTGAGAAAATACCACAAATTTAAGTCTTGTCCAAAGGACAATCTTGTAGAGCATGCTTATTTCTGCATCTAGGATAATAGATAGACAAGGGTGGTGAAGAATTGGCTCTTGTATTCCTTTATCCTAAAGCAATGTTTAGTTGAAAAAGTATATCAATTTTCATATTAGCCATTTCCTCCATCAAATATTTTATATCAGTATTACCAGGATTTCTTTTCCTTTTCCTAATGCGGGAATAATTTCTACACAACTCGACAATATCATTAATATCAAGCTAGTTTATATCTCCTTTTCCAATTAAGTCTAATACTTCTTTAGAATAATCCTGCAAACCTCTTAGAAATATAGTTTTTAATAAGTCAGTTTCCATAGGACCACATCTATTTTGGATAAAGGTAAATCTATCACGATAATCCTCTAAGTTTTCCTCCTCTTCTTGTCTTATCTGAAATAACTCATCATTCCTATTTCTCACTTTACAATACTCCTGATACTTATCCAAAAATGTAGTTTCCATTTGATCCCAAGTGCGGATTGAATCTGGTTCAAGGCTCATAAACCACCGTAAGGCTGCATCTTTGAGTGTAGAGGGAAATAACTTCAGTTTTTGGTTATCATTGACATAGTCATAAGTCTAACATAGGACCTTGAATTCAAAAAAAAATTGATCAGGATCTTCAAAAATAACTCCCCTAAATATTGGTAATACTGAGGGTGAAATTGTTTTCATAGGAGCATTCTGAGTAGGATTAAGATGAATAGGGTATTCAAAAGTTCTAACAGGAGGATTATCAGCATCATGACCAACAATATCCCTATCATGTTCTCCTTGTTCTACCATAGGTGCTTCCTTAGTTTTAATTTGTTCAACTGGTTCAGATGGATCAGACCTATGGTTATGTCTAGAAGCAAGTGCCTCTAAGAGCTCTTCTTACAAAGATCCTACAATTTTAGTTGATGAAGAAGATGATTCTCTTTTAAGTCTTTCAAAAAGTTCATACACAGGTAGATATTCACCTGATCATGAAGAACGCCTTGGTGGAAAAGAGCCAATTCTGATAAATCTTCATCTTTCGTCTCTTGGCCTATGCATTCATGCCTATTTATTAAATAAAATAAACTAAACCTCAGGTTTCCAATTTTTTTTCCTGAAACAAGACAGTTTCTAGACTGCTAGACCTCTCCTAACAACACCTAAGTGTCCTCAAAAAAGGTGCCAAAAAATGATGAGTGTCGTCAAATCTTCATCATTTAATCATTGTGTGTCAATCTAGGGTGGTGTCCAAGGCTATATACGAAAGCAGGGGTTAACAGGCTGATTTTTAGTTCATTTAGATCATGGCTTTATTCATGGAACAGTTAGAGATTGGGGTGTTTATGGTCTCCTTTCTTAATCCTAAAAACTAAAACTAAACTCCTACTTATCCTTACAAAATTGAAATTCACACAGTTGCAAAAAAATAAAACTAAACTATTGCAAAGCTAAAAATAGTAGAATTTAATTGACAGGAAATTACTAAATTGAAATTATAGCATTGACATTCAAACTGGTAAATAATGAAATTTTCTAAAATTGCAGAAAACAATGTCACTTTCTGAAATGGAAATAACATTCAAAAACTGATAAATAAAGTTGCACAATTTGTAACAAATTAGGCTGACAAAAAATTATGGAAATATTGCAAATTCTGAAACAAATTAGAAACATAAATTATTGTGTTAAATTCTACCCTAGATGAGTTACCTACCATACATTCAAATGCCACATTATCCTAATCACTAACTATGCAAAAATTGTCAGATCTCTGCTGACCTGCTGCAGCCAGAAATAACAGAATTCTGTCAAGTAAAAACCCTCCTCTGGACCTGGAAGTGGCCCTAGCTTCCTGAACCAAAAGAGGGCAAATAAAATTTCTCTAAACTATTAAGTCTTCACACTCAACTCAGAAGCAAACATGAATGCCAAATTTGCACCTTTATTTCATTCTCAGTAGCATGACAACATTGTAGGGGAAGATCTGCAGGCTACTGTGCTGTTGCAATACATAGTTACAACACTTAAAATAGTTCTAACTCTTATCACTTATTTCCTATATTCTTCTATATGCTCAACAAAATGGGAGCATTTTATTTATACAAGTAGGGTACAACATTGATAAGGTTTTGTGCTGCCATGTAGGAATGTTACAATTGTTACATGACTGTTTCCCAGAATGTAGGGATTAGGTCTATTATCTCTTATCCATTCCATCTATTGAGCTTCATCCATTGAGGGAGAGGTGTTGGAAAATATAGGGATATCCCTAAAATAGCTGGAACCACCTTTTACCACCCTCTGTTGCAATTAATGTTAGCGTACTTTGTCTATTTCATTATTTAGATGACTGTTACAACTTCGTAACAGTTCTGGTTGAGCCGTTCAGCAGGTGTGCTATTCACGACATTGTAAAATGTATTTAAACATTGCTCAATAATACATTTTCTAGTTCGCATTCTAACATGGCATCAGAGCCAGTGACGTGAAGGGAGAGGCTAAAGGCGGAGGAAGTTATCTGAAATTTTTTTTTGCTGTGCGTTATCTTCTTAACGCATTTTTTTTTCAGTCGCGTGCTGTGGGAGATTAAAAAAAAAAAAATTTTTTTAGCGTGCGTGTCGACTGTCCACGCACGACAAAGGGAGCCTGCACGAGGAGGCCCCCCCCACTGTGGACGAGGCCACGCGCGTAGGCAGCCGCGAGCGCGGAAGCACTGCGGACGGGAAGTCTGCTGTCCCCACTCGCGCCCCGCGACGCGAGCGTGCATCTGTGCGCAGCCGCGACAGAGAGCGGATGTCGCGCTCTATAGCGTGACAGCGTCGCAACCGAGCGCGGACAGACGGTCTGCGATGCAGCATCGTGACCACATCCACGACAGAGCGTGGACGTCGTGCTCTGCAGCGCGACACAACGTCGCGACGACATCCGTGACAGACAGAGCGCGGACGGACGTCGCGCTCTGCAGCGTCGCGAGGGGGTTGAATTTAAAAAAAAAAAAAAAAAAAGAATACCCCCCCCCGGCGGGAAAAGCACCGACGAAGTTTTTTTTAAAACACAAAGCGCCGGGAGCCGCGAAGCAGCAGCACGCGAGGCCACAATAGAGGAGGAGGAGGAGGAAAAGGGAGGAGCTTCACTGATCCTTCCGGATCAGCCCGCTAGCTCACTTGGAAGTGAGCTGTGCGGTAAGGCTCAGGGAGCCTGCAGGTCGGGGGTTCAAATCCAACCGACTCCCCTCAAGGTATAATTTTTTTTTCAAAGTTGTTTTTTTAATTATTATTTTTTAATTAAAATTTTTAATTTTAATTTTTTTTATAGTTTTTAAACTTTATAAATTAAAATTTAATTTTAATTTATTTTTTTATAAGTTTTAAAACTATATAAATTAAAATTATTTATTTTAATTTTAAATGTATAATAATTATTAAAATGCTTTGTTAAAGAGTTTTTTTTTAAGGGGGGATATTTTTTTTCAAAAAATCAAAGGGGGATTGTGAGTAATTTTTTGAAATAGCAATTTGGCGAATTGTAAAAGGTGCATTTTCGGCTGTGACCGACACCTTGTGGGTTATTCTTGTGGGCAGTTTTTTATGTTGTATGTTGCATATTTCATTTTTGCACTATAACATTAAAAACTTAAAAGCAAATTCACTCCCTAAGTCCCCGAAATAATTAAAACCCATCCATGCAATTTATTGCACTACAGCGTTCGGTATTTGTGATACCTCTGGCCAACACTTACAGGTAAAGCTATCGTGATTTGGCTATTGTATCCGCCGCCTAATATAGCTGCTACAACGACGTCTGAGCTTGTTCTCTATAAATCGTCGGGGAGAGATAAGTTAGCCATTTTTGCATTTTTTTACTCCATCCACTACCCTTTATCGCACTTGTGTTTAGGCGTAAATCTTGATGAAGTATTCTTCATAGTGTTTAGGGAAGTTACGCCCCATGCATGAGAAGAATATTCTATGGTAGGTGCCATCAACAAGGCGATTCCCTTTCAGTACCGCTTATGTTCCACGTATCGTATGATCTCTAAAACTCACCTATAGTCTCCCTCACGTAAGGGCGGGTGATTTTTTGTTGATCTTTTTAAATACCTATAGTTTCCCTCACATAAGGGCAGGTATTTTGTACGGTATAATGGCCTAGCAAAAGGTATATCGAAAGGGGGACCAATTGGTGATATAAGGAACCTTCACTATGGCCGTTGCAAAGTTGATGACTGATCCGCATCAGTTATTGAAAGGTCCAAATTATACACCATGGAAACATAAGATGAAGGCAGTTCTCCAAATGGAATATTTGTGGGATATTGTTACTGGAGTAGCAACTAGGCCTTCACCAACAAGCGAGATCCACAGGTCCTTCCGTAGATCAAATAGCTTTTGACAAGAAAGACAGTCGAGCAAAGGTGCTCATTTTGTTTGCTGTTTCAGATGAAGTGCAACATAATATAGCTGACAAAGCAAGTGGTAAAGGGGCATGGGATGGCCTTAGAACCATCTATGAGGGAAAGAATGATTCAACCATTCTTCATCTTCAACAACAACTTCATAACTTGAGTTTGAGACAGGGTGAAACAGTTGAACTCTTTCTGTGCAGAGTGTCTGAATTGAAAGAGAAATTGAATTCTTTGGGAGATACTGTGGACGAAAAGCTTCTCATTTCACTTGTGATGAGAGCTTTACCTTCTTCATTTGATATGTTGATAACCTCCATCTAGGTGTCTCAACGACAAATTACCTACATCGAGTTGGTCAATCTGCTTCAACAACAGGAGGCACGCCAACTTCACAAGGATGATTCTTCTAATACAACCCTATACACCAACAGGCAGGGTTCTAGGAAGAAAGGTAATGGGCAAAAAGGAGGCAACTTTTAGAAAGGAGAAAATTCTCAACAAGATACGAAAGAAAAAGGCAAACAACCTCAATAGAAGAAGAGGTGGTGCAAGATCTGTGAGAAAGACAACCATGATACCAACAGGTGTTGGCATAAGAACAAGCAGAAAGTCCAAAACAAACCACAAAATAAAAACAAGCAACCCCAGGTGAATGTTGCTGTTGAAGAATCTAACTCAGATTCTGAATGGGCACACAAGGTGCTCATGACTACCACAGATTCCACACAGAGGGATCCTATTTGGTATGTCGATTCTGGAGCTAACAAACATATGACTGGCGATAGATCGTGGTTTGAATCATTTGTGGCCAAAGAGGGCAAACCTGTCACCATTGTTGATGATAAAACCTATAGGGTTCAGGGAGAGGGTACAGTTTCAGTCACTCTTCCTGATGGCAAGTGTCAGATTGACAAAGTCCTCTATGTTCTGGGATTGGCCAACAATTTCTTGTTAGTGACACAAATCCTGGACAAAAATATGGTTGTCAAATTTCGTGTTGAGAATGGAAAGAAGTGTTGTACCATTACCAAGAAGGGTAAGCAGATTGCAACAGCTTCATATAAGCACGGCTTATTTGCACTAGATGCTATCTCTACTCCACATGTTGCCATGACTGTCTCTACCAAGGAGGCAACTTCCCTATGGCACAAGAGATATGGGCATCTTAGTTTTGGCTACTTACTTGAGCTCAGTAAGTATGAGATGGTAAAGGGTATTCCTTCCCTTTCTGCCACATTGCCAGTGTGCTCTGACTGCTTGGCAGGAAAGCAGCATAGAGTACCATTTGAGAAGAGCTCAACAAGAGCACGAAAACCTCTGGAGTTAATTCACACCGATCTGTGCGGTCCTTTCACACCCAATAGTTGTGGAGGGAAGAGGTACTTTCAGTTATTCGTAGGTGACTACTCATGAAAGATGTGGTTTTCTTTCTCCAACTGAAATCTGAAGCTTTCGCATTCTTCCAGCAGTTCAAGAAATCCGTTGAGAAGGAGTCAGGAGCTTCTATTAAAACCCTCCGCTCAGATCGAGGGGGAGAGTTTACCTCTAATGAATTTTCTGCATTCTTAGATAAGCATGGAATCAAGAGACAGTTAACAACTGCCTATACTCCTCAACAGAAATGAAGTTGCTTGAGAGAAGGAACCGTTCTATCATGGAAATGGTTCGTTGTATGTTCACAGGAGCTACTCTTGGGCAACAATATTGGGCAGAAGCTGTCACCACTGCAGTGTATCTGTTGAATAGTGCACCCACAAAGGCCCTAAAAGGAATGACTCCACAGGAAGCATGGAGTGGTCGAAAACCCTCCATATCTCATCTACATATTTTCAGGTGTCACGCTTTCATGCACATACCGAAAGAGAAAAGGAAGAAGGTAGATGAGAAAACACTGAGATGTATTTTTCTTGGTTATTCTGAGCACTCTAAAGGATATCGTTTGATAGATCCTTTGACCAAGAAAATTCATATCAATAGAGATGTTGTCTTTGATGAAGCTTTCACATCACAGAGCACATCTAAAGTACACCAAGATATTGTGGAATCTAAGGAAGAGAAGATTCCTTCGTCAACACAGACAGGAGGTCCTTCTACATCTTCTTCAACTCCACCGAAGAAGAACCCAAAATGGTGTACAAATACAATTAGAGATGCAAATTTATCCACTCCTCCCAATTTGAATTTGGATAGACCTCGTACATGCAGTATGGCTCAAAAGGAGAAAGAAGCCAAAGAAATTGGTGAGGTTGATGATCTTTGTCAATCTTTTGAGGAACTTTCTGTGACTCCAAGTATAGAAGTAGAGGATATGGATATTGATGATGACAGGGTGTTCATGTCTACCATAGATGATCTTGAACCTGCATCAGTGCAAGATGCTCTCAGTGAGCCTCAGTGGAAGGCCGCTATGGATACAGAGTATGAGTCTTTGATGAGAAATAAAACTTGGAAGCTTGTTGATTTGCCGCATGGAAAGAAACCCATTGGCTGCAAATGGGTATATAAAGTCAAGTACAAGGCAGATGGAACAATTGATAAGCATAAGGCCCGTCTTGTTGCAAAGGGCTATGCTAAAAAAGAAGGCATTGACTACGAGGAAACTTTTGCACCTACTGCTCGGATGACCACAATTCGGGTTATGTGTGCTATGGCAGCACAATATGGGTAGAAAGTTCACCAGATGGATGTCAAAAGTGCCTTTCTAAATGGTGATCTCCAAGAAGAAGTCTATATGACTCAGCCTGAAGGATTTGAAGTGGAAGGCCAAGAGCAGAAGGTTTGCAAATTGGTCAAATCCTTATATGGTCTGAAACAAGCTCCTCGAGCTTGGTATATAAAAATGGACAATCACCTTATGTAGCATGGATTTAAGAGATGTCCGTTAGATGCAAACCTCTATTTCAAGAAACAGGGTTCTGAGATAGTGTTGCTTGTACTCTATATGGATGATCTGCTCATTACAGGGAGTTCAGAAACTATGATCTCTACTGTCAAAAGAAACTTGTGCAAATATTTTGAGATGACATATCTCGGACTTCTCCATTATTGTCTTGGTATGGAATTCAGCCAGAAGGAGCACTCCATCAAAGTGTCTCAGAAAAAATATGCCAAGACATTGCTGGAAAAATATCGCATGATTGATTGCAAGCCAATGGCAACTCCGATGGAGAATGGACTTCAGTTATCACGATATGATGATTCACCTCAGGTAGATGGTACTCTCTATCGATAGTTGATTGGGAGTCTCATATATCTGACCAATACTAGGCCAGATCTCGTATTTGCTATCAACTATCTTTCAAGGTTCATGCAAGAGCCTAAGACCACTCATTGGAAAGTAGAAAAACGTGTTCTTCACTATGTCCGTGGTACTATGAAATATGGCCTAGAATACAAGAGGAACAACAAATTCTTCTTGCAAGGATACATGGACTCCGACTATGCCGGATCATTTGATGATCGCAAGTCAACTTCTGGATACATTTTTCATCTGGGATCCGGTCCTGTCTCTTGGCATAGCAAGAAGCAATAGGTGGTTGCTATTTCATCAACAGAGGTAGAATATCGCGTCACACGTGAAGCTGTGTGCGAAGTGATATGGTTACGTCGCATTCTGACAAGTATGGGCCATCCATCAAAATCTCCAATACACTTGTTTTGCGACAATCAAGGTGTTCTGAACCTCGTCAAGAATCCAGTCCATCATGAAAGAACAAAGCACATTGACACACAATGTCATTTCATTCGAGATGAAGTTCCAAAGCACCGAATTTAGCTTCAAAACATTCCTATCGATGCTCAAGTTGTAGACATTTTTAGTAAGGCACTTGGACGTGTCAAATTTGAATTGTTTCGCAGCTCACTTTGTATTGCAAAATAATGTAAGGGGATGTTAGTAGTCTAGTATAGCTATTAGTTATTACATTACCCAAATAATGTAATAAAGGGGGATGTTAGCGTACTTTGTCTATTTCATTATTTAGATGACTGTTACAACTTCGTAACAGTTCTGGTTGAGCCGTTCAGCAGGTGTGCTATTCACGACATTGTAAAATGTATTTAAACATTGCTCAATAATACATTTTCTAGTTCGCATTCTAACACTTTTGAACCAAACTATTGCTTCTACGCTTATTTCGAAGCTGTTGTGGAATATTAGGTAGCAGAACAAAGTTTATATTAATTTATGCTCCAAAAGCGCATGAGAATAGATGTGACGATGAAAATAGTCTCCATAAGTGCCCAGAAGATTGATTCCATATTTTGCATGAGCTGGAGTGGACAAATTCCAAGCCATGCTGTATATGTATAGTTGGCTGGAATTTGTATGGAAAAGTTTCTATTTTCTGCACAGTTAAACTGTTGACAAAGTTTTGGCGCCTTTTGGTTATTTAAAATGGTTTAAACGGTGGGGAAAACTTATGAAAGAAGCACAAAACCAAATAGATAGCAACACCTTAATATTACAACATTAACTTAATGCAAAATATACTAAATAATACAGTTGAAACTGATGACAAATGGAGTCGCAAAAATATTGATTTATCATTACCTTAGACTATAGAGAGTCTAGGTTTAAATAGGAGATAAAATAGAACATTAATAGGACGGTAGCAAATAATGCTAACTACCCTCTAACAATAGAATAGGGAGTTGCGTGTGATTAACTACTAACCTAGGAGAGAGTTCTAACTTAACCACTAACCTAGGATATTTAGATATTAACCTAGGATAGAAAAATAAATATCTAGATAGTAAAAGATAAATGTAAATACTCTTTTACCTAGTGGAGTAAATGGTAAATATCCCAAGTAATGGAATATTACTCTAACAGAAACAGACTATAAAATATAAAAAACAGTCAAAATAGGATATATGCACTTTAACATTTACAACATGTAAACATCAATACATAATGCATTCTATCACTATAATTAGCATCAAAACATAACATAAGGTGTTTAAAAGTGTTTATAAGTTATCCAAACTAATCAATGGATGAAGCATTTGCAGGTCTCATCAATTGCGTCTGTTGTACGTTTGATTGAACATTTTTTATTTTAATATTTTACAGCCACTATTCCTCTCACATATTTAAAAAAAAATAATTATATAGAATTATATATTTATAATAAATATTTTTAATTAACTATTATACGATGATTTATTTAATAAGAATTTAAATTTGAATTTGAATTTGTATTAATGTCTATGGGTGATCAAAAGAGGTCAATAGGATTGTAAAGTAAGACATATACAAAGCAACGCTAGTGCACCTGTATACAAAACAACGGGAATGCAACTCCAAAGGAAAATAAAGTAAGAAAACTGTAAACAAAATGACATATAATATACAAGATCTGTAGATTAAGAGTAAAATGAAAGGACGCTTTACCTACAAGTTATAAGTTTAAAAAAAAAATTCAATTGAAAGCGTAAAGTAGTAACTCTGAATCAAACAGAAGAAATCTCTCACTAAATACCTTTCGGCAGCAAGAGAAAGTTAAACAAATAGACAGAGACGTGCAAATTAGAAACTTTTGAGATGGCCAGTTCCAAAATAAGATTGTAAAAAAATAATTATTAAAAACTATGTCAACAGTTATTATCAAAATTGTTTCTGATATTGAATTAGTATATTCACTAAGAAGTTTAAATTATAGAACGGTTTAAATTACGGGTATAAATAACCAGTTATATTTTTATTAAAAATTAAATTTATTTTTATTCATTATTAATTGAACTTTTTATTTAAAAACATTTATTATATTATAAAATATTTATATATAAATAAATTTATGTACGACATACAACTCACTCTATTTTATCTCATTTAAAAGGTTAGGTCCGCTTGTTTTCTATGAGAAAGAGTTGTAACAGACACTGAAATATTGGGAAATGAAGAAGAGATTAAAGGATGAAGGAAGATGGAAATGTTTTTTTTAGTTTTTATTGATAAACTTAATTTTTATTTTATAGTTAAAATACTAATGTTCAACTCCAAAAATTAATAATAGAATTACACTACTTTAACCCATATAAGTCCATGTGTATATGAAAAAGGTTGAATGCAACATTTAAGAAGACAGCTTGCCACAAATTACTGCAAGGAGATAGATGATATTTGGCTTGTTTTTGAATTTTATTATGGAAATCTGAAATTGTTCTAATGGCAAAATTTTTAAATTTAAAAGTAGTATATGGCTCCGAATGCAGGGACTGGGTGGCATATTTCAAATAAAAGATATATATAACAATTCCGACCTACCGGAATCGAAGCAGCGACCTAAGGATATCTTAAGGGATTTCTTCTCCAACTACAATCCTCCACTCTACCAACTGAGCTAATGTCGGAATTGATGTTGAGGTTCAACATAAATCTTTATAAAGCAAGTTGTGCTCTAGTCCCTTCCCTTCTCGCGTTTGCGAAGAAAGATGAAGGGGAATAGAAACGTGAGACTTGTCTATATAGGCATAATTTTAAATTTATTAGGGTTATAATAATAATTTTTTTTATTATTGAATATAATTGTTGGTTTCAATAAAAATAATAATAATAAATTTTTTAACATACAACACACTTATCTCAAGGTTTGAATTTTGGATTCCTCGAAGAGAAGTCAAATCAGTCAAATCTTTATCGTTGTGCCGTCTTCACTGAGACAATTTTTTTAAAAAATTTGGTTAGTGTGATAAATTCTTGCGACCAGCGCACACGGATTGAACATTCTCTCCCAATCATGACCCCTCGTAAAGTCAGAGCTATACTTATCAATAGATAATTTAACACACAACCATCACACACTCGCCCACGCCGCGGTTTGAACCTTAGACCTCGCAAAGAAGAGCCAAAGCCCGAACCATTGTGATGTCCACTGGAACATATCACCTTGGAATATAATAATAATAATTATTATTTTTACATGGTGGAATCGGTAGCCGCCACGATGATCCATGTATGTTGTTTGCATTTTATGGTCACCACAGTATTCTACATTGTCCGCCTTGGAAAGAGTACTCTTGTAGTCTACCTTTACATTTTAAACCTTTTAAGCTGCTAAAAGCATGAGGAAAGGGAAAAGCATTCAACTCGTCAACAACAACAATAATAATTTATTATTGACAAGTAGTTCATTTTAGTCGGTCAACACCTAGAAATTAAGGCGCTCATTGACAGGTCTTAGGTTCAATTTTAATTGGTCATTTTTTGTCCCCAAGGGCTAGGTGGATTGGTAAGACATTGGGCACTTACCAAGAAGAAACCTAGGTTCAAACCTCGAGGGCATGTCCAATTTGGACAAAGGTAGTAGTATGACCTAAGTCTGTTGAATGTGCGTCAGCTTGATGACAATGGTACCAACCCTAAGCCACCAAGGGTCTCCCTTACACAAGGCAAGATAGGGGTTTTAATAAGCACTTTGAGTTTGATATGTCTCTACCTAAAAATATTTGGTAATTAAAAGCATTACATAATGATAAGTTGATCAAAATTTTATCACTAACACACATGAATATTAGTACTCATCTATCCCTCCTAGTTCCCATTATACATTCCCTTAGGTGTAATAATAAATTAAAATT
Source organism: Wollemia nobilis (assembly GCA_028583015.1). NCBI lineage: Eukaryota > Viridiplantae > Streptophyta > Pinopsida > Araucariales > Araucariaceae > Wollemia > Wollemia nobilis. Next base: position 10,556,341 of record JAQPPZ010001772.1, on the reverse strand, counting down.
ATTAATCATAATTTTATAATATAGGATCCTAACCACATTACATCATATCACATTATTGTGGTATTTCAGCATATAAAAGAATTATTAGCTCATAACATATGAAGTTTTGAATAACTTTGTTTTAATATATATCAAATGAATGATATCAATCCGACAAATTCCTCAACTTTAAATAAGAAAACTCAATTTTGAATCTTATCAATAGTTATGCATAATTGTCAATATGTTATGATGAGAGAGCATCTATGCATGAGGACAATTACAGGTATGGCAATAACCACTTGTTTGTAACTGCTTCCTATATGTATAAAAGAAACCTCTTTATTGCTTGGAAAGGAAATGGAGCGCATAGTAAGAGGAGAGAAATTGACAAAGGGAGAGAGAACAACATGCTATCGAGAAAGAGAGGAGGGAGGAAAATAAGATGAGGACATACCTGAAGAAAAGAGGAATTATCAAGAAATATGAGGAAGAGGGAATGTCATAGAGAAGAATAAGAAGAGATGACCTAGAGAAGAGGTTGGAGAATATGTGTTAAGCGAAGAAAAAGAAGAGTTAGAGAGCTTTGCATTAATCATCTTGAAGAAACATATATTCTCTATTATGTTTGTAATAGTGTATTAATAAATAATTATAACTTTCAATCTACTTATTTTGTTTGAATGATGAATGTTTAGATTGTTCAAGTCTTGGTGAATCTACTATAGTTTGGGTGTGGAGTGATTAAGAAAACTTTAAATAAATACAAGTGATTATTGTCTTGTTAAGATCAAAACATTGATTGGATGAACAATATAATAGCGTGAAGTCTAGAAGATATAGTCTCACTAAATGATGTTGAAGTTGAAAGTCATTAGAGGAGGCACTATCTAGATCTTGAAGTTTTAAAACACAACTTGACCAACTTAAGGATTGTTGTCTAGTTTTATCATGAGATATTATCATCTCAAGGGTGTTGTCTTAAATATTACTATATTATGGAATATTACCGTCATATTGATTTACTATCACAAGATGTTATCATCCTAAGATACCACCATCTTGTGTAATTGTGTTATCTTTATCATCAATATCTTGTCACCTCAGACCTTGTCATCTTGTACAATATTTTTATCTAAAGTTATTATCGTCACAAGGTGATAGCATCTTGAATATTACCATCGTATGCATGAGAAGTGGCTATCATAACACTCTACCATATTAGCAAGGTCTTAAGACTGTATTGTGTTGTGTTATCATATAGGAAACTTGTGTTCATGAAGGTCATCATTAAGTGGAATATCCTTATCTATCTGCATCACATGGTATAAGTGTAAGAGTTTATGATATGCATTAGAGGAAAGATGACACATTGAGAAAGAGGAAGATCATATGGTCTAGACCCCAACCAAAACATATGGTGAAAGTCTTAAGAGGAATCATGGCCAAATTAGATGTGATTGAGGCTACTAAAGAAGAGGTATTCATATTTAAGAAGTTAGTGATAGTGAAGAGAAGATTGGTCACGTAGAAGCTCAACATGAAGAGCAAGGAGAAGAACTAGAGCAATGATTGGTTTGGGAAATCTCTAATATGGGAAGTAAGCCAAAAATGGATACTCCTAATTTTAGTGGAAGTTTAAATATTGAAGAGTTGATAGATTCGGTCACTAACATGAAGAGATTATTTGACTATGCATCTATGGAGGATCCGAAGTGGATAAAATTTACACGTACATGATTGAAGGTACATGCTTTGATTTGGTGGGATCATGTCCAAACTAAGAGGTAAAAAAAGATAAGGATAAAATCTAAAAATGGCAAAAGCTTGTGTGCAAGATAAAATCTAAGTTTTTACCTATTGATTATCAAATTGGATTGTTTAAGAGACTTCAAAACCTCAAGCAAAAGGAGTTGGACATAAAAGAGTATACTGAGGTTCTATAAATTAGCCATAAGAATTGGTCATATTGAAGATGATGAGGAAAAAGTAGCAAGATAAATTAATCGGTTAAGGTTGTCCATACAATATGAAATTAAGCAGGATAGTTGAAGAGGTATATAAAAATACACTCAACGCATAAGATAAGTTAATTCACAAGTAAAACAATATCTATAGGAAGAGTATAGTTCTCCATAGGAAGAGAAAAATCAAATAATGGTATAGGGAATAATATAAAAGAAGGAGAAGTTAGTATATATCAAAGCTATTTTAACCAAAGTACCCAAGAAAAGAGTTAATCATTGAGAAGACAAGGTGGATTTTATAGAGGTAGAGGACATAATTTTACTGGCAAGTTTTCTAGATGCTTGAAAGAAGGGCATAGAGCATATGAGTGTCCTCAAGTGCAACAAACCAGCAGGCATGGAAAGGAAGCCCATAACCAAATTTCACAAGTAGATTAAGAGAGTATTGCTTCATCAAAGCACATGGAGAAACCATAACAAGGAGAGTCACTTATGATGAAGAGGGTACTGTTAAAACCTGCAAAGTAGTTACATGAACCTATGTAAAGAAGGCATTTGTTGAGGACCATTTGTAATTCAAGAGGTAAATGTTGCAAGGAGAAATAGATAGTCTAGTATCCATGGATATGGTAGAAAATATTGGATTGAAGAATATTGAACACCCAAGTTTGTATAAGATCTCATGGTTGTAAAAAAGACATTAAATTTTGTTAAATTAATGATGTATAATGGAATTCCAAATTGGTTCTTATAAGGATGAGATACTATGTGATATTATGCTTATAGATGCTTGTCATGTCTTATTGAGAAGTCCATGGTAGTTTGATAGAAAAACAATGCATGATGGTAGCATAAAACCTACACTATTGATAAAGATAGAAAGATGTATACATTAAATCCATTAAAGGACAAAAGAAAAGAAGTGGATAACAATACTACAATGTGCTTGAGTATAAAAAAAATTCTTGAAGGGTTATGAGACCAAGTTGAAGGGAGAAAAGGTAGTGTTAAGAGAAGTTGTAAGATAAGTGAAGGAAAAAGGTAGAAAAAAGAAAGTGAATAAACATAGGAAAGAGGTAGATAGCCCAGGTCACCAATAGTAGTGATGATGAAGATGACAATGTAGTGATTCCTACTACAAATAAAGAAGAAAAGGAGAGAGAAAAGAAATGTTAAAGACACAATAGAGGAAGATGAACCTCATCAGTACAATGATGGTTGTGACAAAGGCCATATTATTGATGAACATAGTGGTGATAAAGAGATTGGGTGATTTGAAAGACACACTAAAGGTATGGGATCCAAGTTAATAAGAAGAATGGGTTACAATGGTAAAGGATAGGGAAGATATGAGAGAGGTGTGAAAATGACCATAATTCCAGAAATAAAGCCAAGGAATAAAGACCTTGGATATACATGTCAACCAGGAAGCAATGAGACTAGATTTGTGAGAAGAGAGATTAGTATAAGGATAAAGATCCTAAGATGGGTTATTGTAATCAATGTGGAAAATATGGATATATAGCAATTAGATTTTGGAACCTACATTCTTGTGATATTTGTGGAGGATATAATAATTCCAAAATAAAGCATTGGTACGAAGAGGAAGTAGCCAATAAAGTGAATGTTGAATGTAGTTGGATGTATGCAATGGAATGGGATAAAGTAGAACAAATACTGAATGTATCCTATTGGATAAATTTTTATTCTCAAAGTATGGCTAGGATAAGATAGAAAATGTGACCTTGTGACAAAATCCAATCTAAAATGGCAATAGCTAGGAAGAGCAATTCATGTTATCTGAAGCTTATGATATATTTTCTCTTAGCTTATGAGTATGATGTGAGAACATCCATGCATAAGGATAGTTATAGGCAAGGTAGTTGCCACCTATATGCAACCACCTCTATATATGTATAAAATAAATATGCTTATAATAGTTTATAGAACAAGAATTTTCTTAAAATAAATTAATAGGATCACTATTTATTTTTGTCCTGTATATGAGCATACAGGAACATTGCATCAAGCATTTTGTCTATTGTACATTTGATTGAACATTATTTACTTTATATTTTACAACCACTATTCCTCTCGCATATGTTTTAAAAATTAATTATATAAAATTATATATTTATAATAAATATTTTTAATTAGAGATTTGTCTATGATGGCAAAAGGAAGATGCCAAAAAATTTAGGGTTTTTTGTAATGGAGATGGAGCTAAAATCAGTGGTAGCAATAGCGGCCATCGTTTGAATGAGTGTGTGGTAGAGTGTGGATTGACAAGGGAAGGAGTGAACAACATTGGGAAAATTGAGTTTAGCAGAACGATCTTTGAGGGTGGAAGCTAATGCATCAGAGAGATTTGAAGCTCCATTAGGGTTATAGTGGAAATTTAGGGTTTCCTGCAACTTCATTTTTTGAATTTCAGGATGAAGGGTTATAACAAAGATGCATGCACTAGGTCCGAGGTGTAGACCAATTGGTTCGACCAAACCCCATAAGGGGGTGGAGGTCCAAGGTTCAAATCTCGGGCCTCGCTGAACTGAACGCTTGTCACTTTCCTAGTGCTTTAAACAATAAAAAATTTAAAATTATTTGTGGCATGGTGGTTATAGGGGCGTATTGTGCGAAGATATGTGTGGCAGATTTTAGGGCAAACATCATAGAATACTGTGGCGACCATAACAAGTTGGAAAACCTGTCCGGATTCATGGTGGCTACCGATTCCACTATGTAGATTTAAAAAAAAAAAAAGATGCATGCATTGAGCCAAAAATAAATTTTAAAGAAGCAATCCATGGAGGACCACCTCAAAAAATAGGAAAACACAATCAACGATTGCCAAGGAAACCACTGAGAATGCCAGAGGTCGATTTAAGAAAAATAGAGATGGGTTGCATGAAAGCAACTAATGGATCTCCATTAGTGAAGTTGGAAATAATAGATCTCCAGGAAGGAATAAATAATATGGAGAGGAGAGGGCTAATTTATTGATTCATGGGATTTCGATTGACTCTTTCTACCTTCAAGCAATGGGCTGCCAAAAACTAGAGCAATAAAGGTGAGTTCCAAATTTTGCTTATCCTAATGGCTACTTTCTTATTTTTTTCTATTGAAGAAGATAGGGAGGACATTTTTCAAGGGAGGCCATGGTTTTGTGGTAGTGTAGGGCTTTTCATGAAGCCCTGGCATACCAAGTTTAAAGCTGAGGAAGAAATACCATCAACTGCCCATGTTTGGGTCCATTTATTTGGTCTTCCAATATAATACTGGCATCCAAAAATATTTGCAACAATTAGGAATTCTTTAGGAGTTTTCATGATAATTTTTGATAGCACCCAACACTCAGAGCATATGATTTATGCAAAAATTTATGTTTTGATTGATTTTGACAAACCACTTCCAAAGAAGATTACTCTACAATATGGGGAAGAAATATGGGAGCACATAGTAGATTATAAAAATATTTCATTTAGATGCATAATTTGTCATGAATATGGCCATCTAACCAAGGTTTGTCCACATAAGGTCCCTAACAAAGAGAAAGAGGATGGGGACTTGGCAGGTTTTCAAATCCCTAAACAAAAAAAAACACAAAGAAAAAATAGGAACAAAAGAAAGAACAATAATTTCACCTAATACCTTTGAAATTCTCTCCTCGGATGAGCAAGCAGATGATGAGGATGGTCAAATGGAAAATGAGCAAGCAAATGATGAGGATGGTCAAATGGAAACAATTATTATGGAAACATAGTTTGATGAAGAGAGGGAAAAAGAAGGATTGCATGATGAGAAACCACTAAAAGAGCTTGCCTTGGTGCTGGGAAATAATAATAAAGAAAAAAGTGCAATGTAACCCAAGTACAAAACAAAAGGGCAAATTCAAATGACAAATAAAATGGATCCTCAAAAAGACCATACAAATTTCAATAGTAGTGTCATGGTTCTAAGTAACCAGCCTATAGTCCCAACTGGAATGAAGCAATATATAAATAAAAGGATGAGGATGCCATAATCCTAAGGGTTTATAGGATGGGTGTTATCCCAGTCTCTTGATTTCTAAGCAATTTCTGATATTTTTGGTTATTTGTTAAGCTTTGGTTTATTTTTAGTGTTACTTTTTTTGTTTGATTTGTCTATAGCTCATTTTTTTTTTTATTTGTGGAAAACATCCCAAAAGGGATGCCACTTTCGGGTAAGACCCAAGGAGGCAGGGGTATCCATTCCGCCAAAAATGCCCAGGACTCGGACCTGGCCTACCACCTTTGACATACTCAAGGAGCAAACAAACACACAAAACCAAATTAAAAAAAGTAAATAACAACAAAAATAATAAAATAAAATAAAAAACATGCTCCTTGAGTGTGTCAAAACCAAAAGCACAACCAAACACGCACAATAAGATAAAAGAAACCACAACACAAACCACATAGAAAAACACAAGAACCACATAACAAAACACAAACAAGACAAAAACAACAGAACACTACAAAGACATAACCCAAAAAAAAATGAAAAATAAACACAACCAAAACCTAAAAAAAATAAAATAAAATAAAAATAAAAATAAAAACAACCAACAACAGACAATAAACAAAAACAAAAAACATAGAAAACACTCACACATAAAAAAATGAAATAACACAAACAAAGAGAAACCCAAGAACAAGAACGAAAAAAACACAAGAACAATAACAAAAAACATAAAAAAAAACAAAACAACAAAAACACAAGAACAACAAAAAACAACACAAAGAACACAAAAACAAAACAAAACAAAAGAACCCACCCACCTTAAAAAACTAAACAAAAAAACAAAGAAGACAAAAGAAAAAAAAATGAACAAAACAATGACCTATCTAGACCAGAAGACTATTAATGCAAGAATCAACAGAGGAAACAAAATAAAGAATAGAATGAGCTAGGGAACTAAAAAAACTGAATGAACCAAAGAGAAAAAAAAAAAAAAACAAGAAGAAACTAGGTACCTTCAGAACTGGAGCCATCCAAAGAAATGATAGAAAGAAGAGCTTCCCTAATTTGAGAAGCCCACCATATAGGAGGGTGGCCATAACAAGTAAGATCACCTTTGTCCAAAGCCCAATTAGCTAAAGCATCAACACTCTTGTTTTGATCTCTCGACCACATGATTGTAATCAACTTTCAAAAATCCCATCCGGATTAACCGAATCTTCTCAATAATTCTTTTTATTCTCCAATCCACCTTATGATTCTTAGAAGGAGTCTTCAAGAGATTAATCATAAGTTGAGAGTTCGACTCAACTAACACCTTTTCCCATCCAACCTTAGTAGCCTCCTGAAGGCCTCTAAGGATACCATACCCCTCAACAAGGTTATTGGAAAGAATACCCAAATTCTCAGCAAAAGTAAAAACCAGGGAGCCATCTGAAAGTCTACCAATTCCTCCCACACTGGCTTTTCCAGGGTTCCCTCTAGAGGCTCCATCAATATTGACTTTTCCAAAATCCTTAGGAGGAGGTTGCCAATTTCTAGTCCTATCCATCTTACTAATACTCACATTCCCTTTAAGTTGGTTGCCCTTAGAAGGTTTAATCTTCAATCTTTGCATCACTTGATCCCATATTTGGTGGGAGTTTTGGGGGTGATTAAGGAGTTGATGGACTGATTCAACTAAGTTGGCTATGGTCTTTTGCCAAATATAGTGAATATCCTTCCTATCTTGATTAAAAATTTGGTTGTTCCTTTCATTCCAAATATTCCAAAGAAGAATGGTAGAACCCATCCAAACTAATCGCCTAATAAAATGATCAACACCCTCTTGATTAGGCCAATCCCTCCAAAGTCTGTTCAAAAGTGAAAAAATTGGACCACTGTAAGCCAAGTAAAGTTGCCATTCTCCTCCATAGCTCAGAGGCTAAAGTACACTCAATAAAAATATGGTTGATATTTTCTACATTCTCTTCACACATTTCACATCTAAAAGGGCCATGAAAACCACGCTTCATAAGTTGCTCACCAAGTAAGCACCCTACGATGCAATAAAAGCCAATTAAAGAACCTCACCTTAGGCCAGAGCTTTTGAGCCCACAATTGAGAAAATATGTCAGAAGAATGGTTGGGATTATTATGGCATAAGGTCAAATAACCTTGAGCAACCGAATACTCACCCTTAGTAGTGTTGTTCCATCCAAAACAATCTTTTTCATGGGACCAAGAGAGGGATCTCATATGAAGGATGCCTTGGATATCTTGTCTTTGCCTTTCTAGGATTTGAATAGGCCAGTCCTCAATAGGGATCCAATATCTACCAACCTTTGAATTACCAAGTATGGTACCGATAGTAATTAGCCACCTTTATCCAATTAGCTCGATGAAGCTCCTCCATCCAAGGCCTCCAATCGGGAAACTGAGTTATCAAAGGCTTGTGACCATCCCAAGAATCTATCCAAAAATTTGCATGTTGACCATTATGAATGATCCAAAATAATTTTTTCTTTATCAAATCCTCACCAGTCTTAAGAACTGCTAAAATGGGAGAACCTTTGGTAGGAAGTTGATAGCGAACAAGGTCTTCAGGACTTTTGTTCTCAGCATATTTAGCACGAAGATTATTGGCCCAAAGAGCATTGGGGTTATGCAACATCCTCCAATATAATTTAGCAGCTAAAGCTTTGTTGTTATTAATTGAAGACCGAAATCCTAACCCCCCTTCACTCTTAGGAAGACATAAAGTATCCCATTTCACCAAGGCCCATTTTCTTTTCTCCTTAGTACCACTCCAAAGGAAACGATGACTGATTTGATCCAATTCTCGAAGAACAACCTTTGGGATATTCAAAATGGAAGAAACATAAATAGGAATAGCTTGAAGGACTGATTTTACCAAGGTGATTCTACCCCTAGAAGAAAGCCACTTGTTGGTCCACTTTCCAATTTTCTTCTTGACTTTGTCCAACAACCAATTCCAATCTTTATTTTTCTGCCTTTGAATATTTATGGGAATACCTAAATAAGTGATTGGAAGAGAGGTCTTCTTATATCTTAATTTATCCAAGACCATGGATTCCTGTCTAGCAGAGCAGATGAAAGAAAATAACTTTAGATTTGTCTTCATTGATGAACCGCCCAATAGCCTTAGAAAAATAGCTAATGATTTGCTTAATATTAGAAGCTTCCTTAATCGTAGCTTTACCTAAAAGGGTAGAGTCATCCACAAATTGAAGATGAGAGATAGGTCTAGCTCCATGAGCAATGGTAACTCCCTCAAGGGTTTTGTTTTCCCTCTTTTTGGTTATAGTCCTACCCAAGCATTCAACAAGAATGATGAATAAATAAGGGGATAGCGGGTCACCTTGCCTAATACCTCTGGAAGCTCGGGAAATGACTCGAGAAGGCCTACCATTGATAAGAACTAAGTAGGAAACTAAAGAGATACATCCCATAATCCAATCCATCCAATCCTTAGAGAAACCAAATTGCCTCAAAACTTTGATAAGGAAGTGCCAATCCACTCTGTCATAAGCTTTGGATAAGTCTAACCGGATGAACATAGAAGGAGAATTTTGCATATCCATGGAATGGATGGCTTCCTGAGCAAGAACTATCTCATCTACTATTTGACGTCCTTCCACATATCCCCCTTGCTCTGGGGAAATAATCTTATGCAAAAGAGGCTTCAACCTTTCTCGCCATGATTTTAGTAATAATTTTGAGAAGAACATTACATAAAGCAATAGGTCTAAAAGCTGAGATATGATCAACCTCTTGAGCTTTTGGAACAAGAGTAATATAAGTTTTATTGATAACCTTCAAAATTTCTTTGGATTTCCTGGCTTCTTCCACCACCTCTAATAAATCAACATGAAGGATATCCCATAACTCTTGGTAGAACTCAATAGGAAAACCATCAGGACCTGGGGTTTTCCCTTTTTGCATTTTAAAAACTACTTGTTGAAGCTCATTGATAGTAACAGGAGCAGTCAAAATAGAGTTCTCCTCAGAAGTGATAAGAGAAGGGATTGCTTGAAGAACATTTTGTTGTGAAGTCGAGTCAAGAGGAGTAGCAACAAAAATATTGGAAAAGTAATCAACAACAATAGAGTTCATGCCATCCCAAGTATAAACAACATCTCCGGAATCTGATTTTAAGGAAGAAATAAAGTTGTGAGATCTTCGAGCTAGAAGAGATTTGTGGAAGAAATTTGTGTTTCGATCTCCTTCTTTGAGCCATTGAATTCTAGATTTTTGCTTCCATAAGATTTCTTCTCTTTTTTCCCATTCCTCTAACCGAGTTGTGAGTTTAATTTCATTCGCACTTCTCTTCTCTGTGAGGCCATCTAAACGGATTTTCTTATTCAAATTTTCAAGATGAGCAATAACTTCATGTTTTTTTTTATGAACATCCCCAAACTCTTTCCAGTTCCAAGTCTTGATTTTGGATTTAATGTATTGCAGTATTTTGGCAAAACAGAACATCTTAGTCCCATGCCTAGGTTTACCTTCCTTCCACCATTGTTGCACATGAGGTCTGAAGGAAATGTCTCTAAGCCACATTAATTGAAAATGAAAAGGAGAGAAACTCACATTGGTTTTCCACATTTCCACCATGATCGGCCAATGATCCGAACCAACATTATTAAGAGTCTTCACTTTAGGAATGTGACCATGGATTAAGAAATTTTTAGAGAGCAAAAACCTATCCAATCTCTCCATTATACAAGCTAAGCCTTGCCTTCTGTTAGACCAAGTCATAAGGCCATTATCTCGGTTGGATATCCACAAGATGGAGGTTTGCAATATATTCGCTCATGAGGTCAGTACTTTTGTCCAAATTTCTATTTCCCCCCTTTTCTCATCCAGAGAGAGGATGGTATTGAAATCTCCTCCGATCAAGATCCAAGATTTAGGAAAATGAGAGATAATATGAGTAATATCCTTCCACTGTCTTCTTTTTTCCTCCAAAGAAGTCGGGGCATAAAAAGTAATGCAGAGCATAATCTGGTTGGAATGTCTACTTTGAATAGCTATAGCCAACAAACCCCAACTGCCAACCATATGGTGAATAACTACCTCTTTTGGGTCCCAAAGACAAGCAATGCCACCCGAAGTCCCTTGGGAACCGAGGGAAACCACTTTTCCAGCTGGCCAAATTTTACTGGCAATTAAGTCCATATCCTCCATTGACATCTTTGTTTCTTGAAGGAAAACAAGATGTGGATGATTTATCTGAATCATTCTTCTAATTTCATTTTGTTTTGAAAGACTCCCTTTGAGTCCTCTAATATTCCAAGTGATGATCTTCATTAATACCAGGGCTAAAAATGTTGGGAAGGGCATTAATCTTACCTTCCTCTACAAGCTTTTCACCTTCTTTTACCATATGATATTGATTGGTCTTGCGACCTACTTTTTGATTAGAATCCATCTTCAATTTTTTTTTCCCTGTTTCTTGACTTATTCCAATTGAATCCGAGATGGCTTCTAACCTTGAAGAATGCTCATACACAGCCAAAATTTTACTAGATGGTTCAATGGAGTCTATATTGGGACCTGGATTATTTGAAGTTTTGACATTTGAAATATTGTTTTTCTTGTGTAAATTTTCTCCTTTTTTTTTTTGTTGAAAACCTTTGATTTGTTGGTTTGTCTCTGAGTTCTTTCCTTCATATTTAAATTGTGTTTCTAAGATTTCAGTTTCCATTATTTCCTCTTCCTCACTTGGGACATCATTTGTGGAAAGGATTTCAAACATATTAGCAAATGACTTTGATTGATCCTTCATTACTGGTTTTTTCCGAGTGTTCTTCTTCTTAGGTATTTGGAAACCTGCCGAGTTTATATCTTTTTTCTTTTGATCAGGAATTTTATTTGGGCAAGCATCGGCCAAATGACCATATTCATGGCAAATTCTACAACGAAAAGGAATGTTCTCATAGTCCACTACTTGCTCCCAAGTGTCTTCCCCAAATTGTAATGTGATATTTTTAGGTAGGGGTTTGTCAAAATCCATTAAAACACAAATTCGAGCATAAATAATATGTTCAAAATTTTGAGTACAATCAACAGACATCATAAAAGTTCCTAAAGAGTTTCCAATTGAAGAAAAAATAGTAGGATTCCAAAATTCAATAGGGAGGCCAAAGAGTCTAACCCACACGGGAGCTATAGAAGGCATCTCTTCTTCGGATTTAAATTTAGTATGCCAGGGCTTCATGAAAAGCCCCGCCCTTCCAAAAAACCAAGGACCCCCTTGAAAAGTTTTCTCTCTATCTTCATTATTAGCAAATAAAACAAGAAAATAACCATTTGGATAAATAGAGATTTGTAACTCACCTTTAGTTTTCCAGATTTTTGCAGCCCAGACTTTGAAAGCAGATAGACTCGAACGAAAACCCACGAACCGACAAATTAGTCCTCTTTTTTCCAAATCTTCAATGCCAATCCGAATGTTACCCATATCAAGCTTAACAATAGGAGTTCCATCACCTGCTTTAAGACATCCCGACTCCGTTTTCCCGGGATCAATCTTAGGCATTCTTAGAGGTTTATGAGAAGCCCTAATATTGATATTAGCATTGGGCTGAGGCTGTCCACCACGAAGGGCATCCCTAAAATTCATTTTTGGGACCGAGTCTTCAAAATTCTTACCCTTGACAGGGGTTTTCATAGTAGAATTATTTTGTGGGTGCACCTTAGCACCAGATTCACTTGAGATATGAGCCATTTTTTGATCAACTACTTGAAACTTATTTTGTGGTCTCTTTAATCCTTGCCCTAGACGCCGTGGAAAGGTATGGTTTTCACTTTTCTTTTGTGCAGCAAATTGGAAGCCGTTGTCACTCAAGTTCACAGTATGATCTGTTGAAAGACAAATTTCTAACCCATCTTGTATCCCCCGCAACATTTCCTGCTAAAATATTGAGCATAAACCACAAAAATATTGGCCGCTAGGGCCCGAAGGCCCTAAAAACCAACCTCTGGAGCTGCTTGCACTCAACCCGGATGAAACCCTCGCATAGCCGCTTGCCAAATATATCGTTCACACATAGGGATGCGCTAGGATCTGTGTTGCTCCAAATGATATGAAAATTGGTGGAGACGTTCTAGGGTTTTTCAGGCATCTACCCTCAAAATTTTAGCTCAATCCGAGTTCGGATGAGTGAGATATGGCCGAAACGAGTTCGGCAGTTTGGGCAGTCCTGTGAAAAACGTCTAATCCTCCCCAGATTGATTCATAAGATATCCTTGTATATAGCTCCTTTGGCTTAGTTTTGTTGTATTTGTTTTTCATGTTTTTGTTTGTGGTGTATTTGAATCATTTTTTTAATTCAATTTTGGTGGTGTTTTTGTTTTTGTTTGTTTGTTTGTTATGTTGTTTTTGTGGTTTGTATGTGTGTTTCATATTCTATGGTTTTTTTATTTGTGTTGTATTTGTATATTTTTATTATTTTTGTTATGTTGTATTTGTGGTTTTTCTATGTGTTTCATGGTTTGGTGTTATCTATTTTTGTCGTTTTTTTATTTTTATTTTATTTGTGTGTTTTTTTGTTTGTGTTTTGTTATGTTGTTTTTGTGTTTGTTTTGTGTGGTTCGTGTTTTTTTGTTATTCTTATTATGCGTGTGTTTGGTTGTACTTTTTCTTACCGACACACTCAAGGAGTATGCTTTATTTGTTTTAGCTTATTGTGTGTTTGTGTTTGTGTGTTCTTATTTTTTTGTTGTTTCAGGCATACTCCTTGCGTATGTTAAAGGGCATACTCCTTGCGTATGTCAAAGGTGGTAGGCCAGGTGCGAGCCTTGAATGTTTTTGGCGGAAAAAATACCCCTACTTCTTTGAATCTTACCTAAAAGTGACATCCTTTTAAATGTTTTCCGCAAATAAAAAATAAATATTTTTAATTAATTATTATGCGAAGGACGCTTAGCTTATAAGTTTTCTCCTTATCCTTAGATGGAATTAGACTCTAATTTGAAAAAAAAAACAAAAAAACAAACATCAAAAGAATTCAGTAGAAAGCGTAGAGTAGTAACTCTGAATCTCTCTCACTAAATACCTTTCGGTAGCAAGAGAAAGTTAAACAAAGAAACAGAGACGTGCAAATTAGAAACTTTCGAAATGGCCATTTGCAAAATAAGATTTTAAAGAAATAATTATTAAAAACTATGTAACATTTATTATCAAAATTGTTTCTGATATTGAATTAGTATATTCTTAAATTGTCATTTAAAAAGTTTAAATTATAGAACGGTTTGAATTACAGTATAACTAAGCCGTTATATTTTTATTTAAAATAAAATTATTTTTATTTATTATTAATTCAAATTTTTATTTAAAAATGTATATTTTTTTATTGGAATTAATAATTATATTTAATAAAAAAGGTTAAAACTTAAATTAAAATAAAATATTTATATATGAATAAATTTATATACGATATACAACTCTATTGTATCTCGTTTAAAAGGTTAGGCCCGCTTGCTTTCTATAAGAAAGAGTTGTCACAGACAAACACAAAGTGAAATATAGGAAGATGAAGGAAAGAGATTAAAGAAGTCCCCTCCCGTTATTCACGACCCAAACCATTTGAAACGTCTGGCTGGTGTGAACCTCCAGATGACTGTGCATGAACCATACGCCTGCGATGCAATGCACATCAATGAACCGTCTGCCCGTCCGGATTTCCGCTGCCGAACTCCATGCCTGAAAACCAGAATGATTTAATTCAATTCAGCAGTCATTTACCTATTAATATCTCTTATCAACTAGAAGGTGGCTATGCTATCGCTGATGTATGAAAATATAATCTTAGTTACTTATTTAATACCAATGAATGTATACGTCCTTCACGTAGTCGGTGACTTTGATAATGACCCGATCACCCTCGTGCGCCACGATCTTAGGCCCCGGATATTTACCGTTCACCGTTATCAGCGGTTTTGTATTGCAAACACGGGTGACGTTCTTTACCCTCACCTGCACGCAACGCAGCACAATCTCATGCATGCTTCGTACTCGGAATATAATAAAAAAAGAAAAGAAAAAAAACAATGATTTTCTGCTTTACTCTACTAACGTTAAATTTGTAATGTCTGGTTATCTGAGCGTGCATTCCCATTGCGGGACAGAGCTCAACTACAACCAAAATTGTAAAAAACTGAAGAAGAAGAAGAAGCAACAGCTGCATTTTTGTATCAGGAAAAATACCCATACGTGCTCTAGCCATTCCTCTTCCAGTTCTATAACTTGACCAGTAGCTGACAATCCTAATTCTTATAAGATGATGTATCGGATTCTGCCTGGTTAAATGCCATAGATGGGTGAGGTATATATACTATTGTGGTTTGCTGTCCTTGCTTGGTTGGTGCAAGCTTCTGGGTCACCCATACTGGTCTTATATTATGCGTATCAAATAAGAAAAACAAAATGGTTCGAATGTTGCATCCACATATGGTATGCAAATCTATTGACTGATTTGATATTTTCCTCTCCTCTCCTACCAAAAAGAATAGAATTGAAGCTTGACTAGTTACAAATCACGAGCTGCCTTGTAGTTGTCCGGAGGGGTGGAGAATGATCAAGAATGCGGTATACAAAATAAGTTCTCCATTGTCTAGACGTCTCGACATTTAGTCGACTGTCGTCTCCTATAATATCGTTTTCGCAGATCTCTGGCTGACGGTTGATTGGTTTTTTTCGAGTTGAAGTGGCACTCTCAACTGTGTTGGAGGACATGAACAGGGCATGGTTGGTTATGTGACGTCTACATTGCAAAATTAAGCAAACGAAACCATGGACACTCTCAATACATTGTTATTTTATAAAAGAGGTAAGATATATTCGTGTGTTTGGACACTCTCACTACATTGTTATTTTATAAAAGAGATAATATATATTCGTGTGTTTTGGAGACTTGCAAGCTTTTAAATTCTAAATTCAAAAGGGAAGAATTAAGGGAAAAACCACAAACGAATAAAACAGGGAACCTCTAGAAAGAGCTTTTAAATTTAATATCAACGAACTTTATTAATTTTCGTGAAACTTAATTTTTAACATAAGTCAATGTTAAAGGGCACTTTACTTTTATTGAATATAATGGTTACTTTTAATAAAAATTTTAAGTTTTTTTTTAATATAATTTATATTTTTATTAAATTTAAAATGTTGTATATTTTTTTTGAAAAAGAATTTGAAAATTTTATATGGAAAAATTATTTACAAATTGGGATGAGACTTCTCTCAACCTTAGCCGACAAGAACACTTATTTACAACAATAAAAGAAAATCTATATTGGAGCCAAATATCTTAAACCATATTTTTACAAGGGTTATCCACCTATTTACAACACTAAAAGAATATTTGCATTGAAGCCAAATCTCCTAAACCTTATTTCTACAATGGTTGCCTAAATTAGCTAAACACTGGATTTGCTCATCAACCTGCCTAATCCTCTCATCCTCAATAAACATGTCACTGTGCCATTGAACCCCTACCTCCTTCTTAGTACACATCTTAGCCAAGAAGTTTACCATTTTATTTAGATCTCTACTCACATAAACTCGAATCACATCATATAATTTCCTCCATGATTCCTTAATTTGGGTGACAAGAATCCTCAAATTTCATATCGTCAAAGCAAAGTTCCTCATGCAATCTAGAGCTCCTACCAACGTTTGAGAATCTAATTCTAGGATTATCCTCCTGTCACCTTGTCTTACCGCCTAGATAGAAGCAAATTTGATAGCTAAGGATTTTCCTTCATTGTTCATGGTCCTTCCTAAGCCTTGCAGTTCCTAATAGAGCACTATCCCAACATAATTCCTATAGACCACTCCAATTATAACACTACCCAAATTAGTATTAATTTTAATTTAAATTTCTACGGGTGGTTTCTAACTAGCTCTTTCCTCCTCCTCTTGCATTTCAACTTCCTTATCCATCATCCCTATATCAGTTTGAGTTTCCTCTTTAGGATAAACTACCACAGTTTTTGTGATATTTCTTCAAATGACCTACCAAATGCCATCTAAGGATGAAAAGGTTTCTCTAAAAAAATTGCCATTTCTCTCCAATCACACTTGCTACCAAATGAAGTTTAATCCAAGATTCCAATCGATACAAAGAGCTTTAGATTTAAATATACCCCTCTTCCATATTTCCCAAATATTAATTCGATTCAAATCACTATTGGCTCAAATTTTATAAGATAAAAATCATCACTCCTAGATGTGGCACGTAAATTGGAACTCAAATATCAAGTGGTCAGATATTTCCTCACTCTTGTAGCATAAAACACATTGATATAGACCGATGGTTCTCCTCCGTCTTATATTATCAAAAGTAAGAATTCTAATGTGCGTGAAATCCTAGGTGAAGAAGTTTACTTTTGGCCAACCCTTGGATTGCCAAATATTTCTCCAAATATCAACCTGATATGCATGAGGAGGAGGTTCTAGAAGAATCTTATCATATCCATCCTTCACTATGTAGACTCCAAGGCTCCCATAGCCCCAAGCTAATTCATCCTCCTCATATCTACTTGTGAGAAATATTTTTGCCAAGATTTTAGTCATGATGGGTGTTAATTTTAGAGGGATTGGAATTGGCCATTCATACAACTTCTTAAATTGCTTAAAATTATAATCTCCCAACTAGCTAATGTTGAAATAACTTTCAATATGGATCCAATCCTTGCTTTCCATGGTTGTTTTTACTGGTTGTAGTTCTAGAAATTTAGCAATGATAGATGGGTATTGATCCCATAAATATGTCCAAAACTGTGTCTTCTCCCCTTTCCAAAATTTTTAAGATAATCCATATTTCACTACCTAAGATCTTAACTTTAGAGCTTGCCACACCAAGGATCCATTACCATCCAAAGAGAAATGACTCACCTCATTCAAGTTCACCTATCCTAAATATTTACTAGTTAAAATTCTATTGAATAAAGAAGTTGGTTTGGAAATCCACCTCCAATAAAGCTTTCTAGCCAAAGCTTTATTATTTAACTCTGATCTCCTTAGTTCCAAACCTCTCTTTACCTTGGGTTGGATTACTTTCTCCGAACCTACTAAGGCCCATTTCTTCTCTCCTTTTACTCCTCGTCATAAATATTTTCTAGCCATATTTTCTAACTCTTTTCATATGGTATGTGAGGCAACAAGGATAGAAAATTTATAAATTTACATGGCCTAAATGATTGACTGCAAAAAATTTAATCTACCCCCATATATACCTTAACCATATGTGAGATCAATGATTAATTCTTTCTTTGATAAAATCCAAAATATTCCTCCAAATATCTATTTTTAGTTTTTTAAAATGCAAAGGGATCCCAAATATACCACTAGGAGAGAAGTCCATGTGAATCCCAAGATCTCTAAAATTTATTTTGAAGCCTTTGATCAAGATTGAAAAGGACCACTTTCAATTTTTTTATCATTCATGACTTGGTTTGTGGCCATAAGGTAACATTAAGAGTATCTCTAATCATTCTTGCTTCCCTGAAGTTGGTCACTTCCACCAATCTTGTGTCATACACAAACTGTAAGTGAGTCAAAACTTCCTCACCCACCTTGATACCTATTAGCAAACCTTGTTGCCTTTTCCTCAAGATGAGTCTACCCAAGCCTTCAACAAATATGAGAAAAGATAAGGGGAACAAGGATCTCCTTGATGAAGGTCTCAAGTAGCTCTAAATGGTTGCGAGGGAAGGTATTTGATTAACACTGAGTATATCAAAATAAATACACAATTCATTACCCATTCTATCCAATCCTGAGATAAATCGAAGGTTGCCATCATCCTTGACAAGAAGCTCCACTCCAACCTATCATAAGCCTTCGACATATCCAATTTTATTAACATTTCTCTATTGCCAGCTTTTTACATTGAATGAATTACCTCTTGAGGTAGAACCACACCATCTACCTTCCCTCTATAAAATCCTGTAACAACCCAAGTCTGTTCACCTGGTTGTGCCACTTAACATCAAACATAGCACTATTTTTTTTTGTTTTTAAAACAACACACAACATATAGTTTTACCTTCATTTTCATAGAAATCATATTTTCACCCAATTTTCTTTTGAAATAAATTATTTTTAGCATAGGCATAACACCACTTTTGGATTTAAAACTGTTGTAGCACAGTCACCCAAGTGGATGAGATCGACCATATCCCGTAAAGGTGCCATTGGTGGAATTGACTTATCTCATTTACATCCTCATTTTTTGGCATGAGGATCAAACCATGAAAAGGGTTATCCTCTAGGGCCCATACACCTAGAGGGGGGATGCTTGCTTCCATATTCCTTATCACTCTGAACCTTTTGACTAATTATCAATGATGTAGAACTTAAATGTGAAGCTGATTTATTCATAAAATAATGCAAATATATAGTGCTTACAAAGAATATCATGTAGGTTAAGTGGTTGCAACAATTTGCCAAACATGGCCAACCACTTAACTAATAGATAACAATCTGCTAATCTAGGATGACAACTAACTGCTAGAAGATAAAGGATAACTCTAACAACTAACTAAACATCCAAACAACTTAACAACCTATTTCCAACATGGGCATACTATACCTCATGTGAATACAAAGTGCAAGAAATAGGAAATTAATAAAATAATAAATAATAACTTAGGCTTAAATGGATAAGCCTAAGTATCCTCAACACTCCTCCCAACCATAGAAGCATTGGATCCCAATGCTCTCAACAAATATGGAAATTCATGGGCCATATCATGGTGAGGAATCCAGCGAGCCATGTGTGGAAGGTGACCATGATAGACAAAAATATAAGAAGTGGAAGAACCCTATCGAGTGTGATGAGTCTTCATATTGAAAACTCTATCTAAAATGAGTGAAAGCTAACGATCAGGTGCCAATGTTGCTATAGGGTTGATAAAATGAATAGTTACCAAAAGAGGATCCTAAAATGGTATCTCTAGAAAGTGGTGCTTATCCAAGGGAAGCCAAAATCTATCTCCAACCCAAGATGAGTGAGGATTGTGATTCTTGCACACCATAATCTACTGCTCTTGCAGAGTCTCCTATAAGTCCTATGTTATCTTACATTGAAGGCTCTATCGATGTTGAATGAAGTAAGTATCCTTAGTTTACTCCTCAATGTGTACAATGGTGGGATAAGGCAAAGCCAAAGGCAAATTCTGTGGAGCAAGTGGTTGTGTATCCAAATGTGTACCCGAAATGATACCAATAGAATGCATGGAATATTTCTCATGAGTGAGAGTGATGGGTTCCTTAACCATGAGCTCTTGTGATTGTTCATTTTGTGGAAGTGGAGCTTCTTCTTTATGATGTACCTTTAATGGTTCTTGTTCTTCATTATGTGTAGAACTTATGCAAGTAGAAGCCAAAATGAGTGCTTGAATTAATGGCTTACGAAATTATCTACAACTTAACATAAGATTTGATGTGGGTGTAGTGATTTGTATCAAGTAGGTTTTATCATGCAACTCCAATGTGTATGTGTTCTTTTTAGCATGATATACAATATTCCTATCAAATTGATAGGGTTTACCTAGCAATAGTCCACAACAATCCATATCTGTGATATCACATCTTACTTTATCCATAAAATTATCACCAAAAGTAAAATTCAAGGTGCAAGTGTGTGTGATGTTAGATGTGGAGTCTACATCCTTCCACCCAAGTGCATATGGTTGGTGATGTGGCTTTATGGGAAGCTTCAACTTCTCCACAATAGACTTCACAATGAGGTTATTTTATGATCCATTATCTATGATACAATCCACATAAAAATAATGTGTAAGGTGGGCTCTAGTGGCAAAAAAATGGTCATGACCCCCTTTAGCAAACACATTTGACATGAGGGTAACTTTATTTAGTTTACCCTTTAAAGCGGGATACTCTTATTCTATCCCTGTAGCTAAAATATGACCATCATGTGGTTCCTTATTTGTAGATTGTACAATTAAGGACCTCTTAAATTTTTCAAAAGTAAAGCATTTGAATTTTACATGACCATTATTTTACAAAAATCACAATAAATTAAATAAGAAGGATCTTTAGAATGAGAAGAAGAAGAATGTGCTTTAGGAGAAGTGGGAGGAGAAGAAAATGAGGGAAATAATGAGAAGTGTTCTTCACATTTTGTTGATGTTGATTCTTGCCTTTGGAAGAGATCTTCTGTGATAAATGAGATTTGTGATATGCACCAACTTTCTCCTCTACAAGAATTGTATGGTTGAATCCCACATCCAAGGTGAGGAAAACATTGAACTTGATTTCCCTCAAAATTTTATCTTGCAATCCACGAGTGAACTTGTTCATCAAATCCTCTTATGAATATTTCACACCAAGAAGAACCCTTAGCCTATTGAATTGAAAAATATAGTTAGAAACAAACATACTATATGCTTACCTCAATCTATACCACTTGGTCCTAAGGTCACTTTAGTAATTAGATGGAAAAATGTGTTTTTTAGAATTTGGATCAATTATTTCCAAGTCATGGTGGCATTATGGCTTTGTATTTCTACAATTAAATTTTTTTCTAAGCCTGTGAGTTTGACTGTAGCAAATGCAACTTGTTCATCTTCAGGAATTTCAGCATAATTGAACCAAGTTTGCATATCTAAAATCCATGTAGATAAGACATCAAGATCCCTAGATCCGTCATACAATTTGACCTCACATTTTACTTTATTGGTATGATTGTGATGAATTTTGATATCACCAGGAGTTAATTGCACCACAATATATTTGAACTTATCTACCAAAATATCTACTGCAACCAATAATATTTTCCATGTTTGTTTTGAGGTCTTGAGCCATATTTTTCCATGTATATGCCAGACTATGGGGATTACAAAACGGTTTTGCAAGACTATCTAGGCTATTGCTTAGGATAAATTGTGACACTCCTAAAGTAAAATGGACCTAGATTAAAAAAAATTGCCTTTTAATTTACAAAATGGGCTATTTAAGTGCTTTTAAAAAAACGACATCAATTTGTAATCATCCAAATAACACTAAATTCCAAGGTTAGCCCTTCAAAAATGCAAAATTCTGATTTTGTGGAGGCAAAAATATACCAATTATGTAAAAATTGGTTAAAAATTTGCAAAAATTGATGAAATTTGGAAATAATTGCAGAATATCACCTTGTTTGCTGGTTTTGGCGGTAAAATTTGAATTGAAATTCAAAAAATTGAATTTTGGTGGGAATATTCTATCTACGCACCAAAAAGTTGTTTGAATTTGGGTGGTCACACCGCTGGTCAACTGTGGTCAACACCACTTAGCCGGTCAACCACCACTAATTATTGAACTTGTTCGTATACCGAATGAAAAGAAAATAGCATACTTATACCCAATGCCTAACTGATTGCCTTCTACACAGGGTCAACTAGAGCCATGCCAATACACTGGCCTTGGACTTAATTACTCATGCTCTTTTAAACTCTTGTTAGTATGTCCCATACCATAAAACGAGGCCTTACTGGCTTAGTCAAAGATACATGGAATATATCATAGTACTATCCTAGATGTAACCTGGAGAAAGCATCCCATACCACCTCTCGTACCAGTTCTGACTAGTCTTTTCAAATTGACCATACTCATCAGATTGTAGTTGCTCTAGGTACTATTGTGTGTCTACTCACACCCCAACAATTTTTGGGTGATATCCGAGCATTCTCTCAATGCCCCAATTTTTACTTAGGGTCTCACACCCTTATTAATTGTTTTGCATTCACACTCCTAAGCTTTTACTAAGGTTTCCAATTAATCCTTACAGGTTTAGGTTTAACAAAGGATCATTAATAACACAATGCAATCCAACTTGCGACTCTAAGGCTTGATAAGAAGTAGTAAACTTGCTTGCAAAGAAAATCAACATAAGCACAATATATAATTTAACTCATTTCCAACCATAATCCTAATTCTTTTATTCCCAATTTAAAGTGTTTGAATTATGCATTCCTTTCAAAGGTCAAAGCAAGGACTCTTTTATGATTTGCTGAAAAAGCATATTAATTTCTTTATATTCCTAGCTTAGCAACCAACATAATATTCCAACAAAACCTATTAAAAGAGTTATGCAATTTTAGAGTTATTCTAACTCAAAGCATACATTTTCCAATGCAAACATAATTTTTAAACCAAATATAGAATACATAACTTTTCCATAGATGAGGTGTGCTAGCCCGACTTGACTAAGAACACGATGGTAGAAAAACTAAACTCTTCAACCAAAAAGGAGAAACCCACAAATATAATCTTCACATAGAACATCTTGGCACTCTTTTAAAAGAAATTAGACAAGTTCTATCCACACATGCAAACATGAATAAATATTTCTTCCATGCAAGTTTTGTGGGAGGAGAGCTATTCGATACAAAGGTAAATATTGCATTAACCATTAACCATTAACAAAAATAATCAGGTTACAAAGTTTAAATAAACACAAAATAACCATACTAGAGAAAAGGGGGAATAGGAGAAATTAGGGGAAGGGAGAAGAAATTAAATTAAAACTCTCTTGCCGCCCAACGATGCTGTCGTCCAACTGCCGTCCAGGTAAGGTAAAAGGTAAGTAAACTTACCCAAGGTAAAATACTCTTTTTAACCTTTTACCAATGGTAATTTTCCAACATTCTCCCCCTTAAAGTTCAGAGGACTGACTATACAGTCTCTCAGATTTATAAATTGAGCTTTAGCCATGCCTTTGGTGAAGATGTCTGCTAGATTATCCAAAGTGCTGCAATATTGAAGCTCAACTATCTGCTATTCCACCATATCTCTTATGAAGTGATACTTCATATCAAAATGTTTTGACCTTTTGTGGTGGATCGAATTATATGCCAATCGTATGGCACTAATATTATCACAATTCAGTTTGGTTGGACCAATTTGTTTTTCGCCAATCTCTTCAAGGATTTTCCTCAACTAGAGGATTTGAGTACTAGCATGGGTAATGGCTATATACTCAACTTCTGCAGATGATAATGCTACAACAGATTGCTTCTTGGAACTCCAAGTTATTAGTCCTGAACCTAGACTAAAATAGTTCCCTGATGTAGATTTTCTGTCATCTATATTACTGCCCCAATCGCTATCACTATAACCAACTAACTTCATAGATTTAGACTTGTGGTAATGGATTCCAAAATCCAATGTACCTTTTACATATCATAAAATTTGTTTGGTTGCTTGAAGATGCAGCTCGGATGGGCATGCTATAAACCTTGATACTAGAGAAACAACATACTGTATATCCGGCCTAGTGTTGGTGAGAAACATTAAACTCCCAACCATGCTTCTGAAATTGGTCATGTCAAATTTTGGTGCTCCATCATCTTTGCTTAGCTGGATTCCATGTCCTGTTGGTGTTGCAACTGATTTGCACTGCTGCATATCAAATTTCTTGATCATGTCACAAGCATATTTCTGTTGACATATGAAGATCTCATTCTTTGATTGATGTACTTCCATTCCTAGGAAGTATCTCATTAATCCGAGATCCTTCATCTCAAACTGATTCATCATGGAGAGTTTTTGAACTCCATATTCATTTTATTATTACTACCCATAAATATTAGATCATCCACATATAAACAAACTATGAGGATATCTACTCCATTCTTTAGGTAGTATAGAGTTGGTTCACTCTTGCTTTTTGTGAAACCATACTTGCTGAAATAGCCGTCATGTTGTGGTTGATCCACAACGTACCCCAAAATTGGGGACCCACCTTTTTATTTTTGGTATTTGAGTGTTTGCAGTTTGATTTAAGTGTCTAATGCTTTTGTTGTGTTTTGGGTTTGTAGTTTTTTCCAATTTGTTGTCATTGATTTTTGTTGTCAATTTCTTGTCGATGATTTTTTATCGTCAAATTGTTGTCAATTTCTTGTCGATGATTTTTTATCGTCAAATTGTTGTCAATTTCTTGTCGACGATTTTTTATCGTCAAATTGTTGTCAATTTCTTGTCAATGATTTTTTATCGTCAAATTGTTGTCAATTTCTTGTCGAAGATTTTTTATCGTCAAATTTTTGTCGATGACTTGTCGTCATTTCGTCGTTGACAATTTTTATCATCAATATCTTGTCGACGATTTTTATCGTTATGTTGTGTTAGCAATTTTTATTGTCAAGTTTTGTGCTTGCTTTTACTGAGATGTTTAAAATAATAAAACATTAAAAAAGAAATAATATTTCGTGGTTAATATGTTCAGGTTTTAAGGACAATACGAAATAGCGACGTGGACGTCCATTCGGGCGTGACAAGTTGGACGACTGAATTGCACGAAAGATGAGATACTTCGGGCTAGCGGCGGCAGTGAAGTGGCATATTCCAACACAGCGAGACTAGGTTCGAATGCGAACATCGGGGAGAAGAGATTGGTCAGCATGTCATAGTTTAGCTTCGAAGAATAGTGAAGAACAGGAGACGCTCGACCATGGACGTGTTAATAGAAAGTGAACCCGAACCCTGCGGTGTGACACTCTGGTAGCTGACAGAGGAGTATGCCACTATCAATCAACAGGGACAGTCGAAGTAGAAATGAATGCAGATGACAGACAGTGCCAGACATGAGTAGAGGTCTAGGCCGGTAACAATCGGCATTGTGGACATCACTGGCCTAGAAAATGACATTTCCTAATTATAAACACATGCATAATCCCTTTTATTGGGTGCGCAGGTAATGAAATGACAGCCATAGCCATCATCGCCGGATAAACCTTGTACCCGATGGTAACTGAATAATGTGGTTGTGGAAGGAGGTTACAGGCATTGTCATTATTAAGAAATTACGGTTATGAAGCCCAGCACGCGAAGGGAGTAACGGGTGGAGTGTCTACTGTTCAGGTTATGGATGGATTCAAATACATTCGGGTGATTCTCCACAACTAAAACGTTTCAAGGAAAGCAATCATGATTCATTATTAAAATACGGGAGTAAAAAGAAAAAAGGGAAAACTTTGACCGCAACATGTTACTATAGTGGGACTCTCAAATAAAAAGAAAATTATCAAAATTGTAGTGGCCACATGGTATATCATCGAAGGGATTTTATTTACATATTAAAAAAAAAAAAAAAAAAAAAAAAAAAAAAAAATAATATATGAAGACAAGCTACGTGAGAAAAAGGAAAAGCAAGCATTTGGAAAGCGAAAACCAAAGGGCAGCAAACAAAACGTTTCAATTGCAGCAGATAAGGAAATGAAGAGATGAAGTGGAAATGGAAACCAAGAGTTAAGGGAGAAATGATAGGTCATCTGCGATTTTAAATATGTTGTGAAAAACAGAGAAAAGGGGACGGGAACTTTTGGCATGGCCAAATGGCGGCAGATTTTGATATGTAAACTTGGAATATAATTTGAATGCTAAAGCTTCTCTTCAGAAATTTCAGGCCTTGTTAGCAAGAAAGGATGAGAAATTTTCTGCATGCTTCATTTTAATTGTTCTATGTTTCTCCTTTCAAATTTCAGATTTGTATGTGAAATATATGCCATTGTTTTGGGTTATTTCATGTGAATGTCTGCAATCTGGAAATTATTTTAAATCCTAGGAGCCAGCACCTAGTTTACTTTGATTGTGTTTGTTTCGCAGGTCAAATAGGCTAGGTTGCATGTACGAAGTTCTCACATATTCGGTTTTGCAGGATGGGGTGCTATCAAACTGAAGGAGCTTTTGCATTGCTGCATTTTCAGCAATTATTTTGATGCAAATTTTTAATTTTCTGTTTTCAAATATTTTAATTTCAGAACTTTTCCTTATTTTCAGGAATTAAAATAAACATTAAAAAAATTTCAAAATCTAAAAATAATTTCACCATTGCGTAGGTTATAGTTCAGACTTCCAATACGCACTTTGAAATTTCATTTTCGGAGTTTTTTAGTATTTTTAAAAATTCATCGAAGTTGCTATTTTGTTACAGATTTTAAAAATCCGAAAATAGAAAATTTCCATTTTAAGGTCAAATTTCATTTTTCCAGTTTTGTTTTGCACTCATGAGCCTATGATGACATTCCCTTCATGGAAATTCCAATTTCATTGAAGGAGTTATGTTTAATGGCATTTTCACAAATTTCCATTTTGGGCCTAAAATTACCCTTTCTTCATAAAAATTCTAATTTTACGAAGGAGGGGTAATTTGAGTATTACATTGAAGGTCTTTTCCTTAAAGCACTTAATTGTTCATCTTGATGAAAATTTGATTTCATTTAAGAGGGATAAGTTAAAGTGACATTTTGAAGCTACATTTGAAGACCCTATTCATCATTGAGGATTTAATGCAAGATAAAATCTATTTTAAAACCATCAAGATAAAAGGAATTAAAGCACTACATCGTGGTCATATGAGGGCCAACTCACATTTGATTTATTTTGGTTCAATGAACAATCACTAAAGTTTCATGGTAAAATAAACCAACATTGCCCCTTGTTTACAGTTACTTGCAATCGCTAAGGTGTTCCAAGCATTTAAAATGAATATATTTTGCTAATATAGCGGAGACCTTGGAGAAGTTGGTTGTTTAACTTCTTTGCAAGAGGGGATTTGGAGCCCAAATCCTAAGGGAGAGTGTACTTTCACAATTGGGTGAAAATACCACTCAACATTTTGGCGCTAGAAGGAGGGCCTGAACCGGTTTATTTCAGATTGATTTAAATGCTATAGGGATTTAAATTTTGAATATTTCATGCCCTATTGATTATTATCTTTAGCCCTCTTTTAACAATACAACTTTGTACTGTTAAAAGGAGGACATGAATTGCTATGCACTGGTCTAACGCTTTGATTGTTCATACAGGAATAATGTGATTTAATTTAATTTAAAAAAAAAAAAAATTGATATTAAAGTTATATTCTTTAAGATTCACTAATGGCTATGTTTTCACCGTGGATGACAGGTAGCCCATTGAACATACCAGGAGTTCAACATTATTTGCCCGTTGGTTTTGAGAGATGTCTTCCTCGATTTTTGTCTAACGGGACAAATACTACAGGAGAACACATTCAAGCATTCAAATTTGTTGTGAATCACTTAACAATTTGGCATGATGATGTTGTTTGTAAAATGTTCCCTTACACCTTGGACAAAGTGGCATTTGATTGGTTTACAAGTCTGCCCTTAGGGTCTATCACTTCTTGGGCTCAACTAGAGGCAGCATTTCTTAATCAATTCAACAAAAAGCAAGTTACCCAATCCGCATGTATGAGCAGTTTTTCACTATTAAAAAAGGACCAAGTGAAAATGTGAAGTCATTTTCTGAAAGGTTCTTTGGATTATACACTCAATTAGCGACATTTTATGTTATTCAAGAAGAAATGGCTCTCCAAATATATGTAAATGCTCTTGACCCACTCATTTCCACATATTTACGAGGGATGCCTCAAATCACATCTTTGTCACAAGCCTATACTCAAGCAATGACAATTGAGCAACAATTGAGTTGTCAAAATTATGGTGTGGGTTTTGGATCATGTAATATTCAATCATTTAATACCTCCTTTACCCACCCAATTATTTATCCACCTCAACCAAGTTCAAGTGTGAATCAATTTCAGAATCAACAATCATTCCCAAGCTTCAATCAATTTCAAAATCCTCAACCTACTATGCAAGATCAACCATCTTTCTTAAGTATGAATCAACTTCAAAATACTCATCTTGATTCAAAAGATGTTTCTAAAATCAATTTTAATGATTTTCATAAGAATATGATTTTAGGCAAGGGAGGAGTACTAGATCCAACTAGTATTGAAACATGTGACAGATTGGAAACCCTTGACTCACCAAAAGATGAATTCTATGAGGATGAATCTATTTTGGATGACACATTGGATGACATTGTTGAAAGTAATGGCCTAGAAAATTCACACCTTCCAAATCATGTTAAACGTGAATCATGGGTTACATATGTGGATTATGATAGCCTTATCAATTTGAATACAAGCAATAACCCAATTTTGGAAGTAATTGAACCATCTAAGGAAGGTGAAGATAAATTTGATGAGAAACATGTTGATGAATTAAAATATGAAGAAGAAATAGTTGAGCATCACAATTTGATTTTGAAAGATGATCATCATGATTCTTGGGAAGAGTATGCTCACTCCAAAACTGCTAATGAAATTTGTGTGCCTATTGATATGCAGGATGATACAATTGCCCTTTCACATGAGGATATTACAAGTCCTGTGCAATCTGAGAATGTTTTGGAAGAAGGGTTGGAATCTCATCAAAGGTTGGGGAAGGATATTGATTCTACTACCATGGATGAAGAAGGGGAATCAATTGTTTTTGTTCCCCTTGGGGGGCAAGAAATCGAAAATCTTGATCCACCTATTTTTTCTACAATGTCTATGCCATCTCAAAATGATGAAATTACAAAGCTTAAGTGGTGTGGGTTTGATACTATTGATGATCCTAATGAAAATATGAATTTTGAGGCAACTCAAGCCATTGATCATGGAAAGGTGTCACGTGACACATATCTTGAAAAACTAGGCTGTTGTTTTGAAAAATATGGACGCATGTTTGATTGGGTGCCTAACTTTGGTGTTTTTGAACAGGTGTTGGGTGATGAAGAAGACAATGAAGAAAAAGAAAAAGCTACTAACACTCATCAAGTTGTGATAAAATCTAATCATGATGGGTTGAGTATGGGTGACAAGGTGAAATCTTTACCTTTGGTAGTAGCCACAAAAATTTCAAGTGATGGATTACATGATGTCCCTTTGGATGCTAATGTCATTAATGATGAAATGTCAAATCTTGGTGATTTTTGTCAAGTTTTGATTGATTTTGATGGTTTTAAAATCTCGAAAAATAATTTGAATTTAAGACTTTTAGAAATAGGCTCTTGTTTGCAATATCTCACATTTGAAAAGGAAAGCCTACTTCTAAATCATGAATGGAATGATGAAACTTGCACTTTAAAGAATAGACAAAATAAAATTGAATACCAACCATTGTCTAATCAATTTGATTTGAATCTCACCTATGATGTTGGTAATAGAACTAAATCAAATTGGTATGGTGAGCATGGCAAGTTGAAATTTGTTGCATTGCTTGGTTTGATCTTATTGTTGTTGGATTCCTACAACATTTGGCATGTGTATTGTGACATATGTCTTTTGAAATGTTCTAATCATGTTTGGGATCTAGGAAAGTAATAGTCCAAGCTTGGCATCATCTTGTACTATATTGTATATAAATTTTGGTGTTGGTTTGGGTTTGTGTTTTCAAGTTTCATTTTGGGATTGCTATTTGGATTAGGATTTAAGTTGTGTGTTTGATTTCATTTGACATGTTTAGTTTGTTTTTATAAAAAAAAAAAAAAAAAAAAGAGGAAAAATTTGAGATGTCAACTTATGCCTAAGATCAGGAGAATATGAAACATTGGAATTGTGTTGTAGAAGCTCCACAAGTAACACAAACATTTTAAGTAATATCGTTTGAATCTTGTGATGCATGAAGTTGTCAGTTTTGCACATTATGGTAAAGTAGATGATATATTCCAAAAGAAGCAGTGCATTCACATCTCATGCCACGTTCCACATTGCATATACATGTCATCTCAAGTTACATTTTCATTTCATGTGCAATCATTGGGAAAGTGTCAAATCCTCTTAGGGTTATTCTATAACATGAAACATATAAAAAAAATCCTAAGGTTGGGAACTGATGTTCGAACAATCTTGAACCAAGCACGTTCCATGCACATTAAAAGAATCTTGAGCAAAATGGTCAAAACCATACTTGGATGAAAAGGTGAGGTGAAAAGAATATTTCATGTCTGTCCTATCATGCAACATAATCCTTGAAAAAGTGGTTTTTACCACTCCCATAAAAGCTTAAAGCCTAAAACTAGAGTAGTAAGGATAGGGTTAAATCCTCATCGAACTTAGGTTGAGGATCCAACTACCCAAAGCTCTGATTTGACCTACATGGAGTAGTAAGGATAGGACATAATTCTCATCTCGCTTAGGTTGAGAATCCGATTCCCCAAAGCTTCCATTTTTCCCACTTCATCATAAAACTTGGATTGGAAGGATAGTACTACATGTCCTCTGCAAAGGATGGGTAGTCATCCCAAAGGTCCAAGTAATAAAATTGAGTAATATTTCCCATTTTGTCTTAATATTGGATTGGAAGGATCGTAATACATGTCCCTAGCAAGGATGGGTAGTCATCCCAAAATTCCAAGAAATAAAAGAAAAAGAATGAATGAAGCCAAGTCATGGATTATGGGGTTAAGTATGCTCATGCGTGGCAATTTCTTCCAAATGATGGGTTCAAGGAACCAGTCATTCGAGAATTTGATACTAAAGTAATTTTTGGTTATTACCAAATTGTGTTTGGTTGTTTTCCGCTTTTGACCCAACAGAATGGGTTGAAGGATAACCTTGTGCAAATCTATTTTGGACACATCTAAGTTCCAATATTTAGGGACCTAACTGATTTAATACCATAGTGAATTTATATTTAATGTTTGAATGAGTTTCCTTATGTGAACTACCCATATGACCGGATTGCATGGATTGCTAGTCGCTGCAACTGCCAAGTTTATAGGGTAATCTACTAATACAAGGTTCACTATATGATGTGATGATGCTAATGATGAAGATATTTTGTGGAAATGCATGATGTGATTGATATAAATATTGTAAATCAATATCAAGTTGGATGCCCCAAGTTTGAGGTGGACTTATGTTGTCATAAATTTACCTTTTGGTTTGATTGACATGTAAGATGATGAAGTAAAGGAACCAATCACCCTTGGAGCTCGTTGTCCTAGTGACTGTTAGCAATTCCTTAATGCAAATGATGAAGTATCAGTTTTTCATGTTTTGTAACCCCACGGAGTAGGTGTCAATGACAACCTTAGACACATCTGCTTGAATGCAAGTCACTCAAAAATTGAAGGATCAACTTGATTTGATTTCAAACGTGATGATATGAAATGATTTTGAATAAGTGTCCTTATGGTAATTTATTCATCCTATCAAATTGCATGGACAACCAATCACTACAACCGCCAGGTGGTAGAAGGTTCACTTGAGATGATGATGATATGAGATGATTATTTGAAGGGTTTTACAATGTTTTTGTAGCCATTTGCAATTGAAGAGGAGTTGTGTAAGATTATCACAAATAAAATTCAATTTATGTTGCCGCAATCATGGAAAATATGCTCATTTTTAATGAGCGTAATTTACATGATTAAGTGTTTGGGTGTTGAATTTGATTATGAAACTAATTTTTTTGATTTTATCTTTCCCTTCAAGTAATGATTTGATGGAGAAGACATGAAATGATGAAAGCAATGAAACAAATGATAATGGTTGGAATGAAATAAATGTTTTTGTTTTTGTTTCAACTATGATTTTGACCTTTGTTGATAATTGTGCACTTCTATCCCTTAGAGCAGTCCAACCGTATGGCTTTTTTAGGGAATTGAGATGATAAAAAATCAATTTTTGCATTAGGTGAATCACTTTTCAAGGGCCTTATGGTAACCTATCCATCCTACCTAATTTCATGGATTGCTAGTTGCTGCAACTACCAGGTATATAGGATAATTTACTGTATACAAGGATCACTTGAGGCTAAGTGGAATAAGGACATGTACACTTCTATCCCTTGGAGCAGTCCAGTCGTATGGCCTTCTTAGGGAGTTGAGATGAGGGCACTTCTATTCTTTCAGAAGCCTATTGAATTTGTTTTTGAACAAAGGAATTGAGGTACCTTTGGATTTTTTCTTTGTTTTTTTTTGGGTGAATGCATTATTGTTTTGTGTTTTTTTTGAAGACAAAAGGTGCATGGAAATATTTTTGGTGTTTTATGTTTTTGTATGACAAAATATTTCCAGCAATGTTTTTGGTTTTTTTTTGGTGTTTTATGTTTTTGGTGTTTGGTGTTTTTTTTTTATCAAAGGAATTTCAATTTGGGTATCTTTGAAGCTTTTTGGATTGATTTGACCAAAGGGTAGGTGCCTTTGGAGCCTTTTGAATTTAATTGACCAAAGGAGTTTGTTTCTCTTGGATTTATTATTATTTTTTTTTAGTGTGACCAAAGGGTTTAATTCCTTTGGAGCTTTTTGAATTGAATGTGACCAAAAGAGTTTTATTCCTTTGGAGCTTTTTGAATTGAATGTAACCAAATGAGTTTGATTCCTTTGGAGCTTTTTGTATTGAATGTTACCAAAGGAGTTTGATTCCTTTGGATCTTTTTGAATTAAATATGACCAAAGGACTTTGTTTCCTTTGGAGCCTTTTGGTTTGATTGTGACCAAAGGAGTTTTGGTTCCTTCAGGGCCTTTTGAATTAAAATATTGACCAAAGGGTATGGGTTCCTTTGTATCCTTTTGAATTGACGTAATTGCAAGTGTCCTTATGGTAATATTCTCATCCTACTGGATTGCATGGATAACCAGTCACTGCAACCACTAGTTGACTAGAGTATATCACTAGATACAAGGTTCACTTGGGGATTTGAGCTAGTGAATTGAATTGATGAATGCATGAAACTGAATTGAATTGGATGTGTTGTGTTCATGAATGGGAGGCAAAGGGTACAACATTTGAAAAAAGGGTGCAACCTTTTGAACCTAACATATGATTTGAAATGTGAATGTTTAATGTGATTGTTAGGGTAGCTTTATTGATTGTTTGATGTTATTGATGGGGAAGGTGTAAGACCTTGAACTCCCTCAAGTTGCTTGATTGTTTGTTTGATGTAATTGATGGGGAAGGTGTAAGACCTTAAACTTTCCCAAGTTGCTTGATTTATTGTTTGATATTTTTTATGGGGAAGGTTTAAGACCTTGAACTCTCCCTAGTTGGTTTTTTTTTGTTATTGTTTATGTACATGTGTAATGATGGTTTGTTCATTTTTTTTTTAAGTACATGTGATGAAATGAGTGTGTTATGAAGGAATGTGTTATGAACAAATGTGTTATGAATGAATGTGTTATGAATGCATGTGTTATGAATGAATGTGTTATGAATGCACGTGTTATAAATGAATGCAATTGATGGTGATGTATGCAAATGAATGAATTGTTTTACCTTATTAATTGTCATGCAAATAAGTTATGTACTATTTTTAAGCAAACTTTACCTTTATTGCTTAATCAAGGGCACCAATACGATACTATAGTTTGACCACAATTTGTAGGATGAAATGGACTATGATATATGTGTGGCAATATGGAAACTTGCTTATGAATTTGTTGGCCTTAAGGATAAAGAATCCATTATTGTTTTGCAAAGACTCAAACATCCTAGTATTTCAAACAAACTCTCTCAAATTATCTAATTCTTCTAGGACCAAATGTGTGTGCAATGAATTCATTTACCGAATCAAGAGCATGGTAATGACTCTAAACCATAAAGAACCAGTGTGTGTGTAATTGAGTTCATTAACTCAACTTGAGTAAATTGGGTGTTATGGTTGGAACCAAGAACCTAGCTTATCCGTATGAGCGGTCAGAGGTCTCTTTTAAAAGAGACATGTCACCATGCATGAGCGTACTCCACTGCCAGTCAAGCGTATATAGCTCTGGTGGAGGCTAACTTCATAGTCCATGATCTTTATTTTTGATTTATTGAATTTTTGGGATGACTACTTAACCGTCTAACTGTAAATATAATACGGTCCTTACAACCCATTTAATCAGTGGTGTGTGATGTAAAAGTTTTAGAGCTTTGGGGAATCAGATTCTCAACCTAAGTGTGATGAGAATTGTACCTTATCCTTACTACTCTACATTTTGAATTTAGAAGCAATTGTGATAGTAGTGAAAACCACTGTTGTCATGGACTATGTTGCATAATGGGACAAGAAAGGATGCCCCTTTTCACCTCAAGGTTACTACCAAGTATGGTGTTATCCCTATTTTACACAAAATGTTTTTAAGATGTGAAGTTGTGTTTGGTTCAAGAATGTTTTTGAAATCAATTCCCATTACTCAAGATTTGCTTAGTGTATATATGTGCAATGGTCCTAAAAGATTTGAAATATTTTTGGAGGTTGCTTAAATCACTAGGAGTGGTTGAGTGATCAAAAACCCCTAGAGATTCCTCAAAATAGAGACCACCAAAGAAATAAATTGCTATGGAGTTTTATTGCAGCTATTTATTTATTTTTTCTTTTCTATTTTGACATGGTTTTAGATGGCAAAATTGGACTAATGCTAGACCACAGGTACCCCTAATTAAGACAACAAGACTTAGTAATGAACAATTATCTAACCTGAGTGGATGACAATTAATATGGTAAGCGACATGAATGGATGTAAACGATACAAATGTGCAAATGCAATGAAAGTGGAATGTGTGAATGCAATGAAAGTGGGATTTTGAATGAGATGTATTAAAAATGCAATGTGTATGAACAAAACTTTTTTGTTTTGTATTTTTTGTTTTTTATATTTATTATTTGTTTTTTTTTAGGTGTTTTTGAACTAAAATGTGACCAAAGGGGTTTGGTTCCTTTGGAGCATTTTGAATTGTATGTGACCAAAGGAGTGCCTCCCTTGGAGCATTTTGAGATGAGTTTTGACCAAAGGGGTTAGGTTCCTTTGGGGCCTTTTGAATGGAGCTGACCAAAGGGATACCCCCTTTGGAGTTTTATTTTTATTTTTATTTTGATTTGACCAAAGGGGTGTCCCCTTTGGGGCCTTGTGGATTGAATTGACCAAAGGGATTTGGTTCCTTTGGATTTTTTTTTATTTGACCAAAGGGGTGTCCCCTTTGGGGATTTTTGGATTGAATTGACCAAAGGGATTTGGTTCCTTTGGAGCTTTTTATTTTATTTTATTTTTTGAATGGGGAAGATGTGATACCTTAATCATCCCCAAATTGTTTGGTGACTGGTGAGAATGGAGAATGTGTGATACCTTGAGTATCCCCATAATGTTTTATGCTTGGTGAGCATGGGGAAGGTGTGATTCTTTGAGTATCCTCACAATATTTTATGCCTAGTGAGCGCGGGGAAGGTGCGATGCCTTGAGTATCCCCACAATGGTTCTGTTGACTATCAGGGTTTTGATCAAATGCGATGAGTGGAATTTCGATGGAAAATACCCCCTTGTCGAGAAGATCTTGGACCACCTTTTTAAAGGATTTGCAATCATTGATGTCATGGCCCACTTGTCGATGATAGAGACAATAACGATCTTCCATATACGACCTAGGTTTATGTATTTTGGTATATGTAGGACGTATGTCAAGTAAAACGATTATTTTTACATCCTATAGCTTTTGAAAGATGATTGACATGGGCTCGGATAGAGGGGTCCAAGTACAAGGTTGATGATTTGAACGAGATTGGTCATGTGGATGAGGTTGATGAGGTTGTTGAGGTGGGTGAGGTTGATGAGGTTGTTGAGGTGGGTGATTTTGATTGAGGTGGATGATTTTGATGAAATTGATGATGACTCAATTATAGCTCAATGCTTGTGAGGTGGTTCAATATTTGTTGTAAAATGAGCATAGTGCATTGGTGAAATGGTAGTTGTTGATGAGGAGATGGTGGAATAATGGTGTGTTATGTTGATGAAGCACCATACATGTGATTGATTGGATGTGTAGGTATGGTTATAGTTGGGGGGTTGATGGGATGTTGATGGCGGGTAATTGGAAGATTGCATTGCTACTGAAGGAGGGGGGTTATGGACCATGGTGCTTATGGGTGCTATGGATGGAATGGGCATAGGGATTTGTGAATAAAAACTAATGGGTGCTTCATAAAGGGGTTTGGTGCAAATGAATTGTTGATTTGGTATGATTATGAGAGGTTGATTAGATGATGATGAATGAGTATGGGATATGGTGGTAGCAGTGTGCTCAAAAAGTGGATTCACAAAGCCTTGGCTAGACTATTATGGGTGTGGGAAGGTGACTTCCTAATGGAATGATTGGATGGTATGTGTTGGAATGGTAAGTGATGGTAGCAATATAAAAACCATTCTAGCTACACTCAGGTACATCCTAACTGCATCCACGTTTACAAGTGTGACACGATCATCAGTTATGGTAGGTGATTCACTCCTAGGAGTCTCAGGAATAGCGGTGTGAGTAGCCCTATGCATAATATATATGTTTGAAATGGGGGAACTGCTAGAGGGTCCTACATTTAGGCTTTGGGTCATAGTAGAGGGCATGTTGACTTGCCCTAGCACCGAAGTGTTAGGGGCCTCACTAGACTGGGTTGCCATGGAGGAGGACCACTGACTCTGGATCAATGCTAATTTTCTTGCTTGACTATGAGTTATTAACGTATGCTAATATGCTATCTATGTGAATGAAAAATAAAGTACAATGCAATACAACATGCCAAGAAAATAAACATACAAAGTGTTTGATCCTAGTTTGCAATAAGTTTTTGAATTTTTTTTTGGTGTGTTTTTTTGTGTTTTTTTTTGAAGTTTTTGAAGAGATTTTGTTCTTTTTGGAATAGAATAATAGAACTCAATGAAGATGGTGATTAATAACACTAGCACCAAGTGTGATTTCTCAAAAGAGGCTACGGTACACTGCTTAAATCCCAGTGGGGGGTTTTCCTAGCTCTTCCACTCTGATTCAACAATCATTCCAATAGTGGGAGACAACTTGAACACCAATGAATTATACCAGATTAAAGAGTGCTTTTATCCTGTCTAAGGATGATATAAAGGGCAAGCCGGTAGATTGAGATGAATTCCAATGTCATCGGTTTGAACTGGGGATTGGTGATGAAATCCAACTAGACCAATGTTTTAATTATACGTGTGTGTGCAAAGGTTTTGTTTTCTATTGTACGATGCAAATATAACATTCAATTATGCTTTTATACCTAATGAAAAAAAAAGGAAATACATAGAATAGCATACAAAATCATATCAGGGGCAAAATTGCAAATTTAGGTAAGACTCAGCCAAATTTTGTTTAATAGGGCTAACCGCGGGTGAGCGGTTAGTTCTGGTAAACCACGCGTACGTGGTTTACAAATCGCACATGCGTGTTTGGGTAAATCCTAATAACAGGTGTGCGGGTCCTTCCTATCAACAAAATAAAGCTGAATATAGGCCTAAACCCTAAAAAGAAATACCTGGGTTATTTCTAACCTGGTATATGCAAGATGATTGTTCCCTACTATGCATATGTCAATTATAATTTTATTTACCTTTATTATTTCATATATGAATGCAATATTTAAGTAAGTTTTTCTATTCCTAAGACCTAAATGCAAAGAAAGGCATACAGGACTAAGACTCTTAATTTACTTAAATGCAACCTAAAACTAGCATTAAAGAAAATTTTTAAAAGATGGCACAGGGTACAGAGTTATGTTACTTTTGCTTCTCCTTATAGATTTGAACCACCGGTTTGTGTTTCAACAATGTAGCAACCAAGAATGAGCGTTTCCTTAGAAGGTAAACCGTTGATGCATGGTTCCACAATAACAAGTTAAACAATTCAAAATCAAATTCTTGTGCATTTCAAATCCTTAGCACTTGTACATGCAAACAAAGATTAGTAAGATTAAAATAAAGCAAGGCAAAAGAAAATGAAACCCTTGGGATGTCCCACTATGATCACCATTTTGTAAGCAAAAGAAAACAACACCTTGCAAGTAAAATAATGAAAACAAGTAATTGTAGAATTAAAGGATTTTGTATTGAATTTTATTGGAGCCTTAGTCTCCTTTTTACAAGTGATTTTCCCCAAGTGCATAGGGGTATGATTACAATAAGTGAATTCTTGCTTTGACATAATAGAATTAGCACAAATAGGGTAAAATACCCTTTGGTTAATCAAATTATTGGTGGTATCTTTGGTCTTCTTTCGCTTCAATCCAATTGGTGAGTGGGCTTGGGTATCCAAATATGGGCCACTATTAGCTTCAATAGCTCTTGAAATACCTGTATCTTGTACACATGAAAGTAAAACAAGAGTCAGTAGCACCTGTATACATTATTAGAAACAAGTACAGATAAAAAACCTTGAAGGAATGCTTGTAGAAAACATAAAAATAGTAATTAAAAATTCCTTTCTAACAAATGAGTAAATTACTAATATCTGCTATTCCAAATGGCTTGAAAATTGGTGGAGATGTTCTAGGGGATGTCAGGAACCTACCCTCAAAATTTTATCTTGATACGAGTCTGAATGAGGGAGATATGGCTAAAATAAGTTTGGTAGTTTTTGTAGAACCACAGGCCCACGGTTGTGACTGTGTAACCGCGAGTGTGCGGTTTAGAAATCATGGGATTGCGGTTGTGATTGTGTAACCGTGGGTATGCAGTTTAGAAATTATGGTACTATGGTTATGATTGTGTAACCATGGGTATACGATTTAGAAATCGTGTGACTGTAGTTATGATTGTGTAACCGCGAATGCGCGGTTGTGCAGAGATGGCAGAAACCCTTGAAAAATCAGATCTGGGACCTCGATGGCTCAAAATCCATGATCGTTAATGATTCCCTATAGTGATTTTGATAGCATAACGACGTATTTTATAGCCCCCTTCTCTGCTTGATGGAATGGTGTTGCTTTTATAGGCAATTTTGGGTTTTGGAGGGAAATGAGAGGTGGCAAGCTAGGGATGCCAAGTGGTAATCCTAGGCTACCAAATGGAGGAGGCAGTTAGATTGAGTCACCCAGGGTGTCTCACTTAACTAGGATGATGTGGGTGCAAGTGGAGTGAGGTGTAAGGGTTGTCCCATGTGAAGGGACAAAGAGGACAAGGGTGTATGATATGTGGCAAGGTGGGGTAGTGAGGTGGCTAGGAAACATGTCTAATGGGTAGGTAGGGTATCCTAGGGGGATTTTCTAGATTTATTAAAATATGGAAAATAAGATAATGTGCAGGATTTTTATGCCTAATTTTAGACTTAGATATATATTATTATGTAGAATTATGGTGTGCAATGTGGGTGAAGTGTACATGAATTAATATACCTAAGTTTAGACCTAGGCATATATTTTATCATGCAGAATTATGCGGTGAATTGAAAATGCCTAGATTTTGGTGTCTACATATATATATATATATATATATATATATATATATATATATATAAGAAAAACAAAATAACAAAATCATCATTTAAAGTTTGTATGTTTTAGATTCAATTCTAAATAGTAGATACCAAATATTACTTTTAGAAGTACTAAAGAAACCATGAGTCTTGACTCAAATCAATATGAGCCCATTAGTAATGTTGAGAAAATTCTACCAATGCATTTGTTGATTATGACCAACCTCATCCATATTCAACATCACCTTTATCACACATTTTTCATTTTTCATCCTTACCCCAACAAGACAATCCTTTTTCCAATCCTCTTCATAATGATATTATATTTTCTCCCACATATCCATATTATGCCTATCGATCCACATACAATCCTTCTCCACCATTTCATCATTCTTATTTCAATACAACACATCCATTTCAACAAGAAAATACTCCTTCATCCAATCCTACCAAGCACTCACATCATACTTCATAATATTCCTATCATCATTCTACCCATAGCAAAGAAAAAAGAGGTAATAAACCATTAAGTCCTTTTATGGTGGAATTCCTAAGCTAATTATCAAAAGCCTCCAGAAAACCTTCACCACGTAAATTTACTAAGCTCAATAAACCAATGGATATAATTCTCAAGCATTTACTTGATACAAATAGGATTGAGTTACCTCCCATAAGACAACCTGATACCACAATAGATTGTTATAAACCTAAGCTACATTGTGAATATCATAGAGTGGATGGACATATGACACAAAAATGTAGAATTTTAAGATGTGCAATTCAATATTTGATTGACGAGGGTATTTTCCCTATAAAGGAATTACAATCTACAACTGATTGCAAATCTCCAATAAACAATCAAACTCCTACACAACAAATACCCATAATCAATTAAGATATGGGGATCTCACAAGAACCCCTATTCAATTATCAACAATAGGAAACCAATAAAATATTACATCTTAATGTGTCCCATCATGATGATATCACTAATATTGTAATGGAAACTACAAATGAGCAACCTCAAGTTCAATCAAATAAATGTGATATTCAAGAGATGGATTTCTCATT
Source organism: Wollemia nobilis (assembly GCA_028583015.1). Classification (NCBI taxonomy): domain Eukaryota; kingdom Viridiplantae; phylum Streptophyta; class Pinopsida; order Araucariales; family Araucariaceae; genus Wollemia; species Wollemia nobilis. The sequence goes on along the minus strand of JAQPPZ010001772.1, from coordinate 10,515,300 downwards.
CGACCAACCTTCAAAACTATCTTTGGCTTTAGAGAATGATCCAAAATGGAATGTAAGCATATAAATCCCATATTTAGCATCAAAATATCAATCTAAAATCCACTTTGATAGCCAAAAACAAGTGATTAATCCTCAACTAAAGATATCGTACTACAAAGTTCTCATGTTCACAGGGAAAATTTATTCAAAATACTAAGCCAAAAATTTGTTCCTCATGATATTTTCCCTAAGAACACAATTAATGGTGTAAGCCCTCTAGAGTTTAACCATATTTCATTATATGATGATGATATTCCTTCCTCTACTCCACAAGAAGACTCCTCTATTTACATTACAAGATTTATTAAAGAAACATCTATTAAAAATATCATGGTAGATAATGGCTCCTCTCTTAATTTATGCACTTATCAATTATTCCAAAAAATTAGATTAAAGGAAGAAGATATCAATGAATCAAATGTTATTATAAAATATTTTAACAATGAAATTCAAGAAGCTCAAGGCACTATAATTCTTCCCTTTAAAAGTGGACCCAAGATTCTGGATAATTTATTTTATGTAGCATCTTGCCCTTCACCTTACAACCTACTTCTCAAAAGTACTTGGATTCATACGATGAGAGTTGTCCCTTCCATTCTTCATCAATGTTTGAAGTTTAAAATTGCAAATAAAATTGTTACCATACATGGTTACCCAACACCATTTTAAGAATATTTAATGGTTGAAACATCAAGTTCTATACATTCTCCATTGTCACAATTACCTCCTATCAATCAATTTTCTTCATCTATATCTGATCATCACCGTACATCACAACAATCTCAACTATCAACCAATAAACTTCAATCACATACACTACAACCAAATTATCCTTCAAAACCTCTTTTGATTTTGAATCCACCTTAGACATGTTATATGCAAATCACCTTATTTTAGTGTATATAGATCATCTTGTATATACCACCAATTCCATTATCAAAATTAAAAAATCAAAAAAATAAAAATCAAATAAAACAACTAAAAAAATAAAAAAGTATCAAAATCTCAAAAATATTTCAAATCATTCTGCATTGTTATTCATTGTCATATTTCACAATTTTGAAGCTATATTTTCTTTTATTTCGGATTAATTCAAAAGTTATCTTGAACCATACACTTCATTTCACAAATTAATTATTTTGATTTTACCACTATGATTATAAATCTCTCTTGTATCGAAGATCACTATTTTACTAAATAATATTTTGAGTTTTGGAAAATGATCTTGCTACTTCTTGAACCAAGTAAAGTTTTACACATTAAAATGATTTGTTGCAAATTCAAAAAATAATACTACAGAGTAGTCTTAGTCTCTTGAGTGAAAAGTTTCCCCTACTATCCTATCATGTGCATGGTATAGAATTTTTTAGAATTGGCAAAAGGACAAGCTCACCCCTGCTCGAATAAAAATCACTTGCTCTACAACCAATCCGAGCAAGTATCCCAAAAGAAAAATCAAGAAAAGCAAAAGTCAAAAATTAAAAGAAAAAGAAAGAAAAAAAATAAAAAAGAGAATGAAAAGAGAAAAAAAAAGCAATAAAATCCCTTTGTTTAAAACAAAATGAAAAAAATACCTACCCCTTGAAAGTGAAGAAAAGAAGGGTGAATGATCTTGAATCCCTAAAATTCTCAGTAATTCGATAATCATGAGGTAAACCCCATAATAGGTGATTTATTCCCAACTTACTTGACATTGGGTAATTCCTTTTTGCATGGCAACATGTCTTTCACATTAGCAAACTTATTTTGTACAGACCTATGTCCGCTTGTGGATTAGCTAGCTTTTGATGACTTGACTTACATAGTAGTCTGGTATGGTGTCATGCACAAAAATCATGGTTAATGAACCCTTCACTTGCACACACATTTGTTCATTCAAGTTTTCCTGCATCACTACCTTACTCAAAATTGGTAAATGAACATTACAAAGCACACACATTTTATCCTTGAGATATTTTGTATCATCATGACAATCAATATGGATAATGAACTCACTTATCACACACTAGTTTTTGATAAATTTGAATTTGTCTTAGAAATAAGTTAAAATATTTCTTTGAATTTTGTCGAACAATATTATTTCATCATTACTTTCATATTAAAACATTACATAGATATTTCCAAAATTTCAAAAATCTCCAAAACAACTTATTGTAAAAATAACATGTAGTTCAAAATCACTTATCATACATAGCATTCATGACTTCGTGATGATGGTATAATTCATAGGAATTATTCTTCTCAATTTTCACACTAGGAATTCTATACCTAGTGCAAGTCATCTTTCTAATTTTTCATGCCCAAAATTAGTCCATACATTTTCATAAAAAATTCATAATCTTTTTGAAACATGTGACACAATGATATATCTTACATTACTTTGTATTTAAAAGAAAAAATAATTTCATATCATCATGCACTTCATTTTGATTTTCGTGATGATGGTATAATTCCTAAGTAATTATTTCATATAATTTCACACTTAGGAATTCTATGCTTAGCGTAATTCATCCTTCAAATTTTTCATGCTTTGCTCAATATATTTCACAAAAATTTACCACATACATTATTATCAAATAAAAATCATAGATATTCCTATTACCACAAAATCCTTAAGATTATTCTTAAGCATACAACCATTCTAAGCAATATCAAAAACATTCATCACAAATAGGATTAGCTTCGAGACTTAGCGAGCTTTGAACTCCACCAATAGTATCATAACAACACAACATCCTTTGAGGTTTATTGCTAGAATTTATCAAATATCTTATCCCAAAACAACATCAAACATTTCTTTATCATCATAAAGCCTTAATATTATTCTTAAGCACACAATATTTTGGTATTAGCAATACAAAAATTCCTCACAACAGGATCCGCTTCATGACTTAGCAAGCTTTGAACTCCACCAACAGTCATATAACAACACAACATCCTTCGAGGTTCATTTCTAATACCTCAAATCTATCATCACACAAAATCATCTTTCTCAAAACACACTTTACAAAATCATTTTCCTTTTATGTTGAACATGATCAAAATGTTAAAAAATCAAAGCATGATTACAAGAAATTATGTAACACAACCATCATAAGCAAATGTAATAAATCATCAAATAAATCTCGCAAAGTCACATAAAACAAAGAAGATCAAATTTGAATTTTCCATCAAACGTAAAATTTGGTGTAAAAACTCGAGGGGGCATCCTAGTCAGTAAATTAGTAATTATGTTTTTCTAAGACATCAATATCACATAAACTATTCATTCTAAACCATATACTCCATTTTTGCCCATGTCAAATCATAATAATTTCTACTCAAGTGTCTACACTTTTCTTTGATGCATTTATTGTTTATAAATACATCAAAGAGGGGGCAAAATGTAGACATGAAAAATTGACTTATTTTCCTTAGTTTTTCTCCTAGAAAAATAATGTCATCTTCAAGAGAATTTTTACCCTATCAAATAATCTCAATTATTATCAAATTTTATACCATTGGATAGGGATCAAAAAGAGCTTTCCAATGGTATATAATATGTCCAATTTTGACATTGTTTTTCTCATTTTTCATGCCAATAAACAAAAAATTGTTTGACCATTGGGCAAAATCACCCAACGGTCAACAAAATCACCTAATGATCGACAAAATCACCAGGCAATTTTGTCTTAAAATAGAATTTTAACAAATTTGCTAAAAGATAAAATCTGGTTTAAAACATCTTACCTGGTTTAGCCGCTGTTTGGATCAGGGAGGTTGGCGAGTAGATTGGATGTGGCAAACATAGGAGGGATCAAAACCTCCTCCATGTCTAGTCTAACCTCCCAAATTCCTCAAACTCCTCCTTGGCCTATTTATTCTAGGCCCTTTTCCATTTTTTTGGACTGACTGACTGCCTGGCTAGGTTGAATTATGATTCCTTGAGATAGCTTCTAAACTCCCTTAAGGATCCCTCACATCAGTTTGCTATGCAATTCCATCTCTCGACATCCCCATTTGTTTAATTTTATCATTGTAGGTCCCAGTTACAATTACCCAAATATTAGCATAATCGCCAGGCAATTGACAAAAATGCCAGGCAATTTCATCAAAAATGATAGGCGATTTCGTTAGATCGAAGGCAATTTTGTTAGAAGATAGGTGATTCTATCTATAGATCAACAAGGAGGCAAGGATTCAAACCACTGTTTGCATCTCTTTGCATCTCTTTCCCTATTTCCTTTTTGTTCATGCATTGTTCAATATTTATTTAGTTTACTGCTTAAATTTACATATTGCATCTTGGTGTTCACCATCATTTCAATTAACTGCATCATAAAATTAGGATCATAATCACATAAATCCATGGCATACTAGGTTGAATTGTCATCATAGTATTCTCATGTCATTTAATATCCATTTGCATATAGAAATTAAAACATATTTGTGATTTGGAATACAAGAAAACTATTGTATTTTGCAAAAAATCATGTTTTCTATCAATTATTTTACTGCAGGATTGCGACATAATCACCTGTGGTTTTGTCAAATCGAAGGTAATTTTGTCTTGAACAGAGGTGGTTTTGTCTGGAATAGAGGCAATTCTATCATAAATAGATGTGATTTTGTCCTGCTACAATCCTCAGAATCTTCATCAAACATCCGGCTCAAGTAAGGCTTATAATTTATTATAATCCCAATCTTAGGCATTGTATTTCATTTTGTATCCACTGTCTGCTATCCTCATTAAATAAAAATTGCATATAGATAGTTTAGTTGCATAAATACCAAAATTAGGTGTATGAGAATGATTTATAAAAAGAACACATCAAACATCTTCCAAGCCTAGGTATGGAAATTGTCACTAAACATTTCTTGGTGAACCCTTAATTTGTCAAAAAATCACCACAAGAAGGCACAATTAAGTGCCTCTCTTTTGAGGTGTAGCTCTACTATTTTCCAATTCCTCTTTGAGGCACGAATCCATCAACCTAGAGGAAAGGAGAGCAAAAATTTTAGGCCTACACCTACCATGGTTCTAATATCACTATTAGCTTTTGATAATGTATGCTAAGGGAGAATACAATCATAGGATGCATAATATGCATAAATGTAAGATGCTAAAATACGCTATATGAAAATTGATAAAAATGATACAATGCAGTATGGAGGAAATGGACACTCTAGAACTGATACTAAAGAACTACATTGTACTCCATCACTAATCTATATGGTGATCTACCCACTATACCTACTACTAACTACAACGATATATAATCACTCACTATGAGGTCATTTATATAAGAAGATAGATAGCTTGGCCAAAACTCTTCCTAGATGTACAAAGGGACACCTTACACATTTACAACTTGCACATAGACACTTGTGCATTTATTATATTACTTGAAGTAACTAGCTAACTACCCCCTAAAGTAATCTACTACTCTAGTTATGTACCAACGATGGTACATTTACATGATCCACATGATGTAATATACTCTAACAAGATAGACCAGGTCACCAATAGTAGTGACGATGAAGATGACAATGGAGTAATTCCTACTACAAATAAAGAAAAAAATGAGAAATAGAAAAAAAATTATAAAGAGATAATAGAGGAAGATGAACCTCATCAATACAATAATGGTTGTGACAAAGGCCATATTATTGATGAACATAGTGGCAATGAAGATATTGGGTGATTTGAAAGGCATACTAAAGGTATAGGTTCCAAGTTAATAAGAGGAATGAGTTACAATGGTAAAGGATAGGGAAGATATGGGAGAGGTGTGAAAATGACCATAATGCCAGAAATAAGGCTAAGGAATAAAGGCCTTGGATATACAGATCAACCAAGAAGCAATAAGACTAGATTTGTGAGAAGAGAGATTAGTATAGGAATGAAGATCCTAAGATGGGTTGTTGTAGTCAATGTGGAAAATCTGGACATATAGCAGCTAGGTTCTAGAACCTACATCCTTGTGAGATTTATGGAGGTCATAATAATTCCAAACTAAAGTATTGGTACTAAGAGGAAGTAGCCAATAAAGTGCATGTTGAATGTAGTTGGATGTATGCAATGGAATGGGATAAAGTGAAACAAATATTGAATGTATCATATTGGATAAAGTTTTATTCTCAAAGGATGGCTAGGATAAGATAGAAAATGTGGCCTTGTGATAAAATCCAATCTAAAATAAAAATAGCTAAGAAGATGAATTCATGTTTTTGAGCTAAATCTTATAAAATATTTTCTATTAACTGATGAGTATGATGTAGGAACATCTATGCATAAGGATAGTTATAAGCAAGGTAATTGTCACCTATTTGCAACCACCTCTATATGTATAAAATAAATATGCTTATAATGGTCTATAGAACAAGAATTTGCTTAAAATACATAGAACAGGACCACTATTTATTCTTGCTCATAATGTCATAATGGTCTATAGAACAAAAATTTGCTTAAAATAAATAGAACAGGATCTATTTATTTTTGTCCTGTCTATGAGCACACAGGAACATTGCATTAAGCATTGTGTCTGTTGTACGTTTGATTGAACATTATTTACTTTATATTTTACAACCACTATTCCTCTCACGTATTTTTTTAAAAATTAATTATATAAAATTATATATTTATAATAAATATTTTTAATTAATTATTATATGATGATTCATTTAATAAGCATAAGAGGGAAGGACGCTTCGCTTAATACAAGTCATAAGTTTTCTCCTTATCCTTGGATGGAATTGGACTCTAATTTGGAAAAGAAAAAAACATCAAAAGAATTCAATTGAAAGCGTAGAGTAGTAATTCTGAATCAAACAAAACAAATATGTGAAAGGTGAGTGATTTGCAAATAGGATTAATTGAATTAACATTGAATCAAAGGTTACAAAGCTTAAATACAAGGTAAATAACCTATTCGAGAAAGAAAGGGGGGAAAGGAGAAATTGGGGGAAAAGAAAGTTAACTTGAGTTCTCTTGCCGCCCAAATGCTGCCGTCCAGGTAAGGTAAAGGTAAGTTACCTTTACCCCAAGTAAAATCAAATATTTTTAACTTTTACTGATGGTAATTTCCAACATTCTCCCCCTTAAAGTTGAGAGGACTAACTATATAGTCTCTCAGCTTTATAAATTGAGCTTTAGCCATGCCTTTGGTGAAGATGTCTGCTAGATTATCCAAAGTGCTACAATATTGAAGCTCAATTGTCTGCTTGTTCCACCATATCTCTTATGAAGTGATACTTCATATCAAAGTGTTTTGACCTTTTGTGGTGGATCGGATTATATGCCAACTGTATGGAACTTATATTATCACAATTCAGTTTGGTTGGACCAATTTGTTTTTCGCCAATCTCTTCAAGGATTTTCCTCAACCAGAGGATCTGAGTACTTGCATGAGTAATGGCTATGTACTCACTTTCGTAGATGATAATGCTACAACAGATTGCTTCTTGGAACTCCAAGTTATTAGTCCCGATCCTAGACTAAAATAGTTCCCCGATGTAGATTTTCTCGTCATCTATATTATCGCCCCAATCGCTGTCACTATAACCAAATAACTTCACAGAGTTAGAATTGTGGTAATGGATTCCAAAATCCAATGTACCTTTTACATATCGTAAAATTTGTTTGGTTGCTTGAAGATGCAGCTCGGATGGGCATGCCATAAATCGTGATACAAGAGAAACAACATATTGTATATCTGGCCTAGTGTTGGTGAGAAACATTAAACTCCCAACCATGCTTCTGTAATTGGTCAAGTCAACATTAGGTGCTCCATCTTCTTTTCTTAGCCGGATTCCATGTCCAGTTGGTGTTGCACTGATTTGCACTCGCTGCATAGCAAATTTCTTGATCATGTCATGAGCATATTTCGTTGACATATGAAGATCCCATTCTTTGATTGATGTACTTCCATTCCTAGAAAGTATCTCATTAATCCGAGATCCTTCATCTCAAACCGATTCATCATGGAGTTTTTGAACTCCATATTCATTTTATCATTACTACCCATGAATATTAGATCATCCACATATAAACAAACTATGAGGATATCTACTCCATTTTTTAGGTAGTATAATGTTGGTTCACTCTTGCTTTTTGTGAAACCATATTTGCTGAAATAGCCATCAATTCTTGAGTACCATGCTCTTGGTGCTTGCTTGAGGCCATATAGTGCTTTTTTCAATTTATAAACAAGGTTCTCTTTTCCTGGTTCTTGGAAACCTTGAGGTTGTTGAACATACACCTCTTCTGTCAGGTATCCATTTAAAAATGCACTTTTCACATCCATGTGTTGAATCTTCCATCCTTTATGGGCTGCCAAGGAAAGAACAGTTCTAATTGTTTCTTGTCGAGCAACTGGAGCAAAAGTTTCCTCATAATCTATTCCATATTTCTGAGTAAAACCTTTAGCTACTAATCTCGCCTTGTGCCTTTCAATGCTTCCATCAGCATTGAATTTGGTCTTATAGACCCATTTACATCCAACACATTTTTTTCCCTTGGGAAGCTTCACAAGCTCCCAAGTATCATTCTTTTCAATAGAGGATATTTCCTCTTCCATGGCATCCTGCCATATATTTTTAGTGCATGCTTTTTCATAGCTAGAAGGTTCTAGCTGTGCAGCAGCCAACAAAGCATAATTGACTACATCACCCCTTGGTTCATGAGACTCATCATCCCCTGACATTTGAATATTTTCAATTCTTGACAAAATGTCATCCATCTCACTAGCTTGACTCCTAGTGTATCTTTGTTGGAAATTCATATCCAACATTTGAGAAGATGGATGACTCTGTAGTATGCGCTTTCCTCTATTTGTCTCTTTCCTTTGAGAAACCGAATCAATATCCATCGGACTTGGAGCGCTTACGGATCTTTGGAATCATTTTGGAGAATTTGGGGGTGCCAACAAATTCCTTCTTGGACTTGGTGTACCACTTGATGTACTTGATGAAGTTTCCGATGTGGAATCTGTGGAGGAGGACCGCTTTTCTTGGGTTGTACCATTATGGGAGGTACTGGTGTGGTACTGTCCGAATTAGAGTCAAAATCAACAAATTTTTTATGACCCCATTCTCCCCCTTCATCAAAAATTACATCCCCGGAGATAATGATTTTATGTGTCATGGGATTGTACAATCTATACCCTTTGGTTGAATCACAATACCCTACAAAAACACATGCTTGACTCTTTGGATCAAGCTTCTTTCGCTTCTCCTCAGGAATGTGTGCATAAGCTAAAGAACCAAATACTCTAAAATGTTTGACATTTGGTTTCTTACCGTACCATCCTTCATAAGGAGTGATACCATCTAAACTAGAAGTCGGACTTCTATTTAGAATATATGCACTTGTTCTCACTGCATCTGCCCAATAGCCGTTTGTGAGATGTTTTGCCCGAAGCATTGTTCGTGCCATTTCAACAAGGGTGCGGTTCTTTCTCTCAGCCACACCGTTCGCTATGGGGTGTAGGCGATGGTGAACCGCCTTTTTATCCCATTTTGCTTACAATAATGAAGAAATTCATTTGAGGAGTACTCTCCTCCTTTATCAATGCGAAGACATTTGACATAGTAGTCACTTTGCTTTTCTACATTATTTCTGAAGTCTATGAAGCAATCAAATGCTTCATCTTTGTGTTTCAGAAAATACAACCAACACATTCTAGAATAATCATCTATGAATGTTAGAAAATAAGAATTATTTCCAAGACTCTTTGTTTGCATTGGACCATAGATGTCCGAATGTACTAGCTGAAGAGGATAGCTTGCTCTCCATGCTCTGCCTCTTGGAAACTTCGTTCTGGAGTGCTTTCCCAAAGCACATGCTTCACATACCGTTTTATGTTCTGGTATTTTTGGTAGTCCTGTCACCATAGCTTGTGATGTTAAAATTTTAAAGCTAGCGGAATTGAGGTGACCATATCTCAAGTGCCACAATTCACTTGGATTTGTAATAGCAATGTTTGCAAGTTGAGCTCCCCCCCGGCTCACCAAACTTTAGAGGGAACAACCTATTCTTTGTCATAGGGACTTCTGTGATGACCCGGTTACAATTATTTTTATCAAAGATTGTACATTTTCTTTCATCAAAAACTAATTTGTAATGCTTCTCCATCATTTGGCCAACACTTAACAAATTGTGTTGTAGCTGTGGAGTATAGTATATGTCATTCACATTTTTTATACCTTCTTTTGTGGGAACTTCCATAGCTCCTATGCCTTCAATTTGCAAGGATTTATTATCCCCTAACTTAACTTGAGATTTGTAATTTGAATCTAATGTAGCAAAGAGATTTTCTTTGCCACTCATGTGGTTGGAGCAACCAGTATCCGAATCCATGTATCATTTAGATTTTGATCTCGCTGTCCATAAGAGAGAAAAATATTTGGTGGACCTTCTTCTCCGTAGAATGAGCCATATTGACTGCTTTGATCTTTTGAAGACTTTGACCAGCAGTCACGAGCGAAGTGGCCTTGTTTCCCACAATTGAAACATGCTATTTTAGGCTTATTACTTCCTCGTCCTTGATTTCCACGGCCTGCATTGCCGCTTTGGTTCTGATTGGCTCCTCTGTTTTGATTTCCACCTTTGTTTGGAGTACCTCCTCTGTAGGAGTTGCTTTGGCCCTTGCCTCTTTGTTGTTGTCCTCTGCCTCGTCCTCTTCCTTGTCCTCATCTTACACTTTCATTCGAAGTGAAGGCTTTGTCATCACCTCCATAGCTTGTTGAAGGTGCACCTTGAAGTCGCTCTTCATGTGATGTTAATGATCCAATCAAACTATCAAATGTAAGAGTAGAAAGATCTTTGGATTCTTCAATTATGATTGCAATGTGATTCCACTTAGGAAGAAGTGTTCGCAACACTTTCTTCACAATTGTTTCATTTTTTGTGTCTTCACCTAAAGTTTGCATCATATCAACTCATCGCTTTAACACGAACACAATAGTCTCCAACTCTTTCATTGTCCTTCATTCTGAGATTTTCAAAATCTCTTTTCAAAGTCTGAAGCCTGACTTGCTTTACTTTATCACTTCCTTGGAATCCTTCTTTCAAGGCATTCCATGCATCTGTAGCAGTTAAGTAAGATGCAATTCTTGGAAAGATACTAGGATCTAATGCTGATTGAAGATGGTATAAGGCAAATGAATTATTTTTCTGTGCATCTTTGTAGATCTTTTTATCATTTGCACTTAAAGTAGTCCAATATGTTGGAGCAATGTAACCGTCTTCAATAATATCCCATAGTCCTTTTTCGATGAGTAATGTCCTCATCTTGATGGACCAGTACTCATAATTATCCCCTCTGAATTCGAGAATTGGTAGATTATTATGTGATCCCATTTTTTAATCTACTAAAACAAGAAACCTCTCTTTTATAGTCTTATTGCAAAAAGACTTTACAAACTATCAAGCCCTGCTTGATTTACAATCATGAACAACTCAAACTTGTTCAAGAATTACAAAATTGTCGGCGACTTGTTCATCATCGTCACTGATCAATATTATTTCAGGAGAAGGAGGTTGAAGGATTTCAACTGAATTACTATAATGAGTATATTCGGATCCTTGTGCAACAATTGCAACTGTGTCAGATTGTTCAAACTTGCTGCTGAAGGAGTTATCTTCTGAATCGGCTTCGTATCCTTGATCAGGATTTCTCTGGTGTGCAATAACCACGTTTTGCAACTGTGAAAAAACCGTATTAAGACTTAGTGTTTTCACGCTCCTATCAAAGTTTTCAGGAGTTGTTCTCAGTAACAACTTGCAGAGGGCATGATAACAACCTTCCGATCTTATCATTTAAGAAAATTTCCCAGAAATTTTCTTTTACAAGGATTTCCTCTTAGGAAATAGTAAAAAAAATTTAACTTTCCAAGTTTTTTTAAAAAAAAAAAAAAAAAACTTTACATATATTTCCTCTTAGGAAATTTCAATCAATAAAAAACTTCACATTTATTTCCTCTTAGGAAATTTCACTCAACTAATTTTTTTTATTTTTTATAAAAGCTAATGAACAGTTAAAAAAAAACAAAAAAAAATATATATTTTTTAATTTTAAACTTATTCCTTAGTTTTTCTTTTGATTAAAAAAAAATTTAATTAAAAAAAATTTGATTTTCTATCGACCCCGCCGAGAGTCGATCCTGCGACCTCGCGGTCTCAGGGCTGAGGGTAGCCGCTGCGCTACCCGGGCTGATCCGGGAGCAACGCGCGCTCCGACGCAAAGCTTTTATATTCTTTGGGACTATTAGTCCCACATTGCTCACAGAGCGATGTTTTTGTTGTTTAAAAACAACAAAGCACGCAATGTGCTTTGACTACCTGCGGGCAGTCACCAATGCCGTAGCCTTTTGCCATCGATGATGCACGTGCAGATTGACACGTCACCTTCTCGGGCCGCGCACCAGTGCCACGTTAGCACAATTTGTAGATCGCCACATCACCTTCTCGGGCCGCACACCAGTGCCACGTCACCTTGCCTCATCAGCCTCCTCGGGCCGCGTGCCAGTCTCACGTCGCCACGCGTCGCGCCACATCGATCTCGCACCTCGGGCCACGTGTAGCAGATCACCACCTCAGCTCTGCTTCAGGAATCGCACCGGTGCCACGTCAACAGTGCCTTGAGAATCATGCGGATCTGCTGCTCCTGCGGGCCGCGTCGTCCAGTTCCACCAGCGCCTCAAAAAATGCGCTAGTCAGCTCCTACGGGCCGTCTCGGGATCCGTGCCTCCTCGGCTCCTGCGGGCCACCTCGAGATCCGTGTCGTTGCCTCATACTGCGGCCCCATCACCTCGGGAATTATGTCGCTCTGATACCAAATGTCAAAGGTGAGTGATTTGCAAATAGGATTAATTGAATTAACATTGAATAAAAGGTTACAAAGCTTAAATACAAGGTAAATAACCTATTCGAGAAAGAAAGGGGGGAAAGGAGAAATTGGGGGAAAAGAAAGTTAACTTGAGTTCTCTTGTCGCCCAAATGCTGCCGTCCACTGCCGTCCAGGTAAGGTAAAGGTAAGTTACCTTTACCCCAAGTAAAATCAAATATTTTTAACTTTTACTGATGGTAATTTCCAACAAAATCTCTCACTAAATACATTTCGACAACAAGAGAAAGTTGAACAAATAGACACAGACGTGCAAATTAGAAACTTTTGATATGGCCAGTTGTAAAATAAGATTGTAAAGAAATAATTATTAAAAACTATGTCAACATTTATTATCAATTTTTTTTTCTATATTGAATTAGTATATTCTTAAATTTCCATTAAGAAGTTTAAATTATAGAACGGTTTAAATTATAGGTATAAATAACCCGTTATATTTTTATTTTAAAAATAAATTTTTTAATGAAATTTTTTTTACATTAAATTAAGATTAAAGCTTTTACAATAAAAATGGGTGAGTTAACACATTCCATGGGGAATCAAACTAACCCTTATTGAAAATGGTTAGGAAACAAAGCCACCAACAAAATACAAGTTTACCAATCATGATTATTGATGATCATTACATCAAAGAAAACATATCATATGGAGTACTATGCCTTGGCATGTTGTCTGGCATGTTGTCTTGCATTAACTATTAGTGATTATGGGATGTGAATCCATCTCTCTGCATCGCGATTAAATCCTTCAGTACCTGTGTCGCTTTAACCAACAACTAGCCCAGGTGAAACTGGTTAAACATCATCCCACCCCCAACTTGATGGGACGAATAAGCAATGTTAACATTAGGCTGCTTCCTGACTAGCGAGGGCTTGGTCTAGTCCCTATTTGTGACAACACTTCTTGCATATGACAGAGGCCTATGATGAGAGAAGGATAAAAAACACTCCTAAGAAGAACACTCAAGGGTGATCTGGTTGACTGTACACAAAGCATTGTCCTAGTGCGCTAGAAGAACTTGTAGGTGATCCAACTCCATAGCAACTTTGTTGGCTTGAGTACATATTTGTAGCCACATGTCATTAAAAAATTCTAATTTGTTAGCATGAGTAAATGTGACAGAAGGTGTATATTGTTTAAAAATAATTCTGTTATAGGCCTTCCAAATATGAAAGAGTAGGATAATATTGAAAACTTGCCACACTTCAAAAAGTGGGAGAGACAAAGTAAAAGAGTCCCCAAGAAGAGCTTGGGGCCAAGAAACTCTTGCAGCTATAAATGGAAAAAAATAAATGAACCCATTCCGAAGCTTACCTAGATCTTATGCAATTTCAAAAGAGATGAGTACAAGACTGGGTACACCACAAAAAGGACATTTACGATCAAGAATTCCAATGTGCTTCAAATGTTCCCCCAAGGGAAGGCCTTGACACAAAAAGCTCCATACAAAAAAATATTGCTTGGGCTCAACATAAGTAACCCAAACATTATGAAATGCACCATTCAGCCTAAATGTGCATTTGAACTCATTCCATGGGATCTAATCCTTGGTCTAGCAAGAAAGCAATCAACTATTGTAACAATACCCCTTTTAAAAAATTGTTGAGCATGAATCCATTGCACCCAAGCTAAGGGATAACCTTGATGAAGAAACATGGGGGACCACCAAATATTCATAGAATTGATGGATAAGCCTTTACGGAAGCCATCTCCTCTCCAACAGATCTAAGGAGTGAGTTGTTGCCAAGATTTCCATATACTTTTAATAACAAAGAAGCCATAAATCTTAACAAAAATCAAAGCAACAATGAGAGAGGAAAAATCCAACCCTCTCCATGCTCTACGGTTTAAGAGAAGACCACAGAAAATGAAATATCGAACCAAAAATTTCCAACCTTTAGCTCCCCTTAAAGCCCTGATAACCCACTTAGAATAGAGAGCAAATACCTTACCATCTACAATCCAACATACCCATTCCGCTAGATTCTATGGGAAGACAACAAATATTCCAGGAAACTCTATGAAATCCCTTTGTTTCAGAAGAATTATTCCAAAGAAAATCTTGAAGGAGTTTCTCAAGCTTCTTATAGCAAGCTTGTGAAGGAACCCAACAAGAGGAATAGTATACATGAGTGACAGCTAAAAATTTAGAGCAAATATGAAATTTGCCTTCTAATGATAGCTTCTTAGTAAGCCAGAAATCATTTTTTTTTCAACTCTTTGAAGCACATAATTCCAAAGTTGAGCAGGGGAGTCTTGAAAGGTAAAAGGTATGCCAAGAAACTTAAAAACTTCTCCAGGAGGGATCTGAATTCAATGATACCCTTGAAGCCAAAGCGACATAGACAAAGGAGGTTGTCTAAAGCAAGAGGTCTTCCTCCATTGTATGCTAAAACCAAAGGCTATGCAAAAGGTGTTCAGAAAAAAAAGAGCATTAGAAACAAATTGCTCGTCTTCCCTTATAGTAAAAAAGGAGACATCAACAAAGTGACCATTAATAAGCTGTCCCTTATCATTCGGAAGAGCAATTCCTTTAATAAGACCTGTAGAAGCTTGAGCAACTAAAAGACAATCGAAGGCTTCAATAGTAAGTACATATAAAGAGGAAGCAATACGACACTCTTTCCGAATAGACTTAAAATAAATCCACTGCTTCAGACTATTAATTGTTCAAATTAAGATTAGTCGAAGCATCTCTGAATAGCATAGAAATAGTCTGAATGAAAATTTGACCCGAAGCCTAAAGCTTTGAGCATAGCAAGAGTGAATCTCCATTCAATGTGGTCATAAGCTTTCTTAAAATCAATCTTAATAAAAAATATGTTCTCGTTTGACATCTGGACCCATTCTATGTCCTCTGAGACAACCAAAACATTGTCAAGTCTGAGACAACCAAAACATTGTCAAAGATGTACCTTCCTTGAATAAAGTCAATTTGCTCTTATCTAACTATCAAATGAAAAAGTGTCCTAAGACGAAAAACCAAAGCTTTGACAATGATCTTGTAACTAAAATTCAACAAAATAATAACATTCCAATTAGTGATCAACTCTCGTCCCCTTACTTGAGAAATAAACAATTTCTCGATTTGTGCGTGTCATCCTTGCACAGGAGCCATGCTAAATCTTCTTTGTATTATTCCTTTCTAAAAGACAAAATAAATTTATTTTTATTCATTATTGATTTAAATTTTATTTAAAAACATATTTTTATTATATTATAAAATATAATTATAAATTTATATGCGAGATACAACTCTATCGTATCTCATTTAAAAGGTTAGGTCCGCTTGCTTTCTATAAGAAAGAGTTGTAACAGACAAACACACAGTGAAATATTGGAAGATGAAGGAGAGAGATTAAAGAAGTCCCTTCCCGTTATTCACGACCCAAACCATTTGAAACGTCTGGCTGGTGTGAACCTCCAGATGACTGTGCATGAACCATACGCCTGCGATGCAATGCACATCAATGAACCGTCTGCTCGTCCGGATCTCAGCTGCCGAACTCCATGCCTGAAAACCAGAATGATTTAATTCAATTCAGCAAGTCATTTACCTATTAATATCTCTTATTAACTAGAAGGTGGCTATGCTATCGCTGATGTATGAAAATATAATCTTAGTTACTTATTTAATACCAATGAATGTATACGTCTTTCACGTAGTCGGTGACTTTGATGATGACCCGATCACCCTCGTGCGCCACGATCTTAGGCCCCGGATATTTACCGTACCGTTCACCGTTATCAGCGGTTTTGTATTGCAAACACGGGTGACGTTCCTTAGTTTCACCTGCACGCAACGCGATGCAATCTCATGCATGCTTCGTACTCGAAATATAATTTAAAAAAGACAAAAAAAACAATGATTGTCTGTGTTAGGAATGGAGCCTAATTATGAGGAGGCTAAACAGAAAAAGTTTCTGGATTTACTGCAGGACGGGCAGGGAAAGTTTTCAGATTTACAGTCTGTTAGTCTACCAGAGAAAGTTTTCGGATTTACAACAGGACAGCCAGGGAAAGTTTTTTTGGTTTTTATCCCAAAATTAGATCTTGGGAACTCAATGTTAATCTTGGAATGTATTAAGAAAAGCAATTTTTTTTTTCTGTTTTTTTCTTATATATAGTTGTGAGGAAAAACAAAGATGACTATGACAATGAAAATTACTATGTTGATTCCTTGGAAAAATAGAGAGAAAATTACAGCAGATGTTGGCTGTAGGTTGTAACCCTCTATTGCTTGGATTGAGAAAGGAAGGACTAAAAATTATCGGTGGATGTAACCCACATTGGGTGAACCACATTAAAATCATTGTCTCTTCTTCTGTGTGTGTTTGTCTTATTTTTCTTTAATTCTGCTGTTAAAGTTTGAAACACTATAATTGCTTTTCTATATTTTATATAGTGATTTACTCTAACAAGTGGTATCAGAGCGGTTGTTTTGTTGGGTGCACTTGATAGAAGGAGAATTTTTGGATCAAGTGGGAGCAATGGCGGAAGAAGGGAGGTTTAGAGTTCAAAAATTCAATGGCCAAAATTTTCAATTCTGGAAGATGCAAATGGAGGATTACTTGTACCAGAAGGATCTTTACTTACCTCTTGAGGGGGAAACAGAGAGACCTTCATCTATGTCTGATGAGGAGTGGAGTCTCCTTGATAGAAAGGCATTGGGTACTGTGAGGCCGTGCTTGGGAGCCACCGTAGCCTTCAACATCTCTCGATGAAAAGACTACCAAGGGAGTCATGGATAAGTTGGCCAAGATGTATGAGAAACCATTAGCATCAAATAAGGTATTCTTAATGAAAAGGTTATTTAACATGAAAATGAGTGAAAGAGGATCTGTGCATGATGATTTAAATGAATTTAATACTGTCACTAATGTAGGATTGGATTTTGATGATGAACTTAGGGCCTTATTAATCTTATGCTCTCTTTCGGAAAGTTGGAACAGTTTGGTAATGGCGGTAAGTAACTCTGCTTTGAGTTCAAATAAATTAGAATTTGATGATGTGGTTGGTGTGATACTCAGTGAGGACATGAGAAGAAAAACCATAGGAGAATCATCTAGCACCGCATTAACCGTTGAGAATAGAGGAAGAGGAAGAGAAAGAGGCAAGAGTTCACATCATGGCAAATCCAAAGGCAGATCCAAATCACATGGAAAAGGAAATCTACAGTGTTGGCACTATGGCAAAAAGGGTCATCTCAAGAAGGACTATTGGCAAAGAAAGGGTGATGGAAATGAAGGTAATGATAATAATGGTAACACTTCAAAAGCCAATATTACTGGACAAATTCTACAAGATGCTTTAATCTTATCTCTTGATAGAAATAGTGATTATTGGGTAATTGATAGTGGTGCTTCATTCCATGCTACCTCACATAAGGAATATTTCATAGATTATGTTTCTGAAGATTATGGACAGGTTCTATTAGGAAATTACCAACCATGTAAAATCATGGGTATTGGAAAGATTTTGATTAAATCCCCAAATGGATGTCAATGGGCTCTTAAATAGGTGAAACACATACTAGATTTAAAGAGAAATCTTATATTGGTAAGTAAGCTTGATGGT
The DNA here is from genome assembly GCA_028583015.1 of Wollemia nobilis. Lineage (NCBI taxonomy): Eukaryota > Viridiplantae > Streptophyta > Pinopsida > Araucariales > Araucariaceae > Wollemia > Wollemia nobilis. Next base: position 10,496,797 of record JAQPPZ010001772.1, on the reverse strand, counting down.
GAAGGATACATGGTTGCATTCGGAGAAAATGCTTGGAAAGTTACTAAAGGTTCATTGATAGTAGCTAGAGGTAAATTGGTGGGTACTCTTTATTTACTTAGTGATTTTTCTCATCGCTCCATGAATTTAGTTTCTACGGGTGAGAGTGCATCTTTATGGCACCAAAGACTTGGCCATATGAGTGGAAAAGGTATGGAAATTTTACATTCAAGAAAGTTATTGCCTAAGTTAAAAGAGATTGATTTGGAATTCTGTGAGGATTGTGTTTATGGTAAAGCAAAGAGAGTTAGATTTCTCAAGGATGGCAAGGAAAGTAAGAAAGAGAAATTGGAGCTTGTGCACTCAGATGTTTGGGGCCCAGCTCAGGTAACTTCTCTTGGAGGTTCCTCTTACTATGTACTTTTTATTGATGATGTAACAAGGAAAACGTAGATATATTGCATTAAGAATAAAAGTGATGTTTTTAATACCTTTAAGAATTGGAAAGCATTAGTTGAAAATGAAACTGGAAAAAGGTTAAAGTGTCTAAAGTCGGATAATGGTGGAGAATATTGCAGTAGAAAATTTGATGTGTTTTTTTCTAAAAATGGAATTAGAAGAATCAAGGTAGTTCCAAGAACACCTCAAGAAAATGAGGTTGCAGAAAGAATGAATAGAACCATCATGGAGCGTGCTAGGAGCATGAGAATACATGCAGGCTTACCATTATTTTTATGGGCTCATGCTTGTTGATACTACAAGATATCCGATTAATAGAGGACCGTCTAGTGCCTTGGATGAAGGAATTTCGAGAAGAGCTTTGGACGGGTAAACCAAGAAATTATTCTTTCCTTAAGGTATTTGGATGTGAGGCTTTTATGCATATAGACAAAGAGAACAGAAATAAGTTAGATGCTAAGGCCCAAAAGTGCTATTTTATTGGTTACGGTATTGATGGCTTGGGTTACAGATTATGGGATTGTGATAATCGAAAAGTCATTAGAAGTAGGGATGTCATATTTAATGAAAAAAACTTGTATAAAGATCGGTTGCAAGGAAAGAAACAGAAAGAGGAAATTGCTGAATACATAGACCTTGATGGACACATAGAAAAGGTAACTCCAAAAGTGGTAGAAGATCAAAATGTACAGTAGCAACAACAAGCACCTCAATCTCCAAAAAGTGTTGTTAGACGATCTACCAGGATAAGTAAAATTCCTCAATGTTTCTCTGATTATGTTTTGTATACTAATGTTGGTGAGCCAGAATGTTTTCAGGAAGCATTACAGATGGATACCAGGAATAAGTGGGAGCTTGCAATGAATGAAGAAATGGACTCTTTATTCCACAACCAAACTTGGGATTTGGTTGAGCTACCCAAAGGTAAAAGAGCGTTGACCAATAAATGGGTGTATAGGATTAACGAGGAGAATGAAGGGCATAAGAGATATAAAGCAAGACTAGTGGTCAAGGGATTTGCTCAGAAAAAAGGTATTGATTTTGATGAGATTTTTTCTCCAGTTGTAAAAATGACCTCTATTAGAGCTATTTTGAGTCTTCTAGCTATAGAAAATTTGTATCTGGAGCAATTGGATGTGAAGACAACATTTCTTCATGGTGATTTGGAGGAGGAAATTTATATGCACCAACCAGAAGGCTTTCAGGTGAAAGGTAAAGAAGATTGGGTATGTAAATTGAAAAAGAGCTTGTATGGGTTAAAACAAGCTCCTAGACAGTGGTATTTAAAATTTGATAAGTTCATGGCTAATCAAAGGTTTGAAAGAAGTCAAAGTGATCACTGTGTATATTTTAAGCAAACTGGAAATGGTAACTATGTTATTTTGCTATTGTATGTGGATGACATGTTAGTTGCAGGAACAAATATGCAAGATATAAACATGCTCAAGAAGAAGTTGGCTAAATCCTTTGCCATGAAGGATTTGGGAGAAGCCAAACAAATCCTTGGTATGAAGATAACAAGAGACAAGGAGAGTCACACTATGAAATTATCACAAGCAAAATACATTGAAAAAGTGCTTAAGAGATTCAACATGAACAATGCAAAGTATGTTGCTACTCCATTGGCAAAGCATTTCAAACTCACCAAAGATTTGTGTCCCAAGACACAAAAGGAACAAGAGCATATGGCTAAGGTTCCATATGCATCAGTGGTTGGAAGCTTGATGTATGCAATGGTTTGTACAAGACCAGACATTGCCCACGCAGTGGGAGTAGTGAGTAGATTTATAAGTAATCCAAGAAAAGGACATTGGCAAGCGGTAAAATGGATACTCAGGTACTTGAGAGGAACTTCAAATTATTCTTTGAATTTTGGAGGCTCTAATATATGCTTGAAAGGTTTTGTAGATTCTGATATGGCAGGTGATCTTGATGGTGGAAGGAGCACTACTGGCTACATATTTACTATAGGAGGAGGAGCGGTTAGTTGGATTTCTAAACTCCAACACGTAGTTGCCCTTTCAACCACTGAAGCTGAATATGTTGCTGCTACAAAAGCAAGCAAAGAGATGGTTTGGTTGCAAAGACTAATGGAAGAACTGGGAAGAAGCAAGAGGATAATAGGTTGTGGAGTGATAGCCAAAGTGCTATACACCTTGCGAAGAATTCAACATTCCATTAAAAAACTAAACACATCAAACTCGGGTATCATTTCATTAGATCGAGTAGTGGAAGATGGATCTTTGAAATTAGGGAAGGTTCACACATCACAAAATCCTATTGACATGCTTACAAAAGTGGTGTCAAGAGAAAAGTTGAGCTTTTGCTCAACTTCAGTTGGCCTTAAGGAATAAGAGGCCATGATGAGAATTTTTCAGTCCTTGGTTGCAGTATGGTGCAATGGAATTAGTCTCCAAGTGGGAGATTGTTAGGAATGGAGCCTAATTATGAGGAGGTTAAACAGAGAAAGTTTTTGGATTTACTGCAGGACGGGCAGGGAAAGTTTTCAGATTTACAGTCTGTTAGTCTACTAGAGAAAGTTTTCGGATTTACAATAAGACAGCCAGGGAAATTTTTTTTTGTTTTTATCCCAAAATTAGATGCTGGGAACTCAATGTTAATCTTGGAATGTATTAAAAAAAACAGTTTGTTTTTTCTGTTTTGTTCTTATATATAGTTGTGAGGAAAAACAGAGATGACTATGACAATGAAAATTACTATGTTGATTCCTTGGAAAAATGGAGAGGAAATTACAGCAGATGTTGGCTGTAGGTTGTAAGCCTCTATTGCTTGGATTGAGAAAGGAAGGACTGAAAATTCTCGGTGGATGTAACCCACATTGGGTGAACCACGTTAAAATCGTTCTCTTCTTCTGTGTGTGTTTGTCTTATTTTTCTTTAATTCTGCTATTAAAGTTTGAAACACTATAATTGCTTTTCTATATTTTATATAGTGATTTACTCTACCAGTCTGCTTTACTCTACTAACATTAAATTTGTAATGTTTGGTTATCTGAGCGTTCATTTCCATTGCGGGAGAGAGCTCAACTACAACAAAAATTGTAAAAAACTGAAGAAGAAGAAGCAGCAGCAGCTGCATTCTCGTATCAGGAAAAATACCCATACTTGCTCATTCCTCTTCCTATTCTATCCTTTGGCTAGTAGCTGAAAATCCTAATTCTTATAAGATGATGTATCGGATTGGGCCTGCTTAAATGCCATAGGTGGATGAGGCATATATACTATTGTGGTTTGCCGTCCTTGCTTGGTTGGTGCAAGATTCTGGTACACCCATACTGGTCTCATATTATGCGTACCAAATAAGAAAAACAAAATGGTTCGAATGTTGCTTCCATATATGGTATGCAAATCTATTGACTGATTTGATATTTTCCTCTCCTACTAAAGAGAATAGAATTGAATTTTGACTAGTTACAAATCACGAGCTCCTTGTAGTTGTCCGGAGAGGTGGAGAATGAAAAGAATGCGGTATACAAAATAAGTTATCTATTGTCCAGACGTCTCGACATTTAGTTGACTGTCGTCTCCTATAATATCATTTTCGCAGAGGACTGGCTGACAGTTGATTGGTTTTTTTCGAGTTGAAAGTGCCACTTTCAACTGTGATGGAGGACATGGTTGGTTATGTGACATCTACATTGCAAAATTAGCCAAACGAAACCATGGACACTCTCAATACATTGTTATTTTATAAGAGAGAAGATATATTCGTGTGTTTTGGAGACTTGCAAGATTTGAAATTCTAGATTCAAATGGAAAGAATTAAGGGAAAACACCATAAACGAGTAAAACATGGAGTTGAGGAATATTTTGACAGCCTCTAGAAAGAGCTTTTAAATTTAATATCAACGAACTTGTATTAATTTTCGTCAAACTTACTTTATAACATAAGTCAATGTCTCCAAACTTGGTGTATCTATCCATGCTATACCTTGTATTGGATGGATGATATAACAAGAATTCTTACCCATTACACCTATTAAGTTTAGGATAAGTAATTGTAAGCAAAGAGTTTGACAAGTCTCCATTTGATATTTAATATATAAAATTAAGATTGAGTGGTTAAGCGAGGATGTCTTCAACAGTAAAAATTTAAATTACATATCAATAAAAATAAATTCTACTATGTGAATCATAGTTGTTGTCTTAGACTTACTATAGTTTCCAATCTCATAAGCAATGCCTAATATATAATATCTCAAACTAAAACTTAAAGTTTGAATTGAACCCTTAATCCTCTCTCCTTAAGATAGGAAGTCTCAAAGATAGTTAAATAACTACCAAATGAATTACAATAACAAGAGGAAGACTTTTGAATGATATCATGATTATAAATTATTATAAATGTATTAGAAATCAAAACTGGCGTGTGTGAATTTCTCTTCAGATGTTGATTAATAACAGTAAATCGGTCAAGATAATCACATATTTTTCATCATTGAATGTTAGGTCTTTCAATGACTTTTTTGGAAATCTTTTGAGATTGTTTTAGTACGAGAGGTTGTCTTCGTCCAAAACAAATAAAAAAAAAAGTTGAAATTAAATATTAATATAAAAAAACCATGTGAAGAAGTAAGCTGTGTGTTTAGTTTTTAATCTTAAATGAAATCATAATTAAAATGTAAATACTTTTAAACTTTTATTGATAAGCTTAAAACAGAAATGTCCAACCCAAAAATGTTCATGTGTATATGAAAAAGGTTGAACGCAACATTTGAGGAGACAGCTTGCCACAATTTACAGCATGGGGACGACATGATATTTGGCTTGTTTTTAAATTTATTATGGAAATCTGAAATTGTTCTATTGGCAAGATTTTTAGGGACTGGGTTTGGTTTGTTTTTAAATTTATTATGGAAATCTGAAATTGTTCTAATGGCAAGATTTTAAGTTTAAAAGTAGTATATGGCTCCGAATGCAGGGACTGGTGGCATATTTCAAATAAAAAATATAAATATATATAATAATTTCGACCTGCCGGAATCGAACCAGCGACATAAGATAAAAGGAAGAGAAACGGGCATAATTTTAAACTTATTAGGGTAATAATAATAATCTTATTTTTTAATTGAATATAATTGTTGGTTGCAATAAAAAATAATAATAATTTTTTTAAAGATTTGGTTAGTGTGATAAATCCTTATGAGCAGTCTCTTCCTAACCATGGTCCCTTGTAAATTCGAGAGCTATGCTTATCAATAGAGAATTTAACACGCAACCACCACACATCCATGTTGGGGTTTGAACCTTGGACCTCTTGAAGAAGAGCCAAAGCCTGAACCATTGCGTTGTCTCCCTGAACATAAAATAATAATAATAATAATAATAATTATTAATATTTGTACATGGTGGAATTGGTAGCCGCCTCGATGATCCGGGTACGTTGTTTGTCTTTTATGGTTGCCACACAGTATTATGCGTTATTCCTCTCGAAAGTTGCCACACAGTACTCACACAGTCCACCTCTATAATCACCATGCCATGATCAATTTAAACCTTTTACGCCGTTGAAAGCACCAGAAGAGGGACAAGCATTCAATCTAATAATAATAATAATAATAAACTTAGGTGTTGTAGGTGAGTTGGAGAGGAGAGGGCAATCCTCCAAGGGAGGTCCCAGGTTCAAATCTCCACCCTACCAAAAAGCTGAATTGAGTATCTAAAATCCAATTGATAATGTTGGTGCGGGCAGGGTCGGGTGCGACCTCCGGGTGACTTTGACGGTGTAGAACCCCCTATTCGTGGTCTCTTAGACCAAGGCGGCTCCGCAAGGTGTTTTTTGCTTTAATAATAATAATAATAATAATTATTATTATTATTATTGACGAGTAATTAATTTTAACTGATCGACACCTAGAAATTAAGGCGTTCACTGATAGGTCTCAAGTTCAATTGTATTTTGTGCTATCCATCCCGAAAGCTGCCACATAATGCTCATGTAGAACCACCATGCCACGATCAGTTTAAATATTTTACACCATTGAAAACACCAGAATAGGGACAAGCGTTCAATCTAATAATAATAATAATAATTATTATTATTGACGAGTAGTTCATTTCAGCTGATCCACACCTAGAAATTAAGGCACTCACTGATAGGTCTCAAATTCAATTTCCATTGGTCATTTTTTATCCCCAAAGGCTAGGTGGATTGATAATATATTGGACACTTACCAAGAGGATACCTAGGTTAAAACCTCGAGGGTATGTCCAATATGGGCAAAGGTAGTAGTCTGACCTAAGTTTGTTGAGTGTGCACCAACTTGATGATGGCGGTACCAACCCCAAGCCATCGATGGACTCCTTCACTCAAGGTGAGATAAGGGTTTTAATAAGCACTTTGAGTTTGATATGTCTCTGCCTAAAAATGTTTGGTAATTAAAGCATCAAATAATGATAAGTTGATCAAAATTTTATCAGTAAAACACATGAATATTAGTACTCATCTACCCCCCTAGTTCCCATTATACATGTCCATACATGTCCTTAGGTGTAATATTCAATTGAAAATTATTAATCATAATTTTATATGAATATATGATTGAAAAGGATCACAACCATGTTACATCATATCACATTATTGTGGTATTTCAACATATAAAAAAATTATTAGCTCATAAAATATGAAGTTTTGAATAATTTTATTTTAAAATCTATCAAATGAATGATATCAATCTGATGAATTGCTCAACTTTAAACAAGGAGACTCAATTTTCAATCTTATCAATAGTATATGCATAATTTTTAAGATGTTATGATGAGAGAGCATCCATGCATGAGGATAATTATAGGCATGGTAGTTGTCACCTGTTTGTAATTGCTTCCTATATGTATAAAAAAACCCCTTTATTGCTTGGAAAGGAGATGGAGCACATGGTAAGAGGAGAGAAATTGACAATTGGAAAGAGAACAACATGCTAGAGAGGAAGAGAAGAGGGAGGAAGATAAGATGAGGACATGCCTAAAGAAAAGAGGAATCATCAAGAAAGATGAGAAAGAGAGAATTACATAGAGAAGAATAAGAAGAGATTACCTAGAGAAGAAGTTGGAGAATATGTGTTAAGGGAAGAAAAATAAGAGTTAGAGAGCTTGCATTAATCATCTTGAAGAAACATATATTCTCTATTACGTTTGTAATAGTGTATTAATAAATAATTATAACTTTCAATATGCTTCTTTTTTGTGTGAATGATGAATGTTTAGATTGTTCAAGTCATGCATTGGTGAATCTATTATAGTATGGGTGTGGATTGATTGAGAAAAATTTAAATAAATACAAGTGATTATTATCTTGTTAAGGTCAAAACATTGATTGGATGGGTGATATAACAATGTGGATCCTAGAATATTTGGTCTAACTAAATGATGTCGAAGATGAGAGTCACAAGAGGAGGCACTACCTAGGTCTTGTAGTTTTAAAACACAACTTGGCCAACTTAAGGATGGTTGTCTAGTTTTATCATGATATATTGTCATCTCAAGGGTGTTGTCTTGAATGTTACTATGTTATGGAATATTACCATCATATTGATTTACCATCACAAGATGTTATCATCCTAATATGCTACCATATTGTATAATTGCATCATATTTATCATCGATATATTGTCACGTCAGAGCTTTTCATCTCATGCAATATTTTTATCTAAATTAATTATCATCATAAGGTGACATTGTCTTGAATATTACCATCGTATGCATGAGAAATGGCTATCATAATACTCTACCATCTTAGCAAAGTCTTAAGACTGTATTGTCTTGTGTTGTCATATAGGAAACTTGTGTTGTTCGTGAATATCATCATTAGGTGGAATCCCTTCATCTATCTACATCACTTGATATAAGAGTAAGAGTTTATGATACACATAGAGGAAAAATGACACAATGAAAAAGAGGAAGATCATGTGGTCTGGACCCCAATCAACAAATATGTTGAAAGTTTTAAGAGGAATCATGGCTAAAGTAGATGTGATTGAGACTACTAAAGAAGAGGTATTCATATTTAGGAAGTTAGTGATAGTGAAGAGAAGATTGGTCACCTAGAAAATTGACATGAAGAGCAAGAAGAATAACTAGAGCAATGATTGATTTGAGAAATCTCTAATATGGGAAGTAAGCCAAAAATGGATACTCCCAATCTTAGTGGAATTTTAAATCTTGAAGAGTTGATAGATTGAGTCACTAACATGGAGGGATTATTTGATTATGAATCTATGGAGGATCCAAAGTGGATCAAATTTGCATGTACATGATTGAAGGGACATGCTTTGATTTGGTGGGATCATGTCCAAATTGAGAGGTTACAAAAAGATAAGGATAAAATCTAAACATGGCAAAAGTTTGTGTGCAAGCTAAAATATAAGTTTTTACCTATTGATTATCAAATTGGATTGTTTAGGAGACTTCAATACCTCAAGCAAAGGGATTTAGAAGTAAAAGAGTATACAAAGGTTCTATAAATTAGCCATAAGAATTGGTAATATTGAAGACGATAAGGAAAAAGCAACAAGATACATTAATCGGTTAAGGTTGTCCATACAAGATGAAATGAAGGAGGATAGTTGAAGAGGTATATAAAAATACACTAAATACATAAGAGAAGTTAATTTGCAAGAAAAAATAATAGCTAGAGGAAGAGGATAGTTCTCCAAAGGAAGAGAACAATCAAATAATGGTATAGGAAAGCATCTACAAGAATGAGAATTTAGTACTTATCAAAGTTATTTAAACCAAAGTACCCAAGAAAAGAGTGAATCATCGAGAAGACAAGGTAGATTTTATATAGGTAGAGGACATAGTTTTATTGGTAAGTGTTATAGATGCTTGAAAGAAGGGCATAGAGCATATGAGTGTCCTCAAGTGCAACAAACTAGTAGGCATGGAAAGGAATCCTATAACCAAAATTCACAAGCAGATGAAAAGAGTATTGCTTCATCGAAGCACATGGAGGAAACATAACAAGGAAAATCATTTATGATGAAGAGGGTATTGTTAAAACCTGCAAAGTAGTTGCATGAACCTATGTAAAGAAGGCATTTGTTTAGGACCATTTTTAATTCAAGAGGTAAATGTTGCAAGGAGAAATAGATAATCTAGTATCCATGGAGATGGTAGAAAAGATTAGATTGAAGAAGATTGAACATCCAATTTTGTATAAGATCTCATGGTTGTAAAAGGGACAATAAATTTTGTTGAATGAATGATGTATAGTGGACTTCCAAATTGGTTCTTATAAGGATGAGACACTATGTGATATTATACCTATAGATGCTTGTCATGTCTCATTGGGAAGCCCATGATAGTTTGATAGAAAAACAATGCATGAAGGTAGCATAAAAACCTACACTATTGATAAAGATAAAATGAGGTATACATTAAATCCACTAAAGGACAAAGGAAAAGAAGTGGACAATAATCCTACAATGTGCTTGAGTATAAAAAACAATTCTTGAAGGGTTGTGAGACCAAGTTGAACAGAGAAAAGGGAGTGTTAAGATAAGTTGTAAGATAAGTGGAGAAAAAAGGTAGAAACAAGCAAGTGAATAAACATAGGGAAGAGGTAGATAGCCCAAGTAACCAGTAGTAGTGACGATGAACATGATAACGCAATGATTCCTACTACAAATAAAGAAGAAAAAGAGAAAAAGAAAAGAAATGATAAAGAGACAATAGAGGAAGATGAACCTCATTACTACAATGATGGTTGTGACAAAGGCCATATTATTGATGAACATAGTGACGATGAATAGATTGGGTGATTTGAAAGGCACACTAAAGGTATGAGCTCCAATTTAATAAGAGAAATGGGTTACAATGGTAAAGTATAGGTAAGATATGAGAGAGGTGTGAAAATAACCATAATACCAAAAATAAGGCCAAGGAATAAAGACCTTGGATATACAGGTCAACCAAGAAGCAATGGGACTAGATTTGTGAGAAGAGATATTAGTATAGGGATAAAAATCCTAAGATGGGTTGTTGTAGTCAATGTGAAAAATTTAGATATGTAGCAACTAGGTTTTGAAACCTACATGCTTGTGAGATTATTGGAGGACATAATAATTCTAAAATAAAGTATTGGTATGAAGAGGAAGTAGCCAATAAAGTGCATGTTAAATGTGGTTAGATGCATACAATGGAATAGAATAAAGTGGAACAAATATTAAATGTATCCTATGGAATAAGGTTTTATTCTCAAAAGATGGCTAAAATAAAATAGAAAATATGACCTTGTGACAAAATCCAATCTAAAATGACAATAGCTAAAAAGAAAAACCTATGAAATATTTTCTCTTACATAATGAATATGATGTAGAACATTCATGTTATAGGCAAGGTAGTTGCCACCTATTTGCAACCACCTCTATATGTATAAAAGAAATATGCTTATAATGGTCTATAGAAGAGGAATTTGCTTAAAATAAATAGAACAGGATCACTATTTATTTTCCTGTATAGGAGCATACAGGAACAATGCGTCAAGCATTGTGTCTGTTGTACGTCTGATTGAACATTCTTTAGTTTATATTTTTCAACCACTATTCCTCTTACATATTTTAAAAAAATTAATTATATAAAATTATATATTTATAATAAATATTTTTAATTAATTATTATACGATGATTCATTTAATAAGCGTAAGAGGGAAGGACGCTTCGCTTAATACAAGTCATAAGTTTTCTCCTTACAAAAAAACATCAAAAAGAAATCAGACAGAAGAAATCTCTCTCACTAAATACCTTTCGGCAGCAAGAGAAAGTTGAAACAAATAGACAGAGACGTGCAAATTAGAAACGTCTGGCTGGTGTGAACCTCCAGATGACTGTGCATGAACCATACGCCTGCGATGCAATGCACATCAATGTACCGTCTGCCCGTCCGGATCTCAGCTGCCGAACTCCATGCCTAAAAACCAGAATGATTTAATTCAATTCAGCAGTCATTTAGCTATTAATATCTGTTATCAACTAGAAGGTGGCTATGCTATAGCTGATGTATGAAAATATCATCTTAGTTACTTATTTAATACCAATGAATGTATACATCCTTAACGTAGTCGGTGACTTTGATGATGACCCGATCACCCTCGTGCGCCACGATCTTAGGCCCCGGATATTTACCATTCACCGTTATCAGCGGTTTTGTATTGCAAACACGGGTGACGTTCCTTAGCCTCATCTGCACGCAACGCGATGCAATCTCATGCATGCTTCGTACTCGTAATATAATAAAAAAAGGAAAAGAAAAAAATAACAATGATTTTCTGCTTTACTCTACTAACGTTAAATTTGTAATGTCTAGTTATCTGAGCGTGCATTCCCATTGCGGGAGAGAGCTCAACTTCAAGCAAAATTGTAAAAAATTGAAGAAGAAGTAGAAGCAGCAGCTGCATTTTTGTATCAGGAAAAATACCCATACGTGCTCTAGCCATTCCTCTTCCTATTCTATCCTTTGGCTAGTAGCTGAAAATCCTAATTCTTATAAGATGATGTATCGGATTGTGCCTGCTTAAATGCCATAGATGGATGAGGCATATATACTATTGTGGTTTGCCGTCCTTGCTTGGTTGGTGCAAGCTTCTGGGACACCCATACTGGTCTTATATTATGCGTACCAAATAAGAAAACAAAATGGTTCGAATGTTGCTTCCATATATGGTATGCAAATCTATTGACTGATTTGATATTTTCTTCTCCTCTCCTACCAAAGAAAATAGAATTGAATTTTGACTTGTTACAAATCACGAGCTGCCTTGTAGTTGTCCGGAGAGGTGGAAAATGATAAAGAATAGGTTTTTTTTCGAGTTGAAGTGGCACTTTCAACCGTGTTGGAGGACATGGTTGGTTATGTGACCTCTACATTGCAAAATTAGCCAAACGAAACCATGGACACTCTCAATACATTCTTATTTTATAAGAGAGAGAAGATATATTGGTGTGTTTTTGGAGACTTGCAAGATTTTAAATTCTAAATTCAAAAGGAAAGATTAAGGGAAAAAACCATAAACGAGTGAAATAGGGAATCGTAGAAAATTTTGACAGCCTCTAGAAAAAGCTTTTAAATTTAATATCAACGAATTGAAGAAAATTTTGACAGACTCTAGAAAGAGCTTTTAAATTTAATATCAACGAACTTTATCAGTATTTTATTTTTATTGAATATAATTGTTGGTTTTATTAAAAAGTTTAAGTTTATTTTTAATATAATTTATATTTTTATTGAATTTAAAGTGTTGTATATTTTAACAAAAAAACAATTTGAAAATTTTATATGAAAACAAGGTCATTTACAAGTTGGGTTGAGACCCCTCTCAGCTTTAGCCGACAAGAACACCTATTTACAATGATAAAAGAATATCTATATTGGAACCAAATCTCTAAACACTGGATTTGCTCATAAACCTACATAATCCTCTCATCCTCAATAGCCATGTCACTATGCCACTAAACCCCTACCTCCTTCTCAGTACACATATTAGCCAGGAAGTCTGTCACTTTCTTTAGATTTCTACTTACATAAACTCAAGTCACATCATCTAATTTCCTCTACGATTCCTTAATTTGGATGACAAGAATCCTCAAATTTCATGTCTTCAAAGCAAAGTTCCTCATGCAATCTAGAGCTCCTACCAATATTTGAGAATCTAATTCCAGGATTATCCTCCTATAATCTTGTATTACCACCCAAATAGAAGTACATTTGATAGCTAAGGCTTTTGATTCATTATTTGCGATCCTTCCTAGGCCTTGCAGTTCCTAATAGAGAACTATCCCAACATAATTCTTATAGACCACTCCAATTGCAACTCTACCGGAATTGTCTTTTATAGCTCCATCAGTATTAATTTTAATCCAATCTTCTAGGGGTGGTTTCTAACTAGCTATGTCCTCGCCCTCTTGCATTTCAGTTTCCTTCTCCATCGTCCCTATATTATTCTGAGTTTTTTCTTTAGAATAATTGCCATAGATTTTGTGACTTTCCTCCAAATGATCTGCTAAATGCCATCTAAGGATGAAAATATTTCTTGAAAATTTTTGCCATTTCTCTCCAATCACACTTACCACCAAATAAAGGTTAATCCAAGCTTCCAATTGATACAAAGAGATTTAGATTTAAATATACCCCTCTTCCATATTTCCCAAATATTAATTCCATTCAAATCACTATTAGCTCAAATTTTATATGATAAAAACCATCACTCTTAGATGTGGCATGTAAAATGGCACTCAAACATCAAGTGATTAAATATTTCCTCGCTCTTGTAGCATAAAAGAAATTGAGATGGATCGACGATTCCCCTACATCTCAAATTATCAAAAGTAAGAATTCCATTGTGCATGAACTCCTAGGAAAAAAAGTTTACTTTTGGCCAACCATTGGATTGCCAAATATTTTTCCAATACTCAACCTGATATACATGAGCGAAGAGATTCTGGAATGATCTTATCATATCCATCCTTCACTGTGTAGACTCCAAGGCTCACATAGCCCCAAGATAATTCATTCTCATAATCTCTACTTGTGAGAATATTTTTGCCAAAATTTTAGTCATGATGGGTATCAATTCTAGAGGGATTGGAATTGGACACTCATCCAACTTCTGAAATTCCTTAAAATTATAAGCCCCCAAATAACTAGTGTTGAAATAATTTTCATTCTAAATCGAAATCCTTCTTTCCATGGTTGATTTTACTGGTTGCAGTTCTGGAAATTCGACAATGATAGATGGGTATTTATCCCATGAATCTATCCAAAATTGTATCTTCTTCCCTCTTCTCAATTTTCAAAATAATCCATCTTTCACTACCTAAGATCTTAACTTTAGAGCTTGCCACACCAAGGACCCATTACCATCCAAAGAGAAATGACTCACCTCATTCGGGTTCACCTTGAAGAAACACACACTTATACTGAGAGGGGTATGAACAGTATAAGATAAAACTTTTCTTTCCACAACAATAACTGTAATAATATGAATGCAATAATGAATCAATGCATAAAACACCACACACACAAAAGACAAGGATTTTACGTGGAAACACCCTTTCAAAAGAAAAGCATCGTAAAATATTGCTTTTATTACTTCAAAATATTTGTAGGCACCAACCCATAGGAGACACCAATCCCCTTGTACAAATACGTAGGTACCAACCTACGAGAGACACCAATATTCTTATTACAATAACATAGGCACCAACCTATGGGAGACACCAATATCCTTGTTACAATAACATAGGCACCAACCTATGGGAGACACAAATATCCTAGAAGTACCAACCTCAGATCTAATAAAAAACTTGCACAGGTCTGCACCAAAATCTGATCATCAATTTTTGCTCACAAATATTATCAATAACTCTGCTCAGGTCTACTCCAAAATATGATCATTAATGGCATATAGGACTGCATATGATTCTATCTCAAGGTCTTTTTGGATCTGCATTCTAATATTTTCTCATAAAGATATTATAATCCCTACTTTACCTTGCTTCTACTCTGCTTCCTATTTCAATGTCTCCATCTTCATCTTTATTGAGTATCAATACAAAAAATTGTAAAACCCTTAGTATCTTACTGTCTTGAATTTGAGACCATTATAATTGTTACTCTACCAACCACACCAATATGGACCCGCCATGTGTTCGTTGTGTATTTGTCACCATTTCATGACATACTCAATGTTTTGTCAAATCACATTTAAAAGCACCAGGTTAAGACTTGTTTACTATCACTCAAAAAAGATGACATAGAAGAAACATTTTATATGTATGATAGAAGAATTTTGCAAAATACATGGAATTTACACGATTGGATTAGGAATAATTTGAACGCTATGAAACTTTATTAAAGCATATCATAGACACAAATTCTGAGCATGTCTTTGTAAAATTAAATCATCTTCCACTTAAAATGTTCTATTTCAATTTGTTATCTCTGCGATAAACTTTTCTTGGCTTTTACTACAATTCTTCCTTCGCTATGTAACCTCAATGTTAAATTGCATGACTTGGACTGCAAATTTTTGCTCTACTGCCTTCGACCCTCAAAACCATGCTTCCTCTATGGTGTGATGTTATGACTTTTCTAATGTTGTTGTATCTTTTTGATGTACCTACATCCATAGTTTATAATGACATTACTTCACTGCTGCACTCCTCTCCTACATGAGTATACTGGTGAAATTGATGATTACTATGGATCATGACTAGCTTTGTTTGATTGCTAGCTTCTAAAATGGCTTTTAATGTATGTACTTTCCCTGGTATGCAATGATGTCTTATCTGTGTACTACATGGTTTTGATGATGTTGCCACATCAATAGATCTCAATCAGTACTGAATTAGTCATATGCTCAAATCATTGCATGACCTAGAATGAGTAACGTATAAGTCTACCCTCTACACTTGTAACATACGTCCTGTAAATGCCTGCAAAGTCTTATGCCTCCATGCTTATCCATTCTCATGTATATCAAAGGTATTCCATTGAATCATGATTAGAAATGAACTCTTACCTTGTATTAATATGTAAATATTTTCACTTTTTTATTTTGACACCCAAGAGGTCGGACCATATATGCAAAATTTCACTTCACATTAATATTTAAATATTTGATTTAAATATATCAAACTTTTATATTATATTTTTATTTTAAAACATCACTTTAATATTTAAATTTTTAATTTAAATATTAAAGCATACACCTATAATTAAATCACCCTTGAAGATATATTTGCCTTGAATAATTCACCCATCGGTTTCTATAAACCAAGTCAACCTTTGACATCAATGACAACTCAACAGTGAATAATTCTATCAATATCCCCCTTTGTCATTAATGGCAACCCTGCAAAGAAAATGTTCTTTACTGCAATATGATCACATGTTGCTCCCCCTAACAAGCTATTCTACCTTACTAAAATTCCAATATGCTTCCCCTTATTGAAATTATCCCCTTTGAAATCAATGGAAAAGACTTCTTGGGACTAAATGATAAGGCACTGGAAAACTCCCCCTTACTAACTATTCTAACTGAGACGTTCAAAGATGAGATGAGAGTGAAACTACTCCCAACTTACCTCTGAGATACTCAAATGTCTCCTTTGGAAGTGGCTTGGTAAAGATGTCAGCAATTTGTTCCTTTGTAGCAATGTATTCCAACTTGACTTGCTGATCAATAACTTGCTCTCTCAAATAGTGATACTTTATCGGATTGTGCTTGGTCCTTGAATGCATCACAAGATTCTTTGAAATATTGATGGGATTTATCACCCGCTTTGACATACTAGATGCAATTGTAATAGACAATGAAAATCCATTCATCGATACCAAAATCAATGAGTTTACGGGTAAGTAATGTATTTATTTGAAAAATTTATCTAATTACTATCCGTATGGAAAAAGTGGTTACATATATGAACAAGAATATGCTCAGGATTTTGAAGAGAACTCTTGGTAACAACAAGGGAAGTTGGCATTTGCTCTTGAACCAGGATTTATGGGCTGATCGTATCTCAATTAAAAAGTCTATCAAGACATCCCCCTATTCTTTGGTGTATGGTAAGGAAGCAATCTTGCCCATTCACATTGAGTTGCTGAATCTTAAATCTTTGCAATTTATTGATGATGAAGATGTTGAATTTGATCCCATGAGTGCAAGGTTGGCTTAGCTATTACAGTTGGAAGAAGAAAGGGAGAGAGCATATAATGCTTTCATGGAGCATGCTCAAATAAAAAAATATTGTTTTAGGAAGAAGACTTCAGAGAAGGCATTTAAGGTGGGTGATCTTGTATTAAAATGAAACGAGAACAAGGTGAAACCAAGAAAACATCACAAGTTTGAGGTAATCTAGGAGAGCCCATTTCAATTTTTCAATGTGAATCAATTCAAGTCATATTATTTACAGGATATAGATGGCCGTGTGTTTTTAATACCAGTAAATGGTATTAATTTGAAGGCCTAATGTCAGTAAAAATTTAGGATCAACATGTGTAAATATGTACATATTTTGCTATTTTATTTTTAGGCTAAAAGTTTTAAATAATAAAAAAAACACATCTTCAAGGAGCGAAAGTCATTTTCGTCTAGCAGAGGTATTTTTGCTAGCGAAAATCATTTTCTCTAGCGAAACTCTTTTTTTTGCCCTTCCTTCTCTTTCAGAGTGAAAACAAGAACTTTCCTTGACTTTTGGCACTCAAATTGAAAAATTCACCCAAAAGGAGAAAAGCGCTTTTCTTGTTTACATGCCTTGTTTTTTTGAGTGAAAATATTAAAGGGTGCTTTAAATCAGTGAAACACATGCAAGTTTTAAAAATTTTCTTGCTTTTTTGATACATGGAATTAAGGGGCGCTCAAGTTAGCAAAAGCACTTGATTAAAAAGAAGAAAAAAGAGAACGACTTTGCTCAAAAAAGGGATTTCGCTCATGCACATATAGCTTCGCACCACTGAAGAAATTTTTTGGCATTTCAGGAGCTAAATTTGGTGAAAGCCATTTTTCAGTGTCCAAAAGAGAAAAAATGCTTTTCACTTTGATTTTATAGTGAAACTACCAGATGTTGCTTTTTCACCAACGAAAGCATAAGAGGGTGCTTTCAACGTTTCAATTCATTGAAGGCATATACATGATCTGATTTTTTAGCAACAAGACTCCTAGTTGAATTAAAATATATATTTTTCAAAGGGGGACAAATATATTTTACATGCATTTGGGTAGTTTTGCTAGTGAAATTAGTTGACATGATTTATTTTTGATAGCGAAGCTCTAGTTATGAGCATAAGTTAAAAGTAATTTCACCTGTGAAACTTCCCAAAGGTATTTTTGATACCTAAAATTAGTGAAAAAGGATGAGTTCGCCCAAAAAGCACTCTAGTTACGTAGTTCAAGGTCAAAAGCAGCAAATCACATTTTCTAGGTCAATTGTTGACAACCAAATTGCACCCCTCAAGATTAAAAAGTGGATAGAAACAACATTCAAATAAGATTTGCAACACAAATCATTATGAGCCATTAAAAATTATGAAAAAGCATGATGAGCGAGGGAACCAAGGAGCACATTTGACCAAATTTAGTGTGTGTAATGTATGCATTAAATTATGTTGTTAAGGGTGTGTTATAAAAGGGTGTGAACCTATGAAGCTTGCAAACAAAGAAAGCATCATAGTATTCTCTCAGGGGTGTTGCAGAACTGTTACCAAATTGCTGCTTAATTGTAGAACTATTAGAATATTGTAAAGGAGTTTCTCAAGGGTGAAAATGGATAAGAAATTTGTAGAATCGAATAAGACACAGAAGAAAACTAAGGCGGGAAAAAATCCAAGAAATACAGGAGGAATAAAGATGAGGAATTTGAACCATACTATGATGCATTAGAAAAAAATGGTGATTGCACCATTTCAAACAAGAACGTGGAAGAACTATGCTAAGAGGTGGAGTTTGCAGTGAAGCAAGGATTAACATCTGAGAGTTCGTGAACTATAACATATCATGTGCATATTTTTTGGTTTTTGTGTATACCAGTTCACACCTACCTAGAGATTATTTTGGTAATTTTAAAATTCTACAATCCTGCTACGAGATCCATTTGAAATGTGAATGGAGAGAAGCTATTCAACATTTCAGCCAATGCAATCAGAGAAGAGTTCGCTTGTGGGGCCAGATATCCTTTGGATGTAAATTTTAGAAAGCTCAATCTCAGGGAGCAAGAGGAGAGATACCAGTTAATTGTGCCATTGCACTAGTTTATGGAGAGTAAATTGATAAAGACCCCATAATTTGGGTAGTTTTTGGCTTTGCAAAAGCCTCTAACGGATCTTAGGAGACCAGACTTGTATTCAATGTTGGTGTGCATTATTGTGTTGCCCTTAGACACCATGGTTCATAAGTGGTAAGCATCACTTACACAATGTATTTTGTAGGTGGAGTTTTATGCCCTGACAGTTATGAAGGTGAGCACTAATAAAATTTTATTTGATTGGGCAGATTACATGACTTGAAGGATGCAAACAAAAATGGATAAGGTGCAAAGTGGAGAAGAGGTGGTGTTTAGACACTATTCGTTATTGGTGTGGTATTTATTTTTTCACATGCATCGATATTTTTCATTTATAGCTTTGAATAAAATCGATGAAGTAGATAAAAAATTGCTTGTGTATTTATGGACTCAAAGGTTGAAGAGAAGGGAGTCCTATTACAATTTCAACCACATATTCCTGGGCCCTACCATCAAGCGTATTTTTAGTGCATGTGAGAGAGTGTCGAAGGCAATGAAGTAGGAGATCATCATGAATGAGAAAGGTAATATCTTCTTGCTGATGCAAGGTATTATGGTATAAATTTTTGGTTTTATCGATAAGTTGTTCCTCCTTCCATACTTCACTTCGAAACACATTTTCATGTTGGAGGTTTCCTGACATAGTGAATTCGTCAATGACACATATGGATAAGGCAGGGGAAAGTGGGCTACATGTGACATACCATTTCAATTCAACGACATTAAAGTAAACCAAGTGGGGCAGAACGAGCTAATTGTTGAAACCCTCTGTGAACTTGGTTTGGTCGAATTTCCCCAGTAGTGTAAATATGACCCTTTGGGTCATTTCACAAAGTTTATTAAGGCAAAGAGTTTTCATTGCTACCCTGGGAAAGATATTATGTAACAAAGGAACAATATAGAAGGACATGATCTTGAGTGGCACATTGAGAAGATGACATCGCTCTCTTCATGGCATGAATTCTATGAGATTGAAGTCAAATATATTCTTAAAGTCCACAAGTACTAGATTCCTCCTTCGAACCTGTTTAGTAAAATGAAAAATCAGTTGCCCAATTGGTTTGAGGAGAAAATCACCAACTGGTGGATTATGAGGGCCCATCGAGGAAATATCGGGTCAGCCTATGGCTTGGTGATGGATGAGGCATTTTTGGATATATATGATGAGCATTGTGACAAGTACTAGCCGATCACGTTTTCTAAAGTTATGCCTAAAATATTTCAAATATCAGACAACGAAGATATTGTGGCTAGAAAAGAACATCCGATAACTAAAGAAGCACCACTTTTAGAAGAAGAAAAATCGTCGTCACCAAAAGAGCAACTTTAGCGTAAGAAAATGAGTGTGAATGAGGCACTTCCTTTTCCAAATGTCTCCAAGAAGCCAAGAAATGGTGTAATCTCTTCATCTGGCATAAATCCTTTTCCTCCAATTTTGGCCACATAGGCTGGTGTTTCAAAGACTGTTCCTTTGGTCCAGGAAGAGAAAATTGGCTAGAAGGTTGAGGTCATTAATATTGAAAATGAGGTAGAGGAATATTGTACCAAGAAATAATTAGTATCGCAATCATCTTCATCATCAATTCAAATGGTGTCTGAACTTGCAGGTACATTTTCTCTATCTTCTTCCCTTGATCATGAGTATTTTGTGACCATCACATCCCATTCAACAATTTTCACTTCCATTTCACCCCCATATAGCATACCTTCCACTTCAGTTTCACTCCTTGTTTCTCAGTCACTGGTCACAAATACTCCTTTTTCTATTCCCTTTCCTGCTATTTTCCTTTCTTTTAGTTCTTTTGCATTTACATCCAACCCATTCATGCGTCCATTTTCACTCCCTTCATATTCCATTCCGATTAGTTTTACTACAACTATAAGTACACCAATCCCTTCTCGAGTAAGTGTAACTTTAGCTAAATCCTATGTTTCCATTCCATCAACTGCTCCCATTTTTGTTTCCCTTTGTGAGCCAAATCCTTAGTAGGCTCTTTTTCCTTTTTTCCCATTTCTTGAATTGCAAGCGCTACGAGAGTCAGAGATGGAATTTGTGCTGGATCACCCTATTGTAGAAAATATTAGTCAAGCCCACTAAATTTAATCATGATGGTTGAAAAATTGTAAGTGAAAGGAGACTCAAGTTCTAGCAAAAACATTGAAGAAGGTCTCTTTTGACCTTGAATATAAGGAGTCCCACATGGTGAAAATGATTCTACAGGTCCAAAATCCCCAAGGAGAGATGGATCCAAGCTAATATGCTTATGAAGTAATTACAGAGGAACTTGCATAGATTGATGCTACAAAAAATATGAGGAAAATTCAGGTGAAGATAAGCTCAATCTACTTGCACAATAGGCATTTCAAGAATTTTTTCAAAGCTAAAGTGATCACCGAGTTGGAAGGTGCCATAGCCAAACATAAGGCACAACTAGAAATAATGAGATCAGAGGAAGATCATTGGTAGCAGAAGGAAGATGGATTGGAGAAATAAATTACAAGATATAGGTAAGCGACTGAGGACCACTAGAAATAATGAGGAGTAGAAAAATAAGTGAGAGCATTGTCTGCCCAACTCGAAACTTTACAGAATCCATTGGTTGAAAAGGTAGTACAATCAATGGGTTTCTCCAAGGAGAAAATCAAGGAGTCTCACCGTATTTTGACTAAAGACTTGCAAAATGGGAAGTGAAAGCACTCTTGGTTCTGCTGTATATTCAAGAAGCTCAAACAATAATTATATTTGGTGAGGAATTAGTACAATATGTCAAGGAGCAACTAGAAGTAAAATTGGAGATGACACTGAAGATTCAGTCGTTAGCTCATTTTGAATTCCAATGTAAACCCATGAGTGGGATGGACCGAGCTTGGTCTAAAGCTCGGATAACATTGCACAGTTATTTTTCCATATTTAATCTAGCTAGAGAAGTTTTTAAGTTCCTTGATATGTATGAGATGGAGCATTGTATTTTGCTCATTTATTTCAAGATTGTAGCTGATGTTGGATTCCCAAGTTTCACTTATAACCATGGGGACTTTTTTCCCAAGCAAGAGATGGAGAAAACCTGGAGAGATTTTGTAGAGGATACCTTAGAGATTAATAGCTGGAAAAAACCAATTATAGAAGAGCAAGTGTTGTCATTCATGAATAAGCTCACCCGCATTGAGTCATCCTTGCTAGAGCTGAGTCAAAAAGCCAATCACATTAGCTTGGAATGGATCCAAACATTATGCTTCATTATTGATTCACTCTAGTATCCTTTGATGCTTGATTCAAATTCTTGGCCTGAGGCGGTTGCAGTATATGAGACCACCAGTGCACATCTTAGGGAGTAGGAGGAACGAGTACACACAAAAAGGGAGTAGAAGGAAGTTGTGAAATGAAGTGAATCATCTGATGTAGCGAGCAGAGGTGAGAGTTGAGCCCAATGGATAAAGTCCTGGGGTTGATTGCATCTAGACAAGCTGAATACCCCAAGAGCCACCAAAAGTGTTGGTAGTTTTGCCACACTAAAACTTTTTTGTAAAAACTTCCAAGTATAAACATAAATTTTGCATTGACGTTGGCCTCTTTAACTTTTGATGTTTTTGCTGATTTGTTTTGGCTCAATGCTTTCACTAGAAAAAATAAATAAAGACATTTTCACCAAGATTTATGCATTTTTCAATGGTCAAAGTCAATTTTACCCTTTTCTTCAGCAATATACCATTGTCGCTTGGTTTTTAGCGAAAACGATGGTCGGGTCGGTATTTTTTATCACATTTAAATTTTGTCAAATTTTGCCTAAGTATGGAATAAATTTTGTAGAGAAATCATCTTCTAGGCATTTTCACCCCTAGGCATAGCAAAATCCTCTTCTGGAAGTTTCACCAGCAAAACCCCTAGGTGGAACGAAAACATCTTTCAAGCATTTTCACAAGTGAACTCATTTTCTGGCATTTTCATCAACAAAATCACTTCCAAGTAGTTTCACCAGCGAAATGCCATTTTCACTCCATGCACAATGAAATTCCATTTTCACCACAAGTTGGAGCAAAATTCATTTTTGCCCCTTTTTACAGCGAAATCATATTTTCATCCAATTCCTTAGTGAAAGAATTTTCTAGGTGAGATGCCTTGGTGGAAACATTTCGATTGTAACTCGAGCAAAAGCTCATTTTAGGTGTAAGATTGGGTGAAAGTCCATTTCAAAAGCAAAAATTGTTTCCTTCGTGCTTTCAGTGCAGATCATTTTTGAAAAAGTGCAAGGATGGGTAAATTTAATTCTTGGGGCAAAAAAGCTGATATTTCCAAAATTATTGCTAAAGAATTGTCAAGATTAAATGATTGATTTGCTTTACCTTTGACTCTGGTATGATTTTATTCATTTTCGAGGCACCGTCCACTACGGTGGGTGCTCATTTTTGAGACACTGACATGAAGGTGAAAATTCTATCAATAATTCTTGCTAGGTTCCAAGGCACTCTCCACTGAATAAGGATCACTACTTCCCAATACATTCATTGATTTGTTCGTTTCTGTTTCCAAGGAGGAAAATATTGTTGATCAATCTTTGACTGGCTGATATTTTATTTAATGCTTATTAAATTTTGAAGATGAAATCCTCTATAAAAACTAATAAACTTGATGTAAGGAGGAGGAAAATTCTGCTAAGAAACTCTTTGAGTTTAATTTGTGCATCAATTGAAATACTTTACCTCTAGTTCTTGGATTAATCGTATATGTGATTGTTTTCTACCTATTATTTTTGCTATATTCATTGACTTTGTTAGATAAGTTAAAATTCTGCAGTAAAATTTAATTTTCTATGAAGAAATGAATGTTGAAATATTAATTGAATAATATTTACGATCTGTGATTGGTTCTTATACTCTTCTTTCTGATGAATGCTGGTTAGAGCTTGATTTGATGATTTAGTTGTTAGTTCATCCCCACTTTGTTTTTCTAGCTTACAACCATATTTTCCATATCTTTCGGTTAATTTCTATCCCTAAGCTTTACATCGATTTTAGATTAGTATAGGAGCCAAACCTCTTTGGAGATTGGCCCGAAGGACATCTCTTTTCTTCAACCTTTCAATGTTGATCGGGTCTAGGGCGCATATTTTTACACTTGGGAAGATTCGTGACCAACAGGTACTTTAATGTTACCAAATAATATAATATCTCCAACACCCCCATATTACATTATTTGGTGTGAATACTTCTAGTCTTCAATCTTCATCTTTTTTTCTTCTATTTCTTGGTCTTGGTATTTTTCTTTTGTTTCTTGTTTTTGTAGTTTCTAAATATGTTTATTCTCTTTGTGCCAGTAAAATTCTTGAGGATGATTATTCCTTCCACAAAATTTACATGGATAAATATTCTAACATTTTGCTTTTTCATGTCCAATTATTTTGCAACGATTGCATTTCTTTATATTATTTTTATTCATCGTACATGGTTTTTTATCTTTCCTTTGATGAAGATCATTTTACCATACATCTTTCATTAAAGATATATTCTTCATTCATTTTATTTTTGTGAAACTTTTGTACATGATCCATTGTTATAAATATTCTATTAATTCTGATTTTTCAACTTTAGTGACATTTTTCAAATGATCTTTTGATGTCTTTCCTTTATATTTACTGGTATTCTTTTTTGTAATTGTATAAACATTATTTTAATTTCATTTGATTTAGAATACCTTATTACTATTGGAAAAATAAAATGACTTGATATTATTCAATGATAAAGACCTTGCTTAAATAGCAAAGGTATACAATATGATCCATTGGATCATAACTAACTGAGTTAATCTCAACCATAGATTATCCTAGTAACAACTTAGGATATGATATATTATTCTAACACCCCCCTTAAGTGGTACTAGGAGGTAGTGAAAAAAAAACCAAACAAGTGGCATATCCACAGATATGAGTCTCGACAATAAGGCCTGATCAGGTACTCATTTATAATATATGCATAAGAAAAAATTAGCTAGAGAGATGAAGAAAAAACCACCACCAAAAAGGAAAGAAGAATAAGGAAGATGTGCAAGGAGGATGGGGAGGAAGATGTCCTATTCAACACCCCCTAGGACAACTTCCATGAAGAAATACCTGCAAAGGATCCATGAGAATGCTAAAAAAAATAGAGAAGCCTCGTCACCGAATTGAATGAAATATTACTCCAAAACTGGTGCTTGTGACAAAGATCAAGGTTGTGAACCATGAAAAAAAGGTCACTAAAGAAAAACCCTTGAAACCAAAGTGTCTCAAAAAAAATAGTGATTAGATAGGATGGAGAAAGAACCACCAGAATTGCAAGGGTAGTACAAAATGAATCCACATGCATAAATTATGGTTTCCACCTATATGAACACAATGGGATGATAACAAGGTCCAAAAACTTGTGGACAAACAACACAAAAAGAAAATAAAAAAATGTAATGGCACTAATGTAGTTGTGGAATGTGTCCTTATGGTGACCTCCTCATCATACCAGAATGCATGGGTAACCAACCGCTGCAAATGCTAGATGATATAGAAGAGATTACTAGATACTAGGATCACATACAACTACAATGAGAGTGTCAAGTTCAACTGAGAGTGTACTCCATGATACAACAATATTTGAGGCTAAAAAACATAATTTAAACTACATCAAAATGGAAATTGGACACCACCAATGTGTTCATCTCGAAAAAACATTTCAGATGACTATAAATACCCCTATGTTTGGGTGTCAATGTAGCCTTCATCTGCAGGAAAAACAATAGCCTTATTCTTTCTTATAATGGAATATTTTGGAAAATCCTTCAAAAAAAATCACCCACATGTGGGCCTTCCATGTTACATGAAATTTTTTTAGAATTCTCCAAAAACATATATTTCTTTGTTTTAAAATAAAAACATATCACATTTTTGGGATAAAATATAACTTACCTTTTTTAAAAAGGATTAGATGGGCTATATAAAAAAATTTACCCTCACTATGTAATATAATTGCAGCTTGATCTCTCTACAGAAATTGTACTACTACCTCCATCGATAGTCATGGAAAGGGCAGTCCAGGCAACTTCCTTGAGACCCATAAGTAAGCTCGCCCCCATTCATATGCTGCTCTACACAAACCCACGACCTTCGATGTATATAAAGTGGTCCAATATCGGGACCCATCAAAGAGACGATGATCAATTTGTTAATTTGTGAAATACGTTGCATAGTGTTGCTATTCCCACACAACCTAGACATGGTGACTTGCAGCGTTGATTCTCCAAAAAAGTGCTTGCACCAGAACACCAAAAAAAAATTCTCTAGCTTTGGATAGAGCATGAAGTAGAGCACCATAATTTTCATCAGAGCTATTTTATCTAACTTTGTATCCCATATCTAAAATTATCGGAGCAGCTCCAATAAGACAAATAATCCATCACAGTATTTTTGTGCAACAACATCACTTATATAGATTAAACCCCAGATGTGTTTGCTTCTTTCATTTTCCTTCCATATGCATCATCGCCATGCCATCCGAACAAAGTTTTTTCCAGGGTTCACTACTGAGAGCTTCTACAGGACTTTTTTCTCAAAAAATTATAGAAAGCCATGACAAGAAAAAAATGATCTCCTCCACAAAAAAAAATATGGCTCTTCACCATATTTTATAAAATCAAAAGGATAAAATCATTAAAGATCTACATGCCACAATCTGCTATAATTTTTTAATTTATAACTTCCTTTCACTACAAAAACTATTGCCGCCAACTTATATCACCCAAATAGAACTCGAAATCCACGTTCCATGCATCTCCCTTCATTACCTATTGTATAATTCTCGTGGTGATATTAAATTTTATGATGCACAATCTATGGAAAAAATATGACGTGACTATTGTTTGAAGTGCAATATGCAAAAGATAGTGGGCCTTGCTCAGAAATCACACAGTCATCACGTGAAAACCACCACCGACTGCTTCTATCCTTATGCACTCCTCTAGGTCTTCCTCCTCGACTCGTAAAATAGAGGCATTGGGAGGAAATATCCCTACTGGAGTCTCATAGGAAGTGGCACTCTGCAAGCCACCAAGAAGATGATCCTGGGAATGTGTTTTTTTACGTTCGAGGGAATGAGAGTGGATCTGCTTAAAGGGATTTTTTCCTTGCTCAGAGATGTGTTGGAAGTTTGAAAGTCTCTCAATTTTAACCTCACAAATGAAATCTCCATGCTCAGAAAGCAAGATACAGCATGTGGGTGTGCTACATCAAACAATAAGATGGATTTTGATGCACAACAAAATATGAGGTAAGAAATAAATAAATAGACCCACCATATGAGCTCGACGCACAACAAAAACATAAACTGAGTGAAAAACCATTTGTTTGATCCTCCTCCAATCACCCGAATTACACTACATAGGCCAGATAAATCAGTTCAGATCCATTGCGCAAGAACGCCTAGTCTCAATTTTGAATCTCCAAGAGCCACCCACCCAACATCGAGCTATCACAAATCCACAAAAAAATGTGTATTTGAAGCAGATGATTTCCCATTGCCTGTTCCACAGTCTGCATCGTACAACAACTGCTCAGTATCGTTCGAATGCTCCAAAGCCATAGACAACACATCTTGATCAAAGGCCATGAATCATGGCCATTGCAGGACACGTCCTTACTCTAATAAATCCTCTTTAGTTTGTGCCTCCACCAGAAATGAAATATCCATGAAAAAAATAACATACTCTAGAGAAAAACAAGGTTGGTGGAGGCAAAAAAAATCACATTATAACAAAGCTGTAGAGAAATGGATTTGTCAAACCAAAAAAAAAAAATGCATGGTCGCGATCAAGAACTTTGCTGCCCCTTACAATGGCATGCATTAGGGGCATCAAATAAGATATACAGACTGTTTGATTCAATATTACAACTCTGTCCCAGATAGAAGAAGGCAAGTGCCTCTCCACCAGATCCAAAGTTCTTGGATACTCGGATATTTAGTGGCAGGTTCTGGTTGTACTCCTCTTGGATCATATTTCCATAAAATCTACTTGTGCTACATTTATATATATGAAAAAAACTAGATCAAACCCTAACAAAAATTACAACTATTAAATTTTTAAATCAAACTATCTAGTTTTTGATCCATCAAAATATGGAGAGCATACTCCCCTCAGTTGTTTTTGAAAAAAATGGCCAAAGAAAAGGAAAAAATGAGGGAAAAAAAGGGGGTAATTTCCATGAGGGAAATCCCCCCATGAAGAAAATCTCCTTAGGCTCATAATTAAGGGAAATCCTGCTCTGATATCATATTGAAAAAATAAAATGACTTGATATTATTCAATGATAAAGACCTTGCTTAAATAGCGAAGGTGTACTATATGATTCATTGGATTATAATTAATTGAGTTAATCTCAGCCACACATATTATCCTAGTAACAACTTAAGATATGATATATTATACTAACAATTACTCCTAAATTAATTTTAAATTATTTCCTTCCCTTTAATCACTCAATTTTCTCAAATCTCAAATTTCAAATCAATCTTCAAATTGTTCAATTTTCAAATTCCTTCTTCAAATCATTCAAACAATTTTCACATTCATCAAATTCCAAATTCAAATTTCAATTCCCTTTTATCTCCTAAATTATTAAATATTAACCAATCATTCATTAATAAAATTCAATTTTATAATTCTTATATATCCCAAGTCAATTATTTTTCAAAATTTATCCTTCAAATGTTAATTTCATTGACATTTCAATTAATTCCAATTTTAATTCAAACTTCAAGTGTTTTATTTTATTATAAATCCCATGCATTAATTCATTCCTTTCAAATTTCTTTTTTTTTATCTCCAAAAATAAATTCTTTCAATAATTAAACCCTTATATCTCTAAACTATTTACAAAACTTTATAATGCCCAATAAATCAATCTTTCCTAAAATAATGTATTCAAATATTTTGATATACCTAACTTAGATTCTCACCTTTTTCTTTTATGCACACATGGCAATGTGGTATTTCACTTCACTTTTAACACTTTTGATATATCAAAATGTTATGCCTCCTTCACATATGCTAGTTACAAACATTACATCTTCTCTTTGTTTGTATTCCCACTCTATTTGTTTTAGGTAAATGTTGACCATGTGCTATTAATATTCTACTTTATCTTATTACTACAACATAGGATCTTCTCATAGGAATTTTCATCTCTTGGACATAGGCTCTTCTTCTTGTAGTTGCTTTGTCCCACTTGAACCTAAAATTTGATTTTTGTAAGTACTCGTAGGTCATTCAAGTCTCTCTAGGCTTCATCAAATTCCTCTACTTCAAATTGTCAACACAATATCTTTGCTATCAACCAATGCCCTCTATTTCACAACAATCTACACATATTTTTTCAACATAAAACATCTTCAATGTTGTAGTCTATTCATCTTCAACATTAGTCATCCAATAGTTCCTCATATTACCTTCAATATCTTCCATATTTGTAAATATTTGACTCAATACCTCAATCACTATGGTCTTTTCAAACACATTAATCTCCTCACATAGCTTAACAATATTTCCTCCTCACTCCTCTCTATAATATATCTTCTCTTCTTAGAAAATCATCAACTATTCTTCTCAATGTAGTCTTTTCAATCATCTTCTTCTTAAATATCTTTAACCTTTATCCAATAACTTCTCCTCTACAATATTTTTCCAATTCATCTAGCAATGTTCTCTATAACACAAAAATTCATCCAACAATATATTCTACTATGAGTGCAAAGATAAAGGGTATTACAAGATAAATTACCCTAATAAAGCATCTACTTTAGGGAGAAAGAGTAATGAGAAGGACAAAGCCTTAGTTAAAATTATTGATCTTGTTCAAGATAACAAAGAACTTGATGTTATGCCCATAAAGTGAGCTCATGATAGGACTTGCAATGAAGGAGAGGAATCCAAGACGAATAAAGAAGATCCCAAAGAGAGAAGAAGAAAATTATGAGTTCAAGATTTCCTAATATCAACAGGCCATGCACCATACTTAATCAAGGAGGATTTATCAAAGTAAACTTCCAACATCACATATGGGTAGCTATTGGTATTATCATTTGAAAATCAAATACGACTATGTATCAGACTCAATTGCAAATGAAGGAAGAAGATTAAGGTCACTATGTTCAACATAGAGGTTGATCCATATTGTTGACAAGTTGAAGTCTTATATAAAGGTATTTATATTCTTGATTTCATGGTAGATGGTGGATCCACTATTAATATAATGATAGAATCTACTTTGAATATATTAGGACTAAAGAAAGGTTTTCCATCTAACTTAAACTTGATATCTTTAAATAAAGGAAAAACAAAGCCAATAGAAGTAGTCTTTAAGGTAGAAATATATGTCATGGGATTCACCTATGTGGTATATTTTCAAGTCATTAAATATGGTCTAGTAGCCTACTAACATTTTTAAGAAGGCCATGGTTAAGAAAATCCCATGCTCATAACTACTGGCATGAAGGGTACATGACCATTGCTCAGGATCCCATGCGAGTGAAGATAAATATGATACCTCAATCTCATACATTGAGGATAATAGAAACAAAGGAAGAAATCAAGTTTATAGGCTTATATTATGATAACACAAGCAACATAGATACTAAAGATGAATAAAGTGATGTGGATGTCTCAAATGGATGATATTATTTTTGAGGCTCTAGTAAATCACCCATATTAATATTTTTAGGAAGAGGTGGAGAACCAACTATAAAATTTATGATTTGGGGATGCAATATAAGAGCATAAGAGGAAGATAGCAATGCAAATTCTCTTTAAAGGGCATATGAAGGAGTTGGATAAAAATATACTTATGATGAGTTGCTTGGATGCTGCTAACAATAGAAGTTGTTCTAGAGGAATATGCACACATTTGGTAATACTTAACTGAAGTCAAGTTTTTAAATGGTCCAACATAAAGAATGAAGAGGAGGATTGCTTAGGCTAGTTGGCCCTATTCAATAATGTAGAGTCCTATATCAAGTAAGACCATATGGAAAGTATCTACGAGTAGTTTAATGAGATCAAGAAAATTAGTTAATTGTAGAGTCCCATGATGGTGTATGTGGTGGACACGTATCTCAAAATATTACAATAAGAAGGATTTTAGATATAGTAAATCATTTTCCAATACTATTCAAATATTATATAGAGTGTTGTAAAACATGTAATATGTACCAATCCTTTGGGAATCATAGGATAATAGTTGCATCCTTATGTCCTTTATTTCCTCTTGGACCCTTTAAGAGATGTGGAATTTGTGGAAATATGAGCAATCAATAATATTTAAATTAATGTGGATTGGAATAAATATAATGGGATGGTAGTTACTCAACTACCAACTACCCAAACCAACTTGGAGAGCGCTAATGTGCTATTTTATCAATGCTAAACAATAATGTAATATCAACTCCTATAATTGCTAACATCCCCCCTTATTACATTATTGGAAAATACATAAAGCATTATGAAATAATTTAAATTTGACACAAGCAAGTGCCTTGGTGAAAATGTCTGTGAATTGCTGATCAATGGGAATGTAATGGAGTTATATGTGGTGTTTTTGAAATTTATCACGAATAAAATGGCATCGAGTTTTGATGTGTTTTATACAATCATGAAATATTGGATTCTTGACAAGATTCAAAACACCTTGATTGTTGCAAAACAAATGAAGTGAAAGATTCTTTGGAAGACCCATGTTTGAAAGAATATGACTTAACCATATTATCTCATAGAATGCTCCACTTGATGCATGATATTATACCTTTGTAGATGATATAGGAACCACCTTATGCTTCTTACTATGCCAAGAGACAGGTCCAGATCCAAGATGAAAAATATATCCAAAAGTTGATTTACAATCATCAATGGATCCGACATAGTCTGAGACCATGTATCCCTATAGATAGAACTTGCTATTCTTCTTGTAATCCAAGCCAAAATTTGTAGTACCATAGACATAATGAAGAACTCTCTTTTCTACTTTCCAATGACTCACCTTCAGTTCCTGCATGAACCTTAAAAGATAACCCGCAAAAAAACTAAGATCTGACCTAGTATTTATCAGATATATGAGACTCCCAATCAATTGGTGATAGAGAGTGCCATCTATCTATGGTGATTGATCATATCATGATAACTTGAGTCCAAGATCCATTGGAGTTGCCTTAGAATTATAGTTAGTCATGCGATATTTATCAACCAATGTCTTGGCATATGTTTTTTGTGTTACTTTGATATGATGCTTTTTCTGAGTCACTTCCAAACCAAGACAATAGTGAATAAATCCTAGATCTATCATTTCAAAATATTGCTTCAAATCATCTTTTAATGCATCAATCATACTCTATGAGCTCCTTGTTATGATCAAATCATCTACATATAGCACCAAAATCACTATGTCAAAACCATTATTATTGATATAGAGATTTGCATCTGAAGGGCTTCTTTGGAAACCATGTTGCACTAGGTGACTATCTATTTTGATGTACCAAGCTCATGGAGCTTTTTTCAGCCCATACAAGGATTTGATCAACTTACAAACTTTTTGTTCTTGCCATTCAACTACAAATCCTTCTGGTTGGATCATGTACACTTCTTGTAGGTCACCATTCAAGAAAGCACTTTTTACATCCATGTAATATAACTTCCACACAAACTAAACTACCATGGTACAAAGTACTTGAATGGTAGTCATTTTTACAGTAGGGGCAAAAGTATCTTCATAATCTATGCCTTCTTTTTGAGCATTATCCTTTGCAACAGGATGGGATTTATGCTTATCAATAGTACCATTTACCTTATACTTCACTTTGAACACCCATTTGCAGCCAATGGGCTTCTTTCCTGAAGGCAGATTTACTAGCTTCCATGTATGAGTTTTCATGAGAGATGTATGTTTTGCTTCCATAGAAGCCTTCCACTGAGGCTCACTAAGTGCATCCTAAAATGTTGTGGGTTCATTTGCATCCAATACTGTCATATAAACCCTCTCATCCTATATATTTGTTTCTTTGTATTCATCTGCATCTAAAGATAGTTAATCAAATTATTGGTAAAGCTCGTCAACCTCTGAACTTGATGCCTTTGCTATCATCTACCGAGTCATACTACGAGCACAAGGTCGATCTAGAGTTAGATCTGGAAGTGATATCAAATATAAATATCTCAATATACTGGTATATCATTTGGAAATCTTGTTCTATGGGGGTGAAGCCTCTTTCTTAGGCTCATATTCCTCAAGGTATACAACTATAGAAGTGTTATTTGATGTGAAAGATTAATAAAATACCATATCTTAACTTATGTGTGTCTTCTTGGTCATAGGATCTATCAATTGATATACCTTTTAATGCTCATCATAACCAAGAAAGATACATTGTAAGGTTTTCTCATCTAACTTCTTCCTTTTCTATTTTGGTATGTGCATGAATGCCTTACATCCAAAAACCATTAGATGAGAAATGGAGGGTTTCTTACCACTCCATGCTTCTTTTGGAGTTTTACCTTGTAGAGCTCTTGTAGGTGCTCTATTCAGGAGGTATGATGCTATGTTTATTGCTTCTGCCCAATACTCATGCTCAAGATGTGCCCCTATAATCATACATCAAATCATTTCTATAATGGAATGATTTATCCTTTCTACAAATCCATTTTGTTATGGAGTATATGTTGTTGTCAGTTGTCTCGTAATCCCATATTTATTTAGAAATGATAAAAATTATTTGTAATTTTCCCCCCTTGATATGAGTGAAGGGTTTTGATGGAACATCTTAACTCCTTCTCAAAAAGCTTCTTGAATTGTTGAAAGTACATAAATGCTTCTGAATTCAATTAAAGAAAGAAAAACCACATCTTCCATGAGTAATCATCAATAAACAATTAAAAATAATTCTTTCCACCATAGCTAGTTGGTATAGGACTGCACATATCAATGTGTACCAACTCCAAACGTTTCTTAGCTTGTGAAGAACTAAATTAAAATAGTACCCAGTGTTTCTTCCCTGCTAAGTAATTTGAGCAAATTGGCAATGTGGATGAAAGGGGGGAAGTCCTCTCACCATCTCATATTTGCTCAACTCAATCAAATATCTTGAACTTATATGCCCATATCTCTTGTACCACAGAGAAGTACCCTCCTTGGCCATTGCTACCAGGGCAACATGAGGCATTGAAATTATATCTAACATGAATAAGCCATGCTTGTATGATCCTGTTACTACATGTTTTTCCTTTTGGTTATTAAAAATCTCTTCTTGCCTTTCTCAACACTGAACATAACATCCATGTATCAATCCAAGATCTGAGGGACTAACAATAGATTTTTAGCTAATCCAAGAACACAGAGTACCTTCTCAATATAACATTTACCATCTAGAAGAGTGATAGAAACATCACCTTCACCCTTCACTTCGTAGGTCTGATTATCAATAATTGTTACTGGCTTACCTTCATTTTTATCAAATATATCAAACCATGATCGATCGTCAGTCATGTGCTTAATGGCACCTGAATCAATATACCACACTATATATTTCTAATGAGATGAAGTATGAGTCATGGGCACCTTGTGTGATCGTTCAAAATATGAGTTTGAATCTAATTCAATATAATATGAGTTTGAGTTTGATTCGGCATAAGCAACATTCCCCTTGGGTGGCTTATTCTTCTTCTATGGTTTGTATTTTCCTTTGTCCTTCTTCTTATGATCTTGGTCATTCTATTGTTTGTTCTTAAACCAACACCTATTGGTGTCATGGTTATTCATATTATAAATCTTGTAATATTGTTTTTCTTTCTACTGATGTTTTTTTCCCTTTTCCCTTTGATGAAGATCCTCCTTTTTGAAACTAACCGTGTTTCTTAACCCCTTGTTTGGTGTAGAGGGCATTATCTGACACTTCATATTTTTGAAACTGATTTTCTTCTTCAATTTGTAATACATTCACTAATTCCACAAAAGACACTTATCTATCAGATACATGAAGTGAGGTCATCAAAATATTATAGGACTCTAGTAATGCTATCAAGATGACAGAGGTCAAGAGAGCATCATCCATTAACTATCCTATAGAATTAAGTTTGGCTTTCAATTCTACCACTCTACATAGGAATAGGTCCACTATCTCACTAGATTTCATACTGAGTGTATGTAGTTGAGTTTGAAGCTGTAGAATAGTGAACTAATTCTTACCTTCATAAATAATAATCAAAGTATCCCAAACTTCCTTACTAGTTTTGGCATCACAGATATGAGGCTAGACATCATCTGTAGTAGCAAGTAGAATAAACATGAGATATATTTTATCCTTCTTATCAAAAGCATATGGATCCGCTCCTACTATTCCAGGGTTTTTTGTAGTGCCAATCACTACATCCCACAAATATTCCACTTGAATAATAGCACGCATCTTTGTCTTCCATGGTGTGAAGTTAGAACCTTTCAACAACTGTGAATCTAATAGATATTTGTGAACAAAGGCCATTGTGAAGGTTTGTTATAATACCAAATGGTCCCCCTTTATTTATACCTACCAAGCCTTTATATCAAAACTCCTCTATATATACCCGCATTTATGTGAGGGAGACTATAAGTATATACAAGAAGAATGATACGTAGAACTTAGGTGATACTAAAAGGAAATTGTTTTGTTTATGACACCTAACATATAAGGTCTTTCCTCATGCGTGGGGTGTAACTTCCCCTAAACACTTTGAAAATCACTTCGTTAGGATTTACGTCTAACAACAATAATGATTAGGGTATAAATGAAGTGAATATCAAAATTGGTTTACCTTATTTCTCCTTGACAATTGATAGAGAACAATCTCAGACATTGTTTTTGTAGCTATATTAGGCATTAGATATAGTAGTCCAAGCACGAAAATATTACCTGTAAGTGTGGATCATAGGTATCATAAATACCAAACACTACTATGCAATAAATTGCACAAATAGGTGTAAAAATTTGGGGTCTTTTATTTGCTTTGTATATTTTAATTTATGATTGAAATGCAAGAAAATAGGAAATTTAAATGCAAAAGCAATCACAAGTGCTCACAAAATTTACGGCGTCCATCAACAACATTTCCTTCGTTCTGCCAAGCAGGGATCTTCTGCAATCACACTATTTTGGATAGATGAAGGGAGTTTACAAGACCAACTTTCCATACAATCCTCTCTTCCCCTTCAACTACACGGGCACCCCGCCCAACAACACCAATGCCATGAATGGCACGAGAGTGAAAGTGGTGCCTTTCAACGCGATCATACAACTGGTTCTTCAGGACACCAACATTGCCGACATTGAAAACCACGCTCTTCATATCCATGGCTGCAATTTCTTCATGGTCGGCCAGGGATTTGGGAACTACAACGAATCCACAGATGTGCCACAGTTCAATCTCGTTGATCCTCCCGAGCACAACACCATCGAAGTTCCTTCCGATGGCTGGGTGGCCCTTCACTTCAGAGCCAATAATCTAGGTAAATAACTAATTAGTCATGTCGCTTTATCAGTATCCCATATTCCTTTCTCTGCAAGACGAGTTCTAGAGAATTTAACGGATATACTTGATTGATTCTTATTGCACTACAGGCGTGTGGTTCATGCACTGTCATCTAGAGGTTCACACCATCTGGGGAATGAAAATGGTGTGGGTGGTGAAGAACGGAAAGGGACCTCTTCAATATCTTCCTCTGCCTCCTTTCGATCTTCCATCTTGCTAGTTGCTTACCATCTCCTAATTTACAATGCCCTACTTGCTCGTAGAATTTTTCTTGGCTCTTCCAATGGCAAACATCAATTCCACCCTCTCGCAATGGAGATTCAATGTGGCCATCTATCAATTGAACACTGGCATAGTTAATAATGAATATTTCTTTCTGTTCTCTATGTTTGAAGAATATGATTTATTTTTCTCTTGGTATAGAATGAGTATCGTTTTAATGAGAATTTTCTCCTTCTTGTTTTCCTCTGTTCTGGTGTGATGGTTTAATTTAACATTCTATATGGACAATGCCTTCTTTAAGCTTTACCAAATTTACATCTCATATTTAACACATGAATTTGAAGGATGCAATGGATGGAACTTCTGTTTGTGCTTAGCTGAACCAAGACATATAATATGAATTATTTGTTTAATATATATATGTTAAAATTAAAATATAAAATGGAAGGAAATAGATTGTATATTTCTAAAAAATAAAAATAAATAAAGTATTTTTATATAACATGTTAAGACTTATTTAAAATCAAAATTTAAATTGATTGTATTAACATGAAATGATCTTTATTGTTTATGGATGTTTTCTCTTTTTGAATTTGATATGTAAAAGGAAAAATAAATGGTATCAACCATACATATGAATTATAAAGAACCAAAAAATATCAATTTTGTTTTATGAATAATTAAAGCATAATAATAAAGATAACATTTTTAATATTAAATGGCATTACTTCAATGGATTAATTGTGTGACTTTCAAGAAGGAAACATAACCATGTTGTTGTATTGACACTTTGTGATCATGATGTAATATGGGTAGGGCCTATATTAATCACATAAAACCAATTAAAAGAAGAAAAATAATATTTTTAACATTTATATCCCTCAAATCATATCCGTAATTGCTTCAACAATAGTGGCAAGAATACCTAGTGATTTTTAAGCTTCATTCCTACATAAAAAGGGAGAATATGTCAATGTTGTATAAAAATATTGTAATTCTAATACTAAAGCATTATAAGCTAGATCAATATACTCTTCAATCAATCCAAAATTTCTATTCAAGAAAGTGTTACTTACTAGTTAAAATTTAAAACTTGATAATATTTTAAATTTGTATAGTCATAATGTTTATAAAAGTGCACGTTACTATGAGATCATTTCCACTACAATATCATAGCATTATAGTTAAAACTAGTAAAGTTCTTAATCACATTGTTGTATTAATAACCCAAATGGATCCATGATGGATCACTTAAAAGCATGGCAAGAAGGTGACAAGAATGAATAACTAAGTGACAATGACTCAACAAGCTTACCAAATAGGGTAGTACCATATTTTAGACATAACGCCTTAAAATAAATTTGGATTGCTATAGAATTAGAAGTTTCAAGCACCAAGACAAATTGTCACTATCAAATTGAACTTAGAATACATCATATATTCCCCAAACATAGGAAATATTAGTTAATATTAGTGATGTATTTTAGGAATAACTCAACAAAAATAAGTCAAACTTGAGTGATTCTTTTTGAAAGTTAATGATAACTAAAATGATTATATCTAGTATAAATTTAATGCTAAAGCACATCAATTTAATAGGTCAAATTTATTGAAATATGGTAATCTAACCTTATTCGACGAGTTCAACAAATGATAATAGAATCGTATTGAAAACCTTAATGTAAGCCTAATGACATATTTTATGCAAGCCTATGGACATTATCTATCTAATTATATGAGAAATATTGCTATATTCATCCATACAAATATTGGTTAAACTACTTTTATGCTTAACCTTCACTAAACCTTCATTAAGGTTTTAATAACTTATGGTTAGACTTGACTTACCTTGAGCCTTATGCTAGCTTGGGCTAAATATGTAACTATTATTTGAGGGCTAATTGCCTAATATAAATGCCCACAACCATTTTTTAAGCCTAATTGCCTAATATAAATACCCTATGTTCTGGTGTGATGGTTTAATTTAACATTCTAGATGGACAATGCTTTCTTTAAGCTTTACCAAATTTACATCTCATATTTAGCACTTGGATTTGAAGGATGCAATGGATGGAACTTCTGTTTGTGCTTAGTTGAACCAAGACATATAATATGAATTATTTGTTTAATATATATATATATATATATGTTAAATTTAAAATATAAAATGGAAGGAAATAGATTGTATATTTATAACAAATTAAAATAAATAAAGTATTTTTATATAACATGTTAAGACTTATTTAAAATCAAAATTTAAATCGATTGTATTAACATGAAATGATCTTTATTGTTTATGGATGTTTTCTCTTTTTGAATTTGATATGTAAAAGGAAAAACAAATGGTATCAACCATATATATGAATTATAAAGAACCAAGAAATATCATATCCAAAAAAAAATGTTTTATGAATAATTAATCTAAAGGATAATAATAAAGATAACATTTTTAATATTAAATGGCATTACTTCAATGGATTAATTGTGTGACTTTCAAGAAGGAAACATAACCATGTTGTTGTATTGACACTTTGTGGTCATGATGTAATATGGGTAGGGCCTATCTTAATCACATAAAACCAATTAAAAGAAGAAAAATAATATTTTTAACATTAATATCCTCGATGTCATCATACATCCCTCAAATCATATGCGTAATTGCTTCAACAATAGTGGCAAGAATACCTAGTGATTTTTAAGCTTCATTCCTACATAAAAATGAAGAATATGTCAATGCTTTATAAAAATATTGTAATTCTAATACTAAATAATTATAAGCTTGATCAATATACTCTTCAATCAATCCAAAATTTCTATTCAAGAAAGTGTTACTGACTAGCTAAAATTTAAAACTTGATAATATTTTAAATTTGTATAGTCATAATGTTTATAAAAGTGCACGTTACTATGAGATCATTTCCAATACAATATGATAGCATTATAATTAAAACTAGTAAATTTCTTAATCCAATTGTTGTATTACTAACCCAAATGGATCCATGATGGATCACTTAAAAGCCTGGGAAGAAGGTGACAAGAATTAATAACTAAGTGAGAATGACTCAACAAGCTTACCAAATAGGGTAGTGCCATATTTTAGACATAACACCTTAAAATAAATTTGGATTGCTATAGAATTAGAAGTTTCAAGCACCAAGAAAATTGTCACTATCAAATTGAACTTAGAATACACCATATATTCCCTAAACATAGGAAATATTAGTTAATATTAGTGATTAGTATTTTAGGCATAACTCAAAAAAAAAAAGTCAAACTTGAGTGATTCTTTTTGGAAGTTAATGATAACTAAAAATATTATGTCTAATATAAATTTAATGCTAAAGCACATCAATTTAATAGGTCAAAGTTATTGAAATATGATAATCTAACATTATTCGACTAGTTAAACAAATGATAATAGAAGCCTATTGAAAACCTTAATGTAAGCCTAATGACATATTTTATGCAAGCCTATGGACATTATCTATGTAATTATATGAGAAATATTGCTATATTCATCCATAGAAATATTGGTTAAACTAGTTGTATGCTTAACCTTCACTAAACCTTCATTAAGGGTTTAGTAACTTATGGTTAGACTTGACTTACCTTGAGCCTTATGCTAGCCTGGGCTAAATATTTAACTATTATTTGAGGGCTAATTTCCTAATATAAATGCCCACAACCATTATTTGAGGTCTAATTGCCTAATATAAATACCCTCTGTTCTGGTGTGATGGTTTAATCTAACATTCTAGATGGACAATGCTTTCTTTAAGATTTACCAAATTTACATCTCATATTTAGCACATGAATTTGAAGGATGCAATGGATGGAACTTCTGTTTGTGCTTAGATGAACCAAGACATATAATATGAATTATTTGTTATATATATATATATATATATATATATATATGTTAAATTTAAAATATAAAATTGAACTTACTTTCACAAGCCAGGAAAATCATTTTGACTCAGGCTTCCCTCCAAAATATCCCAATCTATTTCATGTATGTGTTTAAAATTCTAGTCAAGGTGAGC
Organism: Wollemia nobilis; assembly: GCA_028583015.1. Lineage (NCBI taxonomy): Eukaryota > Viridiplantae > Streptophyta > Pinopsida > Araucariales > Araucariaceae > Wollemia > Wollemia nobilis. The sequence goes on along the minus strand of JAQPPZ010001772.1, from coordinate 10,455,746 downwards.
TAGAAGCTAGAATAGATCCAATGGAATTTCTTGTGGATAGGGGCTGAGAACAAGACCAGATTTCTTCTGGTAGAATGGAACAAGGTTTGTAAACCAAAACATTCTAGTGGGGTTGGCCTTAGAAAATTGCAATTGTTTAATAGCGGTCTTTTGGCCAAGCAGGCTTGGCGTCTAATTTCTAGTGAGGACGTGGAATGGATTAACATCATTCAATGAAAATACCTTCAACAATATACCTTCTTCATGGTTGAGGTTCACCCTTGGGGTTCTTGTTTTTGGAAATCTATTCTTACTATTCGTCTCCTCATCCTCGAGGGCCTCCAGTGGAGGGTTGGCAATGGCAATCAGATTGATTTTTGGAGGGACAATTGGGTGCTAGAAACCCCTCTGATTCAAAACCCATTATTGGCTAATCTCAAGCAATTTACAGATATTAGTTTTGGGCCTCTAGTGTCTGAATTTATTGAAAACCATAATGGGAAAAGAAGATGGAAGCATATCAATATTAATGAGTTGCCAAATGAGTCTACTCAGCTTCAAGCAATCATTCAGGCGTCTTCATTCGACAGCAAGCTCACAATGATCAATTTTTTTGGTAAGCCTTCGAATCAGAGGTTTTTTTGATCAAAAATACCTTCAATCTTCTAATTCCTAGTGAATATACTAAATTGCCTTTCAAACTTGTTTTTTCCAAACACCTGATTCCAAAAATTGTTTCTTTTGTGTGGTTTGCCATCCAAGGGAAAATTCTGACCAATGATAACCTTTTGAAAAGAGGTATGTTTATTCCCAATAGATGTCATCTGTGTTGTTCCAATTGGGAATGCCCTCGACACATTTTTTTGGAATGCTCATTCACTACACCTATCCTTTACAAGTTGTTTGACTAGTTCAATATTGCCTGGGCTTCCCCCCAGACCCTTGTCGATATTTTTATACAGTGGCCGAACCCCTTCTTCAACCTACGTCTTAAAACGTTTTGGTATTTCTATCTCCATCACTTCATGTGGTATATCTAGCTTGAAAGAAACAAATGTATTTTCAAAAACTTATCCTAGAACGCTGATATTTTATGTCTAAAAATCCTCAATGCTGCCAAAGAGAATGCTGGTTTGATTCCTCTTCAATCCAAGTCTTGTCCTATTGCTAAAATGAGATTAGCCGCATCCTTGGACTTTACCATTGTCTCTTCTATACCTCCAAACCCCCAACCTAGATGCATCTCAATCTGGACTCCCCTATTGAAGGTTGGGTCAAACTTAACATGGATGGGGCAGCTAAAGGTAACCCTGGTAAATTTGGTGTTGGAGGTGTTGTTAGAGATTTTCAAGGTAACATTCTCTGTGCTTTTTTCAAAACACTGGGTATTCAATCCAACCGAGTGGTTGAAGCTAGGGCCCTATGGTGGGGACTCACCCTTGCTCAACGATTTGTTGCTTCTAAGATCTTGGTGGAAGGAGAATCCCTAACAACCATAAATTACTTGAAGAATAATAAGAACCCCTCTTGGAAGGTTAGGAATTGTGTTGACGAATCCAAACTTCTGTCTTGCAATTTTCAAGAAATCATTTTTCAACACACCTTTTGGGAGAAAAATAAGCGTACTGATGCTCTTGCAAATCATGTTGTATCTATCAAGAAGATGTCCATTTGGAATTCTACCCTATCTTCGATGTTCAAGCAACTACTTATTAATGACAAAGTATCTTATAGGGGCCAATTAAGGTCCGTTAATGCCAGCTATGTTAGCTCCTTTGTGAGTCCTGATGAAGTGTGATATCCTCATTGCTGATCAAAATCGTGTTAACCCGGTATGAATTGTTATTTTCTCAATGCTCACTTCTTCATGAAACCCCACACCAACGCTGATCTGATGGTGGTAGCTAACGTCATCTACTTCCTTCCTAAGGAACCCCCTGCTAGTTAGGCAATGGTTTTCACTAACACTGGCAAGTATTACATGGAGAAAAGTCTAAATTAATGTCTACAGCTCCTTCTTTGTTTCTCTGGGAACTAGTCTGTGCCTCGTGGATGTGTTCTTATTCCTCTGCCCCCCAAGAATTCTCTTTCCCCTTTATGCTTAGTATTTTAGTGTTTTGTTAAAGGCCAACCTTTGTTCCTGGTTACTTTTACTTTACCACCTTCTTCCGCGGCTGGTATCCTGTATCTTTTTGTACTCAGGGTAAGGGTCCCTGTTAAAACCCCTCTTTTAATATATACCTCATATATTTAACCGACCAAAAAAAAATATAAAATTGAATGAAATAGATTGTATATTTCTAACAAATTAAAATAAATAAAGTATTTTTATATAACATGTTAAGACTTATTTAAAATCAAAATTTAAATCGATTGTATTAACACGAAATGATCATTATTTTTTATGGATATTTTCTCTTTATGAATTTGATATGTAAAATGAAAAACAAATGGTATCAACCATATATATGAATTATAAAGAACCAAGAAATATCATATCCAAAACAAAATTTCCTATGAATAATTCATCAAAAGGATAACAATAAATATAACATTTTTAATATTAAATGACATTACTTCAATGGATTAACTGTGTGACTTTCAAGAAGGAAACATAACCATGTTCTTGTATTGACACTTTGTGGTCATGATGTAATATGGGTAGGGCCTATCTTAATCACATAAAACCAATTAAAAGAAGAAAAATAATATTTTTAACATTAATATCCTCGATGTCATCATACATCCCTCAAATCATATACGTAATTGCTTCAACAATAGTGGCAAGAATACCTAGTGATTTTTAAGCTTCATCCCTACATAAAAAGGAATAATATGTCAATGCTTTATAAAAATATAGTAATTATAATACTAAAGCATTATAAGCTAGATCAATATACTCTTCAATCAATCAAAAATTTCTATTCGAGAAAGTGTTACTGACTAGCAAAAATTTAAGACTTGATAATATTTTAAATTAGTATAGTCATAATGTTTATAAAAGTGCACGTTACTATGAGATCATTTCCAATACAATATCATAGCATTATAATTAAAACTAGTAAAGTTCTTAATCCAATTGTTGTATTACTAAACCAAATGGATCCATGATGAATCACTTAAAAGCATGGCAAGAAGATGACAAGAATGAATAACTAAGTGACAATGACTCAACAAGCTTACCAAATAGGGTAGTGCCATATTTTAGACATAACACATTAAAATAAATTTGGATTGCTATAGAATTAGAAGTTTCAAGCACCAAGAAAAATTGTCACTATCAAATTGAACTTGGAATACACCATATATTCCCCAAACATAGGAAATATTAGTTAATATTAGTGATTAGTATTTTAGGCATAACTCAAAAAAAAAAAGTCAAACTTGAGTGATTCTTTTTGGAAGTTAATGATAATTAAAAATATTATGTCTAATATAAATTTAATGCTATAGCACATCAATTTAACAGGTCAAATTTATTGAAATATTGTAATCTAACCTTATTCGACAAGTTCCACAAATGATAAGATAAGCCTATTGAAAATCTTAATGTAAGCCTAATGACATATTTTATGCAAGCCTATGGACATTATCTATGTAATTATATGAGAAATATTGCTATATTCATCCATAGAAAGATTGGTTAAACTAGTTGTATGCTTAACCTTCACTAAACCTTCATTAAGGGTTTAGTAACTTATGGTTAGACTTGACTTACCTTGAGCCTTATGCTAGCTTGGGCTAAATATGTAACTATTATTTGAGGGCTAATTGCCTAATATAAATGCCCACAACCATTATTTGAGGGCTAATTGCCTAATATAAATGCCCACAACCATTATTTGAGGGCTAATTGCCTAATATAAATACCCTCTGTTCCGGTGTGATGGTTTAATTTAACACTCAAGATGGACAATGCTTTCTCTAAGCTTTACCAAATTTACATCTCATATTTAGCACATGAATTTGAAGGATGCAATGGATGGAAATTTTGTTTGTGCTTAGCTGAACCAAGACATCATATGAATTATTTGTTTAATATATAGATATATATATCTATATGTTAAATTTAAAATATAAAATTGAAGGAAATAGATTTTATATTTCTAAAAAATAAAAATAAATAAAGTTTTTTTATATAACATGTTAAGACTTATTTAAAATCAAAATTTAAATCGATTGTATTAACACGAAATGATCTTTATTGTTTATGGATGTTTTCTCTTTTTGAATTTGATATGTAAAATGAAAAAAAATGGTATCAACCATATATATGAATAATAAAGTACCAAAAAATATCAGATCCAAAACAAAATATTTTATGAATAATTCATCAAAAGGATAATAATAAAGATAACACTTTTAATATTAAATGGCATTACTTCAATGGATTAATTTTATGACTTTCAGGAAGGAAACATAACCATGTTGTCGTATTGACACTTTGTGGTCATGATGTAATATGGGTAGGGCCTATCTTAATCACATAAAACCAATTAAAAGAAGAAAAATAATATTTTTAACATTAATATCCTCGATGTCATCATACATCCCTCAAATCATATGCGTAATTTCTTAAACAATAGTGGCAAGAATACCTAGTGATTTTGAAGCTTCATTCCTACATAAAAATGAAGAAGATGTCAATGCTTTATAAAAATATTGTAATTCTAATACTAAAGCATTATAAGCTAAATCAATATACTCTTCAATCAATCCAAAATTTCTATTCAAGAAAGTGTTAGTGACTAGCTAAAATTTAAAACTTGATAATATTTTAAATTTGTATAGTCATAATTTTTATAAAAGTGCATGTTACTATGATATCATTTCCAAGACAATATCATAGCATTACAATTAAAACTATTAAAGTTCTTAATCCAATTGTTGTATTACTAACCCAAAAGGATCCATGATGAATCACTTAAAAGCATGGCAAGAAGGTGACAATAATGAATAACTAAGTGACAATGACTCGACAAGCTTACCAAATAGGATAGTGCCATATTTTAGACATAACACATTAAAATAAATTTGGATTGCTATAGAATTAGAAGTTTCAAGCACCAAGAAAAATTATCACTATCAAAATGAACTTAGAATACACCATATATTCCCCAAACATAGGAAATATTAGTTAATATTAGTGATTAGTATTTTAGGAATAACTCAAAAAAAAAAGCCAAACTTGAGTGATTCTTTTTGGAAGTTAATGATAACTAAAAAGATTATGTCTAATATAAATTTAATGCCATAGCACATCAATTTAATAGGTCAAAGTTATTGAAATATGGTAATCTAACGTTATTCGACGAGTTCAACAAATGATTATAGAAGCCTATTGAAAACCATAATGTAAGCCTAATGACATATTTTATGCAAGCCTATGGACATTATCTATGTAATTATATGAGAAATATTGCTATACTCATCCATAGAAAGATTGGTTAAACTACTTGTATGCTTAACCTTCACTAAACCTTCATTAAGGTTTTAGTAACTTATGGTTAAACTTGACTTACCTTGAGCCTTATGCTAGCTTGGGCTAAATATGTAACTATTATTTGAGGGCTAATTGTCTAATATAAATACCCATAACCATTATTTGAGGACTAATTGCCTAATATAAATACCCTCTGTTCTGGTGTGATGGTTTAATTTAACATTCTAGATGGACAATGCTTTGTTTAATCTTTACCAAATTTACATATCATATTTAGCACATGAATTTGAAGGATGCAATGTATGGAACTTCTGTTTGTGATTAGCTGAACCAAGACAAAATATGAATTATTTGTTTAATATCTATATATATATATATATATATATATGTTAAATTTAAAATATAAAATTGAAGGAAATAGATTGTATATTTCTAACAAATTGAAATAAATAAAGTATTTTTATATAACATGTTAAGACTTATTTAAAATGAAAATTTAAATCGATTGTATTAACACGAAACGATCTTTATTGTTTATGGATGTTTTCTCTTTTTGAATTTGACATGTAAAATGAAAAACAAATGGTATCAACCATATATATGAATTATAAAGAACCAAGAAATATCATATCCAAAACAAAATGTTTTATGAATAATTCATCAAAAGGATACTAATAAAGATAACATTTTTAATATTAAATGACATTACTTCAATGGATTAATTTTTTCTTTCAAGAAGAAAACATAACCATGTTGTTGTATTGACACTTTGTGGTCATGATGTAATATGGGTAGGGCCTATCTTAATCACATAAGACCAATTAAAAGGAAAAATAATATTTTTAACATTAATATCCTCGATGTCATCATACATCCCTCAAATCATATGCGTAATTGCTTCAACAATAGTGGCAATAATACCTAGTGATTTTTAAGCTTCATTCCTACATAAAAAGGAAGAAGATGTCAATGCTTTATAAAAATATTGTAATTCTAATACTAAAGAATTATAAGCTAGATCAATATACTCTTCAATCAATCCAAAATTTCCATTCAAGAAAGTGTTACTGACTAGCTAAAATTTAAAACTTTATAATATTTTAAATTAGTATAGTCATAATGTTTATAAAAGTGCATGTTACTATGAGATCATTTCCAATACTATATCATAGCATTAGAATTAAAACTAGTAAAGTTCTTAATACAATTGTTGTATTGCTAACCCAAATGGATCCATGATGAATCACTTAAAAGTATGGCAAGAAGGAGACAAGAACGAATAACTAAGCGACAGTGACTCAACAAGCTTACCAAATAGGGTAGTGCCATATTTTAGACATAACGCATTAAAGTAAATTTGGATGTCTATAGAATTAGAAGTTTCAAGCACCAAGAAAATTTGTCACTATCAAATTTAACTTAGAATACACCATATATTCCCCAAACATAGGAAATATTAGTTAATATAAGTGATTAGTATTTTAGGCATAACTCAAAAAAAATAAGTCAAACATGAGTGATCCTTTTTGGAAGTTAATGATAACTAAAAATATTATGTCTAGTATAAATTTAATGGTATAGCACATCAATTTAACAAGTCAAAGTTATTGAAATATGGTAATCTAACCTTATTTGACGAGTTCAACAAATGATAAGAGAAGCCCATTGAAAACCTTAATGTAAGCCTAATGACATATTTTATGCAAGCCTATGGACACTATCTATGTAATTATATGAGAAATATTGCTATATTCATCCATAGAAAGATTGGTTAAACTAGTTGTATGCTTAACCTTCACTAAAACCTCATTAAGGGTTTAGTAACTTATGGTTAGACTTGACTTACCTTGAGCATTATGCTAGCTTGGGCTAAATATGTAACTATTATTTGAGGCCTAATTGCCTAATATAAATGCCCACAACCATTATTTTGAGGGCTAATTGCCTAATATAAATACCCTTTGTTCTGGTGTGATGGTTTAATTTAACATTCTAGATGGACAATGCTTTCTTTAAGCTTTACCAAATTTACATCTCATATTTAGCACATGAATTTGAAGGATGCAATGGATGGAACTTCTGTTTGTGCTTAGTTGAACCAAGACATAATATGAATTATTTGTTTAATATATATATATATATATATATATATATATATATATATATATATATATATATATATATATATATATATAGTTAAATTTAAAATATAAAGTTGAAGGAAATAGATTGTATATTTCTAACAAATTGAAATAAATAAAGTATTTTTATATAACATGTTAAGACTTATTTAAAATCAAAATTTAAATTGATTGTATTAACACGAAATGATCTTTATTGTTTATGGATGTTTTCTATTTTTGAATTTGATATGTAAAATGAAAAAAAAATGGTATCAACCATATTTATGAATTATAAAGAACCAAGACATATAATATCAAAAACAAATTTTTTTATGAATAATTCATCGAAAGGATAATAATAAAGATAACATTTTTAATATTAAATGGCATTACTTCAATGGATTAATTTTGTGACTTTCAAGAAGGAAACATAGCCATCTTGTTGTATTGACACTTTGTGGGCATGATGTAATATGGGTAGGGCCTTTCTTAATCACATAAAACCAATTAAAAGAAGAAAAATAATATTTTTAACATTAATATCCTTGATGTCATCATACATCCCTCAAATCATATGCATAATTGCTTCAACAATAGTGGCAATAATACCTAGTGATTTTAAAGATTCATTCCTACATAAAAAAGAAGAAGATGTCAATGCTTTATAAAAATATTGTAATTCTAATACTAAAGCATTATAAGCTAGATCAATATACTCTTCAACCGATCAAAATTTTCTATTCAAGAAAGTGTTACTAACTAGCTAAAATTTAAAACTTGATAATATTTTAAATTTGTATAGTCATAATGTTTATAAAAGTGCACGTTACTATGATATCATTTCCAAGATAATATCATAGCATTACAATTAAAACTAGTAAATTTCTTAATCCAATTGTTGTATTACTACCCCAAAAGGATCCATGATGAATCACTTAAAAGCATGGCAAGAAGGTGACAAGAATGAATAAGTAAGTGACAATGACTCAACAAGCTTACCAAATAGGGTAGTGTCATATTTTAGACATAACACATTAAAATAAATTTGGATTGCTATAGAATTAGAAGTTTCAAGCACCATGAAAATTGTCACTATCAAATTGAACTTATAATACACCATATATTCCCCAAACATAGGAAATATTAGTTAATATTAGTGATTAGTATTTTAGGCATAACTCAAAAAAATAAGTCAAACTTGAGTGATTCTTTTTGGAAGTTAATGATAACTAAAAATATGATGTCTAATATAAATTTAATGCTATAGCACATCAATTTAACAGGTCAAAGTTATTGAAATATGGTAATCTAACCTTATTCGACGAGTTCAACAAATAATAATAAAAGCCTATTGAAAACCTTAATGTAAGCCTAATAACATATTTTATGCAAGCCTATGGACATTATCTATGTAATTATATGAGAAATATTGCTATATTCATCCATAGAAAGATTGGTTAAACTAGTTGTATGCTTAACCTTCACTAAACCTTCATTAAGGGTTTAGTAACTTATGGTTAGACTTGACTTACCTTGAGCCTTATGCTAGCTTGGGCTAAATATGTAACTATTATTTGAGGGCTAATTGCCTAATATAAATACCCTCTGTTCCGGTGTGATGGTTTAATTTAACACTCAAGATGGACAATGCTTTCTCTAAGCTTTACCAAATTTACATCTCATATTTAGCACATGAATTTGAAGGATGCAATGGATGGAACTTTTGTTTGTGCTTAGCTGAACCAAGACATAATATGAATTATTTGTTTAATATATAGATATATATATATATATATATATATATATCTATATGTTAAATTTAAAATATAAAATTGAAGGAAATAGATTGTATATTTCTAACAAATTGAAATAAATAAAGTATTTTTATATAACATGTTAAGACTTATTTAAAATAAAAATTTAAATTGATTGTATTAACACGAAATGATCTTTATTGTTTATGGATGTTTTCTCTTTTTGATTTTGATATGTAAAATGAAAAATAAAATGGTATGAACTATATATATTAATTATAAAGAACCAAGAAATATCATATCCAAAACAAAATATTTATGAATAATTCATCAAAAGGATACTAATAAATATAATATTTTTAATATTAAATGGCATTACTTCAATGGATTAATTTTGTGACTTTCAAGAAGGAAACATAACCATGTTGTTTTATTGACACTTTGTGGTCATGATGTAATATGGGTAGGGCCTATCTTAATCACTTAAAACCAATTAAAATGAAAAATAATATTTTTAACATTAATATCCTCGATGTCATCATACATCCCTCAAATCATATGCGTAATTGCTTCAACAATAGTGGCAAGAATACCTAGTGATTTTTAAGCTTCATTCCTACATAAAAATGAAGAAGATGTCAATGCTTTATAAAAATATTGTAATTCTAATAACAAAGAATTATAAGCTAGATCAATATACTCTTCAATCAATCCAAAATTTCTATTCAAGAAAGTGTTACTCACTAGCTAAAATTTAGAACTTTATAAGATTTTAAATCTGTATAGTCATAATGTTTATAAAAGTGCACATTACTATGAGATCATTTCCAATACAATATCATAGCATTATAATTAAAACTAGTAAAGTTCTTAATCCAATTGTTGTATTCCTAACCCAAATGGATCCAGGATGAATCACTTAAAAGCATGGCAATAAGGTGACAAGAATGAATAACTAAGTGACAGTGACTCAACAAGCTTACCAAATAGGGTAGTTCCATATTTTAGACATAACACATTAAAATAAATTTGGATGTCTATAGAATTAGAAGTTTCGAGCACCAAGAAAATTTTTCACTATCAAATTGAACTTAGAATACGCCATATATTCCCCAAACATAGGAAATATTAGTTAATATTAGTGATTAGTATTTTAGGCATAACTCAAAAAAAATAAGTCAAACTTGAGTGATTCTTTTTGGAAGTTAATGATAACTAAAAATATTATGTCTAGTATAAATTTAATGCTATAGCACATCAATTTAACAGGTCTAAGTTATTAAAATATGGTAATCTAACATTATTCGATGAGTTCAACAAATGATAAGAGAAGCCTATTGAAAACTTTAATGTAAGCCTAATGACATATTTTATGCAAGCCTATGAACATTATCTATGTAATTATATGAGAAATATTGCTATATTCATCCATAGAAAGATTGGTTAAACTACTTGTATGCTTAACCTTCACTAAAACCTCATTAAGGGTTTAGTAACTTATGGTTAGACTTGACTTACCTTGAGCATTATGCTAGCTTGGGCTAAATATGTAACTATTATTTGAGGGCTAATTGCCTAATATAAATACCCTCTATTCTGGTGTGATGGTTTAATTTAACATTGTAGATGGACAATGCTTTCTTTAAGCTTTACCAAATTTACATCTTATATTTAGCACATGAATTTGAAGGATGCAATGGATGGAACTTCTGTTTGTGCTTAGCTGAACCAAGACATAATATGAATTATTTGTTTAATATATAGATATATATATCTATATGTTAAATTTAAAATATAAAATTGAAGGAAATAGATTTTATATTTCTAACAAATTAAAATAAATAAAGTATTTTTATATAACATGTTAAGACTTATTTAAAATCAAAATTTAAATAGATTGTATTAACACGAAATGATCTTTATTGTTTATGGATGTTTTCTCTTTTTGAATTTGATATGTAAAATGAAAAACAAATGGTATCAACCATATATATGAATTATAAAGAACCAAGAAATATAATATTAAAAACAAAATGTTTTATGAATAATTCATCGAAAGGATAATAATAAAGATAACATTTTTAATCTTAAATGACATTACTTCAATGGATTAATTTTGTGACTTTCAAGAAGGAAACATAACCATGTTGTTGTATTGACACTTTGTGGTCATGATGTAATATGGGTAGGGCCTATCTTAATCACATAAAACCAATTAAAAGAAGAAAAATAATATTTTTAACATTAATATCCTCGATGTCATCATACGTCCCTCAAATCATATACGTAATTGCTTCAACTATAGTGGCAAGAATACCTAGTGATTTTTAAGCTTCATTCCTACATAAAAAGGAAGAATATGTCAATGCTTTATAAAAATATAGTAATTATAATACTAAAGCATTATAAGCTAGATCAATATACTCTTCAATCAATCAAAAATTTCTATTCGAGAAAGTGTTACTGACTAGCTAAAATTTAAAACTTGATAATATTTTAAATTAGTATAGTCATAATGTTTATAAAAGTGCACGTTACTATGAGATCATTTCCAATACAATATCATAGCATTATAATTAAAACTAGTAAAGTTCTTAATCCAATTGTTGTATTACTAAACCAAATGGATCCATGATGAATCACTTAAAAGCATGGCAAGAAGGTGACAAGAATGAATAACTAAGTGAAAATGACTCAACAAGCTTACCAAATAGGGTAGTGCCATATTTTAGACATAACGCATTAAAATAAATTTGGATTGCTATAGAATTAGAAGTTTCAAGCACCAAGAAAAATTGTCACTATCAAATTGAACTTGGAATACACCATATATTCCCCAAACATAGGAAATATTAGTTAATATTAGTGATTAGTATTTTAGGCATAACTCAACAAAAATAAGTCAAAATTGAGTGATTCTTTTTGGAAGTTAATGATAACTAAAAAGATTATGTCTAATATAAATTTAATGCTATAGCACATCAATTTAACAGGTCAAAGTTATTGAAATATGGTAATCTAACCTTATTCGACGAGTTCAACAAATGATAAGAGAAGCCTATTGAAAACCTTAATGTAATCCTAATGACATATTTTATGCAAGCCTATGGAAATTATCTATGTAATTATATGAGAAATATTGCTATATTCATCCATAGAAAGATTGGTTAAACTAGTTGTATGCTTAACCTTCACTAAACCTTCATTAAGGGTTTAGTAACTTATGGTTAGACTTGACTTACCTTGAGCCTTATGCTAGCTTGGGCTAAATATGTAACTATTATTTGAGGGCTAATTGCCTAATATAAATACCCTCTGTTCCGGTGTGATGGTTTAATTTAACACTCAAGATGGACAATGCTTTCTCTAAGCTTTACCAAATTTACATCTCATATTTAGCACATGAATTTGAAGGATGCAATGGATGGAACTTTTGTTTGTGCTTAGCTGAACCAAGACATAATATGAATTATTTGTTTAATATATAGATATATATATCTATATGTTAAATTTAAAATATAAAATTGAAGGAAATAGATTTTATATTTCTAACAAATTAAAATAAATAAAGTATTTTTATATAACATGTTAAGACTTATTTAAAATCAAAATTTAAATCGATTGTATTAACACGAAATGATCTTTATTGTTTATGGATGTTTTCTCTTTTTGAATTTGATATGTAAAATGAAAAAAAATGGTATCAACCATATATATGAATAATAAAGTACCAAAAATTATCATATCCAAAACAAAATATTTTATGAATAATTCATCAAAAGGATAATAATAAAGATAACACTTTTAATATTAAATGACATTACTTCAATGGATTAATTTTATGACTTTCAGGAAGGAAACATAACCATGTTGTTGTATTGACACTTTGTGGTCATGATGTAATATGGGTAGGGCCTATCTTAATCACATAAAACCAATTAAAAGAAGAAAAATAATATTTTTAACATTAATATCCTCGATGTCATCATACATCCCTCAAATCATATGCGTAATTGCTTCAACAATAGTGGCAAGAATACCTAGTGATTTTTAAGCTTCATTCCTACATAAAAATGAAGAAGATGTCAATGCTTTATAAAAATATTGTAATTCTAATACTAAAGAATTATAAGCTAGATCAATATACTCTTCAATCAATCCAAAATTTCTATTCAAGAAAGTGTTACTGACTAGCTAAAATTTAAAACTTTATAATATTTTAAATTTGTATAGTCATAATGTTTATAAAAGTGCACATTACTATGAGATCATTTCCAATACAATATCGTAGCATTATAATTAAAACTAGTAAAGTTCTTAATCCAATTGTTGTATTACTAACCCAAGTGGATCCATGATGAATCACTTAAAAGCATGGCAAGAAGGTGACAAGAATGAATACCTAAGTGACAATGACTCAACAAGCTTACCAAATAGGGTAGTGCCATATTTTAGACATAACGCATTAAACTAAATTTGGATTGCTATAGAATTAGAAGTTTCAAGCACCAAGAAAAATTCTCACTATCAAAATGAACTTAGAATACACCATATATTCCCCAAACATAGGAAATATTAGTTAATATTAGTGATTAGTATTTTAGGAATAACTCAAAAAAAAAAGCCAAACTTGAGTGATTCTTTTTGGAAGTTAATGATAACTAAAAATATTATGTCTATTATAAATTTAATGCCATAGCACATCAATTTAATAGGTCAAAGTTATTGAAATATGGTAATCTAACGTTATTCGACGAGTTCAACAAATGATTATAGAAGCCTATTGAAAACCTTAATGTAAGCCTAATGACATATTTTATGCAAGCCTATGGACATTATCTATGTAATTATATGAGAAATATTGCTATACTCATCCATAGAAAGATTGGTTAAACTACTTGTATGCTTAACCTTCACTAAACCTTCATTAAGGTTTTAGTAACTTATGGTTAAACTTGACTTACCTTGAGCCTTATGCTAGCCTGGGCTAAATATGTAACTATTATTTGAGGGCTAATTGCCTAATATAAATACCCATAACCATTATTTGAGGACTAATTGCCTAATATAAATACCCTCTGTTCTGGTGTGATGGTTTAATTTAACATTCTAGATGGACAATGCTTTGTTTAAGCTTTACCAAATTTACATATCATATTTAGCACATGAATTTGAAGGATGCAATGTATGGAACTTCTGTTTGTGATTAGCTGAACCAAGACAAAATATGAATTATTTGTTTAATATATATATATATATATATATATATATATATATATATATATATATATATATATATATATATATATATATATATATATATATATATGTTAAATTTAAAATATAAAATTGAAGGAAATAGATTGTATATTTCTAACAAATTGAAATAAATAAAGTATTTTTATATAACATGTTAAGACTTATTTAAAATGAAAATTTAAATCGATTGTATTAACACGAAACGATCTTTATTGTTTATGGATGTTTTCTCTTTTTGAATTTGACATGTAAAATGAAAAACAAATCGTATCAACCATATATATGAATTATAAAGAACCAAGAAATATCATATCCAAAACAAAATATTTTATGAATAATTCATCAAAAGGATACTAATAAAGATAACATTTTTAATATTAAATGACATTAATTCAATGGATTAATTTTTTCTTTCAAGAAGAAAACATAACCATGTTGTTGTATTGACACTTTGTGGTCATGATGTAATATGGGTAGGGCCTATCTTAATAACATAAGACCAATTAAAAGGAAAAATAATATTTTTAACATTAATATCCTCGATGTCATCATACATCCCTCAAATCATATGCGTAATTGCTTCAACAATAGTCGCAAGAATACCTAGTGATTTTTAAGCTTCATTCCTACATAAAAAGGAAGAAGATGTCAATGCTTTAAAAAAATATTGTAATTATAATACTAAAGAATTATAAGCTAGATCAATATACTCTTCAATCAATCCAAAATTTCCATTCAAGAAAGTGTTACTGACTAGCTAAAATTTAAAACTTTATAATATTTTAAATTTGTATAGTCATAATGTTTATAAAAGTGCACGTTACTATGAGATCATTTCCAATACTATATCATAGCATTATAATTAAAACTAGTAAAGTTCTTAATACAATTGTTGTATTACTAACCCAAATGGATCCATAATGAATCACTTAAAAGCATGGCAAGAAGGAGACAAGAACGAATAAATAAGCGATAGTGACTCAACAAGCTTACCAAATAGGGTAGTGCCATATTTTAGACATAATGCATTAAAGTAAATTTGGATGTCTATAGAATTAGAAGTTTCAAGCACCAAGAAAATTTTTCACTGTCAAATTTAACTTAGAATACACCATATATTCCCCAAACATAGGAAATATTAGTTAATATTAGTGATTAGTATTTTAGGATTAACTCAAAAAAAATAAGTCAAACTTGAGTGATTCTTTTTGGAAGTTAATGATAACTAAAAATATTATGTCTAGTATAAATTTAATGGTATAGCACATCAATTTAACAAGTCAAAGTTATTGAAATATGGTAATCTAACCTTATTTGACGAGTTCAACAAATGATAAGAGAAGCCCATTGAAAACCTTAATGTAAGCCTAATGACATATTTTATGCAAGCCTATGGACACTATCTATGTAATTATATGAGAAATATTGCTATATTCATCCATAGAAAGATTGGTTAAACTAGTTGTATGCTTAACCTTCACTAAAACCTCATTAAGGGTTTAGTAACTTATGGTTAGACTTGACTTACCTTGAGCATTATGCTAGCTTGGGCTAAATATGTAACTATTCTTTGAGGCCTAATTGCCTAATATAAATGCCCACAACCATTATTTTGAGGGCTAATTGCCTAATATAAATACCCTTTGTTCTGGTGTGATGGTTTAATTTAACATTCTAGATGGACAATGCTTTCTTTAAGCTTTACCAAATTTACATCTCATATTTAGCACATGAATTTGAAGGATGCAATGGATGGAACTTCTGTTTGTGCTTAGTTGAACCAAGACATAATATGAATTATTTGTTTAATATATATATATATATATATATATATATATATATATATATATATATATATATATATATATATATATATATATATATCTATATGTTAAATTTAAAATATAAAATTGAAGGAAATAGATTGTATATTTCTAACAAATTGAAATAAATAAAGTATTTTTATATAACATGTTAAGACTTATTTAAAATCAAAATTTAAATTGATTGTATTAACACGAAATGATCTTTATTGTTTATGGATGTTTTCTATTTTTGAATTTGATATGTAAAATGAAAAACAAATGGTATCAACCATATATATGAATTATAAAGAACCAAGAAATATAATATCAAAAACAAAATGTTTTATGAATAATTCATCGAAAGGATAATAATAAAGATACCATTTTTAATATTAAATGGCATTACTTCAATGGATTAATTTTGTGACTTTCAAGAAGGAAACATAGCCATCTTGTTGTATTGACACTTTGTGGTCATGATGTAATATGGGTAGGGCCTTTCTTAATCACATAAAACCAATTAAAAGAAGAAAAATAATATTTTTAACATTAATATCCTCGATGTCATCATACATCCCTCAAATCATATGCGTAATTGCTTCAACAATAGTGGCAAGAATACCTAGTGATTTTAAAGATTCATTCCTACATAAAAAAGAAGAAGATGTCAATGCTTTATAAAAATATTGTAATTCTAATACTAAAGCATTATAAGCTAGATCAATATACTCTTCAACCAATAAAAATTTTCTATTCAAGAAAGTGTTACTGACTAGCTAAAATTTAAAACTTGATAATATTTTAAATTTGTATAGTCATAATGTTTATAAAAGTGCACGTTACTATGATATCATTTCCAAGATAATATCATAGCATTACAATTAAAACTAGTAAAGTTCTTAATCCAATTGTTGTATTACTACCCCAAAAGGATCCATGATGAATCACTTAAAAGCATGGCAAGAAGGTGACAAGAATGAATAAGTAAGTGACAATGACTCAACAAGCTTACCAAATAGGGTAGTGTCATATTTTAGACATAACACATTAAAATAAATTTGGATTGCTATAGAATTAGAAGTTTCAAGCACCATGAAAATTGTCACTATCAAATTGAACTTATAATACACCATATATTCCCCAAACATAGGAAATATTAGTTAATATTAGTGATTAGTATTTTAGGCATAACTCAAAAAAATAAGTCAAACTTGAGTGATTCTTTTTGGAAGTTAATGATAACTAAAAATATGTTGTCTAATATAAATTTAATGCTATAGCACATCAATTTAATAGGTCAAGGTTATTGAAATATGGTAATCTAACCTTATTCGACGAGTTCAACAAATGATAATAAAAGCCTATTGAAAACCTTAATGTAAGCCTAATGACATATTTTATGCAAGCCTATGGACATTATCTATGTAATTATATGAGAAATATTGCTATATTCATCCATAGAAAGATTGGTTAAACTAGTTGTATGCTTAACCTTCACTAAACCTTCATTAAGGGTTTAGTAACTTATGGTTAGACTTGAATTACCTTGAGCCTTATGCTAGCTTGGGCTAAATATGGAACTATTATTTGAGGGCTAATTGCCTAATATAAATGCCCACAACCATTATTTGAGGGCTAATTGCCTAATATAGATGCCCACAACCATTACTTGAGGGCTAATTGCCTAATATAAATACCCTCTATTCTGGTGTGATGGTTTAATTTAACATTCTAGATGGAAAATTATTTCTTTGAGCTTTACCAAATTTACATCTCATATTTAGCACATGAATTTGAAGGATGCAATGGATGGAACTTCTATATGTGGTTACCTGAACCAAGACATAATATGAATTATTTGTTTAATATATAGATATATAACTATATGTTAAATTTAAAATATAAAATTGAAGGAAATAGATTGTATATTTCTAACAAATTGAAATAAATAAAGTATTTTTATATAACATGTTAAGACTTATTTAAAATAAAAATTTAAATTGATTGTATTAACACGAAATGATCTTTATTGTTTATGGATGTTTTCTCTTTTTGATTTTGATATGTAAAATGAAAAACAAAATGGTATCAACTGTATATATTAATTATAAAGAACCAAGAAATATCATATCCAAAACAAAATATTTATGAATAATTCGTCAAAAGGATACTAATAAATATAATATTTTTAATATTAAATGGCATTACTTCAATGGATTAATTTTGTGACTTTCAAGAAGGAAACATAACCATGTTGTTTTATTGACACTTTGTGGTCATGATGTAATATGGGTAGGGCCTATCTTAATCACTTAAAACCAATTAAAATGAAAAATAATATTTTTAACATTAATATCCTCGATGTCATCATACATCCCTCAAATCATATGCGTAATTGCTTCAACAATAGTGGCAAGAATACCTAGTGATTTTTAAGCTTCATTCCTACATAAAAATGAAGAAGATGTCAATGCTTTATAAAAATATTGTAATTCTAATACTAAAGAATTATAAACTAGATCAATATACTCTTCAATCAATCAAAAATTTCTATTCAAGAAAGTGTTACTTACTAGCTAAAATTTAAAACTTTATAATATTTTAAATTTGTATAGTCATAATGTTTATAAAAGTGCACATTACTATGAGATCATTTCCAATACAATATCGTAGCATTATAATTAAAACTAGTAAAGTTCTTAATCCAATTGTTGTATTACTAACCCAAGTGGATCCATGATGAATCACTTAAAAGCATGGCAAGAAGGTGACAAGAATGAATACCTAAGTGACAATGACTCAACAAGCTTACCAAATAGGGTAGTGCCATATTTTAGACATAACACATTAAACTAAATTTGGATTGCTATAGAATTAGAAGTTTCAAGCACCAATAAAAATTGTCACTATCAAATTGAACTTGGAATACACCATATATTCCCCAAACATAGGAAATAATAGTTAATACTAGTGATTAGTATTTTAGGCATAACTCAACAAAAATAAGTCAAACTTGAGTGATTATTTTTGGAAGTTAATGATAACTAAAAATATTATGTCTAATATAAATTTAATGCTATAGCACATCAATTTAACAGGTCAAATTTATTGAAATATCATAATCTAACCTTATTCGATGAGTTCAACAAATAATAATAGAAGCCTATTGAAAACCTTAATGTACACCTAATGACATATTTTATGCAAGCCTATGGACATTATCTATGTAATTATATGAGAAATATTGCTATATTCATCTATAGAAATATTGGTTAAACTACTTGTATGCTTAACCTTCAGTAAACCTTCATTAAGGGTTTAGTAACTTATGGTTAGACTTGACTTACCTTGAGCCTTATGCTAGCTTGGGCTAAATATGTAACTATTATTTGAGGGCTAATTGCCTAATATAAATGCCCACAACCATTATTTTGAGGGCTAATTGCCTAATATAAATACCCTTTGTTCTGGTGTGATGGTTTAATTTAACATTCTAGATGGACAATGCTTTCTTTAAGCTTTACCAAATTTACATCTCATATTTAGCACATGAATTTGAAGGATGCAATGGATGGAACTTCTGTTTGTGCTTAGTTGAACCAAGACATAATATGAATTATTTGTTTAATATATATATATATATATATATATATATATATATGTTAAATTTAAAATATAAAATTTAAGGAAATAGATTGTATATTTCTAACAAATTAAAATAAATAAAGTATTTTTATATAACATGTTAAGACTTATTTAAAATCAAAATTTAAATCGATTGTATTAACATGAAATGATCTTTATTGTTTATGGATGTTTTCTCTTTTTGAATTTGATATGTAAAATGAAAAAAAAATGGTATCAACCATATATATGAATTATAAAGAACCAAGAAATATAATATCAAAAACAAAATGTTTTATGAATAATTCATCGAAAGGATAATAATAAAGATACCATTTTTAATATTAAATGGCATTACTTCAATGGATTAATTTTGTGACTTTCAAGAAGGAAACATAGCCATCTTGTTGTATTGACACTTTGTGGTCATGATGTAATATGGGTAGGGCCTTTCTTAATCACATAAAACCAATTAAAAGAAGAAAAATAATATTTTTAACATTAATATCCTCGATGTCATCATACATCCCTCAAATCATATGCGTAATTGCTTCAACAATAGTGGCAAGAATACCTAGTGATTTTAAAGATTCATTCCTATATAAAAAGGAAGAAGATGTCAATGCTTTATAAAAATATTGTAATTCTAATACTAAAGCATTATAAGCTAAATCAATATACTCTTCAATCAATCCAAAATTTCTATTCAAGAAAGTGTTAGTGACTAGCTAAAATTTAAAACTTGATAATATTTTAAATTTGTATAGTCATAATGTTTATAAAAGTGCACGTTACTATGATATCATTTTCAAGACAATATCATAGCATTAAAATTAAAACTAGTAATGTTCTTAATCCAATTGTTGTATTACTAACCCAAAAGGATCCATGATGAATCACTTAAAAGCATGGCAAGAAGGTGACAAGAATGATTAAGTAAGTGACAATGACTCAAAAAGCTTACCAAATAGGGTAGTGCCATATTTTAGACATAACGCATTAAAATAAATTTGGATTGCTATAGAATTAGAAGTTTCAAGCACCAAGAAAAATTGTCACTATCAAATTGAACTTAGAATACACCATATATTCCCCAAACATAGGAAATATTAGTTAATATTAGTGATTAGTATTTTAGGCATAACTCAACAAAAATAAGTCAAACTTGAGTGATTCTTTTTTGAAGTTAATGATAACTAAAAATATTATGTCTAATATAAATTTAACGCTATAGCACATCAATTTAACAGGTCAAAGTTATTGAAATATGGTAATCTAACCTTATTCGACGAGTTCAAAAAATGATAATAGAAGCCTATTGAAAACCTTAATGTAAGCCTAATGACATATTTTATGCAAGCCTATGAACATTATCTATGTAATTATATGAGAAATATTGCTATATTCATCCATGGAAAAATTTGTTAAATTACTTGTGTGCTAAACCTTCATTAAGGGTTTAGTAACTTATGGTTAGACTTGACTTACCTTGAGCCTTATGCTAGCTTGGGCTAAATATGTAACTATTATTTGAGGGCTAATTGCCTAATATAAATGCCCACAACCATTATTTGAGGGATAATTGCCTAATATAAATACCCTCTGTTCTGGTGTGATGGATTAATTTAACATTCTAGATGGAAAATGATTTCTTTAAGCTTTACCAAATTTACATCTCATATTTAGCACATGAATTTGAAGGATGCAATGGATGGAACTTCTGTTTGTGCTTAGCTGTACCAAGACATAATATGAATTATTTGTTTAATATATAGATATATAGATATCTATATGTTAAATTTAAAATATAAAATTGAAGGAAATAGATTGTATATTTCTAACAAATTAAAATAAATAAAGTATTTTTATATAACATGTTAAGACTTATTTAAAATCAAAATTTAAATCGATTGTATTAACACGAAATGATCTTTACTGTTTATGGATGTTTTCTCTTTTTGAATTTGATATGTAAAATGAAAAACAAATGGTATCAACCATATATATGAATTATAAAGAACCAAGAAATATCATATCCAAAACAAAATATTTTATGAATAATTCATCAAAAGGATAATAATAAAGATAACATTTTTAATATTAAATGGCATTACTTCAATGGATTAATTTTGTGACTTTCAAGAAGGAAACATAACCATGTTGTTGTATTGACACTTTGTGGTCATGATGTAATATGGGTAGGGCCTATCTTAATCACATAAAACCAATTAAAAGAAGAAAAATAATATTTTTAACATTAATATCCTCGATGTCATCATACATCTCTCAAATCATATGCGTAATTGCTTCAACAATAGTGGCAAGAATACCTAGTGATTTTTAAGCTTCATTCCTACATAAAAAGGAAGAAGATGTCAATGCTTTATAAAAATATTGTAATTCTAGTACTAAAGCATTATAAGCTAGATCAATATACTCTTCAATCAATCCAAAATTTCTATTCAAGAAAGTGTTACTAACTAGCTAAAATTTAAAACTTGATAATATTTTAAATTTGTATAGTCATAATGTTTATAAAAGTGCATGTTACTATGATATCATTTCCAATACTATATCATAGCATTATAATTAAAACTCCTGCAGAGAAATCCTAGGGTTCTAGCAAAGAAAGGTAAGAAGAAATTAGGGGTGATGCAGAAGCATCCAGTAGCACCTGATGCAGAAGCATCCAGAGGCAGAAGAGCCATTTTCGAAAAATTGGCTAAGGAAGGAAGATGTCGCGATTTCGTGACATGTCGTGAAATCGTGACCAAAAGAGGAGAGAGAAAGAGGAGGAGGAAAACTGTCGCGATATCGCGACAAAAAAAGTGTCGCGATATCGCGACACAAAGTGGGAGAGAAGCCAGCAGGGAAAAACTGTCGCGATATCGCGACAAAAAAAGTGTCACGATATCGGGACACAAAGAGGAGAGAGAAGTAGCAGACGAAAGATGTGATATCACGAAATGTTGCGTTATCGTGACCCGCAGATGAAAGAAGGAAGCAAGGAGGAAAGATGTCATGATTTCACAACATGTCACAGTGTCACGACCAGAATGCAAGTGAAGAAGCCAACGGATGAAGATGTCGTGATTTCGTGACATGTCGCAGTTTTGTGACCAGAAGGCAAGTGAAGACACCAGTGGAGGAAGATGTCACGATTTCACGACATGTCACAGTTTTGCGACCCGTAGAGGAGAGAGATGGCACAGACGAGGAGATGTCACGATTTCGTGACATGTCGCATTTTTGCGACAAAAATGCGAAGAAGAATCCAAGGGAGGAAGATGTCGTGATTTCACGACATGTCGCATTTTCGTGACCAGAAGGCGAAGAAAGAGCCAGAGGAGGAGAAATGTCGTGATTTCACGACATGTTGCATTTTTGTGACCAAAAGGCGAAGAAGGAGCCAGAGGAGGAAAAATGTCATGATTTCGTGACATGTCGCATTTTCGTGACCAGAAGGCGGAGAAGGAGCCATAGGAGGAGAAATGTCACGATTTCACGACATGTCGCATTTTTGTGACCAAAAGGCAGAGAAGGAGTCCGAGGAGGAAAATGTCGTGATTTCGTGACATGTCGCATTTTCGCAACCAAGAGGAGGAGCTAGAGGAAAAGATGTCACGATTTCATGACATGTCACATTTTCACGACCCGAAGGAGCGAGAGGAAGTAGAGAGGAAAAGATGTGATTTTGCGACATGTCGCATTTTCACGACTAGAAGAGAAGAGAAAGTGGATGAAGAGAAAAGTGTCGCGATATCATGACATGTCGCGATTTCGCGACCCTATGAGGAGAGAGAAGGCAATGGACCAGAAATGTCATGATATCGTGACATGTCACATTTTCATGACTGAAAGAGCAGAAGAAGAGCGCAAGGGAGAAGATGTCATGAAATTGTGACAGGTTGCATTTTTAGGGACTGTTATAGAATGAGGTCGTTGAGTGACATGTGGCAGCACAAAACAATATGTGGCATCAAGGTGCAGTGAAAACAGGCACAGACTGATAGTGAGTGGGAGCAGACGACTGTTACAGGGGCCGTTACAAAAGGAAATGAAGAGATGCAGGAAAACAAAACGAATAGTCATGGTGGAATTGAATCGAAGGGCCGCCAGATGGAAGATAGAGAGTCATGCCCAAAAGTTATAAAAGGGTGAAGCAGAGACTTGTACAAGGGTTGGAAAATAGTTGTAGGCAGAGGTTGTAGTTGCGAGGCCAAAGGGCCATCCTGGCCCTGCTTGCGTGGTTTTCTTCCAGACGAAAGGTTAATGGTTGTGGCCATTGTTCTGTAATTGTTATTGCAAAACTGTAGAGGGTCGGGGGCCTCTATAAAAACCCAACGAATGTCTGTAAGTGTTATTGTAGATGACAAAGGGTCGGGGGCCTCTATAAAAACCTAGCGAAGGTCTATAATTGTGATTGCAGATGACAGAGGGTCGGGGGCCTCTATAAAAACCCAGCGAAGGTCTGTAATTGTGATTGCAGATGACAGAGGGTCGGGGGCCTCTATAAAAACCCAGCGAATGTAATGAGAGAGCATGGAGAGCCAGAGATTGCATGTGAATGTAAATCAGTCTACGGACTATTATTGTAAACTGTAAAAAAAAATATTGAATGAAATTATAGTTTTTGCACATTATGATTTTTGGTTCCCCATCAAGTGGTATCAGAGCGAGAAGATTCTGAGCGTGCAATAGTGCACTAGGATCTATGGAAAAATTGTGAGAAGAGAGTGGGTTGATCAGAAGGATTTCGAGTCCCTATGTAGAAGAAGGCAACAAAATAGTGCAGAAGTGAAGGTCACTTCTCCACCAACCTCGGGTGTCTGATGCAGGAGCATCCAGTAGCACCTGATGCAGAAGCATCTAGAGGCAGAAGAGCCATTTTTGAAAAATTGGCTAAGGAAGGAAGATGTCACGATTTCATGACATGTCGTGAAATTGCGACCAAAAGAGGAGAGAGAAAGAGGAGGAGGAAAACTGTCGTGATATCACGATAGAAAAAGTGTCGCGATATCACGACACAAAGTGGGAGAGAAGCCAGCAGGGAAAAATTGTCATGATATCGTGACAAAAAAAGTGTCACGATATCGCGACACAAAGAGGAGAGAGAAGTAGCAGACGGAAGATGTCACGATATCGTGACATGTCACGTTATCGCGACCCGCAAATGAAAGAAGGAAACAAGGAGGAAATATGTCGTGATTTCGTGACATGTCATAGTTTCACAACCAGAAGGCAAGTGAAGAAGCCAGCAGATGAAGATGTTACGATTTCGTGACATGTCGCAGTTTCATGACCAGAAAGCAAGTGAAGATGCCAGCAAAGGAAGATGTCACGATTTTGTGACATGTCGCAGTTTCGTGACCCACAGAGGAGAGAGATGGCCCAGACGAGGAGATGTCGCGATTTCATGACATGTCGCATTTTCGTGACCAGAAGGCGAAGAAGAAGCCAAGGGAGGAAGATGTTGTGATTTCATGACATGTCGCATTTTCACAACTAGAAGGCGAAGAAGGATCCAGAGGAGGAGAAATGTCGTGATTTCATGACATGTCGCATTTTCACGACCAAAAGGCGAAGAAGGAGCCAGAGGAGGAGAAATGTCACGATTTCGTGACATGTCACATTTTTGCAACCAAAAGGCGAAGAAGGAGCCAGAGGAGGAGAAATGTCACGATTTCATGACATGTCGCATTTTCATGACCAGAAGGCAGAGAAGGATTCTAAGGAGGAAAATTTTGTGATTTTGCGACATGTCGCATTTTTGCAACCAAGAGGCGAGCGAAGGAGCCGGAGGAAAAGATATTGTGATTTCGTGACATGTCGCATTTTTGTGACCCGAAGGAGCGAGAGGAAGTAGAGAGGAAAATATGTCACGATTTCGTGACATGTTGCATTTTCACGGCTAGAAGAGAAGAGAAAGTGGATGAAGAGAAAAGTGTCATGATATCGCGACACGTCATGATTCCGTGACCCGATGAGGAGAGAGAAGGCGATGGACCAGAAATGTCGTGATATCGCGACATGTCATGTTTTCATGACTAAAAGAGTAGAAGAAGAGCGTGAGGGAGAAGATGTCACAAAATCGCAATAGGCTGCATTTTTAGGGACCGTTACAGAATGAGGTCATTGATTGACATGTGGCAGAATAGAACAACACGTGGCATCAAGGTGCAGTGAAAACAGGTGCAGACCGACAGTGAGTGGGAGTAGACAGTAGTTACAGGGGCCATTACGAAAGGAAATGAAAAGACGTGGGAAAACAAAATGAATAGTCATGGCCAAATTGAATCAAAGGGTTGCCAGATGGAAGACATAGAGTCACGCTCGAAAGTTATAAAAGGGCGAAGCAAAGACTTTTACAGGGGTTGGAAAATAGTTGTAGGTAGAGGTTGTAGTTGCGAGGCCAGAGGGCCATCCTGGCCTTGCTTGCGTGGTTTTCTTCCAGACGAAACGTTAATGGCTACGGTCATTGTTCTATAATTATTATTGCAGAATTGTAGAGGGTCGGGGGCCTCTATAAAAACCCAGTGAATGTCTGTAAGTGTTATTATAGATGACAAAGGGTTGAGGGCCTCTATAAAAACCTAGCGAAGGTCTGTAATTGTGATTGCAGATGACAGAGGGTCGGGGGCCTCTATAAAAACCTAGCGAAGGTCTATAATTGTGATTGCAGATGACAGAGGGTCGGGGGCCTCTATAAAAACCCAGTGAATGTAATGAGAGAGCATGGAGAGCCAGAGATTGCATGTGAATGTAAATCAATCTACGGACTGTTGCTGCAAACTGTAAAAAAAAATATTGAATGAAATTATAGTTTTTGCAGATTGCGATTTTTGGTTCCCCATCAAGGGGCTAGAATTAGCAAATCATAGAAGGGTGAAAAAATTCCAAGGACTGTAATATTGACACCCATTCAAGTGAGGATTTTTGGAAGCTACACCCTGAAAAGAGGCCAAAATGGTGGAACAAGAAAAATAAGAAATATGCTAATTCTAGTAAAAAGGTTGAGCAGGAGAAAGAAGGGTGTTTTGAGGAAGAGGATGAATGAAAGGTGGTGTGTGCTACTATAATTAAGAATTTAAGGTAGGAGTAGACCTCTAAGAAGGAGGAAAAATATTTATACGCCAAGGAAGAGGAATTATTTTGGGTCTACATAAAAGTGCAGAGGATGAAAGTTATAGCATTGTTTGATAGCAAATCCCAATGGAATTTTATTTATGAAGATATAGTGAAGCAGTTGAGATTGAATACTATGGATCATACACAACCATATCCATTGGGATGGGTGCAAAAGGATGTGGAGCTACAGGTAACCAAACAATGTACTTTTTAGTTTTATTTTAAAAAACAATTTCATGATGTAATTACTTATGAGGTAATACCTCTTGATATTTTCCAAGTAAGTTTTGGTAGCTCTTATTTATTTGAAAGAGATGCTTTGTTTAAGCATAGGTGCAATGTTCGGGAGTTGAAGAAAGGTGAAATCACCTATGTGATTAATCCCAACAAGTTGGAAAATAAATTTTAGCTTATGACAATGTAGAAGATAAAGCATTTGGTAAATGTAAGCAAGATATTCATGATGTTGATGATAATGGGTATGAACAATAATGTGCAATTTAGTAAGGAGGTGGAAGTAGCCAACTATAATCCCCAACAAAAGAAGGAATCTGAGCCTTTTTTTTGAAAGAGTACAAGGGGAAGTATGAAGAAGATGTTGAACTTGAGAAGAAGTACAAGGAGTTGAAAAATGGAATGCAGGGCAAATCCAATGAAGTTTTTCATTTGGAAAATGACTTGCTGAAAAAGGGAAAACTCTGTGTATACAAGAGAGAAAAATAATTACAGTTAATAAGGGAAGCTTACACATCACTAGTTTCTAGTCATTTTAGTGTGCACAAAATAGTAGCTAACCTGCAATGATATGTCTACTGGTCCAATATGTAGAATGATGTGTCTAATTTTATATGTGGATGAGAAAATTGTAGCTCAAGCAAACCCAGGAACCGCAAAGGTAAAAATGCTAATAAAGGTAAAATGGATCTCCAAGAAACAAATAGAGAAATAATATTCTCATCTGAATAAAGATGATTTTAAGGGACCACAATCATCTAATGGGAGAGGTCTTGATCAGGAGATAAATTTAAAAAAAATCATCTACGGGAAGTTTGGAAGGATCTTTAGATAAAATCCTCACTTTGGAGCAATAAAAAATTATTGAAACAGAGCATGGAGGAAAATTGACTTAACTTCCATTATTCAATGAGTGGTTAACACCTATTTAATAAAATGGGTTGGTTTTAAATAACCAAAACCCATTTAATAAAATGGGTTGGTTTTAAATAACCAACACCCATTTAATAAAATAGGTTGATTTTAAATAACCAACACCCATTTAAAAAATGGATTGGTTTTAAATAACAAACACCCATTTAATAAAATGGGTTGGTATTAAATAACCAACACCCATTTAATAAAATGGGTTGGTTTTAATTAACCAACATTGATTTAATAAAATGGGTGGATTTAATTATCAACACCCATTTAAGAAAAGGAGGCTCTAAGCATTTAATAGAAATGGATTTCTTTCACATAACACTTAGTGGTAAATTATTGCACAACACTAAGTGGTAAATGATTGCACAACATGGGGTGGTAATTTTGTTTTTACACAACACATTTTAGAACAATAATTCTTATAGAACACATGGTGATAACTTAATTTCCAAATATACAATGGAAGAATAGAAAGAGAAGAAAAGACATCAGAGCAGGGGAGCGGAGTTAGAGAATGGAGGATTGCAATCTAATACCAAAGTAAGGATTGTAATCAAATTATTATTTCCAATAAAATTATGCAGAAATCTCTTTGACTGTGGGTTTAACCACTTTGGGGTGTCCATGTAAATTTGATGTTTCTCTTTAAACTATGTGTATGTTTATTTTGAATCTGATATTATTGCTATTATTTACCTTAATTGCAAAAATTATTAGATTAATACTAACACATAGAAAGAGTTGATCTCTTTAAAAATAACCAGACAACACACCAATGCTTGTATTTATGTTGTGAATTTACAAAGTGGTTTCTATGGAAGGCTATGCCTTCGGGTTATCTATAAATGGATTAATTATTAATATTCAACAGTAAAACTAGAACAAATAAATCATGCGAAGTATGAAATGCGAGGAGAGAATATAAATTAATTAAAATAGCTTGCCACTAGGAGGGCAGATCCCGCCGTAAAGGCACAGAGTGATTACGCAGTGAATATATAAAAACAAGAATATGATTTAATTTTAAATAAACTAACTAATATATATATGAAAGTCTTTACGCTTGGAATACCTAGCCGACGGCTAGGTTTGGTGTGTAACATGACTCCCCTCCTCGGAAAGCTTTGTCCTCAAAGCTGGAAATGTCTGGAAAATACTTTTAGGTTCCCATGTGGCATCCTCCTCTAGTAAATCTTGCCATTTGATGAGAAATTCTTGAATCTGACGTGATCTCAGTCTTCGTATTCTGTGTTGTAGTATATCTTTAGGTTGGAGATGTATGCGTCCTTCCTCATCGAGCACTGGTAATTCTGATTGACTACGCACTTTCTGACCAATTACTTTTTTGAGACATGAAACATGAAATACCGGGTGTATTCGTGATGAATTTGGTAGCTCTAATTGATAGGCTACTTCTCCAATGTGGCGCACAATTTTGTAAGGACCATAGAATCATGGAGCCAACTTTTGGCTGGATTTTATCCTTAACGATGATTGTTTGTAAGGTTGCAACCTTAGGAAAACCCAATCACCTATATTAAAAGTTCTTTCTGATCGGTGCAAGTCTTGTTGTTGTTTCATACGATTTTGTGCTTGGACTAAATTCTCTTTGAGGATGGTGAGTGTAGATTGCCTTTGTTGGAACCAATCATCCACCTTGGCGACTTTGGATGATCCTTGTACGTAATCTGCGATGATTGGAGGCTTGGTGCCATACAATGCTTCAAATGGAGACATCTTAATTGAGTAATGGTAAGAAGTGTTGTACCACCATTCTGCCAATGCTAACCACTGGCTCCATTGGTATTGTTTATCTTGAGAAAAACATCTTAAGTACGTACCCAAACATTTGTTAACTACTTCTGTTTGACCATCTGTCTGTGGATGGTAGGCTGAAGACATGTTCAATTTGGTACCACTAAGTCGAAATAATTCCCGCCAAAAGTTACTAGTGAAAATGGGGTCTCTATCACTTACAATATTTTTTGGCATACCATGTAATTTGAAAATTGAATCCATAAATACCTTTGCCACCTTGCTTGCGGAAAATGGATGTTGTAAAGCCTGAAAGTGAGCGTATTTGGATAACTGGTCTACGACTACGAAAATTATTGTCCTGCCTTCTAATTTTGGAAGACCTTCAATAAAATCCATGGATATATGTTCCCACTATCGGTCAGGGATGGGTAATGGTTGTAACAACCCTGGTGATTTGATTGTTTCACCTTTATTGCGCTGGCAAACTTCGCATTCTGCTACCCATTGTTTGACTTCTGCTTTTAATCCTTTCCAACAAAATGATTGTTTCACTCTTAAATATGTTTTCAAAAATCCTGAATGTCCTGCTGATGGAGAAGCGTGTGATTCGTTGAGGATCTTCGATTTGAGTTCTGAATTGTGTGGAATGTAAATGCGATTCTTCTTTCGGAGGATTTTATCTTCATAAGAGAACAAAGGGTGTTTAGAGGAACCGATAGACAATTCTTGAATTATCTTAGCAGTTTTGCTATTGGCTAACCAGTCATCTTGTAATTGAGTCACCCATTGGGAGCAAGGACCTGAAATAGCGTTAATGACTACTTCATCTTCATATTTTCGGGACAGTGCATCGACGGCTACATTTTCCTTCCCTTTCTTGTATTCGATAACAAAATCATAACCCAATAGTTTGGTTAACCACTTATTTTGTTCTGGATAAGAAAACCTCTGCTCAAGAAAATGTTTGAGACTACTATGATCTGTTTTGATAATGAAGCGACTACTGATTAGGTAGTGTCTCCATTTTTCTACTGCATGAAGAATAGCCAACATTTCTTTTTCGTATGTTGATCTTCCCAAATTTTTCCCAAGGAGTTGTTTACTTTCAAATGCCAACGGATGACCTTCTTGCATTAATATAGCCCCAATTCCTGTTCCTGATGCATCACACTCGATAATAAATGGTTTGTTAAAATTGGGAGTTGCTAATACTGGAGTTGTACACATGGCCTTCTTAAGAGCTTCAAAGGCTTGAGTAGCCTCTGTCGACCAACGAAAAGCATCCTTCTTTGTGAGTGCGGTGAGAGGTGCTGCAATCTTACCATAATTTTGTACAAACTTGCGATAGTAGCCCGTGAGACCCAAAAAACCATGAAGTTTCTTGATGGTTTTAGGTAAAGGCCACTCTTGAATTGCCTTAATCTTATTGGGATCCACTTTGACACCATCGTGTGAAACTATATGACCAAGATACTCGACTTCTTGAACACCAAATGAACATTTGGAACGTTTGACAAATAACTTTTCTTTGTGTAAAATGTGAAGGGCCTTATCCACATGATGTAAATGATCCGTCCATGTTTTTCTTTATATGAGAATATCATCAAAAAAAACTAACACAAACTTACGGAGGAGTGGACGAAACACTTGGTTCATGAGACTTTGGAATGTGGATGGTGCATTGGTGAGACCAAAAGGCATGACCAAAAATTCGTAATGACCTTCATGAGTACGAAAAGTAGTTTTAGGAATATCTTCTTCTCTGACACGGATTTGGTGAAATCCGGAGCGAAGGTCTAATTTTGTAAAAAATTTGCACCATGCAACTCATCTAGTAGGTCATCTATGACAGGGATAGGAAATTTGTCCTTGATAGTGAGTTTATTGAGAGAACGAAAGTCAGGACACATACGCCAAGAGTTATCTTTTCATCTAGCTAGAACTACAGGTGAGGAATAAGGACTAGTGTTGTGATGAATGACTCCATGATCCAACAAATCTTGAATGATCTGTTCGATTTCTGTCTTTTGTGGTTGAGGATAGCGGTAAGGACGATTGTTAGGTGGGACACTCCCTGGAATCAAATGGATGGCATGGTCATGAGATCGTTTAGGTGGTAATCCTTGAGGTTCTTGGAAAACCTCTTCGTAATGTGTTATGATGTCTTGTAACTCTGGAGCAGTAATATCCGAAGTTGCTTGAGATTGTTTTTCCAAACAATTAATTTGAGCTATAAACCCATATCCACCCTTTTTTAACATCTTCTCCATACTATGAGAGCTCACCATTTGTGATGGAGGAGTAGTAATGCCTTGTAAGCGAATGACTCGTCCGTTTTCCTTCCATTCCACAAATAATTTTTTGAAGTTGAAGCTAACCGTGTCTAATGTTTCCAACCATTCAACTCCCAAAATGACATTCGAGTTCCCCAAATTCATGACGAAAAGGGATCCAAACCAGGTATAAGTTCCCATTTTTATGGAAACTTGAGATGTGCGACCAACACATTGTGCGTTCACCCCGTTGGCCACTAGAACCTGGAATTTGTCTTTGTTGGAAGAGTTAATGAATAAATTCAAAGCTTTTGCGGTTTTGATGTCGATAAAATTGTGGGTACTACCAGAATCAATTAGCACATTCACCTTTTTCTGGCGGAGAAATCCTGGTACCTTGATGGTATGGTGGGCGGTTAAACCCATGAGGGCATGCACGGAGATCGCCATTGTATCCTCTTCTTTTTCTTCTAGAGTACTTGGTAGTTCTTCTGGCATAGGTTCTTCTGGTTGGTAAGGTTCTTCCTCTTCTCCTTCATATTGATCGCCTTCAATATGAAAGTTTTGTTTTTGGGCACATGCTTGTTCCTTGGGGTGATGAGTGCGACATTTATAGCAAAAGTATCTTGATGGTTGATCATTTCTACGAAAGGAATTGTTGCAATACGAAGGACGACTATAAGTGTCACGCCGTGCAGACAACTGATTTCTCTTCTATGCCACTTAGCTATTCTTATACAATCGTTCAGCAAGGTGGGATTGTGCATGTCTACCTCCACTCGAATATTTTCTTTCAATCCATTGCGAAAAGCTCCTACCATTGTGTCGGGGCTGAGGTCTAAAGTGTATGGTAGTAAACTGGTAAACTCCGAAACGAATTCGCTAACCGATCCTTCTTGTTTAAGAGATAACAGTCTTACTGTGTATGATGATGTAGCTCCTTCATCAAATATTTCTAAAAAAGAGGTAGTGAATTTTCTCCAGTTAATAGTAGCTCCTTTCTCTCGTTTAAGCCATACGAACCATTGGTAGGCCTCAGTGCCTAATTTTGATGCAACGAAAGGGACTTTATCAATTTCCTTAATTTGATATAAGTCAAGAATGCCTTCCATTTTGGCTATCCAACCACGAGGATCATGACCCTCAAAAGTGGGCATATCAATGCGTGGAAAATTATTAGGGCCTCTCGGTTGGTGATAACCCGTATCCCTTTCTTGATTTTGGTTATACCACTGTCTATGATAGCGATCCCTGTAATTATCCGAATCACCTCTTTGTTGTTCCCAATCATCATCATGATCGACATTTTCTTCATTCCTTTGGGCATGGGAGTGATTTTCGGGATTAGTATTGGGATTAAGCTGGTTTTGTGCTCGCACTAGGGATTTTAGGTTGAGACTAATTTCGTTCATACCCTCTAGTAAGAGTCGAAGAGATTCATCGTTAGAAATGGCTGAGTTACTTGAGTTTCCTTGTGTGATGTTTTCGTGAGTTGGGGGAGGATTAGTAGCCATAGGGTCTACCAGTGGATGATGTGGATTATAACTGCCAATTTTGAAAGGAGAAGGAGAATTTTTTGTACCTGGGCTTCGATGAGGTCTTCTTGCGTTGTTATTGGTCGTCTTCGAGCTTGATAATCGACCGTCAGATCCTTTGGTCCACCTTTTGCTCATGCATTAGTTAGCATAACCTGTTTAGAATCTTGTGAGCTTGGACTGCAACAAAATTGGTTGATTTTAGCAAAAATTTGGATCCGCTTCAACTGTCACTCCAACTGTGACGCGGATTTGAATTTGGATTTGGGCTCCTTCTTGACTGCAATTTTTGACAGCTTTTGACAATTTTTGACAACTTTTCTTGACTACAATTTTTGACAACTTTTCTTGACTGCAAATTTAAGACACGACACCGGACTAACCACTAACCACGGACTGCCCGAAGGTGACGGACAACGAGGACACGAAACATGAGACACGAAGTAGACACGAACGCGAGGACACAAAACGCGAGACATGAAGCAGACACGGACGTGAGGACACGACAGCTGGAAGACACGACACGCGAGCTAAGACCAAACGACACGTGAGACACGAGCGAAAGACCAAACGACACGCGAATAGAGCGAAAGACCAAATGACACGCGAGACACAAGCGGGATGGAAGACCAAACGACACGCGAGACACGAGCGGAAGACCAAACGACACGCGACGGAGCGGAAGACCCGACAGCTGGAAGACATGACAGATGACACGACGACTGGATAGATTAACGACACGACAGAGGAAACGACTGGACAACCAACAGGTGGCGATGACAATACCAATGCAAGCGACCAATTTTACGCATGTGGGACGGTAAATGAGTGTGTGACCGAAGTCACAACCTTGAAGGTGCGACGAACCCTATATAAAAACTTGACTTGCTTTCCCACAGCAGATGTGGGATATATATCCCGAAGCGATAATTAAAAAAAAATTGTACCTTAGGTGTGGGCGTTAATTAATCGTTAACCGCGCGCTGTGATTGGACGAAAATGCTCTGTATTGTATGCGCTTGTTTTACGACAATTTTCCTGCACTGGAGCCTGCTATTTAGCCTATGAGTCGGGACGTCCTGAATTCGTCTCAGGCGTTAACTGGATATGCAACGGTGCAGCGTTTTCTTGGAACACGATGTGACACAGTTGCATGGAATACTCGCGACGAGCTTGTTTGGCTGTGATGAAGCTGGGCGCTTGCTTGGACGGCCAACGAACCGAGTCGTAGGGAATACGTCGATGAACCAGTTCCTTCGGTTGTTTGCTTCAGAAGAATTCTTAGCAGTGCTGCAGAGGTCGCCGAACCTGATTACTGATACCACTTGGAAGGCTACGCCTTCGGGTTATCTATAAATGGATTAACTATTAATATTCAACAGTAAAACCAGAACAAATAAATCATGCGAAGTACGAAATGTGAGGAGAGAATAAAAATTAATTAAAATAGCTTTCCACTAGGAGGGCAGATCTCACCGTAAAGGCACAGAGTGATTACGCAGTGAATATATAAAAACAAGAAGATGATTTCATTTTAAATAAACTAACTAATATATATGAAAGTCTTTACGCTTGGAATACCTAGCCGATGGCTAGGTTTGGTGTGTAACATTCTGGTTCAAGTTTTAGATATTCTCAACCATAAATTAAGCATAAGGATTAAGCAAGATTCATAGATCTGTATGTAGAGGTGAATCCACAATGTGGCACTTTAGAGATCATATTGGCAATGAATATAGTACAATGACATAATTTGCATGTGATAGGGTATATCAAGATAAATATTGATGTTTAAAACCATAATCTAATCCTAAAACGTTATATTATGTTATCTTTCCTAGATGCATGGATAATAAGTGGATCAAGACAATTGATGTTCTTGATAGCCTAATTAGAATAATAGCCAATGCAATATGGATAGCAAATCCTTCAAGAAAAATTTTACAAGTTCAAAATTTAGACTCCACTTTTAATGCATTGCCATTTGCAATAGTGTAAGATAATATATGTCAAACCTAGGTATAGTGGGTTTGGTCAATAGAATTGCTTTCTATTTTTGGGATAAGAAGTAGATAGTCAAATGATATTGACCAATTAGTGGAGGTGCTAACATGGCCCTTGAATCCATTTACTAGAGGAGTGATGAAAGACCATATGGAGAAAAACTAGGTGGATGTAGTATGGATTCACATCACCTTCTCCAAGTGATAAATTACCCATAAGTGATCAAATGTTGTATGTTCAATATGGTATTGAGACTTTGGTTGATTTTGAAAGTGTAAAGAAATGTAAAATGTCTTAAAGTCTTGCATAGACCATTTTACAAGTGGAAAATTGTATCCTAACAATATGCATTGTGAAATAGCATTTTGGGTGTGTTATGAGGGGTTTTCTAGGACCAATATTGACTTAGGTGAGAAATATTATTGGATTTAGAGATGTAGACATCATCCCACTCTTATAAGGGGATTCCTTCAAATCATGGTAATATATTTCATTCATTCAATGATGCCCTTAGATAGATGACTACTGGAGGGGTGCAAGCAATCTTTTATAAATTAGACAAAATGGAGGAGGTGTTTGTGTTCCTTCACCTCTCAACATTTTTTCTTGTACCCATGCCTTATTTGGTCGTATGGACAACACATTAGTTATGAAAATGCTAATTAACTTGTTCAAATCTCATTGGGTGATGTATTTTGGAAAATCAATCTTGACTATGATGATCAGTGAAGGTCCTAAGTATTGCATCTTCCAATCCAATACTTTTTCTCACCTAAGTCAATATTGGTCCTAGAAAACCCCTCATAACACACCCAAAATGCTATTTCACAATGCATATTGTTAGGATACAATTTTCCACTTGTAAAAGGGTCTATGCAAGACTTTAAGACATTTTACATTTCTTTACACTTTCAAAATCAACCAAAGGCTCAATACCATATTGAACATACAACATTTGATCACTTATGGGTAATTTCTCACTTGGAGAAAGTGATGTGAATCCATACTACATCCACCTAGTTTTTCTCCATATGGTCTTTCATCACTCCTCTAGTAAATGGATTCAAGGGCCATGTTAGCACCTCCACTAATTGGTCAATATCATTTGACTATCTACTTCTTATCCCAAAACTAGAAAGCAATGCTATTGACCAAACCCACTATACCTAGGTTTGACATATATTATCTTACACTATTGCAAATGGCAATGCATTAAAAGTGGAGTCTAAATTTTGAACTTGTAAAATTTTTCTTGAAGGATTTGCTATCCATATTGCATTGGCTATTATTCTAATTAGGCTATCAAGAACATCAATTATCTTGACTCCACTTATTGTTCATGCATATAGGAAATATAACATAATATAACATTTTAGGATTATATTATGGTTTGAAACATCAATATTTATCTTGATATACCCTATCATATGCATAGTATGTCATTGCACTATATTCATTGACAATATTATAAGACTTCCTCTACATAATTTTTTTGATGAGCTCAATATTTTATGCCAAATTAAATGAACAAGAAGTCTTGTCATTTGCATGTAAGAATATTAACTAGCCATTCTCAAGTTTTGAACTCAAATTTACTTGAGTATTGCAAATTTTCCTCATCATTGTTCTAAATTCATGTTATGCTCTTAGTCTCCATATCCTAAAAACATGTAAAAGTAACTCGTTCAACTATCCTATATATAACAAAAGGAATACTCGATAGATATTTTAATTTTAAAAAGTTTAAAACTTAAATTTTTGGACGAAAAAAGAGAAATGTTCCAAATAAAAAATAGAAGTCTTAGTGGCAAAATCATCAAGAAGGTTGAACTAGGACACCCCTAAAATTTTAATATATTCTAATAATTTTAAAATTTTATCCATATCTTCCATATTTAGCCATGTACAACCATTTTATAAACTTTACTTATCAATCCATATTCCATTTCTAAAGTAGAATAAAAAATTTGGTAGACCATCCAATCAACATTAAATGTGGCTCGATGGCCTTTGCCTTGCACTCAAGCCTACCCAAGCCTTATCTTGTAATTAAGGATGATTTGAAAAATTTTCAACCTCTTCTTCTTAGCTTTGGAAACCATGAAGATTTTCCTCTTATTTATACTACATATATGCTAAAAATTTTAAATATATAAGGAAATATTTTTTTTTATAAACAGTCTTAAAAGGTCAAACAATGTTTGTACAAATTCTTCAACACAAATGCTTCTTTAGGGTATTAAAAGTAATTAATCATTCAAACTACTTCAATGTAAAAATATAAAAATATGGTGAAACTATTGATGAAGATTGCTCTTAAACAAATTAGTAATTGCCACAAAATATATCCTCCTAATCCAAAATATCACTATGATTTTTTAGTGAAACCCTAAAAGTTGCCAAAACAAGCTCTTCCTCAACCTACGTTAGGAATAGTATCCCTGTGTAACTGAGTGAAAGTAATATATAGCTACTCTATTACCATATTATATTTTATAATAATTTCCAAAAATTAATAAAGTACAATATTTATCATAAACCATGTGCAAGAGAATAGAGAAGTAAAATAGAAAGACTAACCAGACAAAATAATAGGTGGATGCCCAAGGGGACAACCCCAACAATAGATCACATAAAAAATATTATGATACACATTGAATGCCATATAATAATTATTGGGGTTATTTATAGTAGATAATTAGCCCTCAAATAATAATTACATATTACATTAAGCCAATTTGACATAAGGCTCAAGGTAAGTAAAGTTCAACCATAAGTTACTAAACCCTTAATAAAGGTTTAAAGAAGGTTAACCATACAAGTGGTTTAACGAATATTTCTAAGGGTGAGTATAGCAATATTTCTTACATATTTACATATATAATATCGATAGGCTTGCATAAAACATGTCAATAGGGTTACATTAAGGTTTTTAGTAGGCTTATATTATCATTTGTCAAACTTGTCCAATAAGGTTAGATTACCATCTTCCAATAATTTTGACCTATTAAATGGCTATAATTTGGAATGAAATTTATATTAGAAATAGTACTTTGAGTTATCATTAACTTCAAAAAATAATCACTCAAGTTTGAATTATTTTGGTTGAGTTATGCCTAAAATACTAATCACTAGTTTAACTAATATTTACTATTTTTGGGGACTATATGGTGTATTCTAAGTTCAATTTGATACTGGAAATTCTTCTTGGTGCTTGAAACTTCTAATTCTATAGCAATCCAAATTTATTTGAATGCGTAATACCTAAAATATGACACTACCCTATTTAGAAATCTTGTTTAGTCATTGTCACTTAGTTGTTCATTCTTGTCACCATATTTCCATGCTTTTAAGTGATCCTGTTAGTCAGAGCATCAATTGGGGAGATAAAACAAAAATAAATGAACAAATTATTAAATTAATTAAAGTTTCAACACCATCTAAGTTTTATTCTCATTATTTACATATTTATAAGAACAGAA
This sequence comes from Wollemia nobilis, assembly GCA_028583015.1. Taxonomy (NCBI): domain Eukaryota; kingdom Viridiplantae; phylum Streptophyta; class Pinopsida; order Araucariales; family Araucariaceae; genus Wollemia; species Wollemia nobilis. Next base: position 10,416,421 of record JAQPPZ010001772.1, on the reverse strand, counting down.
GAGGCGGTGGGAGTGGAGGGATAAGCAAAATGAGGAAGAAGAGGCGGGAATATTGGAGGAAGGGAGGCGGAGAGATAAGGGAGTTGGAGAAGCGTGGAGGGATAAGGGGATAGGGTAGAGGGGGGGGGGGGGGGGGGCAGAGAAAGTGGAGGATATTTAAAACAAATTTACCGACATGATGCCGACAAAGTTCACATGTTCACACTGGGCCTAGAAATATCTAGGTATTTCTGGGCCTAAACCCTCTTCACACTTTCAACATTCTCCCCCTTAAAGTTGAGAGAACTGACTACACAGTCTCTCAGCTTTATAAATTGAGCTTTAGCCATTCCTTTGGTGAAGATGTCTGCAACATTCTCCAAAGTGCGGCAAAATTTAAGCTCAACAATATCATTTTCCACCATATCTCGGATGAAGTGGTACTTCATATCAAAATGCTTCGTTCTGCTATGGTGGATCGGATTGTATGCCAACTGAATGGCACTGATGTTGTCACAGTAGATTCTGGTCGGACCACTTTGCTGCTCTCCAATCTCTTCTAACACTTTTCTTAGCCATAGGGCTTGAGTACTAGCATAGGTGACTGCTATATACTCAGCTTCTGTAGAAGACAAAGCTACCACAGTTTGCTTTTTGGAACTCCATGTTATTAGTCCTGATCCCAGACTAAAACAGTTCCCTGAAGTTGATTTTCTGTCATCAATATTGCTGCCCCAATCACTATCACTGAAGCCTACAAGCGTGATAGTGTTACATTTATGGTACTGGATTCCAAAATCCAATGTACCCTTCACATATCTGAGAATTCTCTTAGTTGCCTGCAAATGCAACTCATATGGGCTAGCCATAAATCGAGAAACAAGAGAAACAACATATTGAATATCGGGTCTAGTGTTGGCGAGAAACATCAAACTCCCAACCATGCTCCTGAAAGTGGTCACGTCAACTTTTGATGCTCCATCATCTTTGCTCAATTGGATCCCATGTCCAACTGGAGTTGCAACTGGTTTGCAATGCTCCATAGCAAACTTCTTGATCATGTCCCGAGCATACTTATGTTGACAGATGAAGATCCTTGTATCTGACTGATGAATTTCCAATCCAAGGAAGTAATGCATTAAGCCGAGATCCTTCATCTCAAACTGCTTCATCATGGAGCGCTTGAACTCCATATTCACTTTTCTATTACTACCCATGAATATGAGATCATCCACATACAAGCAAACTATGAGGATGTCGTTACCTTGCTTCAGGTAGTAAAGTGTGGGTTCATTTCTGCTTCTGGTGAACCCAAAATCTTTGAAGTACCCATCAATGCGTGAGTACCAAGCTCGTGGTGCCTGCTTGAGACCATAGAGTGCCTTTTTCAATCTGTAAACAAGGTGTTGCTTACCTTGTTCTTGAAATCCTTGAGGTTGCTCAACATACACTTCCTCTGTTAAGTACCCATTGAGAAAGGCACTTTTCACATCCATGTGTTGGACTTTCCATCCCTTGTGTGCAGCTAAAGCAAGAACTGTTCTGATGGTCTCTTGTCGAGCTACAGGAGCAAATGTCTCTTCATAATCAATACCATATTTCTGTGTAAATCCTTTTGCAACCAATCTTGCTTTGTGCCTTTCAATGCTTCCATCAGCATTGAATTTGGTCTTGAAGACCCATTTACATCCAACACACTTCTTTCCTTTAGGAAGCTCTACCAGCTCCCAAGTATCGTTGTTTTTTATAGAGGTTATCTCCTCTTTCATGGCATCCTGCCATATCTTCTGAGTATAAGCTTTCTCATAACTAGAAGGTTCAAGTTGTGCACTAGTTAACAAGGCATAGTTAACTACATCTCCCCGAGGTTCTTGTTGGGAGTCATCATCACCATACAAATGCATATTTTCAAGTCTTTGTAAAACAGAACTCATCTCACTAGCTTGACTTCTAGTATACCTTCTTTGAAAATTTTTATCCAACATCTGATAAGATGGATGATGCTGGAGAGTTCTCTTACCTCTCGATGGAGAATCAATATCCATTGGTGAGGAACTGACTGATCTTTGTGGAGAAGGACTTGGTGATGATGATGATGAACTGGAAGTCGAATGTCTACTTGGGCTTGGAGGAGGAGGAGGAGTATTCTTGCCTTTCTTTGGTGCTATCTGCTGCACCTGTGTAGAACCTGCATCATGAGATTCAACATCGCTATAAATTTGGGGATTTCCCCATTCTCCCCCTTCATCAAAAATCACATCCCTGGAAAGTATTATCTTTCGAGTCCTAGGATTGTAGAGTCTGTAAGCTTTTGTGTTCTCACAGTACCCTACAAAAATGCATGCTTGACTCTTAGGATCGAGCTTCTTTCTCTGTTCATCAGGAATGTGTGAGTAAGCCAATGAACCAAACACTCTGAAATGCTTAACATTCGGTTTCTTACCATACCATGCTTGGTAAGGAGTTTTCCCTTTCAAACTTGAAGTAGGACTCCTATTCAAAATATACACACTGGTCCTGGCTGCATCTGCCCAATACATATTGCTCAAATGCTTCGTTTGAAGCATAGATCTTGCCATCTCTACAATGGTGCGGTTCTTTCTCTCAGCCACACCATTCTATTGTGGAGTATAGGCAATAGTGAACTGCCTCTTTATTCCATGTTTTTTACAAAAATTCAAAAAATCATTAGAGGAGTATTCTCCTCCTTTATCTGATCTGAGACACTTAACAAAATATCCACTCTCATTTTCAACTCTTGCTTTAAAATCTACGAAGCAATCAAATGCTTCATCTTTATGCTTCAAGAAATATATCCAGCACATTCTTGAAAAATCATCAATGAAAAGAAGAAAGTAAGAGTTGTTACCAATGCTCTTGGTCTGCATCGGACCACAGATGTCCGAGTGCACTAGCTGGAGTGGATAACTGGCCCGCCATGCTTGTCCATGAGGAAATTTGGTTCTAGCATGCTTGCCCAAGGCACAACCTTCACAGACTTCCTTATTGTCCTGAACTTTAGGAAGTCCGGTCACCATCACTTGAGAAGTTAACATCTTCAAACTGGCTGAATTCAAATGATCGTATCTCAAGTGCCACAACACACTTGGATTTGCAATAGCAACATTTACTAATTGATCTCCTCCTGGCTGGCCAAACTTTAAAGGAAATAACATGTTCCTTGTCATTGGTACTTGAGTAATGACTCTATCACTATTATTCTTATCAAAAATAGTACATTTACCCTCATCAAATAGCAACTTATAGTTCTTCTCTAACATTTGACCAACACTTAAAATATTGTGTTGGAGATGAGGTGTGTAATAGATATCACTTACTTGTTTCATGCCTTCTTTTGTTGGAACCTCCATGGCTCCAATGCCTTCAACAGCCAATGACTTGTCATCTCCCAATTTGATGTTGGATTTGTAGGAAGAATCCAGAGTAGCAAAGAGTTCTTCTTTGCCACTCATATGATTTGAACACCCAATGTCCAAGATCCAGGTATCATTCAGGTTCTGATCTGACTTGCCATATGAGAGAAAGAGATTTGAGGTCCCTTCCTCTTCTCCAAAATTACCATACTGACTGCTCTGACTGCTTCTCCCTTGAGATGATTTCGACCAACAGTCACGAGCAAAGTGGCCAAGTTTGCCACAATTGTAGCAAGCTTGTTTGGACTTGTCACTTCCTTTTCCTCATCCTGGATGCTTCCCTCTATTCTGCTGTCTACCTCTATTCTGACCTCCACTTCTGTTTGAAGATCCTCCTCTGTTAGGAGTTCCACCTCGTGGACTATTCCTACCTCTACCTCTGTGTTGACCCCTGCCTTGTCCTCTGCCTTGTCCTTTTCCTTCTTGTGAAGCGAAGGCTTTGTCATCGCCTCCGTGGCTAGTGGAAGGAGATTCCTGCAATCTCTCTTCATGTGAAAGAAGAGAACCAATTAGTGCATCAAAGGAAAGTGCAGTCAAATATTTTGACTCTTCAATAATGATTGCTACATGATTCCACTTAGGAAGAAGTGTTCGCAACACTTTCTTCACCACAACTTCTGGTTTAATCTCTTCACCTAGAGTGATCATTTTATCTACTACGGCTTTGACTCGCACGCAGTAGTCTCCTACTTTCTCATTCTCTTGCATTCTGAGATTTTCAAAATCTCTTTTCAGAGTTTGAAGCCTTACTTGCTTCACTTGATCACTCCCTTGAAAACTTTCCTTTAAAGCATTCCAAGCATCTTGAGTTGTGACACAGGATGCTATTCTAGGAAAGATGCTTTTATCTAGGGCTGCTTGCAAATGATACAGGGCAGAGGAATTATTTTTCTGTGCTTCTTTCCTAGCTTTTCTATCAGCAACACTTAAAGCAGTCCAGTCAGTAGGAGAGGGTTCTGTGTAACCCTCTTCAACTACATCCCACAAACCTTTACCTATCAACAAGGTTTTCATCTTTATTGACCAATATTCATAATCACTACCATTGAATTCTGGAATTGGAAGATTTGAATTTGAAGCCATTTCTACTACTTGAAAGCAAACTTTGATTTGACTAAAAATAGGAAGTACAAAGCAATTACAAGTTCAAATCAAATCTAGATTTCTTAACTCTCTCACTGATTTCTTCTTCTTCTTGTGGATTGTCCAGTACTGGAGGTCCAAAATTGTCTGCAATGGAATCCTCGTCATCACTGATGACAACTATTTCAGGAGCTGCCACAGGCTCGGCTTGTGCTGGCTCAGGCTCTGCTGACTCAGGCTCTGGAGAGTGTGGAATATAACTTTCACTAGATTGTTCCTCTGGCTCAGCTGGAGAGTAGCTATCACTGGCTTGATCTACAAGTGCGGCTTCAATTGTATCGGACTCCTCCACTTGTTGTCCGAATATATTGTCTTCTGAGTCAGCCTCGTATCCAGAATCGGGCTTCCTCTGGTGAGCTATTACTGAATTCTGCAGTTGACTGAATACAGTTTGTATTCCATTTCGCCGGACCCTCTCATCAAAAGATTCAGCAGATTCTCTCCGTAGTAGAGAGCACAAAGCATGGTAACATCCGGTAGATCTGATCATCTACTCATTATCACAACATATGAACTGAGTTATAACATCAATTTTCAAGGTGCCCAAAAAAAAACTTTATCTCCGGAAAAATATCTTTCCAATTCCACTTAAAAAGTTTTTCAAAATTTTTTATAGTCTTTAAAAAAAATTAATAATTTTCTTTATATCCTTAATTATTTTTTAAATAACCTATATATTTAAAAATAATTAACAATATAAAAATGAACAATTATTAAATTAATTATAAAGCCTTTTAAAAAAATGAGAAAAAACAATTTAAATTAACAAAAAAAACCTTTTCTTAAGCGATTCGAACCCTCGACCGCTTCGTTCCAAGTAAGGTACTTGGGCCACTACACCACGCGGCCACCTTTGGGATTAAAAAGCATGCGCTTCACCTTAACCCTTGCAGTATGACGTGCCAAAAAAAAAATAAAAAAACAAAATTTTATAGACTTGCTCCGACGGGTTTCGAACCCGGGTTCTCCTTGCTGCTCGCGAGGAGCCTTTACCGTCACACTACGACGCCTGTCGAGTATAGAAGAAGACCTCCTTCTTCTTATACTATCGATGGGCATCAAAAATTAAAAATAAAAAATAAAAAATAATTGTCCCACATGCACCGGGACGGGGGAATTTTCAGTTTTTTATACGCGTTCACCCGCATATACCATCGATTGCCTTCGGGCAATCAAACCAGCCAACCTCTTGCCAGCGAAGGACCAACCGACACTTGCCACATGGCGTTCACGCCACTCACCGTGCCACATCAGCACCTGCCTCACCGCCACGTCAGGTCCGCTGCCACGTCAACGTCTGCCTCGCCGCCACGTCACCTCTGCCAGCTCAGCTCCTCGAGCTACGTTCCAAGTCTGCACCTGCCACCTGGCACCTCGAACCGCGTGCCCAGCTCCTATGGGCTGCCACCTCAGCCCTACGTCAGCTTTCCTTGGTTTGCATGCTTCCCCATGTGTGCCTCGGTCCACGTGCTGTCGTGCCAAACTCCTGCCTCGAACTATGTGCCGCCAATCAGCGTCCACACCAACGTAGCTCTCTACGCCCACCTCGAGATCCATGCCCTCGGATCTGCTTCAAATACTGTCGCCTCGGGATCCGTGCCCCTATGCCTCGGAGTCTGTGCCCGCCTCGGCTCTGATACCAGTGTTAGTCAGAGCATCAGTTGGGCAGATAAAACAAAAATAAATGAACAAATTATTAAATTAATTAAAGTTTCAACACCATCTAAGTTTTATTCTCATTATTTACATATTTATAAGAACAGAAGAGGCGGTGGGAGTGGAGGGATAAGCAAAATGAGGAAGAAGAGGCGGGAATATTGGAGGAAGGGAGGCGGAGAGATAAGGGAGTTGGAGAAGCGTGGAGGGATAAGGGGATAGGGTAGAGGTGTAGGAATGAGGAGCAGAGAAAGTGGAGGATATTTAAAACAAATTTGCCGACATGATGCCGACAAAGTTCACATGTTCACACTGGGCCTAGAAATATCTAGGTATTTCTGGGCCTAAACCCTCTTCACACTTTCAACAGATCCATCATGGATCCATTTGGGTTAGTAATACAACAAAGTGATTAAAATTTTTGAAATCATCAATAATATCAACCATCTAATTGGTGGAAGATTGATAACCACTAAATATTCCATGGCCTAGATCCCGAGAAAATTATTAATTACCATAACTTTAACCACACGATATTCCCATAATAGACACACATTTCCACTATCAATTATATGCACCAAAATATTATTTGTGATGCCTACTATGATTTTGTGCAAAGTTACATCCATAGCCATTTTCCAATAAATTAGGGATGCAATAATTTTTTACTATAATTAGTTTCTCCTCTTGTGGGTGTATCTATATAAAGCAAACATATCACTCTTTGAATGGGTAGAACACTTTTATAAATATAGTAGAAATGTTAAGGGAAGGAGCTACCATCACTATCATCATTCTAACTAACCTCTTCATTCTACAATCAATCCATAAACTCCTACATAATTTTTCTAAGTTGAATTTGTAAGGAGGTGAGGAGAATCACACATCTTCTTATTAATATCCCATTTACTAATGAATTGAAAAATGTGCACCTTGTTGAAAATCATGGAGAATTGTAAACGAGGACCTCCATTGATCGTCATAGTCAAGATTGATGTTCCAAGGTACATCACCCAATGAGTTTTGAACAAGCGACTTAGAATTTTTATAACTAATGTGTTGTCCACACAGTCAACTAAGTCATGGGTAAAAGTAAAAATATTGAGAGATGAAGGGACACAGGCACCTCCTCAATTTTGTCTAACTTAGAAAATAATGCTTGCACCCCTCCACTAGTCATCTATCTAAGAGCATCATTGAATGAATGAAATCTATTACCATGATTTGAAGGAAGACCCTTAGGTGAGTGGGATGATGTATTCATCTTCCAATCCAACAATATTTCTCACCTAAGTCAATATTGGCCCTAGAAAACCCTTCATAACACACTCAAAATACTATCTCACAATGCATATTGTTAGGATACAATTTTCCCCTTGTAAAAGAGTCTATGCAAGACTTTAAGACATATTACATTTATTTACACTTTCAAAAACCCACCAAAGACTAAATGTCATATTGAACATAAAGCATATGGTCACTTATGGGTAATTATTCACTTGTAGAAGGATATTTGAATCCATACTACATCCACCTAGTTTTCCCTCACATGGTCTTTCATCACTCCTCTAGTAAATAGGCTCAAGGGCCATGTTAGCACCTCCACTAATTTATCACTATCATTTGACTATCTACTACTCATAAAAAAACTAGAAAGTGATGCTATGGACCAAAACCACTATGCCTAGGTTTGACATATATTTTATTACACTATTTCAAATGGTAATGCATTAAAAGTGGAGTATAAATTTTGAACTTGTAAAGTTTTCCTTGAAGGAGTTATTGTCCATATTGCATTGGCTATTATTCTAATTAGGCTATCAAGAACATCAATTGTCTTGACTCCACTTATTTTTTATGCATCTAAGAAAGATAACCTAGTATAATACTTTAGTATTAGATTATGGTTTGACACATTAATCTTTGTCTTGATATACCCTATCACATGAAAATTATGTCATTGTATTATATTCATTGCCAATATTAGAAGAATTCCTCTACATAATTTGTTCGATGAGCTCAATATTTTATGCCAAAATAAATGAACAAGCAATCTTGTCATTTGCATGCAAGAATATTAACCAGTCATTCTTAGGTTTTGAACTTGAATTGACTTGAGTGTTGCAGCTATTCCTTATCATTTTTCTAAAGGCATATTGTGTTCTTAGTCTCCATGTCCTAAATACATGTAAAAATAACTCGTTCAATTACCCTATAGTGAAAAAAAGGAATACTCTATAGATATATCAATTTTCAAATGTTTAAAACTTAAAATTTTGGAGGAAAAATGAGAAAACATTCAAAATAAAAAATAGAAGTCTAAGTGGTAAAATCACCAAGAAGGTTGAACTAGAACCCCCTAAATTTTTAAAATATTCTTTATCCATATCTTTCATAGTTTTTCATAGACAACCCTTTTTTAAACTTTACCTATCAAGCCATCCTCCCTTGCCAAAGCAGAATAAAAAAAGTTGGTATACCATCCAATCAACTTGAAATGTGGCTCAATGGTCTTTGCCTTGCACTGAAGCCTACACAAACCTTATCTCGTAATTAAGGATGATTTGAAAAATATTCAACATCTTATTCTTAGCTTTGGAAACCATAAAAAATTTCCTCTTATTTATGCTACATAAAGGCTAAAAAATTCAAATTATAGAAGGAAATGATTTTTTTATTAAAAATCTAAAAAGGTCCAACAATATTTGTACAATTTTTTGAACATAAATTTTTCTTTAATGCATCAAAAGTAATTAATAATTCAAACTAATTCAATGTAAAAATATAGAAATATGGTGAACCTATTGATGAATATTGCTCTTAAACCAATTAGTCACTATCATAAAAATATCCTCGTAATCCAAAATATCAGTAGGGTTTTTTAGTGAAACCCTAAAAATTTCCAAAACAAACTCATCCTCAGCCTACCTTAGGAATAATATCTTTGTGTAACTAAGTGAAGGTACTCTATAGCTACTCTAGTACCATATTAGATTTTACAGTAATTTCAAAAAATGATATAAAGTACAATATTGATCATAAACCTTGTGCAATATAATAGAGAAGCAAAATAGAAAGACTCAGTAGACAAAATAATAGGTGGATGTCCAAGGGGGCAACCCCAATAATAGATCACATAAAAATATTATGATACACATTGAATGCCATAGAATAATGGTTGGGGATATTTATAGTAGACAATTAACCCTCAAATAATAATTACATATTACATTAACCTAGGTTGACATAAGACTCAAGGTAAATCAAGTCCAACCATAAGTTACTAAACCCTTAATGAAGGTATAGTGAAGGGTAAACATACATGTAATTTAACCAATATTTCTAAGGCTGAATATAGCAATATTTCTTATATATTTACATAGATAATGTTCATAGGCTTGCATAAAACGTATCGTTAGGCCTACATTAAGGTTTTCAAAAGGTTTGTATTATCTTTTGTCGAACTTGTTCAATAAGGTCATATTACCAAATTTTAAAAAAATTGACCTATTAAATGGATGTACTTTGACATTAAATTTATATTAGATATAGTCCTTTTAGTTATCATTAAATTCAAAAAAATCACTCAATTTTGATTTATTTTGGTTGAGTTATTCCTAAAATACTAACAACTAGTATTAACTAATATTTCCTATGTTGGGGGACTATATGGTGTATTCTAAGTTTAATTTGATAGTGATAATTTTTCTTGGTGCTTGAATATTCTAATTCTATAGAAATCCAAATTAATTTGAAGATGTTATGTCTAAAATATTATACTATCCTTTTTGGTAAGGTTGTTGAGTCATTGTCACTTAGTTGTTCATTCTTGTCAGTCACCATCTAGTGAATGGTTTCCCCTACTCATCCTATCATTTGCATGATCAACATACAACCTAGGGATAAACAAAGGGATAAGCATAACAAAAAATAACAAATATGGGCAGGAAAAAAAAGTCAATGCCCATACAAAAAACAAAATATAAAAAAACAAAGAGAAAAATAGCACCACAAAAAAATACAAGCAATAATCGAGGGGAAGAAAACAAAAGGAAAAGTCTCCAAATATCACAATTGTCATGCTTCATCTCCTTTTGTCCTTAGGTTTAACATAAAATCATGGGATGATTTCCATCACCATCCTACCTACCAGTAAAATAGTCTTACAAGTGGTGACACATCTGTCACATTAGTGATCTTATTTTGTACAAATCATTGAGCACTTGTAGATGAGGTAGATATATTGGCTATGTTTACAATAGGTTCATCCTAACTCCCTCAAAATTGATAAATGAAAATCACTCATTTGCACACATTGGTCCATGATAAACTTTGAACTAGCAAGGTTAGTCATAAATTGTCAATAAAAATCTAGTTTGATTATTTAGGACGTTTGATTGCAATAACTATGTTAGTCAAGAGTCTTACGCATACCCCTATACAATATTATATCCATGAGATTACAATACAGATCACATCCACATAGTTTTTATGGTATGATACAAGTGTTTTCTCGATGCATTTAGAATTTCAAGATACATGCAACATCACATCTATCAAATATACATGTTATTTAAATTAAATTACGCATCAACACCTCAATCTTATCCATCATGCAACATTACATATCTCCAACATTCATTTACATGTCACATCACTCTAAGAAGTATTATCTATGTTAAAGTGACATCATACTCCTACATGCTACCACATGCACATATATTCATTCATCATACATTTACTTACTGTAGACACCAAAACATCACCAATCTGATTATGTGACAACAAGCACTGATTGCACTAACACACACAGCCCCCAGGGCAGCCCTCAGAGATCAAACGGTGGTTCTAACCACTCACACAACAGTTTTGCAAGTCAAAAATCAATTTGGCACCTTTTAGACACTCTACTTCTTATTCGTCCCACCCGGGGACGAGTGCGGATTTGTACTCGTCCTACCCGGGGACGAGTGCGGACTGATACTCGTCTCACCCAGGGACGATTACCGGCGCTCGCTTCGGGGTGGGACGAATGTCAAGTTTGACCGACAAAAAGTCAAATCTCGGCATGTAACAACTCAGAACTGCCACTTAGCTTTTTCTGCATGACATAGGAGTGCGAGTGAGTTCTTTTGACAACTCATATCTGCCAATTGACGTTCCCTTCATTGCATGGGAATGAGAGTGAGCTTTTTAAGACAACTCAGATTTGCCACTTAGCTATCCCTTCATTGCATGGGAGTGCAAGTGAGCTTTTCTAAAACATACAAAGACATGCACGAGAGACAGTTAAGAATCCCTTGATCAAGAAGAAGTCTTCTTTTCACACAAAAAGCATTCATGCAAAGAAACACTTTTGCATGTTAATTCAAAGAGACCCCTTGGGTCTATAAAATGGTGAGTTTCCTCACCCAAAAGATATACCGAGAAGGAGCATTTTGAGCGACGAAGTGCTGCTAATTCATTTACTTGCGATTTGTGTTTTCAACATCCATAATCTCTTAATCGAAAGAGAGGTTATTGGGTGACTTTTGAAGGCACGAATCAAGAACCAACACCGATTTTTCTGACCACAATATCCTACCAATTTGCCGACAACACATCACATCAGGTTTCGGACCCATCCCAAAGCGGATTGGTGCCGAAGCAAAGTTTCACCCGCGGGTGGTTTGCCTTCGGGCACCCCCGCTTTATTTCTTTTGTAGTATTTAGCTAGTTTCATGTTTATGCTTTTGTCAAGTTTTCATTTCATTTAGATTCATTTTAACCATCGTTAGATTCATCTTTTATTTTTCATACACAGGTGCTACTGATTCTTTGTTTGTTTCTTTGAACGCAGATTTGCAGCATTGGAAGAGCAGCGAGGAATCGACCTTTACCAACGCAAGCGGCGACAACGTTTTGGTTCGCCCATCTTATATGTGGGCACGCGGAAGAAGGAATTCTGAAACAAGTTGTAAAAGAGCAACATTTAACGCTCCTATCCCCTAAAAAGGAAGGAGACGCATTGTAACACGAATTTGCAAAGCATATCAATAAAAGGGCCGATTTTTATATTGCTTTAATATCTTGTGTTCATGTTCTTCCTTTTTACGCATTTTTCAATAACATAGGATTTAAGCGTTATTTTAGTTTCATTTACATTGCATTTTTAGTTTATCCTTTTTGTTTTCGGAATCTCGTGCTTTCAATGGCGATCACGGTGGGACCTCTGTCCTCTTTTTTTTTTAGGTTAAATTACTGATCTAAAATTGCTTGTTTTTTTACAGGTACCTATTTTTCAACATCAGACTGTTATTCGTCTCTGCAAGTGACGATTACAGAATTGGTATTCGTTTCACCCCGGGACGAATAAACTATTCGTTTCACCCTGTGACGATTACGGTTCTGATATTCGCCTCACCCAGGGACGAGTATAATTCTATGCAATTTTTAGAGCAAATCAGAAACATCCGATTAGGCAGAGAAGAGGTAGGGGTTTTTACAGCTTCTGTCAAATTTCTATTTTTTTGTTTTCTGGTTTTCGGTTTTGTATGGCTTAGGGAAAGATTTCTTTTTCGTTTGCCTGTTTCAATTTTGCAAAATTAAAATGAACCCCACACATCACGTGGTATTTTAAACCAAGGCGTTGGTCGTAAAACCCCAACCCTTGAGCAAGACCAAAGGTGGATTCCATTATCACTTTGGCTTGAGATATTGCATCCATTACCTCGATCGCGATTGTTGCTAGACGTAAATCCTGACGAAAGCTGACCGAGTGTAGCTTGGGGTGATTCCCAGCACGCGAGGATAAGTCTTCTATGGTAGGTGTCATAAACAAAGCGATTCCCCTTCCGTACCGCCTATGTTCCACGTATCATCTGCTCTCACGTACCTATAGTCTCCCTCACGTAAGGGCGGGTATATAGAGAGGTTGGTATATCGGTCCGACAATGGTATATTGAAGGGGCGACCATTTTGGGAGTCATAAGAGCCTTCATAATTGCATTTAAACGTTTCACAAAATTTTCAAAAACAAAACAAACAACAAAAACACACTAAACCAGATTTAGGGCACACTATTAATCTTTAAAAGAGATAATCATTGCTTGTGTGTGTATGCTATTTTCTGTTTAGACAAAAAAAAAATCATAAAAAGAATTTTTGCATTTTTAGGTTAGCATTACCATGGTGAATACTCGTAGCCAAGCCCAATCACGGGCAGAAGCTGCAAAAAATGCACCAAGAGAGACAAATCGTCTCCGATATAGCCTTGAAGACTTGGCCATCCCGCCTCGACGGCGGGGTACACCAGTTAGTTCACACCATGCAGAACATGGCTCTAGAGGCCCCTCCTTGAGAGGCACTCCAACCCATACAGTTATAGAACATGGTTCTAGAGGCCCCTCCTTGAGGGGCTCTCCAAGTCAAGCCTTCAATAGACGAGAATTTAGAACCCCCTCCCTAAGGGGAACTCATGAGCAACAAGAATCTTTTCAAGAAAATAACCTATATGTACCACCTGGTCTAAGCACGAGGCCTCCTTTGGAAGTTCATTTTGGGTGGCCTAGTGATGAAGCATTGTGTACTGCTATGGAACAACAAAGGGTCCAAAAGGAAGAACCATATGATTTTGTGGTTCCTAATTTACCCCCAATTAATGTCGGACATAGTAGACCATATCCAGAACATCAGGTTCTCCCGACAGGGCAAGACAATTCTGCCCGCACTTTTTATGCATATCATAGAGAGAGAGAGGAAGATCACTACATTCCTCCAGAATAGTATCCAGTGCAGAAACGATGCACGTCTGCACCTGCATTATATCCAGATCACTTATTGAGACCAGAGTTTCAAGTTAATGCGGCCAACCTCGACAGAGGGAAGCAACATATAGGGGTCTCAGAGCACCATGATCGAAACAGATATGTAGGAGAGACATCTAGGCCTATTAAACAAGAGACGGTAGAACAAAATAACTTGGCATTTGCACAACTAGCCGCCCGCCAAGCACACATCACGCGGCTTAGGCAAGAACAACAGGAATTAGAACATTTGTGTCGCCTTGATCAAGAGCGCATTCAGCGTCAGACAACTGAATTGCTTCACAACCATGCGCTTGAGAAGGCCCCAGTCCCTCGCGCACAACAATCTGAGATGTATGTGAGGCACAACCCCTTAGTGCGAGACAGGTCTCCATGACTTCAGCAAGCATCGCCTCCAAGACCTCTTAGACCTGAGCGGGAGGCCATTCCTCGCAACCATGATGGGCATCCTCCGCGGGCACCCGTCCATGTTTACAGGCCTAGGCCAAACACTCCTCAAGAAGATTATGAGGATTATTACCAAGAAGAAGAGCGGGCTGAAATGCCCTATCAAGGCAGAAGGGATGCTACCCATTTATCCATTCAAATGCCTCAAGTTCCCCACAACCCACAGCGGGAACCAACCAAGGAGGAGGAGATTACGTCCTCTGATGCATACAAAGTGTTGTTAGAATGCTTAGAGACTATGGAACTCAAGACTGCTGGGCCCCAAAAGCCTACCTTACGCCAACTCCGTAGTCATCCGGTGCATCCATCAGTGCCAGCACCTCCATACCCCGAACATTTCAAGTTGCCCTAGTTGGCACTCTTTAAAGGGGATGAAGATGCTCAAGAGCATGTGACACGATTTTTGAGCCAATGCTTTGGTATACAAGACAATGATGCATTGTTATTGAGAACATTCATAACCACATTCGCAGGATCTACCTCGGATTGGTTTACCCATCTATCGAAGCATAGCATCTACAACTTGGATCAACTAGTGGACGCGTTCCTAGAACGTTTTGCTTTCAATACAAAGAAAAAGGCGTCACTCAATGATCTAGCTAGCCTCAAACAGTATGAGGAGGAGTCTATGGTAGCATATGGGAATCGATGGAGGACGGTGCTTTCAAAGTTGTCCTACCTCCCTCCTATGTCCGACCTAACTCAAATGTTCGCAAAGAGTTGTTTGCGATCGATCTCTATGCTATTGCAGCTGCAGCAATACGCCACTTTAGAAGAAGCTCTAGCGCAAGCTAGACGTATCGAAGAGATCAAGATACAGGATGGCAAAATTGCCAAGCCTAAGAAAAAGAGTGGAACAAGAGCACCAAAATAGGGAATACGCAACAGAAACCCGCCGCGGTCAATCAAGTTGCTATTAATGCCCCTACGCCTGCCCAAGCAACACAGCCTCCAAAGGCTAATTATCAGGCGGTGCCTCACAATAATTATGAGAAAGATAACAAAAAGCAGGATCAAAATCAGCAGCGTCGCCCCAAGCGACAATTTACACCATACACTGAGTCTAGGGATTCCTTGTTTGACCGTTTGTCAACGGCAAACTTGATTAATCTGCCAGATATTCCAACAATTGATCCCAATGCGCCAAAGCCTAAGGGGTATAGAGAGGATCTTTTCTGTAGATTCCATAGAAGGAAAGGGCATGACCTTAATGTCTGTTGGACGTTTAAAGGTTTAGTGCAAGATCTCATTGATAATCACACATTGGTAGTGGATAACCCCATCGCACCCAACAACCAACAAATGGGTGTTTTCAAAGATCCTTTACCCACACATGATGCACAAACAAAACCTCTGCATGTCAACGAAGTGCAACAGAGTTGCCCCATGGAGGGGTATGTTGGAATGATTAGCATTGTGACAAGAAACAAGAGACACCCAGGAGTTGTCCCCGCGACAACCACTAGGGAAGTTCCATCCACATCACAACATCAACCGAATCCTACACAGTTGCCTCCGCCTAGACCAGTGGCCACGATTCGAACTAGACTTACTCAAAGTCTACGGACCACATCGGCTAGGCTCTCCATTTATGAGCTTATTCAACAATCGGCGCCCCATCGGGAAGCTCTTATGGAGATATTAAAGGCAATTGAATTGCAACCCCACGAAGCGGATTCGTTCAACAATTTTGTGGGGCATGTCAAACAGTGTATTGAACCAGTCATTACCTTCAGGGAAGATGAGCTAAAAATGGTGATTGGAGATGTAGCGGATCCACCCCTGCACGTTATTGCGCGGGTCAACGGGACTCCATACAAACGGGTGTTGATAGACACTGGTTCGTCCAGTAACCTTATTACAACCGTTGCACTGAAACATTTGAAACTGCCAGCCTCTCACATTGCACCTTCCACTTATACCCTTCGAGCATTTAATGATGCGATATGCTCGATAGTTGGCACAATTGTCCTGCCCATACAAGTGGGACAAAAGACCATTCATACGTTGTGCCACATTTTAGAAGGTGAGATGGCTTACAATATCTTGCTTGGGCGGCCTTGGATCCGGGATATGAAGTGTGTCCCTTCAATTGCTCATCAATGTTTGAAGTATACATTTGAAGGACAAGTGCACGTGGTCCCCATAGATTTGGAACCTTTTAAGTATTGCAACTCAGTGCAAATCATGCCGCAGTCGACCCTTCCTTCAACGCACGTGGATTTCCAGTTAAATCCATCTAAACGGGGTCTGACTAAGCAAGAATCTCCATCACCAAGTCAATCAAATTCTCAGGCGGGATCATCTTCTTCATCCAGTCCTCCCACAACGACGCCACCTACGGTGGCCACACCAACGGACAAAGGAAAGAAGCCCCTAGAAACGGAACCACCTTTAGTCTCCAACATCTCTACAGAAGAGACGCCTAATAGAATGGAAGTTGAGACGCCTAGTTCACCCCACATGGAGTGGACTCAAGGAGAACTCCCATTCGCTTCTCCTCAATCGCCAACGATTATTGTTGAGATGTCTAACACGGGCATGGGGGAGTACATAGTGCGCAATGTTGTTGCAACGCCCACACTTCAGTCTATGCAAGACATGGGAAGACCTCGACTCCCCATAGGCTCCGTGGTTCCTTTAGGCTACCCACCTAATCAGACAAACTTTATTTTTGGGGGCCTGGATCATGGTGTTGAACCTTCTCGAAAAGAAGAGGAAGATGAAGATCCCTTTGTGGAAGATGTTAATTATCTGGCTAACCCAGACTTCGCATTACGATATCTTAGCCAATGCAATTGGCATGGATACGGGTTAGGCCGGTATGAACAAGGAATGCGTGTTTTGTGTCAACCAAGATACCAAATGCCTTATGACAAGTCAGGAGTAGGGTTTAATCACCCTTTGCCCCTCGACATCTTGGTCGAAAACATGCAAGGCCTAGGGATAGGCAACAAGGATGGGTTGGCATCAGATCCATATGTCAATCCAAATACAACTTATACATTGGGGGATTATTTCCCATTACAAACAAATAACCTTGTTGACCTCAACAACCCTTTCCCTACGGCCGAACAAGGAGAAACCTCATGGACTCACCCACAAGGGGAAGATGGACAAGACCACGAAGGGTCTTCTGAAGATGAGTCGGAGTACGATCATTCGCATGAATATCCAATGAATGACGATCAGGAAAGCTTCTTGA
Source organism: Wollemia nobilis (assembly GCA_028583015.1). Taxonomy (NCBI): domain Eukaryota; kingdom Viridiplantae; phylum Streptophyta; class Pinopsida; order Araucariales; family Araucariaceae; genus Wollemia; species Wollemia nobilis. The sequence continues at coordinate 10,398,752 of JAQPPZ010001772.1, read as the reverse complement.
TGATGTTCCCATTGAATGATCCTAGTGAGCATAGGCTACCTCAACAACAACAAAATCCTTTGGACATAGATGACATGTTTGAACACTTACACATAGATCCAAGACCTAGGAGGCATTTCAACTTGGCGCAGTTATAGCAATTACTGCACCCGCCACTCCAGGCATACAGTGAGCATCTTTCGCCTGGAGACCTTATCAAACCATCAGTACCTAGGGCAGACCCTGTTTGCAGGTCCGTGCATAGGGCTGATCCCTTTGTGCCAGTGCCTACAGAGCCAGATCCAAAGCACCAAGAACATCTCGAATGTCAGAGTTGTCACATTTGCGGTAATGGAGATTACAATCATTTCATCAACATGGTCTCCATTGACTTGACCGCCCCCATCCATGATCCAGCCAATCCAACATGATTATTGCATCTAGACATAGAAGCTATCGATTGGGATCACGTTGACACACCACCATCTCCATCAGAGTATTGGCCTTGCGGTGGGATGTTTCATTTCACTCCGGGACAGACTCAGGATGTCTTCCATGCTTGAAGAGGAACTTGACGTTCCTAATGATGATCTTAATTCAGCAAACGATATCCATCTAATCCCAATTCCACACCAGTTGGAAGACGGATCCCATATGTCAGTTGAAGCAACGACTGATGTTGACATCGGCACAGATCCAATGAATCCATGGATTCTCAAGCTGGGGGTAAGTCTTTCCCTCGAAGAGCGAACCGATTATGTTGCCCTTCTTAAGGAAAAGAAGGAGGTTTTTGCATGGTCATACAAGGATATGCCGGGACTAGACCCACAGCTAGTCATGCACAATTTAACGCTTGATCCGACAATCAAGCCAGTCAAGCAAAAACTACGCAAGATGCATCCAACAGTGGCCTTAATGGTAAAATATGAGTTACAAAAGTTGTTGGATGCCCAGTTTGTCATCTGTGTGGATTATCCGCCATGGTTGTCTAACATGGTTCCTGTCAAGAAGCCCGATGGGAGGATTCGCATATGCACTAATTTTTGAGATCTTAACAAAGCGAGTCCTAAGGATGATTTTCCCTTGTCGAGCATCGACGCGTTGGTAGACGCTACAGCGGGCCACGAAATGCTTTCCCTTATGGATGGTTTCTCAGGATACAATCAGATTCGTATTAATCCTGAGGACCAACTAAAAATGGCATTCACAACGCCTTGGGGGACATTTTGCTATAAGGTCATGCCTTTTGGCCTTAAAAATGTCGGAGCCACCTACCAACGTGCCATGACGTACATCTTTCACGATTACATGCACAAAACTTTGGAAGATTACATGGATGATTTGTTGGCCAAATCTCTTTTGCGTCCAGATCATATCGGTGACTTGAGCAAGGTCCTTGATCGCCTCATTGAGCATAAAGTCCGACTAAACCCCAAGAAGTGCGTCTTTGGCGTCACCTCTGGAAAGCTCTTGGGTTTCATAGTCTCCAAACGAGGAATTGAGGTTGATCCAAACAAAGTCAAGGCAATCCTTGAAATGCGTCCCCCAACCACCATCAAGCGGCTCGAGAGTCTACAAGGAAAGGTTGCGTCGATCAAGCGCTTCATAGCGCAGTTATCTGACAAATGCCGACCCATGAATAAATTATTGCATAAAGGGGTCACATTTCATTGGGATGACGAGTGCCAGTCAGCCTTTGACGACATTAAATAGTACTTGGCTTCGCCGCCAGTATTGGCACCACCCAGACCAGGAGTGCCGTTCTATTTATACATCTCAGCCACTGAGGTGGCACTGGGCGCCATGTTGTCCCAGAAAAATGAACTTCACAGAGAACAGGCTACATACTATCTTAGCCGCACCCTGGTCAGTTATGAACTTAACTATGCATATGTTGAAAAACTCTGCTTGGCAGTGGTGTTTGCTACCAAGAAGCTACGCCACTACATGCTTAGTAATAAGACGTATGTTGTGTCTAAGGAGAATCCATTGCGATACATGATGAGTCGTACTTATCATAGTAGCCGCACGGCGAAATGGATCATGTTGTTGACGGAGTTTGACATAGAGTTCATTGGACAGAAATCTATAAAAGGTCAAGTCATCGCCGATCAACTAGCTGAGGCTCCTCTTGAAGACGATCAGCCTCTGACTTTTGAACTACCTGATGATGGGGTCTTCCATGTTTCAGAGTCGCCAGATTACGATGAGCTCGAGTCACAGGCTGACATAACCCTATTCTTCGATGGTTCTAAATGTGAGCAAGGGGGTGGTGCGGGAATTGTATTCTTCACTCCGCAAGGTGCTCCAATGCCCTTGTCATTTAAATTAGACTTCCCGTGCACCAACAACAATGCGAGAATACGAAGCCTTGCTCATAGGTCTTCAGACAGCAATCACCATGAACATTAAACGATTGAACATCTTTGGTGATTCGCTGTTAATTGTCAATCAAGTAAAGGGGATATACCAATGTAAATGTCCAGTTTTGCGGTCTTATAAAGTCCTTGTGGACAAATTCTTGGCACAACTTGAATGGTATGACATCGAGGCACTCCCTCGATCATCAAATCATTTTGCGGATACTATGGCCTCCTTGGGGTCACTCATCCCGCAAGACCCTTCTGGTGAAATGACAACCATTCAGGTTAAAACATTATCGCAATCTACGATGGAGCGTGCAAGCTCTGATCTGACGCCAGGAATCCACATGATCCAGATTGAACCATCTCCGGATAAGTTCTCTCGAATTCGAGATTGTTTGACTCAAGCCAATTGGGGGTCCTTGTTCTCCCCGACCCCTCTTACTAGCAACACCACGTTGTTTTTACAAGTTCTTTCCTGCTCAGCTTTTGTTCGGGATAGACTTCAAGAGGGATTGGCCGTTCATACTATCGAGGTTTCTGATCAGCAAGATTGGTACACACCCATTCGGGATTACCTCAAGCTAGGTAATCTCCCACTTGGATTGACACAAGCCGTGAAAAGATCATTCAAACAGAAAGCGGCAAAGCATGTCTTGTTAGGAGACATTTTGTATCGTCGAAATTATGAAGGAATTCTTCTTCGTTGTTTGGACCAACAAGAGTCCGCTTGGGCGATCACCCAAGCTCACGATGGTACATGTGGTGGCCACTTCAGCGGTATGGCCATCGCAAAGCGCATTCTTCGCATGGGTTATTATTGGCCATCTTTAGAGCGAGATTGTTGCGCATATGTGAAGAAGTGCGTGAAGTGTCAGCACCATGCTAATTTGACACACGTACCTTCTCAGGCCTTGCAGTCGATTCAATCGGTTTGGCCTTTTTCGTAGTGGGGCTTTGATCTAATTGGAAAGATCTCCCGCATCGTCGTCTGGTCGTCACACGTTCATTTTAACGGCCACAAAGTACTTTACCAAATGGGTGGAAGCAATTCCGCTGACCACTACGACTGGAGCCCGCATTGCGGAGTTTATTTTGCATAACATCATATGTCATTTTGGTATTCCATCCAAAATCGTCTCGGATAATGGGACACCATTCAAGAATAAAGATGTGCGTGCTTTGACCACAAAGTACAAGATTCAGCATAGCTTTTCAACACCCTATTATCCGCAGGCAAATGGGCAAGCGAAGCGTCCAACAAAATGCTAGTCGCCATTCTCAAAAAGATAGTTGCAGACAATCATAAAGACTGGCACATTCAGATCCCGCTTGCCCTATGGGCTTATCGCACCAGCATTCGGACGCCCACTGGGGCAACTCCATTTTCGTTGGTGTATGGCTCCGAGGCCGTCATGCCTTTTGAGTTGGAAATTCCTTCCCTACGCATTTCAATGCAAGAGTTCATCGATGATGACACTGCGTGGCAGGCCTGGTTAGATCAACTGACGTTGCTCGACGAACGACGCGTTCATGCTCTCGAGCATTTACGTATCTATCAAGAGCGACTTAAGAAAGCATACAACATGAAAGTCCACTTCAAGGAATTTCAGGTTGGTGACTTGGTCTTAAAAGAGAACCAGCAGAATTCTAATTTGCCGTCCCATCTACGGGACAAGTTCGCAGCAAACTGGTTAGGTCCTTACATCATTGACAGTAAAATAGGACCTGGAACATACCGGCTTGCCTCTCTTGAAGGAATCAAGGAAACAGAACCCTTGAATATCATTCATTTGAGGCCATTCCACAGCTAGAGAGCCATAGTCCAACAAAAAGCTCCAAGGATTATCACAATCGCTTGGTCAACCCAAAAAGCTCCAAGGATTATCACAATCGCTTGGTCAACCCAAAAAGCTCCAAGGATTATCACAATCGCTTGGTCAACCCAAAAGCTCCAAGGATTATCATAATCGCTTGGTCAACCCTAAAAGCCCCAAAGGTATCTATAAACCCTTTGGTCAACACCAAAAGCTCCAAGCATTACCATAACTGCTTGGTCAACATAAATATTCAAAAATCAACAAAAACAACACAAAAATCAAAATCACAAAACCAATTGCATTTCAATTCCATGCATAAAAAAAATCAAAATCACAAAAACAATTGCATTTCAATTCCATGCATACTCATAAAAAAAAAATCAAAATTACAAAAACAATTGCATTTCAATTCCATGCATTCTCATAAAAATCAAAAATACAAAAATATAGGTTCCATTAAGCATTGCATCCATACATTGCATACTTCGTTAGGTCATACAAGTCAAAAGCACCATAGGCTGTCATTACTTGGCAATTCCATCCTTTTCCACCTCAGATCCATTTTCATAAACGCCTACATCCAGTATATCACCCTTTTATTTTAGCATCGTCAGTTGTCGTCTAATGTATATAGGGTTTTCGTCATTCAGATGTCTTTAAATTTCTAGCCAATAACTGTACACAGTTAAGCAGATTTTACATGGGAAAGTTTTACTTGGATCCCACCTTGGTACGTAGCATCCCAACACAAATTAACACACATAAAATAATTCCTAAGTTGTGTGAACGAAAGATGAAACCTGCATCGTAATCCCGGTTACCATAAGCGAAACGGCTATCTTGCTTATCCCCCTGTGCAATTGACCCTAGGAATGTTGAGAGTTGGCAAAAGGACAAGCATCCTCCCTACCCAATTCCCCATGAATCCCAAGTTCTCAAAAGTTGCAAAAACATCAAAAATTTGCAAAACGTCAAAACACTAAAATTTGACATCCTACAGTGCACACATCAAAAGGCACAAACAATAGTGATTCTCGTCACTCCATATTCAAATCCCTTGCTCAAAAAAAAAAAACAAATAAAACAAAAATAAACAGTGATTTTATCACTATAAAGAGCAAGTATCCCAATACCCTTGAAGAAAAGAAGGGAGTCGAACTTGAATCCCTGGAACTCTCAGTATTTTGACAGGTCATGAGGCAAGCTTCAATACCGGTTTGGTTGATAGCCTATTGGTCACTGGCGGTAAACCTCCCGCATGACGATATATCTATCACATTAACTTGTGTGCGAGATCAATGTTTGCATGTGGATGAGCTAGCTTATGGTATCCTAGATAGCATCGCAGATTAATCTGACTAAATACAATAAAGGAGTTAGTGGAGCTAATTAGGTGATCCTCGGTACGAGTTCGGTTGAAAGCCCATCCGGCACTTGCGGTATCTGATGAATAACACATAAACGAACTCAATTGCACACACAAGGATGTGAAATAACTTGGTTAAATTCAAGTCGGATTTATACCTTGTTCAAAAAGTCTTGCGACATAAATGTACAGTCTTGGCTAGTTAGTTAAAAATATCTGCATCTCAGAAAAGCTTAACTACATTTTCAAACAACCGATACATTTCATTCCATACATCACCATCAAAAAAAAAATGACAAAATACAACAACAAAGTTTTCACATGCACAAGCATTCCACAAAGTTATCTCATTACTATAGCAGGTCAATCCAATCTTGTACAGTCTATGGTGCATCGACAAATCATCAACAATTCATTTCATGTGCATACATCATACAAATTAGAATCATCACATTCATAATCGCATATGCATACATCAATGTAAAAACATGTACATAAACATAAATCATGAAAAAGGATAAACACCAAAAAGAATAATCTGTATATATATCATAACAAAAATTGCCCGCAGGCTACAATGCACTGGTCCTCGGACCTCGCTCCCATCATCCAAAATCTCAAAAACCCCCAGCCTAGGGCGTCGGCCACCATGATCACGCAGGATCGGTGCGACGAGAGCTACCCCCCATGGTATCCGTCCTCTGAGACCTCTCAGGGCGACTGCTCGCCCCTGCATCCCGACCACTCGCTCCTCCCTCATCTCGTCGCCTGCGTCGAGATGATGCCGACTGCTCCGTCCCGCTATCTCTCGTCCTATACGATGAGCCACTGGTCGGAGGCTCTGGTATTCGCCCACCAAGGTGGATAATCTCACCCTCCATCTCTCGTCGATGTCGACTCCACTCGACCTCTCGCCTACGGTAATACGCGATGGCGTCATCACGCTATGCTAGCTGCACCCGTAGGAGATCCCTCTCTCGTGCAGCATCCGTATCACCCCCCTGCTGGTGAGCCGTAGCCCCTGCGCTCCCCTGCCCTACCAACTGTGTCCATAGGAGATCCCTCTCTTGCGTCATCTCTGCAAGCTCTCCATCCCACCTCCGTAGCAACCCCGTCAGACGTGCTACCTCAGCGTGCAACCCCGCCTCTGTCTCCCCCGAGCCAGCCTGCTCTGGAGCATCCTGCATCTTCGGCTGCTCCTCCTCCTCAACATCCTCCCCCGCATCTGCCACCTCCACCATCTCCACATCCGTAGGAGCTCCCCAACCCTCTCCTGGTGCCTCTGCACCCTCTCCGCCTCCCGCTGCCTCCTCTCCTCCCAATGGTCCCTCACCTCGCCACTACCACAGCGTCCACCACTCTCGATACTCGCCGTCACTCCGACGTCATCTACGTCCAGAATGTCCAAAACGTATCGGACTCCTCCCCCAATGGCTCGAGGATCGGCGTAGCTAAGGTCCTCTCATCACTCCGACGTCGATAGACTACGGGTTCCCCAGGCAACCCCTGGCGTACCCCAAACTGTCGTGTCACTCGGAGGTAGTGGAAGTACTCCTGCTCTGTCCCATGCCGCCCAATCACCCATCTCCCCCTTCGGACCCGTCGAAGCCAATCATCCACCTCTGGCCATGCGGGACAATCCCGATATGGCCTCCATACCACATCTCCGGGAGTCAGTCATGCCAATACATCTCTGTAATGGTCCACGTCTCCCATGAACTGCCGACTCTACCCCCACTCCTCAGACCGATACCATAGAGCACCGTACCCAATATCTCTGTCAACCATGTCAGCTCGGGTAGTCCAGGGTAGCCCTCGTGGTCGCTCTATGGCTATATTTTGCCATGCCCAACACTGCAACAAGAAACTACAGCCAATCCCCTTCCGCCTTCGATAGCGGACCTCATATAACTCATCATACAACTGAGCCAAAAGCGTCTGGCCCCACCTCATAATCATCGGCTCTATCATCGGGCAATCCACTAGCTGCCACACCACCTCCAATAGGTTCCATGGGAACCTCGCTCCTGATGAGTCTGGCAGGAGCATGTTAGAAATGAGGCTCATGAGTAGTGCATGCCTCACTCCCAACATTCCCCTCGCATACCAATATCGCACCAAGATCCCCCCAATATGGCAATCCAACTCCGCCCTCTCCAGCGAGGTCATCCCATCCTCATCCTCTCCATGTCCAAAGTATCGGGTCAGTACAGCTGTCCTCTGGCCCCGTGGAGTCGTCCGAATGGGAACCCCGTCTATCGAAATCCGCAGAATCCGATACACGTCCTCTAAGGTGACTGTCATCTCCCCTGTCGAAATATGGAAGGTGTTCGTCCGAACATCCCATAGGCCGATCAATGTTGTGAGGTATGCCCGATCTGCCACAACTGCATCCAACCGAGCCACATGCTTGAGCCCTAAGGCATCAAGCCACTCCCAGTCATCATCACTCAACGCCTCGCGGGCATTAGAAAAAATCGTCGGCACCCGATGTCGACTCTTCACCACCTACACATCACAGAAAACAACAAACATCAAAAACATGCATCAAATTACCATCACATGTACAAAAATGCATAACTGCACAGTAACATCTTTCATTCACATGTACATCCACAAAAAAAAAAAATAATAATAATAATAATAACAAAAATTTGACATGGTTTACCTACGGTTTTACCTAAGTTTACCATTTCAACCAAAAAAATTCATCTTTCATTTCATCAAAAACAATAAAAATTTGACATGGTTTACCTACGGTTTTACCTAAGTTTACCATTTCAACCAAAAAAAATTCATCAATTTTTCATCTTTAATTTCATTAAAAACAATAAAAATTTGACATGGTTTACCTACGGTTTTACCTAAGTTTACCATTTCAACCAAAAAAATTCATCTTTCATTTCATCAAAAACAATAAAAATTTGACATGGTTTACCTACGGTTTTACCTAAGTTTACCATTTCAACCAAAAAAATTCATCAATTTTTCATCTTTAATTTCATTAAAAACAATAAAAATTTGACATGGTTTACCTACGGTTTTACCTAAGTTTACCATTTCAACAAAAAAAAAATCATCTTTAATTTCATCAAAAACAATAAAAATTTGACATGGTTTACCTACGGTTTTACCTAAGTTTACCATTTCAACCAAAAAAATTCATCTTTCATTTCATCAAAAACAATAAAAATTTGACATGGTTTACCTACGGTTTTACCTAAGTTTACCATTTCAACCAAAAAAATTCATCTTTCATTTCATCAAAAACAATAAAAATTTGACATGGTTTACCTACGGTTTCGACCTAAGTTTACCATTTCAAACAAAAAAAAATTCATCCATTTTTAATTCCATAAAAATAACACAAAAATTGGGCATGGTGTACTTATGGTTTCGACTTAAGTTTTACCATTCACATAAAAAAACAAAACATTTTTAACCATGGTTACCCTAAGGTGTTACTCTAAGTTTCATTTTGGGTTTATCCTATGGTTTTCCATCTAAGTTTCCATTGGTTTGCATCCACGTGTCATTTGGTTTCATTCATTCACCTTTTAATTTAATTAATTAAGGTTTCATATTTTAAACAAACAACAAACAATAAAAACACATTTGCATTTTTCAAATTCAAATTCGAGGAGATAGTGCACTTACTGGTCTCGCCTCGGCTCCGCCGCTTGATGACCCGGTCTGTGCACTCATGATGGCTGGAAAATCAGCGCTTCGCGTCAGAAAATCTACCTCCTCCTCCCCAGAGCTCCAATTCGCAATCGCTGAACAGTGCAAATGAGCCAAATCCGTCATTTTCGCATATTTATACTTTTTGCCCTGGTAATCGTCCCTGACCGGGACGAGCGCTTTTCGGAGCGCTCGTCCCACCCCAGGACGATTACCACCATCACGCACTCGTCTCACCCCCGGACGAGTACCATCACGGCACTCGTCCCACCTCGGGACGAATAAAAAAAAAAAAAAAATCAAAAATAACCAACACATAAAAATGACAAATGCCAACAAAACCACTAAAAATTGCCGGACACAAGTGCTCTTGCACTTAACCTCTTGGCATAAGCAAACTGATGTCGGGGTCTACCTTGTCGTTATCCTACTCCCTAAGAAGGCTACCATCGCCGGACCGCTCCACGGGAAGACAGATTTTCGCCAATGTTAACCCCAAATGGCATCTCAAAATGGGTTCACACTCACCAAAAATAGGTCAAAACAGTCGAGAAACTGCTCGAGCATGCTTAGCGGTAAACCATCTAAAGGCACCCTTGCACAAGTCATCTTGGGTCAAGCGACTCGTCGCTTTTCTCATGTCGGTCATTCCCTCATCGATTCGTCGCTTGAGGGGGTAGTCACACTTAGTTGCCAATCAACACCAATATCCCCAGTCTTGGAAATGACACGCATTCAAAGGATCATTGCAAAAGACAATCGCGCCCCTGCTTGGGGCAGCAAACAAGCAATCATCACAAAGCGATCATATACTTGGCATTCGTGAATCATGAACTCAAGGTTCCCACAACAAAAGGTTGTGCCCTTTGCCTCGTCATGACTGATTAATGTCTAAGTTCAAGTAATACCTCACCGAACCAGGTTAATACTTGATTTAAGTTCCTTAGCTCGTCAGAAGCAAGGATTCAAGAATGCGTGCCTTTTCCATACTTGGGGCATCAAGAGTTGGTTAGGTTACTGAAAACCTTAATCATTAGTGCTTTGGTTATATATTTTTGCTTAGCACTGCACCATGTGTAGCGCTTCCCAAAAAGGGGCATCTGTAGACACCAAAATAGCACCAATCCGATTATGTGACAACAAGCACTGATCGCACTAACACACAGCCCCCAGGGCAGCCCTCAGAGGTTAAACAGTGGTTCTAACCACTCACACAGCAGTTTTGCAAGTCAAAAATCAATTTGGCACCTTTTAGACACTCAGCTTCTTATTCGTCCCACCCAGGGACGAGTGCGGATTTGTACTCGTCTTATCCAGGGACGAGTGCGGATTGATACTCGTCTCACCCGAGAGGACGATTACCAGCGCTCGCTTCGGGGTGGGACGAATGTCAGGTTTGATCGGCAAAAAGTCAAATCTCGGCATGTAACAACTCAGAACTGCCACTTAGCTTTTCTTGCATGACATAGGAGTGCGAGTGAGTTCTTTTGACAACTCATATCTGCCAATTGACGTTCCCTTCACTGCATGGGAATAAGAGTGAGCTTTTTAAGACAACTCAGATTTGCCACTTAGCTATTCCTTCATTGCATAGGAGTGCAAGTGAGCTTTTCTAAAACATACAAAGACATGCACAGAGACAGTTAAGAATCCCTTGATCAAGAAGAAGTCTTCTTTTCACACAAGAAGCATTCATGCAAAGAAACACTTTTGCATGTTAATTCAAAGAGACCCCTTGGGTCTATAAAATGGTGAGTTTCCTCACCCAAAAGAGATACCGAGAAGGAGCATTTTGAGCGACGAAGTGCTGCTAATTCATTTACTTGCGATTTGTGTTTTCAACATCCATAATCTCTTAATCGAAAGAGAGGTTATTGGGTGACTTTTGAAGGCACGAATCAAGAACCAACACCGATTTTTCTGACCACAATATCCTACCAATTTGCCGACAACACATCACATCAGGTTTCGGACCCATCCTAAAGCGGATTGGTGCCGAAGCAAAGTTTCACCCGCGGGTGGTTTGCCTTCGGGCACCCCTCGCTTTATTTCTTTTGTAGTATTTAGCTAGTTTCATGTTTATGCTTTTGTCAAGTTTTCATTTTATTTAGATTCATTTTAACCATCGTTAGATTCATCTTTTATTTTTCATACACAGGTGCTACTGATTCTTTGTTTGTTTCTTTGAACGCAGATTTGCAGCATTGGAGGAGCAGCGAGGAATCGACCTTTACCAACGCAAGCGACGACAACGTTTTGGTTCGCCCATCTTATATGTGGGCACGCGGAAGAAGGAATTCTGAAACAAGTTGTAAAAGAGCAACATTTAACGCTCCTATCCCCTAAAAAGGAAGGAGACGCATTGTAACACGAATTTGCAAAGCATATCAATAAAAGGGCCGATTTTTATATTGCTTTAATATCTTGTGTTCATGTTCTTCCTTTTTACGCATTTTTCAATAACATAGGATTTAAGCGTTATTTTAGTTTCATTTACATTGCATTTTTAGTTTATCCTTTTTGTTTTCGAAATCTCGTGCTTTCACTTACCAATATTTTATATTACACATATATCAAAAATCACATATACATTCAAATGAAATCACTACACATATATATGAGCTACAATAAAATAGGTATCTATATATATAATGATAAAAAATACCCATAGACTACAAAAAAGGTATATCACCATAGGCTAATTTTAGCCATGCTGATCACCAAGAGTCTCTCCACTCCCCTCGTGAGCCACCCTCACCCACTCTATCCCTCATGCCGCTACTACCCTACTCGACTCAGCTACTGCCCCTGATTTCTGTGTAACTGTGGACATTGCCATCCTTTTCAAATTTGAGATAATACCTCATATCTATGACATTGTGGTTACCTATGTCCTCGCCTCCCTCTATACCATCGATGCAATACTTTGGTGACTCTTCTTTGACTATGTATGTGCTCATGATCATGATATCGATATCGAATGTGACCTACCATAATATAGAAGTGACTGCATGTACAAAGCTAAGACTAACTCAAAATCCTACCACATCACTCCTCCCTGAACATAACTGATACATCCTTATTGACCTTATGTGAACATTGGAACTAATTCTCATTCATATGACCAAATATAAATAATACATTTGGAGCCAATAATAGTTCGGAGATTACGGAACCACCCAGGACCAAAATAGGCATCGTTATAACAAATAACAACGACCCTAAAATATGTCCAAAAATATAAGATTGTTAGGATCATAATAAATCAAATAAAATATTGAAATATGCTAACATCCCCCATTATTACAATATTTGAGTAAACATATAACTACTAGATATACTAGCATCCCCCCTGATTACATCATTTTACAATACATAGAGAGCTGCGAAATAATTCAAATTTGACATGTGCAAGTGCCTTAGTGAAAATGTCTACAACTTGTGCATTGGTGGAGATGAACTGAAGCTGAATTCGGTGCCTTGGTACTTCATCTCGAATGAAGTGGCATTGTGTATCAATGTGCTTGGTTTTCTCATGATGCACTGGATTCTTAACAAGGTTTAAAACACCCTGGTTGTTGTAGAACAAGTGTATTGGAGATTTTGATGGAAGACCCATACTTGTCAAAATGCAATGCAACCATATCACTTCGCACACAGCTTCATGTGTGATGTGATATTATGCCTCTATCGATGAGATAGCAATCACCTGTTGCTTCTTTTTGTGCCAAGAGATAGGACTAGATCCAAGATGAAACAAATATCCTGAAGTTGATTTACGATAATCGTATGACCTGGCATAGTCTGAGTTTGTGTATCCCTATAATAAGAATTTGTTGTTCCTCTTGTATTCTAGGCCATATTCCATTGTGCCACGGACATAGTGAAGAACTCATTTTGTTGCTTTCTAGTGAGTAGTCTTAGGTTCTTGCATGAACCTCAAAAGATAGTTGACAATAGATATGATATCTGGCCTAGTATTGGTCAGATATATGAGACTCCCAATCAGTTGATGATAGAGAGTAGCATCTACCTGAGGTGATTTATCATATCATGATAACTATAGTCCTGATTCCATTGGTGTTGCCATCGGCTTGAAATCAGTCATGCGATATTTTTCTAGTAGTGTCTTGGCATATTTTTTTGAGACACTTTGATGTAGTGCTCCTTTTGGTTCACTTCCAGACCAAGACAATAATGGAGAAGTCTGAGATCTATCATCTCAAAATATTTGCTCAAATATTGTTTGACAGTATAGATCATAGTTTCTGAACTCTCTGTAATGAGCAGATCATCAACATGGAGTACAAGAAACACTATTTCAGAGCCTTGTTTCTTGAAATAGAGGTTTGCATCCAACGAATATCTCTTGAATGCATGTTGTAGTAAGTGATCATCCATTTTTATATACCAAGCTTGAGGAGATTGTTTCAAACCATATAAGAATTTGATCAGTTTGCAAACTTTCTGCTCTTGGCCTTCCACTTCAAATCCTTCATGTTGATTCATGTAGACTTCCTCTTGGAGATCACCATTTAGAAAAGCACTCTTGACATCCATTTGGTGAACTTTCCACCCATACTATGCTGCCATAGAAAAAAGAACTCGAATGGTTGTCATTCGAGCAGTAGGTATAAAAGTTTCCTCATAGTCAATGCCTTCTCTTTGAGCATAGCCCTTTGTAAAAAATTGAGTCTTATGCTTATATATTGTTCCATATACCTTGTACTTGAATTTGTACACCCATTTGTAGCCTATGGGCTTCTTTTCGTATGGCAGATTGACAAGCTTCCAAGTTTTGTTTTTCATCAGAGACTTATACTCTGCATCCATAACAGCCTTCCATTGTGGCTCACTAAGGGCATCTTGCACTAAAGTAGGTTCATGTTCGTCTATTGAAGACATAAACACCCTGTCATCATCAATATCCATATCTTCTATATCTCTCTCTGGATCTACATAAAGTTCCTCAAAATATTGACAAATATCATCAACCTTAGTAGTCTCCACTACTGCTCTCTCCTGTCGAGCCATGCTACGAGTACAAGGCCTATCCAAATTCAAATCTAGTGGAGTCGATAGCTTGGATTTTTTTATTGTACTTGTATACCACTTTGTATTCTTCTTCTATTGTGTTGAAGAATATGAAGAAGGACCTCCAATATTTGATGATGAAGGAGACTTCTCAACTTTAGTTTCCACAAGATCTAGGTATACATCTGATGTGTTTTGTGATGTGAAAGCCTCATCAAAACAACATCTTTTCTAACATGAATCTTCTTGTTCAAGGGATCAATTAATCAATAACCCTTAGAGTGCTCATCATATCCAAGAATAATACACTTCAATGTTTTCTCATCTATCTTCTTCCTTTTCTCTTTTGGTATGTGCATGAATGCTTTACAACAAAAAATGTGTAAATGAGAAATGGAGGGTTTCCTACCACTCCATGCAACCTGTGGAGTCATTCCTTGTAGGGCCTTTGTGGGTGCCCTATTCAATAGATATACTATTGTGGTGACAACTTCTACCCAATATTGTTGCTCAATTCTAGCTCCAATGAGCATGCAACAAACCATTTCCATGATTGAACAGTTCCTCCTTTCAGCAACTCCATTTTACTAAGGATTATAAGCAGTAGTTAACTTTTGTGTGATCCCTTTTTAGTCAAGAATGCAAAAAATTATTTAGAGGTGAACTCCCCCCTTGATCTGAGTAGAGGGTCTTTATAGAATCCCCTCACTCATTCTCAAAAAATTTATTTAAAAAGCCAAATGCTTCAGATTTTAGTTGGATAAATAATACCCACATGTTTCGTGAGTAATCATATACGAATAATTGAAAATACCTCTTCCCCCATAACTGATGGGTGTAAAAGGACCGCACATATCGGTGTGAACCAACTCTAGAGGTTTATTTTCTCTTGTAGAGATTCTCTCGAAAGGTAACCTATGCTGCTTTCCTGCCAAGCAGTCAGAGCATACTGGTAATATGGTAGAAAGGGAAGGAAGAACCTTTACCATCTCATACTTACTTAGCTCAAGTAAGTAACTAGAACTCAGATGTCCATATCTCTTGTGCCATAGGGAAGTTGCCTCCTTTGTAGAGACAGTCATGGCTACATTTGGAGTAGAGATAGCATCTAGGGAAAATAATCCATGCTTATATGAATGGGTTGCAATGTTATTACCCCTCCTGGTAATTGAACAATACTGCTTGCCCCTCTCAACACTAAATTTTACAACCATGTCCTTATCCAGAATTTGTGTGATTGACAATAAGTTTTTCACCAATCCTGGTACATAGAGAACCTTCTCAATCTGACACTTGCCATCAGGAAGAGTAACAAAAACTATACCTTCTCCCTGAACCTTGTAGGTTTTATCATCAAAAATAGTGACAAATTTGTCCTCTTTGGCCTCAAAAGACTCAAACCATGATTTGTCATTAGTCATGTGCTTACTGGCTTCAGAATCGATATTCCATATAGGATCCATCTGCTTGGAGACTGTGGTAGTCAGAAATTTGTGTGCCCGCTCAAAATCTGTGTCAGATTCCTCAAAAGAAACATTCACTTTAGGTTGCTTGTTATTTTGTGGTTTGTTCTAGCCTTTCTGTTTTGGTTGCTTATTTTTATGCCAACATCTATTTGTGTCATGACCTTCCTTGTCACAGATCTTGCAATATCTCTTAGTCTGTTGAGTTTGTTTCCCTTTTTAATCCTTTTAAGAGTTCTCTCCCTTATAAAAATTACCTTTCTTCTTGGGGCCCTTCCTGTTGGAGTAGAGAGCAGTGTTAGAAGAATCATCTCGTTGTAGTTGGCGTGCCTCCTCTTCTTGAAGCAAATTTACCAACTCAACAAAGGTAAATTGTCTTTGTAAAACCTGAAGTGAGGTGATAAAAACTCTAAAAGAATCATGTAATGCTCTCAATACCACTGAGGTAAGGATCTTATCATCAATTGGTGCTGCCAAAGAATTCAACTTTCCTTTCAACTCAGACACTCTGCAAAGAAAGAGTTCAATTGTCTCTCCCTATTTCATGCTTAGATAGTGTAATTGAAATTGAATAAATAGAATGGTGGAATCATTATTTCATTCATATATAGTTTTAAGGGCATCCCATGCCTCTTTACTATTTTGATAGTCAGCAATATGGGGTTGAACTTCATCAGAAACATCAAGAAAACTGAGTACTTTTGCCTTGCTATCTTTCTTATCAAAGTCTTTCTGATCAACAGTTAGAGTTGTGGCTCCAGTTGCAGATGAAGGTCTCACTGTTGCTCTAGAAACAACATCCCAAAGATCATCCATCTCAAGGATTGCCTTCATCTTGTTTTTCCATGGTGTATAGTTTGGACCTTTCAACAACTGATGACCATCAGTAATTAATTTTGTAGACATTGTGAAGGTTCCTTATAACACCAAATGGTCCCCCCTTCGATATACCTTAATTCTAGGATGTTATACCATACAAAATACCTGCCCTTACATGAGGGAGACTATAGGAATTTTAAAAAACCAAAAAAATTACCGCCCTTACATGAGGGAGACTATAGGTAATTTTAATGATTATACGATACATGGTGCTTAGGCGGTACTGAAAGGGAATCACATCATTGATGACACCGACCTTAGAAAGCCTTCAATCCATATGCGTGGGGTGTAACTTCCCCTAAACACTTTGGATATCCTAACTTTCATCTGGATTTAAGCCTAAACATGAGAGCGATTGGGGTAGTGGATGGAGTAAAAAAATAGCAAAATGACAAACTTATGTCTCCTCGACGATTGATAGAGAACAATCTCAGATGTCATTTTGGAAACTATATTAGGCGGTGAATATAGTAGCACAATCACAATAGCTTTACCTGTAAGTGCTGGCCAGAAGTATCACAAATATCGAATGTTGTAGTGCAATAAATTGCGCGGATGAGTTTTAATTATTCCGAGGACGTAGGGAGTGTCTTTGATTTTAAAATTTTAATGAAGTAATGTAGAAAATAGAAAATGCAACATACAACATAAAAGTGCCCACAGAAATAAACCACTAGGTGTCAGGCGCTGTAAAAAATGCACCTTTACAATAATGCCAAAATTTCCTTTTTCAAAAAATTACTCTCTTTCCCCCCTTGATTTTTGAAAAAAAATGGTGTCCCCCCTTAAAAACAATTTCTCTAAAGCTTTTTGAAAAAAAGAATTATCTAAGGTTAATAAAAATTAAATTATTCTTCATAGTAAAAAATTATTAAAAAAAATAACTTTTCTACTATGTAATAAAAATAATTAAAAATAAATAAATATTAACCTTAGAAAAAAATAAAATAAAATAAAAAATAACTTTAAAAAAAAATTTACCTTGTTCGGGGAAGGGGGGGGTCGGTGGGTTTTGACCCCACAACCTCAGGGTTCCCAGATCCCAACCGCTCAGCTCACGACCATGTGAGCTAGCGGGCTGATTTGCTAAGGATCTTGGGTGCCCTCCTACAAGAGGAGGCTCCACGAGCCCAAAGCTCAAAGCGGCATCGCGCCTCCACCTTGGCTACGGCTCAGGTGGCTCTCGAGCGGCGGCTTCGAGTGGCGCTTGGGCAGTGCTTAGGCGATGGCTTCAGAAGAAAAAAAATCGTCAAATAAATCTTTGAAAATAGACTCTCTCCCACAAAAAACCAAATCGTTGAGCACAAATTTATCAACACAAAACCATTTGCAATCCCTCAAGTTCTAAAAAAACTCATATTTCCCAATGAAAAAGTGTCTGCAACGTTCTACTGTGACGTCTTCTAGAGAAGAAAGAGATCAATTAGGAAGGAATGAAGGATTAAATCTGAAAACTAAACCAGTCAAATTGCTCAAAATTGCAGTCAGAGATCTTCTAACGCAACAATTTTTGCATGCAACATTTGAGGTGATAACGAAAAATACGAACTAGTTGAGCTTCATGACACTAGGGATGCGCTAGCATGTATGCAAAGGTTTTAAAAAAATATATACCATTTATCCCACATCAATGGGATTTAGAGGCACTAAGGTGTTTATAACACCTTATACTCCCCTTAGGAGTATCTCCACTCGAGGAGATGCTACCCCGAGAGGGCGTGGGATCTCTTCCTGCATGGATTTGGCTGCCTTGCTGGCTACCACTCGTGCCTTGTTGGCTTTCACCTTGCACTTAGTTGTGTTTTATGACCTTTGACTTTCACCTTGCATCTTGTTTGTGTTATTCAACCTTCAACTTTGATAGTCGATTCCCTTGTCGATGATCCCAAAATTTTGGGATTACTTCCATCTGATTTGAGTTCGCTACACCCGAGTCTCACTCTACCCGAGTTAGGCATGATTTCCAATGGAGAAATATTTCCAATGAAAAAAAAAATGATTTACAATGAAAAAATCTCCTCCAAAGCTTTGCTGCTTCGCTCCTGATCATCAAAGCTCTGCTACAAGATCATTCAAAAATGAGAGCGGAACATTGCTCTAATACCATGTGAACATTGGAACTAATTCTCATTCATATGACCAAATATAAATAATACATTCATAGCCAATAATAGTCCAGAGATTACGAAACCACGCAGGACCAAAATAGGTATTGTTATAACAAATAACGAGCCTAAAATATGTCCAACAATATAAGATTGTTAGGATCGTAATAAATCAAATTAAATATTGAAATATGCTAACACTTCTGCAACTTCTCTATCTCATCTATAAAAGTAGTCACATTTGTAGGAGCCTACTCCACTACCCTTGCCTGATCTTCCTCCTCCCATGCTTGTCGTTATTGCTCCATATCGACATGTAACTCGATTATCTCCATTGGATGAGCTTCTCGCTCAATATCCCTGGTCACCAACACCTATTGCATACTATACATATTGGAATTCAATATCTCCCTAGAATCCATAGAATCTACTACCAAGACATGCAAACCTCCCACCACATCAGTATGCCTTGCATCCACTGCTTCAATCCACCCACATAGCTCTGTGCTCTAAAGCTACAACTCTATCATATCAATGGCATGTACCTGATCTATTGCTACCAACCTCTCCTCCAAATCGTGATGCTCCTCTCTCCATTTCCCCAAGTCTACTACCCAACCTTCCTCACTCTCTCATATCTACCCCTCTAAATGTCATACCCTCTCCTATAGTATCAATAGATCCTCATAAAAATCCCTCCTATCCTGATCCTCTAAAGGTATATATGATGTGTGTCGCTAATCACATAATTTAATCTCAATGATCTATTAATCTGGGATGGTGTCCAAGGCTATCTACAATAGAAGTGTTGAATAGGGCTACAAATTAACTCACTTTGGAGCAGCATGTCTTATTGATAAAATAGATTGTGTTGGGATTTTTAGGTCACCTTTACTCCTATATTGTATCAAATAAACAAATTTACTTGCAAGAATGGAAATCTAATCCTTAAATTAAATATATTGAAACCTAGTTATAACTGTAGAAATGGGATCTAGTTACTTTTGCAGGAATGGAAAATATGATCCTTAAGTTACAATAAATTGAACCTAGTTACAATTATAGAAATGAGATCTAAGTAATTTTTTAGGAATGGAATTTCTAAGTAAAAAAAACAAACTAAATCGTGTCAATGTTATGTTGCAGAAGGTTTTCAATCTTTTGTATAGTAGCTGACAACAAAAAGGAAAATACAGAAATCTGCTGAAAACTACTGAAATGAAAATATTCAAAAGCAAAACTGTAATCTACTAAAAATGAAACAGTAATCTTATCTATCAAATATCGTATATCAAGAAAGCATTGCAACTTTCTCTAAAAAAAAAAAGAATCATAAAACTGCAACAAATGTTAGTGTGCAACAAATGATGAAATAGACAAATATTCAACTAATTCTATTGTAGTAAGAATCAAAAGAAAACCTATCTTTTCAGTACTTACCCTAGTCTTGTAAGTGGACCTTGCTTCCTTTTATAGAAGGTATGAACACCTATTACATGCTAAATTTCACACACACTCATATATGACAAAGACAATGAAATAACTGTACTTTATTATTCCAGAAATGACATTACAATGTTGCTGCTGCACTCTGCTATAGATCTAAACCTATTTTGATAACTTCTATTTTCTAACAGTTACCTTCTATTTTATACTTAGCTCAACCAATATGGGATCTATGAATTTTATAAATATCTAAAATCTATTTACATAAATAGAATATGCCATTCCTATCTTGCAATTTATTTACCTATTATGCTACAACTATTTTGGGGATATTTCAGGACATGTCAGTTGCGTTAGTTGATATTTTTCATGAGATGCATATTCTGGTCGACAACTAATGGTGGGGACATATGTAGGAGACTTTCCCTATATTCCCTTGACCTTAAGTTACCTTTTCAACTACATGGAAACTGCAAAAAGTCAAACGAAAGCGTTTTCCCCTGTTATTTCGAAGATCTTTGGAATAACTAGTCGTAGGTGCAATTTAAGCTCAAACGTCTTTAGAATGCTTGTTTTGGTTGCTGATTTCAGTTGGGTCTTCAAATATAGCTCCCAGGAGGTGATTCCAATTGAATTTATCCTTCCTCATTGGTAAATTCCATGCCTTGCCATTCATTGGTAGCTGGCTGGAATTTACACAAAAATCTTATTTTTGCTACACAGTTACAATATTTTGGCACTATATTCCAGATTTAGATAAATAATTGCATAGAAAATATAATTCTAAAACCATGCATGACCATAATTAATAAATCTTGCTGAAATAATGCAAAACTATACAAAAACTACAAAAATAGAGCATAATATTCCTAAATACATCAATCAATGCAAATATTTGATGTACAACATATTTAAATCAACTTAATCAACATATAAGACAAATCACCGAGTTTTTTTGGCATTTTTAATAGTTCAAAACATACTATGATGGAGGTATTTTCAAGCCTCATAATTTTCCCCCAACTTATTTCAATGCATGTCCTCATGCATTCTGTTGGGATATTGATTCACACATATCCATTTTCAGATTTCAGCTTCCTGTAGAATAATTTGTTTTCCACATAGTATCCCTTGGTTTCCTAGAGCTTCTTGACCCATTCCTAAAACTGATCACTTGGTTGAGGATGACTGTCAAAATAGTAAGGAACAGGAGTAAGGGTGATGGGAGGCATAAACTTCAGACCTATCCATTGATGCTTCATGGTCAGGATAGTCTTTGTCACTCCTAATCTTCTTCTGGACCATTCTAAGTTGATAGGGGAGATAGGTTCTCTTTTTTTTAACGACATGGATAATTCTACCCATCTACCCCTACAAGCCGTTAGAGTAGGAATAAAATTATTTACACAAAATTTTTGAAAACTATTTAAAAAATCCTTAATATTGTTTAGATACATTATCTTAACATCTGCCCTGTTCATCATAGTGAAGTGCTGATTGGTGATCATTTTATGATTTTGCTGCATAGCTCTTATCAACAATTCAACCTTCACTTCAATCTCCTTATTATTTTTATTTTCCTAACCCTAATAAATCTGATTTTGCAAATTGGACATGAAAGCCCTTAACTGAACATCACCTGTGAAAATGTGAGGATGGAAGGTTACATCTTCTGGAATAAATAAATTGTGTAAAAATAGTTCATATAGAAGGTTTTTCTATTCCTTTGGGCTACTTAGGT
Organism: Wollemia nobilis; assembly: GCA_028583015.1. NCBI lineage: Eukaryota > Viridiplantae > Streptophyta > Pinopsida > Araucariales > Araucariaceae > Wollemia > Wollemia nobilis. The sequence goes on along the minus strand of JAQPPZ010001772.1, from coordinate 10,376,875 downwards.
AAGCTTCTAGGAATTCTTTAGTAGTATCCATATTATAGGGAAGATTTGAATTTATTATCATGACTTGCCATCGAAGATATATTTCTTTTAAAACTAGACTATAAAATCTAGATGGTCGTCTGAATTGAACCAAATACTCTGCAACTTGGAAAAGGTATGTTACATGTTCTTGTAATTTAGTGATTTCTGCATATTTTTTCTCTAACTGTTTTCCTACCAGTTTCAATTCCCTAACCTGCGTTTCAAGCTTTTGATATCTCAAAATCCATTGAGCTATGTCATCATTGTACTTTTCTAAAGTAACAGTGCTTTATGGTCTGACTACTAGATGAAACCTAGGTAACAACTCTACCTGTACTCCCTTTTCATCTATTTCTACTTTTGGTTTAGCAAATGAAAAATTGGGCACAAAAATCTAATGCAGGGGCTTACTTACTTGACTGCTTATGTTTGGATGAATTGAGGCCTCCATGGTGGATATTCCTTGTGTTGTTAGCTGTTGTGGCTCCTCATGTTCACTTTTGACTGAACTTCAGGATTTTTTTGAAGCATCTTTGGAATGAGAATGTATAGCTTCAAAATTTCCCAAATCTACTACTATTTTTTTTTTACCTTCATTTCCAAGTTTGGTCATATTTGGATGCTGCTGAGAACCCTATTGTTCACCTGACTCTGGAATAATATCATCCTGCTGAGGACCCTATTGTCCATATGCCCTTGGGATAATATCATCCTGCTGAGAGGCCTAGGCATCAATCACTTCCTAGTTTTCTATATACCCAAAAAAAGGTTCAACTACTGCAATTTGAGGGAGAGGCTAAACATTTCCAGCTAGTGCTAGGTTATCTTGCATGGATAGTCCAAGCAAGATTTGAGCAACATTTTCTCCTTCACTATATTCTCTAGGCTGTGGCTCCAATTGTGCCTCTTTATTTTTCAAATTCTCTATTTCCTACTGCAATTCAAAAATATGCCTATCATTTTCTTTAATGGTTGCTTCTTTTTCCTCAATCCATGTCATATGTGTTCTTAGAACACTTATAACAGCTCTCGTTCTGGTATATCTTCTTCTTCTTCTTCTATTTCAGAACCTGAGGAGTGAGTAGATGGATTATATTCATATTGTGATTTAGGAATTGTTGTACCTATTTCTGTGGTTTCATATGCTTGGTCCTATGTAGGGATATCTGGTGAATCCTCCATACCTATATATTTTGTATTAAAAAATATAAAATCCTGTTATTCCTTAGTAACTTCAAGACTATTTTATTTTATTGCATCAGTTTGTTTCTATAAATTTCTAGGGCTTCTTCTTAAAGGTGGTGTAGGAGCAGTTTCTTCTTTTCTTAGTTTCTCTTCAACTATGTTTTTTGTTGTGTCCTTTTTACAGAGTCTTGAAGACCTCCGAGCCCTTACTTTAGATTGCCCTCCTATGCCCTATTTTATTGTAGTGCCAAAGGATGTAGGAACAGTTTTAGTTTTTGATGGAGTTTCTCTTTCTTCCCTCTCTATTTCCCCCTCTGTACTACTAGGAATTTTGTCTTGTTCTATGTCTTGGTCTGGCAACATAGTGGCATCTTCAGAAAACCTAACATTTTTTTTATTTTCCTTTTCTAGGGTTAGTTTCAACTCCTCTATTTCTTTGTTTTTGGGTTTTTGATGATGAAGTTTCAGGGGAGAGGGTTTCTAACTCTTCTTCTTGAGGTGCCCCTTCTTCTAGGATAGCATTTTTTGCCTCTTCATTTTCCTTTTCTTTTCCTTCATAAATTACCTCATTCCATACAGAGAAAAATTTGTTGAAACTTATAAGATTACCCCTAAAATGATGCTTGCAAATAAGCTTAATTAACCCATGGTGGCGAGGACTTCCCTTACCCTCTTGATATCGTTTGGACATATTCTGTAATTCCTAATGTAGGTATAAAGGGAATTTATCCCTAACTTTTGAATTTTACCTACCATGTCTAAGGTGATTCAGAATTCGGAAATGGTACCCCAAAAAAATAGCATATTGTCCCTCGCAGGTTAAAAATGTAATAACCCAAATAGCTACTTCATACCATAGCTCCTATAAACTAGTTCTTTTTACTCCTTTACATGTGTTCTTATTCATAAGATTTTCAGGTGCCCTATCCCCTTCTTCCATGAATTGACCAACTATATTTGCTAACGTATTTATGCAAATCCTAGAAATTTGAAGACCTTGTAAAGGAAGTTTAGTGATTTTGCTATTTCAGGAGTTACCTCAATCGCCATCCCGTTGATGTGGGCTTTGTTATTTCTAAATGTTTGGGTGAATTCTGTTGCTAGGTCTTCAGAACACCCATAATTTTTTTCCAGAAAGGGCATCAAACCGTTGTCTTCAAAAATCTACAATGCTTTAGGGCTTTCTCGGAGGTGTCTGGTATTCTCGGGTTCCATCTTCATTTTTTACCCCATATTTTATCTTCACTGTTGTTTTGTTGTCACACTGTTGCTCTAATATCATCTTTTGCAACTTACAGGATTTTTTTCATCGTTCACCTTAAGAATGGATGGTAAGTTCAAAAACAATTATCCCTTTTTTCTTAATCATGAGAGCACAAAAAGTGAGACATATTCGAAAAGAAGGTGGCACAAACTACTTATTTGATTTTGGATACATGGTCACCGATGAATAGTTGTTCCTCTGCACCATCAAAATCTATTTTTTCTTGACTAATGAGTCCATTCTGCATGCATATCCTTCGCACACTTGGTTATCACCCACCAAGTTTGATTTTCACTATTCGTCATCATCTCCATGGATTACCGTACCCTCTCAGTTGGCATGAAGAAAATGCGAACAACGATATAATTTCCAAAAAATCCTGATTACTCCTGTTGAAAGAAGCACATGTGGTCAAACAATATTTTTCTTTCCCCCTTTTTTTTAGATGCCACGTGGAGTAATTTTCTTCCGCTGTCATGCATTTTAATTTTCAAAAATTTCCCTTGTTATATTTCGAAGATAACTTCTCTATTCCTAAGATTAAAATAATATTTCTTTATTCTAAAGACAAAAAACTACTTTTTTATTCCGAAGATAACAAAACTCTGCCATTCCAAAGATAAAAAAATTCTGCTATTCCGAAGATCAGACCAACTCTGCTATTCCGAATATTAGACACACTTCATTATTTTGAAGATAACCTGTTATTCTAAATATCAGACCATCTTCATCATTCTGAAGACATTCATGTTCTAAATATCAAGAAACTTTTGGTATTCCTATTTCGAAGATCAAGCAGAAACTAGAATCCTTCTTCTTTTCCAAGTAGATTGATATGTTTTGAATATTTCAAACCTCATGGATTTCTTCATACTAATGGTTAATCTTTATACACTATATACTAAGTATTTACAATGATAAAAATACAAGAAATATATACCTGTTTTGAAAAATTTATTTGCATGTTTTGATGGATGGCTGCTTTTGATAATGTCCTATTGATTTTTGCTACAACACTTCAAAACAAGTGTAGCTAGTGAGTTTTTACAACGATGATGTAGATTCTTTCAAGGTTATGCATTCCGAAAAACTGTTTTTCATGCATACCAACTCAACAACGCCTCATAGAGGTTTTCACTGTTGAATTATTCTTTTTTATCTTCTTTTTTTTTCACCTCTCCTTTTCTCTTTTTTTTTTTTAATTTTTCACTTCTCCTTTTCTCTCTTTTTTTTAAAATTTGTTTTTCTGATTTTTTTCATTTTCTATTTTTCTTGAAACTCCATTATCATGCTAAATTTACTGAAGTTGAAATGGAATAGGAAATATCTTCCACCTGTTGTACATCCAAACTATCAAGCCGCTGTAAGAATTATTTCTTAGTTAGTGGTGTATGGTATACCTGAAGGCGATTCCCATTCACTACAACTTCCTTCGTGAGCTATCAATAGTAGAGAGATGAACATATCCATTGTAAAATACCTTCTCAATATGATAAGGTCCAAGCCATATAATTTGTAGCTTTCCAAGGAAATCCTCATAATGAGAATCAAACAGCAAGGCCCAATCTCCTTACTGAAACTTCCTATGTCGAATGTGGCTATCAAGCCATAGCTTCCTTTGTTCTTGAATTGCTTTAGTTTGATATAGTGCATCTAGCCAAAGTTCATCCAATGCATTCAACTGTAGAACTCTATCCATTTGTCCTTGAGATAAATCAATTCTAATTTCCAAAGCTGTTCGTAATGTTAGTAGATCAAATTCAATAGGTAAGAGAGGCTTTTTACCAAAAATCAGTTCATAAGGTGTAAAACCAGTAGTGGATTTCCAGGTTGTATTATAATCCCAAACTGCTTCAGCTAGTTTATCTAGCCAGTTCCTCCTATGAAAAGCTACTGTTTTAGTCAAAATTCATTCTAAATCCCTGTTAATTACTTCAACCTAACCATTTTCCTATGGGTGATAAGGTGATGATTTCATATGTTTGATTTCATATAACTCTGTGAAAGCTTCAATAACTTTAGATGCAAATTGGGGTCCTTGGTCCGTAGTAATAGACCGTGGAGCTCCAAATATTTGAAAAATATGGGTATCCAATAAATCAACAACCTTCTCTTCATGAGCATGTTTGAAAGCACGCACCTCTACCCACTTTGTCAAGTAATCATGGTATACTAGAATATGCACCTTTCCTTGAGACGGTGGGTAAATAGGTCCCACAAAATCAAGCCCCCACCTCTCAAATGGTTCTAAAACCAATTGAGGTTGTAGTGGCATTTCATTTGTGTGAGTGGGTTTCCCCATTATTTGGCATGCATCACAATTCCTGATGTAATTTTTTACATCCTTGTGAAGAGATGGCCAATAATACCTTATTCCTAAAAAAATTCTAATTGTGCTTTTTACAGAATAATGTCCGCCTGAGGGTTCATCATGACAAGACTGAATGATATCATATACTTCATCCTTTCGTATGCACCTACGTAACACATGGTTAGGACTGCATTTAAAAAGTATACCCTTAATCCATGAAAAATAAGAGCTCTATTTTATCAATAGTTTCTTCTATTTTGAAGTGAAAGCAGAGGAACTTTCCCTGTGACCAAATAGTTGGCTATATCTAAAAACCATGGTGATTTGATAGATATAGCAAATAATTTTTTATCAAGAAAAGTATCCTCAACTAATTACCCTTCCTTTGTGTCCTGCAACCTGGACAAAAATTATGATACAATATTAGCTTTTCCTAGTTTTTTTATTATTGTGATATCAAATTATTGAAGCAATAGTAACCAATGGATAATTCTTGCACTCACCATAGGTTTATTCATCAAATATTAATGGTTGTGTGATCTATATGAATGAATATTTGATAACCTATGATGTAATATCTGAATTTGTTTATAGCATAAATTACTACCAAGAATTCCTTTTTAGTAGTGGTATAATTTTTCTTTGCTCCTATCAAATTATTGCTAATGTAGTAAATGGCATAATGTTCACCATTATAAATTTGTCCTAGTGTTGCTCCAATTGCAGTATTGAAAGCATCATTTTGGATATGAAATGGTAATGTCCAATTAGGTCCTCTTAACATAGGTGGAGTTACTAATTTTTATTTCAAAGATACAAATTATTCCTGACACTTTGCAGTCCAAGAGAATTCATAATCCTTAGTCAATAAGGCAAACATAGGATTGGCTATTGTGCTAAAGTTAGGAATAAACCTACGATAAAAACCAATGTGTCTAATGAAACTTCTAAAATCTATTTGAGTCTTAGGAGGGAGAAGAGTAACAAAAACTATACCTTCTCCCTGAACCTTATAGGTTTTATCATCGAAAATAGTGACAGGTTTGTCCTCTTTGGCCTCAAAAGACTCAAACCATGATTTGTCATCAGTCATGTGCTTATTGGCTCCAGAATCGACATTCCATATAGGATCCATCTGCTTGGAGACTGTGGTAGTCATGAGAACTTTGTGTGCCCGCTCAAAATCCATGTCATATTCCTCAACAACAACATTCACTTTAGGTTGCTTGTTATTTTGTGGTTTGTTCTAGCCTTTCTATTTTGGTTGCTTATTTTTATGCCAACATCTATTTGTGTCATGACCTTCCTTGTCATAGATCTTGCAATATCTCTTAGTCTATTGAGTTTGTTTCCATTTTTAATCCTTTTAAGAGTTCTCTCCCTTCTAAAAATTGCCTTTCTTCTTGGGGCCCTTCCTGTTGGAGTAGAGGGCAGTGTTAGAAGAATCATCTTGTTGTAGTTGGCATGCCTCCTCTTCTTGAAGCAAATTTACCAACTCAACAAAGGTAACTTGTCTTTGTAACACCTAAAGTGAGGTGATCAAAACTCTAAAAGAATCGGGTAATGCTCTCAATACCACTGAGGTAAGGATCTTATCATCAACTGGTGCTGCCAAAGAATTCAACTTTCCTTTCAACTCAAACACTCTGCAAAGAAAGAGTTCAATTGTCTCTCCTTATTTCATGCTTAGATAGTGTAAATAAGATTGAAGAAATAGAATGGTGGAATCATTATTTCCTTCATATATAGTTTTAAGGGCATCCCATGCCTCTTTACTATTTTGATAGTCAACAATATGGGGTTGAACTTCATCAGAAACATCAAGCAAACTGAGTACTTTTGCTTTGCTATCTTTCTTATCAAAGTATTTCTGATCAACATTTATAGTTATGACTCCAGCTACAGATGAATGTCTCACTGTTGTTCCAGAAACAACATCTCAAAGATCATCCATCTCAAGGATTTCCTTCATCTTATTTTTTCATGGTGTATAGTTTAGACCTTTCAACAACTGATGACCATCAGTCATTAATTTTGTAGACATTGTGAAGGTTCCTTATAACACCAAATGGTCCCCACTTCGATATACCTTAGTTCCAGGAAGTTATACCATACAAAATACCCACCCTTACATGAGGGAGACTATAAGAATTTAAAAAAACCAAAAAAATTACCGCCCTTACATGAGGAAGACTGTAGGTAATTTTAATGATTATACGATACATGGTACTTAGGCTGTACTGAAAGGGAATCACCTCATTAATGACACCGACATTAGAAAGCCTTCAATCCATATGTGTGGGGCATAACATCCCATAAACACTTTGGATATCCTAACTTTCATCTAGATTTAAGCCTGAACATGAGAGCGATTGGGGTAGTGGATGGAGTAAAAAAATAGCAAAATGGCAAACTTATATCTCCTCGACGATTGATAGAGAACAATCTCAGATGTCATTTTGGCAACTATATTAGGCGATGAATATAGTAGCACAATCACGATAGATTTACCTATAAGTGCTGGCCAGAAGTATCACAAATACCGAATGTTGTAGAGCAATAAATTGCGCGGATGAGTTTTAATTATTTCGGGGACGTAGGGAGTGTATTTGATTTTAAACTTTTAATGAAGTAGTGCAGAAAATAGAAAATGCAACATACAACATAAAAGTGCCCACATAAATAAACCACTAGGTGTTGGGCGTTGTCAAAAATACACCTTTACAATAATGCCAAAATTACCTTTTTCAAAAAATTACTCTCTTTCCCCCCTTGATTTTTGAAAAAAAATGGTGCCCCCCCTTAAAAAAAATTTCTCTAAAGCATTTTGAAAAAAAAAAATTATCTAAGGTTAATAAAAAATAAATTATTCTTCATAGTAAAAAATTATTAAAAAAAATAACTTTTCTACTATGTAAAAAAAATAATTTAAAAAAAAATAAATATTAACCTTAGAAAAAATAAACAATAACGTAAAAAAAAAAAAAATTACCTTGTTCGGGGAAGGGAGGGGTCGGTGGGTTTTGACCCCATGACCTCAAGGTTCCCAGAACCCAACCACTCAGCTCATGACCATGTGAGCTAGCGGGCTGATCCGCTAAGGATCTTGGGTGCCCTCCTACAAGAGGAGGCTTTACGAGGCCAAAGCTCAAAGCGGCGCCGCGCCTCCACCTTGGCTGTGGCTCAGGTGGCTCTCGAGTGGCGGCTTTGAGTGGAACTTGGGCAGCGCTCAGGCGATGGCTTTAGAAGAAAAAAAATCGTCAGATCTACCTTCAAAAATAGACTCTCTCCCACAAAAAACCAAATCGTTGAGCACAAATTTATCAACATAAAACCATTTGCAATCCCTCAAGTTCTAAAAAAACTCATATTTCCCAATGAAAAAGTGTTTGCAATGTTCTACTGTGACGTCTGCCAGATAAGAAAGAGATCAATCAGGAAGGAATGAAGGATTAAATCTGAAAACTAAACCAGTCAAATTTCTCAAAATTACAGTAAAAGATCTTCTAATGCAACAATTTTTTCCTACAACATTTGAGATGATAACGAAAAATATGAACTAGTTGAGCTTCATGACACCAAGGACGCGCTAGCATGTATGCAAAGGTTTTAAAAAAATATATACCATTTATCCCACATCAATGGGATTTAGAGACACTAAGGTGTTTATAACACCTTATACTCCCCTTAGGAGTATCTCTACTCGGGGATATGCTACCCTGAGAGGGCGTGGGATCTCTTCCTACGTGGATTTGGCTGCCTTGCTGGCTGCCACTCATGCCTTTTTGGCTTTCACCTTGCGCCTAGTTGTGTTGTGTGACCTTTGACTTTCACCTTGCGTCTTGTTTGTGTTATTCGACCTTCAACTTTGATAGTCGATTCCCTTGTCGATGATCCCAAAATTTTGGGATTACTTCCACCTGAGTCGAGTTCGCTGCACCCGAGTCTCACACTGCTTGAGTTAGGCACAATTTCCAACGAAGAAATATTTCCAATGAAAAAAAAAATGATTTACAATGAAAAAATCTCCTCCAAAGCTTCGCTACTTTGCTCTTGATCATCAAAGCTCTGCTACAAGATCATTCAAAAATGAGAGCGAAACATTGCTCTGATACCATGTGAACATTGGAAATAATTCTCATTCATATGACCAAATATAAATAATACATTCGTAGCCAATAATAGTCCAGATATTACGGAACCACACAGGACCAAAATAGGTATTGTTATAACAAATAACAACGAACCTAAAACATTTCCAACAATATAATATTGTTAGGATCATAATAAATCAAATTAAATATTGAAATATGGTAACACTTCTGCAACTTCTCTATCTCAGCTATAAAAGTAGTCACATTTGTAGGAGCCTACTCCACTACCCTTGCCTAATCTTCCTCCTCCCATGCTTGTCGTTACTGCTCCATCTCAGCATGTAACTCGATTATCTCCATTTCATGAGCTTCTCGCTCAATATCCCTGGTCACCAACACCTATTGCATACTATACATATTGGAATTCAATATCTCCCTAGAATCCATAGTATCTACTACCAAGACATGCAAACCTCCCACCACCTCAGTATGCCTTGCCTCCACTGCTTCAATCCACCCACATAGCTCTATGCTCTAAAGCTCCAACTCTATCCTATCTATGGCATGTACCTGATCTATTGCTACCAACCTCTCCTTCAAATCGTGATGCTCCTCTCTCCATTTCCCCAAGTCTACTACCCAACCTTCCTCACTCTCTCATATCTACCCCTCTAGATGTCATACCCTCTCCTATAGTATCAATAGCTCCTCATAAAAATCCCTCCTATCCTGATCCTCTAAAGGTATATATGATGTGTGTCGCTAATCACATAATTTAATCTCAATGATCTATCAATCCGGGGTGGTGTCCAAGGCTATCTACAATAGAAGTGTTGAATAGGGCTACAAATTAACTCACTTTGGAGTAGCATGTCTTATTGATAAAATAGATTGTGTTGGGGGTTTTCAGGTCACCTTTACTCCTAGATTGCATCAAATAAAAGAATTTACTTGCAAGAATGGAAATCTAATACTTAAATTAAAGATATTGAAACCTAGTTATAACTGTAGAAATGAGATCTAGTTACTTTTGCAGGAATGGAAAATATGATCCTTAAGTTACAATAAATTGAACCTAGTTACAATTGTACAAATGAGATCTAAGTACTTTTGTAGGAATGGAATTGCTGAGTAAAAACAAACTAAATCGTGTCAGTGTTATGTTGCAGAAGGTTGTCAATCTTTTGTATAGTAGCTGACAACAAAAAGGAAAATATAGAAATCTGCTGAAAACTACTGAAATGAAAATATTCAAAAGCAAAACTGTAATCTACTAAAAAGGAAACAGTAATCTTATCTATCAAATATTGTATATCCAGAAAGCATTGCAACTTTATCTTAAAAAAAAAAGAATCATAAAACTGCAACAAATGTTAGTGTGCAACAAAAGATGAAATAGACAAATATTCAACTAATTCTATTGTAGTAAGAATCAAAAGAAAACCTATCTTTTCAGTACTTACCCTAGTCCTGTAAGTGGACCTTTCTTCCTTTTATAGATGGTATGAACTCCTATTACTTGCTAAATTTCACACACACTCATATATGACAAAGACAATGAAAGAATTGTACTTTATTATTCCAGAAATGACATTACAATGTTGCTGCTGCACTCTACTATAGATCTAAACCTATTTTAATAACTTCTATTTTATAACAGTTACCTTCTATTTTCTACTTATCTCAACCAATATGGGAGCTATGAATTTTATAAATATCTAAAATCTATTTACATACATAGAATATGCCATTCCTATCTTGCAATTTATTTGCCTATTATGCTGCAACTATTTTGGGGATATTTCAGGACATGTCAGTTGCGTTAGTTGATATTTTTCATGAGATGCATATTTTGGTCGACAACTAATGGTGGGGACATATTTAGGAGACTTTCCCTATATTCCCTTAACCTTAAGTTGCCTTTTCAACTGCATGGAAACTGCAAAAAGTCAAACGGAAGCGTTTTCCCCTGTTATTTCGAAGATCTTTGGAATAACTAGTCGTAGGTGCAATTTAAGCACAAATGTCTTCAGAATGCTTGTTTTTGTTGCTGCTTTCAGTTGGGTCTTCAAATATAGCTCCTAGGATGTGATTCCAATTTACTTTATCCTTCCTCATTGGTAATTCCATGCCTTGCCATTCATTGGTAGCTGGCTGGAATTTACACAGAAATCCTATTTTTGCTACACAGTTACAGTATTTTGGCACTATATTCCAGATTTAGATAAATAATTGCATAGAAAATATAAGTATAAAGGTATTAAAAAGATTCTGTTCAAACCATGCATGCCCATAATTAATAAATCTTGCTGAAATAATGCAAAACTATACAAAAACTACAAAAATAGAGCATAATATTCCTAAATACATCAATCAATGCAAATATTTGATGTACAGCATATTTAAATCAACTTAATCAACATATAAGACAAATCATAGAGTTTTTAGGTATTTTTAATAGTTCAAAACATACTATGATGGACGTATTTTCAAGCCTCATAATTTCCCCTCAACTTATTTCAATGCATGTCCTCATGCATTCTGTTGGGCTATTGATTCACACATATCCATTTTCAAATTTCAGATTCCTGTAGAATAATTTGTTTTCCACATAGTATCCCTTGGTTTCCTGGAGCTTCTTGACCCATTCCTGAAACTGGTCACTTGGTTGAGGATGACTGTCAAAATAGTAAGGAACAGGAGTAAGGATGATGGGAGGCATAAACTTCAGACCTATCCATTGATGCTTCATGGTCAGGATAGTCTTTGTCATTCCTTCTATTCTTCTTCTAGACCATTCTAAGTTGATAGGGGAGATAGGTTCTCTTTTTTGCAATGACATGGATAATTCTGCCCATCTACCCCTACAAGCCGTTAGAGCAGAAATAAAATTATTTACACAAAAATTCTGAAAACTATTTAAATAATCCTTAATATTGTTTAGATACATTATCTTAACATCTGCCCTGTTCATCATAGTGAAGTGTTGATTGGTGATCATTTTATGATTTGGCTGCATAGCTCTTATCAACAATTCAACCTTCACTTCAATCTCCTTATTATTTTTATTTTCCTGACCCCAATAAATCTAATTTTGCAAATTGGACATGAAAGCCCTTAACTGAACATCACCTGTGAAAATGTGAGGATGGAAGGTTACATCTTCTGGAATAAATAAATTGTGTAAAAATAGTTCACATAGCAGGTTTTTCTATTCCTTTGGGCTTCTCAGGTAAGCTTCTAGGAATTATTTATTAGTATCCATATTATAGGGAAGATTTGAATTTATTCTCATGACTTGCCATCAAAGATATATTTCTTTTAAAACTAGACTATAAAATCTAGATGGTCGTCTGAATTGAACCAAATACTCCGCAACTTGGCAAAGGTATGTTACATGTTCTTGTAATTTAGTGATTTCTGCATATTTTTTCTCTAACTGTTTTCCTACCAGTTTCAATTCCCTAACCTGCGTTTCAAGATTTTGATATCTCAAAATCCATTGAGCTATGTCATCATTGTACTTTTCTAAAGTAACAGTGCTTTATGGTATGACTACTAGATGAAACCTAGGTAAAAACTCTACCTGTACTCCCTTTTCATCTATTTCTATTTTTGGTTTAGCAAATGAAAAATTGGGCACAAAAATTTGATGCAGGGGCTTACTTACTTGACTGCTTATGTTTGGATGAATTGAGGCCTCCATGGTGGATATTCCTTGTGTTGTTAGCTGTTGTGGCTCCTCATGTTCACTTTTGACTGAACTTCTAGATTGTTTTGAAGCATCTTCGGAATGAGAAGGTATAGCTTAAGAATGTCAAAAATCTACTACTATTTTTTTTGGACCTTCATTTCAAAGTTCGGTCATATTTGGATGTTGCTGAGAATCCTATTGTTCACCTGACTCTTTAATAATATCATCCTGCTGAGGACCCTATTGTCCATATGCCCTTGGGATAATAAGATCTTGTTGAGAGGCCTAGGCATCAATCACTTCCTATTTTTCTATATACCCAACAAAAGGTTCAACTACTGCAATTTGAGGGAGAGCCTAAATATTTCTAGCAAGTGCTTGGTTATCTTGCATGGATAGTCCAAGCAAGATTTGAGCAACATTTTGTCCTTCACTAGATTCTTCAGGCTGTGGCTCCAATTGTGCCTCTTTATTTTTCAACTTCTCTATTTCCTACTGCAATTCAAAAATCTGCCTATCATTTTCTTTAATGGTTGCTTCTTTTTCCTCAATCCATGTCATGTGTGTTCTTATAACACTTATAGCAGCTCTCAGTTGTTTTGGTATATCTTCTTCTTCTTCTTCTGTTTCAAAACCTGAGTGAGTAGATAGATTATATTCATATTATGATCTAGGAATTGTTGTACTTGCTTATTTGGTTTCATATGCTTGGTCCTATGTAGGGATATCTGGTGAATCCTCCATACCTATATATTTTGTATTAAAAAATATAAAATCTTGTTATTCCTTAGTAACTTCAAGTCTATTTTATTTTATTGCATCAGTCTATTTCTATAAATTTCTAGGGCTTCTTCTTAAATGTGGTGTAGGAGCAGTTTCTTTTTTCTTATTTTCTCTTCAACTATGTTTTCTGTTGTGTCCTTTTTACAGAGTCTTGAAGACCTTCGAGCCCTTACTGCAGATTGCTCTCCTATGCCCTATTTTATTGTAGTGCCAAAGGATGTAGGAACAGTTTTAGTTTTTGATGGAGTTTCTCTTTCTTCCCTCTCTATTTCCCCCTCTGTACTACTAGGAATTTTGTCTTGTTCTATGTCTTGGTCTGGAAACTGTTGGCATTTTTGCCACATTGATTTTGATTGAAGTACTAATGTGTTAATTGTTGCAAATCTAACTTTGATTTTGGCTTTGATGCGATTTTGAAGAATAAAGGAGCAAAAAAGACTAAGTCCAGAAATTGCAACGATTCGCTGACATGTTCCAAAATCGCGGGTCGGGTGACTTCAAAGTCCAAGTGTCGAAAAGTGCAGCGATGCGCTGCAATGTTCCATTTTCGCGGTTCGATGATTGCAAAGAAAGGCTCGAGGCAAGAAGTTGCAGCGATTCGCTGCATGTTGGTTGCAAAGGGAGTTCGAGGTGGAGGTTGCAGCGATGCGCTGCACGTTTCAAAGGCGCGGAAGGCTTAGTTGCAAAAAGGCTTAAGTGCTAAAACTGCAGCGATGCGCTGCACGTTTTGGGAAAAGTACACAAGGCGAAAAGTTGCAGCGATGCGCTGCAACGTTCCAAAATCGCGGGGGTTGGTCGCTACGGGAGTCTAAAGTAGAAGTTGCAGCGATTCGCTGCATCTTTTGGAAGAAGGTCCCGTAAAGCAAAAGACGTCGCATTTTCGCGACAAAAGGGTGGCAGTTGGTACGGAAGGAGACATATGTAGCGAAATCGCTACTTGTCTCAGAATCGCGGCCATTTTGGTCTGAAGAGCAAAGACATAAAAGTTGCAGCGACTCGCTGCACTTTTGACAAGAGGGCCAAGCGAGATAAATTTGCAGCGATTCTGCGACAGGGAATGAGAAGAGCAAGAGACATGGTGATAATATTGATTTCATGACGCATTGATCGAAAAATGACTAAGTATTCAAGTATGCAGCGAAGTGGCGACAAGGAAAGTCAAAGGCATTTAAGAAGCAAAAAGTGTCGCATTTTCGCGACCCATCGGCAAGACCGTACAAAGTGCTTGAAACATGTAGCGATATCGCTACATGTTCCGTTTTCGCGGGACATAGCGAAGGGAGGACCAAAAGAGACAAAAGGTGTTGAGAGATCGCCCGATGTGCCATTTTCGTGGAATGAGCTAGCGATAGAAAAGATGAAGCCGATTATGCAGCGATATCGCGATAGGGAGGATTTTCACGGGTTTGAACAGTCAAAAGTGTACGATATCAAAAAAGTGTCGCATTTTCACGACCCGTCTCGTTTTCGCGACCTGCGCAGTTTCCCGCCAAAACACAGTATGAACGGCCGAGAAGTTTTTTTTTGTTTTCGATGATTAAATGCTAGCCCGAATTAAATGCTTTGTGGATTTCCGATGCGGTCAAGGTTGAAGAAGCGTCCAGGCCACCAAAATTGAAGATTTTATTTGTTCGAGGCTGCTGTTCGTGGGTTGTTTCAACGGTTTCATGCACATGTTCAAAGGCAAATTTAATGAAGGTGACCGCTGACGTCTAATTGCATTCAATTTTTGCTCCCTTAACGCTGCAATTAAGGGGATCATGTGCATAATTTCCAAGGCATAATTGTAGATCTCAAGAAGGTCGGTGGCAAACATTAAATGCTGCAAAGAGGACGGCCCTCTATAAAAACCAATGTAAACTTCATTGCAAAGGGTTGGAAGTTTTTGCTAAAAATTGGAAGTACATTTGCGAGAATAAAGTATTGGCTTCAGATTTTTCAAGCAGTTGTTTGGGTGATTGTCTTTTCTGTTCCTTTTGCATTTCTAATAGAATTTATATTCCTTAAGTGCTGTTACATTCAAATTCTGCATATTGGATTTGAATCTTGCTTGTAAGGATATGATTCCTGGAGTGTAATCTTGGAGAGATTTTCTGCATACAGTTGTGTGAGAGTTGAGTCATTATCTTTTGTTGCTTGTTGTTGCTGCACTTTAAGTTTTCTGCTGTTGTTCTTCCGATCCCATAACTCCGGCCTGCGGCCATATTTCCATTTCTTTCTGCAACTTTTAATTTCTTTCCAAGGAACCCTTATCTTCAAACAGAAATTTAGATTAGTAAAGGGAACCAGCCCACTCTGGAGATTGGTCTGGGAGCCATTTCTTGCTTCCAGCCTTTCAATGTTGGCCGGGTCTAGGGCGCACTTGTAAAAATCCTTTCCTGTGGCAGATTTCGGACCAACAGTTTTTGGCACGCCCGGTGGGACAGATTTCTTCTGTCTCTAAAAGATCCCATAGTATCGAAGGTCTAATGTTCGCCTTTATACTGTAAAATTAGAGCATTTGGTGACTCTGCTGAATTCAAAAATTATTCATGATCACGAGATCACAGTCCAAGAAATTTGGCGATCTTGTCAAATTTTTCGAACTTGACAGTTCAAGAAGTGGTGAGCATTCTAGGTTAGTTTCCTCATCCCTTCCATCTTCTGCTACACATAACCCTGGTGTTGTTGCTAGTGTTTCATTTTCCCAACCATATCCACTAGTTCCAATGGCACAATATCCTCCACCTCCACCTAGGAAGTTCTTGGCATGGAACAGTTCGGGAGCCTTGAACTTGCAGGCTCATAATCCAGTCCCTCAGGCTGCACTGAAAGCTTTGCCCACTTATGACGGTACGGGTAAGACAACTTATGAACACATAAATGATGTGGCTTCTCTAGCAGCCATCCATGATATTACTGATGAAGATGTAATGGTGAAGTTGTTGGTATGCTCTTTGAGAGGCAAATTGTTGTTTTGGTACCGAACGCTGCCACCAGGCACTATAACATCGTGGGATCAATTCGGTGATCTGCTGGTCAAAAATTTTCATGAACAGGCTGACCCCTTCTCATTGTTGAATCAGTTTACTGTAATACAAAGGCATCCACAGGAGGAAATAGCTGATTTCAACGTCCGATTTACCAGAACCTGGCACAGAATTCCTGAAGGTATTCGGCCTGCTGATGAATTGGTTGCACTGTACTATCTTAGAGCATTCAACTCAGATATCGGCTGGACTGTTCGGCAGTCCAATGTGACAACATTTCCAGAGTTGTTTGAGCAAGCCATCAAAGCAGAAGCTGATTTGGTTGCTGTAGGGAGACTTCCACCAAAGGTAACTATGCCTATAATTCCTGATTTGCCTCAATATTTATATGCTGGTTCACAACCACAGCCCATGCCATCAATGTATCCTACACCATCATGGAGCTCCAAAGCACCTCAGATTGCACCTATCCCAGCTCCTCAGTTGCCTACTTTAGCTCCTTTACCACTTCCCCGCACCCAAAGACTCACCCATCTCCCATTTCCACTTCATTTCCAGCTTTGCCAGCACCACCAGCTCCTTTGCCCTTGCCAGCACCTCCTACACCTGTGAACCCTGATCCATATACTGCATTATTGCAAGAGGTGAAGTCTGCAAATTCGACAATTAGAGCCATGGGAAACAAGATCACACTCATTGAGAGGAAGCAGGCTGAGAGAGATTTCCAGCCAAGGAGATTTCAACCTCCTGCAATCACTAGAGATCAAGCTGCCTCCACAAGTAAAGCACCTGAAAAAGGCTTAACTGCTTTAGTAAATGAAGATCCAGCTCTTGCAGACAGAATGTATTGGTGCTCAACCTGCAATGACCCTCATGGAGAAGATACTTGTATGGTCCATCTAAATTATGTGCAGACATTGGCTGCTAGCTCTTCAGGCGGACAAGTTAACATGATCTCAGAAGCTGGTCATAGTTTGATGACTGCAGTGGAAGATCAAGTTTCAGTTCTGACAAGAACTGGAAAGAAGCCTGTAACTGTTGATCCTGCTGATTTAGCGCCTTTGAAAGTACCTGCTGAGGTGAAGAAGCCAGTGAAGGCTCCTGTGCCAGTTCCAAAGTCTGATGCACCTATTTTACCAAAAGATCCTGCTCCCTACAGAGTTCAAGAAAAGGCTGCAGCTGCACCAGTAAGATCAGAAGCAGAGGAGCAAGCTCGTGAAAAGTTGAAGTATCCATCACTGACAAAGAGGCTAAGGGTGGAAGCTACACAGCAAGTATCGTACCATATTTGAACAACCCGCCGAGAAGAAAGACCTTACCGCAGCCTTCATACAATATTGTTGAAGAGCTTAAGAAGACCCCAGCCTAAGGTAAGCCTCTATGATGCTTTGCAGTTACCCGGTCAGGTAGACTTATTACAGGAATCATTAAAATCTGTCAAAGATAATGAAAAAGGTCCTACCCAGACAGTGTATGCTCAAACCTTACCCACCTCTGCTACTGGGAAAAATAGACCACCTCCATTTTATTTGTCATTGCAAATAGAGGGTTGGATTGTGCATAATTGCATGATCGATTCTGGAGCTGCCACGACTGTAATGCCGGGGGGGGGGGGGGGGGGGGGGGGGGGGAGAAGGGGGCCCGGGGCCCGCAAGGAGGGACGCAGGTATAAAAATAGTAGGTGTAATCAAAGATGTACCCATTGTCCTGCATACAATGCCACAAATTACTGTTATTCAAGAAATTGTTGTGGTAGATTTAGAGCCCTACTTTAGTATGTGTTTATCCAGGGAATTTACTGCAAAGCTAGGGGGTTATCTGGCATTAGATTATTCACACCTAGAAATTCCTTTCAAGGGTAGACGTCTCAGGATTCAAAATGAAAAGCCTTCCCCTTTTCACATCGAGAAGTTGGAAGATGCAGAAAAAGACATGCAGTCTGTCCACATGCTTACTGAAGAGTCTGAAGATTCTGTTTTAATGAGTGAAGTTTTAAATAATCTTCAGTTGGATGACCAGTTTTCTATGCTTAACTTCAATGCCATGTTGGAGACAGAAATCGGCTGTTATGCCATTCAGAAACCTGAGAGTGACACAAAGCAGGAATTGTCTAACCAAGCTGATCAGAATGATGTTACAGATCAATTATGGCAGCTATATTTCGATGGAGCTCGATGCAAGAACGGAGCAGGGGCAGGTATTGTGTTAATTTCACCTTCTGGTATACAGAGAACTTATTCATATCGTCTTACATGGAGTTGTACTAATAATGCTGCTGAATATGAAGCATTGTGTTTGGGTTTGAAGAAAGCAAGGAAGTTAGGAATTGAACAGCTCAAGATTTTTGGTGATTCCGAGCTTGTTGTAAATCAGATTACAAATAGATGCATTTCAAAGCAGCATTACCTTAAAGCATATCGAAATCAGGTTTGGGATTTGTTTGAGTTTTTTATTGCTCTTAATATTCAAGTTGTTTCCCGAGAGATGAATAAACATGCAGACCTGTTAGCATCTCTTGGAGCTAATTTTTCCCCTGTTGAACAAGTTGTGAACAAACCCAAGACAGTTAGAATGGTATACCCCAGTGTGCCAGAAAAAGAAACTTTCTGGCAGGTCTTTGAAAATGATGAGCAGATTGTTAATTTCTTGATCCATGAAGTCGCTACTGTCGAAGGAAGAACTTTGGAGGATGAAGGAGCTGAAGGGCTCATTCAATTAAGGAACAACCACATTCCGAAGGGTCTCATAACTCTGGAGAGCTTGTTCGACCAAGCATGATCGGTCCACAAAACATCGGATCGAGATTGACAAAAAAGAGTACATGGAATTAGAGTTAGAGCCTAACAAAGCTATCAAGGTTGGAACTGACTCTACCCCAAAAGAACTGCAAAAAATTAGGCAGTTGTGTGAGGAGTTTTCTGACATTGTAGCTTGGAGCTATGAAGATTTGAAAGGTTACAACAAACAGATTGTGCAGCATACAATTGAATTGGAGGAAGGAGTCAGACCTTTTCGACAAAAACAGAGACCTGTTAATCCAAAGATTGAGATGTTGATGAGGGCTGAGCTTGTAAAGATGCTGCAAGCTAAAATCATTTATCCAGTTAAGCACTCAACCTGGGGTTGCCAATCTTGTCCCGAGTTCGGAAGAAGAATGGAGATATTCGATTGTGCGTTGATTTCAGAAATTTAAACCGTGCATCATTAAAAGATCATTATCCTTTGCCGCGTATAGATCAAATACTGCATGTTGTGGCTGGAGCTCAGCGTTTTTCTTTGTTGGATGGATTTTCTGGATACAACCAGATTTGGGTGAAAGATGAAGATCAATATAAGACAACATTCACAACAAAGTGGGGCACTTTTGCTTATCAGCGAATGCCTTTTGGACTGTCAAATGCTGGAGCTACCTTCCAAAGAGCCATGGACATTGCATTCAAGGATTTGTTGAACAAGATCATTGTCATATATCTTGATGACATGACAGTATTTTCACACAGACGGGAAGATCACTGCTCTCATCTGAGGCAGATTTTTGAAAAGTGCAGAGAGTTTGGAATTTCCATTAATCCAAAAAAGTCTGTGTTTGCAGTGAAAGAAGGTAAGCTTCTGGGCCATGTGATTTCAGAAGATGGATTAGCAATTGATCCAGCCCGAGTTGAAGCATTGAAGAAATTGTTACTCCCTGCAAACAAGAAGGAACTTCAGTCTTTCTTTGGACAGATCAATTTCATCAGAAAGTTTATTTCTGATTTTGCCCAGGTTGTAAAACCTATGACTGAGTTGTTAAAAAAGGATGCAGATTTTCAATGGACAGCTCGAAGAAAAGAAGCATTCCGAGAAATCAAGGAAAGAATAGCACAGGCTCCTGTTCTGATTAATCCTGATTACTCCAAGGATTTCATTTTATATGCAGTTGGGGAAGATGACAGTTATGCCGCGGTGCTTACACAGAAGGGAGATGATGGGAATGAAAGGCCCATTGCCTTTCTCAGTCAGGTCATTCTACCTCATGAAGCAAAGTACAATTTTATTGAAAAATAGGTATATGCTGTTATGAAATCCCTTAAGAAGTTTAAACATTTTATATCTCAGAGCAGAACCATTGTTTATGTGATACATCCAGATGTAAGAAATTTCATTCTTCAAGGAGAGTTGGGTGAAAAACGTGCTGGTTGGGTCACTAAGATCCAAGAATTTGATGTAGAAATTCACCCTACTAAGCTAGTGCGTGGTAAGGCTCTGTGCCAGCATTTGGCAAAGATGGCAGCATTTGGTGTAGGTGAAGATCATGAAGAAAATCTTGTTAGTAATGACAATTTAATGAATTTCTTAATTCTGGAAAAGGACTGGACAGAAGACCTCATTGATTATTTCACAACTGGTAGATGTCCTTCACAGTTGAATGCTTCTCAGAGGAGGAGATTTCGGCTGCAAGCTCTGCGGTATGTTTTGTTGCCAGAAGGATTGTTTTTTAAGAATCTTGATGGTGTTCTTCTGAGATGTGTTAAAGAAGCAGACAAGGCTAGGCTCCTGGAAGAATTTCATTCTGGTCTATCAGGAGGACACTTTGCAGGAAGGCCGATGGCTTTGAAGATAATCCGAGCTGGTTATTACTGGCCAACCCTGTTCTCAGACGCTTTCAAGATTGCACAAGCCTGTGACAAATGTCAAAGATACACAGGAAGGGTAAGAAATGCAGCACTGCCTTTGCATCCAGTTCAGGTTGAAGCACCCTTTCAGTAGTGGGGGTTGGATTTCATTGGAATCATTGATCCTAATTCCTCAGCTGGTCATAGATATATTTTGACAGCTACAGACTATTTCACCAGGTGGTCAGAAGCTATTCCTACAAAGGTGGCCAACCAAACTGTGGTGATATCTTTTATTGAAGGTTTGATTACTCGCTTTGGTATTCCTGATGCCATCATTACTGATAATGGGACCCCATTCATTGGAGCTGAACTAGCCGAGTTTGCTAATAAGTATGGCATTTTCCTAAAAACATCTTCCAATTATTATCCACAGGGAAATGGCTTGGCGGAGTCAACAAATAAAAATTTGCTCCGGATTTTAAAGAGGTCTTTGGGAGAGAACAAGAGATCATGGCATCTTTTATTAAATCAAGCTTTATGGGCCGATAGAATTTCAGTTAAGAAGTCTATCAAGACCTCACCCTATGCCCTAGTTTATGGGAAAGAAGCAAAGTTGCCTGTTCATCTTGAGTTGCCTGTTTTGCAGCAATTACAGAATTTTCAGGACAATGAGACAGACCTGAGTTCCTTGGATTTGCGGATAGCTCAGTTATTGCATTTGGAGGAGCAGCGTTCTAAAGCATATGATCAATTTTTTAAACACACACAAGGTATTTCGAAGTGGTTTTGTAAACATTCTGCAGATCGTCCACTCAAAACAGGAGATTTGGTGTTGAAATGGAATGAGAATAAAGCTAAACCTGGGAATCACAAGAAATTTGATGCTTTATGGGAGGGTCCCTTCCGTATCACCAACACAGGTACAACAAATTCATTCTATTTAGAAGACCTGGATGGCAGTCCACTTCCAATTTCAGTCAATGGCTTTCATCTGAAAGCCTACACTTCTTGAATTATCAGTTCAGTATGAGTTTGTATATAGAAGAATATAAAAAAAAAAAAGAGAAAAAAAAAAAATATATATATATATATACATGTGTTACTTTTCATTTTTGTCACCTTGGTTCTTGTTGCTTGCGAGCCATAGGTGCCTTTTGTCTTTCTGTGTTTTTTTTCCCTTTCCCAACAGTTGGTGGCTTTCAGAAAATTCTTCTTTTCCCTTCCCTGTTTCCTCTTTCCTTTCTTCATCTTCTTCTTCCTTCTTTCTCTTCTACAGAAATAAAAAAAGAGAGCCACGACTGTTGTTTCTTCTCCCCATTCTCATTGTTCCCGTTCCTTCCTATCCTTTTCCTCTCAATTCTGTCTTTTGCGCATTTATGTTACAGTTTAGTTCATTTCATTTCACAGCTTTCCTAGTTCCATTTCCATTCCATACTTTCCTTCCATCTTCATTACAGTTGGTAATATGACAGCATTCTGTTGTTATATCTTCCACATCGCTTTGTCATTACATCAACCCATTGTTATCATCATCCATTGCATTCACCGCTTGCGCAATCGCAGGAGCTCACTCCATTTTCGCCTTCCATTTGTCGTTTCATAACCGGTTATATGCAGGTTCTTCCAGTTCCAGCTTTTCAGTAGAAGATGATTGCAGCAGTCCCCTGATTCTGTTTCAATATGACTCTGTGCCCAATGTATTCAGACCTGGATTCTTGCATACAGCGAGCTGTATACCCCGCGAGCCGCCAAGAATGTTGGCATTTTTGCCACATTGATTTTGATTGAAGTACTAATGTGTTAATTGTTGCAAATCTAACTTTGATTTTGGCTTTGATGCGGTTTTGAAGAATAAAGGAGCAAAAAAGACTAAGTCCAGAAATTGCAGCGATTCGCTGACATGTTCCAAAATCGCGGGTCGGGTGACTTCAAAGTCCAAGTGTCGAAAAGTGCAGCGATGCGCTGCAATGTTCCATTTTCGCGGTTCGATGATTGCAAAGAAAGGCTAGAAGTTGCAGCGATTCGCTGCATGTTGGTTGCAAAGGGAGTTCGAGGTGGAGGTTGCAGCGATGCGCTGCACGTTTCAAAGGCGCGGAAGGCTTAGTTGCAAAAAGGCTTAAGTGCTAAAACTGCAGCGATGCGCTGCACATTTTGGGAAAAGTACACAAGGCAAAAAGTTGCAGCGATGCGCTGCAACGTTCCAAAATCGCGGGGGTTGGTCGCCACGGGAGTCTAAAGTAGAAGTTGCAACGATTCGCTGCATCTTTTGGAAGAAGGTCCCGTAAAGCAAAAGACGTCGCATTTTCGCGACAAAAGGGTGGCAGTTGGTACGGAAGGAGACATATGTAGCGAAATCGCTACTTGTCTCAGAATCGCGGCCATTTTGGTCTAAAGAGCAAAGACATAAAAGTTGCAGCGACTCGCTGCACTTTTGACAAGAGGGCCAAGCGAGATAAATTTGCAGCGATTCTACGACAGGGAATGAGAAGAGCAAGAGACATGGTGATAATATTGATTTCATGACGCATTGATCGAAAAATGACTAAGTATTCAAGTATGCAGCGAAGTGGCGACAAGGAAAGTCAAAGGCATTTAAGAAGCAAAAAGTGTCGCATTTTCGCGACCCATCGGCAAGACCGTACAAAGTGCTTGAAACATGTAGCGATATCGCTACATGTTCCGTTTTCGTGGGACATAGCGAAGGGAGGACCAAAAGAGACAAAAGGTGTTGAGAGATCGCCCGATGTGCCATTTTCGCGGAATGAGCTAGCGATAGAAAAGATGAAGCCGATTATGCAGCGATATCGCGACAGGGAGGATTTTCACGGGTTTGAACAGTCAAAGTGTACGGTATCAAAAAAGTGTCACATTTTCGTGACCCGTCTCGTTTTCGCGACCTGCGCAGTTTCCCGCCAAAACACAGTATGAACGGCCGAGAAGTTTTTTTGGGTTTTCGATGATTAAATGCTAGCCCGAATTAAATGCTTTGTGGATTTCCGATGCAGTCAAGGTTGAAGAAGCGCCCAGGCCACCAAAATAGAAGATTATATTTGTTCGAGGCTGCTGTTCGTGGATTGAGTTAATGATTTCATGCACATGTTCGAAAAACAAATTTAATGAAAGAGATGCGTGGTCTAATTGCATTTAATTTTTGCTCCCTTAACGCTGCAATTAAGGGGATCGTGTGCATAATTTCCAAAGCATAATTGTAGATCTCAAGAAGGTCGGTTACAAAGATTAAATGCTGCAAAGAGGACGGCCCTCTATAAAAACCAATGTAAACTTCATTGCAAAGGGTTGGAAGTTTTTGCTAAAAACTGGAAGTACATTTGCGAGAATAAAGTATTGGCTTCAAATTGTTCAAGCAACTATTTTGAGTGAGTGTCTTTTCTGTTCCTTTTGCATTTCTAATAGAATTTATATTCCTTAAGTGTCGTTACATTCAAATTCTGCATATTGGATTTGAATCTTGCTTGTAAGGATATGATTCCCGGAGTGTAATCTTGGAGAGATTTTCTCGCATACAGCTTGTGTGAGAGTTGAGTCATTATCTTTTGTTGCTTGTTGTTGCCGCACTTTAAGTTTTCTCTCGTTGTTCTTCCGATCCCATAACTCCGGCTCGCGGCCATATTTCCATTTCTTTCTCCAACTTTTAATTTCTTTCCAAGGAACCCTTATCTTCAAACAAAAATTTAGATTAGTAAAGGGAACCAGCCCACTCGGAGATTGGTCTGGGAGCCATTTCTTGCTTCCAGCCTTTCAATGTTGGCCGGGTCTAGGGCGCACTTGTAAAAATCCTTTCCTGTGGCAGATTTTGGACCAACAGAAACATAGTGGCATCTTCAAAAAACCTAACATTTTTTTATTTTCCTTTTCTAGGGTTAGTTTCAACTCCTCTCTTTCTTTGTTTTTGGGTTTTTTATGGTGAAGGTTCAGGGGAGAGGGTTTATAACTCTTCTTCTTGAGGTGCCCCTTCTTCTATGATAGCAATTTTTGCTTCTTCATTTTCCTATTCTTTTCCTTCATAAATTACCTCATTCCATATAGAGAAAAATCTTTTGAAACTTATAAGATTACCCCTAAAATGATGCTTGCAAATAATCTTAATTAACCCATGGTGGCGAGGACTTCCCTTACCCTCATGATATCGTTTGGACATATTCTGTAATTCCTAGTGTAGGTATAAAGGGAATTTATCCCTAAATTTTGACTTTTACCTACCATGTCTAAGGTGATTCAGAATTCGAAAATGGTACCCCAAAAAAATAGCATATTGTCCCTCGTAGGTTAAAAATGTAATAACCCAAATAGCTACTTCATACCATAGCACCTATAAACTAGTTCTTTTTACTTCTTCACATGTGTTCTTATTCATCAGATATTCAGGTGCCCTATCCCCTTCTTCCATGAATTGACCAACTATATTTGCTAACGTATTTCTGCCAATCCTAGAAATTTGAAGACCTTGTAAAGGAAGTTTAGTGATTTTTCTATTTCAAGAGTTACCTCAATCGCCATCCCATTGATGTGGGCTTTGTTATTTCTAAATGTATGGGTGAATTCTATTGCTAGGTCTTCAGAACACCCTTAAAATTTTTCCAGAAAGGGCATCAAACCGTCATCTTCAAAAATCTATAGCGCTTTAGGGCTTTCTCGGAGGTGTCTGGTATTCTCGGGTTCCATCTTCATTTTTTACCCCATATTTTATATTCACTATTGTTTTGTTGTCACACTGTTGCTCTAATATCATATTTTGCAACTTACAGGATTTTTTTCGTCGTTCACCTTAAGAATGGATGGTAAGTTCAGAAATAATTATCCTTTTTTTCTTAATCATGAGAGCACAAAAAGTGAGACGTATTCGAAAACAAGGTGGCACAAACTACTTATTTGATATTGGATACATGGTCACTGATGAATAGTTGTTCCTCTGCACCATCAAAATCTATTTTTTGGATGGATTTTCTGGATACAACCAGATTTGGGTGAAAGATGAAGATCAATATAAGACAACATTCACAACAAAGTGGGGCACTTTTGCTTATCAGCGAATGCCTTTTGGACTGTCAAATGCTGGAGCTACCTTCCAAAGAGCCATGGACATTGCATTCAAGGATTTGTTGAACAAGATCATTGTCATATATCTTGATGACATGACAGTATTTTCACATATACGGGAAGATCACTGTTCTCACCTGAGACAGATTTTTGAAAAGTGCAGAGAGTTTGGAATTTCCATTAATCCAAAAAAGTTTGTGTTTTCAGTGAAAGAAGGTAAGCTTCTGGGCCATGTGATTTTAGAAGATGGATTAGCAATTGATCCAGCCCGAGTTGAAGCATTGAAGAAATTGTTACTCCCTGCAAACAAAAAAGAACTGCAGTCTTTCTTTGGACAGATCAATTTCATTAGGAAATTCATTTCTGATTTTGCTTAGGTTGTAAAACCTATGACTGAGTTGTTAAAAAAGGATGCAGATTTTCAATGGACAGCTCAAAGAAAAGAAGCATTCCGAGAAATCAAGGAAAGAATAGCACATGCTCCTGTTCTGATTAATCCTGATTATTCCAAGGATTTCATTTTATATGCAGTTGGGGAAGATGACAGTTATGCCACGGTGCTTACACAGAAGGGAGATGATGGGAATGAAAGGCCCATTGCCTTTCTCAGTCAGGTCATTCTACCTGATGAAGCAAAGTACAATTTTATTGAAAAATAGGTATGTGCTGTTATGAAATCCCTTAAGAAGTTTAAACATTTTATATCTCAGAGTAGAACCATTGTTTATGTGATACATCCAGATGTAAGAAATTTCATTCTTCAAGGAGAGTTGGGTGAAAAATGTGCTGGTTGGGTCACTAATATCCAAGAATTTTATGTAGAAATTCACCCGACTAAGCTAGTGCGTGGTAAGGCTCTGTGCCAGCATTTTGCAAGGATGGCAACATCTGGTGTAGGTGAAGATCATGAAGAAAATCTTGTTAGTAATGACAATTTAATGAATTTCTTAATTCTGGAAAAGGACTGGACATAAGACCTCATCGATTATTTCACAACTGGTAGATGTCCTTCACAGTTGAATGCTTCTCAGAGGAGGAGATTTCGGCTGCAAGCTCTACGGTATGTTTTGTTGCCAGAAGGATTGTTTTTTAAGAATCTTGATGGTGTTCTTCTGAGATGTGTTAAAGAAGCAGACAAGGCTAGGCTCCTGGAAGAATTTCATTCTGGTTTATCAGGAGGAAACTTTGTAGGAAGGCCGATGGCTTTGAAGATAATCCAAGCTGGTTATTACTGGCCAAACCTGTTCTCAGACGCTTTCAATATTGCACAAGCCTGTGACAAATGTCAAAGATACACAGGAAGGGTAAGAAATGCAGCACTGCCTTTGCATCCAGTTCAGGTTGAAGCACCCTTTCATCAGTGGGGGTTGGATTTCATTGGAATCATTGATCCTAATTCCTCAGCTGGTCATAGATATATTTTGACAGCTACAGACTATTTCACCAAGTGGTCAGAATCTATTCCTACAAAGGTGGCCAACCAAACTGTGGTGATATATTTTATTGAAGGTTTGATTACTCACTTTGGCATTCCTGATGCCATTATTACAGATAATGGGACCCCATTCATTGGAGCTGAACTAGCTGAGTTTGCTAATAAGTATGGCATTTTCCTAAAAACATCTTCCAATTATTATCCACAGGAAATGGCTTGGCGGAGTCAACAAATAAAAATTTGCTCCAGATTTTGAAGAGGTCTTTGGGAGAAAACAAGAGATCATGGCACCTTTTACTGAATCAAGTTTTATGGGCAGATAGAATTTCAGTTAAGAAGTCTATCAAGACCTCACCCTATGCCCTAGTTTATGGGAAAGAAGCAAAGTTGCCTGTTCATCTTGAGTTGCCTGTTTTGCAGCAATTACAAAATTTTCAGGACAATGAGA
Source organism: Wollemia nobilis (assembly GCA_028583015.1). Lineage (NCBI taxonomy): Eukaryota > Viridiplantae > Streptophyta > Pinopsida > Araucariales > Araucariaceae > Wollemia > Wollemia nobilis. The sequence continues at coordinate 10,349,018 of JAQPPZ010001772.1, read as the reverse complement.
CAGACCTGAGTTCCTTGGATTTGCGGATAGCTCAGTTATTGCATTTGGAGGAGCAGTGTTCTGAAGCATATGATCAATTTTTTAAACACACACAAGGTATTTCGAAGTGGTTTTGTAAACATTCTGTAGATCGTCCACTCAAAACAGGAGATTTGGTGTTGAAATGGAATGAGAATAAAGCTAAACCTGGGAATCACAATAAATTTGATTCTTTATGGGAAGGTCCCTTCCGTATCACCAGCACAGGTACAACAAATTCATTTTATTTAGAAGACCTGGATGGCACTCCACTTCCAATTTCAGTCAATGGCTTTCATCTGAAAGCCTACACTTCTTGAATTATCAGTTCAATATGAGTTTGTATATAGAAGAATATAAAAAAAAAAAAGAGAAAAAAAAAAATATATATATATATATATACATGTGTTACTTTTCATTTTTGTCACCTTGGTTCTTGTTGCTTGCGAGCCATAGGTGCCTTTTGTCTTTCTGTTTTTTTTTTTCCCTTTCCCAGCAGTTGGTGGCTTTCAGAAAATTCTTCTTTTCCCTTCCCTGTTTTCTCTTTCCTTTCTTTATCTTCTTCTTCCTTCTTTCTCTTCTACAGAAATAAAAAAAAGAGAGCCACAACTGTTGTTTCTTCTCCCCATTCTCATTGTTCCCATTCCTTCCTATACTTTTCCTCTCAATTCTGTCTTTTGCACATTTATGTTACAGTTTAGTTCATTTCATTTCACAGCTTTCCTAGTTCCATTTCCATTCCATACTTTCCTTCCATCTTCATTACAGTTGGTAATATGACAACATTCTGTTGTTATATCTTCCACATCGCTTTTTCATTACATCAACCCATTGCTATCATCATCCATTGCATTCACCGCTTGCGCAATCGCAGGAGCTTACTCCATTTTCACCTTCCATTTGTCGTTTCATAACCGGTTATATGCAGGTTCTTCTAGTTCTAGCTTTTCAATAGAATATGATTGCAGCAGTCCCCTGATTCTATTTCAATATGACTTTATGCCCAATGTATTCAGACCTGGATTCTTGCATACAGCGAGCTGTATACCCCGCGAGCCGCCAAGAATGTTGGAATTTTTGCCACATTGATTTTGATTGAAGTACTAATGTGTTAATTGTTGCAAATATAACTTTGATTTTGGCTTTGATGCGGTTTTGAAGAATAAAGGAGCAAAAAAGACTAAGTCTAGAAATTGCAGCGATGCGCTGACGTGTTCCAAAATCGTGGGTCGGGTGACTTCAAAGTCCAAGTGTCGAAAAGTGCAGCGATGCGCTGCAATGTTCCATTTTCGCGGTTCGATGATTACAAAGAAAGGCTCGAGAGAAGAAGTTGCAGCGATTCGCTGCATGTTGGTTGCAAAGGGGGTTCGAGGTGGAGGTTGCAGTGATGCGCTGCACATTTCAAAGGCGCGGAAGACTTAGTTGTAAAAATATTAAGTGCTAAAACTGCAACGATGCCTTCACGTTTTGGGAAAAGTACACAAGGCGAAAAGTTGCAGCGATGCGCTGACATGTTCCAAAATCGTGGGGGTTGGTCGCTACGGGAGTCTAAAGTAGAAGTTGCAGTGATTCGCTGCATCTTTTAGAAGAAGGTCCCGGTAAAGCAAAAGACGTCGCATTTTCACGACAAAAGGGTGGCAGTTGGTACGGAAGGAGACATATGTAGAGAAATCGCTACTTGTCTTAGAATCGCGGCCATTTTGGTCTGAAGAGCAAAGACATAAAAGTTGCAGCGACTCACTGCACTTTTGACAAGAAGGCCAAGCGAGATAAATTTGCAGCGATTTCGCGACAGGGAATGAGAAGAGCAAGAGACATGGTGATAATATTGATTTCATGACGCATTGATCAAAAAATGACTAAGTATTCAAGTATGCAGCGAAGTGGCGACAAGGAAAGTCAAAGGCATTTAAGAAGCAAAAAGTGTCGCATTTTCGCGACCCATCGGCAAGACCGTACAAAGTGCTTGAAACATGTAGCGATATCGCTACATGTTCCGTTTTCATGGGACATAGCGAAGGGAGGACCAAAAGAGACAAAAGGTGTTGAGAGATCACCCGATGTGCCATTTTTGCGGAATGAGCTAGCAATAGAAAAGATGAAGCCGATTATGCAGCGATATCGCGATAGGGAGGATTTTCACGGGTTTGAACAGTCAAAATGTATGGTGTCAAAAAAAGTGTCGCATTTTCGCGACCCATCTTGTTTTCGCGACCTGCACAGTTTCCCGCCAAAACACAGTATGAACGGCCGAGAAGTTTTTTTTGGGTTTCCGATGATTAAATGCTAGCCCGAATTAAATGTTTTGCGGATTTCCCATGCGGTCAAGGTTGAAGAAGCGTCCAGGCCACCAAAATTGAAGGTTTTATTTGTTCGAGGCTGTTGTTAGTGGGTTGTTTCAATGGTTTCATGCACATGTTCAAAGGCAAATTTAATGAAGGTGACCGCTGACGTCTAATTGCATTCAATTTTTGCTCCCTTAACGCTGCAATTAAGGGGATCGTGTGCATAATTTCCAAGGCATAATTGTAGATCACAAGAAGGTTGGTGGCAAACATTAAATGCTGCAAAGAGGACGACCCTCTATAAAAACCAATGTAAACTTCATTGCAAAGGGTTGGAAGTTTTGCTAAAAACTGGAAGTACATTTGCGAGAATAAAGTATTGGCTTTAGATTTTTCAAGCAGCTTGTTTGGGTGATTGTCTTTTCTGTTCCTTTTGCATTTCTAATAGAATTTATATTCCTTAGGTGTTGTTACATTCAAATTCTGCATATTGGATTTGGATCTTGCTTGTAAGGGTATAATTCCTGGAATGTAATCTTGGAGAGATTTTCTCGCATACGACTTGTGTGAGAGTTGAGTCATTATCTTCTGTTGCTTGCTGTTGCTGCACTTTAAGTTTTCTACTGTTGTTCTTCCGATCCCATAACTCCGGCCTGCGACCATATTTCCATTTCTTTCTACAACTTTTAATTTCTTTCCAACAACCCTTATCTTCAAACAAAAATTTAGATTAGTAAAGGGAACCAGCCCACTCTGGAGATTGGTCTGGGAGCCATTTCTTGCTTCCAGCCTTTCAATGTTGGCCGGGTCTAGGGCGCACTTGTAAAAATCCTTTCCTGTGGCAGATTTTGGACCAACAGAAACATAGTGGCATCTTCAAAAAACCTAACATTTTTTTATTTTCCTTTTCTAGGGTTAGTTTCAACTCCTCTCTTTCTTTGTTTTTGGGTTTTTTATGGTGAAGGTTCAGGGGAGAGGGTTTATAACTCTTCTTCTTGAGGTGCCCCTTCTTCTATGATAGCAATTTTTGCTTCTTCATTTTCCTATTCTTTTCCTTCATAAATTACCTCATTCCATATAGAGAAAAATCTTTTGAAACTTATAATATTACCCCTAAAATGATGCTTGCAAATAATCTTAATTAACCCATGGTGGCGAGGACTTCCCTTACCCTCCTGATATCGTTTGGACATATTCTGTAATTCCTAGTGTAGGTATAAAGGGAATTTATCCCTAACTTCTGACTTTTACCTACCATGTCTAAGGTGATTCAGAATTCGAAAATGGTACCCCAAAAAAATAGCATATTGTCCCTCGCAGGTTAAAAATGTAATAACCCAAATAGCTACTTCATCCCATGGCCCCTATAAACTAGTTTTTTTTACTTCTTTACATGTGTTCTTATTCATCAGATATTTAGGTGCCCTATCCCCTTATTCCATGAATTGACCAACTACATTTGCTAATGTATTTCTGTCAATCCTATAAATTTGGAGACCTTGTAAAGGAAGTTCAGTGATTTGGGTTCTAGAGAATTTTAGGAGTTACCTCAATCGCCATCGCATTGATGTGGGCTTTGTTATTTCTAAATGTATGGGTGAATTCTATTGCTAGGTCTTCAGAACACCCATAAAATTTTTCCAAAAAGGGCATCAAACCATCATCTTCAAAAATCTACAGCGCTTCTGGGCTTTCTCAGAGGTGTCTGGTATTTTTGGGTTCCATCTTCATTTTTTACCCCATATTTTATATTTGATATTGTTCTGCTGTCACACTGCTTGCTCTATTATCTTCTTCTACAACTTACAGGGTTTTTTCATTGTTCACCTTCAGAATGGATGGTAAGTTCATCAAAAATTATCACCTTTTTTCGTAATCATGAGAGCACAACAAGCGAGCCATCTTCAAAAATAAGGTGGCACAAACTACTTATTTGATTTTGGATACATGGTCACCGATGAATAGTTGTTCCTCTGCACTGTCAAAATCTATTTTGTCTTGATTAATGAGCCCATTCTGCATGCAAATCCTTCGCACACTTGGTTATCACCCACCAGGTTCGGTTGTTCACTATTCGTCGTCATCTCCATGGATTATCGTACCCTCTTGGTTGGCACGAAGAAAATACAGATAGCGATATACTTTCCAAAAACCCCAATTACTCCTATAGAAAGAATCACATGTGGTCAAACAATATTTCTCTTTCCCCCCCTTTTTTTTAGATGCCACGTGGAGTAATTTTCTTCCACTGTCACGCATTTTAATTTTTCAAAATTTTCCCTTGTTATATTCCGAAGATAACTTCTCTATTCCGAAGATTAAAATGACATTTCTTTATTCTGAAGACAAAAACCTATTTTTTTATTCCGAAGATAACAAAACTCTACCATTCCAAAGATAAACAAATTCTGCTATTCCGAAGATCAGACCAACTCTGCTATTCCGAAGATTAGACACACTTCATTATTTTGAAGATAACCTATTATTCTAAATATCAGACCATATTCATCATTCTGAAGACATTCATGTTCTGAAGATCAAGCAAATTTTGGCATTCCTATTTCGAAGATCAAGTAGAAACTAGAATCCTTCTTCTTTTCCAAGTAGATTGATATGTTTTGAATATGCCAAACCTCATGGATGTCTTCATACTAATGGTTAATCTTTATACACTATATACTAAGTATTTACAATGATAAAAGTGCAAGAAACATATACCTATTTTGAACAAGTTATTTGCATGTTTTGATGGATGGCTGCTTCTAATGATGTCCTACTGATTTTTGCTGCAACACTTCAAAACAAGTGCAGTTGGTGCGTTTTTACAATGATGATGTAGATTCTTTCAAGGTTATGCATGCCAAAAAACCAGTTTTCATGCATACCAACTCAACAACGCCTCATAGAGGTTTTCACTATTGAATTATTCTTTTTATATCTTCTTTTTTTTCACCTCTCCTTTTCTCTCTTTTTTTTTTCACTTCTCCTTTTCTTTCCTTTTTTTTAAATTTGTTTTTCTGATTTTTTTCATTTTCTATTTTTCTTGAAACTCCATTGTCATGCCGAATTTGTTGAAGTTGAAATGGAATAGGGAATATCTTCCACCTATTGTACATCCAAACTATCAAGCTACTGTAAGAATTCTTCCTTAGTTAGTGGTGTATGGTATACCCGAAGGCGATGCCCATTCACTACCAACTTCCTTCGTGAGTCATCGATAGGAGAGAGACGAACAACTCCATTGTCAAATACCTCCTCAATATGATAAGGTCCAAGCCATCTAGTCCGTAGCTTTCCAAGGAAATCCTCATAGCGAGAATCAAACAACAAGGCCCAATCTCCTTGCTGAAACTTCCTATGTTGAATGTGGCTATCATGCCATAGCTTCCTCTGTTCCTGAATTGCTTTAGTTTGGTGTAGTGCATCTAGCCAAAGTTCATCCAATTCATTCAGCTGCAGAACTCTATCCATTTGTGCCTGAGATAAATCAATTCTAATTTCCAAAGCTGTTCGTAATGTTAGTAGCTCAAATTCAATAGGTAAGAGAGGCTTTTTACCAAAAACCAATTCATAAGGTGTAAAACCGGTAGTGGATTTCTAGGTAGTATTATAAGCCCAAACTACTTCAGGTAGTTTATCTAGCCAGTTCCTCCTATGAAAAGCTATTATTTTAGTCAAAATTCATTCTAACTCCCTGTTTGTTACTTCAACCTAACCATTTTCCTATGGGTGATAAGGTGATGATTTCCTATGTTTGATTTCATATAACTCTGTGAAAGCTTCAATAACTTTAGATGCAAATTGGGGTCCTTGGTCTGTGGTAATAGACCGTGGAGCTCCAAATATCTAAAAAATCTAGGTATACAAGAAATCAACAACCTTCTCTTCATGAGCATGTTTGAAAGCACGCACCTCTATCCACTTTGTCAGGTAATTAGTGCATACTAGAATATGCACCTTTCCTTGAGAAGGTGGGTCAATAGGTCCCACAAAATCAAGCCCCCACCTCTCAAATGGTTCTAAAACCAATTGAGGTTGTAGTGGCATTTCATTTGTATGAGTGGGTTTCCCCATTCTTTGGCATGCATCACAATGCTTGATGTACTTTTTTACATCCTTGTGAAGAGATGGCCAATAATACCTTGTTCCTAAAAATTTTCTAATTGTGCTTTTTACAGAATAATGTCCACCTGAGGGTTCATCATGACAAGCTCGAAGGATATCATATACTTCATCCTTTTGGATGCACCTACGTAACACATGGTCAGGACTGCATTTAAAAAGTATACCCTTAATCCATGAAAAATAAGAGCTCTGTTTTATCAATTGTTTCTTCTATTTTGAAGTGAAATGTGGAGGAAATTTCCTTGTGACCAAATAGTTGGCTATATCTGCAAACCATGGTGATTGGATAGATATAGCAAATAATTTTTCATCAGGAAAAGTATCCTCAACTAATTCCCCTTCCTCTATGTTCTGCAACCTAGACAAAAAATCTGCTACAACATTAGCTTTTCCTGGTTTGTTGATTATTGTGATATCAAATTCTTGCAGCAATAGTAACCAATGGATAATTCTTGCACTCACCATAGGTTTATTCATCAAATATTTAATGGTTGTGTGATCTGTATGAATGAATATTTGATAACCTGTGATGTAATTTCTGAATTTGTTTATAGCATAAATTACTACCAAGAATCATTTTTCAATAGTGGTATAATTTTTCTCTGCTCCTATCAAATTCTTGCTAATGTAGTAAATGGCATAATGTTCACCATTATCAATTTGTCCTAGTGTTGCTCCAATTGCAGTATTGGAAGCATCAGTCTGGATATGAAATGGTAATGTCCAATTAGGTCCTCTTAACACAGGTGGAGTTACTAATTTTTCTTTCAAAGATTCAAATGATTCCTGACACTTTGCAGTCCAAGAGAATTCAGAATCCTTAGTCAATAGGGCAAACATAGGATTGGCTATTGTGCTAAATTTGGGAATAAACCTATGATAAAAACCAATGTGTCCAAGGAAACTTCTGACATCAATTTGAGTCTTAGGAGGGAGAAGATTCTTGATTATTTCCACCTTCTTCGGATCAACTTGGATCCCTTGAGGAGATATGTGATGACCAAGAACAATTCCTTTCTCCATCATCATAAAATATTTTTTAGGATTCAAAGATAACCGGTATGTTTCATAGTGAGTTAAAACTTTATCAAGATGTTCTAATGTAAAATCAAAAGTTTCACCACATACTGTGAAATCATCCATATAGATTTCAACACTATCGGTAGTCAAATTAGAAAATATTGCTAAAATTGCTCGCTAAAATGTTGTTGGGGCATTACACAAGCCAAAAGGTAAGACCCTATAAGCAAATGTTCCCCATGGACATGTAAAAGTTATTTTCTCCTGATCTTCAGGTGCAACCTAAATTTGATTATATCCGTTGAATCCATCAAGAAAACAAAAGTATTTCTTTCCAGCAAGAGTATCTAACACTTGATCTATGAATGGTAATGGAAAATGGTCTTTGTATGTTACTTTATTTAATTCTCTATAGTCTACACACACTCTCATTTTTCCATTATTCTTTGGAACTATAACCAATGGAGAGACCCACCGGCTATCAGAAATTGGGTAAATGAAACCTACCTCTAAAAGTTTTTCAATCTCTTCTTTGACAATATCTCTCAAGGTAGGATTCAATCTTCATTGGGGCTGTCTCACTGGTTTAACATATTCAGTATAGATTCTGTGAGTGCATACATCAGGGTGGATTCTTGACATATCTTTATAATCCTAGGTGAAAGCATGGACATGTTTCAGCAAAACAGCTGATAGTTTTGCTTCTTCTTCCTTAGTAAGCCAACTATTGATATTCAAAAAATTTCTTGGCTGAACTTCTATCTATTTTGTCCCTAGAAGGATAGAATTTACCCCTTCATACTTGGTTATTAAGTAGTTTAGTGGACAATGATGAGAAATTCCTATCTCATTTTGAACACTAATTTTTTATGGAAGCATGTTTTGTATGGAACAATGAGAAGAAGGGAGTAGGTGATGATGCCACCCATGTGGTAGTGAAACAAATTTTTCTTGTAATGGTGTAGATGGCTTGCTTCCAAAACTTTGACCTTCCTCATTTCCTAACAACTGATGAACATTTACTACTTCATTCTCTATTCCTTGCTCATGCAGAGCACTTAAGATAGTCTCATTTTCAACATTCCCTTCATCATGGGAGTCTATCTCCTCTATATGTTCCTTCACTACTACAGTAGCTAGTGTGGAGATAATCTCTTCTTGTTCTTCATATGAATCAGGAAACCATAATTGACCTATAAATTTGCTTGAAGGTCTTGCAGGAGGATACAGAGAAATCTATTTTAAGTCAATACCATTGGAGATTGTCATATCTCCTGATCTACAGTCTATAAAGGTTGTTGCAGTTGCAAGCCAAGGTCTTCCCAGAATAATGGGATAACCATGTGCTGAATTTCTAGGCTGTAAAACCAAAAAATATGTAGGGTATTCCCAAGAAGAAACTTCTATGGGGACATCTTCAATGATACCTTTAGGTTTTGCAACTAACCTATCAACCATTTCTAACACTGTAAATGTGGGACTTAGATGTTTGAGCTGTAGTTTTTCCATTATATCCTTGGTCATTATATTTATTGTAGCTCCTAAATAAACTAAGACATTTGATATTGGTATTGAACTTATAGTGATTATGATAATTGGACTCCCTGGGTCACTATACTTTGGAGGTACTAATTTTCCTGACAAGATATCAGCTATCTTTCCTTCAACCTGAACAGTTTTAGGAAATGACTTCTTCTTTCTCCCTGATCTTCTGATACACAAATCCTGGATAGTTTTTTTAATCAAAGGCACATCCTTAATGGCTTGCAATAAGGGGAGTGATATGGTTAAATTTCTAAGTTCTTTTACCAGGTCTGATTTAGAATTCTCTGCTATAGTGTTGAATCTCTCAGGATATGGAATTATCCCTGATGAAGGTAATTATTCTACCTGTGGTTCTATTTTTTCTTCTGATGTTGGTTTGACTTTGCTTGGTTCCAAAGGTTCTTGCATTTCATTTTCTTTAATTTTAGTTGGAACAGGTTTAGGTAGGATTTTTCCTGAATGAAGTTGGATGTTACTACAATCAAGAACATGTATTTTAGTATTTTCTTCAGATTTAGCCACAAAAACAAGGGATGCTTGTCTTATGTTATTTGGATTAGTCACTGGTTGGGCTGGTAATTGAGGTTGCTTCACCTATTGTGTTTGTTGTGGTTGATTTGGTTTTCCTTGAAAATTTTGATTAGGTGCAGGCAGCAAATTTTGAGTTTGACCTAGATTTCTTTGTTGCCTTGGATAGGACTGGTATTGCTATCCCCATTGTTGTTGATTTTACATCCAATATGGATTATTATGATTCTAGGAGGGATTATTTTGATTCTAGGATGGATTTTTTTGATTCTAAGAATGGATTTTTTTGATTCCAATATGGATTACTCTGACTCCATGACTGTGGCCATTCTTGAGAATTTGTCCAAGGAGAATAATTCCAAGGGTGTTGGGGTGGTTTTGACTGTCCCCATGACATATTCCAAGGGTTGTGTCCCCAATTTGTAGGAAAACAAGGGGTGTTTTGATACTGAGAGAAATTTCCCCCCTATTTTGGTCCAACATAATTGAGTTCTTCAGTCTGAGTTTCTAAAGCAGTTTTGAGTTGTGGTAGCAGATGACATTTATCAATCAGATGTCCTTTTGAACAAATACTACAGATGGCTAAAATGGATGTTTTTTTCAAAGGACACTCTTGCAAAGCATGTTTATTCTTGCATCTTGGGCAATAAATTTCCAAAGGTTCTATGGTTTTTTGCTTTAGCAGTCATTTTCCCTAGAGTTGTGTTTAATTGCACCAAAATGTCAGTTTTGAAATTTTGAAATTCCTCTATTAGATCTTTCACATTAGTACCATTTGCACTCCTTTTCTTTCTTCTTTGCTTAGTGTGAGAGTAATTTATGTAAATATCCACAATATCCTCATTGCTAAGAGTATTTACATCCCCATTTCCCATTAAATCCAATACTTCCCTGGACTCATCTTGTAGTCCTCTTAAAAATATGGTTTTGCACAATTATGGTTCTACAAGTCCACATCTCCTTTGAACAAATGCAAACCTATCAATATAATCTTCTAAAGTTTCATCATCCTCTTTCTTAATTCTGAACAACTCATCTTTCCTATTCCTTACACAACAATACTCCTGATACTTGTCCAAAAACATAGTTTCCATTTGATCCTAGGTTCGAATAGAATTTGGCTCTAAGCTCATGAACCAGCGTAATGTTGAGTCCTTGAGTGTTGAGGGAAAAACCTTGAGTTTCTTATTGTCATTTATATAATCATAGGTTTGACACACTACTTTTAATTCGAACAAGAATTGGTCAGGATCTTCAGATGCAACTCCTCGAAAGGTTGGAAGCACTGAAGGTGAGATTGTCTTCATAGGAGAGTTATGTGTGGGATTCAAATGAATAGGATATTCAAATGTTCTAGAAGGTTGGGGATCATCTTGATCATGGACATGGCCATCCTAGCCATCCCCATATAGATTACCTTAATCTGCCATAATTTTTTGCTCTTTAGGAACAGTTAATCCTATCCAAATTTATTTTTCAAGAGGTCCTAGACTCTTTTTTGATGATGAAGCTAATGATTTTTGTTTTAGTCTTTCTGGTAATTCAAACATAGGTGATTCACCTCTTAAGCATGAATATCTCCTTACTAGGACAATCCAGGGATCACTTTGGATAGATCTACCTTTCTCATCCCTAGACCTACTCATTCATGCTTACCCCTTAATGACATAAATTGTAATTCAATAATTGTTACTTAACCAACTATTATATTTAGGTTTTATCCTAAATTTTCATAGCTTAGCATAATTAACAACTATTGGACTATTATTTTCTTCTAACAACATTGTGTCCCCGACAACGATGCCAAAATTATGTGTGTCATTAATCACATCATTTAATCTCAATGATCTATCAATTCGGGGTGGTGTCCAAGGCTATCTACGATAGAAGTGTTGAACAGGGCTACAAATTAAATCATTTTGGAGCAGCAGGTCTTATTGGTAAAATATATTGTGTTGGGGGTTTTTAGGTCACCTTTACTCCTAGATTGCATCAAACAAACTAATTCACTTGTAGGAATGGAAATCTAATCCTTAAATTATAGATATTGAAACCTAGTTATAACTGCAGAAATGAGATCTAGTTACTTTTGTAGGAATGGAAAATTTGATCCTTAAGTTACAAGAAATTGAACCTAATTACAATTGTAGAAATGAGATCTAAGTACTTTTGCAGGAATGGAATTTTTGAGCAAAACACACAAACTAAATCCTGTCAGTGCCTTGTTTCAGAAGGTTGTCAATCTTCTATGCAATAGCTGACAACAAAAAGGAAAATACATAAAACTATTGAAAACTCATTGAAATGAAAGATTCAAAAGAAAAGATTGTAATATACTAAAAAAAAAAGTAATCTCATATATCAAAGATCATATATCTAGAAAGCATTTCCATTTTATCTTAAACAAGAAATCAATCATAAAACTGCAACAAATGTTAGTGTGCAACAAAAGATGAAATAGATAAATATTCAGCTAATTCTGTTGCATCAAGAATCAGAAGAAAACTTGTCCTATTAGTCCTTCCCCTAGGCCTGGAAGTGGCCTACTCCCTTTCCAAAAGAAGGTATGAATTCCTCTTACTTTCTAAATTTCACACACACTCATATATGACAAAGACAATGAAAGAACTACACTTTATTATTCCAAAAATGACATTACAATGTTGCTGCTGCACTCTGCTATAGATCTGAACCTATTACGCTGACTTCTATTTTCTATAAGTTACCTTCTAAATCCTACTTAGCTCAACCAATATGGGATCTACCCTTTTATAAATATCTAAAATCTATTTACATACATAAAATATGTCATTCCTATCTTGCAATTTATTTGCCTATTATGCTACAACTATTTTGGGGATATTTCAGGATAGGTCAGTTGCATTAGTTGATCTTTTTCATGAGTTGCATCTTCTGGTCAGCAAGGAATGGTGGGGATAAATGTAGGAGACTTTCCCTATCTTCCCTCAACCTTAAGTTTCCTTTTCAACCGCATGGAAACCGCATAAATTCAACCGAAAGCGTTTTCCCCTGTTATTATGAAGATCTTTGAAATAACTGGTTGTAGGTGTAATTTAAGCTCAAACGCCTTTGGAATGCTTGTTTGTGGTTGCTGCTTTTAGGTGGGTCTTCAAATCCAGCTCCCAGGAGGTGATTCCAACTGACTTTATCCTTCCTCATTGGTAAATTCCATGCCTTGCCATTCATTGGTAGCTGGTTGGAATTTACATAGAAATCCTATTTTTGCTGCATAGTTATAGTCTTTTGGCACTATCTTCCAGATTTAGATAAATAATTGCATAGAAAATATAAGTATAAAGGTATTAAAATGCTTTTGTTCAAACCATGCATGCCCATCATTAATAAATCTTGCTGAAATAATGCAAAACTATACAAAAACTATAAAAATAGAGCATAATATTCCTAAACACATCAATCATGCAAATATTTGATATACAACATATTTAAATCAACTTAATCAGCATATAAGACAAATCACAGAGTTTTTAGGCATTTGTAATAGTTCAAAATATACTATGATGGAGGCATTTTCAAGCCTCATCAATATATCCTATATCTCTAATATCTCCTATGTCAATCATATCAACTCCCACGTCCCCCATAATAAATATCTCCTTCATAGGTTGTTCATCAATACTAGCCTATGCATCTGGTACCCTCCCAATAGGAACACTAGAACTACCATCTCGATGTCACCTCGACCATCAAAGAGGTACCTCTATCTCATCCCATGATCCTCCCTCTGGCCTAGATATCACTCCTGATGCTTGCTCCTCTCAAAAATGTACCCCACCGACTAGCTACACCCAATGATTAGTTACCTCAATGCCTACCTCACAACTCTACATTGCCCACCACGCATCGTACTCGAGAGTAGTTCCTACATCATTTACATCCAGAATCACCATCGATAGATACCTCTTACCAATTCAAGAAGGTACTATAAGGTGACTCCCTCTATCACTCTATCTCCTTTAAATCACAACAATCACATTTGAAATACCTTTCTATAAACTAAACTGTCGTATGACCTTGCTAAATGGAAATAACTCTACCTACCATGTATATCACCCTACTACCCATCATCCTTGTTGGATAGCTCCTAACTACTCCTCATCCTTATCCCATACCACTCTACCCTTCCAAGGCCTCTAAAGAATATCCTTTAGCTCCAAGATGCCAAAATTTACCCTCCAAAATGGATGGTTGCCATCATGCAATCTCTTCATCCCCTTCTGATCAGTCCATCACCTCAAGGCATAGGGTACCAACCTACTCATCTTGGTGTGAACCTCATATGGCAATAATGCTGGTAACTATATAGCTATATGCTCCCATGCTCACACCTATAGTAATGGCATCCAACTCAGATCTAATTCGTAGTTCACCCTACAAATTTAGGACTAATTCATAGGTCACCCTATGAATTCAGGTCTGATTCATAGGTTGACCTATGAATTTAGCCAGAAGGCCATTTTTGGACTCTATTTGGCCTCACTCATGACAAACATATCAAAAAACACCCAAAAAAACTCATACAAGCACATTTAACATCCACAAAATCACACATTTCATCCATCATGTATTTCAAGACATGCACACATTTACAATTCACAAAACATATCAAAACGCTAAAATAGTCACATTTTTGGATACCCATTTCACCTCTTCATGGTGAAATGCAAATGGATTCCATAAATAGTACATATTTTTCTTACAACAGCCACCCTCACACTCATCCACATACCCATCGTGGCACACAATTCAAACAATCAACAAATCATTCTAACACACAAAACAAAATATATTTCCGAACACCCATTTCTCCTTTTACGATCAAAAATTAGATAATTTTAAAAAACAATACACCATTTATCACAAATCACAATCAAAATTTATCACACTTACATCAATCGGTAAGCATTAACACACATCACAATATCAAATCAAAATGTAAAGACAATCGTATTTTTAGATACCCATTTTCCACTTCTACAAAAAAATTTCACCCTTTCTTGAAAACAATACACCGGTTACCCCTAACAAGAAAAGTCAAACCAATCACATGTATTTCCTACCATGCAGTCAAACTAACACAAATATTGGTTAAACCTAACATCTAATCACACATCTTGATACCCATTTGGTTTCTTTAGCACTTTGTGTCCAAATTTTAATCACATCTCACATACAAACACAACAAAACAAACAAACCTATCCTACAATATTCCAAAGCAATCATGCAATTAAAAATTTCATCTCAATAAGTCTTCGAGTACTTATCAATGGCTCCCCACGATGACCACTAGTATTGGTCTATCCCCTCATCATATCCATGTCTCCTTCAAATTTTGCAAGTGCTCTGCATCAAAAACCGTCACTCACCCCTCGCTCTCCAACTCACATGCCATGCAAAATGACTTCACATGTGTGCCAAAAAGGTTTTATATGACTTAAAACCCCAATTCATAGGTCACCCTACAAATTCAAGTTCAATTCATAGGTCACCATGTGAATTCAAGTTCAATTCATAGGTCACCATGCGAATCACACCTCCATACACCAAATGCACATGTTTTTCAATCCAACAATTGTTTCCTTCCTTCTTCTTCTTGTCTACCAAATTTTTTCTCCCTTTTGTCATCCCTTTCCTCTATCAATCAACTCATCACCATCATCATCCCATTTAATTTATATCATTTTTGATTCCTCATTTGAGGGGGTATTCATATACAAATCTGCTTTACATATAACTAAACAATCAAACATCCAATCACAAATATCACATCTATCTACAAAATGTTTTGCTAAAGATTATATAAAGATAAATCCCATGAAAAATCAGATATTTTTAAAGTCATTAGAAACATACACAATATCATATATGTCTTGCTTTCATTCTATATATCGACCTTGACCACATACTGAATGTTATGCTTGATCCATCCATACCACTAAGCTCAAATGGTTTAACATGTGCCACCATGCACTCATCAATCAATCATAAGAAAAAATTTGAATAGGCATTTGTTATACTTGTATTTGGACCATATTGCGTTGGTCACAAAAGCAAAGTAGTCATACGTTGCCCTCACAAACATCTAAGTACGATATTGTAAATAGTATACTAAATTGGCAAAATCATCAGTTTTACTATCATGTTCCACTTGCATCCATCCATATGCATATCATCATTCGCATTCATCCATTCTTCTCTTCTTATTTTACTTTCTCTCTAACTCTCCTGGTTCTTGATCAATGTTGTATGCTCACACTTCAAGTAGCTACATACCTTTGATTAGAATCATATTCATCGTCTGGAATTTATATCAATTTTGTATGGTCACACTTCGAGCGACTACATGCCTTTGATTGGATTCCATTCTACTCCTCTTCATCTTCTTCTTCCTCCTTTTGGATATCAATAAATATTTTATGGTCATGCTTTGAGTGGCTACATACCTTTGATTTGATCCCATTCCTCCCTTTCCTCTCTCTCCTATTTTACAAATGCTTTACTACCTTTTACCATCACACTATTTTCGTACTAGACATCGTTCCACACAACATAGTACAAAAATGGGAAAATGTAGACACCCAAAAGTTGCACATGCTCATTCTTATATACTTGCAGATTTGCATAGACACTTGTAAGTTTGCATAGACCATCATAGGTCATTGTAGTCATTTTTAGGCTACCTTAGTCATCCGTATACTCCAAACCTACAAAAATAGGTAAAACACACCCAAAACACATTTTACCTACTAGGAGGCCATCTACTAGCTCCCTAAGGTTACTTAAGCCCTTTCCTACACCTAATTAGGACCCCATGGGACCATTCCTTACTAGAAACCCTAATTAATCTAATTAAGGTTCTCATTTGCAAGTGACTTTCACTAAATATGTACTTTATCATTAATAGAGTTTAATTAGGATTAATGACCTAATTAGTCCTAAGCATGTCCTCACACATGTGTGCACCCTAAATTTAATTAGGATATTTCCTAGAAACACTAACTAAACCTCAATCTAACCTAGGAGTTAGCTAATCTAGTTAACCCTAATCCTTCCTCACACATGTGTGAGGATAGGATATTTCTCTTAGGGAATGTAAGCTTGACCCTTCATAAATCCTGACCTAACCTTACTAGGAAATGCCTCTAGGGTTTGGTACACTTAACCACCCCCCTGACCTTGGCTCTTCCTATAAATAGAGGGCCCTTCCCCTCATTTTACCTCTCTCTTCCCTTCTTGTCAACTTACCAAAACTTTGCATAAATCATACCAGAATCACATTCGATAACTTTACACCATGTAAACAACATAACATCACTTTTGGAGCCCATCCAAATAGAGGATATCCATTAGAGGATAATTGCAAACCAAGCCCCCCACCCTATGAATATTTGAACTATTTCATAGGCTGCCCTGTGAGTTGACCATACAATAGGTCTACATAAACAAATCTAGCATGTATCATTTGTTTAATGCTTTTATAGTACTTCTTTTAGTTTTTAGCACTTTTCAATATGGTTTTCATGTTGAATTATCTTCCTCACCATGGATCTTGACTAAGGTAGGCCCCTAAACATACTAGTAATCTTTTACAAGCCCTAAATAGGTGTAGAAGAATATATATTAGCAAAATATCAGTGGATAATGCACATAGAATCCCACCTTCACCGAGGATCTCTAAAAGATATCATTAGGATGCTTCATATTTGTAAAGAAATAGGGAGACTTTTATTGTAACCTAGAAACATCTCTTTATGAACAAAAGCAACATTTCTGAGCAATTTACATTGTGTTAATTTGCTTGATCAAATGAACGTCTTTCGGTCACTTCAATCATGTTTATCTATATCCTTGACTAAATCCTTAAACCATATGTGCACAATTGAAGCTATTTCATCTTTACTTATTTGTATATTGTCTTCTTGATCTCATTTTTGAATGTAGTATTTTATGTTTTCATTGGTACAGTTATCATTAGTTTCATTAGAAGAATCTATTTTTTTGTAATTTTTTGTTTCAAAACTTACTTCCCATCTTATTGATTCTTCCTTCCCTTTTGCATTTTTCTTATTGCTATTCATTTTATTATCAACATGCTTCTAGTCCATATTGGTATTATTCTCATTCCACTTCTAAGAGTATTACTTAATGTGCTAGTAGTCATATTTATAGCTCCTTGGTTATAAAGTGCTTTTGATAATGTTTGTATCTTATGAGATATAATCTTCTAAGTGGTCTACCTTATAACTCCCTAGTTTAGAGTATATGAACTTGAATTGATAAAACCTTTTGTAGAACTTAGATTTTTAAGGCTTTCTTATGTCTCCCTAGTTAAGAGATGTGAATTAATATAATCCTTTTAGAAACCTTATGACTCCCAAATGGATTGAGTACTTGATAAACTTTGATGAATGCTATTATCATCAATTTTTGTACAATATCTTATGTCTCCCTAGTGCTCTTGGATATGCTAAATGATTGATAAAGTGATTTTGAGAATAGTAGTTTAAATTTGGGTTGATTTTGTAAAGTTTTGTGAATAGCAAAATTCAACTTCTATTACACCTTATTACTCCTATTGATCTTAAGCACTTTATAATTTGATGAGGTTCTAATGGTTGTATTTATTTTATCCATTTAATGTAGTTTTGACACAAGTATTCAAATTAATTTCCAAATATATATATATTTTTTAATTTGTGGAAAACATCCCAAAAGGGATGCCACTTTCGGGTAAGACCCAAGGAAGCAGGGGTATCCATTCCACCAAAAATGCACAGGACTCGGACCTGGCCTACCACCTTTGACATACTCAAGGAGCAAACAAACACAAAAAACCAAATTAAAAAAATTAAATAACAACAAAAATAATAAAATAAAATAAATAACATGCTCCTTGAGTGTGTCAAAACCAAAAGCACAACCAAACACACACAATAAGATAAAAGAAACCACAACGCAAACCACATAACAAAACACAAACAAGACAAAAACAACAGAACGCTACAAAGACATAACCCAAAAAAACATGAAAAATAAACATAACCAAAACCTAAAAAATAAATAAATAAAATAAAAATAAAAATAAAAATAAAAACAACCAACAAGAGACAATAAACAAAAACAAAAAACATAGAAAACATTCACACATAAAAAACAATAAATAACACAAACAAAGAGAAACCCAAGAACAAGAACGAAAAAAAACACAAGAACAATAACAAAAAACATTAAAAAAAAAAAACAAAACAAAAAAAACACAAGAACAACAAAAAACAACACAAAGAACACAAAAACAAAACAAAACAAAAGAACCCACCCACCTTAAAAAACTAAACAAAAAAACAAAGAAGACAAAAGAAAAGAAAAAAAAAATGAACAAAACAATGACCTATCTAGACCAGAAGACTATTAAAGCAAGAATTAAAAAATGAAACAAAATTAAGAATAGAAAGAGCTAGGGAACTAAAAAAAATGAAAGAACCAAAGATAAAAAAAAACAAGAAGAAACTAGGTACCTTCAGAACTGGAGCCATCCAAAGAAATGATAGAAAGAAGAGCTTCCCTAATTTGAGAAGCCCACCATAGAGGAGGGTGGCCATAACAAGTAATATCACCTTTGTCCAAAGCCCAATTAGCTAAAGCATCAACACTCTTGTTTTGATCTCTGACCAGATGATTATAATCAACTTTCAAAAATCCCATCTGGATTAACTGAATCTTCTCAATAATTCTTTTTATTCTCCAATCCACCTTATGATTCTTAGGATTCTTTAAGAGATTAATCATAAGTTGAGAGTCAGACTCAACTAACACCTTTTCCCATCCAACCTTAGTAGCCTCCTGAAGGCCTCTAAGGATACCCAAATTCTCAGAAAAAGTAAAAACCAGGGAGCCATATGAAAGTCTACCAATTCCTCCCACACTGGCTTTTCCAGGGTTCCCTCTAGAGGCTCCATCAGTATTGACTTTTCCAAAATCCTTAGGAGGAGGTTGCCAATTTCTAGTCCTATCCATCTTACTAATACTCACATTCCATTTAATTTGGTTGCCCTTAGAAGGTTTAATATTCAATCTTTGCATCACTTGATCCCATCTTTGGTGGCATTTTTGGGGTTGATTAAGGAGTTGATGGACTGATTCAACTAAGTTGGCTATGGTCTTTTGCCAAATATAGTGAATATCCTTCCTATCTTGATTAAAAATTCGGTTGTTCCTTTCATTCCAAATATTCCAAAGAAGAATGGTAGAACCCATCCAAACTAATTACCTAATAAAATGATCAACACCCTCTTGATTAGGCCAATCCCTCCAAAGTTGTTCAAAAGTGAAAAAATTGGACCACTGTAAGCCAAATTAATTTCCAAATCTTGATAATTATTAATGAACCTCTTTTATAGATTTTGATATTTGATATTTAATGTTTCTAAATTCCAATATCCTACTTTGGTGTAGTATTCCTTATAACTCCCTAATTTGGAATATTAGAAAACAATAATATTTGTAATAATAGAATTTTAATTTTTCCAGGTATAAATCCTTATTTTTTATTTCCTTATAGTTGTAACCTTGCATTATACCCTTATAAATCCTATTAATGAAAGCAAATTAGAATAAGGTAAATTCTTACCTTTATAATGCTATAAACCCCTACGTAATCGGTGCTAAATTTAAGACATAGATGACAACAATATTTAGTATTCCTCCTGGCCATTATGACCAATGGTAAACTCTGTATTCTCCAATGTATGGGCATATATGAGATCGATAGACTTTAATGCTTATCTTGAAATACTTCTATGATGGATGATGACTGATTTTTGATTCTCTTCTAACTATAATATTTGGATAGTGGATGCCTCAAATTTGATCACCTTGACCAAGAGCTTTAAATGCTCTTTTCATAGCTATTATTTGCTACTACGAATATATATTCATCCTTGGTATTTGAATTTTCAAATAGAGATAGATTCTTGTAGTGGATGACAAGTGTCATGGTAGTTTCAATTTAATGCCTGATTGAGGGATAGAACCTTATTGACACTTGGAATTTTTCTACAGAATGAAAGATGAGTGTTACAGTCTTGTATGAGCACTTATATTCCTTGGTGACAAGTGTTACTTTTCTTCTAACACTTCCAACCTCCTCCTATGTAATGCCTTATTGGACTTTCCTTCAAATGCACAAAGTGTGAGCACTCGTGTGGGAGACATTAGGGTTTCCTTCAAGGTGACAAGTGCCACCTTCCATTTTTGCATGGGCCTTCTCTTCTCAATGTCTCTTAACGTATTCTTTGCAAAGTTATTTTATCAACATATTATGGCTAACCTCTCCTTTGTATAATTTTGATGGTGCTTTGATGTAGGAGCATCCAATGAAATTGTCGGGGCCATAACTTCTCAACCGTAGCTCCGATTGATGTGAAATTTGACAGGGAGCTAGTTGGGAGAGTTCTAAACAAATACAACTCCCTATAGTCCTATTTGTCCAAAAAAATCAATTTTTGGGGCCAAATTCCATCATCTAGTGCCTTGAAATTAGGTTTTAAAATTTCTTACCTACTTTTTCATGCTTTTTGAAGTGTTCGGAGGTTAATATCTCCTAATGTATTTAGATTTAGGACTGGAAACTTTATTTTTGGCTTGTATATTGTAAGAGGGATGTGCACCCCAATTTTGGGCCCCATTCGAATAATTTCATTTTTTAGGGTTTTTTTGGCTATATATCTACAGAATGAGAGTTTGTGAGGGGATATTTTCCAAGTTTTTGAATAAGAATTGGTTTTGAGCAAGTTTGGCTCTCCATCAAGCGGTATTGAGAAATTATGGCTCTCCATCAAGTGGTATCAAAGCTTAGGGTTCCTGAGTGTGTGAGTAGATCGCCGAAAGTGAGGCAGTTTGCACTAGGATCTGTGAAAGGGTTGTGAGAAGAGAGTGAGGAAGAATGCCTCCATGAAGAAACCATGGTGGTGGGAGAAATGTGGTACTTGAAGGAGATTTTAGAGCTTTGCAGTGGCAATTGCAAGCCCTACAAGAGGAGTTGCGAAGAGGGGTTGAGCCAAGGAGAGAAGACCGCAGTGAAGATGAAGCTTGGGAGGTTGATGATCCATTAGATGAAGAAGAAGCAATGGATCCTGCAGAAGCTAGATTATTTAGGGCCATATATCTGATCAGGAAGAGGCCAAATTTTTGTCTCCATGTATTCTAGGAATCTCAATCCAGAGGAGTTGATTGATTGGATCAATGATATGGAGGAGTATTTTGAGTATGAGGAGGTTGTAGATCCAGATCGGATCAAGTTTGCAAAAACAAAGTTGAAAGGCCATGCTAGCATATGGTGGAAAGAAGTGCAGCTAGAAATAAATATAAGAGGAAAGGAAAAGATAACCATATGGGATCGAATGGTAGAGAAATTGAAGAGGCAGTTTATTCCTATAGATTATGAATTGGATCTGTTGAGGAAAATGCAGAGTTTGAGACAGTCAAGCAAATCTATCAAAGAATATACAGAGGAGTTTTACAAGATCTCAATCGAACTGGCCATTCGTGAGGCTAATAAGGAGAAAGTAGCTCGTTACATAAATGGGTTAAATATGAATATCCAAGAAGAACTAAGTTTGGTCAGGATGACCACCATTGAGGATGCATATCAGTTTGCCTTGAAGGTTGAAGAGAAGCTGAATAGAAGATTTGAAAGCAAACAAAGAGGAATGGGTCATGGTGAAAGAACTGGTGGAAGAACCAGTGAAAGAAAATATGAAGATCAGAAGAAGACTGGTGAAACAAGTAATAACCAAGATCATAAAGAGGAGAATACCTACCGCCCCCGTGATCAGAACAATGGTTACCAAAGAGGAAGAGGTAGATCTAGACGTGGGTATGGAAGAGGAGGATTTTGTGGAACCTATTTCCATTATGGGGAAGAGGGAAATTGGGCATATGAGTGTCCCCAACACCAAGAGAGGATGAATAAGAGACCTAAGGGTCATGCTAGAGCTTCTGTAGCAGATGAAGGTGCTGAATTAGAACATTCTAAAGAAGCAGAAGGAGGAGAAGTGTTGATGACAAGAAGAGCATTGATGAATGGAGGGAAAGATGTGGATCAGAGGAAGAGCTTATTTTGCACAAGATGCAAATGTGTAGGTAAGGTCTGTAATGTTATCATAGATAATGGTAGCATAGATAATTTAGTTTTAGGAGAAATGGTTGCTAAGTTGAAATTGGAGAAGAGGAAGCACCCGCATCCATATCAGATTGCATGGTTGCAGAAAGATCATAGAGCATTAGTCAGTGAGCAGTGTTTAGTTAAATTTCATATTGAAAATTATCAAGATGAGGTTCAGTGTGATGTTTTAGCTATGGATGCTTGCCATTTGTTGTTGGGGAGGCCATGAAATTTTATAGACGTGCGGTGCATGATGGGCATGCGTATACTTACTTTATGACGAAATATGGAGTGCGTCACAAGTTGAATCCATTGAAGGAAGTGGATGAAAAGGTATGCAGTAGTGCTAGAATATGTTTGGTAGATGGTAGAAAATTTTTGGATGGCCTGAAGAGGGATTCTATGTGTTATGCATTAATTACTACTATTAAGAAGGAACAATGTATGGATATTCCAGTAAAGGTTGAAAGTCTATTAGAAGAGTTTCCTGATATTGTGTTAGATAATGTGCCTGAGGGTTTACCACCAATGAGAAAGATTAGCCATCAAATTTATTTGATTCCAGGAGCTAGTTTACCTAATAAGGTAGCCCATAGAATGTATCTCGTGGAGAGTGAAGAGTTGAATAGATAGGTTCAAGAGTTATTGGGGAAGGGGTTGATTAGAGAGAGTTTGAATCCCTGTGTAGTACCTGTAGTACTAGCATCGACGAAGGATGGAGAATGGAGAATGTGTAATGATTCCAGAGCCATAAATAAGATTACCATTAAGTATAGATTTTCATTACCTAGAATGGACGATATAATGGACTATTTGAGTGGAGCTAAATACTTCACAAATATTGATTTAAAGAGTGGGTATCATCAGATTCGCATCAGAGAGGGTGATGAGTGGAAGACAACCTTCAAAACCAAAGAGGGTTTGTATGAGTGGTTGGTTATGCCGTTTGGGTTAACCAATGCACCTAGTACATTCATGAGGTTGATGAATGAGGTGTTGAGAGAATTCCTAGAGAAGTTTGTTATTGTTTATCTGGATGATATTATGATTTTTAGTAAGACATTGGAAGAGCATTTGATGCAAGTTTGGATAGTTTTTGAAAAGCTGAGGGAGGAGCAGTTGTTGATTAATTTGAAGAAGTGCAGTTTTGTGAAGGATTTGGTGTATCTGGGATTTGTCATCTCAAATAAGGGTCTAAAAATGGATCCAAAGAAGATGAAGGCTATCATTGAGTGGCCTACACCAAGGAACATAACGGAGGTAAGATCATTCCATGGTCTTGCAAGTTTCTATAGAAAGTTCATTATAAACTTTAGCAGTATTTGTGCACCCCTGACAGAAACCATGAGAGGGGATAAGAAGGATTTCAAATGGACTGAAAAGGCAGGTGCAAGTTTTGAGATGTTGAAAAATAAGGTGATAGAACAACCCATTTTGGTATTTCCAAATTTTAATAAAGTATTTCAGGTTGATTGTGATGCTAGTGGTAGTGCCATTGGAGCTGTGTTGAGTCAGGAAGGTAAACCCGTTGCATATTTTAGTGAGAAGCTAAATGATGCTAGGAAGAAATATTCTATTTATAATCAATAATTTTATGCTATAGTTCATGCTCTTAAGAAATGGAGACACTATTTGTTAGCAAAAGAGTTTGTTTTATATACTGATCATCAAGCTTTGTAGTATATTAATAGTCAAGGAAAACTAAATTAGAGACATTTGAAGTGGGTTGAATTCCTACAGAGTTATACCTTTTTTTTGAAGCATAGGAGTGGGAAGTCTAATAGAGTTGCAGATGCCTTGAGTAGAAGGCAAAATTTGTTGGTAGAGATGAAAGTGGAAGTCATTGGGTTTGAAGAACTCAAGAGTTTGTATCCAGCGGATCCGGATTTTACAGAGGCTTGGAAGGTATGTTTCTCTCCTACTACTTTGGATAGGACTAAGTGGTTGGATTTTATAATCCAAGATGGGATGATATTCAGAAGGAACCAATTGTGCATTCCTAGAAGTTCAATGAGGTAGAATCTGATAAAGGAGAAGCATAGTGGAGGACTAGCTGGACATTTTGGTCGAGATAAGACCATTGCTCTTGTTAGTGAAAACTATCATTGGCCACAGTTGTAGTAGGATGTGAAGAAATTTGTGTAGGGTTGCGAGTGTGTCGGATGGCTAAGGGAGTGAGACAGAATACAAAATTGTATCAGCCATTACCTATACCGGAGAGACCATGGGAGGACATCAGTATGGATTTTGTTCTTGGCCTACCAAGGACACAATGATGGAATGACTCCATTTTTGTTGTGGTTGACAGGTTTTCAAAGATGGCTCATTTTATTCCATGTCACAAAATGAGTGATGCAGTTCATGTTGTAGGCTTGTTTTTCAAGGAGGTGGTACGCCTTCATGGTCTACCCAAGAGTATAGTATCTGATAGAGATACCAAATTTGTGGGTTATTTTTGGAGGACTTTGTGGAAGAATCTAAAAATGGATTTGTAGTTCAGTTCTGCATGCCACCCGCAGACTGATGGACAAACAGAGGTGGTGAACAGAATTTTGGGTAATCTTCTAAGATGCCTAGTAGGAGATAAACCCAAGGGATGGGATTTTATTTTTCCATAGGCAAAATTTGCTTACAACAATTCTATCAACATAAGTACTGGTAAATCACCATTCCAGATTGTGTATGGGAACAACCCAAGGAATGCTTCTGAGTTGAGAACGATGGATAAAGTAGAAAAGAGTAGTGATGAGGCTGAAGATTTTAAAGAGCACATAAAGAGTTTACATGAAGAGGTACAACAACATATCAGTAAGATGAATACTCACTACAAGGCCAAAATAGATCAGAAGAGGCGTTTCAAGGAGTTCCAAGTGGGAGATGAGGTCATGGTTCATTTGAGAAAGGAAAGGTTTCCTAGCAAAACCTACAACAATCTGAAGATGAAGAGGTTTGGACCATGCAGGATCATAGGTAAAAGAGATTCAAGAAATGCCTATGAAGTGGAACTGCCAAGTGAGCTAAATATATCACTTGTTTTTAATATTTTAGACTTGGAAAAATACCATGAAGGAGGCAATAGTGAGACACCAAGTACAGATTTGTGGAGTATTCTAGTGTCTACTCCAGCCATAGATGAGATAGAGGAAATACTAGACACTCGAGAAGGTAGAAGTACTAGGAACATGCAGTATTCAGGATATTTGGTCAAGTGGAAGGGCAGACCTGTAGAATATGCAACTTGGTTGTCCAAAATAGAGGTTGACCGCCTGGGTTTTCCTCTAACAGTACAGAAGTGAAGGTCACTTCTCAATCCACCCTGGGTTTCTAATGCAGAAGCATCCAACGAAATTTATGGGACCATAACTTCTCAATCGTAGCATCCTATTTGTCCAAAAAAATCAATTTTTGGGGCCAAATTCCATCATCTAGTGCCCCGAAATTAGGTTTTAAAATTTCTTACCTACTTTTTTATGCTTTTTGAGGTGTTTAGAGGTTAATATCTCCTAATGTATTTAGAGTTAGGACTAGAAACTTTATTTTTGGCTTGTCTATTTTAAGAGGGATGTGCACCCCAATTTTGGGCCCCATCCGACTCATTTCAATTTTTAGGGTTTTTTTGGCTATATAGCCACAGAATGAGGGTTTGTGAGGGGATCTTTTCCAATTTTTTGAATGAGAATTGGTTTTGAGCAAGTTTGGCTCTCCATCAAGTGGTATTGAGAAATTGTGGCTCTCCATCATGCTTGGTGAAAACTAGTTCCAGTTGTAGTAGCGAGCAATGCTTTTATAGCTATGGGTAATGTTTTGGTGGAGTTTTGATAAACTCCAATGGTGCCCTTGAGTGCTCCTTGTGGACGTACGTCTAGCTGGTATAGCCTCTTTTGTGCTTTGTTTTTCTCCTTCTTTCAAACTACTATGTATTTGCATTTGTAGATAATATTTCTAATTCCTTGTGTTATGTTGTATTTTCTTGCAGGTACCTTGATACGACTATCCAAAATGGTGGATGATATGAGCTCTTTGAAATACTTGTTTACCTTGCTTGGAGGATGTGTTTACATAGTCGCTTTGAGATTTTTTCTCCTTATGAATAATGTGCTTTTGTGGTACTTAAACCCTATTATTTTTCCTACATAAAACATATTAGTATGGTGCAAGATGATGTAAATAAAATTGTGAATATAACACCTTTTATTTGCACCTCCTTTTGTAATATCTTTCTGTTGGTTTTAGTGGCAAATTTATTTTAGGAAAGGGCTTATTTGATGTTGTATCCTTTTCTAGACAACTCTCTTATTTTCTTGGTTACTTTGATAATAAACCCAAGCTAATAACCATGTAGATAGATCTTTTGTAGAATTTTTTTTGCACTAATTTTTTTGTTTAAATAGCCCTTAGTGCACCTCAAATTTGAGACTCACCAGGTCTCTATTTGTAGATTTGTTTGCTATTTTTGATGATGGATTTCTTATCCACTTATTGGAGGAATATAATATAATTTTGGTGGCTTCCTTGGGCCACAAAATGCTGCAAAATTTGTGCACAAAATAGTGTATCTAGTCACTTTGATAATTTTCTAGTATTGCATCGTTGATCTTCTAATAATCAAAAAACACAAACTATCCCTTTTAAGAGTAACTAGTTAAAGATCAACTAGTATAGTGCTAATGGATTAATAATGCACTTTAATGGTAACAATAATATCACCTTACTCCTCCTATAAATAAAATCTCAAAATAATTTTAAATGCACTTAATAATCTTTGCAACATTTAAGAGTAATCTATAATGAATCCTTAATGAATATTCTACAATTTTCACTACAATCAATATTGTAGGATGTATTCTTCTTGCTTTCTAGATAGATAATAGGTAGGTGATAATTTTATTTCTTTAAAAAAATATCCAACTCCTATTTTCATATGCAAATATATCTTAAAATGAATACTTTTTTTTGCACTTTCTCAAAGATTATAATATAACCCCTTTTTATTGTACCTCTAATCCAAATGTGGTGCTTAATGAAATTTGATAATGAACCCTAATTTAAATTTAAACCAATTGCACCCAAGTTGCTTACATTTAATGGCTCTTGTAGATGATGTAGATCTTGATATATTGATTCACCATGTTACTACCTTGTAATGGATGAATTCACAACTTATTGTTGGTTGTTCTAAACAACTTCTTGCTTCACCAAACTGTGGTCATGAAATTTCTATCTTGAGCCTAGGATTTGGTGGCTTGATCCTTCTAGTGATATTTGATCTTGTATTGTAGATTCATAGAACTCTTATCTCTAAACCATGCCTTCTTGTTGTGAGAGGAAATATCCAAATATATTGGATTTGGTAGGCTTCTTTTGTTTGAATATTTCTTCAATCTTCTTATTGAATTCTGACTTCAAACAAGATCTTCTTCTGGATTTCGCACTCTTTACCAAATCTATCTTCTCTTGGGCTTGTTGTCAGATGGTGAAAATTGTCCCAAGTCCTTCCCTATCAATAAATTCTCCTCGGTAGTGGATTTCTCCAATGAGTTCTCATAGAAACTCTTTTGATTATGCTTATATGAGCTCTATAACAAGGCTCTCCAAACCTTCTTATTTTTCCTCCTTGAAACCTCTCCAAGGTCTTCTATATTGCAACTTCTCTAGTCTTCCAATTGAGACCCTTTCTTCAACCTTCAACTTTTGGAAGTGTTGGTGATGAGATTTTCTTCTTGGATATTTGGAATCTAATGCTTTTGGATTCTGGAATTGGACCTTACTAGTCCTTTTCTTCTGCAATTTGCAATATTTAATGGAGATCACCAATCTCCTACTTCACAAACTCTTCTTTGGAGTCTTCTTTAGGAACTCTTATCTAGAGTATTATTTTGAATTAGGAACTCTTCTTATGAATCAAAAATTCTTCTTCAAAATTAAGGCTTTTATGGCCTCTTTTGCTTCTATACTCTATAGGCATTGATATTAAATGGAGATCACCAATATATTATCTCCTGCTTGACTTAAATTTTGGAGTCTCTTCTTCCTTGAGTCTACTATGAGGCTATTGTTACCTTTTATTTACTTCTTCAATCTACAGGATTTGCACCTCTTGTAATGAGACCCTTTTTCAAAGTTCTTTGAAATATTTAGTCTTCTCCTTATTGTTGCAAGTGCTAGAATTATTCTAAGAAAATATTCTTTCTAGCTCTCTTGTAGTAAGCTTCCCAACCTTTTCCTGAATCTCCTTTTCCTACAAAAAGTTGTTAGAAACTAGAATGGAAGAATTTATAATTCTAGATTAAGGCTTCTATGGCCTTTATTCTGGATCAAGGCTTCTATGGCCTTTCTTCTAGATCAAGTATTTTATCGCCTTTTTGCAATGCAAAGTTTTTCAATCTAGTAATGGATATATCCAACCTCCAAACTTTACCAAGACTTTACTCCTCGAGTCTCTTTTGCAATGTCCATTTTTTTGCAATAAAGAACTTTAGATAATAGGTAACATGAAAAGATCCAAATATATTGAGATTAGTAGTCTTCACTAGTTGATCCGTCAAACTAGTGGAATGAATGTTGAGTCCTAGTCTTCATGAGTTTTCCTACAACTTTGTGGAAATATTCTAGCCAAATGTAATCTTAGAATTTCTATAACTAAGATTTATTTCAATCCTTACTTGTGACTCTCCCTATTCCTATCTTGATTCACCATGGCTCTAATACCACTATTAGATTTTGAGGATATATGCAATGGGAGAGATCTATCCTAGGTCCTAATAAGATACAAAAAATATGAAAGAAAATAATTTTGCAATATGACTGAAAATACTATAAATAAAAAGTGGTGAAAATATAGTGCAGTATGGAGGTAATGGTCACTCCATTAATATAAGCTAAAGTACTACATTGTAATATATATAGGAGTTCTACTACTATCTACTACTCTCCACTACAATGCATTTGAGTGTCTTGATATGTCTCTATGAAGCCCTTTATATAGGAAGATAGATTCCTTGGCCAACACCCTACCTAGCTATAAAAGGGGACACGTTGCACATTAAAACTTGCACATTGACACTTGTGCATTTATTACATTGCTTGAAGTAACTAGCTAAATTCCCTCTAAAGTAATCTTCTAATCTAACTATGTACCAAAGGTGGTACATTTACATGACCCAAATGATGTAATATACTCTAACTCTAACAGGTCATACCAAAAAATATAAAGTTTCCAAAAATAAGGGGTTTCCGTGAACTTTTCAGAAGATTCTGTAAAAAGAGGTTTTCACAAACTTTCTAGAAGATTCCATCATTAAACAGGAAAATAATTCAACATCTGCACATTACAACTAACTCCCATTTGATGCAAGATTCTTCTACAATATTTTATCCCAATATCATTGATGCAAAATTGGTTATTTTTAGCTATGACAACCTTAGTAAGTGCATCTAATACATTCTCTTGAGTTTTGTATTTGATCAGGTTGATCATTCCACTCTCCACCATATCATGCATAAAATGATATTTCACTGTAATGTATTTTATCCTTTCATGGAATGATGAATAATATGCAAGTGCTATTGTACTTTGGCCATCACATTTTATTCCAACATATTCTTGGTTCAAATACAAACCTTTGCACAACTTCATCAACCAAATAACTTCTTTTGCAGCATTAGCTGTAGCGATATATTCAGCTTCAACATTTGATAAAGCTAAACTAATTTACATTTTACTCCTCCATATCACTACACCACCATACAAAGTGAAGACATATCCTCCTATTGACTTATAGTTATCCAAATCACCTGATCAATTTGCATCTACATGTATCTGCAAATAAAACTCTTCATTCTTCTTAGGTTGATAACACAAAATATGATCTTTAGTACCTTGTAAATGTTTAAAAAATATTTTTACAATAGTACAATATTTTTTTCAATATTCGACATACATTTATTGACCATAACAACAACATAAGCAATATTAGGATTGGTACATACCATTGCATACATTAGTGAGCTCATAATCTCTACATATGGAATTTTCTTCATCCTCTTCTTTTCTTCAGTTGTGGTTGGACATGTTTTTTTAGATAATTTAACTCCATAATGCATAGAATTTTTTGCAGGTTTATTGTTCTACATTCCAAATTCTTTCAAAATCTGGTTAATTTAATCCTTTTGGGAAAGCCATAATTTTTTGCTCTTACGATATTTGACAATATTAATACCCAAGCAATGGTGTGCTTAACCCAAGTCCTTCATATCAAATTTCATTGATAATATCTCAGTTTTTAAAATCAATTGTTTATTATTTCCAGTCAATAGGATGTCATCCACATAAAAAACCAAAATTACAAAAATTTTACTTTTTGTTTTATAATACACAAATGGATCTGTAGGGTTACAAAAAAATTCAATCTGCAACATGTAATTGTCAAATTTTTGGTACTATTCTCTAGGAGATTGCTTCAATCCATATAGGTATTTCTTCAACCTGTAGATAACACCTACATCTCCTACTTCAAAACCTTTAGTTTGTTACATGTATATTTTCTCCTTCAAATATCCATGTAGGAATGTAGTTTTAACATCCATTCTTTCAACTTCTAAATCAAAAGCATTAGCATATGCAATCAAAATTCTAATAGAAGATAACTTCATAGTGGAAGCATAAGTTTAATGAAAACCAATACCTAGGATCTGAAAGAACCCTTTTGCAACTAATCTAGCCTTGTATCTTTCCACATATCCATTAAGCCTTAACTTATTTTTGAACACCCATGTGTTGCCTATTATATTTCTCCCAACAAGTTGCTAAACTAAATTACATGCATGGTTCTTCATTGAATCTATTTTTTCCTACATGGCCTTCTTCTAATGCTCTTTATTTAGACTAATCATGGCATCTTAAAATATGATAGGATCATCACAAGAAACTATAAATCCCTAGAAATTATCCTAAAACAGGGTTATGCATAAGGGGTTAGCCCCAAAATATATTTATAATTTTTTTACGAATATGTTTCGAAATCCATGCAAATAGTGTCCAAACGCATGTAGAAGGTTCACTGTTATTAGGGGTAATGTTGGAAATTTAAACTTAAAATTATCAAATTATTATAAAATTGGGGTGAAACGACCCAAAAAAATTTACACCTAATTTTTTTTGGCTAATGGGTCCTGGTCAAGGGTCCCAAATATTAGCCAATTCTAAATTTCAAAAATCCTAATTTTAGCTAATTTGGTGATAAATAGCCACTATGTATAACCATGTCCTAAAGCCTATTGGGAAGATGTTTATTTTTTCTAGTTCTCTTAGGCCGCTCCACTCATTCTTGGACCTCTTCTCTACAAGATGGAGAATCAGGTTGCATAATTTGTTGATCCTCTTGATGCACATCTTCAAGCACATAAGAAGGAAAATATTCATTAGGTCTTTGTAGGTTGGAAAATCTATCTAAAATTTCAAAATATATTGTTTCTTGAGGCTAATATGTTTGAACATGTGCTTCACTTGAAGGTTGACCTAACATAGTGTATTTATGCACACTAACCTTCTCTTTCAACTGTTGTTGTAATTCTTGTTCTTGAATATCTCCAACTATCTTAATTACTTTGAAAATCACATATTTGATGAAAATATTTATATGTTCATACAAAATCCATAATTTATATCCTTTTGTTTCAACAACTTCTCCATAACCAACAAGAAAACATTTCTTATATTTTTCATACAATGTTTTCCTCTTTTTAGTAGGAATGTTCATAAAGTTATCACAACCAAAAACCCTCAGATGAGACATAGATGGTTTTCTCCCACTCCATGCCTCTTCTAGTTTCTTTTCATTCAAAGTAGTGCATGGTGATAAATTAACCAAATAACTAGTAGTTGGAATTACATCAACACATAACCCTTTAATAAGCTTTGCATCTGACAACATGCTCCTCATCTTCTCTAGTACTGTTCTATTCATTATCTCTGCTACACCATTATGTTGAGGAGAATAAGGTGTATTAATTTATCTAGATATGCCTTTCTGCTTGCAAAACTCTTCATATTTAGTAGAAAAATATTCTTCTCCATTGTTACTATGCAATATCATAAGTTGCTTGTCTGTCTACCTTTCTACATTAACAAAAAACCTTTTAAAATGATCAAGTATGTCACTCTTTTTCTTCAAAATATAGTCCATACTTTTTTGCTATGATCATAAATAAAAGTGGTAAAATACAAAGCACCACCAATATATGGAGTATCCATAGGACCATAAATAACTGAATGAACAAGATTTAAAGTAGATTTAGCTCTATGTAGGTGATAAGATAAGCTTATACTATTTTATTTGTTTATCACACATGATTTACAAAATTTGAGAGTGCTAGAGATGATATCCTTGAGGCCATGCAAGATGTCTTTGTTGACCAACTGCTTTAAGTTGGTTTCAACCAAATGGCCAAGTCTTCTATGCCAAATAAGATAATCTACAATATTTTCTTCATCATTTTTCTTAGCTACATTAGTTTATTTTACAGATAAAACATTGCAATGGTTTTTCTCACAAGGGTTGACATCCAATTTGAATAAAGTGTCTTTCTTATTTTCTTTTGCAAGCACTAGTGCACCTCTATTGAGCTTGCATATTTCATATAAGAAGGTAATTGTTACTCATTTTTTAGCTAGTTGTCCAACTAAGAGAATATTTCTTCTCAACTGAGGGACATATCTAACTTTTTACAAATACTTGACTTCTCCACCTGAATCCTTCACAGGAACTATATCTTCTTCTTCTACATCACAAAATGTATTATCACCCATATAAAATTTTACACCATTTACCTCTTTATAATTGACAAACCACTCACAGTATGGTGTCATGTGGAAAGAATCTCCTAAATTTATAGTCCAATCTTTAGAACACACTTTAGTTGATAGACATGAAGAAGCAAGAAACATGGAGGAGTTTTTATCTGCAACTTTTTTAGTTGTATCTACATTTTCATTTTTCTTCTTCAACAAGGGATAATAAAACTTGATATACCCCTTTTTGTGACAATAGTAGCATTCCACATTGCTAAAAAAATTCTTTCCTATGTTGGATGATCTACCTCTACCTCTAGAATTGATTCTCCCATTGAATTTACCTTTTCCTCTTTCCTTTGAGTGTCCACATGCTAAATAGGCATCTGAGGTTGATGCTTCACTATAAAATATCTTTATTGTCTCCTCATTCAGTAGTTGGCTAACGATTGACTCCATATGCAACTCGTTAGAAGCAACACTTATGGTAGTAATAAGATTCTGCCATGAGTTTGACATGTTGATCAATAGTGTCAAACATTTATCTTCATCAATTTATTTATCACCAATAGAGTTTAGCTACTTCATTAGCATATTAAAATCATTCAAGTGGTATGAGAACTTACCATTCTTCTTCATCTTGATATTTGCCAACTTATTTCGTAATATTAACTTGTTCACAATTGAATTGGAAGTGTAGATGCTCTCCAAATTTTTCCACATATCTAAAGTACACTATGCTTTTGTCATATTTAAAATCAAAGAGTTTGCTAAACTTAGTCTAATAAGGGTCATTGCTTTTCTATCTAGTTTATTAAACTCATCTTGTGTCATCCCAGTGGGATTTCTAGTGACTACAATCCACAAGTCCCTTTCCATTAGTAAGTCCTCAATTTTGATCTTCCATGATGTGAAGTTTAATCCATTGAACTTCTCAATCTCCAGTTTGATACTCATTTTCTATTAATAATTCTCTACTCCCACTTAAACTATGAACCAATGTATGAGACCTTAAGAGCAATCCAAAATAAAGACACAATAACCAATGTTGCAAAGAGGGAGATCATAATTCACTACCAAAGCATATAAAACTGCCTCTCGTCTACTATAAAGCTCTGATACCATGAAAATAAAAAATAAAGCATATGCTAAACAAACATAGAATAAAAACTGTAAGCAAAAATATGAACAATAGATAAAAGGACTCAATAAACATATATTTATTTAGAGTATCTTTGCAATGTTATGTTACACACAAAATTCTATTTTTATAATCGTCTTTGCCCAAAAAATGGCTTATGGTAAATTACCCTCCTTAAGTGGCTATCTCATCTTGGGATATCTTGTGGAGTTATTCCTTCCTTAAGGAGTATTATTGGTGGTTTCCTACCTTAAGGGTATTATATATCTTTGTCTCTTATGTGGATTTGATATTTCTACACATTGATGAATGATTTTTGTTAGTAAGAATAAAATTCAATAACAAGTGGTATCAAAGCAACAATTTAGGAAAATTAGGGATATTTTTGTGCAACTGTAAAATTAGGGAAGAATTATTTTTTGAAAAACATCTGATCTTTTAGGAGCCATACCTCTGCAAAAGTTTGTTTGATTCAGGTGATTCTTGGATCAGTTTGCGCAAAATTTGAAGGATTTAAAATGAGTGGTCATATGAATCTGAGCGATATTGAGGAAGATAAAACCTTTTGAAGTTAGTCATCTGGAATAAGTGTAGTGATGAATTTTAAAATTATAAATTTTTTGGAAGATGAAATTTAATAGTTCTTGTAAGCAAATCAGTTGCAATTTATTTTTTTTGGAAAAAAATTACAAATCTAGTTGTCTATGTGGAATTTTAACTTCAAATCAGTGGGAAGAAATATATTTTCATAAAATCCTACTTTGCATTAGGGCATGATATATATTATCAAAAAATCTAGTTTACATTAGGTAATCGACTATGGCACTTCAAAAGTTTTTTGAACCAAATGATATGGATGTGAGAGAGTGGTTGAAAATAGTAAAATCTCAATATTGTGAAAGCATGTAATTACATTTTTGCTTTCAATTTTTTTTGGGTGAAGCTTTACAATGGGTAGAAAGCTTTGTTAGGAATAATTTGAAGTGCACTTGGAAAGAAATCTATTGAGCAAGGTGCAGCAGGAGTATTGTCATTGTTGTCAACACAGTCAGTTAGATCTAATGATGCAGTGGAAAGGCAGTTCAAAAGCCATTCAGATGCAGAGGACAGGAGTTCTAAGGTTATTCAGAGTATGGACAGTGAGTTTCCAAGAAGACCATAGTGGCCCATTTGCAAAAGATCAAAGAAAAAGACAAGTAAGAAAAGTGTCACGATATCGCGACATATACAAGGCAAGAAAAACTGTCACGATTTCGTGACATATTGGAAGAGAGAGAAGCAACAGGTAAAAGTGTCACGATTTCGTGACATATTGGAGGAGAGAGAAACAAGGGAAAACTGTCACGATTTCACGACATGTTGGAAGAAAAGAAAGCAAGTGGAAAAACTGTCACGATTTCGAGACATGTTCGAAGCAAAGGCGCAAACAGGGAAAATTGTCGCGATTTCGCGACATGTTGCAAGAGAAAAATGCAAGTTGAAAAACTGTCACGATTTCATGACATGTTGAAAGAAAAAGTGCAAGGAAGGAAAACTGTCACGATTTCATGACATGTTAGAAGAGGAAGAGAAAGCAGGTTAAAGTGTCACAATTTCGTGACAAGTCAGAAGAGAAAGTGAAAGCAAGATAAAGTGTCACGATTTTGTGACGTGTTGTAGAAGAGAGAGTCCGAAGTGAGAACTATCATGATTTCGTGACAAGTTTGAGGAGAGAGAAAGTAAAATGAAAAGTGTCATGATTTTGTGACATGCTGCAGAGTTCAAAGTGAGAACTATCATGATTTCGTGACATGCTACAGAGTTCGAAGTGAGAACTATCATGATTTCATGACATATGCTGAAGAGTTCGAAGTGAGAACTATCATGATTTCATGACATGCTATAGAAGAAAGAGTTCGAAGTGAGAACTGTCACGATTTCGTGATGAGTTTGAGAAGAAAGAAAGTAAAGAGAAAAGTGTCATGATTTCGTGACAAGTTCTAAAGAAAATGAACGGATACAGAAAGTGTCATGATTTTGTGACAGGTTGTAGAGAAAGCGTACGGATGCAAAAAGTGTCATGATTTCGTGATAGGTTGAAAAGAAAGCATACGGATGCAAAAAGTGTCACGATTTTATGACAGATTGAAAAGAAAGCGTACGGATGCAGAAAGTGTCATGATTTCATGACAAAAATAGAAAGTAAAAGTGTCATGATTTTGTGACAAAAGTAAAGAAGTGAAGTGTCATGATTTTATGACAAAAGTAAAGAAAGTTAAGAAGAAGTGTCATGATATCAAGAAGAAAGTAAAGGCTAAAGGTAGAAGTGTCACGATATCATGACAAAAGTAAAAAGGAAGTCTAAAGAGGTAGAAGTGTCGTGATATCATGACAAAAGTAAAAAGGAAGTCTAAAGAGGTAGAAGTGTCACGATATCATGAAAAAAAGAAAAAGGAATAGTATGAAGGCAAAAGTGTCATGATATCGTGACATGTTGTGTTTTTCATGACAATAGCTACAGAAGAGTTACAGAGGCAGTTGAAGCCGACGAAGACCGATGTTAGCCGATGAAGATTAGGGTTTGGAGCCGACAAAGATTAGGGTTTGACGAAGATTAGGGTTTGCGACTAAGATTAGGGTTACAACCGACTAAGATTAAGTTTTTGATCTTGAAAATGTGGTTATAAAAGGAAGGCTATTTTGAAGAGTTTGTGATGTTGAGTAGTGCGACGTTCGAAGATAGTGCGTAGAGTGCAAAGTTCGATCGTAGTGTGCAGAGTGCAATTCGTCGAATCATTCTAAGTGCGAAGATCACAAAGGAAGCAGAGTGCGCAAAGGGGAGAAGATGAACGTTCGATAGTTAAGCAATAGATTATGCGAAGTGATAGCACAGAGAGAGCAGAGTGCGCACAGGACAAAAAAGTGAAGCAGACCAGTCAGGGTCTTGTTAAAGGCAAAGGTATCTTACTATCATTCTTCTAAGTTTTAGATTTGAAGTCCAAGTTGGTGCTTGGCATAAGGGGTTGGTGCTCCTTCCAGTTGGTGCTGGCAAATCAGGGGTTGGTGCTCCTTTCTGTTGGTTCAGATAAATCAGGGGTTGGTGCTCCTTCCAGTGGGTGCTGGTAAACTATTTGTAAAAGTTGTTGCTTTGCAAAGGCTAGATTTGGATGGTAGTCCAAGCAGTCATTTTTGAGGAGTAGCCACATTGGTGAACCTCGTTAAAATCTTGTGTTGTGTGATGTTCTCTTGTTGTTCTTGCTATATCTATTTATAAGTTTTAACTGCTGCTATTTTTAGAGCTGTTAATTCATGATTAAAGAGCTACACTGATTCACCCCCCCTCTCAGTGCCATTGTAAGTATAACAATTGGTATCAGAGCTAAGTCCCTGTACAAGCTTAACCAGCTAGGGTGATCTTGGAAATAACACAATGGCAGGTGGTGAAGGTTTCTCATCAAACAAAGCACCATTGTTTGATGGATCTAATTATGCATTCTAGAGAGTCAGGATGCAGACATATCTCTGTGCTTTGGGATATGACATCTGGGATTCAGTAGTGAGTGGATACACAATTCCCATCATTCCTCCAAAAGAAGCAGAGGAAAAGAAACTGTTTGAAAATAATTCGAAAGCAAAGAATGCCATCTTGTGTGGATTAGCAGACAGTGAACTAGTAAAGGTCATGAACTGTAAATCGACAAAAGAAATATGGGACAAATTGAAGAGTGTTCATGAAGGAGATGATAAGATCAAAGAAGCCAAGTTACAGACACATCGAGCTCAGTTCGAAGCATTGAAGATGAATGACGATGAAAACATTGAGGCATTCATGTTGAGAGTTAATGGAATCATCAATGCAATCAGAGGACTCGACGAGAATATCGATGACTCTGCTATCGTGAAAAAGGTATTAAGATCTCTTCCTCAAAGATTTGATTCCAAAGTCTCAGCAATAGAAGAAGCTAAAGATCTAAATTATTTTAGTATAGATGAAATGTATGGTTCTTTAACTGCATATGAGATGAGGATAGGAAGATCTAAACCCACTGACAGAGAAGCAGCTTTCAAAGCCCTTAAAAATAAAAACACAAAACAAGAGTCCGAGGAAGAAGAGACATCAGATGAAATGGAAGCAAACTTTGTTAGAAAATTGAAAAAGGGGAAAGGAAAATACAGAGGGAAGCTTCCATTCAAATGTTTCAACTGTGGAGGCGTTGGGCATTTTGCAACTAAATGTCCACTGAAAGAGAAGAACAAAAATGATGAAGGATCCCACCAAGAAAGAAGTGACTGGAAGATGAAAGCAAATTTTAGAAAAGGCAACTTCAAAAAGAAAAGTTTCATCTCCAAGAATGTTAGTTCATCAGAAAATAGCTCCGGTGAAGAGTCTGAAGAAGAAAGAGATGAAGCTCTTTTTATGGCATTTGAAGAAGTTAAATCAGAAAAAGGAGTGACCTCTGAAGTTTGTGGTGAAAATCTCGAGGCTGAAGTAGACTTAGAAGGTGAGTTGATATCTGCACTTGAAGAGTGGGAGATAGAAAAGAAAAAGAATAAGAAACTATCAAGAAAGCTTGAGGATGCAAATGGAATCATAACCAACTTAAAAGTTTAGATAGAAGAATCTAAGAAAATCTTCGAAGATCTCGAAGTTCAAATAACCATGAGAATAGACTATTGCAGCAAGCTAGAGGAAGAGACTATTGGTCTAAGAATGCAGCTAGAAGAGATGAACAAGAAAATCAGTTGTTATCACAAACGTGAAGAAAGTTCTATGAAACTGGATAAGATCATAAATGACCAAAGACCTGCAGGCATCAGGTTTGGTCTGGGTTTTATCGAAGGAGAATCATCAAGTGGATCAAAGGCCAGAAATGTAGAATCCACAAAGAATGAAGATAAGAAACAGGTTGATCAAGGGAAATTGCCTCATGCAAAAGAAAGCAATAATGCCAGGCAGGAAAGGAGAACTGACAATAATGGATTCACCAATGTCACACATCAAAGAAGAAGAAGACCTATGGCTCCTACGACAACATGGCAAAGACCATCTCCCAGGTTCAATTATCCCTTCTCTGGTTTCTATTTTAAATGCAATGGCTATGGACATAAAATCTCAGACTGCAAGTACAATGTTAGACCAAGGAATTTCACCAATAGAAATGCTTTTTCTCCTTTGATGAATTACACAGTAGAATGTTATAACTGTCACAATTTTGGGCACATTGCAAGAAACCGTAGAAGCACATTTTCATCAAATCAGTTTCAGGGAAGAAAAGTTCAACCAAACAGGATGAGACAAAA
This sequence comes from Wollemia nobilis, assembly GCA_028583015.1. Lineage (NCBI taxonomy): Eukaryota > Viridiplantae > Streptophyta > Pinopsida > Araucariales > Araucariaceae > Wollemia > Wollemia nobilis. Next base: position 10,309,085 of record JAQPPZ010001772.1, on the reverse strand, counting down.
TAGGAAACTTCCTGTAAAACATGCACAAGCTACTGATAAGGGAAAAACAAAACAAGAGCCCAAAACTACTATCAAAACAATGTGGAAAGGGAAAGAACGACTGAAGGAAGAAAAGGAATCCTTAATCGTTCAAACTGCTTTCAAAGCACAGAATAAATATGTACCATGGATACTAGATAGTGGATGCTCCAGTCATATGACAGGTGACAAACAAAAATTTGATAAGTTACAGAAATATGAAGGAGGATCAATAAAATTTGGAAATAATGATGGAGCCAAGATAGTCGGCAAAGGCTCAGTCAAAATTAGTGATGGAAGGATTAAATCAGAAGAAGTCTTATTTGTGGATGGATTGAAACATAATTTATTGAGTGTAAGTCAGATTTGTGATAAAGGTCATGAAGTAGTCTTTATGAAGCAGGGTTGTGAAGTCAGAAAAACCAACAGTGGAAAATTGATAGCAACAGGGTCAAGAACATCTGGTAACCTGTATACGCTCTCAGAGACTTCAAAAGGAGCTTGCTTTATTGGACAGGAAGAAGAAAATTGGTTGTGGCACAAGAGACTTGGTCATATCAGTTTTGATAATCTAGTGAAAATCACCTCAAAAGGGGTTGTAAGAGATATTCCCACCATCAACAAACCTGCAAACAACATTTGTGCTTCATGCCAAAAGGGGAAGCAAACTAGAGTCACATTCAAAACTAAAGAATACTACACAAGCAAACCGCTGGAACTAATACACACTGACTTATGTGGACCCATGAGAACACAAAGCATAAATGGTGACAAGTATTTTATGTTGTGCATTGATGACTATTCCAGAATGACATGGATATTCTTCTTGAAGCATAAATCAGAAGCTTTTGATATGTTCAAGATCTTCAAAAACCAGGTTGAGAATGAAATAGGAAAGAGGATCAAATGCTTAAGATCAGACAGAGGTGGAGAATTCATTTCAGAGGAGTTTACAGAATACTGTGAAAATTACGGTATTAGGAGACAGTTCTCAGCAGCAAGGACACCTCAACAAAATGGGGTGGTAGAAAGAAAGAACAGAACTATGCAGGAAATGGCACGAACTATGTTGGCTGAAAGCAGAGTAGTAGACAGATTTTGGAAAGAAGCAGTCCATACTATGGTGTATATCCAAAATAGGTACATGCTGAGAACACATGAAAGCAAAACTCCTTATGAATTGTGGTTCGGTAAAAGGGCAACAACAAAATACCTCAGAGTGTTTGGCAACAAGTGCTATATCAAAAGAACTAAAGACAATCTTGGCAAGTTTGAAGATAGAGCAGATGAAGGTATTTTTGTTGGTTACTCACCAAGAAGCAAAGCTTACAAATGCTACAACAAGAGGCTAAAGAAAATTGTGGACAGTGCTGATGTTAAGTTTGATGAAGGTAAAGAATGAGTAATTAGCCATGAAACGAACTACCCAATTTATGAAGAGGTTATTGAAGGAGATGAGGAAAACGAAATTGAAAAGATACAAAAAATTGACTCAGATGATGTAAGTTGTGATTCAGAAGCAGAAGAGAATAATAAATTCAAAATAGGCAGCTGGCAAAAAAATCATCCTAGAGATCAAATAATTGGAGACCCCAAAGTTGGTGTTCAAACAAGAAGAAGAGTAGCAAGTAACTACTCTTTATTATCCAGCATTGAGCCCAAGAATGTTGCTGAAGCAAGCAAAGATGAAGGTTGGATGAAGGCTATAAATGAAGAATTAGACCAGATTGAGAAAAACAAAACCTGGGAGTTAGTACCTAGACCCGCGAACAAAAACATAATCGGGACTAAATGGATCTTTCAGTAACAAATTGAATGAAGACGGACAGGTAGTCAGAAATAAAGCAAGATTGGTATGCAAGGGGTATGCACAAGTTGAAGGCATTGACTTTGAGGAAACGTTTGCACTAGTAGCTAGACTAGAGGCAATCAGAATGTTTCTGGCTTTAGCAGTCTACAAGAATTTCAAAGTTTATCAAATGGATGTGAAATCAGCATTTTTGAATGGGAAACTTGAAGAAGAGGTTTATATTGAGCAACCAGATGGGTTCCAACTTGGTGATAATCCAAACTTTGTCTCAAGTTGAAGAAAGCTTTATATGGCTTAAAACAGGCACCCCGAGCATGGTATGCAAGACTAGACAACTATCTCACTCAACAAAAGTTTAAGAAAGGTATGGTGGATAGTAATTCGTATGTCAAAACAGAAAATGGGCATCTTATTGTTCTTGTTGTATATGTAGATGATATCATATTTGGCAGCAGCAAAGATGAGTCATGTCAAGATTTAGCAAATAAGATGCAAAAAGAATTTGAAATGTCAATGATTGGTGAACTCGTCATATTTCCTCGGTTTGCAAGTTAATCAAAGTAAGAAGGGCATATTTACTTCTCAAGTTAAATATGTAAAAGAGATGTTAAAGAAATTCACAATGGAGGATTGTAAGCCAGTTAGCACTCCCATGACGACAAGTCGCAAGTTGAGCAAAGATGACAAATCTCCACCTGTTGATCAAACCATGTACAGATCTATGATTGGAAGCCTACTATACCTGACAGCTACCAGACCAGATATTTTGTAGGCAGTATGCATGGTAGCACGCTTTCAGGCCAATCCCAAAGAGACTCATGTGACAGCAATAAAGAGGATTCTTCGGTATCTCAAGGGTACTATGGAGTATGGGTTGTGGTATCCAAAAGGTAAAGACTTCACCCTTATATCATATTCAGATGCAGATTGGGCTGGATGTGTAGATGACAGAAAGAGTACCAATGGAGGTGCATTCTATCTTGGAGACAGATTGGTTGCATGGCACAGTAAGAAGCAAGAGTCAGTTTCTTTATCAACAACAGAAGCAGAATATATTGCAGCGACAACATGTTGTACGCAGGTTTTGTGGATGAAACAAACCCTGAAAGATCTTGGTATCTACTTCAGTGAACCAATATCAGTTAAGTGTGATAACACCAGTGCCATTAACATCTCCAAGAATCCAGTTATGCATTCACGCACAAAGCACATTGCCATCAGGTATCACTTTTTGAAGGAGAAAGTTGCGGAAGGTGAGGTTAAATTGGATTTTGTTCCAACCACAGAACAAGTAGCAGATATTTTCACAAAACCATTGCCCAAGGAAGTGTTTGAGTACCTTCAAAACAAATTGGGAGTGGTCACACTTCCCAAGAATTGACTAGCTACAGGGATCACATTCTCAGGGGGAGCATTTGAGTATTTGATTATTCTTTTGCTCATGATCATAATTTGTGCTAAGTGTAACAAATTGTGCCTGAGAATGTTGTGCATGGACTCAGGGGGAGTCTGCAGTAGCCCTTTGGTATTATTGACAAAGGGGGAGAAGAGTTACAGGAAATTACACATGTGTTGCCAACAATTCCAAAGGGGGAGATTGTTGAGCAAGGTGCAGCAGGAGTATTGTCATTGTTGTCAACACAGTCAGTTAGATCTAATGATGCAGTGGAAAGGCAGTTCAAAAGCCATTCAGATGCAGAGGACAGGAGTTCTAAGGTTATTCAGAGTATGGACAGTGAGTTTCCAAGAAGACCATAGTGGCCCATTTGCAAAAGATCAAAGAAAAAGACAAGTAAGAAAAGTGTCGCGATATCGCGACATATACAAGGCAAGAAAAACTATCACGATTTCATGACATATTGGAAGAGAGAGAAGCAGCAGGTAAAAGTGTCACGATTTCACGACATATTGGAGGAGAGAGAAACAACAGGGAAAACTATCACGATTTCGCGACATGTTGGAAGAAAAGAAAGCAAGTGGAAAAACTATCACGATTTCATGACATGTTCGAAGCAGAGGCACAAGCAGGGAAAACTGTCACGATTTCACGACATGTTGCAAGAGAAAAATGCAAGTTGAAAAACTATCACGATTTCGTGACATGTTGAAAGAAAAAGTGCAAGGAAGGAAAACTATCGTGATTTCATGACATGTTAGAAGAGGAAGAGAAAGCAGGTTAAAGTGTCACGATTTCGTGACAAGTCAGAAGAGAAAGTGAAAGCAAGATAAAGTGTCATGATTTCGTGACATGCTGTAGAAGAGAGAGTTCGAAGTGAGAACTGTCATGATTTCACGACAAGTTCGAGGAGAGAGAAAGTAAAATGAAAAGTGTCATGATTTCGTGACATGCTGTAGAGTTCGAAGTGAGAACTGTCACGATTTCGTGACATGCTACAGAGTTCGAAGTGAGAACTGTCATGATTTTGACATGTTGTAGAGTTCAAAGTGAGAACTATCATGATTTCGTGACATGCTACAGAAGAATTTGAAGTGAGAACTGTCACGATTTCATGACATGTTGTAGAAGAAAGAGTTTAAAGTGAGAACTGTCATGATTTTGTGACAAGTTTGAGGAGAAAGAAAGAAAAGCAGAAAAGTGTCACGATTTTGTGACAAGTTGTAAAGAAAGTGAATGGATGCATAAAGTGTCACGATTTCGTGACAGGTTGTAGAGAAAGCGTACGGATGCAGAAAGTGTCATGATTTCATGATAGGTTGAAAAGAAAGCATACGGATGTAAAAAGTGTCATGATTTTATGACAGATTGAAAAGAAAGCGTACGGATGCAGAAAGTGTCATGATTTCATGAAAAATTGAAAGAGTTAAGGCAGAAGTGTCACGATTTTGTGACAAAAGCAAAGAAAGTGAAGTGTCATGATTTTGATAAAAGAAAGAGAAAGTCTTCAAGATAGAAGTGTCACGATTTCATGACAAAAGTAAAGTTGAAGGCTAAGAAGATAGAAGTGTCATGATATCACGACAGAAATAAAAAGGAAGTCTAAAGAGGTAGAAGTGTCATGATATCATGACAAAAGTAAAAATGAAGTCTAAAGAGGTAGAAGTGTCACGATATCATGACAAAAGGAAAAAGGAATAGTATGAAGGGAAAAGTGTCACGATATCATGACATGTGTTTTCATGGCAACAGCTACGTAAGAGTTACAGAGGCGTGAGTCGATGAAGACCGATGTTAGACAAGGACAAAGATTAGGGTTTGCAATCGATGAAGATTAGGGTTTGCAATCGACTAAGATTAGGGTTACAACTGACTAAGATTAAGTTTTTGATCTTGAAAATGTGGTTATAAAAGGAAGGTTATTTTGAAGAGTTAGTGATGTTGAGTAGTGCGACGTTCGGAGATAGTGCGTAGAGTGCGAAGTTCGATCGTAGTGTGCAGAGTGCAATTCGTCGAATCATTCTAAGTGCGAAGATCGCAAAGGAAGCAGAGTGCGCAAAGGGGAGAAGACGAACGTTCGATAGTTAAGCAACAGATTGTGCGAAGTGATAGCGTAGAGAGAGCAGAGTGCGCACAGGACGAAAAAGTGAAGCAGACCAGTCAGGGTCTTGTTAAAGGCAAAGGTATCTTACTATCATTCTTCTAAGTTTCAGATTTGAAGTCCAAGTTGGTGCTTGGCATAAGGGGTTGGTGCTCCTTCCAGTTGGTGCTAGCAAATCAGGGGTTGGTGCTCCTTTCTGTTGGTTCAGATAAATCATGGGTTGGTGCTCCTTCCAGTGGGTGCTGGTAAACTATTTGTAAAAGTTGTTGCTTTGCAAAGGCTGGATTTGGATGGTAGTCCAAGCAGTCATTTTTGAGGAGTAGCCACATTGGTGAACCTCGTTAAAATCTTGTGTTGTGTGATGTTCTCTTGTTGTTCTTGCTATATCTATTTATAAGTTTTAACTGCTGCTATTTTTAGAGCTGTTAATTCATGATTAAAGAGCTACACTGATTCACCCCCCCCCTCTCAGTGCCATTGTAAGTGTAACAAAATCAAACTAGCATTCTTGATAAAATGGGTACCTTTTCAATTACAAATAAAGTTAAATATTTGTAAGGGAGATCCTGAAGAGAGGGATAAAAAGATAGATAGCCTAATTGATGTCATCAAAGACCTTGAAAAGAAACTACATGGGATTCAAAATGAGCAAAATGAAATAAAAGAAGAATGGAAAGTTTTGAAGAAACATAATGAAGATTATAAAAAGGAAATAAAATCACTCAAGAAGGAGAAAGAAGAAAATGTTAAGGAAGATAATGAGAAGAATGAAGCCACATATTTAGATTTTCAAAAGCAAGACAAGGATCAAAACGGTTTAAATGCATCTAAAAGTTCTATTTTACAGGTTCAAGGAAGCATTCAAAAGGAACAGGTTAATAATTCCATTGACCCTAGTAGTAGATATAATTTTATTAAGATTCCTTTGGCTAAGAGGTTGCATATTCAAGGAACAAAAATTAAGGAAATACAATTGAAGGGTGAGAATGTTCAGATTTTTGAATATTTGAAGATCACCATGGATAAATATATTTTACATTTAAATTTTTATGCTATTGATATAGATGATTCTTCGTTATCCTTAGTTAGATTATTTGGGTATTGTTAACATTAATATGCATAAGAAGTTTATGAAAATATGGTATAGAAAAAAGAAGATAACATTGCAGGATATTTCTTAGCTTAAGGAGCAAGGATCCAAGGAAAAAAAAGAAGTGATTTCAAAGAAATAAATTGAAGAACAAATAGAAAACCTTGAAATAAAATCCAAGAAGGTAGTAGCAATAATAGAGTCCATGGAAGAAGTAATAATAATTGAATCCATGGAAATAATAATAGAAAAGTACAAGGGAGCTTTGTTAGAAGAGCATAAGGACACCAAATAAAGGGGACATAAAAGAATAATGTATAGAAGAAATTAAAATAATTGAGTCAAATGTTGAAGAGTCAAACAAGGTAGAACATCAAGATAAGGTTGCACCATATCGCCATCCACACCACCATGAGCGACAATAATCTTGGCGGTATGGCTCAAGGTAGAAATATTATGGTTCTATATGAAATCATAAGGCACCAAGTATGGCAGTGTTTGACAAAGAAAATATAGTGATCCTAGTTTTTAGAGTGGTTCATCAACATCAAGGAACAAGTGGATCCATCATTCAAATTATCAAAATACAACAATAGAAGCATGAAGCAAATGAAACAGATTTAGATACTCAAGTGGCAAAATGGCATACCATCATCAACATGTTTCACTTGGATGGATGAATGATCAAGATTGGTACATGTTGCTAATATTGCTTAGCAAATCATATTATCTTGTTTCTTTATATGTTTTGAGGACGAAACATTTGTAAGAAGGGTGGCATGTTAGGGTACCTATATAAAAAAAAAAATTGAGGATATATTATTATATTGTATAAAGGTTGAAATGGGCCACACATAACCTAAGGTTGATTATATTATAATATAATATTATATTAGTAGTAGGCTTCCCAAAGTAGAATTAGAAGATGGATATATAAAGAAGAGATATTTATCATTATAATCATCATGGAGAAGAATCATACGTAATTGTCTTTGACCACAAAATGGTTTATGAGAATTTACCCCCCTTAAATGGTACTCTTATCTTGGAAGATCTTGTAAAGTTATTCCTTCCATAAGGAGTATTATTAAAGTTTCCCTACCTTAAAAGTATTATCTATCTCTCATTTGTGAATTGTTATTGTGAATAATTATTTTGGGATGAATAATTTAATATTTCTACATATTAGTGAATGATTATTCTTAATAAAAATGATGTAACACATAAGCATACCTATCTTTTACTAAATTTTCCTAGGTCAAAGTTACAATGGGTGGCAAATATCAAAAGGTGATCACAAGCCTTGATATCTATTATCTTACAATCGCACAGATTTGCCTCTTAGATATTTTGCAATACTACACTAAAGGTTTGATTAGATCCTCATTGTCTATATAAATTAAAGTTTAAAATAAACTGAAAATAAACTAAAATAGATAATGATAGAGAGTAAGGTAAAGTTTTCCTTGAGAGGTTTAGTGAAAGTATGAAATCCCCGCGTTCAATAGCGCGTCCGAAAAATGAATATGACTTATCGAGATGATTTACATAATATTTGATTTAACTTCTAAGTTATTCATTCTTTTAAAGATCTAATTCACAGATTATAATTTAAAAAAAAATTGTTGCCAGCCGGAGTTGTTTCAATAAACTCAATTCAAGTGAAAATGAATATCAAGCATTGGGTAAACGGAGTTATACGATCAGAGACTAATTGGGGAAAACGCATGAGATTCACATCTTTCTGCCTTTTCTTAGTGACCGGTGCTTCGTAGACATCCACTTAAAATAAATAAAAGAAAAGTAGGAAATGTTTGTTATGTTAAGAATGGAGCCTAATTATGAGGAGGCTAAACATAGAAAGTTTCTGGATTTACTGCAGGACGGGCAGGGAAAGTTTCCAGATTTACAGTCTATTAGTCTACCAGAGAAAGTTTCCGGATTTACAACAGAACAGCCAGAGAAAGTTTTTTTGTTTTTATCTCAAAATTAGATGCTGAAAACTCAGTGTTAATCTTGGAATGTATTAAGAAAAGTATTTTTTTTTTTGTTTTTTTCTTCTATATAGTTGTGAGGAAAAACATAGTATACAATGAAAAAATTACTGTGTTGATTCCTTGTAAATATAGAGAGGAAATTACAGCAGATGTTTGTTGTAGGTTGTAACCCTTTATTGCTTGGAATGAGAAAGAAAAGACTAAAAATTCTCGATGGATGTAACCCACATTGGGTGAACCATGTTAAAATCATTGTCTCTTCTACTGTGTGTGTTTGTCTTATTTTGTTAATTATGTTGTTAAAGTTTGAAACACTATAATTGTTTTTCTATATTTTATATAGTGATTTACTCTAACAAGTGGTATCAGAGCATTTGTTTTGTTGGGTGCACTTGATAGAAGGAGAATTTCTGAATCAAGTGGGAGCAATGGCAGAAGAAGGGAGGTTTAGAGTTCAAGAATTCAATGGCCAGAACTTTCAATTCTGGAAGATGCAGATGCAAGATTACTTGTACCAGAAGGATCTTTACTTACCTCTTGAGGGGGAAATAGAGAGACCTTCAACTATGTCTGATGAGGAGTGGAGTCTCCTTGATAGAAAGACATTGGGTACTATGAGGCTGTGCTTGGGAGCCACCATAGCCTTCAACATCTCCGATGAAAAGACTACAAAGGGAGTCATGGATAAGTTGGCCAAGATGTATGAGAAACCATCAACATCAAATAAGGTATTCTTAATGAAAAAGTTATTTAACATGAAAATGAGTGAAGGAGGATCTGTGCATGATCATTTAAATGAATTTAATATCGTCACTAATCAATTGCATTCCATAGGATTGGATTTTGATGATGAGCTTAGGGCCTTATTAATCTTATGCTCTCTTCCAAAAAGTTGGAACAATTTGGTAATGGTGGTAAGTAACTATGCTTCGAGTTCAAATAAATTAGAATTTGATGATGTGGTTGGTGTGATACTCAGTGAAGACATGAGAAGAAAAACCACAAGAGAATCATCTAGCACCGCCTTAACTATTGAGAATAGAGGAAGAGGAATAGAAAGAGACAAGAGTTCACATCGTGGCAAATCCAAAGGTAGATCCAAATCACATGGAAAAGGAAAGCTACAGTGTTGGCACTATGGCAAAAATGGTCATCTCAAGAAGGACTATTGGCAAAGAAAGGGTGATGGAAATGAAGGTAATGATAATAATGGTAACACTTCAGAAGCCAATATTACTAGACAAATTCTACAAGATGCTTTAATCTTATCTCTTGATAGAAATAGTGATTATTGGGTAATTGATAGTGGTGCTTCATTCCATACTACCTCACATAAGGAATACTTCATAGATTATGTTTCTGGAGATTATGGACAGGGTCTATTGGGAAATGACAACCATGTAAAATCATGGGTATTGGAATGATTTTGATTAAATATCCAAATGGATGTCAATGGGCTCTTAAAGAGGTGAGACACATACTAGATTTAAAGAGAAATCTTATATCGGCAAGTAAGCTTGATGGTGAAGGATTCACGGTTGCATTCGAAGAAAATTCTTGGAAAGTTACTAAAGGTTCATTGATAGTAGCTAGAGGTAAATTGGTGGGTACTCTTTATTTACTTATTGATTTTTCTCACTGCTCCATGAATTTAGTTTCTACAGGTGAGAGTGCATCTTTGTGGCACCAAAGACTTGGCCATATGAGTGGCAAAGGTATGGAAATTTTACATTCAAGAAAGTTATTGCCTAAGTTAAAAGAGATTGATTTGGAATTCTGTGAGGATTGTGGTTATGGTAAAGCAAAGAGAGTTATATTTCTCAAGGATGGCAAGGAAAGGAAGAAAGAGAAATTGGAGCTTGTGCACTTAGATGTTTGGGGCCCAGATCAGGTAACTTCTCTTGGAGGTTCCTCTTACTATGTACTTTTTATTGATGATACAACAAGGAAAACATGGATATATTGCATTAAGAATAAAAGTGATGTTTTTAATACCTTCAAGAATTGGAAAGCATTAGTTGAAAATGAAATTAGAAAAAGGTTAAAGTGTCTAAAGTCGGATAATGGTGGAGAATATTGCAATAGAGAATTTGATGTGTTTTGTTCTAAAAATGGAATTAGAAGAATCAAGGTAGTTCCAAGAACACCTCAAGAAAATGGGGTTGTAGAAAGAATGAATAGAATCATCATGGAGCGTGCTAGGAGCATGAGAATACATGCAAGCTTACCATTATTTTTATGAGCTCATGTTGTCGATACTGCAAAGATATCTGATTAATAGAGGACTGTCTAGTGCCTTGGATGGAGGAATTTCGAAAGAGCTTTAGACAGGTAAACCAATAAATTATTCTTTCCTTAAGGTATTTGGATGTGAGGCTTTTATGCATATAGACAAAGAGAACATAAATAAGTTAGATGCTAAGGCCCAAAAGTGCTATTTTATTGGTTACGATATTGATGGCTTGGGTTACAGATTATGGGATTGTGATAACCAAAAAGTCATTAGGAGTAGGGATGTCATATTTACTGAAAAAAACTTGTATAAATATCGGTTGCAGGGAAAGAAACAGAAAGATGAAATTATTGAATACATAGACCTTGATGGACACATAGAAAAGGTAACTCCAAAAGTGGTAGAAGATCAAAATGTACAGCAGCAGCAAAAAGCACCTCAATCTCCAGAAAGTGTTGTTAGACGATCTACCAGGATAAGTAGAATTTCTCAACGTTTCTCTGATTATGTTTTGTATACTGATGCTAGTGAGCCAGAATGTTTTCAAAAAGAATTACAGATGGATACCAGGAATAAGTGGGAGCTTGCAATGAATGAAGAAATGGACTCGTTATTCCACAACCAAACTTGGGATTTAGTTGAGCTACCCAAAGGTAAAAGAGCTTTGAACAATAAATGGGTGTACAGGATTAAAGAGGAGAATGAAGGGCATAAGAGATACAAAGCAAGACTAGTAGTCAAGGGATTTGCTCAGAAAAAGGTATTGATTTTGATGATATTTTTTCTCCAGTTGTAAAATTACCTCTATTAGAGTTATTTTGAGTCTTATAGCTATAGAAAATTTGTATCTAGAGCAATTGGATGTGAAGACAACATTTCTTCATGGTGATTTGGAGGAGAAAATTTATATGCACCAACCAGAAGGCTTTCAGGTGAAAGGTAAACAGGATTGGGTATGTAAACTAAAAAAGAGCTTGTATGGGTTAAAACAAGCTCCTAGACAGTGGTATTTAAAATTTGATAAGTTCATTGCTAATCAAAGGTTTGAAAGATGTCAAAGTGATCATCGTGTATATTTTAAGCAAACCGGAAATGGTAACTATGTTATTTTGCTATTGTATGTGGATGACATGTTAGTTGCAGAGAACAAATATGCAAGATATAAACATGCTCAAGAAGAAGTTGGCTAAATCCTTTGCCATGAAGGATTTGGGAGAAGCCAAACAAATCCTTGGTATGAGGATAACAAGATACAAGGAGAGTCACACTCTAAAATTATCACAAGCAGAATACATTGAAAAAGTGCTTAAGAGATTCAACATGAACAATGCAAAGTCTGTTGCTACTCCATTGGCAAAGCATTTCAAACTCACCAAATATTTGTGTCCTAAGACACAAAAGGAACAAGAGCATATGGCTAAGGTTCCCTATGCATCAGCGATTGGAAGCTTGATGTATGCAACGGTTTGTACAAGACCAGACATTGCCCACGCAGTGGAAGTAGTGAGTAGATTTATGAGTAATTCGAGAAAAGGACATTGGCAAGCGGTAAAATGGATACTCAAGTACTTGAGAGGAACTTCAAATTATTCTTTGAATTTTTGAGGCTCTAATATATGCTTTAAATGTTTTGTAGATTATGATATGGCAGGTGATCTTGATGGTGGAAGGAGCAATATTGGCTACATCTTTACTATAGGAGGAGGAGCGATTAGTTGGATTTCTAAACTCCAACACGTAGTTGCCCTTTCAACCACTGAAGCTGAATATGTTGTTGCTGTAGAAGCAAGCAAAGATATGGTTTGGTTGCAAAGACTAATGGAAGAACTGGGGAAGAAGCAAGAGGATAATAGGTTGTGGAGTGATAGCTAGAGTGCTATACACCTTGTGAAGAATTCGACATTCCATTCAAAAACTAAACACATCAAACTCATGTATCATTTCATTAGATCGGTAGTGGAAGATGGATCTTTGAAATTAGGGAAAGTTCACACATCACAAAATCCTGCTGACATGCTTACAAAAGTGGTGTCAAGATAACAGTTGAGGTTTTGCTCAACTTCAGTTGGCCTTACGGAATTAGAGGCCATGATGAGAATTTTTCAATCCTTGGTTGCAGTATGGTGCAATGGAATTAGTCTCCAAGTGGGAGATTGTTAAGAATGAAGCCTAATTATGAGGAGGCTAAACAGAGAAAGTTTCTGGATTTACTGCAAGACGGATAGGGAAAGTTTCCAGATTTACAGTTTGTTAGTCTACTAGAGAAAGTTTCCGAATTTACAACAAGACATCCAGAGAAAGTTTTTTTGTTTTTATCCCAAAATTAGGTGCTGGGAACTCAGTGTTAATCTTGGAATGTATTAAGAAAAGCAGTTTTTTTTTTTCTGGTTTTTTCTTCTATATAGTTGTGAGGAAAAGCAGAGTATACAATGAAAAAATTACTGTGTTGATTCCTTATAAATATAGAGAGGAAATTACAATAGATGTTTGTTGTAGGTTGTAACCCTCTATTGTTTGGATTGAGAAAGAAAAGACTGAAAATTCTCGGTGGATGTAACCCACGTTGAGTGAACCATGTTAAAATCGTTGTCTCTTCTACTGTGTGTGTTTGTCGTATTTTGTTAATTCTATTGTTAAAATTTGAAACAGTATAATTATTTTTCTATATTTTATATAGTGATTTACTCTAACATGTTACACGTCTCATTCACAAATATTAAACTACTTCACCCCCTCATATGAAAGAATTGCAAGACCTTGCACTTTATAAATTTACGAAATTATCTATGCACAAAATTAACAAGTGAAGAGCGGTGCTAGGCATAAAAGCTTTATTTTCTCTTTCATCGCTAATAATTGATGAGTATAAAATTATCCCCATCATGTAAAAAGTTATTCGTTACCCTTTTCGAAAAGAAAATTCTCTGTCCATTACAATAACAGCTAGCGGTGTGGGAATTTTTCACATTAACCAATCCTTAACCAAATCCAAAAACAAATTTTTTAACTAGCAAAAACATTCAAGAAATTCTCTGACCTTTACAATAACAGTTAGCGGTGTGGGAATTTTTCACATTAACCAATCCTTAACCAAATCCAAAAACAAATTTTTTAACTAGCAAAAACATTCAAGAAATTCTCTGACCTTTACAATAACAGTTAGCGGTGTGGAAATTTTTCACATTAACCAAATTCAAAAACAAATATTTTAACAAATTTTTTAACCAGAAAAAACATTCAAGTTAAACATTCAAATACATAATGTTAAAGTTGATTTCTTCACAAATACACACCAGCAGAAGAAAGACTCCCCAATTTCAATATGCATCTCTGAAGGCCTGTCTCTCAGCTTCTCTTTCACACCCTTCACCTGTTGACATACGCTCCACCTCCGCTCTTTCCACCATGCTTCATTCTTCACCCTATCTTCCCCATCCCCACGAACAGAATTCAACCATATTTCTTCAATCAATCTATACCTTTCAGGCCTGTTCCCCTTCAAAAAGTACTCCCCACGCTTTTCATCAACACCCATTCCATAAAAAATAGCAATATCAAGGGCTTCCCCCACATTCCTATACTTTTCCCACTTATCCAAATAAATGGCATCCAAGAAACCATCGTCAACTTCTTTCTTCTGAAACATCTCAACCACAGAATCCCAATAACCCGCAGCGATGTCTCGGTAAAGCTCGGCCTCCTTTATCCTCCTCACGTCGTTGGATGGTAAGTGGGTTTGTAGGAGAAGAAGAGGAAAGTGAACATGTGGGTTGATATTACGCATTTCTGAACACCATTTTGAGTATTCTTCCATCTTAGAAACCGCTATGCAGAACAGAATTTCTCTGTGTTGGAGCCATAATCTATGAATTTTCTTCTTCTCTTTCTTTCTGTTTCGTTCTCCCGCAACAAATGCTACGCCGCTAAGAATCACCGAGACCAAAGAGATCACAACCCACACTGCTACTTCATAGAACGCCATTTGTATTGCACTTCTGTGGGCATGCTCATTATTTTCTTGTTTACGAAGAAAAGAGAAATATCAAGCGTCTAGTTTTCTTTAACAAAGTAGGGAATTGTGGAACAGTAGATTCCATTTTTCTGCCATGGGAGGTTCTTTTTACTCTACAAATAACATATAATCACATCATAGAAAAGTGGTACTCATGATGTGGAAGGTGCTGAAACCCACATTTTTCCTTTGAAGGACTGGACCATTAAGAAGCATATTATTAATATTATAACATCATCCCCCAACTTGATTAGGAGGGTTGGAACCTTTTTTAACTCTACAAATAATATATAATCACATCATACAAAAGTTGTACTCATGATGTCCACTTGGAAGGTGCTGAAACCCACATTTTTCCTTTGAAGGACTGGACCATTGAGAAGCATATTATTAATATTATAACATCATCCATCCCACCCCAACTTGATTAGGAGGGTTGAAACCTTCTTTTTCACTCTACAAATAATATATAATCACATCATACAAAAGTTGTACTCATGATGTCCACTTCGAAGGTGCTGAAACCCACATTTTTCCTTTGAAGGACTGGACCATTGAGAAGCATATTATTAATATTATAACATCATCCATCCCACCCGAACTTGATTAGGAGGGTTGAAACCTTGTTATTTTACACCAATTTTTTTTTAACTTGTGTTTTATTGGTGATTTTGTTTTCTTGTTAACAAAGATTAATTTCATTCTTATGAGATCTCTTAACTTATTCATAATTTTTTTATCTTAATTTAATTAATTTGATTCTCCTTAATATATGTTAACTTACCTATTTTTATTAAAAAAATATTTATCTAAATTTAATATAAATTTACTTTTTATTAAAAAATATTATAAAGTAGATACTTCTTTGGAAGATAGAAGTAACTTATTTTTGCGAGCACACACATACCATGATTTTGGTGGTTTAGTTTATGATTTAAAATAAATAGAATTATGCTTGAAGTTGGATGTCACATTATTGCACGGAGGCTAATGGAGTGTGACGACTTAAGAAACATGGTAAAGGGAATGATTCCGAGAAATTATAGTTAACTTCTTTTTGTACGAAACATCCAGCATCAAGTGTTTTTTTTTTTTTAATTAGTAAATATTTCTCCACAAGATCATATCACTAATATAAATGATGTTTTTATGAGTAAACCATAGTTCGCACTGAAAAATATCAAAACGGGTTAAGATTAGATTTTTTTAATTTAAGTTTTAACCGGAAAAAGTATGCAAAAAAGGTAAGAAAAAAAAAAATGAGGATGATGAAGCTGGTTAAGTTGATTAAGATGGTTTGTTCATTAAGATGCTACGGTATGATAAAATTTCAAAGCTTCAATGGCCGGGCATGGAAAACAGGAAGCCAATTTCAAATACTTATTTGAACTTGATGATAAATTTTTTACTCCTACGGGGGGAGTATAGACCAACTTCATGCTGTTTTTACCATTGTATACCATACTTGATAGAACAATGTAATTTTCCTATATTATGTGTAAGATGTGATTAATATAATTTTCCTTTTTATTTAAATAATATTTTTTCATTAATAAATTAATAAAAAATACATTAAAATTACATTAGCTTGCTAGAATTTGATTTAACATTTTTATACAACTTAAGATATTGCTTTAAAATAGTTTTCTTAGAAGCTTTCATTTGGCAAGAAACTAAAACACTAGCATTATTTATTGATATATTGATTAATATAATTTATATTTGTGTAGTAAGTTTAAAAGATTATGAGAGGAAATTATAGAATTTTTTGAGGAGAGAGTTGGGATAAGGGTTTTGAAAAGTTTAAACAAAATTGTAAAGAATATATAAAGGGTAGGCTTGATAGTCTTACAATAAAATTTTCAGCGGGGATTATCACAATAAGGAAAAGGTACAACTTGAGGAAATGGAGTGAATTTAAAATACAATAGACGACCAAATTTTTACAAGATATATAGTGAAGGAAAAAGCAACAAGCATTTCCAGTCCACAGTGCAAAAAGAGATGGGAGATCACAATCTTCAATGAAAACGAGGTTAAGGGTTGAAGAGAACCAAAAGCAAATTTCACAATGTAGATTATATTAGAGAACCTGAAGCGAGGAAAATGGATATGGTCCAAATCATGAGCAAGACTATTTCAAGAAAAAACTACCAAAAGGGGATGATTGTAGCAAACCCAATATGGGGAAGGAGTCAGGGGAGCTATCAAAAAAAGAAATTTTATGGATATCATTTTTAGGAAACAACCATAGCCAAATATGATAAATAACTTGAAGGCACCACTATGACCTTTGAGGATGCTGAATATGGATCCCAGGAAAATTGCGACAGGATTTTTAAAGGTAGTTAATGGTTACCTGATAGTGAAGGTGAATATGGAGGACATTTATAATAAAATAGAAGACATGGAGAAGAGAGGGTTGATATGTAAATTTATGGGATTCAGACTAACCCTTTCAACATTTAAACTATGGGCTACTAAACAATGGTGAACAAAAGGTGAATTCCAAATCTCTGCATACCTTAATGGTTATTTTCTTGTTATTTTACTTCTAAGGAAAATAAAGAACAAATATTTGATGGGAGCCATGGTTTTTTGGAAGTACATACCTATTTATGAAACCTTAGCATACTAAATTCAAAATGGAGGAAGAGATGTCATCCACAACACCAGTTTGGGTTAGGTTGTTTGGGCTACCAGTAGAATTTTGGATTCTAATAGTTTTTTAACAATTGGAAATACCCTAGAATAACTCATGATTATTTCTGATAGTATATATAAATTTGAGCAAATTATTTATGCTTAGATTTGTGTCCTAGTAGATTTTAACAAACCTTCCCAAAAAGGATCACTCTGTAGTTTGGGGAGGAAACATGGGAGTAGGAGGTGGATTATGAGAACATACCTTTTCACCATAGAATATGCCATAAATATGGCCATTCAGAAAGGGATTGCCCACATAATATCCTAGAGCATTGAAGAGAGGAAACAAATCTTGAAGGGGTTTAAGTGCCCAGAAAAAAAGAATATCCAAAAGAAATTAGTAGTGAGAAATCAGGCAATGGTGTCAAACAATATATTTTGAAATCTCTCCATTGATAACCTTTTGGTTGATGAAGAGGATACAATGGAGACATAAGTCCTCGAGATATAGTTCCATGGTGGGAGGAAGGAATATATACCAAAAGAGGTAAATAGCATCCTTGACACCACCCTAGTTGTGTAGAGCAACAAATAGGAAGTAGTAAACCAACCAACAAACTACCCAAAAAAAACAAGGGGTAAAATAAAAATAAGAGTAATATTCTATTAAATGTAGGCATCACAAAAAACCCAAAGCCTAGATCTACCTGTAATACCTTAGTTTTGTACACACATATGCTAGGATTAGAGGTTATTCTAGAATTAGGAAGGGTGAGCTAGGAGACAAGTAAGCAGATGAAAATGGATACCAATCAAATATTAGGACATAAAACTAATTAGCACCATGTGGATAAATAATAAGTGAAGCTAATAGCAAAAGGTAAGGTCAATGCCCTTACTCACATATTTAGCACCCAATAGTGATGAAAATCATTTCTTGGAACATTAAAGGACTCAAGGAGAGTCCCTAAAAACAAAATGAAATTAGAAGAATAATATAGATAAATCAACCATAACTTGTCTTCCTTCAAGAGATAAAGGTGTCAATGGAAGAGATGGAGATAATTGTAAAGAAAGTGTGGTCTATTGGAAGAATGGAATACCTCAACTCCCAAGGGACATCAAGAGGTATTGCATGCCTTTGGGACCCTAAAGAGGTAGTTATCCACCAAGTGGTGGGTAGCTAGGGTCTCTTGGTGGTAGCATATCAAAGTAGGAAATCAAACCAAGTTATGCTCTACATGAATGTTTATGCACCTCGTAGCCTAAAGGAGAAATGTAGCCAGTGAATGAACATAAATTACATTATCACCCAATTCTCTCAAGCATGGGCCCTCATAGGAGGAGATTTCAAAACCATATTGTACTTCTAAGAGAAGGTGGAGGAAAATAGTAGCTTAGACGAAAGCATAGACCTAATGAAGAAATACATAAAAAAACTCCATATTGTGGATTTTAGGCCAAAAAATGGTTTAATGACTTGGTCTAATAGGAGGTAAGCATTCACCTACATTTTAGAAATATTAGAAATATTCCAGCTATCAAATAATTTTTTAATTCATGGGCGCATTCCTAGGGTGAAGATACTAAACAATATAGTCTCAGATCATTGGCCAATCATGATAGAACTATGGAAATCTAGGGCTAGAAACTCACCATTTAGATTCAAAATGATGTGGTTTACAGGTAACTCTTTTAGGCCTAGAGTGCAACAATGGAGAAAGGAATACAACCTGGTCATGGAACCAAGATGTGCTACTTTATGAGTTGGATTCAGTACATTCTATCCAAGATAAGGGCTTGGAACTAGGAAGAGTTTGGAGATGTCAAGAATAAACTATTGGAAGTGCTATCCCAACTTGAAGATTTAAATGAATGGATCCACATGGATGGCCTCATAGAGGTTTTGAGTATGGAAAAAGTTAGACTTACATCCTAGTTGGAGGAATGGAAAAAAGGGAAGAGTTATTATGTAAGAAAAAATATAGAATCTAATGGCTCTAGGAGGGGGACCGAAACATAATATTCTTCCATAAATCTCTTCTAGCCCATAAATCACACAAATTCATACTAAAAGCATGAGGATACGGAAACAAAAAGGAAAATGCCAAGTATGATGCGTATAAAACCAAACTTAACGCCAAAAGCCTATGTATTGAAAAATGCATGAAAGGAAAAGAACATGAATGAATCGACACAAGATAAAAGCAATATAGAATAGGGTCATCTTTATTGATATGTTTTCAAAGTCATGTTACAATACGTATCCTTCCTTTTTAGGGTATAGGAGCGTTAAATATGTTTCTGATCACATCCATGGATAGCAATCCTTCTTCCGTGTGCCCACATGTAAGATGGGCAGACCAAAACGTCACCACCACTTGTGTATATGAATGTTGGTTCCTCACTGCTCCTCTAATGTTAGAAACCTGCATTCAAGGAAATAGAAAATATCAGTAGCACTTGCAGATAGAATAAAACATGTATTTCCTAAGGCCTATTGTTAGTGTATGCATGAAAATATTAAAACGATAACCAAATGACCTCAGATAGACCTAAAATTTTAAAAGAAGCATGAATATGTTACCAGGATGCCACTGCAAAAGGAACAGTCTAGAAATTCCTCACAGATTTGTATTCGCTCTAGGGTGGGACGAATAGACCTACAATAACTTGTCAGAAAGCACCCTCTTTAATGCCCTGTCTAGAAAGCTCCAAATGACAT
Organism: Wollemia nobilis; assembly: GCA_028583015.1. NCBI lineage: Eukaryota > Viridiplantae > Streptophyta > Pinopsida > Araucariales > Araucariaceae > Wollemia > Wollemia nobilis. The sequence goes on along the minus strand of JAQPPZ010001772.1, from coordinate 10,289,057 downwards.
TAAAAGTTGGGGTTAGCTAATTGGGGGTGTTTTGGGAAGACCCAGTAGGTAATATTTCTCCAGTTTGTACTCTATAACCCAGATTTTGCTGGTGCCATCTCCAAGTTAGTAAAGGCAGGAAATGATAAAAACTTGGTCAAAAATGCTCAGTATGAAGTAAAATTTAAACTACAGCCTATTTAAGTAACCTAGAATAAGATGAAAAAGAAAAATTAGATAAATATATCACATATTTCTAATCGCTCTAGGGTGGGGCAATTAGGGCTGCGACAGCTTGTGGGGCACCCGGGGGTAGGACGCCCATCGTTTGGGAATCTGTTTCGGCACCAATCCACTTGGGAAAGGTCAAAAACTTCTTATGGGGTGTTTTTGACAAATTTTGTGGAATATTATGGCCAAATGTTCGGGTTTGGGTCTAGAATGTGCCTCCAATAATCACCCAATAACCTCCCTCCAAAAGAGAGATCAAGGATGTGAAAGCACAAACAATGGGTGAGGATATATTTTAGCAACACTTCATTGCTCCAAAAGCTTCTCTCTGTCTATCTCCATTTTGGGTGAGAAGACTCACCAATTTATAGACCTAGGGTCTCTTTGTTTTGAATGTGCATGTGAGGGCGTCACTTGAGTTGATTGTCTTATTTTGAGAGAAAATATTATTCCCTGATTGAGAGTCTCCTTGCATGAGGTCTCTAGAATAAATACATGCATCACTGAAGTCTCTCTTCTTAATTTGAAGCCATTCCTTGCAATTGCATGTCCTGAAGTTGCAGTTAACTGGCGGACCTATCGATGTTTGACTTTTTGCCAGTCAAACCTGCTATTCACCTCACCCTGGGGTGAATGTTGCTATTCGTCCCTAGGTGGGGTGAATACCAGTTTGTATTCATCCCAGGGTGGGGCGAGTAGGGAGCAAAGTGCCAAAAGGTGCCAAATTGACTCTTGACCTTCCAAAATGCTATTGGGAGTGGTTAGGACCACTGTTTAACCTCTGGGGGCTGCCCTAGGGGCTGTGTGTGTCAATGCGATCGATGCTTGTTGTCACATAATCAGATTGGTGTTGTTTTGGTGTCTACACATACCCTCCTTGGGAACAAAAGCAAGAGATACTATGCACACATCGAAAGTTATGAGGTCTATTATAGTAAAGTATTTTGTGATTCCATTCACTTATACCAAATGAGGACAAGTGAGTTTTACTAGAGATGTGAAATCATAATATGAGGTGTTATAAGAGATAGTTACATTAATAATAGAGGAGGAAAATTTAGTTTTGACTACATCAATAACTACCAAAGAGTTACAATAGGTGGTTTTCAAAATATAAAAAAACAATACTCCTAGGATAGATGGATTCCCCATTGAATTCTACCAAGAATTTTAGGATATCCTACATGAGGACCTTTTGGATGTGGTTGAGGAAGCTAGGAAAGCTAAATATGTGCTAAATGAAATCAATAAATCATATATAGCATTGATCCCAAAGGCACAAGATGTAGATTATATTACTAAGTTTAGACCAATAGCTTTATGTAATGTCTTGCTCAAAATAATCACTAAGGTAATGGTAGAGAGATTCAAACTGCTTCTGCATAATATTATCTCACTATAACAAGGTGGTTTTATGGAAGGGAGACATATAATGGACAAGATAGTTTTGGCTCAAGGGGCTATTCACTCCATGGAAACACAAAAATCCTCATCCATATTCCAATTTTTTGAAACTTGTAGGTTTCCCACGAGTTGCCATGAAATTCGTGGGTCAGCAGGGCCTACGAATTTATTTAGGCAAAAACTCGGGCCGAGTAACTCGCCGACCCATGGTGAGTTACTCGCCAATTATTGGTCGAGTACTTGATGATTACTTGTCGAGACTCATATGGGCAAAGATAGGGGAGGCAGGGAGAAACAGGGAAGCCACATGGAGAAACAGGAGAGGCAGGCAGGGGAGCCATGAGGAGAACCATGGGAGGCAGGAAGGGGAGCCACGGGTAGAAACAGGGGATGCACGCAGGGGAAAGACATAGGAGCCACAGGGAGGCTGGCAGGGGAGCCACGAGGAGAAACAGGGGAGGTAGGCAGGGGAGCCATGGGTAGGAACATGGGGGGCAGATACGGGAAAGGTAAAGGAGCCACAGGGAGGCAGACAGGGGAGCCATGGAGAGAAACATGGGAGGTAGGCAAGGGAGCCATGGGTAGAAACAAGGGAGGCAGGCAGGGGAGCCACATGGAGAAACAGGGGAGGCAGGCAAGGGAAAGGCAGAGGAGCCATGTGGAGAAACATGAGAGGTAGATAAGGGAGTTTAATTTCTTCATTTTTTTAGCCAAGTTATTGCCGAGTTTTTCCCGAGTAATCGTCGAGTTACCGAGTACTCGCCAAAATTTAGTAGCCGAGTTATTGCCGAGTTGCGAGTTTCGAAACACTACCATATTCATTAAATTAAACTTATCCAAAGTATATGATAGGGTGGACTAAGCTTTCCTCCTTAAAATAAGATGAAGTCCACAAGATGACTTAAAATAACTAACAAAAAAATCATTGATCAAAATAAGATATTTCGAAATGCTTTAACAAAATTTAAAATATCATATAAAAAGTTTGAGAACCCTATTTTATATTTTGTTTATATATTATTTCATAAAAATAACTAATTCTTTCATACGGAAAGCCACTTCAACTTTTATTAAATTCTCCAAAGACATGATGGGTTGGCAGATATAAAAAAGTAAGTATTATCTTACAATCCCACAAGTTTGCCTCTTAGATTTTTTTGCAATACAAAAGCTACAAATATTTTTCAAATATTTTTCAAGTTTATAATAAACAGAAATATATAATAATAGAGATTAAGGTAAAGTATTCCTTGCTCACAAGTCAAAAGAAATTATAAAATCCCCGCGTTCAATCGCGCCTCCTCAACTTGCCCAATGTGAAAAATGAATATGACTGATCGAGACTATTTAAATAATATTTAACTTCTAAGTTATTCATTCTTTTAAAGATCAAATTCACAGATTAAAAAATAATAATAATTGTTGCTAGTCAGAGTTGTTTCAGATAAACTCAATTCAAGCGGACATGTATAACTAGCATTGGGTTAACGTAGTTTTATGATCGGAGACTAGGTGTGGAAAACGCATGAGATTCACATCTTTGTGCCTTTTCTTAGTGCTTCTTAGACATCCACTTAAAATAAATAAATAATAAATAAAAACTGTTTGTTAAATGTCCCATTCACAAATATTAAATTACTTCAGCCTCAAATGAATGGAATGCAAGACCTTGCACATTAAATTTACGAAATTATCTATGTACAAAATCAACAAGTGAAGAGAGGTGATGGGCATAAAAGCTTCATTTTCTCTTTCATCGCTGATAATTGATGAGCATACAATTCTTCCCATCATGTAAAAAGTTATTCGTTACCCTTTTCCAAAAGAAAATTCTCTGACCTTTACAATAACAGCTTCCTAACCTTTAAGCGGTGCAGCAAAAACATTCAAGTTAAACATTCAAATTTTACACAGACCAAATTAAAAAAAAAAAAAAAACTCTTCTTAAAGCAAAAACATTCAAGTTAAACATTCAAATTTTCCACACCAGCAGAAGAAGACTCCCCAATTTCAATATGCATCTCTGAAGGTCTGTCTCTCAGCCTCTCTCTCACACCCTTCACTTGTTGACATACGCTCCACCTCCGCTCCTTCCACCATGCTTCATTCTTCACCCTATCTCCCCTATCCCCACGAACAGAATTCAACCATATTTCTTCAATCAATCTATACCTTTCAGGCCTGTTCCGCTCCAAAAAGTACTCCCCACGCTTTTCATCAACACCCATTCCATAAAAATTAGCAATATCAAGGGCTTCCCCCACATTCCTGTACTTTTCCCACTTATCCAAATAAATGGCATCAAAGAAACCATCGTCAAGCTCTTTCTTCTGAAACATCTCAACCACAGAATCCCAATAACCCGCAGCGATGTCTCGGTAAAGCTCGGCCTCCTTTATCCTCCTCACGTCGTTGGATGGCATGTGGGCTTGTAGGAGAAGAAGAGGAAAGTGAAGATGTGGGTTGATGTTACGCATTTCTGCACACCATTCTGAATATTCTTCCATCTTCGAAACCGCTAAGCGGCACAGAATTTCTCTGTGTTGGAGCCATAATATCTGTGTTTTCTTCTTCTCTCTCTTTCTGTTTCGTTCTCCCACGGCAAATGCTACGCCGCTCAGAATCACCGAGACAAAAGAGATCACAACCCACACTGCTACTTCATCGACCGCCATTTGTATTGCTCTTCTGTGGGCATGCTCCTCATTTTCTTGTTTATGAAGACGAGAAATATCAGGCGTCCTAATCTTCTTTTAACAAAGTAGGGAATTGTGGAAGAGTAGATTCCGCTTTTCTGCCACGGGAGGTTCTTTTTTAACTCTACAAATAATATATAATCACGTCGTAGAAAAGTGGTACTCAAGATTTCCACTTGGAAGGTGCTGAAACCCACTTTTTTCCTTTGAAAGCTGGACCATTGAGAAGCATATTATTAATATTACCTTCCTTGGAAGATAGGAGTAACTCACTTTGCGAGCGCACATGTACTCCACGCAGACTAATGGAGTGTGACGACTTAAGAAACGTGTTAAAGGGAATTATTCCTGAGAACTTTTAGTTAACTGATTTTGTACGAAGCAACCATCGCCACGTTTCCCTCGGTATAAAACAAGAGAATGGTTCGCAGTAGAATATATGATGATTTTTTTTAATTTAAATTTAAGTTTTAACTAAAAAAATGTAAGTGAATTTAATGTTCTTTTCAAAAGATGGAAGATTTAATTAAAAAATATGTAGGCGACTTTATTAAAAAAAATTTGAGGATGATGATGATGTTGGTTAAGTTGATTAAGATGGTTTGTTCATTAAGTTGCTACGGGATGATAAAATTTCAAACTTTCGATGGCTGGGCATGGAAGACAGGAAGCCAATTTCAAATACTTATTTGAACTCAAGTTTGCTGACAAATGTTTTACTCATAGGGGAGTATAGATTGCTGTTTTTACCATTGTATACCACACTCGATAGTACAACGTAATTTTACTATATTATGTATATGATGTGATTTATATAATTTTTAATTTGTGTAGTGAGTTTAAAAGATATATGGGAAGTTGTTGAGAATGGATTTCCAGAGCCAACAGATGCAACAGCATTCAATGCACTCACAAGAGCTAAGAAAGACACACTGAAAGAGAACCGAAAGAAGGATTCAAAAGCCATTTTCTACATATTTCAAGGAGTAGATCAGAGCATCTTCCCGAGGATTCAAGGAGCGACAAATTCTAAGCAAGCTTGGGACATCTTACAAACAACTTATCAAGGAATGGAGAAAGTGAAGGCAGCAAAACTACAAATGCTAAGGAGGGATTTTGAGACATTGCAAATGAAGGAATCAAAATCAGTAGATTCATTTTTCACCCAAGTTATTGGGCTAGTAAATCAAATGAGATCACATGGAGAGAATATTTAGGATAGAAGAATAGTGGAAAATATATTGAGGAGCCTACCAACAAAGTTTGATTCTCTTGTAGTTGCCATAGAAGAAACTAAGAATCTAGCTCAGTATTCAGTGGATGAGCTCCAAGCATCTCTTATCTCACATGAGCATAGGTTGTGTAGATCAGGAAACACCTCATTGGAGAATACCTTTAAAACACAAGTTAATATTGGCCAAGGCAGAGGCAGAGGAGGCAAAATTATAGAGGAAGAGGAAGAAATTCGTATAGAGGAGGCAGAGGTAGTCCATCAAATTCGAGTGGAAGGGGCAGTAGCCAAAACATAAGCCAGAACTAGAGATAAAATCAATCTCAAGGTGAAAGGTATGATAAATCTCAAGCTCAATGCTATTATTGCAAAAAATTTGGCCATTATGCAAATGAATGTAGAAAGAAGCAGTATGATCTTAAAAAAGAAAAAAAATGTCAATTTTACAAGAGAAGATGAAGGTCAGGGTAGTATGTTGTTAGCATGTAATGTACTGAAGGAAGATAAAAAATATGTATGGTATTTAGACTCTGGCTGTAGTAATCATATGTTAGGAAACAAGGATTTGTTTACAAACTTAAATGAAAATGTGAAGTCTGATGTTACTTTGGGGAATGATAACAAAGTTTCAGTCATGGGAAAAGGAAACATAAATATTTTAACTAAGAAGGGGGAGAAAAAGTATATATCAGATGTGTATTTTGTTCCTGGTCTAAAACACAATTTGATTAGCCTTGGTCAGCTTCTTGAAAAAGGGTACAAAATTTCTTTTGACAACAATGAATGTGTAATTTTGGATAAATATCCTAGTAAGCAAATTATTGCAAGAGTTCAAATGACCAACAATAGAATGTTTCCCTTGAAGATAAGACATAATTTTAATCCACAAATGGAAGGAATAGCTACAACAGTCAGTCAAACTATGTTTCAAGCTGAAATAAAAAATGAAAACTGGTTATGGCACTTAAGACTTGGGCATTTAAGCTTTGGAGGTTTAAGCTTACTGTATAGAAAGAGAATGGTGAAAGGTTTGCCACCCATAGAAAGATCAAAAAAATTATGTGAAGGATGCATCTTAGGAAAACAACACAGAGATTCATTTCCAGCAGGAAAGACACTAAGAGCCCAAGCACCTTTAGAGATTATACACTCAGATTTGTGTGGAAAAATGCAAACACCATCAATCAGTGGAATGAATTATTTCTTAACTTTCATAGATGATTATACAAGAAAGACATGGGTTTATTTTCTGAGGCATAAAGATGAAGTATTTGAGTACTTTAAACAATTCAAGGCTTTAGTGGAGAAGCAAAGTGGATATTACATCAAGGTGTTGAGGACGGATAGAGGTGGTGAGTATGTTTCAAAGGAGTTCTTAAATTACTGCAAATATAATGGAATTCACAAACAATTTACAGCAAGGTATACACCTCAACAAAATGGTGTAGCTGAAAGGAAAAATAGGACAATTATGGAGATGGCAAGAAGTATGTTGAAGGCAAAGCATTTGCCAAATGAATATTGGGCAGCAGCAGTAGAAAGTGCAGTTTATATCATAAATAGGTGTCCAACCAAGAGTGTGAGAGATATAGTTCCTGAAGAGGCATGGAGTGGAAGAAAACATAGTGTTTCTCACATGAGAGTATTTGGTTGTGTGGCTTATGCACATGTGCCAGATGAGTTAAGAAAGAAATTGGATAGCAAGGGAGAAAAATGCATATTTGTAGGATACAATGAACACTCAAAAGCATACAAACTATACAATCCAGTGACAAAGAAACTTATAATCAGCAGAGATGTACAGTTCATTGAAGAAGAAGCATGGGATGGAAGTTTGGAGAAAACAATCAATGTTGTTGCAGCAAGTCCACATGAAGATATAGAGGATATAGTGTCAATCAATACACCCACAGTTGTGACTCCATCCACACCAATGCATGCACAACAAAGTGGTCCACAGGTAACACCATCAACAAACACAAAATCAGCCCCACAAATGCAAGCAAGCACTCCAGTAAGTGCACAACAAACCCCATCAGTAGGCCCATCAAATAGTCCAACCTCTAGTGATACATCTAACCCAACATTGGCAACTTTAAGGAGGAAAAAATATAGAAGTTTAAATGATGTTTATCAGAAAGAAGAAAATGAGAACAATGCAGGTCAAAATTATTTATTTGCCTTATACTCACTTGCAAGTGATCCAATACATTTTGAAGATGTAGTTAAAGAAGAAAAATGGATAGTTGCAATGAATGAAGAGATAGATGCAATAGAAAAGAATGAAACATGGGAGTTGGTAAATCTCCCACAAGGAAAATATGTAATTGGAGTGAAGAGGGTTTATAAAACAAAATGTAATGCAGAAGGAAAAGTTGAGCGGTACAAAGCAAGACTAGTTGTGAAAGGCTATAAGCAACAATATGGAATTGATTACGAAGATACATTTGCTCCAGTAGCAAGAATGGAGACAGTGAGAACAGTCCTTGCAATTGCAGCCCAATATGGATGGAAGGTCCATCAAATGGACGTGAAATCAGATTTTTTAAATGGTGTATTGAAGGAAGAAGTGTATGTGCAACAACCACCTGGTTATGAGGTTGAAGGAGAAGAAAAAAAAGTATATAAACTAAAAAAGGCACTTTATGGACTGAAGCAAGCACCACGGGCATGGTACAACAGAATAGATTCTTATTTTCTAAGCAATGGCTTTTGCAAAAGTGATGGTGAGCCCACTCTCTACATTAAATCAAGTCAAGGTAAGCTTCTGATTGTTGTGTTGTATGTAGATGACTTAATTTTTATGGGCAATGATGAAGATATTGTCATTGAGTTTAAAAATGCAATGAAGAAAGAGTTTGAGATGTCAGATTTAGGATTGTTGAGATATTTTCTTGGGATAGAAGTGCAACAAATGGATCATGGTATTTTTATATGTCAATCAAAATATGCAGCAGATATATTAAAGAGATTTAAAATGGAAAATTGTAAACCTACCCCCACTCCTGTAGCAATTGGTTTAAAACTGAGAAAAGAAGATTGGACTAAAAATGTGAATCCAACATTGTACAAGAGCATTGTAGGGAGCTTGATGTATTTGACTATCACAAGGCCGAATATAATGTATGCAATTAGTTTAATTTCAAGGTTCATGGAGACTCCCAAGGCAATGCATTTGCAAGCAGCAAAAAGAATTTTACGATATGTTAATGGAACAAAAGAATATGGCATTTTGTACACCAAGACAAATGAATTTAAATTGATTGGATATACAGATAGTGATTGGGCAGGTAGTATAGAAGATAGAAAAAAGCACATCAGGCTATGTATTTCATCTTGGGTCAGGAGTAGTTTCATGGGCTTCGAAGAAACAACCTATAGTTTCCTTGTCTACAACTGAAGTTGAGTATATTGCAGTGACAGGGGCAGCATGTCAAGCCATTTGGATGAGACGGATATTCTTTTGTCCAGCATTTAAATTATTCTGTGACAATAAATCAGCAACATCCCTCTCCAAGAACACAGTGTTTCACAAAAGAACTAAACATATTGATACACGGTATCATTTTATTAGAGAACTAATAAATATTAGAAATCTTCCCATTGATGAAATCAGGTAGTAGTGTCAAACAATATGTTTAGAAATCTTCCCATTGATGAAATTTTGGATGATGAGGAGTACACAATGGCGATAGAAGTCCTATAGATATTGTTCCATGGTGGGAGGAAGAAATCTATTCTAGAAGAGGTAATAGCACCCCTAACACAACCCTAGTTGTGTAGAGTAATAAACAAAAAGTAGTAAACCAGCCAACAGACTACCAACAAAAAAACAAGGGGGAAAATAAAAATAATATTAACAGTCTATTAAAGATAGGTACCTTAAAAAACCTAGAGCCTAGGAAAGACCTCACTGGATCTACCAACAATACCCTAGTGTTGTACACACATACACCAGGATTGGATGTTATTCTAAAATTAGCAGGGGCGAGCTAGGAGACAAGTAAGAAGATGATAATGAACATCAATCAAAAGGTAGGATATTAAACTAATTAGCACCATGTGGAAAAAAAAGATAAGCTAATAGCAAAAGGTAAGGTCAATGCCCTTACTCACATATTTAACCTCCAATACCGATGAAAATAATTTCTTGGAACATTAGAGGACTCAAGGAGAGTCCATCAAAACAAAATGAAATTAGAAGAATGATATAGATAAATTGACCACAAATTGTCTTCCTTCATGAGACAAAGGTGTCAGTGGAAGATATGGAGACAATTGTAAAGAAAGTGTGGTCTATTGGAAGAATGAAATCCCTCAACTTCCAAGTAGTACCAAGAGGTATTGCATGCCTTTGGAACCCTAGAGAGGTAGTTATCCACCAAGTGGTGGGTAGCTAGGGTGTCTTGGTTGTAGCAACTCGAAGTAGGTAATTAGACCAAGTTATGCTCCACATGAATGTTTATGCACCTACTAGTCTGGAGGAGAAACATAGATAGTGGAAGAACATAAACTACATTATAAACAATTCCCTCAAGCATGGGCCTTTATAGGAGGATATTTTAACACCATATTACCCTTCAAAGATAAGTTGGGGGGAAATGATAACTTAGACAGGAGAACAGACCTCATGAAGGAATATACCAAAAACCACCATCTTGTGGATGACAGACTAGACAATGGTTTGATGACCTAGTCTAATAGGAGGTAAGGCTTTTCCTACATTTTGGAAAGATTAGATAGATTTCTACTATCAGATAATTGTTTAATTCATGGGCACATTCCTAGGCTAAAGATCCTAAACAATATAGTCTCAGACCATTGATTAAGTATGATAGAACTATGGAAATCTAAGGCTAGACACTCACCATTTAAATTCCAACTAATGTGGTTTAGAGATAAATTTTTTAGACCTTGAGTGCAATGTGGAAGGAAGGAAAACCTTGGCATGAAACCAATATGTGTTTTTTTGTGAGGAGTCTTCAATACATTAGACCCAAGATAAGGACTTGGAATTAGGAAGAGTTTGAATATGTCAAGAACAAAAGGTTAGAAGTGATAGTCCAAATTGAATATTTGAATGAATAGATCCACATGGATAGCCTCACAAAGGGTTTGAGTATGGCAAAAATTAGACTTAAATCCCAGGTAGAGGAATGGGAAAAAAGGAATATTTATTATGGAAGCAAAAATCTAGAATCCAATGGATCCAGGAGGGGGATCGAAACATAAGATTCTTCCACATATGTCTTCTAGCCCACAAGATCACACAACTTCATACCCTCCTTGAGAACAAAAGTAAGAGATACTCTCCACACATGGGAAGTTATGAGGTCTATTGTAGTAAACTATTTTATGAGTCCATTCATGGAAAATGACAACATAGAAAGTATTTACAAGTCATTATACACAGAATGTCCTCAACAGGAGGAAATCTAACATGTCCTGGACTTACAATTTATATTTTCTTTGTTGCAAGTGATTCTAGGAATATTTACTTTTCAACAATATTGAATGTCTACCACTCTCGACAATAATATGCATTCAAAATCTTAACACATGGCAATACACTACTCGATAAATAATTTATACCATAAATAAATTCACCTTTAAGACAATAAACAAATCAAAACATTTATCTTTACTCTTCATAAAAGTTTCTCCTTACTCAAAAGTAATTTTAGACAACAAGACAGCCAACCACAAATACAATTTAACATAGAACTACCATGGTACATTGAGTGAGATGAATAAAAATCATCATTCATAACTCGTTACTATCTTCAAGTTCACATAAAAAGGGAATTCATTTCTACGCATTTTTCTTTGGTTCACACTGACGGCTCAACACAGTTCCATACTGTAGGATAATCGACAAAAACATAAACTATTTGGATTAATTTGGATCCAAAAACGTCAAGTATCCATGTACTAAGTTTTTCTCCAGTGTATCATACCAGAAAGGTAACAGGTAATGACCATGCTCTGGCATTTTCATCACCTAAATCTCGCTTCGGTTTAATTTCACAATCATATTCTTGTCTTCCTATGCTCCTCTAGCCCATCACGCATAACTAGATGATTTTTGTAATCAACTATCAAATCTACCCACTCTAGCCTTGATAGTGCAGGGATCAAATACGGATTTTTGATATAAATGTAAAGCTAAATGCATTTAACTACAATACTTTACATTGCACTCATTCAAAACCACCCAGAAACATTCCAGTACTTTCTAAAATTTATTTTTCTTCTTTAAACAAAATACATTTCCAATTCTCATACAAGTCAACATGTACACTATCACTCACTCATTTATCCATATTTTTCTAGATAAGAGCATCATTAACAAGTAGTGTACACAGTTTTCTATTTTCTATCAAACATGCCTTTTCGGCCATACATATAATTATATTTCGATTTTTCTTTTTGCTCATACAGTAGGCATGTATATAATTTTGTTCATTTAGAAAGTAAATCAATCTTTTCAAGAACAAAAAATAAATCTATCCTATCAAAAGCAATTCAAATCAAAAGGAATAAAATACTCCAATCTGTAAGTCTTCTTGATCCAAACCAAACTCTATGATTTTTACCATAGAAACACTTTCCTCTACTCTTTTCTACCCACCTCGTACAAAGAAAAGCAACCCAAAAAAAAGAAGAAGATAAAAACCATATATATCTATCTTTCGATACCAACATGCAATACAAGATATTGTTTCTTCCTCTGTCCAACACTCCCAAAACCCAAAGACTTTATTTTACCAGATTACATGCATCATGTCAAATAGGATTAAATTTAAATTCACCATACAGCGCACACTCCCAATCATCATGAAACCACCAAAATCCAATTTATTTCATTTTAGTGGAGAAGCAAAGTGGATATTACATCAAGGTGTTGAGGACGAATAGAGGTGGTGAGTATGTTTCAAAGGAGTTCTTAAATTACTGCAAATATAATGGAATTCACAAATAATTTACAGCAAGGTATACACCTCAACAAAATGGTGTAGCTGAAAGGAAAAACAGGACAATTATATAGATGGCAAGAAGTATGTTGAAGGCAAAGCATTTGCCAAATGAATATTGGGTAGCAACAGTAGAAAGTGTAGTTTATATCATAAATAGGTGTCCAACCAAGAGTGTGAGAGATATAGTTCCTGAAGAGGCATGGAGTGGAAGAAAACATAGTGTTTCTCACATGACAGTATTTGGTTGTGTGGCTTATGCACATGTGTCATATGAGTTAAGAAAGAAATTGGATAGCAAAGGAGAAAAATGTATATTTGTAGGATACAGTGAACACTCAAAAGCATACAAACTATACAATACACTGACAAAGAAACTTATAATCAGCAGAGATGTACAGTTCATTGAAGAAGAAGCATGGGATGGAAGTTTGGAGAAAACAATCAATGTTGTTGCAGCAAGTCCACATGAAGATATAGAGGATATGGTGTCAATAATTACACCCACAGTTATGACTCCATCCACACCAATGTATGCACAGCAAAGTGGTCCACAAGTAACACCATCAACAAACACAAAATCAGCCCCACAAATGCAAGCAATCACTCCAGTAAGTGCATAACAAACCCCATCAGCAGGCCCATCAAATATTCCAACCTCTAGTGATACATCTAATCCAACATTGGCAACTTTAAGGAGGCAAAAATATAGAATTTTAAATGATGTTTATCATCAAGAAGAAAATGAGAACAATGTAGGTCAAAATTCTTTATTTACCTTATACTCACTTGCAAGTGATACAATACATTTTGAAGATGCAGTTAAAGAAGAAAAATGGATAGTTGCAATGAATGAAGAGATAAATGCAAAATGAAACATGGGAGTTGGTAGATCTCCCACAAGAAAAATATGTAATAGGAGTGAAGTGGATTTATAAAATAAAATGCAATGCAAAAGTAAAAGTTGAGCGGTACAAAGCAAGACTAGTTGTGAAAGGCTATAAGAAACAATATGGAATTGATTACGAATATACATTTGTTCCAGTATAAATAATGGGATAGTGATAACAGTCCTTGAAATTGTAGCCTAGTATGGATGGAAGGTCCATCAAATGGACATGAAATAAGCTTTTTCACATGGTGTATTGAAGGAAGAAATGTGTGTGCAGTAGCCCCCTAGTTATGAGGTTGAAGGAGAAGAAAAAAAAGTATATAAACTGAAAAATACACTTTATGGACTTAAGCAAGCACCACGAGCATGGTACAGCATAATAGATTCTTATTTTTTGAGCAATGACTTTTGCAAAAGTGATGGTGAGCCCACTCTCTACATTAAATCAATTTAAGGTAAGCTTCTGATTTTTGTGTTGTATGTAGATGACTTAATTTTTATGGGCAATGATGAAGATATTGTCGTTGAGTTTAAAATGCAATGAAGAAAGAGTTTGAGATGTCATATTTATGATTGTTAAGATGTTTTCTTGGGATAGAAGTGCAGCAAATGGGTCATGATATTTTTATCTGTCAATCAAAATATGCAACAGACATATTAAATATATTTAAAATGGAAAATTGTAAACCTACCCCCACTCCTGTAGCAATTGGTTTAAAACTTAGAAAAGAAGATTGGACTAAAAATGTGAATCCAACATTGTACAAGAGCATTGTAGGGAGCTTGATGTATTTGACATCCACAAAGTCGGATATAATGTATATAGTTAGTTTAATTTCAAGGTTCATGGAGACTCCCAAGGCAACACATTTGCAAGTAGCAAAAAGAATTTTACGATATGTCAATGGAACAAAATAATATGGCATTCTGTACACCAAGACAAATGAATTTAAATTGACTGGATATACAAATAGTGATTGGCAGGTAGTATAGAATATAGAAAAAACACATCAGGCTATGTATTTCATCTTGGGTCAAGAGTAGTTTCATGGGATTTGAAGAAACATCCTATAGTGTCCTTGTCTATGGTTGAAGCTGAGTATATTACAGCGATAGAGGCAGCATGTCAAGCCATTTGGATGAGACGGATATTAAAAGACTTGGGTCATAAATAGTAAGAAGCAATAAAATTATTCTGTGACAATAAATCAGCAATAGACCTCTCCAAGAACACAGTGTTTCACAAAAGAACCAAACATATTGATACACGATATCATTTTATTAGAGAACTAATAAATACCGAAGAGATAATTTTGGAACATTGCAAAACAGAGGATCAATATGAAGATATTTTCACAAAGCCATTGGAAACAAGGAGTTTTGTATAGCAACATGACAATATGGGTATCACAAATGGAGGTGCAGCAGTTGAGCTTAAGGGGCAGTGTTGGAAAGAGTAATCTCAACTGCATCATTTCTTTTTGTAGAACAAAAACAAAGTAATTTTTGTTTTTTGGGCCTATATTAATTATGTTAAAATTTTGTGTGTATATTTTTATTTCTTTGTAAACACAAAAAATTTGTATGTAAGGTGATAGTCTAGGGTTTATTTTTAGAATGTAGTTTCATTACTGTGTGTGGTCTATAGAGAAAAAAAAGAAAAAAAAACTAGGGGTTGATTTTTATTACTTGGCTGAACTGGTTATATAATTTGCCTGAGTCCGGGGAAGTGATATTACATGCGAGTGTTGGGTAGTGAATTTTGTATCTGAAATTTGCATGAATCTAAGGATAAGAAGCTGAGAAAAAAAAGAGAGCCAAAGCTCTGTGTAAACATGATGTTCGAATTCAATATTATATATATATATATATATATATATATATATATATATATATATATATATATATTTCTAGAGTCATATGTTTTTTATTATTGTGATTGTTCTCTGTATTCTGCTCTACCTCTTAGATCCAATAATTATGAGATGTAATAATCAAGTTTATTTTGAGGAGGAGAGAGTTGGGATAAGGGTTTTAGATAAATTGTAGAGAATATACAAAGGGTAGGGTTTGTTGGTCCTAATGATCAATAAAATATTCTTAACAGGGATGATTACAATAAGGAAAATATATAGTTTGAGGAAATGTAGTGGATTCAAAATACAGTAGATAACCAATTTTTACAAGCCATACAAAGTGAAGAAAAAAGCAACAAGAATTTCCAGTTCACAATGCAAAAAGAGATGGGAGATCACAATATTCAATAAAAACAAGGTCAAGGGTTGAAGAGAACCAAAAATAAATTTCATAGCACAAACTAGATAAGAGAACCTAAAGAGTGAAAAATGGATATGGTCCAAAACATGAGCAAGACTGTTTTGAGGGTAAACTATAAAAAGGGGTTGATTGTAACAATACCCAATATAGGGAAAGAGTCGGGGGAGCTAAAAAAAAAATGAATTTCATTGATTCTCTTTGTGGGGAATAGCCCCACCCAAATGTGATAAATAACCTAAGGGTACCACGAAGACCTTTGAGGATGCTAAACTTGGATCCCAAGAAAATTGTGATATGGTGTTTAAAGGAGATGGATCGTTCCCTAATAGTGAAGGTGAATATGGAGAAAATTCATAACAAAATAGAAGAAATGAAGACGGGATGGTTGACATGTCAATTTATGGGATTGGGATTGTCCCTTTCAACATTTAAACTATGGGATACTAAATAATGGTGAAAAAAAGGTGATTTCCAAATCTCTGAATTGAGTGTGAAAAAAGATAATTCGGTGGAGGGACATTTTTTGCAGGACTGCCCAAACTATCGAACTCGTTTTGGCCATATCTCACTCATCCGGACTCGGATTGAGCTGAAATTTTGAGGGTAGATGCCTGAAAAACCCTAGAACGTCTCCACCAATTTTCATATCATTTGGAGCAACACAGATCCTAGCACATCCCTATGTGTGAACGAGATATTTGGCAAGCGGCTATGCGAGGGTTTCATCCGGGTTGAGTGCAAGCAGCTCCAGAGGTTGGTTTTTAGGGCCTTCGGGCCCTAGCGGCCAATATTTTTGTGGTTTATGCTCAATATTTTAGCAGGAAATGTTGCAGGGGATCCAATATGGGTTAGAAATTTGTCTTTCAATAGATCATACTGTGAACTTGAGTGACAATGGCTTCCAATTTGCTGCACAAAAGAAAAGTGAAAACCATACCTTTCCACGATGTCTAGGGCAAGGATTAAAGAGATCACGAAACAAGTTTCAAGTAGTTGATCAAAAAATGGCTCATATCTCAAGTGAATCTGGTGCTAAGGTGCACCCACAAAATAATTCTACTGTGAAAACCCCCGTCAAGGGTAAGAATTTCGAAGACTCAGCCCCAAAAATGAATTTTAGGGATGCCCTTCATGGTGGACAGCCTCAGCCCAATGCTAATATCAATCTTAGGGCTTCCCATAAACCTCTAAGAATGCCTAAGATTGATCCAAGGAAAATGGAGTCAGGATGTCTTAAAGCAACTGATGGAACTCCTATTGTTAAGCTTGATATGGGTAACATTCAGTTCGGCATTGAAGATTTGGAAAAAAGAGGACTAATTTGTCGGTTCATGGGTTTTCGTCCGAGTCTATCTGCTTTCAAAGTCTGGGCTGCAAAAATCTGGAAAACTAAAGGTGAGTTACAAATCTCTATTTATCCAAATGGTTATTTTCTTGTTTTATTTGCTAATAATGAAGATAGAGAGAAAAATTTTCAAGGGGGTCCTTGGTTTTTTGGAAGGGCAGGGCTTTTCATGAAGCCCTGGCATACTAAATTTAAAGTCCAAAGAAGAGATGCCTTCTATAGCTCCCGTGTGGGTTAGACTCTTTGGCCTCCCTATTGAATTTTGGAATCCTACTGTTTTTTCTTCAATTGGAAACTCTTTAGGAACTTTTATGATGACTCGTTGATTGTACTCAAAATTTTGAACATATTATTTATGCTCGGATTTGTGTTTTAATGGATTTTGACAAACCCCTACCTAAAAATATCACATTACAATTTGGGGAAGACACTTGGGAGCAAGTAGTGGACTATGAGAACATTCCTTTTCGTTGTAGAATTTGCCATGAATATGGTCATTTGGCCAGTGCTTGCCCAAATAAAATTCCCGATCAAAAGAAAGAAGATATAAACTCAACAGGTTTCCAAATACCTAAGAAGAAGAACACTAAAAAAAACCAGTTATGAAGGATCAATCAAAGTCATCTGCTAATATGTTTGAAATCCTTTCCACAAATGATGTCCCAAGTGAGGAAGAGGAAATAATGGAAACTGAAATCTTAGAAACACAATTTAAATATGAAGGGAAGAACTCGGAGACAAACCAACAAATCAAAGGTTTTCAAAAAAAAAAAAGGAGAAAATTTACACAAGAAAAACAATCTTTCAAATGTCAAAACTTCAAATAATGCAGGTCCCAATATAGACTCCGTTGAACCATCTAGTAAAATTTTGGCTGTGTACGAGCATTCTTCAAGGTTAGAAGCCATCTCAGATTCAATTGGAATAAGTCAAGAAACAGGGAAAAAAAATTGAAGATGGATTCTAATCAAAAAGTAGGTCGCAAGACCAATCAATATCATATGGTAAAAGAAGGTGAAAAGCTTGTAGAGGAAGGTAAGATTAATGCCCTTCCCAAATTTTTTAGCCCTGGTATTAATGAAGATCATCACTTGGAATATTAGAGGACTCAAAGGGAGTCTTTCAAAACAAAATGAAATTAGAAGAATGATTCAGATAAATCATCCACATCTTGTTTTCCTTCAAGAAACAAAGATGTCAATGGAGGATATGGACTCAATTGCCAATGAAATTTGGCCAGCTGGAAAAGTGGTTTCCCTCAGCTCCCAAGGGACTTCTGGTGGCATTGCTTGTCTTTGGGACCCAAAAGAGGTAGTTATTCACCATATGGTTGGCAGTTGGGGTTTGTTGGCTATAGCTATTCAAAGTAGACATTCCAACCAAATTATGCTCCGCATTACTGTTTATGCTCCGACTTCTTTGGAGGAAAAAAGAAGACAGTGGAAGGATATTACTCATATTATCTCTCATTTTCCTAAAGCTTGGATCTTGATCGGAGGAGATTTCAATACCATCCTCTCTCTGGATGAGAAAATGGGGGAAATAGAAATTTGGACAAAAGCACTGACCTCATGAGCGAATATATTGCAAACCTCCATCTTGTGGATATCCAACCAGATAATGGCCTTATGACTTGGTCTAACAGAAGGCAAGGCTTAGCTTGTATAATGGAGAGATTGGATAGGTTTTTGCTCTCTGAAAATTTCTTAATCCATGGTCACATTCCTAAAGTGAAGA
The DNA here is from genome assembly GCA_028583015.1 of Wollemia nobilis. Classification (NCBI taxonomy): domain Eukaryota; kingdom Viridiplantae; phylum Streptophyta; class Pinopsida; order Araucariales; family Araucariaceae; genus Wollemia; species Wollemia nobilis. Next base: position 10,270,291 of record JAQPPZ010001772.1, on the reverse strand, counting down.
CTCTTAATAATGTTGGTTCGGATCATTGGCCAGTCATGGTGGAAATGTGGAAAACCAATGTGAGTTTCTCTCCTTTTCATTTTCAATTAATGTGGCTTAGAGACATTTCCTTCAGACCTCATGTGCAACAATGGTGGAAGGAAGGTAAACCTAGGCATGGGACTAAGATGTTCTGTTTTGCCAAAAGACTGCAATACATTAAATCCAAAATCAAGACTTGGAACTGGAAAGAGTTTGGGGATGTTCATAAAAAAACATGAAGTTATTGCTCATCTTGAAAATTTGAATAAGAAAATCCATTTAGATGGCCTCACAGAGAAGAGAAGTGCAGATGAAATTAAACTCACAACTCAGTTAGAGGAATGGGAAAAAGAGAAGAAATCTTATGGAAGCAAAAATCTAGAATTCAATGGCTCAAAGAAGGAGATCGAAACACAAATTTCTTCCACAAATCTCTTCTAGCTCGAAGATCTCACAACTTTATTTCTTCCTTAAAATCAGATTCTGGAGATGTTGTTTATACTTGGGATGGCATGAACTCTATTGTTGTTGATTACTTTTCCAATATTTTTGTTGCTACTCCTCTTGACTCAGCTTCACAACAAAATGTTCTTCAAGCAATCCCTTCTCTTATCACTTCTGAGGAGAACTCTATTTTGACTGCTCTCGTTACTATCAATGAGCTTCAACAAGTAGTTTTTAAAATGCAAAAAGGGAAAACCCCAGGTCCTGATGGTTTTCCCATTGAGTTCTACCAAGAGTTCTGGGATATCCTTCATGTTGATTTATTAGAGGTGGTGGAAGAAGCCAGGAAAGCCAAAGAAATTTTGAAGGTTATCAATAAAACTTATATTACTCTTGTTCCAAAAGCTCAAGAGGTTGATCATATCTCAGCTTTTAGACCTATTGCTTTATGTAATGTTCTTCTCAAAATCATTACTAAAATCATGGCAGAAAGGTTGAAGCCTCTTTTGCATAAGATTATTTCCCCAGAGCAAGGGGGTTATGTGGAAGGACGTCAAATAGTAGATGAGATAGTTCTTGCTCAGAAAGCCATCCATTCCATGGATATGCAAAAATCTCCTTCCATGTTCATTCGGTTAGACTTATCCAAAGCTTATGACAGAGTGGATTGGCACTTCCTTATCAAAGTTTTGAGGCAATTTGGTTTCTCTAAGGATTGGATGGATTGGATTATGGGATGTATCTCTTCAGTTTCCTACTTAGTTCTTATCAATGGCAGGCCTTCTCAGTCATTCCCAGCTTCCAGAGGTATTAGGCAAGGTGACCCGCTATCCCCTTATTTATTCATCATTCTTGTTGAATGCTTGGGTAGGACTATAACCAAAAAGAGGGAAAACAAAACCCTTGAGGGAGTTACCATTGCTCATGGAGCTAGACCTATCTCTCATATTCAATTTGTGGATGACTCTACTCTTTTAGGTAAAGCTACAGTTAAGGAAGCTTCTAATATTAAGCAAATCATTAGCTATTTTTCTAAGGCTACTAGGCAGTTGATCAATGAAGACAAATCTAAAGTTATTTTCTTTCACTGCTCTGCTAGACAGGAATCCATGGTCTTGGATAAATTAAGATATAAGAAGACCTCCCTTCCAATCACTTATTTAGGTATTCCCATAAATATTCAAAGGCAAAAAAATAAATATTGGAATTGGTTGTTGGACAAAGTCAAGAAGAAAATTGGAAAGTGGACCAACAAGTGGCTTTCTTCTGGGGTAGAATCACCTTGGTAAAATCAGTCCTTCAAGCTATTCCTATTTATGTTTCTTCCATTTTGAATATCCCAAAGGTTGTTCTTCGAGAATTGGATCAAATCAGTCATCGTTTCCTTTGGAGTGGTACTAAGGAGAAAAGAAAATGGGCCTTGGTGAAATGGGATACTTTATGTCTTCCTAAGAGTGAAGGGGGGTTAGGATTCCGGTCTTCTATTAATAACAACAAAGCTTTAGCTGCTAAATTATATTGGAGGATGTTGCATAACCCCAATGCTCTTTGGGCCAATAATCTCCGTGCTAAATATGCTGAGAACAAAAGTCCTGAAGACCTTGTTCGCTATCAACTTCCTACCAAAGGTTCTCCCATTTTAGCAGTTCTTAAGACTGGTGAGGATTTGATAAAGAAAAAATTATTTTGGATCATTCATAATGGTCAACAGGCAAATTTTTGGACAGATTCTTGGGATGGTCACAAGCCTTTGATAACTCAGTTTCCCGATTGGAGGCCTTGGATGGAGGAGCTTCACCGAGCTAATTGGATAAAGGTGGCTAATTACTATCGGTACCATACTGGTAATTCAAAGGTTGGTAGATATTGGATCCCTATTGAGGACTGGCCTATTCAAATCCCAGAAAGGCAAAGACAAGATATCCAAGGCATCCTTCATATGAGATCCCTCTCTTGGTCCCATGAAAAAGATTGTTTTGGATGGAACAACACTACTAAGGGTGAGTATTCAGTTGCTCAAGGTTATTTGACCTTATGCCATAATAATCCCAACCATTCTTCTGACATATTTTCTCGATTGTGGGCTCAAAAGCTCTGGCCTAAGGTGAGGTTCTTTAATTGGCTTTTATTGCATCGTAGGGTGCTTACCGGTGAGCAACTTATGAAGCATGGTTTTCATGGCCCTTTTAGATGTGAAATGTGTGAAGAGAATGTAGAAACTCTCAACCATATTTTTATTGAGTGTACTTTAGCCTCTGAGCTATGGAGGAGAATGGCCACTTTACTTGGCTTAAAGTGGTCCAATTTTTTTACTTTTGAACAACTTTGGAGGGATTGGCCTAATCAAGAGGGTGTTGATCATTTTATTAGGCAGTTAGTTTGGATGGGTTCTACCATTCTTCTTTGGAATATTTGGAATGAAAGGAACAACCAAATTTTTAATCAAGATAGGAAGGATATTCACTATATTTGGCAAAAGACCATAGCCAACTTAGTTGAATCAGTCCATCAACTCCTTAATCACCCCCAAAACTCCCACCAAAGATGGGATCAAGTGATGCAAATATTGAAGATTAAATCTTCTAAGGGCAACCAACTTAAAGGGAATGTGAGTATTAGTAAGATGGATAGGACAAGAAATTGGCAACCTCCTCCTAAGGATTTTGGAAAAGTCAATACTCGATGGAGCCTCTAGAGGGAACCCTGGAAAAGCCAGTGTGGGAGGAATTGGTAGACTTTCAGATGGCTCCCTGGTTTTTACTTTTGCTGAGAATTTGGGTATTCTTTCCAATAACCTTGCTGAGGGGTATGGTATCCTCAGAGGCCTTCAGGAGGCTACTAAGGTTGGATGGGAAAAGGTGTTAGTTGAGTCTGACTCTCAACTTATGATTAATCTCTTGAAGACTCCTTCTAAGAATCATAAGGTGGATTGGAGAATAAAAAGAATTATTGAGAAGATTCAATTAATCCAGATGGGATTTTTGAAAGTTGATTACAATCATGTGGTCAGAGATCAAAACAAGAGTGTTGATGCTTTAGCTAATTGGGCTTTGGACAAAGGTGATCTTACTTGTTATGGCCACCCTCCTAGATGGTGGGCTTCTCAAATTAGGGAAGCTCTTCTTTCTATCATTTCTTTGGATGGCTCCAGTTCTAAAGGTACCTAGTTTCTTCTTGCTTTTTTTTTTTTTGCTTCTCTTTGGTTCATTCAGTTTTTTTTAGTTCCCTAGCTCATTCTATTCTTTATTTTGTTTCCTCTGTTGATTCTTGCCTTAATAGTCTTCTGGTCTAGATAGGTCATTGTTATGTTCATTTTTTTTTTTTCTTTTTTGTTTTTTTTTTTTGTTTAGTTTTTTAAGGTGGGTGGGTTCTTTTGTTTTGTTTTGTTTTTGTGTTCTTTGTGTTGTTTTTTGTTGTTCTTGTGTTTTTGTTGTTTTGTGTTTTTTTTTATGTTTTTTGTTATTGTTCTTGTGTTTTTTTCGTTCTTGTTCTTGGGTTTCTCTTTGTTTGTGTTAGTTCGTGTTTTTATGTGTGAGTGTTTTCTATGTTTTTTGTTTTTGTTTATTGTCTGTTGTTGGTTGTTTTTTATTTTATTTTTTTTTATTTTTTAATTTTTTAGGTTTTGGTTGTGTTTATTTTTCATGTTTTTTTTGGGTTATGTCTTTGTAGTGTTCTGTTGTTTTTGTCTTGTTTGTGTTTTGTTATGTGGTTCTTGTGTTTTTCTATGTGGTTTGTGTTGTGGTTTCTTTTATCTTATTGTGCGTGTTTGGTTGTGCTTTTGTTTTTGACACACTCAAGGAGCATGTTTTTTATTTTATTTTATTATTTTTGTTGTTATTTACTTATTTTTTTTTAAATTGGTTTTGTGTGTTTGTTTGCTCCTTGAGTATGTCAAAGGTGGTAGGCCAGGTCCGAGTCCTGGGCATTTTTTGTGGAATGGATACCCCTGCCTCCTTGGGTCTTACCCGAAAGTGGCATCCATAATGGTTATTTTCTTATTATTTTTGCTTGTGAGGAAGATATGCAATAAATATTCCAAGGGGTGACATGGTTTTTTGTAAGGGCGGGCCTCTTTATGAAACATTGGCATACTAAATACAAAGTGGATGAAAGGATCCCATCCACAACACCAGCTTGGGTGAGGTTGTTTGGCCTACTAGTAGAATTTTGGAGTCCAGCAGTTTTTCAACAATTGAAAATACCCTTGAAACACAAATGATGAGTGTTGATAGTACATATAAATTTGAGAAAATTATTTATGCTTGGATATGTGTCCTAATATATTTAAACAAACTCTTCCCAAAAAATATCACTCTCTAGTTTGGGGAGGAAACATAAGATTAGGAGGTAGATTATGAGAACATACCTTTTCATTGGAGAATATGACATGAATATGACTATTTATAAAGATAGTGTCCACATAATATCCTAGAGCATGAAATAGAGGAAACAAATCCTGAAGGGTTTCAAGTACCCAAAAAAAAGAATATCCAAAAGGAATCGATAGTGAGGAATCAGGTAGTAGTGTCAAACAATATTTCTAGAAATCTTCCCATTGACGATATTTTGGATGATGAGTATACAATGGTGACATAATTCCTAGAGATATAGTTCCATGGTGGGAGGAAGGAATCTATGCCAAAATAGGTAATAGCACCCTAACACCACCCTAGTTATGTAGAGCAATAAAATAAAATGTAGTAAACCAGCCAATAAACTACCAACAAAAAAACAAGGGGGAAAATAAAAATAAGATTAACAGTCTATTAAAGGTAGGTACCTTAAAAAACCTAGAGCCTAGGAAATATCTCACTGGATCTACCAACAATACCCTAGTGTTGTACACACATACACCAAGATTGGATGTTATTATAAAATTAGGAGGGGCGAGCTAGGAGATAAGTAAGAATATGATAATGAACATCAATCAAAAGGTAGGACATAAAACTAATTAACACCATGTGGAAAAAGAAGAAGAGAAACTAATAGAAAAATGTAAGGTCAATGCCCTTAATCACATATTTAGCCTCCAATACCAATGAAAATAATTTCTTGGAACATTAGAGGACTCAAGGAGAGTCCATAAAAACAAAATGAAATTAGAAGAACGATATAGATAAATTGATCACAACTTGTCTTCCTTCATGATACAAAGGTGTCAGTGGAAGAGATGGAGACAATTGCAAAGAAAGTGTGGTCTATTGTAAGAATGGAATCCCTCAACTTCCAAGCAGTACCAAGAGGTATTTCATGCCTTTGGAACCCTAAAGAGATAGTTATCCACCAAGTGGTGGGTATCTAGGGTCTCTTGGTTGTAGTAGCTCAAGGTAGGTAAATAGACCAAGTTATGCTCCACATGAATGTTTATAGACCTACTAGCATGGAGGAGAAACATAGATAGTGGAAGAACATAAACAACATTATAAACAATTCCCTAAAGCATGGGCCTTTATAGGAGGATATTTTAACACCATATTACCCTTCAAAGAGAATTTGGGGGGAAATGATAACTTAGACAGGAGAACAGAGCTCATGAAGGAATACATCAAAAACCACCATCTTGTGGATGATAGACTAGACAATGGTTTGATGGCCTGGTCTAATAGGAGGTAAGGCTTTTCCTACATTTTGGAAATATTAGATATATTTCTACTATTAGATAATTTTTTAATTCATGGGCACATTCCTAGGCTAAATATCATAAATAATATAGTCTCATACCATTGATTAAGTATGATAGGACTATAGAAATCTAAGGCTAGACACTCACCATTTAGATTCCAACTAATGTGGTTTAGAGATATTTTTTTTAGACCTCAAGTACAACAATGGTGGAAGGAAGGAATTCCTTGGCATGGAACCAAGATGTGTTTCTTTGTGAGGAGGCTTCAATACATTAGACCCAAGATAAGGACTTGGAACTAGGAAGAGTTTGAAGATGTCAAGAAAAAAAGGTTAGAAGTGATAGTCCAACTTGAATATTTGAATGAATAGATCCACATGGATGACCTCACAGAAGATTTGAGTATGGCAAATATTAGACTTACATCCCAGGTAGAGGAATGGGAAAAAGGAAGATTAATTTAGGGAAGCAAAAATCTAGAATCCAATGGATCTAAGAAGGGGATCGAAACATAGTATTCTTCCACATATGTCTTCTAGCCCACAGATCACACAACTTCATACCCTCCTTGAGAACAGAAGTAGGAGATACTATCCACACATGGGAATTTATGAGGTTTATTGTAGTAAACTATTTTATGAGTCCATTCATGGAAAATGACAACATAGAAAGTATTTACAAGTCATAATACACAGAACTTCCTCAACAGGAGAAAATCTAACATGTCCTGGACTTACAATTTATATTTTCTTTGTTGCAAGCGATTCTAGGAATATTTACTTTTCAAAAATATTGAATGTCTACCACTCCCAAAAATAATATGCATTCAAAATCTTAACACAGGGTAATACACTACTCAATAAATAATTTATACCATAAATAAATTCACCTTTAATACAATAAACAAATCAAACCATTTATCTTTATTCTTCATAAAGGTTTCTCCCTACTCAAAAGGAATTTTAGACAACAAGACATCCAGCCACAAATACAATTTAACACAGAACTACCATAGTACATTAAGTAAGATGAAGAAAAATCATTATTCGCAACTTGTTACTATCTTCAAATTCACATAAAAAGAGAATTTATTTCTACAAATGTTTCTTTGGTTCACACTGATGGCTCAACACAACTCCATACTCTAGGATAACCAACATAAAACATAAACTATTTGGATTAATTTAGATCCAAAAACGTCGAGTATCCATGTACAAAGTTTTTCTCCAGTGTATCATACCAAAAAGGTAACAGGTAATGACCATGCTCTGGCATTTTCATCGCCTAAATCTTGCTTCACTTAAATTTCATAATCATCTTGTTTTCTTCCTACACTCCTCTAGCCCATCACGTATATCTAGATGATTGTTGTAATCAACTATCAAATCCACCCACTCTAGTCTTGATAGTGCAAGGATCAAATATGGATTTTTGGTATAAATGTAAAGCTAAATGCATTTAACTATAATACTTTACATTGCACTCATCCAAAACCACCCAACAACATTCCAGTACTTTCTAAAATTTATTTTTCTTCTTTAAAACAAAATACATTTCCAGTTCTCGTACAAGTCAACATTGTAGGTCCCGAAGGTAAGTTCACAAAATAATCATTAGATTAATTAACCATTGCTAAGGTTTAGTCTATGCTTAAATAATAGACTAAACAATAGCTTGTAGGATATAGCGCTAACTACCCTCTAACAATAGAATAGGGAGGGAGTTGCGTGATGCTAACCACTAACCTAGGTAGAGAGTTCTAACCATAACACTAACCTAAATATCTAACATAGGATATTTAGGTACTTACCTAGTTTAACCATGAGGAAAATATCTCATGGTAATTACATAATTACATAGAAAAGTAAATGTAATAACCCCACGTAGTGTAATGCAATACACTACCTTATTTTACCCTAACATCCCCCCTTTATTACATTACTTTGATATACAAAGTTTGCTCCAAAACAGTTGAAATTTGACACGTCCAAGTGCCTTTGTAAAAATGTCTGCAACCTGTTCGTCGGTGGGAATGTGTTGGAGCTTGATTCTGTGCTTAGGAACTTCATCACGAATGAAATGACAATCTGTATCAATATGCTTAGTTCGTTCATGATGCACTGGATTCTTGACCAAGTTCAAAACACCTGAGTTGTCACAAAACATGTGAATGGGAAGTTTCTTTGGTAGGCCCATGGTAGCCAAGATGCGACTTAGCCATATCGCTTCACACACAGCTCCACGTGCAACGCGATATTCTACCTCAATTGAAGATAAAGCAACCACCTGTTGCTTTTTACTATGCCATGAGACAGGACCAGATCCAAGATGAAAAACATAGCCTGATGTTGATTTTCTGTCATCTATGGATCCAGCATAATCAGAGTCAGTGTAACTCTGTAAGAAGAATGAGTTATTCTTCTTATACTCTAGACCATAATCAGCACTACCCTGTATGTAGTGTAGGACTCTCTTAGCTGCTTTCCAATGGGAGACCTTTGGTTCTTGCATGAACCATGAGAGATAGTTTACAACATAAGTAATATCTGGTCTAGTATTAGTCAGATAGATGAGGCTTCCAATCATCTATCTATAAAGTGTTCCATCTACCTGTGGTGAGTCTTCATATCGTGATAACTGTAGCCCTGATTCCATCGGTGTTGCTTTGGGTTTACAATCAGTCATACGATATTTTTCTACTAAAGTCTTGGCATACTTTGTCTGAGTCACCCTTAGATGATTCTTTTTCTGTTCTATCTCAAGGCCAAGATAGTAGTGGAGAAGTCCTAGATCTGTCATATCAAATGACTCTTTCAAGTCATCTTTCATGACGTTAATCAAGTTCTCTGAATTGCCAGTGATGATCAGATCATCTACATATAACACAAGAATCACTATCTTAGAACCTGTGTTCTTGATATAGAGATTTGCGTCGATGGACTTCTCTTAAATCCATGTTGCAGTAGGTGACTATCCATTTTTATGTACCATGCTCTTGGGGCTTGTTTTAGCCCGTATAATGATTTGACCAATTTGCAAACATGTTGCTCATGGCCTACCTCTGCAAATCCAGGAGGTTGAGTCATGTACACTTCTTCTTTTAAGTCACCATTAAGAAAGGCGCTTTTTACATCCATCTGATGTAATTTCCATCCGAACTGTGCTGCCATAGCACAAAGCACTCGAATGGTGGTCATCCTTGTTGTAGGAGCAAAGGTTTCCTCATAGTCAAGTCCTTCCTTTTGAGCATAGCCCTTTGCCACAAGATGGGCTTTATGCTTATCTATAGTGCCATCTGCCTTATATTTTACTTTGTAAACCCATTTGCAGCCTATGGGTTTCTTTCCTTTAGGCAAATCCACTAGCTTCCATGTTTTATTCTTTATGAGGGAGTTATATTCTGCATCCATAGCTGCCTTCCACTGAGGCAGTCTAAGTGCTTCATCAACTATAGAAGGTTCATTCTCATCACATGCTGATAAGTAAACCCTCTCCTCATCTATTTCCATCTCATCTTCCCTTGGTAACTCTCTATCAATAGAAAGATCTTGAAAATCTGCACAAAGATCATCAACTGAAGTGGATGCTTCATTCTTTTCTTTCTGTGTCATGCTTCTTGTCTTTGGACGATTGAGAGTAAGATCAGGTGGGGAAGTGAGTTTAGAGTCTTTCACTGTGCTTGTATACCATTTGGGTGGCTTTTTCTGTTGTGAAGAAGGAAGTTGATGTTCCTCCTCATCATCTAGGTATACTGATGTAGTGTTGGGTGTGAAAGCTTCATCAAACACTACATCTCTACTTACATGTATCTTCTTGGTAAATGGGTCTATCAACCGATAGCCTTTTGAAAATTCATCATATCCAAGAAATATACAAGGTAGGGACTTCTCATCTAATTTCTTTCTTTTCTCCTTAGGTATATGCATAAATGCCTTACACCCAAATACCCTTAGATGAGTTATGGAGGGTTTCCTACCACTCCATGATTCCTGAGGAGTCATACCTTCAAGAGCCCTTGTGGGAGCCCTATTCAGAAGATATACTACAGTTTGAACAGCTTCAGCCTAGTAAGTTTGCTCAAGGTTGGCCCCCTTAAGCATACATCGAACCATTTCCATTATGGACCGATTTCTTCTCTCAACAACCCCATTGGATTGAGGAGTGTAGGTTGTTGTTAACTCGTCTCTTTATCCCATGTGTCTATAAAAATGAGGAAAATTCTTTTGATGTGTATTCCCCCCCTCGATCTGAATGGAGGGTCTTAATAAAGCATCCTGATTCCTTCTCAACAAGAGTTTTGAATTGTTGAAAATAGGAAAATGCTTCAGACTTCAACTGCAAGAAGAAGACCCACATTTTCCGTGAGTGATCATCGACAAACAATTGAAAATACCATTTTCCTCCACAACTTGTAGACATGGGACCACACAAATCTGTGTGAACCAACTCCAAAGGTACCTTAGCTCGAAAAGAGCTAGGTTCAAAAGGTACTCTATGTTGCTTTCCTGACAAGCAATCAGAGCACACTGGCAAAGTAGATGAAAGAGTAGGCAGTCCTTTCACCATTTGATATTTACTCAACTCTAGTAAATATCCCGAACTCAAATGCCCAAATCTCTTATGCCAAAGAGAAGTGGCCTCCTTTGTGGTTACTGCCATTGCAGTATGGGTAGAGGTAATTGCATCTAAGACAAACAAACCATGTTTGTATGAACCTGTTGCTATCTATTTTTCCTTCTTAGTGATAAAGCAACGTTTCTTTTCTTTGTCCACTGTGAAATTGACATTCATGTTATTGTCCAGGATTTGTGGAACTGACAAGAGATTATTTTTCAATCTTGGTACATAAAGAACTTTTTGAATATTACATTCTCCATCTGGAAGGGAGACAGAAACACTTCCTTCTCCCTAAACTCGATAGGTCTGATCATCAGCAATGGTGACCGGTCTACCTTCTCGAGCCTCAAATGTTGCAAACCAAGATTTATCACCAGTCATATGTTTACTAGCGCCTGAATCTATGTACCACATAGAGTCCTTGTGGGAGGAATCTGTATGTGTCATGAGCACTTTGTGTGCTCTCTCAAAATCTGAACTAGAATCTTCAACTGCAATGTGTCCCTTTTGCTGTTTGTTCTTGTTCTTAGGTTTGCCTTGGCCCTTTTTGTTTCCTTGTTCATTGGGCGATTTGTTCTTAAACCAACATCTTTTGGTTTCATGAGTGTCTTTGTCGCAAATCTTACAATACTGCTTCTTCTTCGGAATCTCTTTGGCTTTACCCTTTTCTTGATTAGAAGAAGAACCTTTCTGTTGATTCCACTTTTTCTTACCACCTTGTCTTTTTGAGAAAAGAGCATTGTTGGATGCCTCATCTCTTTGGAGTTGATTAGCTTCTTCTGTTTGAAGCATGTTTACCAACTCGACAAAAGTTACTGTCCTGCCAGAAACTTGTAGTGAGGTGATCAACGTTCGGTAGGAGTCAGGAAGAGCTCTCAAAATGATTGAGTTCAAGACTTGGTCTTCCACTTTCTCTCCTAAGGATTGCAGTTTTGTTTTCAATTCTGTGACTCTGCAGAGGAATAGCTCTACTGTTTCTCCTGATTTCATATGTAGAGTATGAAGTTGTGTTTGAAGGTTAAGAATCGTTGATTGATTCTTTCCCTCAAAGATGGTATTTAAGGCATCCCATGCTGCCTTACCAGTCGTAGCTTCACTGATATGAGGTTGGATATCATCAATAATAGCAAGCAAGATCATTAAGGATAGTTTTTTATCCTTTTTATCAAAGTCTCTTTGATCTGCTCCAGGTGATTGAGGTCTAGTGACACTTCCATCCACTATTGACCACAAATCCTCTACAGTTAAGATAGCTTTCATCTTAGTCTTCCAAGCTGAATAATTTGAACCTTTGAGCAGTTGGCTCTCAGTGAGATACTTGTGTATCATGGCCATGGTTTAGGTTTCAAATTTGATAGGACTAAGATGGTTGTATCTTGCACTATACCCTCAAAAGAGTATATGGAAGTTGTTTTCAATTTGCCTCTATAAGATATTTAATGGCACCTGCCTTAACACCCTTACCAAGGGATGAAAAGTTGGAGGAATTTTAAGCCAAACAAAATAGAGCAAATGAAACAGGGGTAGGTTTGTGTAAAAATTTTGATTTTGCCCTCTAGGATATTTAATGGCACCTGCTTTAACACCCTTGAAGAAGGATGAAAAATTTGAGGTTATTAAGCCAAACAAAGAGAGTGAATCAAGGTGATTTGGATTTTTGACCTTTTGATGGGGAGTAAAAAAATGACTTGTTTTAACCTATGCAAAGTTTAGCATGGTTTTTGAGTGAAGTTTGGGTTTTGTGAAATGCTTCTTTTAATGTTGTATTTGAATTTTTAATTGCACACAAAAACATGAGTGTTAGTGCAATAATCAAAACATGAGAGCAACCCAAATTTGTATCACTCTAGGTGTCGGATGCAACCGAAAATGCACCTAGTACAAGCAATTTTTAAGAGAAGGTGTCGAGTAAAATCGAGAATGCACCTTTCTTACTCTGAAATATCCCCCTTTTTCGTTACAATTTTGCAAACTATAGAATAAAAAAAAATGAATTCTATCCCCCCTTAATGTTTACAAAATGTAGAATTTAGAGCACTCCTTTCAAGACAAGTCGACACACGACCCGCGTTTGAAAGGCTTCCAGAACTAGTCGACACACGACTTAGTTTTTATGGGCCCAAGGTTACAAGGTCTTCTCAAATTTGCAAAAAAAATAGATGTGCAATTTTATGTATTATATCTCCTTGGAGAAAACAAATGCACTCTTTGAACTTTGATTCTTACAAAAAATTTCAGGCTCCTTGTTGTCTAATTTGCAAAAAAAATCAAGGGTGATCCTTTCTTGTATGCTAAATTAACAAGGTTGAGAAGAGTTGTCTAATTTGCAACAAAAAATGTGCTCTTGCTATGTCTCATATCTCCATTTTGTGAGAAAACAGTAGCACCATTAAATTTCAAAGTTGCAAAAAAAAATATTTCTTTAATTTTAATTTGCAATATTTAAGAAAAGTTTAAGTAAATCATTTTAATTAATAATAAAAAACTAAAAATATATGTTTTAAATAAATCAATTTAAATATTAAATAGAAATTGATTTAATAAATAAAACAGTATTTTAAAGTTTAAATTATTAAAAAAAATAATACAAAAAAAACTTTAATGAAAATGCAAAAAAAATTAAAAAAAAAATTAATGTACCTTGGAATCAAATAAGGCAAAAAAAATGGCCTTCTGTACCCGACGGGAGTCGAACCCTGGACTCCCCGCCTAGGGCCTTAGCTCGACCCGATCAACCGATCGGGCTAAAGAGCCCGATGGGTACTAAGGCACACTACGTGCCTCTTAAACTCAGCGGACGATGGGAGTTTTTTTTAAAAGTCTCTAGACTTTTATCCCACATGCATCCCATAGTGGGATGCAAAGGGGTTTTTAAGGCGGAGGCCTCCCCTTTAACGTCGATTGCCTTCGGGAAATCGACCAGAGTCACCTGCCCTTTTGGACGCCGCCACGTGGCACCAAGGGTAGGCCAGTCAGTCCGGGTCGGTCCTATGGCGATGTGCCACGTGTCGAGTCATGTCTCGGTCAGGTGGTGATGTGCCACGTGTTGAGTCGTGCCTGATCAGCGTCGGTCAGGTGGCGATGTGTCATGTGTCAAGTCATGTCCAGTCACATGGCGAGGGTGGCATGCCAGGGTCCAGTTGATTCCAGTCCATGTGTGCAAGAGGTTAGGCTCAAAATGGTGCCACGTGTCGGTCGGGGATTAGGAGGGCCCCTGCCCTCTCAGATCCTAAGGTCTGGGTCTAGTGTCCATGGGGAGGGGAGGGCGCTCCTCCCTCTCGCTCTCCCGTGAATGGGCCACGTGGCATGCTTGGCCTACGTGGCTCTACAGGCCCTGGGTCGATGCAAGAGCCAAGGATTTTTGGCCTCAGGACGTCGATCGCAGTCGGTCTAGGGGATCGTCGACCCTTGGCCTACATTGACTGCATCGGCCAGGTCTACGGGCCAACACGCGGGCCCTGGTCGGCGTTGACCGTGTCGGGCCAGAGTAGGAGCGCTGCGGTGCTCCATGAGGGAGAGTCCACGTCGAGCACCGTGGCTGCTCCATGAGGGACTCCCTACGTCGAGCACCTCAGCTGCTCCGTGGGAGTCCGTCCAGTCGATGGGGAATGAGCAAAGCTCGTATTCTCCTCCTGCGAGTGATACCAATGTAGGTCCCGAAGGTAAGTTCACAAGATAATCAAATAGATTAATTAACCATTGCTAAGGTTTAGTCGTATGCTTAAATAATAGACTAAAGAACAGCTTGTAGGATATAGCGCTAACTACCCTCTAACAATAGAATAGGGAGGGAGTTGCGTGATGCTAACCACTAACCTAGGTAGAGAGTTCTAACCATAACACTAACCTAAATATCTAACATAGGATATTTAGGTACTTACCTAGTTTAACCATGAGGAAAATATCTCATGGTAATTACATAATTACATAGAAAAGTAAATGTAATAACCCCACGTAGTGTAATGCAATACACTACCTTATTTTACCCTAACAAACATGCACACTATCGCTCACTCATTTATTCATATTTTTCTAGATAAGAGCATCATTAACAAGTAGTGCACACAGTTTTCTATTTTCTATCAAACATACCTTTTCGGCCACACATATAATTATATTTTCATTTTTCATTTTTCTTAGACAGTAGGTATGTATACAATTTCGTTCATTTAGAAAGTAAATCAATCTTTTCAAGAACAAAAAATCAATCTATCCTATCAAAAGCAATTCAAATCAAAAGAAATAAAATACTCCAATGTGCAAGTCCTCTTGATCCAAACCAAAATCTATGCTTGTTATCATAGAAACACTTTCCTCTACTCTTTTCTACCCACCTAGTACAAACAAAAGCAACCCAGAAAAAAAGAAGAAGATAAAAACCAAATATATCTATCTTTCGATACCAACATGCAATACAAGATATTGTTTCTTCCTCTCTCCACCACTCCCAAAACCCAAAGACTTTATTTTACCATATTACATGGATCATGTCAAATAGGAGTAAAGTTAAAGTCACCATAAAGCACACACTCCCAATCATCATGACAAAACCACCAAAATCCAATTCATTTCATTTTATTTTATATTACCTTTTAATTGTATGCACACACTCTAAGATCATAAACCAACATAGAGTTATTTTTTATTTAATTTAAAATATTTTTTCTACATCTATTAAAATTATCTATTTCTCTAGTTTTCATTTCATAAAATAAACATAGGCATATTTTTAATTCAGCATATAATTTAGTAAATAGTGTCTCCCATATCCAAAGCATTTTCATTGCCACTTAAAAACATATGTATATTTTATTTCACATCAACAACAACAAGCACTCATTTAAACCAAAGCACATACACAATACAAAACACTCACAATGCATCTATATGATATGCACTTACATAAGCTTTCATGTATTCCCTCCTACCTTTTTCGTCGACCATCTTGTGTTCATCAAAAGTATATACTTGATCCTATATGTACAATGTTTATAAGGAATACCGCATTCCATAGAAAAAGATAATTATATTCCATCAATTTTGTCTATTAACAAAATTCATGCAAGGAAGGTCATTACATGTATTTTGCAACCTAAATACCTTTGGTTTTTTCTTCCATTTTGCTTTTGAAAAAGCTTTCCCTAATACCTCTCCAAGAATAAATAAATAAATAAGATATAATATCATCTTGAAGGAGTCCATAAAATAACTTAAAATAACCAACAAAAAAAACATTAATCAAAATAAAATATTTTAAAATACTTTACCAACATTAAAAATATAATATAATTAAAAAAAAAAACTTTTATATCTTATTTCATAACCATTCCTAATTTCTTCATTAAAAAAAAAGTGACTTCAACTTTTACAAATTCTTCAAAGTCATGATGGGTTGGCAGAGATAAAAAATAAAAAGTAATCACAAGCCTGAAAGGACCTGTGTTATCTTACAATCCCACAAATTTGCCTCTTAGAATTTTTGAAATACAAAAGCCACACTAAAGTTGTGATTAGATCCTCACCCTCTATATAGATAATTAAAATGTTTTTAAAGTTTATAACAAACTGAAATAGAATGGTAAAGTATTCTTTGATCTCACAAGTCAAATGTAGTTTTAAAAGAAAGTATGAGATCCCCGCATTCAATCGCGCGTCCCCAACTTGCCCACTGTGAAAAATGAATATGACCGATTGAGATGATTTAAATAAGTTATTCATATTCTTAAAGATCTAATTCATAGATTTAAAAATAAAAAAATAAAAAATTATTGCGAGTCGGAGTTGTTTCAGATAAACTCAATTCAGATGGAAATGAATAACAATCATTGGAAAACGTAGTTATATAATCGGAGACTAGTTGGGGAAAACACATGATTCACATCTTTCTACCTTTCTTAGTGACTGATGCTTCTTAGACATTCACTTAAAATAATAAAAGAAAAATAGAAAATATTTGTTAAACATCCCATTCACAAATATTAAATTACTTCAGCCCCTCAAATAAATGGAATTCAAGACCTTGCACACTAAATTTACGAAATCATCTATGTACAAATCAAGTGAAGAGCATGCTAGAAAATTAAACCTGATTTGACGCCAGTTAGACCGTACTGCCATAGATCCAGATGCCGTAATTTCACGCGTGCGGCTAGTTGAGACTTTCCCGTCCTTGTCCTCAAAGCCCAGCTATAAATACTAGTGTAGCTGTTATTTTGGGTAAAGGGAGAATACTGTAGCAGAAGGAGAGCAGAATCAGTAGTAGAAGGAGAAATCAGAGCAGCAGCTCCCGATATTCTTTACTTTTTGTTAATCCTGCAACCTAGTTGCAGAAGTATGTAATCTGTTTGAATCAGATAAATAAAATCTTCCAACTTTTATCTCTGTTGAATCTGTGATTACCTTCATTCTCTCCCAAATGCAAGTACTACATCCATTTTAATTCAAAGTCTACGGTTTGGACGCCTTTCAAGTGAACTCCAACGGGTTGCTTCTCACTCTGTTAGATGAGCGAACCTTGGTCTTGCTCTTTTGCTTAGCGAATTTTGACATCGCTTCACTTTCAAGCGAACCACAAGTTTCCCTCTTGGTCATAGCGATTCCAAAGCTGGAACTTTTTTAGCAAAGTCAAAGTTTGGGACTTATAAATTGAAATCATTCCATATGCTCCTCCTCGCTCAAAACTCTTTCTCGCACTATCATTGAGCGACTCCGAGTCTCGTTGTAGCTTGCGAGCGACTTCAAGAATCGCTCTAGCTAGCGAGTGACTCCGAGCCTCACTCAAGCTAGCGAGCGATTCCTAGAATTGCTCCAGCCAATGAGCGAAGACCAGTATTGCCCGACTAGTGAACGATTCACAGTCTCGCTCCAGCCAGCGAGCGAGGACCAGTCTCGCTAGTCACTTGAGCGATCTTTGAATTTGGTTAAAAAAAACACGTAGATTTAATTTTTGTCTCACACTCCTCTCAGGCTCGCTCTAGTATACAAGCGATTCCAAGGATCACTCACCTCTTGAGTGACCTCCAGTGATCTTATTTCCTTCAAATTGGTATTAGAGCCATTGTGCCATCCCGTGGAGATTGAAGCATGGCTTGCAAAAACCACTCCCTACAGTTGCAGATCCCACGGTTCAATGACAATAACTACGACTACTGGAGCATCCAGATGAAGATCATGTTCGGGTCTCAGGAGCTTTGGGACTTGGTCGAGAATGGTTATCTAGAACCGTTAGATGTAGCAAAATTGGCCGCACTATCCCAAGATGATAAGGACCTATTAAAGGAAAACACAACTATGGATCAGAAGGCATTGTTCTACATTATGGAGGCGGTTGAGGAGACTATTTTACCATGGATTGTAGCAGCAACCAAAGCAAAACAAGCTTGGGAAATTTTAGCCAGCTCCTATCAAGGCACCAACAAGGTAAAGTTGGTGAAGCTACAGATGCTAAGGAGGAAGTTCAAGAAACTGAAGGTGAATGAGTCAGAGTCCATAAGGGATTTATTCACTCGAACAACAGATGTCATAAACCAGATGCTATTGAATGAAGAGATCGTGCAGAACCAAAGAATTATGGAAAATATTTTGAGAAGCCTACCCATAAAGTTTGACTCAATCGTGATAGAAATTGAGGAATCAAGGGATTTGACAACCCTCTTTGTGGATGAACTCATGGGTTTTCTACCAATGCATGAGTAGAGGATGAGTTGCTCAACTACGTCCTCATTGGAGTAGATGTTTAAGGTGTAAGTCTCATTTTGAGACAGTAGCAGAGGAGAATCCCACCAAGGTGCCTCTAGTTCTCAAGGAGGAAGAGACAAAGGCAAGCGTGGGAAAGGAAACAAGCAAGGAGGAAGGTCAAACCGCAATGATGGGGAGATAAACTTCAACTTCTATCAGGCAGGAGGAAGAGGCAGTGGGAAAAATCAACAAGGTGGATCTGGTCAAAAGAAGGACAAACCGAATATCCAATGTTATTACTACAAAATGTTTGGTCATTACATCTTCGAGTGTAGAAAGAAGATGGTCAAGGTTAACCAACAACAAGTGCATTACACAAATGAAGCTAGAAATAGATATGCCTATGGAAATATGCTATTGACGTGAAGTATTGAGGAGGAGAGTAGAATAATGTATGGTATCTCGATAGTGGGTGCAATAATCACATGACTGGGAATATAAAGATGCTATCACAATTGGATGAAACAGTCCAGTTTGAAGTGAAGATGGAGATCAACAACAAGGTTCCTGTGATGGACAAAGGAAAAATCCTCATCCGCACCAAGCACGATGAAAGAAAGTAGATCTGTGATGTGTACTATGTGCCTGGTTTGAAGAACAACTTATTGAGTGTTGGACAAGGTGTGCAGAAGGGGCACACCATTCAATTCAAGGACAGAGTCTGCACCATTAGAGACAGAGAGTATGGGCAGATTGCAATTGTGTCCATGACAAAGAATAAGATGTTTCCACTACAAATTTAGAATGAATCACTAATGCCTCTGAGTGTAGTTATGAAGGATGCTACCTAGCTATGGCATCTTAGATTCGGTCACCTGAGTTTTAGTGGCCTGAACTTACTACACAAGAAGTAGATAGTGAAGGGTTTACCCCTTATTGATCAACCAAATCAGGCATGTGAGGTTTGCTTATTTGGAAAACAATGCAAGGATGCATTCTCTTTAGGGTAGTCTTGGAGAGCCTCACATCCATTAGATCAGGTGCACTCAGATAGTTGCGGTACAATGCAGACCATCACTTTTTTCAACAATAAAAACTTACTGACCTTCATTGATGACTTCAGCTAGAAGACATGGGTATATCCCATCAAGCATAAGTCAGAAGTATTTTCCAGATTCAAGGAGTTCAAAGCTCTGGTTGAGAAACAGAGTGGTTACTAGGTGAAGACTCTCAGGACAGATGGTGGAGATGAATACATCTCCAACAAATTCTACAATTTTTGCAAGGCAAATGAAATTCACAAGCAACTTACTATCAGATACGCACCATAACAAAATAGTGTAGCTGAGAGGAAGAATAGAACTATCATGGAGATAGTACGGAGTATGCTAAAGGTGAAAGGATTACCACATGTGTTTTGGGCAGAAGTTGTATGTTGTTCAGTCTATCTGCTGAACATATGTCTCACCAAGAGCGTGAAGGACAAGATTTCATAGGAGGTCTAGAGTAGTTAGAAGTCAAGTGTGGATCATTTGAGGGTTTTTGGGTGCATAGCTCATGCACATGTTCCATACAAGAAGAGGCAGAATTTGGATGACAAAGCAGAGAAGTGTATCTTCATAGGGTATAGTGAACAAGTGAAGGCATATAGGCTATATAATCATGTGACGAAGAAGCTTGTCATCAGTCGAGATGTGAAGTTCCTCGAGGATGAAGCCTGGAACTAGAAATCGAAGACTAGCTAGCTAGAGCCAGCAATTTTTGAGTCTGAAGACCAGGAAGAAAATAGTGTACAACCACCTATAGTTTCAAGTAGTTATAGTGGTACTAGTAGCAGTGCATCCTCACCGTCCTAGTCACTTGCAAGACATCTATGAGGTAACCCAAAATCGAGAAGAAGAACATTCTGATTTTGCTCTATTTTTTGAGTGTGATCCAATTTCGTTTGAAGAAGCAAGTCAGAATCAAATATGGGTGAGGATACAGAGGCCATAGAAAATAATGAGACATGGCAGCTAACGGATCTCCCAGTAGGGAAGAAGACCATTGGGGTCAAGTGGGGTTACAAAACCAAGTTTAACACCCAAGGAGAAGTTGATCGGCATAAGGTTAGATTGGTGGTGAAAGGTTACAAGCAGATGTTAGGCATTGACTACCATGAAGTGTATGCGCCTATAGCTCGACTTGAAAAATTTAGGATGATCCTGGAATTGATAGCCCAAAAGGGTTGGAAGGTGTACCAGATGGATGTCAAGTCTGCCTTCCTAAACGAAGTGTTGGAAGAAGAGGTCTACGTAGACCAACCACCAAGTTATGAGAATGAAGGACATGAAGGCAAGGTTCTAAAGCTAAAGAAGGCCTTGTATGCGTTGAAGTAGGCACCCAGGGCATGGTATAGTCAGATTGATGGCTATTTTTAGTAAAATGGGTTCATCAAATGCCCATATGAGCACACCCTATACCTAAAGACAAATGTTGCAGGGGAGATGATACTCAGTTTCTTATATGTAGATGATCTGATCTACATTGGCAACAACAATGTACTGTTCAACAAGTTCATAACATCCATGAAGGAGTTCGAGATGACAGACTTAGGGATGATGAAGTATTTTCTTGATATTGAAGTTGACCAATTAGAAGATGGCATCTTCATTTCTCAGGGCATGTATGCGAAGGATGTCCTAAAGCAGTTCAAGATGGAGGACAAAAAACCTGCCATCACACATGTTACCATAGGTTTGAAGATGAGCAAGTTGGATTCTAGCAAAAATGTTTATCCAACTCTGTACATGAGGCTAGTTGGTAGTCTCATGTATTTGACTACAACTAGACTCGATATGATGTTTGGAGTCAGCTTGATCAACAAATTTATGGAGACTCCAAAGGACATGCACTTGCAAGTAGGAAAAAGGATTTTGTGCTATGTCAACGGGACATGAAACCATAGAATTTTCTATGCTAGATGAGACTAGCTAGAACTGATAAGCTACACAAATAGTGACTGGGCTGGCAACAGTGATGATCAAAAGAGTACTTTTGGCTATGCTTTCCATACTGATTCGGGAGTAGTTTCATGGTCGTCCAAGAAGCAACCGATAGTTGTGTTGTCCATTGCTAAGGCAGAATATGTCGTCACCACATCAGTCGCATGCTAGGCAGTATGGTTGCAAAGAATCTTGGGAGAGTTGAATCATCTACCGAAAGGGGTGAAAATCATTTTTTGTGATAGCAACTTCACCATAGCACTGTCAAAGGATCCTGTGTTTCATGGCCAGATGAAGCACATTGACATCCAGTATCATTTTATCAGAGAGTTGGTGAAGTTTGGTGAAATTCAGTTGCTGTTTTACAGGTCCAAGGAGCAGGTAGCTGATATTTTCATAAAATATTTGAATGAGGACTTAAATAGACTACAAGAAATGTTGGACATCAAAGTCTTTGTGGAATCAGGTTTAAAGGAGGGTGTTAGAAAATTAAACCGGATTTGATGCCAATCAGATCGTACCGTCGTACATCCATTTTAACTCTACAAATAATATATAATCACGTAATAGAAAAGTGGTACTCATGATGTCCACTTGGAAGGTGCTGAACCCACATTTTTCCTTTGAAAACCTAGACCAAAGAGAAGCATATTATTAATATTATAGCTATAGTAGCATAGATACCTTTCTTGGAATATAGGAATAAGCGCACACATACCATGTTTTTGGTGGTTTAGTTTATGGTTTAAAATAAATATAATTGTGCTTGAAGTTCGACGTCACATTATTCCACGAAGACTAATGGAGTGTGACAACTTAAGAAACATGTTAAAGGGAATGATTGTTGAGAACTCATAGTTAACTGCTTTCACACGAAGCATCCATCACCAAAACAATGGGATGGTTTTAGTAGAATATATCAAAACATATTTTTTTCTTTAATTAAAAATATGTAAATAAATTTAATGTTTTTTAGTTTTAATTAAAAATATTAAGTGAATTTATTTTTTAAAAGAAGAAAAAATAATGAGGACGATGATGAAGTTGGTTAAGTTGATTAAGATGGTTTGTTCATTAAGTTGCTACGGGATGATAAAATTTCAAAGCTTCACTAGCCGGGCATGGAAGACAGGAAGCCAATTTCAAATACTTATTTGAACTCAAGTTTGTTGACAAATGTTTTACTCTTATAGGGAGTATAGACCAACTTCATAATATAATTGTTGTTTTTACCATTGTATATACCACACTTGATAGAACAAAGTAATTTTACTATGTTATGTATATGATGTGGATAATATAATTTTTATTTGTGTAGTAAGTTTACATGATTATGAGAGGTAATTATCAAGTTTTTTTTTTTTGAGGAAGAGAGAGTTGGAACAAAGGTTTTGAAGAGTTTTAGACAAATTGTAAAAACTATACAAAGGGTATGATTTGTTGGCTCTTATGACCAACATAAATTTTTTGATGGGATGATCATAATAAGGAAAAGACATAGTTTGATGAAATGTAGTGGATTCAAAATATAGCAGACAACCAATTTTTACAAGATATACAGAGTGAAGGAAAAAGCAACAAGCATTTCGAGTTCATAGTGCAAAAAGAGATGGGAGATCACAATCTTCAATAAAAATGAGGTCAAGGTTTGAAGAGAACAAAAAATAGATTTCACAACGCAGACTAGATCAGAGAACCTAAAGTGGGAAAAAGGAATATGGTCCAAAACATGAGCAAGATTGTTTCAAGGGAAAACTACCAAAAGGGGCCAATTTTACCAATACCCAATATGGGGAAGAAGTTAGGTGAGCTACCAAAAAAATAGAATTTCATTGATGCCCTTTGTGGGGAATAACCCTAGCAAAATATGATAAATAACCTAAGGGCACCACAAAGACATTTGAGGATGTTTAATATGGGTCCCTATTGGGGAGACTTTCATATGTTTTCCACCAAGAGATATCCTAGATATCCTCATAGGTAACCTAAATGAGCAACTGACCTTTGATATGGATACAACCAATGTATATTATTTTGAATATATAATTGATATGGCTAAGAGAGTAGAGACCACCATCCCCAAAAGAGGCCAATTAAATTTCAAATCCCATAAGAAATAAAAATGCATTCCTCCCACCTAGAGGGTTGGTACAAAATGAGCATTTTCTAGACGATGGAGTGATGGACTTACACCAAACTGACAACATGAGTGTTGTGGTAGTCCTTCAAAATCTTATCATAGAGAAGCCTCAAAAATTAAAACCTAGAAATAATTTCACCCAATGGGATCAACCTCATTTAGCCATCTTAGAATGCCTGCTTGAAGCCAAATTAGTGGAGCTTCCACCTACCAGGCCTTTAAACCCTAATAAAGAAAATATTATTGGTACCATATGAATGAGTATTGTGCCTTCCATCGCATTGATATTCATACGACCAATGGAAGCACGAGTTGTAGGAAAATAATCCAAGAAATACTAGATAAAGGTCAAGTGGTTATTATTGGCCCAAAATAAACTAAGTGGGTGAGATATTCCCTAGATCTCATCCAAGATTGAAAATTTAAAAATGCTCTTGAGTCAACCTATGGAGAAGGTCGTTTCCTTGTAAAACTAATTAAGTAAAATAGATTTTAAAACTAAATCAAGAGATGTGAGGGTTAAGAAACAATGTAAGATTAGAGATTTGAAATAAACTTGGTTGATATTTAGCTAACAACAATGAGCTATGCCACAAAATATTCTTACATGCACAATATAATCCAATATCTAATAGAACAATTGGCATATGATATTGCAAAATATCATAATCAATCCAAATTTAATTAAGTATTCCAAAAACTCCAATAAATATCAATTCAAATTATAGTTCAAAATAATTAGAATTTCTTAGTAGAATACACTCTTCACAAAGCATAAATAGAAATATTTAAGTATCACTCACATTATAATTTTTTTAAACTAACTTGAGTGAGGCCAAACATCATTGTATTTCTATTAACAGGTAATAGTCATCGTACAACATACATAATATTACAAATACTAAAGAACCAAACCTCTTTTTGAGGTTCATTAAACTATTTATAGGATTACATTACATTTTTTTAGCTATAACCATTTCGCGAAAACTACTTGTATACCTAATAGGGATTATTATAGGGTATGGGAGTCACTTATAGGCTCAGCCTAACCTAATTGTCTTGATCCTGATGTACTAATGTAAATTGTTCTAATTTCATACATAAGCTTAGCATCCATGCATTTCTATCATATCTTAGTGTACTTTTATAGGTTCACTTTTTACCACTATGCTTTTTTGTAATGCCAAGTTATCCAAAGTACTAGCTTATCCTAACAACTTTGATATGGGTGATTAGATGACATGTTTGAAAATGGTTGATAGAGACATGTCTAGGGATCTTCTTATTCATACTAGAGTTTGGACGTATTACCAGGCTCTCCTAATTACCTTCCCGAGTAGGCTCTATGCCTTAATTTTCAATCTACATACCCCTTTGACTAAAGGGTTCTTCAATTTATCTCTTCTTATCCCATAGATTTAGAGAAATTTACATTTGGTAAAGTTTAAAAAGCATGCAGAGTTCCATGCCTTATAGACTCCCATAGATTAAGTTTTATTCCCTTTTCCTTAGGCTTTACTCTTTTGGCATAATTCTAGTGTCTTTGAGAAAGAGCAAAACCCAATTATCAAAAGGGTGTGGTTATGTCTAATGGTTCTCATCAAGTGTTTAGAAGCTTGATAGTAGTTGTAATTTAGATGTAGATATTTTCAATGGATGAGCACCTTTAGAAAACATCAAGATGGTTTTAGCTAACAATAAATTGCTATTGGATTATCATGCATGTTAGAAATATTGAGTTGTCATTGATGTCAAAGGCAGAAATATCTTCAAGGATGAAATGTTGATGTCAAAGGCAAAAATATCTTCAAGGATGAAATGTTGATGTCAAAGGTAGAAATATCTTCAAGGATGAAATGTTGAGTTGTCATTAATGTTCAAGGTAGATATCTTCAAAGGTGATTTAATGTTTTCAAAGCAAAGGTGATTTTATATGCTTTAATATTTAAATATTAAAGAAGGAGGTTTATATTTAAATCAAAGGATTTAAATATAGTTTAAAAGTTTAAATATTTAAATGTTTAAAAATTCAAATTATGGACCGACCTCCTTGAGCGCACCATGCAAAAGAGTTTGAAAATTAAAAAATTTAAATATTGGACCGACTTCGTTGGACGTGCATGAAAAAGCATATAAATATGAGCTCCTAATTCACTTTGGAAAATGACAATGGAATTCGAAGAATATCTATCGAGCGAATAGAGACAACGAGCAAAAGGAGGGAGGAGAGGAGCAAAAGTTTGGTAGTGATCGAAAGAAGATTTTAACTATCTGTTCATGCTACTTCTATCCCAACCAAGTGGTTATACCAGTCAGTAGCCTAGCTCGCGCTAGGGCACTGCTTTGTAGAAAGTTTAAGGGTAAAAAATCCATGGTTTTTTTTTTGGTGTATTTTGTTGTTCGAAGTAGCGCAAAGACGAAGTAAAAAATTATATCATGCACCTTTGGTTTTATTCACCGGGTTAGCCCAATCGATTTCTTAGCCCGAGTGAGGGTGCTACATTGCAGAAGGTTAAGGGTTCAAATCTCTTAGACATCATTTTGTTGAAGAGTTGAAGACAAAGCAATGAAGGAATTAAACATTTACTAGCACCTTTTGATTTCATGTGTTGTGTTAGCATAGCTGGTCACGAGCCCGTGTTAGAGAACTACACTTCTAGAGGTCAAGGGATTGAATCCCATCCGTAGTTGTGCAAGGTATATATAAATTTTATTTTATTAAATTTCATAAAAGGGGAGATATAAGGCATAGTATTGTGATTTGATTTTTACAAATGATAAAAAAGGTATATATAAGGTGTAATATTGTGATTTGATTTTTTCAAATTATAAAATGGAAAATATAAGGTGTAATTGTGTGACTTGATTTTTCACAATTTTTTTTTAATTTACATGGTGGAATTGGTAGACGCCATGAATCCAGGTAAACTGTCTAGCTTTTATGGCCGCCACAATATTTTGTGTTATCCACCCCAAAAACCGCCACATAGATCTTCACGTAGTCCGCCCCTATAACCACCAATCCATAATAATTTTAAACCTTTTATGCCACTAAAAGCACTAGGAAAGGGACAAGCTTTTAGTCTGGCGAGGCCCGATATTTGAACCTTGGAACTCTGTCCCCCTTATGAGGTTTGGTCAAACCAATTGGTCTACACCTCGGACCTATTTTTTGCAAATTGTAAAGGAAATTTATAAGGAGTTATTTTAATTGTGAATGATAAATATATTAAGTGATGATTTGAAATTTAGATAAAAAAGCAAAAAACAGAAATTATAGATCATATTTGTATGCAAATTTGTGCATTGTTTATGATTGGATTTGGGAGTAGATGAGAAGTGTTTGTGAGCAGATTTGAGCATGGTTTATGTGTAAAATTTTGGAATGGATTTAGTTAGGGTTTATGAGAAAATTTTGAAGTAAATTTTAGCATTTTTTGTGAGCAGGTTTTGGAGTAGATTTGAGTAGGTTTTGTGAGCAAAGTTTGGAGCAGATATGAGGAGGTTTTATGAGCAAGTTTTTGAGTAGAATTAAGAAAGAGGATTGGTGTCTCCTGTGGATTGGTATCCATGTACTAAAGCTAGGCTATTGGTGTCTCATGTGTATTGTTTTCCATAAACTTGTATAGGGGATTGGTGTCTCCTATGGATTAGTGTCTCTTATGGATTGGTTTCCACGAACTTGTAATAGGGGATTTGTGTCTCCTATGGTTCGATGCCCACAAAATTTATTGAAGAAATATATAAGCAATATTTTTTCGTGCTTTTCTCTCAATATGGAGTTTCCACGTAAAATATTTATCACTTATGTGTGTGGTGATTTGTGTATTGTTTCATTATTTCATTGTTATTACTTGAATTTATTACTTTGGAAAGAAAAAAGAAAAGTTTTATCTTATATTATTCACCCCCCTCTCAGTATAAGCTTGTGTTCTTCAATTGGTACCAGAGAAGATTCCTTCATGAAAGCCTAATAGCTTGAAGGTAGATATTACAAGAACACACATGGCTATAAAGGTGGAAGAAAATACTCCTATGGTTAAAATCCAAGAAAAGGAGAAAATCTAGAAAATTAAGAAGAAGCCATAATAAGCATAGAAGAGAAAGAATATGCTCCCATTGTCAAAGACTAAGAAGAAGAGAAATATTTAGAAAATGAAGAAGAAGCCATGGTTGACATAGAATATGAACTTGTTGTTGCTCTTGAAGAGTTAAAAAATATTAAAAAGAACTCAAGATTGAAGACTCAAGTACAAGAGGATGAGAAGACAAAGGTAAAGTTGTTGCAGGAACTCATTGACTTGAAAGTTAAAATTGAAGAGGCAAGGCAAATTGAAGAAGGTATGGTTGAGCAGTTAAAGGCAAAAGAGTTGGAATGTGAAAAAATAGAACATGAGATTGTCTCTCTAAGGAAGGAAGTTGAAAAATCTAATGATAAGCTACATGAGTTTGATAAAATCTCAAAATTCATGTTGATATTATCAAAGCACAAAAATATTTAGTTATAAATATTGGACTTGGGTTTGAAGAAGTTCAAAAGAAACAAAAGGGGGAGTCAAGCTCAAAAGGAAAATCGGCATCAAAGAAAATTATTAAAGAGGAACCTAAGACCTATGCTGATGTGTTGAGAAGTGGAAGCATCAATAAGGAATAAAACAAAGCATCATCATGGTCCAAGGACCATCATAGAAATAGCAATGAGAGATCCATACGGTAATATCCTCCAAGGAAATCATGCGGGTTTCATTATTTCTTCCATGATCATTGTTTCTCATGTAACCATTTTGGTCATAAAGCTATAAATTGTAGGGTTTGTGCTATGAATTATTTTGGCTACACCAAGATAAATTTTAATTCATTTGCACCTCTCATGGACTACAACATCATATGTTACAAATGTAATAATATTGGGCATACAACTAGATGGTGTAGAAAAATGTTCCCTAAACTTTCGAAGTCAAACAAGAAGGAGAATAGTTCTGGTAAAAAGAACATGACCTCAAAATTTTGAAGAAATAAAATAGAACAAGAAGAGTATCAAAATAAGTTGGGAGTAGTTTCACTCCCATATCATAATTGAACAGCTCAATAAGAGCAGGGAGAAGGAGGCGTTGTCAAGTTTCTTATCTTTCAACCCCAAGGATCCTTTGCCATTGATTTCAAATAAGGAGAGTTTTTAGTAAGGGGGAGTAACTTGTCAGGGGAAGCAGCTTGTTAGGGGATCAACTTATGATCATATTTAGTAAAGGTCAATTTCATAGTAGGATTGCCATCAATGACAAAGGAGGAGATTGTTAGAAATATTGAGTTGTCATTGATGTCAAAGGTAGAAATATCTTCAAGGATGAAATGTTGATGTCAAAGGCATAAATATCTTCAAGGATGAAATGTTGAGTTGTCATTAATGTTCAAGGAAAATATCTTCAAAGGTGATTTAATGTTGTCAAAGCAAAGGTGATTTTATATGCTTTAATATTTAAATATTAAATAAGGAGTTATATTTAAATTAAAGGATTTAAATATAGTTTAAAAGTTTAAATATTTAAATGTTTAAAAATTCAAATGATGGGTTGACCTCCTTGAGTGCACCATGCAAAAGAGTTTGAAAATTTAAAAATTTAAATGTTGGGTCAACTTCGTTGGGCATGCATGAAAAAGCATATAAATATGAGCTCCTAATTCACTTTGGAAAATGGCAATGGAATTCGAAGAATATCTATCAAGTGAAAAGAGGCAGCAAGCATAAGGAAGGAGGAGAGGAGTGAAATTTTGGCAGGGATAGAATGAAGACTTTAACTATGTATTCATGCCACTTTTATCCCAACCGAGTGGTTAGACCAATCGATAGCCTAGTTGGAACTAGGGCATTGTTGTGTAGAAGATTTAAGGTTTGAAACCTCTCGATGCCTATTTTGGTGTGTTTTGTTGTTTGAAGTAGCACATAGAAAAAGTTAAATATTATATCATGTACATTTGGTTTCATCCACTGGGTTATCCCAATTGGTTTCTTAGCTTGAGTGAGGGTGCTGCATTGCAAAAGGTTAAGGGGTCGAATCTCTTCGATATCATTTTGCTAAAGATTTGAACATAGAGCAACGAAGAAATTAAATATTTACTAGCACCTTTTGATTTCATGTACTGCATTAGTGTAGATGATCATGAGCTCATGTTAGGGCGTTGCACTTCTAAAGGTCAACGAATCAAATCCCATCCGCAATTGTGCAAGGTATTTATAAATTTTATTTTATTAAATTTGATAAAAGGGGAGATATAAGGCATAGTATTGTGATTTGTGTTTTACAAATGATAAAAGAGGAGATATAATGTGTAATATTATGATTTGATTTTTGCAAATTACAAAAGGGGAAATATAAGGTGTAATCCTATGAATTGATTTTTTGCAAATTGTAAAGGGGAGATATAAGAAGTTATTTTAATTGTGAATGATAAGGATATTAAGTGTTGATTTGGAATTTAGATAAAAAAACAAAAAGAAAATTATAGATCAGATTTGTATGCAAATTTGTGCATTGTTTATGATTGGATTTGGGAGTATATGAGAAGCGTTTGTGAGAAGATTTGAGCATGGTTTATGTGCAAGACTTTGGAATAGATTTAGGTAGGATTTATGAGTAGATTTTGGAGAAGATTTGAGCAGGTATTGTGAGAAAATTTTGGAGTATATTTGAGCAATGTGAGCATACTTTGGATCAAAGTTGAGTAGGTTTGTGAGCAGGTTTTGGAGTAGACTTAAGCAAGGGGATTGGTGTCCATGAACTAGAGCTAGGATATTGGTTTCTCTTGTGGATTTGTGTCCATGAACTTGTATAGGGGATTGGTTTCTCCTATGTATTGGTATCCAGGTACTTGTAATAGGATATTGGTGTCTCATGTGGGTTGGTGCCCATGAAATTTATTGAAGAAATATATAAGCAATATTTTTCCATGGTTTTATCCCAAGAGGGAGTTTCCACGTAAAATATTTATCTCTTATGTGTGTGGTGATTTGTGCATTGTTTCATTATTGTGTTTTTATTACTCGAAGTTATTGTAGACACTAAAATTGTGCAAATCGAATAAGACTAATATACTTCACTCTTATCGATATCATATGGCCCCATTGGGCAACCATCAAGGGTTAATTAGGGTTCCCAACCACTTTTGGGAGGGTTTACCCCACTTTTGGGACTTTTTGGACCATGTAGACATGGTCGTCCCACCCAGGTATGGCCATAGTTAATGACCGTCCCACCCAAGGATGGCCACCAACAGCCATCCCTATATGGGACGACCATGAACCATACCCCAAAAAAGTCAAAGGGTGGGACAAATTACAATCAATTCCTGCCATTTATCCTACCTAATCACCCAAAATTAATTGGAAGATTTTCATAAACATTAGGACTTACAAATTGAATACCCTAAATGGGCAAGCTCTTCCACCCTGTGCATGGCAAGGACATTGACAAGTGGCAACACTTGCCCTGTATGCTAGAACTTGCACCTTTGCACATTTACCCTATTTTGACTATAAATTGAGGTGCTTATACCTAATTTCAAATAGAGACAATAACAAGCACTGCTCATAAATTATTTCTCATATTTGTCCTCACATTTGCCCAAGTATTTTCCTTGAAAACCTCTTCATTCGAAGGCACTTTCAAGGGCATCCCAAAATACGCTAAATTGATTTCAAAACATATAAATTTTGAGATTTAGTTTCCCAAATTCTATGTTAATACCACTAGGATATTTATTAACCAAATCCAAGTGGAATTGGTGGCAAAAACCACCTCAGTTTGGGGCCATCCCCCCAAGGGATGGTTAGTAGGTCTTATTGGAACTCCTAGGGATGACCATGAAATGGATTACAATTTTTATCTAATTTCTATGTAGATAATTTATATAGCATTAGATTAGCCTCATATCCAAGTTTGGTAAATTTTTGAGTTGATTTGATGGGTCGATTAATTATTTTATGATTGTAGTCTTACTTGTTCCTGCCAGGAATGGCCACAAGTTTTTCTAACAATTCCACTATGATTTTTTCTTAAATCCTTCCAAAATCACCTATTAAACATAATACTAGAATTTTAAGTCATTTGGATTTTTTTAGAATAGTCGCAAGTAAATTTTATATTCATAGATTCATACTTTCTATGGTTTTCATTTATTATCACTAAACGCATATGCTATTAACATCATTCAATCTCTTGTGTGTAGGTGCAAGTATTCTAGACATGAGGGAGGAGCTAAGGAGCAGTATAAATGAAGCCCAATATTATCTCTCAAGTGTGGGTTGTGATAATAACATTGGAAGCATGCCTTTATGCTCATGGAGGGATTTGATCCCTTGTAATTTGTAATCTAAAATGTATCAAAATGAGAAACCCTCAAAGGGGGATGTATTGTAACCTCTTGAATTGATGAATTTATAAATACAAGGAGAAATACCACCTTTTTACTTTAAATAATTCATCATTTCAATAGCCTATTTGGTTTACCTCTTTTGCATATTTATATTGCATGCTTTCTTAAAAAACACTAGATTGCATTTCAGTTTCCATCTATTAGATGAGCTATTTTTTGTTCTTCTTCATTGAAAATCATGGTGGGACATACAGGATATACAAAAATAAGAATATGTGCAAGACCACATCATAATATTCATGAATCAATGCTTTAACATATAAGAAAATAATGCATTAATCCTAAGGATGTTTTTAATTACCCTTTCTGGCATAGTCGTTGTGTGGTTTAATCAACTTCCAAAGCATAGCGTCTATACATTCAAATAGTTTGCAAACACATTCTTGGAATTTTTCACCTTCAATACCAAGATAAATGCGACCCTAACTGACCTTATGGGGTTGAAAAAATATGATGATGAGTCTATCACTGACTATGGAAATAGGTGGTGAATGCTCTTAGCTAAGCTACCCTATCTATTGCCAATGATCGAGTTGACTCGGATGTTTTCAAAGAGTTGTTTGAAACCAATATATTTATTGTTACAACTACAACAATATCCCACTCTGGAAGATTCTCTAGAATAGGCTAGAACCATAAAAGATATCAAAATCCAAGAGGGGGAGATATCCAAACCTCATAAGAAGGAGTGGACAAAGAATCTAAAAAGTAATTCGATGCCATCAAAGCTTGCAGTGATCAATCAAGTGGCCATTAATGCTCTAGGTCCTGCACAAATGACACCTCCTCAAAAGGTAAATTATAAGTCCCAACCTCATCCTATGAGTTATAATAATAATACTCAAGCAAATCAGGGCCAGAATCAACTACGTTTCCCTATGTGAGAATTTACGCCCTTCACTGAGTCAATCGACTTCCTATTCGATCATTTGTGGGTGGCTAAATTGATTAATTTTCTATAAATAAAGCCCATAGACCTGAATACTGGCAAACCAAAGCCTATGGGACATTAAGAAGATCAATTTTATCGATATCATTGGTAGAATGACCATGAATTTCCTACATGCTCTGGTTTAAAAATGTAGTGCAAGATATGATCGAGAGGAACGAGCTCTAAGTGGATAATTCTCTCACCCCAAATAATTAATAGATAGATGTATTAAAAGACCCATTACCTACTCATGAGGTACATGAAGCTTCTTCTAAACAAATTAATGAGGTCAATATGGCACCCCCTTTACAAGGGTACGTCGGGATAATAAGTATTGTGACTAGGAATATACACTATCAAAGTCAAGTTGCACCACCTACAACTTCAAGCGATGTTCCATCAATGTTGTAGCCATCACCATACCTAGTATAGAGCCTTCCACCTAGGCCATAAGTAACAATAAATATTAAGCTTGCACAAATATTAAGGACCACATCATCTAGATTTTCTATTTACGATCTCATTCAACAATCTCCTCCTCATAGAGAAGTTTTAATGGAAATTCTTAAGTCAATAGAGTTGCAGCCCTAGGATTCTAAATCCTTCATTGATTTTGTGGGGCATTAGCAACAATGTAAGGAACTAGTGATCACATTCCATGAGTACAAACTCAAAACCATAGCAAGTGATGTGGTTGACCCTCCTTTGCACATCATCGCATGTATGAATGATATATTGTATAAGAGAGTTCTAATAGATACTAGTTCATCAAGCAACATAATAACCACTAGTGCCTTGAAATACCTAGGACTCTGTTGAGTGGTATTTTCACCCAATTGTGAAAGTACACTCTTCCTTAGGATTTGGGTTCCATATCCCCTCTTGCAAAGAAGTTAAACAAACAACTTCTGCAAGGTATCCACTATATTAGCATTTGCATATGTGTATTAGTAATCTTAAATAAAGATATTCACTTTAAAAGCTTGGAACACCTTAATGATTACAAGTAACTGTAAACGAGGGGCAATGTTGATTTATTTTACCATGAAACTTCAGTGATTGTTCATTGAACCAAAATAAAGCAAATGTGAGTTGGCCCTCATATGACCACGATGTAGTGCCTTAATTCCTTTTATCTTGAGGGTTTTAAAATAGATTTTATCTTGCATTAAATCCTCAATGATGAATAGGGTCTTCAAATGTAGCTTCAAAATGTCACTTCAACTTATCCCTCTTAAATGAAATCAAATTTTCATAAAGATGAACAATTAAGTGCTTTGAAGAAATGACCTTCAATGTAATACTCAAATTACCCCTCTTTCGTAAAATTAGAATTTTTATGAAGAGGGTAATTTTAGGCCCAAAAAATAGAAATTTGTGAAATGCCATAAAACATAACTCCTTCAATGAAATTGAAATTTTCATGAAGGGAATGTCACCATAGGCTCATGAGTGCAAAACAAAACTGAAAAAATTAAATTCCGGCCCAAATTGGAAACTTTCTATTTTCGGATTTTTTAAAATCTGCAATAAAACAACTTCGATTTAAATGCTATAGGGATTTAAATTTTGAATATTTAATGCCCTATTGATTATTATCTTTAGCCCTATTTTAACAATACAATGTTGTAGTGTTAAAAGGAGGACATGAATTGCTATGCATTGTTCTAACGCTTTTGATTGTTCATACAGGAATAATGTGTTTTGATTTGATTTTGAAAAATTTTGGTCTTGACTAATGAGGTTGTCTCCATGCAATTACTTTCATTTGATTTTAATGGATACATCTCTTGGTTGATGCTAACATGATTATTCATACATTACATGTTTGATATTTTCTAGTCATTTCATGCTTATTTGTAAGGAATTATTTTGTCTAAAATGTAGTTGTTTTCGGTATTATGCTCTTCACTTGCATGTAATGCGATCTTGTGAATCAGAAAGCCTACAACACTAGGAGTATGCTCTTCACTTGCGCATATGGGATCTGGTGAATCAGAAACTTATATTTTTAGAATACTGCTTTGTCATGGTTCATTCTTTCATTCACGACTAACAAATCGGTTTTGAAGTTATTCTTTGAGTTTCATAAATGGCTACAACCGCAGGAATGTGGTATGGGATACATGTTAATCCTTTGAACATTAGTGGATATTCTCACGATTTACCTAAGAACGTAGAAAAACATTTTCCAAATTTAAACACAATGGTCCAACATTAGCCGAGGAACATATTCAAGCCTATGTGGAAATCCTAGTTACATGGAATATCGAACATGAAGATGTGGCATTTAGAATTTTTACTAGAACCCTAGATGAGGTGGTGTATGATTGGTACATCAATTTACCCACTGGTTCTATTACATCTTGGACTCAATTGAAAGATGATTTTATCAATCAATTTAGGTTGCTCATTGATCCTCTCACGATATATCAACAATTTACTTCTTACAAAAGAGAACCTAATGAGCCAGTGAGAAGTTTCAACTTGAGGTTTCGAAAGCTTCATGCGAGATTAATTTCTCCCTATACTATTGATGAGAGTGGTGCTCTTCAAATATACTTTTGAGCATTGGATCCATGGTGTGCCATATTTGTTAGGATGAATCCCTTAGTTACTAATCTTGCATCGCCTACACAGAAGCTATGATTATAGATCAACAATTGAGGCCACAAGGTTATGGAATGAAGCAATTAACTATGGTAGGACAACTAGGGGCTTGCAATCAAACCTCGATGGTAAATCAAGTGTGGGCACAACAAAATTTGATATCAAATGTTTTTCCCTACAATCAACTTTATCCTACCATACCAACTTATGCTCCCACATGTGCTTATACAAGTACTTCCATCCATCCAACTATGCCTCAATTAGAGAATCATGTGGTCACCCATGGAACCATTGCAACAAATATTCAAGCTTTGTCCATGGGTATCAATCCAACTAATCCTACTGCTTATACCACTCAAACCAAAGAGTTCTCATCGGAAGTAAAAGAGCAAAAGAAAGTGGCTAAGAAGGTATGTAGGCATGTTCCACCACAAAAACGAGCACATCAATGTATGCATCCAAATCATCCTAGGAAGAAAATTCATAATACAAATATTAATGATGTTTCATGTTATGCTTCTTCAAGCGATACAAGAGATTTTGAGGTGACTCACATTGAAGTAAATAACTATTCAAAAAGTCTTGAAGAGCATGAAGTTTTTGGAGAAGAAATACTATGGATGGGTAACAAGAAGTAGGAATCAAATGATCACCATCTTGTTTTGGAAAAGAAATATCTAGAATCATTACCCAAAAAGGAGGATTTGGATGAACGAACTTATGTGGATATGATTTGGTCAGATGTACTTGCAAAGGATTGGAGCAACTATATGACACGGAATTCAAAAATCGATCCCATTATAGAAGCTCCTAAGCCATCACAAGTGGTTGAAAATGAATTTGAAAGAAAATCAACAAATGAAGTTGAAGACATAATCAAATTTCACCACTTGTTCTCGAAGGACACTTTGGATGATGTTCTCAAAAGTGATGACCAAGAGGATCCACACCTTCCAAATTGTGATAAAATTGAATCATGGGTTACAAATTTGGATTATGATAGCTTTACCAATTTGAATTCAAGAGATAACCCACTTTTGGAAATAATTGAACCATCTAAGGAAGGTGAAGATGAATTGGATGAGAAACATCCTTGATGAATCAGAAGATGAAGAAGAAGTACTTGAGTGTCACAACTTGAAATTGGAAGATGATTACTATGATTCGTGGAAGAAATGGGAAGAATATTATCAATCTAAGTCTTCTAACAAACTTGTTGTGTCAATTAATATGCAGGATAACTCAATTGCTTCCTCATATGAGGATACTATAAATCCTATACAATTTGAGAAATTTTTGGAAGAGGAGTTCGAATCTCATCAAATTTTGGAACATGATAAGGATTCTACAACCATGAATCAAGAAAGAGAGTCACTTGCTTTAGATTCCTTTGAAAGAAAAGAAATTTAAAATATTGATCCACTTACTTGTGCTACAATGATTATGCCATTTCAAAATGAGAAAATTACAAAACCTAAATCATTTGTGTTTGATATCATTGATGATCTAATTGAAAATCTCACGTTACCCAAAAAAACCCAAGTGATTGATCATGGAAATGTGTTAGTTAACCCACCCCTAGATAGACAAGACTTATGGTTTGAAAGGGATGTACATGTGTTCAATTGGGTACCTAAGTTTGGTGCCTTTGATAAAAAAATCATGGAGAAAAAACAAGTGCTACATGATGATGAATGTCATGAGAGAAAAGAGGAATTTTCAAATCCTCTTCAAGTAAGGTCAAATGAAAACATGCCAATGGTAAAATATCACCTTTTTAGTTTCACCATGCAAAATTCGAATGAAGGTTTGCCTAATGAATGGTTTGATTCAAATATTATTAATGTTATGGATTTATTGAATGAAAATGAAAGCTTATTTCTACACCATGAATCAAAGTGCGGAATGGGCATCTTAAAGAATAGACATAAAGGAATTGAATATCAATCATTGTCTAATCATTTTGAAAACTTGAAACTCCACCATAGTATTATTAATGAAACTAAATCAAATTGGTATGGTGAGACAGGCAAGTCGAAGTTTGTTTCTTTGTTTGATTTGATCTTGTTTTTTTTGGATTCCTACAAAACTTGGTATGCGTATTACGTTATATGTATTTTAAAAAATTCTAATCAGGTTTGGGATCCGGGAAAATGATAATCCAAACTTGCACCATCTTGTATTATATTGTACATTTGTATATACTGTTGGTTTTTGTGTTTTGGTTTTGGATTGGATCTCATTTTGGTTTTAAGTTTTGTGTTTTGGTCCTTTGGACACTTTTGGTTTGTCTTGAAAAAAAAAAAAAGCAAAATGTCAACTTATGTTCTAATGAATGTTGACTAAGACTAAGAGAATATGAAACATCGAAATTGTATTGCAGAAAGCTCCACGAGTATCACAAACACATTAAAGAATATAATTTTGAACTTGTGATGCATGAAGTTGTCAGTTTTACACATTATGGTAAAGTAGGTGGTATACTCCATCCGCATTTCAAAAAGAGCAATGCATTCATCCATATCTCATTGCATATACATTTCATCTCAGTTGCATCTACATTTCAAATACAATCATTGAAAAGGTGTCGAATCCTCTTAGGGTTATTACATAACATATATTAAAAGGATCCAAGGTTGGGAACTGATGCCCGAACTATCTTGAACCAAGCACGTTCTACACATTTTAAAGAGGGTCTTGAGCAAAATGGTCAAAACTATACTTGGAAGAAAAGGTGAGGCGAAAGAAGTATTTTGTGTCTGTCCTATCATGCAACATAATCCTTAAAATGGTGGATTTTTACCACTCCTATAGTGCTTAAAGCATAAAATCAGAGTAGTGAGGATAGGGTTAAATCCCCATCGAACTTAGGTTGAGGATCCAATTCCCCAAAGCTCTGATTTGATCTTCATGGAGTAGTAAGGATAGGGTCTAATTATCATCTCACTTAGGTTGAGAATCCAATTCCCCAAAGCTTCTATTTTGCCTCCATCACACTTTAATAAATTAAAAGCGTGATCTACACTCAAGAACTTGAAGTTCCAAAGCAAATATTTTTTTATTCTACTTGTATTGCATCATTGATATTGGATTGGAAGGATTGTACTACATGTCCCTTGCAAGGATGGATAGTCATCCCCATGATTCAAGAAATCAAAAGTAAAGTCAAATCCTGGATTATGGGGTTGATCTCCACCAAGGCTATAGATGCCTGACTAGTAGTGGAGTATGCTCATGCATGGCAACATGTCTTGTCTAAAAGCAAGACCACTGACTACTCAAACGAATAGGCTAGCCTGACAGTTTCATCCATAACAGGTTAAATCATTTTGTTCAAGATGAGGTAATAAACTCCAGATTAGAGTAGTAAGGATAGGGTTAAATTCCCATCTCACTTAGGTTGGGAATCCTATTCCCCAAAGCTATTATTTCACTTATACTTGCACATGGGTTTAAAATGGTAGTGACACATAACCAACTTTGGGATCTAGTAAATTAATTCAGTATACTCATATTTGGTCCTAAGAGGATTTGACAATTTTAATATGTTTGTTCATGGTACTAGAAAGTTTGAGCCTTTACAAAGCTTGTTATATCTCTAGCATCTTCACCATATGTTAAATCCTACAGGAATCATCCATAACTTCTCATACGCACGAACCATAAGTGAAAATGACAATGGAAAGTTGAACGAGTTTCAAATGATAAGGAATGAAGCACATTGCACACACCGATCTGATGCTTAATAATTCTAATGCTTCATGTATTGCTCATCGAGTTTCATTCTTGGGATATTTGCTGATGCTTGTGTTTGAGTTTTGAAGGTGTTCAGGTTGAGTTCTCATCGAAATGCTCAGGAGCATTTCCCAGCAGAGTCGTCATTTGTTGTGGCTGCCCCACAATGTGCCCCAAAATTGGGGACCCACCTTTTTTGCATATTTTCCAAGAAGACCGAAGTGGACCATATGCTAAAGATCAAAGAAAAAGCAAAACACCGCAAGGAGGAAAAAGTGTCGCGATATCGCGACATGTTGCATTTTCGCGGTCCAAAGCAAAGAGAGAGAGCAAAGAGAAAAAGTGTCATGATATCGTGACATGTTGCATTGTCGTAGCCAAAAGAGAAAAAGTGTCGCAATATCGTGACATGTTGCATTGTCGTGGCCAAAAGAGAAAAAGTGTCACGATATCGCGACATGTTGCATTGTCACGGCCAAAAGAGAAAAAGTGTCATGATATCGCGACATGTTGCATTGTCATGGCCAAAAGATAAAAAGTGTCACGATATAGCGACATGTTGCATTGTCACGGCCAAAAGAGAAAAAGTATCGCGATATCACGACATGTTGCATTTTTGTGGCCAAAAGAGAAGAGAAAGAACAAGAAAGAAAAAGTGTCGTGATATCGCAACATGTTGCATTTTCGTGGCCAAAAGAGAAGAGAAAGAACAAGAAAGAAAAAGTGTCGCGATATCGCAACATGTTGCATTTTCGTGGCCAAGAGCAACAGAAGGGGCCAAAAGTGTCGCAATATCGCGACATGTTGCATTTTTGTGGTCCAAAGCAAAGAGAAAGAGCAAGGAGTAAAAAGTGTCATGATATCACATGTTGCATTTTTGCAACTCAAAAAGGGCAGGCAGACCAGAGAAACAAAAGTGTCGCGATATCGCGACATGTTGCATTTTCGTGACTCAAAAAGGGCAAGCAGATAGAGAAACAAAAGTGTCGCGATATCGCGACATGTTGCATTTTCACGACTCAAAAAGGGCAGGCAGGCAGAGAAACAAAAGTGTCACAATATTATGACATGTTGCATTTTTGTGACTCAAAAGGGGCAGGAAGATAGAGAAACAAAAGTGTCGCGATATCGCGACATGTCCGATTTTTGCCAAGGGAACAAAGTAGTGGACAGTGCGTCTGATATTAGTGATGAACACCAGGATAGTGAAACTGAAGACTACATAATGACGTGGACACATAAGGAAAAAATCCAATGAATAAGACAAAATGTTACATAAGGAATATTTAATGATTTGAAATCATTTAAGATGGTCATTACACATGGAAGGAAGCGGACGTGTGCCCATGTGGAGAAAAGGAAACGTTTTTTTTAAATCAAACGAAAAGTGAAGAAAACCAAACAGAGGAAGCCAAACCATGGGAATGAAACGAAGGGCCACAAAATAGAAACAAAAAGCATTTTTGGAAACCAAAACACATGCATGCACAAGGAAGGTGAAATGAATAGCCATTGGAAAATGAAACGAAAAGCTTCCTAAAAAATTTAAATACGCCAGGCAAGGATATTTTGAAGGGTTGGAAACTACTGCAAGTAGAGTTGTAGATTTGAAGGCAAGAGGGCCATTCTAGACCTGTTTGGGCTATTTTTCTTCCATGGACTGGTTTGGGAAAACCATAAATTTCTGTTATTGTAAAATGACAAATTTTTAATACAGAAAATTTCATAAAGTTGCATCTTATGGACAAGAAAGGAGTCATTTTCTGCATGCAAGATTAAATTTCTATTTTTCCTCTTTTCATATTTTAGGCTTGTAAATGGAGTTTATGCAATTTTTCTTGGTTGCTTCATGCGAATGTTTAAATCTGAAAACCTCATTTAAAACCCTAGGAGCCAACACTTAGCTTATCCGGATTGTGCTTGTTTTGCAAGTCCAATAGGTTAGGTTGCATACATGAAAAACTCACATATTCTGTTTTGTCGGAATAGGATAGCATCAAACTGAATGTATCTTGTGTTCCATTTTCTGCATTTCATTTTCATTTTTCTGCATTTTATTTTCCCAGAAATTTTAATTTTTTTATTTTTCAGGCAACTAAAATAAACATTTAAAAAATATCAAAATCCAAAAATAATTTCACCATTGCGTAGGTTATATTTCATACTTCCAATACACACTTTGAAATTTTATTTTCGGAGTTGTTTAATATTTATAAAAAATTCATTGAAGTTGATGTTTTATTACAGATTCTGAAAATTCCGAAAATAGAAAATTTCCATATTTGGGCCGAATTTCATTTTTTCAGTTTCATGTTTCATTCATGAGTCTATGATGACATTCCCTTCATGAAAATTCTAATTTCATTGAAGGAGTTATGTTTTATGGCATTTCACAAATTTCCATTTTTTGAGCCTAAAATTACCCTCTTCATAAAAATTCTAATTTTACGAAAGATGGGTAATTTGAGCACTACATCGTGGTCATATGAGGGCCAAATCACATTCGCTTTATTTTGGTTCAATGAACAATCAGTAAAGTTTCATGGTAAAATAAACCAACATTGCCCCTTGTTTACAGTTACTTGCAATCACTAAGGTGTATCTTTATTTGAGATTACTAATACACATATGCAAATGCTAATACAGCGGAGACCTTGGAGAAGTTGTTTGTTTAACTTCTTTGCAAGAGGGCATTTGGAACCCAAATCCTAAGGGAGAGTGTACTTTCACAATTGGGTGAAAATACCACTCAACAGACTCCCAGCATATCATGTTGTTGCATCCACATACACCCTCTGAGCATTTAATGATACAATTTGCTCCACAATCGGTACTATAGTCCTACCCATTTAGGTGGGATGCAAAACTATATTGACACTGTGTCATGTTTTAGAGGGTGTAATGGCATTAAAAATATTTCTAGGTAGACCTTAGATTCAGAACATGAAGTGTGTCCCATCCATTACTCATCAATATCTCAAATATACTTATGAAGGGTAGGTATACATAGTCTCTGCAAACATTGAGCCCTTTAAGTATTGTAACATGGTGCAACAATTTCCCGAGTCGACGTTACCATTGACTCATGTGAAATTCCAACTAAAAATATCCATTCAAGGTCCACTTCCATCTTCATTGCCTTCCATTACACCAATACCATCTTCATCCATACCATCATCATCATTGGCAACATTAGAAGTACCTTCATCATCATCCAATTATTTTTAGAGTAACATGTTGAAGATACCAATCGATGAGATTCATCCTATCATTTCCATCATATCTATAGAAGATATTCCTTGTCTAGTAGAAGAGGAGCCATCTCTTGAGGTTCAAATTGAGTCAACTCAAGCCTCGCTTCCATCCTCTACATCTTCACCATCCCAAGTTACAATCCAAATGTCTAGTACAGGGTTAGGAGAGTGCTTAGTCAAGAAATCACAACAATTCCATCCATAGAGATAGTGCAAGATAT
Source organism: Wollemia nobilis (assembly GCA_028583015.1). Taxonomy (NCBI): domain Eukaryota; kingdom Viridiplantae; phylum Streptophyta; class Pinopsida; order Araucariales; family Araucariaceae; genus Wollemia; species Wollemia nobilis. The sequence continues at coordinate 10,227,604 of JAQPPZ010001772.1, read as the reverse complement.
GGGATGACCTCATCTTCCCATAGGTAGCATTGTACCTCTAGGTATACCTCCCAATTAGATAAATTTTATATATGGGGTATCAAGTATGGGACATTGCAAGTTCCTCAGCAAGAATAATATGATGAACCTTTCTCTAAGGATATAAACTGCATGTCAAATCTTGACTATGCCATGTGATATATCCATCACTATAATTGGCACGATTATGACCTAGGGCTATATGAGCAAGGTACTCGTGTTCCATGTCAACCACAATATCAATTACCATATGATAAATCTGGATTAGAACATAATAATCTAGTACCTTTATATGTACTCACAGAGAGCTTAAAACATCTAGGTATAAATTACAGGGATGAGTTAGCACGCGATACCTATGCCAATCCACATCACATCCATTCATTGGTAGATTATTTTCCCATAAATATGGTAGATCAATATTTATCCAATAATGTTGCTCAACATCATAAAGTAGGAGAGAGTTTACATACCTTGCAATCTGATAGTGAGGAAGAGGATCAAGGTCCTCTTCATGAATGGACCACATATGATGAGGAGGACTATGGTCTAGCACCTATAAATTATCTAAGTTTATATGAGGAATATGAGCAAGTTGTCACTTTGGACGATGAAGAAAATTTCTATCTTCGTATGTTCCAATTGTAGCATCCTGTTTGGAAATAAATTTTTCCACTTGAAGAGCAAGCTCATAATCCACCATAAACACCCTAGCAAGTCTAGTTGTAGCCTATATACAAGGTATCCATGCCCTACCTAAAATACCCCTAGGTGGTCTATGACCGTCTAGGTCAACCTAAAATTCTCCTAGGTATTTTAAGACTATCTAGGTCAATCTAAAACACCCCTAGGCAGTCTATGACCATCTAGGCCAACCTAAAATACCCATAGATAGTCTACAACTATCTAGGTCAACCTAAAATATCCCTAGGTGGTCTACGACCATCTAGGTCAATCTAAAATGCTCCTAGGTAGTCTACGATCATCTAGGTCAACCTAAAATACCCCTAGGTGGTCTATGACCATCTAGGTCAACCTAAAATACCCCTAGGTGGTCTATGATAATCTAGGTCAACTTAAAATATTCCTAGGTGGTCTACGACCCTTTAGGTCAACCTAAAATATTCCTAGATAGTCTACGACCATCTAGGTCAACCTAAAACACCCCTAGGTGGTATACGATCATCTAGGTCAACCTAAAACATGCCTAAGCGATCTACAACCATCTAAGTTACCCCAAAATGCCCCAAAGGCATCTATAAACTCTTTGGTCACCCTAAAATTCTCTTAGGTGATCTACAACCATTTAGGTCATACCAAAATGCCCCAAAGGCATCTATAAGCCCTTTAGTCACCCTAAAATGCTCTAGGTGGTCTACGGTCGTCTAGGTCACCCAAAAATTCTCCAAAGGCATCTATAAGCCCTTTGGTCACCCTAAAATGCTCCTAGGCAATCTATGATCATCTAGGTCATCCCAAAATTCTCTAAAGGCATCTATAAGCCCTTTGGTCATCCAAAAAAGACCCATTGGTATCCATTAAGCCTATTGGTAAAATCGTATATACATATATATATATATATATATATATATATATATATATATATATATATATATATATATATATATATATCAAAAATACAAAAACATAAAAAACACAAAAATATTGCTTCATTGCACTTCACATAATTTGCATTTCAACATCAATTATATTAGGTATACTCATCATTGCATTGTGTATTGTTAGAAGTTGATCATACATATCTAGCACCAAGTCTGTATAATAGCCATATTTCACTATTATCATATGCCAATGTTACCACTTGTTTACATTACATGTATCATTTACATTTACACTCCATATTGTGTGTTTGTTTCCCATCACTTAGCCATTGTTTATAATACATAGTTAGGTTTTTGTTCACTCAACCATATCTAGTTTTGTTTTCAGATTTTGTAGAAAACTATCATGATTTTTAAAAGGTAGAATCCTACTTAGATTATACCTTGTATATGTCAAAATCCCAACACATTTTCACATTAAAAATCCAAGTTTAGCACAAGGAAAGATGAAATCTACAAAGTGGTCTATATTACCTAAACGAAAAAGTTTATCTCGCTCATCTCCCTATGTGAATGGTTTAAAGATACTGAGAATTGACAAAAGGACAAGTTCCTTCTTACCCTAAACAATCAACATCCCTTTCTTCACACCAAATTGGGGCAAGTATCCAAAATGAAAAATAAACAGTGATTATTATCACTTCACAATATGCAAAATAAAAAGTGGTTTTTACCATTAGAAAAAAGTAAAATAAACAGTGGTTCTCACCACTACCAAAATTCATTACTCACCATAATAAAAATGAGCAACTCCCTTGAAAAATTCAAATTTAAAATAAAAGAAGGGAGTATTGAACTTGAATTCTTGGAATTCTTAGCATTAGAGAACCATAAGGTGATCCTCATTACAAGATGGGTGGCATCAATTCCACCTAGTACTGGCAGTATCCTTATGCATGATGATATATTTGTTACACAAGCAACTTGCTTTTATATAGACCAATATTGCATGTGGATGAGCTAGCTTTTGGTAGCATGTATTGCCTAGTGGTCTAATCCAACTACGTACAAAACTCAGGATAATGATACTCATAAGGTGATCTCTAGTACATATGGGCTGCATAAATCTTGTTTGGCACTAGGGTAACTTTATGTGTTATCATAGTAATGAACTCACATGCACACATAGGAATATTGAATATCTTGGTTATATTAGTAGATTTATACTTTGTTAAAAAGTCTTGCATGGTTACTATACAACTTTTGATTAGGTAAATAGAGTGTTTGAGTCTCCTGAAAATCCCAAACACATCATAAAACATTATACTATTCATTATAATTCACATCATGTTGTCACACGTTTGTCAAAATTACATTTACATAAGCCATTACATAATGTTATAATAGCATGAAAATAATGAGATAAATTTTGTATAACCGATGATGCTAGTATCTAATGTGTCAACTAGTAATCATAATACATCATACAAATTAAACAAATCAACCATTTCATTATGCATTTACAAATATCCATATCATCAAATTACATCATATTACAAATACATGCATACATGATAGGCATAAAGTAAAGCATCATAATCAACACATATAAGCATTGCATACATCCCATAAATCAATAAAAGAACACATGATGATAAAAAAAACTCATATATATATATATATGGATCCAAATCTATATCATCATCCATAAACTTCCCGTAGGCTATAATAAAGTGGGTCCTCAGACCTCATAATCCCAAAATATAAAAAAACCATCAAAGTCTCAAAAATCATGGTCATGTAGTACCAGTATTGTGACTCTCACTCCTACCCTCAGTTGGAGTACATCGAGAACTCATATATCTGTTACCCCCTACCCTATCTGACCTCCATCTAGAGCTAGGTGCCTCCATCCATTAATATTATTATCCTGTACCACTCCTCCAACTCTGGTGTGACCCACTAGTAGATAGACGGGTTGGTAAGCACCCCCTAAGGTGCACTATCTCATCCTCCAATGCCTCAATATATATCCACTCCTATCGACGACAAGTCTAGAAGACTCCCACTAAGGATTGTAGTTGTACCACCTCATCTCGTAGCCTAGCCATATCACCACTACTAGATCCCTCACATCTAGGGCTTCGTACTCCAACCTATGCTTGAAGGGTATCTATCAATGTTACCTGCCTATACATATCAACCTATGTGCTTTGTACCTACACCTAAAGGAGATATCTCTATCATAAATCTTTGATAAGATCACCCTACAGCTTAGTGATCAAAGCATATCATACTGCTAGTTGTGTCTGCATCCCCTAATCATCAAATTTAGCCTCACTAAAGTTAACTTGTAGATCCCCTAGGTCAAGAAGCTCTGTCCACTCATCTACTATGTAGCAACACACATGTCACTCACCTCCTTCTACCTCTTCATCATCTGAAGACTCATCCTGATCCTTCTCCTTTGGAGCATCCTTAAGTGCCTCATATGTCGCCTTAATTACATCGCCGCCTAGTGGCCCTCTCCTCGCCACTACCATGTCACCCACCAAGAGTCATACTCCTCTCTAGTCCCAGCATCATCCATCTTAGATGTCTACTGTAGGACCTGAATCCTCTCCCAATACCTCCATTGTAAGCCAAATAAGAGTCCTCTCATCCCTGTGATGTCAGTAGATCACTGGCTCACTAGGAAAACCCTAGCATAGCCTAAACTATCATAGGACTCAAGCATAAGGAAAGTACTCATGCTTAGTCCCATGTCACCCAATAAGTCATCTACCCCATCTCACCCAGTGTAGTTGTGTCTCAACCTCCACCCATACTAGACAATCTCTATAAGGTCTCAAGGTAACCTCCTCTACCTTGAGTTGTGCAAAAGACTTTGTATAGTACTCAACCTCACCTATAAAGCTATGACTCTGATCGGTCTCCTAGACCCACTACCATAGTATCTTGTAGCCTATATCCTTGTAAATAAGCTACCATCGTGTATTCTATAGTATTCCCTGTGTTCGATCCACCGTAATATGCTACCAACCCCAAACCTATAGCAGAAAGTTGCACCCCAAACCCTTCCACCCACAGGATTGGATCTCATACAACTCATCATATAGATGTGCCAATAAATTAGTGCCCCAAGCCATCACTAAAAGCTGCTCTATGGTGCACTCTACCAATGAAAACACCAACTCTAGTGTGGCTAAAACATCAGGATCTAAGATACCCTAATATCATACAACATCAGGTATACTTGGTCTTGGTTCCTTGTTTTCTTGTAAGCCTTTATACGGTGCACTCTAGCAATGTAAAAACCAACACTAGTGTGGTTTTAAATGCTTACAAGGAAACAAGGAACCAATACCAAGTATACCCTAAGCCCATACAACTATCACTATAGTGTGGTTGAAAGGTATACCAAAATTAATCCTTCAACTATGTCAAAAGCAAGGATTCTAAGAATGTATGCTCTTTCCACAAATGGAGGTATCTAAATTTGGTTAGGTTAATGAATAACCTGAATCATTTAATGATTTAGTCATCTATTTTTCTCAGTTATTTGTTGCACATAGTGCGTCTCAAAAATGGGCATCTGTAGACACTAAAATCTGTAAATAATGCGAATTAACGTTTGCATTATCAAACAGGGATTAAATAGTACATCAGTAGCCGGGAATAGCCCATCCGGCGTAACTGAACTGTTACGTAGTTGTAACAGCAGTCCAATAATGTAATACAGACGAAACTAATGAACAGAATGAACAGTACGCTAACATCCCCCTTTATTACATTATTTGGGTAATGTAATAACTAATAGCTATACTAACATCCCCTTACATTATTTTGCAATACAAAGTGAGCTGCGAAACAATTCAAATTTGACACGTCCAAGTGCCTTAGTGAAAATGTATGCAACTTGAGCATCGGTGGGAATGTCTTGAAGCTGAATTCGGTGCTTTGGAACTTCCTCTCGAATGAAATGACATTGTGTGTCAATGTGCTTTGTTTTTTCATGATGGACTGGATTCTTGACGAGGTTCGAACACCCTGATTGTCGCAAAACAAGTGTATTGGAGATTTTGATGGATGGCCCATACTTGTTAGAATGCGACGTAACCATATCACTTCGCACACAGCTTCACGTGCGGCGCGATATTCTGCCTCTGTTGAAGAAATAGCAACCACCTGTTGCTTCTTGTTGTGCCAAGAGACAGGACCGGATCCCAGATGAAAAATGTATCCAGAAGTTGACTTGCGATCATCAAATGATCCGGCATAGTCGGAGTCCGTGTATCCTTGCAAGAAGAATTTGTTGTTCCTCTTGTATTCTAGGCCATATTCTATAGTACCACGGACATAGTGAAGAACACGTTTTTCTGCTTTCCAATGAGTAATCTTAGGCTCCTGCATGAACCTCGAAAGATAGTTTACGACAAATACGAGATCTGGCCTAGTATTGGTCAGATATATGAGACTCCCAATCAACTGTCGATAGAGAGTGCCATCTACCTGAGGTGAGTCATCATATCGCGATAACTGAAGTCCATTCTCCATTGGAGTTGCCATTGGCTTGCAGTCAGTCATGCGATATTTATCGAGCAATGTCTTGGCATACTTTTTCTGAGACACTTTGATGGAGTGCTCCTTCTGGCTGAATTCCAGACCAAGACAGTAATGGAGAAGTCCGAGATCTGTCATCTCAAAAGATTTGCACAAGTTTCTTTTGACGAGTAGAGATCATATCTTCGAACTCCCTGTAATGAGCGAGATCATCCACATAGAGTACAAGCAACACTATCTCGGAACCCTGTTTCTTGAAATAGAGGTTTGCATCTGACGGACATCTCTTAAATCCATGCTGCATTAGGTGATTGTCCATTTTTATATACCAAGCTCGAGGAGCTTGTTTCAGACCATACAAGGATTTGACCAATTTGCAAACTTTCTGCTGTTGGCCTTCCACCTCAAATCCTTCAGGCTGAGTCATATAAACTTCTTCTTGGAGATCACCATTAAGAAAGGCACTTTTGACATCCATCTGGTGAACTTTCCACCCATATTGTGCTGCCATAGCACACATAACCCGAATTGTGGTCATCCGAGCGGTAGGTGCAAAAGTTTCTTCATAGTCGATGCCTTCCTTTTGAGCATAGCCCTTTGCAACAAGTCGGGCCTTATGCTTATCAATTGTTCCATCTGCCTTGTACTTGACTTTGTATACCCATTTGCAGCCAATAGGTTTCTTTCCATGCGGCAGATCAACAAGCTTCCAAGTTTTATTCTTCATCAGAGACTCATACTCTGTATCCATAGCGGCCTTCCACTGAGGCTCACTGAGAGCATCTTGCACTGATGCAGGTTCAAGACTATCTATGGTAGACATGAATGCCCTGTCATCATCAATATCCATATCCTCAACTTCTCTACTTGGAGTCACAGAAAGTTCCTCAAAAGATTGACAAAGATCATCAACCTCACCAGTTTCTCCGGCTTCTCTTTCCTTTTGAGCCATACTGCGTGTACGAGGTCTATCCAAATTCAAATTGGGAGGAGTGGATAAATTTGCATCTCCGATTGTATTTGTACACCATTTAGGATTCAGCTTCGGTGGTGGTGAAGAAGATGTAGAAGGACCTCCTGTCTGTGTTGACGAAGGAATCTCCTCTTCCTTAGGTTCCACAATATCTTGGTGTATTGTAGATGTGCTCTGTGATGTGAAAGCTTCATCAAAGACAACATCTCTGCTGATATGAATTTTCTTGGTCAAAGGATCTATCAACCGATATCCTTTAGAGTGCTCAGAATATCCAAGAAAAATACATCTCAGTGTTTTCTCATCTAGCTTCTTCCTTTTCTCTTTCGGTATGTGCATGAAAGCTTGACACCCGAAAATACGTAGATGAGATATGGAGGGTTTTCGACCACTCCATGCTTCTTGTGGAGTCATTCCTTTTAGGGCCTTTGTGGGTGCCCTATTCAAAAGATACATCTGCGGTGGTGACGGCTCACGCCCAATATTGTTGCCCAAGAGTTGCACTCGTGAGCATACAACGAACCATTTCCATGATAGAACGATTCCTTCTCTCAGAAACTCCATTCTGCTGAGGAGTATAGGCAGTTGTTAACTGTCTCTTGATCCCATGCTTATCTAGGAATGCAAAAAATTCATTAGAGGTAAACTCTCCCCCTCGATCTGAGCGGAGGGTTTTGATAGAAGCCCCTGACTCCTTCTCAACGGATTTCTTGAGCTGCTTGGAAGAATGCAAAAGCTTAGATTTCAGTTTGAGAAAGAAAACCCACATCTTTCGTGAGTAGTCATCTACGAATAACTGAAAGTACCTCTTCCCTCCAACACTGTTGGGTGTGAAAGGACCGCATAGATCGGTGTGAATTAGCTCCAGAGGTTTTCTTGCTCTTGTAGAGCTCTTCTCAAATGGTACTCTATGTTGCTTTCCTGCTAGCGATCGGAGCACTACGGCAATGTGGCGAAAGGGAAGGAAGACCCTTTACCATCTCATACTTGCTGAGCTCAAGTAAGTAGCCAGAACTAAGATGCCCATATCTCTTGTGCCATAGGGAAGTTGCCTCCTTGGTAGAGACAGTCATGGCAACATGTGGAGTAGAGATAGCATCTAGTGCAAATAAGCCATGCTTATATGAAGCTGTTGCAATCTGCTTACCCTTCCTGGTAATTGTACAACACTTCTTTCCATTCTCAACACGAAAGTTGACAACCATATTTCTGTCCAGGATTTGTGTCACTGACAACAAATTGTTGGCCAATCCCGGAACATAGAGGACCTTGTCAATCTGACACTTGCCATCAGGAAGAGTGACTGAAACTGTACCCTCTCCCTGAACCCTATAGGTTTTATCATCAGCAATGGTGACAGGTTTGCCCTCCTTGGCCACAAATGATTCAAACCACGATCTGTCGCCAGTCATATGTTTACTAGCTCCAGAATCGACATACCAAATAGGATCCCTCTGAGTGGAATCTGTGGTAGTCATGAGCACCTTGTGTGCCCATTCGGAATCCGAGTCGGATTCTTCAACAACAACATTCACCCGGGGTTGCTTGTTTTTATTTTGTGGTTTGTTTTGGCCTTTTTGCTTGTTCTTATGCCAACACTTGTTGGTGTCATGGTTGTCTTTCTCACAGATCTTGCACCACCTCTTCTTCTGTTGAGGTTGCTTGCCTTTTCCTTTCGTATCCTGTTGAGAATTTCCTCCTTTCTGAAAGTTGCCTCCTTTTTGCCCATTACCTTTCTTCCTAGAACCCTGTCTGTTGGTGTATAGGGCTGTATTGGAAGAATCATCCTTGTGAAGTTGGCGTGCCTCCTGTTGTTGGAGCAGATTGACCAACTCGATGTAGGTAATTTGTCGTTGGGACACCTGGATGGAGGTTATCAACATATCAAATGAAGAAGGTAAAGCTCTCATCACAAGTGAAATGAGAAGCTTTTCATCCACAGTATCTCCGAGAGAACTCAATTTCTCTTTCAACTCAGACACTCTGCACAGAAAGATTTCAACTGTTTCACCCTGCCTCAAACTCAGGTTATGAAGTTGTTGTTGAAGATGAAGAATGGTGGATTCATTCTTCCCCTCATAGATGGTTCTAAGGGCATCCCATGCCTCTTTACCACTTGCTTTATCAGCTATATGAGGTTGCACTTCATCTGAAACGGCAAACAAAATGAGCACCTTTGCTCTACTGTCTTTCTTGTCAAAAGCAATCTGATCTGCTGAAGGACCTGTGGATCCTGTTGTTGGTGAAGGCCTTGTTGCTACTCCAGTAACAATATCCCACAAATCTTCCATTTGGAGAATAGCCTTCATCTTATGTTTCCATGGTGTATAATTTGGACCTTTCAATAACTGATGCGGATCAGTCATCAATTTTGCAACGACGGCCATAGTGAAGGTTCCTTATATCACCAAATTGGTCCCCCTTTCTATATACCTTTTGCTAGGCCAATATACCGTACAAAATACCCGCCCTTACGTGAGGGAAACTATAGGTATTTAGAAAGATCAACAAAAATCACCCGCCCTTACGTGAGGGAAACTATAGGTGAAATTTAGAGATCATACGATACGTGGAACATAAGCGGTACTGAAAGGGAATCGCCTTGTTGATGGCACCTACCATAGAAGATTCTTCTCATGCGTGGGGCGTAACTTCCCCTAAACACTATGAAGAATACTTCGTCGGGATTTACGCCTAAACACAAGTGCGATAAAGGGTAGTGGATGGAGTAAAAAATGCAAAAATGGCGTACTTATTCCTCCCCGACGATTTATAGAGAACAAGCTCAGACGTCGTTATAGCAGCTATATTAGGCGGCGGATACGGTAGCCAAATCACGACGGCTTTACACGTAAGTGTTGGCCGGAGGTATCGCAAATACCGAGCATTGCCAGTGCAAATAAATTGCACAGATGGGTTTTATATTCCGGGGACTTAGGGAGTGTTTTGATTTTAATTTTTAATGTTATAGTGCAAAAATGAAATATGCAACATACAACAAAAAAAATTGCCCACAAGAATAACCCACAAGGTGTCGGTCACAGCCGAAAATGCACCTTTTACAATGCCAAATTGCTATTTTTCGAAAAATTACTCTCTATCCCCCTTTGATTTTTAAAAAAATATCCCCCCTTAAAAGGCTTTCTTTAACAAAGCATTTTTATAATCATTATTTATTTAAAATTAAAATAAATAATTTCAATTTATATAGTTTTAAAAACTTTAGAAAAAATAAATTAAAATTAAATTTTAATTTATAAAGTTTAAAACTATATTAAAAAATTAAAATTAAAAATTTTAATTAAAATAATAATAATTAAAAAATTACTTTGAAAAAAAAATATACCTGAGGGGAGTCGGCGGGATTTGAACCCCCGACCTGCAAGCTCCCTGAGCCTTACCGCACAGCTCATTGCCAAGTGAGCTTGCGGGCTGATCCGGAAGAAACAATGGAGCACCTCTCCTTTGTCCCTTCTCGGTCTGCCCAAGCCCTCTGCCACCTCCTCTGCTAGTCGCGGTCCGTCCCGCGTTCTACAGCCTCTTCCGCGTCGCAGTCTGCAACCTTCCCGGACGATGCGCTGCTTCGGCCTCCGGTTTGTTTTTTTTTTTTTTTTTTTTTTAAATTCGCCTTCTGCGAAAGAAAAAAAATCCGGAACGCGTCTTCTTCGATTTGAGAGGGGGGGAGGGGGAGTCGCGCAAATTGCGCCGGGCGGGGGGGGTTTATACCCCTGTGGCGGGCGGCGGGCGGGAAAAAAAAAGGAATTTAAAAATCCCTGCCCTGCCCGGAGGGTGGTCCCCCTCCAGCGCGTCGCGGAGCGCGAGCTGCGTCTCCTTGACGCAGGCCCGGAGCTGCGTCTAGAATGACGCAGTCGCCGGGGGGGGGTTTATACCCCTCCTGCCGCGGCGGGCGGGAAATTTGAATTTCCCCCCGCAGCGTCGGCCAAGGGGGAGGGGGCCTCCCCTCCTGTCGCACGGCCTGCGCGACAGTCTGTCGCACGGGCCTGCTGCGGCAGCTCCGGGAGCGCACGGGCCTGCTGCGACAGTCTGTCGCACGGGCCTGCTGCGACAGCTCCTCTGTCGCGCGGGGGAGCGGGCCCCTCCTGGTCGCGCGCACACGCGGGGAGTGGTCTCTCTTTCCCGTCAACCGCGCGCAACGGGGTCCGGGCCCTCCTGCGACGCAGCGCGCCGGCTGCGTCTGCTTCGACGACCGGTGGGGAGTCTGCCTGTTAAACTCAATGTCTCTTTCTATCGCGACTGCGCGACAAAAAAAAAAATTAAAATTAACTGCACACCCGCCCAGATTCTCCAGCCTCGGCTTCTCGTCACGCCTCCCTGCACATCGCTGGCTCTGATGCCATGTAAATAATGCGAATTAACGTTTGCATTATCAAACAGGGATTAAATAGTACATCAGTAGCCGGGAATAGCCCATCCGGCGTAACTGAACTGTTACGTAGTTGTAACAGCAGTCCAATAATGTAATACGCTAATGAACAGAATGAACAGTACGCTAACAAAATCATGTATATAGGATAAGACTACTATGTGCCACTTTTATCAACATCATATGACCCCATTGGGTAACCCTCAGGGGTTAATTAGGGCTCCCAACCACTTTTGGGAGGGTTTACCCCACTTTTGGGAGTTTTTGGACCATGTAGCCATGGCCATCCCACCAAGGATGACCACATCTCATGACCATTCTACATAGGGACGACCACCAGCAGCCATCCCTGGGTGGGACGACCATGAACAAAACCCTCCAAAAGTCAAAGGGTGGGACAAATTGCAACCAAGTCCTACCATTTATCCTGCCCAATCATCCAAAAATGATTGTGAGGCTATAATAAATATTAGGACCTATAAATTGAAGGCCCCAAATGGGCAGGCTCTTCCACCCTGTGCATGGCAAGGGCATTGACAAGTTGCAACACTTACCTTGCATGCCAGAACTTACCCCTTTGCACATTTGCACTATTTTAGCTATAAATTGAGGTTCTCCTATGCAATTTCAAATAGATACAATAACAAGGATTTCTCATGAAGTGATGATCACATTTGTCCTCACATTTACCCAAGTATTTTCTTTGAAAAGCTCTTCATTCGAAGGCGCTTTCAGGGGCATCCCAAAATATGGTAAATCAATTCCAAAACCAATCAATTTTGAGAGTTAGTTTCCCAAATTTGATAACAATACCCCTAGGATATTTATTGACCAAATCCAAGTTGAATTTGTGGCAAAAACCACCCCAATTTATGGTTGTCCCCCCCAGGGATGGTTAGCAGGTCTTATTGGAACTCCTAGGGATTACCATGAAATGGCTTACAATTTTCATCTAATTCCTATGTAGATCATTTATATAGCATTATATTAGAATCATATCCAAATTTTGTAAAGTTGTGAGTAGATTTGATGGGTTGATTAATGTTTTTATGATTACAGTATTATTTATTCCTACCAGGAATGACCACAAATTTTGCTAACAATTCCATTGTGATTTTTGCTCAAATCCTTCAAAAATCACCTATTAAACATTATACTATAATTTTAAGTCATGTGGAGTTGTTTAGAATAGTCGCAAGTAAATTTTATATTCATAGATGCATACTTTCTATGGTTTCATAGTTTTCATCATTAAATGCATATGCTATTAACATCACTCAATATCTTGTGTGTAGGTGCAAGTATTCTAGGCATGAGGGAGGATCTAAGGAGTAGTATAAACAAATCCTAATATTAGCTCTCAAGTGTGGGTTGTGATAAGAACATTGGGAGCATTTATGCTCATGGAGGGATTTTATCCCTTGTAATTTGTAATCTAAACTGTATCAAAATGAGAAGCCGTCAAAAGGGAATGTATTGTAACCTCTTGAATTGATGAATTTATGAATACAAGGAGAAACCCCACCTTTTTACTTTAAATAATTTATCATTTCAATAGCTTGTTTGGTTTACCTATTTTGCATCTTTCTATTGCATGCTTTCTTAAAAACACTAGATTGCATTTTAGTTTCCATCTATTAGGCGAGCCATTTTTCATGCTTCTTCAGTTATTGCTTTGGAAAGAAAAGAGAAAATTTTTATCTTATACTGCGCACCCCCCCTCTCAGTATAATCTTATGTTCTTCAATGTATTGCAATATTTGTATTAGCTAGCACTAGGAAGGCTAAAATAGATCATTCTTCACCTCTGGTGGGTTAGCGGTTCCTCGTGGCATAGGAATTTTTAGTCCCATATATAATTTTTTTCTAAAGCCAATCCATGTGCACATATTTGCAATCCTTACAACACCAACTTCTAAATAATATAGCTTTCTATAATGATTTGATCTATACAAGTCATGCAATGTTGAAAGGGGAGATAATCTTATATAGTCTCCTTGGTCTAAAGAAACCATTGATTGATCTATCGAGTCTATTATATTTTTATTTAGATTATATGACACTAGCTTACAATAGAGACCATTTCCAATGTAATTAAATTAGCATCCTACATAGTCATATGCCTTAATTCTATGTGTGTGATCTGCCTAGTGTTCTTTTCAAGGCCTTGCTTCTACTGCTTAACTTTCTATTTGACCATTTGCCTTATTTTTTAGTTGTGTCTACCAATAATAAGATTTATTTATTTGTTGGTTGTATAAACAAAATTATGACATGCTTCCTCATGCTAGCAGTTCTTAAATTTAATTCTTCATAAGAATCTCTAATGGCCTAATCAAATGGTCAAAAAAAATCACTTTTCTTGTTGATTAGCTTCTCAAAACATATAGATCATTCGAGTGAAACATTATCATTGTGTTATAACCTCTTTTCTCATCCATAGGAATTAGTACCAATCTACAAAAGTATTAAAACTTGTACTCTCAATGAATATAAGAACATTCACATGTAAGCTATAAAATAATTAAATTAATTCATGAACAATTCATTAAAGATAAAGGATGCAAATTCTTCAACTTAGTCAATTATAAATCAAACCTTGAGGTGGGAAAACACCATGCAATAATCCTTATTTGGAATGAATTCACTCAACATATCTCAATTTGAGATAAATACAATATTTTTTTCTTCATGCCCCCTTTATGGGTCTTTCCCTACATTTATAATGCCCAACTACCTACCACTCCCACTTATCCATACATGTGGGATAATTATATCTATTATAATATTGTAATATTAATACAATATTATAATATTAAATACTTATCTTGGGTACCTAACATTCCATCCCCCTTACAAAATGTTTCATCCTCAAAATATAAGAAGAGACTAAACAATATGATCTTTTGAGCCTTGTTGTGAACTAGTATTGATCTCAATCATCCATCCATCCCAATGAAACTTTGATTGGTGGTGGTCTTCATTGATGTTGATATGCCCTTCTACCATTTGATTTTTTTGAATTAATCCCTTGGTTCCATGTGTTGGAGGCATCTTTCTACTAGCAATAAATATCACTCTTTTTCATCCATACTTGTTTGTATTTTCCACTTGAGTATCTAGGATCATTTTGTTGGCTCCATGCTTTTGCTAATTTACTCTAGTAACTCAAATGATGGATTTATTTTTTATATCTTAATGCTCTGAATGATTGTAGTATGGTAGTTAAGGGTATTCAAGTACATAGGATGCCTAATTTAGGTATAAAAACCCTCAAAAAAACTTGCAACTATTTTATCCTATACTATATGCATGTACCTTGTGAGAGGTAGTTATACCACTTGACTTCCCACATGTTCTATGATATAATAAATTCTAACAAGCTAATGTTCCATATCATTATCAGTAAGTGAAGATAATTTTACCTTCATTATTTTAAAAATACCGCCTCTACCAACTTTTCCTAAACTTTTTTTAGAAGCACCATCAATATTAATTTTTATAAACTCAAATTTAGAAATTTTTATTTTACCCTCGGTCAAAGTAGATCCTTTGTTTTAATGTCATTATCACAAATGACTCTTCCATGTCTGTTCAAATCCTATAATCAAATTGTTACCATCTCTTTTTCCATAATTGATATTTTCAATGATGAGCACCATATATGTAAACATTCTACAACAGGTAATAATACAGTTCCACACTTGGGTATGATTTTGAGATTTATTTTAGAAAATTCTATTATTTTATTTCATGACATAAATTTTAATAAATAATATTATGGCTAATACTTCATAGAATACATAATACTTTAGATTTGAAGTCATTAATCTAACATTTCATCAACTCTTTGAATGTTTATGGAACTACCTAATATATTTTCAAATTAAAAAAATAGTAACCCTAAATGGTGTGATAAAAGAGACAATGAAGAAATAAATGGTTTGATGTTTCTAAATTTTTCTCACACAATGCACATTTGAAATGTCCATGATATCCTCTTTTGTGAAGTCTTTTTCTTGTATGAATATTACTTTGAACTACTAACCAAAGAAATGTTGAGGCCTTAGTTAGAGCCTCTAGTGATCAAACATTCTTCCAATAAAAATCTTTGACAGTAGAAAATTTTGATTGCTCTAAATCCATATATCCAAACTTAACTAAGTATCCACCATCTTTTGATATTATTTAAACCAACATGTTCTTTTGTGTAAAAATCCATAAATAAAATTCTAGAAGCATCTTTTGAATTTCATTTGTAATTTGTTTGAGTTTCTCTCCTTCAACCAGGTTACTAATGTAGATTTGTGATCTAGAGTTGTTGCTCATACTAATATAGTATATGACCTTTGGACCTTTACAAGCTAGAAATACTTGAGATAATGGTTGTCATTTTGAGTTAGAGATAAGAGGATAAGACTTCAAAAAAATACCATATCAAAAAATTGCATAATTTCCCTCATTGATTGACCATATAATATGTTTTATTATCATTTTCAAACTATCTAATATGAAGTTCCATGTTGATGATCCTTCAGGTAGGGTTATTTTTATAAATAATTTCATTGCATCAAGAGAACCTATATATTTTTGAAGTAATATTTTTGCCCAATTATTTTATTGATCTCTAAATAATCTCCACCCAATCTTTGTCCCTAAGGCCAAACTCATAAGTTTACAATTTTATAACCCTAATCCAATATTATTTCCTTTATAAACACTATCCCATTTACAAAGAGGAAATCCAATATTTGTCTTGCATCATTTCCAAAGAAAGTCTCTTTGAATTTTATCATTTTTTGATGCTATACTTATTGACAATCTTGAACGTGGCATCATACAAAAAGAGACGGATTTTAATGTATTCTTTATAAGTTGTAGCCTTCATACCATCGTTAAGAACTTATCTTTCCTACCTACTAAACAACCTTTCATTCTATGCAAACAAAAGACTTGAAGCTCCTTTTTATTTCCTTTATGTGACAAAAAAATGCCCAAGTAGATTGATGGAAAATTTTTAAAATTTAAATCCTAAAATATCCACAGTAAATTTTTGTAAATCTAAGGTAGTGTTAACTGAAAAAATCATAGATTTTGTAGTATTAACCAATTGTGCATTAGTGTTCTTGTAGAATGATAATATTGATTTAGACTAGTTGACTTCACTAAGTGAGAGGTGGAACAAAAAAAAAGTATAATCAACAAATTGGAGATGACATTCAAAGGACTATTTAAGCAACCTAAATACCTTTGGTTTTTCTTTCATTTTTGCTTTTGAAAAAGCTCTCCCTAATGTCTATGCAAGAATAATGAATAAATAAGAAGATATTGCATCACCTTGATGAAGTCCACAAGAAAACTTGACATAACCAAGAAGAAAACCATTAAATCAAAATAAAATATTTTGAAATATTTTAACATTTAAAATATCATATAATTTTTTTAAAAACCCTATCATATGTTTTGTTTATATCTTATTTCATAAATATACCTAATTTAGAAAAAAAACTCTTCAAAGTCAAAATCACTATGGGTGGCAAAGATCAAAAAGTGTTCACAGACCTAAAAGGACCTGTATTATCTTACAATCCCACAAGTATGCCTCTTAGATTTTTTGCAATACAAAAGCTACACTAAAGGTGTGATTAGATCCTCATTCTCAATATAAACTCAGATAAACTCAATTCAAGTGGAAATGTATAATAAGCATTGGGTAAACGTAGTTATATGATGGGAGACTAGTTGGAGAAAACGCATGAGATTCACATCTTTGTGCCTTTTCTTAGTGACCGGTGCTTCTTGACATCCACTTAAAACAAATAAAAGAAAATAGAAAATATTTGTTGAACGTCTCATTCACAAATATTAAATTACTTCACCCCTCAAATGAATCGAATGCAAGACCTTCCCCATTAAATTTACGAAATTATCTACGTACAAAATCAACAAGTGAAGAGCGGTGATGGGCATAAAAGCTTCATTTCTCTTTCATCGCTAATAATTGATGAGTATAAAATTCTCCCCCATCATGTAAAAAGTTATTCGTTACCCTTTTCCAAAAGAAAATTCTCTGACCTTTACAATAACAGCTTTGGTAAGAATTTTATGAAAGTTAAATATTTAATTTTTACAATGCATAACCAGTTAAGTTGATTTCTTCACAAATACACACCAACAGAAGAAGACTCCCCAATTTCAATATGCATCTCTGAAGGCCTGTCTCTCAGCCTCTCTCTCACACCCTTCACTTGTTGACATACGCTCCACCTCCGCTCCTTCCACCATGCCTCATTCCTCACCCTATCTCCCCCATCACCACGAACAGAATTCAACCATATTTCTTCAATCAATCTATACCTTTCAGGCCTGTTCCCCTCCAAAAAGTACTCCCCACGCTTTTCATCATCCCCCATTCCATAAAACTTAGCAATATCAAGGGCTTCCCCTACATTCCTATACTTCTCCCACTTATCCAAATAAATGGCATCAAAGAAACTATCGTCAAACTCTTTCTTCTGAAACATTTCAACCACAGAATCCCAATAACCCGCAGCGATATCTCGGTAAAGCTCGGCCTCCTTTATCCTGCTCACATCGTTGGATGGCAAGTGGGCTTGTAGGAGAAGAAGAGGAAAGTGAACATGTGAGTTGATATTACGCATTTCTGCACACCATTCTGAGTATTCTTCCATCTTAGAAACCGCTATGCGGCACAGAATTTCTCCGTGTTGGAGCCATAATCTATGTGTTTTCTTCTTCTCTCTCTTTCTGTTTCGTTCTCCCGCGGCAAATGCTACGCCGCTCAGAGTCACCGAGACCAAAGAGATCATAACCCACACTGCTACATCATGGAACGCCATTTGTATTGCACTTCTGTGGGCATGCTCATTTATTTCTTGTTTACGAAATAAAAAGAAATATCAGGCGTCTAGTTTTCTTTAACAAAGTAGTGAATCAGTAGATTCCACTTTTCTGCCTGGGAGGTCATTGTTTTTTATATTTGGAATCTGTAACAATTTTTATATATTTACGGATTTGGGTACAAAAGGTAGATATTTTTTCCTCAGGTTTCTGCTTTTATAATTTATGTTATTTTCTAAGTAAAAGCAACCTGGTAGGGGTGGCTCAGGGTTGGTGTCAATCTTGAAAGTGAGGGAGAACCCTAGTGGTTTAGGGTTGACACTGTTGTGCTATTGTCAAGCTGGCTGAGCACTCAGTGGACTCAAATCAGACTACTACTTTTCTCCTTACTACTTTTCTCATGCCTTTAAAATTTAAACCAAAATCTCTTCTTAGTAAATACCCAAAATTTTACCAAAGTTCATTTTAAATGTACAAATAATATATAATTACATCATAGAAAACTGGTACTCATGATGTACACTTGGAAGGTGCTGAAACCCACTTTTTTCCTTTACCTGGACCATTGAGGAGCATATTATTAATATTATAGCTACAGTAGCGTAGATACCTTCCTTGGAAGATAGGAGGTACACATACCATGTTTTTGGTGATTTAGTTTATGGTTTAAAATAAATAGAATTATGCTTGAAGTTCGACGTCACATTATTCGACGGAGACTAATGGAGTGTGATGACTTAAGAAACGTGTTAAAGGGAATGATTCCTGAGAAGTTATGGTTAACTGCTTTTGTACGAAGCATCCATCACCAGGTTTCCCTCGGTATAAAACAATAGGATGGTTTCAGTAGAATATATCAAAACAAAAGATGACATTGTAGTACCCAACACCAAGAATATATCAAAATAAAAGATGACATTGTAGTATCCATCACCAAGTTTGGTATAAAACAATAGGATGGTTTCAGTAGAATATATCAAAACAAAAGATGACATTGTAGTATCCATCACCAAGTTTCCCTCAGTATAAAACAATAGGTAGAAAATATCAAAATAAAAGATGACATTGTAGTATCCATCACCAAGTTTCCCTCAGTATAAAACAATAGGTAGAATATATCAAAATAAAAGATGACATTGTAGTATCCATCACCAAGTTTCCCTCGGCATCTATCACCAGGTTTCACTCGGTATAAAACAATAGGTAGAATATATCAAAACAAAAGATGACATTGTACTGGTGAAGATTTTTTTTTTTTAAATTTAAGTTTTAATTAAAAATAAGTAAATGAATTAAATGTTTTTTAAGATATAAGATTTAATAACTGAAATTATTTAAAAAAAAATGAGGACGGTTAAGTTGATTAAGATGGTATGTTCATTAAGTTGCTACGGGATGATAAAATTTCAAAGCTTCAATGGCCGGGCATGGAAGACAATTTCAAATACTTATTTGAACTCAAGTTTGCTGACAAATGTTTTACTCATATGGGAAGTATAGACCAACTTCATAACATAATTGCTGTTTTTACCATTGTACACCACACTTGATAGAACAACGTAATTTTACTGTACTCTATTATATATACGATGTGATTAATATAATTTTTATTTGTGTTTTTCTTCCTTCTTTTGAGAAGGAGAGAGTTTGGTCATGATTTTTGAAGGGTTTTAAATAAAATTGTAAATAATATACAAAGGTAGGGTTTTTTTGGTTTTAATGATCAATAATTTTTTTTGATGGGGATGATTATAGCAAGGAAAATGTACAGTTTGAGAAAATGCAATGGATTCAAAATATAATAGACAACCGATTTTTACAAGACATATAAAGCGAAGAAAAAAGCAACAAGTATGCCTAGTTTAGAGTGCAAAAAGAGATGGGAGATCACAATCTTTAATGAAAATGAGGACAAGGATTGAAGAGAACCAAAAACAATTTCACAATGTGTAGACACCTAAAATGCATCATGTTTAGAGGACTACTCATATGGGCATTTTAGCAGACTATATGAATGATCTTGGACCTTTCCAAGACAAAGCAATGGTTCTAAGCACTCAATTTAGGCATCTTTGGCCTATTCAACCTTAGCCGTGGGTGACACCCGCAGTTAAGATATCAGCCACGGATGACACCCACGGCTAGGATTCTAGCTACGCTTTAGAGTCGCAGCTAACTTTGCAACTGTCATGGACTCCCGAGCCAAACCAAAATTAGTTACAATGACCATGACAATGGATTTCGAATGGTTTCAAGCGAGGAAGCTTCTGGATTCTTCGTCCCAACTACTCTAACCTCCTAGTTATTAATCTTGTCTTCCCAAGGAAGCTAGGATTAGGATTATAGTTCAAGTTCTTCCCTCAATAACTCACTTCAACAACAATGCTTATAAGACAACTCTCACATAATAACGATACCCTAGTTCACGTTATTCCCTTAATAACTCACTTCAACAACAATGCTTATAATAAAACTCTCACATAACAATGATACTCATGTTCTTTCAAAAACTTAGTTCAAGTTCTTTGCTCAACAACTCACTTTCAACAATAATGCTTATAAAACAAGTCTCACATAGAAATGATACTCAAGACCTTAGTTCAAGTTCTTTTCACAACCAATAGCTTCAACAACAATGCTTATAAAATAATCCCTTATTTCAGAAAACCTTGAAGCATTAACTCAACACACTCAATAGGAAACCCTAATCAAGTCCTTTTCACTCCAAACTTATTTTCCAGAAAACCAATCAACCAACTCAACTATGGAAGAATGTGCTCATAACTTTTTCTTGATGATGGAGGGATCTCATAAATTTGCCACAACAACAAAACACTTCTTTGCCAAGATCAAGAAGTTATAAGATGATAAACTCCCTCAAAGATACAATGTAAAAATCAAAACACACATACACCTTATCACTCCATCTTTAAGAAAACATTCATTAAACTTTACAAAAATTAATTCACCAAATACACCTTATAATCTTCCAATGATAATAATAATCAATGACAAGAATAATGTTAATGCAATCTTCTTTCTTAAAATAACTCCATGCAAGAATCCCTTTTAACCTTTAAATCCTCTATAAATCAATGTGACAAGATACTTTATTCAAAAATAAAGCTAACTCTTTATTCCTCCAATATACCAAATATAATAATCAAATTAGAACTTTAAGCAACCCATTTTATCTCCCTAAGACCTCATGTAAAACTTTAGGCGCATAAAATATTATACAAAAATTATTACCTTGCCTTGGAAGGGATTCAAACTCATGGCGCTTCCCTCAACCAGTGCCCTAGTCGCGGCTCCAACCGTTGCGCAAGCTAGGCACTTGCTTGGGGAGAAGAGAGCACCACGTGCTCCAAAAACTCCCTGCCTTCCTTAGCGTAAAATGTGTGCCTTTCCTTTGGTTCTCTCCAACACCAATGCAACCACCAAAATGATGTCGTCACATTTTGAACGCAAGTCTGTTGGCACCCAACACTCTAATGATGTTCTCCTTGCCACTAGGCCACACTGCCCGGTTGGCGCTTTGTCAATCCATGTTGTTCGTCTTAAACATAATTCGTTGGTGCTAAACACATCAAACACTTCGCATATTCTGCATGAGTCAATATGATTGCACGCATGTATTAATCGAGCAAAAGGATAAGTTTTAATGCCTTTTAGGTATTGGTATTTATAATAGCTTCCCTCCTTTATGCAAAACATCGACGCTCAATTTTCATCCAATGTATTAGACATCGACGTTTGTTTATCCCTTTGACCTTATTAATTTATAAAATATTTAAATTGATTTGAATTTAAATTTTATAAATTACTTCCTTAAAAGCCTTGGTTTTATTAAGGCCACCTTTCATTGTGTTACTTGGTTTAAATAATATTTATTTATAAAATTTAAATTCATTTTGAATTCAAATATTTTATCAAATAAATATTAGACCTTCCTTTAGCTTTGCAATAAGCTTTCTTGGGTTTTTTTGAAAAACCTTTTAACTTATACTTCCACATAATATTAAAAATATTATGGAGCCCTTTTGCCGTTAACCTTGCCTTTATCCTCTAAATTGTATTATGGAGCCATTTTGTCTTTAACCTTACCTTTAACCATTGCATTGTTCTTCTTGACTTTTGACATCATTAGAAGCTTCTTATTGGATATTAATGATAACTTTGTTGCTTGACCAATTCCTTGACATCAATGATAACTAGACTTAATAACTCAAAATGTCCAACAATCTCCCCCTTTGTCATTGATGGCAACCCAGATTATTTTTACTAAAAACTTGACTTTTATTTTGTTCTGCTCCTCCTAGGACATTGCTCCCCTGGATCAATGCTCTTTCCTTTTTATCCAAATACCAAATCTCTCCCCCTTACTAAAATCTCTCTCCCTTTGACATCAATGGCAAAGGGTCACTTTTGGGGCTCAGGGCTAAGAATGAGCCTCTTAGCTTAGCCCCTGCTCCACCTTCTCTTGAGGTGGTTAATTCTAGGGTGGGAGTATTTCTACTCCCATAAAGCATTGTTATTTACCTTTATCCTCTTTTCTTCTTATCTGATCCTTCTAATTCCTTTGACTATTTCTTTCCATATCCATGTTCTTGTCCATGTCTACATTCATGTTCTTGTTTCTATTCTTGTTCATATCCATGTTCCTATTCTTGTTATTGTTCCTGTTCCTATTCATATCTATGTTCTTGTTCCTATTCCTATTCCTATTCATATCCATGTTCCTATTTCTGTTTCTATTCCTGTTTCTATTCATACTTGTTTCTAGAATGTTTGCTCTACACCATTTTGTTGTGTGACCATTATTATTGTACTTATAACACTTAATGTTGTTATTATTTGGAGGTGCAAATTTCTTAGGATTTCTCCTAGTGAAGACATATCCTCATTTGTCATGAACCCTACAATTCATTACCTTGTGACCAAACTGATTACATGAGTAGCAATACCCATGAAAAAATTGTCTATCCCCATATTCTTGTCTTTCATGTATCCTATATTGTGAAGCCATATGCCCAAACCTGTGACATGAAAATAATATTCCATTTAAGTTTCCTTGTCTTGACCTCATTGGTCTCTTAGTCTCTCTTGACATGTTCTAATTGTTTTTCCATATGTATCTTCTTTGTGCATTGTTCCTATTTTTTTTGAACTCTCTATTGTCCAACTCATCCTCAAATGTCTCACTTTCTTTTACACTATCTTCTTCTGAATTATCTTCATCTAAAATTTATTCTCCTCCAAAACTTGAGGTTGAGTCTCATTTCCATTTCTTTTTATTTTGTTCAAATCCAAGACCTTTCTTGCTTGATGTAGTCTTTTGTGTCTTTATGAACTTATCCAAGTTCTTTGAGCTATTTTTAAACCCTTTCATATTGATCTTGGAATATTCTAAATATTCTTTTAGTAGTGCCACTTCTTGTGCCAACTTTTCACATTCTAAGATCTTTGCTTCTAACTTATCTTTGAACCTTTTTGCCTTAGCCTTTAATTTTTCTAAATCCTCTATAAGCAATCTTCTCTCTTCATCACATTATTGAAACTGAATTTCAAGTTTAGAGTATTGCTTTCTTACCTTCTTTACCATGTCAAGGGCATAAATAAGTTCTCCCTTGAGATCATATCCATTCGTTTCTAAATATTCCTCTATTTTTTTACCTTTGTCCACATATTTATTTTATATTGGCTTGTCTTCTATAGGATCATATTTTTCTTCTTCTAGTGCCATTATAATATTCTCTTCTGGTCCTTCAAGTGTATCTTCGTATTCATCATCACTGAAAATATAACCATACCTTGTACAACTATCTTCAAGATGTCCAAAGTTACCACATCTAAAACACTTGAGAATTACTGGAGTTCTTTTCTTAACTTGCTCATTTTCTTCAATCATAAAAAGAATTTCATCTCTATCATTGTTTAAAAAACTAGCATCATTATCACTTCAGTACTTACTTGCCTTATCTGCAGAGTAGATCCTCTTTTGTCTTTGAAATAACTTCTTTCATTGTCTACTTTTTCCATCCTTGCTTTTATTCTGGTGCATGTATCTTTCTAATTCCCTATTCCTATGATCATGTTTTTCTTCACCATTGTTATTCTTAGGTTCTTGAAAATCTATTGCAAAATATCCATACTTTCCACAATTGAAACACTTAACAAATTTTAGATCTCTGTATCTTATGGAATCATGATCTCTTCTACCATAATTAGCTTCTTCATCATTGTATGACTCACTGCTTGATTCTGACTTCTTACCCTTTGTTTTCTTTATTGCTTTGAAGGCTTCTTACTTATGGGGAATAGGATATTATGTTCTCATATCAAATACTATAAGCATACCAAGCAACATATCCCTTATCAAATAATCACCATTCATTGATACTTCTATAGCAGAAAATGTTTCACTGAATCTTTTTGGAAGAGTTCTTAAGACTTTATCACAAAAATCGGATTCATCAATCTTCATTCCAAGTCCTTGCATATCATTAACAACCTCATCAATTTGAAGTAGATAAGTACTAATATTTTTTTCATCCTTCATTCTTAATGCTTCAAATTTTCCTTTGAGATTTCGTATCTTTGCTTTCTTGACACTTTTATCTCCTTCATATATACCTTTCAATTTATCCTACATTTATTTTGCAGTTTTACAATGCATAACTTTTATATACTTTATTCTATGCAAACCTCTCAAAAGTGCATTCATTGTTTTTAAATTGTAATGTTGTAGGAGCTTACCTTCCTTATCTATAGGAGGATTAATTAAAGGATCATATCCAATATCAACTACTTCCCAAATTTCATTACCAAGAGCCATTAGGTAGATTTTCATTCTCATACTCCAATATTTATACTCACTTCCATCAAATAATGGTGCTGAATTATATGAGGACACATTCTTAGAATCCATTGTGTTCTTGTTAGCTTTTCCTTCAAGTTGTTAAACTCTTCCGAAGGAACTTGCTCTAATACCAATTTAAGAACACAAGCTTATACGGAGAGGGGGGGTGAACAATATAAGACCACTTTTTAATTTTATTTTGCAATAAATATTATGCAATTTATAGATAGCAATATCAATAGTAGTAATCAAACCAATGCATAAATCACCACACACAATAGAGACACCAATTTAACGTGGTTCACCCAAATATGGCTACCTCCATGAAGAAAATATTTCTTATAATTTTTTTCTCAAATAAATTCTCTTGGGAATCCTTTCCCTACAATTTTTATAGACCTCTATCCAAAGAAGATGTTGATCCCCTAAATTAATTTCATGGATATATATCCACAAGATAACTCCTCCTCTGCTCTGGCTAGTGCTCCTCTAGAAGACTACTGCCTCCACTACACTGGCTTGTGAATCTCTCTCCACTGAAGACTCTTGTCCCCACTCAAAAGACCTATCATCACTGCCCTGGCTAATAAATCTCTATCCACTGGAGACTATTGTCCTCTCTGATCTATCACCTCATAAATCTATCTCAAATTTGCACTAAACATAGTCCTTTAGTATACCATAAATCTACTCAATCTCTATCTTTGGTTTGGCACAAACCTGTCCTCAAATATATACCAAACTATGTCCTCAAATCTACTCAACAAGTCCACACAAAACTTCCTCAAATATGCTCAACAAGTCCACATAACTTGCTTAAATTTGCTCAACAATTTCACACAAAACTTGCTCAAATATGCTCAATAAGTCCACATAGAACTTGCTTAAATCTGCTCAACAAGTCCACATAGAACTTGTCCAATCTGCTCAACAAGTCCACACAGAACTTGCTTAAATCTACTCAACAAGTTCACACAAAACTTGTCCAATCTGCTCAACAAGTCCATAGAGAAATTGCTTAAATCTACTCAACAAGTTCACACAGAGATTGTTCAACTCTGCTCAACAAGTCCACACAGAACATGTCCAATATTCTCAACAAGTCCATGCAAAACTTGCTTAATATGCTCAACAAGTTCACACAGAACTTGCTCAACTCTGCTCAATAAGTCCACACAAAAATTGTCCAATTTGCTCAAAAATTCCACATAGAACTTGTCCAATATTATAGAAACACAAAGATAATTATTAGAGACTCAATATGTTCTATACTAATCACAATTCTCAATTACTTTCTCAACTCAAATTAGAATATAGAATAGTTTGTTTTATGGAACTTGAGTATTCACTTCACATCCACTTGACTAGGCACAACCAACTCTACTCAACAAATCACTCAAGGAAATAATCCTTTCCCTCAAACCCTATTCCAAGCATATAACCACCAACTCAAAATATTTCCAACAATGCTCACAAAAAATATCACATAACAATGATACTCATGATCTTTGCAAACCCTAGTTCAAGCTCTTCCTTCAATAACTCACTTCAAAAACAATGCTTATAAGACAAATATCACATAACAATGATACCCTACTTCAAGTTCTTCCCTCAATAACTCACTTCAACAACAATGCTTATAAGACAACTCTCACATAACAATGATACTCATGTTCTTTTCAAAACCTAGTTCAAGTTCTTTGCTCAACAACTCACTTTCAACAACAATGCTTATAAAACAAGTCTCACATAACAATGATACTCAAAACCTAGTTCAAGTTCTTTTCACAACCAATAGCTTCAACAACAATGCTTATAAAACAATCCTTTATTTTAGAAAACCTTGAAGCATTAACTCAACACACTCAATAGGAAACCCTAATCAAGTCCTTTTCACTCCAAACTTATTTTCCATAAAACCAATCAACCAACTCAACTATGGAAGAATGTGCTCATACCTTCTTATTGATGATGGAGGGATCTCATAAATCTGCCACAACAATAAAACACTTCTTTGCCAAGCTCAATAAGTTATAAGATGATAAACTCCCTCAAAAATACAATGTAAAAATCAAAACACACATACACCTTATCACTCCATATTTAAGAAAACATTCATCAACCTTTACAAAAATTAATTCACCAAATACACCTTATAATCTCCTAATGATAATAATAATCAATGACAAGAATAATTTTAATGCAATATTATTTCTTAAAATAACTCTATGCAAGAAATCCCTTTTAAACTTTAAATCCTCTATAAATCAATGTGACAAGATACTTTATTCAAAAATAAAGCTAACTCCTTATTCCTCCAATATACCAAATATAATAATCAAATTAAAACTTTAAGCAACCCCTTTTATCTCCCTAATACCTCATGTCAAACTTTAGGCACATAAAATATTATACAAAAATTATTACCTTATCTTGGAAGGGATTTGAACTAATGGCTCTTCCTTCAACCAGCACCCTAGCCGCGACTCCAACCGTTGTGCAAACTAGATGCTTTCTTGGGGAGAAGAGAGCACCACGTGCTCTAAAAACTCCTTGCCTTCCTTAGCATAAAATGTGCACCTTTCCTTTGGCTATCTCCAACACCAATGCAACCACCAAAATGCTACCGTCGCATTTCGAATGCATTTTTGCTGGTTCCCAACACTCTAACATTGTCCTCCTTGCCACTAGGCCATGTTGCCTAGTTGACACTTGGTCAATCCATGTTTTTCATCTTAAACATAATTTGCTGGTGCTAAACACATCAAACACTTTGTATATTTTGCATGAGTCAACACAATTGCATGCATGTATTAATCAAGCAAAAGGATAAGTTTTAATGCCTTTTAGGCATTGGTATTTATAATGGTTTCCCTCCGTTATGCAAAATGTCGACACTCAATTTTCCTCCAATGTATTAGACGTTGGCGCTTGTTTATCCCTTTGGCCTTATTAATTTATAAAATATTTAAATTCATTTGAATTTAAATTTTATAAATTGCTTCTTTAAAACCCTTGGTTTTATTAAGACCACCTTTCATTGTGCAACTTGGTTTAAATAATATTTATTTATAAAATTTAAATTCATTTTGAATTTAAATAATTTATCAAATAAATATTAAACCTTCCTTTAGCTTTGCAATAAAATTTCTTGGTCTTTTATGAAAAATCTTTTAACTTATGCTTCCACATAATATTAAAAATATTATAGAACCCTTTTGCCTTTAACCTTGCCTTTATCCTCTATGTTGTATTATGGAACCCTTTTGTATTTAACCTTGCCTTTAACCACTACATTGTTCTTCTTGACTTTTGACATCATTAGAAGCTTCTTCCTGGATATTAATGACAACTTTGGTTGCTTGACCAATTCCTTGACATCAATGACAACTTGACTTAATAACTCAAAATGCCCAACACTAAACAAGTATATCATCAACAAATCTGAAAACATGATGAGAGTTTGTTTATGATACAACACATCTGAAACACACTGAAATAGTTTAGGGATCAGAAAGAAGCTTTTAAAGAGATAATCACACTTTTTTGTTTTATTTTATCTAAAATCTACACAAGATATAATTAACATTATGGTTAATACATGGAGAGGCCGACATCAATTCATAACCGATATCGAAGCTGAAGCTCCACCAAACACACAAGACAATTCATTGAACTCTCAACAATAGAATCCTCTAAAACAATGTTCGATGAGTATTAGAGGGGACAATTCAA
Source organism: Wollemia nobilis (assembly GCA_028583015.1). Lineage (NCBI taxonomy): Eukaryota > Viridiplantae > Streptophyta > Pinopsida > Araucariales > Araucariaceae > Wollemia > Wollemia nobilis. The sequence continues at coordinate 10,198,646 of JAQPPZ010001772.1, read as the reverse complement.
CATGTGAGGATTATATTTAAAACACCACAATTAGAGGAGGTAATGCACACTCATCGAGAGATAGATCTCAAGGTGGCTCAAGGCCCCCACCATACCATGATAGACAACAAGAAAATCCACCCAATCAAGAGCAAGAAGAAAGGGATGCATCAGATCATAGATTTGTAAAGATGCCAAACCCTAGTGGACCTAGAAATTTCACTATAGATTTGGCCACATTGGGAGCTAATGGTACACCCCCAAATCAACCTTGGAGAACTAGACAATTGGATAGACTAGATCAAGTCATAGATTAAATAGGGTATAAAGCCTCAATGGCTCCTCGCTTTGCAAGTTCACGTAGCATGAGTACACACAGATAAATCATTGATCTAGGAGAGTGCTCGAAGCACTCCCTAAGAACGTGTTCCCCATCCATACAGGGAGGCATAAATAATAGACTACTACAAAATACAAATATTGTCCACACGGATAGAGGTAAGAGTATTGTAGATAAGTCTATTAGGGATCACACCAATAAAGTATCCTAAACTATGCTAAACCACCAGAGGCCACATACAGTTGATCTTATAGATCGATCACAAAAATTAGTGTTAGAGCAAAGACAACATATCTTCCAAGGTCAATTGAAAGATGTATGTGTAGAGTGTGAGTGCTTTGAGAATGAGGATACTCAATGATAAAGGTTGTTAAGGCAACATCTATATGAGTAGCGCATGTGCGAGAAACACATCCTTGACCAAAAGGAGTATGTAGAGAGAGAAGATATATTGGCTTGCACCAATTTACCTCCTCAAAGTGAATATATGGAGTGCCATCATAGATGAGTTGCTTCGCAACCTGGATTGTTCCCTAAGCATACTAGAAATCATACTCATTATATGGCCCAAAATACATTATAGTGCCAAGTGCTTAAACACCATTGGCATACTTAGTACGAGGAAGCAGAAAGAGATGACCAAGAATAGGAATACCCTGAGATATTCTTAGTGGATTTGGAGGATGATCCTAGTCCTACACCTCAACCGAAGAAGAATATTCCTCCAAAAGCTCCTCAAAGACCTCTCAGGAAGAAGAGATTCTATCTTCATAGGCCTATAAGGCCTTGGCATAAAAGGTAAGAGCCATTGAAAAATAAGGTATGGCTTATCAAAAGCCTACCTTGAACAAAATACACAATGCACCTCTATGCCCCTCAGTGCCTACTTTAGTGTATCCCGATCACTTCAAGATGCCAAAGCTAGATAAATTTCAAGGCGATGAAGATGCCCAAGAGCATGTTACATGTTTTATGAACATGTGTTTTTAGATATAAAGTGATGATTCTTTGTTACTAAGGACTTTAATCATGACCCTTATGGTCTCTACCCTGGAATGGTTCAACAAGTTAAAAAGGCACAACATAACCAGCTTTCAGTAGCTGGATAATGCTTTTTTGGAATGTTTCTCCTTAGACGTCAAGAAAAAAACAAATTTTCCCAATTTGGCCACTCTAATGTAATATGATAATGAGCCAATCATGGACTATGGAAAGAGGTGGAGAAAATTAATGGTTAAATTTCTATTTTCCATTCTAACAATGGAATTGACTTGGATGTTCACTAAAAGTTGTGCAAAACACATCTCGATATTCTTGCAATTGCAACAATATTAGACATTTGAGGAGGTCTTGGTGCAAGCCAAGGTTATTGAGGATATCAAGTTATAGGAGGGTAACTTGAAACTTCAAACCAAAATGGATTGGAACAATAAGAACACTAAAAATCAAAATCACCAATCCAAGTTGATCAGCATGAATCAAGTAGTGTTGAACCTTCAAAAAAGGGACAAGATCCAACAATAGAATTATCAGGCTTAACCTCCCTCTGCACAATACAATCATTACAATAATAAGAAACAGGGTAAAAATAAGGAACAACGCTCCTCTCTCTAGTTTACGTAATTATCATAGATGACGGCATCAACTTTTCATCAATTTTGCAAGGCTAAGGCCATCATCTTACCCGAGATTAAGTTACTCGATCCAAACCAACCGAGATCGAGAGGATTCATAGAGGATCAATATTGTTCTTACCATAGGTAAAAATGGCATGACATTGAAGGATGCCATAGTTTTAAACATGTGGTCCAGAACATGATTGACAAGAATGATTTGATCATCGATAACCCTCGGGCTCCAAAAAATCAAAACATCGAGATATTAAAAATTCTCTTACCCAACCATGAGCCTTCGAGGAGCAATGTCAACCAAGTGAATCAAGTGTGGATTGATCTGCCTACATAGGGCTTCATTAGTATGGTGAATATTGTTACCATAAATAGGTGGTATGATCAACTAGGTCCTCCTCCTACACTAATTAGGATTCAAGTTGCACCTCCATAAAGGCTAGCACAAAACAATCTTCCAGGCCCACCAACTAGACCAATGGTGACCATAATAAATAGGCTCATCCAAAGCCTACAAATAGCCTCAACAAAGCTATCTATTTATGAAATAATACAATAGTATCCTAAGCATAGGGAGACACTAATGGATATTTTAAGGTCCATAGAGGTTCAATCCCAAGACCCAAAAGCCTTTACAAATTTTGTAGGACATGTGCAATAGTTCCAAGAGCTTGTGATTCAGTTTTATGATCATGAAATTAAAATGGTCTCTACTATTACAACAGACTCGTTGCTCCATATAATTGTATGTGTCAACCACACACCCTTCAAGAGGGTATTTATCGACATAGGGTCTTCGATAATTATTATTACTATAAAGGCCTTAAAATATTTAAAATTTCCAAAATCACATATCATGCCATCGACCTTCACACTACGAGCATTTAATGATGCATTGTGCTCAACAGTTGACACTATAGTCCTACCTATTCAGGTAGGGTTTAAGACCATCCTGGTGATGTGTCACATATTAGAAGGTGAGATGCAGTATAACATCCTCTTGGAAAGATATTGGATAAGAGAGATGCGATGTGTACCCTCCATACTACATCAATGTATAAAGTATGTACATGAGGGGCCATTCAAATATGTGAATTAAGTAGATTTTCCTAGAGATTCCATACTCCCTTCAAAAAATTTGGATATAAGACCAATATCACCTATTAAGCATCTAGAGGGTAAATCAAATGAAGTGTGTGTTGGACCTTCAACATCAACACCACGACCATCTATGCATACAACAACTACTTTGGCAAAACCTACAACATTGACGATGCTTAGAAATGACCAAAATATTAAGGTAGTAATGGGTAAGAAAGAGTCAAAATAAAAGCCCAAAGTAGCCACTGCTAAAGTCTCTAATCCCATGGATGAGGGAGATGTGCAGAATGAAGTCGAGGAGGTACAACAACCTACTTCACCTATTTCTTTAGCTAGATCATCTGCATTGTAGGTGACCATTCACTTGGTTAATCTCAGGTTAGTGGAATACATAGTATAGAATATGACGTTCACACCTATTATCAAAATTATACAAGTTATGGGTAGACCTTAAGCCTAGTGCTTTCATGTCCCCCAACCAAACCAATTTTATCTATGGAGGCCTTGATCAACTTATAGATCATATTCCTATGGATGAAGATGATGATGAACCGTTCGTAGTGAACGTTCATTATCTATCTAACCCAAATTTTACCTTGCAATATTTTGAATGTTACCATTGGCATGGTTACGGTCTCGGTATATTTGAGCAAGGATGACAAACTCCCTATGAACCACAATATCAATTGTTGACTGATTGGTTTGGGTTAGTATATAATATTAGAGGTCAAGACAAAATTCTCGTAGCATCGCTTGATCCCCTGAATCTCAGTTTAGGGGATGATGTGGATTAGAACCCCTATCATCCTAATCCTTCCTATTTGTGAAGGAGAAACTGGCCAGTGACCATGGTTGCTATTAAGCCACCCAAAATATATCATGATAACATTATGGTGAAGGTCAATCCAGAGGATATTATGAGAACCAATTTGATAATCAAAAACTATGAAGATGCCAACGACACTAGCATCCAAATTTAGAATCTAGGTTTAACATTAGATATTGAATCAAAAGTCACTTCTGATGAAGTTAGATTAGAGTCCATTTTTTAAATATAAGGACCAAAAATTTATTCTGAAAGTGATGATGACAAAGAGTCCTTAAACAATGAATAATATAAGGACAAAACAGAGATGGCCTACCTTGGGCCTAGATATTTATGTCATCTCAATAAGATAGTGGCTATGGATAACCGATACTTCATAGATAATAGTTATTATTAATATGAGACCAAGATGTCCTACCTCGGGCCATGGCACTTACATCATCATAATGAACCATTCGACATGGATGAGATGTTTTAAAGAGTTTATCCTGGCCCTCGTCTCAGGGGGAGACCATCCAATGTTGATGTGATTTATCATATGGTGTTCCCAAATCCTCCTACATATAGGAAACTCCTAGATCCAAATGATCCCATTTTCCAATCTATTCATAGACCAGATCCAAATATCCCCATACCCCTAGAGCCACATATTAGGTATGATAAGTACATCAATAATGTATAGGTGCACACACGTGGTCCTAGAGATCTAACTCATTATATCAACATGATATTCATTTATCTGATCACTCCACTCCACAACCCAGTCGATTCTAGATGATATTGATTGGGATCACACTGATTCACCCCAAGAGCCTAAATATTTCTTCCCCAATAAATAAATGTTACAATCATTCCATTTTACACCAAGCTGCACACATGATGTTTATTATGTTGAGGGTAATTCTAATGTGGAACATTTAAACCCTACTTATGACATCCACCTAATCCCTACGCCTCACCATCTTGAGGAGGAATCACACATGTCAGTAGAGAAAACCTTTGATGTGGATATCAGTGATGATTCCACTAATCCTAAGAAGGTTAAATTTGGAGAGAGCCTCACTCTGGATGAGCATACCAACCTCATCCCTCTACTAAAAGAGAGAAATTATCTCTTTGCTTGGACATACAAGGATATGTTAATACTAGATCCAAAAGTGGTTACCCATAACCTTTCGCTAGATCCCTCTAAAAACCTAATCAATCAAAAGCTCAAGAAAATGCATCTAACCGTCACTTTAATGGTTAAGTATGAGTTGTAAAAGTTGTTGGATGTAGAGTTTATTATCTCTATCGACTATCTAGAATGGGTATAAAACATGGTACCTATAGGAAAACCTGATGGAAGGATCTGTATTTGTATGTATTTCAAAGACCTCAACAAAGCAAAACCAAAGGATTCATTCTCGTTTCCCAACATAGATGCTCTCATAATTGCAACTACAGGTCATGAGATGCTTTCCCTTATGGATAATTTTTTTGGTTACAATCAATTTTGGATTAAATTCAAAGACTAGCACAAAACCACGTTTACAATACCATGGGAAATATTTTGTTCTAAGGTTATGCCATTCAGTCTTAAAAATATTAGTGCCCCATATTAGTGGGCCATGACATACATCTTTCATAACTACATGCACAAAATCCTAGAATATTATATCGATGACTTATTGGCAAATTCATTGTTGTATTAAGAGCATGTTGAGGTTCTCAAAAAGATCTTCAATAACCTGATAGAGCATAATGTTAGGTTGAATTCCAAGAAGTGCGTATTTTGCATAACTTCAGGAAAACTCTTGGGATTCATCATTTCTAAATGAGGGATCAAAGTTGACCCAACAAAGGTCAAGGTCATACTAGAAATGCATCCTCCCACCAATATTAAAGAGCTAAGAAGCCTACAAGGCAAAGTAGCATCCATAAAGCGATTCATCACACAATTATTGGATAAATGTCGACCCATGAATTGACTGCTACACAAGGGGGTCCCATTCAATTGGGATGAGAAGTATGAAAGGGCCTTTGATGAAATTAAGTAACAGCTAGCAATGCCACTAGTATTAGCTCCACCAAGGCCAAATATGACATTCCTACTTTATATATCGGCTACTAACTTTACACTAAGAACTATGTTATCCCAAAAGAATGTGCAAGATAAAGAGCAAGTGATATATTATATCAGCTACACCTTGGTGAGTTATGAGCTAGGATACGCATACGTAGAAAAATTATGCTTAGTAGTAGTTTTTGTAACTAAGAAGTTGCACCACTACATGCTAAGTCATACAATGTATGTGATATCAAAACAAAATACTTTATAGTATATGATGAGCAATACATATCATAATACACGTACTACAAAATGGATCATGCTATTGATAGAATTTGATTTGGAATTCATCAACCAAAATTCCATCAAGAGAGATGTCATAGCTGATCATCTGGCAGAGTCACCTTTTCAAGATAGTAAGCCTCTTGTCATAGAGCTTCTCGATGATGCAATCTTTGCATTATTAGAGTCTCCTCAACCCAAATAAATAGATAACAAATATAACATGACATTGTTCTTCGATGTTTTTAAATGTGAACAAGGGAGTGGTGTAGGAAATGTCTTTTTTATGCCATAACGTGCTCCAATACCCTTGTCATTTAAACTAGAATTTCCTTATATGAATAATAACTCTGAATACGAGTCCCTAAAATTGGGTCTCCAAACAATAATCACCATGAATATTAAAATATTAAACATATTTGGTGACTCCCTTCTCATTATCAACCAAGTGAATGGACTTTTTCAATGCAGGTGTTCTATACTAAAAGCTTATAAGGACCTTGTTGACACTTATCTAGCCCATATAGAGTGGTACAACATTGAGGTAATACATCGTACGTCAAAAAAATTTATAGGAACTATGAAATCTTTAGGATCCTTGATCCCTTAAAATCTGTCTACCAATTTCACTACCATTCATATGAAGACACTCTCGCAATCCACAATACAGCATGAGGCTTTTGACAATAAGGAATCAGTCAACATGATTCATATAGAACCAAACCATGAGTGGTTCTATAAATCCATAGAATTTATTAAGAAGGCACCCTGGGGATATTTGATATCGTAAGGCCCTATGGGTAGTGGCACCACCATTCACCATAAGGTTGTGTCTCAGTATGCATTTGTGCATAGCGATTCACAAAGGAAACAAGTCATCTTATCAGTCGAGGTTATTGATTATCAATATTGGATGTCACAATTATACTTCTTTAAATTTGGTTTAATACTATAGGGATTATCATGTGCCACAAATTACACATTCAAATAGAAAGCAAAAAATTATTTCTTGTTAGGAGACATCTTATATTGTCAAAGTTACGAAGGATTTCTCCTTCATTATCTTGAGTCCCAAGAATCAGCTTGGGCAATCTCACAAGCTCATGATGGTACATGTGGTGGCTAATTCAATGGCATGGATATCATCAAGCGCATCCTTCGAATATGTTATTATTGGCCCACAATGGAGAAGGATTATGCCGTGTATGTCAAGAAATGTGTTAAATGTTAGTATCATGCTAGTCTTACACATTTGCCATTGTAGGCCTTGCAACCCATTCAAATGGCTTAGCCATTTTTTCAGTGGGGTTTGGATATAATTGGCAAAATATCTCCCCCATATTCAAGATAAAATACATTCATTATAATGGCTACTGAGTACTTTACAAAATTGGTGGAAGCAATCCCTTTAAAAATGGTAATAGGAGCACATATTGCAGATTTTATACTTCACAATATCATAAGTCATTTTGGGATACTATCCAAGATCATATCAGATAATGGAACATCATTCAAAAACAAACTATGAGGGCTTTGATATCTAAGTATAATATACAACATAGTTTTGTGACTCCATATTATCCGTAAGCAAATGGGAAAGCTGAAGCTTCAAATAAGACAGTGGTAGTTATCTTGAAAAATAACTTTCAAGAGAACCGTAAATATTGGCACATCTAGTTGCCCCTTGTATTATGGGCTTATAGGACTAGTATATGGATGCCCACTAGGGCAACCCCATTTTCACTAGTATATGGCACTGAGGCCATTATGCCCTTAGAGTTGGAAATTCCAACCCTGTGCATTGCATTGAAAGAGTTCATCGATGATGACACTATGCGGCAAGCTCACCTCGACTAGATGGTGCTTCTTTATGAACATCATGTGAATGCCCTTGAGCATCTCCGATTTTATCAAGAATACCTAAAATGATCTTATAACAATAAATTCCATCTGAGAGACTTTAAATTTGGGGATCTTGTACTGAAATAAAACCAACAAAACTCAAACCTGTCGCCACACTTGCAAGATAAATTTATGGCCAACTAGTTAGGTCCATATATCATATCAGAACAAATAAGACCTAGAAAATATTGCCTAACATCACTTGAAGGTTTTGAAGAGCCTTAACCTCTCAATATCCTTCATATTAAGGTGTTCCATACATAATTCAAAACATCAAAAACATGGAAAAATTCAAAATCCATAAAAATATCAAAAAGCAATAAAATATAAAAAAAATGCAAAAACATAAAAATACAAAAACACTTGCATTATGCATTTTATTATGCACATGCATTCATCTAATTTCACTGCATTCATTTCCATCCATTGCACTTGCATTAGAATAGGTTGTGTTTTCAATCTAACAAATAACACCATGTTTTTATTTCAATCATGCATCTATGCATCATCATCATCCATCACCTTTGTGAATAATTATGTTTCTCAACACAACCCCTCCTATTGCTATGAGGAATATACTAAGGTTTTTCAGTCATTTAGCCATACCTAGTGGTCTTCTCGGATTTTGTATAAATATATCTTTTCTTTTGAATATGAGATCTAGTTTTGATAGCACCTAGCATATATCAAAATCCCATCACTAATAAACACATTAACAATTCTAGTCTATACAAGGAAATATGAAGACTACAAAGTGGTCCTAGTCACCTTAAGCAAAAGGTTTTGTTACTTGCTCATCTTGTTATGTGCAAGGTCTAGAGTGTTGATCATTGTAAAAAGTACAAGATCCCCCCTATCCAAGAAATCCATTGCTTACAAAAAAGAGCAAAATTCCAAAAATTAAATCAAATCCCTTGCTCAAAAAAAAAGAAAAACAAAAAATGCAAAATAAATAGTGATTTTCATCACTAAGCATGAGCAAGTATCCCAATATAAATAAAAAGAAAATAAGGGAGTGAAGAGCTTGAATCCCTGGAGTGGTCACTACTTGAAACCATAGAGTGATATCCAATACAACAATGTGTTGAATGAATCTCGCCTGGTATTGGGATAGTTCTAAGCAATTTATAAATGAGCTAGCTTTAGGTTGCATGTATTGCCTAGTGGTCTAGTCTAAGTGCACCCAAACATAGAATCATGGTGAACATTTTGTGATCCTCATTCTAACAATGGGCTGAACGAATCTTTCCTGGCTATGAGGTAGTCTTATGTCTCACCTAATATATTCATTTTCACACATAGGGATAATGAATATCTAGGTCTTTCATAGCAGAAATTTTATCTTTCAAGAGTCTAGTATAGTCATTATACAACTTTTGATAAGTCAACTAGGGTTTTTGAGTCTCATGGAAAACCTCAAAAATTCCCTAATAGCAACAATACATCTCATCTCAAAAATCATTACATATCTTTCAAACTCATCATTTCATATATGGATGTTAAAATGATTAATTCTTATGATAAGATTTAACATTTTCATTCATGATTTTTATACATTTACGGTGTCATCCATTAGATTTTTAAACTCAAATTGCATTCATTCCTTATGTTTTAAGTAATTAAAGTATACAATTTCATTTACATTAGATCATCATAATGTAAATAATGCATTACATACATTGCATTTATCATATCATAAATTAGATGCATACAATTAAATCAAAATTAAACATGCATTTAACATCTAGCATTGCATCCACATATGCATACATAAGTAGTCCATCTACACATCTACATAATATTATCTAAGCATACATAAATCATCTAGCTGGTGCATGACATCAAAGCATCACATCATATAGCAGTAATAAAAGTATATCAACATTGCATATATGTGCATCTCATAAACATAAAGTAAACAACAACACATAATACACATAATGAGTCTCAAAATATAATATCATATATGTATGTGTAGATCAAAGTAGATAAAGGTACATCACAATGCCCACAAGCTACAACTGTGTAGGTCCTTAGACCTTACACTAAAAAATGGTACATATATCTAAATATTTATACTAAGTAGGGCTTGCACCCCCTGGCTGGCCTCTACCCCTATCTTTACCCTCTTTATGAGTCTCCCTAGAGTTGGTGTTGGTGGACCTCTCTGATTTACCTATTCTGTGACTGGGTCATGTTGATGATTACCTCATCTCACTCCTCCTAGTCCTATGAGATGCTAAAACTATAGATCTCTCAGGCACTACACCACCCTGTAGTATGACCTCACCCTCAAGGAGAATGATGTGCATTGCATCGAATGCATACCACCTAGTATCATCTGATATAATATCCTGCAACCTCATAATATCTATAGCCATGTCTATACCTATTGGATCTTGTATAGCTAGCATTGAAGGAGTAGCCTGAGAATTTGAGGGATATCCCCTCACTATCTTAAGCAAGTCCCACTTTGCAGTCCTGAAGTCTAGTTGAGACTAGAGAATCTCATGCTACCTAGTGATCTTGTCTATCTCTATAGTAGCAGAGTCTATCTATGCCAGGTGAGTTGTCATCTCCTCCTAATATCCCTACCATTGTGCCTATGCCTCTGCAAGCTGATCCTGGACCACTCTCATCTAAACCTACAATATCACAATTGAGGTATCCCTCCCCAAGATCTATATTTATGCTATCTACAGTTGAGACTATAAACTAGCCACTTTGGTCCTAAGCTGGGACACCTTATCATCTATATCCTACTCACCCTCCTCCTCATATTGAGCCTAATATACTATAGTGGCTTGGACCCATACACCCTCTATCCATTGGTAAACATGTCGCTCCCCAGGATCGACACCTGAACCCTCTAAGGTTACCCCATATCCAAATATTTTTAGATGACCACCTCCCTACCATAGCCTGGTAGTCCACCAGGAATTATAGTCTGCTATGGTTCTTGCATCATATAGCCCTGAGTCCTAGAAGTCATCATCATCATCATCCAATGGGGTTACCTGAGGATAGGCTACCTGTGTCTCTGCCTTCAAGCGGTGGTATATGACTAGCTCTACTGGGATATCCTAAATATATTCCAAATTATCGAAATATGCATGCGAAGTGGAAGAAATCATGTACATAGGGTTTATGCTTGATGATCCATCTATCACATCACACCTACCTCAGGTAGCGATTTGCCTCCTCCCATGTAGGTAAATCCATATAAGGGCTTCAGATGACTTAACCTACTCATATTCCTATCATACGGTCCATATAGTGCTAAAGGTCCCCTACATGAGACCTACTCTTGTAGCCCTTGACCTCTCTAGGTCAACGAACAACATAGCACTACGACTCCTCTATGATGTCATCGATCTATAGGGATAGTACTCTAGGTCGATCAATATTTATATGCACCTAGGCCCAAATATGAATAAACAAGATGCACCCTACTCCCACTCGCCCTTTTTGAGTAATGCAGTAAAGCTCATTATAGATTTAAGTGAGGAGAGCACTCCCCCAAGATAGAATCAGTGGCTTCATTGTGGTGCTAGCAAGTAGGTTCTGTATCCTGGCCAGGAGGTTCCAAGGAAAAATCACTCTAGATATGTTAGGAAGCACAATATTCACAATGATGTGCATCAACATAGTCTACCACCTTGTGAAGACCCGTGCTCTATACCAATGCTCAATCGGCACCCCTCCGTGATTAGTGTCCTCCATCGCCTCATCTCATCGAGTGCCAAATATCCTCTAGAATATTGTAGTCTTTGCCATAGTAAGCGATGATGTGATGGCCTTGCCATCAATGGGGATGTGGAATATGCGATAGACATAATCCAATGTGATGGTGATCTCTGATGTGTGTCATTAATAGCATCATTAAATATCAATGATTTGTCAATCCAGGGTGGTGTCCAAGGATATTTTTGAGAGAAATCTTGAGCAGGGTTATAATTTAGTTAATTAGGACAGAAGGTCTTATTGGAAGAACAAATTATTTTGGGGATTTTTTATCACCTTTTTAATCTTATCTTGCACAAAATAACTAATTTACTTGCAAAAATGGAAATCTAATTCTAAATTGCAAAAACTGGAATCTAAATACAGTTTGCAATAATTGAAATGACAGGAAATTAAACCTAATTAATTTTGTAGAAATAAAGTTGCTAAATAATAAGCACATAATTTGAACACCTATCAGTGCTCTATTTTAGAAGGTTTTCAATCTTCTATTACAGTGCTGACAGCAAAAAGAAAAATGCAAAAAACTGGTAAAAGTTGTTGAATGAAAGAAACCAAAGAAATATTGCAATATTTTTGAAACATGGAACAATAGCTAATCTATCAATGATCACACACTTAGGAAATCTACAAGTTTACTTTAAACATGGAAATAAATCATGAAACTGCAACAAAGGTTAGTGTGAAACAAAGATGAAATTGACAAGTGTTCAACTAAATTATGTTACAGTAGATATCTGAAGAAAACCTATCATTTAGTCCTTCTCATAGGCCTGGAAGTGGCCCTTGCTCCCTTTTCTAGAAGAATATTTTAAGAGTTCCTCTTGTTAAATGTCACACACTCATGCATAAAAAATATGATGAAAAACTACACCTTTATTTATTCCAGAAACAACATTACACTTTTATGTTGTTGCATTTTGTTACAATATGATATCTATTGTTGCTAACTTCTATTTTCCTAATAGCTCTACCAGTATGGGAGCTGTATTATTTATAATATCTAATTCCTATTTTACATGCACAAAATATCCTATTGCTATTTTACATTTGATTTACCTAATATTCTACAACTGACTGGGTCTATTTCAGGACAGGGCAGGCTGCATCATCGGGTGTTTGCTTGTGAGCTATGTCTCCTGGTAGTAGGGAATGTTGGGAACAGTTGTAGGAGGTTGTTCCTATGTTTCCTCATCATTGCTTTACCTGTTCAAATGCTAAAAACATCAAAATATTCAAAATAGATGTGTTCCCCTGTTATTTCGGAGCATCTTCACCTGTAGGTGTATTTTATGACCAAAATGTATTTAGAATGTCTATTTCAGTAGGTTTGTTTGGGTAGGCCATTTATTCTAACTTCCAGTAGGTAATCCCAATCGATTTCATCATTCTTCATTGGTAAATTTTGGGCCTTGCCATTTATTGGCAGTTGACTAGAATTTACATAGAAATATGAAATCTTGTTTCTACTACACAGTTACAGTATTTTGGTGCTATTTTCTAGATTCAGGTAAATTAGCATATGGGAAATATAAATCATAAATACATATAATGTTGCTATTAAAATAGTGCATGCCATTCATCAGTAAACCATGTTAAACCATGTTAAAATATTGCAAAAATAGAGTATAATTTTCCTAAACACATTAATCATGCAAATACTTGATATATAGTGTATTTAAATCACCTTAATTAGCATATAAAACATATCACAAGGTTTTTAGGAATTTTTTGATATTTTAAAACATACTATGACTGAGGCAATTCCAAACCTCATCATTTCCCCCCAACTTATATCAATGCATGCCCTCATGCATTCTGTTGGGCTACTGAATCACACATCCATATTCAAATTCTAGCCTCTATAAAATATTTTGCTCCCTATATAATGTCCCCTACTTTCTTGAAGCTTCTTGAACCACTCCTGAAATTGATCATTTGGATGGGGATCATTGTCAAAGAAGTAAGAAACAAGATTAACGATGGTAGAAGGCCTATACCTCAGTCCTATCCATTGATGTTTCATAGTCAGGATAATCTTCATTACTCCTCTTCTCCTATACCATTCCAGGTTGATTGGTGAGATGGGATCCCTTTTTTGTAATGACATGGATAATTTTTCCCACCTATTCTTACAAGCTGATAGAGTAGTTACAAAATTTTATGCATAGAAACCTTGCAAAATGGTTAAAAAATCCTTAAGATTGTTTAAATATATCAGCTTAATATCTACCATATTCATCATGATAAAATGTTGATTATTGGGAATTTTATGATTAGGCTGAATAGATCTTATCAATAACTCAGCCTATATTTCAATTTCTTTGTTCCTTTTTTTTTCCTGTCCCCAATAGATCTGATTCTGCAAAGTAGACATGAAAGCTCTCAGTTGTATATCACCTATAAAAATATGAGGAAGGAATGTTACATCTTCTGAAATGAAGAAATTATGCAGGAATAGCTCACACATTAAGTTTTTCTGTTCTTCTGGGCTACTTAGGTAAGCTTTTAGAAATTCCTTAACAATGTCCAAATTATAAAGAAGGTTAGAATGGATTCTCATAACCTACAACTGAAGGTACCTTTCCTTTAGGATTAGGCTATAAAATTGAGTTGGCCTTATGAATTGAGCCAAATATTCTGCAACCTGGCAGAGGTATTTCACCTGTTCCTTCAACTTGGTAATTTTTGCATCCTTACTCTCTAGTTGTTTTCCCAATATTTTTAACTCCATAATATGAGTTCTAATTTTTTTACACCTTAAAACCCACCATGCTATATCCTCATATTTTTCTAAAGCAACAGTGTTTTATGGTATTATCACTGGCTAAAATCTAGGTAGCAAATCTATTTGTACCCCTTTTTCTTCTATTTCTACTTATGGAATGACCAATGGAAAAATTGGTATAGAAGATTGATGTAAAGGAATACTTACTTGATTGCCTATTTTTTTATGATCTAAAGTCTCCTCTATGGGTGTCATTTGCACTTTTGGCTGTTGTGAGCCATCATTGATATGTCTAACTGGACTTCTGAGTTGTTCTGAAGCATCTTCCAAATGAGGAACTGCAACTTCAAAATGTCTCAAACCTCCTATTGTTTGTTTTGAAACTTCAATTTTTAAATTTAATTATTTTTGTTTTCCCTTGAGAAACTTGTTGTTCATCTTCCCCTATGATAGTATCATCCTACTGAGGGATCTGAGCATCAATCATATCCTCGATTTCTGCCCTCATAATCAAAGGTTCAACTATTTTTATAGGATTTATCATAACAAAGTCTGTGATAGTTGTTTCATATTATAACTCAATCATTTGTTCTTCATCTTGTGGGAGAGGTTGTAAAATTTCATCTAATGTTGTTTTATCCTTGGCTTTCTTTGATATTTTTAGCAAGATTTGAGCAACATATTCTCCATCTCTAGATTCTATAGGTTGTGGCTCTAATTGTGCCAGTCTATTCTTCAACTTCTCTACTTCTTATTGTAATTCAGCAATTTGCTTATATTTTTCCTCAATGGTTGCCTCTCTTTCATAAATCCATGTCATTTGTGTCCTTATGAAACTTTTAGCAACTCTTAATTGTTCTCGTATGTTCTCTTCTTCTTCCTCTGCTTCAAATCTGATGAATAAGTGGGTAGGCTATCTTCAGGTGGTGATCCTCGATCTGTTGTACCTACTTCTTCAATTTTATCTATTGGATCTTGTGCAGGGACATTTTGTAGATTGTCCATGCCTATATCTGTGGTATCATCTAAAACCATACTATCCTATTGTTCTTCAATAATTTTAGGGTTATATGTTCTTGTTGCCTCAGTATTTTTTTGTAAATTCCTAGGGCTTTTTCTTAGAGATGGTGTAGGAAATATTTCTTTCTCCATTATTTTCTCTTCAATTAGTGGTTCTGGTTTGTCATTTTTATGGAGTCTTGAATACCTTCATACCCCTGCTGCAGATTATTCCTTTGTGTCATGTTTCCTTGCAATGCCAGAGGATGTAGAAGCAATTTTTATTTTTGATGAAATTTTCTTTTTCTTCCTCTGTATTTCTCCCTATGCACTACTGGGAATTTCATTTTGTTCTATGGCCTATTCTGACAACACAGTGAAATATTTATAAAATCTAACTTTCTTTTGCTTCCCCTTTTTAGGGTTAGTTTCAACCCTTCTTTTCCTTTGTTTCTGATTTTTTGTTGATGGAGATCCTTGAGAAGAGGAAAGGATTTCTAATTCTTCTTCTTGATGTGCTTATTCTCTTATGACAACATTTTCCTCATCTTCATTTTCATCTTCCTCTTATCCATAAACCACTTTGTTCCAAATAGAAAAGAATTTGTTGAAACTTCTAGGGTTACCCTTAAAGTGATGTTTGCAGACAAGTTTAATTATCCCATGGTGACGAGGACTTCCCTTACCCTCCTGGTAATATTTGGATATATTTTGTAGTTCTTGATGTAGGTATAAAGGGAAATTAACCCTAACTTTTGGTTGTTGACTACCATGTCTGAGGTGATTCAAAATTTGAAAATGGTGCCTAGACAAAACAACATATTGTCCTTCACAAGTTAGAAATCTAATTACCCATACAGCTACTTCATCCCATGGATCCTATAGACTAGTTCATTTTACTCCCTTGCATATATTTTTGTTCATATGATATACTAGTTTTCTATCCCCTTCTTCTGTAAACTGGCTAACTACTTCTGATAATGTATTCCTACCAATTTTGGAAATTTGCAAACCTTGTAAAGGGAGTTCACTAATTTGGCTCATTATTTTGGGAGTTACCTCAATAGACATCCTGCTGATGTGGGCTCTATTATTTTTGAATGTGTGGGTGAATTCTACTTCCAGGTCTTCATAACATCCATCAAATTTATCCAGGAAAGGCATCAATTCACTGTCTTCAAAAATTCCTAGCACTTTTGGGTTTGATCGAAGGTATCTACTATTTTCTAGTTCTATCTTTGTCTTTCACCCCATGTTTGGGATTTAATTTTGTTCTGCTACAATACTGCTACTATGGCTACCTTCTACAATTTTATGTTTTGCTCGTGTCTCACCTAAAAAAAATTCTTTTACACCTTCGAAGATGATGGTAATTCAAAAATTATCAACTTCCATCGTAATCATGAAATATAGTGTTAAGTTTGTTAAACAGGCGAGCTATCTTCGAAAAGAAAGTGGCACAGATTATGTAAGATCTTGTGTCATATTTCATTTGGATAAATGACAATTTGTGATTAACCATCCTTTCATACCATCATAATTCCTTGTGTCTTGAATGGTAAACCATATCTAAATGTAGATCCTTCACATGCTTGGTTATCTTTTACTAAATTTTTCTGCTTATTATTTGTTGACATCTTAATTGATTAGCGTACCTTTTTGGGTGGTGCAAGGATCAAGCCATTAGTGAGATACGCTTTCCCCTTGAAAAATTTGATTGCTTTTGTTGGAACAATATCCCACGTGATCTTAGACAAGTGAGCTTTGAATTTTCCACCTGTTTAGAATACGTGGCAATGTAAATTTTCTTTTTCTATAGATGTCATGTGGAATATTTGAAATTCAATGTTTTTCTACATATTTTTAATTTCAAAATTGCCTCATATTATTCTAAAGATAACCTGTTATTCCAAAGATAAAAGAACCTTCATTATTCTGAAGATAAAATAATCTTCATCATTTTGAAAATCAAACAAACTTCATCATTTCGAAGATCAAACAGCCTTAATCTTCCAAAGATATCCATATTCTAAAGATCAAGCAGCTTCGTTATTACAAAGATATCCCTATTCCAAAGATCAAGTAGCTTCATTATTCTAAAGATATCCATGTTCCAAAGATGTTTGAGTTTACTACCATAGAACAAATAAGTCAGAATTTGTTTTGGAATCTTGTATCCTTTTGAGGATCTATGAAACTTTTGCATACATTTATAACCAGATTTGTGTCTCATTATCCAATTTTATATTTTTGGCATTTTTTTTCTTGTCCATGATAAAGCTACAGTTTTTATAGAAACTAGAATCCCTCTTCTTTACCAGGCAGGTTGGTTTGTTTTGGATATGCCAAACCTCATGAATGTTTGTATACTAATTGTTAATTATTACACACTACATACTAAATTCTTACAATGATAAAAAGTGCGAGAAACATATACCTATTTTTAACAATTTGCTTGTACATTTGATGGATGGCTGCATCTAATGATGTCTTGCTAATTTTTGTGCAACTTTTTCAAAATAAGTGTAGTTGGTGAGTTTTTACAATGATGATACAGAGTGTTTCAAGACTATGCATGCTGGAAAACTAGTTTTCATGCACACCAATTCAGTAGCACCTCATAGAGGTTTTTACTGCTAAATTATTCAATTTTCTCTCTCTCTTTTTTTATATCTCTCCTTTTCTCTTTTTTTTTTTGATCTTGATTGTGCCAATGAAGGAATTCATGATTTCCTTGAAATCATGCCCATGAGGGATTTTCACAATCATGATTTATTCATTTTTTTGTTTTCTATTTTTCTGGTTTTTTTTTTGTTTTTCTTGAAGCTCCATTATCATGCTAAATTTGTTGAAATTGATATGGAAGAGGGAATCTCTTCCACCTTACATATATCCAAACTATCAAGATGCTACAAAAATTCTCTTTGGTTAGTGGTGCATGGTATATCCGAAGGTGATGCCCATTCACTACCAACTTCCTTCATGAATCATCAATGGAAGAGAGACGAACTGCTCCATTGTCAAATACTTCTTCAATTTGATAAGGTCCAAGCCATCTAGTCTGCAACTTTCTAGGTAAATCCTCATAGCGAGAATCAAAAATCAAGGTCCAATCTCCTTGATTAAACTTCCTATGTTGAATGTGGTTATCATAGCACTACTTTTGCTACTCCTGAATTATCTCAGTTTGATGAAGTGCATCCAACCGAAGTTCATACAATGCATTTAGTTGCAGAATCCTATCTATATGTGTCTATGACAAATCAATTCCAATTTCCAAAGCTAATCACAATGTTAGTAGCTCAAATTCAATAGGTAAAAGAGGTTTTTTTTACTAAAAACCAATTCATAAGGTGTGAAACATGTGGTAGATTTCCATGTGATTTTATAAGGCCAAACTACTTCAATTAATTTATCTACCCAATTCTTCCTATGAGAAGCTATCATTTTAGTCAAAATCCATTCTAATTCCTTGTTTGTTACTTCAACCTGACTATTTACTTATGGGTGATAAGGTGATGATTTCCTATGTTTAATTTTATACAACTCTATAAAATATTTAATAACTTTAGATGCAAATTGGGGGTCTTGGTCTATGATAATAGACCATGGAGCTCCAAATATTTGAAAAATATGGTTATACAAGAAATCAACAACCTTCTCTTCACGAGCATATTTGAAATCACGCACCTCTACCCACTTTGTCAAGTAATAAGTGCATACTAAAATATTCACCTTTCCTTGAGAAGGTAGGTCAATAGGTCCCACAAAATCCAACCCCCACCTCTCAAATGGTTCTAAAACCTTTTGAGGTTGTAGTGGTATTTCATTTGTGTGAGTGGGTTTACCCATTCTTTGCCATGCATCACAATGCCTGATGTACTTTTTTACATCCTTGTGAAGAGACGACCAGTAGTACCCTATTCCTAAAAATTTTCTAATTGTGCTTTTTATAAAATAATGTCCACCTAATGGTTCATCATGGAAATATTGAAGGATATCATACACTTCATCCTTTTGGATGTACCTGCGTAACACATGGTTTGCATTTAAAAAATATACCCTTAATTCATTGAAAAGAACTTTGTTTTATCAACTATTTTTTATATTTTGGAGTGAAATGTGGAGGAACTTTCCTTGTGACCAAGTAATTGGCTATATCTGCAAATCAAGGTGATTGGACTAATATAGTAAATAATTGTTCATCGTGAAAAGTATCTTCAACGAATTCTTTCTCTTTTATTTTCTGCAATCTAGAAAAGAAATTTGCTACAACATTGGACTATGCATGCTGGAATACCGGGTGTATTCGTGATGATGAAGGAAGTTCTAATTGATAGGCTACTTCTCCAATGCGGTGCACAATTTTGTAAGGACCATAGAATCGTGGTGCCAAATTTTGACTGGTCTTTATCCTTAACGATGCTTGTTTGTAAGGTTGCAACCTTAGGAAAACCTTGTCATCGACATTAAAAGTTCGTTCTAATCGATGCAAGTCATGTTGTTGTTTCATGCGATTTTGTGCTTGGAATAAATTTTCCTTGAGGATGGTGAGTGTCAACTGCCTTTGTTGAAACCAATCATTAACCTTGTCTACTTTGGATGAACCGGGAACGTAATCTGCTATGATTGGAGGCTTAGTTCCATACAATGCTTCAAAGGGAGACATCTTAATTGAATAATGGTAAGAAGTGTTGTACCACCATTCCGCCATTGCTAGCCATTGGCTCCATTGATATTGTTTATCTTGAGCAAAACATCGTAAGTATGTACCCAAACATTTGTTAACTACTTCTGTTTGACCATCTGTCTGGGGATGGTAAGTTGAGGACATGTTCAATTTGGTACCACTAAGTTGAAATAATTCTCGCCAAAAGTTACTAGTGAAGATGGGGTCTCTATCACTTACAATATTTTTTGGCATACCATGTAATTTGAAAATTGAATCCATAAATACCTTTGCCACCTTGCTTGTGGAAAATGGATGTTGTAAAGCCTGAAAATGAGCGTATTTGGATAATCAGTCTACGACGACGAAGATAACTGTCCTGCCTTCTGATTTTGGAAGACCTTCAATAAAATCCATAGATATATGTTCCCACCGTCGTTCGGGGATGGGTAAAGGTTGTAACAATCCCGGTGATTTGACTGTTTCTCCTTTATTGCGCCGGCAAACTTCACATTCTCGCTACCCATTGTTTGACTTCTGCTTTTAATCCTTTCCAAAAAAATGATTGTTTGACCCTTAAATATGTTTTCAAAAATCTGGAATGTCCTGCTGATGGAGAAGCGTGTGATTCGTCGAGGATCTTCGAT
Source organism: Wollemia nobilis (assembly GCA_028583015.1). Classification (NCBI taxonomy): domain Eukaryota; kingdom Viridiplantae; phylum Streptophyta; class Pinopsida; order Araucariales; family Araucariaceae; genus Wollemia; species Wollemia nobilis. Next base: position 10,177,751 of record JAQPPZ010001772.1, on the reverse strand, counting down.
TTGAGTTCCGAATTGTGTGGAATGTAAATGCGATTCTTCTTCCGGAGGATTTTATCTTCATAAGAGAACAAAGGGTGTTTAGAGGAACCTATAGATAATTCTTGAAGTATCTGAGGAGTTTCGCTATTGGACAACCATTCCTCTTGTAATTGATTCACCCATTGGGAGCAAGGACCTGAAATAGCGTTAATGACTACTTCATCTTCATATTTCCTAGACAGCGCATCGGCTACTATATTTTCCTTCCCCTTCTTGTATTCGATAACAAAATCATAACCCAAAAGTTTGGTTAACCACTTATTTTGTTCCGGATAGGAAAACCTCTGCTCAAGAAAATGTTTGAGACTACTATGATCTGTTTTGATAATGAAGCGGCTACCGATTAGGTAGTGTCTCCATTTTTCTACTGCATGAAGAATAGCTAACATTTCTTTTTCATATGTCGATCTTCCCAAATTTTTCCCGGAGAGCTGTTTACTTTCAAATGCCAAAGGATGACCTTCTTGCATTAATATAGCCCCAATTCCTATTCCTGATGCATCACATTCGATAATAAATGGTTTGTGAAAATTGGGGGTTGCTAATACTAGAGTTGTACACATGGCCTTCTTAAGAGCTTCAAAAGCTAGAGTGGCCTCTTCCGACCAACGAAAAGCATCCTTTTTTGTGAGTGTTGTGAGAGGTGCTGCAATTTTACCATAATTTTGTACAAACTTGCGATAGTAGCCCGTGAGACCCAAAAAACCACGGAGTTTCTTGATGGTTTTAGGTAAAGGCCATTCTTGAATTGCTTTAATCTTATTGGGGTCAACTTTGACGCCCTCATGTGAAACTATATGACCAAAATATTCCACTTCTTGGACACCAAAGGAACATTTGGAACGTTTGACAAATAGCTTTTCTCTGTGTAAAATGTGAATGGCTTTATCCACATGATGTAAATGGTCTGTCCATGTTTTGCTGTATATGAGAATATCATAAAAAAAACCTAGCACAAACTTACGGAGGAGTGGATGAAACACTTGGTTCATGAGACTTTGGAATGTGGATGGTGCATTAGTGAGACCAAAAGGCATGACCAAAAATTCGTAATGACCTTCATGAGTACGAAAGGCCGTTTTGGGAATATCTTCTTCTCTAACATGGATTTGGTGAAATCCGGAGCGAAGGTCTAATTTTGTAAAAAATTTTGCACCATGCAACTCATCTAATAGGTCATCTATGACAGGGATAGGAAATTTGTCCTTGATAGTGAGTTTATTGAGAGAATGAAAGTCAGGACACATACGCCAAGAATTATCTTTTCGTCTAGCCAGGACTACAGGTGAGGAATAAGGACTAGTGCTATGACGAATGACTCCATGATCCAACAAATCCTGAACGATTTGTTCGATTTCTGTCTTTTGTGGTTGAGGATAGCGATAAGGACGATTGTTAGGAGGGACACTCCCTGGAATCAAATGGATGGCATGGTCATGAGATCGTTTAGGTGGTAATCCTTGAGGTTCTTGGAAAACCTCTTCGTAATGTGTTATGATGTCCTTGAGGTTCTTGGAAAACCTCTTCGTAATGTGTTATGATGTCTTGTAACTCTGGAGCAATAATATCCGAAGTTGTTGGAGATTGTTTTTCCAAACAATTAATTTGAGCTATAAACCCATATCCACCCTTTTTTAACATCTTCTCCATACTATGAGAGCTCACCATTTGTGATGGAGGAGTAGTAATGCCTTGTAAGCGAATGACTCGTCCATTTTCCTTCCATTCCACAAATAATATTTTGAAGTTGAAGCTAACCGTGTCTAATGTTTCCAACCATTCAACTCCCAAAATGACATCCGAATTCCCCAAATTCATGACGAAAAGGGATCCCAACCAAGTATAAGTTCCTATTTTTATGGAAACTTGAGATGTGCGACCAACACATTGTGCGTTCACCCCGTTGGCCACTAGAACCTAGAATTTGTCTTTGTTGGAAGAGTTAATGAATAAATTCAAAGCTTTTGCGGTTTTGATGTCGATAAAATTGTGGGTACTACCAGAATCAATTAGCACATTCACCTTTTTCTGGTAGAGAAATCCTGGTACCTTGATGGTATGGTGGGCGGTTAGACCCATGAGAGCATGCACGGAAATCGCCATTGTATCCTCTTCTTTTTCTTCTATAGTACATGGTAGGTCTTCTAGCATAGGTTCTTCTGATTGGTAAGGTTCATCCTCTTCTCCTTCACATTGATCACCTTCAATATGAAAGTTTTGTTTTTGGGCACATGCTTGTTCCATGGGGTGATGAGTGCGACATTTATAGCAAAAATATCTTGATGGTTGATCATTTCTATGAAAGGAATTGTTGCGATATGAAGGACGACTATAAGTTTCACGTCGTGCAGACAACTGATGTCTCTTCTCGGCCAGCTTGGCTATTCTTATACAATCGTTCAGCAAGGTTGGATTGTGCATGTCTACCTCTACTCGAATACTTTCTTTCAAACCATTGCGAAAGGCTCCTACCACTGTGTCGGGATTGAGGTCTAAAGTGTATGGTAGTAAACTGGTAAACTCCGAAACGAATTCGCTAACTGACCCTTCTTGTTTAAGAGATAACAGTCTTACTGTGTATGATGATGTAGCTCCTTCATCAAATCTTTCTAAAAAAGAGGTAGTGAAGTTTCTCCAATTAATAGTAGCTCCTTTCTCTCGTTTAAGCCAGACAAACCATTGGTAAGCCTCAGTGCCTAGTTTTGATGCAGCGAAAGGGACTTTATCAATTTCCTTAATTTGATATAGGTCAAGAATGCCTTCCATTTTGGCTATCCAACCACGAGGATCATAACCTTCAAAAGTGGGCATATCAATTCATGGAAAATTATTATTATTAGGACCTCTCGGTTGGTGATAACCCGTGTCCCTTTCTTGATTTTGGTTATACCGCTGTCTCTGAGAGCGATACCTGTAATTATCCGAATCTCCTCGTTGTTGTTCCCAATCAACATTAGGATCGGCATTTTCTTCAGTCCTTTGGTCATGGGAGTGATTTTGGGGATTAGTATTGGGATTAGGCTGGTTTTGCGCTTTCACAAGGTTTTTTAGGAGGAGACCAATTTCGTTCATACCCTCTAGTAAGAGGTGCAGGGAATCATCATTGGAAATGGCTGAGTTACTAGAGTTTCCTTGTGTGATGTTTTCGTGAGTTGGGGAAGGATTAGTAGCCATAGGATCTACTAGTGGATGATGTGGATTATAACTACCAATTTTAAAAGGAGAAAGAGAATTTTTTGTACCTGGGCTTCGATTTGGTCTTCTGGCGTTGTTATTGGTCGTTTCCGAGCTTGATAATCGACCGTCAGCACCTTTGTTCCACTTTTTGCTCATGCATTAGTTAGCATAACCGGTTTAGAAGCTTTTGAGCTTGGACTGCCGCAAAATGTGATGGAATTTAAAAAATTTGGTTTCCGCTACAACTGTCGCTCCAACTGCGACGCGGATTTGAATTTGGGCTCCTTCTTGTGACAGCTTTTGACCCCTTGTACTGCAATTTCGACAACTTTTCTTGACAACACTTTTAAGATACGACCCAGTTAACCACGAACTGGTCAATGGATACTGTAATGCGAAACCTGAACACAAAGTTGAAATGGATGCTAGAACACGACAGTAGGACGCGAGGACACGACACGTTGGTGACAGCTGGAAGACGGAAGAACAACGCAGAACCGGATGCGACTACACAAACGGACCAACTCAGACACAGACGCGAAGACCACACGATGACACGGACGCGACGACCGAACGGAGGACCAACGATGACACGAACGCGACTACCGAATGGAGGACTAAGCTACGACACGAACGTGAAAACCAACGATGACATGCTCAGACGACACGACGACCGCACGAAAAACCCAACGACGACACGCTCCAGACGACACGACGACCAAACGGAAAACCTGACAACGACACGCGCCAAACGACACGCTCCAACGACACCCGCGTGGGATGGAACTGAGGGTGTGACCGAAGTCACAAACTTGAAGGTGCAACTTCACGAATATAAGCACCGAAATCATTTTTCCACAGCCGATGTGGGATATAAATCCCGAAACCAAAAATTAAAAAAAAATTTAACCTTAGGTGGACGATTTAATTAATCTGAAATCGCGCGCTGTGATTGGCGACAATACTTGGTGTTCCAGGCGCTGGTTCTACGATGATTTCTCTACGCGGACACCTGCGATTCAGCCTGTAACGCGGAATTTTGCGACTGCGGAGCAGGCGGTAAACAGATATGTGACCAACGTTGTTTTGCGAGGAACCAATTGATACCACTGCGTGGAATACTCGCGGCAGCTATTTTGGCTGTGAGGAAGCAGAACGCCGAAGCGCAGTTGTGTCAACAAACCGAAACGCCGGACGTGCGCCGAAGAAACAGATCCGTCGGATGCGTTAGCAGAATTCTTAGCAGCGTGCGGTGTTAACCGAACCTAAAATCTGATACCACTTGAGAAGGATTTTCCTTCTACTGTGATGGAATCAACAATTTAATATGGAATTCTATAACCAGAACAAATAAATGAATCGAATGCGGAAGCGAAGAGTATAAAATATTTAATAACAAATCGTTGCCACTAGGAGGGCAGATCCCACCGTTGAGGCAAGTGTAAAATTGCAAAGATAAAATAAAAATATGATATCCTTCAATCAATGAAAACTATTCTAATAAATATGAAGTTTTATACAATTGGATAACCTAGCTGACTGCTAGGTTTGGTCTATAGCAGTTGATTATTGTGATATCAAATTCCTGCAACAACAGTAACCAATGGATAATTCTTGCACTTACCATAGGTTTATTCATCAAATATTTAATGGTTGTGTGGTTTGTATGGATGAATATTTGATAACCTGTGATGTAATGCTTGAATTTGTTGATAGCATATACTACTGCTAAGAATTCCTTCTCAGTAGTGGTATAGTCCTTTTCTGCTCATGTTAAATTCTTACTAATGTAGTAGATGGCATAATGTTCATTTTTAATTTGTCCTAATGCTTCTCCAATTGTAGTATTGGAAGCATCAGTCTAGATATGAAATGGTAATGCTAAATTAGGTCCTCTTAACATAGGTGGGGTTACTAATTTTTCTTTCAAAGCTTCAAATGATTCTTGACACTTTGCAGTCCAGGAAAATTTAGACTCCTTAGTCAATAGGGCAAACATAGGATTGGCTATTGTACTAAAGTTGGGAATAAACCTACGATAAAAAATAATGTGTCAAAGAAAACTCCTAACATTAGTTTGAATCTTAGGAGGGAGAATATTATTGATTATTTCAACCTTCTTTGGGTCAACTTGGATACTGTGAGAAGATATGTGATGACGAATAACAATCCCTTCCTCCATCATCATAAAACATTTTTTAGGATTCAAGGATAATTGATATATTGCATAGTGGGTTAAAACTTTATCAAGATGTTCTAATGTAAAATCAAAAGTTTCTCTACAAACTGTGAAATCATCCATATAAATTTCAATACTTTCGATAATTAGATTAGAAATAATTGCTAAAATTGCTCATTGAAATGTTGTTGGAGCATTACATAAGCGAAAAGGTAAGACCCTATAAGTGAATGTTCCCTATGGACATGTAAAAGTTGTTTTCTCTTGATCTTCAGGTGCAACCTGAATTCGATTGTATCCACTGAATCCATTAAGAAAATAGAAAAATTCCTTTCCAACAAGAGTATCTAACACTTGATCTATGAATGGTAATGGGAAATGGTCTTTGTATGTTACTTTATTCAATTATTTGTAGTCTACACATAATCGCATCTTCCCATTCTTATTTGGAACTATAACCAATTGGGAGACCCATCAACTATCAAAAATTGGATAAATGAACCCTACCTCTAAGAGTTTTTCAATCTCATCTTTGACAATATCTCTCAAGTCAAGATTCAATATTCATTGGTGCTGTCTCACTGGTTTAACATCTTTAGTATAGATTCTGTGAGTACATACATCAGGGTGTATCCCTGACATATCTTTGTAGTTCCAAGAAAAATCATGGATATGTTTCTATAAATAGCTAATAATTTTGCTTCTTATTCTTTAGTAAGCCACCTACTAATATTCAAAAATTTACCTGACTAAAATTCTATCTATTTTGTCCCTATAAGGAAAAAATTTACTCCTTCATGCTTGGTATTTAAGGAGTTAAGTGGGCAATGAAGAGTTTTGAGGGAATGAAAAACTCTTGTCTGATTTTTGACAATGGATCCTGGTGGAAGCATATCTTGTATGGAGGAATGACAAGAAGGGATTAGGTGATGATGCCACCCATATGGTAGTGTGAATGACTCATTTTCAAAAAAATTTCCCTCATAATTTCCTAATAATTTATGGATATTTACTGCTTCATCTTCCATTCCTTGCTCATGCAGATCATTTAAGATCATCTCATTTTCAACATTCCTTCTATCATGGGAGTCTATATCTTCTATATGTTCCTTCACTACTACAGTATCTAGTGTGGAGATGGTCTCTTATTGTTCTTCATATGAATTAGGAAACCATAACTGACATATAAATTTGATTGAAGGTATTGCAGGGGGATACAGAGAAATCTGCTTTAATTCAATACCATTGGAGACTGTCATATCTCTTGATCTGTAGTCTATAAAGGCTATTGCAGTTGCAAGCCAAGGTATTCCTAGAATAATGGGGTAACCATGTGCTAAATTTCTAAGTTGTAACACCATAAAATCTATAGGGTATTCCCAAGAAGAAACTTCTATGGGAATATCTTCAATGATGCCTTCAAGTTTTGCAACTGACCTATTAGCCATTTCTAATATTGTAGATGTAGGACTTTAATGTTTGAGCTATAATTTTTCCATGGTATCTTTGGTAATTACATTTATTATAGCTCCTAGATCAATCAATTTGAAATTGGTATTTTACTTATAGTAACTATAATAACTAGACTCCTTGGGTCACTATACTTTGGAGGTACTAGTTTCCTTGACAAGAGATCAGCTATATTTCCTTCAACCTGAACAGTTTTAGGAAATGACTTCTTATTTCTTCCTGTTCTTTTGATACACAAATATTGGATAGTTTTTTAATCAAATGCACATTAATTAATGGCTTGCAATAAGGGGAGTGATATGGTTAACTTTTTAAGTTCTTTTACAAGGTCTAATTTAGAGTTTTTTGTAGTAATGTTGAATATTTAAAGATATGGGATTATCCCTGATGAAGGTAATTTATCTGCCTGTGTTTTTTTCTGCTTCTTTCTCCAATTTTGATTTGAATTTTTTTGGATCAGAAGTTTCTTGCAGTCTATTTTCTTCAATTTCAATTGGAACATGTTCAGGTAGAATTTTTCTTGAACAAAGTTGGATATTGTTGTAATCAAGAACATGGAATTCAACATTTTCTTTAGATTCAGCCCCATAGACATGGGATGCATGTCTTGTGTTATTTTTATTAGTCATTGGTTGGGATAGAATTTGAGGTTGCTTTACCTGTTGTGTTTGTTGTGGTTGGTTAGATCTTCCTTGAAAGGTTTGATTAGGGGCAAGCAACAAATTCTGATTTTGACCTTGATATCTTCCTTGAAATTTTTGTTGCCTTATATAAGATTGATATTGTTATCCTCAATTTTGTCCTTGTGTTTGGTTTTGCATCCAAGGTGGATTGACTTGATTCCAGGATGGATTACCCAACCTAATTGTGGCCATTATTGAGGAGTTGTCCAGGGAGGTTAATTCCAAGGTTGTTGGGTAGTTCTAACTATCCCCATGATATACTCCAAGGGTGTTATCCCCAATTTGTAGGAAAATGAGGGGTATGTTGATATTGAGAAAATTTTCCCCCCTATTTTGGTCCAACATAATTGAGTTCTTCAGTTTGAGTTTCCAAAACATTCTTGAGTTGAGGTAGCAGATGACATTTATCAGTTTGGTGTTCTTTTGAGAAAATATTACAAATGGTTAAAATTAATGTTTTATTTAAAGGATATTCTTGCAAATCATGTTTATTCCTACATCTCAAACAATAAATTTCTAGAGGTTCTATTTATTTGGTTTTGGCATTCATTTCCCCTAGTGTTGTGTCTAGATGCACAAGAATATCAATTTTTAAATTTGCAAATTCTTCTATTAGATCTCTCATATCATTGCCATTTGTACTCTTTTTCCTTCTTATTTGTTTAGTGTGGGAGTAATTTCTACATAAATCCACAATCTCTTCATTGTTAATGGTACTTACATCCCTGTTTCCCATTAAGTCCAATACTTCTCTAGATTCATCTTGTAGTCCTCTCAAAAATATGGCTTTGCACATTTTAGACTCTACAGGTCCAAATAGTTTTTGAACAAATGCAAACCTTTCAAGATAATCTTCTAAGGTTTCATCATCTTCTTACCTAATTCATAATAATTCATCCTTCCTATTTCTTACCCTACAATAATCTTGGTATTTATCCAAAAATATGCTCTCCATTTGTTCCCAAGTTTGAATAGATTATGGTTCTAGACTCATGAACCAACATAATGTTGCATACTTAAGTGTATAAGGTAAAAATTTGAGTTTCTAGTTGTCATTTATATAATCATAGGTTTGACACACTTCTTTGAAATCAAATAAGAACTAGTCAGGGTCTTCAGATACAACCCCCTAAAATATTGGAAGTATTGAAGGCGAGATTGTTTTCATACAAGAATTATGCGTAGGATTTAATTGAATAGGATGAGGATTATTTGGTCTATTGTGTACATTACTACCTCCATCCTGGTTTTATGGTATTTTTGCCATAATGTTGTTCCAAAACTTGGTGTAGGTATGTCCAAATTGCTCTGGTTGTATGGATTCAATAGAAGTAGATGGAGAATAATTAGTAGATAATTCTTCTAAAATTTTATTTTCAAGAGATATTTCAGTTCTTGATGATGAAGGTACTAGTTTTTGTTTAATTTTATCAGTAATTTCAAACACAGGCAATTCACCTCTTAAGCGTGAAGATTACCTTCCTATTGTAGGTAAAGGGGTGGTCTTGATAAATATACCTTTCTCATCCCTTGGCCTACTCATTCATGCTTACTCCTCAATGATCTAAATTACAATTCAATAATTGTTACTTATACCATCTATTATATTCAAATTTTACTTTAAATCTTCACAACTCAGCATATTTAACAACTATTTGACTACTCTTGTCTTCTAACAATACAGTATCCCCAGCAAAGGTTCCAAAATGATGCATGTCATTAATAGCATCATTTAATCTCAATGATTTATCAATCCAAGGTGGTGTCCAAGGCTATTTATGAGAGAAAGCTTGAGCAGGGTTGTAGTTTAGTTCATTTAGGAAAACAGGTCTTATTGGTAGAACATATTATTTTGGGGATTTTTGATCACCTTTTTAATCCTATCTTGCACAAAATAACTAATTTACTTGCAAAAATGGAAATCTAATTCTAAATTGCAGAAACTAGAATCTAAGTACAATTTACAATAATTGAAATGATAGGAAATTAAACCTAATTACTTTTGCAAGAATAAGGTTTTTGAATGATAAGCACACAACTTGAACACCTGTTAGTTCTCTATTTTGGAAGGTTGTCAATCTTCTATTATAGTAGCTGATAGCAAAAAGGAAAATGTAGAAAACTAGTAAAAGTTGTTGAAATGAAAGAAACCAAAGCAATACTGCAATTTTGCTGAAACATGGAATAGTAGCCAATATATCAATGATCACACACTTAGGAAATCTACAATTTTACTTTAAACATGGAAATAAATCATGAAACTACAACAAAGGTTAGTGTGAAACAAATATGAAATTGACAAGTGTTCAACTAAATTCTGCTGCAGTAGATATCTAAAGAAAACTTGTCAGTCAGTCCTTCTCCTAGGCCTGGAAGTGACCCTTGCTCCCTTTTCTAGAAGAAGGTTTTAAGAGTTCCTCTTACTTGCTAAATTTCACACACTCATGCATAATAGAGATGATGAAAAATTGCACTTCTATTTATTCTAGAAACAACATTACACTTTTTTGCTGCTATGTTCTGTTACAATCTGATATCTATTGTTTCTAACTTCTATTTTCTTAATATATATACTAGTATGGGAGCTGTATTATTTATAATGTCTAATTCCTATTTTATGTGCACAAAATATCCTATTGATATTTTACATTTGATTTGCCTAATATTCTACAACTGACTGGGTCTATTTCAGGATAGGGCAGGCTGCATCATCAAGTGTTTTCTTATGAGTTGTGTCTCCTGGTAGTAGGGAACAATGGGAACAGTTGTAGGAGGATATTCCTATGTCTCCTCATCCTTTATTTACCCGTTTAATCGCTAAAAACATCAAAACATTCAAAATAGGCATGTTCCCCTATTATTCTAGAGCATCTTCAGAATAATCGATTGTAGGTGTACTTTATGCCCAAAATGTGTTTAGAATATTTTTTTCAGTAGGTTTATTTGGGTAGGCCATTTATTCTAACTTCCAGGATGTGATCCCAACCTATTTCATTCTTCTTCATTGGTAAATTCTGGGTCTTGCCATTTATTGGCAGCTGGCTGGAATTTACACAAAAATTCTATGAAATCATGTTTCTACTACATAGTTACAGTCTTTTGGTGCTATTTTCTAGATTCAGGTAAATTAGCACATGGGAAATATAAATCATAAATACCTATAATTTTTCTATTAAAATCATGGATGCCATCATCAGTAAACCATGTTAAAGTAATGCAAAATTGTACAAATACTACAAAAATAGAGTATAATGTTCCTAAACACTTTAATCATGCAAATACTTGATATATAGTGTATTTAAATCAACTTAATTAGCATATAAAATATATCACAAGATTTTTAGACATTTTTTGATAGTTCAAAATATACTATGACTGAGGCAATTCCAAGCCTCATCAATCTCTCCGGTAGGAAGGTGGAAGGTATTGGTCCGTGCATCCCAGCAGTGGGCCAATGCAGTCATATATGACTTGTCAGCCTAGATAGAAGGTAATCGTAGCACATAGTTGAAGCCTATGGCCACGAACCAATCCTGGTCATCATCGCCTAGTCTAAGTAAGATCTCAGAGATGATATCTGACTCCCACTCTCTAGAAGTCAAGGTCTAAAAACAAATAATAATCACAATGATTAAAATCACAAAAATATAAAAAAATGCACTTCAAAAAGCCAAACAAATTCAAAAAAAATTCAAAAGGGCAAAAAAAGTCAAAATACATTCAAAAAATTCAAAATAATCAAAATTGCACATGGAAAACTAAAAAAAAATCAATTTATTCGAGTCAAAAATTAAAAAAACATTAAAAATTTAATTTTTTTTCTTAAATTTGCTTAGTCGTGGTTGTCACCCGCGGCTGGCATCAACGGTTAAATTTTTTACCGTTGAGGTTTTAATTAGCCATGGTTGATATTCGCGGCCCCCAATTGGTCAATTGGTAGTTTTGGCTACCACCTGTGGCTATGATAAATATCCCTTTCGAGGTCATTTCCCACCCCAAGCAGTGCCCAAAAATTAAAACCCACCCTCTAAAACTAGCCTAGTCTAATCCTAACTAAGGTGTGGTTCATTACCAACAATTTAATGTGTTCATTAATCACATTAATTAATGTGGTTTATTTTAAAATTTAGTTAATGGAAGGAGAAGGCTCACAATGTTACCTTCGTAGCATTAGCTTCACCACTAGTAGATGCCTATGATTTGTCAACCATCAGAGTAAGTTAGAAGTGCGGTAGCATTCCGTATCAATATTTTAACCTCACCTCTCAGAGCTCTCTAGAAACTAGGGCAAACTGGAAATACTAAAATTAAAAAATGCCAAATTTTCCTTTATATTTCCCATTATGCCCTTAATTACAGTTGGTAATCGCGAGCATAGAACTAGGGCTAAGAAATTTGATAAAACTAGCTATGACTGACAATTGCAACTAGTAGAAAATAATAAATGCTTGTAATTTCTCATCGTGGATAGCTTTAAAATGCAAAATTAAAAATATTCAATGGTCTAGAAACCTTCAAAAATTGTAAAATAACAATAAACATCACATAAATCAAAAATTCAAATGTACCTCATATTTAGTCATTTATTCTACACACTTGGTGGTTGTAGTGATTGAAGTTCCATGCAATCTAGCAAAATAAGTAAATTACCATAAGGCAATTTGGGGTAAATTAATCATCATTGACTTGAAATGACTTCACTTAAATCTTGAATAAGGCCATGACAATTGGATTGCCCCACAAGAACAAGGCATTCATTTCATTTCTTCCATGACATTGTCAGCAAATCATTGACAAATAATGATTCAACATAAGCCTAATTGGAATTGCTATCATCTTGATTTCCTAAGAAGGTCATTGTGGCTGGACTGATCCATGGGATAGAGGCATACAATTACTATTAACGGTTGAAATCATGACTGAATTAGGCCTTGCCATATAACAAAGTGCAAAATTCTTAAATTTTCCAAATTATTCCTCATGGTCAAGTGATACATCACTTCATTAATAGTCCTTCCCTCATAGATCCATAAATTGAGGGGGTAGTCATAATATCAATAATCATAATCAATTTCAAAAAATATCACTCGATCATGTAAATTGTGTTTGTCTTACGAATCATTGCCAAAAACTATCATAATCTTACCTTTTGTTGGGGCAAAAATAAAATATTACAGTTAATCTTGAAGCTCTCCACCTATCAAAATAAGCATAGCACTAGCTACCCGATCATCATGGATATACAAAAGCTTTACAAATTAAGTCTTCCATCCCATTGGAAACAATGATTCTAGGACGTGCGTCCTTTTGCAGAATTGGGTATCTAATGTTGATCAGATCGATGATCATCATTTAACCTACAACATGGCTTTAGGTGATCTATTTTTGCTCAACATTATGTTCCCACAACACATCTTGAAATGGGCATCTGTAGACACCTAAAACATATCATGTTTAGGGGACTACTCATATGGGCATATTAGAAGACCATATGAATGATCTTGGACCTTTCCAAGTCAAAGCAGTGGTTCTAACCACTCAGTTTAGGTATTTTTGGCTTATTCAACCTTAGTCGTGGGTGACACCAGTAGTTAAGATATCAGCCATGGATGACACTCGTGACTAGGATTCTAACTATGCTTAAGAGCCACGATTAGCTCTTCAACTATCACAAACTCCCTAGCCAAGCCAAAATTAGTTACAATAGCCATGGCAATGGATTTCGGATGGTTTCAAGCGAGGAAGCTTTTGGATTCTTCCTACCAACTACTCCAACCTCTTAGTTCTTGATCTTGATTTCCCAAGGAAGCTATGATTAGGAATTGAGAGTGCTATAAGACCCCCTCCAAATTGGGGAGAACAGAGATAAGAGTTTTCAATTGACTGTAGCAAAGCCCTACAAAATTGGAGAGCCACTTACAACCCTTGAGGAGTGTCTACATGCTGCCAATTTGGAGAATCATGACTGCATTTGAAGCTATGGAGGTTTCAAAAGCTTGAAGAGATCATTCATCCCCAATTGAACCACTTCCACTACAAATTAAAAGAATCTACACCACCAATTCATTCCAAAACATAGAGGTGACCCTTGATCATCAATTCTTCAAAGGAATTTCAAGATTCAAGCCTTGGTTACAAGAGAAAAAGCATTTTCACCTCAACCGCGGTTGTCAGCCATGGCTAATAGAGCCAGCTACATTTGAAACCTGTGACTAGGGTTTGAAACTTAATTTCCTTCATTTTAGCCATAAGAATTTCATTTCCAATATGCAATTAGGTATATCTACTTTATATTAACTTTCATTTATGCTTTTGTATGGTTAATTGCAAAGATTAGAGGTAGCTTTTTTTATTTTATTGTATTTGCTAGTTTGTACTTATCTTCCTAGATTAGATCTATTTATTTTTTTAGTTGTAAATTATACATTAGATTAGCTAGATTTGTTTTTTTCCTATCATGCTTTATCATAATTTAGAGATTTGGTGATTATATTTATAAGTATTTATGCTTTATTTGCATATTTGTCATATTCTTTGCAAATATTCAACAAGAGCCTCATCATGAGAGGCCTCATATGCTTCTAATCATGCTATGTTGTTTCTTGAATGTAGGATCATAGGTTCTTAACATCTTCAAGACCAGATCAGAGGACCTAAAGTAGGAAAAATGGATATGGTCTAGAACATGTGCAAGACTATTTTATGGGTAAACTACCAGAAGGGGTCGATTACACCAACACTCAATATGAGGAAGGAGTTAGGGGAGCTACCAAAGAAAATGAATTTCATGGATGCCCTTTGTGGGAAACAACCCAACCAAATGTGATAAATAACATGAGGGCACCATGAAGGCCTTTGAGGATGTTGAAGATGGATCCCATGAAAACTGTGATAGGGTGTTTAAATATGGTGGATGGTTTCTTGATAGTGAAGGTGAATATGGAGGAAATTCACAACAAAATAGAAGACATGGAGAGGAGAGGGTTGATATGTCAATTTATGGTACTCAAACTGACCCTTTTAGCATTTAACTATGGCCTACTAAACAATAATGAAAAAAGGTGAATTCTAAATCTCTACATATCCTAATGGTTATTTTCTTGTTATTTTATTTCTAACTAGGATGGGGAACACATATTACAAGAGAGACCATGTTTTTTTGTAAGGGCATGCCTCTTTATGAAACCTTTGCATACTAAATTCAAAGCAGAGGAAGAGATGTCATCCACAAAATCAATTTGGGTGAGGTTATTTGACCTACCTTTAGAATTTTTGAGTCTAATAGCTTTTTGGCAGTTGGAAATGCCCTAGGAACATTCATTATGGTTGTTGACAGTACATATAAATTTGATAAAATTACTTATGCTCAAATATGTGTCCTAATAGATTTTAACAAACCCTTCCCAAAAACAATCCCTTTGTAGTTTTGGGAGGAAACATAGGAGCAGGAGGTGGATTATGAGAACATACCTTTTCATTGTAGAATATGCCATGAATATGACCATTTATAAAGAGATTGTCCACATAATATCCTAGAGCATGGAAGAGAGAAAATCAATCTTGAAGGATTTCAAGTGCTCAAAAAAAGAATATCCAAATGAAATTGATAGTGAGGAATCAAACAATGGTGTCAAATAATATGTTTAGCAATCTCCCAATTGATGACCTTTTGGATGATGAGAAGGATACAATGGAGACAAAAGTCTTGGAGTCATAGTTCCATGATGGGAGGAAGGAATCTATGCCAAAATAGGTAAATAACACCCCTGACACCACCCTACTTGTGTAGAGCAACAAACAAGAAGTAGATAACCATCCAATAGACTACCAACAAAAAAGCAAAGGGGGAAATAAAGATAAGGTTAACAGTATATTAAAGGTAGGTACCAAAAAAAAACCAAATCCTAGGAAAGACTTCATTAGGTCTACCAACAATACCCTAGTGTTGTACACACATACACCAGGGTTGGATGTTATTCCAAAATTAAGAGGGGTCAACTAGGAGACAAGTAAGAAGATAAAAATGAACACTATTCAAAAGGTAAAATGCAAAACTAATCAGAACCATGTGGCAAAAGAAGAAGAGAAGCTAATAATAGAAGGTAAGGTCAATTTCCTTACATATTTAGCCCACAATACTGATGAAAAATATTTCTTGGAACATTAGAGGACTTAATGGGAGGCCCTCAAAACAAAATAAAATTAGAAGAATGATACAAAAAATTAACCATAACTTATCTTCCTTTAGGAGACAAAGGTGTCAATGGAAGATATGGAGACAATTGCAAAGAAAATATGGTTTTCTAGAAAAAGGGAATCCTTTAGCTCCCAAGGGACATCAAGAGGTAGTGCATACCTATGGGACCCTAAAGAGGTAGTTATCCACCAAGTGGTGGGTAGCTGAGGTCTCTTAGCGGTAATAGCTCAAAGTAGGCAATCAGACCAAGTTATGCTTTTCATTAATGTTTATCCACCTACTATCTTGGAGGAGAAACATAGACAATGGAAGAACATAAACTACATTATTACCCAATTTCCTCAAGCATGGGCCCTGATAGGAGGATATTTCAATACCATCCTATCCTTCAAAGAGAATTTGGGAGGAAATGATAGATTAGAAAAGAGCACAAACCTCATGAACGAATACATAAAAAGCTTCATCTTGTGGATGTCAGGCTAGAAAATGGTCTAATGACCTGATCCTATAGGAGGTAAGACCCTGCCTATATTTTAGAAATATTAGACAACTTCTTTCTATAAGATAATTTTTTATTTCATGGGCACATTCCTAGGATGAAGATATTAAACAATACAAGCTTAGATCATTGGTCAATCATGATAAAATTATGGAAATCTAAGGCCAAATACTCACCATTCAGATTCTAATTGATGTGTTTTAGAGATAATTATTTTAGGCCTAGAGTGCAACAATGGTGGAAGGAAGGTAAACCTCAGCATGGAACCAAGATGTATTGCTTTGTGAGGAGGCTTTAGTAAATTAGATCCAAAATAAGGACTTAGAACTAGGAATATTTTGGATATGTCAAGAAGAAAAAGTTGGAAGTGATAGCCCAACTCAAATATTTGAATGAATAGATCCACATGGATGGCCTCATAGAGGGTTTAAGTATGGCAAATATCAGACTTACATCCCAACTAGAAGAATGGAAAAAAAAAATAAAAGAGTTATTATGGAAGCAAAAATCTAGAATCCAATGGATCCAAGAGGGGGATCCAAATATAGTACTCTTCCATAGATCTCTTCTAGACCACAGATCACACAACTTCATACCCTCCTTGAGAATAGAAGTAGAAGATACTATCCACACATGGGAAGTTATGAGGTCTATTGTAGTAAACTATTTTATGAGTATATTAACTAATAACTAAGGAGGACAATTTAGTTTAAGTGGATATATGGAAACCTAATAAGAAGTGTTACAGGAGATACCTACACCAATAATAGAGAAGAATAATTTAGTTTTAATTGCACTAGTAACTACCAAAGATGTTAAGACACTACTACTAAAATATGAAGTTAATGCATAATTGGAGGAAAGAAATCACTTTTAGGAATGAATCACTTTTATATTGTAAGGTTTTGTTGGCATTTTTGCCACATTTATTGTTATTATTAATTATTAATGCTTAAATTGTTGGCCCAAAGCAGTTTTGTGAGTTTCGAGGAGGTTTTTCCGATTTTCGAAGATTAAATGCTGCCCCGAATTAAATGCTTTGCGGATTTTCAATGCGGTCAAGGTCGAAGAGCACCCAGGCCACCAAAATTAAAGATTTTCTTGGTTCGAAACTGCTGGTCGTGGATCATTTTAACGGTTTTTCATGCACATGTTTAAAAAACAAATTTAATGAAGGTGGTTCTTCGAAGCTGACATGTACATTGCATTCAATTTTGTGGGTCTCCAAGGCTGCAATTAAGGGGATCGTGTGCATAATTTCCAATGCATAATTGTAGATCACAAGGAAGTCGGTTTCAAATATTTAATGTTGCAAAGAGGACGGCCCTCTATAAAAACCAATGTAAGCTTCATTTGAAAGGGTGGTTGGAAAATTCTCTGCTAGAGACTGGAAGTTCGTTTGCAGGAATAAAGGATTGGCTTCTATTTTTCAAGCGTTTGCATTGGTGATTTCCTTTCTGTTCATGTTGCATTTCTAATAGCATTTGTATGTCTTCATGGTCGTTACATTTAAATTCTGCATACTTGGATTTGAATATTGCCGTAAGAGTATAAATTCCTGGAATGTGATTTTGGAGGGTTTTTCCGTATGCATCGTGCGGAAGTTAAGTTAGTAACTTTTATTGCTTGCTGTTGCTGCACTTGGAGTTTCCTGTTGTTATTTTCTAATCCCATAACTTCGGCTTGTGGCCATATTTCCCATTTCTTTCTGTAACCTTTTTAATTTCTTTCCAGTAACCCTTATCTTACACCAAGTTTAGAATAGTGAAGGGAACCAGCCCACTATGGAGATTGGTCTGGGAGCCATTTCTTGCTTCCAGCCTTTCAATGTTGGCCGGGTCTAGGGCGCACTTGTAAAATCCTTTCCTGTGGCAGATTTTGGACCAACAGTTTTTGGCACGCTCGGTGGGACAGACAAGTTTTGTCTCCAAGAATTCATAATCGGTGGGATAAGCATAATTTTCCAAAGTGATAAACCCACCGGTGCCAACAGTTTTTGGCACGCCCGGTGGGACAGACTTCTTCTGTCTCAAAAGATCCATAAGTTTTATTGTTTAACACCCGGAGGTCTCAAGATTTTGATGAGCTGTCTTGGCCTCATAGCGGAGATTTGTAAGTTCATCTGGCGACTTTGCTGAGTTGAAGATCCAAATTTCTTGATCGTGGACGCCTATTTTTTTTAAAGTTCAAAGAATGTTCATCTGGCGACTCTGACTTAATGGCGATAGCCATGATCCCGTAGACCACTGCCACAAAGGTGAGGGTTTTTCCTAGATGGGATGATCCTGGCCCTCTGAATCTCCAAATCCGGCATGAAATTCCCAAAGGTGCCTTGAAGGCCCTGGCAAAATATGATGGTACCGAAGGCATGGCTCTGGCGCATGTTGAAGATATTGCTACTTTGTCAATGATCCATGTCATAAATCACGAGGATATCATGATCAGACTTCTGGTTCAATCTTTGGAAGGAAGGGCATTGCAGTGGTACAGACTGCTCAAGGCGTCAAAGCATCAGCTCATGGGATGATCTAGCGGGAGCACTAATCAGAAGATTTGACGAAGATCCCTTTTACAGTTCTTTGGATCTCTATCAATTTTTAATGTACATCAAGAGAGCACCTCTAGAGAGCATCACGGACTTCAATGTCCGATTCTTGAGAAGCTGGAAGAGAATTCCAGAGAAGATCCGACCATCACCCACCCAAGCCCACCTCTTCTATGTTCGAGCTTTCCATTCTGACATAGGCCTCCTCTTGCTGCAATCAGGTGAACAAAGGTTCCCACAAATCTTTGAGGAAGCAGTGCGAGCGGAACAACTTTTGCTCTTATCAAGAAAATTACCGTGGGGAGAAACTCCATCACTTTCTCCAGTAGTTGCTGCTCCTGTCTATCCCGTGCAGTCTTTTTCATGCCAGATCCCTTATACTGAGCAGAAACCTAAGATGCAGTTGTGTGGAGCTCAAGGGACAGATCTCATCCAAAGCCAAGGATTGGACTATGCAAGAAATTTCCTGGCAATGAACAATATGGTTGCTTGCAGTTTTCATAAGGAGATGGATCCAGAGGATATAAGCGAAGAAGAAGAAGAGATTCAAGTGGCAGAACCTGAGCACAAGGAGGTCACATCTTTGCACCCTGTTTGTATCCCAGGGCACGACATACAAGCATTTAGTCAGAACCTGTTAAATATGTCAGATCAACAGGTAGAGTCTGCAGAGATCCTGAAGAAAGGACTGTTGCTGGACAATTTCTGTGATCAGATCCAAGAGTTGGAGGAACCTGTTCTCAGTCCACACTCAAAGAACTCTTCAAGATGGTGGGGTTTCTTTTTTGCATTATTTGTAAATTGTGTCGGTACTGGTATACAGCATGATAACTTGCCAGTGTCTGAAACATGGAGAACTTCAGGAAGAAGCCAACCCAATTTCAAGGACCGACTTAAGTATGATCAGATCTGGTCAGGACATTGCAGATTTACCGGATAACCCTCTGAGACTAGGTGTCTGGTGGCGACATGCCAATCATGTCGTGAACTATTGTATATAATATTTAAAAAAAAAAAAAATAGAAAGAGTAGAAAAAAAAAAAAAAAGAGGTATTGTTTTTATTTATTCATCTCGGCTCTTGTTGCCTGCGAGCCGTAGATGCTTGTTTTTCCTTTGTTTTTCTCCTCCCAGCAGTTGGTGGCTTTCTAGAAATTTCTTCTTTCTCCTCTCCTTTTCTTCCTTTCCCTTCTTCATCTTCCTTCTTTTACTTCTTTTTCTTCTGTAGTTAAGAAACAAGCCACGACTGTTGTTTCTTTTCCCCATTCTCATTATTCCCGTTCCTTCTTATCCCTTTCTTCTAAGTTATGTCATTTTATGCATTTATTTTATAGTCTAGTTCATTTTCATTCCACACTCTTCATATTTCCATTTCCATTCCATTAGTTCATTCACTTTCATTCCATATCCATTGTAGATGGTAGTACAACAGCATTCTGTTACTGACTACCGCATTATTTTTCTTCATTTCATCCATTTCATCATATTACCATTCCATTTGCATTTCACCGCCTGCACATCCGTGGGATCTCATTCCATTCATTTCCATTCCATGTTCAGTTCAGCCAAATGCGATTTCTTTAACTTTCAATCATTCAGCAAAAGTTTCTATTGCAGCAGTTCACTGAGATGTACCACAGCAGCTGACTTTAAGTTTTCTTGACTCTGAGCCCAATGGATTCAGGCCTGGATTCTTGCATACAATGAGCTGTATACCCCGCGAGCCGCCAAGAATGTTGGCATTTTTGCCACATTTATTGTTATTATTAATTATTAATGCTTAAATTGTTGGCCCAAAGCAGTTTTGTGAGTTCCGAGGAGGTTTTTCCGATTTTCGAAGATTAAATGCTGCCCCGAATTAAATGCTTTGCGGATTTTCAATGCGGTCAAGGTCGAAGAGCACCCGAGGCCACCAAAATTAAAGATTTTCTTGGTTTGAAACTGCTGGTCGTGGATCATTTTAATGGTTTTTCATGCACATGTTTAAAAAACAAATTTAATGAAGGTGGTTCTTCGAAGCCGACATGTACATTGCATTCAATTTTGTGGGTCTCCAAGGCTGCAATTAAGGGGATCGTGTGCATAATTTCCAATGCATAATTGTAGATCACAAGGAAGTCGGTTTCAAATATTTAATGCTGCAAAGAGGACGACCCTCTATAAAAACCAATGTAAGCTTCATTTGAAAGGGTGGTTGGAAAATTCTCTGCTAGAGACTGGAAGTTCGTTTGCAGGAATAAAGGATTGGCTTCTATTTTTCAAGCGTTTGCATTGGTGATTTCCTTTCTGTTCATGTTGCATTTCTAATAGCATTTGTATGTCTTCATGGCTGTTACATTTAAATTCTGCATATTGGATTTGAATATTGCCGTAAGAGTATAAATTCCAGGAATGTGATTTTGGAGGGTTTTTCAGTATGCATCGTGCGGAAGTTAAGTTAGTAACTTTTATTGCTTGTTGTTGCTGCACTTGGAGTTTCCTGCTGTTATTTTCTAATCCCATAACTTTGGCCTGTGGCCATATTTCCCATTTCTTTTCTGTAACCTTTTTAATTTCTTTCCAGTAACCCTTATCTTACACCAAGTTTAGAATAGTGAAGGGAACCAGCCCACTCTGGAGATTGGTCTGGGAGCCATTTCTTGCTTCCAGCATTTCAATGTTGGCCGGGTCTAGGGCGCACTTGTAAAATCCTTTCCTATGGTAGATTTTGGACCAACAAGTTTAAACCCCCAACAGGATAAATAAATTGTCTTGGATGCCTTTGAAGACACCTTAGATTCTAATTAAATATCTACCTATGTGTGTGATTGTTGGTGAAAGGACATGACTGTCCATAAACATAAATAAAGGTTAATTAGTAAAGGTTAGGACTAGGGTCCTAACATGCCACCCTCCTTAAAAGGAGCTTTTTCCTCAAAGCTCATAGTGAGAAGCTTCATCCTCTGTTTTTCTAATAGTATGTGCTCATGTTCTTGTACTATTTTAATATCATTGTTCCTCAAGCAAGGATATTGGAAAGGTGGAAGTGTTGGTGGCTTTGTCATGGCTTGGAGAGAAAATAAATGGGCAACCCTTGCCTTTCCTCCTCTAGGAATAACTTTCTCCATGCAATGAGAGCTTGCTAGTAGAGAAGGGCTAAATTTTATCCCTTTAAGTGTATATGTGTGATACTTTTGTGTGAACTTCATCCATAAGTTGTTAAGGTCCCATTGAATTATTTTGAGCATTCGTAGCCATTGCACACCTAAAACAATATCACAACCTCCTAATGGAATTGCATACATGTCATGTTTGACGGTGTAATTGCCCAAGGTGAGCTTAATATTATGACATTTCCCATTACAAGTGATTCTTTCCCCATTACCGATCATGATTTCAAAATTATTACAAGGATGGATAAAGTAGTCGGTTTGTTTTGCCATGCGTGGGTCGATGAGATTATGTGTACTTTCGGAGTCAATAAGCACAATAAGATTTTGTTGTTTAAAGGATTCGAGAACTTTCATAGTTTGGGGGGATGAATTTCCAGTGAGGGTATTGAAGGAAATTTCTAACGGACCTCGAGGTTTATCTTCAAGTATATCTTCCACTAGTTCGACCTTGATTTCTTCTTCATCTAGTTTTGATTGACTAGGAATAGTTGCATCTAGAATATAAATTTTGGGTGTAATATATTTGTGATTTGGAATAAATTTCTCATCACAATGAAAAAAAAGTCCTTTTGCTCTTATTTCCTTCATTTATTTAGAGCTAATGTGTTTAATTGGCATGAATTTATTTAGTTTTTGGTTGGTTTAAGTATTCTGTAAGTCATTGTAGATATGCCTTTGAGTTGAAATTGGTTATTGATCTTCTCTTCCACCATTTGTGCTAATGCCACTGCATGCATCATATAGATAGGATTTTGTATTTGTACTTCCATTTGAATGTCTTATTTTAGGCCATTGATGAAGTAGCTTTGAAAGAATGATGCATCGAGTCCTGATGTGAGGTTTACCAATTTCTCAAATTGTGCCTGGTATTCTCTTACTGTAGATGTTTGGCAAAGTTTGGTGAGAGATCCTATGAAATATTCAAATTTGGTAGGACCAAATTACAACATTAGGTTATTTGTGAATTTAGTCCATGTGGAAGGACCTTTTATTTTTCATACCATTGGTACCATTGTGTAGCAATTTGTTCTAAGTGAAATGATGCGATATGGACTTTCTAAATCTTTGAAATTTGATATAAGGTGAAATATTGATCTGTCCTACATATCTAATTTGTGGGGTCACCTCCATAAATTTTTGGAAAATATAGCTTTGTGGTATGAGGAAGGATTGATGTATGCAGACCCCTTATTAATGTCTATTGTGGTGGTGTAATGTTTTGTTGTTCGCTCTGCATTAGCATCAAATTTTGTTGTACTAAATCCATGGAGTGGGTTGTAGCATCCAATTTAGTGGATATCTTCATATTAGAGGTGTTTATGATCATAGTTAGGTTTTCTATTTTGGTAGTGATCTTATCCTCTAAATTATCCTTTCAAAACACCATTCCTTGCATCACTTCTTTCATTTCCTTTGAAACTTCTTTTGAGACCTCTTTCGCAATATCCTTTGCCATTTCTTTTGATACTTTTGCAATTTCCTTTGTCGTATCTTGAGATCAACTTTCATCAGCCATTTAGGGCATAATTGATATTTATAAGAGGTTTTTGATTTCAAGGGTTTGGAAAATGTGCTATTGTCACCAAATTACAAAAAAAAATATTTTCTTGTCAATATTCTTGCAAAATTTGATTTTATTGTCAATTTTTTTTTTGCAAAAATTTATGGTTTTTAATGTTGCAAAAATTTATTTTCAACTTGTATTTGGTGCTCTGTGAGGTCAGGTCAATCTTGACTGAGGGTGAGACTGATGCGGTACAGGTGGCAAAGGGGATGGAACCGAGGCAGTACAGGGAGTAAAAACACTAAGGGTGAGACCAAGGTGGCACAGGTGGTAAAGGGGATGAGATTGAGGTAGCACAGGGACTAACAACACTCAGGGTAAAACCCAAGTGGTACAGGGAACGAGACCAAGGAAGCATAGGGAATGATATGGCACGAGAAGGATGCCAAGCACAATAAGGTGATCAAGGTAGCGATACGGAGAGGATGTCGAGCACAAGCAAGGTGACCAAGGTAGGTAGCACGAGGTGACCAAGGAGAGGATGGCTTAGCGTGGGTGCATGACTACCACAAGGTAGTCACAAACCTTCCATGCACTTTTATCCTTTTAAACTCCTATTTTTCCTTACACTTCCAATGTGGGATAATTCGCTTGGCATTAAAAAAAACAAAACTTTTCTTGACTGCCCAACGTCGGATGAACAACTGCCAAAACTAGCCATCAGAAAATCATCACCAGAAAGGTATACTTTAAGTTTTATAAGGTTCTTTATTTAATGTTTTGCATCAAAAAAAATTTTGACTGCCGAAAAAATATCTTCGTGATGTTGCTTACCAAATTTCACTTCAATCATCCTTGTTTCTGCTAATTTTAATTTAAAAAACCCCTCGATTATGTTCAATCTTGGTTTACTTGGATATTTCTTTGCTGGATTTCTCTTATGTTCACCGATAGAGCTATTTGTGTCTACTGTTGTTGCTTTTCAATAGTGGAGGATGGAAATGATGGAGGATAGTAGTTTGAAGAAGAATTTAGAGTCACAAAGAGTTGATGACAGTTAAGGGCAGTGGAATAGGATCGGGTCATCAGGACCGATGATTCACCAAAGGAGGAAAAAACATATTCTTCCTGGTTGTAATGGCTTTGTACCAGATGTTAGGAAACTACTATTAAAATATGGAGTTAATGCAAAATTGAAGGAAAGAAATCGCTTTTAAGAATGAATTGCTTTTAGATTGTAAGGTTTAAACCCCCAATAGAATAAATAAATGTTCGTGGATGCCTTTGAAAACACCTTAGATTCTAATTAAATACCTACCTATGTGTGTGATTGTTTGTGAAAGGACATGACTATCCATAAACATAAATAAAGGTTAATTAGTAAATTCTAGGACTAGGGTCCTAACAAAAGAGTTACAACAAGTGGTTTTTAAAATATAAAAAGGTAAGACTTCTAGGCTAGATGGTTTCCCCATTGAATTCCACCAATAATTTTATGATATCCTACATGAGGACCTCCTACTTGTGGTTGAGGAAGCTAAAAGCTAATGATGTACTAAAATAAATCAACAAATCTTATAAAGCATTGATCCCAAAGGCACAAGATGCAAAGCATTTTACAAAGTGTAGACCAATAGCTTTATGTAATGTCTTACTCAAATTAATCACCAAGGTAATCATAGAGAGGCTCAAACCACTTTTGCATAAGATTATCTCACTAGAACAAGGTGATTTTGTGAAGATAGACATATCATTGAAAAGATAGTTTTGAATCAAGAGGCTATTCACTCCATGGAAGCACAAAAATCCCCATCCATGTTCATTAGATTAGACTTATCCAAAGCATATGATAGGGTGGACTAGGCTTTCCTTCTTAAAGTAATGGGTCAATTTGGCTTCTCATAGGAATGGATATATTATATCAAGGGATGTATTTCGTTAGAGTTGTATTAAAGTTTGATCAATGACTGCCCTTCATGATTTTTCCCTACATCCAAAGGTATTAGGTAAGGAGATCCCATTTCCCCATATTTATTCATCATTCTAGTTGAATTTCTAGGAAGGACAATGGCCAAATATAGGAAAAAACAAACATTAATATGAATCACTATTACAAATGGAACAAGATCAATCACTCATCTCTAGTTTGTTGATGACTTTACATTGTTAGGAAAATCAATAGTGAAGAAATCCTCAAGAATCAAATATATTATAAGTTTTTTCTCAAGATCCATAGGGCAATAGATCAATGATGAAAATTCCAAAGTCATTTTCTTCCACTGCTCACCCAAACAGGAGATCATAGTTCTTGATAATCTAAGATACTATAAGACCTCCCTTCCCATAATCTACTTATACTTTCCTCTTAAAATATGGAGACAAAAGAAAGGGGATTGGGTCTGGCTAGTGGATAGAGCAAAAAGAAAAATAAAAAAAATGGACTAATAGATGGTTATCATTAGGGGGAAGAATAAACCTAGTTAAATCACTCCTACAATCTATACCTATTTATGGCTCCATATTTTTAGACATTCCCAAGGTAGTTCTAAGAGAGTTGGATCAAATAAATCATTAATTCCTTTGGAGGGACACTAAGGAGAAAATGAAATAGGCACTGGTGCATTGGGAAACTATATGCCTTCACAAACATGAAGGGGGACTAGAATTTATATCAACATTCAAGAACAATAAGGCACTAGCAACTAAGTTATATTGGAGGTTGTTGAACAATCTCAATGCACTATGGGACCAAATTTTAAGAGCTAAATATGTAGAAAATAATTTTTTTGCATCCATTATTAGACATCAACTACATTGCAGAGGATCCCCATCTTAGTAATTTTAAGGATAGGATAGGATTTGATAAAGAAAGAGCTCTTTTGGATAATTCACAATGGGCAACATGCAAAATTTTGGATAAACTCTTGAGATGGGCACCAACCTTTGGTGGTTAAATTTTAGAGTGGAGACCTTTCATGGAACAACTACACAAAGCAAATTGGATAAAAGTAGTAAAATAATACAGGTACTAGATGGGAATTTTTGAAGTTGGGAGAAAATGGATCCCCATAGATGAATGACAAAATCAAATCCTCGAGAGGCAGAAGATCAACATCCAACAAACTCTACAAATGAGATCACTTTCTTGGTCTCAAGTGGATGATTCCCTTGGATGGAGAAATATGATTCAAGTGGAGTATAAAGTAGCAAGTGGATATACAGTTCTATGCTAAAGTAATCCTAACCTCCCTCAAGACTTCTTCAAAAAAATATAGGAACAAAAAGTTATAGCCTAAGGTGAGATTCTTTATTTGGCTTCTTCTACATAAAAGGGTACTAACAGGGGAAAAACTTATGAAGAGAGGCTACCATGGTACTTTCAAGTGTGATATGTGTGGGGAGGATATATAAACACTTTACCACTTATTGATTGAATGTCCTATAGCCTCAAAGTTATGGAATATTATGGTTATCTTACTCGGTATTAATTGGTATAGCTTTACCACCCTAGAGAATATGTGAAGGGCATGAATGACATAGGATGGAGTAGACCTATATGTTAGGCAGATAGTATGGGTAGGAACTACTCTCCTACTTTGGAACATATGGAAGGAAAGGAAAAACCACATCTTCAAACAAGATTCTAAGGACATCCACTATATTTGGAAAAATACCACAACCAACATAGCAAAGATAGTCTAGCATACACTAAAGTATCCCTAGGAACCCCACCAACAATTGGAACAAATCATGAGCAAATTAAAAATTATTCCTAAGGTTGTTAATCAACAAATGACAATCATAAGGAACCTAAAAGTAGATAGAAGGTGAAAGTGGTTGTCTCCCCTAGAGGATTGGTAAAAAGTTAACATAGATGGTGCATCACGAGGGAATCTAGAAAGAGCTAGTGTAGAAGAGATAGGAAGACAATCGAATGGGACCCCGATTTTCACCTTTGCAAAGAATCTTGGCATTATTTCCAACAACCTAGTAGAGGTTTATGGTATCCTTAGAGGTCTTTAGGAAGTAGTTACTGTAGGATGGAAAAAGGTCTAGATAGAATCTGACTCACAAGTCAAGATCAACCATCTGAAGAATCCAAGGGAGAATAGGAATCTTGACTAACGACTACGGAGAATCACAAAGAATATTCGTATGGTACAAATAATTTTTTTTCTATGGGATACAATCACATCCCTAGAGAACAAAATAGAGTTGTAGATGTGATGGCCAACTAGGCTCTAGATAAATGCAACCTCACTTGTTATGGCTATCCCCCTAGATGGTGGGCAACACGAATTAGTGAAGATCTCTCTATCCTATCTCTTGATGGTAGAAATATTAGATGTATTTAGTGTTGTATTTTAACTATATTAGGTTATTCCTTTTATGCATAGGTTACTATAGTAGATTAGTTTATAAAGAATGTAACATTACATCTTCGAATAAATCCTAGATGAAAATCCTGTATATATGGAAAGACATAGGATGTATCTCTTCTATTTGGAATTTGTAATATAAATTATTTTTTACCAAAAATTAATCATTATATTAAAAAAAAATTAAATTTTGTAATTATAAAAATAAATTGATAGTTAGGAATTACAGTTTCTTAAAATTGTTGTCTTCTTCATTGATTTTTCTTTGCAAATGTCAAACACGTTTTTATTTACAATTACATTAAAGTTTTATTTTTTAAAACCATATATTTTTTCTTCATTAGTATTATTTATTTAAATTAAATATCAATTTAACCTCATCTTCTTTCTTTTTAGTATACTAAAAAATAAAAAATCATAAAAATACATTCAATTTTATTTGGTTGATGCCTAAGTTTTTAAATGTTAACATATGGTTGAATTTTTTTTATATTATTATATTTAATATATTAAAAATGGTATTTAATAATCATTTTAATATTATTTTTTAAATTTATATGTTATATTATAACCCCCCTTCTTTTTGGTATGCTAAACATTATGAAATACAAATATTATGCTTGTAATGTTTTCTTAATGAATATATCAAATTTGGATTCATTGTAATATAAGTGTTTAATTTCAATAGATAATTATATAATTATATATATATATATATATATATATATATATATATATATATATATATATATATATATATATATATAATTAATAAACTATGCGAGGATTCTATTGGGGACCACTCTCATTACAAAAATAAAACATTACATTTCTAACAAGTTAATTAAAACATATTCAACTTTACCTTTATATAAAATATATTCTTCATTTGCCTGTTTATAAAATATATTTTCCATCTTCCTCAAACCGCTAACTATTAAGTTTCCACAATTAATTTATTTTATATTAGATGCCTTCCAAAATATAATTTCTATCAATATGAAATTCAACACCACGAATGGATAAAATATTTGTCACCTAGCTTCTATATCTATAAATATCTTGTTTATAGCAACCTCACAATTTCTCAATACCATTTTTTAGGGTTTGTATTCATTCTCCTAATATTTCAAGATACCATTTTTATTGTTATTTTTTGTTTTTATTTGTGGGTTTAGCCCCACTTCTTATTAGAACTTGTGATATTTGATTTTGTTTTTCCATATCAATATCCCTTTGGTTTTTTTTTCTCTTTGTTTTTGCTTCTTGGGTCTTCCTCTTTTTTTCATTCCTAGCAATATTTTCATCTTCATCAATCTCTTCAATATTCTCACACTTTTAATAGTAAGACTTATCATCTTTAGGTTTACCATGTTTTGAAGGATCTAAAATGCAAGGAGTAACCTAATAAGCACAATATTCTTTATGTTGCCTTAGAAACCCTAAAGTGCAAGGGTCCTCTTCTATAACAATTATATTCTTATTATACCATATAAAACCTAAATTACTATGGGTTTCCTCCATCCTCATTTCTTTGTTGTGCTAGTTTTGAAACCTTGAAGTGCAAGGGATAACATCTTCATCCCTTTATCTTTTATTACTTGAAGAGGATTCACTGCATGAGGAAAATGAAGATGACTTACCCAAAATAAACATGACCTCTTTTCCCATATTTGTTTTAATATTTATCTTCACATATTATTTTGCACTTTTAATTCCTTCTAAACTTTATAAATGATATTGTAGATAGGTTTTCTTTGCATCTTATTTCAAAGTGGAATATCCTTGATTTGATCTAGCTTCTACTACTCCATGATTTCCTTGATATGTCTTGAAATTTATATCATGGCTAGAATTTTTGTCTCTTTATTCATAGATTTCACTTTAAAAACTCTTTCCATGTATTCAATATCATAAAATTGTGGCAATGAAAGGCAATATTTCATAGTCTACTTGTTGATCCCATTCTCATCATATAAATTTTATCTTAATGGATTGTCACAAAGGTTTTAAATATCCATAGCAACACATATTCAAGTATATAGCATGCTTTCACTCCTTAGTAGTTTTTCCTTGATGAATTGCCCTAGGGAATTTCCAATATTTTTCAAAACATCCTTATTTATAAAATAGTCTTGGTCTCAAATGGTGTTGGGAAATCCTAGGTCCCCAAATACCAAGTCTAATATACTTTTGAAAAAGGGTCAACTTTTTATTCCATATTACTTGGTTAATATGGCCATTGCAAAAAATTTCCATCACTTGGTAGGTAGATTTATTAGGGTTAGACTTGACCTAGATGTAGTAAAAAAATGGGCTTCTGCTAAGTGGAGATCAAATGATGATATAGAGATTTTTGCCCTATCTAGGGTTTTCTTATGGTGAAGCTAAACTCTTTTGGTAATTTAGAGATAATTTTATGGGGGGCCATGGTTATTTGGAAGGTTTGGCATTTTCCTAAGGAGATGGAGACCTAATTTTAATCCAAAGACCCAAAATAAATTGTAGGTCCTAGTTTGGGTGAGATTACCAAATATCCCCTTTCACTACTAAAATGAGGAGATTTTTGTCGGTATAGTTAGGGAAATAGATAATTTAATTATTGTGGATCCATCCACCAAGTCCAAACCTTTACCTTGTCTATGCCAAGATATGTGTTAATATGGAGCTAGGGGAAATTTACCAAATACAATTTGGTTGGTCTTGAGATTGGGTATTTGGAATTAAAATTTAGAATATGAGAATCCACCTATTAAATGTGGGGTTTGTAAGATATTAGGGCACTTGAATCGGGCATTCCCAAACTAGAAGCCTCCTTACCAAGGTCATAAATTTTTGTGACAAAATCAAATTGAAGAAGAGGATTCTAGAAAGAAATATATCTTGGAAGTTGAAAACCTTGAGAGTGAAAAGCAAAAGATCTTGTCCTTAGAAGGTTATAGAAATAAAGATATCTTGGATGTTGAGATCCCTATAAATAAATTAAAGTTGATATGCAGAAGGATTCTTCCTTTGAGAATCAAGTTATGGCATATAAGATGAAGGTATGTGATACTCTACCCTCTTCACAAATGAATACTATTCTTTCTCTGAATTACTTTGATTTACTTCAAGAGATTACTTATGGAGAGGAAGATAATGGCCTCTTGGAAAATGTGTATGATGGAAATATTTAGTTAGAAAATGAGGAATTTGAAGATGAAAAAAACCAAATAGTTTTGAAAAAGTGGGTATATCAAATAAAAAATAACCAAGTAAATTTAGTTGATCCGAAAAAGGTTTCCCAAAATCCAAATACTAGACATAAAAATAAGTTAGGAATTGATGTGGGTACTATCAGTCCTTCACTATTAGGGACTTCACCTAGATAGTGGATTTCTCCAATGAGTTCTCAAAGAACTCTCTTGATATTTAGTAAGGCTCTCCTAGCCTTTCCTGGATACTCGATGAGACCTTCATAAGGTCTTTGATATGGTAGCTTCTGATGGTCTTCCTTGAGATCTTTTATTCAACCTTCTGCTCCTAGAAGTATTGGTGGTGAGATCTTCTCTTAGATATTTTGATTTTGCTACTTTTGGATTTGAGCAGGACTCTCCTAGTCCTTATTCTTCTTCTAAGATTGAAAGTTCTTCAATGAGAACTTCTCCCGATATCTTCATTTTTTATTTCTCTAATGAGATATTTTCCATTTCTCTTCACTTTTCCTTTAGGGATGAGATGATTCTGAAGAAGATACTCTTCCTAATTTTATTATAGGTAGTCTCCCAGCTCACTATATCTTCTGTTCCTGCAACAAAGATATTAGTTGTTGGAAATTTTGAGTAGTTGTGTTGTCATTGATGTCAAGAGTCAGTGTCAGTGATGTCAAAAGTTAGTGCAAGGAATTAACAAAAGGAGGGTTAAAATATTTATATTTTAAGCCCAAGATATTTAGTTTAAAGCTTTACATGATTGGTCAAAAGGTTGGCAAAATACCCTGAAGGAAGGAGATACCTAGGCCTAAAGGAAATAATATTATAATATTAAAGATGTTAGAATAATACCTAAGGTTAAAAATGAAAAACATCAAGGCCCAAAGGAAATAATGTTATAATATTTATTATTATAATATTAAAGTTTAAAAGAAAAGCCTAAGGTTACTTATAAATTAATCATAATATTTATATTATAATTAATTTATAATGTAAATTAATCATAATATTTATATTATTATTAATTTATAATATAAATTAATTATAACCCTAAGTAAGGGTTGGGCGCAAATATTAAGTTTAATATTTATCCCCGTCGATGTCGAAGCAAGGAAGGGATATGGTATTTATACCATAAATTTTTGTTGGCATAAAGTAAGTCTTTGATTTGCGCATGAAAAAAGTTGAGAAAATAATTCAATGCAATTTTCGTTAGCAAGGCCTAGACGAAAATTTTTATTTTTTTAAATCTTAAGGTGGATTGTGGATGAATAAAAGAAGAAGAGTGTCCATCCTTATTACCAACCACACAGTTGGGCTAGTGGAAAGGCTTTGCAGCATAAGGCATTGGCAGAACAAAGATCCCACATTCGATTCCCAATGGCAACAGAGGGAAGAGTTTTTGTTTTGAATATTTTGTTCCAGTGAAGGTTACAAAAGGTGGGAAGTGCATAGTGGTTTTTGTGTGGGTGCACCTAGCCATGGCTAAGGTGCTAGGCAGGTGATGAATGCGAGTTTTATTTGCATGGAGTGCATGGTGGTGTTTATGGCATGCAAATTTGTGGCTAAGGTATGATTAAAATAATTATTATTTTTGGTATATGTTGATTTAAGAATTTGAGATTATAAGGTGTGCAAGAAGTTTTGTTGATGTAATTTGGTATGAATGTTGGATTAAGAATTGGAGAGTATAAAGTGTATTAAAAATACATTATTATTGTAATTTTAAATATATTTTGAGTTAGAATATTAAAGTGTTTGAAAGGTTAAAATTTGGATTGAAATATTCTATGTTGAGTTGGAGTTAAAAGGAGCTATAGGGATATTGTCATTTTGCTTGAGTGAGTTAATGATATATTGATTGGATTTATTTTTAAAGGAGTAATAAGGTGTATTTGTGACTTGAAATTTTATTGTATGGTGAAATATTTGTTGAGGTAAAATATTCTTGTGGAGATTTTGAGATAGATTGTTGCTATCTAACCTAGAATTGGCAAAAGGATTTTGTTGTGAGTAAAATAGGTTTTGAAGACATATCTCCATCAAAACAAAAAAGTATGGGCACATCATATTTTTATTGAAGTGTTGTTGGATTAAATGTTGTGAAATATAAGGTGGAGTGAAAAGGATTGATTGATAGTATTGTTGGAAATATTTAAGTGAGTTTTTATATGCATGATTGGTGAAAGTTTAGAGAACATTGGAGATAGAGATTGAAGATTATTTGAGTTAGGGTTTGAGACCTACATTGTGCTCTTTATTTGAATAAGTATGAAAATATTTTTTTAGGGTTTGTGAGAAATTTGTGTTTCATTGATTGAATTATTGAGTAAAACTTCTTGAGCATTGGTTTTGAGTGATATTGAAAGTGAATGTGCAAACATTATAAATAAGATTTGTGAAAGTGACAGAATTAATGATTGATAGAACATATTGAGTTTTTTATATAGTATATCATTCTCTATATGTTCTAGAGGTTAAAATAATTATGAATAGAATATGTCTAAACTGCTTCAAGTTAAAGTAATTACTTTGAATATTAGACAAAGCATTTGATAGCATTGTGTGCAAGATTTGAGATTGATTGAGCATATCTTGTGAGCTGTATTGAGCATGTGTTTGAGCAATATTTTATGAAAGCTTGTAGGCATATTTGAGCAAGCTTTTTTGAAAGCTTGTAGGTAGATTTGAACAAGCCTTGGTGAAGACTTGTGGATAGATTTGAGGTAAGTCTTGGTGAAGACTTGAGAGAAGATTAAGAAATTTCATGAGAGAAATTAAGAACAGATTTGAGGTAAGTCTTTGTGAAGACTTGAGAGAATATTGAGCAAGTCCTGGTAAAGACTTTAGAGTAGTTAGAGAAAGTTATTAAGAGGACTTAAGAGCATATTTGAGGTAAGTCTTGGTGAAGACTTGAGAGCATATTGAGCAAGTTCTTAAGAGGATTCAAGGATAGATTTGAGGCAAGTCTTGGTGAATAATTGAGAGTATATTGAGCAAGTTCTTGAGAGGACTTGATAGCATATTTTAGGTAAGTCTTGTTAAATACTAAAGAGTAGATTGAGCAAGTTATTAAGAGGACTTGAGGATATATTTGAGGCAAGTCTTGGTGAAGACTTGAGAGCATATTGAACAAGTTCTTGAGAGGACTTGAGGACAAATTTGAGGTAAGTATTTGTGAAGACTTGAGAGCAGATTTGATTGATTTATTTGTTCAAGCTTTGTGTTAAGGCTTGGGGTAAATCTAAGCAGAGTTGATTTGTGATTAGATCAAGCTTAATGTTAAGGCTTGAGGACAAATTTGAGGATAGTGTTTGGTGCATATTTAAGAGCAGATTTATGCTAGACCTAAGACAAAGTTAGAGCAGATTTGTACTAGATAGAGGATAATATTTGGTGTAGATATAAGATAGAATTGAGATCAAGCTTTAGAGGTTATAGAGCAGAGGATAGTAGTATCCAATGGACAAAGATCCATTAGCTAGGGTAGTGAGGACAAAGGTTTTCTAAGTGAAGACAAAGATCTTTTGTAGAGAGAGATCCACAAGCCAGTCTAGTGGGAGCAGTAGTCTTCCAGAAGATCATCAACCAGAGATTAGGGGAAAGAGTTCTTCTGTGGATAGATATCCTTAAACTAGAGCAAGGATAAAGAGTTCTCCTATGGAGTGTGATCCGCATAGTAACTAGGAAGATAGAGTTATTAGATGGAGAGATATCCACGAGCAAGTTGAGGAGAAAGAGTTCTCCTGGGTCAAGTTCTATGAACTAGAAAAAATTGGAAAGGTTTCTCTTGTGGAGAGAGAGATCCAAAAATCAGAGCATTAGGGGATTGGTGTCTCCTTTGGATAGAGGTCCATAAAAAATTTAATAGGGAAGTGATTACCAAGAGATTTATTGAGAAAATTTTAGTGAAATATTTTCTCCATGGAGTAGCCCACATTGGGTGAACCATGTTAAATTGGTGTCTCTATTGTGTGTGATGATTTATGCATTGCTTTGATTACTACTGTTGATATTGCCATTGATTATATTGTATAATATTGTGTGGGAAATAAAAGTAAAAGTTGGTCTTATATTGTTCACCCCCATATCAATATAAGCTTGTGTTATTCAATTGGTATCAGAGTGGGTTCTTTTGGAAGAGTTTAATAGCTTGAAGAAAAATCTTACCAGAATATAGGTGACATATTAGAGTGGATATTCAGCAAATAAGGCACCTTTTTTTTATGGGAACAATTATGCTTTTTGGAGTGGAATAATGAATACTTACTTGATGGAACAAGGATGTAAGATATGGCAAGTAGTTGAGGATGGATACACACCTCCAACTAGTCCTCCTACAAATAAATATGGTAAGCTCCTACATTTGTATAATGTAAAGGTAATGAATGTAATCTTAAGTGGTTTACATGAAGTAGGATTTTGTAAAAGTTATGCATTGCAAATCAAAAAAATATATTTGGAAAAATTTAAAGAAAACATATGAGGGAGACAGAAAGGTCAAGATGGCAAAATTGCAAAATTACACGAAAACATTTGAATACTTGAATATGAAGGATTTGGAAGACATTACTACATACTTACTTCGTGTGGATGAGGTTGTTAACTCCATGCAAGAACTTGGGTTTAAATTTTAAGAATTAGATGTTTGTCAAAATATTTTAATGTCACTCCCTATGCGGTATAGTGAAAAGGTTTCAACCATAGAATAAACAAGAGATATTGATATTTTGACTAGGGCTGAGCTACATGGAATTATCACAACTTTTGAGATGAAAATACGAAAAGGATCCTATCCATAATAAATAGGTAGCCTTCAAAGTAGCAAAGAAAATAAAATATAAGAAGACAAATTCAAATGATGAGTCATCTAGTGATGAAGAAGCAAAATATGGCAGAAGGAAAAAGGCCTTTAGAAAGCACAAAGGTACAAAAACAATTAAGTGTTTCAATTGTGGTAAATATGGTCACTATGCATCTAACTATCCAAAATTTGGAAGTAGCAATGGTGAAGAGAAACATGATCACAAGAACAGGGAAGCAAAAAAATCTAGGTACCAAAATAAAAATAGGTATGGATAAAACAAGCATGAAAAGAAGTTTTTCCAAAGGCATAAGAAGAGTTTTTATGTAGATAAGATAGGCAAGATTTCAAGTGATAGTGATGAGATATCTTCAAATAATGAAGAAGAATAAATTCTAAATCTAGCAGTAGAAAAAGAAGATGTTGAAAAGAAGCTAAAAAGGAACCAAAAATACTTAAATATTTTAGGTGTGGTAACTTTGGTCATCTTGAAGATCATTGTACAAGAAATTGGTTTAGTGACAGTGAAGAAGAAAATAAATATACTCTTGAGTTTCTAGAGGAAGAATCAGAGAATGAAGGCACAGTTGATATAAAATTAGAACTTTTTGTTGCCTTTAAATAATTGAAAATAGTTAGGAAGAAAAAATTCAAAACTGAAGGATCAGGTTCAAGAAGATGAGAAAACAAAAGCAAGGCTTATACAATATCTCAATGACTTGAGAGTTAAAATTGAAAAGAAAAAAGGAGTTGAAGAAGACATGATTGAACAGTTAAATATAAAAGAGCAAGAATGTGAAAGACTAAAACATGAAGCTGACATTCTAAGGAAAGGACTTGAAAAGTTTAATAACAAGATATATCAGTTCAAGAAAAGCTCAAAATATTTGGGTGATATTATCAAAACATGGAGATCTCCATTCATAAGGTATTGCCACAACAAATATCCCGTGTTCGATTCCCGATTATAGTGGAGGTAAGAATTTTTGTTTCGAATATTTTGTGCCAGCAGAGGTTACAAAAGGTAGGAAGCACATAGTGGTGTTTGTGTGGGCACACAATCCAAGTGGAAACATAGCCATGGCTAAGGCGCTATGCGGGTGGTGAACGCAAGTTTGATTTGCATGGAGTGCATGGTGGTGTTTATGGCATGCAAAATTATTTTGTGGCTAAGGTATGATTAAAATAATTATTATTTTTGCTATATGTTGATTTAAAAATTGGAGATTATAAGGTATGTGTAAGAAGTTTTGTTGGTATAGTTTGATATGAATGTTGGGTTAAGAATTGGATAATATAAGTTGTATTCAAAGGAATTTATTATTGTAATTTGAAATTTATTTTGAGTTAGAATATTAAAGTTTTTGGAAGGTTGAAATTTGGATTAAAATATTCTATGTTGAGTTGGAGTTAAAAGGAGTCATAGGGATTTTTTCATTTTGCTTGAGTGAGTGAATGATCTATTGATTGGATTTATTTTTAAAGGAGTAATAAGGTGTATTTGTGACTTGAAAATTTATTGTATGGTGAAATATTTGTTGAGGTAAAATATTCTTGTGGAGATTTTGAGATAGACTGTTGCTATCTAACCTAGAATTGGCAAAAGGATTTGGTTATGAGTAAACCAGGTTTTGAAGACATATCTCCATAAAAACAAAAATGCATGGGCACATCATCTTTTGATTGAAGTGTTGTTGGATTAAATATTATGAAATATAATGTGGAGTGAAAAGTATTGTTGGAAATATTTGATTGAGTTTTTATATACATGATTGGTGAATGTTTAGAGAATATTGGAGATAGATATTGAAGATTATTTGAGTTAGGGTTTGAGACCCACATTGTGTTCTTTGTTTGAAGAAGTATTAAAACACTCGTTTAGGTTTTGTGAGCAAGTTGTGTTTAATTGATTGAATAATTGAGTGAAACTTCTTGAGAATTGGTTTTGAGTGATATTGAAAGTGAATGTGCAAACATTAGAAATAAGATTTGTGAAAGTGATAGACTTAATGATTGAGTAGAACATATTAAGTTTTTGATAGAGTACATCATTCTCTATATGTTCTAGAGGTTAAAAAAAATCTAAATAGAATATGTTTAAACTACTTCAAGTTAAAGGAATTACTTTGAATATTAGAGAAAGAATTTGATAGCATTGTGTGCAAGATTTGAGATTTAATGAGCATATCTTGTGAGTTGTATTGTGCATGTGTTTGAGAAATATTTTGTGAAATCTTGTAGGCATTTTGAGGAATATTTTGTGAAATCTTGTAGAAATATTTGAGCATTTCTTGGTGAAGACTTGTAGGTAGATTTGGGCAATTATTTATGAAGACTTATGGATAGATTTGAGGTAGTCTTGGTGGAAACTTGAGAGCATATTGAGCAAGTTCTTGAGAGGACTTGAGAGCAAATTTGAGGTAAGTCTTTGTGAAGACTTGAGAGTAGATTGAGTAAGTCTTGGTTAAGACTTTAGAGCATATTGAGCAAGTTCTTGAGAGGACTTGAGAGTAGATTTGAGGTAAGTCTTGGTGAATACTTGAGATTAGATTGAGTAAGTTCTTAAGAGGACTTGAGGATATATTAGAGGTAAGTGTTGGTGAAGAATTGAGAGCATATTGATAAAGTTATTGATAGGACTTGAGAGTATATTTGAGGCAAGTCTTGGTAAATATTTGAGATCATATTGAGCAAGTTCTTAAGAGAACTTAAGGATATATTTGAGGCAAGTCTTGGTGAATACTCAAGAGCAAATTGAGAAAGTTCTTGAGAGGACTTGAGGATAGATTTGAGGCAAGTCTTTGTGAATACTTGAGAGCAAAGTTAATTGATTTATTTATTCAAGATTTGTGTTAAGGCTTGGGGTAAATCTAAGCAGAGTTGATTTGTGATTGGATCAAGCATTGTGTTAAGGCTTGAGGATAGATTTGAGGATAGAGTTTGTTGTAAATTTAAGAGCAGATTTTTGCTAGACCTAAGATAGAGTTAGAGCAGATTTGTACTAGACCGAGGATAGTATTTGATGTAGATCTAATATAGATTTGAGAGTAAGCTTTGGAGGCGATAGAGTATATGACAATAGTCTCCAATGGATAGAGATCCATTAGCCAGGGTAGTTAGGATAGAGGTCTTCTGAGTGAGGACAAAGGTCTTCTATGGAGAGAGACCCACAAGCTAGTGTAGTAGGGGCAGTGGCCTTCTATAAGATCATCAACTAGAGTAGAGGGGAAATAGTTATCCTATGGATAAAGATCCAAAAACCAGAGCAAGGAGAAAGAGTTCCCTTGTGGAGTGTGATACACGAAGCAGCTAGGAAGATAGAGTTATTTTGTGGAGAGATATCCACGAACCATTTGAGGAGAAAGGTTTATCCTATGGAGAGAGAGATCCACAAATCAGAGCATTATGGGATTGGTGTCTCCTTTGGACATAGGTCCATAAGCATTGTAATAGGGAAGTTATTCCCAAGATATTTGTTGAGAAAATTTTAGTGAAATATTTTCTCCGTGGAGTAGCCCACATTGGGTGAACCATGTTAAATTTGTGTTTCTATTGTGTGTGATGATTTATGCATTGCTTTTATTATTGTTGTTGATATTGCCATTGATTATATTGGATAATATTGTGTGAAAAAAAAAGTAAAATTTGATCTTATACTATTCACCCCCCCTCTCAGTTTAAGCTTGTGTTCTTCATTAGTACTAAAGTCTTTAGTCTACTTTTGAATAAGGTATCCTTATCAAATTCTTCTTCAGGATCAAGGCTTTGATGGTCTATTTTAATATCAAAGCTCCTATGGCCTTTTTTAGTATCAAGGCTTCTATGGCCTTTTTAGTATTAAGACTTCTATGGCCTTTTCAATATCAATACTTTTGTAGATTCTTCTTCAAGGCTTCTATGGCCTTTATGTATCAAGGCTCCTATGGCCTGTTCTTCAACTATAGAATTCTTCAATCTAGTAATGGATATCTTTAGTCTCCTATCTTCATCATAATCCTTCACTAGAATTCTTCTTTCGTGGTATTCTTCTCTTGCAAAATAAACTAACCTCTGCACTATGAGGGCATGCTGACATTCAAGAAATGAAGTTGGAGTCTCCTAGCTTTCTATTGTAGGAGGAGTCCCAATCCTTTGAGAATAAATTTCCTGCAATAAAAAAACACTTAAGGCACTAGTTAGAAAATTCTAGATAACTTGGATGATCTTCACTATATGATTTGTCAATCTAGTGGATTGAATGTTGAGTACCTATCTTCACAAGTTTTTCTAACAACTCTATGGAAAGGACTCTAGAAAAAAATGATCTTAGTATTTTTGAAACTGATATTCCTTTCAGTCCTATCTTTTTGACTCTCCCAAAATCTACCACCTAGATTCTTCTAATATCTTTTAATAGTGTCTAGTCCAGTGGTGCGTGAGTTTGAAAAAAATATCAGGCTAACCAACAATGGTGGTTTCCCTATTGACCTACATAGACTAGATCTACCGTGGCTCTAATACCACTATTATATTTTGATGAATGAGCCTTGAGAGATAACAATCACAAGATGCATAATAATATGAAAGAAAGTAAATCTTCTAGATGACTAAAGTGAGCACTCCATTAACAAATATACTAATCTATATTATATCCATCACCAATGAATGGTGAGGCACACATAATGATACTATCCACTAAGTTATGCTATTTGACTATATCCCCTGACTCTCTTATCTATATATCTAAGAGGCCATCCTTATATAGACAAAATAGAATACTTGTCCAACACTCTATCTAGTTGTGCAAGGAATAATTTGCACATGTATAACTTGCACATTGATATTGTGCATTTATTATATTTCATGAAGTAACTAGATAACTTGCACAAGAAGTAATCTAGATATGTATCTTGGACGATACATTTACATAACACAAATGATGGAATAGACTCTATTTTCAACATAACCACCTTTTGTAGAAGAGATGAATGAAAAATAAACTATTGAAAAACACAAAAATGAAGGGGTTCCACCTTTCCCAAAAATATTACAAGAACCCAAAAAGCCAATGCAACAAAAATTTAATATTATAGAAGGTTTAAAAAATTTTGCAGTCATGATTCCTATTTATCAGGTAATTAGATATGTTCTAATCTACACGAAGGTCATAAGAAAGTTATATCTAAAAATATAGGAAGAAAACCATCAAAAGAAATTAATGTGGTAATTCAGTGGAGTGAACCTGCAAGTTAGTGACTTGAAAAGAACATAATCGTTGTTAAAAATGCAAGGAATTCCAAGCAATGTTTATAGATATAATAGTATATTTGATTGATGATTATTGTGAAGCTTTGAATGGGTAATTTATACCCATTCAAAGGGTATTATTGGCCAAGGGGTATGACCCTTGGCTATATGAATTTAAATAATAAAATTATGTGTGATGAGGGTCTTAACATGCCACCCCCCTTAAAAGAGCTTTGTCCTCAAAGATGGAATTTTGGAAATTGTTGTTGGATATCGTGAAGAGTTTCCCACGTCGCGTCTTCTAAAGGTAGACCTTTCCAATGGATTAAAACTTTTGTGATATCATGAGTATAAAGGTGACGAGAGCGACGATCCAAGATAGCTTCTGGTTCGACTAGAAGTACTCCATCATCAAAAAATTTAGGAAGAGTAGTTTGTGTCGTGATATGGGCTCCAACTGCGAGCTTAAGGCAAGATACATGAAATACGGGGTGAAGTTTGGAAGAGGGAGGAAGCTCAAGTTTGTAAGCAACTTTCCCAATACGTTGGAGAACTTTATACGGCCCATAAAATTTGGGTGCTAACTTCTGAGAACCCTTTTGTTTAAGAGAGGATTGACGCTAAGGTTGGAGTCATAAGAAAACCATATCACCCTCGTGGAAACTACATTCACTTCTATGTTGATCGGATTGTTGCTTCATGCAATGTTGAGCGGTGTGTAGGTTCTCTTTTAGGATCCGTAGTATGTCATCTCGAGTAGCGAGTTTTGTTTCCACCGCATGGACTTTTGTAGTCCCTGGAATATAGGAAGTGAGGGATGGTGGTGTTTGGCCATATAATGCTTCATAAGGAGTCATTTTGATGGACGTATGGTATGAAGTGTTATACCACCATTCCGCTAGTGAAAGCCATTTTACCCAATGGAGTGGTTGAGTAGAAACAAAACATCGAAGGTATGTTTCCAAGCATTTATTTACAACTTTTATTTGGCCATCGGTTTGAGGATGGTAAGTGGAGCTCATACGAAGTTGAGTACCTTGTAATTTGAACAATTTCTTCCAAAAAGTGCTAGTGAAAGTTGGGTCATGGTCACTAACAATTGTGGAGGGTATACCATGTAATTTAAAGATGTTATCTAGGAAGAGGTGGGCTATAGTGCTAGCGGTATAAGGAT
Organism: Wollemia nobilis; assembly: GCA_028583015.1. Classification (NCBI taxonomy): domain Eukaryota; kingdom Viridiplantae; phylum Streptophyta; class Pinopsida; order Araucariales; family Araucariaceae; genus Wollemia; species Wollemia nobilis. Next base: position 10,135,534 of record JAQPPZ010001772.1, on the reverse strand, counting down.
GAGCCACGGGATAAAAATGGGCATATTTAGATAAGTGATCAATGACTACGAAAATGGTTGTTTTTCCTCCTGATTTTGGTAGTCCTTCAATAAAGTTCATAGAAATATCTTCCCATGTTTTGGTGGGTATAGGAAGAGGTTGAAGTAATCCCGGAGTAGCAAGGGTCTCCCCTTTTTGTCTTTGGCAAACTTCACATTCTTTTACAAAATTTTTGATGTAATTTTTCATTCCTACCCAATAGAAGGAGGTAGTGGCTCTTTTATAGGTTTTTAAGAAACCAAAGTGGCCTGCAGTGGGTGAGGTATGTAACTCATGAAGAAGTTTTTCATGATAAGTTGAATTTTGGGTGAGGACCATCCTTCCTTTGTATCTTAATATATTGTCCTCCCAAGTGTATGGAGGTTTGCTACTAGGATTATGTTGAAGTTGTTGAATTAAGGCGTGGATAGTAGGATCATTTATCCATTCTTCATGCACCTCATCTACCCATTTAGGAATAAGGGAGGAAAGAGCATGGACTTGAGGCATATCTTCAAATTTTCTAGAAAGTGCATCGACTGCCATGTTGTCCTTTCCCTTTTTATATGTAATTTCATAATCATAGCCAAGAAGTTTAGTAACCCACTTTTGTTGTTTCGGGGTATTAGTCCTTTGTTCCAAAAAATATTTCAAGCTATGATGGTCAGTGCGTATAATGAAATGTTGGCCAATAAGGTAAGGCCTCCAATGTTGAATAGCATGGACAATTGCCAACATCTCTTTTTCATATGTAGAGCGAGCTAGATTCTTAGGAGAAAATGCTTTGCTTATAAAAGCTAGAGGCCTTTCATCTTGCATGAGTATGGCTCCCATTCCTATTCTCGAAGCATCACTTTCAATGATGAATGGTTTAGAAAAGTTGGGCATGGCTAGAATAGGGGTGGTACACATTGCAGTTTTCAAGGTGATAAAGGCCTCATCCACTTTAGATGACCATTTGAAAGCATTTTTCTTAAGTAATGTTGTTAGAGGGGCAGCGATTTTACCATAATTTTGGACAAATTTTCTATAATATCTCGTTAGTCCAAGAAACCCACGTAGACCTTTTAAGGTTTTTGGAATAGGCCAATTTTTCACCTCCTCAATTTTGCGAGGATCTACCATAACTCCTTCCTTTGAGACAATATGCCCTAAGTATTCAATTTCTTGTTTTCCAAAGGAACACTTTGATATTTTTGCATAAAGTTGATTTTCCTTCAAGATTTGTAATGCTTGTCTAACATGGTCCAAATGTTCTTCCCATGTTTTGCTATAAATCAAAATGTCATCAAAGAAAACTAAGATAAATTTACAAAGGAAAGGGTGAAATACCTTATTCATTAGACTTTGAAAGGTAGAAGGAGCATTGGTAAGGCCAAATGGCATCACCAAGAATTCGTAGTGCCCTTCGTGAGTGCGAAAGGTCGTCTTAGGAATATCCTTTTCGTTGACTCGTATTTGGTGGTAGCTCGATCGTAAGTCTAACTTGGAAAAATAAGTAGCCCCATGGAGTTCATCTAATAGCTCGTCTATGACTAGAATAGGAAATTTATCCTTGATGGTCATTTTATTAAGTGCTCAAAAATCGACACATAAATGCCATGATCCATCCTTCTTTCTAACTAAAATAATTGGAGAGGAGTAAGGGCTTCTGCTAGGTCTAATGACTCCTGCCTTAAGAAGATCTTGTACTAATTTCTCTATCTCGGTATTTTGGAGGTATGGATAATGATAGGGTCTAATATTAGGGGGTTGATGCCCTGGAAGTAGTGGAATAGTGTGATCATGACTTCGTTGTGGAGGTAGTCCTTTTGGTTCATTGAATACCGCTTTATGGTGGTCTAAAATCTTTTGTAACTCTGGTGCCTCTTCTTCCTTGTGACTAGGTTGAATTGAAAATAATTGGGTGACCATTCCTTTGTTTCCTTTTCGGATAATTTTCTCCATTCTATGCGAGCTTACGATTTGGGAGGGTCCTGATTTTAGGCCTTTGATAATATAGGTTTGGTTCTTTGTTGTGAACTTCATCCATAGTTCATCAAATTCCCATTGGACTATGCCCAAAGTTCATAACCATTGTACGCCTAGTACAATGTCGCAACCACCTAGGGGTAGGACGTACATGTCACCTTTCATGTTATAATCCCCCATAGTTAGTTTTATATTTTTGCATTTACCTTTGCATGCAATTTTTCTGTTGTTTCCAATCATCACTTCGAAGTTATTGCAAGGGTATATAAAACAATTTGCTTGCTTAGCCACCTTTGGATTGATAAAATTATGCGTGCTACTAGAATATAGGAGCACAGTAAGGTTTTGTTTCTTAAAATACCCTTTAACTCGCATTGTTTGAGGGGCAAAAAATTCGGCAAGGGCATTGAAGGAAACCTTTGGTGCATTTTCTTCGTCACTTTCAAGTGTATCGGATAATACCTCTACTTCGAGTTCAGGTTCCTCTTCGGTAGAATTCCCCCATCTATGGAATCTAGAATATATAATTTCCATGAGGCGCATTTATGATTTCTATCAAATTTCTCGTCGCAATGGTAGCAAAGACCCTTAGCTTGTCTTTCCTTCATTTCCTCGAAACTCAGATGCTTAATTGGTAGAGCGGGGTTAATTTTGGGGGTTGTGTAGGAGTTTTGGGTTCTTCCATTTTGCATTGGTTTGGGATTGGTATAAGTGTTTTATGGTTTCCCCAAGGTTGGTTTTGTGAACCGATTTTGTGCCTTGATTTTGTCTTCCACTAATTTTGCCAAGCCGATGGTCTCTAACATGTTTGTAGGGTTATACATTTGCACCTCAATTCAAATTTCTTCTTTTAATCCGTTGACAAAACATTCTTGAAATAAGGCAACATCTAATCCAGATGTTCGATTAGCTAGCCTTTCAAATTCTGCTTGGTATTCGCTTACCAAAGTGGTTTGGCATAATTTAGTGAGGGCCCTTGTAAAGCTTTGAAACTTGCTAGGGCCGAATCGCACTAATAGATTCTGTGTAAAGGTTGACCACGTCGAAGTGCCGTTGGTTTTCTCGAACCATTGGTACCATTGGATGGCATCATTTTCCAAGTGGAAGGAGGCGATATGCACTTTTTGTATTTCCAAAATTTTATTTAGAGAGAAATATTGCTCTGCTCGGTAGATCCAGTTTGTAGGGTCACCGCCTTCAAATTTTGGGAAGTCTAATTTGGTTGTTCGTGGTAAAATGGAAGTTTGTGGACCTCCTAACAATGCTCGGTTTGATGACCCATTGTTGGTTGCATTTGAATGTGTTGTTGCCTAATTTTGACTGATAGCATCAAGTTTAACATCCATTGCGAATATTTTCTCAAAGAGTTCTCTTGTGTTACGGGCATTCTCCTCTCTTTCTTGTTTAACTTCTTTGGCGAGCCTTTCATGTTTCTCATGAATGGAATCTAGTGATCAACATCCATCGGCCATAGCAGTTGGTTAGATGAGAAAAAATAGTGCAAATTTGGTATAGAAAAAGTTGTCACAAAGTTGTAGCAACTTTGCAAAAAGTTGTTAGCAACTTTTTGCAAAAATTTGTTGCTATTTGTTTTTCCACTTTATAGGGCTTACTTCCCTATTACTATTAATTATTTTTTATTTTTATTTATAATGACAGGTAGGTTTCGGCAAGGCACAATAGGGCTCGATGGGCAACAGTGACAACGTTAGGCTTCAAAAATAGCACGATGGTAGTGGTAGGGGAATCAGCAGGGAGAAGGCCAATCTAGTGGTAGAGCTAAGGGTGGAGGCACAGGCGGAGCAAGAGGGAAGGCAAACAACAACAATGGAGCGGAGCGGCTAGGAGTCAACAAGGTCAATGCCAAGTGTCACGCGAGGGGATGGGGGTAATAAAGCAAACAGTCTATGCACACACGCATAAGGGGGGCTAACCACCTATTGGTGGTTACCTCTTATGAATGTCTTGGCCCTTATAAACTCTTTGAATGACGCAGTGCGTTGAATGTGGGATTTTATCCCTTTTTAAAAAAAAAAAAACTTGATTTTTTCGTCACCTGAGAATAGATGCCGACGACTGAAAAATTAATAAAAGCTTTAATAGAAACCTTAATTTCCTTTTAATTGTTCGTCAAAAATTTATTTTTGTCACCGGAAGTTACAAAGCGATGTCAAAACCGAATTTTTTTTGTCATTGTTTTTCTTTCGATCGGGGAGGTCGCTTATTGTTTTTTTTTTAGTGTGATTTGGAATCGATTTTGGACCAATTTTAATCGACTTGCGATAATATCTTGGTGTCTGTACCTATATTCGAAAGACGCTTATACTCGACTGGTTCTATCTCCATTCACATTCGATATTCCAATTGAAATGCTAAATATTGGAGTGCTTTTTTTGTTTTTACTTAGTTTTTGCAACGGTGTTTATGGAGAGCTTCACACGGTTTTAGATCAGAATGTCTCCTTCATGATTTAATTTACCAATCATCTTTGTTATCCTGCTACCAGGATATTTGAATTAAGAGAAAAAAAATTCCTTTATAACTTAGCTCTGATCCAAATGGAGTGAACCTGCAAGTTAGTGACTTGAAAAGAACATAATCAATGTTAAAAATGCAAGGAAGTCCAAGCAATGTTTATAGATATAATAGTATATTTGATTGATGATTATTATGAAGGTTTGAATGGGTAATTTATACCCATTCAAAGGGTATTATTGGCCAAGGGGTATGACCCTTGGCTATATGAATTTAAATAATAAAATTATGTGTGATGAGGGTCTTAACAGTCAGTTGGCTGATCTCATGTTAGGAAAAACCTACCATCCCAAGTATGCTAATCCAAGAAATCCAATGCTAACAATCCAAATTGTAGGCTTCCAGCTACCCAAAATATTAGTAGATCGGGGGCTATCATAAATATCATACCCCAAGAAACGATGCAAAAACTATAACTCACATATATGAGGTCAACTAAAATTGTTCTTCAATTGGTTGATCGATGTACAGTACTCCAAGAGGGAATACTGGAAGATGTTGTAACAATAGATGTATGAGAGTATCTGGCATATTTTCTAGCATTACAATCTAGATCTGGATTGGGTGGTTAGCCACTTATATTAGCATACCTTGGATGGCCACAGTTGATGCTTATATAAGTTATAAGATAGGACAAATTATGATATTAAATAGATAGAATATCAAAAACTTAATCATTTATCCACCTAAAAAATCCACTTATTTGTTGGGAAAACCAAATTGTGAAGTCTTAAATACTGATGCCTTGTTGATGCTTTAACCAATAATGGCTCTAGATGATATTGAGGATGACACCAATTAAGAACAAGTCATAACACACTTTTTCCAAGGAGAATCTTCCCATCCTCCTCTAGTATCCCCACTTGTAGGCAACAAGGAGAATCATGTCAAAAAAATAGAGGTAGCACCTGGCATATTGTTGAACATTGAAAATGAGTTGCTAATTGTTCAAGAGGACAAATTAAAGGAAATACTAGTCAAACACCAAACTACTTTTGTATGGTATTACAAAGACATGATGGGGATTGCACCTAAAGTCTGCACACACAAGATATATTTGGAAGATGATGTAAGACTGGTAAGATAGCCCCAAATAAGAATGAATCTAGCAATGAAAGAAATTATCAAAGCTAAAGTACAAAAACTTTTATCAGTTGGATTTATTTATCCTATATCAAATAGTCAATGGGTATCATCTTTAGTGATGGTGCCTAAGAAAATGGGTAAGTGCCACATTTGTATTGATTATAGGATATTAAATAAATCCACTAGGAAAGAAAATTTCCCCCTACCCTTTATTGACCAAGTCCTCAACACCTTAGTAGGATGAAAATATTTCTTGTTCCTAGATGGGTTTAGTGGATATAACCAAATTCAAATAGGGGATGAAGACCAGGACAAAACCATGTTTACCTATCCATGGGGGACTTTTTCTTACCGAGTCTTACAATTTGGGTTATGTAACACACCATCCACCATTTAAATGGCAGTACTTAGTATATTTTTAGATATGGTTGGAGAGACTGTAGAAGTATATATGGATGATTTCATCATTTACGGTGAAACTTTCAAAGAAGCTACAACTAATCTAGCGAAAGTACTCCAACATTGTTAGGAAATAAACCTATCCCTTAGCAATAAAAAATGTTTTAAGTTAATGCAATAAGGGATAGTATTAGGACATAATATATATGTATATGGGATCAAAGTAGATAAACAAAAATTGAAGTGATTAAAAATCTATCTACTCCCCAAACTCAGAGAGATGTCCACAGTTTTCTAGGATCTGGTGGATACTATAGGTGTTTTATCCAAGATTTTAGAAAAACTACCAAACCTCTGCATACATTATTATCTAAAAATGTTGAGTTTATCTAGACCAATGAGTGAGATTAAGCATTTCATATTTTACAGGAAAGACTAACCACTGCTCTTGTGCTAAGAAGTCCAAATTGGACCCTCCCCTTTCACATTCACGCTGATGCATCTAATAATGCAATAGGGGCAGCATTAAGATAGAAATATGGAGATGAGTTTTATGCCATCTATTATGTCAGTGTATATCTTACAGGTGCTAATTTCAACTATACTATCATAAACAAATAATTCCTTGCAGTAGTTCACACTATTAATAAATTATGCCACCACATTATAGGTTATAAATTTTGTGTTCATACAAATATTATAGCCATCAGATATATGAAGAATAAAACTGTAGTAAGTTGTAGAATTATTAGGTGGATTTTACTATTGCAATAACTTGATGTAACCATTGCTAAAAAACCCAATAGGGATAATATTGTTGCATATTTTCTCTTCGAGTTAACATCTCAAGACCATACAACCACTAAAGACCAATTTTTAGATGAGCATTTTTTTTCTCTTGATGAACAGATTCTATGGTACATATATATGGCTAATTAATTGTTGGCAATTTTGGATACCTTGAGTACATTGCCTTTGCCTAAGTTTAGTTGTTGTCATTAATGTCAAGAAGCTCTTGGTAGTTGTTGTCTTTGATGTCAAGGAGTTCTTGGAGCAATTTGTTTTTATGTCTAAGTATGTGTTTTGATGAAGGTTTCAATTGGTCAGTAATTCTCCAAGAAAATTAGAGTAGCCCAGTTGCAAAAGATCCAAAAAAAGATAAGTTAGAAAAAGTTTGCAGGCTACTGGAAAAACTGTCATGATTTCATGACATGTTTCAGGAGAGAGAAAGTGCTGGCAAAACTGTCGAGATTTCGTGACATGTTTGAGGAGAGAGAAAGTTTTGGCAAAATTGTCATGATTTTGTGACATGCTGGAAGGCAAAGACGAAGCAGGCAAAACTGTCATGATTTTGCGACATGTTTGAGGAGAGAGAAAGTTTAGGCAAAACTATCATGATTTCGCGACAAGTTGAGTTGGCAGTGTTGAGTTGCAGGAAGTGTCACGATTTCGTGATAGGTTGAGTTGGCAGCTTGTAGTTGGCAAAAGTGTCACGATTTCGCGAAATGTTCCAGTTTCACGAGCAGTTGGCAGAAAAGATCTTAAGGCAGAGAAAGCGTCGTGATTTCGCGACATGTTCTAGTTTCGTGAGCAGTTGGCAGAAAAGAGCTTAAGGCAGCGAAAGCATCGCGATTTCACGACATGCTCCAGTTTCATGAGCAGTTGGCAGAAAAGAGCTTAAGGCAGTGAAAGCGTCGTGATTTCGCGACATGCTCCATTTTCGCTAGTGCAAACCGAGAAAAGGTTGAAGAAGCAAGAAGTGTCACGATTTCACGACAAAGTTGAAGATGACGTCAGCAAGAGGCAAAGGTGTCACGATTTCATGACAGAAGCGGAGAAGAAGGCTTTGAAGTCTAAAGCATCACGATTTCATGACAGAAGTGAGATGACATCAGCAAAAGGCAAAAGTGTCACGATTTTGCGACAGAAGTGCAAAGGAAGTAGACAAAAGCAAAAGCATCACGATATCGCTACAGCAAGCTATAGAAGGTGTACGACAGGCAAAGGTGTCGCGATATCGCGACATGTTGAAGTTTCATGCCAGAAGCTACAGGGAGGTGGTTGAGGACAGAGTTAAATTTGAGCTAACAAAGTTAAAATCTGGGCCAACGCAACACAGGGTTTTGCAACCGACACAGTGGAAGTATAACAGCTGACTAAGTTTGGATGTAATGACCATGGATCTTACTCTATAAAAGGAGGTATGTTTGAATAGTTTGGGCATCGATTAAGTGTACGTTTGAAGTGCGAATTGCGTAGAGAGAGTGCAGGGAGAAGATCGATCGTAGTAGTGCATAAGTAGAAGCCTGAGCGTCTTCTGTGTTTAGACAGAGGTTGCGAAGACAGTGCTATCGTGTTTTAGGTAAAAAGTGCAAAGGAAGTGCTACTGTATGTGCTTAGATAGTGTAGCTATATTTTGTGAAGACTGTATTGCTATGTATACGTAGAATACATGAAATCTGTGCTACTGTGTTTCTGATCGATAACTGCTGTATTTGCGTAGATAGTAAAGTATTGGTTTCAACCAAGTACAAAAAAAGAACAAAGGAAGAGGACAGTATTGTGCTAGATCGAAGGACTATGTTTGGTGCAAAGAAGAGGACCAGCTTTGTTGTGATAGAATTGAGGACAGAGATCTCCAACCAGAGCAGGGAAGACAGGTGTCTTCTATGGACAGAATTCCACTTGCTAAGGGCGAGAGGAGGTAGAGGTCTTCTAGAGGATCACCAACCAAAGCAAAATTAGGGGAAGGTGTCTCCTTTGAGTTGAGGCTCATAAACATTGTAATCGGGAAGGATTCCCAGAGGACTTTGATACAACTTTTAGAAGAAAATTTTCATTCGTAGAGTAGCCCACCTTGGGTGAACCATGTAAATTGATGTGTCTCTTTGTGGATTGCTTTTTGTGCATTGTTTTACTGTTGTTATTACTGTTATCTTTATTCTGCATGTTAATGGTTTGAAAGCTGTATTGATAGATAAAGTTAAAAGTGGTCTTATATTGTTCACCCCCCTCTCAGTATAAGCTTGTGTTCTTCATTAATTAGCCACTAGTAAATTATATCCTACACTCTCACCCTGAGAAGGTCAAAATTTTATAGAGAAGAGTGCAGTCTTCTCATGGATTGATGGATGCCCGTTTAAAATTAGGCTCGATCAATTCATGTGAATATGTGTTGTAGAAAATGGAAACCATAGAAATTCTCAAGACTTTCCATGATGAACCATGTGGTGGTAATTTTGCAAGAAGAAAAACTACATTTAAAGTTTTGCAGGCTGGATATTTTTGGCCTTATTTATTTAAATATGTAGCCAAACATGTTAGCCAATGTGATCAATACCAATGAATGGGCAGACCAACTCTCCAAGATGAGATACCACTTTAGCACCATGTGCACATTAAACCCTTTAATAAGTGGGAAATGGATTTTGTAGGGTCCATCAATTCACAATCAAGTGAAAAAAGATATATTCTATTTTTCATTGACTATGTGACTAAATGGGTTGAAGTGCAAGCACTGCATGACCTGAAAGAGAATACTATAGCAAATTTCTTGTATAAATCCATCTTCACCATATTTGGTGTTCCCAAATAAATTACTACTAATCAAAGGGCCCAATTTACATCAAATATGATTTAGGTGTTGATGGAGCAGTACCAAATCTGATACAACAAAACTACTCCCTACCATCCACAAGTAAATGGATAAGTGGAGGTCACAAATCAAGAGTTAGAAAACATTATCACCAACATGGTACAACAACATAGGAAGGATTGGGCAACTCATTTACCAAAATCAATTTGAGCATATCACACCACCTAGAATACCACCATAGGATATACACCAATCCAATTGGTGTATGGGGAAATACCATGATGCAAATCGAGTTTGAGATTAAAACCCTACAAACTATTGTAGAATTAAACTTAAATTTAGATTTTGCATAAAAATAACATATTCAAAAAACTTAACCAACTGGATGAGTATTAGTAGGATGTGCTACAATGTACAAAATTCATGTAGAAGCAGAGATTCTAGTGGTATGATCACCACATACAACTAAAATAGCTCAAATATGGATATTGGGCATTGCTTTATGATTCCTAATTCCAAGAGCAAAAAGTAAGCTCATGTAGTATTGGATGGATCTATATGAAGTGGTCAAAGTTATCAATAATGGTGTTATCCGTGTTAGAACCATAGATGGCAATGGTATTATGTTGACAGTCAATGACCACCATTTGTGATCATATCATGCATCACCAGTCCACACAATCAAATCCAAAGCAGGCATGGGGGAGACCCCATTAGTTGACAAACATGCATGCATCCACAAAAAAAAATATACAAACATTTTATATTTTTATTTTTAAAATTAGCATAGGTTTTTTTGTTTTTATTTTATTTACTGTTTTGTAGGAAAAGTATGCCCTTAATACAATTTGTAGGTAACCTAGAAAACATAGGACTATCAAGCACATGCCAAAATTCCTATTTTTTTTTTACAAGTATGTTTATTTTTGTAGGACACACAATCCTAAATGCAATTTGTAGGTAGTCGGGTCAAACTAGGCCTATCAAGCATAGGCCCATGGTGCCCTATAGTTTTTTGCTTTCTAGGAGGATAGACGAATGAAGAAAGCATCAAGCTCCCACCAAGAGGGTGGTACTTACAATTGGACGTGTGTATAGGTATTTACTTCCCCATAAAATAAAATTCCTATATACAGGTCAAGACGATGGACACTGACTTTATCACCAAGGAGAAGCACCTGTATTCAAACCAAAGAAACACACCTATCTATGGTTCAACCCAGTGAACATTCACTTTCCATAAAAGATAAGGCACCTCTATCCCACACACAACAAAGGCATATACATCCATAAAATCTTGAAGGTGTCACGTATTCACATGAGGTGCCTATCTCCCATATACAATAGGTGAAATATATATATATATATATATATATATATATATATATATATATATATATATATTTTTTGTCTATTAAAAAAGTTCTCTTTTATAGATGATAGTATCTAGAATGTCATAATAAAAGTACTTGCATTCATTATAATAGACGATACATGTATCCAATGAGTTAGAGTAAATGCACCTGTATTCCAGTCAAAAGGGTACCTATATCCACAACATAAAGAAAAGAAATATGTATTCCACACAAATAAAGGTGCATGTGTTCTAATGTAATGATGACTTCTATCTTCAACATTGGAGAAGTGGTCAGAGCCATGATGGTTCCAAAAAAATCCATGCGCATTCAAAGTCAAACATTTTCATGGGCCAGAGTATGTTTGATTTTCTTTCCAACGATGGAACCTGTTTGCTTACCAATTTTTTATCGTAGAATTTTATGTGTTTCCATCGGTGACCCAAGCATACTCCTGAGACATGAATAAATCAACTTCTAAGGGGGATGTGTGTCGTCCCATGGTAAAATAAAATCTTCATGTTTTCTTCAGTTTTTACACGTAACCTTGAGACTAATAAAATTTTAGTAGTGGATGGTGTTCATTTGACATGATTACCCTACACAAAAAAATGCACACCATTCATTCATCTCGGAGACACTGTTGTCATGCATCAACCAATCAAATTGCACCACCAGCATTTGCATATCATAATTCATGAAACACCATCTAGGTATGTACTAATTTTTTTATTATGTGTGTGCATGATTTTTATAAATAAAATATTTGTGTAATATGTCGGCACATGTCCCATGAAACTCATATCTAATAATACAAACCCCAAGTATGAAATATATCACATGGTGTCAATCGGATGAAATAAAGTGGTTGTAATGGTACCTATCTAAATTTGGTATATGATTTAAGAATTAATTATGTAGATTACCCGTAATTACTGTTGATTACAAGAAGATAGGTGTCTTGTATGCACAGATATAGTCACATGCTTTGACATGTTTAAAAATGATTATAATGTCTATTTTTCAATACAAAGAAATCTAGACACCAATAAATGCCATGGAAGGACCTTCGACTAATAACACTCTAAAGAAGTATGAGCTCTAGGATCTCTCAAGCATAACTAGTGCCATGAGGGACCAGTTTGAGGCTGCTGGATGGATGGAATATTATCGTATGGTTAACCAAGACCAAGAACTTTTGGCAACACGTAAATGTGTAGTCGCTATGGATGATGGTGTCATAAGGATGCATAGACTATTCATACCAGTCATAGAGGTATACATTACAAAGATGATCAGTATTCCATAAATATGTAATCAAATGTATAAAGATGACAGTATGGCATGATGCACACAATATTTTTTGGATAACCATAAACACAGATAACATGATCAAGGTTGTAAAAATAGTATATAACAAACTTATGGAGGAGTGTGTTTGAGCAAGTGGCCCAATTTTTCACTTGCACTGGCAAGTACTCATGGTTGAACACAAATCACTTTTGATTTCTCAATCGCATGCTACATGGGGATTACATCAATATTCCATATTATTTAATGTATGCCCTAAAATATGAATCTAGTTGGTATTGGGCATGCACAATCACAATGCTAGGGCATCACAGGCTAATTTCAATGCTAATTTACTATGTTGAGGTGCATAGGGCTACATTGACCAATGAAGAACATGTTGTTGCAGTTGACTCAGTCGATGAGCAGTAGAACGATGAAGAAGATAAAGAAGATGTTTCTCCAGTAGAAGCAACTAGTGAGTAGCGAGAATATGAAGAGGATGAAGAAGAAGAGGCTCATGTCTCCCATATGCACTAAACTATAGAACCGTTATAGTAAGAAAATTCAGACCCTTATCATGCAATACCATCACCTACCTCCAAACATAGCCATTCTACAAGGGAGGTAGAGCAAGCTAAACAAAAAATTTATAGATAACATTGTTGCTTATCTCCCACCACTCAAGTTGAGAGGCAAAAAAAACTACTGCAAGCCTATTTTAGGCTATGTAACCACAAAAAATCATGATCAGAGCAGCGATGGAGTTTTTTGTTGATTATAGTTCATTATAAGAAGCCTCCATGACACAAGATGAACTAGATGCCCAGGTGTTGCAGGGCATGGTATGTGGTAAAGAACCCCACCATGACACTCTAGAGGAAGATCTCAAAATCCAACTACAAAGCATGAAATAACAAGCCTCCTAATGGGAGGAGAAATATAAAAAGGAGTAGGTAAAATTTTAGGAATCTTGACGGGCTGTCACAGCAAAGTAGTAGGAAATAAATGACACGTTGAGGTAGTTATGAGATATGGTGTGATAGTTGAAAAACAAAGTCAAGTAGTTGCATGCCACCAAGCCAAATAGGGTTGATTCTATTGTAAAAATTGACTAGGCCATGGACCCAACACTCTCTTTTGTAGACACAGAGGATAAGATTCCATTCATGAGGGTATTTCACTCCAATGTTGGAAGGGCATTAGATGCTAAAAGGAATTAAGTAGGGGACCAAACAGAGGCCCTTGTGACAAATGATTCCCAAAAATAAGGGAGCCCTATTTCACATTAGGGGACCCCTATAATTGAAACTAAAGATAGCAAGGTTGAAGAGTTAGCCAGAACTTCTACGACTACCCAATCAATTGGTCATCTACTAGTTGACTAAGCAGGGACTGCATAGTCAGCTGGAAATTCTATGACACAGATGGATGCCACTCAACTATAGGGTAGGATAAAGAGCATGAGGTGGACCAACCATAGGAGTCAACCGATACCTTGGAGGCTATACAATCATCTAGTAAACTATCAATTTAGCAAACCATGGTTGGTTAGTCTGACAAGTAGACCATGACTTAACCATCTATTGACACACAAATGGACCAAAATATGCAAGAGACATAATATTTCGAGGTCTAATAAATACCACCTCCACAAAAAAAATGAGTTTGCTCCCTTGGCACCAACAACTGATGTAGAAGCCTCGAGACCAATGAAGAAGTTACAACCCAAAGAAAAGGCATAAAGGTCACCAAATGAGGCCAAAGACCAGGGTCAAAAGGGCATCCCAATAAAAGTAGAGGGTGTAGCCAAACCCAAAATAAGAGGAATAATAGGTTGCATCCATGAAAATTTTTGACAGCCAAAGGAAGTAGTTCTAGGAGCTTAATAAGAGCATAAAAAAGTCTAAGAAGGAGCAGAAGGCTCACAAATGAATGGCCTGAGAGTTAGGTATTTTTGATAATCCTGCCTAGATAGACCAATTTTGGAGATTGTATGGTTTATCGGATGGAAACCCCTCATGGATGCAAGAATACCTATAAAATATGGGTATGTTTGACAAATAACCAATGATGCCACCACCAATTCAAGTGCTTGAGTCTCTACCACCTAAAAATGTAGAGGAGAAAGATAGAGATGATGCAATGCTCAAGTATATGACACATCTCACTTTTCACCTTGGGACAAGTCTAAGTTCCCCATTGTATATGATCTTCCTCCAAATTATCACTACTAGAAGCATGTTAAACCAGTATTCCAGAAGAATGCCACCACATTCACTAGATTTCATATGGTAGAAGTTGTAGGTAAGAAGGGTTGCAATAAAAAGAAGCCTAATATTGTTAGCATATCATAGAGATATCTGATTTATTTCATTATTTAGTTTTTTATTTTAGGCGTATTGTTATTTTCTATAACAATCCCTATTTTTACCTCGGGTGGTTCCCCAACCTCCGGGTTTATTTTAAGCTGCAAATGTATTATTTAAATCTGCTTCATGAATGAAATACTAGTTCGCATTTCAACATGGCATCAGAGCCAGAAGGGTGAGAGAGAGAGGAGGCGAAAGCTGGCTGGTCTTGTCGGGAGAGAAAAATTTTTTAAGGAAGGTTGCAGGTCTGTTTTTTTTCCAGCGCTGGTCTGGAAAATTTTTATTTCCCAGCGCTGGTCTGTGCGTGTTTTTGTTGAGCACGCATTTAAAAAAAAAAAAAACACAGACCCCCCTGTGCTACGCACCTCCTGTGCGTGTTTTTTTTCCCAGAACTCATTTCCCAGACCCCCCTGCGCGTGATATTCACAAAAAAAAAATTCGCGCTCCACCCCCTCTCCGCGACGTGATTTTTAATCACGCGCGGCTTCCCCTCGTGCACCCCCCCCGCCGCGACGTGATTTTAATCACGCACGGCCTTCCCAATCCCCCCCCAACACGTCGCGTGATTTATTTCACGCGACGCGCATCGCGTCCCCACCCCCCCAACACGTCGCGTGATTTATTTCACGCGACGCGTCCCCCCCTATTTTCCCTATGTCGTGCATGCGATGCATGACAACAGGGGAGCTATGGCCAATAGCTGTCGTGGCCAACTGCAGCAGCAGTCGTCATGGGTTGTCTAGTCACCAGCCGCCTTCTGCAGCCATGGGCTATCCAGCTATAGGCTGCCTATTGCAGTCGCACGCTGCGGACACCGCCGCGACCAGCAGCAGAGGAGGGGGAAGCTATGGCCACCTGGCGGAGGCAGCCACAGAGGGAGCTGCGGCCAGGCGGCCGCGCACGGGCAAAGGGCTGGGGACCCTCCTCAAATAGGAGGGGGTCCCTGATCCTTTCGGATCAGCCCGCTAGTCCACCTGGTGGTGGACTGTGCGGTAAGGCTCAGGGAGCCTACAGGTCGGGGGTTCAAATCCCGCCGACTCCCCCTTGGAAAAAAAAGGTAAAAAAAAAAAAATTCAAAGTTTTTTTTTAATTATTATTTTTTAGTTAAAATTAATTTTAATTTTAATTTATTTTTCTATAGTTTTTTAAACTTTATAAATTAAAATTTGATTTTAATTTATATTTTCATAGTTTTAAAAACTATATAAATTAAAATTATTATTTTTAACTTTAAATATATAATAATTATAAAAAAAATGCTTTGTTAAGAGATTTTTTAGGGGGTATTTTTTTTCCAAAAATCACAGGGGGAAAGTGAGTAATTTTTTGAAAAGCAATTTTGGCATTATTGTAAAGGTGCATTTTTGGCTGCGCTCGACACCTAGTGGGTTATTTCTGTGGGCACTTTTATGTTGTATGTTGCATATTTCATTTTTTTGCACTATAACATTAAAAGTTAAAATGAAATTCACTCCTAAGTCCCCAAAATAATTAAAACCCATCCGTGCAATTTATTGCACTGTAGCATTCGGTATTTGTGATACCTCTGGCCAGCACTTACAGGTAAAGTTGTCGTGATTGCGCTACTGTATCCGCCGCCTAATATAGCTGCCAAAACGACGTCTGAGCTTGTTCTCTATAAATCGTCGGGGAGAGATAAGTTTGCCATTTTGCATTTTTTTACTCCATCCACTACCCTAATAGTTCTTGTGTTTAGGCGTAAATCCTGACGAAAGTTCTGAAATCCAAAGTGTTTAGGGGAAGTTACGCCCCACGCATGCGGATTGCAGACTTTCTATGGTAGGTGCCATCAACAAGACTATTCCCTTTCAGTACTGCTTAAGTTCCACGTATCGTATGATCTCTAAAAATTACCTATAGTTTCCCTCACGTAAGGGCGGGTGATTTTTTATTGATCTTTCTAAATACCTATAGTTTCCCTCACGTAAGGGCGGGTATTTTGTACGGTATATTGGCCTAGCAAAAGGTATATCGAAAGGGGGACCAATTGGTGTTATAAGGAACCTTCACCATGTCTACAAAATTAATGACTGATTCTCATCAGTTGTTGAAAGGTCCTAATTACACACCATGGAAAAACAAGATGAAGGCTATCCTCATCATGGATGACTTATGGGATGTTGTATCTGGAGCAACAACAAGACCTTCATCTGCTACTGGTGCTACAGCTCCATCTACTGCTCAAAGAGACTTTGACAAGCTAGACAACAAAGCAAAGGTGCTCATTTTGCTTGTTGTGGTTGATGAAGTTCAGCCCCATATTGTTGACTGTGCAAATAGTAAAGAGGCATGGGATGCCCTTAAAACTATCTATGAGGGAAAGAATGATTCCACTATTCTATTTCTTCAATCTCAATTACACAGTCTAAGCATGAAGCAGGGGGAGACAGTTGAATTTTTTCTTTGCAGAGTGTCAGAATTGAAAGCAAAGTTGAATTCTTTAGGAGAACCAATTGAAGATAAGCTCCTTATCTCAATTGTATTGAGAGCTTTACCTGATTCTTATCGGGTGTTGATTACTTCCCTTCAGGTGTCACAACGGAAAGTTACTTTTGTAGAATTGGTTAATATGCTTCAAGAGGAGGAGGCACGCCAACTACAGTGAGATGATTCTTCTAACACTACCCTCTACATCAACAGGAAAGGGCAGAACCAGAAGAAGGGTAATTTTCAGAAGGGAGGGAATTCACAAAAGGATTCAAAAGGGAAACAAACTCAACAACCTCAATAGAAAAAGTGCTATTGCAAGATCTGTGACAAAGAAGGTCATGATACAAACAGATGTTGGCATAAGAATAAACAATCAAAACAGAAAGGCCGAAACAAACCACAAAAGAAAAAACAAGTGAATGTTGTTGTTGAAGAATCTGACACGGATTCTGAGAGAGCCCACAAAGTTCTCATGACTACCACAGTGTCCAAGCAGAGGGATCCTATCTGGTATGTTGATTCTGGAGCCAATAAGCACATGACTGGTGACAAATCATGGTTTGAGTCTTTTGAGGCCAAAGAGGGCAAACCTGTCACTATTGTTGATGATAAAACCTACAAGGTTCAGGGAGAAGGTACTATTTCAGTCACTCTTCCCGATGGCAAGTGTCGATTGACAAAGTTCTCTATGTTCCAGGATTGGCAAACAATTTGTTGTCAGTCACTCAGATTCCGGACAAAGATATGGTTGTGCACTTTAGTGTTGAGGGAGGCAAGAAGTGTTGTTCTATTACCAGGAGGGGTAAGAACATTGCCACTGCTTCATATAAGCATGGCTTATTTGCCTTAGATGCTATCTCTACTCCACATGTTGCCATGACAGTCTCTACAAAGGAGGCAACTTCCCTATGGCACAAGAGATATGGACATTTGAGTTCTGGTTACTTACTTGAGTTAAGTAAGTATGAAATGGTAAAAGGTCTTCCTTCCCTTTCTACCACTTTACCGGTTTGCTCTGATCGCTTGGCAGGAAAGCAGCATAGAGTGCCTTTTGAAAGAAGCTCTACAAGAGCAAAGAAACCTCTGGAGTTGATTCACACCGATCTGTGCGGTCCCTTAACTCCCAACAGTTGTGGGGGTAAGAGGTATTTTTAGTTATTCGTAGATGATTACTCACGAAAGATGTGGGTATTCTTTCTTCAACTAAAATCTGAAGCATTTGGCTTCTTTCAGCAATTCAAGAAATCTGTTGAAAAGGAGTCAAGGACTTCTATAAAGACCCTCCGCTCAGATCGAGGGGGGGAGTTCACCTCTAAATAATTCTTTGAGTTCTTGAAAGAAAATGGGATCACATGACAGTTAACTACTGCTTATACTCCTCAGCAAAATGGAGTTGTTGAAAGGAGGAATCGTTCCATCATGGAAATGGTTCGTTGCATGCTCACAGGAGCTAGGATTGAGCAACTATATTGGGCAGAAGTTGTCACCACAGTAGTATATCTATTGAATAGGGCACCCACAAAGGCTCTACAAGGAATGACTCCACAGGAAGCATGGAGTGGTAGGAAACCCTCCATTTCTCATCTACGCATTTTTGGATGTAAAGCTTTCATGCACATACCAAAAGAGAAAAGGAAGAAGCTAGATGTGAAGACACTAAAGTGTATTCTTCTTGGGTATGATGAGCACTCTAAGGGTTATCGTTTGATTGATCCCTTAACCAAGAAGATACACATCAGTAGAGATGTAGTTTTTGATGAGGCTTTCACATCAGAACCCACATCAGATGTATACCTAGACCTTGTGGAACCTAAGGTTGATAAATCTCCTTCCTCAAAAGTTGGAGGTTCGTCTTCATCTTCTTCAACACCTCAAAAGAAGAATCCAAAGTGGTATACAAATACAATCAAAGACTCTAAGCTATCCACTCCACCAGATTTGACATTGGATAGGCCTCGTACTCGCAACATGGCTCGACAGGAGAAAGCTGCAACAGAGAATACTGGGGTTGATGACTCGTGTCAATATTTTGAGGAACTTTCTGTAGATCCAGAGAGAGATACAAAAGATATGGATATTGATAGTGACAGGGTATTTATGTCTTCCATAGATGATCTTGAACCCGCATCAGTGCAAGTTGCTCTTGGTGAGCCTCAGTGGAAGGTTGCTATGGATGCAGAGTATAAGTCTTTGATGAAAAACAAAACTTGGAAGCTTGTCGATCTGCCATACGAAAAGAAGCCCATAGGCTGCAAATGGGTGTATAAAGTGAAGTATAAGGTAGATGGTACAATAGATAAGCATAAGGCCCACCTTGTCGCAAAGGGCTATGCTCAAAGAGAAGGCATTGACTATGAGGAAACTTTTGCACCTACTGCTCGGATGACAACCATTCGAGTTCTTTGTGCTATGGCAGCACAATATGGGTGGAAAGTACACCAAATGGATGTCAAGAGTGCTTTTCTAAATGGTGATCTCCAAGAAGAAGTCTACATGACTCAACCGAAAGGATTTGAAGTGGAAGGCCAACAGCAGAAAGTTTGCATGATTGGTAAAATCCTTATATGGTTTGAAACAAGCCCCTCGGGCTTGGTATATAAAAATGGATCATCACCTTTTGCAGCATGGTTTTAAGAGATGTCCGTCAGATGCAAACCTCTATTTTAAGAAATAGGGTTCTGAAATAGTGTTGCTTGTACTCTATGTTGATGATCTGCTCATTACAGGGAGTTCAGAAACAATGATTTCTACTGTCAAAAGAGACTTGTGTCAATATTTTGAGATGTCAGATCTCGGACTTCTCCATTATTGTCTTGGTCTAGAAGTCAGCCAAAAGGAGCACTCCATCAAAGTGTCTCAAAAAAAATATGCCAAGACCCTATTGGAAAAATATCGCATGACTGATTGCAAGCCAATGTCTACTCCGATGGAAACAGGAATTCAGTTATCGTGATATGATGATTCACCTCAGGTAGATGGTACTCTCTATCGCCAGTTGATTGGGAGTCTCATATATCTGACCAACACTAGGCCAGATATCATTTTTGTTGTCAACTATCTTTCGAGGTTCATGCAGGAGCCTAAGACTACACACTGGAAAGCAACAAAGCGTGTTCTTCACTATGTCCGTGGCACAATGGAATATGGCCTAGAATATAAGAGGAACAACAAATTCTTCTTACAGGGATACACGGACTCCGACTATGCCGGATCATATGATGACCGTAAATCAACTTCAGGATATTTGTTTCATCTTGGATCTGGCCCTGTCTCTTGGCACAACAAGAAGCAACATGTGGTTGCTATTTCATCAACAGAGGTAGAATATCGCACCGCACGTGAAGCTGTGTGCGAAGTGATATGGTTGCGTCGCATCCTCACAAGTATGGGTCTTCCATCAAAATCTCCAATACACTTGTTCTGCGACAACATGGGTGTTTTGAATCTTGTCAAGAATCCAAGTACATCATGAAAGAACCAAGCACATTGACACACAATGTCACTTCATTCGAGACGAAGTTCCAAGGCACCGAATTCAGCTTCAACACATTCCCACCAATGCTCAAGTTGCAGACATTTTCACTAAGGCACTTGCACGTGTCAAATTTGAATTGTTTCGTAGCTCTCTTTGTATTACCAACTGATGTAATCAGGGGGGATATTAGTAGTTCTTCAATTACATAAATAATGTAATAAGGGGGGATGTTAGCATATCTTAGGGATATCTGATTTATTTCATTATTTAGTTTTTTATTTTAGGCGTATTGTTATTTTCTATAACAATCCCTATTTTTACCTCGGGTGGTTCCCCAACCTCCGGGTTTATTTTAAGCTGCAAATGTATTATTTAAATCAGCTTCATGAATGAAATACTAGTTCGCATTTCAAAAAATATAGGGGTAGGACCCAAACAACCTTTATGGTGCAGCTAGTGGAGAAAAGCACCCGATACAGGAACATGGCCTACACAATCAGGATAGAATAGTAAGAGGAAACACAACAAAGAATGAGATAGAGCCACAACTAGGGAGAGAAACTGTAGAAGTAGGTAGTACTAGCAAGTCATTGTTAAAGCAGGGAGTTATTAGCATAGGGTGCCACAATGATATAACAAGAATTAGGAATGGGGGAATGATGAGCACAAAAAATGCTCATTTTTTGTATGCTTTAATAAAATAAATGTGCAACATTATTATATTAGAAATGTATTTTTTATGAGATTATTGTATATATTTATTAAAAAATGATGTATGATGCCTCGTGTGTTTTTAGTAGAAATTATGTGTAGATTCAATACTTTACCACTTTTCATACTTTTTAGTCAAGGTCCCATGCGCACCTAGCATTTGATAAAACTCGTAACGCGATTAAGGAACAGTTTGTGATCAAACGAAGATAGTGGCCAAGGAGCAAGGAATTCCAAATCACTAAGGTATAGTGCCTGTCTCCTTGTTGTAGGCTAGAAGGTGCCTATCTTCCAACAAAAAATAAGTTCTTGTCTCCCAATAAATAGGACAAACACCTCTCTCCTAGAAATAGGCTAGATAGTGCCTGAATATCTATGATAGAGCAAGCGCCCATTGTTCAATGATAAAAAAGAGATAACTTTTAACAAACGAGAAAAGGTTATATACGACACATTTATCTCAACGATAGGCCAAAAAGGCATCTGTATTCCAATAATATGCCCAACAACGCTTACACCTGGTGGAATAAAGTGTGTATTGACCATGTAATTAGAAGACCATGTATAAAACTAGATGCATATTGTTGAAAAATATTAGGGAATGCTATGGTTATGTTGAACAGGTTAATTTTAGTGTGACTTCTCTTTTATTAGATATTTAATTAATTATGCATGTGCTCACCGTAGTGAATCACGTCAAAATAAATAAAATTATCACAATATAAATTTGTAACAGGGAATGATTGCATTCTGTATAAAATGCAAGTCATCCCTAAAGTGAAGGATCCTAAAATTATTCTATAATAAAATTGTATTTTTGTACTGCAATAAATAAAAAGTTTGATTGTTCTGTTATTTTCTATTTTCGGAGAGTGATTGTGTGAATTAGTTGGGTGGATGTTTGTAGGAGCCTGGGCCTACTCCAGGTAATATTCCTCCCCTATTTTCATGTTGTTATTATTTATTTTCTATTATTTTATTTCTACAATTGTGTTTTCTACTTTATTTATTTCTTCATAGTGTGTTTAATTTTTGCAATTTCCTCCTTTATTCAATTATGCAAATGTGTTTAATTTCCTGCAATTTACTTTTAGCTGTGTGTTTACTTTTATGTAACTTTCCTTTTAGTCATCTAATTTAGATTTCTTTTCATGTATTTAAATTCTACTAGTTTGGATATACTTTAACTACATAAACAACACACCTCCACCAAACCAAAGTGAGACATAGGACTCATCTCAGTTTATTACAAGCATATACTTTGCACTAGTACTTAGTAAGCTTACAAACTCTTGGATTGATAAAAGAAATTGGAAGAAAAATTAACTTCTTTTAGAAATATATTTTTTGCTCACCACAACATACACAATATTACAAAAACTAAAGAACCAAACCCTTTTCTGATGTTTATTGAGCTATGTATAGGATTACATTACATTCTGTTAGCTATAACCATTTCATGGAAACTGCATGTAGGCCTGGAAGGGATGATTGTAGGGCATGAGAGTCACTTTTAGGATAAGCCCAATGTAACTATATTTATCCTAGTGTGTTGATGTGGTTTATTCGAATTTCTTCCATGATCTTGGCATCCATACATCTCTAGCATATCTCAATGTACTTTTATAGGTTCATTGTTAACCACTATACTTTGTTGTAGTGCCAACTTATCTAAAGTATTAACTTATCCTAATAAATTTGATATGGAAATCTAGCTAATATATGTGAAAATGGATGAAAGGAACATGTCTAGGTATCTTCTTATCCATACCTAAGCTTGGAGGTATTACTAGGATCTTCTGAATACCTTCCCTAGTGGGCCCTATGCCTTAATTTTGAATCTAGGTAGTGTTTTATAATGGTAGAAATTCCTTTTATCCATGATGAAATTAGCCTCTAAAACACTTGGGCCTACTCTCATTTTTTTGACTTAGCTAAAATTTGAATCCAATAGAATGTTATAAATCAAAGGTTTTTTGTTCTTTAGGGTGAATTCAACTCCCTAAAAGTCCAACACTCCTCTAGCTTCCTTTCCAAACTTTGATTTTGATAGTGTGACATAGCATCGGGTAATATTTGCTCCCATGATGATGTTAGTGCTTCCAAAGTCTAGCCTAATGATGTGCCAGGTTCAATACCTTACAAAAATTTTAAGTTATGCAATCATGGTGAAATACCAAATGCAAGACTTTTCCTACACCTTTGATTATGTTAGCGTTAGGGAATGTTTGGCTCTTCTCTTACCTCATTTTTTTGACTTAGTGAAATTCTCGGCCCAACCAAGTGTAGAGTGCCAAATATTTCTACCTTAGTGAGACTTTTAGTTTGACATGTAGCAAAATGTCAGACTCTTTACCTTAGCCAAATTTTGGGGTCAACAAAGTGCTACTACATGTACAACTACCTCATTATTCTTTGTTTGGATGTCCATTCCTTTGCTATGTCTATATCCTTGTAGGATGTGTTATTTTACAGTCTACTTAAGCATGAAGTGATCCTTCTAGTCAAGCTCTTAGGTTATTTCCATAGCAAAATTTGACAAAAATCTAGCAGAATCATAATTTGAATGGGTCTACAAGGATTTATGAATATGGGTAAACATATTGACCCATATTATTAGAAACTTCCAATGATTTTTGCTTCTAGAAATGTATAACCTAGATTGCCTTATCTATTGGGTGTAGATTCAAAAAAAATAAAGGGAGATAGAATATAAGCTAACAGAAATTGTAGATTTAGGAGGCAATAAAACTCAAAGCCATACGAGATAGAAAAATTATTAAATATGGAATCGAGGAATAAAATATGGAGATGTAAAGTAGGTGAATAAATTTTGTAGCTAAAAAAAGCATTTTAATACATGCATTGAAATATTCCCCTATTAAAGGCCCATCCCAATTTACCTATAAAATATGGTATTTTCTACAGTATATATGAGGAAAATTTCTAAAAGGAGAGAAGACTAAGGCTTAAATAGGGATGAATGATGGGGAGATGAGTGAATATATGGAGAGTACAAGAAAATGGGAAGAAAAAAAAAAGGGGGGATGGAAATATGAGAAGAGAAAGAGAAAATATAAGTGAAGATACCTGATTAAAAGTATATCCAACAAAAATTAAACTCCTCTAGGCATAGTCCACCACAAATAAAAACTACTTTATGCCTAGGCAAGTGGTCGTAGGTAAATATTCCAAGCACTTAGGAATAGGATTACTTCATTTATCTCTACTAATTTCTTCTTCATAAAATTATGCAAGAACCTCTCTTTGGAATTATCGATAATTGTCTTGTTTCCTCAAAATTTTGAGGTATGCATGGTCACCTTGTTGATTAGAAAAAATACTTAGCTCAAAAAATATTTGTTTCTTTGCATTAGGTTACATTCATTTTATAGATTATATTGATGATCATGCCAGCTAAATTTTACAATAATTATGGGTTTACTCTTCTGAGTTGGCACACTTTCTAAAAATTCTATACCTCATGTGACTAGTTTGTTTTGGCACTTTTTTTTGTGCTTCCAATGGTCTTCTACCAATAGGGTTATACTACATGGACATCCTACATTTGCTTCCATAATTAGAGTATTGAGGTTTCATATTGTACCTTTATGTGGACTCTTGTGCTTACATGTTACCTCCACTAGTCTCCTGATTAGCCACATCACCTATTATCGCTCATAAAAGAAGAATATAGCTAGCCTATCCAATGGGTTGTGGAATTAGATTGAAGTAAGGAGAAGGTTAGAAACTAAGGAGAACATAGGGAATATTTTGAGGATAAATAATAGGAAATAAATAGGGGTGAATAAGGAGTTATTGGAGGAAGAGGAAGGTGTAGAAGGGAGGATAAAAATGGGATATGAAATATGGTGTGAAGGGGCAAAAAGTAAAATAGAGAAGAATAAAAGATGAGAGAAGCAATACCTAAATGATGTAAACCTCTAAATTTCTTCTGGTTTTATCTATAATTGTATTTTAGCACTCACTTTACATTTTACCTCATTGTTGTTTGTTGCTTTGACTTTCAAATAGTAACAAGGCAAAAAGGTGAAGCATACCCCCTTTGACTAAGGGATTCTTAAATTTTGATCTTTTTATCCCACAAGTTGAGAGACATTTCTATTTGGTAAAGTTTAAAGAGTATGCAAACCTAGATGCCTTATAGGATCCCATAGATTAAGAGAAATTTTACCCCTTTTTCCCTTTTTCCTTAGACTTTACTCTTTTGGCATAATTATTGTGTCTTTGAGAAAGAGCAAAACCCAATTATCAAAAGGGTGTGGTTATTTTTGTTGGTCCACATTAAGTGTTGAGAGGCCTAATAGTATTTGTAATTTAGATGTAGATATTATCAATATAGGAGTGTCTTTAGAAAAAATCAAGATGGTTTTAGCTATCATCGATATGGTTTTAGCTAACAATGTAATTGCTATTTGTTTACCATACATTACAATATATGTATTATTTAACACCAAGAAGGTTAAAATAGATCATTTTTCACATCTGGTGGGTTAGCGGTTCCCTGTGGCATAGGAAGTTTTAGGTCCATATACAATTTTTGTTTGAGGCCATTCTATGTGCACATATTTATCATCCTTACAACACCAACAACTTGTAAATAATATATCTTTCAAGAATGATATGATCTTTACAAGTGATGCAATGTTAAAAAGGGAAGCCTTATTATATAGTCTCCTCAATCTAGAGAAATCATTGATTGACATGTGGGTCTATTCTCTTTTTCTTTAGCTTAGTTGCCACTAGCTTACAAGAAAGAGTGTTTCCAATGTAATTAAATTAGCATCCTACATAATTAGATGCCTTAATTGTCTAGATTCTATATATGTGATTTGCCTAGTGTTCTTTTCAAGGCCTTGCTTCTAATGCTTAGATTTCTATTTGGTTTATTAACTTATTTTTTAGTTGCATCTACCAATAATAAGATTTATTTATTTGTTGGATATATAAACTAAATTATGGCATGATTCTTCATGCTAGTGGTGCTTAACTTTGCTTCTTCATCAAAATCTATAGTAGCCTGACCATATGATTTTGAACTTGCACTTTTCTTATTGATTAGCTTCTCAAAACATATAGATCATTCAAGTGAAAAAATTTTATTGTGTTATGAACCTCCTTGCTCATCCATAAGAATTAGTACCAATTTACAAAAATATTAAAACTTTATATCTCAATGAATATAAGAACATTCACATGTATGCTAGAAAATAATTAAATTAATTCATGAAAAACTCATAAAAGATAAAATATGCAAATTTTCCACCTTATTAAATTATAAATAAAACCTTCAGGTAGAGAAACATTATACAATGCTACTTATTGGAAGGAAGTCACTCCTTAACATATCTCAATTTGATAGGTCCGAGGTGTAGACCAATTGGTTCATCTAAACCCCATAAGGGAGGCGGAGGTCCAAGGTTCAAATCTCGGGCCTCACCGGACTGAATGCTTGTCCCTTTCCTGGTGCTTTCAGTGGCGTAAAAGTTTTTAAATGATTGTGGCATGATGGTTATAGGGGTGGACTACGCGAAGATCTATGTGGCGGCTTTTGGGGTGGACAACGCAGAATACTGTGGCGGCCATAAAAATTTGGACAGCCTACCCGGATTCGTGGCGGCTACCGATTCCACTATGTAAATTCAAAAAAAAAAAAACATATCTCAATTTGATATAAAATACAATTTTTTTTTCTCCATGCCTCCTCTATGAGTCTTCACCCACATTTATATGCCCAACTACTTACCATTCCCACTTAGCCATACATGTGGGATAATTAGACATATTATAATATTATAATATTAAATGTTTATCTTGTATACCTAACATTCCATCCCCTTTGAAAAATATTTCATCCTCAATACATAAGAAGAGACAAAACATTATGGTCTTATGAGCCTTGTTGTGAACTAGTACCGATCTCAATCATCCATCCATCCCAATGAAACTTTGATTGGTGGTGGTCTTCATTGATTCTAATATACCCTTTTTCCATTTGAATTTTTGGAAGTAATCCCTTGGTTCCATGTGTTGGAGGCATCTTTCTACTAGCAATAAATATCATTATTCTTCATCCATCCTTGTTTGCATTTTCCACTTGAGTATCTAGGATTGTTTTGTTGAATCCAAACATTTGCTACTCTACTCTTGTAACTCAAATGATGGGTCCACTTGTTCCTTGATGCTGCAACACCACTCTAAAAACAAAATTCACTATGCTTTCTTTACCAAACACTGCCATAGTTGGTGCCCTTTTTATTCCATATAGAACCATAATATTGTTTCCTTAAGCCATACCTCCAAGACTTTTGCCACTTTTGGTAGTGTGGGTGGCAATATGCTATAAGCTTAACTTAATGTTATGTTACTTTTAGTAATTAGTATTTTTTCTTTTCTTTTATGCTCCTCTATCATGCTCCCATATTTTGGTTCATCCTTGGACTTTGCTTTTGCTTCTTCTTTGATTTTTGCTACTACCTCCTCTTTTGTTTCTATTTTAGGTTATTTTGCTTCTTCAATTTGTTTTAGAGTTTCCTTGATCTTTGATATAGTTTCTTGAATATTTGTTGTTGTTGCTTCCTAGGTTGTTGTTTTCATAGATTCAAATTTTGATTCTTCTATTGGTTTCTTGACTTGTTACCCTACTGTTGGACAAAAAATTGGTTAATTTCTAAGGTTTAATTCATTACCTCCATTTAATTATCAACCCGAGACCACTCGTAAACTTGTGAAAGGTTGTGCACAATATATATCTATAATTCCTAATGATATGAGTCCTTCAGATTTTATGGTTTGGGAGGTGCATTGTTGCAATGGAGTTATTTTTCTTTATCTAAACCATTAATCTATTTTATATTATCAAAAACATAACTGAAATAAACTATAAAAGTAAAAAAAAGCACACTTGCTGGAAAAGTACAAAAAATAAGGGAAAGCTATAGAACTAAACTAATTTGTATAAAACATAGAAAATAGGAAATAAATAAAATAACAAAAAGCAAAGAAAAAGGTGGGAGGAATACTATTGAGAGTGGGCCCAGGCTTCTAGCAGATTTTGCCTAGATCAATTCATTCACCGGATGCTAGTTTGAGATTGATAAAACACTCAAATGAATTGTATTATATTGCAGCTTCAGAAAAATTACATAGATAATCTAGGATTCTATTTTAGGGGTGGTTTGTGCATTTATATAGTGCATGACCATTCCCGATTACAAGCTCAAGAAATTCTACTTTAGACTTGTGATTATAACAAACGCATGCAAAATAATCACAGATAATGAACACACTAATTTTATCCTTCACAAGATAAATTAGGTGTGTTCTATTTATTGACATAATATGCCTATACTTATACCAAAAATCGATATTAGTATAATTGATTTGTGTCTTTACTCTATTTACATGTTTTTTTAGCCACTAATGAGAAATGGATAATTTATTTTGGTTCACACTATTGTCTTTCATCCACATATATCACAAGAAACTGCCACTCTATTTCTTCTAAAAATATAGTTCTTGTTATACTTCTGCTCAATGGGAGCTAGGCACCGTACATCCTATCACTAGGAATCAGGCGTTGACTCTGAATCTGGGATTCAAGCATTGTCAAACCCAAAGCTAGAAGTTAGGTACCTTTGGTCTCAAAGTCGGGAGTCAGGCACCTTTGACCCTAAAGCTAGGAGTTAGGTACCTTTGATCCTTAAGTTGGGAGTAATATGCCTTTGATCACAAAGCCAGGAGTGAGGTGCCTTAAATCAGTGTACGTATCCTTTGTTGTAGTTACCATGGTCCTTATGTTTCCATAATAAAACATGAAGTGTCAATTCCACATGGTACCTTGACGTAAATATGAAAAAAATATAGTAAAATCACTGAATCTACACACAAGTCGCACTAAAAATACATATTAGAGAATATACCCAATTTCTATTAAATATATATTAAACTTTCATTAAAAAGCACATCTTATAAAAATAATGCCACACTATATATTATAAATCCATACAAAAATATGAGTATTTTTAGTTTTCTAATCCTCCCATGCTTAGATGTTACCATGCTCTCATGGCACCTTCTGCTGGTAATCTCCTGTTCTATCAACAACCTTTCAGTATGCCCTGTTTCTTTATTTTCTTTCCCGGCTGGTGGATTTATCTTGTTCCTTGTCACTTTTTTTTTATCTCCTTTTCTTGGTTGACTAGGATCTACTTTTATTTTGGGTGCATTATATCATGGACTGCATCATAGGGGTCTATTAAGTCCTACTTCAATGTGTGGCCTTGTATTGCTCAACTTATTTTGACCTATTACTTCATCTATGTAAAAATCTATAAACATAATGGCATCCTTTTGGAATGTAGGATCAGCCTGCTTCCAGCACTGATGGTTTGGATGTAGCTGGAAAACCATTGGAAAATCAATTTTATCCCATGGTGGATAATGGGACGTATCATGCACTTGGGACTTTGTTAATTTTACCTTTTTAGGGTTAAGCATTGCATCCTATGAAGCATTCTTCTCTTCATAATTTTCCTTTGTAGCATTATCTTCTACATATTCAGGAGTTAGAAATTCAAATTCTCTCTCTAGTGGTGGTATCATTGGCTCTTTGTTGCATATGTCCATCTTGTCTATATATTCCATCATCCTTAAGGGATTGCCATCTTGTGAACCATATATACTCCAAAAATGTTTTGGTTAAGCAAGGGTAACAAAGATACCTAGCTCTTGAGCTATTTTCTTATAAGCCTTTTGCTCCTTTTTGGCCTCCTTCAAGTTATTTTAGAGCTCTTGGAACTACCCCTTCTAGCTAGCAAAGGCTCTCATGGATGCAACTCATTATTCATCTGAGTTTGGGTTTGGTTTCACCTTTAATTTTTGTTGTGTGGTCTTTTGCTTTGGCTGTTTTGTTGCTCTGGCCTTTATATTTCATCTCTTCTATGGTGTATTTTTTTCTCTCCTCTTGGGCATTAACTTCTTTGATGTTTCAGGTGTTGCTACTTTAGCTATGAGTAGTGAAGTAGTGAAAATGTCTGCAACTTGAGCATCGGTGGGAATGTGTTGAAGCTGAATTCGGTGCTTTGGAACTTCATCTCGAATGAAATGACATTGTGTGTCAATGTGCTTTGTTCTTTCATGATGGACTGGATTCTTGACGAGGTTCAGAACACCTTGATTGTCGCAAAACAAGTGTATTGGAGATTTTGATGGATGGCCCATACTTGTCAGAATGTGACGTAACCATATCACTTCGCACACAGCTTCACGTGTGGCGTGATACTCTACCTCTGTTGATGAAATAGCAACCACCTGTTGCTTCTTGCTGTGCCAAGAGACAGGACCGGATCCCAGATGAAAAATATATCCAGAAGTTGACTTGCGATCATCAAATGATCCGGCATAGTTAGAGTCCATGTATCCTTGCAAGAAGAATTTGTTGTTCCTCTTGTATTCTAGGCCATATTCCATAGTACCACGGACATAGTGAAGAACACGTTTTGCTGCTTTCCAATGAGTGGTCTTAGGCTCCTGCATGAACCTCGAAAGATAGTTGACAGCAAATACGATATCTGACCTAGTATTGGTCAGATATATGAGACTCCCAATCAACTGTCGATAGAGAGTACCATCTACTTGAGGTGAATCATCATATCGCGATAACTGAAGTCCATTCTCCATCGAAGTTGCCATTGGCTTGCAATCAGTCATGCGATATTTTTCCAACAATGTCTTGGCATATTTTTTCTGAGACACTTTGATGGAGTGCTCCTTCTGGCTGAATTCTAGACCAAGACAGTAATGGAGAAGTCCGAGATCTATCATCTCAAAATATTTGCACAAGTTTCTTTTGACAGTAGAGATCATATTTTTTGAACTCCCTGTAATGAGCAGATCATCCACATAGAGTACAAGCAACACTATCTCAGAACCTTGTTTCTTGAAATAGAGGTTTGCATCTGATGGACATCTCTTAAATCCATGCTGCATAAGGTGATTGTCCATTTTTATATACCAAGCTCGAGGAGCTTGTTTCATACCATACAAGGATTTTACCAACTTGCAAACTTTCTGCTCTTGGCCTTCCACATCAAATCCTTCAGGTTGAGTCATGTAGACTTCTTCTTGGAGATCACCATTTAGAAAGGCACTTTTGACATCCATCTGGTGAAATTTCCACCCATATTGTGCTGCCATAGCACACATAACCTGAATTGTGGTCATCCGAGCAGTAGGTGCAAAAGTTTCCTCGTAGTCAATGCCTTCCTTTTGAGCATAGCCCTTTGCAACAAGATGGGCCTTATGCTTATCAGTTGTTCCATCTGCCTTGTACTTGACTTTATATACCCATTTGCATCCAATGGGCTTCTTTCCATGCGGCAGATCAACAAGCTTCCAAGTTTTATTCTTCATAAAAGACTCATACTCTGTATCCATAGCGGCCTTCCACTGAGGCTCACTGAGAGCATCTTGCACTGATGCAGGTTCAATACTATCTATGGTAGACATGAATGCCCTGTCATCATCAATATCCATATCCTCAACTTCTGTACTTGGAGTTACAGAAAGTTCCTCAAAATATTGACAAAGATCATCAACCTCACCAGTTTCTTTGGCTTCTTTTTCCTTTTGAGCCATACTGCATGTACGAGCTCTATCCAAATTCAAATTTGGAGGAGTGGATAAATTTGTGTCTCTTATTGTATTTGTACACCATTTAGGATTCTTCTTTGGTGGTGGTGAAGAAGATGTAGAAGGACCTCCTATCTGTGTTGATGAAGGAATCTTCTCTTCCTTAGATTCCACAATATCTTGGTGTACTTTAGATGTGCTCTGTGATGTGAAAGCTTCATCAAAGACAACATCCCTGATATGAATTTTCTTGGTCAAAGGATCTATCAACCGATATCCTTTAGAGTGCTCGAATAACCAAGAAAAATACATCTCGGTTGTTTTCTCATCTAGCTTCTTCCTTTTCTCTTTCGGTATGTGCATGAAAGATTGACATCCAAAAATACGTAGATGAGATATGGAGGGTTTTCGACCACTCCATGCTTCCTGTGGAGTCATTCCTTTTAGGGCCTTTATGGGTGCCCTATTCAACAGATACACTGTAGTGGTGACAGCTTCTACCCAATATTGTTGCCCAAGAGTATCTCCTGTGAGCATACAACGAACCATTTCCATGATTGAACGGTTCCTTCTCTCAGCAACTCCATTTTGTTGAGGAGTATAGGCAGTTGTTAACTGTCTCTTGATTCCATTCTTATCTGAGAATGCAGAAAATTCATTAGAGGTAAACTCTCCCCCTCGATCTGAGCGGAGGGTTTTAATAGAAGCTCCTGACTCCTTCTCAACGAATTTCTTGAACTGCTGGAAGAATGCGAAAGCTTTAGATTTTAGTTGGAGAAAGAAAACCCACATCTTTCATGAGTAGTCATCTACGAATAACTGAAAGTACCTCTTCCCTCCACAACTGTTGGGTGTGAAAGGACCGCACAGATCGGTGTGAATTAACTCTAGAGGTTTTCGTGCTCTTGTTGAGCTCTTCTCAAATGGTACTCTATGCTGCTTTCCTGCCAAGCAGTTAGAGCACACTGGCAATGTGGTAGAAAGGGAAGGAAGACCCTTTACCATCTCATACTTGCTGAGCTCAAGTAAGTAGCCGTAACTAAGATGCCCATATCTCTTGTGCCATAGGGAAGTTGCCTCCTTAGTAGAGACAATCATGGCAACATGTGGAGTAGAGATAGCATATAGTGCAAATAAGTCGTGCTTATATGAAGCTTTTGCAATCTACTTACCCTTCCTGGTAATAGTAGAACACTTCTTTCCATTCTCAACATGAAAGTTGACAACCATATTTCTATCCAGGATTTGTGTCACTGACAACAAATTGTTGGCCAATCCCGGAACATAGAGGACTTTGTCAATCTGACACTTGCCATCAGGAAGAGTGACTGAAACTGTACCCTCTCCCTGAACCCTGTAGGTTTTATCATCAGCAATGGTGACAGGTTTGCCCTCTTTGGCCACAAATGATTCAAACCATGATCTATCGCCAGTCATATGTTTGCTAGCTCCATAATCGACATACCAAACAAGATCCCTCTGTGTGGAATCTGTGGTAGTCATGAGCACCTTGTGTTCCCATTCAGAATCTGAGACAGATTCTTCAACAGCAACATTCACCTGGGGTTGCTTGTTCTTATTTTGTGGTTTGTTTTGGCCTTTTTTCTTGTTCTTATGCCAACACCTGTTGGTGTCATGGTTGTCTTTCTCACAGATCTTGCACCACCTCTTCTTTTGTTGAGGTTGTTTGCCTTTTATTTTCGTATCCTGTTGAGAATTTCCTCCTTTCTGAAATTTGCCTCCTTTTTGCCCATTACCTTTCTTCCTAGAACCCTGCCTGTTGGTGTATAGGGCTGTATTGGAAGAATCATCCTTGTGAAGTTGGCGTGCCTCCCGTTGTTGAAGCAGATTGACCAACTTGATGTAGGTAATTTGTCGTTGAGACACCTGGATGGAGGTTATCAACATATCAAATGAAGAAGGCAAAGCTCTCATCACAAGTGAAATGAGAAGCTTTTCGTCCATAGTATCTCCCAAAGAACTCAATTTCTCTTTCAATTCAGACACTGCACAGAAAGAGTTCAACTGTTTCACCCTGTCTCAAACTCAGGTTATGAAGTTGTTGTTGAAGATGAAGAATGGTGGAATCATTCTTTCCCTCATAGATGGTTTGAAGGGCATCCCATGCCTCTTTACCACTTTCTTTGTCAGCTATATGAGGTTGCACTTCATCTAAAACAGCAAATAAAATGAGCACCTTTGCTCGACTGTCTTTCTTGTCAAAAGCTATCTGATCTGTTGAAGGACCTATGGATCCTGCTTTTGGTGAAGGCCTAGTTGCTACTCCAGTAACAATATCCCACAAATCTTTCATTTGGAGAATCGCCTTCATATTATGTTTCCATGGTGTATAATTTGGACCTTTCAATAACTGATGCGGATCAGTCATCAACTTTGCAACAACGACCATAGTGAAGGTTCCTTATATCACCAATTGGTCCCCCTTTCGATATACCTTTTTCTAGGCCAATATACCGTACAAAATACCCGCCCTTACGTGAGGGAAACTATAGGTATTTAGAAAGATCAATAAAAATCACCCGCCCTTACGTGAGGGAGACTATAGGTGAGTTTTAGAGATCATACGATACGTGGAACATAAGCGGTACTGAAAGGGAATCGCCTTGTTGATGGCACCTACCATAGAAGATTCTTCTCATGCGTGGGGCGTAACTTCCCCTAAACACTATGAAGAATACTTCGTTAGGATTTACGCCTAAACACAAGTGCGATAAAGGGTAGTGGATGGAGTAAAAAATGCAAAAATGGCGTACTTATTCCTCCTCGACAATTTATAGAGAACAAGATCAGACGTCATTGTAGCAGCTATATTAGGCGGCGGATAAAGTAGCCAAATCACGATAGCTTTACCTGTAAGTGCTGGCCAGAGGTATCACAAATACCGAACGCTGTAGTGCAATAAATTGCACGGATGGGTTTTAATTATTCCGGGGACTTAGGGAGTGTTTTGATTTTAATTTTTAATGTTATAGTGCAAAAATGAAATATGCAACATACAACAAAAAAAATGCCCACAAGAATAACCCACAAGGTGTCGGTCACAGTCGAAAATGCACCTTTTACAATTCGCCAAATTGCCTTTTCAAAAAATTACTCACAATCCCCCTTTGATTTTTTGAAAAAATATCCCCCTTAAAAAAAATTCTTTAACAAAGCATTTTTAATAATTATTATATATTTAAAATTAAAATAAATAATTTTAATTTATATAGTTTTAAAACTTATAAAAAATAAATTAAAATTAAATTTTAATTTATAAAGTTTAAAAAACTATAAAAAATAAATTAAAATTAAAAATTTTAATTAAAAAATAATAATTA
Source organism: Wollemia nobilis (assembly GCA_028583015.1). Taxonomy (NCBI): domain Eukaryota; kingdom Viridiplantae; phylum Streptophyta; class Pinopsida; order Araucariales; family Araucariaceae; genus Wollemia; species Wollemia nobilis. The sequence goes on along the minus strand of JAQPPZ010001772.1, from coordinate 10,100,281 downwards.
AAAAACACTTTGCAAAAAAAATATACCTTAGGGGGGAGTTGGCGGGATTTGAACCCCCGACTTGCAGGCTCCCCGAGCCTTACCGCACAGCTCACTTCCAAGTGAGCTAGCGGGCTGATCCGGAAGAAACGTTGGAGCTCCTCGAATTTGAGCTTCTGCCCGACCACAGGTTCCTCCGATCGTGCTTTCTCGTCCTCCTCTCTGCGGCTGCCTCCACAGCAAATCACCGTCTCGAAGCCACTTCCCCGGTCGCGGATTCAGACGTAGACACAGTCCCGCAGTTACCGTGTTCAAACCGGGGGGGGGGGGAGTGCACTGTGCGCTTTTGTTTTTTGTTTTTCACTGCGCACTCTGCATTTTTTTTTTTTTTTAAATGGGCCGGGGCGGGGAGGGGTTTATACCCCACGTTTCCCGCGCTGCACGAGAATTTTAAAATTCCCCCTGGGAACTCCTGCACCCCACGCGAAGTTCTATCCAGCCGGGGGGGGGTCCCCTGTCCCTCCTCGTGGCTACGGTTGGCGCTGCAGATGTCGTCGACACAACGCTCTGCGCTGACATCTGTGTGACGTCGTCCTCCCATCGGGGGGGGGACCCCTATCCCTCCTCCTCAGGACGTGGCAGCTACGACTGGCACTGCCTTCGTCTGTAGACGTCGTCGACGTAGCACGTCGCGCTGACGTCTATGTGGCGTCGTCCGAGGGGGACAGTCCTCTACGCACGACGTGTAGACGGTCTGCACACGTCGTAGACCGCATGGACGACGTTCTACCCGCGTCGCGTCTCTGCACGCAGACGTCGGTCTGCGACGATGTTCTACACGCGGGCGTCGCCACTCTACGCACGTCGCGACTCTGCACGCGAACGTCGGTTTGCACGCGTCGTGACTCTGCTCGCGGAGTCAACAGGGGGCCCTCCTCTGCGTCGCGGAGACAGAGGTTCTGCATTGAGCGCACACCTGGAAAAAAAAAAAATTTAAATCTTCTCCCTTCCGTAGCTGCGCGACCAAGAAAAAAAATCTCTGCAATCAAAAATTCCTCTGCCCAGGGAAATCACAGAACTGGCTCTGATACCATGTAAAAATCAGGAACATAAATTGTATTATTTTGCAGAGCTTAAATAAGATTACAAAGGCCGGGAATAGTCACCGGCGTGAACTGAATATGTTACGCAGTTGTAACAGCAGTCCTAAATAACGTAATACAAACAAAGTAAGCTAACAATACAAAGTACACTAACATTTTGTAGGTATGATTCTTCCTATGCCTAAGAGGACATATTTTCTTACTTTTCTTGGTACCCTGGTGTGTCTCCAACTGGTTCAATTGTAGTCTGGTCATCCAAATATTTAGCCTTGGTTTGATAAACCAATGGTTGACCAATTGGCTATGCATTCTTTATGAGACCAATTGACTCCTAAGATTAATCCTTTATAGAGCCTTGCCCTTGCCCTAATTTTGTCTAAATAGTAGGGTAAATTTTTATATATTGTTAGCCAACTGAGTGGTACCCAATGGTGCTTCAAATTCTCCAGTTGATTGTGCCATTCTTGGTTGATCATCTAGTACCTGACCATATGATTGGGTAGCATCAAACATTATGGTTGACACTTTTCCCTCACTATCTTCAATCTCGACTATAGGGGGCTCTATTTATGGAATTGGGTCCTCTTGTTCTTCATAGTTTGTTTTAACAGAGGTTTCAGGAAGGTCCTCTACTTCAGCTGTTAGGTTGGATTCTATTATGGCATTAGATCAAAATGGATGAGAAGAAGTAATATTTTCCTTAGAATCTAGAGAAAATATAGGTACATCTATTTTCCAATATATTTGAACTGCAACATCAACCTTGGTTTGCTAACTAGCATCCGTTCACTAAACCTATGATTTCAACTGATACACAATGTTATGAAGCTGGAAGGTGGTGTTATACATCTCCAATTTTTCTCTACAACTACCTTTCTAGACACCTTAAAGAGGGTCTACTCCACCTTCCATTTTATTTCCTAAATGAAAGCCTACTCCTTCAATTTTTGCACCTATTCTTGTAGGTCTTCTTCCTAGACTACTAGCCTCGAAGGCTCACCTCCAACCATGTTTTGCAGCACCTAGGCAACAAATTCATCCTTAGTTATGCTAATGACATATTCATCATTAGATGAACTAGGGATGTCCAAGGATGATTTTCTTATCCTGCTCCTGGTCCTTGGGTATTTCGACATACGAACAGGGCTTGGCATGCTCTGTTCTACTTTCTCAAACACAGGGGAACACTTTTGCCCTATCTTCTTTGTTGGTTGATCTTTATGGAAGGTAGGCATAGACTCTATTGGCCTTGATGCTCCTGTATTTTATTGACCATGGGATTCAGGAGCCTCTATCATCTCTTTTTGTTTTGAAATAGTGGTACCTTATTCAATTGATGCTTCCTTAAATGGATTTGCATGCCTGATTAGGGTTGAAATCAATCCATGGTGTGCCAGGGCATTAGTTGTCCCTACCTAGTACTACCTAGCCTCATCCTTTAGTGTAAATTATAGGTAATAGGGGACATTGATTTGGTCCACATGTAATAGATGATTAAAAAAAATAGTTTACATTGAGCCATGAGTACCTACTAGTACATGTGAAGAATCTAGCTATATGCTCGAAAACTTAGTTCCAAATATCTAGGAGGTGCTACCTTGATAATCTAGAATGCGCCAGATATGTTGTTGGTTGCCCGAAAAATCTTTCTGCATAATCCGTAGGGTTGTTGTCTTTGTAAACACAGTCCCCTATCTGAGGAAGACCAGTAATTGCTACAATATGGGTTTTTATGACCAGAATCTCTAGTCCATGCATTCAAATAACCCCATCCTTCAAAGACTCTATGAATTCCTTGGAAGCCTCAGCATCTTGGTTCTAACTAACCAGTTGGCAGTAATCCATCCATCTAGCTGCTTAAAATTACCTCTGAACATTTTCATTAATCCCTAAGAGATATTGAGGCTCATTCATTTTGAGTATATGATTTGTATATTTCCCTTCCATGGTAAATTACTCTATTTTTATCTATAATTTTTCTAGTTTTTTCTCTGCAACTTACCCTATCTTTATAGGTTATTAAACATATCGTTTCAATGCAACCATATCCATGTCATTAGGCACCGTTACACCATAATTAAAAATAATTATAGTGATTGGTGTGAACATCGTAAAATCGTGTGCCACATTTTCAATGGGTGATTGTTATAACTTTTTATCCAACTACTTGGTGGCACGTGGACAAGTGTAGAGTTGGATACGATGATTGTATGGATATTTATTTTTTCAAAAAATGTGATGACACTATTGACAAGAATGCTTTTTCTAATTAAAATTATATACATATAAAATAGAAAATTAAGTACACACCTAATTAGTATTTCATGCGTACATGATATGTAGACATTCATGGTGTAAATGGATTGGTTGTCGCATGATGACTATAATTACTGAAAAAAATAATGGCATGTGTATTTCCCATGTGAGATATTTTTTTCTAAATAATTCATTCTTGGATGCCATAATTTATTTCATTCGAGGTTCTCTGCTACAAAACAATGCAAAAAAATATTAAATTAATATTTTTCAGTGGGACAACACACATCCCTCCTTGGAAGTCATTTTGTTGGTTGTATGAACAAATCTCCAACAAAAAAGTATTTTTATCCATGAGAAATTTGACTTTTAATCATGTGGATAAAATGCTAACATGGCTACGGTCACTTCCTGATGTCGAAGATTTATTTCATATACTAGAAATCAGATGCTTATTAGAACAAAAGTTAGGTACCTTTTTATGGAAATTAGGTGCCTTACTTTAATATACAAAACATAAGCACCCATTAGAATGGGATTCAGGTGTATTTTTACTAGAAATCAGCCACCTTACTCCTATATAGGATATAGGTTCCAGTTAGAACTAAAGTCAAGCACCCTTTTGCTGGAAATCAAACACCCACCAAAGAAGAAAATAGGTGCCTTCTCAAAAAAAATATAGGTGCCTTCTTTCTAGAAATCGAGTGCCCTTTTGGAACATAATATAGATGCCTTATTTCTAGAAATTAGACACCCTTTTTTATTTTTTTATGAAAAATCTTCAATAATGGGAATTAGGCACCTTTATGATATGTGGGAGTTAGGTGCCTTCCTGTAATTTGAATAGTCAATGTTTGTTGGTGTGTCCACAATTGAGCTATTTCGGTTGATCATAATGTTAGCATTCATCGTTCAAGTTTAACATCATCATCCACTATGTGAACTAGCATTTGGATATTTTTCTCTATGAAGACAAAAACACTCTCATACTCATCCAAGCATGGTTATCCCCCTTCCGATGGGGATGAATGTACTTCTACTAGAATTAACCTCCTAGAAAGCTAGAAATGCGTAGGTTCATGGATCCTATGCCTGATAGGCCTAGGTTTCCTATGTTACCTATAGATTGCATTTAGGGCATCATTCCTACAAAAAAAAATACAACTAAAAAAAAAAATACAGGACTTATAAAAGTATAAATTATTTTTGGATCACGTGGTCAAACATGTGTCCACATATTACTAATAAATTTTAAAAATGGACTCAAATGGGGTCTCCCCCATGCCTATTCTAGAATTCATCATATAAGTCTCAAACACATGATATGGTCGTAGTCAACGACCATTAACTATTAATGTGATGTTGCTACCGTCAAAATTTTTGACTCGTACAACTCCATTGTTGATGATTTCAATCACTTCATATGGTCCTATCTAGTGCTGCATGAGTTTTCCTTTCCTTTATTGTAATTGAGAGTCATACAATAATGCCCATTCTCCCACTTTGAACTGCTTTGGCCTAGTGTGAAAATCATGCCACCTGGTCCTTTGTTTCTGGATGACCTATGTTCGATGTAGAGCATCATGTAGGTATTCATCCAAATGGTTAAGCTACTGAATCCATTTATTTTGTCCCTCATCTAGATTCAAATCTAATTCTACTACAGTTCTGAGAGTCTTAATTTCAAACTCTATGACATCATATCATTCTTCCTATATACTAACTAGAATGATATAAAACCAATGGTAGTTTTCCAGGTGGTTTTGTAAGCCCACACTGCTTCTAGTAATATTATGGACTAGAATTTCCTATGTTGTACCATATTTGTGAGAATGTTCTCCAATTCATGCTTGGTGACCTCTACTTACCCATTTGCCTTTGGATGGTAAGAAGTGTTTCTTTTTGTGCTTGATTTTGTACTGTTGCATTATTTCTTGAATCAACTTTGAAGTAAATTGAGGCCCTTGATCAGTAGTGATCTCCTTTGGAACCCTAAATCTTGTAAATATAGATGAAAATAGGAAATATGCTATAACCTTCTCTTTAGAATCATGTAATACCTACATTTCAACCCACTTGGTCACATAATCAGTGAAAACAAAGATATCTCTTACCTGTTGGCCGTGGATTAATGGGTCCTATAAAATCCATCCCCCATTTGTCAAATGGTTCAATGTGCACATGTGGTTGAAGTGGAATTTTATCTCTAAGAGTTGGTCGACCCATCCTCTAACACTAATCATATTGGCTCACATGTTTGGTTGCATATTTAAATAGTGAAGGCTAAAAGTATCCAGCCTGCAATACTTTAAATGTAGTTCTTTTTCCTACAAAATGGCCACCATAAGGTTAATTATGGTGTGCTTTCAGTATTTCTATAATCTCATTATCAGAAACACATCTTCTCATGATTTTATTAGGCCATGTTTTAAATAGGCATCCCTCAATCCATGATAATCCTGCATTTTTCTCTATTAATGTTTTTTCTCACATGGTGAAAGTGTAGAGGATACTTTACTAGTAGCTAAATAATTAGCCATATCTGCATACCATGGTATCTATTCATTTAGGGCAAATAAATTCTCATCTAGAAATTAAATATATGTAGCTGTATAATCTGGTGGTGTCAATCTCGAAATAAAATATGCAACCACATTGTCCTTACCTAGTTTGTCTACAATTATCACATCAAAATTCCTATATAAGTAACAACCATATGATAATTCTACCACTAATTCTAGGTTTTTTTATTAGGTACCTGATGGTTGAATGATCAATATGCACAAAATCCTAATAACATGTAATATAGTGGCAAAATTTGTTAAGAGCATGTATGACTACAAGAAATTCCTTTTTTGTGATAGAATAATTGAACTCAACACCTATAATATGTTTACTAACATAATAAATGACGTAGAAGTCATCACCATCCTTCTATCCCAGTATTGATACTATCACATTATTGGATGCATCTACATATATATGAAAGGGAATGGTCCAATTTGGACATCTCAATACTAGAGCAGTGGTCAGTTTTTATTTCAAAGTGTTAAATGCTTGTTCACATTTATCTGTCCATAAAAACTCTACATCGTTTGATAATAATATGCTTAGGGGTTTAGCAATTTTGCTAAAGTTTGCTATAAACCTCCTATAGTAACCATCTGTACCAAGGAAACTTTGGATATCTTTCTAAGTTTTGGGAGTGGGCAGATTTTATATTACCTCTATATTCTTTTTATCTACTTTTATCCCATCTATAGAAATATGATGTCCCAATACTATTCCCTCCTACATTAACATAAAATATTTTTCATTACTCAGGGACATATGAGTTTCCTCACACTGTTGAAGTGTTCTTTGATGAGTGTCGTTTAATTCATCATTTGATCATTATTTATCAATCCGGGCAGGTGTCCTAAGGCTGTTTACGATAGTCAATTCAGGCAGGTGTAAGACACTCCATTCAGAAAATGGCTTTATTGGTAGAACAGTTAGTGTTTGCTGGGGGTTCTTCTGTCACTCTAAACCCTATGAACTGAAAGGAAACTAAATTATGCTTGCTGAAATAAAACTACAGAAATGAAATAACAGTTAAAGAAACCTATTTTTACTCTTGCTGAATCTGAAAATGCACTCAAAAACTGAATTAAAATTGCTGAAATGAAAGTTGTTGAAATTAGAATTGCAGAAAATAAACTTAACTATCTTGCAAAATAAAAGAACAGATCTAAAAATAAACTCAGAAATGAAAATGAAACTACAAACTCTAAAACTGGAAATAAATTCAGCAAAATAAGAAAATGCAGAAAAAAATGACAGGTTTCCTGTTATTCTGCTGCAGACAGAATTGAACAAGAAAACCTGGTATAAACCTTCTTCTGCTCCTGGGAGTGGCCCTTGCTCCCTGGTTCAGAAGAAGGTGAAGAAGTAGCTCTGGTGTTCTACTTAATCACTCCTTCAATCATAAAGTGAAATTGACAAAAACTGCACTTTTTATTGATTTAAAAACATGCAGGAAAATTCTGCATATTATTGCTACAGAAATCTGATTTCACAATATTCAGAATTACACTAATTGCAATCCTAATTCTTCCTACATAGCTCAACCCAGATGGGAGCTAGTTATTTATATTAAAAACAGCTAAATCAGATGTGGAATGATTCAAATTCAGGCATTTTAGGAATGCTGTTAAAACTGCATTCCTAAAATGCAGAATATGGTTACATATGAAATCTATTCATTGCACACTTGCTAGAGGTCTTCTGCGTTGAAAAAGATGCATAACAGATTTACATAGCTATCCCTATCATTCTCCTGCAATTTGCTGTCTTTCTTGAGCTGTTCTGGTCAAAACTGTGCGTTTTCGGTTATTCCGGAGCAGTCCTGTTATTCCGGAGCAGAATCCCTGTTTTTCCAGAGCAGCGCCAGAATGACTGTTTTCAACACTGTTTGCGGTTCTTTGGCCGAGCATTGGGTGGACCAGACTTGTAAGTCTTTCAACAACCTGGTCACACGCTTTCCTAAGTTGAATTTGACCAAATCCCAAGCCATGCAAATCTGGCTGGAATTTGTCCAAGTCAAAACAGTTAAAAACAGTTTTGCACAACTTGCAGTTTTGACCTATTTTTAGTGCTATTTTTTGCATTTGACAATTTCAGAGAGCATGATATGAATGATATATATTCCACACGTGATTGCACTTAACACATTTCACAATAAATCATTATTTATCAACAAAACTTATGCAAAAAATACGAGAAAATTAGTAAAAATAGAATATCTTGTTTCTAAACAGTCAAACATGTAAATAGTAGTAAATATTGCATTTCATCAACAAAATTAACATTAAAACATATCAAAAAGGTCTATTAAGGATGTCTAAAATAATAAAAAATGAGGCAATATTTGGCCTCATCATCCCCCCCAACTTATTCTGATGCATGTCCTCATGCATTCCGTGAGAGCTACAATAGAGCAGAGATCCTTGTCCATGACTCTCTCTTGGTAGCTGAACTTTGGACCAGGAATCCTGTAAAAACCTCTGATTTCCTTTATCTGCTTGAGCCATGCTTGAAACTGATCATCTGGTTGGGGGTCTTCATCAAAAAACCATGGAACAGGAGTGATTACAATGGGCAATCTGTATCTTAATCCTATCCACTGATGTTGCAGCTGTTGAATAACTTGCATGATACCTTCAGCTCTTCTTTTTGACCACTACAAGTTATTGGGGGAGATAGGTTCTTTCTTACGCAAGGAAATAGGTGATTCTCCCCAACGATTTCTACAGGTTGCTAAAGCACTATTAAAATGCTGGTGAGTAAAATTCTGAAAATCGACTAAGCATCTCTGAAGATTGGTTTCATAAATTTTTCTCACCTTTTCTTCCCTCATCATAGTAAAATGTTGATTGGCTGCACCCCTGTAATCACCATGCATCGGCCTCAGATATAGTGCTGCATTTGCCTCATTATCCTTAATCATCTGCTTCTGCTGTTCCCAATATTCTTGATTTTGCAGAGTGGACAGGAAAGCTCTTAACTGAATATCCCCTGTAAAAATGTGAGGTAGGAATGTGTCATCCTCAGGCATAAAGAAATTATGTAGGAATAACTCACACAGACAAATTTTTCTGTTACGTTGGGTCTGTGCGGTAGGTATCCACAAATTCTTCGGGATTTTCCAATTTGTATGGCAAATTAGAGTGGATTCTCATAATTTGCCAACGGATAAATCTTTCTCTAAGGATTAGGGTGTAAAACCTTGCGGGTCTTACTGCCTTTGGACTAAACACTACGCATTCGACCAGAGATCCTGCACTTGGTTCTTCAATTTTGTTATTTCTGCCTCTTTAGCCTCACATTTTTCCTCCAAAGGCTTCAAAGCTAAAACCTTTTCTTCCAGCCTTTGGCATTTCATCATCCACTTTGATAAATCTGTATTATATTCCTCAAGTGGAACCATAAGGGGATTGCGAACAGGTTGCTGCATTTGAGGAACAATATGAACCTGTATCTCTTTGTCAGTCATGTCAACCCTGACAGAATCTGTTTGTGTTTCCTTTTCTTCTATTTCTGCCAAAGGCAGGTTGACCTGTACTCCTTGTTCCTCTGTTCCTGTCATAGGTAATTCAGTTTGGATTCCCATGTCCTGTGTTATTATGAGGGGTTCATATAGTTCAATATCTGCAGCAGGAATTGAGGAGATCAGAAGTTGTTCTTGTCCCTGTTCTCCTTCAATATCCATTATAGGTTCTTTCCTGATTGGTGATTCTACTACATGTGCAGCAGTTGCTAATTCTAACAAGATGTCAGCCAATTGAGTGTCATGCAAACTTTCATCAAGTTGTGGCTCTAAAGATGCAATTTTAGCCTTTAAACTTGCCACTTCTTTCTGCAACATTGCAATCATTTGATCTTTTTCTGAAATAGAATCTTGACACTTCTCTATCCAACCTGTTTGTGTTTTTACCACACTTCTTGCTGCAAATAGCTGTAGTTGGATATCTTCTTCTTCCTCTGATTCTTCTTCTGTCTCTGACTTTTCTCCTGTCTCTGACTCTTCTTCTGCCTCTGCCTCTTCCTTAGAATCGGAATCTGAATAATCCACCAAGACTACTGCAGGGTTGGATGTAGGCTCTGTTATGTTTGTGGTTGCAGGTTCTGCTAATTCTCGGGTTCCGTTGATTACGCTCTCGCTTCTTGACCTCCTTGGTCAAATGATGTTTTACCCTTTTGAAGTCTTGCAGACCTTCGTAATGTTTGAACAGGAGATTTTCTTTTTCCTGTTTTGGGCATTTTCTGAACAGATTCTCCTGGTTCTACCTCATCAGAGCTATTGGACTGCAACACAGTCACATCTGCTGAAAATGATACCCTTCTACGTTTTTTAGCAGAGTCTATTCCAGCATGCTTTTCTCTTTGCCTTCTAGTTCTAGAAGAGGGAGGTCCCTGTGGAGAGGATGGACCCTCTTCTTGGACAGACTCTGTTTCAATCACTGGCTCAGGTGTTTCTATTTCTTCCTCGTCCATGCCAGGATTTCCAGTTTGTTCTGCAGACCTAGGGCTTTCAACTTCTTCTGCAGACCTAGGGCTTTCAACTTCTTCTGCTTTAGTTGCAAATACAGGGCTTCTAGTTTCGTCCCATGGAGCAAAGAATCTGTCAAAGCTCTGCAAATTACCCCTAAAATGATGTTTACAGATTATTTTAATCAAACCATGATGCCTAGGGGTTCCTTTTCCCTCCTGATATTTCTTGGCCATAGATTTTAAATTTTCATAAAAATACAGGGGAAAATTGACTTGGAATTCAGGGTTTGTGTGGCCATATCTCAAATAAATTAAAATTCTCATATGGTGCCCTGATAAAACAGCGTACTGACCTTCACAAGTAATAAATCTAATCATCCATTCGGCTACTTCATCCCAGGGAGACTCCGGACTTTCCCTTTTAACTCCTTTACAAACATTTTTGCTCATGACATATTCGATAGGTTTATCATTTTCTGCCCTAAATTGGTTGGCCAATTCACTTAGGGTATTTCTAGCTATTTTCCCAAGATTAATTCCTTGCAAAGGAAATTCAGTAATTTGGCTCAAAATATCTGGAGTTACCTGGATTGTCATGCCATTGATGTTGATCCTGTTGTTTCTGAAGGTTCGTGCAAATTCTGCAGCCAACCCTTCGGAGTTCCCATCAAATTTCTGCAGAAACGGCATCAAACCAGCATCGGTGAAAATTTGCAGCAGCGTAGGATTTTCCAGTATGAAGGTGGCATTTTTTGGTTCACTCCTGTTCTTCCTGCCGCCCATTTTTCCTTGCTCTATTCGCGAATATGTTTCAGAAGCGCTGGAATGACAGTCTTAGCAGACATGCACTGGAATGACAGTTCTATCGTACATGCATTGGAATAATAGTTCGTGCATCGGAACAGAGCATGTAAAACCAACTTGTTGATTCGTTATTTTTAAAACCGGTGGAATATGCTGAAAATGAGGAAAAATTAATGCCAATGCAGATTACGCGATTACGGTTTGCTGAGTTGGCATCCATTAATTTGATGTGAATTTTTCAAGGCAAACAAAATCTATTTTTGATGTGCTTTGATGCGTGTGCCATGATTACGCGTATCACGAAATTATGATATCTAAATATCATGCATTTCAAAAATCACGTGTTCCATAATCGCTTGCCACGTGTCCCTGCATGAATCTTTTAAGAAATGTCAACTTATTCCGACGCACTGTGCACATGTCGTTATTTTGTCGTTCTGGAGCATATCTGTCAATACTCATTTCGGAGCACAACTGTCATTACCCATTCCAGAGCACAACTATTACGGAGCTTTTGTTGTTCCGAAGCAGTGGTTATTCGGAAGCAAACTTCATTCTGAAGCATATGTCATTCCGGAGCATATGTCATTCCCCCCTTTTCATTGACTAATTTAGACATCCCCAATTTAAACCTTATGAATGCTTTGAATGCTAATCAAGTGAATCTATACACTATATACTTTAACTATTTACAATATTTAAAATGTAAAGAAACACATACCTGTCTTGACTACCTTTCTACATTTCATACAATTGATTAGCTTTGCTGTTTGTCTGCTGACAAGTGCGATCTTGTAATTATGAAAAACACAAACAAAATGGGTGATGGCAATGACAACGGTGGTGAATGACAATGGCGGAAAATGTATGGTGATGGAATGAATGGCGATGGAATGGATAGTGATGAAATGGATGGTGATGGAATGGGACTTAGTAAACATGCCAGATAACTGGTTTTCATGTAAACTAAATGTTTTTTTTTTTTTTTGACAAAAACTATACTACTGCTGCTTTAGTGGAAGAAGGGAATTCTTCCATTAAATGCACATCCAAGTGCTCTATTTGTTTTAAAAATTCATTTTTAGTTAGTGGCTTATGGTAAATCCGGAGACGATGTCCATTAACCACTAACTTCCTTCGTGAATCATCAATTGGTGAGAGACGAACTGCTCCATTCGAGAAAACCTCTTCAATCTGGTATGGTCCAAGCCACCTTGTTTGCAACTTCCCAGGAAAATCTTCATAACGGGAGTCAAACAGTAATGCCCAATCCCCTTGTTGGAATTTTCGTTCTTGGATATGCTTATCATGCCAGATTTTACGTTGTGCTTGAATCATCTCGTTCTGATGCAAAGCGTCTCTTCGTATTTCATCCAATGCATTGAGTTGCAGGATCCGGTCCTTTTGTGCCTGTGACAAATCAATACCAACTTCCAAAGCAGTTCGAAGAGTTAGTAATTCAAATTCAATGGGTAAAAGGGGTTTTTACCATAAACCAATTCAAAAGGGGTAAATCCCGTAGTGGATTTCCAAGTAGTGTTATAAGCCCAAATTGCTTCAGGTAACCTTTCTACCCAATTCCTTCTATGAACTGCTATAGTTTTGGTCAATATTTTCTCTAATTCCCTATTTGTCACTTCAACTTGACCATTGGCCTGTGGATGATAAGGAGAGGACTTCCTGTGCTTGATTTCATATAATTTTACAAAGGCTTCAACAACCTTTGAAATAAAGCGAGGTCCTTGATCGAAGTAATAGACTGTGGGGCTCCAAATCGTAGAAAAATCTGTGAATACAGAAAATCAGCCACTTTGTCTTCTCGGGCATGCTTAAAGGCACGGGCTTCCGCCCATTTGGTTACATAATCAACACATACTAGGATGTGCACCTTCCCTTGGGAGGGTGGATCAATAGGTCCTACAAAATCTAACCCCCACCTCTCAAACGGTTCTACACCTAATTGAGTCTGTAAAGGCATTTCATTTTTGAAAGTAGGCTTACCCATTCTTTGACATGCATCACAATTTCTAATATACCTTTTTACATCTTTATGCAATGATGGCCAGTAGTAACCAGTACCCAAAATCTTTCGAATGGTATGTTTTACTGAATAATGCCCTCCTGAAGGTTCATCATGACAGGCTCTCAAAATGTCATATATCTCATCCTTACGAACACACTGCGTAAAACATGATCAGGACTGCATTTAAACAATATTCCTTTTATCCATTCAAAAGAAGAGCTTTGCTTGATTAACTGTTTTTTTTGTTTTGAGGTAAAATGAAGTGGAATCTTCCCTGTAGCTAAATAATTAGCTATATCTGCAAACCATGGAGTTTGAACAGAGACAGCAAACAATTTTTCATCAGGGAATGCGTCTTCAACTAGTTCTTCAGTTTACGCATTTGGCAATCTTGACAAGAAATCTGCCACTACATTAGCCTTTCCTGGTCTATTTACTATAGTAATATCAAATTCCTGCAGTAAAATCAACCAGCGAATAATTCGTGCACTAACCAAAGGCTTATTCATCAAATATTTGATAGCGACATGATCTCGTATGGATGAATACAGGGTATCCTGTGATATAGTGTCGAAACTTGTTAATGGCATATACTATAGCTAAGAATTCCTTTTCAGTTGTAGTGTAATTCTTTTCAGCTCTGTCAAGTTTTTGCTAATATAATAAATGGCATAGTGTTGTCCATTTTCAATCTGCCCTAGTGCGGCTCCAATAGCAGTATTGGAGGCATCAGCTTGAATATGAAAGGGCAGCCCCGAGTTAGGTCCTCTTAGTACTGGCGGATTGGTTAGCTTTTCTTTCAAAGCTTCAAAGGACTTGTGGCAATCATCAGACCATACAAATTCAGAATCTTTCATTAATAATGCAAACATTGGATTAGCAATGGTACTGAAATCAATAATGAATCTGCGATAAAAGCCAATATGTCCTAAGAAACTACGGACATCAGTTTGAGATTTCGGAGGAGGAAGACTCTTGATGACCTCTACTTTCTTAGGATCAACCTTAATACCGTGAGCAGAGATATGATGTCCTAAAACAATTCCTTCCTCCATCATCAAGAAACATTTTTTAGGATTAAGAGATAAATGATATGCTTCACAGCGTATTAGAACCTTTTCAAGTTGCTCTAATGTATACTCAAATGTGTCACCAAACACTGTGAAATCATCCATGTAAATCTCTACACTCTCATTGGTTAAATCAGAAAAAATGGCCAAGACAGACTCGTTGAAATGTTGCTTTGGTGCATTACATAATCCAAAGGGTAATACTCTATAAGCAAATGTCCCCCAAGGACATGTGAAAGTTGTTTTTTCTTGGTCTTACGGTGCCACTTGGATCTGGTTATACCCACTAAAACCATCCGGAAAATAGAAATATTTCTTACCAGCAAGAGTGTCCAGCACTTGGTCTATAAAGGGTAATGGAAAGTGGTCCTTGTGTGTGACTTTGTTTAATTCCCTGTAATCCACACACACTCGCATCTTTCCATTCTTCTTAGGCACAATAACTAATGGAGAAACCCATTGACTGTCTGAAATTGGATAAATGAATCCTACTTCCAACAATTTTTCAATTTCTTCTTTAACAATGTCTTTTAAAGCAGGATTCAGACGTCTCTGCGGTTGTCTAACTGGTTTGACATCCTCAGTGTATATCCTATGTGTGCATACATCAGGGTGGATTCCAACCATATCCGTATAATTCCAAGCAAAAGCTTGAACATGTTTCTGCAAAACAGCAAATAGTTTGGCTTCTTGATCGTCAGTCAACCAGCTGTTAACATTTACAGGTTTTCCTGGTTGAATTTCAATTTGCTTGACTCCGGGATAAACAGAGTTAACATGTTCATATTTGCTGATCAAAGCATTTAAAGGACAATGATGTGGTTGCGAGATCATGAAATACTCTTGATTACGAGTTAAATGCAATACACGATGGAAGCATTGGCATAGGACAGGTGAAAGAAGTCAAAAGATGATGATGCCACCCATGTGGCAATGTAAAGGAACTTTCATGAAGTGGAATAGATGGTAAATGTTCAGCAACTTGTTCATCATCTTTCCATAATAGGCGATTGACCAGAACTTGGTCATCCCTGAGGCCTTCTTCATGCAATGTATTCACCAAGACTGTTTCATGTTCAAAAATTTCTCTCTCTGGTGAATTCAATTCTTCAATGTGTTCCTGTACTACAATGGTGGCAAGGGTAACAAGAGGCTCCTGTTCTTCATCGGACTCAGGATACCATAACTGTCCAGAAAATTTAGATGATGGTTTAGCAGGTGGATACAAAGAAATTTTCTTAAGATCTACTCCATTTGAAATAGTCATTTCTCCTGATCTACGAGTCTATGAAAGCGAGCTGCGATAGCAAGCCGGGGTCATCCCGAGGATGATAGGATAGCCATTAGTTGTACTCCTAGGTTGTAATACTAGGAAATCTACGGGGTATTCCCAAGAAGATACTTCAATGGGAACATCCTCCAAAAGTCCTTCCGGTTTGGCAACTGACCTATCTGCCATTTCCAAAACTGTAGCTGTAGGACTCAAATCAGTGAGCTGCAATTTCTGCATAATATCTTTGGTCATGACATTAATTGCAGCTCCTAAATCAATAAGTACATTGGGAATTTGAACCAATCCTACAGTAATGGTGATTACTGGACTTCCTGGATCACCATATTTGGGAGGTACTAATTTCCCAGAGAGAAGATCAGCCAACTTTCCATCCACTTGTACAGTTTGTGGAAAGGCTTTCTTCTTCTTGCCAGGTTTCCTTATGCATAAATCCTGAATGGTTTTCTTAATCAATGGTACATCCTTGATTGCACTGCAACAGAGGAAGTGAGATTGACATTTTCTTTAATTATGTGATTAACTCTGATTCAGGGGTAGTGATGGGATGATCAAACCTTTCAGGAAATGGTAAATATGATGTGACACGTTCAGATTTTCTTTGTAAGTTTTCTGCATTCCTTTGCTCTGATTGTATTTTTTCTGGACTTGAAATTTCTGGAATTTCTTCAACTGTAGGTGGAGCATGGTCAGGTAAGACCTTCCCTGAGCGTAATTGGATGTTACCACAGTCAAGTACATGAACTGCGACGAGTATCTTCGAGACTCGGCCTCATAAACGGGGGCTGCTTGTCCGACATTATTGGGGTTAGTCACGAGTTGAGATTGGGAGTGGAGGTTGTCTTACTGGTTGTGCTTGTTGATGTTGTGTTCTTCCCTAAAAATTTGGATTAGGAGCTGGCAGCAAATTTTGAGTTTGGCCTTGATACCTTTGTTGTCCTTGATGGGATTGATATTGCTGGCTTTGATAAGGTTGATATTGTTGTGGTAGAAATGGCTGTCCTTGATATTGTTGTCCCCATCTTTGTCCTTGTTGTGTCCATTGTGGAGGCATGGTATACCAAGGTTGGTTCATCCATCCAGATTGTGAGCAGTCTGGAGGAACTGTCCAAGGTTGATTCCAAGGTTGCGCAGAAGCTTCTGCCTGTCCCCATGGCATATTCATATTCCAAGGAGATTGTCCCCAGTTTGGAAATCTAGGAGCATTGGGATATTGTGCATAACCACCACCAGGTCTTTGCCCAATAGCATTGAGTTCTTCTGCTTGGGTGCCCAAAACAGATTTTAGATGAGGCAACAAAGGGCATTTATCTGTTGAATGTTCCTTGGAACAAATTCCACAAATAGAAGTTTTGTTTAGGGGGCAATCCTGCAAGGCATGCTTACTCCTACACCTTGGGCAATAAATTGCTAAAGGTGGTGTAGAATTATTTCTTGTGTTTTTCTCACCTAATGCAGTATTAAGTTGAACAAGGATATCAGTTTTTAAATTGGCCATTTCCTCCATCAACTCTTTCATACCATTATTGCCAAAATTCTTTTTCTTTCTTCGTTGGTGAGTACGGGAATAATTTTTGCATAACTCCACAATCTCATCAAGGTCAAGTTGATCTATGTCTCCTTTTCCCATTAAATCTAACACTTCCCTAGATTCATCCTGTAATCCTCTTAAGAGAATAGGCTTTAAGAAATCAGGCTCTACAACACCACACCTCTTTTGGACAAAGGCAAAGCGATCAAGATAATCTTCTAAACTCTCATCCTCTTCTTGCTTGATCCTAAACAACTCATCTTTCTTGTTTCTTACTCTACAATAATCCCGATATTTATTTAAGAATGCGGTCTCCATCTCATCCCGAGGTAGTAATTGAGTTAGGTTCAAGATTGCTCATGAACCATCGGAGAGCGAGCGTCCTTAAGTGTGGAAGGAAACAACTTCAATTTCTGATTATCATTTATGTAGTCATAAGTACGACATAACACTTTGAATTCAAACAGAAATTGATCAGGATCTTCTGCAACAGTTCCCCTAAAGATTGGCAATATAGATGGGGAGATTGTTTTCATGGGGGCATCTAGAAGTGGATCCAACCGAATAGGATATTCAAAAGTTTTAGGAGCATCATCAGGATCAACATATCCACCTGCTGCTGCTGTTGCGTCCATAGTTGTCTTCTTTCTAAAGGATGTTGGAAATAGTTTAGTCAGAGGGGAGTGTTTAGCAGCTAGTGCTTCAAAAAGCTCCTTTTCTAATTTTTCCAACAATTCTTCGATGAAGAAGGTATGTCTGGCTTTTCCTCAGTGATGTCAAATGAAGGCAATTCTTCATCAGACCGAGTAGGTCTCTTTGGTGGCTCAGAGCCACTTCGGATAAACCTCCCTCTTTCGTCTCTCAGCCTATGCATTCATACACATTTACTAAACAGACTGTAGAATTTACAAGAACTATTTTCTGTATCCAGCCTACAGTTCTTGACCTACTTAGATTTGACTAACAACACCATGATCCCCGGCAACGGCGCCAAAAATTATGAGTGTCGTTTAATTCATCATTTGATCATTATTTATCAATCCGGGCAGGTGTCCTAAGGCTGTTTACGATAGTCAATTCAGGCAGGTGTAAGACACTCCATTCAGAAAATGGCTTTATTGGTAGAACAGTTAGTGTTTGCTGGGGGTTCTTCTGTCACTCTAAACCCTATGAACTGAAAGGAAACTAAATTATGCTTGCTGAAATAAAACTACAGAAATGAAATAACAGTCAAAGAAACCTATTTTTACTCTTGCTGAATCTGAAAATGCACTCAAAAACTGAATTAAAATTGCTGAAATGAAAGTTGCTGAAATTAGAATTGCAGAAAATAAACTTAACTATCTTGCAAAATAAAAGAACAGATCTAAAAATAAACTCAGAAATGAAAATGAAACTACAAACTCTAAAACTGGAAATAAATTCAGCAAAATAAGAAAATGCAGAAAAAAAATGACAGGTTTCCTGTTATTCTGCTGCAGACAGAATTGAACAAGAAAACCTGGTATAAACCTTCTTCTGCTCCTGGGAGTGGCCCTTGCTCCCTGGTTCAGAAGAAGGTGAAGAAGTAGCTCTGGTGTTCTACTTAATCACTCCTTCAATCATAAAGTGAAATTGACAAAAACTGCACTTTTTATTGATTTAAAAACATGCAGGGAAAATTCTGCATATTATTGCTACAGAAATCTGATTTCACAATATTCAGAATTACACTAATTGCAATCCTAATTCTTCCTACATAGCTCAACCCAGATGGGAGCTAGTTATTTATATTAAAAACAGCTAAATCAGATGTGGAATGATTCAAATTCGGGCATTTTAGGAATCCTTGTTAAAACTGCATTCCTAAAATGCAGAATATGGTTACATATGAAATCTATTCATTGCACACTTGCTAGAGGTCTTCTACGTTGAAAAAGATGCATAACAGATTTACATAGCTATCCCTATCATTCTCCTGCAATTTGTTGTCTTTCCTGAGCTGTTCTGGTCAAAACATGCGTTTCGGTTATTCGGACGATCTGTTATTCGGAGCAGAATCCCTGTTTTTTCCAGAGCAGCGCCAGAATGACTATTTTCAACACTGTTTGCGGTTCTTTGGCCGAGCATTGGGTGGACCAGACTTGTAAGTCTTTCAACAACCTGGTCACACGCTTTCCTAAGTTGAATTTGACCAAATCCCAAGCCATGCAAATCTGGCTGGAATTTGTCCAAGTCAAAACAGTTAAAAACAGTTTTGCACAGCTTGCAGTTTTGACCTGTTTTTAGTGCTATTTTCTGCATTTGACAATTTCAGAGAGCATGATATGAATGATATATATTCCACACGTGATTGCACTTAACACATTTCACAATAAATCATTATTTATCAACAAAACTTATGCGAGAAAATACAGAAAATTAGTAAAAACAGAATATACTGTTTCTAAACAGTCAAACATGTAAATAGTAGTAAATATTGCATTTCATCAGCAAAATTAACATTAAAACATATCAAAAAGGTCTATTAAGGATGTCTAAAATAATAAAAAATGAGGCAATATTTGGCCTCATCATTCTTTCCAAATTTATTATGGCTTCATCAAAAGTCTCACCATAAATGATGAAATCATCCATATATACCTCCAGAGTTTCTCCAATCATATCAGATAATATACTCAATATTATCCTTTGAAATGTGGCAGGTGCATTGCACAAACCAAAGGGAAAAACTTGGTAAGAGAAGGTTCCCCATGGACAAGTGAACGTGGTCTTATCTTGATCCTATTTCCCAATCTGAATCTGATTGTATCCACTGAAACCATATAGAAAAGAAAATAATTTCTTTTATGCTAAGGTATTAAAGACCTGATCTATGAAAGGTAAGAGGAAGTGGCCTTTCTTTGTTGTCTTGTTGAGCGATCTTTAGTCAACACAAATTCACCACTTTCCATTTGTATTGGGAACCACCACCAAAGGTGATACCCAATCACTATCAGAGATAGGGTAGAGTTGGTCAAAATGACCACACCTAGGGAAATAAGAATTTATCTTCTCAAGATTTTGTTAATTATGAAGGTCAATCATGATGGTACGATATTTTGAGGGTTGGAAGCAAAAATAAGCCAAAAAGTTGCAATGGCACAACATTTTGAAGACCTAATATAGGACCAAGGTAGAAAGTTGCGACAGTACAACATTTTGAAAACCTAAGGCAGGGCCAAGGTGGAAAGTCATCAAGGTGTGATATTTTGAAGTTCGAATTTAGAACCAAGGTAAAAAGTCACAATGACACAATATTTTGAAGGCCAAAGTTAGAAGTAAGGTAGAAAGTCACGAGGGCATGACATTTTGAAGGCTAAAGTTAGAACCAAAGTGAAAAGTCATGATGGCGTGACATTTTGAATGCCAAAGTTAGAACCAAGGTAGAAAGTCATGATGGTGTGACATTTTGAAGGCCAAAGTTAAGGCTAAGGTGGAAATTCATGATGGTGCAATATTTTGAAGGCCGAAGTTAGAACCAAGGTGGAAAGTCATGATTGCATGACATTTTGAAGGCTAAAGTTAGAACCAAGGTGAAAAGTCATGATGGTGAGATATTTTGAAGGCCAAAGTTAGAACCAAGGTGGAAAGTCACAATGGCGCAACATTTTGAAGGTCAAAATTAGAACCAAGGTAGAAAGTCACAATGGCATGAAATTTTGAAGGCCAAAGTTAGAACCAAGGTGAAAAGTTATGATTGTGTGATATTTTGAAGGCCAAAGTTATAACCAAGGTGGAAAGTCATTATGGCACAAAATTTTGAAGACCGAAGTTAGAACCAAGGTAGAAAGTCACGATGGCATGATATTTTGAAGACCAAAGTTAGAAACAAGGCAGAAAGTCATGATGATGTGACATTTTAAAAGCCTAAGTTAGGGCCAGGGTGAAAATTTGTGATGGCGTAACATGTTGAAGGCCAGATGGACCATGAAATATCTGAAGAGGTTATAAAAATTGCCATAAGTAGAATATCTCAACCACTTCCAGTTGAAAGCTTCATGCTCTCTTCAACCACTTCTTTAATAGAATGAGCCTACAGGTATACTGTTGTAACAAATTTCAGTTTAATATTATGTAAAAATATTATATATAGAATGAGCGACCCAAACATATGGTTAGCTCTTAGGTTTTTACAAGGCTATGTATGCAGACTTATGAAAGTTTATTAAAGAACATCCATTCTAGTTCTTGGCTCACTTGTGTTTCAAATCAAGTATGTATGTGTTATCTATTGCTATATAAATATAAGTTGAATATAACTTGCATTAATTATTATTCTAAATTCTTGCAATAAAGCTTAGTAAAATCTGCAATTAATTTTATTGAAAATTTTAGTTAATATGAGGCATTTTACGTTGTCATTAATGTCACATGAATCATTGATGTCATATGGATCACATTGAGTTTTGATGGGCATATGATATTTTGGAAAGCATGGATAAATTTAGGGTTTTTGTGAAAACCAACGCAGACAAAATAAAAGGTTTTATTTAAAACTATGGATGACATATTTGAAATGGGTTTTTCTTAAAACCCATGTTGGCCTTTTTTTTCATCGAAAAAGGTGCCCCGGTGATAAAAATATTTAATTTTAAATATTTAGTTTAAATTTTAATTATTTAAAATTTAAATTTAAATTTTAAAATTAAATAAAGTTAACGATTGGCGCCTAAAGGGGAAGTGGTTAATCCAATATAATTAAATTTAAATAATTAATTTCATAGTGGGCCAACCACTATTTGTTGACCCCGATACCACAAAAGAAGCGCCAATGCCTTTACATGAAGTACCAAACAATATGTTTTAAAGATACAACCTTTGATAATATTTTGTTTGGTTTTCGGGAAATACAATGCGCCGACGTCGGTTGTAAATACTCCATGCCGAAGGTTCTTAAGCACATGTCATATATATAAAGGAATATAGTAAAATACAAAGGGTGAGAAATCAATAAACGATTTTTTAAAACCGGTGATAGATGCGATCGAAAGATTTCAAAAAAACGATGATACATTTTACGTGGATTGATGTTTTAAAATTGTAGTTTCTCCCTACAACGCGGTAAAAACAAGTGCATCGTGATTATTGGTAGGAAATCACATATGTTGTAAAAAGGACAACATGCAAATTTTAATTAATGAATACCGCTCATTCTGATTCAAATCTATTGATAGTCGAATCGGTAGTTCTACTTGAGCTAAGTCGTGTTGAAGGAAGTGCATGGTTCGAATCTTATCGGTGTCATCTTGGAGAGTTAAAGGTATGCTCTAATAATTCTTAAACCTTTGGTATAATTACAAGTCAGGAGATATAAGGGGTTGTTTGTTTTTATTATTGAATATTGAAAAATTATCAAAGGTATTAGAGATCCTAGGAGATATAAGGGATGTATTATTAAAAGGTGTTTGTTGTACATGAAATTTATTAATGAAATACATGTGTTGAGAACTTAGAGGTGCCTGCTATTCTTGGTTAACAATTAGGGAGTCATAAGGTTGAATTTAGTTAACCTAGATATGTGTTGAAGCATTATTGATTTGATTTCTTTTGGAAGGCAAGTTTAAAAGCACTTTTAGAAAAGAAGATTTCTGGTGAATTTATTTTTAAGAAGTATATCATATTATATATCGTTGGAAAGCTTATTTCGAGGGCTATTTTTTTATTCTATTTATAAGGAGAAATAAGGTGTAGATAGAGAGATATTTCTGTTTTTGTAAAGGGTTTCAAAAGTGAATATTGTTGTGCTCTTTTTCAAAGTGTGTTGAGTGTGGCATATTTCCAAGAGGTTTCTTCACTTCATAAAAGGTATGGGTACATTCTCCTATTAATTGTTTATGGTGGTTGATTTCTAAAATATCATTGGAAGGAAAAGGATTGTTTGTGGCTTCCTTTTCGAAAGTGGTTGGTTGAATGCATCAAGGTTTTTTTGAATTGAGAGTTGTGTTTAAACCTTGTGTTATAAGCATAGTGGTTGAAGCTCATTGGTTGTGAAAGAACTTAAGTTAGAAAAGAACATGAGTATCATTGTTATGTGAGATTTGTGGTTGAGCATTATTGGAAACATTTGAGTTGGTTGATGCATACTTGGACTAGGGTTTGTGAAGAAGAGTTGTCCCTTGTGGTGATTAGTTGAGATTGATTTTAGAACATATTGAGTCTCTAAAAATTCTCTTTATGGTTCTACAAGACTTGAGTTGAGTTGAGTTGAGATTGATATTAGAACATATTGAGTCTCTAACAATTCTCTTTATGCTTCTATGAGTTGAGTTGAGTTGAGAGCATTGTGGATCATTGTTGTCATTCATTAAAGAGTGCATTGCCATTCATTGTTGAGTTCATCTTTGAGCCTTGCCTTGATAGATTTGTGGATGAGTTTTGAGTACTACTTGAGCATGATTGGTTGAGCCTTTGAGAAGGATTTTGAGATAGATTTCTAGATATATTTGTGGAAGTTTTGTGCATGATTGATTGAGCCTTTCAGAAGGCCTTTAGGAAAAATTTGAGGACAGTGTTGGGACACATTTGTGGATAGTTGTGGGCAAGTTCTTGGTGAGCTTGCTAGAGCAAATTTAGGCAAGTTCTTTGTGAGCTTGCTCGAGAATATTTGGGCAAGTTTTTGGTGAGCTTGCTAGAGTAGTTTTGGACAAGTTTTTGGTGAGCTTGCTAGAGAAGATTTGGAAAAGTTCTTGGTGAGCTTGTTGGAGCATATTTTGACAGGTTATGTGTGAGCTTGTTATTCAACATTGGATAGGTTATGTGTGAGATTGTTATTCAACATTGGACAAGTTTTGTGTTATGCAGGTTTTGTGTGATCCTATTGAGCAGGTTATTAGTGAGCCTATTGACATAGCTTTGGAGGTGACATAGTATAGAGGACAGAGTCTCAGTGGATAGATATCCAGCAGCCAGTACAGTTGAAGATAGATCTGAGTGAGGAGTCTTCAAGTGGATAGAGGTCCACCAGTTAGTGTAGCAGTGAGACATAGTCTTCTAGAAGATAACATAACCATAGCATAAGGGGAAAGAGTTATCATGTGGAAGAGATACATGAACTTGAGATTAGGGGATCAGCATCTCCTTTGGACAGAGATCCATAAACATTGTAATTGGGAGTGATTCCCAAAGATATTGATTGAGAAAGTTTTAGTAAAATATTTTCTCCATGGAGTACCTCACATTGGGGGAACCACGTTAAATCTTGTGTCTCAATTGTGTGTGGTGACTTGTGCTCTTGCTTACTACTACTTTCTGAGTTATTAATGCACACTACTATATTTAGTTATTGCAATTAAGGACATTAATTGATATTGGTTTGGAAAGAAAGTAAAAAGTGGTCTTATACTGTTCACCCTCCCTCTCAGTATAAGCTTGTGTTCTTCAAATTTCATAGATAATCTTACACTTAAATAGATATTCACCAGAAGTTTTAGTTTCTCTGTTTTGGTTCTCTATTATGCTTCTCTGTAAAAGACTATGATAGTTGCTTTGTTGTTACCTAATATGCACTATTTTAATCCTATAGCCATAGCTATATTTCCCTCTCTTTATGGATTCTCATTTTCCCCCCTTTTCCTAAAAGAAGCAAGGAACCAACCTCCTCTAGATATTGAACCAAGTCTTCTTAAGGTACAAAAGATAGCCATTGAGAAGGCCGAAATAAGCCTCAAGGGTCAGGTTAATATGATCAGAGAAGAGAATCATAATTTCATGATGCCTTCTGTTGAACAAGTAGTTGTTCTTACTAGATTGGGAAAGAAACCCTTACAGGTTGATCCCCAAGATCTCAACCCCCTGAAGGTGCCTTCACCTATAAGAAACCCTATTGAGAAAAGGACCTCTTATGAAAAATCTCCCCTGAGTTCAAGCTAGAAAGATGCAAAAACTCGTAAGGAAGCACCTCGATAGAAAGAAGCAAAAACATAGGAACAAGCTAGGGAAAAACTGATATATCCCTCAATGACTAGGCATCAAAGGATTGATGCTACTCAGGGATACAAAAACAAGTATGACACAATAATGAAGGAGAAAAGTGTTGAACCCCTTCCATTTAACATAGTTGAGGAAATGAAGAAAACCCCCTCCAAGGCAACTATGTATGAAGCTTTGTAGCTTTTAGGATAGATTGACTTGTTGCAAGAATCCTTGAGGTCTATGAAAAATAAGAATAAGACCCCAACTCATATGGATTCTACACAAGCTAGTCTGACATCCACTTCAAGAAAAAATAGACCCCCTCCTTTTTATCTGTCTCTCCAAATGGAAGGGTGGGTAGTTCACAACTGTATGATAGACTCTGGAGCTACAACCACTGTGATTCCCAAAGCAGTATGTGATATCATGGGCATGGAATATACAATAAGTAGTCCCGGTGTCTTACAGTTAGATGGAACCCCTATAAAAATTGTAGGGGTAATCAAAGATATCCCAATAGTGCTCCATAGACTACCCCAACTCACAATCATACAAGAAGTGGTAGTAGTGGATTTGGAGCCCTATTTTGGTATGTGTCTCTCTAGGGAGTTCACAGCTAAGATAGGAGGATATTTATCACTAGATTTCTCGCATCTAGAAATCTCGTTCAAGGGCAAAAGAGTGAAAATATTTAATGAAAATCCATCAAATTTCCATATCGGAAGACTTGAAGAGGAAGACAAACAATCCACCACCGTGAACATGATGATAGAGGAACTAGGGAACCTGAACTTGATGGAAGAAGCTCTAAATGTATTACAGGAGGAAGACTAGTTCTCTCTCCAAGACTTCAACGCCATGATCAAGACTGACATTGGGAGTTACACAATTCTAAAACTTGAAAAAAGTGATCCCATTTCTCCCCCTCTGGTTAACCAACCCACTGATCAGTTGTGGAAGCTTTTCTTTGATGGTGCTAGATGTAAAAATGGAGCTGGAGTAGGTATTGTCCTAATCTCTCCAATAGGTGAAGAAAAAGTTTTCTCTTATCAATTAACCTGGAGTTGCACTAATAATGTAGTAGAGTATGAAGCACTCTGTTTAGGACTCAAGAAAGCTAAAAATATGGGTATCAAGTAGCTATAGATCTTTGGAGACTCCAAACTGATAGTGAACTAGGTAACTGAGAAATGTGTAAGTAAGCAGCATTACCTTAAGGCTTACAAAAATAAATTTTGGGACTTGTTAGAATATTTTGAATCTCTTGAACCTCAAGGTAATTCCAAGAGAGAAAAATACTCATGCAGACTTGTTGGCTTCAGTAGGGGAAATTTGTTTCCCTATCAACAATATCATCCAAAAGTTAAAAATAGTTAGGCTAATATACAGGCCTTTTGTGCCAGACAAAGATACCTTCTAGCAAGTTTTTGAGAATGACAAATAGATAGTGGACTTCCTCATCCATGAGATGAACTACTCTAGCAACAGGACAATCGAAGATGAGGAGGATGCAAGCATGATCCAGTTAAAGAACAATCACATCCCAAAAGGGTTGGTCACCCTTGAGAGCTTATTCGATAACAATGATAGGTCAACTGGCCATAAAATGAAAGTTGACAAGCACAGATACAGAGAAGCTCAAATGGGACCTAATAAAGCTATCAAAGTAGGAGTGAACACTATAGAAGTAGAACTAGATGAGATCAGGGAATTATGCAAAGAATTTCTAGACATCATCGCCTGGACTTATGGTGACCTGAAAGTCTATTCCAAAGAAACAATCCAGCATACGATCGAACTTGAGGAAGGTGCAAAGCCATTTTGGTAAAATCAACGACCGGTGAATCCTAAAATCGAAGCTTTGATGAAGCAAGAGTTGCTAAAATTACTTGAAGCTAAAATTATTTATCCAATCAAGCATTCAACTTGGGTCACTAACCTAGTTCTGGTTAGAAAGAAGAATGGAGATATCCGACTATGCGTCGACTTTCACAACTTGAACAAAGCTTCACTCAAGGACCATTACCCTCTCCCATAGATCGACCAAATCCTACACATAGTAGCAGGAGCAGAAAGGTTCTCACTCCTGGATGGCTTCTCTGGGTACAATCAAGTGTGGGTCAAAGACGAAGACCAATTCAAGACCATGTTCACAACCAAGTGGGGAATATTTTCTTACTAGAGAATGCCCTTCGGGTTATCCAACGTCGGAGCAAATTTTCAAAGAGCTATGGATGTGGTTTTTGGAGAACTTGTCAATAAAATAATAGTAATATATCTAGATGATATGATAGTGTTCTCTCACCAAAAAGGGGATCATATAGTGCATCTCAAAAGTGTGTTCAAGAAATGTAGAGAATTTGGTATCTCCATAAATCCTAAGAAATCTATCTTCACTGTGGAAGAAGGATTGTTACTCAGCCATGTTGTCTCTAAGTCTGGTCTAGCTATAGACCCTAATAGAGTGAAAGTGATGTTAGATATCCCTATTCCCCCTATCAAAAAGGGGTTGTAGTCATTCTTCAGCTAGATCAAATTCGTGTGCAAATTCATTATTGATTTTGTGCAAATCATCAAACCCATGATAGAGTTGTTGAAAAAGGATGTTGTGTTCAAGTGGACCGACACAAGGAAATAGGATTTCCAATAGATCAAGGAACAAATAGCTCAAGCCCCTATCTTGGTGAACCTAGACTACTCCAGAGGCTTCATCTTGTACATGGTAGGTGAACAAGAAAGCTACATCGTAGTGCTCACGTAGAAAGGAGCTGACAATGAAGAAAGGCCCATAGCTTTTTTGAGTCAGACTATGCAATAACACGAAGAAAAATATAACTTCATTGAGAAATAGATCTATGCTATAATGAAGTCGCTAAAAAATTTTAGGCATTTCCTATCACAGAGCAAGATTATTGTGTATGTAATTCACCCCGACGTATGAAACTTCATCATACAAGGGGAGCTCGATGACAAAAGAGTTGGTTGGATGACAAAAATATAAGAATACAACGTAGAAATACACCCAACCAAGCTGGTAAGAGGTAGAGCACTATGCCAAGAGCTCGCCAAGCAAGCTTCATCAAAATACATAGCTTGCCAAACTCAGGAAGTAGCATCATACGATGATCAACCTTCAGAGCAGCTCAACTAGGTAGACGAATTAACTAGATATTTCCAAACTAGAAAATTCCCAGCAAGATTGAATGCTTCACAAAGAAGAAGGTACAAGATCTAGGCTCTGAAATACACCCTGCTACTTGAGGGGCTATACAAAAAGAATTTGGATGGAGTGTTGCTTTGATGCATAAATGAAAATAAAAAATAGAAGATCCTAGAGGAATTCCATGGTGGCTCATCTGGAGGACACTACTCAGGAAGGACCACTACCTTAAATATCATCAAAACTGGATGCTATTGGCCAACTATTTTTGTAGACACCTTCAGAATAACAAGAAACTACGAAGAATGCCAGAGATACGTCAGAAGAAACAAGAATGCTTCGATGCCCCTAAAGTCCATTCAAGTTGAAGAACCTTTTCAAAAATGGGGGTTGGACTTTGTTGGAATAATAGAGCCCAAATCATCCATTGGATATAAATACATTCTGATGGCTACCGACTACTTCACAAAGTGGGCAGAAGCAATACCTACTAAAAAGGTAGACCAAGAGGTTGTAATGGAATTCATGGAAAGCTTAATCATGAGATTCGGCATCCCAGATGCATTAGTCATAGATAATGGCTTGTCCTTTGTAGGTGCCAAGATGATCGAATTTGCATGTAAATATGGGATTTACTTAAAAACATCCTCAAAATATTATCCGTAGGGAAATGGATTAGCCAAATCTACGAACAAAAACCTTCTCAGGATTTTGAAGCATACCCTACAGGACAATAAGAGAAGTTGGCACTCTCTAATAAATCAAGCATTGTGGGCTAACAAAATAACCATCAAGAAGTCCATAAATACATCTCCCTACTCTCTGGTCTATGATAAAGAAGTAGTTCTTCCGATACACATAGAGATCCCAACTCTAAAATTACTCAATCATACCGACATAGAGGAAGCTAAACCAATGGAGAATAGGTTGATCCAACTCCTATAGTTAGAAGAATAGAAGGAGCAAGCCTATGACCACTATCAAAAATATGTGGTTGCCACAAAAAAATGGTTTGATAAAAAGGCCACTCTAAGAAATTTCAAGGTAGGAGACTTGGTCCTAAGATGGAATGAAAAGAAGTCAAAACCCAAAAATCATGATAAATTTGATGCATTCTGGGAAGGCCCTTTCAAAGTAATAGAAGAAAAATAGCAAAACTCCTTCTAGCTGAGAAATGAATAGGGCTAGGTTCAACCTATCCCCATCAACGACTTCCACCTGAAGTTGTACTACAAGTAATAGGTCTTCCTCTACCTTGTATGTATTTTATGTAAATATTTGCTTTCTTTCAGACTCCAAGGAGAAATGTCATGATGGTGCAACTTTTCGATGCTCAAAGGCCCCTTCAAAGTAAATTTTCATGATTTCATGACTTTTTGGTAGTCGATGGCCTCCAAGGAAAATTTTCATGATGGCACAACTTTTCGGTGCTCAAAGGCCCCTTCAAAGTAAATTGTCGTGATTTCACGACTTTTTGGTAGTCGATGGCCACTCCAAGGAGAAATGTTGTGATGGTGTGACTTTTCGATGCTCAAAGGCCCCTTCAAAGTAAATTATCATGATTTCATGACTTTTTGGTAGTCGATGGCCGCTCCAAGGAGAAATATCATGATGGCGTGACTTTTTGACTCTCAAAGACCCCTTCAAAGTAAATTATCATGATTTCATGACTTTTTGGTAGCCGATAGGCACTCCAAGGAGAAATATTATGATGGCATGACTTTTCGATTCTCAAAGGTCCCTTTAAAGTAAATTTTCATGATTTCATGACTTTTTGGCAGCCGATGGCCGCTCCAAGGAGAAATGTCATGATGGCATGACTTTTTGATGCTCAAAGGCCCCTTCAAAGTAAATTATCATGATTCCATGACTTTTGGCAGTCGATGGCCGCTCCAAGGAGAAATGTCATGATGGCATGAATTTTCGGTGCTCAAAGGCCCCTTCAAAGTAAATTGTCATGATTTCACGAATTTTTGGTAGCCGATGGCTGCTCCAAGGAGAAATTTCAAGATGGCATGACTTTTCGATGCTCAAAGGCCCCTTCAAAGTATTGTCTTCATCTTTTGTGGCTCCGAGAAATTTCATGATGACATGAATTTTCGGCTCAAAGGCCCCTTCAAAGTAAATTGTCATGATTTCATGACTTTTTGGTAGCCGATGGCCGCTCCAAGGAGAAATGTCATGATGGCATGACTTTTCAGTGCTCAAAGGCCCCTTCAAAGGAAATTGTCACGATTTCATGATTTTTTGGTAGTCGATGGCCACTCCAAGGAAAATGTCATGATGGCACGACTTTTCAATACTCCAAGGACCCTCAAAACAACTAGGAAATTTTGGCAAAAAAATAGTTTTCTCGACATTATAAAAAGCTCCACTTTTTAAGGTACCACCATACCCACTGATTGGCCCAGAGCAGGAGGTGACACCAATTTATTGGCCCAGGATAGCAATAGAGCAATATCATTGGCCCAAGTTAAAATGGTAGTTGATTCCTCGATGTTGGCACATAAACCGAGGCACTCGACAATGTTCAAAATTAGTATTGGGGCATGTGCCACCAACCATAGTTATTCCATGTCACCTTGGTAGTTATTACATGTCACCTTGGCACACACATGCATAGTCGGCTATATCATAAAATATTTTCATCACCCTTTTCATCTTCTACATTCTTTCCTTTCTGCTCACTATGCTCCCTACTCTCCCAGAAAGCTCTACAACACTATGCTAAGTGTGTTCCAAACAGGTTTTATTATAGAACACTGAATTCAACCATGATGGCCACACCTCCAACCACTACTTCAAAGGGAAAATGAATGTTATCTAGAAAGGGAAGCAGTTTCATGGACCTCGATAGCCATATCATTGATACAAAGTTGACATGGAAGGAACCTAGGGCAAATCCATGGAAGGACATAGTAGCCATAATGGCCATATATGTCTCCCCATCGAGCCCAAGCACATTCCCTTACCACTCTCTTCTCTACTAGTACATCTACCCTCAGGTCCACCCCTACCCCGAGTTAATCAGGGCCATGGTAGAATTTTATGATGTTAAGAATAGAATAGTGAGAAACTCCAAGAATGAAGTTATTTTCACGCTCGATGCCGACTCGATTAGGGCCACCTTCACCTATGGCATGAAGCCTGTAGTTCCCCCATTCCATTCGATCCTGCTAATTCTATGAAGTATTACACCAATGCCCTAAACATCCAACTTTTTCTGCAACAATATTTTTTAGACTCTCTTCCCAAGGGAGCAGTGCCAAAATCCCTGATTCCCTTGGAAAATTCAAAAGCAAGGAGCTCTTTTCCATGTTGGCCATGGTGGTAGGGCTGGAAACAGATACGTAGGTCTATGGGTGGCAAATCACAATAGCTCAATGCATATCTAACCCCAAGTTTTATGATGCGGTGCATGTAGACCCAAGTAGAGTGCCAATATTCTTCTATTAGCCAAAATACCTAGCCCAACAATTGCATGCAAGGCTCTTCAAATTACAAAAAGATATCCTAGATACCTTTAGGTTCTCCTCTTACCTGGTATGGATTTTCTTCTTCTTTTAGGCAAAAATTTTGAGTTTTATCCCTACCACACAAAAGGACCAAAAGAGAGACCTCTTGCCTGTATGTGAATGGATGCATGATGACCACCCCATAAATAGAGTTCATCAATAGTAAATTTGGTACAGGCGCTCATTTGATAGGTACTTGCCTCATGCCTTTTCAGTACGAGGGAGTAACAATGTCAAAAAAAGGGGACCACGAACGAATTGCTCAAACTTTAAGAAATCTCAAATTGATAGAGCTACCACAAAAATGGAAATATGACCCTGCAGACAAATTTTCTCAGAGGCAAGCCACCCTAAATAAAGCCCCCTTCAAGCAATTTCACTCATATGATAGGAAAATCGATAAGCAGGGTAGGAATAATGATGAAGATCGACCTTTAGAATGGCATGTTGAAAAAATGTAGCCATTGCCCCCATGGCATGACTTCTATTTGCACTTGGCAGATTGGTGCCCTAAGGTGAACCCAACCCACAAGCTAAGTAACAAGACCATCAAAAGCGCCAAGAAAAGAGGGGAAGGTTGGGATCACGCTAAAATATTAGCATGGTGGCAAATGAGATGCCACATACAAACCTTTTCCAGGTATGGGATGAATATTGACAAGGAATTCTCTGAGAAGTACGATGAGAACCATGATAACTGGTCCAAGACTTTGGTGAATAAAGTCCCTTTGGGAATAAATGGCATCCCCATAAAAAAAATTGAAGGTAGTACTAAAAAGGATAAAGGGAAGCAAATCACTACTAAGCAAACATAAGTCCCTAAAAGGAAATATTAAAATTTCATTCCCCCTTCTGGATTAGACATAGAGTCTGATGATGGTGCTCAGCTCGAGCACAGGAGGTGAAGAACAAAATCAAGAAAATAAAAAGTAGAATTGGAGAAGGGAGGAGACCAAAAGAAAATGAAAATAGAAGAAACACCCTCTGAAGAATCAGAGGAACGTGAAGAATCAAAAGAACATGAGGAATCAAAGGAACACAAAGAATCAGGGGACCAAGAAGGAACAGGGGAAAGATCTGAGTAAACTTTTGAGCATCAGAAGATAGATGAACAAATGGTTAAGACAGTTGAAGAGCCTCCCCCAAAATAAAACCCCAACGGGGAGCAAACCCTGACAAAAGTAACAACAGGTGTCGATGACTCGAGCTTGAAGCAAATCATAGAAGCTTACACTGAGAAATCATAGGGGACCAGAGACACCAATCCGCCAAAGGACTCAAGTATGTCTCCTATCAATATCGATACTCCTTCTTCCTCTTCTCATTCCTAGAAGAATTCTCCTCCCCATTCTGAATATCGGGGTAATCCCTCTCCCACATCTTCTCATCAACCTCCACCATCACCATCACCTTCTCATTAGCCTCCACCATCACCACCATCAACTCAGCAAACTCCACCAACATCCTCCTCTACTCACACAGGTTCCCCCACTAAAAAATTGAGTATGGAGGCCTCTCTAGCCACCACTCCTTTCCCTTACTCCACCAACCTACTAATCTTCCAAGCCATGCAAACTGCTTCTCCCACAAGCAACCCTATCATTGCTAAATTCAAAAAATTGAAGAAATCCACCCTGAATGCTGCTACATGGTTGAAGTCATGGAGCTCCCAAATTTCTAAAGATATATCCCACGTCAGAGAAGGATCAGTTTTGGATCCCATCAGCATGCAACGTTCCACCATGAAGATGACCCCACTCGTATAGAATCTAGAGAAAGAAATGACCCTGGAGGACTACCAAGCTGAGGTAACCATGGAAGATATCACTCAACTACCAATGGATGACGAGTGGGGCAAGGCTCAAACTCACATGGGAACAATTTATCTAAACATTGAGTTCTACAAAGAAAAGTACCTCCGGGTTGAACAATCAAGAAAGCATTTGGAGGAAGCCTTGCACCAAAAAAAAGCAATAGAAAAGGCTTTGAAAAATGAAGCCAAAAAATGGGAGAAAATGTTCAATGAAGTGGCCCCCTACAAAGAGAAAGCAAAGGCCAAAGAACAAATTCAACTATTGTAGCAACAGGTCGAGGACCTTAAAAAATAGCTATCCGATAGCGTTGATAAAACCAATGGATTATCCAAGGAAAAATAAAGGATAGTCAGAAGGAACATGATTGAAAGCATCAACAAGATGACTCCAAAGGCTAGGCCCACACTCTCATATCTTCTCAAAATCAAAGATACATTGGGCCAAGTAGAAGATGAATTAGAAGCATTTATCAGGCTCCTGGAAATAAGGCTATTAGTAGCTAATAAAATTCAAGCTCTGGTGGATAGCATGCAAGCAATAATTGGATATAGAGCATGGGATAAGAATTGGTCCCAAGCCAAATTAGTTACCAAAAATTTCTTCAAGAGGCACAAATTGGTGACCAAAAGTGCCAAGCTCATACAGGAGCTCAAAGCAGAGGCTAAGACAATTCTAAAACATGTAAGCATAGCTAAAAATTGTGGCATGCCTAGCTTTTGGGACAAGGATTCAAATCTCCTAACAGAAGATGAATTGAAAGCTGCCTGGAAGAAATTTGTAGAAGATGAGTCAAAAATTGATAGTTGGGAAGAGCCTGTTCAAGAAGAGCAAATATTCAGCATGGCTCAGGATATTACCTAGATGAACTCTTGCCTACATGAGCTATATATGAAATCAAGAACCTTATCATATGACAAGGTTGAAGAGTTGGAGTATCTGTACATCACTTTCAAGGAAAAAATAGATACAAATGAGGAAACCTAGAGGAAGGCCTGCACCACCTATAACGAAGTAGTAAAAGAAAAGGAAAAATAGGAAAAGGCTAAGAAAGCTTTGTCAAGTAGTGCAACAGCTCCCGACCAAGGTGAAGTAGAAAAATCTAATGAAGAAGATACTCCAGAAGAATGACCACCCCAAAGAAGGAAGTTTTTTGTGCTTGGTATCATTCCCCTTCTTTCCCTTATTTTTCTTAAGTTGTTTTTGTTTACTCCATTCCCCAATGGATAAAGGCTCTAGGTTCTGACATTCCACTAACAAAATTACCCTAGGAGGCACCAATAATGTTGGTCAAAATGACCACACCTAGGGAAATAAGGAGTAATCTTCTCAAGATTTTGCTAAGTATAGAGAACAATTGTGATGGCATGACATTTTGAAGTTTGGAAGCAGAACTAAGGTGAAAAGTCATGATGGCATGGAATTTTGAAGACCTAAGGTAGTACCAAGGTAGAAAGTCATGATGGCATGACATTTTGAAGGCCTAAGGCAGGGCCAAGGCAGAAATTCATGATGGCGCAACATTTTGAAGGCTGAAGTTAGAACTAAGGTGGAAAGTCATGATGGCACGACATTTTGAAGGCTGAAGGTAGAACCAAGGTGGAAAGTCATGATGGCACGACATTTTGAAGGCCAAAGGTAGAACCAAGGTGGAAATTCATGATGGCGCGACATTTTGAAGGCCAAATGTAGAACTAAGGTAGAAAGTCACGATGGCGCGACATTTTGAAGGCTAAAGTTAGAACCAAGGTGAAAAGTTATGATGGCATGACATTTTGAAGGCTGAAGTTAGAACCAAGGTAGAAAGTCATGATGACATGACATTTTGAAGGTCAAAGGTAGAACAAAGGTGGAAAGTCATGATGGCGCGACATTTTGAAGGCCTAAGTTAGAACCAAGGCAGAAAGTTGTGATTGCATGATATTTTAAAGTCCAAAGTTAGAACCAAGGTGGAAATTCATGATGGCATGACATTTTGAAGACCAAAGTTAGAACCAAGGTGAAAAGTCATGATGGCATGATATTTTGAAGGCCAAGTTAGAACAAGGTGAAAGGTGGGGGAAGATGGTGTGACATTTTGAAGGCCATATGGACCATGATGTCTCTGAAGAGGTTAAAGAATATCGCCATAACCAGAATATCTCAACCACTTCCAGTTGAAAGCTCCATGCTCTCTTCAACTACTTCTTTACCAGAATGAGCCTACGGGCATACTGTTGTAACAACTTTCAGTTTTTTGTTATGTAAAAACTCTTATATATAGAATGAGTGACCCAAAAAAATGGTCATCTCTTAGGTGTTTACAAGGCTATGTATGTAGACTTTTGAAATTTTAATAAAGAACATCCATTATGGTTCTTGGCTCACTGGTGTTTCAAATCAAGTATGTATGTGTTGTCTATTGCTATATAAATCTAAGTTGAATGTAACCTGCATTAATTCTTATTCTAAATTCCTACAATAAAGCTTAGTTAGATCTACAATTAACTTCACAGATAAGCTTACACTTAAATAGATATTCACCAGAAGTTTTAGTTTCTCTTTTTGGTTCTTTGTTATGCTTCTCTGCAAAATATTGCGATAGTTGCTTTGCTATTACCTAATCTGCACCATTTTTTTTAAAGCAAAAAACCCCTTGCGGAGCTGCCTTAGTCTGAGAGACCACGAACAGGGGGTTCTACACTATCAAAGTCACCCAGGGGTCGCACCCGACCTTGCCCACACCAACATTATCAATTGGATTTTAGATACCCAATTCAACTTTTTTTGGTAGGGTGGAGATTTGAACCTGGGACCTCCCTTGGAGGATTGCCCTCTCCTCTCCAACTCACCTACAACACCTGGATTCAATATGCACCATTTTAATCCTCTAGCCATAGCTATATTTCCCTCTCTTTATGCATTCCTATTTTCTCCCTTTTCCTAAAAGAAACAAGGAACCAACTTCATTTAGAGATTGAACTAGGTAAACTCTGTGTTAACCTGGTCTTTCAATGTTGGCAAAGTCTTGGGTGCAAACATAATAAAAGGTAGATTTTGCTCCAATAGGTTGATAAAACCAACTATTAGGAGTTTCTAAAATTTAGCTTTAACAATCTCCCTCATAGTTGAATTCATCCTACATTGTGTTTATCTTACTGGTTTTATTTTTTCTTCCAAATATATGCGATGAGTATAGGTTTCTGGAGAAATTCCTCTTATGTCTGAATACTCCCAAGCAAAAGCATGTTAATTTTTGACTGATATTTCTTTCATTTTGATCTACTGATCAAATTCCAACTCATCATATATATTCAATACCCTCCCAGGTGCAACCTTAATTTGTTTGATATGGTGATTTTTACCTCCAAAAAGTGGTAGCTC
The DNA here is from genome assembly GCA_028583015.1 of Wollemia nobilis. Lineage (NCBI taxonomy): Eukaryota > Viridiplantae > Streptophyta > Pinopsida > Araucariales > Araucariaceae > Wollemia > Wollemia nobilis. Next base: position 10,063,411 of record JAQPPZ010001772.1, on the reverse strand, counting down.
TGGAAGAGGACAGGAGGATTTTCCTTGGAAAAAAATTGATATAACTCTTTCCTAGTAACTCTCATACTTCAACTCATCAAATGCCATGATGAGTTGAATCATTTGATAAATCACCAATATTCTAATTTTCACAATCATTTTCTCCCAACAAGTCTAGATATTATGTAGGTGGATGGATAATCAAAATTTTCATATTCTGACCATTAGAAATGGTCATTTGTCCATTCCTACAACTTATGTAGGCATCAACTATTGCCAACCAAGGTCTACCTAAGATGAGTGGATAACCACCCAATTTAGAATTGTATTGTAACACTAGAAAATGTTTTGGGTATCCCCATGGATCTACTGTGATTGTTATGTCTTCCAACATTCCCTCAAGGAGCACTATAGACCTATCAACCAATGGAAGGATAGTTTTGTTTGGCTTAATATTGGTCATTCTAAGTTTATGCATGGTATCCTTGGGCATGACATTAATGATAACCCCTAGATATACTAATATTTTGGGTAAGACATAGCCTCCAATTTTTACAATTAAAATAGGGCTTCTTGGGTCTGAGTATTTTTGGATGTAGGTGTTTCCTTGCATAAGATCAACTAACTGACCTACCAAATTGATTGCCTTTGCTAGTTTTCTTCATGGTTTTCTTAGATACAATTACCTTATGGCATTTGTATATATTGGAATATCTCTTATGGCCTAAAAAATAGGGATTGTGACTATCAAATTTTTTATACTGGAAAGAATGTCAAAATCTGGTTGTACTGGATTTCTAGGTTCCTACATTCTTTTTGAAAAATATGGAACCTCTCCTCTAGTATTTATAGCTAATGGTTTGTCTTCTACTTCCTCTATAAGAGGTGATTCCTCTTTTTCTAAATCTTTTTTTTCTCCTCTTCTAACAAAGGAGCTATTTCTACACCTACCTATGTACCTGACCTTAATTTTATAGGACTACAATCTACTTTAATATTATACATGGGGTACATCTCATTATCCATTTGGTATTCTATTTATGTTTTTTTTTTTGGATTAGACGTGGGTTGTGCCAAAATTTTAGAAGATCTCAAAGCAAGGGGAGCTAACAAACTCTATTTTAGTGGGACTTGTGTTGCATGTTGTGGAGTTGGGCTCTAAGCATTGTGATTTCTCCATTGTGGTATAGGTTGCTGACGTGGCATCCATGGGTAAGGATTATAAGGATTTTCTCCTTGAGGGATATAGGCACAAGGTTTTTGTCCCCACCAATCCATATTAGGTGGCTAAACTTGACCTTTTTCTGATAATTATTTCCCCCATAGGATGGCATTCCTATTGGCATGTTGTTTTCCATAGGAGATTGTTGCCAGTTTCTCCTATTTCCCATGAAGTATGATTTCTTTACTTCAGGATATTATCTAGATTTTGGTAATTGCGAGCACAATTTTATCCAATGACCTTTTTGACACATAGCATATACTCTAATTTTATTCTCTCGATATTCATTTATGGGGTGCTTTCCTCTACATTTAGGACAAAAACAGGCTAATGCGGCCTCATTCTCTTGCTTCTTTCTCTAAAGTAGAAGAGTGTCCATTTGAAGTTCAAGATATGACATCTCACTCTTGAGATCTTATAGCATATTTTCTATCTCTAAATTTGGTGACTATGGTTGATTGCTTGATATTTTTGAAAATTAATTTACCCTTCTTTATTGAATAGTTTTGGCATAACTGTTAGATATTAGACATTTGCTGCTGATAAATGTCTCCTCCAGAAATCATGTTTAGTGCTTCAAGAGATTCATTAATAAGCCCCTTTAAAAAATACTTCTTAAGGACCTATCACCTAGTTTTGCATGGGGAGATCTTTACAAGTTAAAGCTAAATCTATCCCAATATTATTCTAATGACTCACCTTCCTTCTGAGTCATATATAGGACTTCTTCTTTAGAATATCGTGTTTTTTCAAAGTCTTGGTACTGATCTAGGAATAGTTTTTCATGTCTTCCCAATTAGTGATTTGTTTATTTCCTAAACTAATGAACCAGTGTAGGACTAAATCATCTAGAATTGAGAGGATCAATTTTAATTTTTAAACATCAATTTTATAATCTACTGACTTGCATAGTACATCAAACTTGAAAATAAATAGGTCAAGATCTTCTATTTGAAATCCTCTGAAGATTGGAAGGTGGTCAAGAGAGATATGTTTCATCTTTGTATCTCCTCTTGTCCTCTCGATTGAGAAGTTAAAACTAGTGGATGTCTCTTCTACTTCAGCCATCTTTTTTGAATAAAGGGTTTCAACACTTGCTACTTCCAAGGCAACTTTTAAGGCTTCTAACTCATTTATTTTATCCTCTATAAGGATTCCTAAATCAGTGTTTGAAATAGTTTCAAATTTTAGGGGTGGTATATGCATTTATATAGTGAATGATCATCCTCAATTACAAGCTCAGGTAAGTCTATTTTAGACTTGTGGTTACAATAAACACATGTAAAATAATCACAGATAACAAACACATGGTAATATTATCCTTCACATGATAAATTGTGTGTGTTCTATTTATTTATGGAATATGCCTAAATTATACTGCAAATTGATATCAGTATAATCAATTTGTGTGTTTGCTCTATTTACATGTTTGTTTAACCATTAATGAGAAATTGATAATTTATTCTGATTCACACTATTTTCTTTCATCCGCATATATCACTGGAAACCACCATTCTATTTCTTCTAAAAACATGGTTCTTGTTATACTTCTACTCGATGGGAGTCAGGCGTCGTCTAGCCTATCACTAGGAATCAAGTGTCGTTGACTCGAATTTGGACATCGTTGACCCAAAAGCTAGAAGTCAGACACCTTTGGTCCTGAATTCGAGAGTTAGGCACCTTTGACCTTGAATTTGGGAGTCAAGTGCATTTAATCATGAAGTCAGGATTTAGGCACCTTTTATCCCAAATTCAGGAGTTAGGTTCCTTAACTAAGCGTACGTATCCTTTGTTGTGGTTACGATTGTCCTTATGTTTCCACCATAAAACATGAATTTTCAGGTGCACATGGGATATTGATATAAATATGTAGAAAAAATAGCAAAATCACTAAATCTACACACAAGTCACACTAAAAACATAGAGAATATACCCAATTTCTATTAAATATATAAAAACTTTCATTAAAAAGTACATCTTATCAAAATAATGTTGCACTATATATTATAAATCCATACAAAAATATGAGAATTTTTTGTGCTCATCACTTACTATAATTTCTTCTCGTTTTTCCTTGGATTTCTACTTCTTACACTAGGAAATATCTTGTACTATTAGTTTCTTTTTATTGTACCAAAAAATCATGAACTTATTTTGTATTTTAATAATACCCAAATAATTTAACCAAGGATAACCAAGAACAATGTTTGTACCATTAATCTGAATGTAAAATATATTTATCCATGGCAATCTTTAGATCTTTAAAAATTTGAACATTCATACAATAAAGTTGTATGTATTTAATTTTCTTTGTCTAAGCCTACAACCTCTTATCCAAATACATATTTATGACATTGTATCTACTACTATGGTTTATAGAAATAATAACATATTTTTTGGATTCAACCATGAACTTGTAAAATAGAACAAATCCCTCTAACCTCTATTTGTCTTATCTAATACTAATGATGTGGTTCTTTCAACTTGCATGTTGTCATATGTATTTTTTTCTTATATCATGTCCTCTTTATTCATTTATTTATGTTCCTTCTAAATAATTTTTTACCTCTTTTTTCAACCTCATAATTTCAAAACATTCTACACATCCTTTGGTGCATCCTTCAGTTTGTACACTATCATCCTTCTCCTTTTATTTTTCCATTTTTTGGCAAATTATCTGCTTGTTTATTTCTCCTACATATTTTAACAGACATAAATCATTTTGAACATTAATTGACTCATCTAATTCCCAAGATTTTCTTCCTTCAATCTACATATTATAAACCATATATTTTTCTTCTGTTAACTTCTTTAAATATTTCAACTCTCTCTTTTCAAGTGGCTAGCAAGAGCGAAAACCTCATACACCTCGTCCAATTTGGGGTGGAATTATCAAGTACAAGTAGAGTAGAACTTTGGACAAGTAACCACCCTCATTCATAATAAATCCATGGGTGAAAGGAAGGACAAAGGAATCGCCTTCTTGAAATGCAAACTCTCACCATTGTCTAAAATTCAAACTAAAGAAGTACTCATTGCTGCAGTAGTCTAGTACCAATCGATCGTGCGTAGAACTGATTGATTTGAGGTGCATTGCTCCAAATATGGTTAATGCTAGTCATTCATCATCTAACCATGGGATTTCTACCCAAGTAAAAGGATGAGGTAGATGAAAACTAAATGAATTGGGCAGAAATATTAGTAGTTTAGAGGGACCAAATAAAACCATCCTTCTAGAATATCATCACCATATCGAGGAGCAGTGTACTAGCTAAGCGCTTGTTAGCTTCAAGTGTTGTCTTTCCACCTACCACCATTAATGTTTGAATTTTAAATTTAATGTAAAATACCTATAAATAGTGGAATGTTGGTCATTCCTAAGGGCATATCTTTAGCCATTACAATTTATATGTAAGGTTTCACCACTATGTAAATATAAGTTTAGCATTGTTTGGTCTCTGATTCTACCTTCATTTCTTTTAGCATTGAATGTATGAGTGTTTATTTCTGCTTTGGTTAGTTAGGTGGTTTCATATAATTCTACAATCTAGATTTCATGAAATTCATTGGGTGGCTCTGGAATTTGCATTCATAACATGGAAAATAGTTTATTTTTGTTAATTTTGGTCAGATGGGAGTGAACTAATTCTACTTTCTAGATTTCATGCACCCACTCATCAGTTCTAGAATTCGCTCTCAACCCTCCACTCTAAAGCATCCAGTGAAGGTATATTTGGTTGATCTATTAGGTGTTATATTTATGTTTTGCCTATGGTGCAACACCTACATGTGTCTTGATGCGGCTATACCCATCCTTGTGAGTTCTGGCTATGACCATTTTCCCATTTCTTTCCTCCTTTTCTCTTTTCCCACTTTGTAGAATAGATAGCTGGAACCACCATAGAGGAACCAACCTTCTCCAGAGATTGATCACCCAGTCATTGCTAAGCAATGGTTGTTCGATGTTGGTGTTGGTCCATCCTCACCCTCTACGTGATGCCAAATTTTTGATGAATAGTTTTTGGTGACTCTGTTGGGGAACTCATTGATTTTTCATGATTTATAAAGTTAGATTTTGGTGATACTCTGATTTATCCATATCCTCTCAAAATCTTCTGGTAACTCTGATGGTGTAGCACTTCTAGATCATGATATCAGTCACCTTTCTATGCTAAATATCCAAACACACTAAAGGAATCAAGGTTTTATGAACAACCTTGACCTCACTAGTGATGTGCTATCGTTAAGCACATCATTAATTCTCAATGAATTTGTCAATCCGGGGTGGTGTCCAAGGCTATTTACGAGAGAAAGTTCAAGCAGGGTTGTAGTTCAGTTCATTTGGAAGCAGCAGGTATTATTGGTGGAATTCATTGTGTGGGGGTTTTGTGTCACTTCTACCCCTAAATTGCATAAATTGAACTTTAATCTATTTGCAAGAATGAAAACTAATTGCTAATTGTAGAAATGAAACCCTAGTTATAGTTGCAAGAATGAAATCTAATTAAATTACAAAATTGAAACTCTAGTTATAGTTACATAATTGAAAGTCTCTTTAATCTTGCAATAATTGAAATGAAGCATAAAAACTAGATCTTGTCAATACTCTATAACTGAAGGTCGTTAATATTTTGTGTAGGGTTTTGACAGCAAAAACAAGAATGCATGGAAATTACAGAAAACTTGTAAATTGCTGGAAATGGAAGTTTGCAGTGAATTGGAAAGTTGCTGGGAATGAAAAGAATAACCAGATATACCACTAATAATATCACAAAAACATTATGAAAAAGAATTAAACAACTAGGAATGTTAGTTGCGCAAAAGAATGAAAATGATAAGTTCACAACTTATTCTGCTACAGCAAAATCAGAATAAAACCTATCTATCAGTCCTCATCCTAGTTCTAGAAGTGGCTAGCCTCCTTTCTCAGAAGAAGGTTTGAATTCTTCTTTAAGTCTTACACTCAGACATAACAAAATAAATGGAATGAAACTACACTTTTATTGCTTCAGAAACATAATTACAATTCTGCTGAAATCTGTTACAGGTCTAAAATCACTATTTGATGAGGGCATCAAATTCCTAGGATAGGTTTTCTTTTATTTTCCTAGGATATTTTCTTTTGCTCCCTTTCCACGTGAGGTTTCCCCTCACATAGGTTATTAGTTGGCATTACGATTATTGGTTAGTTGTTAGCTACGCTATAGGCATAGTTAGCATATTATTGTTTTACTTCCTCCCTATTCTTGCTCCTCTCACTTTAGGGGTATTGTTGCAGAATTAGGGGGTTCTTATTTGTAATTGGGTTTCCTTGCCCCTATATAATGCAAGGTTTGTGAATTAATTGATTAGCTTGATTTGTATATTCTAATTGGGCTCATTGAGGTTCCTTCGGGAACCTCAACATTGGTATCAGAGCCTAGCGATCCTTCGGGATCGGGCTCCGGCTCATTGCATTGAGCAAGAATTTTGATTTTGCTTCCTATTGTTTCATTCGGCACCTAGTCAAGCTTGGAAGCAAGCATTTGTTGGCCTCTGTCAAGCTAAGCAATGGTTGTTGGTATTAGGCATTCCACCTCTACCCTATGGTAGAGGCTACCTGGTGGACTCTGCAGACACAACACTAATCGATTGTGTTGTTGCGTAATGGTCGAACCATTCTATTGATGTAGTTGGAATGAATAGCCAGGATTTTGGTGATTGGCTTGCAAATTAGCTAAAATCAAACATCAAAGGAGAAAGATCCACTATTACAACGGTAGATCTGCTCCTGTAGGTGAAGCAGAGGCCAGATGTCAGACTGTCTAGATTCAAGTTGGTGCAACGACATACAACTGATGTGGTCACTAAATTTTTGTCTAGCTGTAATTTGTTTTACTACAGTTCTGATAGGAGACTGATATGTTTTGAATGTGGCCTATCGCCTAGAATGGGCATGTTGAAGTCCAGATCCATACAACATTTCTTTGATGAGCATATATCTTCGACGAATGCAGCCCTTCGATGGAGGAATCCCCAAATCACGAAGGAAATGAGTTGTTTTGTCTTCGATATCCATGATTGAGGATACATGGCATCTGACATTGGTATTTTTGTTGTGCTAATTGGTGTGTCTACCCATGATCCATCGAGCAATGACGAATTACATGCATTGTGTTTTTTTTGGGCAATTTGGCCTGCAGCAAAAATTACGGATCCAAATCCTAAAATTCTGGATCTGTCGGGCCCTGTGTACCAAAAATCCATGCACGGTTCCTACTCGCATCCATTTGGTGCAGTTGTATCCACCATTTTCATACTACGGTGTTCAATTTATGTGTCTCCTCCATGAAAGGAGACACCTATTACCACTGATGAATAACTCGCATGTCACTTGGACCGCGTTCTTTCCATCACACAGGAATGGTTTGGAATCAAAATATTCTTGTTGGCCATGCCACTTCCCAAGATGAATTGTTTCGCTCAACCTTGAGCCCTTGTGTGCGGATCCAAGAAATTTGTTAGCTCCGCATGTCACCAAATGATGAAGTGGCAGTTGGTTGTTGTTTGCCTTTATGTTTCCGTTTGAATGCGTTAGTGGTGCCCGCTATCGCTGGCATGATCGTTGCATGGTGAATTTTAGTTATGGACCTCATACTAGTCTTTGGATGACCACGCCATGTGGTAGATGCTCGTTTCAGATTTTATACTGGTGAATGGAGGGCACATGGATTCCACCATCAGAAGCAAAGGCTTTCATTTTGTGGATCTCCACGAGGAGACTAATATTGCATGATCAATCTACGAACCACTTGGCCCTTTGACCAGCCCGATCCATGCGATGGTTAGATGACTTCACCTACGGTCCCTCCGTTAATTATTTTTTTGAAAATTACCTATGAGGTAATCATTGTAAAAGCAATTTGATTTTTGCTTCTGGTGCTTGAAAATAATAGCACAATTTTCCCACGAAGCAAGGTTTGAAAAGTCTTTTGTGACTTCATTGTAAGTGCTATAATACACACATTTGTCATTACCCTATGAGGAAAAGCATGACGAACGTTTTGGCTTCATGAAGTGTTTGAAAACCATAGCACATTGTAATTGCCCTGTGAGGCAAATATTGAAGACCTTTTTGGCTTCAACGAGTGCTTGAAATTCATAGCACCATTATGACCTTTCAAAAATCATGACTCTGCAGGCATTTGTATCCACTTGAATTTGTGGATAAGATCCATGAGATCTTTGAGGAGTTCACTTCTCCTCCCATTTTGGGATTCCATCCTTTTGTGGCTTTGTATGGAGTGCATTTCGGTGGTACCCGACACTCTCTTTCTTTTGAGGACCACTTATCCCACACGGACATTGTACTCATTTATTTGAGACAATCTGATAGCCTTTCTAGCTTGCAGCAGCAAACCTAGGGCTACTTTATTGCTAGATGATATGGCTAGGCTAGATACTATCATTAGTCTCATGGCCTTCAAGGATTTTGTCCTTTATAGGTAGTCATTCATCTTTACAGGATCAAATGATCAGGCTAGCTATTTTTATTAGCCTCATGGCCTTCAAAAGTTTTTATCCTTCTTAGGTGGTCATTCTTCCTTTTTCATCAAAGACTTCTACTGTTGCATCTACTACACCATCTGTTGTTCCACCTCGAACACTGCAACGACCTCTTTACAGGTTCTAGTTATTCATAGGTTCCAAGATTTTAGCAGCACATGCAGAGCAACAGGTCTTTACTCCTTTGCCTTTCCTTGGCATTGGAGTCTTCTAGATGCTGTATCTCTACACTGGCATCCCCGGGTATCCAGGATGGTTTTTCGCCCAGTTATGAGACTTCTATGCAGCGATTGGTGACTCACCCTTCCACTCTTACTGTGTACGCATTGGAGTCCAATGCTACTTGAGTGGGGAGGTATGATGAGGGCATCAAATTCCTAGGATATGTTTTCTTTTATTTTCCTAGGATATTTTCTTTTGCTCCCTTTCCACGTGAGGTTTCCCCTCACGTAGGTTATTAGTTGGCATTACAATTATTGGTTAGTTGTTAGCTACGCTATAGGCATAGTTAGCATATTGTTGTTTTACTTCCTCCCTATTCTTGCTCCTCTCACTTTGGGTGTATTGTTGCATAATTAGGGGGTTCTTGTTTGTAATTGGGTTTCCTTGCCCCTATATAATGCAAGGTTTGTGAATTAATTGATTAGCTTGATTTGTATATTCTAATTGGGCTCATTGAGGTTCCTTGGGGAACCTCAACACTATTCTATTATCTCCCTATTTATTTTCTATCTCCTCTATCTAATATATCTAATCTAATATAATATATTAGCTCAACCTATATGGGAGCTATCTTTTATAGATGCCTAAAATCTAATTACAAACAGAAAATATGTTGTTTCTGATATCCTGTAGAATTTCTTGGGTTTATCCTAGAAGAGGATCAATTTGATCTTTTCCATAAATGGTGGCTTTGGACGGCAAGGACGACAAAGTTAGATGGGAGATATTTTCCCTTAACTTTCTCAACCTTATTATCCCCTTTTCCACTGCCAAAATTCAGTCAACAAGTCAAAAAGTACATTTTGTTTTCATTTCAAAGATAAGTGGCTCATTTCGAAGATACTGCAATTCTCATTCCGAATATCCTCTCATTCTGAAGATACTACAATTATCATTCTGAATATCCACTCATTTTGAAGACACTGCATTTTCTCATTCTGAAGATATTTGTTCATTTCGAAGAGACTGTGTTCATTCCGAAGACATGTTCATTTCGAAGACACTGTGTTCATTTCGAAGATCTTTAGAATGACCAACTGTGTTGAATCCAAATGGGTTTGGCTGCATTTATCAGGTGTATTAGCCCTCAGGATCATATTGCAATAGTCTTCATTCTTCCTTGGATGTGAATTCCATGTCTTGCAATTCATTTGCTGCTGGTTGGAATTTATATGGAAAAACCAATTTTTTGCTGCACAGTAATAAGTCTTTGTACTATTTGCTAAATTTAGAGAAACTAATGCTTAATGATCATCAAAATAAGACTAGTGAAGTGCTGCTGTCAACCTAAGCATGCCAAGATAACATAAAACTATACAAGAACTGTTAAAAATCAAAATATAATGTCCTTAACACTTCAATCATACAAACAGTTAATACACATCATATTAAATCAACTTAACCAGCATATAAGATAATTCAAAAGAGTTTTAGGCGGTTTTAACTATTTAAAACATGCTATAAATAAGGCTTATCCAGGCCTCATCATTCCCCCCCAACTTATATTAATGCATGCCCTCATGCATTGTAGTGGGCTATGGAGTCACAAATGTCCATACTCATGTTCCATGTTTCATAGAACAATTTAGTGCCTATGTAATTTCTCATGAAGGTTTCTGAGTCATTCTTCAAATTGATCATCTGGTTGGGAATCCTCTTCAAAATAGGATGGAACCAGAGTAATGATGGATGGAGGCCTGAATCTGAGACCTACCCAATGATGTTGTATAAAGGTATTTCTCTTAGAATGGAAGGGCACTGCTTCAAAGTGGAGGGACACTACTTAAGAATGAGCACCTATGTATTCATCTTCCCTAGATAATCCAAGTAGTAACTAAACCAAATACTCCTCTTTATCTGATGTAGTTGATTGTTCTTCAACTTGTGACAACCTACTTTTTAGTTTCTCCACTTTCTGCTATAATTCTCTAATTTTCTTTTCATATTTTTCAATAACATATTTTCTTTCCTCAATCCATCTCATTTGTATTTTTATAACACTCTTGGATGCTCTCAGTTGTTTTATGATGTCCACCTCCTCTTATTCATTTGAATCAAAACCTAATACTAAAAAATCAACTATAGTTTGTTGCTCAACAATGATCTCATCCTCTGCTTCAGACCCCTACTCCTATACAGGAGGTTCCATGAAATTATCTATGATTACATCCAAATTCTCAGTGGCTTGTTGCACTTCTATGAAATCAGGGCTATCTTGTCTAGTCTTCTCTTCAATAATTTGTTCTTTTATCTCTTTTTTTTGGAGTCTTGTAGACCTCCTAGTCCTTAATGTATATTTTCTCTTCTTACCCTATTTTCTTGGGGTAACAAGGGCTGTAGGGATAGCTTCAGGATCTTCACTGGGAACTACACTCTCCTATTCTGACAGATAAATAACATCTTTAGAAAAATGAACCCTCGTCTATTTTATTTTTCTGCTATCAGTTTCAACCTTGCTCTTCTTAGTCTGTGAGGTTGATGGTTCTAGAGAAAAATGCTTTGTTGCTTTTGCTTGGTGTGTTTCCTTCTCTGCAATAGCATTTTTTTTTTAGCCTTTTCTTCTTCCTTAGTAGCATATTTTTTTATAGCAACATCTGTATCCTCTTCTCCTTCATCTTCTTCTTCAAAAACTACATTAGTTAGGGTAGAATAAAACCTATTAAAGCTTCTAGGGTTTCCCCTAAAATGATGTTGGTACACCAGTTTAATAAGACCATGATGATGAGGGCTCCTTTTTTTCCTCTTGATAATGTTTTGCCATGCTCTATATTTATTGGTGCAAGTATGCTGGAAAATTCACTCTAATTTTAGGCTATTGCCTACCATGCCTAACGTGGTTTAAATTTTTGAAATGATGCCCTGACAAAATTACATACTACCCTTCACAAGTTGAAAAAATTTGGTAACCCATGTGGTACGTTATTCCAGGGTTCTTGTAGGCTGGCCCTTTTTCATTTTTCACTTCATTTCTCTGTTCTGATGCTGAGAATACTACTCTCTTCTGCTACTATAGTCATCTGCTAGGTCACTGATTTCTAGTTTGTACAGAATTACAGGGTTTGCTCTTGTTCTTCTTCAGAAATAACTTTTAATAATTTTTTTTACTTTTCCTTGTAATCATTAGAAAATATGTCTTTGGAAAGGAAATATGGTACACTTCCTTATTCTATGCTCTGAACACCTGGCCATCAATCATTGGACATCCTTGCCATAAAATTTTCTTTACTATTTTTAGCTCGTCCATTCTGCATGCAAATTTTCCCACATGAGTGGTTATTAGCAATGACTGGTGGTGGCATGTTTATTGGTTATTTTCCTTGTGATTCTCATACTTCCTCGATGGGTGCAAAAGATGAGATGAATCTAACCGCAAACCAGCTAACATGTGTCAATGATCACATGGAGTAAAAACATTCTGCTGACTATGTCTTTTTCTCCCTCCTTGGATGCCATGTGGAAACAGACTGTCAAATCTTCATTCTGAAGATTATGTTTCATTTTGAAGACTAAGATGGGCATTTAATCCAAAGATAACCTCATTCCAAAGATAAACCTTCATTCTGAAGACACACCTTCATTTCGAAGACAAACCTTCATTCTAAAGATAAACCTTCATTCCAAAGACACACCTTCATTCTGAAGACAAAGGCTTCATTCCGAAGACAAAGGCTTCATTCCAAAGACAAACCTTCATTCTGAAGACAAAGGCTTCATTCTGAAGATACCACGGTTATTGAAGATACAAAAGTCATTCTGAAGACATAGTAGAAACCAAAATTTTTCTCTTTCTCCAAGAATTTTTTGTGTATGCCAACTCTTATAAACACTTTTATACTAATGGTTAATTGTCATATACTATATATCAAATATTTACAATGAGAAAAGTGCAAGAAACATATATACCTAGTTAAAAAAAGTTAATGCAAGTTTTGAAAGATGACTACTTTTGTTGATATTCTGTCGAGGCTTCCTGCAACACTTCAAAAACAAGTGCAGTTGGTGAATTTGTACAATGGTGACTCAGAAATTTTAAGGTTATGAATGCTAGAAAACTGGTTTTCATGCATACCAACTCAGTAGCGCCTTAGAAAAAGGTTTTCACTGTTGAGCTATTCATTTTCTCTTTTTTTTTTTTTTTTTGGTTTCCTTTTTTTTTTTTTCCTCTCCTTTTCTCTCTTTTTTTTCTTGATTCTGATTATGTCAATGAAGGATTTCATGATTTCCCTAAAATCATGCCCATGAAGGAATTCATAATCAAAATTTATTCATCCTTTTGTTTTCTACTTTTTCTAATTTTTATTTTTATTTTTCTTTTAAGATTCAAAGATATGATCATTTGGAATCTTTATCAGAAGAATAAGCCTCTTCTGTCAAATGTAACTGTGTGAAATTCCGAGCAAATTCCACCTTTGTTAGTGGTTTATGGTACAACTATAAAATATGTCCATTCATCGCTAATATCCTCCTTAAATCATCAACTAAATAAAGCTGAACAACTTCATTCTCAAACTCCCCTGGTTCATCCTTGCTACTCTTAATGTGATCATCATGCCACATTTTCCATTTTTGTTGAATGAACTTTATTTGGTGAAGTGCTTCCAACCAAATTTCATCAAATGCATTCAACTGCAAAATTTGTTTTTTTTGTACCTGCAAAAACTCAATGCCAACTGCTAAAGATGCATAAAATGTTAGTAAAACATTAGGATGTTGTACCAATATATCAAAAAAATTTGCTCCTTGGTTTTTAGTTAACCAACTATTGTTTTTCAAAGGTTGTTTTGGTTGTATTTCAGTTTGTTTTGTACCAGGCTGATTTGAATTGGTTCTTGGAGAAACATTTTTATTTACAACAATGGAGGCCAAAACTAAAGTATTCTTTTCATTTTCCTTATGTGTTCTAAGAAACTGTGGGCTTTCTATACAATCATACTTAGGTGTAATAAGTTTACCTGAAAGCAAGTTAACTAATTTTCCACCTTTTTGTATGGTTTTAGGATATACTTTTTTTTTTCTTGGTTTGCTAAAACACATTTCTTGAACAATCCTATTAATGATTGGTACAACTTGAGGTAAAGGGATTGTAACAGTTAAATTTTCTAATTCCTTTATCAAATCTGATTGTGAAGATGTTATTTTTGATATCTCAGATTGTTCAAAATATGATACTTTATTTGATGAGGTATCTTGTTCTTCTTGATGTTGTTTTAGAGTGGATTTGTTTTCATGTTCATTATTTTTAACTTCACTTTCTATATTGATAAGTGAAATAGGTTCAAGTAGTGGTTCACCTGAACACAACTGAGTTTTAAAACAGTCACTAACATTTATTAGGGTTGTATTTTCTGATTCAACCATAGAGACAAGGGTTACCTGTTTAACATGATTTAGACTGACCACAGGTTGAGTTGAAAACAAAGGTTGTTTTAATTTTTGTTGTTGTTGTCCATGATAGAAATTATGGATATAATTAGGCAAAAAATTTGATTTTTGTTTTTGACAATGTTACTGTCCTTTGTACATATTTTGATGTTGTACCCATTGATATCCTTGTAATTTTGGTTGCAACCATGGTGGATGTTGTTGATTCCATTGTTGTTGCATTCATCCATGTTGAGACCATGCTTGGGAGTATGCCCATGGTGGTTGACTCCAACATTGTTGAAGTGGACCTGAAGCAGACCATGGCATATACCAAGGATTATTTCCCCAATGTGCAAGAAATAGAGAAGCATTCTGCTATGGAAATTTATGAAAAATATTCCCTTGTCTTTGTCCTACAAAATTGATATTTTTCATAGGTTGAGACTATTTTTTAAAGACACTTTTAAGTTCTGGCAATAAAATACACTGATCTGTGGGGTGTCCTAATTGACAAATGCTACATGTAGCGGTATAAATATTTTGTTCAAAGGACAATCATGAAGAGAGTGTTGTTTTTTACATTCTAAACAATAGATGGCTGAAGATTCGAGTAGATTCATTTTTTTCATCTAATGTTCTATCATGTACTAAAATATCAGCCTCTTTCATGCATTCTTTCAAATCATGTTTTTCATTACCAAATCTGTATTTTCTATTCCTTGAATGAGAGTAATTTTTATAGAGTTTAATAATTTCCTAAAATTTAAGTGCATTTGTATCTCCTCTTCCCAAGATATCCAATGCATCCCTAGATTCATCTTGTAGTCCCATTAAGAATATGACTTTGCAAATTTCAGGTTCAACACTTCCACATCTCTTATGAACAAAAGAAAATCTGTCTAGATAATCTTCTAAGATTTCATTTTCCTCTTGTTTCATTGTAAGAATTTCATCATTTTGATTTTTGACTTGACAATATTCTTGGTATCTCTCCAAGAATATGTTTTCCATCTCATCCCAAGTTCTAATTGAGTCGGGTGCTAAGGTGATAAACCATCATAAAGCTAACTCTTTAAGAGGAAATAGTTTGAGCTTTTTATTGTCATTAGTGTAATCATGAGCTTGACATACAATTTTAAACTCAAACAAAAACATATCAGGATCTTCAAATGTAATTCCCTTGAAAGTTGATAATACTGCAGGTGAAATGACCTTCATGGGAGCATTTTGATTAAGATCTAGTTGTATGGGATTTTGAAAAGTTCTAGGAGGTGCACTAGTTGCACTAGGGTGGAGCACATTGTTGGCTCTACCTTGATTCTCTTGTGAGCCTTCCATTGTAGGTTCCCAAAAACAATTATAAATCTTGTCAAATTTTCTTGATTGTATGGATTTGTCAAGAGAAAATGGTGTTGAACTACATAATTTTCCTCCTTGTAATGATTTCTCAAAGGATTTTGCAGTGCTGGAAGTGGATGATTGGGATTCTTTGAAAATTCTAACATTTTTGGAAATAGACATTTTTGACATAATTTCAACCTCTTGTGAAATTTTTCTTCTTGTGGTTTCTTGCTTATTTCCTAAATGGACTGAAATACAATTTACCAATAACAATTACTTATACCAGTCATTACATTCAGATTTTACTCTAAAATTCACAACTTAGCATATTTAATAATTATTGGACTGCTTTTCACCTTCTAAAAACACCATGTTCCTCAACAATGGCCCCAAAATGATGGGCTGTCGTTAAGCACATCATTAATTCTCAATGAATTTGTCAATCCAGGGTGGTGTCCAAGGCTATTTACGAGAGAAAGTTCAAGCAGGGTTGTAGTTCAGTTCATTTGGAAGCAACAAGTCTTATTGGTGGAATTCATTGTGTGGGGGTTTTGTGTCACTTCTACCCCTAAATTGCATAAATTGAACTTTAATCTTTTTGCAAGAATGAAAACTAATTGCTAATTGCATAAATGAAACCCTAGTTACATTTGCAAGAATGAAATCTAATTAAATTGCAGAATTGAAACTCTAGTTATAGTTGCAGAATTGAAAGTCTATTTAATCTTGCAATAATTGAAATGAAGCATAAAAAATAGATCCTGTCAATACTCTGTAACAAAAGGTCATCAATACTCTGTGCAGGGTTTTGACAGCAAAAACAAGAATGCATGGAAATTACAAAAAACTTGTAAATTGCTAGAAATGGAAGTTTGCAGTGAATTGGAAAGTTGCTGGGAATGAAAAGAATAACCAGATATACCACTAATCATATCACAAAAACATTATGAACAATAATTAAACAACTAGGAATGTTAGCTGTGCAAAAGAATGAAAATGACAAGTTCACAACTTATTCTGCTATAGCAAAATCAGAATAAAACCTGTCTGTTAGTCCTCTTCCTAGGTCTAGAAGTGGCCAACCTCTTTTCTCAAAAGAAGGTTTGAATTCTTCTTTAAGTCTTACTAACACTTAGACATAACAAAATAAATGGAATGAAACTGCACTTTTATTGCTTTAGAAATATAATTACAATTCTGCTAAAATTTGTTACAGGTCTGAAATCACTATTCTATTATCTCCCTATTTATTTTCTATCTCCTCTATCTAATCTATCTAATCTAATCTAATATATTAGATCAACCTGGACGGGAGCTATCTTTTATAGATGCCTAAAATCTAATTACAAACAAAAAATATGCTTTTCCTGATATCTTGTAGAATTTCCTGGGTTTATCCTAGAAGAGGATCAATTTGATCTTTTCCATAAATGGTGGCTTTGGACGGCAAGGATGGAAAAGTTATATGGGAGTTATTTTCCCTTAACTTTCTCAACCTTATTATCCCCTTATTCTGCTGTAGTAAAATTAGAATAAAACCTGTCTGTCAGTCCTCCTCCTAGATCTGGAAGTGGCCAGCCTCCTTTCTCAGAAGAAGGTTTGAATTCTTCTTTAAGTCTTACTCACACTCAGACATAACAAAATAAATGGAATGAAACTACATTTTTATTACTTTAGAAACATAATTACAATTCTACTGAAATCTGTTACAGGTCTGAAATCACTATTCTATTATCTCCCTATTTATTTTCCATCTTCTTTATCTAATCTAATATATCTAATATTATATTAGCTTAACCTGGACAAGAGCTATCTTTTATAGATGCCTAAAGTATAATTACAAACAGAAAATATGCTTTTCTTGATATCCTACAGAATTTCCTGGGTTTATCCTAGAAGAGGATCAATTTGATATTTTCCATAAATGGTGGCTTTGGGCGGCAAGGATGGCAAAGTTAGATGGGAGTTATTTTCCCTTAACTTTCTCAACCTTATTATCCCCTTTTCCACCGCCAAAATTTAGTCAACAAGTCAAAAAGTATATTTTGTTTTCATTTCGAAGATAAGTGGCTCATTTCGAAGATACTGCAATTCTCATTCCGAAGATCCGCTCATTCCAAATATACTAAAATTATCATTCTGAAGATCCACTCATTTCGAAGACACTGCATTTTCTCATTCTAAAGATATCTGTTCATTCCGAAGAGACTGTGTTCATTCCAAAGACAGTGTTCATTTCGAAGATACTGTGTTCATTCTAAAGATCTTTAGAATGACCAACTGTGTTGACTCCAAATGGGTTTGGCTACATTTCTCAGGTGGACTAGCCCTCAGGATCATATTGCAATAGTCTTCATTCTTCCTTGGATGTGAATTCCATGCCTTGCCATTCATTTGCAGCTGGCTAGAATTTATATGGAAAAACCAGTTTTTTGCTGCACAGTAATAAGTCTTTGTACTATTTGCTGAATTTAGAGAAACTAATGTTTAATGATCATCAAAATAAGACTAGGGAAGTGTTGCAATCAACCTAAGCATGACAAGATAACATAAAACTATACAAAAACTATTAAAAATCAGAATATAATGTCCTTAACACTTCAATCATGCAAACAATTAATACACAACATATTAAATCAACTTAACTAGCATATAAGATAATTCACAAGAGTTTTAGGCAATTTTAACTATTTAAAACATGCTATAAATAAGGCTTATCCAGGCCTCATCAACTAATAGATAAAGTATGTTCATATTGTGACTCTAACATAAGAACCAAGATTTCTAAAAACTAGTGTCAATATGGCTCAACCGTGTTACCCCCAATGGAATGACCCCGGTCCACTGAACCTCCAATATTGGCATGAAATTCCCAAGGGTATCTTGAAGACCTTAACCAAATATAATGGCACCATGGAAATGGCTCGATAAAATTTGTAAGATGTTGTATAAATAGGACCCATACATGGTATTACCCATGAAGATGTTATGATTAGACTCCTAATCTTATCTCTAGAAGGGAGGGCGCTATTGTGGTATCGATACCTTGGGTGGAGGACTATCTGCTCATGGGCATATCTGGAGGGAGTTCTTATGCACATATTTGATAACTCCATGGATCCCTTCCAACTCTTTATGCACCTTTCCTTCATCAAGAGGTCCCCTTTCAAATCCATCATAGACTTCAATATTAAATTCAAAAGGAGTTGGAAGAGGATCTCCCTAAATACCAGCCATCCCCCATCTAGGCTCACCTATACTATATTTAAGATTTTGTCTTGGATATCAGCCTCCTATTACATCATTCTGGGGAAAGCAGATTCCATCAAATATTTCAAGAGGCATTATGGGTAGAGAAACTCCTACTTCAAGCAGGAAATACATCTTCAAAGAACTCTGCCATCCCATTCCCTTTCTTGACCACCACTACTTCCCTCCAAATTGTATAGTATCCACCATGGAGACCATCTCAAACTATGCCATAATGAGGACTATAATTTCATTAAACACAAGGGATGGATCTCTTCTCGAGCCCATGTAGGAGAAGTGCAAGCACCAGTCCTAAAATTGACAACCTTATTCCTTGCACCTTCTCTCAAAAAATGGAGTATCTACACCAAAGCGATAATTCCACCCATAAAGAGGGAGTGTTTTTGCACCCTTTTTGTATCCAATAACATAATGAGTAAGGGTTAAATCATATTTATGATAGCTTAGTTGGTCAATAAATAGGTCCCAAGAAGGTCTCATTTCTAGCATGATCAATTAATGAAGCCTATAAGAAGAAGTATGCAAGGACAACAGAGGCATGTGAAGTTAGGATTTCACAAGAGGTGGATCCCAAAGAGTAGTGATATTGGATCTTATTGCCACACAAACCAATACCATAATAAGGCTCCCATGTGGTAAAATTCACTAACATACTGATCATTGATTGCATGTACTAGTATGCATGATGATCTACCAAGTTGCAAGTACTTTTTAGCTTGTAGAAATGACTAGCAGTGTCAATCGAACTACAAAAGGTACCTCAAGTTTAGTACAATATGGTATGATTATTGTAAATTCACTGGATAAGCTCCAAGATGAATCAATGGTTGTGGCATGCCACTCACACCAAAATTTTATGTATATTAGTCAACCACTAGATAAAGTGCATAAGGCACATGGAGGAACGACATCATCCTATACTTTGGCAACAAATGATAGAATTTTAGAATACTTCATATTTGAAATACACTCGTGTTCCTTGTGCTTTTATCCTTGTATTGTTATTGTGATCCCATACCCAATGGATCAAAGGCTCATGATTTAGACATCTCTTCATGCAATCCCAAAAAAAATATCTGTTGTGTTTTTTAAAGTAGTGTCCACTCCTCAAATGATTGGAAAATTAGCTTATAAATGCATCCCAAAGGGTAGAATAAACATGAATTAAGAAGAAGCTAAGAATGACATTGCAAATAAAGATTCCCTGGAAGAGTGGAGATGAGCAAACAAGGTTTTTATGTGATTGCATTAAAAAGAGGTATTGCACTAGAACTGGAAAATACCCTTGCATTTTGTTTATTCTTGAATCCACCATGGTCCTTGATGGGATATGTTAATGGGAGAGTGGTCTATGGGGGTGTCCTATGGATCACCTTCCCTTTTATTTCTTTTGTTTTTCTACATTCTTCCCTTCCTTCTCTTTCCTTAGTTCTTTTCTACTGCTAACCAACAAAGTCAGTAGTAGTCCTCCCCTTGCTTCTGTTGTTTCCTATGTTTCCCTCCCTCCCCTCTTCCCATTTTGTTCTCCTTTTCTAGTTTTTCTTGTTATTTCTACTTTTTGTCTCCCTTATTTTCTTCTCATTCACCATATCCCCCCTCATTTTCCATTCACCTTTGGATTTATTCCTCTTATGTCTTGTAGCCCTCCTCGACTGCCCTTGTTTGTGCCCTCACTATCTCCTTTCCTCTTTTTTTCTTTGTGTATTTCAAGTTATAGCTTTTTTGGTCCTCCTTTCCTGCAATTAAAAAGTCCTTGTGAGTCACCAAGAGTATGGGTACAATTTTACATTGTTGCACCCACTTTCTTTTTGGCAAGATGATGCTCTTCTAAGAGTTTGCCAAGTTTTGGGAACATAAATAGTTGGACAAAAGATAGAAAGCAACGGTAGTAGTAATGGGTAGATATAAGTAGCAGGTGGATGGAGGGTTATTCAAAAGAATGGGGTAGATAATAAAATGGATAGACGATAGACCCTTTGCTTTGGGGTGAAACCATCCAAACCACCCACCCACTTTTTGGGTAGACTTTTCAAGCATCTAGTAAGGGCAAAAACCTCATACACCCTGCCAACAATAAGGATGGAGACCCCCATCCAATCTGGGATAGAATTCTTAGGTACAAGTAGGGCAAAAATTTGGACAAGTAACCACCCTCATTCTTAATGACTCTATAGGTGGAAGGAAGGATAAAGGAAGCAACCGCCTGACATGTAAACTCTTACCATAACCAAAAATCAAACCAAAGTACTCATTGTTGTAACAGTCCAGTACCAAGCAATCATACACAAAATCAACTGATTTAAGGTGTGTTACTCCCAAGGTGGTTAATAGTAGTTATTCATCACCTAACCAGAGGATTGTTGGTTAATTAAAAGGATGAGGTAGATGAAAATAAATGAATTTGCCAAAAATATTAGTAGTTTTGAGGGACAAAATAAAATCAAATGCATCTACCTCCTTCTAGAATATCACCACATCCCAAGGAGTAGTGTCTAGTTGAGTGTCTATCAACTTCAAGTGCTATCTTCCCACCTACTACCATTAATTTTTGAATTTTAAATTTAATGTAAAATGCCTATAAATAGTGGAATGTTGATCATTCCTAAGGATGGCTTTTTAGCCATTACAATTCATATGTAAGGTTTAAAAACTATTTAAATATAAACTTAGCACTATTTGGTCTCTGATTCTATCTTCATTTCTTTTAGCATTGAGTGTATGAGTGTTTATTTTTTGTTTGGTAAGTTAGGTGGTTTCATATAATTTTGCAATCTAGATTTCATGAAATTCATTGGATGGATCTGGAATTTGCATTCATAACATGGATAAGGATTTATTTTTGTTAAATTTGGTCGGATAGGAGTGGTCAAATTTTACTTTTTGGACTTTATGCACCCACTCACTGGTTCTAGAATTTGCTCTTGACCCTCCGCTCCAAAGCATTCAATGAAGGCATAGTTGGATTATCTATTAGGTGTTAAGTTTGTGTTTTGCCTATGATGCAACACTTGCATGTGTCTTGATGTGGCTATACCCATCCTTGTGAGTTTTGGATATGGATATTTTTCTTTTTATTTCCCCCTTTTCTCTTTTCCCACTTTGTAGAGTAGATAGATAGAACCATCGTAGAGGAACTAGCCTTCTTCGGATATTGACTAACCAATCCTTGCTAAGAAGTGGTCATTAGATGTTGGTGCTAGTCAACCCCCACCCTCTGCATGATGCCATATATTCAACCAACAACTACTAAATTGCAAGTTACTACTCTATGAACATTTTTTGGACTATCTGGTAGACTAAAAACTATCTACTCTACTAAAGTTGTTGAACTATTGTAGACTATGGAAATTATTTAGAGACTCTTGATAAAGCTATTACTGATGGTTGTATGGTGCTTTTGTAGAAATCCTAGTAATAAATTGGGTCCTAAACTTTGGCTTGCTAGTGGATTAAGATAAATCTCATCAGTCACAAAGGTTGTCTAAGTGAGTATAACTCTTTAATTACCAATAATAATTACCTAGGGATTAAATAATAATAAACCAACTATGGTTTCACCTCTAAACAACGACTCTTTGTATACTCTTATAGGATAAAATATTACTAATAGGGGCCATTGACCCTTTTGATTAATGACACACTCAAACTAGTTACTCTAGGATTCTTGAGAGTACTCCTCAAAATGTGCTTAGCCCAAGTAATTACCCTAGTTAAGTAGTCAGGACTTACACTCGATCCTGTAAGAGGTTATTGGACTAATGTAGATGCTTATTAAGCATTAAAATTTGAGTCCAATAGTGAATAAACAACCAAAACTTCTACAATGCAACATGGTCTTTGGTGATAAAGATTTTTAAATAAAATACCACCTCAGAAAGTGCTTAGATACCACTTGTTATGAACCTACTTGCTCATCCATAGGGATTAGTACTAATTTACAAAAATATTAAAACTTGTACTCTCAATGAATATAAGAGCATTCACTTGTATGCTAAACAATTATTAAATTAATTTATGAAAAACTCATAAAAGATGCTCTCTACCTTATTCAATTATAAATAAACCCTTGAGGTAGGGAAACATTGTACAATCCTCCTTATTAGAAGGAAACCACTCCTTAACATATCTCAACTTGAGATAAATTACAATATTTTTTCTCCATGCCCCCTTTATGAGTCTTTGTCCATATTTATGATGCCTAACTACCACCAACTCCCACCTATCTATATAGGTGGGATAATTACATCTATTATAATACTATAATATTAAATACTTATCTTGGGTACCTAGTATGATGAGTTGACTTTGAGAAAAGATCAATTTCCAATCCTTTTTGACAAGTGACATCAAAAATTAGATAGAGGATTTTCATTAAGCATGTGAGTCGATGGCCATCTTTCCCATACGCAATGGTCTAAGTACCAAATTGATATATACTATTTAAGAACTTCCATGGTGTATTAGCATTAATGTCTCAAGACCCACCAAAGAACATTATTTTATTATATGCAATTTTCCCTTCATCTATACCTAGTTGTTTTGTTGTCCTTGTTGGAATATGTGATATGCCAAGCCTTAAAACTGCTCAAAACTAGCCTTTATATTTTTCTAACTTCCTAGATTCAACAAAATTGCTACTTTAGAACTAATCAAAGAGATCTCACACCATATAAAATCTTGCTTACCTTCTAACCAATTTGTTACCTCCACCTAGGAGAACTCCATAGCTTCTTCCACCATATTTATCTTTTGCTCTTCATATCTTTTGATGTGATAATCATAGAGTTTTTCAATATGCATCTAAACCAATATTTGGGCACAAGAGATAACTGTTGACAATTTTGTCACATTTCTCAAGGGGTAGAAAAGAAGATCAAATTTTGTACAGATTTTGTAAAGTTTTTTTTTTTTGTTGTCTTTTTTATTTGCAGCAATTTTGGCTTTCAATGCCATCCCTTTGTATACAAAGTAGAAAATAAAAAGAGCTTCACACCCGAAGCATTCCCAACGCTACTTCGGGAAAAAGTTTTGCGAAGTAGTTTTTCCGAAGTAAAATGTGGAGAAAAGAGAATGAAACTACTTCGCGCCTGAAGCATTTCCAGCAGCAACCTCGAGCAAAAATTGAGTGAAGCGACATTCAGAAGAAAAGAGAGCTTCGCACCCGAAGCATTTTCAACACTACTTTGGGTAGAGCTTCTTGCGAAGTAGTATTACCAAAGTAAATTACAAGGGTAGCCATAAAAAGAACTTCGGGCCCGAAGTGCTTCAAATATTTACTTTGGGCAAAAGTTGAGCGAAGCGGCATCCAAAAAAGAACAACTCCGCCAAAAAAGGAAGGTCCAGACCGCGGTCTAAACTGGCTAAGGCAAGAAACTACTTCGCACCCGAAGCATTTCCAGCAGCTACTTTGGGCAAGATTTTTGCGAAGCGGTGTCGCCAAAGTAAAATATAAGGAAGGAGAATGAAACTACTTCGCATCTGAAGTATTTCCATCAGTCACTTCGGCCAGAAAGCTAGCGAAGCAAGACTTGAAAGAGCATTAAAAATACTTTGCCAGAAAGTTTCCGAAGCACTCACTTCGGGCCCCTCCATCAACGAATCATTTTTACTTCGCCAAAAGTCATTGTGAAGCATTTGCTTAAGATAATTTTGTGTGAAGTACTTCTACTTGAAGTAAAAATTGCTTCATCCGAAATCTTCTCGAACCACAATTTTGAAAAAGGATCGTAGTGAAGTATTTCTCCAAGGCATCAGTGAAGCAATTTTGTCAACAAAGTGGCAAGGACAAAGAGGCCCATTTTGCGAAGTAAATATGCTTCGGCACTCCCCACCACCAAAGCAGTTTTGTGAAGCTCAATTTTGTGAAGTACAAACCAAAGAGGAGTTTTGCTTCGGTCCAAAACCATTGCGAAGCGAAGTTGTGAATGAAAACTTAGCGAAGCGCTTCACGGGCACGCGTTCCAAGCTGGGTATTTTCTCGAGGTGATCAAGTGCCTCATAAATGCATTTTTTCATGCTCGATAAGTTCACTGCTCATTTTTGGCAATCAGAAACGAAGTATCAAGCCATGATGGAGAGCTCGGCGAGCATGGCGACCACTCGAGCATCGCACCCAAAGACCAAGGACGTCCAGACGGCTCATCAATACACCTTTCCATGGTTGACCCGATTATAGTTGCCATTTTTGGTAACAAATTTGAAAGCTCGATCACGAGAGCCTTGAGGAGCTAAATTCTCAGGGCTCGAGGGCATACTCTTCTTTGCTATGTAATTATGACTCAAAGGCCCGGGTCCTCTATAAAAACCCAGGCATTGTAATAGAAAAGGGGGGGAACTATCTTCTAGAAAGCTGCTGTAACTTGATGTCCTACGATTAATACTAAAAGGCTTTGAGCTCAATTCTTCTCTTTTATGCTGCCTTCTGTGCTTGATTCTTTGTCTTTCTTCATTTGTATATTGAGATGCTGAACTCTACACCCGACGTATGATCGGGGATTGTACCCTAAAACTTGTTCTGAAGGATACATAGGAGCCGAAAAGTGTTGTATTGGCTTTCTTTTATGCTACCTTCTATGCTTGATTCTTTTGTCTTTCTACGTTTGTATACTAGATGCTGAACTCTGCGTCTAGTGTGCAATCGGGAAGGTACCCTGAAACTCGCCCGAAGGATACATAAGGAAATTAATATTGCATTTCTTTCGTTTATCCTTGATGTTCCTTGCTGCTATTCAAGTTGCTGGTTAGCGATCATGCTTCCTATTCTTCCCCACCTTACATCATCGACTTCTCTAACCCTCATTCCTTTTATCTCTTTCCTGCACCTTTATCTTCAAACACCCAAGTACTTTAGTATAGGATCTGACCTTCCTTCGGAGATTGGCATGAGGGGCATCTCTTCCCTTCGGCCTTTCAATGTTGGTCCAGGTCCAGGGCACATACACTAACTCAAAACCCTTTCCTAGGTAGATTTGATGACCAACAGTTTTTGGCATGCCTGGTGGTACCGACTGTGTATGTCTCAGTAAGATCCATAAACAGTCAGGGTCCCATATTTTAAATCTCAAACCCATCTTCACCGAGGCCAATAGTTCTAACTAGTTCTCGGTGTGACCCGGTCAGTCTCACCTGATTAGTGGTAGTGAGGACCGATGCCCTCATTACTGAAAGACTCTTAGCATCTGGCGACTCTGTTTACCCAAGAATATTTAAGTCATAAAGACCAGTACCAAAAGTCTGTGCCTTCATGCAAATGATATGGAGAGTTAAGAATAAAGGAGAGGAAACCGATTTCTTCGAGCTAGATATCGACGCCTTTTGGGAACAATCAAGGTTGGTCACCCCCGAATCATTGTTACACGGGACGTCCTCGCAAGAGGTAGCTATTGGTAGACAAAGCCTAACTTCTGATAATACAACATCTAGTTTTCCTCCCAATCCTCCCAACTCACCAAAGCATCCTAGTCCCTCCATTCCTGTTAGTTGTCCTACTAGAAATCAAGGGGGAGCTTCGAGAATTCTTGTTTCTCAAAATCTAGGAGCAAGTATGGCACAATAGCAACAACAACAACAAAAACAACAAATGCAGCAGCCACAGCCACCTAGGTTGTGTCCAGCATGGGATTATTTGTCACCATTGAGTCTAGCAGGGCAAGGGCAAGTGCTGCCTGCTACCATAAAGAAGATCCCAACATTCGATGGAACTGGGAAGACCGCTCTGGAGCATATCCAAGACATAATATCCCTGGCAACGATCCACGACATTATAGAAGAGAAAATTATGGTAAATCTTCTGGTCATTTCCCTTAGGGGAAAACTCCTCTATTGGTATAGATCTCAACCACTCGGTAGTATTACGGGATGAGATCAATTAGCTGGGCATATGATGGGAAACTTCAATGAGTCTTCCGATCCTACCTCTCTTCTGCATTAGTTCACTTTGATCAAGAGGCATCCACAAGAAGAAATCATAGATTTCAATGTTAGGTTCGCTCAAACCTGGCAGAGAGTGCCAGTTGGACTTCGGCCAATTGACGAAGCTACAACACTCTATTTCCTTTAGGATTTCAATCTTGATATCAGTCTCATGGTAAGATATTCTAACATTAATACTTTCCCCAAGTTATATGAATTAGCCAAGAGGGCGAAAATGGATTTGATAGCCGTAGGCAAGCTTCCCAAAGGATGTCGACACCCATACTTCTCGAATTCCTTCAATTCCAGTATGCAAGCACAACCGCTTCATAAATCTCTACTACCCCTGCACTCCTGATTTCATCTTGGAACCCAAATCCTATCATATCTCAAATCACTGCTCCCTAAATTCACTTCCCTACATTTTCAACTCCATAGCCCACTGTCACTTTGACATTTCTTGTACTACCAGCACCACCTCAACACCCCACCCTGCCTCCAATACCGACGATGGCTTCATTGCCACTCGTCCTAAAAGTCGATGATATACAAACTAAAATTTTGCAAGAGATGCAGTCTCTGAACTCTACAGTTTAGATGTTGTTCAATGACATGACCATTGTGAAGAAAAAGCAAGCACAGCAGGAATTCCTACCGAGAAGATCTTATCCTCTGCCTGTGCTTACCAAGGACCAAGCAGTCCAACAAGGGAAGGCTTCAGCAAGAAATGCTATGATTGATGAAGCTCCGAGCACTCCTGACTATGTATATTGGTGCTCTACGTGTAATGATCCACATGAGGAGAATACCTGCACCCTGCACCAACACTATGTACAAACACTGGCAAACAGTAGTCATAGCGGTCAAGTCAACGTCATTAGGCAGATAAGTCAAAACCTGACAATTGGTGAGGAGGAACCGGTTGCAGTGCTTACCAGAGGAGGAAAGAAGGCAATAGAAGTAGATGCTACTCATATGGATCCTTTAAAAGCACAAATTTGACCCGAGAAAGGACAATCATCTTCTTCGGCTCCGAATGAAGCTCCTCCACTTGCACCGATCAAAGAAAAGGCTCAAAAGGCCTCTATCGAACCACCTCAGGTAGAAACTAAGGAGCGGGCTAAGGAAAAACTCAAGTTTCCTTCCCTGACCAAGTGGCAAAGAGTTGAAGCTACAGAGTAGTATCACACTAGATACGAGCCCAGAAAGGAACCCGAAGTACTCAAATCTCTAGCGTATAACATTGTAGAGGAGTTGAAGAAGATCCCAACCAATATCAGCTTGTACGATGCACTGCAACTACCTAGACAGGTGGAATTGTTGCAAGAATCATTGAAGAAATTAAAGCAAAAGGGGAAACATCGCTTGCTCTTGTACAGACCCTATCCACATCCATCATGGGGAAGAATAGACCACCTTCATTCTATATGTCCCTATAAATGGAAGGGTATATTGTACATAACTGTATGATCGACTCTGGGGCCGCTACAACAGTAATGCCAAGAGCAGTTTGCAAAGAAATAGGAATGGAATATATGCGAAGCAGCCAAGGTGTACTCTAGTTGTATGGTACTCCAGTAAAGACTGTAGGAGTGATCAAGGACATTCCTATCCGACTACATAAGATGCCTCAGATCATAGTCATACAAGAGGTAGTGGTAGTCGACTTGGAGCCATATTTCAGTATGTGCCTGTCAAGGGAATTCACAACAAAGCTGGGTGGATATCTATCTATGGATTACTCTCATCTAGAGATTCCATTCAAAGGAAAGAAGGTGAAGATCTACAATGAAAAGCCTTCTTCCTTTCTTGTGCAGAAGATGTCCGAAGAAGAAAGTAGCGAACCAGTGAACGCAATGGTGGAGGAGATAGAGTAGGTAGACCTGGTCAAGGAATCTCTTGTGTAGTTAAGTTATGAAGATGAGTTCTCGTTGGCAGATTTTAACACCATGGTGGAGACTGAGATAGGATGTTATGTGATCACCAAGCCTAAAAATCACTCCCAACTAGAGAATAGAATAAGTGCCCAGGAAGGACTATGGAAGTTGTTCTTCGACGACGCTCGATGTAAAAATGGTGCTGGGGCAGGGATTCTTCTAATTTCACCCTCTGAAGAGCAAAAGGAATACTGCTACCGGTTGACATGGAGCTGCACTAACAATGTAGCAGAATATGAAGCATTATGCCTAGGACTCAAGAAAGCTGACAAGTTAGGCATAAAACATCTCCAAATCTTTGAAGATTCTGAAATGGTTTGCAACCAGGTCACAAATAAGTGTACTTCAAAAAAGCATTACCTAAAATCATACCGCAATAGGGTATGGGACCTATTCGACCAGTTCGAATCTCTCAATCTGCTATCAATCCCATGAGAAAAGAACCGACATGCCGATGTTCTAGCATCCATCGCAGCCAAGTACTCTCCAACAGAAGACATGGTGCACAAGCCCAAAGCTGTGAGGATGATCTATAGACCCTCTATCCCAGACAAAGATCTGCATTGGCAAGTATTTGACAACGACGAGCAGATTGTTAATTTCATGATCCAAGAAGCCGCCACAGTTGAAGACAGAAGCTCTGATGAAGGAGAATATGAAGGGCTGATTCAATTGAAGAATAACCATGTTCCCAAGGGACTAATCACCCTTGAAAGCCTCTTTGATCGGAATGACCGAGCCCTCTCTCACATGATCAAAGTCAATGAAAAGCGATATCAGGATTTAGAGCTTGAACCTGGAAAAGCAATAAAGGTTGGGACCGACTGCACTTCAGAAGAGATAGAACAGATACAAAATCTGTGTAGAAGGTTTTTCGACATAATTACTTGGTCTTATCAAGATCTCAGGGGATACAATCGGCAGCTAGTTCAACACACAATCAAATTACAAGAGGGGGTCAAACCCTTCTGACAAAAGCAAAGACCGGTTAATCCTAAGATCGAGGTCCTAATGAAGGCCGAACTCTTGAAGATGCTCGAGGAAAATATAATTTATCCCATCAAGCACTCTTCATGGGTAGCGAACCTGGTCCCAGTCAAAAAAAAGAGCAGTGTTGAGAAGCAACACACCCCCACTAAAAAAATGAAATTCCATCCTTTGAAAATATTTAGTTTTCATTTTTGCCATAGGGACCCTCTTGATGTTTTTTAGGTTTTAATTTCAAATTTTGCTTGCCTCCTTCTTCTTCAAGTTTTGCATATACCAAAGCATCTAAGTAGGCTTGCATATGGCTTTGATTTGAGTTTAGAATTTATTTGTTATGTTAGAATCATTCTGAGTAAAGAAGATCTTTCACTAATATGTAAAAATGCAAGATACATATAAATAAATTCATTGAAGTCAACCTACAATTTCTAGAAAATTTGCAAAGTAGAAGTAACTTGAGAAAACATCGCGATTTCGCGACATATGCCATTTTTGGAAACGTCACGATTTTGCGACATATTCCATTTTTGGAAACATCACGATTTCACGACATATTCCATTTTTGGAAATGTTGCGATATCACGACACATTTTGATTGGAAGGAAATCTTGCGAATATGTCGAAATTTCGTGACCTGTTCCATTTTTGCGACGTCATAAGATTGAAAGAAATGAAGTATGGAAAATGTCACGATTTCATGACACTTTTGGATCAGAAGCAAAGCTCAAGGAAAACATCACGATTTTGTGACATATGTTGTTTAAAGGCAAATCTTGAGGAAGTGTCATGATTTTGTGACAGGTTTTGGTTGAAAGAGCCAAGGCATAGAAACGTCACGAAATAGCGACACATTTGGTCGAAGGACCCAAGGCATAGAAACATCATGAAATCATGACGCATTTGGTTGAAGGACCCAAGCAATGGAAACGTCACAAAATCATGATGCATTTGGTTAAAAGAGCCTAGGCATAGAAACGTCATGAAATCATGACACATTTGGTTAAAGGACCCAAGTGATGGAAACGTCACAAAATCGCGACGCATTTGGTTGAAAGAGCCAAGGCATAGAAACGTCGCAAAATCGCGATGCATTTGGTTGAAAGAGCCAAGGGATGGAAATGTCATAAAATCACGACACATTTGGTTGAAAGAGCCAAGGCATAGAAACATCGCGAAATCACGACACATTTGGTTGAAAGAGCCAAGACATAGAAACGTCGCGAAATCACGATGCATTTGGTGGAAAGAGCCAAGGCATAGAAACGTCATGAAATCGCGACGCATTTGGTGGAAAGATCCAAGGCATAGAAACATCGCAAAATTGTGACGTATTTGGTTGAAAGAGCCAAGGCATAGAAACGTCGTGAAATCGCAATGCATTTGGTGGAAAGAGCCAAGGCATAGAAACATCACGAAATCACGACGCATTTGGTCGAAGGACCCAAGGGATGGAAACGTCATGAAATCATGATGCATTTGGTTGAAAGAGCCAAGGCATAGAAATGTCGCGAAATCACAACGCATTTGGTTGAAGGACCCAAGCGATGGAAACGTCGCAAAATCACGACGCATTTGGTTGAAAGAGCCAAAGCATAGAAACGTCACGAAATCGCAATGCATTTGGTTGAAAGATCCAAGGCATAGAAACATCACGAAATCATGACGCATTTGGTTGAAAGAGCTAAGGCATAGAAACATTGCGAAATCATGACACATTTGGTTGAAAGAGCCAAGGCATAGAAACATCACAAAATAGCGACGCATTTGGTCGAAGGACCCAAGGGATGGAAACGTCACGAAATCACGACGCATTTGGTTGAAAGAGCCAAGGCATAGAAACATCGTGAAATCATGACACATTTGGTCGAAGGACCCAAGGGATGGAAACATCACGAAATCATGATGCATTTGGTTGAAAGAGCCAAGGCATAGAAATGTCGTGAAATCATGACGCATTTGGTTGAAGGACCCAAGTGATGGAAACGTCGCGAAATCGTGATGCATTTGGTTGGAAGAGCCAAGGCATAGTAACTTCGCGAAATCACGACGCATTTGGTTGAAGGACCCAAGGCATAGAAACGTAGTGAAATCACGACGCATTTGGTCGAAGGACCCAAGGCATAGAAACATCATGAAATTGTGACGCATTTGGTTGTAGGAACCAAAATTTAAGGAAAACGTTGCGATTTTGTGACACATCGCGATTTCGTGACAAAGAAGTTTGGAAAAGGAAAAGTGAAGGGAGACGTCACGATTTTGCGACACGTCGCGATTTTGTGACAAAGAAGCCAAGAAAGAAGAGAAGGAAGGAAAACGTCATGATATCGCAACATGTCCCATTGTTGGACTTGTCTTGATTTTGCAACATCATGAGCTGGGAAGAAGGAACCAAGCCAACAAGGTAATAAAATTAGGGTTTAATTTAATAATATTAAAATGCTAATCCTGGTTTTGTCTTTTGCAGAAAGCCATCTGGCAGTTGCATACTAGCGAAAGTAATGGCAAAAAAGACAAAATAAGCACAGATCAAGCAAAGGCCGTCAAATGGAAATGTGAGATGCTGAGAATTTCTAGTCCATCCAGATTTTACAGATCTGGCCACAAAGAGACTTTACGGTGACTAAGCAGCTGCCCATTTAATGGAATATGTCGACAATTGACTGGAAAATGAAAATATCTACACACAGTTACCAAAATTTGTCGATGGACGCATTTAATAGGAGAATTTATGGTGAAAGTAATGGCATGCAAAGAATTTCAACTCAGAGGCGACTCTGCAAAGATAAAATGTCAGAGAAACCAGTGCCTCATTCCGAATTTCTTTGAGGAATTAATGAGACACTCCCGAAAAATGCACCAGAAAGATGATACCTTCACACGTAGTGCCCATTTATAGAATATATCGGTGACCGACCAGAAAACAAAGATATTTACTTGTAGTTACAGATGGATGAGAATAATATTAGATCATGCCTTCTCCATTTATGGCAAGTAACTGCACTAAGATTTGCAGAATGGTTAGGTTTTATCGAAACTCTATTTTAAAAGGCCTTATATTGTAAAACCTAGGTAGTAGAGTTTAAGTGATAAGATTTAGGGTTTTGGAAGAAGATATTTATGAAAATATCAGGGTTTGTCTTGAGTCTATATATACTTCTTCCGGATGTAAATTCCATAGGTGAAAACTTAGAATAAAAAGCTATTGGAGCAATTTCTTGCAAATCTTGTTTGAATGCTTTGTTCTGGACTTGGAGTTGGTGATTTTCATTTTCTGTGATAGCATGGCCAGGAGCCTAATATCTTTCATATTGCGATAAGTTCATTTTATTTTATTTTCATTTTATTAAGGTTTTATTTAATTTATGTTGTAGATCTGTGTTATCAAAATTTGGGTATGCTACTAGGCTTCATTTTTTTTATTGTATGCTAGCCAAAATTTTAGATTTAAGGTTTTAGGCCTGTTCTAATTGCTCTGTCCTCACTGTGCGAGCTAAGTTGTTGGTGAGAGATACCAATTTTGTAGCACCCTAAAATTGGCGCAGTAAAATTATAAAATTTACATTCACCTTAGTAAATAAATTTAAATTCAAATTTAACCTCCCAAACCACCCGTTAACTGTCGGGAAATCTGTTTCCCCCTTTTTCGTGCCATTTTTAGAGGTTGTTTTGACCGTTTGACGATATCGTCGCCGATCAGACGATATCGCCCTAGATTTGACGATTTCGTCTGGACTAGGACGTCCAGACGATCTTGTCGCAAAACTGAATTTGCATAGTTGGAATCTGTTCCAACGGGTCTCCAATCTGAGCAGAAGCGTGTCTACACCGTTGGGACCCTCCCTCGTTGGAGATCTCACAAATTGGGATGATCTCAAACCTCCTAACTACTCCCCCTAAGCCTATTTAACCTCTAGGATTTTCCCTCCCCAACCCCTGGCTGAAATTTTTTGCAAAGTGATTCCCTCTGCGTCAAAACATCCTAATCTTGCTTTTGCACTAGTCCCATAGCAATTTTGTTGTAGGTACATCACTGATTTTTAGCCGGAGCCAGCATCCATCGTCATCGACGAACCTGTTCAGATCGGAGGTGATCCCGTCAAATGCGAGACGATTTTGTACTGATGCGAGATGATCTCGACTGCAGTCCACATCGAGGCAATCAGTGCCTGGAGTTTGCTTTTCTCAACCTTTTCTTTGTCATTTTATGTTGCAAATTAGATCATTTATTCAGTGTTTATATTATTTTGCATTTGGAGTTCACCCATTTAGCTTAGATTACACATTAAGTTCATGATTTGTTGTTAAAATACAAAAATTTGCTAGGATTGTTGTTTTAAACTATTGCTCAGTATTCATTTTATTATTTGGTGTAATTTGCCTCTGTTAGCACAGTAGGACTTCTTGTATTTTACATTTGTTTTCTGTCTTGCAGGTCTCTGACAAATTCATCTGACGAATTTGTCAGATCTCAGACGATTCTGTCAGTCTCAGACGATTCTATCAGATTGTAGACGATCCTGTCAGATTGCAGGCGATTCTGTAGAATTCCAGATGATCCAGACTGCTTAAAATGTTAGAATCTTCTTCAGACATCCGGATCAGGTATTCCCAATTTTCCTCCTGTAAATTCTCTATTTTTTGCTTTTTTAATCTGTTTGCTGTATTCATGAAAATTGCATTTTCATATAGTTTAATTTAGATTCATTCGACCAAACCTAGGATATGAATTCTTAAGATTAAAACGAACTCATCTAAACACATTTCAAAACCCAGACATGGAAAATGCCGCTAAATGTTTCCTGGTGAACCCACCATCCATCGAAAAATCACCAAAATATACCTCCCTTGAGAGGCGGGACCTTCGCAAAGTCCTCTCAGTCTGAGGTACCGCACCATCCTTTTCCCATCCTCCTTCTGGGCGTGGATCCTATAGCCTGAAGGTAGGGATGCGAAAAATTTGGAACGATATATAAAGGAACCTGTTACTCAACCTAAAATCACTCCCGCACAAAAGAAAATTCCCTTCACTACTTTGTTCTGCCAAAATTTTGAGCAAAATGCTTTAAATAAACAGAAACCTAAAACAAAGCCAAATACAAACTTTCAACAATCTGGAATACAACATAATACGACTTCAAAATTCCTCCATAATACTTTTCCTACCAATAATTTACACAACAGTAACATGGCATCTAATCTACATGTTCCTCCATCCTACGCCCATAACACTCATGTCAATGCCCTACCAAACCAATATGGGGGAAAACTAGTAATCTGGAAGCTATGGTGAAACAATTGGCTTCACGTATGGACCAAATAGATCCCTACCATCCCTCGTATAATTATCGAGAGATTTGTAGTCAACCCTTGGATCCCATAGTTGTAGCTCAACCATATCCTAAGCATTTTCCCATGCCTGTTCTGCCTATATATAAAGGAACCGAAGATCCCATAGAGCATCTTCGCATGTTTAGGATAGCATGTCACGACATATCGCATGACGACTTGCTATTACTAAAAATGTTCCCCAAAATTTTAGGTGGAATGGCATTAGAGTGGTACTATCAATTGCCCACTCATTCTTTAAGAAACTTTGAAGAAATAGCTGAATCATTTGTCCATCAATTTAGTGCCTACATCGAGAGGCATGTAACTATTAAAGACCTATACAATTTAAAACAAGATAAGGATGAATGCTTTGCCGATTTCTTAGCTAGATGGAGGCAATTGACAGGAAAACTGCACTTTGTGCTACCTTATAGGGAAATGTTGGACATTTTCATCAATAATTTACAAGAACAAATATCTTATGAGCTATCGACTGCTACCCTAACTACCTTCGATCAAGCTATAGATTTAGCTCGAAGAGTAGAAGATGCCCTCATTAGGAGAGGCCAACTTAGGAAGAAGGATGATGAGAAAACATCCAAAAATCAATATAAAAACAAACAGGTTGTCGGTGATGGAGTCACTGACAGCAGGAATGTTGCAAATGTCAATACAACAAAGACAACAAAAAAATTCATATTGAAACCTCCTGACAAGCCTCCTCAAGAATTCACTAGATTAAACCAACCTTTGTCAACTATTTTACCTCAATTACTCGAAAGAGGTTTGATCCAATTACCCGCTATCCGGGAACCTGACCCAAGTATACCGGGATATAGAGCTAATTTGCACTATGATTTCCATAGAGGACCTGGACATTCTACCAATGCTTGTAAGAGGTTGAAACATAAAATACAAGATTTGATTGACAATAATGAAATGGAAGTGCAAGCCTTCCAACCTAAACAAAACCCTCCTAATAATACTCAAAAGACCATTCCCCAAAATCAAAATCAAAACGCCAATCAAACTTTAGACATATTTCAACACCCTTTACCAAGACATGGTAAAGAGGTAGCCAATCAAATCGAACATCATAATGTTCCCCCTCCTACCCGATATGTAGGAACCATTAGCGGACAATTACCTATTCGGGATCCTCAAATATTTGACACGACCTTATCCTTGGTTACGACCAGGCCCTTACATAATTTTCAAACTTCTGATTCTAGTGATATAGAATCAGATAGTGAAAGTGAACTAGACATTACTTCAAACCAATCGAATAGTTCTAAAAATGAATCAGATCCTATTCAACCTGTCACAGATGATAATGTTCCAGAAGAACAGTTTCCTAGAAGAGTCACTACTCGACCTTCTTCTAATATATTCCTTTCAAATGAACAAGCCATTAATGCTCAACCGAGACCGGTTCAACGTCTTCACTATAACATTGTAGGTACCATTGGAGTCGTTACTCGACAACAAGCTCAAAACTCTCAACAAGAACCAAACCAGAATGATGGATCAGCTCCATTCGTCCTGAAAAACCCCCATAAAGGGAATCATGCTCCTAATATCCAATCTAAACCCCCTTACAGCATTAATGAGCAATTGTCTAACACTACGGCCAGAATTTCCCTTTTAGATTTATTAAGATCCTCTCCCACCCATAGGGATGAGTTGATGCTTACATTGAGCCAAATGATGGTACCTCAAAACATTCAACCTGAAGCTATGGCCAATACTATCATCACTCGAGAGATTGATTGTATTGACTTTCGGGATAAAGATATCCCACAACATAGTTTACATAAGGACAATCCCTTATACATTACTGCTTTAATTGGAGATGTAGTTGTCAAAAGAGTTTTGATTGATAATGGCTCATCTCTAAACATTTGCACCTTTGACTTCTACCAACGATTTGGCTTTAGAAGTGATGAAATGAAGAAAACTGATATGATCATCAAAGCTTTTAATGACGAAACACAAGAAACGTGTGGAGTTATTACCCTCCCATTGCAAGTTGGTCCTAGAACCCTAGAAACAACCGTGTTTATTGTACATTGCCCAACATCGTACAATATACTTTTGGGTCGCCCTTGGATCAACGCCATGCGAGCAGTCCCATCAACTTTACACCAATGTGTTAAATTTGAGTTTAAAAATAAGTTGGTCACTATTCATGGTGACCCTAGACCTTTTGATATGTGTGCTTTGGCAGAACCAGTTGGAGTGCAATTTTGCCCTGCTCTGTCATCCACACATCCTAGTTCTTCTTTTTCATCTAAAACTGTGAAACATAAACCCATAACTTCCCCTATTCCTCCTCCATTAACTTCATCCTCCTATATAGATCAACAACCCTCTAAACAAATTATTCTAGAACCTCAAAAAGATTTTAAATCTACAACCAATCCTTCAACTATTATCCCTACAAATTCAAAACCTCTAGACACATCTATCATACCTTCCACATCTCAAGACATAGGTAATAAGCCTTCTACATCTTATGCCCTTTCTGATGAACTTTTACCGGATTTATCTACAACCTTAATATCAAAAAAAATGAATGCTTTCATGCAAGATTCAAACCTTTTAAATAAATTGCCGCCATCTCCTCGTACTTTGGGCCTCCCACAACCTATGGGAAGTACTTACCAAGTCGGGAGTTGTGCCTTCATTTATAAAGGATATGATTGGGGAAGAATCCCTCGGAATATCAAAACTCATCATGAGGGATACGCTCGGTGTTATTTTACCAATGATTATATTAAAGCTAAACCCATGATGCTTAAAATGGGATATGAAGGGAAAGGCTTGGGACCTTTCCAAAATGGCATGAAAGAACCTTTCGAGGTAGAACCGTGGCCTACCCGTTGTGGTGTGGGCCTATTTCCTAGTAAGGGACAACCCTTTCCTTTTGAAGAGGATGATCACCTCATATGCTATCAAGATTATTTGGATAGGCATGTTGATTTGCCTCTTAAAAATTAGTCATTTTCATGCAACATGCTATCCATAGCATACCCTGAAATGATTGCTGACCCCGATGAAGAGTTGGAAGGAGATATCTTCCATGATGTCTCTGTTGAAGAGATGTTACACAATGGGTTTTATTTTGATGGTTCTATACCAACTATAGCCCAACTTGAGGCCACTGATCCTCAGAATGAATTATCTAAATTAACCTTACAAGAATTACAAGAATTGGGCGTTTCACCCACCCCACCTAATTTTGAAAGAGATCTACACATGGAGGTAGAAAATGTCATTAAAATTAACATTGGAACTAAGGACAATCCTCACATAATCAATATTGGAGCGAGAACTAAGTCAAGAAAAACAAGAACAATACATCGCATTCCTTAAAGAGTATGAAGATGTCTTCGCTTGGACATACGAAGATATGCCTAGGTCTAGACCCTTCCGTAGTCATGCATCATCTAGTGGTCCATCCGGATGCTAAACCGGTTAAACAAAAACTTAGAAAAATGCATCCCAAAGTGGCTCTGCTAGTCAAAGGGGAGTTAGAAAAACTCCTGAATGTTATCTTTATACAAGCTATTGATTATGCTTTGAATGGATCTCAAATGTAGTTCCAGTCACCAAGAAAGAAGCTACCAAAGTTAGGGTTTGCACCGATTTTAGAGATATCAACGTTGCATGCCCTAAAGATGACTTTCCTCTTCCAAACATGGATCAAATTATTGACTTCACTACCGGAAGTGGGATGATGTCCTTAATGGACGGATTCTCCGGTTATAATCAGATCAGGATAGCTCCTGAAGACCAGGCTAAAATAGCCTTTATTACCCCCTGGGGTACCTTTTGTTGGAAAGTGATGCCATTTGGCTTAAAGAACGTCGGTGCAACTTATCAACGGGCTATGACCTACATTTTTCATGATATGATGCATGATATCCTACATGATTATGTGGATGATATTATAGCTCGCTCTCTTATTGAAGATCATCATTTGGATGATTTGCGAAAAGTTTTTAATCGATTACGAGAATATCTCATTCGATTAAATCCAGAAAAATGCATATTCGGAGTTAAATCCGGCAAACTATTAGGGGTTTTAGTTTCTTTACGTGGTATCGAAATTGACCCTCTCAAAATTGTGGCTATCAGCGATATGCCCGCACCTACTAATATATCTGAATTACGAAGTTTACAAGGTAAACTTCAAGCTATCCGTCGCTTCATTGATAAGCTGGCGGATAAAACTAGTCCCTTTCTTAAACTCCTTAAGAAGGATGTCCCCTTTAATTGGGACACAGAATGTAGAGAAGCTTTTGAACTTCTCAAACAGTACCTCCTTAATCCATCGGTGCTTTCACCGCCTAAATCCGATCGCCCATTTCTCCTATATATTTCAGCTTCAGATTATGCCTTAGGAGCTATGTTAGCTCAACTTGATGATGGAAAACGAGAACGTGCTAATTATTACATTAGCCGAACCTTCATCAGTTATGAAACCCGCTACACAACATTAGAGAAGCTATGTCTAGCAGTCATTTTTGCTACGCAAAAATTACGACATTATATGCTTAGCCAAAAAACGTATGTCATTGCCAAATATGATCCCTTAAGGTATCTCATGAGTCGACCTTATTTATCGGGTCGCACTGCCAAGTGGGTTCTTGCTCTAAGCGATTTTGATCTCACATTCATAGGATAGAAGTATGTTAAGGGTCAAATCATAGCAGATCAATTAGCTGCTGCACCCTTAGAGTCTACTCATCCCCTCACCATCGAGTTTCCAGATGAATGCCTTCAATTAGAGGCAGACCATCCTGAACAATGGTCCTTATACTTTGATGGAGCCCGATGTATGAGTGGGGCTGGTGCGGGTATTATTTTAATATCTCCGCAAAAACATCTTATTCCTCTGTCCTTCAAACTGACCTTTGCTTGCACCAACAATACTGCTGAGTATGAGGCTCTAATCCTTGGATTACGAGCTGCTTTAGCACTAAAAATTAAACACCTTTTAGTTTTTGGTGATTCCCAATTGGTTATAAATCAAATTAATGAAGTTTATCAAACCCGAGATGATAAACTGCGCCCATATAAGGCCTATGTTTTACAACTAATGTCCTTGTTTGATCAAGTTACCTTGGAAGCTATTCCTCGAACTAGCAACCGTGCAGTCGATGCTATGGCCGCCATTGCATCTCTCCTGCCCTTGGAGTTAGATGACGAATATGCGACTATCATTATTCGTCGACTCCAGGAACCCGCTTCAAATAAGTCATGCTTAGAGCCTTTGGATGTGTTTCTAATCAATGAAACTACTCCTGAACCTTGGTATATGGACATATTTGATTTTCTCCAAAATGGGACTTTCCCTGCCAATTCTAATAGAAACCAGCGTCGGTTATTACGTCGACGAGCAAGTCGCTTTGTAATAATTGGCAATACTTTATATAGGAGATCTTTTGAAGGTATCCTATTAAGATGTTTAAACTTAGAAGAGTCTAAATCAGCCTTGAGTGAAGCCCACGATGGATCTTGTGGAGGACACTTTAGTGGTAGTGCCATTGCTAAAAAGCTCCTTCGGATAGGATACTTTTGGCCTACCATGGAAACGGATGCACATGAGTATGTGCGCCATTGCGACAAGTGTCAAAAACATGCTGACCTTGTCCATGCGCATGCACAAGAGTTGCAGGCTATTTCATCTCCTTGGCCCTTTTCTAAATGGGGCTTGGATATTATTGGCAAAATCAATCTGTGTCATCTGATGGACACAAGTTCATCATAACTGCCACTGAGTATTTCACGAAGTGGGTCGAAGCTATGCCTTTAGCTTCCTGCACTGGCACACAAGTTTCTAAATTTATTTTTAATCAAATTATTTGCAGGTTCGGAATTCCTGCCAACCTCATCTCTGACAATGGAACTCCTTTCAAAAATAAAGATGTTAAAAAATTATGCCAAAAATACAAGATTCAACATCGTTGGTCCACTCCCTATTATCCTCAGGGTAATGGTCAAGCAGAAGCTTCTAACAAAACTTTAATCAAAATTCTCAAAATATTAGTCAATAAAATTGGCCGTGACTGGCATATTCAATTATATCCAGCCTTGTGGGCTTATCGAACTAGTGTTCGAACCCCCACGGGCACTTCACCATTTGTTTTGGTATATGGTGTTGAAGCAGTTTTTCCATTTGAATTGGAAGTTCCTTCTTTGGCTCTGCTACTTCAAGATACCGAAGTAGGAGATGAATATCATCTTGCTGAGACTCGATCAGTTGGAACTCCTAGATGAAAAATGCATCAATGCTTTGGAGCATCTCCGTGCTTACCAAAACAAGCTTAAAAGATCATATGCTAAGAAAGTTCGTCATCGATCCTTTGAGATTGGCGACCTTGTTTTAAAAGAAAATCAAAAAAATACAAATGCAACTAAGGAACTTAAAGGTAAATTTGAGCCCAACTGGCTTGGACCATACATTATTACTTGCTAAATTTGAATCGGGGAGCATATAAATTATCTACCTTAGATGGTAAAGAACTTAAAGAACCCATGAATATTTTGCATCTTAAACGTTACTATGCATAAACTTGGTCATTTCATCCATGTATATATTTGTTCAAAATTACTATATTATATTTCTTTCAATTTATAAAAAATCCAAAAACACCAAAAACATTCATAAATCTCCAAAAATCTTCAAAAACTATCTATTGCATTTGTTTAAGGCAGTTGTTAAATTTTTTGCTCAAAAATATAAAAACAACAATATTCTTGACTCTTTCGAAACCAAAACAATATACAGAAGAAAGAGAGAGTCAACATTCTCCAAAATTTCTCAAAAATCATTTATATCTATCTTTTTCTTCCAATTATTGCAGTTATATGTTTCAACTTATTTTGGATAAAATTAGCATTTATTTGGCATCCCTCACTTGCACACTCACAACAATAAATATCTTGATTTTATATGGCATGATTACTAATCTCTCTTATATCAAAGTTCACAAAATTCAATTAAATAAAGTTTGAGCATAGAGAATTGATCTTGTTATTTACTTAAACCAAGCACATCTTTCCACAATAAAATGATTATATTTGTAATTTCCATGTTTTGCTACATAGTAGAAGTGATTTCTTGAGTGAAAAGTTTCCCCTGCTATCCTATCATGCACATGGTCTAGAATCTTTGAGAATTGGCAAAAGGACAAGCTCACCCCTACCCAGAATAAAAATCCCTTGCTCTACAGCTAATCCGAGCAAGTATCCCTAGCAAAGAAAAAGAAAAGAAAAATTCAAGAAAGAAGAGAAAAGAAAAATGTTATTTCAGCAATGTTCCAAGCATTATCAAGCAAAAGAAATACTAAAAGAAAAATAAGCAAAGTTCAAAAGAAAGCAAGAAAGCAATAAAATCCCTTTCCCTACCCTTTGAAAAGAAAAGAAGGGTTGATGAGCTTGAATCCTTGGAATTCTCAATTATTCGAAAAGCTGTGAGGTAAGCCCCATAGCAGGTGGTTTGTGCCCAACTTGCTTGGCCTTGGGTAACTCCTAGCGTGGCGATATGTCTGTCACATTAGCGACCTTCTTTTGTATAGACCTATGTCTACTTATGGATTAGCTAGCTCTTGATAATCCGATCTACATAGTAGTCTAATATGGTTATATGCATCTACATCATGGTTAATGAACACTTATTTGGTTTCTTCAAATCACTTGTATCATAGTATCTTGCTCACAACTGGTAAATGAACAATGCAATTGCACACACATTTGTATTTGAGAGATTTTGTCTATCATTATGATAAATCAAGATCGGAAATGAATTCACATATGCACATGGGATTCCTTATAAATCTAACTTTTGTCTTCAAAATACTTTGAAATATTATTTTTGCAATTTGTTGAAATAAATCAAGTACGAGTTGTTTACTATAAAGACAGCTATATAACAGAAAAATCAAAAATTTCTTTCAAAATACACAAATCAAATCATATATATCTGGTTGAC
This sequence comes from Wollemia nobilis, assembly GCA_028583015.1. Taxonomy (NCBI): domain Eukaryota; kingdom Viridiplantae; phylum Streptophyta; class Pinopsida; order Araucariales; family Araucariaceae; genus Wollemia; species Wollemia nobilis. The sequence continues at coordinate 10,020,306 of JAQPPZ010001772.1, read as the reverse complement.
TTTCGCGACGATGGTATAGTTTCAAAACCAAAATTGGAATTTTATGCCTAGCGCAAGTCCTCATTTTCATATTTTCTGTTCATCAAAAATCAATCATGCAATAAAACTATTTTTTTGGATTTTTGCGATGATGGTATAAGTCTATACCTACATATTCTATGCCTAGCGCAAACCATTGTAACAATTTTTATTCCCCGTTTATCAAAAAAAAAAAAAACCATATGACTTCATTTATTATGTTACACAAATTATGCTTTTCAAAAGCAAACCCATTTTTCACTATTTTATGTCATTATGTCAAACCTTCAACTTTGCAATGATGGTATAATTCCTAAGGAATTATTCACAAATTTTATCACACTTAGGAATTTATGCCTAGCAAAAATCATTTTAAACATTATTTCATGCACAAATATTTTTCATGAAAATCTGAAAACAAACCATCATCATCATCCTTTGCACCATCGCACCAAAGTCTTAAGACAACCTCTTAAGCACTCTTTTACTTTTAAACAATATTTCTATCCATGGGATTAGCTTGACGACCGAGTGAGCAGCGACTCCATGAAATGGTCTATAATAGCGACAATGTCCTTTGAAATTATTGTTAGAAGTCTCTTTTATTTTTATCACATTGCATCACAAACAACCACTTTGTCACATCAGATTATTTCATTTACAATGTTATAGCATGACATTCAAATCATATTTCCAACGACATAATTACATGAATTATCAAATCAATCAATCAAACATAAAAGCATCATAAGCATCACAAAATACATAACACAATACAAGTCATATGATCAAAAATATCTCATCTATATATGTCACAAATATATATGTACATCATATCAGCTAGATTGGTATGCCACAATCCATATCTTGGCATACTCAATCAAATACCCTCTATGTAGTGTCTCGAGAGCCCCTCGAGCTCTCAGCCTCATCTCCTCCCCCCCTGAGGTGGAGGAGGTGGCCCCATCGCAGTCCGTGTGGTGCCGTGAGTCCTGGATGCCGATCGTGATGATGTCCTAGATGACCCCATCATGACAGGCTCTGCAATGTGTGTTGGTAATGGCACCCTCTGCTCTGTTGGCACCGCTTGGTAGTATAGAGCTTGATAGAAAGTGATCTGGGCGATAGCGCATGCTAAATCCTGAGTGCTCGCTCCTCCCCGAGCTCTGAGCCGTGTAGCCTCATCCTGTAGTGTCTGCACCTGAGCCCGCAAGCGGGCAACCTCAGCTCGGAGAGTCGCTGTCTCGTTGCTCTCCCCAGTGTCCACGCCCTTGCCCTTATCGGGCGATGGTGGTCTCTCTCTCTGTGGAGATGGGGGTCTCTCCTCCCTCCTCTCCCGCTGTCGTGGCCTCTCCTGTGCCTGTGGCCTCCTCTGCTCCCTCCCGTCGTGACCCTGGGCCGCCTCTATCGTTGCCTAGCATCGCCTCCCTATCCGATGCACAACCGCGTGGATCGGAACCTGTGCCCTCGTCATCCGTGGAGGGCGGATGCCTACGTACCAGGCATCGTAGCCATCGGCTACTCCTACGTCGTCCCCATCCACTGGCTGGATGGGGGCATCATCTGTGTCCTGGCTCCAGAAGCGTTGCATGTCCGGAGCCCCGCTAACTGTGGTGTTATCCCGGACTATCCGAGAAAACTCGTAGTCTCTGAGAGATGGGATCCCCTGCTGTAGACCGAACTATCTCAAAACTTGGTCATAGCGGTGGAGCTCCACCTCTCCCCTCTCCATCCGCAGCCAGCAGACTCGCCTGATGCGAGCCAGCTCCTGTCCATCCTCTGGCCACCCTGGATGCTCCCTCCATGGTCTCCAGGTGATCTGGTCTGGGACCAAATCATCCAGTAGTCTTCGGGACATCGACAGGTCGATCCGTCGCTGTGACCCTCTCCGGAGCCACCAGTAGAAGACTCGGGGCCTCTCCCCGTCAATCCCTATCGGTGGAAGCCCTACCGGCCTCCGCACTTGCAATGTGCTCCCGGCACCAAACTGTAGGAGCGATGTCATCACCAGACATCGGCCGCCCTTGTACACGACCCCATATAGGATCTGTACAACCGGCATAGAACAAAGCTGCCCCAACAAAACCTGTACCCATGGTCCCGCATATCGTAGATCACATCTACGAGCATCCATGGTACCCTGCATCCGCTTTGGTGGCACAGCAAAAGTCCACCAACCACTCCGGCTAGTACTCGTGTGAGTCGGGATGCCCCAGGCATCTGGCGTAGTGCCTCGATATTAACTCCGCCCTTCTCTAGGGCGAAGCTCGGGTCACCACATAGTCGTCCCATAGCGTGGCCCTGGTTGGCCGTAGGAGTGATCATCCGTCCTTGTATGGGGATTCTCAGAATCCTCCATACGTCCTCTAGTGTGGGAGTCATCTCCCCTGTCGGTAACCAAAAATAGGAAGACCCCGGATACCATCTCTCTGCTAGGGCTGTTAGAAGCCCCATATCTGTGGATACTTGTGGCATCTCCGCCACATGCTGCAAGCCGGCCTGTGCCAGCTGATCTCGCTCTGCCTGTGTCAGAGCGGCCAAGTCATCTCTCAATCCTCCATATTTCCACTCTCTGCTCTTTAGTAATCCTCTCTGCAAACATAAACAACAAAACAATAAACAATCATTAATAACAATTCAAGTAATCAATAATGCAAATTAAAAAAATTCAATTTTGTGCAATTGATGATATCGCCCACTATTGGACGATATCGTCCCAAATTTGAGCATAATCGTCTCCGATTTCGTAGTTCGAAATCGTCTCTAATTTGACGAAATCGTCCCCCTTTCGACGATTTCGCCCTCGGCGAAATTGAGACGATTTCGTCGAAATCGGGACGATTTCGTCCCGACGACATCGACGGCCCAAAAACGGCCGCGATGCTCCAAATTCATCTAAAATCTACCTAAAAAGCATGTAAAATCAAATTAAATCAGTTCTAGTTAAGTCTAGGCTCTTACCGTAGACCACGCCGGACCTCTGTCGATCTATGCGTTGTCTCCACCATTTCTGCTTCAGAGCTCTAAAAACCAGAAAATGAACAGTAAAAATGAATTAGGGTTTTACCCTATTTTTCTTAATTTTATTCAACAATAATTTTTTTGCTTTTTCGCGTTTTTACCTCAAACGTTCGATTTGGGTAAAAACACGGAGGGGGCACCATAGTAAGCTGTCGTACGATTCGACCAAGAATCGTCGCCTAAAAATGGGTATAATTTTTTGCTTTCTCGTAGATCGAGAAGAACTCATCTTTAACGCATTTTCTTCGAAAAATTCGCTAAAGAGGGGGCAAAATGTAGCACCCTAAAATTGGCGCAATAAAATTATAAAATTTACATTCACCTTAGTAAATAAATTTAAATTCAAATTTAACCTCCCAAACCGCTCGTTAACCGTCGGGAAATCCGTTTCCCCCTTTTTCGTGCCATTTTTAGAGGTTGTTTTGACCGTTTGACGATATCGTCGCCGATCAAACGATATCGCCCCAGATTTGACGATTTCGTCTGGACTAGGACGTCCAGACGATCTTGTCGCAAAACTGAATTTGCATAGTTGGAATCTGTTCCAACGGGTCTCCAATATGGGCGGAAGCGTGTCTGCGCCGTTGGGACCCTCCCCCGTTGGAGATCTCCCAAATTGGGATGATCTCCAACCTCCTAACTACTCCCCCTAAGCCTATTTAACCTCTAGGATTTTCCCTCCCCAACCCCTGGCTGAAATTTTCTGCAAAGTGATTCCCTCTGCGTCAAAACATCCTAATCTTGCTTTTGCACTAGTCCCATAGCAATTTTGTTGTAGGTACATCACTGATTTTCAGTCGGAGCCAGCATCCATCGTCGTCGACGAACTTGTTCAGATCGGAGGCGATCCCGTCAAATGCGAGACGATTTCGTACTGATGCGAGACGATCTCGACTGCAGTCCACATCGAGGCAATCAGTTCCTAGAGTTTGCTTTTCTCAACCTTTTCTTTGTCATTTTATACTGCAAATTAGATCATTTACTCAGTGTTTATATTATTTTGCATTTGGAGTTCACCCATTTAGCTTAGATTGCACATTAAGTTCATAATTTGTTGTTAAAATACAGAAATTTGCTAGGATTTCTGTTTTAAACTATTGCTCAGTATTCATTTTATTATTTGGTGTAATTTGCCTCTGTTAGCACAGTAGGACTTCTTGTATTTTGCATCTGTTTTCTGTCTTGCAGGTCTCTGACGAATTCGTCTGACGAATTCGTCAGATCTCAGACGATTCTGTCAGTCTCAGACGATTCTGTCAGATTGCAGACGATCCTGTCAGATTGCAGGCGATTCTGTAGAATTCCAGACGATCCAGACTGCTTCAAACGTCAGAATCTTCTTCAGACATCCGGATCAGGTATTCCCCATTTTCCTCCTGTAAATTCTCTGTTTTTTGCTTTTTTAATCTGTTTGTTGTATTCATGAAAGTTGCATTTTCATGTAGTTTAATTTAGATTCATTCGGCCAAACCTAGGATATGAATGCTTAAGATTAAAACGAACTCATCTAAACACATTCCAAAACCTAGGCGTGGAAACTGCCGCTAAATGTTTCCTGGTGAACCCACCATCCGTCGAAAAATCACCAAAATACACCTCCCTTGAGAGGCGGGACCTTCGCAAAGTCCTCTCAGTCCGAGGTACCGCACCATCCTTTTCCCATCCTCCTTTCGGGCGCGGATCCTATAGCCTGAAGGTAGGGATGCGAAAAATTTGGAGCGATACAAATTTCAATCGACTTTCCTTCTGTTTGTGATTTTCTTTCAGATCTGTTTTGTCTCTATCTTATGCTCTTAGTGGAAGGTGATCTTAGAAAGCTAAACACTTTCCTCTTTGATTTGTTCTATTGTGAAGCTAACTGGTATAACTAAAATTGGTAGTTGTGTTTTTGCAGCTAAGTTAGGTAAACTTTTCTTTTTGCCCTGCTCTACTTTCTCTGTTCCACCCATTTGAATGATCCATTTTTATCTTCTTTAGAATTTGTCTTTTATTTAAATCCACTAAAAACATAAAGAGCTAGATCAAAGAACTGATTGTAAATCTGAGTGTCCACAAAGATAACCAATTCCAAAAACATTACTGAACTAAAGTCCAGAAACCGTTGTAAGATAACATACAGTCCGCTTGAAAACTATTCTAGAAGCGAAAAAGAGTGAATAGACATTCGACCCAACTCTGTAAATCACACCTTGGATATCCAGCAAGATCCTAAAGTGAGTGGGATTTATCTCTTATAAGTGTTATCAGAGTTTCATGCTCATTCTTCACAGGGTGTGTATAAAAGTCGAACCAACATTTAAAATTGGTGCTAGAAGGAGGGCCTAAACTGTTTAGTATTTGTTCAGTATTGTAAGTTGTTTTGCGATCGGTGTTTTACTTTTGAATTTTTCTCTTTTAGTTTTTTAATCTTGTTTGTTTAAGTTTTTTTCTAAACCACAAAACTCGAACCAACATTTAAAATTGGTGCTAGAAGGAGGGCCTGAAGTTCAGTAGTTTGTTAAGGATTGTAAGATTATAAGTTGCTTGTGAAAAGCTAGATTCTACTTATAGAGTAACAAGGTCCCACTCTAGAGCTAGAGAGCTCCTTGTGCCTGAGTTAGAAACCCCAAGAAGAAGCAGCCTCAGAAGGGCCAAGTCCTTGTCTGAAATAGTTTTGTCACCACTTGTAGTTACTCCAATTACAACTAAAAGTATCATCGTCAATCAAGTAGTAATGGCAAACTGGTTGGGTTCCATTGCCTTAAATATCCTGGGTGCAACCCATGATCTACCCAGAAATCCTGAGAGATATCTTCCCAGATACAAGAATGATGGGACTAGAACAACAGAAGAACACCTAGTAGCCTTCAAGAATACTCTAAAATTGTTAAATGTACAACATGAAGTTGTGGCTTGCAGATTGTTCCCGTTCACTCTCTAGGAGGGAGCATACGACTGGTTTTTGAATCTCACTAACAATTCTATTACTAGTTGGAATGACATGGAAAAGGTTTTTGTATCACAGTTTGGTGAAGTGATAGATCCCAGTGTATTATATCAGCAATTTTTTGGTATTAAAAGAGAAATAAATGAATCTATCAGATCTTACAATATCAGATTTCAAAAGGTTTATGGTAGACTGACAGGTTATTATGTGCCAAATGCAGATATGGCATTAGAAATTTTTAGAAATTCTCTAGATCCAATGACCTCTGTCTTCTTGAAAAGAGATGCCAATGTTACTAATTTAACTGAGGCTTATAGAGAAGCTTTGGTTCTGAAAAGACAATTGGGACCTAAACCTTTAAATGCTCATCAAATTCCTTTGGTCACACAAGGTACCCCTATTTTCAATCCCATACCACATTAGATGATGTTGCCAACACATCAAACTCCACCATCAGGAAATCCATTGGCTGTAACACCTGCTAAAAATGTACAGAATCCAGGTAAAGAAGCTGATAACACAAGAGTCGAGGAAGTGTCAAAAATAGTCCAAAAGTTGGCAAATGAATTTTTAAGTTTTAAAAGGCAGGTTTCTACTGGGGAAAACTCAAACAGGTATTCCTATCGGCAGAATAGATTCACTCGGCCCCCATACGAACCCAATAAGGATTATAAAGGTAAAGGACATGATGTAAATATTTGTGACTAGGCTTTGCCTAACTGGTGCAGGATACATGCTACTTCTCAGCACAGGGAATTGGATTGTTTGGAATTTTATAATGCCTTTGAAGATTTATCTGGTGAGTTGATTTCTCCTAAACATCAAAGAAATATGGATGGCCCAAGTTCATCCAGCCATAGTGCAGCTATGGTCTTATATTCTTTCACTTTTCCAGGTGAGTCTGAGAATGTAGTGGAGATGCCTATGGATGAGGTGCAGGCTTTTCAACAATACAGGAGGGACAACTACAACCTCAAAAACAAAAATCCGGAGCCCAACACTACATCTACTCCTCCGAACAACTCCCACAATGTTCCTCCGGATCCATCTTCAAGTAATAACCCATCTCCACCCAAGGGAGGAGATCCAAGAGTCCCATATGGATCTATTGCTCCACTCAATAAAGGGTACAATATAGTGGAGGACATGAAGAAGATCAAGGCTAATATCACTCTCCATGAGTTGGCTCAAATTTTGGAACAAAGGGATAACTTGATTAAAACATACTTTGGGCCTACTACCAAACCTTTGGAAAAGGGAAAGAAGATGGCAAATGCAAATGTGGCCATGTATAAAGAGAAGACTGAAGTTCCACCTTTTCTACTGACTGTTCGTATTTTTAGAAAAAACTTACACAATTGTCTGGTAGATTCGGGTGCTTCAGCCAATGTTATGCCTTTGGCCATTTGTCAACAATTGGGTTTAACCCCAATGAAATCTGAAAGAAAAGTTTTCCAATTGGATAAATCAGAGGTTAAAGTAGTAGGTGAACTTTAGAATATTCATATCCAGCTAGCATCTAAGCCAAGGGCACAACACATAATTGAAATTCAGGTGGTAGATATTCCCGTGGGATACGGGATGCTTCTGAGCAGAGATTGGTCAAAATATTTGAATGGATACTTGGCAACTGATTTTTCACATATGTGGTTGTCGTGGAAAGGTGTTGCAAACCAATTAAGGGTTGAAAGAGAACCTAGATACAAACATACGATCACTGAATATAATGCAGAAAATGAGACTGTAAATATTGTTGATGTAGATATTGGGGTTTATAATTTAACAACGAGACAAAATGAGAAACTTAGTAAAGCTCATATTGTTCATAATAATGAAGTTTGGACGCTTCATGTGGATGGGGCTAAATCTAAATAGGGTTTTGGTACGGGGGCAGTCCTTAAAGGGCCTGAGAGTCAGACATATTTTATGTCTTATCACCTACAGTTCCATTGCACAAATAACTTAGCAGAGTATGAAGCACTGGTGCTAGGGTTGAAATTTACTTTGGACAAAGGTGTAAGAAATATCCAAGTTTTTATAGATTCAGAGTTGGTGGCCAATCAAGTTAAAGGTAAATTTTAGTGCAAAGCATCCTACTTAAAAGGATACAAACATCGAGCATGGGATCTCGTGGAGGATTTTGATGCTTTTAATTTAATGCACATACCTAGAGAGTAGAATTCACATGCAGATGTCTTAGCTTCATCAGTCGCAAGTCTGAAGCCACTGGAAGAATTCAAATGGAACAAATTTTCGATCGAGTTAGTCCCTTGTCCTTCGGTCCCAAATAATGTAGATAATTTTTAGGCTTTCTCTGATGACTAGCAAATTATAAACTTTTTACAGAGTACCAATGCGTTTGAAAACACTATAATCGATGATGGTCAAAGGGATACTCTATTGAAATAGTTAGATGATGAAAGGGGAATAATAAGGTTGAAAGATAATAGAATTTTGAAAGGGATGGTGGAACTGGAGCGACTGTTTGATGTTGACCAAATTAAGCAAAAGGTGAGTTCTGGGGATTCTATTGGTGTAGTAAGCAGTGAGACTAAAAACCTGAATGTTGGGACTGAAGAAGATCCCAAGCACCTTAAGTTGGCTAAAACTTGTGACCCTGAAATAAAAAGAAATATGATTGAATTTCTTCACAGGTCCAAGGATGTTATGGCCTGGTCTTCCAAAGACTTAAAGGTTTTTGATCCGAAAGTTTACACCCATGTTATACCTTTAAAAGAGTTTTGCAAACCTTTTTGGCAAAAACAGAGGCATGTCAACGCTTTTCTAGAGCCCCTCATCAAGAAGGAGGTAGAAAAATTATTGAGTGCCGCCATTATTTTTCCCGTTAGGCATTCTACTTGGGTGGCCAATTTGGTGCCGGTCAGAAAGAAAAATGGAGAGATCCACTTGTGCATGGATTTTAGAAACTTGAACAAGGCATCTAAGAAAGATAATTATCCTCTGCCTTCCATGGATGAGGTGCTACAAATTGTGAATGGTTCAAAAATGATGTCTTTCTTAGATGGTTTCTCAGGGTATAATAAGATATTAGTTGAAAAGGAAGACAACATGAAAACTGCCTTCACAACCAAGTGGGGAACTTTCGCCTACAAAAGAATGTCGTTTGGATTGACTAATGTCGGAGCTACTTTTCAACGTGCAATGGATCATGCTTTCAAAGGCCTTATGGGTAAGTGCATCGTTGTCTACATGGATGACTTGACAGTTTTCTCTAAATCATGGTTTGACCACGTGAAGCACTTGGAGTCTGTTTTCAACAAATGCAGGGAGTTCGACATTTCTTTGAACCCGAAGAAGTGTGTTTTTGGTGTAAGCGAAGGAAAGCTCCTTGGACACTTGATCACCAAAGATGGCATTTCCATGGATCCTGACAGAGTTGAAGCCATATCCAGGATACCCTTTCCCAACTCTAAGAAAGAGTTAAGATCCTTTTTTGGAAAAATTAATTTTGTCAAAAAATTCATCTCCGGCTTCGCAAAAATAGTCAAGCCACTGAATGACATGCTAAAGGAAACTGCTAAGATCATTTGGACAATAGAAGCCAAAACAACGTTCCAGGAGATCAAATCTGCCATCCAACAAGCTCCAGTGCTGGTGAGCCCAGAATTCAGTACAGATTTTTATTTGTACTCTTTTTCTTTTGAACACACACTTGCTGCGGTTTTGACCCAACGAAGAGAAACAGGGGAGCATCCGATTGCCTTCAAGAGTACCAACTTAAAGGGGATGAGCTCAAATACTCTCGCTTGGATAAGCAAGCCTATGCCTTAGTAAGAGTAGTTAAGCAATTCAGGCACTACATACTAAGAAGCAAAGTCCATGCTATAGTTCCTGATCCAGCTGTCAAATACTTGTTAAGCCAGGATGAATTGGGTGAGCTGAGAGGTAATTGGGTTACAAGACTACAGGAATACGACTTAGAAATTTGGCTTGCAAAATTAATCAGAGGACTTGGGTTGTCTCAACATATTGCTGAAGTACTTGTACAAGGAGAAATTAATCAGTTGGATTTTGGATTTGATGATTGGTATGGAGATATCATTCATTTGCTGCAATTTGGAATTTGCCCATCTCACCTGAATAGAACCCAGAGAAGAGCACTAAAGTTGAAATCTGCTCATTTTCTACTCAAAGGAGGTAAGTTGTATAGAGAAAATTATGCTGGCATATTCTTAAGATGCATTTCTCAGAATGAAGTCAATGAGGTGATGTCCAGTTTTCATGAGAAGTTAGGGGCAGGACATTCTTCAGGTTTCGCTCTACGCACACAAGATATTGAGAGCAAGCTATTACTGGCCTACATTGTTTAAAGATGCACATCAGCATGTGAGAACTTGCCATCAGTGTCAAACTTTTGCATCCAAAGAGGCTAATCGAGCTCTACCATTGCAGCCTATTGTAATAAACAAACCTTTTATGCAATGGGGACTTGACTTTGTGGGTGTGATAAACCCAAATTCATCAACGAGGGCATAAGTATGTTCTAATGACCATCGATTATTGCACAAGATGGGTTGAAGCAGCGACCACCATGAGGAGTACAACCCATGAGGTGATCGAATTTCTAGAGTCAAATATCATAACCAGGTTTGGAGTTCCTTTGAATTTGGTGTGTGACAATGGGCCAGCCTTTCAATCATTAGAGTTTGCAGAGTGGGCATACCAGATGGGGATAGTCATCAGATTTGCATCCAACTATTACCCCCAGGGTAATGGACTAGCTGAGTCCACAAATAAGAATTTGATGAATGCCATTAAGAAGTCTACTACAGACAAACCCAGACAGTGGCACACATTGTTGAAATATGCACTTTGGGCTGACAAGATAAGACATAAAGTAGCTCTTAAGACTTCCCCATTTGCTTTGTTGTATGGTATTCAGCCCATTGTTCCTATTTCTTTGAAATTGCCCACTTATCAATTTGTTTTAGACTATTTTGAGGATCAAGCAGATGTAGAGGCTCGTATTTTGGATTTAACTAATTTGCAGGACGAACGACTTCAAGCCCTGGAACATTTTAGTCGGCACCAAGAAATAGTCAAGCACTAGTTTGACAAAAGATCCAGAGTGAAGGCCTTTAGACTCGTAGACCTGGTGCTTCTATGGGACAAAGCCCATGAAAAGAAAGGTAAACACACAAATTTGCAACTGCTATGGATAGGGCCATACCAAATTGTCGAGATCCTAGGTAATAATGCATTTCGTCTACAGGACCTTGAGGGTAATTTTTTGAACCTTCTCGTTAATGGTCAATACCTAAAGCATTATTTCTTAGTTGTTCCATCCAATACATCATTTGAATAAATCACAAAGACGTTGTAACATGTGTATATATTGTAAATAAGCTTTGAAGTAGTTTGTTTTTATTTTATTTTGTTTGATTTTAAAGTTTTGTGTTTTATCCTTTGGGGTCTGTACAAATTTCTTTTAGCTTTTAAAATTCTATTTTTTTTAAGTTTTGCCTGGGCAGCAAAGAAAGAGTCAGCCTTTAAAAATTGTTTTTATTCTGATTTCAAAATCTAGTGTTCATTTTGTTTTATTCTAATTAAGAGATAGTCTGCTTAAATTGAACAATGGAACTATTTTGTTATTCAGAACAATAGTAGAAAGATAATTGGATTTTGTGTCTTGCTTGCCACAATTATTTTAATTATAAAGAAACTATTATACTGTTGGGTTGAAGAACTCCCAGGGAATCCAAGAAAATTTGGTCATAAGAGGGGACTCTGATTTGTGAAGTTATTTAAGTGTCCAAAGAGGCTATCGGTACCCAAGCTTTCCAGATCGATGAAATATAAAAAAATTGTTTTTAGCAAGGCTTTCCAGATTTTGGTATATTTCAAAAGAGAGAGAGAGAAGGTGAAAGTTGAGCAAGGCAACATAAAACTGGCACTCTTTTATTTCCCACAAAAAAAAAAAGAAGAAGAAGAAGTTATGTAATGAAAGAGATAGCCAAGGCTCCAGAAGATGTTTTCTTTTACCAAGTTGTAGATACCACCTCATAGTTGTGGATCAGGGTCGTGAAAATCTAAAGAGTAACTCTGTCAAGGCTATAAAAGGCTAAACTAGTAAACAGAGCCCTACTCGGTTTCCCCTTTCACAATCTAGAAAAGCTGATCAATCCGAAGTAAAACATTCGAAGGCCCAGTCATCCTTGAAGAAAGTTATATGCTTATAATTGCACATCAGAAATCTTCCTTAAGTGATTCAACCTAGTATGTCCTTGGGAAATTTTAACAACTATCAGGTAGTAGTTAAATTATTTTGAAGAATATTTGTGGCAAAGCATGGTACATGGTCTATATTGTTTTGAAACTAGAGTCCTGGATTCTAAAATAGTGCTACTATTTTCCTCGCAGATATCGCCATTTGTTGAGAAGCAACACACCCCCACTAAAAAAATGAAATTCCATCCTTTGAAAATATTTAGTTTTCATTTTTGCCATAGGGACCCTCTTGATGTTTTTTAGGTTTTAATTCCAAATTTTGCTTGCCTCCTTCTTCTTTCAAGTTTTGCATATACCAAAGCATCTAAGTAGGCTTGCATATGGCTTTGATTTGAGTTTAGAATTTATTTGTTATGTTAGAATCATTCTGAGTAAAGAAGATCTTTCACTAATATGTAAAAATATAGGATACATATGAATAAATTCATTGGAGTCAACCTACAATTTTTGGAAAATTTGCAAAGTAGAAGTAACTTGAGAAAACGTCGCGATTTCGCGACATATGCCATTTTTGGAAACGTCGTGATTTTGCGACATATTCCATTTTTGGAAACATCGCGATATCGCGACACATTTTGATTGGAAGGAAAGCTTGCGAAGATGTCGTGATTTCGTGACCTGTTCCATTTTTGTGACATCATAAGATTGAAAGAAATGAAGTATGGAAAACATCGCGATTTTGCGACACTTTTGGATCAGAAGAAAAGCTCAAGGAAAACGTCGTGATTTCGCAAAATATGTTGTTTAAAGGCAAATCTGGAGGAAGTGTCACGATTTCGCGACAGGTTTTGGTTGAAAGAGCCAAGGCATAGAAATGTCACGAAATCACGATGCATTTGGTCGAAGGACCCAAGGCATATAAATGTCGCGAAATCGCGACGCATTTGGTTGAAGGACCCAAGCAATGGAAACATCGCGAAATCGTGACGCATTTGGTTGAAAGAGCCAAGGCATAGAAATGTCATGAAATTGCACCGCATTTGGTTGAAGGACCCAAGCGATGGAAACATTGCAAAATCGTGACGCATTTGGTTGAAAGAGCCAAGGCATAAAAATGTCGTGAAATCGTGACACATTTTGTTGAAAGAGCCAAGGCATAGAAATGTCATGAAATCGCGATGCATTTGGTTGAAAGAACCAAGGCATAGAAATGTCGCAAAATTGCGACGCATTTGGTGGAAAGAGCCAAGGCATAGAAACGTCGCAAAATTGAGACGCATTTGGTCGAAGGACCCAAGGGATGGAAACATCACGAAATCGCGACGCATTTGGTTGAAAGATCCAAGGCATAGAAACGTCGCAAAATCATGATGCATTTGGTTGAAGGACCCAAGTGATGGAAATGTCATGAAATTGCGATGCATTTGGTTGAAAGAGCCAAGGCATAGAAATGTCACAAAATCGCGATGCATTTGGTTGAAAGAGCCAAGGCATAGAAACATCGCGAAATCGCGACGCATTTGGTTGAAAGAGTCAAGGCATAAAAACATCACAAAATTGCGATGCATTTGGTCGAAGGACCCAAGGTATGGAAACGTCGTGAAATCGTGACACATTTGGTTGAAAGAGCCAAGGCATAGAAACGTCGTGAAATCGCGACGCATTTGGTTGAAGGACCCAAGGGATGGAAATGTCGTGAAATCGCGACGCATTTGGTTGAAAGAGCCAAGGCATAGAAACGTCGCAAAATCGTGACACATTTGGTTGAAGGACTCAAGCGATGGAAACATCACGAAATCACGACGCATTTGGTTGAAAGAGCCAAGGCATAGAAACATCGTGAAATCATGACGCATTTGGTCAAAGGACCCAAGGCATAGAAACGTCACGAAATCATGACGCATTTGGTCAAAGGACCCAAGGCATAGAAACGTTGTGAAATCGTGACGCATTTGGTTGTAGGAACCAAAGTTTAAGGAAAACATCACGATTTCGTGACACGTCATGATTTCGCGATAGACAAGTTTGGAAAAGGAAAAGTGAAGGGAGACATCACGATTTCATGACACGTCACGATTTCACAACAAAGCAGCCAAGAAAGAAGAGAAAGAAGGAAAACATCGCGATATCGCGACATGTCCCATTTTTTGACCTGTCTCGATTTCACAATGCCATGAGCTGGGAAGAAGGAATCAAGCCGACAAGGTAATAAAAATTAGGGTTTAATTTAATAATATTAAAATGCTAATCTTGGTTTTGTCTTTTGTAGAAAGCCATCTTGCAGTTGCATACTAGCGGAAGTAATGGCAAAAAAGACAAAATAAGCACAGATCAAGCAAAGGCCGTCAGATGGAAATGTGAGATGCCGAGAATTTTTGGTCCATCCAGATTTTATAGATCTGGCCGCAAAGAGACTTTACGGTGACTAAGCAACTGCCCATTTAATGGAATATGTTGGCAATTGACCGAAAAATGAAAATATCTACACACAGTTACCGAAATTTGTCGATGGACGCATTTAATAGGAGAATTTATGGTGAAAGTAATGGCGTGCAGAGAATTTCAACTCAGAGGCGGCTCTGCGAAGATAAAATGTCAGAGAAACTAGTGACTCATCTGAATTTCTCTGAAGAATTAATGAGACACTCCCAGCAAATGCACCAGAAAGATGAAGATACCTTCACACGCAGTGCCCATTTATGGAATATATCGACGACCGACCAAAAAATGAAGATATTTACTTGCGATTCTGAGATGGATGAGAATAATATCAGATCATGCCTTCTCCATTTATGACGAGTAACTGCACTAAGATTTGCAGAATGGTTAGGTTTTATCGAAACTCTATTTTAAAAGGCCTTATATTGTAAAACTTGGGTAGTAGAGTTTAAGTGATAAGATTTAGGGTTTTGGAAGAAGATATTTTTGAAAAGATCAGGGTTTGTCTTGAGTCTATATATACTTCTTTCGGATGTAAATTCTAGAGGCGAAAACTTAGAATAAAAAGCTATTGGAGCAATTTCCTGCAAATCTTGTTTGAATGCTTTGTTCTGGACTTGGAGTTGGTGATTTTCGTTTTCTGTGATAGCATGGCCAGGAGCCTAATCTCTTTCAGATTGCGATAAGTTCATTTTCTTTTGTTTTCATTTCATTAAGGTTTTATTTAATTTATGTTGTAGATCTGTGTTATCAAAATTTGGGTATGCTACTAGGCTTCATTCTTTTTATTGTATGCTAGGGAAAATTTTAGATTTAAGGTTTCAGGCCTGTTCTAATTGCTCTGTCCTCACTGTGCGAGCTAAGCTGCTGGTGAGAGATACCAATTTCAATCGAATTTCCTTCTGTTTGTGATTTTCTTTCAGATTTGTTTTGTCTCTGTCTTATGCTCTTAGTGGAAGGTGATCTTAGAAAGCTGGACACTTTCCTCTTTGATTTGTTCTATTGTGAAGCTAACTGGTATAACTAAAATTGGTAGTTGTGTTTTTGCAGCTAAGTTAGGTAAACTTCTCTTTCTGCCCTACTCTACTTTCTCTGTTCCACCCATTTGAATGATCCATTTTTATCTTCTTTAGAATTTGTCTTTTATTTAAATTCGCTAAAAAAAAAAAGAGCTAGATCAAAGAACTGATTGTAAATCTGAGTGTCCACAAAGATAACCAATTCCAAAAACATTACTGAACTAAAGTCCAGAACCCGTTGTAAGGTAACAGACAGATCGCTTGAAAACTATTCCGAAGTGAAAAAGAGTGAATAGACATTCAACCCAACTCTGTAACTCACACCTTGGATATCCAGCAAGATCCTAAAGTGAGTGGGATTTATCCCTTATAAGTGTTATCAGAGTTTCATGCTCATTCTTCACAGGGTGTGTATAAAATTTGAACCAACATGGAGATATACGGTTATGCGTGGACTTTTGCAACCTGAACTAGGCTTCCCTCAAGGACCACTATCCTCTCCCACAAATCGATCAAATTTTGCACTTAGTGGCTGGAGCTCAATGCTTCTCTCTGCTCGATGGTTTTTCTGGATACAATCAGATCTGGGTTAGGGACGAAGACCAGCATAAAACAACATTCACCACCAAGTGGGGAACCTTTGCTTACCAACGAATGCCATTCGACCTATCTAATGCTGGTGCCACTTTCCAGAGAGCGATGGATCTTGCTTTTGGTGAGCTTCTAAATAAGGTTATCGTCATCTATCTAGATGACATGACCGTTTTCTCCCAAATAAGGGAAGATCACCCCACACACATACAACAAGTTTTCAAAAAATGTCGAGAGTTCGACATCTCGATCAATCCAAAGAAGTCCATATTCGTAGTCAATGAAGGAAAGTTGTTGGGACATGCGATATCAAAAAAAGGGCTCGCTATAGATCCTGACAGAGCCGAGGCTCTAATGAAGCTCCCACTCCCAGTAGACAAGAAAGGACTTCAATATTTCTTCGACCAGATCAACTTCGTGAGGAAGTTTGTCCCTGACTTCGCCCAAGTCATCAAGCCAATGTCCCAACTCCTAAAGAAGGGCACCGAATTTAGTTGGACGAAAGAAAGAAAAGTAGCATTCGAAGAGATTAAGGCTTGAATTGCCCAGGCGCCGGTCTTGACCAATCCTGATTACAGTAGGGATTTTATCCTATATGCTATAGGGGAGCCCGAAAGCTATGCCGTTGTCCTGACACAAAAAGGGGAAGATGGCGAGGAGCGCCCCATCGCGTTTCTGAGCCAAGTGATCAATCCCCATGAAGAGAAATATAATTTCATAGAACGATAGGTGCATGCAGTAATGAAATCCCTCAGGAAGTTCAAACAGTTCATCTCTCAAAGTCGGGTCACAATCTTTGTCATTCACCCCGACGTGCGTAATTTCATCGTCCAAGGAGAATTAGGAAGCAAAAGAGCTGGTTGGGTGAACAAGATACAAGAGTTTGACATTGAGATCAAACCCACTAAACTGGTTTGCGGTCACGCATTGTGTCAAGAATTAGCGAAGAACGCAGCGGCCGAAGCTGCAAAATCTCAGAGGGATGATTTACCAGCCGAAGGATGCTTCACTAACCAAGAAGAGGATGAGAAAGACTGGGTCAGTGAAATAGTTGAATACTTCCACATTGGCAGTTGTCCTTCGCATCTGAATACTTCATAGTGAAGACATTTTAGGATGCGGTCCTCCCGGTACACTCTACGCCCCGAAGGCCTATTTTTCAAGAATATTGATGGGGTCCTTCTCAAATGCATCAAAGACGATGATAAAAGAAAAGTCCTAGGAGAGTTCCATTCAGGACTATCTGGAGGTCACTTCGCAGGAAGAACAATGACACTAAAGATTATCAAAGCGGGTTATTATTGGCCCACACTCTTTGTCGATGCCTTCACCATTTGTCGCAAATGCGAGCAGTGTCAGAAGTTCATCGACCAAAGCAGAAATGCTTCGATGCCCCTTCATCCGATACAAGTAGAAACTCCTTTTCAGCAATGGGGGTTGGATTTTATAGGAGTCGTATCACCAAACTCCTCCACGGGACATAGGTTCATCCTGACCACAACAGACTACTTCACCAGGTGGGCCAAAGTGATTCCCATGAAGCATGCAGATCAAGAGACTGTAATTACCTTCCTAGAAGGATTGATCACCAGGTTCGGCATTCCCAAAGCAATCATCACGGACAATGGCCCTGGTTTCATAGGCGCTAAAATCAATGAATTCCTTTACAGATATGGGATATATCATAAAGTATCCTCAAATTATTATCCATAGGGCAATGGCTTGGTAGAATCCACCAATAAGACTCTGTTAAGGATGCTAAGAAAGCTCATAGAAACAAACAAAAGGACTTGGCATCTCCTTCTAGATCGGGCTTTGTGGGCCGATCGCATTTTTGTCAAAAGGTCAATCAAGACTTTGCCTTATGCCCTGGTCTACGACAAGGAGGCCATATTACCCATCCATGTGGAGATCCCTGCACTGCAGCTGTTAGAAGTAGAAGATGGAGTTAATCCGATGGAAAACAGGTTAGCTCAGCTGCTACGACTAGAGGAAGACCGCGAAGAAGCATATCAGAACTTCGACAGGCATACTCAGGTCATCCGAGATTGGTTCAAGAAAAAGTCATCCGATCGCACATTCAATGTGGGAGATCTGGTATTGAAGTGGGACTCTTGGAAGGCCAAGCCTGGGAATCATGACAAGATGGATGCCTTTTGGGATGGGCCGTTCAAAATTATGAAGGTGAACTCGGCCAATTCATTCATCCTCAAAGATGCAGATGGCCAAGTCTTGCCGATCTCTGTCAATGGTCTTCATCTGAAGACTTTTCACCATTAAGGTAGAACACAATTTCTTTTTAAAAAAAAAAATGCGTGTGTATATATACTTTTGTATATAATTTGCATTTGTATATACATCCTCTTCCAAGATCACAAAAGCCAAGTGCCACATCCAAATCCTCTTCGGGGACTTTTGATGCAAAGTAGCAAGTGCAAGGAAGTTCACTATGAAGTAGGCTACTCTCAAAAGGACCGAACCAAAGACAAAAGGAGCTTCGCAACCGAAGCACTTCCAGCACTACTTTGGGTGAAAATTGTGTGAAGTCATTTTTGCCGAATAAGAATGCAGAGGGCCAATAAAAAGAACTTCTGGACCAAAACATTTCAAATTCCTGCCTCGGGCAGAAATCATCCGAAGCGGCAACTTCACTAAAGAAGAAAAGTCTCCACGATTCAAGTTTGACCAAGGTGGAAGGACTTCGGGCCCAAAGTATTTTTAGTAAACACTTCGGCTAGGAAACTAGCGAAGCAGAATCCAAAGAAACATTGAAGATTACTTCGCCAGAAAGTTGCCGAAACATCTACTTCGGGCCTCCTCATGCCCGAACCATTTCTACTTCGGCAGAAACCATAGCGAAGCATTCACTTCGGCTAGTTTTCGCCCGAAGCATTTTTGACCGAAGTTCTGGCAGCCGAGAGGAGCGAAGCATTTTTGAAGGAAAGAATGTGTTTCGGCCAAAATCTCCCCGAACCACAATTTTGAGCAAGGATTACCATGAGGTATTTTCAACATTAAGTTCGGCTTCGCCGAACCGAGCAAGCGCGAGGTGGAGAATTTGAAATGTGCCTTGGAAAACACATTGGCAGCAGCCTTGAAAGGAGTACGAAGCGGACGAATTTAAGGCAAAAGGATGGTGGAGCACTTCCCAAGGTAACCAAATTAGAAAAGGGAAAGGAAAAGCTCACACCAAGGTACGAGGTGGTAGTGGGTTGCGTCTCTGGTACAAAGTGTAATCATCGAAGCATGCAGCCCTATGTACCACGTCACTGCAGAATCGATTTGAGGATACGACAACCTCTTTCGTTCGAGGTGTAAATTTAATTTTGGTAGGTGCCATAAATTTAGGTGGTTGCTCTTTTTGGTTATAAAAGTGAATTCCTAGCTAGAGGGAAGTTATTTGTCCATCAGTTCAAGCAAAGCTAAGAGCCTTCAGTTACTCTACCTTTTGCATCCAAGCTTGTTCGCATTAAAGCCCTCTGTGTCAAGGATTCTACTACCATCACTCGCAACATGGGGAAGAAGAATTCCAAAGAGAAGGGAAAGGAGCCCGAAGTTGTAGGCCCCCAAAAAATGAAGAAGGGCAAGGAAGAGAAAAAGCGTACTCCAAAGAAGTTAAATCTTCCCCTTCGACCCGAAAAGCAACCAATGGAGGAGGGGGACGACTCGGAAGAAGAACAGCTTGTGGAGCCACCAATTGATGGGTGGGAGAAGATCAGAGACACACAGCTCTCTAAGGGTGTATCCGATCTCCGACGCACCATAGAGTTCATGACAAGCAGACTCACCCCAGAAAATAAGAGAGCTGCTACGTATTACTCCTAGATTTACTGGTTTTTAACCCCGCCTGCTCACCATTGTCCCGAGCTGATCTACGCTATCGCACAGAATTACCAACTTGCATCCAGGCAAGTGTTAGATGCTTCGGGTCACAAGCTATTTTCCATCCTGAAGGAAGATGTACAAGAAGCCTTCGCGCCACAACAGGGCCCGCCCAAAAGCTATTCCGTTTGCAATGTCATCTTAAACGAACAAATGGAGAGATTCACCTCCAACAACTACATATTGAAGTTCCTGCATGAGAATCTCAAGAGTGGGCTACCTTCAAACAAGCTGCCCTAGATACCCTTACCCTTGGAGGCCTTCAAAAACATCGACATTTTCTCCATCATTGCATGGGTGGCGGGATTGTCAACAGATGCTTCAGTATATCCCTGGCAGGTGTCTTTGGCCGAATGCATTTCAATAGGGGAGTTTTATACCCCGAACGCTTCAAGGCCAAGCACCAACCCAGTTTTCTTTGACTAGGCAGAATGGGTGGCCCGAACCCTGCATACAAGGCTCACCAGCATGAAGAATTCAGCAACAGGACAATACTTCGCACCCTGTTCTTTTCTTGTCTGGTTGTACTTCTACCAGGTTCATAAGCGATTTCCCCATATCGCCATATCTCCAAGTGGCAAGGATGGAAACCCTCTACCATTATATCAATGGACTCCCCTCTTATTGAAGGAAGAGTCCTATTATCCTTTCAATCAACAATTTTTGGGACCTGCCATGCATCTATTAAAAGGATCTTGCCCTCGGGTACCACTCAGTTTGAGAGATAGAGTGGTGCAGGGAAAAAGGGGGGATATTTTCCAATTGACATAGGGACTAGTGATTCACCTATTCGGCTTCATAGGGAAGCCCTTCCTATTACCAGTCTACCCCTCTGAATATCAGTTCACATTGGAAGTCACTCGACAAAGCGACTCTACAAATGCAGTATACGATCACGGTCGAAAGTGGGCACATACCTGTGACTTCCCCTTCAGGATGGGAGTAATTGAAGTCTTTGCCCTTAAGCAGAATGTTTTCCTAGAGGAAAAACTTTCTGATTTTGGCCTACTCTAGATTCCTCAGCAATGGCTCTATGATCCTTTGGGCGTAATGAGGGATCATCCGAAATTCAAGAACTTCCACATCTGCCCTCACCCTGAGGTTGTAGAACAAAGGAATAACCCCAATGGAAAATATCTGGAGTGGCATTTGGAAAGAATGAGGACATTACCTCCATGGCATGAGTTCTATCCTATAGAGGTCGAGTTCGACCCTGATCGGTGCCCCCTTCTGACTCCAAGCTCCACTTTTTGGAAGAAGGCAAGGGACGATTTGAAGGAGGTAAAATACTGGAGCGAGGAGAAGCTTCGAGAATGGTGGATAATGAGAGTCCATCATCAAAAAATGAACTCCTATGGACTCTTAGCATCGGATAAAGACTTCACAATTCTTTATGACACCAATGTCGAAACCTAGAAGTCTATATCCTTTGCGGATTTTGTTCCCCCAGCTACCCCAGGATCAGGCGAAAGCCCAGGTGGAGCTAAAGATACTTCGAGGAAAGAAAAAGAATTGGGGGCCGAAGCTACGCCTGCAGCACTACCATAGAAGCCATCGAAAGTCCATGATACAAGTGCCGAAGAGGCAGAACAACCATTGGAGAGAAAGAAAAGAAAAAGGCAGGAACAAATTCAAGTTCCTCTGAGCCACCCCAAACGCCCTCACACAAAGCCTACAAGTACTCCTACTGAATCACCTGCATCAGGCCCGGTTGAAGCAAATATTGAGGATGCAGGGCCACCAAGTGCTGAGACGGTCCCCAAAATAGATATCGTTGATGTGGAGGAACTCCTCCAACAAGAGAGAGACCCCAGAGTAGAAGTCGTGGAGGTTTGGAGTGTTAAAGCCCAGGAGGAACAAGAGCCGATCACGCAAGATGTCACCACGACCGCTTTGCCAAGAGGGCACGCAGGTATGCATTCTCTTCCCTTCACCTTGGTCTCTGACATGTCCACGACAGTCCAGATTGGAGGTCTTCATCAATCTCTCCATCCCCTACAAGTTCAATCCCCCACTTAGACACCACCCATTGCCAGTCCAATCCTACATAGCTCCACTCCTCCCGAGTCGTCTGACCAGGATAAGCCCGTTGAAACCACCTCACCTACCCATGCCATCGTTCCTTCAATCCTAGGTCAAGGTGAAGGTAGTGTCCCAACACCAAGCCCCGTAACCCACTCTCCCATAGCTCAAAGTATAGTCCCGCTTGCCAAAGCCCCCGCTACACCCATCCTAGAACCGTCAGGAGAATCCTTCCCCATTAGTTCTTTATATTTGTTCACACCTTTGGTTGGAGATTCAGCCTTCTCTAAAATATATTTATATTTAATAAAGGAGTGCTCCTTGGTCGAGAATCTACTCCTAGCTTGACAAAATACGGAGAAAATGCTGAAGGAGGCAAGAAAGAAAAGAGGGCAATCTCTGGCCCAAGTTGAAAAATGTGCGGTTTTCGACTTGAAGGGCGAAAAGATGCATAAGGTTAGGAAGGTCCCCAAGGTCCAGAAGCCTCTGGATGAAATGACTCCAGCTGACTACGACTACCAGGAGAAGACCAAGGATCTGGAGCATTTAAATATAGATGACGAATCCGCATCCATGCATGTCAGGGTTGAAACTTTTCGAGCACATGCAAATATTGCTAACCAGCATAGGTTTGAGGCAGAAAACGCCAACATCAAGTTGGAAGAAGAGCTAGGCTAGGATTCGCTCTGAGCTGGAGGATTCTCAAAAATAGTGCAAGTTGTTGAAAAAGGAAACACATGCCCTCAAACAACAAATTCTACAATTGCAGACTTCGATCGAGCAACAAGCACAAAAATAGGCCAAAAATGAGCTAAAAGCCAAAGAGCTCGAGAACAAGATCCTACAGGCCCAGCAGCAATTGTACCAAAAAGCAAACCTAGAGTTGTTCGACAAAGGTAGAATCAAGGAGATCCACTCACACCTGCTCAAAGGTTTCAGATCTTGGGCCTCCAGTGCCCTATCAATTTTAATTTATGTCATCGAAGCTCAGCATGCCATTGCTAAGGAGGGACCAGTAGTAGATGAGGTGATCCAAAAAATCAAGAGGCGACTCAAGCTTGCCTTTGAGGTCCAAAGTATCAGATACCAAGACCTACAGGTCACTGCTATGAGTCGAACGGCTAGGGATTGGTCTACTGCCCAAGCCACTGTTTGCGCTTTCTTCTCCAAGGTGAAGAAAGCCCAAAAGGTGAAGGACCTCCTAGATATATTTGAGCAGGAGCAACGCACATCAATGAGTTACTTCGAAGACCTTTCTTCTTTGGGTTTCCCGAGTTTCATAGACGATGATGGAAACCTTCTCACCCAGGAAGAACTTAAACCGATGTGGCTCCATTTCAAGAATGACGTCTCTAAAATTGATAAATGGGAAGAACCAGTCACAGAGGGACAAGTCACCGACTTCATCCTGAGACATTGCAAAATCATGGCCTGTCTGAATGACCTAGGTGCAAGAATCAAACATGCCGACATAGGGCAGATTGATCGGTTCCATGTTCTGGTCAAGGCACTCGAGGACCAAGAACCATTTTAGAAAGGGGTCTGGGCTCACGTTCACCGAACCATGAAGAGAATCCATGATCGTCTTGTCCCATCACCACAGCATGAAGCCACGCCAGCAGATGAAGGAGCAGAGGAGGAAGAAGAAGCAGAAGAAGAAGGAGAACAAGAACCAACTACGAAAGCACTCCCAAAGGAAGAAGGAGGAGAAGGGTCGAGAAAAGACTCTGGCCCAATGGATCAAAATTAAAGGGTTCTCCCACCGAGACAAGCTCGTTGCCCCATGAGCCGCCAAGAATGTTGACAATTTTGTCACATTTCTCAAGGGGTAGAAAAGAAGATCAAATTTTGTACAGATTTTGTAAATTTTTTCTTTGTTGTCTTTTTTTATTTGCAGCAATTTTGGCTTTCAATGCCATCCCTTTGTATACAAAGTAGAAAATAAAAAGAGCTTCGCACCCGAAGCATTCCCAGTGCTACTTCGGGCAAAATTTTTGCGAAGTAGTTTCGTCGAAGTAAAATGCGGAGAAAAGAGAATGAAACTACTTCACGCCCGAAGCGTTTCTAGCAGCTACCTCGGGTGAAAATTGAGTGAAGCGGCATTCAGAAGAAAAGAGAGCTTCGCACCCGAAGCATTTTCAACACTACTTCGGGTAGAGCTTCTTGCGAAGTAGTATTACCGAAGTAAATTACAAGGGTAGCGATAAAAAGAACTTCGGGCCCGAAGCGCTTCAAATATTTACTTCGGGCAAAATTTGAGCGAAGCGGCATCCAAAAGAACAACTCCGCTGAAAAAGGAAGGTCCAGACCGCGGTCTAAACTGGCTAAGGCAAGAAACTACTTCGCACCCGAAGCATTTCCAGCAGCTACTTCGGGTGAGATTTCTGTGAAGCGGTGTCACCGAAGTAAAATACAAGGAAGGAGAATGAAACTACTTCGCATCCGAAGTATTTCCATCAGTCACTTCGGCCAGAAAGCTAGCGAAGCAGGACTCGAAAGAGCATTAAAAATACTTCGCCAGAAAGTTGCCGAAGCACTCACTTCGGGCCCCTCCATCAGTGAATCATTTTTACTTCGCCAAAAGTCATTGTGAAGCATTTGCTTCGGCTAATTTTGTGCGAAGTACTTCTACCCGAAGTAAAAATTGCTTCGGCCGAAATCTTCTCGAACCATAGTTTTGAAAAAGGATCGCAGCGAAGTATTTCTCCAAGGCATCAGCGAAGCAATTTTGTCAACAAAGTGGCAAGGACAAAGAGGCCCGTTTTGCGAAGTAAATATGCTTCGGCACTCCCCACCATCGAAGCAGTTTTGCAAAGCTCAATTTTGCGAAGTACAAACCAAAGAGGAGTTTTGCTTCGGTCCAAAACCATTGCGAAGCGAAGTTGTGAATGAAAACTTAGCGAAGCGCTTCACGGGCATGCGTTCCAAGTCGAGTATTTTCCCGAGGCGATCAAGTGCCTCATAAATGCATTTTTTCATGCTCGGTAAGCTCGTTGCTCATTTTTGGCAATCAAAAATGAAGTATCAAGCCATGATGGAGAGCCCGACGAGCATGGCGGCCACTCGAGCATCGCACCCAGAGACCAAGGACGTCCAGACGGCTCATCAATACACCTTTCCATGGTTGACCCAGTTGTAGTTGCCAATTTTGGTAATAGATTTGAAAGCTCGGTCACGAGAGCCTCGAGGAGCCGAATTCTCAGGGCTCGAGGGTGTACTCTTCTTTGCTATGTAATTATGACTCAGAGGCCCGGGTCCTCTATAAAAACCTAGGCATTGTAATAGAAAAAGGGGGGAACTATCTGCTAGAAAGCTGTTGTAACTTGATGTCCTACGATTAATACTAAAAGGCTTTGAGCTCAATTCTTCTCTTTTATGCTGCCTTCTGTGCTTGATTCTTTGTCTTTCTTCGTTTGTATACCGAGATGCTGAACCCTGCGCCCGACGTATGATCGGGGATTGTACCCTAAAACTCGTTCTGAAGGATACATAGGAGCCAAAAAGCGTTGTATTGGCTTTCTTTTATGCTGCCTTCTATGCTTGATTCTTTTGTCTTTCTACGTTTGTATACTGGATGCTGAACTCTGCGTCTGGTGTGCGATCGGGGAAGGTACCCTGAAACTCGCCCGAAGGATACATAGGGAAATTAATATTGCATTTCTTTCGTTTATCCTTGGTGTTCCTTGCTGCTATTCAAGTTGCTGGTTAGCGATCATGCTTCCTGTTCTCCCCCACCTTACATCACCGACTTCTCTAACCCTCATTCCTTTTATCTCTTTCCTGCACCTTTATCTTCAAACACCCAAGTAGTTTAGTATAGGATCCAACCTTTCTCCGGAGATTGGCACGAGGGGCATCTCTTCCCTTCGGCCTTTCAATGTTGGTCTAGGTCTAGGGCGCATACACTGACTCAAAACCCTTTCCTAGGCGGATTTGATGACCAACAATAACCATATGAGTAATGATCTAATGCCAAGTGTCCCCTTAATTCTTTCAAAAATTCTTTTGATAAACACATCTTTAACAATGACAAAAATTCAACAATTATCATTTCTTACACTATTGCAAGGTCTGAAAACCTATACAATGAGGTTAGAACCATTTTCCCACTATCCAGACTTGCATTCCACTGAAGTGTAATATCCTAGAATAAATATTAGCATTAATTTAACATCATGACATCAAATACTGCTTGAGGCATGATTGTGATGGTATTTTTTACATCTATTATGCAATAAAGCAGCAACCACCCTTCTAAGCACAAAAAAAAATAAAAGGGAAGAGACTTAGTCTTATCTATATAAAGAGATGATCACCTACATAATATTGAAATTTAAGGGACAATTTCACCATTCAAAACACCCTTCATAGTTGTTTTAACCAAATTTTCCTCCTCAACAACCAATAGGGTCTCTTTTAAAGTCACTTCTTTCACAATGCTACTTTTGGTAGTGTCTAGCAACTTGGTTTCTTTCTAAGTTAATTTCTAAAATAACATTGGATAGTTTTCCACCATCACTTCCCTCTACTTCCTTGTTATTATTAGGTAACATAATATCTAATAAGCTTTTTTTCTCTACTGATATACTTGTAAGGCTTCTAGAATGCATTGCTTCATAGGTAGATTTAGCCTGTACTTCTCCTAATTCTCTCTTCATGAGTAGATTTTTGCCTATGGATAACCCTTTTTGGCATGTTCTATGGTTGTATTTATTCATTGCCTCATGTTCTTCATATTGTTGGTATTTTTATTATACATAAACAAAGAAATATACCTAAATCATGTATCTAGGTTGGTTAGACAAGTTGTTTTGGATCCATTGAAAGAGTTACAAAATCACCTGATCCTTGAGTTGTCATTGGATGGAGGTGTAGTTATGACGAGTGCTAAAATAACATGTATTTTATGCAGTTTGATTCATTTTTTTTTATAGATTCATGAAAATAGATGTAGTTTTATGATCATTCTTATCTTATTTATGTGATTTATGAATGAATTTTATCCTTGATGATAAAAGTGGTTTATGTTCATATTTTATGCAAAAGTGTGCAAGTTTTATGTGTTTTGGCAGGAGAATGTTGTAGGAGCATCATAGAGTAGGATGAGACAAGACGTAGACTAGATAATAGGTGTGGATAGATTAGCTGCAAAGATGATGTGTTAAGGAGACTCATGGATAGACGCTACAAAAAGACACTACAGAACACAACTACAAAAAGTTGTTACAAAAAGCGTCTACTGAAAGACATTATAGAAAGGATGTTGACCAGGTCAAACTATCCAATGCATCAATATGCCATGTCTAGTGACAACGTAGTAGTATTACAAGACATATCCAATAAGCACAGTTGACAGTCATGTTGGCATTATGCATGAGAAGTTTACATTTATTAGAGTTTTTATAAAGTTGTAAAATTATCATATTGTTAAGATGTTTTGATTCGAATGCAAGCTATTTTATCTTTTCATAAAATAAAGGGTATATAGTTGTATTTCTACATCAATGAATTATTTAAATTTATAACTTTTGATTACGTTAGTTCATTAGTTGCCACTTGGACCATAGAGAATGTGAAACAATACAAGTTGGTTACAAATTTGTATAAGTTTAGATTTTATTATTGGAAAGATAGTATCTGAATCATTGAGCCAATAGAGCCACATGGAAAATACGTGGAAGAATTTCATTAAGAATGTCCAAGCAACATTATATATTACAAGGGAGACCTTTGAAAAGGTCTAATGTTGAACTAATGCTAGAATGTCGAAGAAATGTTGAAATGTATAATGTTCAAATATTTTGTATACAATTTCTAAAGATTTGATGTTCGAAAATGTAGTACATTTGAATTTCTAGCAATAAGGCATAAAAACTTTTGGTCATATCTTTGATAATTGTGTCACTTGCTTTATTATGATTTAATTGCATATGTAGTCTTTACTGTATTTTCCTGCATTTATAAATAGAATAATTTTAGTAGTACTAGTGCACATTAATTACTGAAGTAAAATAGTTTAGGGAAGAAATATTTACATTGTCCTCTAGGAGGCAAGATCCACTCCTATAACCAGTCCCTATTCTATCACCCCCTAAAATAGAATAGGAATAGTTAATACATAGATTAAATTTAATTTATTAATTAAAATAAATTGCATCATCATATATTATAAGGTAAAAAAATATATTTAAATCAATAGGTTGCACATGGATCCACATCAGAAAATTAAAAAAGTATTTAATTAAGTATAAATCATACATTGCATTATATTTCAATTCAGCATAATTTATTTTTCTGTAACTGTTATTATTTTTTGAAAATATCAAACTAAGATAAATAGAATTAAGTTTGAAGATTAATCATTCAGTACAATCTATATTGAATTTTTTCCCTTTAAATCATTCACCCTAGGTTGATAAATAAATGTAGAGTTTACAACTATACATTTTGGCACCATGGCCGGGGAGAGCAGTGTTGTAATTTTTAATCAAATACTGTTGGTTGCAAAAGAAGAGAGGCTTACATGTATGTGGGAAGAGGTATGAGTCCTTGGCATGCATACGAGTTTGAGTGGCACAATAAGTACCAAAAATACCCTTTGTTCGATATTTATAGGTTCATTTTTTTCATAGAATCATTTTACTACTTCCGTAGTTAAAATTTTATTTCAACATCCCATAAATATTCAAAGGCCAAAAAAAAAGATTGGAATTGGTTGTTGGACAAAGTCAAGAAGAAAATTGGAAAGTGGACCAACAAGTGGCTTTCTTCTAGGGGTAGAATCATCTTGGTAAAATCAGTCCTTCAAGCTATTCCTATTTATGTTTCTTCCGTTTTGAATATCCCAAAGGCTATTCTTCGAGAATTGGATCAAATCAATCATCGTTTCCTTTGGAGTGGTACTAAGGAGAAAAGAAAATGAGCCTTGGTGAAATGGGATACTTTATGTCTTCCTAAGAGTGAAGAGGGGTTAGGATTCCGGTATTCAATTAATAACAACAAAGCTTTAGATGCTAAATTATATTTGAGGATGTTGCATAACCCCAATGCTCTTTGGGCCAATAATCTCCGTGCTAAATATGCTGAGAACAAAAGTCCTGAAGACCTTGTTCGCTATCAACTTCCTACCAAAGGTTCTCCCATTTTAGCGGTTCTTAAGACTGGTGAGGATTTGATAAAGAAAAATTTATTTTGGATCATTCATAATGGTCAACATGCAAATTTTTGGATAGATTCTTGGGATGGTCACAAGCCTTTGATAACTCAATTTCCCGATTGGAGGCCTTGGATGGAGGAGCTTCACCAAGCTAATTGGATAAAGGTGGCTAATTAATGTCAGTACCATACTCGTAATTTAAAGGTTGGTAGATATTGGATCCCTATTGAGTACTAGCCTATTCAAATCCCATAAAGGCAAAGACAAGATATCCAAGGCATCCTTCATATGAGATCCCTCTCTTGGTCCCATGAAAAATATTGTTTTGGATGGAACAACACTACTAAGGGTGAGTATTCAGTTTCTCAAGGTTATTTGACCTTATGCTATAATAATCCCAACCATTCTTCTGACATATTTTCTCGGTTGTGGGCTCAAAAGCTCTAGCCTAAGGTGAGGTTCTTTAATTGGCTTTTATTGCATCGTAGGGTGCTTACTGGTGAGAAACTTATGAAGCGTGGTTTTCATGGCCCTTTTAGATGTGAAATGTGTGAAGAGAATGTAGAAAATATCAACCATATTTTTATTGAGTGTACTTTAGCCTCTGAGCTATGGAGGAGAATGGCCACTTTACTTGGCTTACAATGATCCATTTTTTTTACTTTTGAACAGCTTTGGAGGGATTGGCCTAATCAAGAGGGTGTTGATTAGGCAGTTAGTTTGGATAGGTTCTACCATTCTTATTTGGAATATTTGGAATGAAAGGAAAAACTGAATTTTTAATCAAGATAGGAAGGATATTCACTATATTTGGCAAAATACCATAGCCAACTTAGTTGAATTAGTCCATCAACTCCTTAATCACCCCCAAAACTCCCACAAAATATGGGATCAAGTGATGCAAATATTGAATATTAAACCTACTAAGGGCAACCAACATAAATGGAATGTGAGTATTAGTAATATGGATAGGACTAGAAATTGGCAACCTCCTCCTAAGGATTTTGGAAAAGTCAATACTGATGGAGCCTCTAGAGGGAACCCTGGAAAAGCCAGTGTGGGAGGAACTGGTAGACTTTCAGATGGCTCCCTGGTTTTTACTTTTTTTGAGAATTTGGGTATTCTTTCCAATAACCTTATTGAGGGGTATGGTATCCTCAGAGGCCTTCAGGAGGCTACTAAGGTTGGATGGGAAAAGGTGTTAGTTGAGTCCGACTCTCAACTTATGATTAATCTCTTGAAGACTCCTTCTAAGAATCATAAGGTGGATTGGAGAATAAAAAGAATTATTGAGAAGATTCAGTTAATCCAGATGGGATTTTTGAAATTTTATTACAATCATGTGGTCAGAGATCAAAACAAGAGTGCTAATGCTTTAGCTAATTGGGCTTTGGACAAAGGTGATCTTACTTGTTATGGCCACCCTCCTATATGGTGGGCTTCTCAAATTAGGGAAGCTCTTCTTTCTATCATTTCTTTGGATGGCTCCAGTTCTGAAGGTACCTAGTTTTTTTTTGTTTTTTGTTTTTTTTGCTTCTCTTTGGTTCATTCAGTTCCCTAGCTCATTCTATTCTTTATTTTGTTTCCCTAGCTCATTCTATTCTTTATTTTGTTTCCTATGTTGATTCTTGCCTTAATAGTCTTCTGGTCTAGATAGGTCATTGTTTTGTTCATTTTTTTTTTCTTTTCTTCTTTGTTTTTTTTTTTTAGTTTTTTAAGGTGGGTGGGTTCTTTTGTTTTGTTTTGTTTTTGTGTTCTTTGTGTTGTTTTTTGTTGTTCTTGTGTTTTTGTTGTTTTGTTTTTTTTTTTTATGTCTTTTGTTATTGTTCTTGTGTTTTTTTTTGTTCTTGTTCTTGGGTTTCTCTTTGTTTGTGTTATTTCATTTTTTTATGTGTGAGTGTTTTCTATGTTTTTTGTTTTTGTTTATTGTCTGTTGTTAGTTGTTTTTTATTTTTATTTTTATTTTTTTTATTTTATTTTTTAGGTTTTGGTTGTGTCTATTTTTCATGTTTTTTTTGGGTTGTCTTTGTAGTGTTATGTTGTTTTTGTCTTGTTTGTGTTTTGTTAAGTGGTTCTTGAGATTTTCTATGTGGTTTGTGTTGTGGTTTCTTTTATATTATTGTGCGTGTTTGGTTGTGCTTTTTGTTTTGACACACTCAAGGAGCATGTTTTTTATTTTATTTTATTGTTTTTGTTGGTATTTACTTATTTTTAAATTGGTTTGTGTGTTTGTTTGCTCCTTGAGTATGTCAAAGGTGGTAGGCCAGGTCCGAGTCCTGGGTGTTTTTGGTGGAATGGATACCCTTGCCTCCTTGGGTCTTACCCGAAAGTGGCATCCCTTTTGGGATGTTTTCCACAAAAAAAAAAAAATTATTTCAACAATTTTACTTTTTAGTAAATTTCCAAGCATTGGGTGGTTGTTATCGCTTGCTTTGGTCTGGGTTTTTTTACCTATGGAAAGAGGAAGTAGGTGTGATTGAGTGACTTTTGGAACAAAATCTGCCTTCGGTTAATAGTGTTGCACCTTAGACTTTGCCAACATTGAATAGACAGACCTTG
This sequence comes from Wollemia nobilis, assembly GCA_028583015.1. Classification (NCBI taxonomy): domain Eukaryota; kingdom Viridiplantae; phylum Streptophyta; class Pinopsida; order Araucariales; family Araucariaceae; genus Wollemia; species Wollemia nobilis. The sequence continues at coordinate 9,988,484 of JAQPPZ010001772.1, read as the reverse complement.
CTTGAGATCATCTGTCTAATCTCCAGAGAAGGTTGGTTCCTTTGAGTTTTTTAGAGAAAAGGGAAACAAGAGATAAGGGAAATATAGCCTAAGCTAGAACTTTTCTCATGGTACAGATTAGACAACAACTAAAAAATGATGATGCAGATTACTACCTTCAGAGTTTTCTTTATATCTTCCTATAGAAAACATGAATTCTTGAGTGCGATTTTAGATGTTCATCTAAAATACATGTAAATATCTTTAATATTCAACTCTAGAAATAAGGTTTATACATGCACAGTCCAGATTTCAGAACAGATACATTATAAAACTTAGAATGAATAAAAGTTAAAACACCAGATACATACACTCGCATACAGAATTTCAGAAGCCAGGGGAAGAATATCTCTTATTGCTTGTAATCCAATAACATGTACATCAAGTCTGTAAACGTCCAAGAGCCGACCTTTTTCATGGTCGACTCACTCCTATTTATACCCTAAAAAGAGTATCTTCTACTATGTACATTTAATTTCCTCAATCAATTACAAGTAATTGTCTGCAGTTTCTAAGAATATACAATGGATTTCCCGTAGATTAGATAGATTTCCTTCTGGCTAAATTTAGATGAGCCTGTTATTCTGCAATCATCCAGCGGACCTGCCATGTTATAATCAACTGACCATTCTTCAGAAATCAGCACCTGATGTCAGTGCATGCCCCAGTTGCCAAAAATATACTCTGTTTCTCTGCTTGTCTGCCCTTCTTGAGTCATGAAAATGCAACATGTCATGAAATCATGACATTTCTATGTCTTCAGCCTGATTCTTCTTTTTGCACCACAAAAATTGACCATGTCATGAAATCGTGACACTTTCGCCTCCTTAGCTCTTTGTCTTGGTTTTGACCATGAAAATGCGACATGTCACGAAATCGTGACACTTTTGCCTCCATAGCTCTTTGTCTTGGTTTTGAAAAACGACATGTCAAAATCGTGACACTTCTGCCTCCTTGCTCTCTCTTGTTGCTTTTGGCCATGAAAAAGGGACATGTAAAAAGGGACATGTCACGAAATCGTGACACTTTTAGTCTCTTTAGCAGTTTTTCTATTCTTCTGGCGAAAATAAGCCATGTCGCAAAATCGCGACATTCTCCCTGACTTCTACCCTTTTATTGATGGACTTGGCAAAAATTGGCAATGTCGCGAAATCATGACTTTTTCCTCTGCTTTCCCTCTTTGCTGTTTTTTGCCGTGAAAACTCGACATGTCACGAAATCGTGACACTTTTCTTCCTTAGTGTATTTTGCTTTTTCTTTGTTCTTTAGCATATGGGCCACTTCGGTCTTCTTTGAAAATATGCAAAAAAGGTGCATCAGCCATTTTTTGTAGTTAGTCACTTTTTGACTAACATTCTTGGCGCCTTCCGGGGGATTTTTTGCTCACAAAAATAAATAGAAACCAGGCCTTCATCCATTGGGAAACGGAGTCACCAACACAGTTGCGAAAAGTAAAATTTCAAGTGAAAAAGCAAAGATAAAAGAAAAAGAATGCACTTTGGAATATAAGTGATCTTTACCTTATCAAAACCTTTTTCTACCGCTTAGTGACTTAACCTTTTTCTGAGGAACATAAAAGATTCAATTCTGAGAGCTGGTCCCAGCTCTGGCTGCTAGTTTCTGACCCTGATGTTTAGATCTTCTGATTTTGTCCATTGCTGTAATTATCTCTTGATAAGTTTTGCAAACTCGGTTCCAGTCTTCATCTTCTAAATCAGAAGAATCAATGAAGAGTTGATATACATACTGCAACTCCTCCACTTTATCATAAGAAATGATCTTTTGCCTTAAAATTAGTTCTTGTAAATAGGCTTTAATCTGTGTCAGCCTCTGGATCATTTCCATGACCTGTGTTTCTTCTATAGGTTCCTGCCAGCCGTCTATGTCTGTTTCATCTTCAACAAAAGCTTTTATTGATGTTGAAAGGACCTCTTCCTTCAACACTTTTGAACCATCATCCCAGAGGTAAGGAAGCCCATTATGGATAGCCAAATCAAGGTTTTGGAGCAACCCTTTCGCTTCATCTTCAAGCTCCTGCAGAAACTTATTTCCCTGTGCTATCAATTTAAACTTTCTAAAGAAGTTCTTTGCTACGATTTTAGCTTGAGACCAGGCTTCGCTTTTGAGCTTGGCTTCCATGCTTCCTGGCATCTTTTCTGACAAAATCTGAATTTTAGTAGCTGCATCTTCTCTTTTCAATAAAAATGCTTCGACAGCTCCAAATTCTTGTTTTACTACTTCGGTAGTTTCCTTTACTTTAGCTAAATACAATAATAAAGGCTTAGCCTTTAATACTAAAGATAACAAATCTTTTAACAATTCCTTCCTCATGCTCTTTACTTTATCTTTTGAAAATCTGGAAGGAGCATTTTGTTGTTCTACCAACTGTTGTTGTAGCTGTTGTATCTGTGTATTCAATGCCTGAATTTGAGCTTCTGCTACACTCAACTTTTCTTTACATTTTGCCACTTCACTGGCAGCAACACTGAATTTACCCTCCCATTTTTTAGCTTCCAGAGTAAGAGCCTTCTCTGCTATTTTTTGTTCTTTCACTACAACCTCTAATTCCTTCCTCTTCTCCTTTTCTTTAAAAAACATTTCTTGATAATGTCCTCCCTGTAAGTATATGGTCCCAAAATGTGCTTGGGCTTTCACCCACTCATCTTGCATAGGCAGTTGAGATATATCTTCATTTATCTCTTCTGCTTGGTAATCTTCCACAGTCATTTCTCCCTTTGATTTCTTAGTAATGGGAGTTAACTTCAACTTCTTCCTCTGCATATTAGCTGGGTCTAAAGCAATGATTTCTCTTACAGTAGCCGGTGCTTTAGAATCCTCAGCTGAATGTGAAGTCCACCAATCTAAAGCATTCCTGCTCACTTTTTTCAGATTTTCAATCTTGGCCATGGTGGAGTGTGACTCAGTCCCTTGAGAAGTTGTAACTCCAGCCGTCGGGATGTCAATGTTGGGGAGAAAAGGAATGGGAGCAGCTACGGATCCAACATTTAGCAGATTCTGGGAAGATGTTGCCATTTCTGGGAGAACAAGGTAATTTTTTGGCAAGAACATTATACTTTTGTTGATTTTTAGAAAAGGAGGGAGAATTACAATGGGAATGAGTAGGAGAATGAGAAGAAGAAAGTAAAGAAAACATACCTGTTTTCGACTGGATTTGTTGTTGGTGTTCTTCTTCTTCTTCATGTTCACTGACGATCATTTCTTCACTCTGCATTTTGTCTTTATCAGGAGTTTTATTTTCCTCATCACTTTCGTCCAAGTTTATAATTTGTTTCTCCTGCTGCTCTCCTACCGTCAGGATCTCCTTTTTAACCAAAATTTGTTTTTTATTTTCACTCTTTTGGCTCTCTTGAGCCGAACTGGGTGGGCCGCGTGGGACTTCCTTCTGTGAATTTTCATGCTCAACTTCCTGAGCATCTGCATCAGAGTTTTCTTCAGTCATTTGGGCTTGTTCACTTTCTTGAATCCCTTTCCCTGAGTTGTCTTCTGTCTCTTGAGGCTCTTGATCACTAGAAGAAGTTTGAATAATATTCTTGTCTTTTCTTCTATCAGCCATCATTTTCAATTTTCTCATTCTTTCTGCTATGGGTTCATCAGATTCTGTACCCGAGTCCGAAGGTGGAACAAATTTTACAATTTTTGAGGAATGATGTCTTGACGTCAGAGTATCTGCCCCAAGTGCTAGACGCTTCTCTCTTTTATGGACTAGAATAGGTTCAACTCTCCCCTGTCCTTCTTTGCCCAACCCTTTTCCATCATAACCCATTTTCAACATCATCTGGGCGGCCTTCGAACTATAAGTCTTTCCTTGCTCTTCAGTAAAAACCTCTTCTATCGATCTTTTCCTAGATGTCCTAGGTTTGGTCTGAACAAGGGGAAGATTCTGAGCCTCTACAATTTCTTTTCCTTTACCAGCTTTGGGTTGCTGGGATTCCTCAGGTGGCTGGGATACTTTGGGAGTAGAAGAATGACTACTTCCTATGCTTGGAGGGATTCTAATAGGGAAACTTCCTCCCCAGGAGTCATGGTTTTCATTATACCGAGTTTCGAACAGATTGTCATTTTTGGTGGGGTATCTTGATGAAATCGAATTTGTCTGGACTCTCATTACCCACCATTCTCGAATTTTTGCCACATCCCAATCTGGTCTACTCTTCTGAATCCTGGTGATTTTACCCTCCGTCAATTGATGAGCTTTTATATTTTCTGGGTCAAACTGAACAATTACTTCGTAAAAATCATGCCAAGGAGGCAAAGGCTCCATATTTTCTATGTGCCACTCCAGGGGTTCATCTTCTGTGTTATTCCTATTTTCTTCAATATCATCCCTGACTTTAACATGAAATTATTTTTTATGTGTTTTATTCAAAATAGATTGTCTCTCAGCAAACCTGTTCATGGGGTCATATTTCCATCTTTGCGAAATCTCAATAAGACCCAATTTTCTCAAATACTCTGCTATCTGTTCATTTTGCCCCTTCTTTGAAATAGTAATTCCTTCAAAACTAAAAGGCATATTACAGGTACTGGTTTTCCCAATTCTAGTCCTGAATTTGACATTAATGCTTTCTGTTTGCCTAACATATTCTAAGGCAAAGACTCTATCAGTCACATAATGAGGAAGTAAAAAGGGTTTGTCTGTAAACCCATACAATCTGATGCATACTCCTTGTGTTAGGATAAACCAATCCCCCTCCTCTGCAAACTTGGATTGTAATACCTTTTCCACTTTGGGGGTCAATCTTGTTATTTGTCCATACATGATTTTTAGTGCAGGGCCCAAAAATTCCCTATTGAAATCATAATATGACTCGGATTTATATAACACATTAGTCCATTCATATACTGGCAAAATTTCTCCCTTCTCATTCTTATCATTCTTTGAAATGAAAGCTAACTCTTGAGACATAAAATAAAAGAATAACCACACCAAATATGAAGTGTATCTGAAAGAAAACTGGGTTCCAGCCTTCAATGCCGCCAAACCCTCATGAATTTCTGCACTTAAAAACTCAGGCCAGTCAAAGAAAATAGGTCTCACACTCCTGCTCATAATAGCCGAATCATACATTCTAGGGTTCGACAAACATTCTACTATAGCCACCTGCCACTTCTGAACCTTTTCATCATTTTTTAGTCCAGCAATCATGGCCAGGATGGAATATAGTTCAGGATTTTTAAAAGTTGCCATGTCAATTGGGGGTTCTGGTGGATTTACCCCTTCTGGAAGATCTTTTATCTGAGTGGCTAGGAAACCCTTCACCTTTTTGGATGAGCCAAAATATGTAGCCTATTCTAAGGGGTCAAAATTCTTAGGTTCTAAGGAAGGGACATGGCCCGTAGCAAAAGCAGAAACAAAAGCATCTTTGGATAGAGAAAATAGAACCTTCCCTGAAAAATCTCTAACCTTTCTCTCCTTTTCATCATAGAAATTTGCAATTGCCCTTACCAATTATGGGTAGGGATGAACAGGAATATATACATACTAGTACAAGAAAGAATGGTATGCAAATGTTGAAGGAGAAGACGCAGAAACCCCAGTTGCTACCCGGTTCTTTATATTGCTCCGAATCTCCGTCGGGTCCTTCCATGTTATTATTGTATCTGCAATTCGGGAGTCTCTGTCAATAAAACTAGTGTTGTTCTCCTCCCTTATTTTTACTACCGAAGTAGTCAGGGGTGATGAGGTAGATGCTACCTGGTTCTTCACCTTCTTCGGGGCCATTATGAATTATCAGGTACATAGATTTTGAACTTCTTCTGATTGCTTCACAACTCCTTCCTCACTATGCTATAGTGTGGTGGTATAAAAGTGGCTGGTGAGATTTTTGGCTTTTCAAGCATTACAGAGATAGTTCCTCACTTCTTTTTCTTCTTCAGGAGTTTCAGCAAGTTTGCAAATGGCGAAATGCCTTTCCAAATCCTTGAATTTAATTTTATGTAGCTTGAGAGGACATGCAAAATTAATGCATTAAATGATGGTTGGTCGATTTGATTCATCCATATTTCTTTGGTTTCCGTTCTCGCCACCTTCCTTAAGAAACTTCTAAAAATGCTCGCTGGCTCATTAAAAACCCACTTGGGGACTAGGAATTATCCCATGCCGAAAAATATGCTACCTGACAGATTAATTATCTTCTTCCACTGAACCCCGGGCACGTGGTTGCTTAGAAACATTCGACGACGGATCTTTTTAGAAATATTTCGAGAAGCATACGTAACATATTTCAAAACATTCTTTTACTCATTCCCTCTTGCCGACTCTCAGGCAACCACGCGGCAGCTCCGGATTTGAAAATGCAAAATAACAAGGGCGGACTTTTCCCTCCAGATTTTATTCAAAATGTCGGACTCTGATAGTCCTCAAAAATGATTCTTATTAGGCCATGAAAAGGGAAATATTTACAAAACTCAAAACTTATAATATACTGTACATATAATGGTGATCTGTCCCTTTTACTGGAAATATAATTTTAGGTGAAATGCATTCACCGTGATGGGTAGAACCCATCCATCTTGATATTTTAACTGGAAGGCATTGAATTGCTTTTCTGAAATAATTTCAAATGGCCCCTCCTAGAACGCGTCAAACTTGTCATGATGTCCTGGTTTCGCTTTCTTGACATTCCATTTTAACACCAGGTCACCTATTTTGAATTTCTTGAAAGTGGTTTTCTTATCGAACCACCCAGCTATTTTCAACATATGTTTTTGATGATGATTGTAGGCCTGTTCCCTAGACTCTTCTAGCTGCAGAAGTTGCATCAGTCGGGCATCCATTGGATGGCCTTCATCTTCATTAACTTGGTTTAGCAATTTCAACGTGGGTATCTCCATATGAATCGGCAAAACAACCTCTTTGCCATAAACCAAAGCATATGGTGATGTATTGATTGATTTCTTGATTGAAATTTTGTCGGCCCATAGGGCTTGATTCAGGAGTGAGTGCCAGTTCTTCTTATTATCCTCTAATGTTCTTTTCAGGATTCTTAAAATATTCTTATTAGTAGACTCGGCTAATCCATTACCTTGTGGGTAATAATTAGAGGAAGTCTTCAGGTAAATTCCATATTGACTGGAAAATTCGATCATCTTTGCACTAGTGAAAGGAGATCCATTGTCTGTAATCAAAGAGTCTGGTATGCCAAACCTTGTGATTAGACTCTCGACAAATTCTATCACCACTTTCGAATCAACTTTCTTTGTGGGTACTACTTCTGCCCACTTAGTGAAGTAGTCCATGGCAGTGAGAATGTATTTGTGGCCTGATGATGAATTTGGCTCTATTATACCTACGAAATCCAACCCCCACTGCTGGAACGGTTCCTCGACTTGAATAGCTTTTAAGGGCATAGGCGCATTCCTGTTCCTCCCCACATACCTCTGACACTGTTCGCACCTCTGGGTCACTTTGTATGCATCTAGGAAGATGGAAGGCCAATAACATCCAGCTCTAAGGATCTTCAAAGTTGTGGTTCGGCCTGCATAATGTCCCCTTGAGAGACCCCCATGAAATTCATCTAACACTTTCTGCTTTTCATTATCGGGAATGCATTTCAACAATACACCATCGATATTAATCCTGTACAACCCTTCTGTTCGAAGGGTATATTTTAATGCTTGGGTTCTGAATCTCCTTCTCTGGGAAGCATTCATATCTTCAGGGCATGACCCAGTCTGAAAGTACCTCACAAAGTCATCGATCCAACCTGAACTTACTCTGTCTTGATGTTGCTCAGTGTTTGCCATGACGGGGTGGCTCTCCCCATATCCACTTGCAGCTTGCTTGGCCAATTCCTGGCACAAAGCTCTCCCTCTGACTATTTTAGTAGGATGTATTTCTACATCATACTCTTGGATGCGAGTCACCCATCCAACTCTTTTTTCACCCAGTTCTCCTTGAATTATGAAGTTCCTTACATCGGGATGAATAACATAAACCATCGTCCGACTCTGGGATAAGAAGTGTTTTAGCTTATTCAAGGATTTCATAATTGCATATACTTGTTTCTCTATGAAGTTGTACCTTTCCTCATGTTTGTGCATGGTGGAACTCAGAAAGGCTATGGGTCTTTCTTCATCATCCGCTCCTTTCTGAGTGAGAACTGTAGCATAACTATCTTGTTCTCCGACAGCATATAGTATGAAACCTCGGGAATAGTCAGGGTTAACTAGCATAGGAGCTTGAGCGATGGCTTCTAGAATTTTTTGGAAAGCTTCTTTCCTTGGCTCTATCCATTTGAAAGGAGCATCCTTTTTCAATAATTCAGTCATTGGTTTAACTGTTTGGGCAAAGTCTGCAATGAATTTTTTGACAAAATTTATTTTCCCAAAGAAGGACTGCAAACCTTTCTTGTTAACTGGAAGTGACAACTCAAGAAGTGCCTTCACTCTATCAGGGTCAATTGAAAGCCCAACTTTAGAAATAACATGCCCAAGGAGTATTCCTTCTTCCACAACAAAAATAGACTTTTTAGGATTTAATGATATTCCAAATTCTCTACATTTCTCAAATACTTGTCGCAGATGAGTGGCATGGTCTTTTTTGTTGTGAGAAAATACGGTCATGTCATCTAAATAGACGACAATAATTTTGTTTGCAAGCTCCCCAAAAGCTACGTCCATGGCTCTTTGAAAAGTTGCTCCTGCGTTAGATAATCCAAAGGGCATCCTTTGGTATGCAAATGTTCCCCACTTAGTGGTGAATGCAGTCTTATATTGATCTTCATTTCTCACCCAAACTTGATTGTAACCAGAGAAGCCATCTAACAGAGAAAACCTTTCTGCTCCTACCACAGTATGAAGGATTGGGTCAATCTGGGGTAAAGGATAGTGATATTTTAAAGAGGCTCTGTTCAAATTTTTGAAATCGACGCATAGTCTTATTTCTCCATTTTTCTTGTGGACTGGGACCAAATTTGCCACCCAGGTAGAGTGCTTGATTGGGTATACTATCTTAGCCTGTAGGAGTTTTAACAACTCCTATTTCATTAAGGCTTCAATTTTAGGATTCACAGGCCTCTACCTCTGCCTAAAAGGTTTAGCTCCTTCCTCTAGTTCGATGGTATGCTGAATGACCTCTTTCCTGTACACTTTTAGATCACTATAAGTCCAGGCTATTATATCTGGATACTCTCTACATAACCATTTTATTTGCTCTAGTTCTACTTCTGTACAATCGGTCCCTACTTTGATCATCTTGCCCGGTTCTAGTTCTACTTCTTTATACCGACGTTCATCTACCTTGATCCTTCGACCTACAACTCTGTCGCTATTGTCAAAAAGGCTCTCCAGGGTGATCAGTCCCCTAGGGATATGATTGTTTTTTAGTTGAATAAGGCTCTCTTCGTCCTCTTCTTGTAACGCTCTATCTGTAGAGCAATTCATCTCATGAATCAAAAAATCTAGGATCTGCTCATCGTTCTCAAATACTTGCCAAAAAATGTCCTTGTCGGGCACAGAAGGCCTGTATATAAGTCTGACTATTTTAGACTTCTGAATAACATTACTGACTGGGCAAAAATTGGATCCTACTGATGCTAATAGGTCTGCATGTGTATTCTTCTCTCTGGAAATGGATTTCATGTTTAGTGCTTCAAAATTTTCCAATAGATCCAACACTTTGTTTTTGTAAGCCCTTAGGTAATGTTGCTTACAAATGCATTTGCCAGTAACCTGTTTAACAATCAGCTCTGAATCTCCATAGATCAGAAGCTGTTTTGCACCCAGTTTTTCAGCTTTCCTAAGTCCCAAACACAAAGCTTCGTATTCAGCTGCGTTATTGGTGCAACTCCATGTCAACCTATATGAAAAGACTTTTTCTTTTCCAGTAGGTGAAATCAGAACAATTCCAGCTCCTGCTCCATTTTTGCACCTTGACCCATCAAAGTACAATTTCCATAACTGGTTGGCCGAATCATCTGTTTTAGGGACAACAATAGGGAGCTTTTTTGGTTTCTCAATGGAATAGCTTCCCATTTCTGTCTCTATCATAGCATTGAAGTCCTTCATTGAAAACTGATCCTCAGATTGGAGTTCCTCCAGGGTTTCTTCCATTAAATCGATATTTTCCAATTCCTCAGACATCATGTTGATGGTGGTTGTTTCCTCCAGTCTTTCTACGTGAAAAGTAGATGGTTTTTCATTGTAGATCTTGACTCTTTTACCTTTGAAAGGTACCTCCAAATGAGAATAATCTAGAGACAGATAACCACCCATTTTGGCCGTGAACTCTCTGGATAAACACATACCGAAATATGGTTCTAAGTCTACAACGACTACCTCTTGTATGATGACTACTTCTGGTATTCTGTGGAGTTGAATAGGGATATCTTTGATCACCCCGATAGATTTTACTGGAGTACCATCTAATTGCAACACACCAGGATGACTCCGAGTATATTCCATCCCCATTATGTCACATACGGCTTTCGGCATCACCGTAGTTGCGGCCCCTGAATCAATCATGCAATTGTGAACTATCCACCCCTCCATTTGCAAAGATAGATAGAATGGGGGTGGTCTATTTTTCCCAGAGGTTGACATAACATTTGCTTGTATAACATTTGAGAAGGAGGTATCATTCTTTAAATTTAGGGATTCTTGGAGGAGGTCAATCTGACCAGGAATTTGCAGTGCATCATACATGCTTATTTTGGAAGGAGTCCTCTTCATTTCTTCTGCAATGTTGAACGAAAGGGTTGCAGTTGGGGATACCTCAACACTTTTCTCCTTTCCACTAGTCGATGCATCATATCTATCTCTATAGACCTGCGTGGCTTCTGTTCTTTGTCTTTTTGTCAATGAAGGAAATCTGAGTCTTTCCTTCGCTTGCTCTTGAGCCTCGCTCCCTTTTCTAGGAGGAAATTATTTTCTTGGTGTAGTCGTAGAAGTCTGAGGAGGGTCAGAACGTCCTTTCTCATTAGACTAGTTTTTCTATGGAGTCGCCCTAGGGGCAGGAGGAAAACTTAGTGGTTGGAGTTCCTTAGGGTCGACTTGTAATGACTTTTTTCCCGATCTTGTCAGGACTGAGACTTGTTCCATGGATGGCATTGCCAAATTGTGGTGGACTTCTCTGATTATGTTCACTTGTCCCTTGCCGATTTCTTTGGCTCTCTCATTAATAACCGCTTGCACATGATGTTGATGAATCATGCATGAATCTTCTCCATGAGGATCATTGCAAGTGGTACACCAGTAATCAAAATTAGTGGGTTCTCCATTATCTCCTGTCTCATTCGCATACACAACATTTTTTCTATCTTGCCCTCTACCACTCGTTGAAGCACCATATTTTTGTATCTGTGGAAATCTTCTTGCTTGGATATTCCTTTCAGCTTCCCTCTTTTTCATGGATGCCATTTCATTTGACAATGTTTTCATTGTATCAATTATGGTCGTGTACTGGTCATTCGGGGGAGCTGATGCAAGGGGTAGGGCTGGTAATGCAAGGAGTGTAGGAGGTGCGGCTATAGCTGGGAGAGCCTGCATTGATGGGAGTATAGGCAGTTTAGAAATTGATGCTTGGGAAAGTTTTGGTACAATTGGCAATAGACTCTTTGATGGATATCTCTTTGTAGCGATGAGATCAGCTTCGCCCTTTGCTGCCTCTAGATAGATCTCAAGAAAAGTGGTTACACGGGATTGCCTTATTATCATACTGAGATCTGAATCAAAAGCCCTTAAATAATAACATATAGCTTGTTCTTCCATGGGTTTTATGCCCTGAGGTACTCTATCACGAGTTCTGGTAAATCTGATGTTGAAATCTTGGATTTCTTCTTGTGGATGCCTCTCAATGATAGTGAATTGATTCAACAATGTGAAAGGATCCGCATGTATATTAAATTCATCGACCAGATGGCCAACAAGCACTACCCAAGAAGTAATGGATCCAGCGGGAAGCGCTCTGTACCAATAGAGCATCTTTCCTTTCAAAGATATAACCAACAATCTGACCATTACATCTTCCTGAGTGATATTGTAAATAGATGCTAGCGATGATACATCTAAATAGTGCTCATCTATTGTTTTGCTTGTTCCATCAAAAGTCGGCAATGCTTTTAGTGCAGCTTGTGGAATTTGGTGGTGTGCTCCCAAGTTCAAAGGACCAGTTTGATTCCACACAAGATGCGTTGAGATAGGGGCAGCTGCCATGGTTGCTAAAGGAGTTACAACTACTATAGGATTGCTTGCAGATGCTCCTACAATGGGTGTTAAAGAGGTGCTAATGGTGCTAGGTGGATTTGATCGTGCGGCTAGCACAGGGTGTGCCTTTAGGCTTTCGAGATGTAGCTCAAAGAACTCGATGGGTTCTTCGAAGTTTCTAGCTCGGGATCTGGTTATCATATGGCTATATAACCAAAAAAATTTAGACAAGGTCTTTCTTTTATGGTCTAAATTTTATTGCAACGGAGTCACCAGGTAGTTTTTTCTTGAGATTTTCAAACAAAAGGCTCTAAAGTAAAACACCAAAACTTATATAATACTATGGGATTTGTTGGTCCCACCGGGCATGCCAAAAACTGTTGGAACAAAATCTGCCTTCGGTTAATAGTGTTGCACCTTAGACTTTGCCAACATTGAATAGACAGACCTTGCTTGAGATCATCTGTCTAGTCTCCAGAGAAGGCTGGTTCCTTTGAGTTTTTTAGAGAAAAGGGAAACAAGAGATAAGGGAAATATAGCCTAAGCTAGAACTTTTCTCATGGTACAGATTAGACAACAACTAAAAAATGATGATGCAGATTACTACCTTCAGAGTTTTCTTTATATCTTCCTATAGAAAACATGAATTCTTGAGTGCGATTTTAGATGTTCATCTAAAATACATGTAAATATCTTTAATATTCAACTCTAGAAATAAGGTTTATACATGCACAGTCCAGATTTCAGAATAGATACATTATAAAACTTAGAATGAATAAAAGTTAAAACACCAGATACATACACTCGCATACATAATTTCAGAAGCTAGAGGAAGAATATCTCTTATTGCTTGTAATCCAGAACATGTACATCAAGTCTGTAAACGTCCAAGAGCCGACCTTTTTCATGATCGACTCACTCCTATTTATACCCTAAAAAGAGTATCTTCTACTATGTACATTTAATTTCCTCAATCAATTACAAGTAATTGTCTACAGTTTCTAAGAATATACAATGGATTTCCCATAGATTAGATAGATTTCCTTCTGGCTAAATTTAGATGAGCCTGTTATTCTGCAATCATCCAACGGACCTGCCATGTTATAATCAACTGACCATTCTTCAGAAATCAGCACCTGATGTCAGTGCATGCCCTAGTTGCCAAAAATATACTCTTGTTTCTCTGCTTGTCTGCCCTTCTTGAGTCATAAAAATGCAACATGTCATGAAATCATGACATTTCTATGTCTTCAACCTGATTCTTCTTTTTGCATCGTAAAAATTGACCATGTCATGAAATCGTGACACTTTCGCCTCCTTAGCTCTTTGTCTTGGTTTTGACCATGAAAATGTGACATGTCACGAAATCGTGACACTTCTGCCTCCATAGCTCTTTGTCTTGGTTTTGACCATGAAAATGTGACATGTCGTGAAATCGTGACACTTTCGCCTCCTTGCTTTTTGTGATTAGGACTTGTTGCTAAATGGAAAAAAGGGACATGTCATGAAATCGTGACACTTTTAGTCTCTTTAGCAGTTTTGCTATTCTTCTGGCGAAAATAAGCCATGTCGCAAAATCGCGACATTCTCCCTGACTTCTACCCTTTTATTGATGGACTTGGCAAAAATGGGCAACGTCGCGAAATCGTGACTTTTTCCTCTGCTTTCCCTCTTTGCTATTTTTTGCCACGAAAACTCGACATGTCACGAAATCGTGACACTTTTCTTCCTTAGTGTATTTTGCTTTTTCTTTGTTCTTTAGCATATGGGCCACTTCGGTCTTCTTTGAAAATATGCAAAAAAGGTGCATCAGCCATTTTTTGTAGTTAGTCACTTTTTAACTAACAGTGATACAATCATAGTGAAATGCTCCTTAAAATCAAAGAAGTAACAACAATTTAACCTTTTATTTCAAAGCAATTTCATTTCCAGCAAAATTTACTTTTCCAGCAATATTTTATTTTTACTTTACTGTGCTAATATTAGATGTATAAATTCATTGAATATGGGTTGCACCTAGTTTTAGTGGAAGTAAAGTTACTTTAATATAAAAACTTTATTTTCCTCCTATTGTGCTAAAATTAGTTGTATAGATTCATTGGTTGTGAATCACACCTAATTTTAGTAATGGTAGGATTTCTTTAGAATTAAAAACTTTATTTTCCTCCTATTGTGCTAAAATTGGCTGTATAGATTCATTGGCTATGAATCACACCTAATTTTAGTGACGATATAATTTTCGGTTGTATAAATTCATTGGCTGTAAATTGCACCTAGTATTGGTAACGATAGGATTGTTTTAGAAATCAGAAAAATTATTTTCCTCTTACTGTGTTAAGGGTTGACTATATAAATTTATTGGATATGAATTACAAATTAATTCTTAAAAATAGTAGGATTGATTTTAATTGCCAACAAAAAAATAAAAATAGAACAAAAAAAAGGAAGAACAAAAGAGAAGTAAAAATGTTGCTAGATGATAAAAAATTGTATCAAATAGTCTACATCCATTGACCTCAAAAAATTACTATTAGAACAATAAGTTAACCTTATTTTAAAGAAAATAAAAAAACATATAGGAAAGAGTGGGAACACTTGTGCAAACATATTGATATCATAAAAGATAGATAAGATGAATTGGATAAAATTAAGAGAGTAAACATAGCTAAAATTCTAGGGCTAGATTATCACTCACCCTACCTTGACCTTATAAGGAGTTGTGAATGGTGGCTTGGGGATAGGAGAGCAATAGTAAATTCGGTCACCTACTTGTGGGACTAGTATTTCGAGGATTCCCTTACCATTCATAGATTCCTAGAAAAAATAGAAGACAGGGAAGTGAACCTAGAATATAGCAAGAGATATTATAGGACACCTATAGTAGTTCACTTTAGAGAACTATGTCAAGACTTGCGTTGCAAATTACGATTCTAAAGACCTAACCCAATTCCAAAATGGGCTTTTATTGTCCAATTAATTACTCTGGTAACAAAAGACTTTGGATTTAATGAGGAGCATTATATGATTCGTGAGCAACTCGATCCAATTAACGACATCCATAGGTTGTTTGAGGAATATTAAAAAGGTAAAAATTTATTGCAAGAACCAAAGAAATTGAAAATTTTATGGACAAACATAGATATTAGAAGGGAATATTTATTAAAATTAGTAAACCAGAAGAAAATTGCCAAAGAGACCTTAGTAAGAAATCTAAAATTTTTGAGTTAAAATAAACTAAAGTTGCAATCCAAACATCTACATATTCTGCATCATCAAAGCAAACTGAATTTATAGAACAAGATCCCAAAACATATCTACTACCTAAAACAAAATTTGATGATCATATAGATCCTTCATATATCTTTTTTGAACCTATACCTAGTCCAATTCTTGAAATCTTATATTCAACCATGGTTGATCAAGGTAGCGAACAAGGGGAAGTAAATAGAAACCAAAGGCAAAGTACTAATGATCAAGGAGGAGTAAAAAATCAAAGGGGGTGGAAAAAGAAAGACTTTTGCCTTCCCAATTCCTTCCTCTGAAGATAGGCTAACAAGATAACTAAAACTAATATTTATTGTTATTTTTCCTACCATTCATGAGGATCCTGATGTCTTTCTCTTTGAAGTTGAAGTGGTGTGCCAAGCTAACTATTACACCACTAATGAGCAAAAAATAAGAATATTCTCTTCTACGCTTAAGGATGTAACCTTAAGATGGTTCATGGGTCTAGGAGAAAACATTTACAACTAATGGGATGGAGAACATGGATTAAAAGACATATTCCTAGAGAGGTACCAATATTATTGTAGAGTTTGGGATAAGAAAGATGAGTTGTTTCTCATGAATAAAAAAGGTGATGAATCCCTTGAATATTATCTCGAGAGATTTCGATTTGTGGTATCAAGGGTAAACATTGACTTGGATGAGGAAGTTCAAAAAGAACATTTTATTAAAGGGCTAAAGGAAGATGTCCTTGACATACTAAACCTTATGGCAAAGGGGGATATTCATCAGATGGGATTGAGAGAAATCATAAATCTTTGCAAAAATTAATCAAGAAATATGTCATTAAGAAGTAATAAGCACCCATAATTAGGAGGGGGAGTGACATGAGCTAATATTAGCAATATGTTATAGAGTCTCAAAACCAATTTATTGAGTATTTTAACATCATCTCTTGACCTCATGGATAAGAAACCAAAGGAGAAAAACATTGAAGAAATATACTGTCACAAATATAAGAAGAAAAACAACTTAAGGGAATGTCCTCTCAACATTACAAACATTTCCAACATCTTCGCTTGTTGTAAAACTTGTGACAAGAACCATAATATCAAAAATTGTAAATATATTTTGGCTATTAAAACTGCTATAAAAGAACCTGATGTCGAGGAAGTAGAATATGTTTACTTTATACCTCAAAGAAGAAATAGTCCATTTAATAGACCACCCAATTGGTCAAAATTGAACTATTCCAACCAAAAAAGACCTAATTATTGGTCAAATACTCCAAGTTGGACAAGTTGGAATCAATCTAATCAAGATTAGAACATGCTTCCTTGGGCATAATTCATGTCCAATTCATATGGAAATTTACCTCCATAGATGGTAGGCCAAAATCGAAATGCATATAATTGGAATATAAGTGGTCAATACAATCAAATAGTACCTAGCTGGTCTCAAGGGCAGCCCCAAAAACAAAACTTTCAAAATCTATTCAGGGGGCAAGTACCTCAAAACTAGCCTAAAAAAAACTCCTTCCACCTCCAAACAATGCAAATAATCCTCTAAAGTAGCCACCTTTACCAGCTCAACCGATGCCTAACCTTAACAATAACAAAAATGTTCAATAGGTCTATGAAACAAATGAGATATGCTTCATATATGTGGTACATTTCCAATAGATTCAATTAATATCTAGAAAAATATTGGACAATACTAGAGCTAATCTCATAGAAATTGAAGAATCCCTAAAGAATCTATCTAAAAAATTAAACGAAGATGAAAATTATGAAGAAGAGGTGGTAGCTTTACCAGAAAACACTTTAGAAAAATAAAAAGAGATCCAAATTCAAAGGAAAGAAGTGGAAATACCATTTACTTAAACGTTGGCAATACCAAAGGAACCATCTAAACCAGATTTCATTTTCCTTTAAGAGCTAGAAAACATCACCATTAAAATTCCTTTGTTACAAGCCATTAAGGAAATTCCTATCTATTCCAAGTTAATCAAGAATATATGTACACATTCAAGAAGGAAAAATAAGAATGAAACTCAAACCATTCAAGTCATTGGATAGTTGTTTGAGATAATGAGTGAAGTTAGGTTATTACCAAAATATACAGATCCTGGAATACCTATCCTTAAATTTCACATTGGTAAAATAGCCTTGCATAATGTTTTGGTTGATTTAGAAGCTGCTATTAGTGTTATGACCAAAGAAATAGAAAAATACTTACGATTACACAAATTACAACCCATTTATATAGTACTCCAACTTGCAGATAGGTCTACTATCAAACCAGAAGGAAAATTAAAGGATATTAAAGTCTCCATAAGTTCATGGGAATACCCTGTAGACTTTATAGTCTTACAACCCAAGAAAAAACTTAGGGGGACATCCCTTAATTCTAGGATGCCCATGGCTTACAACAGTTGATGCCTACATCAATTGTAGATCCAAAAACATGACTATTGTTTATGGCAAAAATACTAAAGATCTTAGCCTATTTCCTAAATCAACATTAGATAAATATTTTCCAAAGCAACCATGGTATGATTGTTAGTCTTACAATGACACTGAGAGGGGGGGTGAATCAGTGTAGCTCTTTTAACTTGAATTTATAGCTCTTAATACCATAGCAATTAAAACTTATTACTAGATACAACAAGTATAACAAAAGAGCATCACACAACACAAGATTTAACGAGGTTCACCAATGTGGCTACTCCTCAAAAATTGATTGCTTGGACTACCATCCAAATCCAGCCTTTGCAAAGCACCAACTTTACAATCAATTTACCAGCACCCACTAGAAGGAGCACCAACCCCTGATGCCAAGCACCAACTTGGACTTCAATTCTGAATCTATAAGTTTGACAGTAAGATACCTTTGCTTTTGCAAGACCCTGATTGGTCTTCTTCACCTTTGCGTTCTCTGTGCACTCTGCTCTCTCTATGTAATCACTTCGCACACTCTGCTTCGTTACAGTCGAACTTCACGATCGTCTTCTCCCTTTTGTGCACTCTACTCTCTTTGCAAATTTTGCACTTAGCACGATTCGACACAACTTGCTCTCTGTGCACAATGACCGTATTGCTCACACATTTCACACTCCTCAATTCTCCAAACAACCCTCCTTTTATAACAACATTTTCATGATGAAAACCCTAATCTTAGTCGGTTGTAAACCCTAATCTTAGTCGGCTTTCATAACAACTGTAAACCCTAATTTTAGTCGGTTGTCATCGGACTTCGTCGGCTTCAACTCAACCGCGAAAATACATGTCGCGATATCGTGACACTTTTTCTTTCTCTCTCTTTCTCCTTGCTTTGGCCCCCAAAAATACATGTCGCGATATCGCGACACTTTTTCTTTCTCTCTCTTTCTCTTTGCATCGGACCGCGAAAATGCTACATGTCACGATATCATGACACTTTTTCTCCTTACGCTTTCTCTTTGCTTCGGCCCCCAAAAATACATGTCACGATATCGCGACACTTTTTCTCCTTGCTCTTTCTCTTAGCTTTGGCCCCCAAAAATACAACATGTCGCGATATCGCGACACTTTTTCTCCTTGCTCTTTCTCTTAGCTTTGGCTTGCGAAAATACAACATGTCGCGATATCGTGACACTTTTTCTCCTTGCATTTTCTCTTCTCTTTTAGGCGCAAAAATGCAACATGTCGCGATATCGCGACACTTTTTCTCCTTGCATTTTCTCTTCTCTTCTGGTGAAAATGCAACATGTCGCGATATCGTGACACTTTTTCTCCTTGCATTTTCTCTCTCCTATTTTAGTCGTGAAAATGCGACATGTCACGAAATCGTGACACTTTTCCAACTTACTTTCTCTCTCCTATTTTAGTCGCGAAAATGCGACATGTCGTGAAATCGTGACACTTTTCCAACTTACTTTCTCTCTCCTATTTTAGTCGTGAAAATGCGACATGTCATGAAATCGTGACACTTTTCTTACTTGTTCTCTTTCTTCGAACTTGTCGTGAAATCGTGACACTTTTCCTTGCTTTCTCTTTCTCTTCCAACATGTCATGAAATCATGACAGTTTTTCCTTCTTTTTCTCTCTCTTCCAACATGTCACGAAATCGTGACAGTTTTTCCACTTGCCTTTTTCTCTTCCAACATGTCACGAAATCGTGACAGTTTTCCTGCTTTTTCTCTCTTCCAACATGTCATGAAATCGTGATAGTTTTTCCTGCTTTTTCTCTCTCTTCCAACATGTCACGAAATCGTGACAGTTTTTCTTGCTTTTCTCTCTCTTCCAACATGTCACGAAATCGTGACAGTTTTCCTTGCCTTTTGTATATGTCGCGATATCGCGACACTTTTCTTACTTGTCTTTTTCTTTGATCTTTTGCATATGGGCCACTTCGGTCTTCTTGGAAAATCACTGTACATACTCTGAATAACCTTTGAACTCCTGTCTTCTGCATCTGAATAGCTTTTGAACTTCCTGTCCACTGCATCAATAGATCTATCTGATTGTGTTGACAACAATGACAATACTGTTGCTGCACCTTGCTCAACAATCTCCCCTTTGGAATTGTTGGCAACACATGTGCAATTTCTTGTAACTCTTCTCCCCCTTTGACAATAATACCAAAGGGCTACTGCAGACTCCCCCTGAGTCCATGCACAACATTCTCAGGCAAAATTTATTACACTTAGCAAAAATCATGAACATGAGCAAAAAGATAATCAAATACTTAAATGCTCCCCCTGAGAATGTGATCCCTGTAGCTAGTCAATTCTTGGGAAGTGTGACCACTCCCAATTTATTGCGAAGGTACTCAAAAACTTCCTTGGGCAATGGTTTTGTGAAGATATCTGCTACTTGCTCTGTAGTTGGAACAAAATCCAACTTAACCTCACCTTCCACAACTTTCTCCTTCAAAAAGTGATACCTGATAGCAATGTGTTTTGTGCGTGAATGCATAACCGGATTCTTGGAGATGTTAATGGCACTGGTGTTATCACACTTAACTGATATTGGCTCATTGAAGCTAATACCAAGATCTTTCAGGGTTTGTTTCATCCACAAAACCTACGTACAACATGTTGTCACTGCAATATATTCTGCCTCTGCTTTTCGATAAAGAAATCGACTCTTGTTTCTTACTGTGCCACGCGACCAACTTTGTCTCCAAGATAGAATGCACCTCCATTGGTACTCTTTCTGTCATCTACACATCCTGCCCAATCTGCATCTGAATACGCAATAAGGGTGAAGTCCTTACCTTTCGGATACCATAACCCATACTCCATAGTACCCTTGAGGTACCGAAGAATCCTTTTCACTGTTGTCACATGAGTCTCCTTGGGATTAGCCTGAAATCGTGCTACCATGCATACTGCCTACAAAATATCTGGTCTGGTAGCTGTCAGGTACAGTAAACTCCCAATCATAGATCTGTACATGGTTTGATCAACAGGTGGAGATTTGTCATCCTTGCTCAACTTGCAACCTGTCGTCATGGGAGTGCTAACTGGCTTACAATCCTCCATTGTGAACTTTTTTAACATCTCTTTCACATATTTAACTTGAGAAATAAATATGCCCTTCTTATTTTGATTAACTTGCAACCCGAGGAAATACGAAAGTTCACCAATCATTGACATTTCAAATTCTTTCTGCATCTTATTTGCTAAATCTTTACATGACTCATCTTTCTGCTGCCAAATATGATATCATCTACGTATACAACAAGAACAATAAGATGCCCATTTTCTATTTTGATATACAAATTACTATCCACCATACCTTTCTTAAACCCTTGTTGAGTGAGATAGTTGTCTAGCCTTGCATACCATGCTCGGGGTGCCTGTTTTAAGCCATATAATGCTTTCTTCAACTTGCAAACCAAGTTGGGATCATCACCAAGTTTGAAACCATCTGGTTGCTCAATATAAACCTCTTCTTCAAGTTTCCCATTCAAAAACGCTGATTTCACATCCATTTGATAAACTTTGAAATTCTTGTAGACTGCTAAAGCCAGAAACATTCTAATTGCCTCTAGTCTAGCTATTGGTGCAAAAGTTTCCTCAAATTCAATGCCTTCAACTTGTGCATAACCCTTACATACCAATCTTGCTTTATTTCTGACTACCTGTCCGTCTTCATTCAATTTGTTTCGAAAAATCCATTTAGTCCCGATTATATTTTTATTTGCAGGTCTAGGTACTAACTCCCAAGTTTCATTTTTCTCGATCTGATCTAATTCTTCATTTATTGCCTTCATCCAACTTTCATCTTTACTTGCGTCAACAACATTTTTGGGCTCAATGCTGGATAATAGAGAGTAGTTACTTACTACTCTTCTTCTTGTCTGAACACCAACATTGGGGTCTCCAATTATTTGCTCTCTAGGATGATTTTTCTGCCAGCTACCTGTTTTGAATTTCTTATTTTCTTCCACTTCTGAATCACAACTTAAATCATCTGAGTCAATTTTTTGTATCTTTTCCATTTCGTTTTCCTCATCTCCTTCAATAACCTCTTCATAAATTGGGTAGTTCATTTCATAGCTAATTACTCGTTCTCTACCTTCATCAAATTTAACATCGACACTGTCCACAATTTTCTTTAGCCTCTTGTTGTAGCATTTGTAAGCTTTGCTTTTTGATGAATAACCAACAAAAATACCTTCATCCGCTCTATCTTCAAACTTACCAAGATTATCTTCAGTTCTTTTGATGTAGCACTTGCTTGCCAAAAATTTTGAGGTATTTTGTTGTTGCCCTTTTACCGAACCACAACTCATAAGGAGTTTTGCTTTCATGTGTTCTCAGCATGTACCTATTTTGGATATACACCGTAGTATGGACTGCTTCTTTCCAAAATCTGTCTGCTACTCTACTTTCAGCCAACATAGTCCGTGCCATTTCCTGCACTGTCCTGTTCTTTCTTTCTACCACTCCATTCTACTGAGGTGTCCTGGCTGCTGAAAACTGTCTCCTAATACCGTATTTTTCATAGTACTCTGTAAACTCCTCTGAAATGAATTCTCCTCCTCTGTCTGATCTTAAACATTTGATCCTCTTTCCTGTTTCATTCTCAACATGGTTTTTGAAAATCTTGAACATGTTAAGAGCTTCTGATTTATGCTTCAAGAAAAATATCCATGTCATTCTGGAATAGTCATCAATGCACAACATAAAATATTTGTCACCATTTATGCTTTGTGTTCTCATGGGTCCACATAAATCAGTGTGTATTAGTTCCAAAGGTTTGCTTGTGTAGTACTCTTTTGTTTTGAATGTGACTCTAGTTTGCTTCCCCTTTTGGCATGAAGCACAAATGTTGTTTCCAGGTTTGTTGATGGTGGGAATATCTCTCACTGCCCTTTTTGAGTTGATTTTTACTAGATTATCAAAACTGATATGACCGAGTCTCTTGTGCCACAACCAATTTTCTTCTTCCTATCCAATAAAACAAGCTCCTTCTGAAGTCTCTGAGAGCATGTACAAGTTGCTAGATGTCCTTGATCCAATTGCTATCAATTTTCCACTATTTGTTTTTCTGACTTCACAACCTTGCTTCTTAAAAACTACTTCATGACCTTTATCACAAATCTGACTTACGCTCAATAAGTTATGTTTCAAACCATCCACAAACAAGACTTCTTCTGACTTAATCTTTCCTTCACTAATTTTAACTGAACCTTTGCCAACTATCTTAGCTCCATCATTATTTCCAAACTTTACTGAACCACCTTCATATTTCTGTAACTTCTCAAATTTTTGTTTGTCACCTGTCATATGATTGGAGCATCCACTATCAAGTATCCATGGTACATATTTATTCTGTGCTTTAAATGTTGTTTGTACGATTAAGGATTCCTTTTCTTCCTTAAGTCGCTCTTTTTCTTTCCACTCCATTTTGATAGTAGTTTTGGGCTCTTGTTTTGCCTTTCCCTTATCAATAGCTTGTGCATGTTTTTCGAGAAGTTTTCTATTTTGTCTCATCCTATTTGGTTGAAATTTTCTTCCCTGAAACTGATTTGATGCAAATGTACTTCTAGAGTTTCTTGCAATGTGCCCAAAATTATGACAGTTATAACATTCTACTGTATAATTCATCAAAGGAGAAAAAGCATTTCTACTTGGTGAAATTCCTTGGTCTTACATTATATTTGCAATCTGAGATTTTATGTCCATAGCCATTGCATTTAAAACAGAAACCGAGAAAAGGGATAATTGAACCTGGGGGATGGTCTTTGCCATGTTGCCGTAGGAGCCATAGGTCTTCTTCTTCTTTGATGTGTGACATTGGTGAATCCATCATTGTCAATTCTCCTTTCGTGCCTGGCATTATTGCTTTCTTTTGCATGAGACATTTTTCCTTGATCAACTTGTTTCTTATTTTCATTCTTTATGGATTCTACATTTCTGGCCTTTGATCCATTTGATGATTCTCCTTCGATGAAACCCAGACCAAATTTGATGCCTGCAGGCCTTTGGTCATTTATAATCTTATCCAGATTCATAGAACTTTCTTCGCGTTTGTGATAGCAACTAATTTTGTGATTCATCTCTTCTATCTGCATCCGTAAACCAACATTCTCTTCTTCTAGTTTGCAGCAATAATCTATTTTCATGGTAATTTGTACTTCGAGATCTTCAGATATTTTCTTGTATTCTTCTGTCTGTACTTTCATATTGGTTATGATTTCGTTTGCATCCTCAAGCTTTTTTGAAATTTTCTTATTCTTTTTCCTCTCTATTTTCAACTCTTCAAGTGCAGAGATCAACTCACCTTCTAGATCTACTTCAGCCTCAGGGTTTTCACCACATACTTCAGAGTTCACTCCTTCTTCCTTTTCTGATTTTACTTCTTCAAATGCCATGAAAAGAGCTTCACCTGTTTCCTCTTCGGAATCCTCACCGGAGTTGTCTTCTGATGAATTGGCATTCCTGGAGATGAAACTTTTCTTCTTGAAGTTGCCTTTTCTGAAATTCATTTTCTTCTTCCAGTCACTTCTTTCTTGGTGCGATCCTTCATCATTTTTGTTCTTCTTATTAAGTGGACATTTAGACGCAAAATGCCCAACGCCTCCACAGTTGAAACATTTAAACGGTAGCTTTCCTCTGTATTTTCCTTTTCCCATTTTTAGTTTCTTAGCAAAGTTTGCTTCCATTTCATCTGATGTCTCTTCTTCCTCGGACTCTTGTTTTGCATTTTTATTTTTAAGGGCTTTAAAAGCCGCTTCTCTGTCTGTGGGTTTAGATCTTCCTATCCTCATCTCATATGCAGTCAAGGAACCATACATCTCATCTATACTAAAATAATTTAGATTTTTAGCTTCTTCTATCACTGAGACTTTAGAATCAAACCTTTGAGGAAGAGATCTTAATACCTTTTTCATGATGGTAGAGTCTTCAATATCCTCGTCGAGTCCTCTGATCGCATTAATGATTCCATTAACTCTCAGCATATATGCCTCAATGTTTTCATCGTCATTCATCTTTAATGCTTCGAACTGAGCTCGATGTGTCTGTAACTTGGCCTCCTTGATCTTATCGTCTCCTTCATGAATACTCCTCAGTTTGTCCCATATTTCTTTTGCCATTTTACAGCTCATGATCTTTACTAGTTCACTGTCTACTAATCCGCACATGAGAGCATTCTTTGCTTTTGAGTTATTTTCAAACAGTTTCTTTTCATCAGCCTCTTTTGGAGGAGTGATGGGTATTGTGTATCCACTAACTATTGAATCCCAGATGTCGTATCCCAAAGCATAGAGATATGTCTGCATCTTGATTCTCTAGAATGCGTAATTAGATCCATCAAACAATGGTGCTTTGTTTGATGAGAAGCCTTCACCACCTGCCATTGTGTTACTTCCAAGATCACCCTAGCTGGTTAAGCTTGTACAGGAACTTAGCTCTGATACCAATTGTTAGTCTTACAATGACACTAAGAGGGGGGGTGAATCAGTGTAGCTCTTTTAACTTGAATTTATAGCTCTTAATATCATAGCAATTAAAACTTATTACTAGATACAACAAGTATAACAAAAGAGCATCACACAACACAAGATTTAATGAGGTTCACCAATGTGGCTACTCCTCAAAAATTGACTGCTTGGACTACCATCCAAATCTAGCCTTTGCAAAGCACCAACTTTACAATCAATTTACCAGCACCCACTAGAAGGAGCACCAACCCCTGATGCCAAGCACCAACTTGGACTTCAATTCTTGAATCTATAAGTTTGACAGTAAGATACCTTTGCTTTTGCAAGACCCTGACTGGTCTTCTTCACCTTTGCATTCTCTATGCACTCTGCTTTCTCTAATCACCTCCACCTTTTTTTTCTTTCCTGCACTCTTATGTAATCACTTCGCACACTCTGCTTCGTTACAGTCGAACTTCACGATCGTCTTCTCCCTTTTGCGCACTCTACTCTCTTTGCAAATTTTGCACTTAGCACGATTCGACACGACTTGCTCTCTACGCACAATGACCGTATTGCTCACACATTTCACACTTCTCAATTCTCCAAATAACCCTCCTTTTATAACAACATTTTCATGATGAAAACCCTAATCTTAGTCGGTTGTAAACCCTAATCTTAGTCGGCTTTCATAACAACTGTAAACCCTAATTTTAGTCGGTTGTCATCGGACTTCGTCGGCTTCAACTCAACCATGAAAATACAACATGTCGCGATATCGTGACACTTTTTCTTTCTCTCTTTCTCCTTGCTTTGGCCCTCGAAAATACAACATGTCGCGATATCGTGACACTTTTTCTTTCTCTCTTTCTCTTTGCATCGGACCGCAAAAATGCTACATGTCGCGATATCGTGACACTTTTTCTCCTTACGCTTTCTCTTTGCTTTGGCCCCGAAAATACAACATGTCACGATATCGTGACACTTTTTCTCCTTGCTCTTTCTCTTAGCTTTGGCCCTGAAAATACAACATGTCACGATATCGCGACACTTTTTCTCCTTGCTCTTTCTCTTAGCTTTGGCCCCGAAAATACAACATGTCGCGATATCGTGACACTTTTTCTCCTTGCATTTTCTCTTCTCTTCTGGCCATGAAAATGCAACATGTCGCGATATCGTGACACTTTTTCTCCTTGCATTTTCTCTTCTCTTTGGCCACAAAAAAGCAACATGTCGCAATATCATGACACTCTTCCAACTTACTTTCTCTCTCCTATTTTAGTCACGAAAATGCGACATGTCATGAAATCGTGACACTTTTCCAACTTACTTTCTCTCTCCTATTTTAGTCGTGAAAATGCGACATGTCAGAAATCATGACACTTTTCCAACTTACTTTCTCTCTCTTTTTTAGTCAAAATGCGACATGTCAGAAATCGTGACACTTTTCTTACTTGTTCTCTTTCTTCGAACTTGTCGCGAAATCGTGACACTTTTCTACTTTCTCTTGCTCTTCCAAAATGTCATGAAATCGACAGTTTTTCCACTTCCTTTCTCTTCCAACATGTCATCAAATCGTGACAGTTTTCCACTTGCCTTTTTCTCTTCCAACATGTCACGAAATCGCGACAGTTTTCCTACTTTTTCTCTCTTCCAACATGTCGCGAAATCGTGACAGTTTTTCCTGCTTTTCTCTCTCTTCCAACATGTCACGAAATCGTGACAGTTTTTCTTGTTTTTCTCTCTCTTCCAACATGTCGCGAAATCGCGACAGTTTTTCTTGCCTGCTGTATATGTCGCGATATCGTGACACTTTTCTTACTTGTCTTTTTCTTTGATCTTTTGCATATGGGCCACTTCGGTCTTCTTGGAAAATCATTGTACATACTCTGAATAACCTTTGAACTCCTGTCTTCTACATCTGAATAGCTTTTGAACTTCCTGTCCACTGCATCAACAGATCTATCTGACTGTGTTGACAACAATGACAATACTGTTGTTGCACCTTGCTCAACAATGATTTCCCTCATTATTTGGATATATCCAAACCTTATCAATAAATTTTCTAAGTGAAAACCTACAATAAGAAATTGAGGGACCCTTGTCATTGTTACTAGGAGATCAACAGGAAGATCAAGGTCAAGATAATAGTTGTTTATCTGAATCTACTATGTTCATTAATGAGGCTAGCACAAGTTAAACTCATCAATTGATATCTTTCGACTATAACTTAAATGTTCTTGAACATGAAGTGATGGGAATAGATGCAAATACAAAAATTTGCAAACAAATAAATATCACACCAAGAAGAACTTTGAACATTAGTAATGAGCTTACAAGCATATAGGAATCACAACTGATTGATGTGCTTAAAAAGCATCAACTTGCGTTCACATGGAACTATGAGGACATGAAAGGAATACACCCAAAAATTTGTACCCATCACATATTTATTCAAGAAGGTTTCCACCTAGTAAGACAAACCCAAAGAAGGTTGAATCCAACTATGAAATATGTAGTTCAAGGAAGAAATCATTAAACTCTTGAATGCAAGATTTATATATCTGATTTTTGATAGTCAATGGGTATCACCATTAGTGATACTCCTAAAAAGAATGGTAAATGGAGGATTTGTATGGATTACAGGGAACTGAATAAAGTAACAAAGGACTATTTCCCCTTACCATTAATTGATCAAGTTCTTGATACTTTTGTTGGGAAGAAGTACTTTTATTTTTTGGATGGATTTAGTGGGTATAATTAGGTTTCCATAGCTGAAGAAGATTAGAAAAAGATAAATTTCACATCCCATAGGCACCTATGCTTATAAATATTACCTTTTGAATTATGTAATGTACCTGCAACTTTTTAAAGGGCTGTCTTAGCCATTTTTGCTGATTTGATTAATGAATGTGTAGAAGTCTATATGGACAACTTCATAGTCTATGGTAACACCTTTGAAGAAACTTTATCAAGCTTACAAAAGGTTCTGATTAGATGCCAAGAACAAAACCTCTCTTTGAGTCATGAGAAGTGTTTCATGATGATGAGAGGAGGCATTGTTTTAGGACATTACATAATAGAGTAAGGTGTTAAAGTAGATCCTACAAAAATTCAAGTTATCCAATCCTTCCAACCTTCGAAAACATAAACAAAGGTAAGAAGTTTTTTAGGACATGCAAGATACTACCGTAGATTCATTAAATATTTTAGTAAAGTTGTTTCTCCTATGCTCAAGATATTAAACAAAAAAAGTGAATTTAATTGGACTAAAGCATGTCATAAAGCCTTCAAAATTATAAAGAATAAATTGACTACTTCTCCAATCTTGAGGGGACCAAATTGGGATTTGTCCTTCCACATACTATCACTTAAATGTGCTTGAACATGAAATGATGGGAATATATGCAAATACAAAAATTTGCAAACAAATAAATATCACACTGAGAAGAACTTTGAACATTAGTAATGAGCTTATAAGCATACAAGAATCACGACTAATTGATGTGCTTAAAAAACATCAAATTGCATTCACATGGAACTATGAGGACATGAAAGGAATACACCCTAAAATTTGTACCTATCACATATTTATTCAAGAAGGTTGCCACATAGTAAGACAAACCCAAAGAAGGTTGAATCCAACTATGAAATATGTAGTTTAGGAAAGAAATCATTAAACTCTTGAACACAAGATTTATATATCTAATTTTTGACAGTCAATGGGTATCACCATTAGCGATAGTCCTAAAAAGAATGGTAAATGGAGGATTTGTGTGGATTACAAGGAACAGAATAAAGTAACAAAGGAGGACTATTTCCCCTTACCATTAATTGATCAAGTTCTTGATACTTTGGTTGGGAAGAAGTACTTTTATTTTTTGGATGGCTTTAGTGGGTATAATTAGGTTTCCATAGTTGAAGAAGATCAGGGAAAGACAACTTTCACATGTCCTGTAGGCAACTATTCTTATAAATATTACCTTTTGAATTATGTAATGCACCTGCAAATTTTCAATGGGACATATTAGCCATTTTTTCTTATTTGATTAATGAATGTGTAGAAGTCTATATGGACAACTTCACAGTCTATGGTAACACCTTTGAATAAAATTTATCAAGCTTACAAAAGGTTCTGATTATATGCCAAGAACAAAACCTCTCTTTGATTCATGAAAAGTATTTCATGATGATGAGAGGAGGTATTGTTTTAGGACATTACATATTAGAGGAAGGTGTTAAAGTAGATCCTACAAAAATTCAAGTTATCCAATCCTTCCAAACTTCAAAAACACAAACATAGGTAAGAAGTTTTTTAGGACATGCAAGATACTACCGTAGATTCATTAAATATTTCAGAAAAGTTGTTGCTCCTATGCTCAAGATCTTAACCAAAGAAAGTGAATTTAATTGGACTGAAGCATGTCATAAAGCCTTCAAAATTATAAAGAATAAATTGACTACTTCTCCAATATTGAGGGGACCAAATTGGGAGTTGTCCTTCCACATACTATCACTTAAATGTGCTTGAACATGAAATGATGGGAATATATGCAAATACAAAAATTTGCAAACAAATAAATATCACACTGAGAAGAACTTTGAACATTAGTAATGAGCTTATAAGCATACAGGAATCACGACTAATTGATGTGCTTAAAAAGCATCAAATTGCATTCACATGGAACTATGAGGACATGAAAGGAATACACCCTAAAATTTGTACCTATCACATATTTATTCCAGAAGGTTGCCACCTAGTAAGACAAACGCAAAGAAGGTTGAATCCAACTATGAAATATGTAGTTCAGGGAAGAAATCATTAAACTCTTGAACACAAGATTTATATATCTAATTTTTGACAGTCAATGGGTATCACCATTAGCGATAGTCCTAAAAAGAATGGTAAATGGAGGATTTGTGTGGATTACAAGGAACAGAATAAAGTAACAAAGAAGGACTATTTCCCCTTACCATTAATTGATCAAGTTCTTGATACTTTGGTTGGGAAGAAGTACTTTTATTTTTTGGATGGCTTTAGTGGGTATAATTAGGTTTCCATAGTTGAAGAAGATCAGGGAAAGACAACTTTCACATGTCCTGTAGGCACCTATTCTTATAAATCTTACCTTTTGAATTATATAATGCACCTGCAAATTTTCAACGGGACGTATTAGCCATTTTTGCTGATTTGATTAATGAATGTGTAGAAGTCTATATGGACAACTTCACAGTCTATGGTAAAACCTTTGAATAAAATTTATCAAGCTTACAAAAGGTTCTGATTATATGCCAAGAACAAAACCTCTCTTTGATTCATGAGAAGTATTTCATGATGATGAGAGGAGGTATTGTTTTAGGAAATTACATAATAGAGGAAGGTGTTAAAGTAGATCCTACAAAAATTCAAGTTATCCAATCCTTCCAAACTTCAAAAACACAAATAGAGGTAAGAATTTTTTTAGGACATGCAAGATACTACCATAGATTCATTAAATATTTCAGAAAAGTTGTTGCTCCTATGCTTAAGATCTTAACCAAATAAAGTGAATTTAATTGGACTGAAGCATGTCAGGAAGCCTTCAAAATTATAAAGAATAAATTGACTATTGCTCCAATCCTAAGGGGACCAAATTGGGAGTTGCCCTTCCACATACATTGTGATGCTTCAGGATATGCAATAGAAAAAATATTACAATAAATAGAGAAAAAATACCTTATGCTATCTATTATGTAAGTAAAAATTTGCATGGGACTAAACTGAATTACATAGTCCCTTAAAAAGAGGTCTTAGTTGTAGTCCATATTATTAGAAATATTGAGTTGTCATTGATGTCAAAGGCAGGAATATCTTCAAGGATGAAATATTGATGTCAAAGGCAGAAATATATTCAAGGATGAAATGTTGAGTTGTCATTAATGTTCAAGGCATATATCTTCAAAGGTGATTTAATGTTGTCAAAGCAAAGGTGATTTTATATGCTTTAATATTTAAATAAATATTTAAATATTAAATAAGGAGGTTTATATTTAAATCAAAGGATTTAAATATAGTTTAAAAGTTTAAATATTTAAATGTTTAAAAATTCAAATGATGGGATGACCTCCTTGAGCGCACCATGCAAAAGAGTTTGAAAATTTAAAAATTTAAATGTTGGGCCGACTTTGTTGGGCGTGCATGAAAAAGCATATAAATATGAGCTCCTAATTCACTTTGGAAAATGGTAATGGAATTCGAAGAATATCTATTAAATGAAAAGAGGCAGCGAGTAGGAGGGAGGAGATGAGCGAAAGTTGACAACAATCAAAAGAAGACTTTAACTATTTGTTTGTGCCACTTCTATCCCAACCAAGTGGTCAGACTAGTCGATAGCCTAGCTCATGCTAGGGTGCTACGGTGTAGAAGAATCAAGGGTCGAAACCCCTCGGTGCTTGTTTTGGTGTATTTTACTATTCGAGATAGTGTAGAGATGAAGTTAACTATTATATTGTGCACCTTTTGTTTCATCCACTAGGTTAGCCCAGCTGGTTTGTTAGCCCAAGCTAGGGCACTACGTTGCAAAAGGTTAAGGGATCAAATCTCTTTGATGTCATTTTGTTGAAGAATTGAAGAAAAAGCAATGAAAGAATTAAATATTGTTTTTGCACTTTTTAGTTTCATGTGTTGCATTAGCACAGTTGGTCAAGAGCTCGTGTTAGGGTGCTTCACTTCTAGAGGTCAAGGGATCGAATCCCATGTACGGTTGTGCAAGGTATTTATAAATTTTATTTTATTAAATTTGATAAAAGAGGAGATATAAGGCATAGTATTGTGATTTGATTTTTGCAAATGATAAAAGGGGATATATAAGGTGTAATATTGTGATTTGATTTTTGCAAATTATAAAAGGGGAAATATAAGGTGTAATGTTGTGATTTTATTTTTGCAAAATTATAAAATAGGAGATATAAGGTGTAATGTTGTGATCTAATATTTGTAAATTATAAAAAGGGAGATGTTGTTAGTATAAAGTTCTATTTTTGTAAATCATAAAAAGAGATATAAAGGAGATGTTGTTAGAATAAAGCTTTATATTGTAAGTTTTAAAAGGGAGATATAAGGAGTTATTTTTAAGATTTATTGTGTATGTTTTTGAAAGAAGTGATAAAGGTTAAAGTGGTTGATTTGATATTTAAATAAAGAAGGAAAAAAGAGAATTATTGACCAGATTTGAAAAGCACATGCAAGAGGAAGATCATCATTATTGTGACAGATTTGGAGGGCACAAATATGGAACAATTCAAGGTGCCAAAGAATATTAAGTGCACATGTTCACCCAAACATTCAATTGCCAAGTAAGGACAATTAATTTAATTTAAAGAAAAAGGAAAGGTGCACATGATAGTGGAAGAAGAGCAAGGTATGAGCATATCCAAGTCATCACACAACTAAGTTATCAAACCAAAGTTCATGTGGACTGAGATACCAAAAAGAGCATTATGAGACTTTATTCATTAACTTAGCTTGGCACTAATACTTGTCTTTTTGGATCTGCAACAACCACCATGGAACTTAAATTAAGTGATAAAAGGAAGAGCCAAACCAAATTTAATGTGGACTAATGTACCACAAAGAGTATTCTGAGACTTGATTCATTGACTTAGTTTGGTACTAATACTTGCCATTTTGGATCTACAACAATGACTTGAGATAGAAATTATCAACATATGCACTTGGTACATTCCTTGCTCAACTTAAGCATATTGTTGCCTACCAAGTGAGATATTCAATGATATATTCTGAAGGTATCCTACATAGGATAAATAAATCCATGCCATGTACTAGTGTCCCTACATAGTGGACACTACTATATGAAGCCAATGTCTCATGTAGGCTCAATACCTTACACACATTGGATAAAGTGAGTTAGAAGTATGGCTGAAATGAAGTTGCAAATTTTATTGTTAAAGAATAAGAATATGACTCTATCAACCTAGCAACACCCGAGGAACATAAAAATTGGTAAAATTTGAGTCTTATTCCTAGGCAGGGTTAAGTACACAAGTTGTAATCTTTTCCATATAAATTTCTAAATGTAAATATTGTTGAATCAAGTTAAAGAATATTAAAAAAAAACTACTTATTCACAAAATCCCTTCCAGTTAGTTAAAAATAGAGCCACAAAAATTCATATCCTTTTCTATTTTTCTTGAGACCATTCAAAAATTGAAGAGTTGATAGACATCAATCAAAAAATTCAATAATCATTTAACTTGTTTACCCTAAAACTCAATAGAATGAAGGATTAGGAAAATATTATTTTTGATAAAATAGAGAGCTAGTATTGGTAATCATTTAACCAACATGTTTCTCATATCAAACAAGGTAGTGAGACAACTATTATAATGACATGTTCTATTTCTTTATTATAAAACAACATTAGTTAATAAAGAAATTTAAAATGTTGAAGCTTAGCATTACACAATTTATTTTGAATAATATATGAAATATTTTCTCTTAGAAAACTGGATGGAAACCAAGTTATGCTCAAACCTAAAGACGAGGACAAAGGGTCAAACCTTCTTGTAACTGACTGGCTAATCTCATGCTCAAGATACCTACTCACCTCACTCCTAGCTTGGCTGCCTATTATTTATAAATAATGTTTGATAGAGGTCAAGCAATGGATCCCACAACATCCTTTATTGTATCCATATCATCATTCCTTTTAAACAAGATTGTTTCCTCTTTATGGGCAATGTGCACATTGATTTTCCAATAACCTTCATCCAAATGTTGACCATATACAAGGTCTTCAGATTTAGTACTAATCACCATGACTTCGACCACTATGTTATCCTTATGGATCTAATTCAAGTAGCATTCCATTATCTCAGTTTAAGTGATCAGTATTGTTTTAGTCTCGACATGGAAAATCAACAGTTTAGATAAACTCACTATATAGTGTATAATACAAACTAAGTCAACCATTTTATATTTAAAATAATAGTCGTACTATTTATGACTCTGGACTAGAAGGTATTGAGTAGTTTCCTATGCCTTGATCACCACCATCAATGTTGTGTCTATTTATAGGGGTAGCATGTAGTTATGTTGCCTATGGAATTATATGCAAGGGATCATTACAACTTTAGGAGTGCAACATGTAAACATTTAAAATATGAATTCATGAAAAAACTAACATACCTCTATCTGTGAAAGCCATGTCAAAATCTCTTCAATCGTTGTCTTTCTCTACAATATTCTCTTCCATATTTTTTTCTCTCTCTACAAGCTTCTCTTCCCACTTTTTCTCTTTCTCTACCATGCTCTTAATTCTAGCACAACTTTTGTATGTAATCCTCACCAAAAAATAGAGTAATTAGCGGTACTCCTTTGTCAACACCTTAAAATTGACTCGATATTTTGGGTCCTAAAACCTTGGCAAGGATATCATCCTCAATACATTTATTTATAGAGCTCACAGATTTCATCGTCTAATTTGTTCTGGTAACATCACATGCATAGTTAACTAGTAACATGTTAAAAACAATCGATATAATAATGGTTTGAATTTTAACATATTTCTATTTTCAAGGGAATATCACTTACGATTATCTTCATAGATTCTGGTGAAATAGAAACCCCATTCTTCTTTGTATGAGTTGAAATCCACACAGTTACCCTTGGTAGTGGAGTTTATACATTTGGTTGGATTTTCCTCTAAAAGATATATAGTTGGAGAGACATGGGGATAAGTCATATGAAAAAATAATAGAGCTATATTTGTCACATATAATAGATGAGTATGATAGAATATGATTTCATGCTTCAATCGAGCATATCCTATTCGATTGCAAGTGTGCATGATGGATTGGTGAGATTTGTTTTGTTTATTCCTTTGCCTCACCACCTATAACACAACAAAGAAACTAATATATAAATTCATTAGGGAGATCAAGGTAAGAAAAATTTACGTGAATATAAAAATGATATGAACTACCATAGTAGATTGGCTAGTACTTGCCTTAAAGTCATTATTGCTCCTACTATTCACAAATGCTTCCCAATATTTTTGTGATACATGAGGTGGGGGATTAGCAATTCTATCTTCATCATTATCATACTTATCATAGTTCTTTTTTAGAATTTTATGCTTATGTTCACACCATTTCTTGTTCATGGTTGTGAAGACCCATTTTTTCATTGTATTCGAAACAATATATTTTTGCTGCATCAAACCAGTATCTTATTAGATGTAACATTTATATAAGTATTAAAATGGACACTATGAAATCCATTGGCTAGAAATTTATTGTAATGAGTGTTGATAACTGGTTTTTAACTTCCACTAGGACTACTCTCCAATTTGTATGGGTGATAGGGACAATCTCCTTCACAATTATCCCCAAGTAAGATGCAAACTTAATAGAATTTTTTGTATAGACTATCTGTTTAGATTGCAAATGATCTCCACCTTATCTATTCTACTTGACTCTATTACACATCTTTTTGGATCTCTCTTTTTATGATATTCAGTGTTTGACGTGTGTGATGACCTGGTTTCAACACCTATAATATCAGCACAATCCAAACATCATTAAGCCATATAGTATGAAAACAACGAGTAACCCAACATCATGAGTAAATTTATTGTGTGGCCTACATACCTTCTTCATTAGCCAAAGTATTGTCAGTCTCATTTCAAGTATTCTGACCATAGGATTTATTTATGTTATAGGTCACCTCCTTATCTTCCTCATTAATGGAACTCCATAGCTAGTATCTTCCACCAGTTGCTTCAATACACCATAGTCAATGATAAAACCATAATAAATTCTACTATGCATAGGTCAACCGCTATTGAATAACACTATCAAATTTTAAGTACTTACTAGTGTATGAGGTAACTATCACTAACTCCTGATTTATTGTGATAGACTTAGCTACCCATGGTGTCTTTCTTGGTATTTTTTGTTCATAGTGCCTTATATACTCTCTTTGGACTCTAAATAAATATGAAATAATACCAAATTAGAAGATATATGTACCAAACTTATGCACTCTCTCTAGAATCTAACTCAATATAAAATATTAGCAAACACTATGTATTCAGAAATATTGGAATAATACAATACATGTTTGTTCTAAACCAATTCTTTTATTTTAACTAACTCTTCTAAGACAAAAAGTAGAAGAGGTTGCTACAAAAAAAAGGAATAACCCTTAGCTAAACAAAAACTAGAAGAGTTAGTTGAAATAAAAGAACTCATCTCAAAACAAAAGAAAGAGCCATGGTTAAATTTATCTCCATTAGCATTAGTTGTTGTTACATCAACGGTTTCAACTACAAAAAGTTTCAAAGCACCAAAAATGAAAATTGCTTCTTCATAAAACAAAACATACACAGTCCAACATGCACACATGGATATAGACATAGATGACAATATTTTTGTGTATGAGGATACCCTAGAATATCTATGGAGGAGTCAAGTTGTCAAGATTTCCACAATTTTTGTGATTACTTGGCTATTTTGCAACATTGATGTGATTGTACCTCATTGGCTCCTTTGGTCTCTTTCAAAAGTTAGAGGAAAAAATAGGATGTCTATATGATATTATATTTTATGCACTTCATGGAACTTAATCATGTTTTTCATATATTTTTAGCTATTTAGAAGCATTATTACTAGTCCTAGCTATTAGAAAATAAACAACTTCAGTTACAATATCTATAGTTACCATGACTTACTATTAAGGCACATTAAAAGGATTGTGATGGGGATTATTGTACATTGTTATGAAGAAGAAAGGAGGTATGAAGACAATAAATTGCAACCTTTGTTGGTTGGATAAATAGGGAAGCTCTTTTAAGGATATTTGAGTTTAAATATTATGCAGAGGTTAGAAGTTCCTAAGTTCATTTGGAAATGGTCTTGATTTTGCATGTTTTATTTGTGACTATCATATCCTATGCATGGTTGGTATGAATACTTTACACTATATATAATATTATTTATAATCAGATATTTTTGTAACAAGTTTGAAATTCAAAAATGCAATGGCCTCAATATGGTGCGTGAGTCTATCCTATAGGATATGGTTCATGGTATAGATTTTACTAGAGATAAATATAAATATATAAAATAGAAGGTTTGGAAATATAAATTATAAAATAGATATTTTTCAGCAACGTCATCCGCCTCCAGCCTCTCCCTCTATGCCACTGGCTCTGATGCCATGTTATTTTTCAGCAACGTCGTCCGCCTCCAGCCTCTCCCTCTACGCCACTGGATCTGATGCCATGTTAAATGCAACTAACTAGTTTTTCATTATTCAATAGCAGATTATATAACATTTACAATGCCGGGAATAGTCACCGGTGCAACGGAAGAACCAGAACTGTTACATGGTTGTAACAGTGAGCTAATTAATCAAATAAAGACAAAGCTATTGTTAAGTATGCTAACATCCCCCTTTATTACATTATTTGGGTAATGTAATAACTAATAGCTATACTAACATCCCCTTACATCATTTTGCAATACAAAGTGAGCTGCGAAACAATTCAAATTTGACACGTCCAAGTGCCTTAGTGAAAATGTCTGCAACTTGAGCATCGGTGGGAATGTGTTGAAGCTGAATTCGATGCTTTGGAACTTCATCTCAAATGAAATGACATTGTGTGTCAATGTGCTTTGTTCTTTCATGATGGACTGGATTCTTGACGATGTTCAGAACACCTTGATTATCGTAAAATAGGTGTATTGGAGATTTTGATGGATGGCCCATACTTGTCAGAATGCGACGTAACCATATCACTTCGCACACAGCTTCACGTGCGGTGCGATACTCTGCCTCTGTTGATGAGATAGCAACCACCTGTTGCTTCTTGCTATGCCAAGAGACAGGACCGGATCCCAAATGAAAAATGTATCCAAAAGTTGACTTGCGATCATCAAATGATCCGGCATAGTCGGAGTCCGTGTATCCTTGCAAGAAGAATTTGTTGTTCCTCTTGTATTCTAGGCCATATTCCATAGTACCACGGACATAGTGAAGAACACATTTTGTTGCTTTCCAATGAGTGGTCTTAGGCTCTTGCATGAACCTCGAAATATAGTTGACAAAAAATACGAGATCTGGCCTAGTATTGGTCAGATATATGAGACTCCCAATAAACTATCAATAGAGAGTACCATATACCCGAGGTGAATCATCATATCGCGATAACTGAAGTCCATTCTCCATCGGAGTTGCCATTGGCTTGCAATCGATCATGCGATATTTTTCCAAGCAATGTCTTGGCATATTTTTTCCGAGACACTTTGATGGAGTGCTCCTTCCGGCTGAATTCCGGACCAAGACAATAATGGAGAAGTCCGAGATCCGTCATCTCAAAATATTTGCACAAGTTTCTTTTGACGAGTAGAGATCATAGTTTCGAACTCCCCGTAATGAGCAGATCATCCACATAGAGTACAAGCAACACTATCTCGTAACCCTGTTTCTTGAAATAGAGGTTTGCATCTGACGGACATCTCTTAAATCCATGTTGCATAAGGTGATTGTCCATTTTTATATACCAAGCTCGAGGAGCTTGTTTCAGACCATATAAGGATTTGACCAATTTGCAAACCTTCTGCTCTTGGCCTTCTACTTCAAATCCTTCTGGCTGAGTCATGTAGACTTCTTATTGGAGATCACCATTTAGAAAGGCACTTTTGACATCCATTTGGTGAACTTTCCACCCATATTGTGCTGCCATAGCACACATAACCTGAATTTTGGTCATCCGAGCAGTAGGTGCAAAAGTTTCATCGTAGTCAATGCCTTCTTTTTGAGCATAGCCCTTTGCAACAAGACGGGCCTTATGCTTATCAATTGTTCCATCTGCCTTGTACTTGACTTTATATACCCATTTGCAACCAATGGGTTTCTTTCCATGTAGCAAATCAACAAGCTTCCAAGTTTTATTCTTCATCAAAGACTCATACTCTGTATCCATAGCAGCCTTCCACTGAGGCTCACTAAGAGAATCTTGCACTGATGCAGGTTCAAGACCATCTATGGTAGACATGAATGCCCTGTCATCATCAATATCCATATCCTCTACTTCTGTACTTGGAGTTACAGAAAGTTCCTCAAAATATTGACAAAGATCATCAACCTCAATAGTTTCTTTGGCTTCTTTTTCCTTTTGAGCCATACTACATGTACGAGGTCTATCCAAGTTCAAATTGGGAGGAGTGGATAAATTTGCATCTCTAATTTTATTTGTACACCATTTAGGATTCTTCTTCGATGGAGTTGAAGAAGATGTAGAAGGACCTCCTGTCTGTGTTGACGAAGGAATCTTCTCTTCCTTAGTTTCCACAATATCTTGGTGTACTTTAGATGTGCTCTATGATGTGAAAGCTTCATCAAAGACAACATCTCTGCTGATATGAATTTTCTTGGTCAAAAGATCTATCAAACGATATCCTTTAGAGTGCTCAGAATAACCAAGAAAAATACATCTCAGTGTTTTCTCATCTAGCTTCTTCCTTTTCTCTTTCGGTATGTGCATGAAAGCATGACATCCGAAAATATGTAGATGAGATATGGAGGGTTTTCGACCACTCCATGCTTCCTGTGGAGTCATTCCTTTTAGGGCCTTTGTGGGTGCCCTATTCAATAGATACATTGCAGTGGTGATAGCTTCTGCCCAATATTGTTGCCCAAGAGTAGCTCCTGTGAGCATACAACGAACCATTTCCATGATAGAACGGTTCCTTCTCTTAGCAACTCCATTTCTGTTGAGGAGTATAGGCAGTTGTTAACTGTCTCTTGATTCCATGCTTATCTAGGAATGCAAAAAATTCATTAGAGGTAAACTCTCCCCCTCGATCTGAGCGGAGGGTTTTAATAGAAGCTCCTGACTCCTCAACGGATTTCTTGAACTGTTGGAAGAATGCGAAAGCTTCAGATTTTAGTTGGAGAAAGAAAACCCACATCTTTCGTGAGTAGTCATCTACGAATAACTGAAAGTACCTCTTCCCTCCATAACTATTGGGTGTGAAAGGACCGCACAGATCGGTGTGAATTAACTCCAGAGGTTTTCGTGCTCTTGTTGAGCTCTTCTCAAATGGTACTCTATGTTGCTTTCCTTCCAAGCAGTCAGAGCACACCGGCAATGTGGCAGAAAGGGAAGGAAGACCCTTTACCATCTCATACTTACCGAGTTCAAGTAAGTAGCCGAACTAAGATGCCCATATCTCTTGTGCCATAGGGAAGTTGCCTCCTTGGTAGAGATGGTCATGGCAACATGTGGAGTAGAGATAGCATCTAGTGCAAATAAGCCGTGCTTATATGAAGTCGTTGCAATCGCTTACCCTTCCTGGTAATAGTACAACACTTCTTGCCATTCTCAACATGAAAGTTGACAACCATATTTCTATCCAAGATTTGTGTCACTGACAACAAATTGTTGGCCAATCCTGGAACATAGAGGACTTTGTCAATCTGACACTTGCCATCAGGAAGAGTGACTGAAACTGTACCCTCTCCCTGAACCCTGTAGGTTTTATCATCAGCAATGGTGATAGGTTTGCCCTCCTTGGCCACAAATGATTCAAACCACGATCTGTCACCAGTCATATGTTTGCTAGCTCCAAAATTGACATACCAAACAGGATCCCTCTATGTGGAATCTGTGGTAGTCATGAGCACCTTGTCTGCCCATTCAGAATCTGAGTCAGATTCTTCAACATCAACATTCACCTGGGGTTGCTTGTTTTTATTTTGTGGTTTGTTTTGGCCTTTCTGCTTGTTCTTATGCCAACACCTGTTGGTGTCATGGTTGTCTTTCTCACAGATATTACACCACCTCTTCTTCTATTGAGGTTGTTTGCCTTTTCCTTTCGTATCCGGTTGATAATTTCCTCATTTCTAAAATTTGCCTCCTTTTTGCCCATTACCTTTCTTCCTAGAACCCTACCTGTTGGTGTATAGGGCTGTATTGGAAGAATCATCCTTGTGAAGTTGGCGTGCCTCCTGTTGTTGAAGCAGATTGACCAACTCGATGTAGGTAATTTGTCATTGAGACACCTGGATGGAGGTTATCAAAATATCAAATGAAGAAGGTAAAGCTCTCATCACAAGTGAAATGAGAAGCTTTTCGTCCACAGTATCTCCCAAAGAACTCAATTTCTCTTTCAACTCAGACACTTTGCACAGAAAGAGTTCAACTGTTTCACCCTGTCTCAAACTCGGGTTATGAAGTTGTTGTTGAAGATGAAGAATGGTGGAATCATTCTTCCCCTCATAGATGGTTCTAAGGGCATCCCATGCCTCTTTACCACTTGCTTTGTCGGCTATATGAGGTTGCACTTCATCCGAAACAACAAACAAAATGAGCACCTTTGCTCGACTGTCTTTCTTGTCAAAAGCTATCTGATCTGCGAAAGGACCTGTGGATCCTACTGTTGGTGAAGGCCTAGTTGCTACTCCAGTAACAATATCCCACAAATCTTCCATTTGGATAATTGCCTTCATCTTATGTTTCCATGGTGTATAATTTGGACCTTTCAATAACTGATGCGGATCAGTCATCAACTTTGCAACAGCTGCCATAGTGAAGGTTCCTTATATCACCAATTGGTCCCCATTTCGATATACCTTTTGCTAGGCCGTTATACCATACAAAATACCTGCCCTTACGTGAGGGAAACTATAGGTATTTAAAAAAATCAACAAAAATCACCCGCCCTTACGTGAGGGAGACTATAGGTGAGTTTTAGAGATCATACGATACGTGGAACATAAGCGGTACTGAAAGGGAATCGCCTTGTTGATGGCACCTACCATAGAAGATTCTTCTCATGCGTGGGGCGTAAATTCCCCTAAACACTATGAAGAATACTTCATCAGGATTTACGCCTAAACACAAGTGCGATAAAGGGTAGTGGATGGAGTAAAAAAATGCAAAAAACTAGCAAACTTATCTCTCCCCGACGATTTATAGAGAACAAGATCAGACTTCGTTGTAGCAGCTATATTAGGTGGCAGATACAGTAGCCAAATCATGACAGCTTTACCTGTAAGTGCTGGCCAGAGGTATCACAAATACCGAGCAGCTGCAAGTGCAATAAATTGCACGGATGGGTTTTAATTATTTCGGGGACTTAGGGAGTGTTTTGATTTTAATTTTTAATGTTATAGTGCAAAAATGAAATATGCAACATACAAAAAAAAAAATGCCCACAGGAATAACCCACAAGGTGTCGGTCACAGCCGAAAATGCACCTTTTACAATTTGCCAAATTGCCTTTTCAGAAAATTACTCACAATCCCCCTTTGATTTTTTGAAAAAATATCCCCCCTTAAAAAAAAATTTCTTTAACAAAGCATTTTTAATAATTATTATTTATTTAAAATTAAAATAAATAATTTTAATTTATATAGTTTTAAAACTTAAAAAAATAAATTAAAATTAAAATTTTAATTTATAAAGTTAAAAAACTATATTAAAAAAAATTAAAATTAAAAATTTTAATTAAAAAAATAATAATTAAAAAATGACTTTGAAAAAAAAATTTATACCTTGGGGGGAGTCGGCAGGATTTGAACCCCCGACCTACAAGCTCCTTGAGCCTTACCGCACAGCTCATGACCACGTGAGCCAGTGGGCTGATCCGGAAGGATCTGTGGAGCTCCTCTCCTTTATCCTTCCTCGGTCTGCCCGAGCCCTCTGCCACCTCCTCTGCAAGTCGCGGTCCGTCACGCGTTCGGTGCGACTGGCACTTCCGTGTCGCAGTTCGTTCTAGCGTTCAAGTCGCAGGCTCAAGGGGTGGGGGGGGCTGCCTGGGAACTCCCGCGCGTGCTCAGAGTTTTGTCCAGCGCACGACGGGTTTTTTTTTTTTATGTAACCCTGCGCTCCGCCTTCAACGGGGGGGGCCTCACGCTCCGCCTTCTACATCCCCTGCACGTCTGCGACGCAGCGCGCCGAGCCGGGGGGGAGGGGTCACAACATTCCCCTCTCCTACGCGTCCAGTGCCTTCCCCTCAACAGAGGGGGGGGGAGGGTTGTCCACCTCAGCCCCGTCCAGAGCGCAGGACCTCTGCGCACTGCAGCCTGCATTGCCGCTCTGCGTAGACTATGTTCTGCACAGGCTGCAGGATGTGGACGCAACTCGTCTGTGCTCTGCGTAGGCATGACGTCTGCGTTCTGCGTAGGCTGCAGGACATGGACGCAGCTCGTCTGCGCTCTGCGCAGGCGTGACGTCTGCGCTCTGCGCAGGCGTGACGTCTGCGTTTTACGCAGCCTACGTCTGGGACGTTGCGTCCCTCTTGGACACCTCCGCTGCTTCTACGCGCGGAGTTTTTTTTTTTCCTTTATTTTGCTCCTCGGATGCTTCTGCGCGACGGAGAAAAGAAAAAAAAATTCTCGGAAAAATAATGACATCCGAAAGAAAAAAAACGCACAGCCAATTATTTTTTAGCAACGTCGTCCGCCTCCAGCCTCTCCCTCTACGCCACTGGCTCTGATGCCATGTTATTTTTTAGCAACGTCGTCCACCTCCAGCCTCTCCCTCTACGCCACTGGCTCTGATGCCATGTTAAATGCAACGAACTAGTTTTTCATTATTCAGCAGCAGGTTATATAACATTTACAATGTCGGGAATAGTCACCGGCGTAATGGAAGAACCAGAACTGTTACATGGTTGTAACAGTGAGCTAATTAATCAAATAAAGACAAAGCTATTGTTAAGTACTCTAACAGTCAAAATTTATCCATGTTTGTATGTTAGTGGGCATGTTTTGACACAGATCTAATAATGATGATATGGAGTCTCTCTATCTCTCTCTTACATACATACACACACACATATGGGGGTGAAGGATTTTGCTTGTATCATCTATATGTGATGAAATTCTACTCAATCACTAGGGGATATTGGTGATTAATCATCCCTATGATCCCATGTTGTGAGGACAAGATTATGGTAATCCTCAAGCCCATAAAGGACTATTCTTAGTATGACATTATATGTCCATTTCTACTATCACATTGAAAATGTTGTTCATAATTCATGGTATCAACAACTTTGTCATATCCTTCTTACTAGTATTTTATACTAAAAACCAACATGCCTTATAAATAGAGTTTCAAAAAACAAATAAATCATCTATATTGGAGAGATATATTGACATGCTAAGTATCAAGTTTGGGACATCCACGTTCTCTTTATGGGATTGGTAGGTCCATAGACCTTGACAATGAGCATAACCAAGAACAAAGCAACCAAATATGTTCTCCAAGTATGCAATAACAACTCTAATTTCTATTTCCTAAAATAACCATCATAAAAAATATATATCATAAGCCAAATAAGGAAATACATTGCATCCTCCCTTAATTTCAAATCACGATATTTGAAATAATTACAACAGTAGTGAAACTCCTTAGTACATCATGCGTTTTGAAGTTTTTTAGCAATACATTGAAATATGGAGTAGATTCTACCTCATAGATATAATTTGACATAACACATTGTTAATTGACTGGTTATAGTAGCATCCCCAAAACCTAAACCATATGGAAGATGTAAAGAG
Source organism: Wollemia nobilis (assembly GCA_028583015.1). Taxonomy (NCBI): domain Eukaryota; kingdom Viridiplantae; phylum Streptophyta; class Pinopsida; order Araucariales; family Araucariaceae; genus Wollemia; species Wollemia nobilis. The sequence continues at coordinate 9,943,561 of JAQPPZ010001772.1, read as the reverse complement.
TTTTCTTAAATGTTAAATGTATGAAAAAATGCTTCCCAAGAATAAGAAGAGCGTGACATTTGTTTGGTAACCTACTCTAGTGAAGGACCTTATATCTTTGTTCAATATTATCACACACCTCAAAGAGCAGGCCTATCCTAAATAGTCATCAAGAGGATATTGTGGAATTTAAGCATTTGATATCTGGTAGAGGTATCACACTATCCAAATCTAGCTAAGAAAAAGCAACTCCTTTAAAATCATCAAACAAATAATATTGTCTATAAAATAGCAAGGCAACTTCCAAACAACGGAGCAACTAAAGGAAAAGAAAAACTACAAGAGATGGAGCCAAAAAATTAAGAGCTAGTAAGATCAAAAAGGAGCTAAAACCTTACAAAATATAAATTGTAGACTTATATGACCATTAGAACTTGATACCTTAATGACCCAATAAAGAAGATATAGTCAAATAGAGCAATGAGAAGGAAAATATGCAAGTAGCTTATTTAATATCAAGGATGGATATGAACCATTTTAAATATGATCCAAAGAAACACATTGAAACATATAAGAAGCGAAGGTCCAACAAGGATTCAAGCACTAAGCATGCGTAACAAGTTCTACTTTATAGTAGTCAACCTCAACTAGATAAAAGATTCACATCTGAGTTAAATTTTTGTTTCTATATATTTTTATTGTCATATTCTAATCGAAGGTAGATAGCATTAAAAAATTGTTGTTATATCAGTCATGTTGGTAGGGTATTATATACAACATGCACCCATTGTATTGAATCTTTAGGATTGATATTGTGAAGAGAATCAATCTCTTTTTCCATGGGTGCCAACAAGGTAAATTGTAACACTCACATACTATGGTTGAATTAAACAACAGGGAATACATCATCCACCTTAGAATACCTTAAGATCAGGTTAGGCTCTATCCCTCGAAATTCACTTAGCTTTAACATGCACCATTTTATTCTTATGAAGTCCAGACCTTTATTAATTTAAATTTTTTAGAAATTTGATAGTAAATGAATAAGAAAACATAAAATGTTTTTTTATGTAATCCTAAAACAGTCTATTCCTAAAAATAAACTGATAGACAAATAACAGAAAATTTCTTAAATGTCAGGTTAAGTATGTAAGAATCCCTTTAGAGGAGTAAATATCAGAGGAATACATCAAAGGAAACAAATAAGAAAAATATAAAAGGTAATGCACTAGATCAAATTTTTATGTAAAAATACGCTAGTTAACACATTAATATGTTGTGTGAGAATATCTAAACTAAACCATGAAATATATAACAAAAAAGGAAATGAACAATGATAACAGCTAGATAAAATGCCTAAAAACATAAGTGTTTCATGGTTATGGTAATATGATGTTAAAAAACTAAGAAAAATAATACAAATAGAGGTCAGGTAACAAAAAGTTTCCATTAATCCTATATCAAAGAAAAAAAAATAAGAGAAAGAAGAAAGGTAATGCACTAGATCAAATTGTTACGTAGAAATATGCTAGTTAACACATAAATATGTTGTGTGAGAATATCTAAACTAAACCATGAAATATATAACAAAAAATGAAATGAACAACGATAACAGCTAGATAAAATGCCTAAACACATAAGTGTTTCATGGTTATGATAATATGATATTAAAAAACTAAGCAAAATAATACAAGTAGAGGTCATGTAATAAACATTTTTAGTAAAAATGAAGTGTTAAAAGATATTAAATAATAATATGGACTATTAAAAATAATAGAAAAAAAATAAAAAGTTAAAATATGTATGTAAACATAGGATGATAATAACAATAAACAACAAAACATCAACAAGTATAAAAATAAACAACAATATCAGGTAAATTGTAACACTCACTTACTATGGTTGAATTACACAACAAGGAATACACCATCCACCTTAGAAGACCTTAAGGTTGGGTCAGACTCTATCCATCCAAATTCACTTCGATTTAACATGCCCAAAAATACTTCAACCCTTCATCATGGAAATTTCCCCCCTTAACAATAAACCATAACCCACTGGCCATGAAAAAGTTGTAGATAAATTAAAAAGAATAGACCTTTGGAAGCATAACAAAAATTTTATGTTGTCATAGGATATGGTTCGATATGAAAATGACAACATTACCACTAAGAAATTCAAGTCTCCAATTATTATAGTTGTTGCTTCAAATATTCAATCCATTAAAAATACGTGGGAAACAAATAAAATAATAGCATAGATATGGTGTAGCTAGTGTAATTTCAAGTATGGATATGAACCATTTAAAATAGAGCAATGAGAAGGAAAACATACAAACACCTTCTTTAATATCAAGGATGGATATGAACCATTTTAAATAGGATTCAAAGAAACACATGGGAACAAATAAGAAGTGAAGGACCATCAAGGAGTCAAGCACTAAGTATTTACAACAATTCTACTTTTCAGGATGCCAACCTCAACTAGATAAAAGTTTCACATTTGAGTTAATTTTTTTTCCTTATATTTTTTTGTCATATTCTAATGGAAGGTAAATAGCACCAAAAAAGTTATTATTATGTCAGTCCTATTGCCAGTGTCTTATATACAACATGCACCCATTGCATTGACTCTTAAAGATTAATATTGTAAAGAGAATAAATCTTTTTTTTCATGGTTGCCAACAAGGTAAATTGTAACATTCACCTACTATAGTTTAATTACACATGGAATACACCATCCACATTAGAATACCTTAAGGTCGGATCAGACTCTATCCCTCCAAATTCACTTGGCTTTAACATGATCAGTAGCACTTCAACCCACCATCATGGCATTTACTTCCCTTAACAATAAACCATAACCCTTTGGCCATGAAAAAGTTGTAGATAAAATAAAAAGAATAAACCTTTGAAAGCAACACAGAGATTTTATGTTGACATAGGATATGGTTTCATATGAAAATGATAACATTTTCATTGAGCAATTCAAGTCACCAATTATTATAGTTGTTGCTTCATGTATTCAATGTTGGACATTTTGAGTACCTAAGTCAAAGTTGTCATTGATGTCACCAGATGAAGTCATCATTAATATCAAATATTTTAGTAGGAAAAAAAAGGGATAAAAATGGTTATTTGACATCCAGGAAGAAGGCCAAAGATCAAGTGAAACAGTGCAAAATATAGAAGTTAAAAAGGGGTTATAATATTTATTTTATAAATTATTTAAATTCAGTGTGAATTTAAATTTTATAAATAAATATTAAAGGTACTTTATCAAAGGCAAAAGTGGGTTTTAAAAAGTCTAAATATATTTTAATAAACCCAAAGGTCGGGTTTAAGAACAAAAGCATTTGAATCCTTTATGATCTCCATCGACGTCATAGAAGACAACAAGGAAAGTACTGATGTTTTCAAAGTAGTGGAAGAAGCATATAAATACTATGCCTAAAGTTCAAATTTATTATCCTTGCTCTAAAGTGAAAAGATTGGCTTACGAAAGAAAGAGCTCGTGAGTGTATGCAAAAAATGTGACAACAAAGTGTTGAAGGGAGGAAGCTTTGATTTTCAAAGTTGCATAAGACAACGTGGTCTAGTGGCATTTTGGAAAGCATAAAAGTGCTAGCTTGCAAGGGAATTCATGTTTAAATCACGACGGGTGCATCGTGAGGTGTGTTGAGTGAAGCACCTACGACGCACGTTATTTTGCCAAGGTAGAAGGAGAGAGTGGATATTAAGAAGCACGTGGTGCTTTGTTAATCTCAACAAGCACTTGGCTTGTGCGATAACTTTGGCCACGGTTAAGGTGCTCATAGGGGGCAATGTTGAGGGTTCGATTCCCTCCAAAGGTAATGGTAATATTTTTGATTTTATTATTAATTAAATGCCTAATTTGGAGGTATAATGTTGTTTAGTGGTTGATTTTGGAAATATTTCTTTGTAATAAAGTTGTGGTAGTTGAGATTACCTTTAGGAGTTATAAGGAGAATTTTGTTTTTATTTTTAAGTCTTAAAATTGCTATTGTGGAATATTAAAAGGTTAAGACTTTGTGGGTAGTATGTTATTTTGAATTAAGGGTTTTTGTGACTATTATGAGGATATTGATTAATATTTAAGTTGGAGTGATAAGGTGTAATTTTTATATTATTTTTGTGACATGTTTTGTTGAAGAAAATCATCCTCTAACCCTTATTGAGATTGGCAAAGAATTAATTGTGAGTGTGGAAGATTTGTGAGGTCAACTACTTGACATTCAAAAGGTATGAACAATTTCTTCTTTGGTTGACTTGGTTGATTGGCTTTATTGAAAATTATGTTTGGAGTGAAAATGACTTGATTATGGTTTCCTTTTTTAATGTTGTTGAGTTATTGCTTCAAGGTTTTCTGATTTGAGAGTTGAGATTAAAACCTTGTTTTATTAGCATTATTGTTGAGATAATTGGTTGAGTGAAGTGTTTGAGTTAATGCTTCAAGGTTTTTTGAAATTGAGATTTGTGATTAAAACCTTGTTTGATGAGCATGGTTTTTGAAGTGAGTTGTTATGCAAAGAACTTGAACTAGGGTTTGAAAATATCATGAGTATCATTGTTATGTGAGATTTGTTGTTGAGCATTGTTGGAAACATTTTGAGTTGGATGATACATGCTTGGGCTAGGGTTTGTGAGCAAGAGTTGTTTATTGAAGTGATTGGTTGAGTAGAGTTGATTGAGCCTATTCAAGTGGATGTATAAAGTGATTGTTCAAGTTCCATAAAATAAACTACTCTATACTTTGATTTGAGTTGAGATTGAGTTTTGAGTATATAACATATTGAGTCTCTAACAATTCTCTTTATGCTTCTATGATATTAAGTTGAGAAAGTGATTGAGTTTTGAGTAAAGAACATATTGAGTCTCTAACAATTCTATTTATGTTTCAATGAGATTGGACAAGTTCTGTGTGGACTTGTTAAGTAGATTTGAGGTAAGTCTTTGAGAAGAGTTGTGGACTGATTTTGTGTAAAATTTTGTGGAAGCTTACAATATATACTTGAGCAAGTCCTAGAGAGGAATTATTGAGTAGATTTGAGGCGGTACTGTGTGGACCTATTGAGCAGTTGGACAAGTTTTGAGTGGACATGTTGAGCAGATTTGAGCAGGTTCTGAGTGGACCTATTGAGCAGAGTTGTGCAGGTTCTGTGTGGACCTATTGATCAGATTTGGATAGGTTCTATGTGGATCTATTGAGCATATTTGTATAGGTTCTCTGTGGACCTATTAAGCATATTTGAGCAGGTTCTAAGTGGACCTATTGAGTAGAGCTATGCTAGACCGACTGGACTATGTTTAGTACAGAATTGAGACAAAGATTTGGAGGTGACAAAGTAGAGAGGACAGAGTCTCTTGTGGATAGAGATCCATAAGCCAGGGTAGTGAGGACAAGTCTTCTGAGTGGGTACAAGAATATTTAGTGGAGAGAGATACACAAGCCAGTGCAGTGGAGGTAGTCATATTTTAGAGGATCACCAACCAGAGTAGAGGAGAAGGAGTTCTCCTATGGGTAGAGATCCACAAACCAGATTTAGAGGATCAACATATCCTTTGTACAGAGATCCTTAAGCATTGTAATTGGTAAGGATTCCTAAAATATTATTTGAGAAATATTTAGAAGAAATATTTTCTCCATGGAGGTAGCCATCTTTGGGTGAATCACGTAAAAATTATGTCTCTCATGTGTGTGATGCTTTGTGTGATTTTTACTATTTTATTAATGATTATGCTACTATTTGGATTAAAAAGAAAAAAATTATTGTATACTGTTCACCCCCCATCTCAGTATAAGCACATGTTCTTAAATTGGTATCAGAGCAGGTATCTCTGTGAACAGACTAAAAAATTTGAATAGGATCCTTCGATAGCACACATAACTTCATAAAGTGAAGAAGAGACTATGTTTGATATAAAATAAGAATTCTTTGCTGCTCTCAAAAAATTGGAAAGACTTAGAGAGAAGAATTCAAGCTTGAAATAAAAAGTTCAAGAAGATGAAGAAGCAAGGATGGAACTTATACAAAATATCATAGAACTCAAGATTAAGGTAGAAGAAGGAAAGATGATTGAGGAAGATATGACAAATCTATTGAGATCCAGGGAAATAGAATATGAAATATTAGAAGCATAAATTGTTCTCCTAATAAATAAAGTGGAAAGGACCAAGGTACTACAAGATACAGAATATGAGAAGCAGAAAGAGGAATCAAGTCTCCAAAAGGCATAAACTTCAAAAAAGTAAAAGTAAGCAAAGGACATCAGAAATGAAGAAATCAAAGAAGAACCCTGGATAAGAGTCAATCACAAGAGAAAGATAACTTCTCCAAAAATTCTAAGACATCCTAATTTCTTCAATGGATATTGTTTTTCTTGCAATAAATATGGTCATAGAGTTGCACACTGTATTCATTATGCAAGATACAATAGACATTTCAATTTCTTTGCACCTCTCATGGATGATGATGTCATATGTTACAAATGTAATAATTTTGGGCACAAGGCTAGATGGTGTAAAATGATATCTCTTGAGTCTATAAAAACAATTCCAACAACTAGGAAGGATGAAAGAAAGAATGTTAGGGCTAAATCAATGTTAGTACAAACAAACCTTCATGCTAAAGATAAAGAAGAACAATGGTATCTTGATAGTGGTTTCTCTAGTCACATGACAAGAGACAAGGATAAATTCATTGTACTGAAAGAAACAAATAGAGGATTAGTTAGTTTTGGTGATAATGGATCAGCAAATATTGTTGGGAAAGGAACTCTGAGTCTAGACAATGGAAAAACAAAAACAGAGAATGTTTTGTATGTCAAAGGGTTAAAACACAATCTACTAAGTATAAGTCAACTTTTTGATCAAGGATACATGGTCACCTTCTATCTAGATAGGTGTGAAATAAAGAAAATAGAAATTGGGAAAATCATTACCAATGCAAGAAGGATCCCAAACAACTTATACATGCTCAATTAGATCAAAGGAGAAAAATGATTTCTATCACAAGAACATGAGAGTTGGTTGTGGCATAAAATATTGGGTCATTTGAATTTTGACAACATAGTCAGTATAAGCAATAAACAGGCAGTTAGAGATTTACCCAAAATAAGAAGACCTCAAAACACAATTTGTGCACCCTGTCAACATGGAAAGCAAACAAGGACAACTTTTAAACCAAAAGGTTATATATATTTTGAGCCTTTGAGTCGAGTACATACTTATTTGTGTGGTCCTACCAGAAAACAAAGTATTCAGGGTGAGAGTTACTTCATGTTGTTTGTAGATGATTATGCCAGAATGGTTTGGGTAACCTTCCTAAAAGAGAATTTAGAGGCATTTGAAAAATTTAAAACATTCAAGGAATTGGATGAAAATGAAATAGGCAAAAGGATTAAGTGTCTACGATCCGACAGAGGAGGAGAATTTACTTCAAATGAATTTGTAGAATTTTTTGAACAACATGGAATCAAGAGAGAATACTCAATAATAAGAACTCCTCAACAAAATGGAATACTTGAAAGTAAGAATAGGTCTGTTGAAAATATTTCTAGAGCTATGTTAAATGAATGTAAGTTATCATATGGTTTTTGGAAAGAAGCGGTATCCACAATAGTATACATAATTACCAGGGATCAATTAAGGGTAAATCATCACAAGAATCCATATGAGCTTTGGAAAGGAAGACCTGCTACTGTAAAACATTTTAGAATATTTGGAAGCAAATGTTACATAAGATGGGAAGATCAAAACATGGGCAAGTTTGATCCAAGATGTGATGAGGGGGAATTTTTCTTGGTTATTCCACAAAGAGTAAAGCCTACAGATGTTTCAACAAAATAACACACACTATGGTGGAAATTATGAATGTGACAATTGATGAGAAGACAGATTCTAGAGAACCAGTTCAACAAACTGTGTACCAATAAGATGGATGTTTTCAAGAAGAATTTTGTGAAGAATCGGATAAATATGAAGAAGAAACACAAAGGCTCCTTCCTAATACTCCTTCTAGGTATGTACAAAAACACCATCCAAAATATCAGATCATCAGGAATCCATATGAAAGACGGACAAGGAGAAGAATAATAAAACCATCTCAACAAGTAAATTTTTATTTGCTATCTAGGATTGAGCTAAAATACTTCACTTAGGCTAGTGAGGATGAATTTTGGGTTAAAGAAATGAATGAGGAGTTGGATCAGATAGAGAAGAGCAAAACTTGGGAACTTATTCCATGACCAAAGGACAAAAATGTAACTGGCACAAAATGGGTATTCAAAAATAAGTTGAATGAAGATGGGCAAGTGGTCAGAAATAAAGCAAGGTTAGTATGCAAAGGTTATGCACAAGTAGAAGGAATTGACTTTGATGAAACTTTTTCTCCAGTTGCATGACTTGAACCTCTAAGGATATTTTTAGCTTTCTCAAGTTTCAAGAACTTCAAGGTATATTAGATGGATATCAAGTCAACATTTCTAAACGGGGTTCTAGAAGAATAGGTCTATATTGAACAACCAAAGGGATTCATACTAGCAGATACACAATATCAAGTATGCATATTGAAAAAGGTATTGTATGGTTTAAAATAGGCTCCCAGAGCATGGTACTCAATATTGGATAAGTATCTTCAGGAACAGATATTCAAGAAAGGAATAGCAGATAGTAATTTGTATATCATAAATGAAGGAAATGATCTTCTAATAGTGGTTGTTTATGTTGATGACATAATGTTTGGAGGAAACAATAATAAGATGTGCAAATAATTCACTAAGAATGTGCAAAATGAATTTGAGATGTCTATTCTTGGTGAATTGTCCTTATTTCTTGGACTTCATATTTCACAGTCAGAAAGGGAACTGTTTCTCTCTCAAACAAAGTACATGAAGGAAATGTTAAAGAAATTAAGATTAGAAAATTGTAAACTAGGAAGTACTCCTATGGTAAAAGGATGTAAGTTGAGTAAGGACGATGAATCTCCAGAGGTAGATCAAATATTATACAGATCTATGATTGGTAGCTTATTATATGTTACAGCTACAAGACCAGACATAGTACAGTCAGTGGGATTAGTGGCAAGGTTTCAAACAGCACCTAAGGAAAAACATGTGGCAACAGTAAGAATCTTTGGGTATCTAAAAGGGACTATGGATTTTGGGCTTTGGTATCCCAAAAGTGATAGTTTCACACTAACAACATATATAGATGCAAATTGGGCCGGTAGTATTGATGACAAAAAAAGCACAAGTGGAGAAGCATTATTTCTTGGAGAATGTCTAGTCTCTTGGTTAAGTAAGAAGCAGGTTTAAGTATCTCTATCTACAGCAGAGGCATAATAAATTACAGCAGTAGCCAGTTGTACACAAGTGTTATGGATGAAGATAACTCTATAGGACTTCAAGATAAAGCATGATCAACCCATTCCTATACTATATGATAATACATGTGCCATAAGTATCTCAAAAAATCCAGTAATGCACTCTAGGAAAAAGAACATTTCGATTAAGTATAATTTTTTGAGAGAACATGTGATGGATAAACAGGTTAGTTTGGAATATGTCACTACAAAGGAACAAATAGCAGATATTTTCACTAAGCCTCTTTCAAAGAAATTTTTTGATTATCTTCGAGGAAAATTGGGAGTGAGAATTCCACCCTGAAATGAACCACCTCAAAAGAAGGTGGGGGAGGGGCTAACTAAGAGGCTCATTCTTAGCCCCAAGCCCCAAAGGTGACCCTTTGCCATTGATGTCAAATGTGGAGAGATTTGATATTTGAGAGAGCATTGAGCTAGGGGGAGCAATGTCGCAAGGGGAGCAAAAGGAAAATGAAAGGTCATGTTTTGGTAAGAAGAGTATGGGTTGCCATCAATGACAAAGGGGGAGATGTTGGACATTTTGAATCCCTAATTCAAAGTTGTCATTGATGTCACCACATGAAGTCATCATTAATACTAAATATTTCAGTAGGAAACAAAAGGGATAAAAATAGTTATTTGATATCTAGGAAGAAGGCCAAAGATCAAGTGAAATAGTGCAAAAGGCAAAATTTAAAAAGGGGTTATAATATTTATTTTATAAATTATTTAAATTCGGTGTGAATTTAAATTTTATAAATAAATATTAAAGGTACTTTATCAAAGGCAAAAGTGGGTTTTATAAAGTCTAAAGATATTTTAATAAACCCAAAGGTTGGGTTTAAGACCAAAGGAGTTTGAAGCCTTTATGATCTTTGCCGACCTCATAGAAGACAACAAGGAAAGCACCAATGTTTTCAAAGTAGTGGAAGAAGCATATAAATACTATACCTAAAGTTCAAATTTATTATCCTTGCTCTAAAATGAAAAAATTGTCTTGCAAAAGAAAGAGCTCGTGAGTGTATGCGAAAAACGTGACAACAAAGTGTTGAAGGGAGGAAGCTTCAATTTTTGAAGTTGCATAAGACAATGTGGTCTAGTGGCATTTTGGAAAGCATGAAAGCACTGGCTTGCAAGGGAATTCATGTTCGAATCACGATGGGTGCATCATGAGGTGTATTGAGTGAAGCGCCTATGGTGCACATTCTTTTGCCAAGGCAAAAGGAGAGAGTGGAGATCAAGAAGCACGTGGTGATTTGTTAATCTCAATGAGCACTTGGTTCGTGTGACGACTTTGGTTGTGGTTACGGTGCTCGTAGGGGGCAATGTTGAGGGTTCGATTCCCTCCAAAGGCAAAGGTAATATTTTTGATTTTATTATTAATTAAATACCTAAGTTGGAGGTATAAGGTTGTTTAGTGGTTGATTTTAGAAATATTTCTTTGTAATAAAGTTGTGGTAGTTGAGAATTACCTTTAGGAGTTATAAGGATAATTTTGTTTTTATTTTAAGTCTTAAAATTGCTATTGTGGAATATTGAAAGGTTAAGACTTTGTGGGTAGTATGTTATTTTGAATTAAGGATTTTTGTGACTATTGTGAGGATATTGATTATTATTTAAGTTGGAGTGATAAGGTGTAATTTTTATATTATTTTTGTGATATGTTTTGTTGAATAAAATTATCCTCTAACCCTTATTGAAATTGGCAAAGAAGTAATTGTGAGTGTGGCATATTTGTGAGGTCAACTACTTGACATTCAAAAGGTATGAGAAAATTATTCTTTGGTTGACATGGTTTATTGGCTTTATTAAAAATTAAGTTTGGAGTGAAAAGGACTTGATTAGGGTTTCCTTTTAGAAAGTGGTTGAGTTATTGCTTCAAGGTTTTTTGATTTGAGAGTTGAGATTATTAGCATTGTTTTTGAGATCATTGTTTGAGTGAAGTGTTTGAGTTAATGCTTCAAAGTTTTCTAAAATCGAGAGTTGTGATTAAAACCTTGTTTTATGAGCATGGTTGTTGAAGTGAGTTGTTATGCAAAGAACTTGAACTATGTGAGATTTGTTGTTGAGAATTGTTGGAAACATTTTGAGTTGGATGATACATGCTTGGGCTAGGGTTTGTGAGCAAGAGTTGTTTCTTGAAGTGATTGGTTTAGTGTTGATTGAGCCTAGTAAAGTGGATGTATGAAGTGATTGTTCAAGTTCCATAAAACAAATTATTCTATACTCTAATTTGAGTTGAGGTTGAGTTTTCTATATAGAACATATTGAGTCTCTAACAATTCTCTTTATGTTTCTATGATATTAAGATAAGAAAGTGATTGAGTTTTGAGTAAATAATATATTGAGTCTCTAAAAATTCTCTTTATGTTTTGATGAGATTGGATAAGTTTTGTGTGGACTTGTTAAGCATATTTGAGGCAAGTATTTGAGAAGACTTGTGGACTGATTTTGTGTAAGCTTTTGTGGAAGCTTACAATACATATTTGAGCAAGTACTAGAGAGGACTTATTGATCAGATTTGAGTAGGTTCTGTGTGGACCTGTTGAGCAGATTTGGATAGGTTCTAAGTGTACCTGGTGATTAGATTTGAGCAGGTTCTGAGTGGACCTGTTGAACAAAGTTATGTAGGTTTTGTGTGGACCTATTGAGCAAATTTGGATAGGTTTTGTGTGTATCTATTGAGCATATTTGGGCAGGTTGTGTGTGGACCTATTGAGCATATTTGAACAGGTTTTGAGTGGACCTATTGAGTAGAGTTGTGCTAGACTGACTGGACTATGTTTAGTACATAATTGAGATAGAGATTTGGAGGTGACAGAGCAAAGAGGACAGAGTCTCCTATGGATAGAGATCCATAAGCTAGGGTAGTGAGGACATGTCTTTTGAGTGGGTACAAGAGTCTTCAATGGAGAGAGATCCACAAGTCAGTGCAGTGGAGGCAGTCGTCTTCTAGAGGATCACCAACAAGAGCAGAGGAGAAGAATTTCTCCTATGGATAGAGATCCACAAACCAGATTTAGGGGATCAACATCTCCTTTGGACAAAGATCCATAAATATTGTAATTGGGAAGGATTCCCAAAATATTATTTGAGAAATATTTAGAAGAAATATTTTCTCTATGGAGGTAGCCATATTTGGGTGAACCACGTAAAAATGATGTCTCTCATGTGTGTGATGCTTTGTGTGATGTTTATTTTTTTATTAATGTTGATGCTACTATTTGGATTAAAAAATAAAAAGTTTTATTGTATATTGTTCACCCCCCATCTAAGTATAAGCACATGTTATTCATTTAATCCATTAAAAAAACATGGGCAACAAATAAAACAATAACATAGATACAATTCAACTATAATTTAAAGGATGGATATGAACCATTTAAAAAAAAAACAATGAGAAAAAAAACATGCAAGCAACTTATTTAATATCAGGAATGGATATGAACCATTTTAAATAGAATCCAAAGAAACTACTAGAACAAATAAGAAGTGAAAGGTAAAAAAGGAATCAAATACTAAGCATGCACAACAAGTTCTACTTTTTAGGATTCCAACATCAGCTAGATAAAATTTTCACATCTGAGTTAATTTTTTGTTTCCATATATTTTTCTTGTCATATTCTAATGGAAGGTAAATAGCATTAAAAATTATTGTTATATCATTCTTGTTGGTAGGGTCTTATATACAATATGCATCCATTGTATTGACTCATGAGGATTGATATTGTGAAGAGAATCAATCTCTTTTTCCATGGTTGCCAACAAGGTAAATTGTAACACTCACCTAGTATGGTTGAATTACACAACATGGAATACACCATCCAACTTAGAATACCTTAAGGCCAGATCGGGTTATATCCCTCAAAATTCACTTGGCTTTAACATGCCTAGAAATATTTCAACCCATCATTATGGCACTTGCTCCCCTTAAAAATAAACCATAACCCACTAGCCATGGAAACGTTGTACAAAAAATAAAAAGAATAGACCTTTGGAAGAAAAATAGAGCTTTTATGTTGCCATAGGATATGGTTCGATATAAAAATGATAACATTAACATTGAGCAATTCAAGTCACCAATAATTATAGTTGTTACTTCATCTATTCAATCCAATAAAAATATGCGAAAAACAAATGAAATAATAACATAGATACATTGCAGCTACTCTAATTTTAGGGCTGGATATGAACCATTTTAAATAGAGCAATGAGAAGGAAAACATGCAATCAGTTTCTTTAATATCAAAGGACGAATATGAACCATTTTAAATAGGATCCAAAGAAACACATTGGAAAAAATAAGAAGCGAAGGGCCAACAAGGAGTCAAGAACTAAGCATGCACAACAAGTTCTACTTTTCAGGATGCCAACCTCAACTAGATAAAAGTTTAACATCTGAGTTAAATTTTTGTTTCCATATATTTTTCTTGACATATTCTAATGGAAGGTAAATAGCATTAAAAATTTGTTGTTATATTGGTCCTATTGGTAGAGTCTTATATACAACATGCACCCATTCTATTGACTCTTGAGGATTGATATTGTGAAGAGAATCAATCTCTTTTTCCATGGTTGCCAACAAGGTAAATTGTAGCACTCACCTACGATGGTTGAATTACACAACAGGGAATACACCATCCACCTTAGAATACCTTAAGGTCAGGTCAGGATTTATCCCTCTAAATTCACATAGCTTTAACATGCCTAGCAATATTTCAACCCATCATCATGGCACTTGCTCCCCTTAACAATAAACCATAATCCATTGGCCATAGACAAGTTGCAGATAAAATAAAAAGAATAGACCTTTGGAAGCAAAATAGAAATTTTATGTTACCATATGGTATGGTTTGATATGAAAATGATAACATTGCCACTGAGAAATTCAAGTCACCAATTATTATAGTTGTTACTTCATCTATTCAATCCATTAAAATCATGTGGAAACAAATAAAACAGTAGCATAGATACAGTGCAACCTCTAATTCCAGGGATGGATATGAACCATTTTAAATAGAGCAATGAGAAGGAAAACATGCAAACATTTTCTTTAATATCAGGGATGGATATGAACCATTTTAAATAGGATCCAAAGAAACACACTAGAACAAACAAGAAGCGAAGAGTCAACAAGGATTCAAGCACTAAGCATGCACAACAAGTTCTACTTTTTAGAATACCAACCTCAACTAGATAAAAGTTTCACATCTTAGTTAAATATTTGTTTCCATATATTTTTGTTGTCATATTCTAATGGAAGGTAAATAGCATTAAAAATTTGTTGTTATATCAATCTTGTTGGTAGGGTCTTATATACAACATGCCCCCATTGTATTGACTCTTGAAGATTGATACTATGAAGAAAAACAATATCTTCTTCCATGGTTGCCAACAAGGTAAATTGTAACAATCACCTACTATGGTTGAATTACACAAAATGGAATATACAGTCCACCTTAGAATACCTTAAGGTTGGGTTGCACTCTATCCCTCTAAATTCACTTCGATTTAACATGCCCATCAACACTTTAACCCATCATCATGGTAATTTTCCCCCTTAACAATAAACCATAACCCATTGGCCATGGAAAAGGGTAGACAAAATAAAAAGAATAGACATTTGGAAGTAAAATATAGCTTTTATATTTCCATAGGATATGGTTCGATGTGAAAATGGCAACATTGCCACTGAGTAATTCAAGTTACCAATTATTATATTTGTTGCTTCATCTATTCAATCCATTAAAAACATGTGGAAAACAAATAAAAAAATAACATATATACAATGTAGCTACTCAAATAAAACAAGAAGAAAACTACTGTAATATGTAAGAAAACTCTACTTTCCATTTTCTAAAATAGTAATCATTTAAAAAATCTCACAAGCTAAACAAGGAAACACATTGCATCCTCCCTTTATTTGACATAGCACATCGTTAATTAATTGGTTACAGTAGCATCCACAAATCCTAAACCCTCTACATCCCCAAACATTAAACCTCTGCATCCCCAAACTCTAAATCCTCTGCATCTCCAAATTCATAAAGGACTATTCTTAGTTTGTGTTATTATATGTTCATTATTGTTGTCATATTGAAAATTTTGTTCATAATTCATAGCTTCAACAACTTTACCATATCCTTCTTAACAATATTTTCTAAGTGTCAAGTTTGGGACATCCACGTTATCTTTATGGGCTTAGCAGGTCCATAGACCTTGACAGTGAGCATAATTAAGAACAAAGCAACCAAATATGTTCTCCAAGTATGTAAGAACAACTCTAATTTCCATTTCCCAAAATACCCATCATTAAAAAAACTTAACCATCACTACAAAGAAGAAAATTTTCCTAAATTTTCAACATAATTTCCCCCTGCATCTGCAAACCTTGAGTAGTGCGTACCACTTAAAAGCTCGAGCTCTTTGTCAAGCCTTAGCTTTCTGTCTAGCCCTAGATCAAGATCTCCGTCTAGCCTTCGTCTAAGTGAACGTCCTAGCTTGAGCTCTTTATCCAACATCCATATGAGCGAACACCCTAGCTCGAGCTCTCTATCTAGCCTTCATCTAAGCAAAGATCCTAGCTCGAGCTCTTTATCCAGTGAGAAAAGTGAAAGAAAATGCTCATTTCACTTTTCCTGTAGTGTTTTTATTTTTATTTTTTCGTTGAGACACTAAGAAGGTGGTTCCAAATCGTCCTATTAGAGTTGCCTAAATCACCTTCTTAGGATCACTCTAAGAGGGTGGTTTTAAACCACCCTCTTAGAGTGACCCTAACAGGGTGGTTATCCTAAGAGGGTGATTATAAACTGCCTTCTTAGGATCTACTAGGGCACTTTTTTACCGCCATAAGAAACCATATTTTTGTATCCATTGTTAAAGCCTTTTTTGGTGTAGTGCACAGTCAGTCAGGTTCCTTTTGAGCAATATTATCCTTAAATCTAATCCAGTTCCAAGCAACATCGTCGCTCGGCCCCAATTCGCACTCCTACCCCAACTCAAGGTCACCCTTATTACAAAGCTGACCCTACTCCTGTCTCTCCCTTGGTTCCTTAGCTCGATGCATGGGTCAAGTCAGGTGATCTAGTGTTTGCTGCCAACGAGGATCCATTTATCCACAGCTGAGAAAATGTTCCCAACACTTCTTCTTGGCAGAGATGGGGTTTAGTTAAGTCTCCTTATGATAATGTTGGGTGGAATTCAGTCCCAATGGTGGTTAAACCCATTTTATGATTCTTCATCATTCCCCTTTTTTGCTTTTGCTCTTGTGGCGTGCACTCAACCATCATTTTTAGTATGTAATCATTTTGTTAGCTAGTTGATAGTGTTTGCCCACCAGTTTTGTAAGGCGGTTTTGATTAGTTGTTAGTTGGTTTCTTGGTTTCCCACGTTGTTTTTATAGTAATGGTTTTTTGGTTGATGGCGTTGACCACGTGACGTGTTTATCCGCCTATTTTTTTTGTTTGTAATTCTATTACTTCTTTAATATAATACTTTTTACATAAAAAATTATATAGATGTCTATATGAAAGGGATAAGCCAGTTAATAGCGAAAGAGTGTTTTCCTATAAGCTACCCCAATATAATTCCTTAGATGGCTGAATTTATCTTTATCCAATAGATTAAAATTAAAAAAAAATCTTACATGAAAAAATTATGTGAATATTTACCTTGTTAAATATACATAATGTTAAGTTCTAACATCGAGTTTGGGCATGTGTATGGAGGGTTGGACCTCTTGCTTTCTAACCGGTTAATGTGATGATGCAAGTCTAAAGGTATATTCCATGATTGGAATTTCGTTCACGTTAATACCTATCTATCTTGTTAGTGTAGTTTGTGTGTGTTTGTTAATAATCCCACGTTAACTGTGTTGTGGGACTTGAGTGGTTTATAAATCCCAATACTTGCTATACTATTTGCTAATGAGGTAGCAAGCTTAAAGGTGCAGATCCTTGGTCCCACTTTGTGGAATTCCTCACCCCTATTAAAATCGAGTTTTAACGTGTGTGGAAAACTAGTCCTCCTGCTTTCTAACCGGTTCTATCCACCTAAAAATATAAGTATGATTGACGTTAATTATTGTAAGTACTTCATATCCACTATTTTGCTCGTTTAATTATTTCCTTTTGAATGCAATCCTCATATCACACGAATATTTCTATCATTTACTCAACTCAGTCCTAGAACTCAGTTGAGAGTGGCACATCAACACATGAACATTTCTCTCATTTATTCACATAACAAACCTTGTCCTACAACTCAGTTGAGAGTGCCACATCAACACGAAAAGAACCAATCAACCATCAGATCTCTGCGAAAACGATATTACAGACGAAAGTCGACTAAATGTCGAGACTTCTATACAACAGAGAACTTAATTTGTAGATGGCATTCTTGGTCATTCTCCACCTCTCCGGACATCTATAAGGCAGCTCGTGATTTGTAACCAGTCAAAATTCAATTCTATTGTCTTTGGTAGGAGAGGAGAGAAATATATCAAATCAGTCAATAGATTTGCATACTATTTTCCACCTCTCCGGACAACTACAAGGCAGCTCGTGATTTGTAACCAGTCAAAATTCAATTCAATTCTCTTTGGTAGGAGAGGAGAGGAAAATATCAAATCAGCCAGTAGATTTGCATACTATTCTTCTTCACCAGTACGTGGAAGCAACAATCGAATCATTTTGTTTTACTAATTTGGTACGCATAATATTAGACCAGCATGGGTGTCCCAGAAGCATGCACCAACAAAGCAAGGACGTCAAACCACAATAGATGCAAAAACCCATCTATGGCATTTGAGCAGGCAGAATGCGATATCATCTTTTAGTGAGAGAGATTTCTTCTCTTTGATTCGGAGTTCCTAGTCTACATTTTCAATTGAATTTTTTATGTTTTTTTTTTTTTTAAATTACAGGCCAATTCCATCCAAGGCGGCTAATAAGAGAAAGCTTATGGCTCTTGTATTCAGAAAAGCGTCCTTCCCTCTTAACCTTAGTAAATGAATCATGGTATAAAAAAATTGAAAAGAAATTATAGCGATAGATTTTAAAACCAATGTTTTTTTTAGTATCGGTGCTGGTTGCACCACTCTTCTTGTAGGGCTTCCTTAAAAGCTTTCTACCAAAAACTCGAAAAACTTCTTTGCAATTTTATAGGCTTCCTTCTAGTAAGGAAGGACTTTCATCATGTCACCAAAGAATTTTGTTGTCTCCCATGCGTTTTGGACTCTTGGACATTTATGGATTCTTGGACATCCATCGACACGGAGTTGCCCTATGTGCAAAATGGGTTATTAGAGCCCTGGAAGGCAATGAAGCCTAGAAAGTTTGCATCATCATTACAGTGCTTTAGACACTTCATGTGACAAATAGGCTTAGAAGGAGCTTGGCCTTTGGACCATTTTTATTTTCAAGGTGTCTTTCTAAATTCAAGATACCTTTGTGGCCAAAAGCATCTAGAAAGCCATTAAACGATGAAAATTTTGAAATGAGAACAAATTTAGTAGTGGTCTTTCATTAATCAACAATCTTTGTGGTTGTCGTCTATAATCACTCACCAAAACCAAATGCTTGCCAAGGTCTTATGGATTCATTCTTTAAAATTTTTTCACCAAGGGATTCGAATGGTTTTAGACCTCTTTCCTAAAGCGATAAGAAATTGGTTTTCCTAGCCTAAAACCAAAGCCAAATTCAGATTGGCTAATTAGAATATGGAATCCTTTCAAGTGGTTGTGTACTTTGTTCCTCAATAAATGCTTCATAAAATTAGTATTAGAGCCTCCTAGTCCTATGGACAGACTAGAAATGGTTCCCAAATACCCCATTTGTAGGTAAGGATACAAATTGCTTTTGCCTCATCTCTCAATGGTGCAAAAAAACAATGACAAATGGAGGCTATAGGCTATCATTAGAATTTAGCAACACAAATTTCAAACTATCTAGTCTGCCATCTTGGAACCTAAGCTTACCCATTTTGCTTGGTGTATCCTCTATCAAGACCTCTCCCATGGTGACAAATTGACTCATGTTGGGATCTCCAATCCATGATGCCCATTTTGTGGGTGATGTGAAAGCATCAAACATATCTTTTATTTTTATCCTAGAGCTCAAGTTGCATGAACATGGATTCATGATTTTTTTAGGCCTTTTAGACCTAAGCCTTTCTCCTAACACATGATTCTTTTGGGAAACTAGCCCAATATGCCAACAAAATACACCTAACTATGTCATACTTTTAGAGTGAATATTTTATTTGATATCTAAAAATATAGAATTGTAACTATTTTTTCTAGAGCATTTGTTGATATCCATTTTTTATTGATTGCTAAAGCTCAAATTTGTTCTAATATATTTTTGTAGTTCTAGTTATAGTGAACAAGGTGGATTTGGAGGTGCCCATTTATAAACTCTAATGGACCATTGGGTTAATACCCCATGCATAATGGCTTATGTCTTGCTAACCTATCCTCTATGCAAGAGTCTGTCTTGTAGTCACTATAATTAGGCTTTGCAAACTCCCCACCAATGGCTCAACATAGAATTAGATGCTAGAATCATTTGCCACCTCATTCCTCTCAGCCCTATGACTGGAGAACCCAGGGATGGCACAATAGTGATAAGTTTCCCACCTAATCCATGCCATCTCCCCAAGGAGGGATGAAAAAGATAACCAGATAGATGAACCAACTAAACAAGGTGCTAACTTAGATTGGGATCCTCTACTAGACACTCAAGATCCACCTTCTAAATGGGGTAGCTCCTCAAACCATGATCCACTACCTCTCTTTAGCTCCATAGCTCTTGTTGTTTAAATAACTTAGAACTTATCCACTCTATCTAATTTTATTTGATCATTCTAATTTAACAACTAAACTTTAAGATGTGATTTTCTATATTTTTTTAAATTAATGTATTTAATTTAAAACAATATACATTATTACACTTAATAAAAATATATATTAATATAAATAAAAATATTTTAATTTCATGTAATCAATTAAAAAAATGAAATGAGAGCAATAGTGGTTGTTAATTCAAACTTACAACAAATAGAATGTTTGACACATTTTTCATGTATGCTCATATACATAACAAAACTAAATAGTGAATTAATATTATTAAGACAAAATATTTAATTAAATTCCTCTTCTATAGACCATATTAAGCATATTTTTATTGAAGTCAAAACCTTTAATTTTTATTATTTAGTTATTACATATATAGCCTTGGGGCGTTAAAGGGGCCGGTTCGACCAAGATATAATACCTAAAAGTTTTATATTTACTCCTGGACACTACATAAATCAAATCAATTTTGGGAGACGAATGAAAAGTTTTATATTTACTCCTGGACACTACATAAATCAAATCAATTTTGGGAGACGAATGGGATCAGAAACGCCATCATTGAGGCAAACAATGCAATAGCTTCGGTTGGAGCAAACCCCAAAATGGCATCATCATGGATGGGTGATTTCTCATTATGAAAACCAAAGCCCATACGCACACACTATGGTCGAACCTACCTACCCATCAACAAACATTTTTACTTTTGATGAAAAAGCAAATTTACATTAAATTAAGATAAAAGCCTTTACAATAAAAAAAGTGGATGGGTTAACACACCCCATGGGTAAACAAACTAACCCTCATTGACAAGGGTTAGGAAACAAAGCCGCCACCAAAACAGAAGTTTATCAATCATGATCATTGATGATCATTACATCAAAGAAAGCATATCATATGGAGTAATGTGCCCTGGGGTGTTTTCCTACATAAACGGCTAGTGATTATGGGATGGGAATCTACCCCTCTACATCGTGATTAATACCCGCGTTGCTCTAACCAACAACTGGCCTACGTAAAACTAGTTGAACATCATCCTACCTCCCAACCTGATAGGATAAACAAACAATGTCAATATTAGGGCACTTCCTAATTGGTGAGAGCTAGGACTAGTGCCTGTCTGCAGGAGCACTTATTACATATGATAGAGGCTAGCGGCAAGAGTGGGATCAAAAATACTCTTGAGAAGAGCTCTCTGGGGGGGATCCAATTGACTGTACACGGAGCATTGGTCTAGTACGTAAGAAGAACTTACAGGTGATCCAACTCCATAGCAACTTTATTGGCTTGAGTACATATCTTTAGCCACATGTCATTAAAAATTCTAATTTATCACCATTATTAAATGTGACTGAAGGTGTATACTATTTAAAAACAATTTTGCTACGGGCCTTCCAAATATGAAAGAGTAGGCTAATCCTGAAAACCTGCCACACTTCAAAAAGTGGGAGAGACAAAGTAAAAGAGTCCCCAAGAAGAGCTTGGGGCCAAAAAAACTCTTGCAATTGTAAATGGGGAAAAAAAGGAAAGAACCCATATCCAAGCTTTGCCTAGATCTTCTACAATTTCAAAGGAGGTGAGTACAAGACTCGGGTACACCATAAAAAGGACATTTAGGATTAGGAATTCCAAGGTGCTTCAAATGTTCCCCCAAGGGAAGACCTTGACACAACAAGCTCCACACAAAAAAATATTGTTTGGGCTCAATATAGGTAGCCCAAACATTATGAAATCTAGAATTCCATCTAGTCCTTGTAGAAAATAAGTCCCAATGTTGATTGAGCTTAAGCACCAGAGGAAGATGAGGAGATAACCATTTATACCACAAACGAGTCTTATAATTAAGTAAAGGAGTGTCAACATGCCATCTCCAGTCTAATCACCAAGGACATTGCGAGCGCACATCAATCTTATACAACATAGAAAATGGGTGAGAGAAATAACATCATAAGTATATTTATCTGCACCATTCAGCCTGAAGGTGTGTTTGAACTCCTTCTATGGGATTGGCAAGTCCATAGACCTTGACAATGAGCATAACCAAGAACAAAGCAACCAAATATGTTCTCCAAGTATATAAAAACAACTCGAATTTCCATTTCCCAAAATACCCATCATTTAAAAAAACATATATCTTAACCATCACTACAAAGAAGAAAATTTCCCTAAATTTTGAACACAATTTCCCCATGCATCCCCAAACCTTGAGTAGTGTGTATCACTTAAAAGCTCAAACTCTCTATCAAGCCTTAGCTAGAGCTCTTTATCTAGCCTTGGATTGAGCTCTATGTCTAGCATCTATGTGAGCAAATGCCCTAGCTCAAGCTCTCTGTCCAGCCTCCATCTGAGCAAAGGCCCTAGCTTGAGCTCTCTGTCCAACCTTCATCTAAGCGAACATGTTAGGATCCTCAATCCTAACATTATTAGTTAGTATTAGTTAGTATTATTAATCATTTAATTATTATATTATTAACTTATAAAGTGAACCATCACAACCCTTCATAACGTGAACCATCACGTCTCTTCATACGTGAACCATCATGTCTCTTCACCAACATAGCTTTAGGGTAGATATATATATTAGGTTGGCCATCCATATCAAAACATCCAAGAATAATAATAATAATAATAATAGATTCTAAGGAGGGAGCCCCCTATAGTGGCAAAGCGATTACAAGGGAGTCCCCTTTGAGTGGCCTGCGATTACATTTACATTAATTTGTTAATAATTTTATAGTAAGACCTTGGGGTCTTACCATTTGGTATCAGAGCCATGTGGGACCCAGTCATGTGGGAATTGCTCAAAGATCTTCATCAAATCACTTCTGTGCATGAGTATCAAAATCGGTTTGAGGATATCACCAAACACAACATTATATTGGATGAATCAATTCTCATTAATGGCTTCATTAGGGGATTAAAAGAGGAAATTAGAAAGGAGGTGACAAGGTTCAATCCCTATACCATGATGCAAACCTATGGATTGGCAAAATTAGCTGAAGATAAAATCAATGCACAACAACAATTAGGGAAACTACTTATGGAAAAATTGTCGACCACTTACATTGCTCCCAAACCTATGCATAATGGAAGGGCACAAAGCACTTACACAACCCCTAAATCTAACCGAACTTTATGAATTAAACATCTTAGCTTTGAGGAGATGAAGGAACAACGAGCAAAAGGACTCTGTGATAATTGTGATGAACAATTTGGACCCCACCATAAATGTGCTACACCAACATTGTATTTATTGAAGGAAGTTGATCCCTGTCTCTCCATAGAGCAAGCAGATGAGATAGTTGTGTCTGAAGTGACCAGTGCATCTACTCACTGCAATGAAGACAATGAGGTCGATGTGCAAGAAGTGATTGATGTACCAAGCAAGGATGAGGTAGACATTCCCAAAGTGATCAGTGCTAGCCAAACATGCACTCTACAAGACCTACACATACCTTCCTCACCAATAGTGAGTTCTTGCCATATGACCAAACCTATTCGGAACCAACGCAGAGTGACTACACACCCTTCTCCGTTGGCTCTACCAAGGAACCAAAAAAGGATATGAAATCATTACCATCACTTTTGATGCATCATTCTGAAGTATTTGAGGAACCCCAAGGGTTGCCCTCCCATCCTCATCATGATTTTCCTAAGGAATATTATACTATTGTTCTTGGCAAACCCCCGCTAATGCTTCATCCTTTTCGATATCCCTGCCTACGAAAGGATGCCATTAAAAGAGTCCAAGAACTTACACAAATCCTTCTTGGAAAACAAAAGACAAAGCTTCTTACTTTGAGCTTTGAGGACAAAGCTCTTTTTAAGGAGGGTGCCATGTTAGGATCCTCAATCCTAACATTATTAGTTAGTATTATTAATCATTTAATTATTATATTATTAACTTATAAAGTGAACCATCACAACCCTTCATAATGTGAACCATCACGTCTCTTCATACGTGAACCATCATGTCTCTTCACCAACATAGCTTTAGGGTAGATATATATATTAGGTTGGCCATCCATATCAAATCATCCAAGAAGAACACCCTAGCTTGAGCTCTCTATCCAACAGGAAAATCAAAAGAAAATGTTCATTTCACTTTTTCTACGGTCTTTATATTTTTTTCGTTGAGACACTACGAGGGCGGTTCTAAACTGTCCTCTTAGGATTTCCTAAACCACCCTCTTAGGTCTAAGAGGGCGGTTTATAACCACCCTCTTAGGATCACCCTAAGAGGGTGGTTATCCTAATAGGGCATTTATAAGCCGCCTTCTTATAATCTATTAGAGAGGTTTTTTACAGTCATAAAAACCACCTTATTTTAGCCATTGTTAAAGCCCTTTTTTGATGTAATGCACCGTTAGTCAGGTTCCTCTTAAGCAAGATTATCCTCAAAGCCAATCCAATTCCAAGCAACATCATCGCTCAGGCCCAAATCACACTCCTATCTCAACTCAAGGTCACCCTCCTTATAGAGTTGGCCCTACTCCTATCTCCCATAGCTCCTTAGCTTGATATATGGATCAAATCAAATAATCTAATGTTTGCTACCAATGAAAATCTATTTATCGACAACTAAGAAGATGTTCCAACACTTTTTCAATAAAAGTTACATTAAAACTTTGACATTGACTTATCTTAAAAAAAAATATAGTTGAAGACAATTATTACAACTACTTGATATTAAATTTAAAAGCTCGTTTTGTCAAAATTTTCTCCCTTCCACTGTTTTACTCGTTTAATTATTTACTTTTGAATGCAATCCCCATAACACACGAATATTTCTCTCATTTACTCAATTCAGTCCTACAACTCAGTTGAGAGTGCCACATCAACACGAAAAGAACCACTCAACCGTCAGATCTCTGCGGAAATGATATTACAGGAGACTGACAGTCGACTAAATGTCGAGACGTCTATACAACAGAGAACTTAATTTGTAGATGGGGTCATTCTCCACCTCTCCGGACAACTACATGGCAGCTAGTGATTTGTAACCAGTCAAAATTCAAATCTATTCTATTCTTTCGTCGTCGGTAGGAGAGGTAATTTGTAACCAGTCAAATTTCAATTCAATTCTATTCTGTTCTGTTGTCTTCGGTAGGAGAGGTAAGGAAAATATCAAATCAGTCAGTAGATTTGCATACTATTCTTCTTCAGCAATATGTCGAACCATTTTGTTTTACTAATTTGGTACGCATAATATAAGACCAGTCTGGGTGTTCCAGAAGCATGCACCAACCAAGCAAGGACGTCAAACCACAATAGTGTATTTGCCTCACCCATCTATGGCATTTGAGCAGTCAGAATCCGATAGACCATTTTTTAAGAGTTAGGATTTTCAGCTACAGGCCAAGCGCTAGAATAGGAAAAGGAATAGTTAGAGCACGTATGCTTACCTTTTATGATACAAAGATGCAGCTGCTGCTTCTTATTCTTCAGTTTTTTGCCATTTGATTGTAGTTGAGCTCTCTCCCGCAATGGGAATGCACGCTCACTCAGGTAACCAGACATTACAAATTCAACGTTAGTACAGTAAAAGCAGAGAATCATTGTCTTTTTTTCCTTTAATTTTTTGAAAATATGACCAGAACCGAGCATGCTTGAGATTGCGTTGCTGAGTGCAGGTGAAGCTGAAGAACGTCACCCGTCTTTGCAATACAAAACCGCTGATAACGGTGAAGTGTAAATATCCGCGGCCTACAATCGTGCGCACGAGGGTCATCATCAAAGTCACCGACTAAGTTAAGGACTTCTCAATTCATTGGTATTAAATAACTAAGATAATATTTTGCCGTAACATAGCCACCTTCTAATTGATTATAGATATAAAATTTAACGGATGATAAATAGAAACAATTTTGATCATGTATGTTGGCATAGCTGTTAATTAATGTTTCTTTACAATCTTATTTTGCAACTGGCCATCGCATAAGTTTCTAACTTGCACGTCTCTGTCTATTTGTTTCCATTTTCTCTTGGTGCCAAAGTTATTTTACTGAGAGAGATTTCTTCTCTTCGATTCCGATTTCCTAGTCTACGTTTTCAATTGAATTATTTATGTTTTTTTTTCCTTTAAATTACAATCCAATTCCATCCAAGGCAGCTTATGACTTTTGTATTCAGAAAAGCGTCCTTCCCTCTTAACCTTAGTAAATGAATCATTGCATAAAAGAATTGAGAAGAAGTTATAGCGATAGATTTTAAAACCAATGTTTTTAGTAAGCAAATTTCGGTGCTCGCTGCACTACTCTTCTTGTAGGGCTTCCTTCAAAGCTTTCTATCAGAAAATTGAAAAACTTCTTTGCCACTTTTATAGGCTTGGCTTCCTTCTAGTAAGGGAAAGACTTTCATCATGTCACCTAAGAATTTTGTTGTCCTTCATGGGTTTTGGACTCTTGGACATCCATCACCACAAACTTATCCTATGTACAAAATGAGTCATTAGAGCTTTGGAAGGCAATGAAGCCTAGAAAGTTTTGCATCATTATTATAGTGTTTCAAGCACTCCATATGATAGACAAACCTAGAAGGAGCTTGGCCTTTGGACCATTCTTATTCTCAAGATGTCTTTCCAAATTCAAGGCACCTTTGTGGCCAAAAGCATCTAGAAAGCCATTAAACCATGACAAAATTGAATTGAGAACAAATATAGTAGTGGACTTTCAGTTAATCAACAATCTTTGTGGTGGTCGTCTATAATCACTCACCAAGACCAATTGCTTGCCAATGTCTTATGGATTCATGCTTTAAAATTCTTTCACCAAGGGATTCCAATGGTTTTAGACATTTTTCCTAGAGCAATAAGAAATTGGCTTTCGTAGCCTAAAGCCAAAGCCAAATTCAGATTGGCTAATCAGAATATGGAATCCTTCCAAGTGGTTCTGGAATTTGTCTGTTATGGTATAAAGACAAAAACTGGTATTTCATTATTTACAAATGCTTAAATAGTAGTTATGTAACAAAAAGATGCCAGAAATGTTGGCAGATATCTGTAATTGCCTAGTCATGTCGACAACCAATAATAAGATGCCAAAACATGTCGGCAATGAAAGTCAGCAGGAGAATTCGGCATACTTTGTCGGCAGATAACAGCAAAACTAGAATGTAGGAAAGAAAACAAATATATGCCTAAGTCTAATAATTAAACCTCATCATTTGTCCCAAAAAAAGAAGCATTGGACTCCAATGCTTTTAAAAAAGAGGGAAAATCCTGGGACAGAAGGTGAGAAGAAATCCAGTGAGCATGATGCGAAAGCAACCACGACGGACCACGAGATAAGAAGTAGAAGTACCCTGGCGAGTCTACCGAGTTTTCGTATCAAAGAGCATATCAGTGTCTAGCGGAAGCTGTGCATCGGGAACCACATCAACAGGATGGCTGATAGCTGGAGAAAATTCCAAGGTAGAATCATAGTATGGCTTCAGGAGATCCACATTAACGACGTCATGAATGCCAAGATGAGTCGAAAGATCAAGACGAAAGGCATTCTCAAAAATTTGTTGAATAATTGTGTAAGGCCCATAACAAAGAGGTTTTATCTTGCTATGAGTCTTGTCTGTAAAATGTTGTTTATCTAGATAAAACCAAACTTTGTTACCAACCTGAAAGTGATGAGGAGTGTGATGTTGGTCCATCTGTTCTCTCTATTTTTGTCGAGTCTTCTGAAGAATCTGAACCACTTTGGACTAAAGACTCTGCAAATGTTGTATAAAAGAGTTGGTCTTGTCTTGCTCCTTCTAAATGTGCATGGTAGCTGGAGAGGGCAAAGACAAAGGCAACTCATATGGAGCCAATGGCTAAAAATCAAAACATACCTCAAAGGGAGAATGTCTTGTCGAACTGTGAACAACTATGTTGTAGGTGTGCTCAATGTGAGTGAGGTTCAAATCCCATCTAGCAGGAGTGGAATGATGGTAAATTCTCAAAATCTGAACAAGAGTACGATTAACTACCTCTGTCTGCCCATCGGACTGAGGGTGATAAGCAGTAGAGAAGTTAAGGTATACTCCCAAGATCTTCCAAAGAGATCTCCAAAAGTGACCCACAAAACGTGAGTCACGATCAGAAACAATGCTAGTTGGAAGACCAAATGAGTGCCACACTGTCTCAAAGAAAAGCTAGGCCAAGTTTTGAGTAGTATTCGTCTTACGACATGGAATGAATTTGGCCATCTTGCTGAATCTATCCACAATGACGAAGACACAATCATATTGCCTTACTGTCATTGGGAAACTTCTCAATAGGTCCATGGAAATGCTCTCCCAATGACGAGAAGAGATGGGCAAAGGCATACTCATGCCCAATTTCCTGTTTGTGGATTTAGAACAGTTGCAGACAGCACATTGTCGCAAGAAGTGAAGGACATCTCTCTGCATGTGGGGCCAAAAGAAAAATTGTTGAAGATGATGTAGAGTTTTCTGCTTACCAAAGTGTCCTCCATAAAGTTTAGAATGAGCCTCCTTCAAGAGAGACTCTCTATGCTCACGAGGAACACAAAGCTTATCCAACTTATACAACATTCCATTCTGAATATGAAAGTCACGAAGGGATCTCAAATTGGTAGATGAAGGATGAGAAAGTTGTTGAATTTAAGCATTGTTTGGCAAACCTCATTATTGTCCTTCGATAAATGCTTCATAAAACTAGTATCAAAGCCTCCTAACCCTATGGATAGACTAGAAATGGTTCCCATATACCCCATTTTTAGGTAAGGATACAAATTGATTTTACCTCATCTCTTAATGGTACAAAAACTCAATGAAAAATGGAGGCTATAGTCTATCATTTGAATTTGGCAACACAAATTTCAAACTATCTAGTCTGCCATATCAGAAACCAAGCTTACCTATTTTGCTTGGTGTGTCTTCTATCAAGGCCTCCCACATGGTGACAGACTAACTCATTTAGGAATCTCCAATCCATGATGCCCATTTTGTGGGCGATGTGAAAGCATCAAACATCTCTTTTGTTTTTATCCTAGAGCTCAAGTTGCATGAACATGGATTCATGATTTCTTTAGGCCTTTCAGACCTAAGCCTTTCTCCTAGCACATGATTCTTTTGGCTGATTGGCCCAACATGCCAACCAAATACACCTAACTATATCATACTTTTAGAGTGCAGATTTTATTTAATATCTAGAAAGATAGAAATGTAACTATTGTTTCCAGAGCATCTATTGACATCCATTTGTCATTGACTGACAAAGCTAAAATTTGTTCTAATATATTTTTATAGTTTTAGGTATAGTAAACAAGGTGGATTTGGAGGTGGCCATTTACAAACTCTAATGGACCATTAGGTTAAGAATTTAAGACCCCATGCATAATGGCTCACGTCTTGCCAACATTTCCTCTATGTAGGAGTTAGTCCCGTAGTCACTATAATTAGGCTTTGTAAACTTCCACCAATGGCTCAACGTAGAATTGGGGGCTAGAATCGTTTGCCACCTCATTCCTCTTAGTCCTATGATTGGAGAATCCAGATGGCACAACAGAGACAAGTTTCCCCAACTAATCCTTGTCATATCCCCAAGGAGGGATGAAAAATATAACCAGATAGATGAACCAACTAACAAATGTGCTAACTTAGACTGGGATCCTTTACTAGACACTCAAGATCCATCTTCTAGATGGGGTAGCCCCTCAAACCATGATCCACTACCTCTTTCTAGCTTCATAGCTCTTGTTGTATAAATAACTTAGAACTTATGCACTCTATCTAATTTTATTTGATAATTCTAATTTAATAACTAAACTTTAAAATGTGATTTTCTATCCATTTTTTTAAATTAATATATTTAATTTTAAAAAAATTCTATCCTGCTCTCGTCGCTGACCTCCGTCATATGCAAGAAGTGCTCCCATAGACAGACACTGGTCCTAGCCCTCGCTAGTGAGGAAGCGGCCTAATGTTGACATTGCTTGTTCGTCTCGCCAAGTTGAGGGTAGGATGATGTTCAACCAGTTTCACCTAAGCCAATTGTTGGTTGGAGCGACATGGGTACTGAAGGCCTTAATCGCGATGGAGATGGATGAATTCCCATCCCATAATCACTAGCAGTTTATGTAAGACAACACGCCAAGGCATATTACTCCATATGATATGCTTTCTTTGATGTAATGATCATCAATGATAATGATTAATAAACTTGTGTTTTGTAGGGGGCTTTGTTTCCTAACCCTTGTCAATGAAAGTTAGTTTGATTCTCCATAGGATGTGTTAACCCACCCATTTTTTTTATTATAAAAACTTTTATTTTAATTTAATATAATTTTACTTTTTTCATAAAAAAAAATAATATAAATATTTATTAACATAAATACAAATATTTTAATTTTATATAATCAATTCATAAGAGCAATTGTGGTTGTTGTTAAGTCAAACATACAACAAATACAATGCTTGACACATTGTTCGTGTATGCTCGTATACATAACAAAACTAAATAGTAAATTAATATTGTTAAGACAAAATATTTAATTAAATTCCTCTTCTATAGACCATCATAAGCAAATAAATAGTTTAATTAGTTTTTTTGATTGGTTAGTGTTAGAAATCCTTACGACATGCATTGAGCAATTTTCTCTCAATTATGATCTCTCGTAAAGTCGGGAGCTATGTTTATCAATAGGGAATTTAACACACAACCACACACCCACCCCCTCACACACCCCCTCACACTGAGCAATTTTCTCTCAATTATGATCTCTCGTAAAGTCGGGAGCTATGTTTATCAATAGGGAATTTAACACACAACCACACACCCACCCCCTCACACACTCGCCTACGCCGTGGTTTAAACCTTAGACCTCCCGAAAAAACCAAAACCCAAACCATTACACTCTTTAATCATAAAAAAATATTATTATATTTTATTTTTATTTTTTTAATACTTTCATATATATGTACACTTCGTCGTGGATGGGTGATTTCTCATTATAAAAATCAAAGCCCACACGCACACACTATGGTTGAGCCTGTCTAACCATCAACAAACATTTTGATTTCTAATACTTTTGGAATTTATGATAGTGGTAATTTATGTTTGAAGATAAAATTATAATATAAGATTATTTAAAATTTTATCTTAAAAATATTAAATATAATTTATCTAGTTTATATTCACAATTATTGATATAAATATTATAACTTTATTTCTAATTATGTGGCAATCCTAATGATTAATGATCTATGTTTTATTATTAAAATTTAATCTTAACTATAATATTAATGATTAATTTAAATAATACTAATTAAAATTTAGATAGGAATAAATTTACTTAGTATTAAAATTGAAAAAATAAAAAGAAAATTATGGTTAATCAAGTATAGTATTATAATAGTATAAAGCAAAATCTTAGTCAAATAAAATCTATAATTTTACTTTATTCAAGTTTTAAAAATATTTTTGATTGATTACGAGAAAAATACTAGGACCTATTAAAAATAAATTAAAATTAAGTTAAATTGTATGTAAAAAATTATTTAATTTGTAATTCTTATTATAATTAAAATGACACATAGGTCCATTTAAATGTGAGTGTAAACAAGAGAATTCATTAGCAAAATGAGGTTAAAAAAGGATATTAAACCAAATAAATAAGCTTTTTATATACTACAAAATTTTGATGTAGTTGGAAGACGCATGCATTAGGTTTTGAATTATTGGTGCCATACTGCCTCTCCACTCTAGAGTGTGTGCGAGACGCCTCTTAAGGTATTTTTTTGCTGCTTTTATTGACTTTACTCCGTTGTTTGACGAATTGAACCTCTTTTTTATTGACGGAGCTTAATCAGCAGCTCCAACTTCTATTGACGCTGCAGAAGGGAGCAATGATGCTAAAGGTGAACAAGCTACCATGGAAGTTTATTTCCAAAGTTTATCACGAGGTAATATTTCTCTTTCGGATGTTGTTATCCCGTTGAGTGAGTTTAATACTACTTGTTCTTGGTTGGAAAGCCATATGTTGGTAGGGTATTTTCTAGGTCGCATCCTTGGCAAGACCCTCCTTTAGAACTGGATCCAACAAGCTTGGCATGACGTCAAGGTTGATGGTATCCAAAACCTCACCAATAGGTTTTTTGTTTCATTTTACTGACCCTGCTCAAGCTAAAGCGGTCCTCAGTCATGGGCCTTGGTCTGTTCGTAGCTCCTTGTTAATTTTTCAATCCCAAACCAAGGATTTTTCGATCACTAATGATGTTTCCTTGCAAGTTTCGGTTTATGTTGAATTCCTTGGTCTTCCTCTATCGCTCTGGTCTTACTATCAAAACTTGTGGCCCCATTGGTGAATTTTTCTATTGTGAAACAGATAAATTTTATGCCTCACACCCTCAAAAGTATTTTTGTGTTAAAGTTGATATTTCTAAAGACCTTAGGGATATTTTTGATGTCCAAGTTGGTGACTATAGGTTCAAGCAACATGTTGTCTACATAAACCTCCCTAACACATGTTACCATTTCTAATCAGCTACCCATAAGATAAAATATGTTCCTTTAAAGATGAACAAGATTAAAGTTAAGGAGATAGTTATGGCTCCTATTACTACTAGCTCTATTTATACTTCCAAATGGGGCAATATGAATGGAAGGTAGTCCAGAAGAAGGGTAAGAATGGGAAAAATGTAAACCCTATAACTACTCCCAGCAGCTCGCCTTAACTCCTTGTGTCTTATGCGCAAGCTGGGCATGTTGTGGTGATGTAGTAGCATACCATGCAATCGGTGGCACCTACTGCTAGGGCTTCACAAATGGTTGCTAATGTACCATCGACTAGTGTTTCCTTTGCAAAAATTGTTACTTCTTCTACTCCTACTCAATATTCAAATTATCCAATTTTACATATCAATGAGCAGTCTTCCTCAAGCTTCATGGAACCCGAACGAGCTTCTATCAATGGTTGAAGATCTCGTAGCCCACCTCGGGGAGAATCCCTGGTTCACCAGGATAAAATGCATCAAATGAAGTTTTGGAAAGTAGGTCAGGAGCATTTTCTCAATAATATTTATGATTCTCTTTCAAACCTCAAAGACGCTAAAGATGTAGCTGGATATATGAGTCTTGATTGATCTCCATGATTTTTTTATCATGGAATGTCAGAGGGCTGATGGGCCTAGTACTTGGTCCAAGATGAGATTGCTTTATGCTCCAGGTTTTATGGTAATCCTAACTTTCTCTATCTTCAAAAGATTAATATTTTTGACTTTATTTTGTAATGTACTTGCCCTTTTCTTTGGCCAAGTTACTTTTTTTATGCCACCAGTCATTCCCATGGCAGAGGGGGAGATATCATTCTTTTTGCAACTAGGTGGAAATATATTTTTGTCTTGTGGGGTATGGATCCCTTCAATCATGCAGTTTAGGTTTTACTTGAGGTTGGTGGGCTGTCTTTTGGTATTATTAATGTATATGCCTCCAATGATGGTCAAGAGTGTTGTAGCCTCTGGCGGTGGTGTGCTTTTTTTTTACCACCTACTATTTGGGTTATGTGTGAAGATTTTAATATGACTAAAAAGCCTGCAGATAATATAGTACAACTTCCCATGCGATGGGCTATTGGGGAAAGAGAAAATTGGTACTTCATGAAAAATAAATTGGGTTTGCTAGACCCCAATTCTTGTTTTTCTCCATAGGATTTTCCTAAAAATTTATGGTATATGTGGTCCAATTTCTAGGCTGGTCATGCAAGAATTCTAAGAAGGCTAGACAAAGCCAT
This sequence comes from Wollemia nobilis, assembly GCA_028583015.1. NCBI lineage: Eukaryota > Viridiplantae > Streptophyta > Pinopsida > Araucariales > Araucariaceae > Wollemia > Wollemia nobilis. The sequence continues at coordinate 9,909,621 of JAQPPZ010001772.1, read as the reverse complement.
GCTTTCATATCATGTGCAGTTTTTCTTTCATAGGAGAAATGCTTCAACTCCATTTATGGAAACCATCTCTAGTACCACTGCTTCTGACCATTCATCCATCATGTTTAATGTGTTGATGAAATACCTACCTCAGAGACACTACAAGTCATAATTTTTTTCAATACTTCTTTTCTTCAGCACCCTTCCATGGTTTGTCATATTCGTAGAGTCTGGAATCCAGTTACTAGACCTACTAGAGAGTTGGGTTGGATAGAATGGTGGAATGATGCCATTTTTTGTACAACTATCTTACTTTATACTTTGGGGAAAAAGGTGGTGCAGTTCAAAAGATATTCCAATGTTGTCCTTCATGATGAGCTTGCCAAAGCTTCTCTCAGGCTTGAGGCCTATCCATTTAATCCTAAACTTCAGTCTCATGTTTCCCAAATGAGGCATGAACTTAAACTTGTTGAAATTTATGAGGCTCGAGGAGCTCGAATTAAATCCTGATTTCATTGGCTTAAAGTTGGTGATAGGGTCACCAGAGACGTTTTTCAAAGGTTTCACCCTTCAGGCAAGCTACTCAATTCAAGGCCATTCAAGACAATGGAATAAGACTTACCTCTCTTCCTGAGATGATTGATGCTTTTTTCAAGCACTATACTAATGTTTTTGTCGCTCAAGCTTATTTCCCTGGGTGGGAGCAAGCACTGGCAACTTGTATGGTAGTTGTGCCAGTTAAGCTTTTAGAGTCTCAAAGAGTAGGGTGTGATAAAATACTCTCCCTTATAGATCTGGAGGATGCATTGTCTCAAATGGCAAATGAAAAAGTGCTAGGTCTGGATGGCTTTTCTTGTGAGTTTTACAAGGACCTTTGGGACATAGTTGGTCCTGATCTGCATAAAGTTTATTAGGAGGACCTTTGATTAGGCTCTTTAGGAGTAATTATTAATAGGGGCAATATCAAATTCATACCCAATCAAGGGGGCCCAGAGTTGATCACTAATTGCAGACCTATTACTTTGTTTAATGTTAGTTATAAGATCATTGTCAAATCTTTGGCTCTTTGCCTTAGGTCTCTTCTTCCTTTGATATTCAGATCAGAGCAAACTAGCTTTATTCAACGAAGGTACATCCTCAATAATGTTTTACCTATCTAGGAGGGCATGGAATGGTACCGAATGTTAAACTAGAACATGATTTTTATTAAGATTAATTTTGAGAAATCTTATGACTGCATTAAATGGAGATTCATTCTTGCTATGCTCAAAGCTTTAGGATTTAGGCCAGTTTTCATTTAGACTATTGATATTCTATTCAGATATGCTTCGGTTATTCTCAATCTAAACAATTCACAGTCTGAAGTAATGGGTCTTTTAGGTCTATTCAAGAAGGGTGTCCTATTGTTCCCTATTTATATATGCTTACTAATGAAGCCTTTAGCTATGTTTTAGCTGGTCAAGCTTTTGTAGGTCTTATTGAAGGAATTACTCTTCCAAATGATCAGGGGCAACTTACTTATGGTTGCTTTGTTGATGACTCATTTCTTATTATAAGGTAAGAGGAGCCATTTGTTTCTAATGCTCTATTTTGTCTGAACATATTTTGCACAGCCTATGGTTCTAGCATACAATGGAGGAAGACCTACTTCATACATTCTCCCTTGAGTATGTTGCCTTGGATTCAAGGGTATTATTGGAATTGGATACCTATTGGAGAAGTTTTTAAGTTTCTTGGTATTCCTTTTTCCTGTCAAGGCTCCCCTGATCAGATTTGGAATTATGTGCTTCAAAGAGTTGAAAAGAAACTTGATTTTTGTCTTACTAAGAATTTTTCATTAGCAGGTAAATTTTAGATTGCTCTAAAGTTTTATTTGCCACTCATGTATACTATTTCTCTAGTTGGGTTCCTTCACATGCTTGCTATAAAAAGCTTGAGAAACACCTTTGAGAATTTATTTGAATAATTTTTCTAAAACAAAGGGATTTCATAGAGTTTCCTAAGATATTTGTTGTCTTCCCAGTGAATTTTTTGGAATGGGTCTACTAGACTATAGACGGTAAGGTATTGTTTTGTGTGCTAAGTGGGTGGTCAGGGCTTTGAGGGGAGATGAAGCTTGGAAAGTTTTGGTTCGACATTTTATTTTCTCTGGTCTTCCCTTAAACCATAGAGCATGGAGAGGGTTGGATTTTCCCTCTCTCATTGTTGCTCTAGTTTTTGTTAAGATTTTTGGCTCCTTTGTTATTAAAAGTATATGGAAAGCCTGGCAGCAACTCACTCCTTGGATTTTTTGGAGAGGATATGGATTTCATAAAGGCTTATCCATCAATTCTATGAATATTTTGTGGTCCCCTATGTTTCGTCATCAAGGTTATCCCTTATTTTGGGTGCAATGGATTCATGCTCAATAGTTTTTCAAAAAGGGTATTGTTATAATAGCTAAATTATTTTCTCTCTAGACTAGGGATTGGATCCCATGAAATGAGCTCAAATGCACCTTCAGGATTAATGGTGCATAAAAATATACTTATGATGTTGTTATTGCTCTCACATCATTTTCTATGTTGCACAATATTGTTGTGCGCTCACAACATCCTTGGTGGTCATACTAGAGATGGCATGTTGACACTCCTTTACTTAATTATAAGGCTCATTTGGGGTATAAATGGTTATCTCCTCATCTTCCTCTGGTGCATAAGCTCAATCAACATTGGGACTTATTTTCTACAAGGAATAGATAGAATTCTATATTTCAGAATGTTTGGGCTACTTATGTTGAGCCCAAGCAATATTTTTTTGCGTGGAGCTTGCTATGTTAAGGCCTTATCTTAGGGGAATTTTTGAAGTGCCTTGGAATTCTTGATCCTAAATATCCTTTTTGTGGTGTACCCGAGTCTTGGACTCACCTCTTTTGAAATTGTAGAAGATCTAGGTAAGCTTTGGAATGGGTTCTTTCCTTTTTTTCATTTATAGTTGTACGAGTTTTTTGGCCCCAAGATATTCTTGGGGACTCTTTTCCTTTGTCTCTCCCACTTTTTGAAGTGTGGAAATTTTTTAGGATTAGCCTACTCTTTCATATTTGGAAGGCCCATAACAGAATTATTTTTAAATGATATACACCTTCTATCACATTTACTCATGCTAAAAAATTAGAATTTTTTAATGACATGTGGCTACATATATGTACTCAAGCCAACAAATTTTCTATGGAGTTGGATCACCTGCAATTTCTTATAGCACACTAGGCCAATACTCCATGTACAGTCAATCGGATCCCCCAAAAGTGCTCTTCTCAAGAGCATTTTTTATCCCTCTCATCGTTGACCTTTGTTATATACAATAAGTGCTCCCACAGACAGGCACTAGTACCAGCCCTCGCCAGTTAGGAAGCGACCTAATGTTGACATTGCTTGTTCATCCCTCCAGGTTGGGGGGTGGGATGATGTTCAACCAGTTTTACCTGGGCTAGTTGTTGGTTGGAGCAACACATGTACTGGAGGCCTTAATTGTAATGCAAAGGGGTGGATTCCCATCCCATAATCACTAGTCGTTTATGCAGGACAACATGCCAGGGCACATTTCTCCATAAGATATATTTTCTTTGATGTAATGATCATCAATAATCATGATTGGTAAACTTGTTCCTAACCCTTGTCAATGAGGGTTAGTTTTATTCCCCATGGGGTGTGTCAACCCACCCACTTTTTTTTATTATAAAGGCCTTTATCTTAAATTAATATAAATTTGCTTTTTCATAAAAAATAAATAAGCTTTATGTATATTATTCATCATTGAATTAAACAATAATAATTAAAACCTAAAAAAGAGGAGATTTTTTTCTTTTATTAAATATGTTACATAATTATTACATGACATCTCATGGGGGCTTATTCTAGTTAATCCATTATCTTGATTTGTAACATCTATCTTGATCCATTTCAAAGATCAAGTTGTATGTAACTAATCTGCTATATTAAATATAACATTGAAGTAATAAACACATTGAAGCTTTTCTTGATAAAACTATTATTTGGTATGAGAGAACTCTCTTTGTCCTTCTCCTGGTGTTTGTCACACTCCCTTTCTAGTTTCTTATCCTTGTTGGAGATCTTGTTCCTATATCAAATACCTACATTTCTTTTTTGTATTTGGCATTCAAAGCTCTAGAGTCACAGAGCTATTATCCACTTATTTTATTAATGTATTTCTAAACAGTAGTGATGAGATGCCTCAAGCTATTATCAAAACTTGACACTATCAAGAGTAATAGGTGTGGGTTCCACCAATTGTGAAATATAATAACCATGATGATGCTATATGCTCTCACTAGGTACAAAAATATAGCAGTAATTTAGTATATCCTATGCAAAACATGGCAAGGATCATATTTATATAATAGTTAGTCATTTATGGCTCATGGATAAACTTTTATCATATCTACTCCCTATCATCATCCAATTAGATCAGTTCTATATAGTCACATACACAAACATGGACTTTGAAGGATTTAACCAATAATTGTTGGAACCTTTATGAGTTTCAAGGTTTACGGTGATAACATGGGGTTGAATCCCTACAATAATTCCAAGGTGTTCATAAAGAATGAACAATAATCTATCAAATTCTTTGAAAGTAGCCTAAAATATTACACTTTGGATAGTACATAGGCACTATAAATCAAGGTGATGATCAATAATATGAAACAATCAATGTTAGAAGTATGATAAATCAACACATGATAAATTATCTCAAATATTTGGATGATTACAATTATCTCAATATGATAAATCATCTCAAATATATGGCACTCTTTATCATTATCTAATTGGGAGTCTGATATACTTGATAAATAGTAGGCTTGATATTAGCTTTGCTATGAGATATCTTTTGAGGTTCATGCAAGAACCTAAGGTGAGTCATTGGAATGCAAAAAAGAGAATATTGCATTATATTCATGGTACAATGAAATTTGGCCTAGAGTATAAGAAGAATGATAAATTCTTTCTACAAGGATAGATAAACTCATATTATGTCAGATCTATAGATGACAAGAGGTCAACATCTAGGGATGGTCGAAATTGATTAGACGTTTTTTGCAGGACTGCCCAAAATTCCGAACTCGTTTTGGTCATATCTCACTCATCCGGACTCGGATTGAGCTAAAATTTTGAGGGTAGATGCCTGAAAAACCCTAGAACGTCTCCACAAATTTTCATATCATTTGGAGCAACACAGATCCTAGCGCATCCCTATGTGTGAACGATATATTTGGCAAGCGGCTATGCGAGGGTTTCATCTGGGTTGAGTGCAAGCAGCTCCAGAGGTTGGTTTTTAGGGCCTTCGGGCCCTAGCGACCAATATTTTTGTGGTTTATGCTCAATATTTTAGCAAGAAATGTTGCAGGGGATACAATATGGGTTAGAAATTTATCTTTCAACAGATCATACTGTGAACTTGAGTGACAACGGCTTCCAATTTGCTGCACAAAAGAAAAGTGAAAACCATACCTTTCCACGACGTCTAGGGCAAGGATTAAAGAGATCACGAAACAAGTTTCAAGCAGTTGATCAAAAAATGGCTCATATCTCAAGTGAATCTGGTGCTAAGGTGCACCCACAAAATAATTCTACTATGAAAACCCCTGTCAAGGGTAAGAATTTCGAAGACTCAGTCCCAAAAATGAATTTTAGGGATGCCCTTCATGGTGGACAGACCTCAGACCAATGCTAATATCAATATTAGGGCTTCCCATAAACCTCTAAGAATGCCTAAGATTGATCCCAGGAAAACGGAGTCAGGATGTCTTAAAGCAGCTGATGGAACTCCTATTGTTAAGCTTGATATGGGTAACATTCAGTTCGGCATTGAAGATTTGGAAAAAAGAGGACTAATTTGTCGGTTCGTGGGTTTTCGTCCGAGTCTATCTGCTTTCAAAGTCTAGGCTGCAAAAATCTGGAAAACTAAAGGTGAGTTACAAATCTCTATTTATCCAAATGGTTATTTTCTTGTTTTATTTGCTAATAATGAAGATAGAGAGAAAACTTTTCAAGGGGGTCCTTGGTTTTTTGGAAGGGCAGGGCTTTTCATGAAGCCCTGGCATACTAAATTTAAAGTCAAAGAAGAGATGCCTTCTATAGCTCCCGTGTGGGTTAGACTCTTTGGCCTCCCTATTGAATTTTGGAATCCTACTATTTTTTCTTCAATTGGAAACTCTTTAGGAACTTTTATGATGACTTCTGATTGTACTCAAAATTTTGAACATATTATTTATGCTCGGATTTGTGTTTTAATGGATTTTGACAAACCCCTACCTAAAAATATCACATTACAATTTGGGGAAGACACTTGGGAGCAAGTAGTGGACTATGAGAACATTCCTTTTCATTGTAGAATTTGCCATGAATATGGTCATTTGGCTAGTGCTTGCCCAAATAAAATTCCCGATCAAAAGAAAGAAGATATAAACTCAACGAGGTTTCCAAATACCTAAGAAGAAGAACACTTGAAAAAACCAGTTATGAAGGATCAATCAAAGTCATCTGCTAATATGTTTGAAATCCTTTCCACAAATGATGTCCCAAGTGAGGAAGAGGAAATAATGGAAACTGAAATCTTAGAAACACAATTTAAATATGAAGGGAAGAACTCGGAGACAAACCAACAAATCAAAGGTTTTCAACATAAAAAAAAGGAGAAAATTTACACAAGAAAAACAATATTTCAAATGTCAAAACTTCAAATAATGCAGGTCCCAATATAGACTCCGTTGAACCATCTAGTAAAATTTTGGTTGTGTACGAGCATTCTTCAAGGTTAGAAGCCATCTCGGATTCAATTGGAATAAGTCAAGAAACAGGGAAAAAAAATTGAAGATGGATTCTAATCAAAAAGTAGGTCGCAAGACCAATCAATATCATATGGTAAAAGAAGGTGAAAAGCTTGTAGAGGAAGGTAAGATTAATGCCCTTCCCAAATTTTTTAGCCCTGGTATTAATGAAGATCATCACTTGGAATATTAGAGGACTCAAAGGGAGTCTTTCAAAACAAAATGAAATTAGAAGAATGATTCGGATAAATCATCCACATCTTGTTTTCCTTCAAGAAACAAAGATGTCAATGGAGGATATGGACTTAATTGCCAGTAAAATTTGGCCAGCTGGAAAAGTGGTTTCCCTTAGTTCCCAAGGGACTTTGGGTGGCATTGCTTGTCTTTGGGACCCAAAAGAGGTAGTTATTCACCATATGATTGGCAGTTGGGGTTTGTTGGCTATAGCTATTCAAAGTAGACATTCCAACCAGATTATGCTCTGCATTATTGTTTATGCTCCGACTTCTTTGGAGGAAAAAAGAAGACAATGGAAGGATATTACTCATATTATCTCTCATTTTCCTAAAGCTTGGATCTTGATCGGAGGAGATTTCAATACCATCCTCTCTCTAGATGAGAAAATGGGGGGAAATAGAAATTTGGACAAAAGCACTGACCTCATGAGCGAATATATTGCAAACCTCCATCTTGTGGATATCCAACCATATAATGGCCTTATGACTTGGTCTAACAGAAGGCAAGGCTTAGCTTGTATAATGGAGAGATTGGATAGGTTTTTGCTCTCTAAAAATTTCTTAATCCATGGTCACATTCCTAAAGTGAAGACTCTTAATAATGCTGGTTCGGATCATTGGCCAATCATGGTGGAAATGTGGAAAACCAATGTGAGTTTCTCTCCTTTTCATTTTCAATTAATGTGGCTTAGAGACATTTCCTTCAGACCTCATGTGCAACAATGGTGGAAGGAAGGTAAACCTAGGCATGGGACTAAGATGTTCTGTTTTGCCAAAAGACTGCAATACATTAAATCCAAAATCAAGACTTGGAACTGGAAAGAGTTTGGGGATGTTCATAAAAAAAACATGAAGTTATTGCTCATCTTGAAAATTTGAATAAGAAAATCCGTTTAGATGGCCTCACAGAGAAGAGAAGTGCAGATGAAATTAAACTCACAACTCGGTTAGAGGAATGGGAAAAAAGAGAAGAAATATTATGGAAGCAAAAATCTAGAATTCAATGGCTCAAAGAAGGAGATCGAAACACAAATTTCTTCCACAAATCTCTTCTAGCTCGAAGATCTCACAACTTTATTTCTTCCTTAAAATCAGATTCTGGAGATGTTGTTTATACTTGGGATGGCATGAACTCTATTGTTGTTGATTACTTTTCCAATATTTTTGTTGTTACTCCTCTTGACTCAGCTTCTCAACATAATGTTCTTCAAGCAATACCTTATCTTATCACTTCGAGGAGAACTCTATTTTGACTACTCCTGTTACTATCAATGAGCTTCAACAAGTAGTTTTTAAAATGCAAAAAGGGAAAACCCCAGTTCCCGATGGTTTTCCTATTGAGTTCTACCAAGAGTTTGGGGATATCCTTCATGTTGATTTATTAGAGGTGGTGGAAGAAGCCAGGAAAGCCAAAGAAATTTTGAAGGTTATCAATAAAACTTATATTACTCTTGTTCCAAAAGCTCAAGAGGTTGATCATATCTCAGCTTTTAGACCTATTGCTTTATGTAATGTTCTTCTCAAAATCATTACTAAAATCATGGCGGAAAGGTTGAAGCCTCTTTTGCATAAGATTATTTCCCCGGAGCAAGGGGGTTATGTGGAAGGACGTCAAATAGTAGATGAGATAGTTCTTGCTCAGGAAGCCATCCATTCCATGGATATGCAAAATTCTCCTTCCATGTTCATTCGGTTAGACTTATCCAAAGCTTATGACAGAGTGGATTGGCACTTCCTTATCAAAGTTTTGAGGCAATTTGGTTTCTCTAAGGATTGGATGGATTGGATTATGGGATGTATCTCTTCAGTTTCCTACTTAGTTCTTATCAATGGCAGGCCTTCTCAGTATTTCCCAGCTTCCAGAGGTATTAGGCAAGGTGACCCGCTATCCCCTTATTTATTCATCATTCTTGCTTAATGCTTGGGTAGGACTATAACCAAAAAGAGGGAAAACAAAACCCTTGAGGGAGTTACCATTGCTCATGGAGCTAGACCTATCTCTCATCTTCAATTTGTGGATGACTCTACTCTTTTAGGTAAAGCTACAGTTAAGGAAGCTTCTAATATTAAGCAAATCATTAGTTGTTTTTCTAAGGCTACTAGGCAGTTGATCAATGAAGACAAATCTAAAGTTATTTTCTTTCATTGCTCTGCTAGACAGGAATCCATGGTCTTGGATAAATTAAGATATAAGAAGACCTCTCTTCCAATCACTTATTTAGGTATTCCCATAAATATTCAAAGGCAAAAAAATAAAGATTGGAATTGGTTGTTGGACAAAGTCAAGAAGAAAATTGGAAAGTGGACCAACAAGTGGCTTTCTTCTAGGGGTAGAATCACCTTGGTAAAATCAGTCCTTCAAGCTATTCCTATTTATGTTTCTTCCGTTTTGAATATCCCAAAGGTTGTTCTTCGAGAATTGGATCAAATCAGTCATCCATCGTTTCCTTTGGAGTGGTACTAAGGAGAAAATAAAATGGGCCTTGGTGAAATGGGATACTTTATGTCTTCCTAAGAGTGAAGGGGGGTTAGGATTCTGGTCTTCAATTAATAACAACAAAGCTTTAGCTGCTAAATTATATTGGAGGATGTTGCATAACCCCAATGCTCTTTGGGCCAATAATCTCCGTGCTAAATATGCTGAGAACAAAAGTCCCGAAGACCTTGTTCGCTATCAACTTCCTACCAAAGGTTCTCCCATTTTAGCAGTTCTTAAGACTGGTGAGGATTTGATAAAGAAAAAATTATTTTGGATCATTCATAATGGTCAACATGCAAATTTTTGGACAGATTCTTGGGATGGTCACAAGCCTTTGATAACTCGGTTTCCCGATTGGAGGCCTTGGATGGAGGAGCTTCACCGAGCTAATTGGATAAAGGTGGCTAATTATCGTTGGTACCATACTCGGTAATTCAAATGTTGGTAGATATTGGATCCCTATTGAGGACTGGCCTATTCAAATCCTAGAAAGGCAAAGACAAGATATCCAAGGCATCCTTCATATGAGATCCCTCTCTTGGTCCCATGAAAAATATTGTTTTGGATGGAACAACACTACTAAGGGTGAGTATTCAGTTGCTCAAGGTTATTTGACCTTATGCCATAATAATCCCAACCATTCTTCCGACATATTTTCTCGATTGTGGGCTCAAAAGCTCTGGCCTAAGGTGAGGTTCTTTAATTGGCTTTTATTGCATCGTAGGGTGCTTATCGGTGAGCAACTTATGAAGCATGGTTTTCATGGCCCTTTTAGATGTGAAATGTGTGAAGAGAATGTAGAAAATATCAACCATATTTTTATTGAGTGTACTTTAGCCTCTGAGCTATGGAGGAGAATGGCCACTTTACTTGGCTTACAAGTGGTCCAATTTTTTTACTTTTGAATAGCTTTGGAGGGATTGGCCTAATCAAGAGGGTGTTGATCATTTTATTAGGCAGTTAGTTTGGATGGGTTCTACCATTCTTCTTTGGAATATTTGGAATGAAAGGAACAACCAAATTTTTAATCAAGATAGGAAGGATATTCACTATATTTGGCAAAATACCATAGCCAACTTAGTTGAATCAGTCCATCAACTCCTTAATCACCCCCAAAACTCCCACCAAAGATGGGATCAAGTGATGCAAAGATTGAAGATTAAACCTTCTAAGGGCAACCAACTTAAAGGGAATGTGAGTATTAGTAAGATGGATAGGACTAGAAATTGGCAACCTCCTCCTAAGGATTTTGGAAAAGTCAATACCGATGGAGCCTCTAGAGGGAACCCTGGAAAAGCCAAGTGTGGGAGGAATTGGTAGACTTTCAGATGGCTCCCTGGTTTTTACTTTTGCTGAGAATTTGGGTATTCTTTCCAATAACCTTGTTGAGGGGTATGGTATCCTCGGAGGTCTTCAGGAGGCTACTAAGGTTGGATGGGAAAAGGTGTTAGTTGAGTCTGACTCTCAACTTATGATTAATCTCTTGAAGACTCCTAAGAATCATAAGGTGGATTGGAGAATAAAAATAATTATTGAGAAGATTCAGTTAATCCAGATGGGATTTTTGAAAGTTGATTACAATCATGTGGTTAGAGATCAAAACAAGAGTGTTGATGCTTTAGCTAATTGGGCTTTGGACAAAGGTGATCTTACTTGTTATGGCCACCCTCCTATATGGTGGGCTTCTCAAATTAGGGAAGCTCTTCTTTCTATCATTTCTTTGGATGGCTCCAGTTCGAAGGTACCTAGTTTCTTCTTGTTTTTTTTTTTTGCTTCTCTTTGGTTCATTCAGTTTTTTTTTAGTTCCCTAGCTCATTCTATTCTTTATTTTGTTTCCTCTGTTGATTCTTGCCTTAATAGTCTTCTGGTCTAGATAGGTCATTGTTTTGTTCATTTTTTTTTCTTTTTTCTTTTTTCTTTTTTTGTTTAGTTTTTTAAGGTGGGTGGGTTCTTTTGTTTTGTTTTGTTTTTGTGTTCTTTGTGTTGTTTTTTGTTGTTCTTGTGTTTTTTTGTTGTTTTGTTTTGTTTTTTTTTTTAATGTTTTTTGTTATTGTTCTTGTGTTTTTTTCGTTCTTGTTCTTGGGTTTCTCTTTGTTTGTGTTATTTCGTGTTTTTATGTGTGAGTGTTTTCTATGTTTTTTGTTTTTTTTTATTGTCTGTTGTTGGTTGTTTTTTATTTTTATTTTTATTTTATTTTTTAATTTTTTAGGTTTTGGTTGTGTTTATTTTTCATGTTTTTTTGGGTTATGTCTTTGTAGTGTTCTGTTGTTTTTGTCTTGTTTGTGTTTTGTTATGTGGTTCTTGTGTTTTTCTATGTGGTTTGTGTTGTGGTTTCTTTTATCTTATTGTGCGTGTTTGGTTGTGCTTTTGTTTTTGACACACTCAAGGAGCATGTTTTTTATTTTATTTTATTATTTTTGTTGTTATTTACTTATTTTTAAATTGGTTTTGTGTGTTTGTTTGCTCCTTGAGTATGTCAAAGGTGGTAGGCTAGGTCCGAGTCCTGGGCATTTTTGGTGGAATGGATACCCCTGCCTCCTTGGGTCTTACCCGAAAGTGGCATCCCTTTTGGGATGTTTTCCACAAAAAAAAAAAAAAGAGGTCAACAACTAAATATATATTCCATCTAGGATTTGGACCTATCTCATGGTATAGGAAGAAATAATAGGAAGTAGATTTGCCATCCATATATGCAAAATATCATGCTACACGAGGATATTTGTATGAAGCAATATAGATACATCATATACTATCAAATATGGGTCTAAGAAAAATTGACCTTCAGTAATAAATTGTGACAACAAAGGTATTTAGAAATTGATCAAGAATCTACTCTTTCATGAAAGAAAACATATTTTAAAGTTCAGTGTCACTTCATTTAAGAACAAGTTCAGGATCACAAGATTCAACTCTAGTACATTCGCACCAAAGAACAACTTGAAGATATTTTAGAAAAGGCACTTGTACATGTTAAATTTGAATTGTTTTGCAACTCTTCTTGTATACCAAATAATGTAATAAAGGGGGATGTTAGGTAATTATTATATTATTTAATGTTAGGTAAATATTACACTACACCTCATATGAGGTTACATTAGTTAATCTAATATATTTATCTATAACATTTATCTTAATCTATTCAAATATAAGTTTGTATGTAACTGATTTGTTGTATTAAATATACCATTAAATTAATGAATATATTGAATCTTTTCTTGCTTGAATAATCAAAATATGTTGCTTATATTACTATTAAATAAAAACTTAATGATAAAGAGAAATAATCGATATTTTTCCCACCAATGATAACTGATGAGCTAGGAAAATAGGCTATGTTTTGATAGTTATTAGCCTTATTTTCATACCCAAACTGATCATTATTGAAAACATTATGGACATCTTTACTAGTTTTTGCTTAAATGAAATGATTGCATTTAAATTCTTAATGAAATAGATGTAGTGGATAAATGTGATGATTATTTCTATGATTTACTATATTTCTATGTGATTTGCTTCCTTGTAGTGTTGTTGTATACACAAGTCATTTTTCATTACTATGGAAGGTACTGCAAAAGGATTTCCAGTCACAGGTCTATTCTAGAAAAATAGAAAATTTTCTAAAAATATGATTGTGCAGAATCAGCCCAAGAGTGTAGGATGAATTTCCTAGAAAATAGGAGTTAAAATATCCTATATTTTAGGGAACCATTCCTAAAATAAGGGAACTACACAAGTTGAATAAATGCAGCAAAAAGGTGACTTGTGACCTATCAACAACAACGGTTATAGCAAGGCAAAATTTGTTTTGATAAGCAACATGACAACTTAGACAGTTAGGAAGTATTTAGGATTTAGGAGAGACAACTCACACATTTTTTTGGATGGTAACAACCACAAAGAGATGTTTACCTCTATTTTTGTTATCAATAAAACAAGATTTTATTTCTGAAATAGGTTGTAACAAAACCTTTATTTTTCTAGCAAATTTCTAGATCAAATTTTAGAATTAGTTGAATCTATTACACAATAAGGTGCTTTGTATATTATAAATACCAAACCAAGCATTTTTTTTGAGGTTAGAGTGAATATAAAGAATCTCCTTTATAGTTGTAACATTTTGGTTTTTGTATGGACTATCATGACTATGCAGTTCTAGCCATGACAAAATTTTACTTTTTAAAGGAATAAAAGTTATTTTTGTTTATTCAAATGTCTTCAATATTTGTGTAATGGTATACAATTAATATTAGTACTTTGAAGTAATTTTAGGACCTATAAAGGAAGATTTTTTATGCTATTACAGGTTTAGCAAGGGCCCACTAAACCTAGATATTCCATAAACACCCTCTCCTATTAGATGTAGAATAAAGTAGGTAGATAAGATTTTGATTTATGTTGCAAGAATTATTTTGAGTTGTTAAGTAGGGATTGCTTTATTTTTTTTCTAGAATTAGTTATAAGTAGTATGGCTACAACCAACCTAGTTAGTTTTTAGATTAGATACAAGCCTATGTAGGATATTCTTTCAGCACATGTTTTGCTTTCAAATTGCTTTAAGTTTATCCTGCTTTATTACTGTTTTTCTAGGAAGGAATAACTTAGTGTATGTAAGATAAGTTATTGGCTTATACTAAGCAATACATCTTTAAAATAAAACCTGGTTGATAATTTAAGTGGTTAGCACAAACTCATAATCTTTTAGCATTGTTGTCATGGAAGGTTGCGCAAACAATATTGTATCTTGCAAAAGCTAAAGGCTTTCCATGTTGAATTACTTGGAAAGGTTTTTTGGTCTCATCAGAATCAAAAAGCAATTCTCAAGTGCATAAAGACATCGAAAGTTAGGTTCTAAAGTAATTCATTGCTTTCTAGGACTAAAATTTCACTACTTTTTAAATTAAGTTCAATTCCTATAATTTTCCTATATGTATGTCCTTGTTTTTGTTTTACAAGTTTAATAATAGGGAGGAGGATGAATTAATGAGTTGGCCATGAGATAAATATGGAAGATACATCTCAACCACCCCAAGCAAAATTTGGAAGGAACTAAGTAGCAAGAAGATGCTTCACAAAGCCAGTAGACTATAATTTCCTCTATAAATGAGTCACAGTCCTCAAGAGGATTATATCAACATAAATTTATCCAGGAAATAGCTCGTGTGACTATTTAAGAAATCACTCATACACTTGAAAAATGATGAGAAGTGGAGATTACTAAGGCTACAAGTGAATAAAGCTAAGGACATGAATAATAGAGTGAATCATCTAGTTCTAGTTCTTATACTCCAAGAAGACCTAACACTCAACAATTATGGACTCCATGGGATTTCCACATGGTTGAAGAGGAACCAAGGAAGCCATGAAGCACTTTTAAGTTCTCTATATTCCTTCCAATGGTAGATGCTATTAATAATGATGGATGTATAAAGAATATCTCTCCATCAAACATACCCACTTTTAGAGGACTAACCACTAAAGATCTTCACACTTATCTTTTTGAGTTTGAAGTGCTATGTCGCACCTATGATTACACCACTAATGCACAAATATTAAAATTATTTCCAACCACTTTAAAATATGGTGCATTACACTAGTTCATGGGTTTGGGTAAAATTATGTCACTACTTAGGAAAGTGATGATGGAATGAAGACAATTCTATTGGAGAAATAACAAGATTATTGTCATGTGAGAGACAAAAAAAGTAAATTTTTCAAGATGACACAAAAAGAGAGTGAAGGGATTCATTAAATTGAGATATTTTAGTTTGTATTGAAGAGAGGTAACATTGAGTTGGATGTTGATTTATTGACAACTATATTTCTAAAAGGATTAAGAGAGGAGACAATTGATATCCTCAATCCAATGGGAGGAGGGAACATTTCTAATCTTCCTTTCCATAGAATCCTGGAGTTATGTACCAATTACTCTCACAAAAGGCCATATTTGTGCAATAATAAGCCAACTCGAACCGTTGGATGATTTAAAAAAGTTAAAATCAATAACATGTTGGAAGATTTAAAAACATATTTGTTGGGCACTTTTACCTCTTCCATGGATTTATTGTAAAAGAAACATGAGGTAGAAGTTTCTTATTGCCCTTTTTGCAAGAATAAGAATGTCTTACATGACTTTCCTATGGACAAGACTACTATTATAGCATTTGTGATCAGCAACACTCAACAGAGGACTGCCAACATTTACTTGCAGTAAAAACAATGTTAAAGGAACCATATTTTCAAGAAAAGAAAGATGTTTTTTTTGCATAAAGGAGGCCATTTCAAAGAGACAACCAAGGATGATATTCAGGTATGTCTAATCCATATTATCATTCTAATTTTTAGCATTATAATCAGAATTGGTCAAATATACAATGGTCTCAATAGTCTAATAATTTTCCACCTTGATCACAACCTGATTGGTCCAACCAATATTATCCATAGTAAGGTTGGAAAGGCCAAAAATGGTCATATCCACAACAAAATCAGTCCAATCCACTAAAATTTTGATAACAAACTCCTTAACAACAGTTATTTTTACCTCATCCAAAAGGAAATAACAATCATGCACCACCCAAACAATCTTCTCTTCCTTCTCAGCTAGTGCCTAACCCCAATAATAAACCTACCCAATAGTCAGTCTATGAAGTTAAAGGTACTTATCTAGTCAATTTCTTATCTTGTAGTGAAATCCAACTCAGGTTAGGGATAATTTTACCTAACCCTATGCCTCCCATCATCATTGAAGAGGAAAGTAAACCCTCAACTATCAAAGAATCTGCAATTTAGTCCACTATTCCAATGCAAATTGTAAACTAGCCTGCTATAGAACAACCTGTAGGTGTGACTGGGTCACCTACAAGGGCTGAAACTATAGAAAATTATTGAAATATAATATAGGCTCCTTTTCTTCAAATATTTATGATTCAAAAAGAAACATCCAAACCTGATTTTTATCTCATGGTAGAATTGCGCACATCAATGTGAAAATTCCACTCTTGCAATCAATAAAAGATGTTCCAATTTATGCCAATACCATTAGAGAGTTATGTGTAAATCATATAGAAAGAAAAATAAAGGAACCCAAGACCATACATTTCATGGGTCAGCTTTTTAATTTGATGGATGGAAAACTTCTTGCCAAAATGCATGGATCCTATAGTACCTGCTCTTACAGTATGCATAGGATAAACTACCCTTCAAAATGTTTTGATTGATTTAGGTGCAATAATTAATGTGATGACAAAGGACACCATGAATTTGTTAGGACTACAAGATCTAAGATCTACCCTCACTATCTTGCAATTGGTAGATAGGTCAATAGTGAAACCAAAGGGGATTCTAGATAATATCATGATCACAGTTTCCTCTTGGGAGTATCCAATAGATTGTGTAGTGTTGTAAACTAGAACTTCACTTGGAGGACATCCTTTAATACTAGTTAGACCTTGGCTAGCCATAATAGATGCTTGTATTAGTTGTAATACAAGAAGTATAACCATTTATTATGGAATACATAACAAAAATTTAACTCTTTATCCACATGCAACTCCAAATATTTATAATGAGCATCTATGGTTTGATTAACTAGATGATGGATAAATCATCCAATCATTGGCCATGATAATTTCCAAAAATAATAACCTTAAGGAAGAAGTGTATGACAACAATTTCACAAATAAAACTGATTCTATCATTGAGAAGATTATGCCAACATAACCTAGTAGTTCAAAATTGTCTTGTATTCCAAATTGTCCTTTCATTACTTGCCCCACTCAAAATACATAATACATTGCAACTTTTCATAAATTACTACCACATTGATGCCCTTTAAATAATTTCTTGAATGAAACCTTAGGCACAAATTCCAATAGAGAATACTACAAACAAATAGAATTTTATCTTAGAAAAAATTTGAACATCAATCGAGATTTGCAGCAATCCCAAGAGCAACCTTTGGTAAAATTATTGATAAACCATCAGCAAGATTTGCTTAGGATTATAATTAAATTAAGGGAATACATCCATATATTTACACACATATAATATTTATAAGTGATGGATGTGACTAGTGAAACAACCTCAAAGAAGAGTCAACCCAACCTTGATAGAAGTGGTAAAGGAAGAGATTAAAAAATGACTAGATGTTGGTTTCATCTATCTCATCTCAGATAGTCAATGGGTTTACCCATTGGTTATTGTACCTAATAAGAATAGAAAATGGAGATTTTGTGTAGATTATAGAGAAATCAATTATTCTACTAAGAAATACTATTTTACCTTGCCTTTCATTGATCAAATTCTCGACACTCTCAGGGGAAAGAAGTACTTTTTGCTTTGTAGATGGTTTTCGTGGATATAACAAAATCAGGATAGCTGAAGAGGATCAAGAAAAGACCACATTTACATACCCTTGGGGAACATATTCATATCATGTCTTACCTTTTGGGTTATGTAATTCACCTACTATATTTCAAAGGGTTGTAATTTCTATCTTTGTTGATATCAATCATGATTGTTTAGATACTTAAATGGATGACTTTATTGTCTATGGTGATACCTTTGAGAAAACTCTAAACAAGATGAAATAGGTCCTTGAAATATTTCAAGAAAATAATATCTCTCTCAGCTATCTAATGATGACCAAAGGTATTGTCTTAGGTCACTATATTTCTGAAGAACATAATATTATACTGAGAGGGAGGGGTGAACAGTATAAGATAAAAAAATTCTTTTCAAACCAATAACTGCAATAATGTGAATGCAATAATAAATCAATGCATAATTTCCATACACATAAGAGACAATGCTTTTACGTGGAAACACCCTTTTGGGATAAAACCATGACAAACTATTGCTTATATTTTCTTCAACAAATTTCATGGGCACCAACCCATAGGAGACACCAATCCCCTAGTACAAGTTCATGGGAACCAACCCACAGGAGACACAAATATCCTATACAAGTTTATGGACACCAATTCATAGGAGACACCAATCTCCTATACAGATTTGTGGATACCAATCCATAGGAGACACCAATCCCCTTATGCAATTTAATGGACACCAATCTATAGGAGACACCAATATCCTTCTGCAAGTTCATGGGCACCAACCCATAGGAGACACCAATCTCCTTCTGTAAGTTCATGGACACCAATCAATAGGAGACACCAATCCCCTTCTCCAATTT
Source organism: Wollemia nobilis (assembly GCA_028583015.1). Lineage (NCBI taxonomy): Eukaryota > Viridiplantae > Streptophyta > Pinopsida > Araucariales > Araucariaceae > Wollemia > Wollemia nobilis. Next base: position 9,890,911 of record JAQPPZ010001772.1, on the reverse strand, counting down.
CATGAAGATAAATCCACAGGATACACCAATCCCCTTCTACAAGTTCATGGGCACCAACCCACAGGAGACACCAATCCCCTTTTGCAATTTCATGGGCACCAACCCACAGGAGAAACCAATCTCCTTATGCAATTTTGTGGGCACCAACCCATAGGACTGAAGGCACCAACCTTGATCAACAAATAGAGAATGATATACTAGTTTTGGAAGCTTCAAATGACCAAAATTTCTTTCACATTCATTAATTTTATCGCTTCCACATGTCTCACATTTATTAAATTTTAAAGGTAGCCCAAGTCTAGCACTAGATAACTTACTTGCATGTTGAATTGGAGATGCTAGTACCTTTATTTTCACTCTTATGTATTTCCTGAAGCTCTTCAAATTTTGATATTGAAACTTGCTTAGGCCTAATCCCAAATATAATCGAAAACTTTGCTCAAATATGCTGTAAATATTATCACCAACACTACTCAAATCTTCTCCAAATATGATCACAAATACTACTAAAATATGCTCCAAATATGATCACAAATACTGCTCAAATATATTTCCAAATCAGACCACAAATGACATACAAGATTGCACATAGTGTTTCTCAAAATTTCTTCTTGGATTTGCACTCTAACATATTATCATCCCTGCTATATCTTGATTTATCTCAACCTTCAATTTCATTATATGATAGATGGAAAATATACAAAACCAAAGTCTTCAACGCATATGTAGAAAAGTGCACCTTTTGTACAAAACAAATGACCTTTCTTTTGTCTTACATGTCCACTAATTTATATTCAACCTACCAAATTCCAATTTCTGCCCAATTTCTTTCTCTATGAACTTCAATAATGGAAGGCATACTCATACCTTAATTTATTCATGGTTTTATTACTTTGCAAATGGAAAACGTCTCAAGTTCCTTCAACGTGGTGGTATTGGGAGCATCTCTTGTGCGCATTCAACTCAAGTAAAGGATGCCTGAGTATTCTCCCTATGATAGATACCTATGCAGATATTTTATCAGATACCCAACAATACTTTCCTTTGTAATTCAACCATAGACATCTAATGTTCTCAACTCATATTGTAGCACTTTCCTTTGTCCACTACAGCCCTAGATATCACAACAATGATGATTATAGTACCAATTCACTTTCCTTTATCCACTACAACCCTAGATCTCACAACGATGATGATTACAGTGCCAACAATGCTTTCCTTTATCCACTATAGCCCTAGCTCTCCAATGATGATGAGGCTCTTCAATCCCAAAGCCTCCAAACTCATTGTGCTCTTCAACTCACAAAGCCTTCAAACTCATCGTGCTCTTCAACCATGAAGCCTCCAAACTCGTCATGCTCCTTTTGATCTTCTCAAATATTAGAATTATTTGAAAAACTCCAGCTGGTGCTTCTTCTTCACCCAAAGCCTCCCAGACCAGCACACAAATGCTTTTCCCCAGTCAGTATGAACACAACAATGTGGCCTCTCTGCTAGAACCGATTCACATATCCACCTTTATCCACTGGAAGCTCAAGACTTAGCTTCTGCATCTTCAATCTCTATCTTTTTTTGTTCACAACAGAGATAAAAATTGTACAACTATCTACCATGTCAGTGATTGATTCCTTTATGCTTAAGATGCTTTAGACGTCCTTCTCCTCACACAAATTCACACCTGGTGCTCCACTCCTCCATGACTATTGAAGCTAGATTTTTTTTTAGGAATTTGTGCACTTCTCACTTAAGCTACAACATCTCCTCTTGCCCTAACAACAAGCATCATATGTATATTGTCTTATGTTGATTTGAAACACAAGATTTGGCCCCTTCATGAGCAATATTTTGAAACATTAACTTTATAATATTTAAATTTAATATTTAAATATTATAAGGTTTAACTTTATAATATTTTCTATAAATTTAATATTTAAATATTTAATTTAAATATTAAAGCATATACTTGTAATTCAAATCATCCTTTCAATTTTGCCTTTGACATCAATGACAACTCAACATTTCTAACAATATCCCCCTTTGTCATTGATGGCAACCCTACAAAGAAACTATCATTTATAGCAACATAATCACAAAATGCTCCCCTTGACAAGCTGCTCCCCCTTACTGAACTTCTCCCCCTTTGACATCAATGGCAAAGGCTCCTTGGGGCTGAAGGATAAGACACTTGACAATTCCCCCTTACCACTGCTCTAACTAAGACTTCAATTATGTGATGGGAGTGAAACTCCCAAATTACTATGCTCCTTTTCTTGTTATATTTTCTTTCTCCAAACTTTGGAGGACATATCCTTTTGAATAGTTTGACCATCCTCCTTCTTACTTGATTTCGGAAGTTTAGGGAACACCGTTCTACACCATTTAGCTCTATGCCCAAAATTATTGCATTTGTAAAAAATTATGTTGTAGTCCATGAGAGGTGCAAATGAATTGAAATTCCTCTTGGTGAAGCCAAAATCATTTTTAGCATGGACCCTACAATTTACAACTTTATGACCAAATTGGTGACATGAAAAGCAATAAACCCGAAAGAAATATTGAAACCTATCTGATTGCCTTGGAGGATATGACCACATGGTTCTCTCATTATTATTTCTGTGATGGGCCTTGGTCCATGATGATGCTTTGTTTTCTTCCTTCTTTATGATTCCACTTCTCAACACATCGTCATAGGTCTTAGGCTCTTCTTTAATTATTTTATTTGATGCCTTTGTTTCTTTTGAGCTTGAATCTATATTTTGTTTCTTTTTTACTTTTTTCAAATCCAAGTCTAGTATTTATAACTGAAGATCTATGTGCTTTGATAATATCATCCATGATTTTTGTGCTTTTCTCAAACTTATGTAGCTTATCATTAGATTATTTCACTTCCTTCCTTAGAGAGACAACTTCATGTTCCAATTTTTCACATTCCAACTCTTTTATTTTTAATTGCTCATCCATACCTTCTTCAATTCATTTTGCCTCTTCTATTTTCACTTTTAAGTTGATGAGATCTTGTGAAAACTTTGCCTTTGTTTTCTCATCCTCTTGTACTTGAAACTTCAATATTGATTTTTTATTCTAATCCTTTTCAACCCTTCAAGAGTAAAAATAAGTTCCTCTTCTATGTCAACTATGGCTTCCTCTTCATTTTCTTGATCTCTCTCTTTTTCTTGATTTTTATCAACAAGAGCATTTTCTTTCTCCTCTATAGCCAGAAATAGGATTTCTTCTCTTTCACTATCGGAGAGGCTTTCATCACTGTTGGAAGAACTGTTTGCTTCCTCAACATAAAGACTCTTCTTGTACCTTTGAAATATCTTCTTCTCATGCTTGCTTTGACTGTTCTTGTTTTTCTTTTCATGATATTTTCTTTTTCTTTTTTTTCTTGTATTCCTTTTCTTATTCATTGCTACTACTTCCAGCTTGTGGGAAATTATATGTATAGTGACCAATGTTACCATTATTAAAACATTTTATACTATGCATACCTTTGTGTTTTCTTAGACTCTTCTTATTTTTTCATACAAGTTAGCTTCTTCTTTGCTACTTGATTCTTCACCTGATTATGGTTCTTTATTTTTTTTTCTTATTTGAAGTTTTAAACGTGGCCTCCCATTTGGATGTTTGATCTTTTTCAGTTCTCATATCATAGGCTACAAGAATTCCGTGTAGCTCATCCATGCTTAAGGTTTTAAGATCCATCATTTCTTCAATCATCGAGACCTTTGAATAAAACCTCATGGGAAATGATCCTAATATTTTCTAGACAATATTAGAGTCTTCAATACTTTATCCAAGTCCATGAATGGTGTTGACAACTTCATCAACACGGAGTAGATATTTTGCAATATCTTCCTCATATTTCATCTTCAAATCTTTGAAATTCCTCTTGTGGGTTTGAATTTTTGCCTTTTTAACCTTTTCGTCTCCTTCATATGTTCTTTGTAACTTGTCCTAAATTTCTTTTTCTAAGGTGCATTGCATGAATTTCATAAATTTTGATTCACATAACCCACTTAGTATTGCATTCATTACTATGGTATTATTTTCAAATGGTTTCTTGCCATATCAATTTGTGGGAGGGGTATCAGGTGGTGTGAACTCATCCATAATGGATTGACATATATCATATCCATGTACCATCAAATAGGTTTGCATCCTCATGCTCCAAAAAGCATAGTTAGTCCCATAAAATTGTTAGAATATGGTAAGTGCAAAGAAATAAACCATAATCATTATGAATATTATTAATAATCAAAGGTTAAATAGAAAGAGTAAATGTAATCAAATTAATTACGACAACTAACCTACCGACTAACCTGCCATCCATAATATCTGTCGTCCATAGGGAAATGACTGTAAGGTAAGTCACTAACCTAGGTAACTAGTAAAAGTAACTACTAGTGGTAAAAAGTAACAAGCTACTTTTTACCATGTAGTAAATAAAATCTACCTAATGTAGGGAAAGGGTAAAATATCCAAATGATGGAATATTTACTCTAACATCCCCCCTTATTACATTATTTGGGTAATATATACATATCCTCTAATACAACAATATTTGGGTAAAGTATATAACTGCCCCAATATAGTGAAGAAGATGTTGATCTACTGGTTCTTTGCTCTATCACAGTCCTCTAGCTGCTCCTAAGAAAAAAGTGGGTCATTCCTCACTTTTTCTTCACGCCAACAAATGTCCTTATGGTAATCACATCATCCAACCGAATTGCATGGGTAACCAGCTGCTACAATTGCTAGGTGTAGTAGAATAGATCACTTCATACAAGTTTCATTCATTTACAATATGAATTTGCAAAAGATAAGGTAGCTAAGGTGTCGGTCGCTACCGAAAATGCACCCTTATAAGTTCCCCCTTCTCGTTGCAAAACATAGTGTATTCAATTTCTGAAGGAAGTGTGACTAAGGTGTCGGTCGAAGCCGAAAATGCACCCTTATAAGCCTTCTTCCCTATTTACAAAAATTATGAAGAAAAAAAATTTATACCCCCCCTCAATTGCAAAAAGTGTGCAATGCACGAGTGTTGTGAAGTATTTTACAAATATTTCCTCCTAGAAATTTTACATCACAAAAAGTCGCTCCTCTTGTTACAAGTACTTCAAACACCTAGAATTTGCTATTTATGAAGCCTAAAAGAGGTACAAGCACCCCTTATTGCAAAGTCTTCAAACAAAATACTTATGCTATTTATGAAGCCAAAAAGAGGAGAGGGAGAAAATGGTGCTTTTGCCCAAGGTGACACATGTGTTTTCCTTCTACAATACTGTTTTAGCCATGAGCATTATGTGTGCTCTCTTTGAACCAGAATCATAATCAGAATTAGAATGAGACACTTCACTAGAAATACGGCTTCTGTGATGTGCCTTTGTCATTTTAGTTTTGCTTGTTTGGAAACCAACACTGAATGGTGTCATGGTTGTCAATTTTACAATTTGTGCAAAACTATGCTTTCTAGGCAATTTTATCAAAAAGTTCACCAAATCATCCTTCCTTATTGTAAGAACTTCAAGCATGATTGCTATTATGAAGTCTAAAAGAAAAGGTATAATTTATATGACTTCTACTTTTATGGTTGCCTTTACAAGTTTTATTTCCGTCTTGTCAAAAATCTATGTTTTGAAGGATGAAAGGAATTATCCCCCCTTAGTGCAAAGGATTGCAACTTTTTAAGGTTCCTTATTTTCAAAAACTTGTTCTTAATTTTTATTACCCTAAAAGAGTACCAAAAGATAACTCACTCAAATAGATATTTAATGGCACTTGCCTTAACTCCCTTCAAGAAGGATGAAAAGTTTGAGGAAATTAAGCCAAACAAATAAGAGTGAATTAAGGGTTTTGTTGATTTAGGAGAGAATATCAAGTGAATTTTTGCTTTAAATATGTGTAAGGATTTACACAAATTTGTGAAATTTTGGGGTTTAGTGTGTTCTTGATTCTATGACTTTTAATTGCAAAAGAAATAATGCAATAATGAAACAAGAATGCCCACAAAATTCTTATCACCTAGGTGTCGGATGCAACCGAAAATGCACCTAATTTGCCAATGAAGGTGTCGAGTAAAATCGAAAATGCACCTTTTAATTTTTGCAACAAAATGTGGATTTATGTTGTGCAAAAATTGATATTTTTATGTCTCCTACTTTGTTTTACAATTTTGCAAAAGAAGTACAATGTTGTCATCCCCATTTTATTTTGCAAAATTAACAATATGAGCACTCCTTTCAAGACAAGTCGACACACAACCCGCATTTGAAAGGATTCCAAAACCAGTCGAAAAATGACTTGGTTTTAGTGGACCCAAGGTCTTCAATTTCTTCTCAATTTTGCAAAAAACGAATGTGCAATTTTATGTCTTATATCCCCCTTTGGAGAAAACAAATGCACACTTTGCTTTTTAATATTACAAAATTTTAAGTCCCCTTGTGTTTACAATTTGCAATAAAGAATTCAAGATTGATCCTTTATTTTATGCTAAATAAACAAGGGTTTTTAGAAGAAAATAGGTTCCCTAATTTTGCAAAAAAAATGGTGCTCTTAAATGTCTTATATCCCCCTTTTGAGGAGAAAACAAAAGCTCATTTTGTTTTTGAAAATTGCAAAAATAGGTCCTTTATACTTTATTTTAATTTGCTAAATTTTAAATAAAAATTAATAATAACATTTTATTTAATAATAAAAATAAAATATTTTTTTTTTAAGAAATCAAGTTTAAAAAATAAAATTGATTTAAAACAAAAATTTATATTTAAATCATTAAAAAAAATACGAATAATTTTCATAAAAAATTAAAAAACAAATTAAAAAAAAAAACTAACCTTGGGGCGCCGCTTTGTTTTATAAGGCAAAAGAATGCCTTTGTTGGGTCGGTGGGAGTCGAACTCATGACTCCCCGCTGCCCAAGGCCTTAGCCCGACCCCCTTGGCCGGTCGAGCTACAGGGCCCAACGTGAAGGGAAGGGAATTAATTTCCCTTTCCCTTCTTTCCTTGCGCGAGCGTGGAAAAAATTATGGGATTTATCCCACATTGCCCGCGCGGGAGATGGTGTGGGCCTTAAAAGGGCTTTGAAGCCCCTAGTTGGTTGATTGCCTACGGGCAGTTGGTCCTCCCCTCTACCCTTTTTGTCACCGCCCCATGGAGCGATTGTAAAGCCACCATGTGTCGTAGTTGGGTTGAGTCAAGTCAGGTCAGGTGCCACATGGCCAGTATGCCACGTGTCACCTTCATCCAACCATGTCCTATCCAGGTGGTGCTTGCCATGTGTCCTATCCAGGTGGTGTGTACCATGTATCGATTTGTGTGTGGTCCAGTCATAGTCTATCCAGTCGGCTCTGCCACGTCATGGTTTGTCCAATCAGTTCACCTATGTCACTCGGGTCTGACCACATGTCCACCCATGTCACTCGGGTCTGTCCACGTGTCTACCCAGGTGTCATTTTAGTACTTGGTCCAGTGGCAGTGCCACGTTAGCACCTCAGGATCTGTGCCCGAGGTCATGTGTCGAGCCTAGATTCATTTTGTTTAGATTTACACTCGGGTGATGTCAGCAAGTCTCTGATACGGTCATCGATGATCAGAGGGCAGCCTGTCCTCTCGAATCCTGGTCATCGATCAGGATTTGTATCCTCCCACGAAGGGCATGCCTACCCTCATGTGGTGGTCGACCGCATGGGAGGGTGTGCCTGCCCTCCTGTCAGCATCGTCGGCCTAGATCCAAGTGCTAGGTCTCAAGCTGTAGGCCACCACATCAGCAGGTCTCGCTCCTTAGGATCTATGCATCTATGGGCTACTTCAGATTGGGTCTCGGGCTATGTGCTGCCATGTCAACTACAGACTTACTCAAGAATCATGCCTCTCCTTCGGTTGTCTCGAGAAGCGTGCAACTTGTTTGCTATGGGCCTCTCGCCTAGTGTTCCAAAATCATAGGTGGCTCCACCATGGCTCTGATGCCAATGTTAGAATATGGTAAGTGTAAAGAAATAAACCATAATCATTAGAAATATTATTAATAATCAAAGGTTAAATAGAAATAGTAAACGTAATCAAATTGATTATGACAACTAACCTACCGACTAACCTATCGTCCATAATATCTGTCGTCCATAGGGAAATGATGGTAAGGTAAGTCACTAACCTAGGTAACTAGTAAAAGTAACTACTAGTGGTAAAAAGTAACAAGCTACTTTTTACCATGTAGTAAATAAAATTTACCTAATGTAGGGAAAGGGTAAAATATCCAAATGATGGAATATTTACTCTAACAAAAATAATGGAGCCTTATTTGATGAAAACTTTCTTGGCAAACCATGTGTGTTCTTGTAAGATATTCCTTCAAGTTGTTAGGCTTTCACGAAGAAACCTGCTCTGATACTAACTGAAGAACTCAAGATTATACTGAGAGGAAGGTGAACATTATAAGATAAAACTTTTCATTTCAAACCAATAACTACAATAATGTGAATGCAATAATAAATCAATGCACAATTTCCATACACATAAGAGACAATGCTTTTACATGGAAACACCCTTTTGGGAGAAAACCACGACAAACTATTACTTATATTTTCTTAAACAAATTTTGTGGGAACAAACCCATAGGAGACACTAATCCCCTAGTACAAGTTTATGGGCACCAAAAAATAGGAGACACCAATCCCCTATACAAGTTTGTGGACACAAATCCACATGAGACACCAATCCCCTATACAAGTTTGTGGACACCAATCCATAGGAGGCACCAATACCTTTCTACAATTTCATGGATACCAATCCATAGGAGAAACCAATCCCCTTATGTAAGTTCATGGACATCAATCCATAGGAGACAACAATTCCCTTCTGCAAGTTCATGGGCACCAACCCACAAGAGACACCAATCCCCTTCTACAATTTTATGGACACCAATCCATAGGAGACACCAATACCCTTCTATAAGTTCATGGACACAAATCCATATGAGACACCAATCCCCTTCTACAGGTTCATGGGAACCAATCCACAAGATACAACATTCCCCTTATGCAATTTTGTGGGCACCAACCCATAGGAGACACCAATCCCCTTCTACAAGTTCTTGGGCACCAACCCACAGGATTGAAGGCACCAACCTTGATCAAAAAATATAGAATTATATACTGGTGTTGGAAGCTTCAAATGACCAAAATGTCTTTCACATTCATTAATTTTGTTGCTTCCACATGTATCACATTTATTACATTTTAAAGGTAGCCCAAGTCTAGCACTAGACAACTTACTTGCATGTTGAATTGGAGATGCTAGTACCTTTACTTTCACTCTTTTGTATTTCCACATTATGAAGCACTTCTCAAGCTCTTCAAATTATGATATTGAAACTTGCTCAGGTCTACTCCCAAATCTGATCCAAAACTCTACTCAAATATACTCCAAATCTGATCACCAACACTGCTCAAATCTACTCCAAATATGATCACAAATACTACTCAAATCTGATCACAAATACTACTCAAATATTTTTCCAAATCAGATTACAAATGACATACAAGACTACACATAATTTTTCTCAAAATTTCTTCTTGGACCTGCACTCTAACACATTATCATCCCTACTATATCTTGCTTTATCTCAACCTTCAATTTTATTATGTGATAGATGGAAAATATACAAAACCAAATTCTTCAATGCATATGTAGAAAAGTGCACCTTTTGCTCAAAATAAATCACCTTTCTTTTGTCTTACAAGTCCACTAATTTATATTCAACATCCCAAATGCAAATTGTCTACCCAATTTCTTTCTCTATGAACTTCAATAATGGAAGGCATGCCCATATCTTAATTTCTTCATAGTTTTATTACTTTGCAAATGGAAAGCATCTCAAGTTCCTTCAACATTGCAGTCTTTGGAGGATCTCTTGTGTGCATTCAACTCAAGTAAATGATGCCTGAGTATTCTCCCTATGATAGATACTCGTCCAGATATTTTATCAGATATCCAACAACACTTTCCCTTGTAACTCAACAACACTTTCAGCACCATTGTTCGATGGGAACAATTATGCACTATGGAGCACAAGGATGAAGTTTCATCCAATGGCACTTGGAAATGAAATATGGGAAGTAGTTAAAAATGGATACATACCACCAAAAATTCTACCTATAGATAAAGATGGTAAGTTTCTACATCATTACAATTCAAGAAAAATTTATGGAATTTTGAGAGGTTTGTGTGAAATAGATTTTATAAAGGTTATGCATTGCACATCAGGAAAGAAAATTTGGGATAATTTGCAAGGCATATATGAAGGAGAAAAAAAGTTCAAAAGGGTAAAGTTGTAAAATTTCAAGAGAGCATTTGAAGACCTAAAAATGAAGGATGAGGAAAACATTACAGGATATCTACTTCATGTGGATGAGGTTGTTAACTCCATGCAAGTACTTGGGCTTAAGGTTGAGGAAACAGATGTTTGTGATAAGATTTCAAGGTCACTTCCAAAAAGGTTTAGTTAAAATATTTCAGCTATAGAAGAGGTAAAAGATATTGAAATTTTGACAAGGGATTAACTACATGGCATTCTCACAACTTTTGAGATGAGAATAAAAGAGGAACCCATTCCCCAGAAGGAAGAATCCTTCAAATATACTAAGAATACAAAGGGAAAGAATTCATATTCAAGCAATGAGTCACCCAGTTATGAAGAAGCAAACTATGGTATAAGGAACAAGGACAAGAAAATATAAATGTACGAAATCAGTTAGATGTTTCAATTATGAAAAATATGGTCACTATGCATCTGATTGTCCAGAGGCTAGAAATAGAAATTATTAAGAAAAATAGGATCATAAGAACAGGGAAACAAGAAAACATAGGTACCAAAAGAAAAGCAGGGATGGACAAGGCAAGCAAGGAAAGAATTTTTTCCAAAAACACAAGAAGAATTTCTATGCATACAAGGCAGGTAAGAGCTCGAGTGATAGTGATGAAAGTTCCTCAGATAATGATCAAGATGAAGTACTATTTCTAGCAAAAGAAAAATATGATGTTAGAAAAAGGGCACCAATGATTCTCAAGTGTTTTAGATGTGGTAACTTTGGTCATCTTGAAGATAGTTGTACAAGGAATGAATTCAATTTTAGTGATGATGAATATGAAGATACACTTGAAGGACCAAAATAAAGTTTACTTTTAGCAATAGAAGAAGAAGGGGATGATCATATTGAAGATAAATCATAAAGGAATGAAGATGATCCCAAAGACAAAAAAATATAGGAAGAATCAGAGAAAGAAAAATTTGATCTTGAGGGTGAGCTTATTCATGCCTTTGATGCATTAAGGGAGGTAAGAAAGCAAAACTCAAAACTCAAGATTAAATTTCAAGAATGTGATGAAGAGAAAGGAAAGCTTATATAGGATCTAACTAACTCAATATCTAAGATAATAATATTCAAAGAGAAGTTAGAAGCAAAGGTTTTATAATGTGAAAAGTTAGAGCATGAAGTAGCTTCACTAAGGAAGGAATTAAAAGAGTCTAAGGACAAGTTACACAGATTTGGGAGAAGCTCAAAGAAATTGGACAATATTATCAAGACACAAAAACCTACATCAAACAAGATAGGTCTTGGTTTTGAATAGGTGCAAAGAAAACAAGGAGAGGAGTAAATCCCAAGCTTCGAAGAAGAAGAAGCTTTAGAAGAAGAGAGTGCAAGAGAGAGTGAGGCTTCTGAGGATGAGTTGGATAACAAAAAAGTCAATAGGAAAAGGAACAATGCACAAATGAGGAACATATGGAACATGAATGGGACCAATGGGATCAAGGCAAGGTAGTTTCAATGGATGATACTTCTCATGTCATAGGTTTGGGCACAATGATACTGATGTAGGAGCATCCGATGGCAGTAGAGCAATCTTGAATCAAAAAAAATTTCTAAGTGTTTGCCTTGATGTCGCGATATCGTGACAGAGAAAAGTGTCGCGATATCACGACATGTCGCATTTTCACGACTCAAGAAGGAGAGAGAAGGCACGGAGCAAAAATGTCACGATTTCGTGACATGTTGTGAAATCACGACCGAAAGAATACAGGAAAGACCAGATAAAAAAATGTCACGATATCATGACATGTCATGATATCGTGACATGTCACGATATCGTGACATGTCGCGAAATCACGACCGAAGGAGCAGAAAGAAAGCAAGGAAGGAAAGCTGTCATGATATCACAACATGTCATGATTTCGTGACCCAAAACAGAGAGAGAAAACAAAGAATAAAGCTGTCGTGATATCGCGACATGTTGTGATTTCGCGACCTGAGAGGCGAGGAGGGGGCAGAAAGGAAAGATGTCGCGATATCGCGACTGAAAAGGAGAAATAAGAGCCAAAGATGAAATATGTCACAATATCGCGACATGTTGCATTATCGCGACCAAAGGATGAGAGAAAGCATGAAGGAGAAAAAGTGTCGCTATATCGTGACATGTCGCATTATCGTGACCAAAGGACGAGAGAAAGCGTGAAGGAGAAAAAGTGTCGTGATATCGTGACATGTCGCATTTTTGTGACCAAAGGATGAGAGAAGGCGCAAGGGAGGAAAAGTGTCGCAATATCGCGACATGTCGCATTATCGCGACCAAAAGCCGAGAGAAGGCACAAGAGAGAAAAGTGTCGCGATATCGCGACATGTCGCATTTTTGCGACCAGAAGACAAGAGGAGGCGCAAGATAGAAAAGTGTCACGATATCGCGAGATGTTACATTTTTGTGACCAGAAGACAAGAGGAGGCGCAAGAGAGAAAAGTGTCGTGATATCGTGACATGTCGTATTTTCGTGACCAAAGGACAAGAGAAGGCGCAAAGGAGAAAAAGTGTCACGATATCGCGACATGTCACATTTTTGCAACCAAAGGATGAGAGAAGGCTCAAGGGAGGAAAAGTGTCGCGATATCGCGACATGTCGCATTTTCGTGACCAAAATACGAGAGAAGGCACAAGAGAGAAAAAGTGTCACGATATCGTGACATGTCGCATTATCGCGACTAAAAGAGAAGAGGAAGAGCAAGAGGGAAAAAGCGTCGCAATATTGTCACATGTCGCATTATCACAACTACAAGAGAAGAGAGAGAGGAAGGAGGAAAAAGTGTCACGATATTGTGACATGTTGGCAAAGAAGAGAAAAGTGTCACGATATCGCGACATGTCGCATTTGCACGACTAAAAGAGACGAAAAGGCATGAGGTTACAGGGGTCGTTATAGAGGAAATTATCGAGCGGTAGGTATACCGAGCGTCATCATTGGTTGACAAGCAGACAGATTCTACAGTGGCAGCACTGGACAAGCACGTGGCACCAAGGTGCAGTGAAAGCAGACGAAGATCAAGAGTCAGAAAGAAAGACATTTCGAAAGCTAAGACAACGAAGAGGCACGGGAAATGAAATGAAGGGTCAAAAAAGGGAGACAGAGAGTCATGCCAGAGATTTTAAAAGGGGAAATGAAGGCATGCACAAGGGGTTGGAAATGGCTGAGACAAAGTTGCAGACGTGAAGGCAAGAGGGCCATTCTGGACCTGTTTGAGCTGTTTTTCTTCCAAGGTTGGAAACGGCTGAGACAGAGTTGCAGACATGAAGGCAAGAGGGCCATTCTAGACCTGTTTGAGTTGTTTTCTTTCGGGGTCAAAAAATTGCCGAGATAGTGTTGCAGACGTGAAGGCAAGAGGGCCATTCTGGACCTGTTTAGGCTATTTTTCTTCTAAGGCGAAAGATGTTGTAATAAAAAAAAATAAACTATCTTTCGGGATAAAGGAGTTTATTTGGCAGACTGCTGCCATTATTGTAATATTTTTCTGAGTTTAATGAATGAGATTTGAGTATTTGGGCTGAGCGATTTTGGCTCCCCCATCAGTGGTATCAGATCTAAGAATTGAGGATTTGGGTTGTGTCATTTTGGCTCCCCCATCAGATACACAATGCAGGACACATGAAATACAAGAATATGGAATTTTTAGAAACAGGTAACGTTTTCAAGGGTATTGCTACTCTTGTAATCATTTTGGTCACAAGGTAGTAAATTACAGGGTTCATGATAGGAATGGATATGGCTTCACCAGGAGAAACCCCGAGACATTTACACCTTTAAGTAATAACAACATTAAGTGTTATAAGTGCAATAATTATGGGTATACAACAAAATGGTGTAGAGCAAAAATCCCAGAGACAAGTAGGAACGAAATAGTCAGAGGAATCAGAAGGATCAGTTGAGAAAGAAAGTGGACAAAGGTAAAGATCAGTGTATGTTGGGAGTAGAAATACTCCCACCCTAGAGTTAATCACCTCAAGAGGAGGTTGAGGAGGGGCTAAGCTAAGAGTCTCATTCTTAGCCCCAAGCCCCATATGTGGTCCTTTGCCATTGATGACAAAGGGTGAGAGATTTGAGTTAGGGGGAGAGCATTAAGTAAGGGGGAGTAGTTTCTCAAAGAAAGCAACTTTTTTAAAAGAAAAAGGAACGATAAAAATAAAGGGGTTACCATCAATGACAAAGGGGGAGATTGTTGGAAATTTTGAGTAGTTTTGTTGTCATTGATGTCAAAAGAATATTGGTTTAGTTTTGTCATCATTAAGGACAGTGGTTTTTCCAAAAGCAAGAAGGTCTTGGAAAAGAATAGGATATAATATTTATTTTAAATATTATATGCCTCAAAAGGTCCCAAAGGATAAAGACTCGAGGAATGAGAAATAAGTTTAAATTATATAATAATAATATATTATTATTATTATATTTTGGGCCAAATAACAAGGTGAAGATAAACGAAGTCCAAATTGAAAAGACCTATGAGCAATTTTTAAAAGGTTTAATTTAAATTAAAATATTTTAATCTTTGATTTAAATTTTAATTTAAATTAATAATGGAGGCAAAGGTTTTTAAATTTAATATTTAAAAACTAAATTTGAATTTTTAAATTTGAAAATGGGCCAACATGAGAAATCAAAAGATAATATGCATTTATATAGGAAATGAATTCCATTTCCTAAAGTCGATTTTACACCTTTGAATGTGAGATATAAAATATAATATCGAGCGCTGCATCTAGGAAGAATATGATTTACATTTCAAAGATTGGATGGAAACGAGGCAATAAATTCCACGAGGTGATTTGACATCCCACCAAATGCGGTAGCGTAGGCGGTAGTTGGGAGAGTGTTAAGGCTTGCATGGAGGAGATCATGGTTCGATCAACGCGATCAACATTTTGCGTGAAGAAGAGGTATTTTTTTGACTTGCTTGGCATTTTTGTGAGGCATATTTTAGGAACAATGTGTGTCATTTATCTCATGTGGGTATGCAACCCACTTGGTGGCCTAGCTTGGAGCTAGGGTGTTGGGAGTGCAAGGTCACATGGTCGAATTCACCGAAGACAATTTTTTAGTGGGCAAAACAAATTAAAGGTATGCCATTCAATTTTATTCTCCAAGGTGTTGAAAATTAAAAGTGCTTTGAGATTGTCATGAGTGCTAAGTGCTTAGGGGAGTTATAAGGTAAAGAAAAATTAAAATATTTTATTTTTATTTTTGGTGATTGAAACTTGTTTTATAAAGTGTGGATATTATAAGGTGTGCAAGGGAAATTGTAAAGTGTCTTATTATGGTTAAATTGTTGAGTTAAATATTATGAGTTTGGATATTATAAGGTGTACAAAAGGATTTTATATTTTCTATGAAAAATAAATTTTGAAAAAGTTATTTTGTGGAGATCTTGAGATAGGTTGTGGTAACCTAACCCTAGTGTTGGCAAAGAAAATTTGAATGTGGTTAAGACAGGTTTTGAAGACATATCTCCATCAAAATAAAAGGTATGGGTACATCTTCCTTGTGAGTAAAATATTGTTGGATTGGATGTTGTGAATGCTAAGTTGGAGTGAAAAGGATTTTTTGATAAGCATTGTTGAGTTTGGTTTTGAGATATCCAATAGTGATTGAGGAATGTTTTTTTAGAATAAAGGATGATGCTAGAAACCTTTTTTGATAAGCATTGTTGGAAATATTGAGTGAGCTTTCATGTGCATGATTAGGGTTTATGAAAGATCATGAGTATCATTTTTATGTGAGGTTTTTTTAATAAGCATTGTTGAAAAATATTTCATTGAGTTATTGGTTGAGTGGAGTTGATTGAGTTTAGTTGATTGAAAGTGTTGGAGTGATAGTTCAAGTTCTATGAAACAAATTGTTCTTTATTTTTGGATTGAGTTGAAGAAGATATCAAAAGTGATTGAGCATTTTTGTGAGTGAAACATATTGAGTCTCTAACAATTCTCTATATGTTTCTGTGGTAAAAACAAGAGAGATATTGAAAGTGATTGAGCATTTTTGTGAGTGAAACATATTGAGTCTCTAACAATTCTCTATATGTTTCTATGGTAAAAACAAGAGAGAGATTGAAATTGATTGAGCATTATTGTGAGTGTGAAGCATATTGAGTCTCTAACCATTCTCTATATATTTTTGTGATATTAAACAAGAATCTATGTGAAACTTATTTGTGTGATTGAAGAGGTTTTCTGTAATATATTGAGTTGATTTGAACAAGCTTCAGTGAAATCTAGTGAGCAGATTTGAGCAAGTCGTAGAGTGGACTTAAGGACATATTTTTGTAAGCTTTTGTGGAAACTTACAACCATATTTGAGGTAAGTCTTGGTGGAGACTTGGTGAGCATATTGGAAAAGTTATAGTGAGGACTTGTTGAGTAGATTTAAGGTAAGTCTTGGTGAAGACTTGTGAGAATATTGGACAAGTTCTAGTGAGGACTTATTTAGTAGAATTGAGGCAAGACTTGGTGAGAAGATTGGACAAGTTATTGAGAGGGATTTTTGGATATATTTGGGGTAATTATTTGAGAAGACTTGTGAGCAGATTTTATTGATTGATTTTTTCAAACCTTGAGTTAAGTTTTGGGGCAGATCCAGCAAAGTTGATTTGTGATTGGATCAAGCATTGTGTTAAGGCTTGAGGATAGATTTGAGGATAGAGTTTGGTGTATATTTGAGGATAGGTTTATGCCATATCAGATATAGATATTGAGCATATTTGTGCTAGACCAAAGGACTATGTTTAGTGCATATTAGAGAAAGATATTGAGAAGATTTGTGCTATATTGAAGGACTATATTTAGTGCAGATCAGAGATAGATATTGAGTATATTTGTGCTATACCAAGGGACTATGTTTGGTGCAGGTCATAGATATATATTTAGTAGATTTGTGCTAGACCGAAATATTGTGTTTATTACAAATCAAAGATAAACATTGAGCAAAATTATGCTATACTGAAGGACTACGTTTAGTGTAGATTTGAGATAAAGTTGAGATTAAGCTTTAGAGGTGATAAAGTAGAGGATAGTAGTCTCTAGTGGATATATATCCATTATCTAGGGCAGTAAGGACATGTCTTTTGAGTGAGGATAGGAGTCTTCAGTGGAGAGGGATTCACAAGCCAGTGTAGTGGAGGTAGTAGTATTCTAGAGGATCACCAGTCAAAGCAAAGGAGAAGAAGTTATCATATGGATAGATATCCATGAACTTTATTAGGGGATTGGTGTGTTCTTTGGATAGAGGTCCATAAATATTGTGATAGGGAAAGGATTCCCAAGAGATTTTTTGAGAAAATTTGAGTAAAATATTTTCTCTATGGAATATCCCACATTGGGTGAACCACATTAAATTGGTATCTCTATTGTGTGTGGTGATTTATGCATTGCTTTTATTACTGATGTTGATATTGCCATTGATATATTGCATAATATTATTTGGGAAAGAAACATAAAAAATGGTCTTATACTATTCACCCCCTCTCATTATAAGCTTGTGTTCTTCAATTGGTATCAGAGTGGGTTTCTTTGGAAGAGTTTAACAGCTTGAAGGACAAGCTTACAAGAACACATATGGATTCTCAAATTGGATCTTTAGGGAATTCAGCACCATTGTTCGATGGGAACAATTATGCACTATGAAGCACAAGGATGAAGTTTCATCTAATGGCACTTGGAAATGAAATATGGGAAACCATTGAAAATGGATACACACCACCAGCAATTCCACCTCCAGATAAATATGGTAAGCTTCTACATCATCACAATTCAAGAGCAATGAATGGAATTTTGAGAGGTTTGCATGAAAAATAGTTTATAAAGGTTATGCATTGCACATTAGCAAAGCAAATTAGTTGCAATGCATATATGAAGGAGATAAAAATGTCAAAAGGGTTAAGTTGTAAAATTTCAAGAGAGCATTTGAAGACCTAAAAGTGAAGGATGAGGAAAACATTACGGGATATCTACTTCTTGTGGATGAGGTTGTTAACTCCATGCAAGGACTTGGGCTTAAGGTTGAGGAAACAAATGTTTGTGATAAGATTTTAAGGTCACTTCCAAAAAGGTTTAGTGAAAATATTTTAGCTATAGAAGAGGAAAAATATATTGAACTTTTGACAAGGGATGAATTACATGGCATTCTCACAACTTTTAAGATGAGATCAAAAGTGATTGAGCATTTTTGTGAGTGAAACATATTGAGTCTCTAACAATTCTCTATATGTTTCTATGGTAAAAAAAAGAGAGAGATTGAAAGTGATTGAGCATTATTGTGAGTGAAACATATTGAGTCTAACAATTCTCTATATGTTTATGTGGTAAAAAAAGAGAAATATTGAAAGTGATTGAGCATTATTGTGAGTTTGAAGCATATTGAATCTCTAACCATTCTCTATATGTTTATGTAATATTAAATAGGAATATGTGTGAAACTTGTTTGTGTGATTGAAGAGGTTTTCTATAAAATATTGAGTTGATTTGAACAAGCTTTTGTAAAAGCTAGTGAGTAGATTTGAGCAAGTCCTAGAGTGGACTTAAGGATATTTTTGTGTAAGCTTTTATGGAATCTTACAACTAGATTTAAGGTAATTCTTGGTGAAGACTTGGTGAGCATATTAGACAAGTTCTAATGAGGACTTGTTGAGCATATTTGAAGCAAGTCTTGGTGAATATTTGGTGAGCATATTGGACAAGTTCTAGTGAGGACTTGTTTAGCATATTTGAGGAAAGACTTGGTGAGCAGATTGGACAAGTTCTTAAGAGGACTTGTTGGACAAATTTGGGGTAAGTCTTTGAGAATACTTGTGATCAGAGTTGGTTGATTTATTTGTTCAAACCTTGAGTTAATATTTGGGGTAGATCCAGCAAAGTTGATTTATGATTGGATCAAGCTTTGTGTTAAGGCTTGAGGATATATTTGAGGATAGATTTTGGTGCATATTTTAGGATATTTTTGTGCTAAATCAGAGATAGATATTGAGCAAATTTGTACTAGACAAAAGGATTATGTTTAGTACAAATAAGAGAAAAATATTGAGCAGATTTGTGCTAGACTTAAGGACTATGTTTAGTGCAGATTAGAAATAGAGATTGAGCAAATTTGTGCTAGACTGAAGGATTGTGTTTAGTGCAGATCAAAAACAGAGATTGATCAAATTTGTGCTAGAATAAAGGATTGTGTTTAGTGCAAATCAAAGATAGAGATTGAGTATATTTGTGCTAGATCAAAGGACTATGTTTAGTGTAGATTTGAGATAGAGCTAAGATAAAGCCTTGGAGGTGATATAATAGAGGATAGTAGTCTCTAGTGGATAGATATCCATTAGCCAGATTAGTGAGGATAGGTCTTTTGAGTGAGGATCAGAGTCTTTAGTGGAAAGATATCCACAAGCCAACGTAGTGGAGGTAGTAGTCTTCTAGAGGATCACCATCCAAAGTAGAGGAGAAGGAGTTCTCCTATGGATAAAGATCCACAAAATTTATTAGGGGATTGGTATTTCCTTTGGACATAGGTCCATAAAAATTGTAATAGAGAAAGGATTCCCAAGATATTTGTTGAAAAATTTTTAGTGAAATATTTTCTCCGTGGAGTAGCCCACATTGGGTGAACCATGTTAAATTGGTGTCTCTATTGTGTGTGGTGATTTGTGCATTGCTTTGATTACTGTTGTTGATATTGCCATTGATATATTGCATAATATTATTTTGGAAATAAAAGTAAAAAGTGGTATTATATTGTTCACCCCCCTCTTAGTATAATCTTGTGTTCTTCAATTGGTATTAGAGAAGGTTCCTTTGAAAGAGTTTAACAGCTTGAAGGAAAATCTTAGAATAACACATGGATTCTCAGACTAGATCTTTAGGGAATTCAGCACCATTGTTCGATGGGAACAATTATGCACTATGGAGCACAAGGATGAAGTTTCATCTAATGGTACTTGGAAATGAAATATGAGAAGCATTTGAAAATGGATACACACCACCAACAACTCCACCTACATATAAATATGGTAAGCTTCTACATCATCACAATTCAAGAGCAATGAATGGAATTTTGAGAGGTTTGCATGAAACAAATTTTATAAAGGTTATGCATTGCACATCAACAAAGGAAATTTGGGATAAGTTGCAAGGCATATATGAAGGAGATAAAAAGGTCAAAAGGGCAAAGTTAAAAAATTTCAAGAGAAAATTTGAAGATCTAAAAATGAAGGATGAGGAAAACATTACAGGATATCTAATTCATGTGGATGAGGTTGTTAACTACATGCAAGAACTTGGGCTTAAGGTTGAGGAAACATATGTTTGTGATAAGATTTTAAGGTCACTTCCAAAAAGATTTAGTGAAAATGTTTTAGCTATAGAAGAGGCAAAATATATTGAAATTTTGATAAGGAATTAATTAAATGGTATTCTCATAGCTTTTGAGATGAGAATAAAAGAGGAACCCATTCCCCAAAAGGAAGAAACCTTCAAATTTACTAAGAATACAAAGGGTAAGAAGTCAGATTCAAGCAATGAGTCATCCAGTGATGAAGAAATAAACTATGGTAGAAGGAACAAGGTGCTACATACCAAACCTAGCAAACCTAGCCGTCGGCTAGGTTCTCCAAGTGTACAAAATTCATATTTATTAGATTAGATTTTTCATTATAAGCATTATCTTATCTTTTATTCTTTCACTGCGAATACGCACTTTGGCCTTCACGATGGGGACGTGCCCTCCCAGAGTGGCGAGTTTATCCAATTTGATTATTTTATTACTGTTGTCGTTTCGTTACTATTTCTTGATAATTTGCAATTGAGAGTTGAGTTAGCAATTTAAATAAACGATACGTTTGATCGTTCCAAGTGGTATCAGGTTGGCAAGATCCAACATGCCTGGGGAGTAGACCGTTCACTTTAAACAGCTACAAAGTAACACCATTGTTATCCATTGTTCTCGAGCAACAAAAACCAGGAGACGTACGCAGCCGTAACCGACGCTACAGGGATCTGCTGCACCATACTGCAGTAAACCCTTCGGTCATCCCATCCGCGTTCTAACTCGCCCACGATTCATCGAAACATTGCTGCAGAATCACGCAAAACCAACCAGCACACAAACACAAGCGTTGCCGACCAATAGGATTGCAAGAAATAAAATTATTAATCGTCAAAAGCTAAGGCAGTTCGTTTCATTTCTTTTGGCTGACGTCAGATAAAATTTTTAAAGTTCGTTGGGCTTAAATATTTATCCCACACGAGCTAAGGGAAACACAGGAGGGGGTTTATAACTCACAGGGTGCACTAAGGTCATTGTGACTTGGTCACACCCGCTCGTCTCCTTGCGCATGCGTCCCGTCGCTTTCATCACTGTTCTGTCCCATCGCCAGCAGTCTGGTTGTCGTTGTTGCTGTCGAGTCTTGTCCGTAGTCCGACTATCGTTATCGCTGTAGCTGTCATCTTGTCCTATCATCTACGTCTTATCCGTCGGTCGTCCTTCAGTCTTCCTTGTCTCGTTCTCCTCGTGTCGCGTCGTGTCTTGGTCTAGTCGTTGTCGTGTCTTAGCAATTTTCCAAACTTGCTAAAGTTGTCCCAAGTCATCAAGAAGTTGTCAAAATTGCTGAAAGTTGTCCAACATTGTCAAAATTGCTGAAAGTTGTCAAAAGTGGTTGTTAAGGAGGTGAGCCAACAAAATTCAAATCCGCATCGCAGTGGGAGCGACAGTTGAAGCGGAACACAAAATTTTTGCCAAATTCAACCGAATTGTCGTAGAAATCGAAGCTCAAGGATTACTAAGCAGGAAATTTTGAAAAGTGCATGAGTAGAAGTTGGACCAAAGGATCTGACGGTCGACTATCAAGCTCGGAGACAACCAATAACAATGCACGAAGACCTCATCGAAGCCCAGGTACAAAAAATTCTCCTTCTCCTTTCAAAATTGGCAGTTATAATCCACATCATCCACTGGTAGACCCTATGGCTACTAACCCTCCCCCAACTCACGAAAACATCACACAAGGAGACTCAAGTAACTCGGCCATTACCACGGATGAAACTCTTCGACTCTTACTAGATGGTATGCACGAAATTAGTGTCAACCTAAAAGACCTAGTGAGCGCACAAAACCGACTTAATCCCAATACTAATCCCCAAAATCACTCCCATGCACAAAGGAATGAAGAAAATGACGACCAGGATGACGATTGGGAGCAGCAAAGAGGCAATCCGGATAATTACAGGGATCGCTATCATAGACAACGGTATAACCAAGATCAGGAAAGGGATATGGGTTATCACCAACCGAGAGGCCCTAATAATTTTCCACGCATTGATATGCCCACTTTTGAGGGTCATGATCCTCGTGGTTGGATAGCCAAAATGGAAGGCATTCTCGACTTATACCAAATTAAGGATTTTGATAAAGTCCCTTTCGTTGCATCAAAATTAGGCACTGAGGCCTACCAATGGTTCGTATGGCTTAAGCGAGAGAAAGGAGCTACTATTAGAAAAAATTCACTACCTATTTTTTAGAAAGATTTGATGAAGGAGCTACATCGTCATACACAATAAGACTGTTATCTCTTAAACAAGAAGGATCGGTTAGCGAGTTCGTTTCGGAATTCACCAGTTTACTACCATATACATTAGACCTCAGTCCCGACACAGTGGTAGGAGCTTTTCGCAATGGATTGAAAGAAAATATTAGGGTGGAGGTGGACATTCAAAATCCAACCTCGTTGAACGATTGTATAAGAATAGCCAAGCTGGTTGAGAAGAGAATTCAGTTGTATGCACGGCGTGAAACTTATAGTCGTCCTTCGTATCGCAACAATTCCTTTCGTAGAAATGATCAACCATCAAGATACTTTTGCTATAAATGTCGCACTCATCATCCCAGGGAACAAGCATGTGCCCAAAAACAAAACTTTCATATTGAATGCGATCAATATGAAGGAGAAGAGGAAGAAACTTACCACCAAGAAGAACCTATGCAAGAAGAACTACCAAGTACTCTAGAAGAGAAGGAAGAGGATACAATGGCGATCTCCGTGCATGCCCTCATGGGGTTAACCGCCCACCATACCATCAAGGTACCAGGATTTCTCCGCCAGAAAAAGGTGAATGTGCTAATTGATTCCAGCAGTACCCACAATTTTATCGACATCAAAACAACAAAAGCTTTGAATTTATTCATTAACTCTTCCAACAAAGACAAATTCCAGGTTCTAGTAGCCAACGGGGTGAACGCGCAATGTGTTGGTCGAACGTCTCAAGTTTCCATAAAAATGGGAACTTATACATGGTTTGGATCCCTTTTCGTCATGAATTTAGGGAACTCTGATGTCATTTTGGGAGTTGAATGGTTGGAAACATTAGACACGGTTAGCTTCAATTTCAAAAAATTATTTGTGGAATGGAAGGAAAATGGACGAGTCATTCGCTTACAAGGCATTACTACTCCTCCATCACAAATGGTGAGCTCTCATAGTATGGAGAAGATATTAAAAAAGGGTGGATATGGATTTATAGCTCAAATTAATTGTTTGGAAAAACAATCTCGAGCAACTTCGGATATTACTGCTCCAGATTTATGAGACATCGTAACAAATTACGAAGAGGTTTTCCAAGAACCTAAAGGATTACCACCTAAACGATCTCATGACCATGCCATCCATTTGATTCCAGGGAGTGTCCCACCTAACGATCGTCCTTACCGCTATCCTCAACCACAAAAGACAGAAATCGAACAGATCATTCAGGATCTGCTAGATCATGGAGTCATTCGTCATAGCACTAGCCCTTATTCCTCACCTGTAGTTTTGGCTCGACGAAAAGATAACTCTTGGCGTATGTGTCCTGATTTTCGTTCTCTCAATAAACTCACTATCAAGGACAAATTTCCTATCCCTGTCATAGATGACCTACTAGATGAGTTGCATGGTGCAAAATTTTTTACAAAATTAGACCTTCGCTCGGGATTTCACCAAATCCGTGTCAGAGAAGAAGATATTCCCAAAACTGCTTTTCGTACTCATGAAGGTCATTACGAATTTTTGGTCATGCCTTTTGGTCTCACCAATGCACCATCCACATTCCAAAGTCTCATGAACCAAGTGTTTCGTCCACTCCTCCGTAAGTTTGTGTTAGTTTTTTTTGATGACATTCTCATATATAGCAAAACATGGAAGGATCATTTACATCATGTGGATAAAGCCCTTCACATTTTACACAAAGAAAAGTTATTTGTCAAACGTTCCAAATGTTCATTTGGTGTCCAAGAAGTCGAGTATCTTGGTCATATAGTTTCACACGAGGGCGTCAAAGTCGATCCCAATAAGATTAAGGCAATTCAAGAATGGTCGTTACCTAAAACCATCAAGAAACTTCATGGTTTTTTGGGTCTCACGGGCTACTATCGCAAGTTTGTACAAAATTATGGTAAGATTGCAGCACCTCTCACAGCACTCACAAAGAAGGATGCTTTTCGTTGGTCGGAAGAGGCTACTCAAGCCTTCGAAGCTCTTAAGGAGGCCATGTGTACAACTCCAGTTTTAGCAACTCCCAATTTTCACAAACCATTTATTATCGAATGTGATGCGTCAGGAACAGGAATTGGGGCTATATTAATGCAAGAAGGTCATCCGTTGGCATTTGAAAGTAAACAACTCTCCGGGAAAAATTTGGGAAGATCAACATACGAAAAAGAAATGTTGGCTATTCTTCACGCAATAGAAAAATGGAGACACTACCTAATCAGTAGCCGCTTCATTATAAAAATAGATCATAGTAGTCTCAAACATTTTCTTGAGCAAAGGTTTTCCTATCCGAAACAAAATAAGTGGTTAACCAAACTATTGGGTTATGATTTTGTTATCGAATACAAGAAGGGGAAGGAAAATGTAGCCGTCGATGCGCTATCCAGGAAATATGAAGACGAAGTAATCATTAACGCTATTTCAGGTCCCTGCTCCCAATGGGTGACTCAATTACAAGATGAATGGTTGTCCAATAGCGAAACTGCTCAGATAATTCAAGAATTATCTATAGGGTCCTCTAAACACCCTTTGTTCTCTTATGAAGATAAAATCCTCCGGAAAAAGAACCGCATTTACATTCCACACAATTCAGAACTCAAATCAAAGATCCTCGACGAATCACACGCTTCTCCATCAGCAGGACATTCAGGATTTTTGAAGACATATTTAAGGGTCAAACAATCATTTTGTTGGAAAGGATTAAAAGCAGAAGTCAAACAATGGGTAGCCGAATGCGAAGTTTGCCAGCGCAATAAAGGAGAAACAGTTAAATCACCAGGGTTGTTACAACCATTACCCATCCCGGAGCGTCAGTGGGAACATATATCCATGGATTTTATTGAAGGTCTTCCTAAATCAGAAGGCAGGACAGTAATCTTCGTAGTCGTAGATCGGTTATCCAAATACGCTCATTTTCAGGCTTTACAACATCCTTTTTCCGCAAGCAAGGTGGCAAAGGTATTTATGGATTCAATCTTCAAATTACATGGTATGCCCAAAAATATTGTAAGTGATAGAGATCCCATCTTCACTAGTAACTTTTGGCGGGAATTATTTCGACTTAGTGGTACCAAATTGAACATGTCTTCAGCTTACCACCCACAGACAGATGGTCAAACCGAAGTAGTTAACAAATGTTTGGGTACGTACTTACGATGTTTCGTTCAAGATAAACAATATCAATGGAGCCAATGGCTAGCATTGGCAGAATGGTGGTACAATACTTCTTACCATTACTCAATTAAAATGTCTCCTTTTGAAGCATTGTATGGTACCAAGCCTCCAATAGTAGCAGATTACGTACCAGGTTCATCCAAGGTAGCCAAAGTGGATGATTGGTTTCAACAAAGGCAGTCTACACTCACCATCCTCAAAGAGAATTTATTCCAAGCACAAAATCGCATGAAACAACAACAAGACTTGCACCGGTCAGAGCGAACTTTTAATGTAGGTGACAAGGTTTTCCTAAGGTTGCAACCCTACAAACAATCATCGTTAAGGATAAAGACCAGTCAAAAGTTGGCCCCAAGATTCTATGGTCCTTACAAAATTGTGCGCCGCATTGGAGAAGTAGCCTATCAGTTAGAGCTACCCTCATCATCACGAATACACCCAGTATTTCATGTTTCGTGTCTCAAAAAAGTAATTGGTCAGAAAGTACAAAGTCAATCAGAATTACCAGTGCTCGATGAGGAAGGACGCATACATCTCCAACCTGAAGAAATCCTACAACACAGAATACGAAGACTAAGGTCGCGCCAGATTCAAGAATTTCTCATCAAATGGCAAGACCTACCAGAGGAGGATGCTACATGGGAACCTGAAAGTATTTTCCAGACATTTCCAGCTTTGAGGACAAAGCTTTCCGAGGAGGGGAGTCATGCTACATACCAAACCTAGCAAACCTAGCCGTCGGCTAGGTTCTCCAAGTGTACAAAATTCATATTTATTAGATTAGATTTTTCATTATAAGCATTATCTTATCTTTTATTCTTTCACTGCGAATACGCACTTTGGCCTTCACGACGGGGACGTGCCCTCCCAGAGTGGCGAGTTTATCCAATTTGATTATTTTATTACTGTTGCCGTTTCGTTACTATTTCTTGATAATTTGCAATTGAGAGTTGAGTTAGCAATTTAAATAAACGATACGTTTGATCGTTCCACAAGGACTCAAGAAAATATAAAGATACGAAATCAGTTAGATGTTTCAATTGTGGAAAATATGATCACTATGCATCTAATTTTCCAGAGGATGGAAATAGCAATGATGAAGAAAAATAGGATCATAAGAACAAGGAAACAGGAAAACACAGGTACCAAAAGAAAATAAGGGATAGACAAGGAAAGCAAGGAAATAAGTTTTTCCAAAAGCACAAGAGGAGTTTCTATGCAGACAAGGCAGGTAAGAGCTCAAGTTATGGTGATGAAAGTTCCTTAGATAATGATCAAGATGAAGTACTATTTCTAGAAAAAGAAAAATGTGATGTTATAAAAAGAGCACCAGTGATTATCAAGTGTTTTAGATGTGGTATCTTTGGTCATCTTAAAGATAGTTTTACAAGGAATGGATTCAATTTTAGTGATGATGAATATGAAGATACGCTTGAAGGACCAAAAGAAAGTTTACTTTTGGCAATAGAAGGAGATTATCCTAATGAATACATATCATAAAGGAATGAAGATGATCCCAAAGGTAAACAAATAGAGGAAGAATCAAAGAAATGAGAAGTTGATCTTGAGGGTGAGATTATTCATGCCCTTGATGCATTAAGGGAGGTAAGAAAGCAAAACTTAAAACTCAAGCTGTGATGAAGAGAAAGGAAAGCTTATAGAGGATCTAACTAACTTAATAGCTAAGATAAGGATATTCAAAGAGAATTTAGAAGCAAAGTTTTTAGAATGTGAAAAGTTAGAGCATGAGGTAGCTTCACTAATAAAGGAAGTAAAAGAGTCTAAGGAAAAGTTACACAAGTTTGGGAGAAGCTCAAAGAAATTGGATAATATTATCAAGACATAAAAACCTACATCAAACAAGACAGGTCTTGGTTTTGAACAGGTACAAAGAAAACAAGGAGAGGATTCAATCTCAAGCTCTGAAGAAGAAGAAGCTTCAGAAGAGAGTGTAAGAGAGAGTGAGACTTATGAGGATGAGTTGGATAATAGAAAATTCAATAGTAAAAGGAACAATGCACAAATGAGGAACAAATGGAACAGGAACGATACCAATGGGGTCAAGGCAAGGTAGTTTCAATGGACGATGCTTCACATGTCATAGGTTTGGGCACAAGGATACACAGTGCAGGACACATGAAAGACATGCATATGGAAGTTTCAGAAACATACAACTTTTTCAAGGGTATTGCTACTCTTGTAATCAGTTTGGTCACAAGGTAGTAAATTGTAGGGTTCATGATAGAAATGGATATGGCTTCACCAAAATAAACCCCAAGATATTTGCACCTTTAAGGAATAACAACATTAAGTGTTATAAGTGCAATAATTATGGGCATACATCAAAATGGTGTAGAGAAAAAATCCCAAAGACAAGCAGGAATATAAATAGTAAGAGGAATCAGAAGGATCAGCTGAGGAAGAAAGTTGATAAAGGTAAAGATCAGTGTATGCTGGGAGTAGAAATACTCCTACCCCATAATTAATCACCTCAAGAGGATGTGGGCGAGGGGCTAAGCTAAGAGTATCATTCTTAGCCCCAAGCCCCAAAGGTGGCCCTTTGCCATTGATGACAAAGGGGGGAGAGATTTGAGTTAGGGGGAGAGCATTCAGTTAGGGGGAGCAGTTTATCAAAGAAAGCAACTTTTGAAAAAGAAAAAGGAATGATAAAAATAAAGGGGTTGCCATCAATGACAAAGGGGGAGATTGTTGGAAATTTTGAGTAGTTTTGTTGTCATTGATGTCATTTCATTGTCATTAAGGAAATCAAGTGGTTTTTCCAAAAGCAAGAAGGTATTGAAAAGGAGTAGGATATAATATTCATTTTTAATATTATATGCCTAAAAAGGGCCCAAAGGATAAAGACCTAAGGAAGGAGAAGCAAGTTTAAATTAAGTAATAATATTATATTATTATAATAGTTTGGGCCAAATAACAAGGTGAAGATAAACGAAGTCCAAATTGAAAAGACCCATGAGAAATTTTCAAAAGATATATTTTAAATTATAATATTTTAATCTTTGATTAAAATTTTAATTTAAATTAATAACGGAGCCAAAGGCTTTTAAATTTAATATTTAAAAACTAAATTCAAATTTTTAAATTCAAAAATGGGCCGACGTGAGAAATCAAAAGATAATGTGCATTTATATAGAAAATAAATTCCATTTTCTAAATTCGATTTTACACCTTCGAATGCGAGATATAAAAGAGAATATCGAGTGCTGCATATAGGAAGAAGACGATTTGCATTTTGAAGAGCTTGGAGGGAAACGAGGCATTAAAGGTCATGAGGTGATTTGACATCCCACTGATGGTAGTAGCGCATGTGGTAGTTGGGAGAGTGTTAAGGCTTGCATGGAGGAGATCGCGGTTCGATCCATGCGATCGATGTTTTGCATGAAGAAGAGGTCTTCGTTTGAATTGCTTGGAATTTTTGTGAGGTGGATTTTTGGCACAGTGTGCGTTGTTTATCTCATGTGGGCACGTAGCCCACTTGGTGGCCTAGCTTGGAGCTAGGGTTTTGGGAGTGCAAGGTCACATGGTTGAATTCGTAGAAGACAATTTTTAGTGGGTAGAACAAATTAAAGGTATGCCATTCAATTTTATTCTCCAAGGTGTTGAAAATTAAAAGTGGTTTGAGATTGTTGTAAGTGCTAAGTGCTTAGGGGAGTTATAAGGTAAATAAAAAATTAAAATATTTTATTTTGATTTTTGGTGATTGAAACTTGTTTTATAAAGTGTGGATATTATAAGGTGTGCAAGGAAAATTGTTAAGTGTTTTGTTATGGTGAAATTATTGAGTTAAATATTGTGAGTTTGGAGATTATAAGGTGTACAAAAGGATTTGATATTTTTTATGAAAAATAATTTTTGAGAAAATTATTTTGTGGAGATCTTGAGATAGGTTGGGGTAACCTAACCCTAGTGTTGGCAAAGAAAATTTTATTGTGGTTATGACAGGTTTTGAATACATATCTCCATAAAAATAAAAGGTATGGGTACATCTTCCTTGTGAGTAAAACATTTTTGGATTGGATGTCGTGAATGCTAAGTTGGAGTGAAAAAGGTTGTTTGATAAGAATTTTTGAGTTTGGTTTTAATATATCCAATATTGATTGATGAAGGTTTTTTTGGAATGAAGGTTGATGCTAGAAACCTTGTTTGATAAGCATTGTTGGAAATATTGAATGAGACTTCATGTGCATGATTAGGTTTTGTGAAAGATGATGAGTATCATTGTTATGTGAAGTTTGTTTGATAAGCATTTTTGAAAAAAATTTCATTGAGTGATTGGTTGAGTGGAGTTTATTGAGCTTAGTTGATTGAAAGTGTTGGAGTGATAGTTCAAGTTCTATGAAACAAATTGTTCTTTATTTTTGTATTGAGTTGAAGAAGAGATCTAAAGTGATTGAGCATTGTTGTGAGTGAAATATATTGATTCTCTAACAATTCTTTATATGTTTCTATGGTAAATACAAGAGAGATATCAAAAGTGATTGATCATTGTTGTGAGTGAAACATTTTGAGTCTCTAACAATTCTCTATATGTTTCTATGGTAAAAATAAGATAAATATTGAAAGTGATTGAGCATTATTGTGAGTGTAAAGCATATTGAATCTCTAACCATTCTCTATATGTTTCTATAAGATTAAATATGAATCTATGTGAAACTTGTTTGTGTGATTGAAGAGGTTTTCTGTGATAGATTGAGTTGATTTGAACAAGCTTTTGTGAAAGCTAGTGAGCAGATTTGAGCAAGTCCTAGAGTGGACTTAAGGATAGATTTGTGTAAGATTTTGTGTAAGCTTGCAACTAGATTGAGGTAAGTCTTGGTGAAGACTTGGTGAGAATATTGGACAAGTTCTAAAGAGGACTTGTTGAGCAGATTTGAGGTAAGTCTTGGTGAAGACTTGGTGAGCAGATTGGACAAGTTCTAGTGAGGACATGTTTAGAAGATTTGAGGCAAGACTTGGTGAGCAGATTGGACAAGTTCTTAAGAGGACTTGTTGGACATATTTGGGGTAAGTATTTGAGAAGACTTTTTAGGAGAGTTGATTGATTTATTTTTTCAAACCTTGAGTTAAGGTTTGGAGCAGATACATCAAAGTTGATTTGTGATTGGATCAAGCTTTTTGTTAAGGCTTGAGGATAGATTTGAGGATAGATTTTGGTGTAGATTTAAGGATAGGTTTGTGCCAGATCAGAGATAGAGATTGAGTAGATTTGTGTTATACCGAAGGACTATGTTTAGTGCAGATCAAATATTGAGAAAAATTGTGCTAGACCGAAGGACTATGTTTAGTGCTAATGAGAGATAGAGATTGAGAAAATTTGTGCTAGACTAAAGTACTGTGCTTAGTGTATTTAAGAGATAAATATTGAGAATATTTGTGTTATATCGAAGAACTATGTTTAGTACAGATCAAAGACAGAGATTGAGCATATTTGTGCTAGACTGAAGGACTGTGTTTAGTTCAGATTTGAGATAGAGCTAAGAGTAAGCTTTGGAGGTGATAGAGGAGAGAACAGTAGTCTCTAGTGGATAGAGATACATTAGCCATAATAGTTAGGATAGGTATTTTAAGTGAGGATAAGAGTCTTCAGTGGAAAGAGATCCATAAGCTAGTGCAGTGGAGGCTATAGTCTTCTAGAGGATCACCAGCTAGAGTAGAGGAGAAGGAGTTCTCCTATGGAAATATATCCATGAAATTGGTTAGGGTTTTGGTGTCTCCTTTGGATAGAGGTTCATAAATATTGTAATAAGGAAAGAATTCCCAAGAGATTTGTTGAGAAAGTTTTAGTGAAATTTCTCTGTTGAGTAGCCCACATTAGGTGAATCACGCTAAATTGGTGTCTCTATTGTGTGTGGTGATTTATGCATTTATTTGATTATTGTTGTTGATATTTTCATTGATATATTGCATAATATTGTTTGGGAAAGAAAAGTAAAAAGTGGTCTTATATTGTTCACCCCCCCTCTCAGTATAATATTGTGTTCTTCAACATCCAATGTACTCAACATAGATTGAAGTGCTTTCCTTTGTCCAATGCAACCTTAGCTCTCACAAAGATGATGATTACAGTGCCAATGCACTTTCCTTTATCCACTACAACCCTAGCTCTCATAATGACAATGATTCCAATGCCAAAAATTCTTTCCTTTATCCACTATAGCCCAAGCTCTCCAATGACAATGAGGCTCCTCAATCCCAAAGCCTCCAAAATTGGTATGCTCTCCAACTCACAAAGCCTTCAAACTCACTGTGCTCTTCAACCATGAATCCTCCAAACTCTTCATGCTCCTTTCAAATTTATCAAATATTAGCATTCTTTGAAAAACTCTAGTTGGCACTTCTTCACCCGAAGCCTCCCAAACCAACACACGAAACGAATGCTTTCCTCCAATTAGTGTGAACACAATGATGTGGTCTCTCTACTGGCACTGATTCACATAGTTGCCTTCATCCACTGAAAGCTCAATACTTATCTTCTACCTCTTCAAATCTCTATCCCTTTTTTTTTCACTTGAGATAAAAATATATAACTATCTACCGCGTCAACGATTTATTCCTTGATGCTCAATATGCTTCGAACATCCTTCTCCTCACACAAATTCATATTCGGTGTTCCACTCCTTCTCCATGGCTATCGTAGCTAGCTTTCATTTCAATACTTTGCCCACTTCTCACTCAATATACAGCATCTCCTCTTACCCTAACAACAAGCCTCATATATATTCTCTTATGTTGATATAAAACATAAGAGTCGGCCCCTTCATGAGAAATATTTCAAAAAATTAAATTTATAATATTTAAATATTATAAGGTTTAACTTTATAATATTTTATTTAAATTTAATATTTAAATCTTTAGTTTAAATATTAAAGTATATACTTGTAATTCAAATCATCTTTTTGTCATGATTTCGCAATACTTTCTCTCCTTCAGCTGCGATGCTACTTTTTGTCGCGATTTCGCGACATCTTTTCCTCCTTTGGCTGCATCGGTGCAACATGGTGTGATATCGCGACATATTTTCCTCCTTACTTTTTCCCTATGCTGTGGGACGCGAAAACGTAACTGGTCGTGATATCGCGACACCTTCCCTCTTGTGGTGTTTTGCTTTCTCTTTGATCTTTAGCTCTTAGGCCTCATCGATTGGCTTGGAAAACATGTAAAAACCTCTTGTACAAGGTTCAGGGACCTTTCAACACCCTTTCAACCAATCAAAAAAAAAAAAATCATCTTTTCAATTTTACCTTTGACATCAATGACAACTCAACATTTCTAACAATTTCTGCATATGGTATCAAGGTATATCCAACCAAAATTTAGGTCATAAACTCCCTTCCACACCCACAAGTCAAATGGAGGTTAGAAGCTTCTTAAGACATGTAGGCTATTATAGAAGGTTCATTCAAGACTTCAGCAAGATCGTTGCTCCATTATTTCAAATGTTGACTAAAGCTAACAAATTTTATTGGAATGATGACTGTCAAAAAGCTTTTGACAATCTTAAGGTAAAGATAAATACAACACAAACCCTAAAAGGACCAAATTGGGATTTCCATTTTCATATTCATACTGACACATCAAACCAAGCATTAGGTGCAGTACTCACCCAAAATGATGAAAAACAACCCTATGCTATTTATTATGTTAGAAAAAACTTGAATGAAGCAGAACTAAACTATACTATAACTGAAAAGGAGTTTCTTGTTGTTTTCTATGCCATAAACAAGTTTATACATTAAATTATTGGATATATGTTTTTTTTCCATATTGATCATTATACCATAAAATATCTTATGAATAAAGTTGTAGTAAGTGGTAGAATTGTTAGATGGTTGTTAGAATTGGTAGAATTTGATATTACCATTTTGGATGAACCTGGTAAAAGTAATGTAATGGTTGACCATATTTCTAGATTACATTTGGCAAATGATCCAGAACCCATGAAATATTCCTTTCTTGATGAGCATTTGTTTGCTATTTCAATACACTCACCTTGGTATGCAGATATTACTAGTTATTTGGTGATAGGAAAAGTACCATATCACTTTTCACCATATGAAAGTGGAAGCTCATCCATGAAAGTGATCCATATAGTTTGTTATATGGT
Organism: Wollemia nobilis; assembly: GCA_028583015.1. Lineage (NCBI taxonomy): Eukaryota > Viridiplantae > Streptophyta > Pinopsida > Araucariales > Araucariaceae > Wollemia > Wollemia nobilis. The sequence continues at coordinate 9,856,741 of JAQPPZ010001772.1, read as the reverse complement.
CTCTTTTTTAAATTATGTATTGACCATGTAATTCAAATATGTGTGTAGGAGGAAAATATTTTTGACATCTTGCGTGCAACTTGTGATGAACCATGTGGAGGAAATAATGTTTCCAAAATAACCATGTATGAAATCTTGCAAACAGGGTACTATTGGCCTACCATGAACCAAGATGCTAAAGTATATGTCTCACGATGTGATCCATACCAAATAATGGGTAAACCAACTCCTTCAATAGAGATGCCTCTTCATCCTCAAGTGGTTTTAGAACCATTTAAGAAGTGGGGGTTAGACTTTGTTAGACCTATCAGCCCTACAAGTGAATTCAATTAATATATTTTCATGTGCATGTATTATGTCATAAAATGGATAGAAGTGAATTTATTACAACATGCCCAAAAATAAAAGGTTGTTGACTTCTTGTATGATAATATCTTTCAGCATTTTGGATTACCTAGGGAGATTGTAACAGATCAAGGACCACAATTCATATCTAATGTGATAGCTACCTTTGTACATAAATATCAGGTGAACCATAGGAAGTATTCACCATACCATCCTCATTCTAATAGATAGGTATAGGTTACTAATAGGGAGCTTAAAAACATCTTAACAAATATAATTGCTTTAAAGTAGGCAGATTGGGTGCATAGACTAAGAGAAGCAATATGTGCTTATAATACCACTTGGAAATCAATAACAAGACTCACATCCTATGAAATGGTCTATAGGAAGATAACTATTATTCCAATTGATTTTGAAATTCATACCTTAAACACTATGATAAAGGTCGGAATTGATCTCACTGTTGCTCAACAAGAAAGACTTTTGCAACTGAATGTATTAGATGAAGTTCATTGTGATGCCCTTTAGCATAATGAGTTATTACAAGCATAATGAAAGCAATGGCATGATAGATATATCATTCCAAGTACTTTTCAAGTAGGTGATTGGACCTTACTCTACAATTCTAAGTTCAAATATTTCAAACGGAAGCTATGTATAAGATGGTTGGGCCCTTATGAAATTGAGGAAGTATATGGTAATGGTAAAATCAAGCTTAAAACCATTGATGATGCCTCTCATGGTTTACTTTTCAATGGCCACCAATTGAATTTGTACTGCAAACCTCTCTCCAAATCATATTTCATTAAAAAAGTCATTCAAAAAGCAGAATTATAGTTTATTTCTTACCTATAGCCCTCGACCAGCACTTGATATTTCTTCTTCAATAAAAGGATATTAAAAAATACAAAAAAGAAAAAGAAAAAACAATAAGTCCTATGGTGAAAACCTTTACCGGTGCCATAGGGCCAAGGAGGAAGATGAAAATAAATTTTACTGGTTCTTCATACTTTCAAATGAATATCCATTTATGAAAATTAGCTTGTTGGCACAAATGGACAATCAATTTCTAAAAACTAGCTTGCTAGCAGGAATTGGCTGCCAAAAAATAATAATAATAAAAAATAAAATATCCACTAGATTACATAATATTCATGATGATAGGTTTTGTGCAGTCTGCAACTATGTATAGAAATATTCAAGCATGTTGCCCTCAACCTCTAACAATGCTCAAAATGCCATAGAAAACATTGTATCATTATAGGTATCTCTCTCATATTTTCATTTTTGCTTTAAGTTGTATATATTTTATTTTTGCAAATACTTTTAGAGGTGTTCTATTTCATTCTTTCCCTCATCCTTTTTTTATCTTGTTTTATCCTACTCTTCCCCAAGCATGTGGAAGAAGTTTCAGTTGGGGGGAAGGAGATGATCATAAAAATTATTTTTAACATTATCTTCAATATGGTGAGCAAGTCTAAAGAGTGTTGTAGAAAGGTATATGGCAAAATAATGAGTTCAATGCAATCATATTGATGGTCAAGTAATATTGACCATTTTAGCATAAAAATACAAATACAATTGTAGACATGGAAAATTGACCCACTTAAGTGAGTAATTGTTTCTAAGTCCTTCAGAGAGACCCTTTAGACTTGTGTACAGTAAGGGCTAGGTTTCTCCTCCCCCCCTTTTTATTTTTCTCCCATTTCTATGAAATCACGGTCGGCCTTGATGGGGCATGATTTTGCATAATGTAAAATCACGGTCAACCTCGATGGGGCGCAATTTTGCATTTTAGGGTTTTCTCCCAAGGAAACCCTAATTTTTGAAGTTGGTGTGTTTGGCATCAACTTTCCTTGGTTTTTCGTATCCATCCCACTTTCAAATACACTATATAAGGAGGGTTTGAAGTCATCTTTTGAGAGTAGTAGAACAAGAATTAAATTAATTCAATACACGATCTAAGCTCTCTTCTTCTTGCGCACTTCTTCTCTCTAAGTGAATTGTTTTCTTTGGAAATCAAGCTAACTTGCAAGTGAGGAATATAATATGTTGAAGTTTTGTTTCTGATTGCATTAGATTACTTTGTTGGTGGATTGGTGTTGGAGCCCTCAGGAGGATTTTTTCCATTTGGAGGTTATCATCCTTGGATTTGCTTTTGTGCTATTTGTTAGGTTTTTTCACTCGTTTGCATTTTGATTTTAGTCTTTTGCATCACGTATTTGCCATTTCACATATGTCTGAGGTTTTTTGCCTCACTTCTATGAAATTGCACCTAGTCTCTATGAGGTGCAATTTTGTCGATTTACAAAATTGTGATCGTTTATTACGGGGTACAATTTCACCCAAACCACGTATGGGGGTAGTTTGTTGTCCCCAAACCCTAGATCTATCTTCTAAACTACATATAGGATATACTGTTATATTTTATACTATGTTATCATTTTGTTTTGCTATATTATGCTATGATTGTTCAACTTCCAAAGGTCAACTTCTTTTGTTTTCAAAGGTCAGCTAAAAGGACCTAGGGGGATTGACTGATACACCTCCAAGCATTATTGTAAAATTACCTAAGTAGGCCCCTAATGCTAATCATATTTTCAAAGTTTTTTCCAAGTTATCTTGCAGGAACAAAAATTATTGGATATAACTAGATAAAGGATAAAGGCTTGGATCAACCACCAGATAAGATAAGTGCCTTGATTAGTCTTTAGGTTATTTGTTGAGTGTTTATTATTCTAGTTTGAACCCTAGATCTAATACAAAAATAAATATCTCTTGATGTCTAGGTATCTAAAATGAAACAACATATAGTGTGCACTCAGGTTTTTAGTATTGTTTGTGCATCTTCTCTTGAACCCTTGCTTGAAGGTTTTTTGTTTTGAAACTCTAGGGTTAGAAGGCATTCAAACAAAGAATAATTCTAGGGTTAGCTCTTGTCTTATTGAATTTTGTATTTTTGCATTGTCCTTTATATTTCATAGCATAGATATAGAAAGGCCAAACTTAGGTGATTGTATTGAATCAAATACATCAAACATTCTTGAAAACCAGAGGACTTGGAGTGAGTCCTAAAACTATTCCTGGTAAAACCTTCCCCCTTTTTACACCAAGTGTAGTGATATGGATATCATAGAAATAGGCCTAGATTATGTTTATAGGTTTAATAAAACCTTAGGATAATACTTAGTCTTAAGTCTTATTGTAATGTGAGACTTTGTTTCTCACGTAGAACTTGGCCAAAGTGTTGAGTGGTGTTTTAACCCGATTGTGAAAACACACTCTCCTATAGGATCCGAGTCCTAAATCCTCTGCTTGCAAAGAAAAACGATTTCTCCAAGGTTCTTATTATGCTAATTATTGATTATCAAGGATGCTGTTTAAAATGAAATGCTAAGAACACCTTAGGGTTTGCAAGTGGATATTAATAAGGGGCACTGTGGTTTATCAACTTGAACTTTCAATGGACTCAAAATGAATAAAATCTTTTTTAACCTTTAATTCTGATGGATTTTCAGTGATTTATTCAAACAAAGTAATTAATCTGCTAAAAGTAAAATATGGGTTTGAAAAGCAAAGCAAAATAAATAAAAAACATAAAATAAATTACAGTCAGAAAGTTGTCATTAATCGGATGAAACCGAAGATACTGAGGCTTTCTACATGCAACCTAACCTAATGAACATGCACTTTCACACAATCCAAATAGGCTAGGTGCGGGTCTCGAGGGTTTCTACTAAAATTCCAGATTCAGGAATTCGCATGAAGCAACCAAGAGATCTTGCATTAAACTTCACCTAGAAACCTAAGAAATCTGGAAAGGAAAGATAGACATTAAATCATGCATGCTGAAGTAACTCCTTTCTCATCCAAAAGATGCCAACTCTCTGTATTTGGTATTAAAGAATATTTCGATTACATTCAAAAATGTTCCAGGTGTAAAAGAAAATCCAGAACAAAAAGAAGGAAATTGCCCAAGTACGGGCCCAGAATAGCACAAAGCTCTCGTCTCTGCAACTCCGTATTCAGAAATTTCCAACCCCTTCTTCAATTTGCAATTCTGGTTTTATAGCAATGTTATGGCTCTTCGATTTCCTCCGTCGCTTCATTTCCTCTTCCTATGGGCGACCCTTCAAATTCCTACCTTTCCCGCTTTGATTCACGCTCAAATTTGAAAACGCTTCGAAATTCATCTCTGCATGTAACGCCTCTGCAAGTTTGACACCTGTGCGCCACGTGTCGTGCTTTTCCTATGTCCTGTGTAACGCTTACTACAAAAAAAATGACAAAACTGCAAGTCTACCCGTTCATCTTCTTAGCCGCGATATGGCGACATGTCACGAAATCGTGACATGTCGCGATATCGCTACATGTTTCCCGGCCGTACGCCTTCATCAGCTCCCCGTAGCGATGTCGTGACCGTTTTTCGTTTGTCTACCTCCGGCAACTTCTCGTAGCGATATCGCTACCGTTTCAACATTTTGAGCCCTCCTCTTCGAATGGTAGCGATATCGCTACCACTTTCTAACTTTGACCCCTTTTCAAAATGTGGTAGCGATATCGCTACCACCTTGGCCTTGCAGCGTCCCTTTGAAATGTGGTAGCGATTCGCTACCACTTTCGTTTCAAGCCTTCTCCTTGTGACATGGTAGCGATTCGCTACCATTTTTGAACTTTGAGTCTTCTTTCCGCAAGGCGTAGCGAAATCGCTACCGTTTCTCTGCTTCGAGCCTGATTTTCATTTTCGTCGCGATTTTGTGACATCTTCCTTGTACCATACAACTATGCCAAAATGCTCACGAAATTGTGACACCTTTCATCATCCGTATGTCTTGGCAAAACTTGTCGCGATATCGCAACGTTTTTCCCCTCGGACCTTCATGCAGCTTTCTGTCGTGATATCGCTACCGCTTTTTCTTTTCGTACGCCTCCCCGAAACATGTCGCGAAATCGTGACCATTTTCCTGTTTTGTTGCCGTTGACCGCGTTGACCACGATATGGCGACATGTCGTGAAATCGCGACATGTCGCGATATCGCTACATGTTTCCCGGCTTCGGTCGCGATGGCGCAACCAGTCGCGATTTTGCGACATGTCGCGATTTTGCGACATGTCGCGATTTCGCGACACCTTCCAACACTTAGGCATTTTTTTCTTTTCTTCAATTTTATCATCTGGGTCACCGAGATTCTTCTCTGCAAGCATGCAAAAAGGTGGGTCCCCAATTTTGGGGTGAGTTGTGGATCAACCACAATAAATGGCGACTCTGCTGTCAAATGCTCTTGAGCATTTTAGTAAGAACCCAACCTGAAACATATCACAAACTCACAAATACATGTTAGCACATAAACAAAATAACAAATGCCCAAAGATCCGAAGTACATGAATCATTAGAATCCTCAAGTATTAGCTCGGTGTGTGCAATGAATTTTCCTTCGCTATCATTTGAATTTGATCCACACTCCATCATCAGTTTTGCATGAATGCATATGTGGGATGGTGAATGATTTGTGTACCCTAATGAATGTGCAAGGAGATTTGCTTCCATAAAAGGCATGGTACTTCTTCTAATACTATGTACAAGCATTCAAGATTGCCAAACCCTCTTAGGATCCACTGATTCATTACCTTATTGTATCCCAAAGTTGGTTATGAGTCCCTACTATCTAGAACCCTTGTGCAAGTGAATGTGAAATCAGAACTTTGGGGAATCAGACTCCCAACCAACCGAGATGAGAGTTTAACCTTATCCTTACTATTCTGATTTAGAGTTCATTACCTCACTTTAAGCAAAATAATTAAACCAGTTATGGAAGAAATGGTCATGCTAGTCTAACCCTCTAGACAATCAATGGTCTTGTTTTTTAGGCAAGACATGATGCCATGCATGGGCATATCTAACCCCACAATCCAAAACTTATATCCATTTCTTTGGACCTTGGGGATGACTACCCATCCCTTGCAGAGGACAAGTAGTACGATCCTTACAATCCAAAATAAAGATGAGATGGGAAAAATTTATTTACTTTTTACTTCTTGGACCTTGGGGATGACTACCCATCCTGGTTAGGGACAAGTAGTACGATCCTTACAATCCAAACCTTAGATATAAATCATTAATTTTGTTGCTTAAACCTTGGGGATGACTACCCATCCTTTGCAGAGGACAAATAGTATGATCCTTACAATCCAAGACTGATGAGAATGGAGAATATTAATTTTATTACTTAGACCTTGGGGATGACTACCCATCCTTTGTAGAGGACAAATAGTACGATCCTTACAATCCAAGACTAATTATGAAATGAAAACATAAGAGCTTTGGGGAATCAGATTCTCAACCAACCAAGATGAGAATTTATGCCCTATCCTTACTACTCCATGTGGGTCAAATCAAAGCTTTGGGGAATTGGATCCTCAACCTAAGTTTGATGAGGATTTAACCCTATCCTTACTACTCGATTTTAAGCTTTAAGCTCTATGGAAGTGGTCAAAACCATTGTTTTAAGGATCATGTTGCATAATAGGATAGACATGAAAACCACTTTCGCTCAACCTTTTCCTCCAAGATAGGTTTTGATCATTTTGCTCAAGATCCTTTTTAATTTATGAGACGTGCTTGGTTCTAGATATCTCAAGACTCAGTTTCCAACCTTAGGAGCTACTTACATATATGTTATAACACAACCCTAAGAGGATTTGACATACTTTCATGGCTTGTACATAAGATGCATATGTAACTAAAATGAAATGTATGTGAGGTGAGATGGAATATGAATGCCTTATCTATGCAAATGAAATGATATGTCATGAAAAAATGATTCTTTCATGTATCACAAAGTCAAACAATATAACTTAAAAAAGTTTTATGCTATTTGTGGAGCTTTTACAAGACAATTCCAATATTTCATATTCTCCTAATCCTTAAGCATAAGTTGACATCTCAATTTTCTATATATATATATATATATATATATATATATATATATATATATATATATATATATATATATATATATATATATATATTTTTTTTATTTACAACATGTCAATTGAAATCAAATCCATAATCAAAATCCTAACTAAACTAACAATCCTAAACAACAATAAAAACAAAATCTGAAAATCCTTCACCAAAACCAAAAGAATAATATCAAAGTCTCACAACCTAAGGGCTGAAATAATGCTTTAGAATCTGCCCATTAACCGACAGCATGAAATCTTTCCCTTCTAAGGTTTTTAGCCTGAAGGTGTTCTTCCCAAGGATCTCTGAAATCTGATATGGGCCCAACCAAAGACAATCAAACTTTTGATGATTCCCTTTTTCCTCATGTCTTTTGTCCCATAGTAACACCAAATCTGAAATTTTGAATGATTTAACTTTGGCCCTTCTATCAAACCATCTCTTGATGACTTCCTGGTGTTTATTCATGTGATTCATGGCTTCTTCTCTCTTTTCATCCAGGTGCAATAACCGGCTCAATCTAGCTTCAACTTGATCATCTGTCCCCAAGTACTCTTGTATGAAATGTAAGGTCTGCAACTTCAAATTTGTTGGAAATATCGGATCTTGCCCATAGACCAAATGATAGGGAGTATTCCCTATGGATTCTTTCATTCTGGTCCTATCCGCCCAAAGGGAAAACTTTAATTGACTATGCCAGTCCCGAGGATTATTTTCCAGCAACTTCTTAATAGTATTCAACAAATTCTTATTTGAAGATTCGGCCAACCCATTTCCTTGAGGATAGTAATTGGATGCAAATTTCAAGCTCACTTTATTATCATATGCCCACTCGCAAATTGTGTGGAAATGAAAGCTTTACCATTGTCACTGACAATAGAATCGGGCATTCCATATCTTGTGATAATTTGATCCTCAAGGAATTTAATCACAACGTCTGTGGTGGCATGTTTAGTGGGAATCACTTCTGTCCACCTTGTACAGTAGTCTGTAGCTATCAAAATAAATTTGTGAGAGTCAGAAGAATTTGGGTTAATAACCCCGATAAAATCCAGTCCCCATTGTGCAAACGGTCTCATTTCGACTACAGGCTGCAACGGCATGGCTGCATTTCTTTCTCTATTTGCAGCCACTTGACAGATGTGACAAGATCGTACATGGGTATGCGCATCCTTGAAAATATGTGGCCAGTAATATCCTGCTCTCAGGATTTGATGTGTTGTAGCGTTGGCTGCACCATGACCAGTTCCATGCTTGCCATGAAATTCTTGCAACACCCTGGCGGCTTCATCTTTGCTCAAGCATCTCAGGTAGATACCTTCATGATTTTTCCTGTAAAGCACACCAGACTTTATCAGATAGTTAATAGATTTAAGCCTTAAATCTCTCCTCTGTGTTGAATTCAAATTAGAAGGGCCCTTACCAGTCAATAAAAATTGCACAATATCAACATACCAGTCCTCCTTAGCCATGTATTCTGTATTTGAGCATTGACCTGTTATTTGCGGATCATTTTCTACGATCGCCTTTGCCAGTCCTTGTCCTCGAACTAGTTTCATTGGTTGGATTTCGAGATCAAATTCTTGGATGGTTGCAATCCACTTTCCTCTCTTTTCACCTAGTTCATTCTGTAAAAACATGGTCTTGACAGCAGAATCGGGCACAATGGCAATAATTCTGCTGTGTACGATGTAATGCCTAAATTTTTTCACAGTTTTAAAAAGTGCGTACATTTGCTTATCAAGGATTGAATACCTTAATTGGGCATCTTTTAGGGGGGCACTTAAGAACGCAATGGGTTTTTCGGCATTATCTTCGCCTTTTTGGGTTAATACACTCGCCAAGGAGTGCTCCGATGCAAAAGCATAAATGTAAAAAGGCTTGGAATAGTCTAGGCTTATCAAGACCGGGGCTTTGGAAATGGCGTCTTTGATATTCTGTAAAGCCACTCTACTTTCCTCGTTCCACCTTACGTCCACATCTTTCTTGAGCATCTGGTTTAGAGGTTTAGCTATCTCAGGAAAGCTAGAAATGAACTTCCTCACAAAATTGACTTGCCCAAAGAAAGACCTCAATTCTTTTTACCTGCTCGGGAGAGGTAGGTCTTGGATAGCTTGTATCCTTTCCGGGTCGATGGATATTCCCTCCTTTGAAATAATGTGACCTAGCAGCTTTCCCTTCCGTCACTCCAAAAATGCATTTCTTGGGATTTAATGAAATTCCATGTTCCCTGCATCTTTGAAGCACTTTCTTCAAATCTTTAACATGATCCTCTCTCTTCTTCGAGAAAACTAGGATATCATCCACATACACGATGATGCATTTGCCTATTAGTCCTTTGAATGTGTAATCCATGGCGCGTTGAAAAGTTGCACCAGCGTTTAACAGTCCGAACGACATTCTCTTATATGCAAATGTCCCCCACTTGGTTGTGAAGGTTGTTTTCATCCTGTCATCTGGATGTATAAGAACTTGGTTGTACCCATAATATCCATCGAGAAAGGACATCATTTCAGATCCATTTACCATTTGTAGAATTTCATCGATTGATGGTAATGGATAATTATCTTTTTGAGAGGCTTTATTAAGATTTCGAAAATCTATGCACAGCCCAATCTCTCCACTCTTTTTTCTTACTGGAACGAGGTTGGCCACCCAGGTTGGGTGCTTAACAGGAAAAATGATTTTCGCCTCCAATAATATTTTAACCTCCTTTTCGATCAAAGGCTCCAATAGCGGGTTAACAACTCGTTGTCTTTGCCTAAAAGGCTTGGAGTCTGGCTTCAAAGGGATGGTATGCGTGATAATGTTCTGGTTGTAAGTCTTCAGCTCATTGTAGTTCCAAGCAATACAATCTATGTAATGCTTCAAATCCTGTATTATATTGCTTCTTTCTTCCTCTGTACATGCCTTTGCAATGTACACCTCCTTTGGATTGTCTGCACTCCCCAGATTAATTGAATCGCATGCATCTTTGGGGAGCGGGACTCTTTTTCTTTTCTTGTTCTTGCATTCCATGTCGAACATCTTTTCTAATGAAACCACGTCTTTAGGAATTTTGTTGGATTGATACGCAGTTTCACTTTCTTCTGTTTCATCCAGCCACCTTTGTTCCTCATCGATCACTTGATTTTCAAAAATACCCGAGTTTGTGACAAACTTGAAGATGTGCCTGTCACACTCAAAAACCTGGAAATTCTTCACATTATCAGGTATTGATGGACAAGGAACCAACTCAATGGAAAACTTTTTACATCTTTTTATATCCATCGGGTTTAACATGCCCGTGGCGACTGCAAGAGAGTCTGCTATTCGATTTCCTCTCCTAGAAATAAGGGCTATGTTGAATGCATCAAACTCCTCCATGAGGTCCATAACCCTAGTCCTATAAAGGCTCAGTATTTTGTCGTGGCATGTATATTGTCCTTTGATTTGCTTGACAACCAACTCAGAATCTCCCAAAACCTTCAAGCATTTAACATGTTTGCTCAATGCTAGACGTAAACCGTAGATCAATGCTTCGTATTCTGCCACATTATTTGTGCAAGGAAATTGCAGTCTGTAGGCAGCCAATAATGGTTTACCTCCTGGACCAGTGAGCTCGACTCCAGCTCCTGCTCCCTGTCTAGATTTTGATCCATCAAACTTGAGCAACCACGTGTAATCCTTTTCCTTAGAAGAACCACCATGACACACTTCTTCTTTAAGTTCATCAGCAACTTTCTCAACATCAAGAGCATAGACCCCTAGGTCTGGCTCGAAAAATCGAACCTCATTCGGCTTGTTAAAATCCGTTATAATCTCCTTAAGCCTCGGTTCGTTTTCCACTTGATTTGGTTAGCAATGCCCTTCCATGGCAGCCACATATGCGAGCAGTCTGTTGCAAAATAGCCATTCAGCATTTTCATCCAATCTCTCGCAAGTAACATTCCATACCTACTTGGGATGTTAACCACCAAAATGTCTACAACCTGCTGGACCCTGGGTTCAGAATTTAATTGAATCTTGACATCATATAAGGTCCCTACTACATTTACCTTTGAACGGTCCAATTGCAAGACCGTGCATTTGGATGAAACCGGTTGTAGACCTAGCATTTGACATATCTCCATAGGCATGAGGTTGCTCGTGGCTCCTGTGTCTACCAAACAGTTATGCAAGTTCTTACCCGCAATTCTCAGAGTTAATAAGAATGGCGGGACATCCCTTCTCTCCTTTCGCAAAATCAGATGGGATTCAACTCTTTTTTCCTTCCACATCGGATTAGGTGAGTTCAAAGCTCTTATCAACGCCTCCTTTTGACTAGGCAATTTAGCTGCGTCCAGGAATGAAAGGCTAGATTTGGACTTCTTCATATCCTCCACTACGTCATAATTTGGATTTTCGAATTTGACTGTCTTCTAGACGTCATTAGACATTTCTCTTCTGAGTGGAGGGGGAGGGTTGTTATTTGCCTTTGTATCTGGAGGAAGAATAGAACTGTTTGGAGGTGTTGATGAGGTTTTAGGCTTACTCCTCAAATGGTACCCATGAGTCCCCTTTCTAAAATCTCGAAAAGCTTGCACCTCCTGTTCCAAAACTTCGTCTTCTTCCTCCTCGCTCTCACCCTCTTGGTGATATACTGTTTCCATCACCATAATATTTTCATCTTGCGATACGATATCCTCATTATACCGCTCCAAATCATCAACTTGTGCCTGAAGACAATGAGTGTATCTAGCGATCTCAGGACAATTCCTCTCATTGTGTTCTTTTGTGTTATGTAACCCGCACCCTCTTTCCCATGCCAAATCTGAAATATTCAAAAGAGAATTGGATTGGCTAGGGCCTGCAGAAGCATCTAATTGATTAGCAATGGGAGCAGGAACTCCCCCATTGTTTGGCTTAGTGTTCCAATGCCTCCCTCTATTGTTAAAATTCTGACTTGGGTGAGGGGCACGGGACTCATGCTTCTGTTGTTGAACCCTGTCATTACTTAGTTTATGCACTAGTTTATTGAGCTCTTCGACTTCCAAAAAGACATCCTTCGGTGGAACCACATTGTTGTTAACCCCCATTGGATTTGCATAATTGATGGGGTCTTGATTCCACATTTGGGTGGGGTTCTGAGGAATTGGATTCCCATATGGATTGATACCTTGAATTGGGATTGGATTCGAAACAGGAACTATGGCTTGAGGATTGACTTGACTAGTTTCCTGCGTAGTTGATTGACCGTTCGCAAAAATGCAGGAACAGGTGGAATGGCGGTGATTGGTTGGATTGGAATGGGTGCATATGCGGGTGCTTGGTGGATACGGTCGCTGATATGGGAAGGCGTTCATACTTGGCATTTGTGGTGCCATGAGTTGATTTGCTCGGGGAACTTGACCATATGGAGCACACTCGTCCCAACATAGGCATCCGGGTAAACTCGTAGCCTTGCGGTGTCAATTGCTCGCTCAATAGTCATGGCTTCATTATAGGCCAAAGCCGACGTGGTGACTCGAGGATTAAGCCTTGCAAACATGGTTGTCATGGGGTCCAATGCCCCAAAATATATCCGCAAAGCTACTGCAGGATCGATGGCAAAATGTCTAATTGCTCTGTTATAGTTCTTTTGGAATCTCCGATTAAACATTCGGATTGGTTCCCCTTGGCCCCGTTTGCATGTAATAAACTGATTGTAAATAGTTGCGGGATCTAAGGGCGACCTAAATTGATTGACAAATGCATTTTCCATTTGTGTCCAAGAGGTGATTGAACCAGTTGGAAAGCATATATACCATTCATATGCTATTGGATCCAAGCTCATGGGGAAAAGTCTGTAGGCTACATCTTCATGCTCGAACTTGCAGCCTAATTAAAACATCTCTATAGGCTTGGATATGTTCTTCTGCTATTCTTAGGCCATCTGGCTTGTATTTAGGCAGAAATATTTCAATGTTCTTGGGGATTTCATGGATATCCCCAGCAATATTCAAAGGAGTATTGTTAGCTCCATACCAAAGGAGCTACTAGAGCTTGAGCCATTTGACTCAGAATTGATGTAGACAGACCTACAATAGTCGAAGAATTATTACAAACTATAGGCACACTAGGGGCAACGGATATTACTGGCGTAGGTCCACTCGACGTTCCTGGAGAAAATAGGCCTTTTGCTACTGGAGTGCTTACGACTTGCTTGACTTTACCCTTGGGAGTACAAGTAAGGTCATGAAAAATGGTTTCTCCGGTTGTTTGAGACTCGGTCGCAATACGGCGTGGTGGGTCCAGACTCGCTCGAGGAAACCCTCGGCTATTTCGAAGAAAACCCGCAACAAACACAAAAACAATGTTGCAGCTTTAGCCGTAAATAATTTCGGAATTAAATCAAAAATAAAATATTCAGATATAAAAATTGAAATAGATAAACCGATTCGCCCTCCTTCTAGCGCCAATCTGTTGAGTGGTGTTTTAACCCGATTGTGAAAACACACTCTCCTGTAGGATCCGAGTCCTAAATCCTCTGCTTGTAAATAAAAACGATTTCTCCAAGGTTCTTATTATGCTAATTATTGATTATCAAGGATGCTGTTTAAAATGAAATGCTAAGAACACCTTAGGGTTTGCAAGTGGATATTAACAAGGGGCACTGTGGTTTATCAACTTGAACTTTCAATGGAATCAAAATGAATAAAATCTGTTTTAACCTTTAATTCGATGGATTTTCAGTGATTTATTCAAACACAGTAATTAAACTGCTAAAAATAAAATATGGGTTTGAAAAGCAAAGCAAAATAAATAAAAACGTAAAATAAATTACAGTCAGAAAGCTGTCATTAATCGGATGAAACCGAAGATACTGAGGCTTTCTACATGCAACCTAACCTAATGAACCTACACTTTCACACAATCCAAATAGGCTAGGTGCGGGTCTCGAGGGTTTCTACTATAATTCCAAATTCAGGCATTCGCATGAAGCAACCAAGAGATCTTGCATTAAACTTCACCTAAAAACCTAAGAAATCTGGAAGGGAAAGATAGACATTAAATCATGCATGCCGAAGTAACTCCTTCTTTCTCATCCAAAAGATGCCAACTCTCTGTATTTTGTATTAAAGAATATTTCGATTACATTCAAAAATGTTCCAGGTGTAAAAGAAAATCCCAGAACAAAAAGAAGGAAATTGCCCAAGTACGGGCCCAGAATAGCACAAAGCTCTCGTCTCTGCAACTCCGTATTCGGCAATTTCCAACCCCTTCTTCAATTTGCAATTCTGGTTTTATAGCAATGTTATGGCTCTTCGATTTCCTTCGTCGCTTCATTTCCTCTTCCTGTGGGCGACCCTTCAAATTCCTACCTTTCCCACTTTGATTCACGCTCAAATTTGAAAACGCTTCGAAATTCATCTCTGCATGTAATGCCTCTGCAAGTTTGACACCTGTGTGCCACGCGTCGTGCTTTTCCTGTGTCCTGTGTAACGCTTACTGCAAAAAAAATGACAAAACTGCAAGTTTGCTCGTTCATCTTCTTAGCCGCGATATGGCGACATGTCACGAAATCGCGACATGTCACGATATCGCTACATGTTTCCCGGCCGTACGCCTTCATCAGCTCCCCGTAGCGATGTCACGATCATTTTTCATTTGTCTACCTCCGACAACTTCTCGTAGCGATATCGCTACCGTTTCAACATTTTGAGCCCTCCTCTTTGAATGGTAGCGATATCACTACCACTTTCTAACTTTGACCCCTTTTCAAAATGTGGTAGCGATATCGCTACCACCTTGGCCTTGCAACGTCCCTTTGAAATGTGGTAGCGATTCGCTACCACTTTCGTTTCAAGCCTTCTCCTTGTGACATGGTAGCGATTCGCTACCATTTTTGAACTTTGAGTCTTCTTTTCGCAAGGCATAGCGAAATCGCTACCGTTTCTCTGCTTCGAGCCTAATTTTCATTTTCGTCGTGATTTCGTGACATCTTCCTTGTACCGTACAACTATGCCAAAATGCGTCACGAAATCGCGACACCTTTCATCATCCGTACGTCTTGGCAAAACCTGTCGTGATATCGCGACATTTTTCCCCCTCGGACCTTCATGCAGCTTTCTATCGCGATATCGCTACCGCCTTTTCTTTCCGTACGCCTCCCCGAAACACGTCGCGAAATCGTGACCATTTTCCTGTTTTGTTGTCGTTGACCGCATTGACCGTGATATGGCGACATGTCGCGATATCGCTACATGTTTCCCGGCTTCGGTCGCGATGGCGCAACCAGTCGCGATTTTGCGACATGTCACGATTTCGCGACATGTCACGATTTCGCGACACCTTCCAACACTTAGGCATTTTTTTATTTTCTTCAATTTTATCATCTGGGTCACCGAGATTCTTCTCTGCAAGCATGCAAAAATGTGGGTCCCCAATTTTGGGGTGTGTTGTGGATCAACCACAACAAAGAAGGCATTCAAACAAAGAATAATTCTAGGGTTAGCTCTTGTCTTATTGAATTTTGTATTTTTGCATTGTCCTTTATATTTCATAGCATAGATATAGAAAGGCCAAACTTAGGTGATTGTCTTGAATCAAATACATCAAACATTCTTGAAAACCAGAGGACTTGGAGTGAGTCCTAAAACTATTCCTGGTAAAACCTTCCCCCTTTTTACACCAAGTTTAGTGATATGGATATCATAGAAATAGGCCTAGATTATGTTTATAGGTTTAATAAAACCTTAGGATAAGACTTAGTCTTAAGTCTTATTGTAATGTGAGACTTTGTTGCTCACATAGAACTTGGCCAATGTCTTCTAGATAAAAAGTTGGCAAGCTTCTAGTTAAGGGTTAGTTAGTAGAAGATCAGATTATCCTCCTTGTTTTGAGGATCTATGTATGTAAATTGTGCTTATTTAAGCACCTATTTTCTAATGCAAATTATATTGGATTTTAATTCCTTATCATTGGTATCAAAGCCTTCTTGGCTCCTGACCTGTGAGGGGGGATTTCCTTCCTGGAAACCCCCCTCTTACTTCCACAATTTTATTCTCCAGTTTGATTTCAATTATTTGAAGAGGCTTTGGGTCATTTCCGGCCTCTAACTGCTTGTTTGGCTTTGGGTTATTGCCAGCAAAAAAAAATATCCTATTTAGAATTTTTTGGAGTTCAACGATAGAGATCGAAGCAAGATCTCTTTGGTGGTACCTTACTTCCCTATGATACCTGCATTTTTCTGCCTCAACTTACTACTTCAAAGAAGAAATTGAAGGGTTAAAAATTTTCCTTTATGTTTTGTTTGATTATATGCAAAAATTTACTGATTTATTCTTAAAAATTATCTTTTGCAATTTCTTGCTTCTTATGTAAAGAAAAAGGGACAAAAAGCTTTGTTTTAAAGATTTTTGATTAAAAAAACTATTTATTTATAAAAAAATTAAAAAAAGAGTATCACGTGGGCCCAAATATTTCAGTCCCACGCCCACTTCCTGTAGTAGTAGCTACATCAAGGCCAACATCAACCTTGATGACCATGCTGAAATTGCGGTCCTGATGACCATGTTGGCCCAGGAGAAGCTTGCACTTTTCGAAATCGTAGGATAGAATCAGGGTAAAAGTGGCTACGACAAGAGGTTTCTAGTTTGACCCTCGGCTTAGTCTTCGATCATAATAGGCCAAAGGTCTTGAAACATTTGGTGGCCCTGTGTTTTTGATCCACCATATTTTTGCCTCTACTACCACTAGCACCACTGCCAAACCGTCGAGTAGATGTTGGCAGATCTCATCCATAACTTAAGGATTGATGAGGTGAAGCCGTAATTTAGCAGTGTAATTCACAAAAAATAGAGGGGATTTAGTCTCTTTTAAGGCTATGTGGTACAATTATTTGGTTTATTCATGCATGAGACTAATCTATAGTTACATATCAGATGGATGCCATGTCACCTTGCACCATATTCAATGCACACATGGCCCCTTGTTAGGGCTGCCCTATTGATGCACTGATGATCAGTTCTCTTTGTTGGTTCATGGATTATTCTCACTAGATCGTGAATCGGATCTGATCATCCTTCTACTATAGTTGAAAAGTGTCAATATTTGTATTCACTATTCTTTTCAATGCCATCATTCTTTGCCTTCATCCATAGATCCCATCCTGATCGAGTTGACACTGCTTCATGATTCTTATGGCTGATGTGTTCAATTCAAAAAGCATCATGGTCATTTGCATGGAGATCGACGCTATTGAGAACCCTTTTCTATCAATTTTAGACTGCTCTATACATGACAGGTTTGGTCAAACACATCCTTTCCTTTCACATCATCTGTTGTAGTCTTGTTCTCAACAAATTCATCTCTTTTCAACACAGTGGATTTTGCTCCACCATCGACACTAAGTGATAATGCATCATGTTCATCGCTGACCTTGGTAGGCTCCACTCTCTTCCTACCACTTATGACATCATTGAATATGTTATTTATACTACCATTGCACGCAATTGAAGGATTATTTTCCAACTTGGGGCTCAATGACCTGCTCGTGTTGAATCATCATCACTACAAGCCCTACCCACTTAGTCCATGAAGATGCTTGCTATCACAATCAATGATGTTGATCCAATTCTTTCTGCAAGTTACCTTGTAATTTATTGAATGGTATTTTGATCATGGTGCTAATATCCACTTGGAAGAGTTGCTCGTGGATCTGGTTTCATATTTATACCTTATTGAGTCGTGTCTAGTTCACTCCCTCCATCGAAGAATCCCATCTACCACCATGGCCTTTGAGGACTAAATGCATCATCAAAAGTGATTCTATGGTGACAAGTAGTTTTGCTCCCCACTCATGACATGATTCTCCACTAGTTGTGCACCACAGTACCTCCTGCTTCTATATTTCATTCCAAATGGAGGTATTTCTATGAAGGGGATTCCATTTCATATCCCACATTTGTGGGGCGAATGGTTCTCCCTTCTTTAAGATGATTATAGAGACATATTTTAAATAGCCAACTATTATAGATGGCAATGTCCTTATTGGACGTGCACACATATTTTGGTTGGTAATATTTTTCCTGATGATCAATCAATCATTGGTCCTTGTTGAAAGACTGTTAGCATAGTTTACATGCATGTTCGACATGCAGGTATACTTGGATGACCCTCGAAGAGAATATTTCAGCACTATGTGACTACTGGCTATGCTATTTTTGTGCTATATGACTATTGGCCATGTAGAAATACATGTTCACACAGTTTTATGATGTCGCATTTCTAGTTCGATGAATATTTTGGGTTTGGTTTGTGGTTTTAATCCCACATTTTCCATGTGCAGAGATTTGATGCATTTTAAAAATGGGAAGGCTTCCCCTTCTACTCGACCACCTATGGTGGTCAGGGAGGCTCCCACGTGGGGCCACCCTAACAATCCTAGTTGAAAGTGGTTGGATACTACTGCATTTTAATGGATACAACCACATATTAAGTACAGTTCAATACAAGTGTTGATTTACACTACCACATTTGACTTTCGGGGAGTGCGCTTTACCGAAATTTCAAGCTAGCTGTTGAATTTTGGGAAAGCACCCGAGATGTTTTTTAATCAGAGTTTTTTTTGGAGAATATTCCTATGAATATTCCTTCCTTGATTGTAAAGGTCCATGAGCCCCTTTTATTTTTCTACCAACGAGCTCATTGTTTTTCATAGTTTTCGAGATGTGATATTGTTGCAATTATAGGCTTGCATATAGTCATTGGAAAGCTCTTTTCGAGTTGGTTCCAATAGGACTATCATTTTTCTATTTTTTAAAGGTCTTATTGATCTTATGGTGCTCAAAATAGTATGTTGTCTAAACCTTATTTCATGAACATATTTTTGTAAGATGAAGTGCATTCTCGGTTGCATCCGACACTCCTTAAATCCACCATCATCTTTTGAGATATTTTTGAGTGCATTCTCCTTAATAATACCTTTGGCCCCTTCTATTTGATCAAGTATATCACATGGGTACTCCACACATTGGAGTTTTCTTTGCCCTTAGTAGGCTTGTCTCTTCATGGATTTTTTTTATGATCAATCAATCATTGATCCTTGTTGAAATACCGTTAGCATAGTTTACATGTACGTTCGACATGCAGGCATACTTGGATGACCCTCGAAGAGAATATTTTAGCACTATGTGACTATTGGCTATACTATTTTTGTGCTATGTGATTGTTGGTCATGCTAGAAGGCACGTTCACACAGTTTGATGATGTCGAGTTGCCAGTTTGACGAATATTTTGGGGTTGGTTTGTGGTTTTAATCCTACATTTTCCACATGCAGAGATTTGATGCATTTTAAAAAGGGGAAGGCTTCCCCTTCTACTTGACCACCTATGGTGTTTGGGGAGGCTCCCATGTGGGGTCACCCTAACAACCCTAGTTTAAAGTGGTTGGATACTACCACATGTTAGTGGATACGACAACATATTAAGTATAGTTCAATACGAGTGTTGATTTACACTACCACATTTGACTTTTGGGGAGTGCAATTTACTAAAATTTCAAGCTAGTTGTTGACTTTCGGGCAAGCGCCCAGTATGAATTTTTTTAATCAAAGTTTTTTTTGGAGAATATTCCTTCCTTGATTGTAAAGGGCCATGAGCCCCTTTTATTTTGCTACCAACAAGCTCATTATTTTTCATAGTTTTCGAGATGCGATATTGTTGCAAGTATAGGCTTGCGTATAGTCATTGGAAAGCTCTTTTCAAGCTAGTTTCAATAGGACTATAATTTTGCTATTTTGTAAAGGTCTTATTGATCTTATGGTGCTCATAATTGTATGTTGTCTAAACCTTATTTCATGAACATATTTTTGTAATATGGAGTGCATTCTCGGTTGCATATGACACTCCTTAAATACACCATCATCTTTTGAGATATTTTGGAGTGCATTCTCCTTCATAAGACCTTTGGCCCCTTCTATGTGATCAAGGATATCACATGGGTACTCCACACATTTTAGTTGTATTTACCCCTAGTAGGCTTGTTTCTTCATATGGATTTTTTAGTTTCCAGCACCATCTCAAGCATCGCTTTCGCATCTTTGAAGACTACAGATATTTTGACACTTTAGACCACTTATAAAGACTACAGAGCCTTAACACTTCAAAATATTCTTCTTATTATTATTATTCTCAATATTATGATCTTATAATAAGAAGTGCAGTTCGGTGATACCCGACACTCCATTCTATGCCTTGTTTTGGATCTCCATGGTCTGTGTTTGTTTCCTCAAGTAAACCTTGTAATTAGTAATCTCCTCTTTAACACTTGGTAGTTGTAGTTACTGGTTATCCATGCAATATGATAATATGATTTTATTACCATAAGGATACTTGATGGATATTTTCTCCACTCTTCCTCCATTGACTATAGTTACAAGATACTTGCTTGGCAGGATCATTTGTACTAAGTTTTGGGTGCATGCTTATGGTTCAGCATGGTTGGTGTGAAGAGTTGTGACCTTGAATATTGAACACACTTTCTTACAAGACCTACTTTAGGCATAGTAGTGCTCACTCCTACATGCTAGAGGCTGACCCAAGAGGCAACAAACCTTGAGATCCCATTGAGGATTCCTAAATAGACCCTTTTTGAGCATGTTTTTTACTCATTATTGCTTCTTTTATGGAGTTGTGGTGATCTCTTTGGGGCTCTTGTACATCATCTATGTCTCTTATTTTTTGAACCACTTTGGAGGAATTCATTTTTGGGAACTTATATTTGTAATATATTCTCTCCCAAATATTTGTAACAACATTGGAGTCCAATGCTTCTATTGTTGGAAGGACTGATATGGATATCATAGGGATAGGCCTAGATTATGTTTAAAGGTTTAATAAAATCTTAGGATAAGACTTAGTCTTAAGAATTATTATAATGTGAGACTTTGTTTCTCACGTAGAACTTGAACAACATCTTCTAGATAAAAATTTGGTAAGCTTATAGTTAAGAGTTAGTTAGTATAATATCAAATTATCTTCATTGTTTTGAGGATCTATGTATGTAAATTATGTTTAGTTAAGCACCTATTTTCTAATGCAAATTATATTGCAATTAATTTCTTATCTTAACTCCTTAATCACCCCCAAAACTCCCACCAAAGATGGGATCAAGTGATGCAAATATTGAAGATTAAATCTTCTAAGGGCAACCAACTTAAAGGGAATGTGAGTATTAGTAAGATGGATAGGACTAGAAATTGGAAACCTCCTCCTAAGGATTTTGGAAAAGTCAATAATGATGGAGCCTCTAGAGGGAACCCTGGAAAAGCCAGTGTGGGAGGAATTGGTAGACTTTCAGATGCCTCCTTGGTTTTTACTTTTGCTGAGAATTTGGGTATTCTTTCCAATAACCTTGCTAAGGGTTATGGTATCCTCAGAGGCCTTAAGGAGGCTACTAAGGTTGGATGGGAAAAGGTGTTAGTTGAGTATGACTCTCAACTTATGATTAATCTCTTGAAGACTCCTTCTAAGAATCATAAGTTGGATTGGAGAATAAAAAGAATTATTGAGAAAATTCAATTAATCCAGATGGGATTTTTAAAAGTTGATTACAATCATGTGGTTAGAGATCAAAACAAGAGTGCTGATGCTTTAGCTAATTGGGCTTTGGACAAAGGTGATCTGACTTGTTATGGCCACCCTCCTATATGGTGGGCTTCTCAAATTAGGGAAGCTCTTCTTTCTATCATTTATTTGGATGGCTCCAGTTCTGAAGGTACCTAGTTTCTTCTTGTGTTTTTGTTGTTTTGTTTTTTTTTTTTTATGTTTTTTGTTATTGTTCTTGTGTTTTTTTTGTTCTTGTTCTTGGGTTTCTCTTTTTTTGTGTTATTTCATGTTTTTATGTGTGAGTGTTTTCTATGTTTTTTGTTTTTTTTTTATTGTCTGTTGTTGGTTGTTTTTTATTTTTATTTTTATTTTATTTTTTAAAATTTTTTAGGTTTTGGTTGTGTTTGTTTTTCATGTTTTTTTTGGTTATGTCTTTGTAGTGTTCTGTTGTTTTTATCTTGTTTGTGTTTTGTTATGTGGTTCTTGTGTTTTTCTATGTGGTTTGTGTTGTGCTTCTTTTATATTATTGTGCATGATTGGTTGCGCTTTTGTTTTTGACACACTCAAGGAGCATGTTTTTTATTTTATTTTATTACTTTTGTTGTTATTTACTTATTTTTAAATTGGTTTTGTGTGTTTGTTTTCTCCTTGAGTATGTCAAAGGTGGTAGGCGAGGTCCGAGTCCTGGGTGTTTTTGGCGGAATGGATCCTGTCTCCTTGGGTCTTACCCGAAAGTGGCATCCCTTTTGGGATGTTTTCCACAAATAAAAAAAAAATTCTTATCTTGGATTTTAATTCCTTATCATGTAGAGAACAACATACCCCCGCGATCACCTTGGATTTCTCTTGCAGATCCAGCCAAGAATCATACACGGTAGGGCATTTTTCCCCCTCTACATCTTTGGTGAACCCAACGTGAACACCTCCTTTTACTTTAAACTTTAAATAAGATAATTAATTTGGTTGTTTGGCTTTAGAAAATTAATAATACTTTTAAAAAATCTCTCTTTGTGTGCTTTTTGTTAGTATTCTCTTCTATCCTTTCACATTTTATAATGGCTCCTTATCTTAGAAGACAATGAAAGTGTATTGAATCTGATTATGTTCCCCCATAATATGATCATATTGATAGAGAGGATCCTAACATAGATCCAAAAGAACAAGATAATGTTGAAACTAATATGAATTTTGATCCTTTTGAAGGGCCTGATGGTGGGTTCCTTTTCTCATAATTTGAGCATATTTGGGATTTTATGAAAGCTAACAATGATAAGTTATTGAAGGCCATGGAGCGAGAGACTCAACTCGAAAGAGCTAAAGCTCCTCCTCCTACTCCAGTAAATTCTCTTAGGCTTGATCAACATAACCCTTTGTCTAAATATTTACATATTGATAATTTAAGATACCAAACAATTGGTTCCACTACTATGACCACCAACATTGGCAAGAATTTACAAGTTCCTCTAACTAGTATTGTCACACAAAATTGTTCTCAATATTCTTCTCAATATTCTTGTTTCAACACTTTTGCTTCTATTCCACCAAATGTTGGCTATCCTTTCTCACAAGGTAACACATATAATAATAATATCAATGCTTCCAACCTGAACCAAGCACCTGCTCCAAAACACACCTATATCCCTCCCTTAGGGAATCTGGGGACATTGCATAACAATAATCCAAAAGTTTATAATTTATCTAATATGGTAAAGCAGTTGGTTTCAAAAGTTGAGATGATTCAACCTTCAAGTTTCACTTACAGTTATAAATAAATGTGTAATCAACCATTGGATCCTATTGTTGCTATAAGGCCTTATCCTAAACATTTTCCTATGCTAGTTTTACCCATATATAAGGGGATAGAAGATTTGATAGAAAATTTAAGAAGATTTAGGACAACATGTCATGATCTCATATATGATGACATGTTGTTACTAAAAAAATTTCCTAAGAGTCTTGGTGGCATGGCATTGGAATGGTACTATCAGTTACCTAATTATTCCTTGAGGAACTTTGAAGAAATAGTAGAATTATTTGTTCAATAGTTTGGTGCTTATGTTGAGAAAGATGTTACCATGAAATATGTTTATAATTTGAAACAAGGAAAAGAAGAAAGTTTCTCAGAATTTTTGGCTCATTGGAGAATTCTAATTGGAAACTTGAGATATAATTTACCTCCTAGAGATATGCTTGAGTTATTTATCAAAAAATTACAAGAAAATTTATCTTATACATTAGAAATTACTACTATCACATCCTTTGATCAAGCAATTGAGTTAGAAAGAAAAGTAGAATAGGCTCTTATTAGAAGAGGCCAGCTCAAAGTAAAATAAGATAAATCTACTAAGTCTCAACACAAAAATAAGAATACATGAGGTGATGGTGCAGTAAAAAGTAGGCCTGGTAATAATGTTGTTAACAACCTATAAAAGATAATAATTCAAAAACCTCTACAGAGGAATTTCACAAAGCTTAATATATTAATGGAAGTTGCCTTAAAATAACTATTAGAAGCCAATGCAATTGATTTACCTTCCATAAGGCAACTAGATTCTATAGCTAATTGGTACAAGACATGTCAGCATTGTGTGTATCATAGAGTAGAAGGACACTGGACAAAGTCTTGTAAGAAGTTGAAACATGTGGTTCAAGATTTGATTGATGCAGGATGTATTGATATAGGGAGCTATCAATCATCAAATAATCAGGCTCCTACTCAACAATATTGAACAATGAATCAGGATATAGGAATATTTAAGGATCCATTACCAAAATATAATCAACATGCAACTAATTAGGTATCTTATCAAAATGAGCCTCCTCCCTATGGTAATATGGTTGGCATGATTGGGGTAACTACGAGAAGACAAAATCTGACTCATCCTACTCAAAATTATCAGCAAGAGCATAATTCTATGTCATGAACCACTTTGATTTTGAGGAATAATCAAAAAATGTCTTAGAAATAGGAACTCCACCTTTAGAATTGAGACCCCAACCTAAAGTTTCATCCAATCTCTAAAACTAGTTGTCCAATACTCCAGCTAAACTTTCCATTTTAGAACATTTACAGACTTCTCCCAATCATAGAGATGTTTTGATGGAATTTCTAAGATAGCAATTTGTTCCTCTAGATACTTTCCCTAGTGCTATAGTTGATGTCGTAGTGTCTCTTGGGATACATCATATTTCATTCTTGGATGATGATAAGCCTTCCTCAAACCTACAAGAAGACTCTTCACTTTACATCATAGCACTTTTTGGGGACACCTTTATCAAATGAATCCTAATTGATAATGGTTCTTCCCTCAATTTGTGTACTTATCAATTATTTCAAAAATTTAGATTAAAAGAGGAAGATTTAACTAAATCTAATATCATCATTAAAGCTTTCAATAATGAGTTCCAAGAAGCTTGTGACACTATATCTCTTCCCCTTAAGGTTGGACCCAAAATATTGGATATTTTGTTTTATGTGGTACCTTGTCCTACATTTTTTAATATTCTTCTTGAACATACCTAGATCCATGCAATGAAGGTCGTACCTTCTACTAGTCATCGATGTTTGAAATTTAAATTTAAAGAATAGGTTATCACCATTTTGGATGATCCTCAACCATCTGAATTGTGTTCAATGGTTGAGCAAGCTCAATATGAATTCAATATTTGTCCTTCTATTTATTCAATGGTTTCCCCATGTTCCTCATATAAAACATTAGAATAATTTAAAAATTTAAACATGAGTGAGGAACATTGCATTAATTTCTCACCACAGGATCAAAAAAATCAATTTCTTCAAGAACCTCTTCTAGATCTTGCCAAACTACCACCTTCACCTAGAACTATGGGTTTGCCCCATAAGAAAGGTGATTTTGTACACATTGGCATGTGTACCTTTATCTTCATAGGAACTACCTTCGAATAAAATATACGTGGTAGCAAAACCTCTCCCATTCAGCATTATTTAGCTTATTGTTACCTTTCCAATGACTACCCACTTCCTAAGCAGATCCTATCTAGTATGGGATATGTAGGTAAAAGTTTTGGGCCACAAAAGAAAGGCATTCAAGAGCCCTTGGATGTCAAAATATAGCTTGGGAGATGTGGTATAGGTTTCATACCTAATAAAGACTAACCTATACCATTTGAGGATGATTATAATCTTATGACTTATGTTGAATATTTGGATTATCAAAATTTAGGATTGGGTGACGAGGATGATGGTCCCCATTATTCTTTTGAAATATTGTTTTTTAATATGATCAATTCTGTGTGTTCCAAATATGTGCTCTCTATTTCAGAAAACAATCCTACTTCGTTGTCCTATAGGCATCTTGCAAAGATAGGAATTTCTCCTCCTTATGTTAAGAATAATGGTTGTGCTAAAAAATGTGTTGATTATCATGTTATGGATGCCAAATAAAAATCTACGAAGGAGCCTCTCTTTGATTATAATCATCGAGATGGCTTACCTTTTAGAAATTTCTTTTATCAAACAGTCCATGATACACCTATTTTTTTGTCAATATAGGAGACACATTCAAATATTGTGTTGACTATTGTCCTGCTTGCTTAAATTAAAAAAAATAAATCAATCTCCATCTATTAGGTATTCATTTACATTTCTATTGCATCCATATGCTTGTTCATATTGCACTTTTACCTATCATTTTATGCATGATTGTCCTGACATTTAATCTAACTTGCATGTTTGAGTGTCATCCTTTGCATGGTTTCCTGTTCATGACTACTTGATCATATAGATATTTTTATGATCTTGCAATAATGGCATGTGATGATACCTACATGCATTGCACTATCACTAGGGTTTTGATTCCTAGAAAAATCCCCACATAGAGGTTCTTCTTCAGTGTCTTTCTCACCTTATTCTCCTTTCTTTCGTTGCTCTTTCATGCTTCCTATGTCTTTGTTGTCTTTTTTACCTCTCTCTTGAGTCTTATTTTATATTTTTCTTATACAAGGACATATATTGTTTTTTTAATTTATTTCTTGGGATTGTTCTTTACTTCTACATATTTACACACACTCACCAAATGTTCCTCTTGATTCATTTTTTGCACACCTCACACCCTTATTGGGGGTAGCACTCATCTACTATTTTTCATCTACATATATTGCACCCCACATGGGATAATATATATCCTAGCCATTTCAGGAGACCTCGACATACATCCTAGCAGGTAATCACCCCATAGTAGTCACTTAGTGAGCAATCATCCATAGTGAGTCAGACTCCAAGACTTCCTCACTTATAACCAGTGCTATACCCATCACAGGTTCTACTATTTTTTCATGAATCGATTTATAGTGTTTGGTCACACTAATATGCCATGATCTACACTGACTCAAATACTATGTTTTGATCGATCTTCTCTATTCTCAATGGTTGACCTTTGTTTCTTATCATTCTTCTTCTTCATCCTTTCTTGTGTTTCTTCTTCTTCCATTTCACATCCACCTCATTCATGCATTTCATGTAGTTATTGCATTCTATTAAATAGTTTTCATGCATAAAACATCACAAGTATGAATCAAAAATCATAAAATGCTAAATTAATTTACATCACACGCACACACATTAACACATAAAAGAAAGCAAATTAATATTACTTGACAAAGAGCGATACATAAGTGCCTATTTGGTGTACCACAATCTAGTCTTGGTACACTCAAGCAATCCCTAGGGATGCATACCATACTAAAAATTGGCATGTCATCCCGATCCCTAACCCTAGCTCTAAGAGCCCATCTCCTTTGCTCTACCAAATAGAGGTGGGTGAGGCAGCATTATACCCACAAACAGTGAGTTTGAGACCATCTGTGATCGAGATCGTGACCTACTAGATGAATTTAGAGATGGAGGGAGTGCTACCATATACCCCACTAATACCACCTGGTAGTACATGGCCTCATAAAAGTTAACCCATTGAATGGACACCTCTAATATCTCCCCTATCCTCCATAGTTCCACCTATAGAAGGTAGATCCCATCGCTAGTCTGGCTACTCCTGATGACAACCATCCCTTCTCCTTGAGCCCTCTGATGCTTTGTATCTATATGGCTCACCTGCCCTCAAATTTAGTTAGCCTCTGTTCATGTTGCATCCCTCTTCACCTTTATGGTGCTCAAAGTGCTCTGTAGTTCCTTAACCCTCTTGGAACTATCCTCCAAGAGTAGGTCCACCTACCTCTATAGAGTTTCTACTTGCGATCGTAGCACCTATACCTCCTCCCTTGGACCCCCTCAACATGAGTCCTAGCCTTACCTAACTTCTATTAATGTAGAGGTCTCTCCTAATCCTTTTCTTGATGGTACCCTAACCATTATGGGGGCAAATCTAGATGTCCCTGCCTCCTTGATCCTTGTAGCACTAGTGGTCTCTATCACTAGCTCAATTTGGACCCATACCTATATCTATCTTGGGGCCACCTAGCCCTATTGCTCCCTCTATGTGGCCCTATAATCCACCACTTGAAACACTTGTTGCATGCCCAGGTCCATCACCTATGCCTCTATATTGGTATTGGAGGAGAGACCCTCCAGGGCATGACTCCTCTATACCACCTTTGGAATTTGAAGGCCACTCCTACATCATACAACCTTGGATCCATGTAAGGAGGATCATCCAAATCCTCATTTTCCCACATAACAAAGTTAGGCTCTCTCCCAACCCCTACTGGGTCTCGATATACCCTCTGGTACCAGTAGTCTTCGAGGTCCTGGATCCCCTACAAAATCCTGTACTACCTCAGGATTCTATCAAATTGGAAGACCTTTGGCTCCCTTCTATTTGTGGTCAACCATCTGATCCTCATCATCCTAGCTAGCTCCTTCCTATCCTCACCCCATCTGGGTTGTAGACACCAGGGTCGTCATATAATCTAGGCCTCTCTTAGCTCATCTACTACCTGCATTGCTAGTGGTAGGTTCCTAGCATATGTTCTCATGACTCGCTTGAGGGATCTGGACCATCTATATGTAGCTAGTTACTCTAGGATGGGAAATGGTCTTGGTAGTACATCTGGTCTTTGCACTACTATGTGCTCCTAGATCCATACCTGGAGCAATATCATACACACAATCCTAGTATGTCGTTTGTACACAATATTGTACATCTTGTATAGATAGGATAGGACATATGGACCCCATGAGAACCATTCCCTCTAGTCTTGCATATCTTCTAATACACCTACCATTATCCATGGTAGATTTTTCCTACTGGTATGGCATATCAGTAAGCCTGTCACCACCATGCAGAGCATGGTCGTCAATAGGTCTACTCCATATCATCCCACCATGTCATCTACGATTATTTTTCTCTCTCGCACTTGGTGGGTCCAACATCCTAATCACTGCAAGATCGCTAGCCATCCTAAAGCTCTATAAAATTCCCTCCCACTAATATGGATGTGCAATATGTGCCACACATCATCTAGAATGATCATCATATCTCCTATCGATAGTTGGAAGGTCGATGACTCTAGGTACCATCTCTTTGCTAGCGTCATCAGTACCACTCTATCTACCTCCACTTGAGGAATCCTCACCAGATGGTATAGTCCCACCACTCCTAGTGTATCTCTCTTCTTGCCTAAGTTCATGCAACTCCACCTCCAAGGATCCTGCCTACCACTCGTGGCTCTCGAGTACCCTAAGCTACAAAACAAAGTATTTAATCGGTAATAAAAAACAAACAAACAATTCAAAATTAATTATTAAAGAAAATTTACATTTTAAGTGATAGAATTCTTGTTTGTTCTCTTTCTTCCTTCCTCTTATTTTTATTTTTATTTTTCTTTCTATTTTTTTATTCTTTTTGGAAAAATCGTTCCTGGTTTTTCAGGATCACGATTATGCCTCTGCAAAATTGTGCCCTATATTTGTGAGGTGTAATTTCATGAAATTGTGCTCAATTTTTTTCATCAAGCATGATTTTTCCATGATGAACAAGGGTGAGACATGACTGGTACGTGAAATAACACCCGATTTGTATGTGAAAAACCCGCTGGATTTGGTGGAAAATCTTCCAAAACTCAAAAAAATGAAAATATTTTAGATAGTTTTGGTAGGGTTTTCAATCTTACCTCTGCCTGCTCGACCTCCATGCCAGCCTTGACCCTCATAGTCACTGATCAATGCACTGGTAATGCCATATTCTATTTTCTCCAGAGCTCTTCTTCCTCTCTTTGCACAGTAAAAATGAATTAGGGTTTTACCCCCTTTTTCTTTTTATCCATGTTTTTGTTGTTGTCCTTTCTCCCATTTTTGCCTCTTCTTTTTCATCTTTTCTTCTTCTGAGTCTGTCATTTTTAGTTTCATCAGGACTAATTCATTCATTATGAAACTCGAGGGGGCACCCTAGCCTAAGATATTAATTTCCCTAATACCTCAATTTGCATGCAAAACAAGACAGTGTTCAAAATAACATCGTTTTTGCACCATTCCTTTCTTCTAAACCAACCACTACTTTTTTTCTTATTTTTTTTTCTAATTTTAAGTGTTTACATATTTTATTTGATGCATTTATTAGGCCATAAATGCATCAAAGAGGGGGAAATATAGACATGAAAAATTGACCCACTTAAGTGAGTAATTTTCCCTGAGTCCTTTAGAGAGACCCCTTAGACTTGCCTAGGGCAAGGGCTAGGTTTCTCCTCCCTCCCTTTTGGTTTTTCTCCCCTTTCTATGAAATCACGATCGACCTTGACGGGGCATGATTTTGCATAATTCAAAATCGTGATCGACCTCGATGGGGCGTGATTTTGCATTTTAGGATTTTATCACAAGGAAACCCTAATTTTTGAAGTTGGCATGTTTGGTGTTGGCTTTCCTTGGTTTCTCTTGCCTATCCTACTTTTAAATCCACTAAATAAGGAGGGTTTGAAATCATATTTTGAGGGTAGTAGAACAAGAATTCAAGTAATTCAATACATGATCTAAGCTCTCTTATTCTTGCACACTTCTTCCCTCTCAATGAATAATTTTATTCTCCAAGCAATCTAACTCACAAGTGTGGAATATAATATGTTGAAGCTCTATTTTCTATTGCATTAGATTGCTTTGTTGGGGGATTGGTGTTGAAGCCTCAAGGAGGATTTTTGCCATTTGGAGGTTATCATCATTGGATTTGATTTTTGCTATCTACCAGGTTTTTTTGCTCTTTTGCATTTGTATTTTAGTCATCTACATCACGTATTTATCATTTCACATCTATCTGAGTCTTTTCACCTTGCTTATACAAAATCACACCCGGTCTTTACGAGGCACAATGTCATAGGTTTTCAAAATTGCAATCGCTTATTGCAAGGTACAATTTTATCCAGACCACATCTAGGGGTAGTTTGTTGTCCCCAAACCCTAGATCTATCTTCTAAACTACATATAGGATATACTTTAATGTATTATAATTTTATTCTGTTATATTATGCTATGATTTTTCATATTCCAAAGGTCAACTTCTGCTCCTATTTTTAAAGGTCATCTAAAAGGACCTAGGGGGTTGACTGTTGTGCCTCCATGCATTATTGTACAATGGCCTAATTAGGCCCTCTAACACTAATCATATTTTTAAAGTGTTTTCCAAGTTATCTTGTAGGAACATGAATTATTGGAAATCACTAGATAAAGGATAAAGGCTTGGATCAACCACTAGATAAGATAAGTGCCTTTATTAGTATTTAGGTTGTTTTTTGAGTGTTTATTATTCCTGTTTTAATCCTAGATTGGATACGAAAAGGAATATCTCTTGATTCATATGTATCTAAAATAAAACAACATATGCACTTAGGGTTTTAGTACTGTTTGTGCATCTTCTCTTGAACCCTTGCTTGAATATTTTCTATTTTAAAACTCTAGGGTTAGAAGGAATTCAAGCAAAGAATAATTCTAGGGTTAGCTCTTGTCTTCTTGCATTTTTTATTTCTTATGTACTATATCTTTCATAGCATAGATCTAGAAAGGCCAAACATAGGTGATTTTCTTGAATTGAATACATCAAACATTCTTGAAAACTAGAGGACTTGGAGCGAGTCCTAAAATTGTTCCTGGTGAACCCTTCTCCATTTTTACATTGAGTATAGAGAAAAACATACCCTTGTGGTCACCTTGGCTTTCTCTTGTAGATCCAACCAAGAATCATACGTGGTAGGGCATTTTTCCCCCTCTATAACAATCACGATGATAGTGGATGATAGTGGTCCAGTCAATATATCCATGAATTCCTTAGTCAGCAAGAGTGGTGAGTTGGTAGGGGTACACTCCATATAGCCTATAAGTCAAATGGGATGAAATTCCATTATATAAGGTAATTAGGAGTGTGAATAGGTAAGTCTTAGGGCACATTATCATATGCAAATTTGATAAAGATAAGATGGAGATTACAAGCGCATTATTAGGTGTCATGGGACCATTAGCATGATTTATTTGGTGACACTTGGCTAGACCTAAAATTATTTACCCCCATACCTTGTTCACATGATGTTTTACATGGAGGTAATCTCACATGCCGAATCATCATCACAACACACGCTTGGATAAGATTTTTTTAAATAAAATATGTCACATGCCTTATAATTTTCCTTCACACACTATTTTAACCATTAAGAATACTCGATAAACGCATGTTCACATGTATAAAATGGTGTGCATTATTATCCATCGTCATCCTCCCATGTAATACTAACTTGTTGGAAATTTTGAGTAATTATGTTGTCATTGATGTCAAGTATTTGGTGCAAGGAAA
Organism: Wollemia nobilis; assembly: GCA_028583015.1. NCBI lineage: Eukaryota > Viridiplantae > Streptophyta > Pinopsida > Araucariales > Araucariaceae > Wollemia > Wollemia nobilis. The sequence goes on along the minus strand of JAQPPZ010001772.1, from coordinate 9,824,119 downwards.
AGTTCATTTTGGTACAAGAAAATTGGTAAAAGGAATGGTTATAATATTTTATATTATAAGCCAAAGAGGTTGGTTAAAAGGTTGAAGACAAAATTTTTACGCCCATGTTTTTAAAGAAAAGATAAAATATTATAATAACTAAGCCAAAAGGGCTTTTTAAAAGGAAAATGAAAAGTTGACAAAGGAATCCATGCAAAATTATTGTTTAAATACTAAATATAAATAATATAATATTTAACCCAAAGTTAAATATTATATTAAATATAAAATAAAATTTGAAATTGGCAAAAGGTACCAAAATTCAAATTTAAAAGAAGGCAAATAAATGTTTTCACCGACGTCATAACAATGCTTTGAATGCATATAAAAGAGAGGAGCTAAATTATTTTCCATGTGAACCCAATGTTGATGCACAAGAATTAATCGATCGTAGAGTGCAGAGAAAAGAGTTTGAAATGCCATTCATTGAATAAGCGGGAATAAATAAGTACATGGAGGTGAACGCTTTGTTTCAACGAGGGCTGGTAGCCCAAGTGGCAGGAAGATCCTACGTAAGATGATGGAAGAGGAAAGGTTTGTAGTTTGATTACCCCTAGCACCTGTTTGAAGTGGTTTATTTTATTTTCATCAAAGGAGGCAAGAAATAAAAGGTGGAAGCCAAGGGTTAGGTCTCAACCTCTTGGCTAGCACAAGCGGTCAAGTGCTATGCTTAGAAGGTTGAGGTCGGAGGGTTTATTCCCATCTATGATAGCAAGGAATTAATTTTTATAAGGTATGATCCAAGTTAATTAAATATTGGTTATATTTGGTATTTGGTATTTGGTGTATAGTTTGGCATATAGGAGGTATAAGGAGATAATTTTTTGCATAATATTTTAAGGGTATTGTTGCTATTTATTTTATATGCAAATTTTGGAGTGATAAGTGTGTAAATGGTTAATTTAGAAGTGTAATTATTTGTTCTTTGACATTAAAGTAGATTGGAAATTATTTTATAGAGGGAGATAAAAGGTGTAAAGGATGATGTTATTTTTTGTAATTCTTGCTTCATGAAAAAAAAATCTAAGTGGGTTTTGTTGAGCTTTAATGCATCATCCTTGAGAACAAAAGAAGATTCCTAGAATATTATTTTCAGATTTCATTGAGCACCTTATTAAGGGAATATTCATGTGATATTTTGAAATAGAACCTTGCTATTTAAAATTTAAAGTAGCACAAAGAAAATTGGTTGGTTGTGAGATAGGTTTTGAAGATATATATCCATAAGAGCAAATTAAGAGGTATGGGGACATTATTCCTTGTTAAAAGTGTTTTGTTGAAGTGAATGTTTTGGAACATAAGGTGGAGAGAAAAGGATTGTTTGATAAGCATTATTGGAAATATTTGAGTTAGGTTTTGAAATCTACATTGTGCATCCTTGTTGAAATAAAGTGGAAATATCTATGTTAGGGTTTGTGAGCAAGTTGTGCTTCATTTTTTGAATGATTGTGTAAAGACTTTGGGCATTGGTTTTGAGTGATATTGAAAGTGAATGTGCAAAAATTAGAAATCAGAATTGTGAAATCAAGTGTGTGTATCAAGAAGATGGGTGTCATATGCTAGACTAGATCTATCTTTAAAAGAGCAATAAATGTGAGATATGTGAAAGTGACAGACTTAATGATTGAGTAGAACATATTGAGCTATTTGCAAGTGCATATCATTCTCTATATGTTCCAGAGGTTAAATAAATTCTAAGTAGAATATATCTATTTGAAGAAAGCATTTCTAAAAAGATATAAGCTTTGTTTGTGTGCAAGGTTTGGAAATATTTGGTACAATTTTATGAGTAGTATTGAGGATAGGTTTGAGTGAGTCTTTTGAGAAGAATTGAAGGCATATTTGAACAAGTTTTTTAAGAAGACTTGAAGGCATATTAGAGTAAGTCTTTTGAGAAGACTTGAAGGCAGATTTGAGCAAGTCTTTTGAGAAGACTTGAAGGCAGATTTGAACAAGTCTTTTGAGAAGGCTTGAAGGTATATTTGAGCAAGTTTTTTGAGAAGACTTGAAGGTAGATTTGAGTAAGTCTTGTGAAGACTTGAAATAGAATTGAGAGCAAATTTTTTCAAGCTTTGTGTTAAGGCTTGAGGATAGTTTTGAGACAGAATTGAGAGAAAATTTGTTCAAGATTTGTGTTAAGTATTAGGGCATATTTGAGATAGAGTTTGGTGCAAATTTATGAGTAGAGTTAGAGAAAAGTTGTACTAGACTTGGAATATATTTTGGTGTAGATTTGTGAGCAAAGTTAGAGAAGATTTGTGCTATATTTGATACAAATTTTGGTGTAGATTTGAGATAGAGTTGAGAGCAGGCATTGGAGATGACAAAGTAAATATGACAAAAATCTCTAGTGGATAGAGATCCATCAGCTAGTGTAGTGGGGATAGATATCTCTTGTGGAGAGATATCCACAAGCTAGAGTAGTGGGGGTAGAAGTCTTCTAGAATATCACCAGCTAGAGTAGAGAGGAAATATTTCTCTTATGGAGAGAGATCCATGAACCAAAGTAAGGGGAAAGAGTTCTCCTATGGAGAGAGATCCATAAACCAGAGCAAGGGAAAAGAGTTCTCCTATGGAGAGATATCCACAAACCAGAGTAAGAGGAAAGAGTTCTCCTGTGGAGTGTGATCCGTGAACCGACTAGAGAGATAGATTTATTTTGTGGAGAGAGATCCACAAACCAGTTGAGGAGATAGAGTTATCCTGAATCAAGTTCCACAAACCAGAGAAAATGGGAAAGAGTTCTCCTATGGAGAGAGATCTACAAATCAAAGTATAGGGGATTGGTGTCTCCTTTGGATAGAGGTCCATAAACATTGTAATAGGGAATTGATTCCCAAGAGATTTGTTGAGAAAAATTAGTTAAAATATTTTCTTCGTGGAGTAGCCCACCTTGGGTGAACCACGTTAAATTTGTGTGTCTCTTGTGTGTGATGATTTATGAATTGCTTTGATTACTGCTATTGATATTGTCATTGATAATATTGAATAATATTATTTTGGGAAAGAAATGTAAAATTTGATCTTATATCGTTCACCCCCCCTCTTAGTATAATCCTATGTTCTTCATAACTAGGCTTGAGGTTCCCATGCACCAAAATTTAGCCGTAGGACTAATTTCTCACCTTCTACATAATTAAAATTTTTGCTCTTGCAATTTTTCTATCTATTTACCTATTGGAAACCTTTATTGAAAACCAGAACATTTGTTAGCAATAATGGTGGTTGTAGTAAAACATGTGGAAATAGCCAATTTGGAAGCTTTGTAGTTGTGTAAAGAAGCCATCAATAAAATTTCTACCCCAAGATGGTACCAAGCCATGCAAAAGTTTCAAGGATATGGAATTATTGTCGCTCAAGATTTTGTACAAAAACTAGACTTGAAAAGCATGGTGGCCCATCTTAGCTATGGGGTACCTATGTAAGTATCCATATAGAATATTGCAAATATTTTAGAGCATCCAAATAAAGTGAAGAAGTGGTATAGAATGCCTAGCATCAAAATTACATAAGTGGTGAAGCAACTAGGCATCTTTGGGAGGTTTGATAGATCAAGGAATGACACCATCAAATGTATTTATTTAACCTCCCTTCCACCTATATAGAAAGATATAATCATGGCTATTATGTGGTTATTTAATTTAAAATGATTTTTCAATATGATCTATGGGAACCATATCGAGTTTTTATTAGCCCTTAAGAATTTTTTATATCTAGAACACTGCATATATTTTCCATCTTATTTGAAATAGTCTATTAAAAATACGGCTAAAAAGGTGAAAATTGGTAATGAACAGACCATTTATCATCCAAGGTTAATAAAACTTCTCATATTGCACCAAATTCTTAGTAGACCCAAGATAAATTCAGGTAAAATGGTGGAATCACCCTATGTATCTAATTCAGAAGAAGAGACACAACGGGTAGATGAGGAGGGAAGCTAGGAGAAAACAATAGAGGCAAATAGCTAGGAGGATTAGAATGATCAATAAGAAGAATGTGGAAGAATAGTACAAGAAACAAGAAGCAAAAAAAATTAACATTGTAATTCTGGGATAAGATCTCAAAGAGGAGTTAATGGAATTGAAGAAGGAAACTAGTGAGAAAATTGCAGACCTAGAAAAAAGGCTGATGGATTTGGAGGTGACAAAATTTTTGTAGATAATGTATACTCATACCACAAAAAAACTAGAATCTCCTTCACCTATTACCAAACCTACAACAGGTGGTAAGAAAAATAAAAAAAATAAGGTAAGTGTAGAGGAAACCTTAGTAGGAATGTGAAAGACAACTCCAGAACAACAATAGGAAACACTTGTAGCTACAAAAAGGCTACAACATAAGGAGGAGTTAAGATGAGGCCCAAAAAGATAGCCAAAAAGAACTATGCTCTAGGAGAACTGAAAGCATTGAAATAAAAATGGGTTAAAAGCCCAAGTGCAGGAAAATAAGGCACAAGTGCAGGCAAAGATGTTCTCAAAACTGAGGGTGTTGAGCAAGGTGCAACGATAGTATTTTCATTGTTGTCAACACACTCAGATGGACAGATTGAAGCAATGGATAGTTTTTCATAGGTTTTTCGGAGTATGTATAGTGATGTTCAATGCTTATGAGGATGTTTTTGATGTTCGGGTGAAGTTGTTACAGGTTGTTCGTGCAAATTTTCAAAAGCTGAAAAAATCATCAAGAAGTTGTCAAAAAATTGCAAAAGTAATCACGGGTGCATTTGGATAGTATGGATCAGTTTGGAACATGCCAACATGTCAAGAAACATTCTAGAACAGCTTTGGAGGTGTCAGAACAGTGTTTGGATTGATCGGTGACGTTTTCGGTATCTTGGCGGATGATTTGGCAAGTGGTTGTACAGGCCAAAAAAGGGTAATTTTTTTAGAAGCACTACGAGAAAACCGAGAAGAATTTTATAGAAAAATTCAAACTGGAGGTGGTCGTTATCTTCAAAAAAATGTTTTCCAAATTTCGACCAAAACAGAGAAACGAGGTGAATGTTACAAGCGTTGCAAGACTGTCACAAAAATGCTCTTTTTGGAAAAAAGTGTGTTGGCAGAAGTTTTTGTGGAGGTGGTACAGGCGAACCATAAGGATTTATGTAGCGATATTTAGAATATATGTAGTAAGAATTTCAAATATTATACATTTCAAATTTCATAGAAAACAGCGTTACGAGGTGAGAGTTATGATTGTTGCAAAAACGGTACAGGTCACTTTTATGTCAATTTGTTCCACTTGTGCAAAATCCTTCAGTTGGTCGTTTCAACCTTACAGAGTCACTAGAGTTTCGGTTTCAGTGTTTTTACACCTTCAAGGAATCAAATAGATCATATTTCATTTTTTGTTTGAGGTGTCACGTGGCTCCGAAGTAAGAGAACGAGTAAGGTGTCAATTCTTTGCATGTGACGTGTTTGACAAAATGCCTTCTCAAAATAAAAAAAGGAAGTTATATTGTTTTAAGAAGCTTCATTAAAGAAAATATTTTTAAAATTGAAAAGGAAAAAAAATTTAAGTGTGTGCCTTTTAAGTGACAAGGGATTTTATATAAAAGTGGGGACTTTATTTTGTGAAGAGAGAAGTGTGCGTGGAGAAAAATAAAGAGTGAAAATCCGTGATTTTTGGAGAGAGGTGAAAAATGTCACTTCAGTATTTTAGGCATAACTTTCTCATATGATATCCATTTTGGCTGAAATTTTGAGAGGAGTTTGCAGATAAAGTTCTACACAATACCTAGAAAGCATTTAGCAATTGGCAAAACGAGCTAAGAGAAAAATCAGTTTTTGTTTTGTGAGAAGAGAAGATTCAAATTCTGAGTAATGCAAAGAGAGAGATGTTATACTGGGTGAAATAGAAAGTTTTAGATTTTGAGCTTACAGACCATAGAGGGTTCTAGTTTTAGTGAAGAAATTCATATATGTTATTTTATTATCAATATCAAAATAAAGTGGGTGCTTGGTAGAGGGGTTGGTGCTCCTTCTAGTGGGTGTTGGTAAATTGATTGTAAAGTTGGTGCTTTGCAAAGGCTGGATTTGTATGGGAGTCCAAACAGTTATTTTCGGGGATGTAGGCAAATCGGTGAACCTTAGTACATCTTATGTTGTGTGATGTTTTCTTGTTATACTTGCTTTATTTGGTTTCATGTTTTCATTGTTTTACCTTTGAGTGTTGAAGATTTAAGTTTGAAAAAGCTACACTGATTCACCTCCCCCTCTCAGTGTCATTGTGAGACTAACAGATGGTGGTTTAGCAAAGGCAAATTCTTTAGCAAAGAAGTAGGTTTTTACTCCTGCACCTCTTCTAGCTAAATCAACACCATCCATTTCAGCAAAGACTGTTAAGAAAATAGTCAAGAAAAAGGAATGATAGTGGTAGTTGTTAGGTTACATAAAATTGTATGAGGACATGTAGATGAGTTAGTTGGGGGAATGATGAGCTATATTTTGATAGTTATTAGCCTTATTTTCATACCCAAACTGATCATTATTGAAAATATTATGGACATCTTTACTAGTTTTTGCTTAAATGGAATGATTGCACTTAAATGCTTAATGAAATAGATGTAGTGGATAAATGTGATGATTATTGCTATGATTTGTTATATTTCTATGTGCTTTGTTTCCTTGCAGTGTTGTCGTATACACAAGTCACTTTTCATTACTATGAAAGTATTTCTAGCCACATGTTTATTCTAGAAAAACATAAAATTTCCTAGAAATTCAGTTATGTGAAGAATCAATCCAGGAGTGTAGGATGTATTTCCTAGAAAATAAGAGTTAAAGTATCCTATATTTTAGGGAACCATTCCTAAAAAAAGGGAACTACAAAGGTTGATTAAATGTAGCAAAAATGTGACCTATGACCTATCAACATCAATAGTTATAGCAAGGCATAATTTGTTTTGATAAGCAACATGACAATTGTTAGCTTTTGATAATATATGATATGGGAGAAACCAATCACAATATGTAAGAAATGTAGTATAGTAAGATAATAGAATTATGTAAGAATGCTGAAATATGCTATTAATGGAAAGTTACGAAAATAGTACAATGCAATGTAATGGAGGAAATGAACACTCCAAAACTCTGCTCAAAACTACATTGTACCTACTCACAACTCCATAGTAATCTCTCCTTATTCTATCTTGTTGTGCTATGGGGTCTATATATAATAAGATAAGTTACCTGGACCTTACTCTTCCTAACTACCTTTTCTATGTCTCATGTACAAGTGGAATCCTTGTACATTTACATCATTGCACATTTACACTTGTGTATTTATTACTTCTTCCTCAAGTAGCTACTTAACCTAAGACAAACCCCTAATATAATGATGTACCTAATATGGTGCATTGACATGTACCCTGATAATATAATATACTCCAACACCCCTTTGTATTACATTATTTGGGTATTGAAGACTTAGTCCTCAATATGGATCTTCAATCTTTAGATATTCTTTAGATTGATCTAGTCCTTTGTATTATCTTTAATTCACATTTCATTGTACCCCTCCTTGATTTGGTTCCTCTTCTTCTTCTTTATTCTCATCTTTGGAGTCAATGCTCTCATAGGTGGAATGTCACCTGATTTTTTCAAGAGTATCTTCTCTTTACCTTTGTCCTTTTTATAAATTTTCAAGTTTTGTGTAGAAGCTTCTGAACAAACACTTAAGGCATCATGAAAAGATTTTGAGTTAGTATAACTCGAAGTATCAATACTACATGAGGATTGAAATATTTTCTCTAGATAAGATGCATCCATTTTTTATTTCTTTCTAAGTGATTCTATCAATCCTTTTTGTTCTACATTCTCATCCTTGTAACATTTGAACATTATTTCCATATATAATATGCTACCTATTGAGTGGTAATTTTTCCCAATTGCAAAACCACACTCACACTTAGGACTTTGATTAGAAAACCCTCTCTTGCAAAGAAATGGAGATTTCTCCAAGGTTCCTTTTACTTAATGTGTGCACGTATGTTTGTGAAAATATATCAAGTAAGTGTTAGGAATACCTTAGTGATTGCAAGTAAACTATTAACAAGGGGCCTGTGTTGGTATTACTTTATTGTGCTATGCTATTGATTGTTCATGAAACTTAAAAGAAAAAAAAATTGTGATTGGCCCTCATATGACCACAATGTAAATGCCTTAGTTCCTTTTATCTTGGAGTTTTTTAGGTAGATTTTATCTTCCTTTGTTAAGCATATTTTAAACAAGTTTTATCTTCCTTAAACCTTGCTTTGAGCATGAAACAAAAGATTAAAATCTATCTCTAAATGTGAATATTAAATGATGATTGGATTCATTTTAGCTTGCTTTTGAGCATGAAACAAAAATAATCTACATGACTAACTTTGTAAATGAAGTAGCCTTTGATATAACACATATAAATTACCCCTCTTTAATGAAATTTGAATTTTCATAAAGAGAAATTAATTTATTGTTTTAAATACAGTAGCCTTTGAAATGCCATATAAATTACCCCCCTTTAATGAAATTGTAATTTTCATAAAGGGAAGTTAATTTATCACTTGGAAAACAAAAGTGCAAAGCTTGGAATTTAATCCTCCTTTAAAATGTGAAAACATATAAAATTTGAAATTACAAAATTTCTTTTAAAAACTGAACTTTGAATAATTTTTGTAATTTTGAATTGGCTTCAAAATAAAATCTCAATTGCTTTAAATGAAGCTTTAAAGCTTATTCTTGGAATCCATGCATTTATTTTTGGAGTTTTTATTTCTTTTGAATTTTTTTTTAATTTGCAGAATTTAAAAAAATAAAAAATGTAGGGTTAGAAAAATAAAGTAAAAGTCTGGAAAATGGACCAGAACATTGAAAGCATTAAAAGACAAAGTACTAATATTATAATGCTACCCTATCCTGTAAAACCAAAGATATGAAAATTTTTGAATGTAACCTAATTCATTAGAGGCTGCATTTACATGATCCAAAATAAACTAGGTGTAAGCTTCTAAGGAATTACAAATAGATTTCATGTTCCTAAACCTTCAATAGTGTAATCATTAATCTGCATTAAACACTATCTATAAGCCTAAAAATTAGGAAAGAGAAAGATAAACAGTTAGCCAAAGACATTCAGAAAAAAATCTCCTCCAATTTTGCTAACAAAGTGTAAGTTTCTAAAGCATTTCCTATTTTTCAACCAAAAATATAATGTCCATGTTCCAAAAAACAATTTCAGTCTATTTTTACCCAAAAATTCTAGTCCTTATTTTTTGTTTCAATGGGCTATTTATAAATTTCCCATGGTAAAAATATTTTTTGTTTCCTCCTTCACTCATTTGGGATTCCCCCCTTCTTCAGTTTATTTTCATTTGCTATAACGATTGCATTAACGTCGTTGTTTCATAACCTTCATAATGCCTTTGTAATAAAACCAAAAGCATGCATATGATTTACCATCATTGTCTATGGTAACTCTCATAGAAATCATGATTTCATCATAACACAAATACCGCACGTCATGAAGCTACCCATGTGGTAACCATCCATGTGCAATATGGTTAATGCAGGCTTTGGCTATGCATGCCTTGGTCATGGCTACCATCGATCTTTTTGGTCAGCTTCCACGATGCTTGGGTGCAAGTAGTTGAGCCCCTATATGAAAATTCATCAAAAAAACCTTTGCTGCTAGAGGTACACCTACCATACTCGACCATTCATCCATAGTTGATTATCTGTCCAGGTTGATCGAACTCCATTTAAATTGTTTTTTTAATTTTTTCGACATACAATCTATATAAAAACCAACGAATATTTCATCCAAGCAACTTTAACTCTCCAACTATACTCATCATGTCGAGGACATCCTTAGATAATAAGGGGTTGAGTTCTCGTAAAGTAATAACACCAGTGCTCAGACGTATGTGCATAGTCATCATCAATCACTGATCGATATCTCCTCGTGAATAGGTTGAGACCACATTGGTGCCATTTTCCCTGATCATCAACTATGAAAACTATGGCTCGTTTATCATCGTTCAACTGTCGATGCAACTCTATTGGCTCCATGATAGTGACAATCATGACATCACCCTCACTGTGTACTACAATCGTGAATAACATGAGATATGCCTATAGGATGAGTGATTCCTGAATAATTTTTTTTATCGAAACCAAAGGTTTAAAATCTAAAATGGGTGAATATGCTCCATGTGCAACTGTGTCTTTACTCTCCATCAGTGTTCGCTTTTTGCTCAAGCTGCTAGGAGCAGATTCTGACTACTCTAAATTGCATCCATAGACTATGCATACCCATTAACCTACTTTGGTAATCACCTTGTGATTGGTCCACATTTATAGATTTGAGTCCACTTTTGTTAGCCATATCGTATACCTTGACCTCTATGGGATAGAACAAATTGTAGTTAGACTTAGATGTCAACCAGGGCTTCTTGTTTTCATTAAAGATAGTGAAGAGGAAAGTGTCCAAGGAAACCTTTGAGTGAAGTGGGGTACCGAATTTGGAAAGCACATGTTTGACATGGTGGTCATTGTTTGTCTTCACATTATCCATCCCCCCAGTCTTGTCTTTGTGTTCCAACATCGATATGGTCGAAAATACCATGTCCAATTCGGCATCAAATAAGTTCTTGTACACGAGCCCTATATTGGGATTCGGGACTACCTCGTTGGAGCAAAAGAGAGCGTAGTGCAGGGAGATAACATAGGCATTGTCCTTTTCCCTTATATAGTTGTGATACTCTACCCCCTATGCCCTATGCTTTCAAACCAAATGTAACATAAGTTCAGTTGTATTCATTTGGTGATGCTTTGGTAGTTTGTTTATTCTTAAACGATGCATCAACTACATCTGTAGACTCCACTTCACCACAAGCTTCCTATCCCTCTATATTTACACCAATCAACCATCAGATAGGCCAAAACAATGAATTTTCTCTACGGGTCTTGTTTCATCCACTCCAAATCAAGTTCATTGGAGTATAATTTACCATAGTTGGTGATCATGAGGGCTATCACATCTGACTCTTCAACATTTCAAAGAGCCACAAGAACGTCGAAGTAGAGCTACAGGGTGAATCAATGCTCACTTTCACCTATGAATTTCAATGTGAAAACATTCTGTGTCACCCTCCATTTACTAACTTTACTTGCTATTTTTGGATAAATCACGACATCCAACTAAACATTGCAAAGGACAACAAAAAAATCTACCCGCTATCATCGGTCTACATGTCATGATCATCCACTCATCCATGTTGTCCTTGTCTATAGTGTCTGATCATTGCTAAATAATCTACCTTGCTATCGGTGGCCCACCAAGAGGAGTGTATCATCGTCCACTGCCCCAGTCAATCAATTATACATCCACATTATGATGCAAGCTCTACGCCCATCTGTTGATGCATGCTACTATGTCATCCTTGCATCATTGGTAAAACCTTGTGACATGGGCCATGTGGTACTTGTTGGTTGGTCGAGTCTGGCTCCACCTAAATCATCGTGCTCCTGAAATCATTTTGCTATCTTATCTGCACGAAAAAGAAATATAATTAAAAATAACATAACATAAAGTTGCATAAACATTAGTCAATAACAACATAAAGTTGTATTGTTTATGTAAGTCATCATGATATAGCCTAAAGTAAACTCATCCTTACTTTAATTTTAATTAAATATACATTTTTTAAATTATTATTTTATTTTATTTTGAAAATATATATATATATATATTATATTGATACATATAGATATATTTTTATGTTTTTTTGATTTGATAAAATTAAAATCTCAAAATGGTTAAAACATGAAATATTATACTAACCAAACAATAAGAGCAAAACAAATAAGCAAAACCTATCAAAGCTATCACTCAAAGACAATGAAAACTCCCAAAAACCAAAATTTTGAGGTGGGTACCCAAATTTGGGGCTAGTTATACAATGGCCATATCAAATGGTGACTCTGTTGGGAAATGCTTCTGAGCATTTTGGATGAAAAGCCTAGTTTTAAAAACAAACAAACCAAAGATAAGGAAAATATACATCGTCTACCAATATCCAAAGAAGATGGGTGTAGACAGCTTCAAATGAACACAAATGAATCATTTTTCTTAGATTAATGTGTGTGAATGTGATTTAATTTTGCATGCTTGAAAACCATTTGTAATCCATCACCTGTTTAGCATTTAGGCTAAAAAAATATTGCTTATTAAACTGAATTTCTTTAGATAGAGCCCTACTGCTAGTCAAGCATCTATAGCACCGGTAGAGTTTATCTAAACTACCCTTGTGTTTAATTGATATTTTTGCAATGCCTTTTTGTTTTTTTGAATAAGCTTTGTCTAAATAGATCCCTATTGTTCGTTAGCCATCAATAGCCCCGATAGAGTTTATCCAAATCTGCTTACTTATTTTAGCGTGTTTTATTTTGCTTACCTTTTTTTTTTTAATGGATTTACAAAATGTTTATGCACCACATGAGTTAGAAAGTATTTGAAATGGAGCGTGTTGGATTTTTGCCTTAATTTGAATACTAGAATGATTTCATCCTTCAATATTTCAAATCATGCCCCTTAATATGATGTGTTTGTGTGTAGCTTGAGCAAAATGATTTAACATTCCAAAATTCACTATCCTAGTCTCAAAATCTAGGAGTGGTTACTAAACAACTTCATCCCCTTTTTCTTGATCCACATGATAGGAAATTCACCCTTCATGACAAAGGAACACAAAAATGATCAAGAGGCTCTAAATTAGTAGCTACCACTAAAGCACACAAGCTTATACTGAGACGGGGGGTGAACATAATAAGACCACTTTTTATGTTTTCTTCCAATTCAATATTATGTTGTGTATAGATATCAGTATCAATAGCAGTAATCAAAGCAATGCACAAAATACCATACACAATAGAGACACCATAATTTACGTGGTTCACCCAATGTGGGCTACTCCACGGAGAAAATATTTTACTAAAACTTTCTCAATCAATCTCTTTGGGAATCACTCCCAATTACAATGTTTATGGATCTATGTCCAAAGGAGATGTTGATCCCCTAATATCAAGTTCATGGATATCTTCCATAGGAGAAATCTTTCCCCTTTTTCTCTAGCTATATGATCTTCTAGAATACTTTGTCTTTATTTTGCACTGATTGGTGGACCTCTCTCCACTTGAAGACTTCTCACTCAAATCTGTCTTCAACTATGCTAGTTGCTGGATCTCTATCCACTGAGACTCTGTCCTCTGTACTTTGTCACCTCCAAAGCTCTGTCAATATGCTCACTAAGAACCTGCTCAATAGGTCACACATAACCTTCCTAACAAGCTCACACAAAACTTGTCCAATTCTGAATAGCAAGCTCTCACAAAACTTGTTCAAATCTTCTCCAACAAGATCACTAAGAACTTGTCCAAATCTGCTCTAGCAAGCTCACCAAGAACTTGCCCAAAATCTGCTTCAACAAGACCACCAAGAACATGTCTAAATCTTCTCTAGCAAACTCACCAAGAACTTTCCCAAATATGCTCTAGCAAGCTCACCAAGAACTTGCCTAAAACTGTCCATAAATCTGTCCCAAAACTATCCTCAAATCTGTCCCAAAGGCCTTCTCAAAGGCTCAATCAATCATGCTCAAGTAGTACTCAAAATGAACTCAACAATGAATGGCAATCTCAACTCAAATCAACTTCATAGAAGCATAAAGAGAATTGTTAGAGACTCAATATGTTCTAATTTCACTCTCAACCCAAATAAATCTAAACTCAACTCAAATCAACTCATAGAAGCATAAATAGAATTGTTAGAGACTCAATATGTTCTAATCTCACTCTAAACTCAAATCAATCTCAACTCAATTCAAGGCAGTCTCAACTCCACTCAAGTCTTATAGAACCATAAAGAGAATTGTTAGATACTCAATATGTTCTAACCTCAATCTCAACTCAACATAGAATGATGGAATATTTTGTTTCATAGAACTTGAACAATCACTTCACACATCACTTGACTAGGCTCAATCAACTCAACTCAACCAATCATCACAAGGGACAACTCTCTCTCACACAACCCTAGTCCAAGTATGTATCAACCAAATCAAATGTTTCCAATAATGCTCAACCACAAATCTCACATAACAATGATACTCATGTTCTTTTCTAACTCAATTTCTTTCACAACCAATGGGCTTCAACCACTATGCTTATAACACAAGGTTTAAACACAACTCTCAATTCAGAAAACCTTGATGCATTCAACCAACCACTTTCGAAAATGAAACCACAAACAATCCTTTTCCCTCCAATGATATTTTAGAAATAAACCACCATAAAAAATCAATAGGAGAATGTGCCCATACCTTTTATGAAGTGAAGAAACCCCTTTGGAAATCTGCCACACTCAACACACTTTGAAAAAAAGCACAACAATATTAACTTTTGAACCCCTTTAAAAAAACAAAAATATCTCTCTGCATACATCTTATTTATCCTTTTAAATAAGTTAGTCAAATATCCCTCGAAATAAGCTGTCCAACGATATATAATATGATATACTTTTATAAAAGAAAAATACCATAAATATATTTTTTTCTAAAAGTGCTTTTAACTTTCCTTCCAATAAAAAAATCAAATCAACCCTCATCACCTTATTCCTCCAACATTAGGCAATAATAAAAAAAATATTAATAAAAATGTTACTTGCCTCTTAGAGGGAATCAAACCCTCATCTCTATCCAAACAATCCTCAACCACGACGCCAAAGACCACGCGAGCTATGCGCTCGCATAGGACGTAGAGCACAAAATGCGCTTTTGTCCTTCTCCCCTTGCTCACGTCAATAAAAATTTGGGCCAATTCTCTTGCTCAAAACTCTAACCCATGGGAATCAAAACTCGTCTCTTTCACAAGCAAAAACCTTTGCACTCCCCTCGCTCGCCATTGGACCACGCTACCACACGAATATTTTGACACTTTTCGTCTTATCTCCTCTGCATTCGATTCCAAGGCTTTTGAAATAAAAGCCTTTGCATTTACATGCAACTTCCATTTAATTTTGCAAACATCGGCGGCGCTTTTAAATTAATTTCTTTTTTATGATGACATCGGTGCTGATGTAATTTTAATTTTAAAATTTAAAATTAAATTTCAAATATTAAAATTTAAACCAAATATTCAAAATTGAATATCTCCATCTCTGGGGCACCTTTTTCGACGAAACGAAAAGCCAACCTAGGTTTTAAGAAAAACCCATTTCAAATATGCCATCCATGGTTTTAAATAAAACCTTTTATTTTACCTGCCTTGGTTTTCACAAAAACCCTATATATATCCATGCTCTTCGAAATATGAATGCTTTGGTCATCAAAACTCAATGTTACCTTGTGACATTAATGTGACATCAATGACAACATAAAACAACTCAAATTGCCAACAATCTCCTCCTTTGTCATTGATGGCAACACCTCTAAATAAAAACCACAATCATTGTAAAAACCATCTTTGAGAATCAAAGCTGCTCCCCCTGACTCAATAATATTTTTGGAGATTGGTCCCCCTAACTCAATACTCTCTTTGGAGGCTGCTCTCCCTAACTCAATACTCTCTTTGGAGGTTTCTCCCCTAACTTGATACTCTCTTTGGAGGCTACTCCCCCTAACTCAATGCTCTCCCCCTTACTCAAATCTCTCCCCATTTGACATCAATGGCAAAAGGGACACCTATGGGGCTAAAATATATGAATCTTAAGCATAGTCCCCTCACTGTTAGGTGTGAAGTACATATGGCTACTAGACGTCTGACTTGGAAGACGTTTGGGCTGCTAGACATCTGGATCGATAGACGTCTAGGCCAAATGTCCAAGATGCCAAATGTCTGGATTGGCAGACATTTAGGCTAGACATCTGGGCTGCTAGATGTTTGGACTGGCAGACATTTAGGCCAGACATCTCGGCTACTAGATGTTTGGACTGGCACACATCTGGACCAGACATCTAGGCTGCCAGATATCTAGTCTGGCAGACATCTAGGCTAGACGTCTGGGTTGGCAGAAATCTAAGCCAGACATCTAGGTTGGCAGACGTCTAGGCCAGACATCATGCCAAAGCAATGGACTTATACATAGATATTAGTACATGGAAGACGAACAATCTTAGAATGCAAAAGACCAACAGTCTTGGGAGAGAAAATGAACAGTCTTTTGGAGGCTTGCATTGGAAGATGAAACAAATAGTTTTGGAGTCTTCCTCTGCTCTATAAAAGGGATGAGATCCCTTGCATAATGTGATAGAGTGTGAAGTCGTTGTAAAATGTCAAAGGATGTGAATGTAATATTTAATAAAAATAATAAAAGAAGAAGTTGCCATTACCCCATGGTTTTTCCTGCACATTGCAGGTTTCCACGTAAAATCTCTATGTCACTTGTGTTACTATTTGTGTTCTTTGTTATTGTGTTTCCTCTTGCAGGTGTGGAATCTTGGAGTTTCTCCTAACATCTGGTATTAGAGCTAAGGTTTTGTGCGAGTGGGAGCTACAACAATGACAAAAGGTGTAACCAAGTTTGATATTGAGAAATTTGATGGCAAGAACTTTGCTCTATGGAAGATGAAGGTAGAGGATTTTTTGGTTCATAATGACCAAGCACAAGCCTTGAAAGGGGTCATGAGTAAACCAAGTTGAATGAAATATGAGGAGTGGGTAACGATTGATAGGAAGGCGATTTCTACAATCTGTATCTACCTAGAAGACTTTGTCTTGTTCAATGTAGCTGAAGAAAAGACTGCAAAAGCCCTTTGTATGAAACAAAATCAGCAACTAACATGATTTTTCTTAAAAATCAGCTTTATAGCTTGAGTATGAAGGAAATTTCATCCATGGTAGATCATTTGAATGACTTTAATACTCTTATCAGTAAACTGGTTTCAGTTAATGTGAAGATGGATGATGAAGATAGAGCTATCACCCTACTTTGTTCCCTCCCGGACACTTGGGATCATATGGTGATGACCATCAGTAATTCATCATCAGGAACTCTCAATTTTGATGATGTGGTAGCCACTTTGTTGGTAGAAGAGTTGAGGCAAAAAACATCTCTAGAACCCTCAACCAATGAAGCCCTATTTATGAGAGGTTGATCGTTCAAGGGGAGTAAACAAGGTAGAAAGTAGTCCAAATCTAAGTCTAAAGGACATAAGCAGAAAGGGAAGTGCTGGTATTGTGGGAATCCAGGACACTCTAAGAAGGACTTTTGGCAATTAAAGAATGGTGAAAAGAAAAATCATCCATCAGTTCAATCCAGTGCAGTAGATTTAGGAGAGACGACAACATGTGAAGCCTTCTGTATCAGTAACAGTAGATCAGTGTTATATACATGGGTTTTGGACTCAGGTGCATCCTTCCACATGTCTCCCCACAAATATTGGTTTGAAAAATATTATCCATACTGTGGTGGAAAGGTTTATTTGGGTGATGATCATCCTTTAGAAATTATGGAAAGAGGGGATATAAGGATCAGGTTGGACGATGGTAGAGAAAGAATGCTACGTGATGTGCGACATGTGCCTAATTTGAGGAAGAATTTACTATCAATCAAAATGATGGATAAGCTAGGGTATTCTATCAATTTTTGTAACAACTACTGCAATATTACCAGAGGAGCTCTTATAATAGCAAAGGGAGAATCTTATGGGACCTTATACCATTTATGCGGTGATACGGTGACAAACCATGCAGCAACAACTTATGTTCAGGATGCAGTAATGCTATGGCATCAACGCCTAGGCCATATGAGTGAAAAAGGCCTAAAAATTCTACATGAAAGAGGTATGCTTTTTGGGATTAAGTCTTACAATTTAGACTTATGTGAGAACTATATTTTTGGTAAACATAAGAGGGTTCGATTTACTGCAAGTCCTGGTAAGAGTTCTGATTTTCTGCAACTTATACATTCGGATATATTTGGACATGTCCCCACTCAGTCCTTGAATGGTGCCATCTATTTTTTGACTTTTATAGATGATTATTCTAGGAGAGTGTGGGTTTATTTTCTAAAGAAGAAGTCAGAAGGTTTGCAAAAATTTAATGAGTTCAAAGCACGAGTAGAAAAGAGTTTGGGCAAGTCAATTTTGTGTCTCAAGTCAGATAATGGGAGTGAATATTGCTCCAAGGAATTTGATAAATTTTGTATGCAGGAAAGTATTAAGCACTAGAAGACTGTACCATACACTCCATAGCAAAATGGTATGGCTGAGCGGATGAATCACACAATCATGGAACGTGCAAGAAGCATTCTTAGCACAACCATGTTGGAGAAACATTTTTTGGCGGAGGTGTGAGAAAATACTTGCTCAAAATGATAATGAAAATTAATCAATAATCAAAATTAGCTTAGAAAAATATAATAAATATATACAGGTTATAATATAACCAAATGGGCATGATTAACACTAACAAGATGCGCTAACAGAGAAATATGTTAACATCTAGCCTAGGTAGAGAAGTATGAACTAACCACTAATCTAAAATATCTAACCTAGGATATTTTAGATGCTAACCTAGGTTTACCAGTAGATATTTAGAACAGTAAATATCTCCTTGCTAAGTAGTAAAAAGTAAATGTAATAATCTATGTAGTATAATGCAATATACTACCTATTTTACCTAGTGGAGTAAAAGGGTAAATATCCCAAAGAACGGAATATTACTTTAACATCCCCCCTTATTACATTATTTGGGTAATACATATACATCGTCCTATACAACAATATTTGGGTAAAGTATATAACTGTCCCAATAGAGTAAAAAATATATTGATTTGTTAGTTCTTGCTCTGTCACAGTACTATGGCTGCTCCTAAGCAAAAAAATGGGTCATTCCTCACTTTGTCTTCACACCAACAAATGTCCTTATAGTAATCTTATCATCCAACCTAATTGCATGGGTAACCAGCCACTGCAATCACTAGGTGTAGTAGAATAGATCACTTCATACGAGGTTCATTCAGTTTACAATATAAGTTTGCAAAATATAAGGTAGCTAAGGTGTCGGTCGTTGCTAAAAATGCACCCTTATAAGTTTCCCCCTTCTTGTTGCAAAACATGTTGTAATTAATTTCTAAAAGAAGTATGACTAAGGTGTCGATCGCTGCCGAAAATGCACCCTTATAAGTCTTCTTCCCTTTTTACAAAAAATTGTGAAGAAAAGAAAGTATATCCCCCCTTAATTGCAAAAGATGTGAAACTTAAGAAGCTTTGTGAAGGATTTTACAAATATTGCCTCCTAGGCAATTTTACACCAAAACATTCCCTCCTTTTGTTACAAGAACTTCAAACAATGAGAGTTTTCTATTTATGAAGCCTAAAAGAGGTACAAACACCCCTTTATTACAAGTACTTCAAACAAAAACTTATGCTATTTATGAAGCCTAAAAAGAGAGAGAGAGAAAATGGTGTTTGCTCAAGGTGACAAATGTGTTTTCCCTCTACAATATTGTCTTAGCAATGAGCACTCTGTGTGCTTTTTCTGAACTAGAATCATAATCAAAACTAGACACTTCACTAGCAATATTGCCTTTGTTTTGATTTTATGTTATGCCTTTATCTTTCTTGTTTTGCTTGTTTTTGAACCAACACCGATTGGTGTCATGGTTGTCCTTTTTACAATGCAATCAAAACCTATTTTGAGATTGCTTTCCCTTACCTTTTGAGGATGATCCTACCTTTTGAAAGTTTTCTTTCTTATTATCACCCTTATAGTTTGAATAAAGTGCATTGTTCGACACTTCATCACTTTGGAGTTGATTTTATTCCTCATTTTGAAGCAAATTGACTAGCTCCACAAAGGTGAATGATCTTCATGAAACATTTAAGGGATGTAATCAATATTTTGTAGGATTTGGGAAGGGTTTTCGAGATTACTGAAGTCAAAATGGTGTCTTCAACTTTGGACCATAAAGCATTAAGCTTAAACTTCAAATCTGCCACTCTGCATAAGAATAGTTCTACTGATTCACCTAACTTCATATGGAGTGTATGAAGTTGTGTTTGAAGGTTTAGAACAGTTGATTGATTCTTGCCTTAAAAAATGGTACTAAGTGCATCCCATGCAGCTTTACCAGTTTTAGCTTCACTTATGTGAGGTTGGATCTCATCAGTAGTTGCAATGACTATCAACATGAGAAGATGATTATTCTTTTTGTCCCATGCTTTTTGATCTACTCCTAGTTATGTGGGTCTTGTTTCAGTTCCATCAACTAAATCCCACATGTCCTCTATAATCAAGATGGCTTTCATCTTAGTTTTCCATGTTGAATAGTTAGGACCCTTTAGCAATTGTGTATCACTTAAGTATTTATTGATAGTTGCCATGATGAAGGTCCTACAATTTGTACTAAGATGATCTTTCATTCACTCTCAAGTGGTATTTAATGGCACCTGCCTAAAAATTCTCTTGAAGAGAGATAATCAGTTGGAGGAAATTAAGCCAAACAAATAAGATATGAAAGATAACTCACTCAAAAATATATTTAATGGCACCTGCCTGAAAATCCTCTTGAAGAGGAATAATCAGTTTGAGGATATTAATCCAAACAAATAAGAGTGAATTAGGGGTTTTGGTTTTAGGAGAGAATATCAAGTGAAAGTGGCTTTAAATCTATGCATGGATTTACACAAATTTGTGAAATTTTGGGGTATGGAGTGTTCTTAATTCTATGACTTATAATTGAAAAAATAAATAATGCAATAATCAAACAAGAACTCCCTCAATATTCTTATCACCTAAGTGTCGGATGCAACCGAAAATGCACCTAATTTGCCACTAAAGGTGTCGAGTAAAATTGAAAATGCACCTTTTAATTTTTGCAACAAAATGTGGATTTGTGTTGTGCAAAAAATTGATATTTTATGTCTCCTTGTTTTACAATTTTGCAAAATAAGAACAATGTTTGTCTTACCCCATTTATTTTGCAAAATGAACAAATCAAGCACTCCTTCCAAGACAAGTCGACACATGACCCGCTTTTGAAAGGCTTCCAGACCAGTCGACACATGACTTGGTTTATGTATTCAAAACTCAAAAATAGGAGGTGCATTAGGATCAAAAGGTTCACGAATCCTCATGGTACCATAGCTTCTATCCAAACCCTTCCATGGATCAGTATAGATTATTGAGTAAGGAATGGATCTACGATATTCACGAAGCATACGATGAAAATGAGATCGTGTAGTTTGCCTTCGTAATTTGTTCCTCTTTCTGATTATTCTTTGTCTTCGAAGAGCTTTCCTTACCCAATATTTGATCTTCATGAACTTATGAAAGTGTTTGTGAGCTTTCAAAAAAAATATTGAAGATGGCCTTTGGTTTTGCAATAAAATATGGATTTCCTATGTCTCTTTATCCCCAAGTGTGGAGAAAACATAAGAAATTGATTTTTTATAGTTGCAAAAAAAAAATTGGTTTTAAAAAGTTTCCAATATAAATGCTAAAAAAATAAGTTTAAAGATTTAATTTTAAATAATTAAATATAATTAGTCAAAAAAATAATCAAGTTTATAAAAAAAATGATTATTTAAGGCCTAACTATATAAAATTATAAAAAATAATCTAAAAAACAATATTAAATTTAAGCAAACAATTAAAAAATAATAAAAAAAAACTTTTAACAATTTCTAAATTAATGCATCCAAGCCCAAAATGAAGCATGCGGGGATCAAACTCATGACCTCACGCTTGTAAAGGTCCTCCTTGACCACTGCACTACTAGGGCGACTTTGAAAGCAGTCCTCGCATGTAGGTTAAATTAGAGGTGGTAGGCGGCGTTTAAAATTTTATGGGTTTTATCCCACATGCATCCCAAAAAAGGATGCAAGGGTGTTTAAAACCCTCAACACGTAGTATAGCACGTGATTGCCTACAGGTAATCGTAGACCAAGCCACGTTGCCTCTCTTAGCAACTTGTCATCTGCAGACCGAATCAGTCCTTGCCATGTGGCAGCATATTGCCCAACCAAAAAAAATTTGTTGCCACACACGTGTCACTCATCCACCAAACTGGGTTCACCATGTGTCACCTCGAGAAATTCATGCCACTTGCTTGCTGAGTCAGAGGCTTAGGTGTCTTATAAATTCAGCCAGGTCTAGGTGTTGCCAAGTGTCTCGTGCAAGTGTTGCCAAATGTTTGGTTCAATCTACTATGTTGGGAGTGTGAGGGCACTCCTGCCCTCATGGCACTCCTAATCTAGGTAATCCACATGGGAGCATGAGGGTGCTCCTACCCTCGAAGTGCTCCCACTGGCTAGCTTCACCACATGGGAGTGTGAGGGCGCTCCTGCCCTCAAAGCGCTCCCGTTGGGTTGTCGCGAGGGTGCGAGCCCTGTGGGTGGGAGCCTTAGAAATGCTCCTTCCCTGGCCGCCATAGAGAGATGGCCTGAAGTAGGGTAAATTTGCATAGTAGCCTGAGATCGCCTGGAGGTTGACATGGCCAATGAACCACCCTGCGGGCCCTCCCCTATGCCTAATCCTGGTGAGGCGAGGTCGAGGTGGCCTAAAAAAAATCCAGATGGCCACCTCCTCTGCCTTCGGGCTTAGTAGGATTGAATAAAATTAATAAAACAACTTAGCAAACTATAGGAACTTAGGAACTAAGGAAAATAAATGAAAGTCACCAAATCGCCTTTTCCTTCTCCAACGGAACAAAGATGAACCTTCGCCTTCTCCAATAGAAAGGTGTCCAATGTGCTTCCTCCCTTAGGCCCCTCCTGCTCTGATGCCAATTTGAGAAAATACTTGCTCAAAATGATAATGAAAATTAATCAATAATCAACATTAGCTTAGAAAAATATAAGAAATATATAGGTTACAATATAACCAAATGAGCATGATTAACGCTAACAAGATGCGCTAATAGAGAAATATGCTAACAACTAACCTAGGTAGAGAAGTATGAACTAACCACTAATCTAAAATATCTAACCTAGGATATTTTAGATACTAACCTAGGTTTACCAGTAGATATTTAGAACAATAAATATCTCCTTGGTAAGTAGTAAAAAGTAAATGTAATAATCTATGTAGTATAATGTAATATACTACATATTTTACCTAGTGGAGTAAAAGGGTAAATATCCCAAAGAATGGAATATTAATCTAACAGGAGGTTGTTAATACAGTTGTTTATCTTATTAATCTAACATTAGCTTAAAAAAATCTTATTAATATAGAGGAGGTTTGGTGTTGTAAGCCAGTTGATTACTCTCATTTGCGCACTTTTGGTTGTGACATGTTTTCCCATGTACCCAAAGAAAAAAGGTCCAAGCTTGACCCGAATTCAAGCAAATATGTTTTTCTCGGATATGGAGATATAGTGAAGGGGTATAGACTGTGGGATCCTATTGCCCACAAGGTAATTATTAGCTAGGATGTAATTGTTGATGAAAAATCCATGCAAAGGAAGGAGGTATAGCAAAATCCTAATGTTGTACCTATTGAAGTAGAATTGAGTGAAGATGACTATGAAGATGAACATGCTAAAGTTTTTGATCAGCATGCAGAACAACAAGTAGAACAAGAAGTAGAGCAGCCACAATGGTCACAAGACCAAGAGCCAGAATCAAAATATCATTGGGTTAGAAGATCTACACGTCCACAAAAGTGTCCGAAAAGGTATTCTCATGTGTATCAGTCCTATTTTTATTTGTTAAATGATGATGGTGAACCTAGTTCATTTCAGGAAGCTAGAGAGTCTGAGAATGTAGCAAAGTGGAGGAAATACATGGAGGAGGAAATTGAGGCACTTCGAAAGAATAAAACTTTGGAACTTGTGGATCTCCCACTTGGAAGAAATATTGTTGGAAACAAGTGGGTGTACAAAGTGAAGAAGAACAACAACGGGTTGTTGGAATGCTATAAATCTCACTTGGTGGCAAAGGGCTATGTGTAGAAGTCAGGTGTTGACTTTAATGAAATTTTATCTCCAGTTGTGAAGATGACTACTATCAGAGTTCTACTTGCACTTGTAGCTGCACAGGATTTGGAACTAGAGCAGCTTGATGTAAAGACTGCTTTCTTGCATGGTGATATCAAGGAAGAGATATATATGGATCAGCCTAAGGGCTATGAAGAAAGAGGCAAAGAGCATTTAGTTTGCAGACTAAAGAAATCATTGTATGGGTTGAAACAGGTGCCAAGGATGTGATACAGGAAATTTGACACCTTCATGAAGAGCCAAGGTTTTAGCAGGAGTGAAGCTGACCATTGTGCATACTACAAGAGGTTTGATGATGGTAGTTTTATTATTTTGCTATTGTATATTGATGACATGTTGGTTGCAGGTCCCAACATGAATAAAATCATTGATCTTAAGGCTCAATTGGATAGGACATTTGAAACTAAGGATTTAGGAACAGCAAACCAAATTTTAGGGATGAAGATACACAGGGACAGAAAAGGAAGAAAGATATGGTTAAGTCAAAATTCATATGTGGAAAATATTCTATAGTGCTTCAATATGCAGAATGCTAAACTAGTTAGTACCCCACTTCTTCCACACTTAAAGTTGTCTTCCAACCAGTGTCCTAGAACGGAAGCAGAGAAGACAAGCATGTCTCGTATACCATATTCATCAACAGTAGGAAGCCTCATGTATGCCATGGTGAGCACCAGACTGGATATTGCCCAAGTAGTGGGAGTAGTCAGCCGGTACATTGCAAATCCTGGTAAGGAGCATTGGAATGTGATGAAGTGGATATTCAGATATTTAAGATCCACTTCAGATGTTGCCATTTACTCTGGATCGACAAATTTGCAAGTTATAGGTTTTGTGGATTCTGATTATGGTGGAGATAGAGATGGGAGAAAATCCACTACAGGATATACCTTCACCCTTGCTAGAGGAGTGGTGAGTTGAGCTTCTAAGTTGCAATCTATTATGGATTTTTCAACCACTAAAGCTGAATACATTGCAACAACTCATGCCAGCAAAGAGATAATTTGGCTAGAGCGATTGTTGGGTGACTTCAAGGTAATGCAGCAAAAAATTACATTGCATTGTGATAGCCAGAGTGATATTCAGTTAGTGAAGAATCCAATATTCCACGATCACATGAAATACATTGATTTCAAGTACCACTTTATCAAAAATATGGTGGAAGAAGGTAGGATCCTATTACATAAAATCGACACTGAAGTGAATCCTATAGATATGCTTACAAAGCTGGTCAAGGTATAGAAGTTTGAGTGGTGCAGAACTTCTCTGGGCTTGCTAAAAAAGTAACAAGGGCAGCATTGGGCAATTGGCACTGGATGAAAATATTTTGGCAGAAGAGTTCCTAAATACTGACTTCAAGTGGGATAATTTTAGGTGTGAATTCCATATGGCCACTAGATGTCTGGCCTGGCAGACGTCTAGGCCAGACGTCTGGGTTACCAGATGTCTGGAATGGCAGACTTCTAGGCCAGACGTTTGGACTGGTAGACATCTAGGCCAGATGTTTGGACTACCAAACGTCTAGATTGGCAAATATTTGGGCCAGACGTCTAGGCCAAACGTCTAGGCTGCCATACGTCTGGTCTAGAAGACGTCTAGGCTAGATTTTTGGGTTGGCAGATGTCTAGGCCAGACATCTGGCTTGGCAAACATCTAGGCCAGATGTCATGCCAAGAAGATGCTAAAGCAGTGGACTTCTAGGAAGACATCAGTATGCGAAAGACGAACTATCTTGGAATGCAGAAGAACAACAGTCTTGGGAGCTGTTGTGGCTGATCCACAACACACCCCAAACTTGGGGACCCACCTTTTTTGCATACTTTCAGAGAAGATCTCAGTGACCCAGATGCTAAAAATCAAGAAAAAATGCAAAGTTGCACAAAATGAAAAAGTGTCGCGATATCGCGACATGTCGCTCCGTCGCGAGAAAATGAAAAGTGTCACGATTTCGTGACGTGTTGCGCGGTCACTGGTAGAAAATGAAAAGTGTCACGATTTCGCGACGTGTTGCGCGGTCGTTGGCAGAAAATGAAAAGTGTCACGATTTCGCGACGTGTTGCGCGATCGCTGGAAAAAAATGAAAAGTGTCACGATTTCACGACGTGTTGCGCGGTCGCTGGCAAAAAATGAAAAGTGTCGCGATATCGCGACATGTCGCAAAATCGCGGGTCAAACCAGTCAAACAGGGCAAGGCATGAAAAGCGTAGCGATTTCGCGACAAAAAAAGCAGCAAAGGGGCACAAAGTGAAAAACATCACGATTTCGCGACATGTCACGTTTTCGCGACCAAAACAGCAAGAGCAGCCCGAAATAGAAAAGCGTCACGATTTCACGACGAAAAGCTGGCAAGTGGTACGAAACAGAAAAGTGTCACGATTTCACGACAGAAAGCTGCCAGAGTGAAAGAAATGAAAAGGCGTCACGATTTCGCGACAGGTTGCGATCGAAGGCATACGGAGATGAAAAACGTCACGATTTCACGACAGAAAATAGCAAAGTGATGCCGAAGAGAAAAGTGTCACGATTTCATGACAGAAAAACAACAAAGTGTATGGAATGAAAAGTTGTCGCGATATCACGACATGTAGCCATTTCGCTATGCATGAAGGCAAGAAATCGCGACATGTCGCCATTTCGCTGTGCATGAAGACAGAAAGGCTGCTGACAAAAAAATGTCGCGATATCGCGACATGTCACGTTTTCGCTGTGCAGGCAGAGGAACAGAGTTACATGCTATTTTTGGCACGATTTTCATGGGGCCATTACAGAACATGCAAAAAAGTGCGAAACACGTGGCGTACATGTGTAAAGGCTGCAGAGGCGTTACAGTTCATAGAGAAGATCTCGAGCATGAATTCAAAATCAGTGAAAAAGCGGGGAAGGTGAAACGAAGCAATCTGGAAGACGAAACGAATCGATCGGGAAGATGAAACGAAGCGTCACAAGGCGAAACAGAGAGCATTGCCAGAAAGTATAAAAGCAGAAGCGTAGATTGGTACAAGGGTCGAAAACCGCTGCGAGCAGTGTTGCAGAGTTGATGGTGATTAGCCGTTCTGGGCTTGCTATGGAGTGCTTTTCTTCCACCTTTTGCTGGTTTTGAGAAAAACCAGAGATTCTGCTATTGTAACAGGACATATTTATTTAATGCAGAATTGTTCAGAAATTTGCATTTTATGGGCAAGAAAGGATGAGAAATTTTTTGCATGCTTCATTTTAACTGTTCTATTTTTCTCTTTTCAGATTTCAGATTTATAAATGAAATACATGCCATTGTTTTGGGTTATTTCATGTGAATGTCTGCAATCTGGAAATTATTTTAAACCCTTGGAGCTAGCACCTAGTTTACTTTGATTGTGTTTGTTTTGCAGGTCAAATAGGCTAGGTTGCATGTACGAAACTCTCACGTATTCGGTTTTGCCGAAATAGGATAGCATCAGACTGAACGTGTTCAATGTTTAATTTTCTGTATTTCTATTTCATTTTTATTTTATTTTCCAGAAGGTTCGACTTAGTTAAAACAAATATTTAAAAATTATAAAATCTAAAAAAAAAATGAACAATCACTAAAGTTTATGATGAAATAAATCTACATTGCCCCTTGTTTACAGTTACTTGCAATCACTAAGGTGTTCCAAGCATTTAAATTGATTATCTTTATCTGAGATTA
Source organism: Wollemia nobilis (assembly GCA_028583015.1). NCBI lineage: Eukaryota > Viridiplantae > Streptophyta > Pinopsida > Araucariales > Araucariaceae > Wollemia > Wollemia nobilis. The sequence continues at coordinate 9,796,431 of JAQPPZ010001772.1, read as the reverse complement.
CTAATACACAGTTGCAAATGCTAATACAGCGGAGACCTTGGAGAAGTTGGTTGTTTAACTTCTTTGCAAGAGGGGATTTGGAACCCAAATCCTAAGGAAGAGTGTAATTTCACAAGTGTGTGAAAATACCACTCAACATTTTGGCGCTAGAAGGAGGGCATGAAAGGGTTTACTTTATCGTGATTTTTATAATTGTTTAAGAGCTTTCCATTGCTAAATATTTCAAGTCCATTTGATTAGCATCTTCGGCCTCCTCTAACACCACTCAACATTTTGGCGCTAGAAGGAGGGCCTGAACCGGTTTATTTCAGATTGATTTAAATGCTATAGGGATTTAAATTTTGAATATTTCATGCCCTATTAGTTATTATCTTTAGCCCTCTTTTAATATTACAACTTTGTACTGTTAAAAGGAGGACATGAATTGCTATGCACTGGTCTAACGCTTTGATTGTTCATACAGGAATAATGTGATCTGATTTGATTTAAAAAAAAAAATAATAATAATAATAAATAAATAAATAAAAAAATTTGTTTTGGGTATTAAAGTTATATTCTTTAAGATTTACTAATGGCTATGTTTTCACCGTGGATGACAGGTAGCCCATTGAACATACCAGGAGTTCAACATTATTTGCCCGTTGGTTTTGAGAGATGTCTTCCTCGATTTTTGTCTAACGGGACAAATACTGCAGGAGAACACATTCAAGCATTCAAATTTGTTGTGAATCACTTAACAATTTGGCATGATGATGTTGTTTGTAAAATGTTCCCTTACACCTTGGACAAAGTGGCATTTGATTGGTTTACAAGTCTGCCCTTAGGGTCTATCACTTCTTGGGCTCAACTAGAGGCAGCATTTCTTAATCAATTCAACAAAAAGCAAGTTGACCCAATCCGCATGTATGAGCAGTTTTTCACTATTAAGAAAGGACCAAGTGAAAATGTGAAGTCATTTTCTGAAAGGTTCTTTGGATTATATGCTCAATTAGTGACATTTTATGCTCTTCAAGAAGAAATGGCTCTCCAAATATATGTAAATGCTCTTGACCCACTCATTTCCACATATTTGCGAGGGATGCCTCAAATCACATCTTTGACACAAGCCTATACTCAAGCAATGGCAATTGAGCAACAATTGAGTTGTCAAAATTATGGTGGGGGTTTTGGATCGTATAATCTTCAATCATTTAATACCTCCTTTACCCATCCAATGATTTATCCACCTCAACCAAATTCAAGTGTAAATCAATTTCAGAATCAACAATCATTCCCAAGCTTCAATCAATTTCAAAATCCTCAACCTACTATGCAAGATCAACCATCTTTCTTAAGTATGAATCAACTTCAAAATACTCATCTTGATTCAAAGGATATTTCTAAAATCAATTTTAATGATTTTCATAAGAATATGATTTTAGGCAAGGGAGGAGTACTAGATCCAACTAGTATTGAAACATGTGACAAATTGGAAACCCTTGACTCACCAAAAGATGAATTCTATGAGGATGAATCTGTTTCGGATGACATTGTTGAAAATGATGGCCAAGAAAATTCACACCTTCCAAATCATGTTAAACTTGAATCATGGGTTACACATGTGGATTATGATAGCCTTATCAATTTGAATACAAGCAATAACCCAATTTTGGAAGTAATTGAACCATCTAAGGAAGGTGAAGATAAATTTGATGAGAAACATGTTGATGAATTAAAAGATGAAGAAGAAATAGTTGAGCATCACAATTTGATTTTGAAAGATGATCATTATGATTCTTGGGAAGAGTATGCTCACTCCAAAACTGCTAATGAAATTTGTGTGCCTATTGATATGCAGGATGATACAATTGCCCTTTCACATGAGGATATTACAAGTCCTGTGCAATCTGAGAATGTTTTGGAAGAAGGATTGGAATCTCATCAAAGGTTTGAGAAGGATATTGATTTTACTACCATGGATGAAGAAGGAGAATCAATTGTTTTTGTTCCCCTTGAGGGGCAAGAAATCAAAAATCTTGATCCACCTATTGTTTCTACAATGTCTATGCCATCTCAAAATGATGAAATTACAAAGCCTAAGTGGTGTGGGTTTGATACTATTGATGATCCTAATGAAAATATGGATTTTGAGGCAACTCAAGCCATTGATCATGGAAAGGTGTCACGTGACACATATCTTGAAAAATTAGGCTCTTGTTTTGAAAAGATATGGACGCATGTTTGATTGGGTGCCTAACTTTGGTGTTTTTGAACAGGTGTTGGATGATGAAGAAGACAATGAAGAAAAAGAAAAAGCTACTAACACTCATCAAGTTGTGATAAATTTTAATCATGATGGGTTGAGTATGGGTGACAAGGTGAAATCTTTACCTTTGGTAGTAGCCACAAAGATTTTAAGTGATGGGTTACATGATGTCCCTTTGGATGCTAAGGTCATTGATGATGAAATGTCAAATCTTGGTCAAGCTTTGATTGATTTTGATTGCTTTAAAATCTTGAAAAATAATTTGAATTCAAGACTTTTAGAAATAGGCTCTTGTTGGCAATATCTCACATTTGAAAAGGAAAGCCTACTTCTAAATCATGAGTGGAATGATGAAACTTGCATTTTAAAGAATAGACATGATAAAATTGAATATCAACCATTGTCTAATCAATTTAGTATTTGAATCTCACCTATGATGTTGCTAATGGAACTAAATCTAATTGGTGGGGTGAGCAAGGGAAGTTAAAATTTGGTGCATGGTGTGGTCTAATTTTGTTTTTGGTGGATTCCTACAACATTTGGCATGCATATCATGTTACATTTTTGTTGAAATGTTCTAATCATGTTTGGGATCCAGGAAAGTAATAGTCCAAGCTTGGCATCATCTTGTACTATATTGTATATAAATTTTGGTTTTGGTTTGGGTTTGTGTTTTCAAGTTTCATTTTGGGATTGCTATTTGGATTAGGTTTTAAGTTGTGTGGTTGATTTCATTTGACATGTTTAGTTTGTTTTGATAAAAAAAAAAAAAGAAGAAAATTTGAGATGTCAACTTATGCCTAAAATCAGGAGAATATGAAACATTGGAATTGTGTTGTAGAAAGCTCCACAAGTAACACAAACATTTAAATAATATCGTTTGAATCTTGTGATGCATGAAGTTGTCAGTTTTGCACATTATGGTAAAATAGATGATATCTTCCAAAAGAAGCAGTGCATTCATATCTTATGTCATATTCCACATTGCATATACATGTCATCTCAGTTACATTTTCATTCCATGGGCAATTATTGAGAAGGTGTTGAATCCTCTTAGGATTATTACATAACATATATTAAAAGGATCCTAAGGTTGGGAACTGTCGTCCAAGCTATCTTGAACCAAGCACATTCCATGCACATAAAAAAGAGTCTTGAGCAAAATGGTTAAAACCATACTTGGATGAAAAGGTGAGGTGAAAAGAATATTTCATGTTTGTCCTATCATGCAACATAATCCTTAAAACAATGGTTTTTACCATTTCCATCAAGCTTAAAGCCTAAAACCAGAGTAGTAAGGATAGGGTTAAATCCTCATCGAACTTAGGTTGAGGATCCAACTCCCCAAAGCTCTGATTTGACCTACATGGAGTAGTAAGGATAGGACTTAATTCTCATCTCGCTTAGGTTGAGAATCCGATTCCCCAAAGCTTCCATTTTTCCCATTTCATCATAAAGCTTGGATTGGAAGGATCGTACTACATGTCCTCTTGCAAAGGATGGGTAGTCATCCCAAAGGTCCAAGCAATAAAAGTAAAACTAATTTTTTCCATTTCATCTCCATCTTGGATTGGAAGGATTGTACTACGTGTCCTCTGCAAAGGATGGGTAGTCATCCCAAAGGTCCAAGTAATAAAAAATTAATATTTCCCATTTCATAAATCTTGGATTGGAAGGATCGTACTACATGTCCCTAGCAAGGATGGGTAGTCATCCCAAAGGTCCAAGAAATAAAAGAAAAATAATGAATGAAGCCAAGTCATGGATTATGGGGTTAAGTATGCTCATGCGTGGCAACATGTCTTGCCTAAAAGCAAGACCACTGATTGCTCATATGGATAGACTAGCCCGACCATTTCATCCATAACAGGTTAAATTATTTTGTTCAAGATGAGGTAATGAACTCCAAATCAGAATAGTAAGGATAGGGTTAAATTCCCATCTCGCTTAGGTTGGGAATCCTATTCCCCAAAGTTCTGATTTCACTCACACTTGCACATGGGTTCAAGATGGTAGTGACACATAACCAACTTTGGGATCTAGTAAAATTAATTCAATATACATATTTTTGGTCCTAAGAGGGTTTGACATTTTTAATATGTTTGTCCATGATATTAGAAGGTTTGAGCATTTATAAAGCAGGTTGTTACATCCCTAGCATCTTCATCATACATCAAATCCTGCACAAATCATTCATAGCCTTGCATACAAATCATAAGTGAAACTGACAATGGAATGTTGAACAAGTTCAAATGATAGGGAATGAAGCACATTGCACACACCGAGCTGATACTTAGCAATTCTGATGATTCATGTATTTTTGATCTATGGGCATTTGTTTATATTTATAATGTGCTAACACATGTTTTCGAGTTTATATACTTCTAGATAGGGTTCTCACTAAAATGCTCAAGAGCATTTGATAGCAGAGTCACCATTTGTTGTGGTTGATCCACAACACACCCCAAACTTGGGGACCCACCTTTTTTGCATACTTTCAGAGAAGATCTCAGTGACCCAGATGCTAAAAATCAAGAAAAAAGGCAAAGTTGCACAAAATGAAAAAGTGTCGCGATATCGCGACATGTCGCGGAGAAAATGAAAAGTGTCACGATTTCACGACGTGTTGCACGGTCGCTGGTAGAAAATGAAAAGTGTCATGATTTCGTGACGTGTTGCACGGTCGCTGGAAAAGTGTTGTTAAAATGAAAAGTGTCACGATTTCACGACGTGTTGCGCGGTCGCTGGTAGAAAATGAAAAGTGTCACGATTTCGCGACGTGTTGCGCGGTCGCTGGCAGAAAATGAAAAGTGTCGCGATATCGCGACATGTCACAAAATCATGGGTCAAACCAGTCAAACAGGGCAAGGCACGAAAAGCGTAGCGATTTCGCGACAAAAAAGCAGCAAAGGGGCACAAAGTGAAAAACGTCACGATTTCGCGACATGTCACGTTTTTACGGCCAAAACAGCAAGAGCAGCCCGAAATAGAAAAGCGTCACGATTTCATGATGGAAAGCTGGCAAGTGGTACGGAACAGAAAAGTGTCACGATTTCATGACAGAAAGCTGCGAGTGAAAGAAACGAAAAGGCGTCGCGATTTCGTGACAGGTTGCGGCCGAAGGCGTACGGAGATGAAAAACGTCGCGATTTCGCGATAGAAAATAGCAAAGTGATGCCGAAGAGAAAAGTGTCACGATTTCACGACAGAAAACAACAAAGTGTACAGAATGAAAAGTTGTCGCGATATCACGACATGTAGCCATTTCGTTGTGCATGAAGGCAAGAAAGGCTGCTGACAGAAAAATGTCGCGATATCGCGACATGTCGCCATTTCGCTGTGCATGAAGACAGAAAGGCTGCTGACAAAAAAATGTCGCGATATCGCGACATGTCGCGTTTTGCTGTGCAGGCAGAGGAACAGAGTTACATGCTATTTTTGGCACGATTTTCATGGGGCCGTTACAGAACATGCAAAAAAGTGCGGAACACGTGGCGTACATGTGTAAAGGCTGCAGAGGCGTTACAGTTCACAGAGAAGATCTCGAGCATGAATTCAAAATCAGTGAAAAAGTGGGGAAGGTGAAACGAAGCAATCTGGAAGATGAAACGAATCGATCGGGAAGATGAAACGAAGCGTCACAAGGCGAAACAGAGAGCATTGCCAGAAAGTATAAAAGCAGAAGCGCAGATTGGTACAGGGGTCGAAAACCGCTACGAGCAGTGTTGCAGAGTTGATGGTGATTAGCCGTTCTGGGCCTGCTATGGAGTGCTTTTCTTCCACCTTTTGTTGGTTTTGAGAAAAACCAGAGATTCTGCTATTGTAACAGGACATATTTATTTAATGCAGAATTGTTCAAAAATTTGCATTTTATGGGCAAGAAAGGATGAGAAATTTTCTGCATGCTTCATTTTAATTGTTCTATTTTTCTCTTTTTAGATTTCAGATTTATAAATGAAATACATGCCATTGTTTTGGGTTATTTCATGTGAATGTCTGCAATCTGGAAATTATTTTAAACCCTTGGAGCTAGCACCTAGTTTACTTTGATTGTGTTTGTTTTGCAGGTCAAATAGGCTAGGTTGCATGTACGAAACTCTCACGTATTCGGTTTTGCCGGAATAGGATAGCATCAGACTGAACGTGTTCAATGTTTAATTTTCTGTATTTCTGTTTCATTTTTATTTTATTTTCCAGAAGGTTCGACTTAGTTAAAACAAATATTTAAAAATTATAAAATCTAAAAAAAAATGAACAATCACTAAAGTTTATGATGAAATAAATCTACATTGCCCCTTGTTTACAGTTACTTGCAATCACTAAGGTGTTCCAAGCATTTAAATTGATTATCTTTATCTGAGATTACTAATACACAATTGCAAATGCTAATACAGCGGAGACCTTGGAGAAGTTGGTTGTTTAACTTCTTTGCAAGAGGGGATTTGGAACCCAAATCCTAAGGAAGAGTGTAATTTCACAAGTGTGTGAAAATACCACTCAACAGGAGCAAAAATGAACAGTCTTTTGAAGGCTTGCATTGGAAGATGAAATAAATAGTTTTGGAGTCTTCCTCTGCTCTATAAAAGGGATGAGATCCCTTGCATAATGTGAGAGAGCATGAAGTTGTTGGAAAATGTCGAAGTACATGAATGTAATCTTTGCTAAAAATAATAAAATAAGAATTTTCCATTGCCCTGTGGTTTTTCCTGCACATTGTAGGTTTCCACATAAAATATATGTGTCACTTGTGTTATTGTTTCCATGTTCTATATTTTTGTTATTGTGTTTCCTCTTGAAGGTGTGGAATCTTGGAGTTTCTCCTAACACTCACCACCTTCTCTCTTGAGGTGATTAATTTTGGGGTGGGAGTACCTTTACTCCCATCTTACATTGATTCTTCCCTCTATCAACTTTCTTCCATGTTTTTCTGATATCCTTCTCTTGATGAATTACTTGATCTTCTTGTCTAGAACCTGTTTGACCTTCTTGCCTTGAACCTATTTGGAATTGAGTCCTACACCATTTTGCAATATGCCCAAAGTTATTGCAATTAAAATACTTGATATTGTAGCCTTTGGATGGTGCCCATGTCTTGAATTCTTTCTTGAAGTAATTTCCATGTCCATTTCTTTCCTGAACCCTGTATTGTGAAGCTCTGTTTTCATGACCATTATTACCATGACTTTTGAACTGTGTATCTCTAAAACTAAAAACATCTTTCTCATTTCCTTTGCACTGAAAAGCTTTATGACCAATCCTGTTACATGAGAAGCAATGTCCCTGAAAATCATAACTTCTTCCTTTGAAGTTTTTTCTAGAAAAATCAAACTTCTTTGATCCATAGACCCTGCAATGTATAGCCCTGTGTCCAAATCCATTACAAGAAAAACAATGTCCTTGAAAATCCCTTTGTTCATGCCTCGGTTCCTCATACATTTCTTGACCATTATCCTTATGATCATATTCAAATTGTGCATTGCATTCTTGAACCTTCTTTGTAGCATATAAAACCTCTTCTTTAGTTTCTTCCTTGCCTTTATCTTCAAGAATTTCTTTTCCCTTTGAACTTGATTCACCTATCTCAAAGCAAGATGCAAACTGAATATTTGGAGCCATAGAAACATTGGAGCTTTCCTCACAAATCTTAGGTGCTTCTTTGCTTTCATCTTTTAGAACTTCCTTTCCTTTTGAGTGTGAATTCTCTTGGAAGTAAGATACAACCTTAAAATAAGTTTCCACTCCTTTTTGAACCTTTTCATTTAATGTATCAAGTATTTCTGTGGTTACCCTTAGTTCTTCATTCATCCTCTATTCTATCCTTTTTGCATTTTGAAGCTCTTCTCTGAGATTACTGATTGTTTGAAGTAGTTCTTCTCTAATTTTGACATTTGTTCGAATATTATTTTCAAGATTCCTGTATTCTTCTTTTAGCATTTTTATTTCTGATTTTTTTTTACTTATCTCATCCTCTTATTTTTCTATTACCAAAAGTGAGACTTCTTTATTTTCACTATCACTGATATTGTCACTAGAACTGCTGCTTTCTTTTTCAAATGAACTTTCCTTGTTGTAATTGTTGTAGTATGTGCAATCATCATCTATATGCCCAAAATATCTGCATATGAAACATTTTAGTATCCTTAGACCCTTCTTGTACCTATTTTATTGCTCAATGGCTATGGCAAGCTCTTCATGTATTTCTTCAATAGATCTATCCTCTTCTTTAACTTCAATGCCTAGGAATAAGTGTTCTTACCTTGCTTCATTTATTCCAAAGAATGTACTTCCTTCTTCATCTGATTTGTCTCTATCACTATGATTTGAGCTATCACTTGCCTCTACAATGTAGTAAGACTTCTTTACCTTACAAAAACATTTCTTCTTCTCATACTTGTTTTGCTTGTATCTATCATCTTTGTCATGCTTGTGTTTTCCATCTTATTTTCTTCTGTAATCCTATTTTTCATCATCACTATTTTCTTCATGTGGACACTTGTATGCATAGTGACCAAGATCACCACACTTTTAGCATATGAATTTCATTATATTCCTAAAATTCCTTGAGTCCTTATTCATTTTTATGAAGTTAGCTTCCTCATAATTTTCTAAAACTCTATCTATTTTTGAAAATTTCCCTTTCTCTTTTTTTGAAGCCTTGAATGCAATATCTTTTATTGGATCTTGATGCTTACTTACCCTCATATCATAAGCTATGAGAGTACCTTGAAATTCTTCCATTGTTAGCTTGTTGATATCCATTGTTTCTTCTATTGCTAAAACCTTAGAATCATATTTCATGGGAAGTGATCTCAAAACCTTTTGAGTAACTTCTTATTCTTTCATATCAAAACCTAGGCCTCTCATGGTGTTAGTAATCTCATCAACTCAAAGTAAAAACTTTACAATATCTTCAGAATCTTCCATTTTCAATTCCTCAAATATTTTTCTATGAGTTTGTAGTTTTTACAACTTTACCTTGGAATATTGTTTATAAATATTCCACAACTTGGTCCACATTTCATTATCTAAAGTACATACCATGACCTTTGCAAAATCTATCTCACGTAGCCCACTCAAGATACAATTCATTGCTCTTGCATTTATCTCAACCAATTTCCTGGCAGTCTTATCTTCCTCGGGATCACATTCAACCCTATACTCTTTTTCAACCATCTACCATACCTCATATCCTTGTGATATAAAGTAGTTCTTCATTCTCATGCTCCAAAAAGCATAATTATTACCATCAAATAGTGGAGCCTTATTTGTAGATAATCCATTCTGTGAAGCCATTTGTGTTCTTATAGAATCTGCCCTCAAGTTGTTAGCCTTTTTTAAGGAACCCACTCTGATACCAATTGAAGAACACAAGCTTATACTGAGAGGGGGTGAACAGTATAAGACCACTTTTTACTTTTTCTTCCAATTCAATATTATGTTGTGTATAGATAGCAATATCAATAGTAGTAATCAAAGCAATGCACAAAACACCATACATAATAGAGACACCATAATTTATGTGGTTCACCCAATGTGGGCTACTCCACGGAGAAAATATTTTACTAAAAAATTCTCAATCAATCTCTTTGGGAATCACTCCCAATTATGATGTTTATGGATCTCTGTCCAAAGGATATGTTGATACCCTAATCTCAAGTTCATGTATCTCTTCCACAGGAGAACTCTTTCCCCTTCTGCTCTGGCTATGTTATCTTCTAGAAGACTCTGTCTTTCTGTTGCATTGACTAGTGGACCTCTCTCCACTTGAAGACTCCTCACTCAGATCTGTATTCAACTATGCTAGTTGCTGGATCTCTATCCATTGAGACTCTATCCTCTGTACTCTATCACCTCCAAAGATATTTCAATAGGCTCACTAAGAATCTGCTCAATAGGCTCACATAGAACCTGCTTAACAATATCACATAGAACTTGTCCAATGTTGAATAACAAGCTCACATAGAACTTGTCCAAATATGCTCCAACAAGATCACTAAGAACTTGTCCAAATCTGCTCTAGCAAGCTCACCAAAAACTTACCCAAAATATGCTTCAACAAGCTCACCAAGAAATTTTCCAAATTTACTCTAGCAATCTCACCAAGAACTTGCCCAAATATGCTCTAGAAAATTCACCAAGAACTTGCCCAAAATTGTCCACAAATTTGTTCCAACATTGTCCTCAAATCTGTCCCAAAGGCTTTCTCAAAGGCTCAATTAATCATGCTCAAGTAGTACTCAAAATGAATGGTAATCTCAACTTAAATCAACTTCATAGAAGCATAAAGAGAATTGTTAGAGACTCAATATGTTCTAATCTCACTCTTAACCCAAATCAATCTAAACTCAAATCAAATCAACTCATAGAAGCATAAAGAGAATTGTTAGAGACTCAATATGTTCTAATCTCACTCTCAAATCAAATCAATCTCAACTCAATTCAATTCAACCTCAACTCAACTCAAGTATTATAGAACCATAAAGAGAATTGTTAGAGACTCAATATGTTCTAACCTCAATCTCAACTCAACATAGAATGATGGAATAGTTTGTTTCATAGAACTTGAATAATCACTTCACACATCACTTGACTAGGCTCAATCAACTCAACTCAACCAATCATCACAAGGGATAACTCTCTCTCACATAACCCTAGTCCAAGTATGTATCAACCAACTCAAATGTTTCCAAAAATGCTCAACCACAAATCTCACATAACAATGATACTCATATTCTTTTCTAACTCAAGTTCTTTCACAACCAATGGTCTTCAACCACTATGCTTATAACACAAGGTTTAAACACAACTCTCAATTCATAAAACCTTGATGCATTCAACCAACCACTTTTGAAAAGGAAACCACAAATAATCCTTTTCCCTCCAATGATATTTTAGAAATCAACCACCATAAACAATCAATAGGAGAATGTACCCATACCTTTTATGAAGTGAAGAAACCCCTTTGGAAATATGCCACACTCAACACACTTTGAAAAAGAGCACAAAAATTTTCACTTTTGAACCCCTTTACAAAAACAAAAATATTTCTCTACATACACCTTATTTCTCCTTCTAAATGAGTTAGTCAAATAGCCCTTGAAATAATATTTCCAACGATATATAATATGATATACTTTTATAAAAGGAAAATACCAGAAATATCTTCTTTTCTAAAAGTGCTTTTAAACTTGCCTTCCAATAAAAAAATCAAATCAACCCTCATCACCTTATTCCTCCAACATTAGGAAATAATAAAAAATTATTAATTAAAATGTTACTTGCATTTTAGAGGGAATCAAACCCTCGTCTCTGCCCAAACAATCCTCAACCATGGAACCAAAGACCACACGAGCTATGTGCTCACATAGGATGAAGAGCGTAGAATGCACTTTTGTCCTTATCCCATTGCTCACGTCAACAAAAATGTGGGCCAATTCTCTTTCTCGAAACTCTAACCCGTGGGAATTGAACCTCATCTCTTTCACAAGAAAAAACCTTTGCACTCCCCTCGCTCATTGTTGGACCATGCTACCACACAAATATTTTGGCACTTTTCATCTTATCTCCTCTACATTCGATTCCAAGGCTTTTGAAATAAAAGCCTTTGCATTTATATGCAACTTCCGTTTAATTTTGTAAATGTTGACAGTGCTTTTAAATTAATTTCTTTTTGATGATGACATCGGTGCTGAGGTAATTTTAATTTTAAAATTTAAAATTAAATTTTTAATATTAAAATTTTAACCAAATATTCAAAATTGAATATCTCCGTCTCCGGGGCACCTTTTTCGATGAAACAAAAAGTCAACCTGGGTTTTAAGAAAAACCCATTTCAAATCTGCCATCCATAGTTTTAAATAAAACATTTTATTTTACCTACTTTAGTTTTCACAAAAAACCCTATATATCCTTGCTCTCCGAAATATGAATGCTTTGGTCATCAAAACTCAATGTTACCTTGTGACATTAATGTGACATCAATGACAACATAAAACAACTCAAATTGCCAACAACCACAAAACATCACCTCAAACGGAGGGACCAACCCCAAAACACAAAACTTGAAACTCAAACTTGGAGATAAACCCAAAACTTAACCTAATGCAAACTAACAAGAAAGCAAACACAAAACTTGTCAAACCAAAAATTAAGGATAAAGCACAAAAATATAAAGGCTAAAAACAAAAGCATGAAAACCAAAACTATATACAATAATATACAATATGGTACAATATGATGCAAAAACTTATGCCATCATTTACCTAGATCCCAAACACGATCAACACACTTTAAAAGACAATATCTTGATATGCATGTCAAGCTTTACAGAAATCCAACCAAAGTAATATTAGGCTACACAACACAGATAATTTCTTGTTGCCTCTCTCACCCCACCAATTTGACTCAATGCGATTAACAATTCCATGTTGAGACTTTGATTCATTAGACTTGCAAGAGAATACATGATTTTCAATTATCTTTTGTTTATTCAATGAGGTGTAAATTTCAAAACCTGATTTATCACTCTGACTTGAGTTCTCATTTTCACAAACCTATAGGATTCCCTTTAAATAAGAAGCTATTTATGAAAATTTTAGATCCAAGTCATCATCTATATCCTTAGTCCAATCATTATTATGTAATAATTTGCAAGCATCTAGGATATCTACTAAATTAGGATCATTATAGGTTTGTATCCTAGATTAAATTGGTAATTGTTGATGAACTTGATTCAATAACTCAAGCACATCTACTTTTGTTTCATTCAATAGAGCACTCATATTAGATGTGTGAGTAGAAATCCACTCTATTTCTTTATTAAACTCCAATGGCATTTTATTATCAATATCATTCACATCTACCAAACCATTATGCAAAATTTTACCTGGAATTCGAATGGTTGGACACAAAGGATGAGATTCTACCTTTTGCACATTTTTATTTACCAAGACTTGATGAGGATTTGTAATTTCTTATTTTTCCTCATGATCTCCATCATCGTCATCCTGTAGCTCTTCATCTTCACCAATGACCTATTTTTCAAACACACCAAAATTAGGCACCCAATCAAAAGTATGTCCATCCTTTTCAAACCATAAATCTTTCCGATCAAGGGATGTGTCAAATAACACATCTCCATGATCAATTACTTGAGTTGCTTTGAATAAAGCAATATTTTTATCATTTGGTTCCAATTCCTTGTTAACCATCCATGGTATTTCTTCCTTAGAATATTCAAGACAATCATGTGAATTTGTATCCAAGTTTTCAGTATTCCATAATGAAAGAGGAAGTTTTACTTCTTCTTTATCCCAAACAACTGAATCATAAGAAAAATTTATCATTTATTCCTTTTCTATTTCAACAAGGTGTTCCATAAACTTATATTTAAAATTATCAAATGTAGGAACCTTCTCTATTCCTGCAATGGCATGCCATTTTATGATTGTATAGGAATTGCAAACTCTTTATGTGAGATAGAGGTTTCAATGTCCTGCATGTCAAGTGAAATAGAAATTTTATCAATAGGAGTGTGAGAAAACAATGATTCTCCATATTTTCCCCAACCATTATAATAATCATATTCTAACATCAAAGAATGAGATCCTATCAAGTCTTTTGCATAACCTTCAGATACATCTATTTATTCCTTTTTAAATTCACTTTCAACCACTTTTGATGGCTCCTGTGTTTTCGAAATTGAATCATCTTGATGCATAGACAATATAAGATCCATATATGAGACAAAACTTTCAGTTTTTTGCACATCAACATCAAGTTGAATAGAAATTTCTTTAGGAATTATGAAAGAAGTAAATGGTTCTCATTCTTCATCTAGAATAGTAGAATCATAACCTTTTTGAAACATGTGATGAGATTCCATCCCTTCGTTCATGTTACCTTTAGATTCTTCTTCAGATTCATCCTCTTCAATTTCAAAAATTTATCTTCTTCAGATTCATGCTCCTCAATTTCAAAAACATTATCTTCCTCAGATTCATGCTTCTCAATTTCAAAAAATTCATATTTTTGTGGGTCAAGGGTTTCTTCAATGGGATCAATTAGTTTATTTAGTTTTCTATGATTATCTCAATCCTCCTTTGTAAATAATGACTCTAAACCATTCATTTCTATTTGGTAAATATTTGGAACATGTCTTTTTTGGTCATCCATTTTAACAATTTCATTTGATTCTATGGAAGATCCTGACCTATCACATATTTCAATGCTAGTTAGATCTAAGACTCCTCCATTGTATGAAGACTCATGCATAACTAAAAATGAACCAATCTCTACATTTTTATGGACTTGTTTATCACAATCCTCATTGGTGGACATTGGCTTTGAAACTTGCACCTTCTCTTGGACAATATGTAAGGTGGTTGTAACATTTGGACATTTAACTTTATCCCATTGATTGCTTACATTAGACATCATTTGATTCAAGGGTGCTAGATTAGATGGTTGGTATTTGTTGGAATCCATAACTCCTGAAAAAAATTTCATCATGGGAGAAGGTTGCGCATCAACCTAAATCATGGGTGGTATCTTATTTTGAGCCTTATGGTTAAGTAATTATAATTTACCCACATAAACCCCTTTTGAAATCCACCGATGTTCTATTGTTACTGTCTCCCTATAGGCTCTAGGAAAAGATGAATATTTAAGAACTCTCCCTAGAAATATAGAAGTTAAGGGGTCTAAGGCTCCCATGTATATTTGAATGGCTTCTTATTCTGAAATAAGGTAATGTGTCATCACTTTGGTATACAACCTATGTAATCTATCATTGAATTGACTCGTGGATTCAATATGTTCTTTACAGATAGAGATAAATATGTTTAGTATCATAACTGGGTCAACTAGTTTTCCAAAATGGCTAATAAACATTGCTTCTAGTTGAGCCCAAGAAGTGATAGAACTTAAAGGTAAGTGTATGTACCAATAAAATGCAACCTCATCCAAAGTGTATGAAAACAACCTACAAGGAACATCTCCATGCATAATTTACAAATAAATTAAAATGTCCTTGTATCTCTGAATATGTTCCTCAATCAAGGCCACATCATGCCTAAATTGAGGTAAACATTCTTCTACACCTTCAAGGATTTTATGGATAGGCATGTTTAAATGGCTATAATAATCACCTATCCAAGATGCAATTCCTACCCTGGTTGGAGTAAACAATGCCATTAGTGAACCTTAAAGAATATAACTTTAGTACCAATTTTGTTAGTCAAATAAATATATCTTGCAAAGAAGCATGAAATGACTAAAAAATCTCAAATTTTTAACATATATATCATCATGTTAGCATCAACCAAAATATATGCATCAATTAAACCATGGCATCAAAGAACATTCTCCAATTTGCAAAAAGGTTAGCATTAATGCATCATCAATTCAAGGACTTTCCAATCAATGAATGTAACCAACAAAACCTCATTAGTCAAGACCAATGCCTTCAAATAAGATTTCAAGTAACAATGAACAATTTAGCATCTAAATAGCAATAAAGTAAACCAATTTAGGTCCTCCTTCTAGTGCCAAAATGTTGAGTGGTAATTTTTCCCAATTGCAAAACCACACACACTTAGAATTTAGAAAACCCTCTCTTGCAAATAAATAGAGATTTCTCCAAGGTTACTTTTACTTAATGTGTACCTGTATGTTTGTGAAAATGTATAAAATAAGTGCTAGGAATACCTTAGTGATTGCAAGTAAACTGTTAACAAGGGGTCTTTGTTGGTATTACTTTATTATGCTATGCTATTGATTGTTCATAAAATTTAAAATAAAAAAAATGTGACTGGCCCTCATATGACCATGATGTAAATGCCTTAGTTCCTTTTATCTTAGAGTGTTTTAGGTAGATTTTATCTTCCTTTTTTAAGCAGATCTTAAACAAGTTTTATCTTCCTTAAACCTTACTTTGAGCATGAAACAAAAGATTAAAATTTATCTCTAAATGTGAATCTTAAATGATGATTGGATTCATTTTATCTTGCTTTTGAGTATGAAACAAAAATAATCTACATGACTAACTTTGTAAATGAAGTAGCCTTTGATATGACACATATAAATTACCCCTCTTTAATGAAATTTGAATTTTCATAAAGAGAAATTAATTTATTGTTTTAAATACAGTAGCCTTTGAAATGCTATATAAATTACCCCCCTTTAATGAAATTATAATTTTCACAAAGAGAAGTTAATTTATCACTTGGAAAAAAAACATGCAAACCTTGGAATTTAATCCTCCTTTAAAATGTGAAAACATGTAAAATTTGAAATTACAAAATTCCTTTTAAAAACTGAACTTTGAATAATTTTTGTAATTTTGAATTGGCTTCAAAATAAAATCGAAATTGCTTTAAATGAAACTTTAAAGATTAATATTGGAATCCATGCATTTATTTTTGGAGTTTTTATTTCTTTGGAATTTTTTATTTAATTTGTAGAATTTAAAAAATTAAAAAATAGGGGTATAAAAATAAAGTAAAAATATAGAAAATGGACCAAAACGCTGAAAGAATTAAAATACAAAGTACTAATAATATAATTCTACCCTATCCCATCCGCCCATGTAGAGGAGTTGGAGAGCAAGTGGGTAGTTAAACCTCTCTAGTTGCTGAGAGGCCCAGGTTCTAATCTCTCGCCTCACATGTTGCGGATATGTTATGTAATGGTTCCCTCGTGGTCATAGTCTGTTTACCCCTTGTGGCCACCACCAAAAAAAAAAAAAAAAATTCTACCCTATCCCGTAAAACCAAAGATATGAGAATTTTTTAATGTAACCTAATTCATTGGAGGCTGCATTTGCACGATCCAAAATAAACTAGGTGTAAGCTTGTAAGGAAAAACAAATAGATTCCATGTTCCTAAACCTTCATTAGTGTAATCATTAATATGCATTAAACATTATCTATAAGCCTAAAAAGTAGGAAATACAAATATAAATAGTTATCCAAAGATATTCAGAAAAAGTCTCCTCCAATTTTGCTAACAAAGTGCAAGTTTCTGAAGCATTTCACATTTTTCAACCAAAAATACAATGTCCTTGTTACAAAAAATAATTTCAGCCTGTTTTTCCCCAAAAATTCTAGCCCTTGTTTTATGTTTCAATGGGCTATTGAAAAATTTCCCATGGTAAAACCTTCTTTGTTTCCTTCTTCGCTCATTTGGGATTCCCCCCTTCTTTTTTTTATTTCCATTTGCTATAATGCTCGCATTAACGTCATCATTTCATAAACTTCATAATGCCTTTGTAATAAAACCAAAAGCACGCATATGATTTACCAGCCCATAGAAATCATGATTTCATCATAACATGAATACTGTGTGTTGTGAAGCCACCCATGTGGTAATTGTCTGTGTGTAATGTGGTTAAGCCAGGATCCGGCTATGCATACCTTGGCCATGGCTACCCTCAATATTTTCATCCAGTTTCCACAATGCCTGGGTGCAAGCATTTGAGCCCCTCTATAAATATTTATTGAACAAACATTTACTCCCATAGGTACACCTACCATACTCGGCCACCCATCCATAGTTGATTATTTTTCCAAGTTGACCAAAATCCCTTTAAATTATTTTTAAAATTTATTCGACATAAAATCTATATAAAAATCAATGAATATTTCATCCAAGCAACTTTAACTCTCTAACTATATTCATCATGTCAAGGACATCCTTGGATAATAAGGGATCAAGACTGCACTAGTGTCGTTTCCCCTGATCGTCAACTATGAAAACCATAGCCCATTTATCATCGTTCAACTGTCGATGTAACTCTTTTGGCTCCATGATAGTGATAATCATGACATCACCCTCATTGTGTACTACAACCATGAATAATATGAGCTATGCCTACCGGAAGAGTGGTGCCTTGATAATGATTTTTATCAAAAAAAAAGGTTTAAAATCTAAAATGGGTGAATATGCTCCACATGCAACTTTATCTTTACTCTCCATCAACATTCACTTTTTGCTTGAGGTACTAAAAGCAGATTCTGACTACTCTAATCCGCATCCATAGACTATACATACCTATTAACTTTATTTGGTCATCTCCCTGTGATTGGTCCACGTTTACAGGTTTGATTCCATATATGTTTTCCATGTCGTACACCTTGACCTCTATGGGCTAGAACAAACTGTAGTTACACTCTGATGTTGACCAGGGCTTCTTTTTTTTGTTAAAGATAACAAAGAAGAAAGTATCCAAGGAAGCCTTTGGGTAAAGCGGGGTATCGAAGTTGGAAAGCATGTGTTTGACAAGGTGGTCATTGTATATCTTCATGTTATCCATCCCCCTAGTCTTGTATTTGTGTTCCAACACTGATATGGTTACAAACACCATGTCCAGTTGGGCATCAAACATATTCTTGTACACGAGCCTCGTATTGGGATCTGAGACTACCTTGTTGGAGAGAAAGAGAGTGCAGTGCAAGGAGATAATATCAGCATTGACCTTTTTCCTCATGTAGCTATGATACTCTACCCCTTATACCCTATGCTTTCAAACCAAATATAACATAAGTGCAGGTGTATTCATTTGATGATGCTTTGGTAGTGTGTTTATTCTTCAACAGTGCATCAACTGCATCTGTAGAATCCACTACACCACGAGTTTCCTATCCCTATGTGTCTACACTAATCAGCCATCAGATAGCCCAAACTAACAAATTTGATCTATGGGTCTTGTTTCATATACTCCAAATCAAGTCTGTTGGAGTAGAATTTTTCATAGTTTACGATCATGAGGTCTCGTCTTACTCTTAAATGTTTTGAAGAGCTACTAGAATGTCAAAGTAGAGCTACAAGGTGAATCGGTGCTCACTTTCACCTATGAATTTGAACACAAAAATATTTTGTGTTGCCCTATGTTTACTAATTGTACTTGCTATTTTTTGAGAAATCATGACATCCAGCTAAGCATGGCGAAGGACTACCAATAAATCTGCTCACTATCATCGATTCACATGTCATGATCATCTACTCATCCATGCTATCCTTTTCTATAGTGTCCAGTCATTTCTACATAATCTGCCTTGTTATCCATGGTCCACTAGGAGGAGTGTATCATTGTCCATTTCCCTAGTCAATCAGGTGTACATCCACATTACAATGCTAGGTCTATGCCCATCTATCTATGCATACTGCCATGTCATCTTTGAGTTATTGGTAAAACCCTATGACATGGGCCATGTGTTACCTATTGGTTGGCCAAGTCTGGCTACCTAAAGCATCGTGCTCCCAAAATCATTTTGCTATCTTATCTGCATGAAACAAAAGATAATTAAAAATAACAACATAAAGTTGCATAAACATTAGTCAATAACAACATAAAGTTATATATTTTATGTAAGTCATTGTGATAAATCCTAAAGTAAACTCATATTTACTTTAATTTTAATTAAATATTTTTTTTATTTAGAAAATATTATTATTATTATTATTATTATTATTATATATATGTTCTTTTGATTTGATAAAATTAAAAGCTCAAAATGGTTAAAACATGAAACATTATACTAACCAAACAATAAAAGCAAAACAAAGAAGCAAAACCTATCAAAATTATCACTCAAAGACAATGAAAACTCCCAAAAACCAAAATTTTAATGTGGGTTCCCAAATTTGGGGCTAGTTGTGCAATGGCCACAACACTACCAAATTCTAAAGAAATTTGAATGTCACTCTTTCCATTATCAATTGCTTCAGTGAGTCGAGCATGTAGATAATATTCCATGGTTTCAAATTTATCTTTTAAAGCTTCACTATGAATCCTTTTTGAAGTAGGGTCTAAGTCTCCTTCAAATTTTATGAGTAGATTCTTGATACTAGTTTTTATAACACTTGCTCTTTCCTTTCTAATAGTGTTGTTCATGTCATTTTTCATTGTATTCCTTGAGGTTGACATCTTTCTTATATGATCAAATAGTGGAATTACTTAGCTATTCTATATTTTGAGAATACTTTGATAGATTCTTGATAGTAGTCTACCTTATGTCTCCCTAGTTTAAAGTATTAATTTGATAAATCCTTTCAAGCTTAGGTTTTGTAGAAACCTTTATCTTTCCTAAGAGAATTGAATATATGATCAAACTTGATAAATCCTATTATTATCAAGCTTTGTAGAATTCCTTATGTCTCCCTAGAGATTGGAATGTGCTATAGGCTTTGATAAATAGCTTAGCTAGTGGTTTATTCTCCTTTTGAGTTGATTTTGTAATGTTTTGTAAATGGCAATAATCAACTCCTACTTTTCCTTATTTCTTCTAGTGCACTTATCAATTTTGAAGAAGTTATTTATGGTTGGATTTATTTTGTCTCTTTAATGTGAGTATGAGACAAATATGACCAATTGATTCTAACTCTATATGTAACAAATAAATTTTATTCTCTATTCAATAATTTAATTTTCTAAAATCCAAATATTTATAGTTTGGTGTAGTATGCCTATAACTTCCTACTTTGGAATATTTAGAAAATAATGATAATAATATTTGCAAAAAGACTTTCAGATGGCTCCCTGGTTTTTACTTTTGCTGAGAATTTGGGTATTCTTTCCAATAACCTTGCTGAGGGGTATGGTATCCTTAGAGGCCTTCAGGAGGCTACTAAGGTTGGATGGGAAAAGGTGTTAGTTGAGTCTGACTCTCAACTTATAATTAATCTCTTGAAGACTCCTAAGAATCATAAGGTGGATTGGAGAATAAAAAGAATTATTGAGAAGATTCAGTTAATCCATATGGGATTTTTGAAAGTTGATTACAATCATGTGGTCAGAGATCAAAACAAGAGTGTTGATGCTTTAGCTAATTAGGCTTTGGACAAAGGTGATCTTACTTGTTATGGCCACCCTCCTATATGGTGGGCTTCTCAAATTAGGGAAGCTCTTCTTTCTATCATTTCTTTGGATGGCTCCAGTTCTGAAGGTACCTAGTTTCTTCTTGTTTTTTTGTTTTTTTTTGTTTTTTTTGTTTCTCTTTGGTTCATTTAGTTTTTTTAGTTCCCTAGCTCATTCTATTCTTTATTTTGTTTCCTCTGTTGATTCTTGCATTAATAGTCTTCTGGTCTAGATAGGTCATTGTTTTGTTCATTTTTTTTTCTTTTGTCTTCTTTGTTTTTTTGTTTAGTTTTTTAAGGTGGGTGGGTTCTTTTGTTTTATTTTGTTTTTGTGTTCTTTGTGTTGTTTTTTGTTGTTCTTGTGTTTTTTTTGTTTTGTTTTTTTTTTTATGTTTTTTGTTATTGTTCTTGTGTTTTTTTCGTTCTTGTTCTTGGGTTTCTCTTTGTTTGTGTTATTTCATTTTTTTATGTATGAGTGTTTTCTATGTTTTTTGTTTTTGTTTATTGTCTGTTGTTGGTTGTTTTTATTTTTATTTTTATTTTTATTATATTTATTTTATTTTTTAGGCTTTGGTTGTGTTTATTTTTCATGTTTTTTTGGGTTATGTCTTTGTAGTGTTATGTTGTTTTTGTCTTGTTTGTGTTTTGTTATGTGGTTCTTGTGTTTTTCTATGTGGTTTGTGTTGTGGTTTCTTTTATCTTATTGTGTGTGTTTGGTTGTGCTTTTGGTTTTGACACACTCAAGGAGCATGTTTTTTATTTTATTTTATTATTTGTGTTGTTATTTACTTTTTTTAATTTGGTTTTGTGTGTTTGTTTACTCCTTGAGTATGTCAACGGTGGTAGGCCACGTCCGAGTCCTGGGTGTTTTTGGCAGAATGGATACCCCTGCCTCCTTGGGTCTTACCCGAAAGTGGCATCCCTTTTGGGATGTTTTCCACAAATAAAAATATATATATATTTGCAAATTGATATTTTATTTTATCAAGGTTGACAATATTATATCTCCTACTTGATTATTGTAAATATTGTAATATGTATGTGCACTTCAAATATTATACCTAAAAATAACTCTTTCTTTATAACTTACTAGTGCTTGGTTGATTTGTGTTACTCCACTACAATAGTAAATTCAATCCTTGTATGGTTCACATTATAACTCCTAACATTAATAAAAACAAGTAATTAATTTGATATTACCTCTAAAAATGTTGTGCACCATATTCCTTGATTGTTGCTCCTCCAACGGATATTTTGAACATTGTATTTATTGGACATCATTGAGCATTCAATGCTCCTTATTTAATGGATGTCTCATCAATGTTTTCAAGCTCCTTGAATAGAATTTGACCTCACTACACATTAATGCTCCAACATTATTACTGCATGCTTCTTTCTTCATGTCTACACGTTGAATGTCTCTCTCTCTAGAGTGCCTTCCAATGTGCCTATTATAGTTTTCCTCTTTGTGGAATGTTGAGTATGTTTCTATTCCTCTTGGATGCTTTCAACATGGTGTAATAATTACTTAGGCATGTAGGTGGTGGAAAACCATTGTAGTCTCCTTATGAGCATTAATCTGAAATGCTTCTATCTCGAAATGATTGTAATCTCTTCATCCTTTGAATGATGCTTCTTAACGCTTCCAAGGCAAGTGTTATTTCATCTTGGGCATTACCTTTCAGGACTGGTATTAGAGAGAATAATAGGAACCAAGTGGCATGTCTTATTTTACATGTAGATGTGTCTCCAACATCCTTATAATCCTTATCTTACCAATGAGTGCAAGTTGTTTACAATGCTTTTTATTTCTTTCCAACGAGTGTAAGTTGTTCTATCCAAATATTGTCTCCAATTGTTATGATTCTAAGTGTTGCAATGGTGGTTCTATGGGACTTCAAGGATGGATTTGGGTGATCCTTCTCAGTAGTTGATTCCTCCAAGCTTGATCTTTGGTATTACACTTTCAACTCTACCTTATGCATTACCATTTTATGCTTTTAATATGTTGTCTTGAACACTGCCCTTGCAAAGTGTAGTAGATGATGGCTAACGTAGCTTCTCTATGATATCCTATTTATGCTATGTAGTAGATAATAACTCCTTTGGGTGGATACCTTATTCTTAAGGTTGATTGTTGTAAATTCTCAATTTCATGGTTGATGAGAGCATCTCTAGACACCATAATATGAGCCCTTTATTGACACTTTTACCTTGCTCAGATAGTGTCCTTTTGCTGGTCGCTTTGTGATAAGTCCTGCTAGCATTTTATGTGTCCTTGAAACACTTGAATTTTATCCTTTTAGGACAATATATTATGGTGTAATGAGCTAATGTAAATAGATTTACAATAGTTAAAATAGAATACCTAAATTTGTACCTTTGTCTGAGATCTCCAAATCTCCTTTTGCAAGTTTTCTTTCTATTGAATCTGACGGTAACTTCTTTGTACTATTCTTTGTAGGTAAGGGATGATTCAATGTTGTCTTCTTTGCTAGACAACTCTCTCATTTTCTTGGTTAATCTAATAATGAATCCAAGCTAATAACCATGCAACTAATATGCCCTTAGAGTGGCTTAATATTGCACTAATTTTCACTTTCACTAAAAATCCTTAGTGCACTTCTAATAAGCTTTAAGAGAAACTAATATAGTGCAACTGCAATCTCCTTATTACTCCTTAATAATATGCACTAATGATAACTCTTAAAGAATTTGCAAATTCTCTATAATCTCTAAAATATAATGTAGTCTTCTTTGTTGTATCTAGATAATAGGAAGATGTTATTTTTCCTATTTTAATGTGCAAGTAATAACTTTAAAAGAACCTTTCTTCTGCACTTCCCTTGAAGACTTTAAAATGATCCCTTCTCCTTGCAACTTTAATTCTAATGAGGTGCTTAATGAAGCTAAGTAGTAATCTGAATATGAATTTTCAAGTAATGAACCCTTTTCACCTAAGTTGCTTACCTTTAGTGATATTTTAATGTGATGTAGATCTTGATGAATAGATTCACCAATTTTCTTTCTAGAATGGTAGTAAATCATAACTATGATACCTTCAATATTTTTTTATAGATTCAGCAAAATCCTTTCTCTGAAATATGTCTTCTTAGCTATGAAAGACAATATCCAAATCTCTTGTATTTGGTAGGCTTATTCTGTCTATGTTCTCCTTCAACCTCCTTGTTGAATTCTAGCTTCAATATGGGAATTATTCTCAAGAATATAAAAGTCTTAGGGTCTTATCTAATCTCCTCTAAAATTTGTCAATCTTACCAAATCCTTCTCCTTTGGTATTTTTTTTGAATGGTGATAATTATCCCAATTTCTTCACTATCAGGTGCTTCTCCTTCATAGTGAATTTATCCAATGAGTTCTTCTAGGAACTCCTTTAATGGCTTCAATGAACTTTGCAATAAGGCTCTCCAAGTATTTTCCTTATTTCTCCTTGAGACCTCTCCAAGGTCTTCAATATTGTAGCTTCTCTAGTCTTCCTAATGAGACATTTCCTTCAATATTCTACTATGGAAGTGTTGGCAATGAGATCTCCTTCTCGGATCTTTGAAATGTGCTGCTACTTGAATAACATGAGCTTATACTGAGAGGGGGGTGAACAGTATAAGATATAACTTTTTACTTTTCAATCCATATGATAACATTAGCAATATTAAAACAGTAAGCATTCCACAAAGCATCACACATGAGAGACATGATTTAACGTGATTCACCCAATGTGGGCTACTCCATGAAGAAAATATTCCTTATAAATTTTCTCAATAAATTCTTTTGAGAATCAATTCCCTATTACAATGTTTATGGACCTTTGTCCAAAGGAGACACCAATCCCCTTGCTTTGATTTGTGGATATCTATCCACAAGAGAAATATTTCTCCTTTGCTCTGGTTGGTTCTCTTCCAGAAGACTTTTATCCCCACTACACTAGATTATGGATATCTCTCCATAGAATACCTCTATCCTCACTCATAAGACCTCTATCCTCACTGTCCTGGCTAATGGATATCTATCCACTAGAGACTACTGTCCTCTACTCTGTCACCTCCAAATTTTGCTCTAAACTCTGCTCAATATCTATCTCAAATATACACTAAACACTGTCCTAAGTCTAGTATAAATCTGCTCACAACATATCTCTAGCATGGCAAAAATATGCCCATAATATGTCTTTGGTCTAGCACAAATCTACACATAAATATGTCTCTGGTCTGGAACAAATATACCCACAAATCTACACCAAATTTTGTCCTCAAATTTTTCCTCAAGCCTTAACACAAAGCTTGATCCAATCACAAATCAACTCTGCTTAGATTTACCCCAAGCCTTAACACAAGGCTTGAACAAATCAATCAATTAAATATGCTCTCAATTATATCTCATGTCTTCATAAATACTTGCTCAAATATTCTTACAAGTCCTCTCAAGAACTTGCTCAATCATAAACATACTCGAACAAACATTCAAAATTTTCATTCAATTATTCAACCATAACTTTCTCATAAACTTTAAACAAGTGTTTCACCCTTCTTCCAACACAAAGCACAATGTAGGTCTTAAACTTTAACTCAAATAATTCTCAATCACTATTTCAAATCAAATCATTCATCAACAAGATGCACTTAAAATTGCTCACACATTTCCAACAATACTCATCAATCCTTTT
Source organism: Wollemia nobilis (assembly GCA_028583015.1). Taxonomy (NCBI): domain Eukaryota; kingdom Viridiplantae; phylum Streptophyta; class Pinopsida; order Araucariales; family Araucariaceae; genus Wollemia; species Wollemia nobilis. The sequence goes on along the minus strand of JAQPPZ010001772.1, from coordinate 9,770,650 downwards.
CACTCCACCTTATATTTCATTCATTCATTTCAAACACTATAAACAAAATATAGTGTGTCCATACCTTTTTGCTTTGATGAAGATATATCTTCAAAACCTGTTTTACTTACAACAAAAAATTTCTTACCAATTCTAGGTTAGAGAGGAACGGTCTATCTCAAAATCTCCACACAAATATTTTCCTCAATATTTATTTCACCATTCAATAAATACAATAAAATATCAAATCTCAAATACACCTTATTATCTCCAATACTCTCAAAATAACATTCATCACATAAAAACAAATTTCCTTTATTAACACCTTATAATCTCCAATCCTCTCAAAATAATTTACAACACATAAAAGTAAAGTTCATTTGTTAACACCTTATAATCTCTAATCTTTTATTTTCTAAGCATCAAAAACAAAATATTATTTCAACAATCCTTATGACTCCCTAAGCTTTTTAACACATGCCCTTTAATTATCATGTGGCCTCAAACCAACCTCCGCATTTCAAAAGACTTTGGAAAAATTAATTAAAATTGCATACCTTATAATTTTTGGCCCACGTCACCAAAAGTATTGCCCATGGCTTCAACATATAGCACTCAACAAACTCGAACCCATGACCTATGCCACCGTAGCACCTTGTCCCAAGGCTAAGATGCCACCTGGGCTACATGCCAAGATGTGAACCAAAGATCCATGCTCTCCAACTAATGTTGTCGCACGAATTTTGGTGAAAAACAAAGACTTCTCTCCTTCTTTTCAAAAATGAATCGCATGAGATTTGAAACCATGACCTGCTCCTTACAAGCACCTTAGACACGCCTTCGACCATCGTCTGCACTACCCAATGCCTTGGGATGCTTTTGTCACACCAATCAAAATTAAACACAACTGCCTTCTTCTATTAAAAACAAAACTCATGAGCTTCTTCTTCCCTCTCAAAAATGCAGCACTCGAATATTATCACTTGGCATACGAATCAATACTTAGAGGACTTTGGAAATGAAAATCATTTCCTATTAATACTTTATTTTTTTGCATTAAAACACGTTGGCCCTTTCGAATTTTAAATTTGATTTAAAGACTTTAAACTTTGCACCATTAATTATTTAAATTAAAATTTTAACCTTTAGGTTAAAATATTTTAATTTAAATAAATTAAATTAAAACCTCTGCCAACCTTTATAATCTGCTCAATGGGTCTTATCGGGGATATATATTTTTAATTATTCCTTGGACCTTGTTATTTCTCGCCTCTTTCTTTTTCCCAAATATTATAATATTAAATTTTATAATATTATTTAAACTTGCTTCCCTTTGCTTGGGTCTTGTTGAGGTGTGATTTTGTCCAGTCACAAAGCCACCCGACAAACTCGGAATTATGATTCTCTCTTGAAAAGAATATTATATATCTCCAAGGTTCTTATGTTATATCTAACATTTCATATGTATATACATCAATGAGTACTTGAATAACTCTTGGATTTGTGAACTACTATTTACAAGGGGCCTGGAATTAGGTAAATGATTTCAAGTTTATCATGTATAACATGCTTTGATATCAATTCAACAAAATAAAATTTGTTTTATGATCTTAGGTTAAAGTATACCAAATTTTATTTCCTCTCTTCAATTTAATGTCTCAAAATGCTTTAAATGAAATTAGCATAAAAAGAATCTAGCATTTTATATTAAATTTCAATTTAACTTTAATAAAAATCAAAGTAAATGAAATTTTATAAACTTGATAAACCTTTGGAACATAATAGATTTATAATCAATTCACTTCCCAAATGTTTATTTGATAAAGCAATCATTTATTCAAACTCCCTTATGAAATTATAAATCAAACCCAAAAGAGGTGAATAAATGAAATAATGTCTTGCCCAATTTATAAGGTTCCAAAACCTTGTCAATGATAAAATCTTAGGGCTTAATATGAAACTAATCTATAAAATTTGGATTTTATGATAAAATAAAGTTTATAAATTAGATTTGCTTATAATATTTATCTTTTGAAATATTTATGAAATTAAATATTCAAAAGAGTAAATGTGATCTCTGGTTTGAAATTTGGATTTCTGAAATAGATAGAACTATATTATAAATCAAATCCAAATTGAATTTTAGAGATATCAATCCGAGTTCCTCAACCTTATGAAATTAAGGTGAGGAATAGAATATTCATTTATCCCTTCTTAAATTTATTAATTCGAATATTAATTAATGTAATATCTGAATTATAAATTTAATTATAACTTAGTCATATAATTTTACTTTATAAAATTATACTAAGTTATAATATATAGTTTTCAGAATGAAAATAAAATAATAAAAGATTTAAGCTTTAGAAATTAAACTAATGTCTCGGACAAATTCAACAGAACAAATTTCCATTTACAAAATTCTAAAACCAATCCAATGTTCACCAGTATTCACACAGTGAAATCAAATAAATTGATGCAATCTTCTAAGGTATACAAACTATTAAGAAATTGCAATAAGCACTTTATTAATTCCAAATACAGTCTATGCACAAATCTGGATCCAAAATGCTTAAAACAATTTATAAAATCTTACAATAATTTCCATTGTTCTGCAAATGGCCTTCTCTATTTTCCTCCAATGAATGTGTAGCTTTGCTCCTTCCAATCGTTCCTCTCCTTTGTATAAAATGTCCGACCCTTTCCATGAATCTCAATGATTTATTTATAATTTGAAAAGTTTAGTTATTCAGTTTCATCACTGGGAACGGATTTTATAACGATCTTCTTCAAACCCTTGCCCTTGTATTACCTGCATAATGAAACAATAATCATAATATCAAAACAAAACCAAACTTTACTTTCCTGTAACTTTCCTTTTTTTCAAAAGTATTTCAAAGTTCTCATATTGCTAAATTAACCCACTATTTTTTTGGTGAAATTGACATCTGGAATCTTGCAAGTTTGGTATCATTAGAAAGAGAAAATCCATATCTTTTTACCAAGTTTTGAATGAGATCAAACGGAGTTCTCTACCTCAAGATATGTTCATTTCAATTTTGCACTAATTTTAGGGTTAACCCTAAAATAAAAAATAATTATTTAAATGAAAATTAATCATTTAAACCTTTGAAAATGATTTTAATCAAATTATTTCATTTAAACCTTTGAAAATGATTTTAATCAAATTATTTGATTTGAAATAATGCAATTAATATGCAAATAATCAAAATATTCAGTTTTGAAGCATTGCAACTACATTCAAACCTTCAAAATGCAAATATGTAAGCAATTCCAAAGTGAAAGCAAATTTTCCAAGACCTTGATGCGAGCAAAATCAGATAAACAAAAATTTCCCGAAATCACAAAATTTAAGGTGGGTCCCCAATTTTGGGGTCATTGTGAAGGACGTCACAACATTGGCGACTCTGTTGGTAAATGTCCCTGGACATTTCTGACTAAAAACCAAACTCTAAAAACACACAAAACATGAATATTAGAATCACAAGCATTGATAAGCATCCAGAGAATGAGAATAGACCAATACAAATATGAATTACTGGAATCATAGATGATTTATGCAGAATGTGATGTATTACTAGTTGGGATCATGTGATATGTATTAATGATCATTTTCAATATAAATATTTGCTTTGGCCATGCTTGTCATCGTACTTTAATCAGGGGCCCTAAAAATGACCTTTCATGACCAATAAGATGATATGGAAAATAATATGATATGAGCTAAAAGAATGTATTGAAATGAACCGTCTGTCTTATAAAGACTCAAACATTCTAGTACAATAAACAAACACACTAAAACTTATCTAACCCTCTTAGGACCAATAGTGTGTGTTGTGAATTCCTTTACCAGATCAAGAGCTCGGTTATGACCTTACTATCATCTAGATACTATTTTTTTACATATTTTTTAAAAATGATTAAACTTGTTATGAAAGAAATACAAGGCTAGCCTACCCATTTGAAATGAACATAGGTCTCACTTTTCAATGAGACATATCGCCACGCATGAGCGTACTCCACTGCCATTCAAGCGTCTATAGCCCCGGTGGAGGTTAACCCCATAGTCCATATTTTGACTTTTGATTTCTTGAACCTTGGGGATGACTACCCTTCCTTTTGATAGACGAGTAGTACGAATCCTTACGATCCATTGATAAATGATGTGTTTAGCTTTAACTTTTGATTTCTTGAACCTTGGGGATGACTACCCTTCCTTCTGATAGACGAGTAGTACGAATCCTTACGATCCATTGATGAATGATGCGAATAGACTTAGAGCTTTGGGGAATTGGATTCTCAACCGAAGTGTGATGAGAATTTAACCCTATCCTTACTACTCTGACTTTTTTTGGATTTTCACAAATTTATGATAAAACAATGAATTTTATGGACTATGTTGCATGATAGGACTGACAAGGATGGCCCTTTTCACCTTACACTTTCTTCCAAGGATGGTTTTGACCATTTTACCCAAAATGGTTTTAATATGCATGAAATGTGTTTGGTTCCAGATAATTTCAACATCAGTCCTCGATCTCAAGACCTATTTAGTGTATATTGTGCAATGATCCTAAGAGAATATGACATGCTTTTCGGTGGTTGCCTACTATACTAGAAATGGTTGAGTGACTGAAAACATTTAGGGATTTGGAAACTATGGTGTGTAAACATGAAGCTTTCTTTTATAATTTTGTACAAAATGCCTTTGTGAAAGTGCCCCTGATTAAAGCAAGATGACTTTTGCTAAAACCAATTAAAACTTTTGAATTTGATAAATGATATTTCTATGGGATGTGAAATGTGGAATGCGAGGGTGATGTATGCAATGTTATGAAATGTGTTATGAAATGCAAGTGTATGCAAGTGTATTTTTCATACTTGTGGAATTTTTGCAATATAATTCCAATTTTTCATATTTGCCTTATCTTAGTTCACATTCATGAGGACATAAACCAATATCTCACTTTTCCTTTTCTCCAGGTTTCACAGGTTTTCAAACCAGGTAATCTCATCCTATGCGGTCCAGGATCAAAAACCAAACACAACCAGCAAATGACCAATATCTCAATCATAACTACCTTACTTTTGAAAAACCCACTTTGAAATTATATCAACTTGAATCACACGTCAAAATCATGAAGCTCCAAAACTGGAAAAGTTAATTTATCATTGTACTCAACAAAACACAACAAAATGTGACAACACTTAACAACAAAACAACAAAACATCAACAACATCGCACATTAACACATCAACAAAATAACTAACTAACAAACTCACAAAACAACCAACTAAACAAAACACAAAAACAAGAAAACAAAATCCAAAAGACTATTTACAAAAATATACATTATGTACAAGACACTACAAAATTTTTGCCATCATTTCCCTGGATCCCAAACATGATAGGCACACCTTAAAAGACATATATCATTATATGCATGCCAAACTTTACATAGTTTTAACCAAATGAGGATTAGGCCAAACCATATAACAAATTTCATTTTGCCTTTCACACCCCACTGATTTGCTTCAAACTTATAAACAATTCCATGTTTAAGATTTAATTCCTCTATGATCTTATGCTTATTCAACAAGATGGGAATTTCAAACCTTGATTCATCACTTTGACTTAAATTCTCATTTTCACAAGCATATAGGATTTCTCTCAAATAGAAAGCTATTTCTGAAAGTTTTAACGTAAGATCATCATCTATGTTTTTAGGCCAATCATATTCAAATAACAATTTACAAAAATCTAGGATATTTACAAAATAAGAATCATTATAGTTTTGTATCCTAGATTGAATTGTTAATTGTTGTTGAACTTGGTTCAATGATTCAAGCATGTTTTCTTTTTTATTTAGCAATACAGTCCTTTTGGTGGTGGGAATAAGAATCTCTTCTATTTTTTCATCAACCTCTAATGACATCTCATCATAAATAACAATGGAAACCAATAAATGATTATGCAAAAATTTACCTGATTCTTGAATGTTTGAATACAAAGGATAAGAGTCTACCTTTTGTGCACTTTCATTTACCACTATTTGATGAGACCTTATAGTCTTTTATTTTTCTCCATGATCTCTATCATCACCACCATCATTTCGTATTCCTTCATCAATAACCTACTTTTAGAAGCATCAAAATTTGGCATCCAATCAAGAATGTGTCCATCTATTCCACACCATAAATCTTGTTGATCAAACAAAGTAATAGTTTCTTTAGGATGAGTAGGAACTTCTAATTCTTTGCTAGCCATACATGAAGTTTCTTCATTTGAGTATTCAATACAATCCTAAAATTTTCACTCAAACCTTCAACATTCAAGAATGAAAGAAAATAATTTACCTCTTCTTCATCTAAAATAGATGAATCATATAAAGGTTTTACCATTTCTTCCCTTTCTACTACAGAAGAATGTTCTACAAACTCATGTTCAGAATGATCAACTCTTGGAACCTGTTCTATTTCTGAAATTGGCATATCACTTTCTGATTGCATAGGAATTACGAAACCTTCTTTTGAACTAGAAGTTTCAACATCCTGCATAGCAAGTGAAACAAAAATTTTATCATTAGGAGTGTGAGAAAACAATGATTCACCATACATACCCCATCCATTGTAATAATTATCTTCAAAATCTAAAGGGTAAGATTCAACCATATCTTCACATTTTGTAAATTTAACAATCGAATGCTCTTCAAATTCACTTTCTTCACCTTCGAAAAACCTATCCTCAATAAGAAACTCATCTTCCTCAAGTAATAAACTTTTATGATCGATCATAATGAAACTGCCTCTAGAATATTTTAATTCTGGAGCTTCAATTGTTTCATTCAACTCTATGGAAGATTCTATTCTATCATATGTTTCAAAGCTAGTTAAATCTAAAACTCCTCCAATATCTGAAGACTCATGCATTTCTGCATTTTGATAAACTTGATTACTACAATCCTCATCAATGGATATTGGCTTTGAAACTTTCACTTCCTCTTGGATAATATCGAAAGTGGTTGAAAAACTAGGACATTCAATTTCGTTCAATGGTGTCGAGAAATGCATATCATGACTCATAGGTGATACTTGATTTGAAACCTTAGGGTGATGTAATGATAATCTACCCACATCTATTCCTCTTGAAATCAGCCATTGCTCTACAGATACTGCACCACCATACACGCTAGATAAGGATAAATCCTTAGGAAACATTTCTAAACACTTAACCGTAAAAGGATCTAAAGCTTCCAAATAAATTTGAACAACTTCTTCTTCTGAAATGATAAAGTGTATCTCCATTTCCGTATACAACTTATGAAACCTATCATTAAATTGATTCATGGATTCATTAGGCCTTTTATGAATAGAGGCAAATTGATTTGATAACAAATCTGTGTCGACCAATTTTCTAAAGTGTTCAAGGAACATTGTTTCAAGTTGATTCCAAGAAGCGGTAGAACCTGCAGGTAAATTGATAAACCAATCTTTAGCAACTTCATCCAATGTGTATGGAAACATTCTACAGAAAACATCTTCATGCATAATTTGAAAACTAAGCATAATATTTTTATATGCCTGAATATGTTCTTCCGGCGTAATCGTTCCATCATGTTTATAAAATGGTAAATCATTTTCTGCCATTGAACCAACTTTAATATGCAAGGCTATGTATGAAAATTCACAAAAATTGCATCATAACCTAATTTTTGAATTTATGATAGATTAACGTTAATGCAACATAAATTGAAAATTTCAAACAATTTTATTTCTTTTTATAACAAATTGCACATGCTAAAATTAAAATCATTACCTTTCATGCCCTCCTTCTAGCGCCAATTTGTTGAGGTGTGATTTTGTCCAGTCACAAAGCCACCCGACAAACTCAATTATGATTCTCTCTTGAAAAGAATATTATATATCTCCAAGGTTCTTATGTTATATCTAACATTTCATATGTATATACATCAATGAGTACTTGAATAACTCTTGGATTTGTGAACTACTATTTACAAGGGGCCTGGAATTAGGTAAATGATTTCAAGTTTATCATGTATAACATGCTTTGATATCAATTCAACAAAATAAAATTCGTTTTATGATCTTAGGTTAAAGTATACCAAATTTTATTTCCTCTCTTCAATTTAATGTCTCAAAATGCTTTAAATGAAATTAGCATAAAAAGAATCTAGCATTTTATATTAAATTTCAATTTAACTTTAATAAAAATCAAAGTAAATGAAATTTTATAAACTTGATAAACCTTTGGAACATAATAGATTTATAATCAATTCACTTCCCAAATGTTTATTTGATAAAGCAATCATTTATTCAAACTCCCTTATGAAATTATAAATCAAACCCAGAAGAGGTGAATAAATGAAATAATGTCTTGCCCAATTTATAAGGTTCCAAAACCTTGTCAATGATAAAATCTTAGGGCTTAATATGAAACTAATCTATAAACTTTGGATTTTATGATAAAATAAAGTTTATAAATTAGATTTGCTTATAATATTTATCTTTTGAAATATTTATGAAATTAAATATTCAAAAGAGTAAATGTGATCTCTCGGTTTGAAATTTGGATTTCTGAAATAGATAGAACTATATTATAAATCAAATCCAAATTGAATTTTAGAGATATCAATCCGAGTTCCTCAACCTTATGAAATTAAGGTGAGGAATAGAATATTCATTTATCCCTTCTTAAATTTATTAATTCGAATATTAATTAATGTAATATCCGAATTATAAATTTAATTATAACTTAGTCATATAATTTTACTTTATAAAATTATACTAAGTTATAATATATAGTTTTCAGAATGAAAATAAAATAATAAAATATTTAAGCTTTAGAAATTAAACTAATGTCTCGGACAAATTCAACAGAACAAATTTCCATTTACAGAATTCTAAAACCAATCCAATGTTCACCAGTATTCACATAGTGAAATCAAATAAATTGATGCAATCTTCTAAGGTATACAAACTATTAAGAAATTGCAATAAGCACTTTATTAATTCCAAATACAGTCTGTGCACAAATCTGGATCCAAAATGCTTAAAACAATTTATAAAATCTTACAATAATTTCCATTGTTCTGCAAATGGCCTTCTCTGTTTTCCTCCAATGAATGTGTAGCTTTGCTCCTTCCAATCGTTCCTCTCCTTCTCTGTATAAAAATGTCCGACCTTTTCCATGAATCTCAATGATTTATTTATAATTTGAAAAGTTTAGTTATTCAGTTTCATCATTGAGAATGGATTTTATAACGATCTTCTTCAAACCCTTGCCCTTGTATTACCTGCATAATGAAACAATAATCATAATATCAAAACAAAACCAAACTTTACTTTCCCGTAACTTTCCTTTTTTTCAAAAGTATTTCAAAGTTCTCATATTGCTAAATTAACCCGCTATTTTTTTGGTGAAATTGACATCTGGAATCTTGCAAGTTTGGTATCATTAGAAAGAGAAAATCCATATCTTTTTACCAAGTTTTGAATGAGATCAAACGGAGTTCTCTGCCTCAAGATATGTTCATTTCAATTTTGCACTAATTTTAGGGTTAACCCTAAAATAAAATTTAATTATTTAAATGAAAATTAATCATTTAAACCTTTGAAAATGATTTTAATCAAATTATTTCATTTAAACCTTTGAAAATGATTTTAATCAAATTATTTGATTTGAAATAATGCAATTAATATGCAAATAATCAAAATATTCAGTTTTGAAGCATTGCAACTACATTCAAACCTTCAAAATGCAAATATGTCAGCAATTCCAAAGTGAAAGCAAATTTTCCAAGACCTTGATGCGAGCAAAATCAGATAAACAAAAATTTCCCGAAATCACAAAATTTAAGGTGGGTCCCCAATTTTGGGGTCGTTGTGAAGGACGTCACAATAGGTCTTCTACATTTTAGACCTCTTTAAGCATATAATATTTAAAATAAATATTATATCCTTTTCCTTTTAACAACTTCCTTGCCTTTTGGAAAATCAACCTTGTGACATCAATGACAACAAAACTGGACATCAAACCTCTTGACATCAATGACAACAAAACTTGCTCAAATTTCCAAAAATCTCCCCCTTTGTCATTGATGGCAACCCCTTTTTTTAAGCATCCCTTTTTTAGTTCTGCTCCCCCTCAAAAATTGCTCCTCCTGACTGAATGCTCTCTCCCTAACTCAAATCTCTCCCCCTTTGACATCAATGGCAAAGGACCACCTTTGGGGCTAAAGATAAGACTCTTAGCTCAGCCCCCTCTCCACCTCCTCTCCTTGAGGTGATTAATTTTGGGGTGGGAGTAGAACTACTCCCAATTTTCCTCTAAGATACTCAAAAGTCTCTTTTGGAAGTGGCTTAGTGAAGATGTCCACAATCTGCTCCTTTGTAGTAACATATTCCAACTTGACTTGCTTATCTGTCACCTGCTCTCTCAAAAAATGATATTTGATCGGAATGTGCTTGGTCTTGGAGTGCATCACCGGATTCTTTGAGATATTTATAGCACTTGTATTATCACACAGTATGGGGATAGGGTGATCATGCTTTATCTTGAAGTCCTTTAAAGTTTACTTCATCCATAATACCTGTGTACAACAAGCAACTACTACAATATACTCTGCCTCTACTGTGGATAAGGATATTGATGCCTGTTTCTTGCTTAGCCAAGAGACTAAACAATCTCCAAGAAAGAATGCTCCTCCACTTGTGCTTTTTCTATCATCAATGCTACCAGCCCAATCTGCATCTATATATGCTATGAGAGTGAAATTATCGCTTTTGGGGTACCAGAGCCCAAAATCCATAGTCCCTTTTAAATACCTGAGAATCCTTTTTATTGCTACTACATGTGTCTCCTTTGGTGCCACTTGAAACCTTGCCACTAATCCCACTGCCTGCATTATATCTGGTCTTGTAGCTGTGACATATAGTAAGCTACCAATCATAGATCTGTACAATTTTTGATTTGCCTCAGGAGATTCATCATCTTTACTTAACTTGCATCCTGTAACCATGGGGGTACTCACTGGTTTGCAATCTTCTAACTTGAATTTCTTTAGCATCTCTTTTATATACTTGGTTTGTGAGAGAAATACACCTTTCTCTGATTGTGAAATCTGAAGTCCAAGAAAGAAGGACAACTCACCAAGCATTGACATCTCAAATTCATTTTGCATGCTCTTTGCAAATTTCTGACACATCTTATCATTGTTACCTCCAAAAATGATATCATCCACATAAACAACCATAATTAGTAAGTCATTTCCTTCATTTTTTATGTATAAGTTACTATCCACTATTCCTTTCCTGAAGCCTTGTTCCTGAAGGTACTTATCCAATCTTGAATACCAAGCTCTAGGAGCTTGTTTTAGTCCATAAAGTGCCTTCTTTAATCTGCATACATAGTCTGGTTTATCAGTTAGGTTGAATCCCTTAGGTTGCTCAATGTAAACCTCTTCTTCCAGGACACCATTTAGAAAGGTTGATTTAACATCCATCTGATATACTTTGAAATTTTTGAAACTTGAGAAGGCTAAAAATATTCTTATAGCTTCAAGTCATGCAACTAGAGCAAATATCTCATCAAAATCAATCCCCTCAACTTGTGCATAACCTTTGCATACTAATATTGCTTTGTTTCTGACTACCTAACCATATTCATTTAACTTGTTTCTGAAAACCCATTTAGTGCCAATCACATTCTTACCTTTTGGTCATGGGACAAGTTCCCAAGTCTCACTTTTTTCTATTTGATCTAGTTCCTCATTCATTGCCTTGATCCAAAACTTATCCTCTCTTGCCTCATTGAAATATTTGGGCTCAATTTTAGATAGCAAAGAGAAATTAGCATGCTCATTTGTTGCTATTATCCTCCTCCTTGTCTGTCTCTCATCTGGATTCCCAATGATTAGATCTCTTGGATGATTTTTCTGCACATACCTGGATGGAGTTTTGGGTAGAAGTCTTTGTGTTTCTTCTTCTTCTGATTCTTCACCTAACTCTTCTTGGCAACTTTCTTCTTCTTGATACACAATTTCTCGAGCTAGTTCTCTTGATCCTATCTTCTCATCAACTGTCACATTTATGCTCTCTATAATAGTATGTGTCCTTTTTTTATAGCATCTATAGGCTTTTCTCTTAGTGGAATAGCCAAGAAAAATACCCTCATCACATCTTGAGTCAAACTTACCCAAATTTTTCTCTTCCCATCTTATGTAACATTTGCTTCCAAATATTTTGAAATACTTCATAGTGGTTGGTCTTCCTTTCCAGAGCTCATATGGGGTTTTGTGATGATTTACTCTTATTTGAGCTCTATTGATGATATACACTGCTGTATGTACTACCTCTTTCCAAAAACCATCTAAAATATTAGACTCATTTAACATGGCTCTGGCCATATTTTCAACAATCCTATTTTTCCTTTCAACTACCCCATTTTGTTGAGGAGTTCTTGTTGTTGAATATTCTCTTTTGATCCCATGTTGTTCACAAAAATCTATGAATTCATTTGAGGTAAATTCTCCTCCTCTATCTGATCTTAAACCCTTAATCCTTCTACTTGTTTCATTTTCCACTAATTCTTTAAAAGCTTTAAACTTCTCAAGAGCTTCTGACTTTTCTTTCAAGAAGGCTACCCAAATCATTATGGAATAATCATCTATAAATAATATAAAGTAACTTTCTCCTTGTAGACTCTTTGTCCTTGTAGGACCACATAGGTCAGTGTGCACTAGTTTCAATGGCTCAGATGACATAAATCCTTTTGACTTGAAACTTGTTCTAGCTTGCTTCCCATGTTGGCATTGTGCACAAATTATGTTTTGTGGCCTTTTTATCTTGGGTAAATCTCTGACAACCTACTTATTGCTTATTTTCACTATGTTGTCAAAGTTCAAATGACCCATTATTCTATGCCACAACCAAATCTCATCTTCTTGTGATAGAAAACACTTTTCTCCTTTAATATCACTTAGCATGTAGAGGTTGTTTGTAGTTCTATTTGCATTTGCAATAAGTTTTCCAGTTTTAGACTTTCTGATCTCACACCTATTTGGATGAAATGTAACCATGTGCCCCTGATCACAAAGTTGGCTTACACTTAGTAGATTGTGCCTCAACCCCTTGACATACAATACATTATCTGTCTTTTTTTTTCCATTATCTAAACTCAAAGTCCCTTTTCCACATATTTTTGTTGATCCATTGTCACCAAATTTTACTGATCCTCCATCAATTTCTTTGAGTACAAGAAATTTACTCTTGTCTCCTGTCATATGACTAGAACAACCACTATCAAGGAACCATTGTTTTCCCTTATCTTGAACATGAAGAGCTATTTGTACTAACATTGATCTAACTTTCTCATGCTCTTTTCTCTCTCTCCTAATTGTTGAAGTTGTATTCTTTTTATTTGACTCAGGAAATACCATTTTGCACCATTTAGCCTTGTGCCCAAAATTATTGCATTTATAACATATGACATCATCATTCATAAGAGGTGCAAAAGAATTGAAATTTCTATCAACATTATTTTTCACATAACCAGTGCAATGTGCAGCTCTATGACCATATTTATTACATGTAAAGCAATAGCCATGGAAGATATTTTGTAACCTGTTTGAGTGCCTTGGAAAATATGGTTGAGTGCTTCTTCTTTTGATGTTCTTGTGATTGAATCTTGTCCATGGTTCTTCTTTGCCCTCTTCTTTCCTGATGCCTTTTCCTTCCAGAGTATTAGTATGAGTCATGAGCTTATCTTTGTTTGATGTCTCTATTTCTTGAGAGCTCGACTCCTCTTTCTATTTCCCTAACTTTATATCTTGTCGTAACTTAGTATTTTCAACTTCATTCCTTAGAGAGACAATTTATGATTCCAATATTTCACACTCTACTTCTCTTGCCCTTAATAGATCTGTCATATCCTTTTCAATTTTATTTCCCTCTTCCACCTTTATCTTGAGTTCTATGAGATTCTGTAGAAGTTCCATCTTTGCTTCTTCATCCTCTTGAATTTGATCCTTCAAACTTGAGTTCTTCTTTCTAACCTTTTCCAAGTTCCTGAGAGCAGCAAAGAATTCCTCTTTTATGTCGATCATGGCCTCTTCTTCATTTTTTGAAGTCATGTGTGTTCCTATCGGATCTTCCTCCAAGTTGTTAGTCTTTTCATGGAGAGACCCACTCTGATACCAATTGAAGAACATACACTTATACTAAGAGGGGGGTGAACAGTATAAGATAAAACCTTTTACTTTTTAATCCAATCAATAGCATCAACAATATCAAAGCAGTAAACATTGCATAAATCATCACACACATGAGAGACATGATTTAACGTGGTTCACCCAATGTGGGCTACTCCACGGAGAAAATATTTCTACTAAATTTTCTCAAAAAATTCTTTTGGGAACCACTTCCCTATTACAATGTTTATGGACCTATGTCCAAAGGAGACACCAATCCCCTATGCTCTAATTTGTGGAACTCTATCCACAGGAGAAATCTTTCTCCTCTACTCTAGTTGGTGATCTTCTAGAAGAATTTTACCCCCACTACACTAGCTTGTGGATCTCTCTCCACAGAAGACCTCTATCCTCACTACCCTGGCTAATGGATCTCTATCCACTGGAGACTATTATCCTCTACTCTATCACCTCCAAAGTCTGCTCTAAACTCTACTCAATATCTATCTCAAATATACACTAAAAATTGTCCTCAGTCTAGCACAAATCTGCTCATAATCTATCTCTGGTTTGGCACAAATCTACCCACAATCTACCTCTAGTATAACACAAATCTTCCCACAATATATCTCTGGTCTGGCACAAATCTACCCTCAAATTTATCCTCAAGCCTTAACACAAAGCTTTATCCAATCACAAATCAACTCTGCTTAGATTTGCCCCAAGCCTTAACACAAAGCTTGAACAAATCAATCAATCAACTCTGCTCTCAATGTTGTCTCAAGTCTTCACCAAGACTTGCTCAAATATGCTTACAAGTCCTCTCAAGAACTTGCTCAATCATAAACATGCTCAAACCAACATTCAAAAGTTTCATTCAATTATTCAACCAATGAAACATAACTTGCTCATAAACCTTAAACAAGTGTTTCACCCTTCTTCCAACACAAAGCACAATGTAGGTCTTAAACCCTAACTCAAATAATTCTCAATCTCTATTTCAAATCAAATCATTCATCAACAAGATGCACTTAAACTTGCTCACACATTTCCAACAATACTCATCAATCCTTTTCACTCCACCTTATATTTCATACATTCATTTCAAACACTCTAAACAAAAGATAGTGTGCCCATACCTTTTTGCTTTGATGGAGATATGTCTTCAAAACCTGTTTTACTCACAACAAAAACTTTCTTGCCAATTCTAGGTTAGATAGCAATAGTCTATCTCAAAATCTCCACACAAATATTCTCCTCAATAATTATTTCACCATTCAAGAAATACAATAAAATATCAAATCTCAAATACACCTTATTATCTCCAATACTCTCAAAATAACATTCATCACATAAAAATAAAGTTCCTTTGTTAACACCTTATAATCTCCAATCCTCTCAAAATAATTTTCAACACATAAAAGTAAAGTTCCTTTGTTAACACCTTATAATCTCCAATATTTTATTTTCTAAGCATCAAAAATAAAATATTATTTCAACAATCCTTATGACTCCCTAAGATTTTTAACACATGCCCTTTAATTATCACATGGCCTCAAACCAACCTCTGCATTTCAAAAGACTTTGGAAAAATTAATTTAAAATTGCATACCTTATAATTGTTGGCCCACGTCACCAAAAGTATTGCCCATGACTTCGATGACCAACGCTCAACAACCAACAAACTCGAACCCATGACCTATGCCACCATAGCGCCTTAGCCCAAGGCTAAGTTTTCACCTAGGCTACACGCCCACATGTGAACCAAAGGTCCACACTCTCCTACTAATGCTACCACACGAATTTGATGAAAAACAAAGACTTCTCTCCTTTTCAAAAATAAATCGCGTGAGATTCAAAACCATGACCTGCTCCTTACAAGCACCTTAGCCACACCTTCGACCACCATCTGTGCTACCCAATACCTTGGGATACTTTTGTCACACCAATTGAAATTAAACACAACTGCCTCCTTTTATTAAAAATAAAACTCACGAGCTTCTTCTTCCCTCTCGAAAATGCAGTGCTCGAATATTATCACTTGGCATTCGAATCAATACTTAAAGGACCTTAGGAAATGAAAATAATTTCCTATTAATACTTTATCCTTTGCATTAAAACATGTCGACCCTTTTAAATTTTAAATTCAGACTTTAAAATTTGCACCATTAATTATTTAAATTAAAATTTTAACCTTTAGGTTAAAATATTTTAATTTAAATAAATTAAATTAAAACCTCTGCCAACCTTTATAATCTGCTCAATGGGTCTTGTCGGGGATATATATTTTTAATGATTCCTTGGACCTTGTTATTTCTCACCTCTTTCTTTTGCCCGAATATTATAATATTATTTTTTTTTTTTTTTTTTTTTAAACTTGCTTCCCTTTGCTTGGGTCTTCTACCTTTTAGGCCTCTTTAGGCATATAATATTTAAAATAAATATTATACCCTTTTCCTTTTAACAACTTCCTTGCATTTTGGAAAATCAACCTTGTGACATCAATGACGACAAAACTGGACATCAAACCTCTTGACATCAATGACAACAAAACTTGCTCAAATTTCCAACACTACTAAAACCAGGTACAAGACCTTACTAGTCCTTCTTCAATATTCCAAGATTAAAAGTTCTTCAATGAGACCTTCTGCGGGTCTTCTTCATCTTCTTATGAAAGAAGTCTTTAAATCTGCTCTCTACAAGTTTCAATGGAGATCACCAATCTCCTATATTTTTCTAGACTCTTCTCTAGAGTCTCTTCAATCTGCTACTTGCAGTTTTTCAATGGAGATCACCAATATCCTATATTCTTCTGGAATCTTCTCTAGAGTCTCTTCAATATGCTACTTGTATTTTTTCAATGGAAATCACCAACCTCCAATATTCTCTTGGAATCTTCTCTGAAGTCTCTTCCTCGAATCTGGAAAAATACTTCTATGGCCTTTTCTTCTTCTGCACTGTGCAGTTTTATAACAGGACTTCCCTCAGGTTCTTAGAATCTCCTCTTCTTTCGTTTGTTGCTTCTGGTGCTAGATAAATTATGAAGATGATATTCTTCCTAGATTTCTTTGGATATTTTTTTTGCAATAAAGTGTTAGCATTGTAATGGAAGAAATTCTTAATAACAAATATTCACTAGTTGATTTTTAATCTAGTGGAATGAATGTTGAGTCTTAGTCTTCACAAGTTTTTTTGCAACTGTGTGGAAAGACTCTAGCCAAATACAATCTTAGAAATTTTGGAACTGAGATTTTCTTCTCTCCTCTTAATCTCTCTTGTGGATCTACCTATTCCTATATGATCTATCATAGCTCTGATACCACTGTTAGCTTTTGATAATATATGATGGGAGAAAGCAATAACAAGATGTAAGAAATGCAGTAAAGTAAGATAATAGAATTCTACAAGAATGTTGAAATATGCTATTAATGGAAATTTATGAAAATAGTACAATGAAATATAATGGAAGAAATGAACACTCCAAAACTCTGCTCAAAACTACATTATACCTACTCACAACTCCATAGTAATCTCTCCTTATTCTATCTTACTATGCTCTGGGGCCTATATATAAGAAGATAAGTTACTTGGTCCTTACTCTTCCTAACTACCTTTCCTATGACTCATGTACAAGTGGACTCCTTGTACATTTATATCATTTCACATTGGCACGTGTGCATTTATTACTTCTTCCTCAAGTAACTACTTAACCTAAGATAAACCCCTAATCTAATAATGTACCCAAGGTGGTACATTGACATGTACCTTAATAATGTAATATACTCTGACAATGACTTAGACAATTAGGAAATAGTTAGGATTTATGAGAGATAGCTCACACATTTTATTGTATGGTAATAATCAGCAAGGGATATTTTCATATCTTTCTATTAGTAATAAAACATGATTTTATTTTTGAAATAGGTTGTAACAACACCTTTCTTTTTGCAGTAAATTTCTTGATTAGATTTTAGAATTAGTTGAATCTATTGCACAATAAGGTGCTTGGTATATTATAAATACCAAAGTAGGAATTATTTTTAAGGTTAGAGTTAATATAAAGAAACTTTTTTATAGTTGTAACATTCTAGTTTTTGTATGGACTATCATGACTGTGCATTTCCAGCCATGACAAAATTTTACTTTCTGAAGGAATAAAAGTTGGTTTTTGTTTATTCAAATGTATTCAATATTTTTTTAATGGTATAAAATTAATATTAGTACTTTGAAGTAAGTTGAGTACCTATGAAGGAAGAGTTTTTATGTAGTTATAGGTTTAGCAAGGGCCCACTAAACTTGGACAATCCATAAACACTATCCTATTAGATGTAGAATAAAGTAGGTAGATAATATTTTGATTTATGTTGAATGAATTGTTTTAAATAGGGATTGGTTTATTGTCTTTCCAGCATTAGTTAGAAGTAGTATGGCTGCAACCAACTTAGTTAGTTGTTAGATTAGATATTGGTCTATGTAGGATTTTCTTTCAGCACATGTTTTTCTTTCAAATTGCTTCAAGTTTTTCCTGCTTTATTACTATTTTTCTAGGAATGAATCACTTAGTGTACATAAGAGAATATACTGAATTATATTGAGCAATGCACCTTTTAAATCAAACCTGGTTGATAATTTAAGTGGTTAGCACAATATCATAAATAACAACAACAAAATATGGATGAAGTACTTACCACCAATTAGCAAGAACATAACCAAAAGAACATAAACTCCTATATAGGTAAAATGAGAATGATAATATGTAGTCTTAACATACTTACACTATAGATATAATGAATCAAACTAAATCCTAACACCACCATATAGTGGATACAAAGAGACACTATGAATTTGGTCAAAATGTGTTGGATGCAATCAAAATTATAGAATATTACTCTAGATGTAATTCAATCATACAATATTGAGAAAGAAAAAAATAGAATAGACTAAGCATGTGGATATAGTCCTATGAGCATATCAATCATCTCAAGAGAATTATAAACCAACTATGAGAGACTTGTAATGGTGGTAGTATTTGGTAGACAAACAATGTTTTTCTTCATATTGAACACAATACCCACAATTATAGTGGTTTGGGTGTGAAAATTTTTATATTTTATCTTCATAACACTAACCTCTTGTTAAAGTAGCTAAATCCTTCCAGCAATCTCCTATATCAGAGTGTTTATAGTTTATGCCTACCCTCAAGATGAGCAATATACAACAAAATTTCTCTCATAAGAGAAAAAAAGTAAGCTTGAGAGGGGGTTCCACTCTCATAAAAAGCCTACATCTTCACTTCTAGTTAAATTAGATGATGCATAATATACAAATATTCTAGACTAAATTTATGTCTATTAGATGAGAAAATTCCAAAAGAGAAAGATTCCATCTAGGAGAGTCATTGAAGTAGGTACAACCTAAAAAAATACATAGTCCTATAGATGTCTTATCATCTTATAATACCAAAAGGCATGAACAATAGTCTTGAAATGAGAGTAAAACTAATAGTCAACAAAACAAAATGTAAAGTTTAGATAGGAGATAGTGACACGGATTATTTGATATATTATTCTCAAAACAAGGAGTTGTATTTGTGCTTTGAATGGTATTTTCCAAATCTATATAGTAAGGTAAAGCCAACTATTCTCTAGAAATTGTAGAATCCACTTCCATTTGATCTTTTCTAAGATTACAAAAATAGGAATAGAAAGATGATAGTGAAACTTAGGTAACAATTATTGAATGTGGTGGTTGTTGCTACCTTTTCAATCCTTCCATATTTTAGTGTTATTGATGCTTTTCTTGGCTCAAACCTCATCTAAAGTGGTAAGATGCAAGTATAAATAGCCATGTAGGATAAAGGAAGGGTGAAGTAAACTTTAAAAATTTACCAAGAAAACCAACCCTAGGAACTATGATGATGAGGAATGACAAATAATGAAAAATAGTAGATGTAGGAATATAAAGATAAAAAATATATGATAAAAATAAAAGTGCATGTAAATAGCCTTCTAGGATAATTAAAGACACATGATGTAAATTAAGTCAAACTCAAGGATAAATATTAAATAAGCTAGTTGGTTGACTATGGTATTGGTTGATGGTTTTTGACCCATAAGGAGTTTTGTAATAAGCATATGATGCCTATAAATATGTAAAGCATTTAATGTAAATGTAGTCTATATTTTTTTATTCAAAAATCCATATCAGTTGGTATCAACGCAATTCGGTTTGATTGCCTATGAAGAGGGAATTACCATATTGGAAATTTCTCCTCTTCTCTCAACTCAGATCTTGGGGTCTACTCTAGTCTAGATTCATTAAGCTCTTGTGATTTTTTTTGTTCTTCCTTAAAATATTTGAGAGGTAGATAATGGTTTTGTTAGATAGAGAGTGTCATATCCAATTTATGTATCACCATTGGTCTATCCATTATCTCAATTGTTCACTATAGCCTCTTACAGTAAGGGGGTAGGTGATCTACTAGAAGTGATTGCTCTAAAACTTGTCAAAGTCATCTCTATAGATATTTTGGTATTTTTAAATGATACAACCTCCATGGGAAGGTAATTGAACTTATCTCATGACTTGATAACATCTAGGTAAGGTAAGATATTGTAACAAATGTTGACCTTGTATTTTTATCTAAAAAATTCCACCATATTGGTTGTTTGTTATTGCCCTCAACCTTGAATCTAATGTCCTGTGTAATCTCTTTGGCCAAATATTGCACGATAAATTTTCTATTGCTCTTCCTATGGTTGACGTTGATTTTTATCCCTTTAAGAATCACCTCTACATCCCATATACCATTACTAAAAATGGGTTGAGAATATCTAGAACATAGAGAACCTTATTCCACATAATACAACATAGGAATGCCTTTATAGAAGGATAGAATAGAGTAGTCAATGTTCAATATCAATCCTTGGGCCATAAGATTGAGGCTTTGGTAGAAACTCCTCATAGTAATAGTGACATAGCCTATGTCCTCATCGAGATGTTTAAGATAAATGTTTCTATTCACCATTACACAACTTATAATGAGGTTCTCTCTCAGCACAATATCAATTGTCTACATGATATTTTATTAAAATTAGATGTGCTCCCTATTGTTAGTGTCCAAGAAATCTACAAGGGTGTGTTTATTTTTAGGTCATGAGAGGTGGACTTTAGCTCCATGTATTTCTTGAGAACAATATATTTTTATTTTAATAACTTCACCAAGGAAAATATTTGTAAGGATATGAAGCATCTTGATGGCTAATGTTCCTCCTCTAATGAACCTACTTAGAAGCTTGAGACTTGTGGTGGATTTCTCCCTTATTTGTAACATAGGGATGTGGATAGAGCCAATTATGGCAGAACTACTTAGTTAATATTATTTTATGGTTTCCACATAAGGAGACATGGAACCCTTCAAAAGTAAGCCAGTGGGCTATGGACAAGCATTGATATTACTTTATTCTATAGTAGATTTTGCATATAGAATAGCAATAAAGCTATTGGGATCTAAGGAAAAAATCACCAATCCTCCTAACTTTATAGCCAACTCTACCTCAAAATACAAACCTCATTGTTAAAACAATGACTAAACAATATTTTTATTAGAAAAGTAATGGTAAACTTGTAAAACATGTTGGAATATATTACATTATTTGGTACATGCCAATGTACCACCTTGGGTACATCTTTAGATTAGGAGTTTGTCTTAGATTAGGATTTGAGTATTTACTTTATGCAATGTAATAAATGCACAAGTGTTAGAATGTGCAAAGTACTTGATGATGTAAATGTGCATGTAGTCCACATGTCCATGAGTCATAGAATAGGAATATGAAGAGTCATAGGTAGGTGAAAGGCCAAGAGACATATCTCTTTATATATAGGCCTTTGATAGAGAGAATGAGAATATAGAATTGTAGAGAATAGAGATGAGTAGAGAAAGTAGATACAATGTAGAGCATGTATGAATTATGGAGTGTTTGAGACCTCCATTATACACATTGTACTATTTTCATGAGATTTCATTAATGGCAGTTTTATGAGTTATTGCAAAAGTTTCTCATTAGTTTTTCTTGCATATTATATTGCCATTATCATATAGTTAATATTGCTTGCTCATTTTAGTTCTTGTGGTTGCATTTCCTTAAATATATAGCATCAAAAGCTAACAGTGGTATCAAAGCACAAGGTAGATTGATAGGAAATAGAGAAAGCCACAAGAGATATTGAGAGGAGATAGGGAGAGTTCATTTCAAAAATTTTAAAAATTTTGGAATTGCTATTTGGCTAGAGTCTTTCCACAGAGTTGCAAAAAAACTTGTGAAGACTAGGACTCAACATTGATTCCACTAGTTTGAAAAATCAACTAGTGAAGTTCATTATCTTTAGATTTAAATATTTTCCATTATAATTTTCTAATACTTTGTTGTAGAGAAGAGTTGATTCAAATAAAGTTGAGAAGCTTCCTACAATAGCTAGGAAGAATATCTTATTTGGAATTGATCCAATACCTAAAGCAAGAAGTTGAATATTGAATATTTTAGATTGAATATTGAGAAGAGAGAAAGAGGCCAAAGGAGCCCTATTAAATATTTAAGAAAGGAGAGACTCAAGAAAAAGAGTCCAAAAGATATTGAAGATTGGATATTAAGGAGACCCAAGAAGGAGGTTCTCATAGAAGATTGAAGACTGTAGATTGCAGATTGAAGAAAGTAGAAAGCAACTCTAGAAGGAGGAGACCCAAGAAAGAGGTCCCATTGAAGAACTTCTAGATTTGGAAGATAGAATATTGAAGATAGAGAAGGACTAGGAAAAGTCCTATTGAAGATTTGAGAAGTTGCAAAATTTGAAGACCCAAGAGAAGAGGTCTCAAGGAAAGTTGAAAGGAGAAAGAAGAAGGCTAGAAAAATCCCTACTGAAAAGTTGAAGAAGTGGCCATTGGAGGAGATTTGAAGAAAGCTCTAAATAAATAAGAATTTGGGACAATTGTCACCATCCGACAACAAGCCCAAAAGGAAAAAGGATTTGGTAAGAAGTTTGCCAAATTTTGGAAAGGATTCTAGAAGACCTCAAGACATTTAGATTCTTGAGAAGAAGGCCACTAAATAGGCCAAGTTTGAAGTCATAATTCGACAAGGATATTGGAGGAGAAAGGAGCTAGAAGAGGCCACCATATTAGAGAAATTTGAAGATTACCATTAAAAGTTTGAAGGCTGATTTGCAGAAGAGAAGATTGTTGATTTTGTAGTAGAAATTGAAGAGTCATAGGACAGCAAATTGAAGGTGACATAGAGCTATGAATTGGAGGAGTTTCCTAGATATTCGAGAGTTTAGGAAAGAAAGAGGGTAACATTTGGGCAGCACTAATAGCTACAAATTTTAGAGTCTGAGAGAATAAAGTTGGAGGAGAATTAAGGGCAGCATTGGAAGTTGCAAGATTGACAAGTTTAGGGCAGCAAAGCACAAGGATTTGAACCTGCAAAATTAATAAGGTTGAGGCAACAAAGTAGAAAGGAGAGCTACAAAATTTACAAATTCAAGGTAGCAAATAGGTGAACCAAATCACCAAGAAATATTGCTACAAAGGAGGCCAAAATAAGGTTTGAAATATTGGTGATATAAAAGTTTATTATATCCAAAGTATTATTTAAGTTTCTTGAAAACACCATATTAGAGTTATTAAAGGTATCATAAAGGAGTTTAAGTTTAAGGTCTTCAAGTCAAGAAAGGAGGTAGCATTATCATCTTGAAACCTGCAAAATACATCAACACAAGATAGAGTTAAAAGTTGCTTGAAAGGAGTAATAAGAAGAAGTAGATAGTGCTTAATACATGTTATCTTTGAGAGCTACCAAAGTGCAATATTATTAAGCAAGGGAAGGAAGAATAGTGCACAAGAACAAGGTTGAGTTAGAGTGTCCAAAGACACCATTAAGCACAGGTGAAAGTTGTAGCAAGTCTTGGTGAAGAGGAGCCACCAGAGGAGTAGTAAAGCCACCAAGAGAAAGAGGAGGTGCCACCATATTAGAACAAAAAGGGCCATTTGATAAATTCAAGAAGGAAAGCTACAAAAGGAGACTAAAAAGATCTCAAAATTTTGGTGCAATAAAGGTATTTTATCTAAGTTTAAAATATATTCATTTCTAGTTTATAAAAGCACCATATTTGTCTTTTCTAAAGTAGCAAAAGAAAGACAAGAGTTGAAGTGTCTAAAGACACCAAAGGGGCACAAAACATTGTAGCCATTAGTGGTAGGATCACCAAGTGAAAAAGGAGAAGCCATGGAGTGAAGAAGAAAGAGCTGAATAAGGGCTCAAAGCTAACATATTCAAGGTGTCTAAAGACACCAAATAGGGTGCTAAAACTCCAAGAAGGTAGCACCCACATTGGATCAAAACCTACAGCAAGAGAAAGAAGACAAATATAAAATAAGGATAGAGCTAAAGCAAGGACAAAAAGGTGCAAGTAGTAAGCAAGTAACAAGGTTTTACCCAAGCAAAAGAGGCTTGAACATCTGGCAGAACAATGGTGAAACAATCACCAAGGAAAGAAGCGTTGAAGCACCACCAAAGGAGGAGCCACCATCATTGAAGAGGAGCATCCATTGAAGGAGAAGAGCCACCACCATACGTTGGAAATCAAGAAGCACTCAACAGTTGCAAAAGGAAGACCAAACAACTTGCAAAGAGTTGGCAAAGAATGTTAAGGAAAAGAAAGGAATGTTGAGCACCAAAGAAAGGTTACATGCAAGAGAAGAGTGGAGCCACCACTTGTCACGGTGGTTAAAGAGACCATATGCCACTTGGCACAAAAGAGAAGAGTACCAACAATATTTAATAATGCCTCAAATGAGCGCTCATTGAGAAAGGAGGGAATACATTATCAAATAACGTCTACACTGTCCAAGATTGGAATAACGCCTACATGCTATAAAGTAACGCCTACACCACCTAACATAGAATAGCAACAAGAAGTAACATACAAAGTTTATGTTGAATGCCATGTGGCATACAAGGCAAAGGATATAATCAAGTATTAAAAGCCCAAACCATAAGAGAGCATGCATACTAAGCATTCAAGTCAGAGAACATTGAAGAAGCATAAGAAGGATAGTCAAAAGTGGAAGAGAGCACCATAAAAAGGAGGAGCAATAAATGCAGTGGAAGAATATTGCCAAGCCTTGAAGACTGAGAAGAGAACAACACCCAAATTAGTGTGCAAATTGCAGTCAAAGGAGAAGCCAATCAATACGTAGCGCCTCACCTCCAAGAAGGTATATTAACATCCAATTATTATTTGCATTCCATTAAGTTTAAGGAGGCATAAGGTTTATCATTTCTAAGGTTAAGTTTAGTTATTTGAATGCATGGAGATATAAGGAAATAAATTGGTAAATTACAACCTTAGATGATTTATTGATTGATTAGAAAATCTATTGAAGTAAGGAGAATATAACTTGAGAGCCTTTTTTGAAAATTGCATTAGTTGAAATTCAAGTATTGAAATATTTGCAAATAATTTAACTAGGAGGAATAAGGTTTTCTACATTGAAATTGAAGCATTAATTTTGCAAATATCCTTATTTTCTAAATTTCTAATTAGGGAGATATAAGGAGTTCAACACCAAATTAAATATCTTGAAATTTAGAAACCATATCATTGAGAATTAAAGGATATAGGAAGCAAAACATAAAGTATTGAAAAGTTGGAAAACTAAATTGGAATTAGTCTCTTGCTCAAATTTATGAGACAAAAAGAATCCAACTCTAAAGTCTTGAAGATAGAAAATTTCATCAATTGAAAGTGCATTAAAATTATATTTAGCTTTCTATTCACAAATAGGGAGATATAAGGTGAAAAATAGTAGTTGAACATTAGGGAGATAAAAGGGATTCAACTCAAAGGAAATCTAAAGAAAGCTAAGCACTTTATCAAGACTATAGTACATTCAAAATACTTGGGAGATATAAGGGGTTCTACAAAACTTGAGATTTGAAAAGGTTTTATCAAATTTGATCTCATAATCAAAATACTAGGGAGCTAAAAGGAATACTACCTAGAGATTTGAAATATTACAAATAAGAAATTACAAAGCATACTACAAAAGTTGAAGAATTGAAAGATAGTATTTGATCATATACTCAAAACACTAGGGAGTCATAAGGTAGTCAACCTCAACAGTTTTTGAAAGTTAAAAGATTCTATCAAAACTATTCTCAATACATAATACTAGGGAGTTATAAGGAATTTCACTTCAAAGATTAAATTAGAAGAAGCATGGATGAAATAGTGAGGAATGCATTCAATAATGAAGAACTATTTCATGAATTGGAATTTTATTCACAAAACTTAATAGATACTTTTGATGGATACAAATACTTGTCTACCAGTAAAAAGAAATATTCTCTTTGTTTCTCAAAGAAGCAAAAGAAGGAAATTTTATGACATTAATTGGTTATCTTCATGAAGTACTTTTCAAAGCTTGGTGGAATACTCAAAACATAGTTATATTTACATCAGAAGAATGTTTGATGATATATCTATCATTAATTATTTTTTAATTTTCTCAAAACATGAAATAAAATGAACATATTAGCAATGAAATACTGAATCCTGACCAATACTATTGTGATGATATACTAACTCATCATGAAGAAGATATATCACTAGTAAAAATGTAGAAACAAATAAGAAGAAGAAGAAGAAAGAGGAAGCATGATAGAAAAGAAAAGATGAAGATGAAAGAAAATACTTTCAAGTTGAATACAGATCAAAATGAACTAAAGGAACAAGATGAAGATACTAATTATTTACTTGATCAGGATAAAGACAGAGAGCACAATGAAGAAAGCAGAAAAGAAGAGCTCAAGTTCCAGAACCAGGATGAAGACCATATTGAAGACTAAAGTCTTCAATAACCAAATAATGTAATACAAGGGGGTGTTGGAATATATTACATTATTTGGTACATGCCAATGTACCACCTTGGGTACATCTTTAGATTAGGAGTTTTGTCTTAGATTAGGATTTGAGTATTTACTTTATGCAATGTAATAAATGCACAAGTGTTAGAATGTGCAAAGTACTTGATGATGTAAATGTGCATGTAGTCCACATGTCCATGAGTCATAGAATAGGAAGATGAAGAGTCATAGGTAGGTGAAAGGCCAAGAGACATATCTCTTTATATATAGGCCTTTGATAGAGGAGAGAGTGAGCATATAGAATTGTAGAGAATAGAGATGAGTAGAGAAAGTAGATACAATGTAGAGCATGTATGAATTATGGAGTGTTTGAGACCTCCATTATACACATTGTACTATTTTCATGAGATTTCATTAATGGTAGTTTTATGAGTTATTGCAAAAGTTTCTTATTAGTTTTTCCTACATATTATATTGCCATTATCATATAGTTAATATTGCTTGCTCATTTTAGTTCTTGTGGTTGCATTTCCTTAAATATATAGCATCAAAATATAATAAAATATTCATTGCAACATCGCCAATGTCTTGGAAAAACATGGCACCACATGGATCTCAATATGTGGTATTACCTACTTCACCCATGCATGGGGATGCCTCAATTTCTACCCCCATGGAGGAGACCCATTTACTACCTACAAATGACACATTCATTAACCACTTTGAAGACATTGAATTGAATGACAAGTTTGAAAACCCTTTTTTGAATAATCCCACATGAAATATGGGAGGGATCACAGGAGCCCATATCTTTGATTTTTTCTATATTATTAACAAGGTGTAAAAATATGGCATCCCAAATATTAAATTTTAAAAAACAATAGCATATACCAAAGAATATTTTCAAAATATTCCACTTGTAAGGAGAATCATCTCTCCTTTCTTTTTTTGGATGAGACATTGTTTTCTTGCAATTCGAAGCATCTATCAATTCACGAGTATAGGCTTGTTGGAAAGTATTTTTTGAGACAGATCCAATAGAAAATATTTTTTTTGTTTTGTGTAAATTTTTTTCAAGCTAGTGGTGAATCAAAGTTCTTATTGCTAACCTCTTGTTCCAACCTTGAGTTTGGGTTCAATTTTTTAATCTATGGTTTGGGTTTGTCCTTTTGATCTTGAGGATTTGTTTATCCTCAAATTTGGATTTTTGATCATGAGGATTTGGGTTATATTTTCCAATCCTCCTATTAGTGTTTTAGAGGCTCTCATTTATATCAATAGGATTTGGGTTACCTTTATTTGATCCTCCAATTTAGGTTTGTTTTGAGGGTCTCTTCAATAAAATTTCTATGGATTTGTTTAAAATATGGAGTGCATTATCAATAGTACTCGATACTCATATTTTTCATTGACTTCATTGGCTTATTAGCACAAAACCACATCCAAAACACCATCTTTATCACACCTGCTACTTTAGGCTCAATGGATATTTCCTTGCTATTGCTCATGGTCATTACAATGCTTTTGCTCACTGGATTTGGCTTCTCTTAGGTACATATTTTGGTTCTTCTTTCTCATCTAATGGAAGTTTCAATTTTATGCTTCCTACACCTATCTTCATTCTATGTCATATCCATCCCTTCCCTTTTGTATGCATTGAGATCCAATATTTTTGTTGTTTTTGGGAGGAATGATGAGGAATGACAAGTAATGTAAAATAGTAGCATTGGAATGTAAGGATAAAAAGTATATGATAAAAATAAAAGCATATGATAATATTGAAAGGCACATGATGTAAATAAATCCACCTTCTAGAATAAGCATTAACTAAGTTACTTATCCAACCATGGTATCAGTATATGGTTTTTGACCCATAAGTAGTTATTCTATATGTATATGGTGCCCATAAAAATGTAAATCATATAATAGAAATGTAATATGGAATTTGGATTCAAAATTCCATATCATATGATCTCAAATATCTTTGATAAATATGATATATTTTCTAGTAGGATGTAAGCCTTCAAGTTTTTATGGAGAGTTAAAGTGAGACCATCAACCAAATCAAGTTTGATCCACTAAAAAATGATGTTTCCAATAGATATACAATGCCTAATGGAGTCATGCTTCCAATATATATAAGGGGAAGCAATTTTACAAGTATGCTAGTTATTTTATATAGTAGTTGAACTAAGCATTTAATAGCTTATCATCATAAGACACCTCCTATCAATATCTTTTTGACTAGACATGCTTATATAAAATATGAATAGGATTTTCTAAGGTTCATTACCAACTATTGATCTTGTGGACCATTTAGCAACTAAACAACCTCCCAAATTCATTTAACACAAAATTTAAGAAAATCAAGGTAAATATTAAAATTATTAATAATAAAACATAGTATTACAAAAATATGAAGTAAGATACTATTAAATAAATTTATAATCATACATGTACTCATGTTAAATAAGGTTTCAAAGTAATTACAAAAAATATATAATACTTATAAAACAAATGAATCCAAATCAAGTTAGATAATATGTAAAGAACTGCTAATTTATAAATAATGTTGTGATGACATGTAGTTCCATGTAAAATATGAGTGTAAACAAGAGAATTCATTAATAAAACTAGTTTAGAAATAGGTTATAGAAATTATCCAAGAATGATAACTTTTAACAACATGGCTTTATGCTAAAAAATGCCTAAAAATCTATTTTTTTATCCTAACTACACTATTAAGGGCATAACATTATGCTTTGGACTCCATTTTGATCCATTCAAAATGCATTGGAAATATTAGAGAAAGGTCTAGAAGTTTCAATATGGATTTCCTAGAACAACTTCATGGAAAAACATTCCTTGAATACCTTTAGAAAAAGAAAATAAAATAGTTACTAAAAATATTAATTTTCTATTTTTAGATTTTTTTAAGCCAAAATGCATCTCTAGCCATGTTGACATATTAGTAAAAACAAAACACACACGCACACACAAAAAAATTGTAACATTTCTATATGGATGACCTTCTAACTCATGGAATATGAATGACCATATTTCCATATGGGTGACCTTCCATATTCAATACGATGGATTTCCAACACACCAGTTCTTGTATAAAGAGAGATGCACCTATGAATGTAATATGCATATGTAATGGATGTAATGTTATATCCCAACATCTTGTTTTAGATATTTTTTGCATTATACTTTGATTTTTTGGGCAATAAAATTATTATGTTGTTTTACTTGTATATATTCTTGTGTTCTAGTTTGTTATACTCTATTATTTTTTAGTTGTATTATTTCTTGATATTTCTTAACTCAAAATTATAAGTTTTGGAATAGTAAAAATTATAAGCTTTGGAGCAGTGGTATTAGAGTGGTCTGACATGAATTTGCTTGCAACAATAAATTAACACACAAAATATGCACTAAAATGGAAAATGAAGCATGAGTTTTATTAATTTCTTGAAATATTACACTATTATAAGCCACTTCTAGGGGGATATCTTCTTCAAAACTCCTAATTTAAAAATAAAATTTATCCTCCCTCTTCTCTCACTATAACCAAATATATAATAAGGAACCATACAATCTCTTACAAATCCTAACCCTAACCCTAAATAGACATTGGGTCCCACTAACTAGTCACAACATTAACTACTACTAATAACATGACTAGTTACAATAATTAAATAGTTAGGACATAAGGGTCCTAACATGCCCTCCCCTTCAAAATATTTGTTCTCAAAGTATAAATTATTGTTAAAGTTAGTGAAGTGGTTCCCATGTTGCATCTTCCAAATATAAACCCCACTAGTGTACCAAAAATTTAGTGAGAGTGTGGTTGCAAAGTTATTAGGACCAATGATTGAATATTTCTACTAGTTCAAGAATAATTGACCCTTCACTATCAATCTCAAGCAAGCTTATTTGTATTTGAACATGTTGACCAAATAACTTCTTCAAATAGGAGCCATAAAAAATTGGGTGGATCTTGGAGGTGGATGGAAGGTTGAATTTATATGCCACTAATCCAATGTATTGCAAAATATAATAAGGCCCATAGAATTTGGGAGATAATTTATGATGACATTTTATCTTTAGGGATGCTTGCTTATAGGGTTGTAGATATAAAAATACCATATCACCTTCAATGAAGGATTGCTTAAAGTAGTATTGATCAACTTGTTGCTTCATTCAATTCTATGCTAGTATTGATCTCATGAGTGGAGAAAGAAGAATTCACATATTGTACCTTAGGTCTACCTAGAATGTAGGAATGAGTGAGGGTGGTTATTGACTATACACTGATTCATAAGATATCATCTTCATCACCATATGATATGTGGTATTGTACAACCATTCTTCCAAGGGAAACCATTTGGTCTAGTAAGTCTATTACTTGGAGGTAAAGCAATACAAATAGATCTCTAGGCACTTGTTAACAATTTATCTCTTGCCATCAATTTGTGGATAATATGTTAAGCTTATATTAATGTGTGTTCCTTGAACCTTAAATATTTTCTTCCAAAAGGTACTAGTGAATGTCAGATCCTAGTGACATACTATAGAAGTTGGCATTCCACGGAGGTAGAATATTTGATCAAGAAAAGTCTTGATAATAGTCAAGACTTTATATGGGTTGTAAAGTGGACAAAAGTGGGTATACTTGGAGAGACAATTCACCACCATAAAATGACTAATTTCCTCTAGAATTGGATAATCCTACAATAAAATCCATGGATATATTAGTCTAAACTCTTGTTGGAATTGGTAGGGGTTGCAGTAACCATGGAATATTAACTATTTCTCTATTGTGATACTAACAAATTTCACAATATTCAATAAAAAATTTGATATCATATTTCATCCCTATCCAAAAAAATTATGATGAGCTCTTTCATAGGTCTTGATAAATGTAGAATGCCTAGTAGATGGAGAAGCATGGAGTTCCTGCAATATTTGAGCATACATATCTTAATTAGAAATTAAATTAATATTCCCTTTATAGCATAAATAATTTTCATCCCAATATTAATCAGGTTTGTTGCTTGGATCGAAAGTGATCTACTAAAGAAGCTACTAAACCAAAACATCTATAAATCATTTCCATAGAATCTCTTGCACCCAATTGAGTATTGGAAAAGATAAGGGGCATAATAATAGAAAATCTTAAAATTTATGGGAGAAAGCATCGACAACTACATTATCCTTACCCTTCTCATATATAATTTCATAATCATAGCCTAATAGTTTGGAGATCCGTTTTTATTGTTTTGAAGAGGACATGCACTACTTCAATAATTATGCAAGGCTATGATAATTAGTCTTAATTTGAAAGTGTCAACCCACAAGATAGTGATGTCATTTATTCACCACATGAAGTATGACAAAGATCTATTTCTCATAATTTTATCTAGCTGTATTCTTCCTTATAAGGGCTTTGTTAATAAAGGCCAAAGGCCATCCTTGTTACATTAATGTTGCTCTCATGCAAATTCTAGAGGCATAAATCTTGATAGTAAAGAGTACAAAATATTGGCATGGTATGACACATGTTCTACACAAATCTTGCGTAAGAGAATCAAAATTTGTTGTAACTACCTTGGTCTATGCAAATGCATTTTTTTTTAGCAAGGTAGTAAAAGGAGATGCAATATTATGGTAGTCTTTCATAAACTTATGATAATACCTTGTGAGCCCTAAAAATCCATGAAGACTCTTGAGATTTTTTAGAGTTGGCCAAGTCTACATGTCTTCAATCTTCTTGTGGTTCACCTTTACTCCTTTAGATGATACTATATGTCCAAGATACTCAATATCTAGTTGCCCAAAGGAACACTTGGAAAATAATTAGTTGTCAACTAGAATTTGGGGTATTTGATCCAAGTGAGCTAAGTGTTAATACCATTTTTTTCTATAGACCAAGATATAATCAAATAAAACTAGAATGAATTTCTTGATAAATAAATGGAATATCTCATTCATCGAGATTTGGAATGTAGATGGGGTATTTATAATGCTAAAAGGTATGACAAGAAATTCATAGCGATTTTCATCAATTGAAAAATAATTCTTTGGGATATCTTCTTATTGGAGATAAATTTTGTGATATCCTAATCATAGGTCCAAATTTAAAAATAAGCAAGCCCCGTGCAATTCATCAATACATTCATTAATTAGTGTAATTGAAAACTTACCCTTTATTGTGATATCATTTAACTCTATAAAATTGACACATAGATGACATGAACCGTCTTTCTTTATAGTTGAGTGGTGAAGAATAGGGACTAATGCTTGGATGAATAATCCCTACTTTGAGTAATTCTTACAACATCTTTTCAATATCTATTTTTGCATATAAGGATAGTAGTAGGATCTAAAATTATGGGTATGCTTCGGAATAGTTAATTTCATGGTCATATGAATGACAAGGGGCAAGCTTATGCAAAAGATTGAAGACCAAGGCATGGTAGTCCAAGTCTATAGTAAATTTAATAAATTGGCTCAAGTTGATATATTTTATGACTTTCATGGTACAAAGATAGCTAAAATACCTTAAGAACACTTTTCTAAAAGCTTCTTCATGCAATTGTAGCTTATGATGCTCAATGACCCTAGTTGAAGACCTCAAAGAGTATATTGATGGTCATTATCTATAAATTGCATCTATATTTTGGTAAAGTCCTATAATATAGGTCCTAATGTGCATAATCACTATGCATCCCAAACTGCATTGCATCCACCCAAGGGTAGAATAAACATATCTAAATTCAAGTTTTAGACATTTATGCTAGGTCAAACATTCCTATATTTATCATTATAGAGTAGTGTTATCCTGTTGGTGATCATGACTTCAAAGTTGAATCTTGGATACAATGATAAGGAGGGAAATATTAGAAAATGGTTAATTAAAGAAGACCCAACACATCTATATCCCTCTATCTTATCACTTTGAGGATGGGCTAGGAGATGTTATGACCTAAATCTAGTTTGATGAGTAAATAGGTAAAGACTTACATTTTCAAAAGAAAAATATATTGCTTTTAAGATCTTAATTTTGTAAAGCCTAAACTTTATCTATATTTACATGAAACATATGAATATGTAGCATACAAACCTAAGACTAATTTTTTTTTTTTTAGTGATTTAAAAAATAATTGATTTTATTTCTTTTTGAGCAAGGGTTCAAGAGGAAATGCAACAAATAATATTATCCTAAGAATGAAAACTATGTGCACTTTTTATTTTTATCCCTAATGCTGAAAAGATAAAATGTATATGATTTATCCCCTATTAATATTAATATAGGTTCATTATTTTTTCTTTTATCAATTTTAATGAAAAAAGAGGAAACAAAACCTAAACTATATAGAAAACAAGTAGATTCTATACCTAAGTGCAAAAAATGATAGAGCAAGGATAAGAAAAAACTAGTTCTACCATAGAGGTAGAAGCATTGTTGCTTGTAGAAGCATAGCCAGTGCTACAATTAGCTATTAGCACTCTCATTAAAACCTAAAAAATAGATAGAAAAATATAAAAATCAATGTAGAGGGTCTTGTCTAATCTAGAAAAGGATAGTAAGTTTTCTTGCTATAGAGATCTAGCCCTTGTCCAGACAGAAATTTTTTAATAAAAATGATAAAATGCTAGAAATAAATGGTAATAGGACAAAATTTCCATAGTCATAGAAGCACCATTTATTCTATCACTACTTGTACTTCTACTCTATGTAAAATAGAGAAAAAATGCACCATCCACCTATAGTCTAGTGACACTACTATCTTCAAGATAGCAGATTTCCTTCCTTTTGGTGGTTGTTTATTGATGATATCATCCAAATTATTGATGATTAAAGACTTGATGGTGGTTTATGATAGCTTGGGAGATTTATCAAGAGCTTTCTTGGGTGATTAATTTCTTACTTGTATGTTTGGTAGAATGCTTAAAAGCTTGCAAGGTTGAGCCAAAATTTTGACATAACCTTCATAACTAAAATAAAAAAATGCCTAGGATTCTAGATAAATTTGATAAAGTTTTAGTGCATGAAATTATTTTTGAAAATACCACCCCAAGGGATGAATTTATAGAAATCCATGGCCTTTTATAGGGAAGAGATCAAGAAATGGACACGATGGAGACATGAAAAAAGAAGGCAAGAATTCTAAAAGTGATTAAAAAGGATCAATGGGAAGATCATGAGAAGGAAACATCTTTTTTTTAGGGTTCTACCATTAGGGTAGTATATTAGTAGGCATGATCATGCCGATAGAAGGTGAGTGACATGAAAGATATAGGGAGGCATACCTTTGAGATTTGGCAAATGTCAAATCAGGGGCACTAGAAGCAATAGTGTTAGAAGTACTAATAAGATGGTACTAGTGTTAGATGACTATTGGAGGTCAAAAGGAGGTAGGAAAAGGATAAATTTAAAATTTTTCACAAAATCATTGCTAGGGGCATAGTAGCACCACTGACACTCATTTTTGGAGAAATAAAATCTCCAAATTTGGGCACAAGGATGGTTGAGTTAATTTGGATAATTAGAAGGGTAAATAATTAAAGGATTTGTAGCTTGAAGATAATCCTTAATCTCAAAGTTGGGCGTCCATATTTTCCACCTTTATGTATTTATTGTATAATAAATGCATAAAAAATAACATAGATACCCCAATTTTCAAACAAGAATATTTGTTCTTGTTTATGTTCAATGATGTAAGACAAATGATGTGAAGATTGGCTAAAAGTGATATTAAAAATTGTGTTTTAAATAGCATTAAATTTTGCCATGCTCTAGTGTGCTCCCTTGTATTTTGGAAGGAAAATCAAATTGGACTAAGAAAACATGACTTTAATATGATTTTTACTAGTGTAGTTATGAGAAATTGAGAGAGAGGATTGGATTCGATTAGGAAATATGAGGCTAAAGGATAAGGATTAAGGATAAATAAAATAGAGTAGAGGATTAGATGTGAGAATATGGATTTATTAAATAAAAATATATATTATAAGTTAGAAATGGTGGTTTTATTTAGATTAGGGTTGCACAAATTTAATGGCTAATGTTAAACTAAGGGGAATATAGTTAGTTGTTGAGATTTTGTTAGCTTTGTTATATTTTCCTGGAGGACTTTGTTAGATTGCTATAATACAATATATGTATAGCTATATACTTACATGTATAAAATATTTACCTTTAGAAATATATTCATGCCTAAAGAAATTTTATATGCTACTTTGATTTGCCTTTAAGCAAAGCTTCATCCTTAAAGGACATTTTGCTACTTTGCTCATGTTTTTCTTTAACCAAATATTTATGCTTAAAAGAATTTTGATATGATTTTCTTGTTAGCTATAGGGTATTTGGATTTACTAATTTGTTGTGTAGAGAAGATTCATAGAGTATTTATGTTTGATTGACATAACAAATGATACCCCTAGTTGGAAGACAACTTTGTTGCTGACCAATTTCCTACACACAAGCTATATTGTGGGAAGAGAACAAATGATAAAATTTATAAGGCTATTAAAACCTATGAAACTTCATAGTATTCATGATATAGTCATTGATGAGATAGAAGAAGTTAATTTTCTTATGGAAATATGGTTGGTAGAGATCAAATTATGTGATTAATCATTCTTGCCATATTGTCAACTAGTAAGGAAATAGAATATGTAGTTCCATTACCTAATATGTCTACAAGGCATCCATACAAATAGGGTTGTAATAGTGAAAGAGATATGGGAAGGTTGTGTCATCAATGTTTGCATAACCCATTGTATTCATCATATGATAAGGAAGTTGTAGTTTTAAAGAATTTAGAGATGTGATTTTGAGATAAATTATATTAGATTGATGAGCTTCCTATAACCCCTTTGTATAGATGTAGGGAAATAAACATAACTTATTGACCCTAAAATGGTATACAAAATGGATATAGGGAATAATATGAATGACCAAATATAGGATATTGATAAAATTTGATAAAGGGATATTATTGTGCAAAACTAGATTGGGTTTGCAAAGATGATACTAGGAAGATCTACTCACATTAGTTATATTAGTGAACATATAATGCAAAAATAATCTATCCTTACTAGGGTCATCATTTGCATCATCATAGATCCCTAACTTGATATGCAACAATCAATCTAGGTAGAAACAATCAAGTGCATGCAAGCAAATATAAATTTAGAAAGAATATAAGCAAGCAACATTAGGTATTTGAATGAAATAAGTAGCTAACGCATACTCAATTGTAATAAATTTTAAGATGCATATATTTATTGGTTTTTTAAGTTATTTTCTATCAAGTATGGCTAACAAAGTTATGCGTAAGGGGTTGACCCTAAAATATATTTATAAAAATGGCATGAATCAGTTTCAAAATAAAAAATTCTTTATAATTTCAAGGTGAAAAGGTCCCCTATTATTAGGGGTAATATTGGATATTTAAACTTAAAATGGTCCAATTATTATAAAATTAAGGTGAATCTACCCAAAAAATTAACACCCAAATTTTTTTGGCTAATGGGCCCTAGTCAAGGTCCCCAATATTAACCAATTCCAAATTTCAAAAATCAAAATATTCATTAATTAATGATGATTAGCCGCTATGCATAACCCTGATGGCTAGGCAAGAAGCTCCTAAACCAAACTTGATAGTTTTGATGAATTGAACTAGCCAATTATGCTCAAAATTACCTTTAAGCTTAAATTTGGCATTGGTGCTCTTTTTATTCTCCTAAAAACAAGAAAACCAACCTCAAAATAGTGGGATCATACATTTTTTTCATAGGCATGCTTAAGCCTTTTTTGGTAGACCCATAGGTTCTCTAGGGTATGGATATGATTTTTATCAAGCAATTCTAACTAAGTAAGGTGAGAAAGATGATATTTATATCTAATAGAGGAGTCCTACAAAAACAATGCATGAGGGCATCTAAAACTTAAAATTAAAGATTAATTTAGTTCTATAAACCAAATCATAGGGCATAACTCCAATGGGAGTTCAAACACTAGTGCAATAAGCCTATAAGGAAGCATAAAGTTGAAGATGTCAATCTTGAATAGTTTTATTGGTATGCTTCTTAAGGATCTTGATTAAAATCTTGTTAGAAGCATGAACTTGTCCATTGCCTTAAGCGTAGTAATGCATTGACCATTTTTTTTCAAATATTGTACTTAGTACAAACTCTCTAGACATCCTTATTTTTGAAGGATGTTCTACTATCATAGATTAGCATGGAAGAGACACCAAAACAACAAAGGATCTAGTTAAGGATAAACTTGAAGGTTTGAAATCTAGTGTTTAATTCTAAATGCATGGGTTTCACCCATTTCATAAAGTGCTCAAGAGCTATAATGATGAACTTATTCCCATTAGACAATACTAGGTTGATCTTACCAATGATGTCTAAGCCCCAAATAGAAAAATGCCAAGGAGAGGTTAAGGTTTTGAGATCTTGGGAAAAGGTGTGGATAATTTTTTCATGCTTCTAACACTTATCACACACCCTAACATAGTTGCAAAAGTACTTTTTAGTGGAGGGCTAATAATAACCTATTTGTAGGATTTTGTCAATGATAGCGACACTATTAAAGTGACCACTACATGATCCATCATGGACCTTTTTTATGACTATTTGGGTTTCAACTAAGGATAGGAACCTAAGGAGGATTCCATTAAAGGAATAAGAGTTTAATATATTTCCAATAATGACATGCCAATAGGCACATTGTTTAAGGTCCTTGCACTCATTGTGGTTCAAATCGTCAAGTAGTGTGTCATCCCTATGGAAGGTAAACATATCCTTGTACTAAGGATCAAGAGAAGAAGAGGCTTCTATAGAGAATATTTCTAGAGGAATCTAGCTAGAATTTAAGGTTGAAGGCTCTATAATTTATCCAATTATGATCATAGTTTGTTTGTCATCCAAATATAGGGTGATAAGTGACACAACTGTAGCCATAGCATCAACAAGCAATTGCTAGACTAAGGGATACCTAAAATTATGATTTTATTAAAGGTAGATATTAGCTTAGTGATGATGTCTTTGTAGGACCTAATTTTCTCAATTTTGTTTTATAAATGCCATTGACTTAGTTGACTACAAATTGAGAGTCTATGAAAATGAAGAGGGTCCTAACCTACAGGACTAAATATGTATGGAGTCCTAAGATAAGAGCCTCATACTTTATGGTGTTATTTATATAGGAAAACATAAGCTTAAAGGATAAAGGAATAAGCTATTATTGAGAAGTGACCAAGATGATTCCTACCCCTTATCCTTTAACACATAAAACACCATCAAAGTATAGGGTTCAAGAATTAGATTGAACATCCTCTAGGGTAAATATTGACTCATGTATGAATTCTCTATCTAAAGGGTGGTTTGATGATAAGGGTATAGTTGCTAATTGGTCAATGATGATCTAATGCTTCATAGAAAATTAGCTTACAAAATAAAGATAAAATTTGTTAAGTTTAATGACTACTAAGTAGTTTATCCCAAGAGGTGAGGCTTTAACATGAGATATTACAAGGGATAAATTATTGTGATGAAAAATATCTTATGGCTAAGCATGTAGACTAAAATAATTTTGGAACCAAATACTATAGCAAGACAAATCTTCATCAAAAGGGTATCATAGACTTTGTAATTGACCAAATCATTTCTAATATTGAATATGGCTTATTCTCTATGTTGGTTGTCATATTGTGCCAATATATCACCTAAGGCATGGTCTATTACTAATAAAAAAGACAAGGACCAAGAAGGATAATTAGGGACAAGGACAAGTGGAGAAAATATTTAGGATTTGAGATAATCATACGTTTCTTGACAATTAGTGTCCCAATAAAATACTACATCCTTCCTCAAACTCTTGGAAAATACTAATACTTGTCTTCTAGTTGAGATATGAATCTTTGAATGGTTTAAAGCTTACCTTGGAGACTCCAAATATGGGTTAAATTTTGATGAGGTAGCATGTTGATGATAGATAAAATATTATCAATATTGACCTTAATGCCACATCGATATGTGATGAATCCTAACAATTTTTCTAAAGTCAACTTGAAGATGCATTTTTAAGGCATTGGGTATACCTTGTACTTTTTTAGTCACTTAAAGATGTGTGTTATATCTTGAACATGATCCTCCTAGTTTAAATAATAAACAATAACATCATCAATATAGTATTCCAAAATTTCATGCATCATGTCCTGAAATATGGATTCCATGGCTCGCAAGTAGGTAGCTCCTACATTCTTTAGTCTAAAAAGCATTACTTGATAGTAGAAGGTTCCCCATGGGGTGGCCATAGCTATTTTAGATTGATTCTTAGGAGTAATTTTAATCTTATTATATCCTAATAATTTTCCATTAAATATGACATTCCACATCCTATAGTTAAATTAATGATTGTGTTGATGTTGGACAAGGGAAAATTATCTTTGGTAAATTCCTTATTGATGTCCTGAAATTCAATGTAAACTCTAACACTACCATTCTTTTTGGTGAAAGGGACAACATTAGAGATCTAGTTAGAATAGTTGATATCTTTGATAAATCTAACATTAAGGATCTTTTGAATCTCCTCCTTGACTAGCAATATGATTGTTGAATGTATTTTCCATAATTTTTATTTACATGTTTTTAAATAGGTTTGATGACTGGGTGATGGATAAATAGTGATAGGTTAAGGTTTGGTATGTCAGTATGCGACCATGCAAATATACCACTAACTTCCATCAAAATCTTGGTGTACTCCTCATTCTTATTTAAGGTCAAGACTTTTCCTAGATTTAGGATCCTTGTATTTTTAGTAGTCCCAATACCAATGTTCAAAAAAATGGGAATTTTGGTGGACGTTTTTTGCAGGACTGCCCAAACTGTCAAACTCGTTTCGAACATATCGCACTCATACAGACTCGAATTGAGCTAAAATTTTAGATGCCTGAAAAACCCTAGAATGTCTCCACTAATTTTCATATCATTTGGAGCAACACAAATCCTAGTGCATCCATATGTGTGAATGATATATTTGGTAAGCAGTTATGTAAGGGTTTCATTTGGGTTGAGTGCAAGCAGCTCCAGAGGTTGGTTTTTAGGGCCTTCGGGCCCTAGCGACAAATATTTTTGTGGTTTATGCTCAATATTTTAGCAATAAATGTTACAGGGGATCCAAGATGGGTTAGAAATTTTTCTTTCAATAGATCATACTGTGAACTTGAGTGATAACGGCTTCCAATTTGCTACACAAAAGAAAAATGAAAACCATACCTTTCCACAATGTCTAGGGCAAGGAT
The DNA here is from genome assembly GCA_028583015.1 of Wollemia nobilis. NCBI lineage: Eukaryota > Viridiplantae > Streptophyta > Pinopsida > Araucariales > Araucariaceae > Wollemia > Wollemia nobilis. The sequence goes on along the minus strand of JAQPPZ010001772.1, from coordinate 9,729,190 downwards.
AAAAGAGATAACGAAACAAGTTTCAAGCAATTGATCAAAAAATGGCTCATATATCAAGTTAATCTAGTGCTAATGTGCACCCACAAAATAATTTTACTGTGAAAACCCTTGTCAAGGGTAAGAATTTCAAAGACTCAGCCCAAAAAATAAATTTTAGGGATGTCCTCCTTGGTGGATAGCCTCAACCTAATGCTAATATCAATCTTAGGGCTTCCCATAAACCTCTAAGAATGCCTAAGATTGATCCTAGGAAAATGGAGTCAGGATGTCTTGTTGGTCACGAATCCGCCTAGTCATATAAAATGCGCCCTAGACCCGACCAACATTGAAAGGCCGAGAGAAAGAGAAGTCTCCCGGGCCAATCTCCAGAGAGGGTCGGCTCCCAAACTAATCTAAACTGATTTCAAGGTTCAGGGTTAGAAATAACAGAAAGAGATGGAAATATGGCCGAAGCCGATAGTTGATAGGGAGAACAACCTCAGATAGCAAATAACCTCAAACTAAATCCCGAAGATAAGCAGCAACTGATTCTTAGAATGCACATACAGAAATTGGATCAAACATTGACCATAAGTTTGCCTTCAATTATACTTCAAATGTTCAAATGAAAACATAGCCAAATTCAGAACAACAGAATTCAACTAAAACTTTAGCACTTGACAAAACATAAGTGAATTACACAGAAAGCATCACATGAACATCAGTTTGGATCACCAACTCAAAAGACTCTAAGAACAGAGCAAAATGCATTTAGGATTTCTGCTTCAATTTTTGCAAAAAGGTCCTCCCCTTTTTCTTGAGATGTACATTAGTATTTATAGAGGCCTTCCCTCTCCCTTTCGCATCACAACATTTAAAACATAAAACAGATTTTGAAGAGGAGATCCACAAAATATGCACTTGAAAAGAGAAAGAATCCCCCTAAATCTGCCTCGGAGAAATCACATTCCCTACTTTTATGGATCAAATTTGAAAATCGAACGAAAACAAGGGACCAGATTTCTCCATTAAATGACTATTCTCGGGGCATGCTTGAAGTGTTAGGAGATCACGAACAAGAGCTTTTAATATCGAAGGCATATTTAATTTTGGTGGCATCGAAAACTGCATGATTTAACACGTTCTCCCATCTTGCGCACATAGGTAAACAACAAAACATTTAATCTTGGAGCCTCTTTGACCTCGATCTCAAAATCAGTTGGAGAGATTTTAAAACATTACTTTGTTCGATCCACGTTCTCCTATGCAATATGAAGAAAAATGCAGACAGAACTTTATTGGGCCTTTATTGTCGCTTTTGTCGTGAAAATGCGACATGTCACGAAATCATGACATTTTTCCCTTATCGCTTTCTCTTGTTGCTACTAATCGTGAAAATATGACATGTCACGAAATCATGACATTCTTCTCTTGCTTTACCCTCCTCCCTTTAGTCGGAAATGTGACATGTCACGAAATCGTGACATTTTCCTCTTGCTTGGCTCTTGCCTTCTTTCGCGAAACATGACATGTCGCGAAATCGCGACATTCTCCTCTTTTTCTTCTTTCGAAAACGTGACATGTCACGAAATCATGACATTTCCTTTTTTACATGTCACTAAATCGTGACATTTTTTTTCTCCGAAAATGTGACATGTCATGAAATCGTGACATTCTCCTCTTTTTGTTCCTTTTTCTCCTCGAAAATGGACATGTCATGAAATCGTGACATTTCTCTTCTTTCCTTTCTTTTTAATGACATGTCAGAAATCGCGACATTTTTCTTCTTCTTCTTTTTTCTCAAAATGTCAGAAATTCTTTTTTTTTTCTCTTTCAAAGATGACATGTCGTGAAATCATGACATTTTCTTCCTTGTCCTTCTCTTTCTAATCATTTTTCTTTTTTCTTTTTTCTTCTCGCGAAAACGTGACATGTCATGATATCATGACATTTCATTTTCTCCTTCCTCGCTTTCCGTGACATGTCGCGATATCATGACATTTTTCCTTGGCGCTCCCCTTTGCTGTGAATTGTGAAATCGTGACATCCTCCTATCACTTTGCTTTCTTGCCACTGTCTGCCATAAAAATGTGACATGTCACGATATCGCGACAACTTTGCCTTTACTACTTCCTTTGCTAGTTTCTAGCGTGAAATCGTGACAAGTCATGAAAATGCGACATGTCGCGATATCGCGACATTTTTCACTTACTTTGCTTTGGCACAAAACTTGTAGAGATTTTTGTTTTTTACTAATTATCCCTTTCGAGGTGCTTGGAGGGACAAACAGAGGAGTGAGTATCTCTACAATTTGTGCATTATTTTGCATGAACAACAACAACAAAAAAATGTGGCAAAAATGCCAACATTCTTGGCGGCTCTCGGGGTATACAGTTCTGCTGTATGCACGAACCCCAGGCCTTTATCCATTGGGCAATAGAGTCAAGAAGTCGGAGGAGCAGAAGAAGTGAGTGCTGGTTGATGTTGGACGTTCTCGTAGCTCGTTGCAACAAGCTCTTGCTGGCGCTCGACACTTAAAATAGGACTTTCAACAGAAATTTGTGGAATAGCAGAACTTCCCTTATTCCTTTAACTACTGCATTTTGCCTAGCTCGGTTGAGCTGGGTAATCACCAGGTGCTGTGAAAGGGTCTCCATGGCAGTGGTGAGAAGCACCTGGGTTGCAAAAATAGGAATGAATGGGGTGATGACCGGCAGATGTGCAGGCCATGGAACGGGAATGGTGAATGATGGAATGGTGGAAGATGGAGGAGTAGAAGCGGTAGATACAACAACTGAAGAGGGCGCTACTGTGCTACCAACTACTGGGATTCCATGAAAATAGATAATGAAATGGAAGTAGATGGGATGGAGAAAGTGGTGGGAACTGTGGAGAAGTGCTCAAAAGACAAAGGATTGGAAGAAAGGGGAAGTGAAGAAACGGGAACATCAGAGAGGGGAGTAGAAACAACAGTAGTGGCTTGATTATGTACAGTGGAAGAAGGAGTGGGAGTGGAAGAAAGAAGTAGATGGAAGCCACTACCTAATGGGAAGGAAAAGAAAAAGAAAGAGAAATAAACATACCTGCGGGCTCGTGTGCAAAAGGAGCCGAAGTTGACGATTTTTTTTTTTTTATGTACAAGGTAACACTGTGTTTTCACATCATGAAATGTAGGCTTTCAAATGAAATCCGTTCACTGAGATAGGAAGTGAATTACCTTCCAAGTCCTCAAGATAAAATGAATTTGCTGCACCCGTATTGGCAATCTGGAATGGACCCTCCCACAGAGCATCAAATTTCTTGTGCATCCCTGGCTTGGCCTTCTTTTCGTTCCACTTTAAGACTAAATCACCCACTTTGAATGTGCGGTCAGTAGAACCTTTGTGAAACCATTTTGAAACCGCCTGTGAATGCTTAGCAAACTCATCATAGGCCAAAGAACGTTGCTCTTCCAACTGCAACAACTGAGCCAATCGTATGTTCATAGGATCCATATTTTCTTCATCGTCCGAGAATTCCTTCAATTGCTGCAAGGCAGACAATTCTAAATGAATAGGCAATCTTGCCTCTTTCCCGTATACCAGGGCGTATGGTGAAGTCTTGATAGACTTCTTGATCGAAATTCTATCTGCCCATAAGGCCTGATTCAGCAAAAGGTGCCAAGATCTCTTATTATCCCCCAAGGATCTCTTTAAAATCCGCAGCAAGTTCTTGTTTGTAGATTCCGCCAAGCCATTCCCCTGAGGGTAATAATTAGAGGATGTCTTCAAAAAAATACCATACTTGTTTGCAAATTCTCCTAGCTTGGCTCCAATGAATGGAGTTTCGTTGTCTATGATAATGGCGTCAGGAATGCCAAAACGCGTGATCAATCCTTCAATGAAAGTGATTACCACATCCTGATTTGCAGCCTTGGTTGGAATGGCCTCGGACCATCTTGTAAAATAATCGTAGCCATCAAGATGTACTTGTGTCCAGCTGAAGAGTTTGGATCAATGATCCCAATAAAGTCCAGCCCCCACCGCTGAAAAGGTGCTTCTACTTGAATTGGATGTAGGGGCAATGGTGCATTTCTGATCCGTCCCGTATACCTTTGGCATTTGTCGCAAGCTTGAGCAATCTTGAAAGTATCCACGAACAAAGTTGGCCAATAGTAACCAGCCCGAATAATCTTTAAGGCCATAGGCCTACCAGCGTAATGTCCTCCCGACATGCCAGAATGAAACTCCTCCAGGAGTCTAGCTTTCTCGGGTTCCTTAACGCACCTTAGGAGAACTCCATCAATGTTTTTGAAGAACAATCCCTCGGGAAACAATACATACCTAAGAGCTTGTAGGCGAAACCTTCTCCGTTGTGAAGCATTTAATTGTGGGGGACATCTACCCATTGAAAAATACTCAACAAGGTCGTCTGCCCAATCTTGGCCTTGTGCAAAGATGTTCACTAGATTCCTTTCTTCAGCAAGGTCGTTCACTTGATGATCAACTATCTCAGAGGCCGTAGTTTTTGCTAATTGCTGGCATAAGGCCTTACCCCGCACCAACTTGGTTGGATGGATCTCAACATCGAACTCTTGAATTTTGGTGACCCAACCAACACGCTTATCGCCCATCTCGCCCTGAATGATGAAGTTCCTTACATCGGGGTGGATGACATAGACGATCGTCTTGCTCTGAGATACGAAGTGCTTGAACTTTTTGAGAGACTTCATGATAGCATAGACCTGCTTCTCAATGAAATTGTATCTCTCCTCATGGGGTAAGATAACCTAGCTAAGGAAAGCAATGGGTCTTTCATCCCCATCGTCTCCTTTCTATGTAAGCACTGCAACATAGCTTTCATCCTCTCCAACTGCATACATAATGAAGTCCTTAGAATAATCTGGATTGATCAACACAGGGGCTTGTGCAATTCTATCTTTAATCTCCTGAAATGCGTCTTTCCTCTGAGTTGTCCACTTGAACTCCGCATCTTTCTTTAATAGCTCAGTCATGGGCTTGACTACTCGGGCAAAGTCAAAAATAAATTTTTTGACAAAATTGATTTTCCCGAAGAAAGATTGCAACTCTTTCTTATTGGCAGGGAGCGATAGTTTCTTCAAAGCTTCAGCTCTCGATGGATCAATTGCCAAACCGTTCTCTGAGATGACATGTCCCAAGAGCTTACCTTCCTTTACTGTGAAAATGGACTTCTTTGGGTTGATGGAAATGCCAAACTCTCGACATTTCTCAAATATCTACCTCAAATGAGAACAATGTTCTTCTCGTTTGTGCGAAAAGACAGTCATATCATCGAGATAGATGACAATGATCTTATTTAAAAGCTCCCCAAATGCGATGTCCATGGCCCTTTGAAACGTAGCCCCAACATTGGACAATCCGAAGGGCATGCGCTGATAGGCAAAGGTACCCCACTTGGTTGTGAATGCGGTTTTGTGCTGATCCTCATCCCTGACCCAAATTTGATTGTATCCAGAGAATCCATCTAGCAATGAAAAGCGCTGAGCCCCAACAACAACGTGAAGGATCTGATCAATGCGAGGCAATGGGTAGTGATCCTTCAAGGATGCTCGGTTCAAGTTTCAAAAATCCACACACAGCCGTATATCTCCATTTTTCTTACGGACCAAAACCAAATTAGCAACCCAAGTCGAGTGCTTAATCGGATATATAATATTGGCCTGCAACATCTTCGCAAGTTCGGCCTTCATGAGGGCTTCAATCTTTGGGTTCACCGGTCTCTGCTTCTGCTTGAAGGGTTTGACTCCTTCTTCCAGCTCGATAGTGTGTTGAATGATCTCTTTATCATATCCCCTCAGATCCTCGTAGCTCCAGGCCACGATGTCAGAAAACTCTTGACACAATTGTCTGATCTCTTGCAATTCAACAGAGAGTAGAATCAGTCCCAATTTTGATGACCTTATCATCCTCCAACTGAAGCTCCATGTATTCTTTCTCGTCGACCTCGATCCGATGCTTCTTGGACCGATCATTCTGATCAAACAAGCTTTCTAGAGTAATGAGGCCTTTAGGAATGTGGTTATTCCGCAACTGAATCAGGCCTTCAGCTTTCTTCATGCTCCAAGGTCCTTCCCTTGATGGTGGCAGCCTTCTTGAACCAAAAAGTTAACAATTTGCTCATCGCTATCGAAGACTTGCCAAAAGGTGTCCTTGTCTGGGACAGAGGGCCTATACACCATTCTCACTATTTTTGGCCTTCTCACCACCTGCTCGATTGGTGAAAAATTTGCTCCCAAGGAAGCCAGCAGGTCAACATGTCTATTTTGTTCTCATGGAATGAAATGCATGCTGAGAGCAGAGAACGATTCGAACAGGTCCCAGACCTTGTTGCGATAGTTCTTGAGATAGTGGTGCTTGGACACACACTTATTGGTCACCTGATTGATAATCAGCTCGGAGTCACCAAAGATTTGCAACTGTCGCGCTCCAAGTTTCTCAACCTTCTTGAGACCTAGGCATAAAGCCTCATATTCTGCTGCATTATTTGTGCAGCTCCAGGTCAAACGATATGAATAGGATCATTGAATCCCAGAAGGTAATACTAGAACAATCCCAGCTCCAACACCATTTCTACATCGTGCTCCATCGAAATAGAGCTTCCAGAGCTGGTCTTGACTTTCATCATTCTTTTCTTGAGCCTTTTCAAGCTTAAAAATGGAGTAACACCCCAAGTCAGTTTCCATCATGGCATTGAAATTGGCCATGGAAAATTCATTTTCTGGGTGGAGCTCTTCCAAAGCTTCTTCCATTAAGTCAAGCTCACCAAATTCTTCAGACATCATGTGCACCGAATTTTCTAACCTGTCCATTTCATCTATTCTCTCCACATGAAATGTGGAAGGCTTCTCATTGAAAATCTTCACCTTTTTACCTTTATGGATCACCTCCAAATGAGTAAAATCCAAAGAAAGGTAACCCCCGAGTTTAGCCGTGAACTCTCGGGAGAGACACATACCAAAACATGGCTCTAGGTCCACTACTATGATCTCCTGGATCACAGTAATCTGAGGCATGGCGTGCAGGGAGATAGGAACATCCTTAATTACGCCCATCGTCTTTACCGAGGTACCATCTAGCTGCAAAACTCCCATGCTAGTCCTTGTATATTCCATGCCTATGACATCACATACTGCCTTAGGCATGACAGTAGTAGTCGCTCCCGAGTCAATGAGGCAATTATGCACCACATGTCCCTCCATTCTCAATGAAAGATAAAAAGGTGGTGGTCTATTTTTTCTGGTGACTGAAGAGGTCGAGTTTGGGCCATAACTACCTGGGCTGGAGCCTTCCCCTTACTTTGTGTGGTCTTCAGGGATTCCTGTAAGAGATTCACCTATCCAGGCAGCTGCAAGGTGTCATACAGACTTACCTTGGCTGGTATCCTTTTGAGTTCTTCGACGATGTTGTACTCCATCGAAATCGGCTCTCTCCCTCCACTAGCAGATTCAAATCTGCTTCTATATTGTTGGGTGGCCTCCACTCACTGCCGTTTAGTCAATGATGGATACCGCAACGTCTCTCTAGCTTGTTCCTTTGTTTTTGCTTGTGGTTGGGAGGTAGAAGCCTTAGCTTGCAACCTCTCTTTTGCTTGTGGTGGAAGCAAATCCTTCGACAAAATAGGTGGGTCTTGTTGCGGAGTTGGAGGATCATGAGTCTTTGCAGGTATTTGTTGCTTTGTTGCTTGTGTAGGAGGCACTTTCAATGGCTCCATCTTAGCCGGATCTACCAACATTGGTTTCTTGCCGCTGCATGTCAAGACTGCCATGTATTCCTCAGGAGACATCACGGAATTATGATCCACCTCTCGAATCATGTTTATACGGCTCCCCGTAAGAACTTGTAAATAATTTTGGTGGACCATGCAAGTGGACTCATCATGTGGGTCATTGCATGAAGAACACCAGTAAGATGGCTCATGTGAAACTTCATAGGGGCCAGCCTCTTCACTTACCAGGATCGCTGAGTTCCTCTCAGGTACTTTCTCTATAACCTTGCTAGGAGCAACTTGCTCTCTAGTTACCGCCGAAATAAATCTTCATGGCTGAAAGTTCCTTTCCGCCTCTCTCCGCTCCATAGATGTCATCTTGTTAGTGAGGGATCTCATGGCCGATTGAATTTCTTGCAAAACAGCCAATTGAGGATCTGGGCTTGAGGACACAGGGGGTGCCGATAGAGGTAATGGAACTGGTGGAGAAGGTAATGCAGGAGTTGGAACTGGAGAGGTTAACTATGGAATGGGAATCATAGGTACCAAAGTTGTGGGAGGATTCCATGAAGATGAAGGGTACATGGATGGAGCAATGTAAGATGTGGAGGCTGCACCTGTAGGCTGGTATTGCGGAAGCTCGAGAAAAATGGGCATAGTCATTTTCGGAGGCAATTTCCCAATGGCAATCAGATCGGCCTCAGCCTTCTGTGCCTGGGAATATAGTGCAGGAAAGGTTTGAACATTGGACATCCTAATGTTCATACTAATATCTGAGTGGAAAGCCCTAAGATAGTAAAATGTCGCTTGGTCATTAGTAGGGCGGAGACCATCAGGAACTCTCTGCCAAGTTCGGGAAAACCTAACATTGAAATCCACTATCTCCTCTTGAGGATGCCTCTTGATATTAGTAAATTGATGCAACAAAGAAAATGGGTCCGCTTGCTCATTGAACCCTTGGATTAGCATCTCTGCTAATTGATCCCATGAATTTATGGAGTTGGGAGACAAGGATCTATACCAGCACAATAACTTAACTCGGAGTGACAACACGAGCAATTTGATCATGACATCTTCGTCTATGATATTATGAATTGTAGCCAAGGATGCCACATCTGACACATGCTCATACATGGTCTTTCCAGTCCCATCGTATGTAGGCAAAGCCTTTAATGCTGTAGCAGGAACTGGATTTTGAAAAGGCAGGTCCAACGCTCCCGAATGGTTCCAAGCAGGAAATTGACGTGGAGGAGGTTGTTGACCAGCCATTTGCACTGCAGGATTTGGATCTACTAGCAAGCTCGTAGCAGTACTGGGAGGAGTCAGAGATGGCACAAACTGACCCACCGCCTATGAAGAGATAGCAAATGATGGGTTCACAGGACTTACCAATCTTGAGCGCTCCCTCCAGTTTTGAACATCGATCTCGAAGAATTCGACTGGGTCTTTCGATTCTTTGGCACTTGATCTCGTGATCATGAAGCAAATATTTTCACCAGCTTCACGATTGGAGATTTCTAGGTACTATACAATCACCCTCAGAGAGTCACCAGATGAACTTACAATCTCCGCTTTGAGGTCAAGACAGTTCATCAAAATCTTGATTCCTTCGGGTGTCAAAATATGGGACTTGTGAGTCCCACTGGGCATGCCAAAAACTGTTGGTCACAAATCCGCCTAGTCATATAAAATGCACCCTAGACCCGACCAACATTGAAAGGCCGAGAGAAAGAGAAGTCTCCCGGGCCAATCTCCAGAGAGGGTCGGCTCCCAAACTAATCTAAACTGATTTCAAGGTTCAGGGTTAGAAATAACAGAAAGAGATGGAAATATGGCCGAAGCCGATAGTTGATAGGGAGAACAACCTCAGATAGCAAATAACCTCAAACTAAATCTCGAAGATAAGCAACAACTGATTCTTAGAATGCACATACAGAAATTGGATCAAACATTGACCATAAGTTTGCCTTCAATTATACTTCAAATGTTCAAATGAAAACATAGCCAAATTCAGAACAACAGAATTCAACTTAAACTTTAGCACTTGACAAAACAGAAGTGAATCACACAGAAAGCATCACATGAACATCAGTTTGGATCACCAACTCAAAAGACTCTAAGAACAGAGCAAAATGCATTTAGGATTTCTGCTTCAATTTTTGCAAAAAGGTCCTCCTCCCTTTTCTTGAGATGTACATTAGTATTTATAGAGGCCTTCCCTCTCCCTTTCGCATCACAACATTTAAAACATAAAACAGATTTTGAAGAGGAGATCCACAAAATATGCACTTGAAAAGAGAAAATAATGCCTCGGAGAAATCACATTCCCTGCTTTTATGGATCAAATTTGAAAATCGAACAAAAACAAGGGACCAGATTTCTCCATTAAATGACTATTCTCGGGGCATGCTTGAAGTGTTAGGAGATCACGAACAAGAGCTTTTAATACCGGAGGCATCTTTAATTTTGGTGGCATCGAAAAACTGCATGATTTAACACGTTCTCCCATCTTGCGCACATAGGTAAACAACAAAACATTTAATCTTGGAGCCTCTTTGACCTCGATCTCAAAATCAGTTGGAGAGCTTTTAAAACATTACTTTGTTCGATCCTCATCTTCTCCTTACGTTCTCCTATGCAATATGAAGAAAAATGCGGACAAAACTTTATTGGGCCTTTGTTGTCGCTTCTATCGTGAAAATGTGACATGTCACGAAACATGTCATGAAATCATGACATTTTTCCCTCACTGCTTCCTCCTGTTGCTACCAGTCGCAAAAATACGACATGTCACGAAATCATGACATTCTTCTCTCGCTTTACCCTCTATCGCCTTTAGTCACGAAAACACGATATGTCACGAAATCATGACATTTTCCTCTTGCTTGGCTCTTGTCTTCTTGCACTCCGTGAAAACATGACATGTCATGAAATCGTGATATTTTCCTCTGTTTGGCTTTCGTCGTCTTCATTTTCGTGAAAATGTGACATGTCATGAAATTGAATGATCACGAAATCATGACATTTCTAGTGAAATCGTACATTCTCCTTTTTGTCCTTTTTCGAAAATGACATGTCACGAAATTGTGACATTCTTCTTCTTTCCTTTTTTTCGTGAAATGTGACATGTCGCGAAATCGTGACATTTTTCTTCTTCTTCTTTTCCTTTCTCCCGTGAAAATGTGACATGTCATGAAATCGTGACATTTTCCTCCTTCTTTTCCTTTTGAGTGAAATCGTGACATTTTCTTCATTTCTTCTTTTTTGGAATGATCGGATGAATCATGACAATTTTCTTCTTTCTTTTTTCGCTTTCTCGAAAAATGTGACATGTCATGAAATCGCGACATCCGTACCATCTTGCTCCTTCCTCGCTTTTCGCCATGAAAACGTGACACGTCGCGATATCGCGACATTTTTCCTTGGCGCTCCCCTTTGCTGCTTCAAGTGCACGAAATCGCGACATCCGCCTATCACTTTGCTTTCTTGCCACTATCTGCCATGAAAATGCGACATGTCGCGATGTCGCGACAACTTTGCCTTTACTGCTTCCTTTGCTGCTTTCTAGCGCGAAAACGTGACAGGTCACGAAAATGCGACATGTCGCGATATCGTGACATTTTCTGTGCTTAGCTCTTTTCTGCATCGGACGCCGTGAAAACATGACATGTCGCGATATCGCGACATTTTTCACTTACTTTGCTTTGGCACAAAACTTGTAGAGATTTTTGTTTTTTACTAATTATCCCTTTTGAGGTGCTTGGAGGGACAAACAGAGGAGTGAGTATCTCTACAATTTGTGCATTATTTTGCATGAACAACAACAACAAAAAAATGTGGCAAAAATGCCAACATGTCTTAAAGTAGTTGATGGAACTCCTATTGTTAAGCTTGATATAGGTAACATTCAGACTGGTATTGAAGATTTGGAAAAGAGAGGACTAATTTGTCGATTCGTGGGTTTTCGTTCGAGTCTATCTGCTTTCAAAGTCTAGGCTGCAAAAATTTGGAAAACTAAAGGTGAGTTACAAATCTCTATTTATCCAAATGTTTATTTTCTTGTTTTATTTGCTAATAATGAAGATAGAGAGAAAAATTTTCAAGGGGGTCCTTGGTTTTTTGGAAGGGCGGGGCTTTTCATGAAGCCCTGGCATACTAAATTTAAAGCCAAAGAAGAGATGCCTTCTATAACTCCCGTGTGGGTTAGACTCTTTGGCCTCCCTATTGAATTTTGGAATCCTACTATTTTTTCTTCAATTGAAAACTCCTTAGGAACTTTTATGATGACTGCTGATTGTACTCAAAATTTTGAACATATTATTTATGCTCGGATTTGTGTTTTAATGGATTTTGACAAACCCCTACCTAAAAATATCACATTACAATTTGGGGAAGACACTTGGGAGCAAGTAGTGGACTATGAGAACATTCCTTTTCAGTGTAGAATTTGCCATGAATATGGTCATTTGGCCAGTTATTTCCTAAATAAAATTCATGATCAAAATAAAGAAGATATAAACTCAATGAGGTTTCCAAATACCTAAGAAGAAGAACACTCAGAAGAAATAAGTTATGAAGGATCAATCAAAGTCATCTACTAATATGTTTGAAATCCTTTCCACAAATGATGTCCCAAGTGAGGAAGAGGAAATAATGGAAACTGAAATCTTAGAAACACAATTTAAATATGAAGGGAAGAACTATGAGACAAACCAACAAATCAAAGGTTTTCAACAAAAAAAAAGGGAGAAAATTTACACAAGAAAAACAATCTTTCAAATGTCAAAACTTCAAATAATGTAGGTCCCAATATAGACTCCAGTTGAACCATCTAGTAAAATTTTGGTTGTGTACGAGCATTCTTCAAGGTTAGAAGCCATCTCAGATTCAATTGGAATAAGTCAAGAAATAGGGGAAAAAAATTGAAGATGGATTCTAATCAAAAAGCAGGTCACAAGACCAATCAATATCATATGGTAAATGAAGGTGAAAAGCTTGTAGAGGAAGGTAATATTAATGCCCTTCCCAAATTTTTTAGCCCTGGTATTAATGAAGATCATCACTTGGAATATTAGAGGACTCAAAGGGAGTCTTTCAAAACAAAATGAAATTAGAAGAATGATTCGGATAAATCATCCACATCTTGTTTTCCTTCAAGAAACAAAGATGTCAATGGAGGATATGGACTCAATTGCCAGTAAAATTTGGCCAACTAGAAAAGTGGTTTCCCTCGGTCCCAAGGGACTTCGGTGGCATTGCTTGTCTTTGGGACCCAAAAGAGGTAGTTATTCACCATATGGTTGGCGGTTGGGGTTTGTTGGCTATAGCTATTCAAAGTAGACATTCCAACCAAATTATGCTCTGCATTACTTTTTATGCTCCGACTTCTTTGGAGGAAAAAAGAAGACAATGGAAGGATATTACTCATATTATCTCTCATTTTCCTAAAGCTTGGATCTTGATCGAAGGAGATTTCAATACCATCCTCTCTCTGGATGAGAAAAGGGGGGAAAATAGAAATTTGGACAAAAGCATTGACCTCATGAGCGAATATATTGCAAACCTCCATCTTGTGGATATCCAACCAGATAATGGCCTTATGACTTGGTCTAACAAAAGGTAAGGCTTAGCTTGTATAATGGAGAGATTGGATAGGTTTTTGCTCTCTAAAAATTTCTTAATCCATGGTCACATTCCTAAAGTGAAGACTCTTAATAATGCTGGTTCGGATCATTGGCCAGTCATGGTGGAAATGTGGAAAACCAATGTGAGTTTCTCTCCTTTTAATTTTCAATTAATGTGGCTTAGAGACATTTCCTTCAGACCTCATGTGCAACAATGGTGGAAGGAAGGTAAACCTAGGCATGGGACTAAGATGTTCTATTTTGCCAAAATACTGCAATACATTAAATCCAAAATCAAGACTTGGAACTGGAAAGAGTTTGGGGATGTTCATAGAAAAAACATGAAGTTATTTCTCATATTGAAAATTTGAATAAGAAAATCCGTTTAGATGGCCTCACGAGAGAAGATAAGTGCAGATGAAATTAAACTCACAACTCAGTTAGAGGAATGGGAAAAAAGAGAAGAAATCTTATGGAAGCAAAAATCTAGAATTCAATGGCTCAAAGAAGGAGATCGAAACACAAATTTCTTCCACAAATCTCTTCTAGCTCGAAGATCTCACAACTTTATTTCTTCCTTAAAATCATATTCTGGAGATGTTGTTTATACTTGGGATGGCATGAACTCTATTGTTGTTGATTACTTTTCCAATATTTTTGTTGCTACTCCTCTTGACTCAGCTTCACAACAAAATGTTCTTCAAGCAATCCCTTCTCTTATCACTTCTGAGGAGAACTCTATTTTGATCGCTCCTGTTACTATCAATGAGCTTCAACAAGTAGTTTTTAAAATGCAAAAAGGGAAAACCCCGGGTCCCGATGGTTTTCCCATTGAGTTCTACCAAGAGTTCTGGGATATCCTTCATGTTGATTTATTAGAGGTGGTGGAAGAAGCCAGGAAAGCCAAAGAAATTTTGAAGGTTATCAATAAAACTTATATTACTCTTGTTCCAAAAGCTCAAGAGGTTGATCATATCTCAACTTTTAGACCTATTGCTTTATGTAATGTTCTTCTCAAAATCATTACTAAAATCATGGCAGAAAGGTTGAAGCCTCTTTTGCATAATATTATTTCCCCAGAGCAAGGGGGTTATGTGGAAGGACGTCAAATAGTAGATGAGATAGTTCTTGCTCAAGAAGCCATCCATTCCATGGATATGCAAAAATCTCCTTCCATGTTCATTCGGTTAGACTTATCCAAAGCTTATGACAAAGTGGATTGGCACTTCCTTATCAAAGTTTTGAGGCAATTTGGTTTCTCTAAGGATTGGATGGATTGGATTATGGGATGTATCTCTTCATTTTCCTACTTAGTTCTTATCAATGGCAGGCCTTCTCAATCATTCCTAGCTTCCAGAGGTATTAGGCAAGGTGACCCGCTATCCCCTTATTTATTCATCATTCTTGTTGAATGCTTGGGTAGGACTATAACCAAAAAGAGGGAAAACAAAACCCTTGAGGGAGTTACCATTGCTCATGGAGCTAGACCTATCTCTCATCTTCAATTTTTGGATGACTCTACTCTTTTAGGTAAAGCTACAGTTAAGGAAGCTTCTAATATTAAGAAAATCATTAGCTATTTTTCTAAGGCTACTGGGCAGTTGATCAATGAAGATAAATCTAAAGTTATTTTCTTTCATTGCTCTGCTAGACAGGAATCCATGGTCTTGGATAAATTAAGATATAAGAAGACCTCCCTTCCAATCACTTATTTAGGTATTCCCATAAATATTCAAAGGCAGAAAAATAAATATTGGAATTGGTTGTTGGACAAAGTCAAGAAGAAAATTGGAAAGTGGACCAACAAGTGGCTTTCTTCTGGGGTAGAATCACCTTGGTAAAATCAGTCCTTCAAGCTATTCCTATTTATGTTTCTTCCATTTTGAATATCCCAAAGGCTGTTCTTCGAGAATTGGATCAAATCAGTCATCGTTTCCTTTGGAGTGGTACTAAGGAGAAAAGAAAATGGGCCTTGGTGAAATGGGATACTTTATGTCTTCCTAAGAGTGAAGGGGGGTTAGGATTCTAGTCTTCTATTAATAACAACAAATCTTTAGCTGCTAAATTATATTGGAGGATGTTGCATAACCCCAATGCTCTTTGGGCCAATAATCTCTGTGCTAAATATGTTGAGAACAAAAGTCCTGAAGACCTTGTTCGCTATCAACTTCCTACCAAAGGTTCTCCCATTTTAGCAGTTCTTAAGACTGGTGAGGATTTGATAAAGAAAATTTTATTTTGGATCATTCATAATGGTCAACAGGTAAATTTTTGGACAGATTCTTGGGATGGTCACAAGCCTTTGATAACTCAGTTTCCTGATTGGAGGCCTTGGATGGAGGAGCTTCACCGAGCTAACTGGATAAAGGTGGCTAATTACTGTCGATACCATACTGGTAATTCAAATGTTGGTAGATATTGGATCCCTATTGAGGACTGGCCTATTCAAATCCCAAAAATGCAAAGACAAGATATCCAAGGCATCCTTCATATGAGATCCCTCTCTTGGTCCCATGAAAAAGATTGTTTTGGATGGAACAACACTACTAAGGGTGAGTATTCAGTTGCTCAAGGTTATTTGACCTTATGCCATAATAATCCCAACCATTCTTCTGACATATTTTCTCAATTGTGGGCTCAAAAGCTCTGGCCTAAGGTGAGGTTCTTTAATTGGCTTTTATTGCATCGTAGGGTGCTTACTTGGTGAGCAACTTATGAAGCATGGTTTTCATGGCCCTTTTAGATGTGAAATGTGTGAAGAGAATGTAGAAACTCTCAACCATATTTTTATTGAGTGTACTTTAGCCTCTGAGCTATGGAGGAGAATGGCCACTTTACTTGGCCTACAATGGTCCAATTTTTTTACTTTTGAACAGCTTTGGGGGATTGGCCTAATCAAGAGGGTGTTGATCATTTTATTAGGCAATTAGTTTGGATGGGTTCTACCATTCTTCTTTGGAATATTTGGAATGAAAGGAACAACCAAATTTTTAATCAAGATAGGAAGGATATTCACTATATTTGGCAAAATACCATAGCCAACTTAGTTGAATCAGTCCATCAACTCCTTAATCACCCCAAAAACTCCCACCAAAGATGGGATCAAGTGATGCAAAGATTGAAGATTAAATATTCTAAGGGCAACCAACTTAAAGGGAATGTGAGTATTAGTAATATGGATAGGACAAGAAATTGGCAACCTCCTCCTAAGGATTTTGGAAAAGTCAATACTGATGGAGCCTCTAGAGGGAACCCTGGAAAAGCCAGTGTGGGAGGAATTGGTAGACTTTCAGATGGCTCCCTGGTTTTTACTTTTGCTGAGAATTTGGGTATTCTTTCCAATAACCTTGCTGAGGGGTATGGTATCCTCAGAGGCCTTCAGGAGGCTACTAAGGTTGGATGGGAAAAGGTGTTAGTTGAGTCTCGACTCTCAACTTATGATTAATCTCTTGAAGACTCCTTCTAAGAATCATAAGGTGGATTGGAGAATAAAAAGAATTATTGAGAAGATTCAATTAATCCAGGATGGGATTTTTGAAAGTTGATTACAATCATGTGGTCGAGATCAAAACAAGAGTGTTGATGCTTTAGCTAATTGGGCTTTGGACAAAGGTGATCTTACTTGTTATGGCCACCCTCCTAGATGGTGGGCTTCTCAAATTAGGGAAGCTCTTCTTTCTATCATTTCTTTGGATGGCTCCAGTTCTGAAGGTACCTAGTTTCTTCTTGCTTTTTTTTTTGCTTCTCTTTGGTTCATTCAGTTTTTTTTAGTTCCCTAGCTCATTCTATTCTTTCTTTTGTTTCCTCTATTGATTCTTGCCTTAATAGTCTTCTGGTCTAGATAGGTCATTGTTATGTTCAATTTTTTTTCCTTGTTTTCTTTTTTGTTTTTTTTTGTTTAGTTTTTTAAGGTGGGTGGGTTCTTTTGTTTTGTTTTGTTTTTGTGTTCTTTGTGTTGTTTTTTGTTGTTCTTGTGTTTTTGTTGTTTTGTGTTTTTTTTTTATGTTTTTTGTTATTGTTCTTGTGTTTTTTTCGTTCTTGTTCTTGGGTTTCTCTTTGTTTGTGTTAATTCGTGTTTTTATGTGTGAGTGTTTTCTATGTTTTTTGTTTTTGTTTATTGTATTTTGTTGGTTGTTTTTTATTTTTATTTTTATTTTATTTTTTTTATTTTTTTAGGTTTTGGTTGTGTTTATTTTTCATGTTTTTTTTTGGGTTATGTCTTTGTAGTGTTTTGTTGTTTTTGTCTTGTTTGTGTTTTGTTATGTGGTTCTTGTGTTTTTCTATGTGGTTCGTGTTGTGGTTTCTTTTATATTATTGTGCGTGTTTGGTTGTGCTTTTGTTTTTGACACACTCAAGGAGCATGTTTTTTATTTTATTTTATTATTTTTTTTGTTATTTACTTATTTATTTACTTATTTTTAAATTGGTTTTGTGTGTTTGTTTGCTCCTTGAGTATGTCAAAGGTGATAGGCCGAGTCCGAGTCCTGGGCATTTTTGGCGGAATGGATACCCCTGCCTCCTTGGGTCTTACCCGAAAGTGGCATCCCTTTTGGGATGTTTTCCACAAAAAAAAAAAAAAAAAAATACCAATGTTCATAATTTACTCAATTAGAATATGAGACTCATATTCCTATTGAGGGGGAGAAGGAAACACATGCAGGATCTCAAGACCTACAAGATCAATGGATGGATGATTACAATTAGTTGTATGTGAGATAACAATATTCATAATTTAAGAGGTCTGAGGTGTAGACCAATTGGTTCCTCCAAACCCCATAATGGGGGTGGAGGTTCAAGGTTCAAATCTTGGGCCTCATCAAACTGAACGCTTGTCCCTTTCTTGGTGTTTTCAGTTGCATAAAATATTTAAAATTATCGTGGTGTGGTGGTTATAGGGGTGGATTACGTAGAGATATATGTGGAAGCTTTCAGGGTGGACATCACAGAATAATGTGGCGGCCATAAAAATCCAAACAGCCTATCCGAATTCATGGTGGTTACCAATTCCACCATGTAAAATCAAAAAAATAAAATAAAAATTAAAAACATATTCATAATTTAGGGATAATATCCTTCAAAATAGAATTTGTTTTGGCCTAGATAGTCTGAGGGACCATCTTGAGGATGATCATGTGCAACATCCTCCCTCTCATAGTGACCTTCATTAGCAATCAACTTGAGACTGGATAAGATTAGGAAATTCACACTAGAAAAGAGTGTGAATTAAAAGGATCTAAGATATATGAGTGATAACCCATAGTCATCCTCCTTGTCCTAATAAAATTCAATTAAAGAAATAGTATCATCATGGTACTACCTAAAGAGAAGGTTGGCATCATCTTCATCACTAGAAAAGTAAGAAGAGGGAAGATGCTAACTATAGCTAGGTATATAACCTATCCCATAGTTTATTGGCTAGTATTTAGCCTCCAAGGGCTCTTTGATGCATACTCACAAAGGTCTAGTCCTTTTCCTTGACCCTATGTTAAAAAGTATCTATTTTGAGATGGGATACAAGTTTGACAACTAGCCAAAAGCATATTGTTCTTTATCTAGGATAGGGTTAGTACCATGGATTTGGTCATCATTAGTAGTATCACCATAAAAAAAAGGAGAAACTTTCAATTTTCACTATTTTAACCTTCCTATAAGGTAAGCCTAATGTTTGGGAAGATGGAAGGAGCTTAGCTAGGTCTAGAAAATATTGATTATTATCTTGGTTATAAATATTAAGGTTTTTTGGACTAGAAGTTTGAGCTTTAGATTGATTATTAAGTTGATCATTTAATGTTAAATACCTTAATACATTGTTGATTTAAGAAGAAGAATCTAATTAAGAAGAGGGATTAAGAGAAAGGAAAAGGCTAGCCTTAGGATTTTTTACCATGTTTGCCTAAAAATTGGTGGAGAGATCGAGTTATTTGGAATGTGATATATCTTACCCTAACATTCATACTTAAGAAACTTATGGAGAGTGGAAGGGATAGACTACATTGTATAGATCCAAGGCCTTCTGAGAATAATGTTATAGGTTAAATCACAAGGCATGATATAAAAGAGGGTGTTGAGAATACGAGGTCCAACATTGATGGGTAATACTATAGTTCCACTAGCCTCACACTCCCCATTATCAAACACCCTGATCATATGATCAAATTTCTTCAAAACTTGTTTAGTTAACCCAACATTGCTCATGAATTTTAGGCTAAAAATATTGGTATCTAAGCCATTATCAACTACAGAGGTCTTTAGGAGCTCAAGAAGGGATATTTTGTTGGGGTACATTCAATTTATTAATATAAATTAAAAGTACACTTATCATTGTTTGATTAAATGATTAATGGTGGTCCTTTGGAGGAAGAAGGTTTTTTTGCATGAAGGACCAAATGAGGTCTAGAAGGTTGATTAGATAAAGTATTTTTGTGTTTATTCCCTATTACAACATAAATAGAGAAATAAATATCAAAATAATGGATTTTTCACACCACCCTTTGGTTTGGAGGTGGAACATTTTTATAGTGAATGTTGTGTATTGCCTTTTGAATATGGTTATGATTTGGAAACAAATATTGAAAATTTGAAGATCTTGATTGGAAGAACATTGAGAGTCAGAGCTAATAAAAATAACTTAACCTTTCTTGATAAACTATTGGATAACATATCTAAATCTTAGGAACATATTGATCACATAATTTTTGGTGTCATGGAAGGCACAATGCTCAGTAGGGTAGAACCAATGAGATTTTTTCTTTTCAAGATCTAAAGGATTAATATGTGGAAGCACCACCACTTTGGATTTAATTAGTTACTCTAGGATGGCTAAATGATGGAGTTATAGTGAATAATACTTTATTATCGGTTTTGATTGTTGAGACTTACCTAGGAATAGATTTTGAAGGGTTGTCATAACACTAATTTTTTTGGTTTGGCATGAGTCTATAACTCCATTTATTACATTTTTTTTTATTTTTATACTGCTCCTTTGGATGGGAGGAAGACTTATCTTCCTCCTTATGGGCCTTGTATTTTAGCATCCTCTTTTGAGGAAGGTGGTCTCTATTCTCGTAGCCATGTCAATTGCATCTTTGAAACAAGATATATTGGTTATCTATAAATAGAAGGCAATAATTTATTTAGGTTGCCTATGAAGATATCTAGAAGGTCTCTTAGTAGAGAACTATATTATATTCTCCCCACTATAGATCACCATATTGACAAGAAGTTTACAAAATTATTTTCTTTAAATTTTTTAATCTTATATAGGTCACAAATCATGACCTTTTCTTGCTATAAGCAAATAATTTCTTTAAAACCATCTTAATGAAATCCCTAAATATTTTAAGGAAATGCCTTATTATTTGATAGTACCACTCCAAGGTAGGACCAATAAGTATTTTAGAAAATATTTTAGGTAGCAATATTTCATCATCAAAAATGCCACTTCAAGTAGTTCTAAAACACTTCAAGTGGTTGATGGGATCTTCCTTCTTTTTATATATTTGAAACTTACAAATTTTAAAGTTGGGAGGAAAAGAGTGACTAGATATGAAATTATTTAAAGGCTAAATGCACAATTCCTCATAGGAGTAGTTATAGTTGGAAGAACACCCTTAAATTGAGGCCATTTGTTGTTTAAGTAGTTGTAATTGGGAAGTTAAATATTGAAGCTTAGAAGAAATAAATTTTGATTGCACATAAGGCATGTGAGGTGAGATACGAGGAAATTGATAATTGGTTTGAGCATAAGGTTGAAGAATTGGGTCATACAATATTAATATTATCATCATATGATTTATTCCCAAGCTAGTCAAATTAAAATGATTAGAATATGACAAGTGAGAAATTGAAGAAGTAGGGTCTCAAGAAAAATTTATACTCACAACTGTGGGAATGGAAGGAAAGTTGTTGGAAAGAGGATTAGAGATGGGATACTAGATGGTACATCTTGTCTAGGAATGTAGCTCATGGCCACTTGTTGAGATATGGGGTAACTTACATTGACCCATAACAACTCCTCAAGAGGAGGCAAAGATGAAAGATATCTCGAGTATGATAGGAGTGGTGATGATAGAAGGATTAGTGATGAGGAATACATGATGTAATAGATATCTTAGGCTTAGGGATTAATGTTTTTGTATTATTTTCTATGTATCATATGAAGCTTCTCATAAATCACATTAGATAGAGTTAGTTTTTTTTAGATTGTTAGCTTCTAGAGTTTTTAGGTTATTGATAAGTGGTTATTATCTCTAGCATTTGTTGGTTGTTGTCTATTATCTAGATTTAGTAGCATATTACTATATGCATGTTGATGGTTATAACTTGTTTTTATTCTTTTTTAATCTTATTTAACCATCTATTCTAATGTAATTTCTAGCTTTAGTTCCACATTAGTGTTATCAAATTAGGTGATCAATGGCATTGGGTTATTTCTAGTCCTTATTCTACTCATGTGGTGGTTTTGGGTTATTTTTGGCCATTTCTTTGTGTATAAGCACTAAAAGGATACTCTAGTTGATATGATCTATTTTCAAGAGTTGTAGCTAAACACTAGCTTTTTAGAAAACACTAGTTTGGTTGTAGATGGAAAGATTGCATGAGTTTTATTTTTCAAGATGTACAAGTTTTTGTTTTTGGTATATTTTAGCCTATCAAATGAGTCACTTTCTAATTGATTACATCCTCTTTATGATCTTTGAGATATGATATCATATGAGTTGTTACTCAAAGACAGTCTCTACAAGCTCCAAATAGGAGATCTAGTCAATAATAGATCATTTTGACTCTTTTCAAACATGGCCATTCATATGTGCACTTGCTGATAACACTAAGGATATTTTTTTATTCTGATTAGATTCTTGCACATGTTAGTGAGAGAGTCATTATAAGTTTTTAGCATGCTTGACTGAGTACTAGTGCAATTGACTATTGGTTGTTGGTTGTTATTAGTTACCCATTTTTTATTAACACTAGGATGACATACTAAGGTATCATCATACTTATGTGCCTACATCATGTTCCTGCTATGTGCATTGATTCCAAAATACAACACTTGATCTAGAAAACACTAATGTTTCCAAATAAGACCTAAAACATTGGTATGGTAGGATGTTGTATCAACTAGACATCTCCCTCATTTTGGATGATCGATGTTGAAAACCAAGAGACATTGAACCATTCTGATGATATATTTTGATGATAGTGAGAATAATTTTTTAACACCTAGTGACATTTGGTGGGAATTTTTTAGAAGCTATTTTCTCCTACAAGGGTTTCAATCAACCTGTTTTCTCCCTAACAATTGGTTTTGTTTTGACATAGGCATTGAGTAGTCATCCAAGTCTCAACATTGCAAAACTTGTGTGAACTTGCTGCATGAAATTGGTGGGAAAGTGATCCATGGGAGATAACACATTTTGAATTACCAAATAAAACTAGGAGATAACACAAAGGACATTTGAAATAATTATTATTTTTTGTAGACTTCGTTAGGTGTGTCTAGACTTCTTATAACCACTGGGAACATTAGGCTTGAGGACTATAAGTCACATGGCATAGTCATTGATTATGGATGATGAAGAGTTAAGTAGGTCACATTTATTTTGCTATAGTAGATGAGTAGTAGTAGACCATGAGAAAACATATATAGCACTAGATTCAACAAAAGAGTATGTTGTAGACATTGCAATGTGGCATCTATAGGCCTAGCAAACTCATAGCTAGAGGAGATAAACCAAGAAACAAGTGATTTTCAATGAAATTTACATGTGATGTGGCTTGTTGCAGTTGGACCCCCCTATGACACAACTTGGTGCATTGGTATTCCCATGTGGAGTGGCCTAAGGGGTTGTGATTTGGATGGTAGACCATAGAAAGTAATGGCTAGGTACTGATTAACATGGGTTGTTTTGAAAATAAGTAATTTACTATGATTGGCCACTTGAAAAGTAACCATTGACAAGTCTCCCTTGACTGATTTGACCTATTAAAAAGGGTGCATGAAGATAAACTTTTCAAAATTACAATTGAAAAATTAATGTTGGAAACCTTTGAAGGGGTAAAGTTTTTTTTTGTTGTATTTAATTAATTTAATACCTATTTAGTAGTTTTTCAATTAATTAGAATTAATTAATTGAAAATATATTTTCTTGTTTAAAATAAAAAGGTAGGTTTTGTAATAGCCTAGTAGGATAAAATTGCTTATAAATTACTTGGAATCAATTGTACTCCACATTTATAACTAGGCACCTCTAGCATTTACCTATTTTGTGATGGCCACTAATTTAGTAGAACAAATGGCAAAATAAGTCAATGTTGTAAGTGCCTTAGTAAATAAGATAAATGATATAATGGTCCAAAGTAGCCCTAGAGACATCCAATTCTAAAACAATGACCTTCACACCAAAACAAAAAGTGAGGTGAATATTAATGACTGTTCAAGGGATCTTGAGGTCCTAAACATTGCGATCCTCGATATGGAAACATGGTTTTCATATAGTCAACTTGCTAAAGAGGAGAAAGTTCCTTTTTCCAGGTTTAATATTTCTAGATTATCTAAAGTTTTGGTTGAACATTGAGAAGGTCAAAATCCTCTCAAAACTTGGGAGGATCTTATTAAAGCCTTGAAGAAAATTTTTTATCCTTCCAAATATGAGAAAGACTTAATCGTCAAATGGTTTTTATTTCAACAAGTAAATAACATGTATGTGTAGGATTACATATTTAAATTTAACATATTTTGAATTCTCCTAGGCATTAATAATGATGTAGCTTCTCTCATTATTAAGTTAAAAATTGACCTTCAAGAGCACATGTATAGAGAATTTTTTGGCTTTTACACCAAACTATCTCAAGTCCTAGTATAATTAAGCCACAATATCTTAGGTCTTAATATAAATAATCAAGAGTAGAATTATATATGAGCAATTAAAATATAAACATGAAAATATAATTATAATAACATTCACTATAACTTCAAATATGAATGTATATGGCCCAAAATCAATCATCTAATAACATGAAAATACTTAGAATAAAATTGCTCAAAATCTGTGTACAAGATTCAATATTATCAAATTATTGTTGGTGATCTCTTACAAATTGTTTTCCCAATACAATGTATGGAGATTTATCTCCATAATATAGATATAGAAAGGTGACTCTTCAATACTTCACTACTGCACTCCTCATATATCTAGGAGTTGCCACTTGTATACTAGACTCTTCATTCTCTTATTATATGTAAACTTGACTCTATGACACTTGCATACTTCTACATGACTCTTACTCTCTTACATGCACTCCTAATACAAGATACTTGTGCACACACTTGCACTCTTACATGACATGACACTTGTGCATTTCTTGCATATTACATTATTACATGACACTTGTGCATATCTTGTACATTACACTCTTACATGACACTTGTGCATATCCTACACATAGACATTTACATAAAGGGAAAATATAAATCATTGCCTAAACTATAAACTCAAACCCTAATCTATTACATATTTACATTTGTACCATAAAGGTACCATGGGGGTACATTTGCATGTACCAAAAATGTAATATACTCTAACACTCGCATGTATTACATTATTTGGTTATTTAAGACTTTAGTCTTCAATATTTATCTCCATATTCAATCAAACAATTTTGCATTAAGTGTGATCCTCTTCTTGAGATCCATATTCATCTTCTTTATTGGGTTCTAATCTAAATTCTTCTTCATCTCATTATTTGGTTCTTCAGTCTTGGCTTCTTTTTCATGAATTACTTGAGCTTCTTCTTCATCCTTGATCTCTAGTTCATGTGTTTCTTTCTTGCAATCTTGATATTGTCCTATATTAGTTTTCATGTTTTCTTTACAAGATAAATTAGGGTATACTTGAACCATTTCCCTAATTCTTGTATTTCAAACACTTCATCATTAATATGATCAAATAGTTTTTCCTAAATTTGTTCTTTTTCAATTTTGTCTTGCATATTTGAAATAGAATATTTTGCTTTATTTTTCATGATGTTATAAGTTGCTTTAGAAATAATTTTTTGAATAAAAATGTCTAATATAAATAATAAACAAATTTCAAATCGTTCATAATATTTTCTTTTGTACCAAAAAAATGTTGGAGAATGAATATTTCTTCCACAAACTTTACATGGGTAAATATTCTACCAATTAGGTTCTTCTTGTCCCATTATTTTATAAAAATTACACTTCAACTAAGTACAATATCCTTTCTTTGATCTATGGTTCTATGATAATACTTTATGATAATTTGTGTTCTTAATAAAACAATGAAACCATCGATGCAATATTAAATCCATCATTCATTTATTTTATTTATAAATAAGTTGCATATTTTCTAATGATTTTTTATTTTCTTCTTGAATATTTGATATATCCATTTGAAAAATCTATTAATTCCTTTGAAGTAGTAAAGCTTTTGTATCCCTAATTAAATTAAATTTGCAAAAATTAAAAAATCTTCAAATTTTAAATTTTCCCTAAATTTTAAATCTTCAAAAAATTTCAAATCAAACTTCTTCAAATTTCAAAACTTCAAAAAATCTATTGACTCTTAAAATATTCAAAAAATGCAAATCTTCAAAATTTTCAGATTTCAAAAACTAAAAACATCTAGATCCTCAAATTTCAAAAATAAAATGTTTAGATTTAGAAAATCTTAAATTCTATTTGAATTAGAATACCTTATCACTCCATACTTTAATAAATAATAATATCCCTTCCTCTCCTCTTTGCAATATATTTCCTATTCATTCCAACCCCTTTTCCTGCTTGTCTTTCGATGCCCCCAACATTGACTCTTCCTTTGTTCCCCCTACTTTGTAACTGTCTTCCTTTTCTCCTATTTGAACCCTTTTAACCCTCCTTTGGTTCCCAAGTTGTCCACCAATACCCCTATCTCATCTTCTTCCCCCATTCCCTTAACCTCTCTAAGGCTTGCATCTACCTTCTAAATCTAGATTATACCCCCTCTATGACTCCTATCCCCCCATTGGCCTTTCTTCTATCTTTCCCTTTCTCTTCTTTTGTTGATGTCCCCTTTTCCTCTACACCCTTCTCTGGTGGTCCCTTTCCCTTTTCAACCCCGGTCCTTGAACAAATTATCAACCCCAAACTAATTTCTCCTCGTCCTATCACCAAGAACCAAAAATGAGTTTCATCGATGTTGGTAGTGAAAAAATGAGATGCGGACCTTCAACCCAGGACCTTAGAAAAATAAATTAGGGGAGGATATTGCCAAAGGAGTTCAGTCCACTCTACATCTTTCTAAGAAATAAATTTACCTAAATGAATTCAATATCGATGAGCAACTTAGAAACAATTAATCCTCAACCCTGGGCAAAGGAATGAAATACCTCATAAAATTCCACAAATGAATATCCTCCCATGGAATGTGAGAGGCCTTAATGGACATGCCAAACATCACCTTTTGGCATCAATGAGGAAATAAATTAATCCCCATATTATTAATATTTAGGAGACCAAAGTTGAAGCCTACAACCTTGAGAGAGTCTCTAAAGCAATTTGTAAAAACTATGACTTATTTATCAACCCTGTCTAAGGAGCCTTTGGAGGTCTCTTATTCCTATGGGACCCATCCAAAATTGAAGGTAGACTCATCTCTATCTCTGAAAGTATCAATAATATCCTATTATTTTACAAATCCATAAATTTTAGATGGGTTTTATCTAATATATATGCCCCCAACAACCCCTTGGGTCGTGTATCCTTATGGATTACCTCGATGCAAATGAGAAACATCTTCATTAATGAAGCATGGATGTTGGTTGGAGATTTTAACTCCCCCTCTCTATCATTCTAACAATTTCAAAGGGTCACCCATCACCTCTAAATGTTTTGAAGACTTTGCAATTTTTGTGAACAATAATGAATTGATGGATAATCAATTAAGAGACACTAAATTCACTTGGACTAATAGGAGAATGGAAATTCAACTCATCTAGCTTAGACTAAACAAAATCCTCATGTCCAAAGAAGCTTTCTCTTCCTTTAAATATGTCACTCTTCGCTCCCTCCCCAAGACTAGCTCAGATAATAACCCTCTTATTCTGGAAGCCCTTCAACCTACCTCCTCTTTCAAAACTCCCTTCAGGTTTGAGTCTATGTGGCTTATCCATAAAGACCTTTTTTAGTCAAATCTGTATATTATCTCTTGGAAGATAAGAGTGATAATCGGTTCCTGATCAATAAAATATTGCTTAAGCATCTCACTCCCAAGATTGCATTCTTCTACTAGCTTGTTGTTCAAAATAAGATTCTCTCCATTGATAATCTTCAATCAAAAGGAATTGTTATTCCTAACAAGTGTTACCTTTGTAGGTCAAACTCTGAATCTACTCATCACCTATTCCTTGACTACCCCTTCTCCCAAGATGTCCTACATTTTTTACTTAACTTTGTTGGGTACTTTTGGGTCCAACCTAATAGTATCAAAGAGTTGTTCCTACAGTGGTCCTCTCCATTTTATGATCATAGATTAAAAACTTTGTGGTCCTTTTGTCTTCCACACTTTCTATGGGGAACTTGAAGTGAAAGAAATAATAAATTCTTCTATAATAATTCCAAAGATCACCTCTCTATTGGAATCAAAATTCTTGAGGCAACAAAAGAAAACTCTCTTCAAGTTCCTTCTACTAGTGGAAATGGTAACCAATTGAAAAATATGTTGATGACTTTTCTTAGTCTCCACCTATCCCCCCTAAACCCCCAAATCCCATTAATATGGATAAATCAAAATTCAAATGGATTCCTCCTCTGTTTGGTTGTATCAAGCTAAATTTTGATGAAGCTACTAAGGGTAATATAGGACAAGCAAGTGTAGGTAGAGTCTTTAGAAATGATAAAGGTCGGATTTTGTTGGCCTTTGCTAAAAATATTGGTATCCAAACAAGCCATTTTGCCAAAGCTAGGGTCCTCTTCCAAGGTCTATCTCTCTTGTAAAACCTCACTTCCAACAAGATCATCATTGAAGGAGACTCCATGAATATCATCAACATGTTAAAAGGATATCAAACTTCCACCTATAGTATTTATAATCTTATGGATGAATCTAAGAAGTCCATGCAAAAGCTCTATAGCTTTACCATTCAACATGTTTATCACAAAGAAAATCATTCTACAGATGCTATGGCCAACTTAGGCATTTCCTATGAAGCTTTTACTATCTAGAGTTGTAACTATCCTCAATCCCTTCTACGCTATTTTTCCTTTGATGGCCTCTTGTCAATCTAATCCCTTTCCTTTTACCTTTTATCCCTACAGTATTTCTCTTACTAATTCAACTCATTCAGCTCTCACTACCTTAGCCTTCATCACCTTCCTTTTCCATCACCACCTTATCCACAAATTTACCACATGGTTTTTCCTTCATGCCAGTAATAATCCTTGTTTTTTGTCTTTGTCTTTCCACCCTATTCCTTGGAACTCATGTCTATCTTGTGCTCACCTTATTTTTAGCCTTTGCTTTTGGTTCTTGGCTACATGGAAATTTAGTTTTCTTGTTATTTCTCTTAGCGTCGACCATTAGTTCTATCCACTCCTAACATCTTGTTCATGCAACCATTTATCAAAAAATACTTTCCCTCTCCATGAAAGAATGATCAGTACCTTTTTTATTATTTTTTGGAAAAAAGGTTGACAGTCCTTTCATCACGATATCTTGGGAAGTAGTCATTGCCACATTTGTCTTACTCATGCTTCCCTCTTCTCTAATATTATCCCATTGGATATTTGGTCGAATTTCCTCTCAACATGATACCTTGGTTAGAAGCGTTAGTCACATTTTTCAAGCCCAAGTTTCTTTTTTCTCTAGGTTTTTTTCCCTCACCTCTAGCTATTTATTGTCGTTGAAGTGCATTGGCCTCCTTATTAGCCACCGTCAAGACCTTTGATCCACCACCTTATCCCATGAGACCACGTAAATTCCAAAGATGATTTATTAGCATGGATGTGATCACCTCCATGACAAGTGATTTATCCACTCAAGGATCCTTATTTCATGTCCTTAAACTCTCTTGAACCTCGCTTGTAAGTGGCCTTCTATTTTAAGTCATTTTATCTTCCATATTTCCATAATTTGCATTCTTTTCCTTCGTCCCTTCGACTACATTGTTGGCTTTGTGTCTATTCCATTTCCTTCCTCTCCTAACCATTCAATCTCCCACCAGATCCTTCTCCCTTCCTTTACTTCTCCTTTTCTTTACCTTTGTGCTTATCCAAATCCCTTCATGCCCCCCATGGCTAATATTGATTCCAGGTTCAAACCAAAAGTGCTCCAATTAGATAAACTTGTCAAGGAGATTCTAGATGATGTCAACTTTCTCCCCTTCCTTAGGAAGTTTGAATACCATGATATGGACCTATCCAAGGATTTAGCTTGAAGCTTGGTTGATGGAAGAATCATTATGAAAGTTTTGAGCTTCACTATCAACACTAAACTTCTCACTAAAATTATTGGTTTCCCTAATGATGATGAAATAGTTAATCGAGGGAAACATCTATTGGTTTGGGAACTACTTTTCAAGGACAAGGGTGAGAATATTGGCAAGGATAAATGTAAAATTGTAATATACTCCCTTTCAAAGCCCTAGGACAAGTTGGTGGTCATAATTATCAACTATTTCATGGTTGATGGCCAAACCATTATCCTGAGGAGCTTCCAACTTACTTTATTGAACCACATTTGTGGGAGGAAAAGCATCAATATCTTGGAGTATTTGTTCAAGTCCATGGAAAATTTTGTTAGCAATTTCCTAAAAGGTTCATCATATTTTCCTTTTCACCATGGCATACACTTGATCATTTATCGACATGTTTTAATAGGTAAGCCAACATGGTGGTTATGAGAATCATCCTGAACAACCTTCTTATTGACCCTCATTTAGCACTCGATCATTTAGAGGACTCCAATCTTGTTGTATCCTTCAAATATGTTCTTGATTCCTCCCACCATAAATCCAATTAGGTATTTTAATTTGATCCTAAGAGTGAAGCAATCACTCCTAAAGTCAATTTGGAGACTCAAAGAAGCTTTATCTATATCAAATCCTAGTCAGGGAAAAGAAATAAATCTCCAATTTATGTGGAACCTGACCATGAATTTGATGAAGCACTAAATATTCAAAAAACTAAGCATGGCATCACTTCTGGAAAGACTCCTTCACACAATATGATCCCTCAGATCACTTCTCCTAGGCCACCAAAATTTTCTCTTTATTATTCTTATGTCTCATTCATAAGCAAGAAAGGTTACTTGTAGGGGCTTGAAGATATATTAGGAGCCCTATCTAGAATAGCCAGTATGAGCACTTCTCTCATACAATAGGCAACCACTCATCTTGACGAGTTCAAGAAAAAGTATGGAGAAGATATCCCTAAAGAGCTTCTAGATTTCTCTGCTCCAGTGGATGTTGAGTAACCATGGTCACTATGTTCAATTTATGTCTGGTCATCCCCTATTTTCCTAATCTTATGTTGTTTTCCTTCCTTGTTATCTCTAAGTATCTCTTTATTTTGGCTCTCTTCTAGGAAATCCTCTTTTTAAGGTCTATTTTTGCTTCTCTCCCTTTTGTTCTTTGGATATAGTTTTATAGGGCCCTCTCTAGAGGCCTTCTCTTTTTGTAAAATTTTTAGGGACCCTTTCAAAACCCCTTCCACCAATCAATAAATAATAAAAAAAGAAATATCAATTTCAAACTATAGTTGAAATCCTTATAACTCCCAGGTAATAGTTACTTTATTAAATAGTATAATTCCTTTTAAATCTAACTAAATAGTTAAAGTACCTAAGATTAAAATATTTAATAATCTTCTACTAACTTTAATTATGAAAGTAATAAATGTAACTTACCTTATTCTCCACCTGGCTATCTTGCTATAGAAAATGCTTCAAACTAATTTATATCTTTGTTATAACTATAACAAGCATTATGATTCTCTCCTATACCTTCAAAACCTGTTGAAAGATGTCTAAATAGTGTTTGAATGCACTCTAGAATAGGATATTAGATAGGCATTTGAATAGATGTTTGTCTAGACATTTGGATGGGCACCTCTATGGAATGTAAGACCTTTCAGCTTCAGATGGTGGATTTTGGCTTCTCTTATCTTGGTTTCTTGGATACTTAGGATGACCGCTTAGCTAGCCTCTTCCCTATGATGACCTATAAATAACTTAGATTCAATATTTTATTAGCTTCTTCTCTACACTAGATAGCTAAACATTGGCCTTTTGTAGAGTTAGCCTCTTCTCTATAATGGCTAACCTAAATATTTAATGCTTCTTATTATGCTTACTTTTATATAAATATTGCCCTCTTTATTGGGTTGTGATGACTTCCATTTCTTTTAGTTTTTAATTGTGATATCCTCTCAAGACAACTCAATTATAGGTATCTTCTACTGGACTATAATGAGCTCTTTTACTAGATAAATGGAGCACTATGAAATCTCTGCTAGAGCACTTCCTGAGTGTTTCCACTGTGCACTCAGATGCTTCTCAATTGCTACCACTAAATTATCTTAGCTTGAGTGATTTGTAAGCATTGCTACTATGCACTCAAGTGCATTTTTACTATTACCACAATGTTCCCTTGGCATAAGTGCTTCTTGAGCACTTCTACTATGCACTCAAGTACTTCCTTACTCAAGCACTTCCTCTCTCAAGCGCTTACTTGCTTCATACTTCTCTCGAGTGTTTTCTTTCATGGATGCTTCCTTTCTTGGATGCTTCCTTGATCAAGCACTTCCTTGCTAGAGTGCTTACTTGCTCAAGCACATCCTCTTCATACTTTGGTGTCACTAGGCTTGAGAGCTTCCACTCTATGCTTAGGAATTGCCAAGCTTGGGTGCTTACTCTCTCTATACTTGGGTGCTATCAAGCATTGTATTTTATAATCCTTTTTATTTTATCTACTACAACTTGAACATTCTCTAAACATTATTCTTGCTTTGGGTAAAATTAGCTACAAAATAATCTTTCAATATTAGTAGAAAGTTTCAATTCTATTCTTTCTACTATACTTTGGATTTTATCTGAGTTATCTTATATATCCTATTGATATTTGAAAATATTTCTTCTAAATTCTATATAAGCTATGATGCTTCTCAATCCTATGGAAGCTTTTATGCTTCTCAATTCTATGGTGTCTTAGGTCAAACCTAAGAACAATATGATTCTCCTCTTTTCTATAGAATCCAACTATTATCAAGGTGACTTTGACTATCCCTCATGTCTAGCTTTCTTTTGAGTTGGCTCTTAACCAATTATGGTTAAGTCCTTGCCTTCACTAGTTTTCCTTGACCCAAGTGGGTAGACTCTAGCATCCAAATCAGGGTGACTTTTATTTGTCCCTTTAATATATATTCCTCTACACATATAAATTAGATTCCAACTCTTCATTTTTTTTAAGTGGATAGACTCCAAATATGAAGGTGGCTCAAAATATAAATCTATCAAAAATGGATAGAGTTAAGCAGTAGCTCTGATACCACTATTGGATTTTAAGCCAAACTATCTCAAGTCCTAATATAATTAAGCCACAATATCTTAGGTATTAATATCAATAATCAAGAGTAGAATTATATATATGAGAAATTAAAATATAAACTAGCCAATATAAATTATAATAACATTCACTATAACTTCAAATATGAATGTAAATGGCCCAAAATTAATCATGTAATAACATGAAAATACTTACAATAAAATTGCTCAAAATATATATACAAGCTTCAATATTATCAAATTCTTGTTGGTGATCTCTTACAAACTATTTTCCCAATACAATGTATGGAGCTTTGTCTCCATAATATAGACATAGAAAGGTGACTCTTCAATACTTGACTATTGCACTCCTCACATATCCAAGAGTTGTAACCTTTCCTATTCTTGACCTTTGGCTTCTCATATTGCCACTTGTATACTAGACTCTACACTCTATTCTTACATGCACACTTGACTCTATGACACTTGCACACTTCTACATGACTCTTAGTCTCTTACATGCACTTCTAGTATAAGACAGTTATCCATACACTTGCACTTTTACATGACATGATACTTGTGCATATCCTACACATAGAGACTTACATAAATGGAAAATATAAATCACCCACCTAAACTATAGACTCAAACCCTAATCTATTACATATTTATATTTGTACCATAAAGTTACCATGGGGGTACATTTGCATGTACTAAATAATGTAATATTCTCCAAAAGAATTGAAGTATGTTCCTCTAATTACTTTGGATGTAGCTTTCAATCAAGCTTATTTGGTGGAAGAAAATATTATTACTTAACCAAAAGGACCATGATAGTATGGTTACATGGAAGCTTCTAGAAATCCAAATCAGTAGTAGAAAGAATAGAAGGAGAAAAGATATTCTTGTTCTTCCTCTTCCTCTCCTTCCCCTTTTAAAAAATATTTCTTTTCTTCTTCTTCTTCTAAATATCCAAATATTTGTAAGTTTTGTAAAAATAAAGAACATGTTGAATCCAAATGTTATAAGCTCAAAAATATAAAGAATAAATCATTGATTGTAAAGACTCCAAATGAGGACCCAAAATAGGGTCCCATTGAGACTATAGAGGAAGCTATATTATACAATGAATTAAAGGGTAGACTAAACAATTTCACATTAATAAATCACAACACTTCAATAGGTGGTCATGAAAACTTGTTTTTCATGAGGGCACACCTAACTCATGACTATTCAATTGATTGTATAATTGAAAACAACTCAAAAAAGAACTTGATTGTGAGGTTTGTTGTTGATAAGTTGAAGTTGACTATGAGCCCCCATCCTTGTCCTTATTCACTTGTATGGAATTATAGTGGTACCACTTCTAGCATCACACACACCTACATGGTCTCATTAGCTTTTGATCCTAATTTTGTGGATAAATTAATGTGTGATGTCACGCCCATGGACTGTTATGGATTACTCTTTGGAAAAACCTATTAGTATGTTAGGAAGGCTACTTCTGATGAATAAAAAAATACTTATATTTTGCAATTAGATAATAAGTCATATCTAATTGAAAATAGATCAAAATAATGTGGTATCAGGGCTCTGCTAGGGTTTGATAAGGAAAAACTACTCTTCTAGGGTTTGATGAAGAAAAACTGCTCTACGGGGATGGCAGCAGCTTCTGGAGGAGGTCTAAAAAATTGGAGGGATTTCGTGACGGCATCAGGTCCGGCACAAAGAGTGCATGCTCGTGATGTTTTTCATCTAAAAATGACTGGAAGGAATAGGATTTTCCAATGCATGTCGAGAACCGCTTGTTAAAGAACAATGGATGTTTGGAATTATGTGAAGCCAGACCAGTTCTAGTGGTTCAACCAGACTCGGTGGTGGAAGATGTGGAGTATCTAACCAAAAATGCCCTTATTGGTAAATTTTTGGGCATTCGAATTTCTCTCCCCTTTGTGGAGGCTTGGGTCAAGAAGACTTGGAATCCTGAAGGTGATGTGGAGGTGATGCTAAGTGCGAACAACTATTTTATGGTGGTTTTCTCTTGTATTGCAGATCGTAACAAATAATTTGAAGGGGGTCCTTATTTCTATAACCAAGTGGGACTCTTTATTAAACCCTGGCATGTGGGTTTCAACCCATCAGAGGAGTGGTCATCGCGAGTTCTAGTATGGGTGCGACTTCCATGGCTCCCATTGAAATTCTAGAGAACTGATATCTTGCATAAGATTGCCCTTCTGCTTGGGAAGCCGGTTGGACCGTCACAATAGACAATGGATAAAAAGGTAATCTATGTTGCTCGTATTTGTGTTGAAATTGACTTAAATAATCCTATTCTAGATTCTATTGAAATACAATTTGGATCAACTACATGGGTTCAAAAACTTGACTATGAAGCTCTTCCATTTCGTTGTCGGATTTGCCATGAATATGGCCACCTGCAAAGAAAATACCCTAAGTTTGTCCCGCCTTGTGGCTTCAAATCCTGGGACCTCTCGGTCTGGACAATGTTTGGATAAAGGAAAAGCCCCGATAAAGGAAGGGGAATGGGATAAGGAAGGTTTTGTTCCGGTAAAATCCCAAAATAGAGGATGAAGGGCAAACAAAGACCTTAAGGATAGCCAACCAGATGATCTACTCAACCGTTTTGAAATATTAGATGATCTTGATCAATGCATGGAGATACCTGAAACATCGCTACCTGATGCAAATATAACAAGGCCGAATCAGATGTCTCTTCTTGAGGGGGAACTTAAGGAATCAGATCTAGGGGGTTTAAATGAAGAATAAAGGGCTTTGGGTCTGAGTATAGGGGACATGGTTGGGTCTAGCCCTATAAGGAAAAATATTTTGGAAAGTGATACAGATTTAGCTATGCCCTCTCCTACTCAGGAACTGATGCAGTCATCCTTGGACTGTAAAACTCCTACGGTGTTGGGATTGCAACAAAAAAAAAATTAAAAAAAAAAATTCGAATAAGAATATGAAGGTGGGTCGAAAGGACCAGGATAAAATTAATTTAATGGGGGAGACTTTGGTGGATTCAGGCTTGGTGAGAACATTGGAATCCCATTTTTATAACCCCCAAAAATTATTATCCTCTCATGGAATGTAAGGGGGTTGAACAACATCCACAGACAAAAAGTTGTTCGTGATTTGGTTTGTGTGCATTCTCTGGATGTGGTGTTTATTTAGGAGACTAAATTGGCTATTGATAGTATGTTCAATATTGCTCCCAAGTTATGGAGAAGGGGGCAATGCCAATGTATTGGTGCATGTGGATATGTTGGTGGTGTCACTTGTTTATGGGATCCGGTTAAGATATCCCCTCTTACTTGGATTTCCAATAGATGGTCTATTTCGATGGTCGGGCATGATAATGAATCTGGTGAAACCATCCTACTTACAAATGTGTATGCTCTTGTTTATTACAATGGTAAAGTGAATTTTTGGGAGCACATTTACTTTGTGAGAAGTTTGGTTCCCCTGTACCCATGGATTTTGGCTGGAGACTTCAACTCTATCACTTGTCTGGAGGAGAAACGTGGTGGGTGGACTGTCCTGAGCCTTTTTCTTTTGTCTTCAATGCTCATATCCAGGCCCTAAACTTGGTTGACATCAAGCCAGATAATGGGATATTTACTTGGCATAATAGAAGGTGTGGGGAATCTTCCATCTTAGAGAGACTAGATAGGTTTTTGATATCCAGTTATTGGATGGGTAATAACAGAAGTGCTAGTTCTGTGATTCTGGAGGGTAGGGGATCTGATCATTGGCCTATCCAAATCTTTGCTTTGGAGTTAGGGCTAAAAAAGAATCCCTCATTTAAGTTTCAA
Organism: Wollemia nobilis; assembly: GCA_028583015.1. NCBI lineage: Eukaryota > Viridiplantae > Streptophyta > Pinopsida > Araucariales > Araucariaceae > Wollemia > Wollemia nobilis. Next base: position 9,692,491 of record JAQPPZ010001772.1, on the reverse strand, counting down.
CTTATGTGGCTTCGTGATCCTAAGCTTCATGATTTCATGCAAGGCTGGTGGACCACTGGAAAACCTCCTCATGGCACCGTTATGTATTCCTTTATGAAGCGACTACAATTTGTAAAACATAAATTGAAGAGATGGAATAGACTAAATTTTGGGAACCTTTCCTTGGCTAATTTTGCAGCTCTTAGGAGTATGGAAGAAGCTTCAAGGAATATTAGAGATCAGGGATTCACGAAGGAGCTTCTTGTTGAGGAATCTGAGGTCACGAAAGACCTTGCTGAATGGGAACTGAGGGAAGAAATTTTTTGGAAACAAAAAGCTCGAGTAGATTAGCTTCATGAAGGGTATAGGAACACAACCTTCTTTTATAATTGTGTTAAGGGTCGTTGTAATGGTAACCTGATTACCTCTCTTGTGAATTCTCAAGGTGTCCTACTCTCTTCTTTTAGGGATATTTCAGAAGAGACTAAGAGGTATTTTTCCTCTCTCTTCAAGGAGGACTCCCTATAAGATGATGACAATGAAAAGTTTATTCTAAAATGTATTCCAACGATTGTTTCTAGAGATGAATGAGAACTTGATGGGTCCAATTTCCCTTGAGGAATTGGAAAATGTTGTATTTAAGATGAAAAAAGGAAAAGCCCTAGGCCCAGATGGATTCTCGATTGAGTTTTATCAAGAGTTTTGGGATTTAATCAAATTTGATCTTTTGGAGGTGGTCCATGAGTCCCAAAAGAACAAACAAATGCTAAGGGCCCTAAATGCTACCTTTGTGGTGCTTATACCCAAAAAAGATGGAGCAAATTCCTTGGATATGTTCAGGCCTATTGCTCTCTACAATGTTGTGTATAAGATCATCACAAAAATTATTGTTGAGAGGTTGAATATATGGTTGATCAAAATCATCTCTAAGGAGCAAGGAGGGTTTGTTGTTGGACGATAAATATTGTATGGGGTTGTTATTGCTACAGAAGCTATTCACTCGATGGAAAATTCTAAGGAGAAAACTATGTTCATTAAGTTGGACATGGTCAAAGCCTATGATCGGGTCAGATGGTCCTTTCTTCAGAAAGTTCTTGCTACTTTTGGATTTGAGGAGGAATGGATTAGATGGGTGATGAGTTGTATTTCTTCTTTCTCATTCTCTGTTCTTGTTAATAATGAACCATCAGAGCTGTTTGAGGCCTCAAGGAAATTGAGGCAAGGAGATCCTTTATCTCCTTATTTGTTTATCATTATGGCAAAAGGGTTGGAAATACTGCTCAAGTCTCAAGTCATGCAGGGTATCATTCAGGGGTGGAAGTGGGATAGTAGTTTGCCACCTCTTTCCAACCTTCAATTTGTTGATGATACTGCTTTGTTGGGAGTTGCCACTATTAGGGAAGCTGGGAATATTAGATAATCTCTTGACATATATCTTGGTGCTTTTGAAGAGTTTATTAATGAGGACAAGTCTTCTATTTTCTTCTTCAATACCCCTCCTCTTATTCAAGCCATGATTGCTCGTATTCTAATATTCCAGGTTGGGACTCCCCCTTCATTTATCTTAGTATTCCAATTCCATATCATCCTCTACCTAGATCTTCTTGGCAGTATATGCTTGATAAATTTAGAAGAAAGGTGAATCACTGGACTTTCATATGGCTATCCGCTGCAGGTAGAGTGTTGCTTTTAAAATTTGTTGTTCAAGCTTTACCCATTTATAGATGTTTTGTACAAATAACTCCCTCTCACTTCATCAAGGGCATGGATGCTTTGTCAAGACAATTTTTATGGTATGGAAAACTTGATCAATATAAATGGAGTTTGGTTAGGTGGATTATATATGTAGGTCAGTGCAAGAGGGAGGCCATGGGTTGTGACAGAAAGCTCTTTGTGGGCAGTCTTTGGCTGCAAAAATTTATTGGAGATGGTGTACTTCTCAAGATCAGATTTGGGCTAAAATATTATCTTGTAAATACTTGAGAGGTATTTTTGAGGCTGAGATCCCTAGAGTCAGCTTGGTTGGGAAAGGTTCAGTTATATGGGACACTCTAAAAAGAGGAGCTAATTTAATCAAGCAAGGTTTGTTCTAGATTTGCAATCAGGGATCAAATGCTCTTTTTTAGGAGGATTCTTGGGATGGTCACCCTCCTATCTTGAATCAATATCCTAGGTTACGTTCCCTAAGAATTTTTTTCTTGGAAGCAGGCTGGTCTCGTGTGGACTTTAAAAAAATCTATTCTTTTGGAAATATGGAGATGTATAGGTGGAAAGATTCACAAGAATGACCCTAGGGAGGACTGGCCAAGGACAGAGAGGTGCTTGCTCTTATTCTTATAGGGAGGCCTTGTTCTTCATTGAGGGGTAAATATATTCTAGCTTGGAACCCTGATCCTAAGGGAACCTACTCGATAGCCTATGATTATCAGGTTCTTGATAAGCAAAAGTATGGGAGTCTTCCTGTCACTTGGTGGAAAAAGGTGTGGAACAAATTTGTCTGGCCAATATGTAACTTCTTTCTCTGGTTGGTAGCTCGTAATAAATGCCTCACTTGGGATAATGTGAAGAAGAGGGGATTTCAGGGTCCCTCTTTTTGTGTCCTTTGCATTAAGAATGAGGATGACTCTTCTCATTTATTTTTCCAATGCTCCTTTGCTAGAGACATTTGGCACCGTTGGTGGAGCGCTTGGAACCATCCATGTTTTCATGTGTTGTCCCTAGTGGAGTTTTGGAGTAGTCTGGGTAGACCTCCGGCCAAGGCCCCCTTCCTTTGGGTGGCTTGGAATTTTGGCCCTTCTTGCATCATCTGGAAAATTTGGGCCGAACGTAACCAACGCATATTTCAGGGTAGTTATTTGGTTGTTCAACATATCTGGCAAAGGATCCTATATATGGTTCAGGAAACCATCCATAGCAAATGTGATGTGGAACCTATTTTGGATTATAGTGAGGAGAAGGTACAGCAAGCCCTTGGTCTTCTTAGGAATGGTGTGAACTCTTCTAGCCCTAGTAGGGTTCCTTAGCTCGGTAAGAAGGTTATGTGAGATGGTAGGTGGAGGCCACCCCCTAGAGGAGTTTTAAAAATTAATACTGATGGATCATCCAGGGGTAATCCTAGACATGCTGGCATTGGCGGTGTTGGGAGAGATTCTACTAGTGGTATCAATTTTTTCTTTTCCATTTATAAAGGTGTTCACTCCAACAATTTTATGGAAGCTCTTGCAATTCTTGAGGCCTTGCGGAGGGGGTTTTTTCTTGGTTGGCATAATATTATCTACGAGTCTGACTCTCAAATTGTGGTTAATATTTTAAATAGTAAAAGGATGGAGGAAGTTAATTGGCAGTTGGCCTTTGTAGCCATTTAGATTCTCAAAATGAGTGAAGAGTTTGAATTTATATCCTTTGTGCACATTCCAAGGGAATGGAATGTGGTTGCTGATTACCTGGCCAAAAGGGCTTCTGAGCTGCTGAATCCTTGGAGTATCGATAATTGGGAGAGTCTCCCGTCTAGGGACTCTCAACGCTTGTGGGAGTTTATCCACAAGTATGTACAGACTTAATGTGGTTTGTTCTTGTTGTCTTTTACGGGTGTCATTCTAGTCTAGTGGTTTTAGCCTGTTTGGCTATTTATTTGAGTCCTGGTTGGAAGCTCAGTTGTACTCTATAATCTAGACTTTTTATCAATAAATTTTTACCCCTTTATTTAAAAAAAAAAAAAAGTCATATATAATTAAATGAAGTCAATAAACCATCAACTTGGTCTTAAGTTGCAGATAAGCACACAAAACTATAAATCAAGCATGAGAATTGGCACTCATATTCATAAGTCCACAGGATGAAGGAATCCAAGCACCACTTTAGAAGTCCACTAAGCATGCTTCAGTAAATATAAAATTTTAATCATATTCTCATGTGTTTAAGGAACCCACAACTCTTCCTCCTTTTTGGGATATTAATCATAGCATTGAGATTGTCCTAGGTACTTCTCTTCCTAATGCACATGTGTAGAGGCAATCAACCCTTCAAAGAGAAGAAATTAAAAGGCAAATACATGACTTGTGAAAAGGATTTATTAAACCAAGTACATCCCTTTGTGACTCTCCTATTTTGTTAGTGCTCAAGAAGGATGGCACTTGAAGGCTATGCATTGAGTTTTAATCTTTGAATTAGATAACAATCAAGAATAGATATCCACTTTCTAGAATTGATGATCTTTTGGACCAATTACAAGGGGCTAAGTTATTTTCCAAAATTGATTTGAATACTGGTTATCACCAAGTTTGGGTTTAGGTAGAAGACATATGGTAGATAAAAATTTAAGCCTATGTTGGGCCTTTTTGAATGGCTTGTAATACCCTTTGGTATTACAAATGTTCTAGCTACATTCATGAGATTAATGAATGAGGTGTTCAAAGATAATCTGGACATACTTGTGATCATTTATTTAGATGATATTCTTGTGTACTTTCCCACTTGGAAGGACCATCTAGATCATCTATAGTAATATTGAAGTAAATTGGCCATCCAATCGCCTACCATTCTGATATATTCTTAGATACCAAATAGAACTATTCCACCTATAACAAATAGTTATATGCCTTGGTATAATCCATTAAGTATTAGAGACATAAACTTCTTGGTAAAGAGAATATTGTACATACAAATTACCCTTAATTTTTTCAATTCCAAAAATTATTGAGAAAGCTCACCACATGAAGTGGGCAAAATATTTGCAATAGTTGCATTCAGTAATCAAGTACAAGAAAGGGAATAGCAACATAGTAGCAGATTGTTTGAGTCATTATCTAGTAGCTTAAGCTTTTATAGTTGTGACTACTTACCACATTGGTTTACAAACTTGGCCTACATAATATGCTCTTGATCTAGATTTGGGAAAGTTTACCAACACCTTTTGCATCCTTCCTCTTCCAACCTAAGTCCTTTTCAATAATTCCATATGAAGGATGGTTTATTTTATGAGTTGGATAAACTTTATATGCCACAAGAGCATCAAGTGTCTCTTCTCAAAGAGGTCCACTCTACAATCTATGGTGGATATTTTGGAAAACATAATAATCTTCACCATTTGAAGTAGTTTTTCTATTGGTCTCATATGTAGTATGATGTTCTAATGTTTTTAAGACAATGTGATTTATGTTGTCACTCAAAGCTAGCTAACAAAAAAATGGGTCTTAGTGTTCCATTTACCATTCATTCTCATCCTTGGGAAAACATTTCCATGGACTTAGTAAGAAGTTTTCCAATGATAGTTCGACAATATGATTTTTTTTTTGTGATTGTAGATTGATTTAGTAATATGGTTGAGTTCATTCCATGTCAAAAGACTAGTTTTGCACCTAACTTCGCATAACTCTTATTTGACATGGTATGGTGCTCCTTTGGTATCTCTACTAGCATTGTATCTGATAGAGATCCATACTTTGTGCATCACTTTTGGTTCTCCTTGTGGAATATTTTAGGAGTCTCTATTAACTTCTCCACTACCTTTCATTTGTAGTCAAATGGATAGATCGAAGCGGTTAATTGCACTCTTGTACAGAGTTTGAGTATTTATCACCATGCTTTTCCTACTAAGAGATATTTGAGCCTCACACGCATAGAGCATACCTACAATATAGTAGTTCACACTTCCATAGGACAGTCTTATTTTGAGGTTTGTCTTGTTTTTCATCCTTTGCATCCATATGAGTTACCTCTATTATTGCCCTCTCTAGACACCACATGAATTCATAAGGATCAAGATAAAGCAAACTCTTTCATACAATACTTGCAAAGTGTTTAGTCAAATGTGGTCCAAATTTTATATAAGACTCGATAGCAACAAAAGTAAGCAATGGATCGACATTGTATTCCTAATCCTTTATAGGTTCAAGATAGAGTTTGGATCTACTTTGGTAAATGATGTTTTTTAGGGTAGTAAGATCAAAGCACTTAACTATGGACCTTACACCATCCTCCAATAGGTGTTTGTGAATGTCTTTTTCCTTGATCTTGCACTCATTTTGATATTCATGATATCATCAATGTGGATCTTTTGAAGTCGTATCATGATGCTACTCTAGAGACCAATCCTATCATAAACCATCCTATAGATATGGTACCTAACTTCTAGCTTCCACTTGATTCCAATAGAATGTTTGACATAAAGAATCATCAAACTCGATAGGATTCTTCCACTTCCTCTCTTGTTGTCTATCAAGGTCAACTTCCACACTAGGATTATTGGGTATCACATCACCAGATGTCCCAAAATTTTCCTTCTCTCTTGAAAGCATTAGAGTCCAATTCTTCTATGATGGGGAGGAATGATGAGGAATAAATTATGTAATAAATTTCTTATGCTTAGTATTATTTATTAGTCTTAGGGATTAATTTTTTTGTGTTATTTCATATGTATCATGTGAATCTTCTCATAAATTATTTTAGATAGAGTTGTTAGTTTTTGTTAGACTATTAGCTTGTTGATTTTGTTAACTTGTTGATAAGTGTTTACTATCTCTAGAACTTGTTGGTTGTTGTCTATTGTTTAGATCTAGTAGTATATTATTGTATACATCTTGATGGTTGTAAATTATTTTGATTCTTCTTGATGTTTATTTAAGCATCCATTCTAATGTAATTTAAAGCTTTAGTTCCATATCAATTAGAGTCAAAAATATTGGAAATAGATGCATTAAAGTTTAGATTTAAGGGTCCAAAGGATGGGACCTCTTGATTATAAGACAAAGGATTAGGGATATGATTGGGAATGATCTAAAAGTGAACCTTCCCCTATAGAAAAACCTAGGTTGATATTACCTTCCTTAAGGAAGGTTGACATGACAACCTTATGTCTCTGTGAGAAGGAAACCAGATGATCAAAGGATTTGAATACTACTCTTCCTTGATCATCATGAATGGGTGTTAAAGAACACAAGGGTGAAGCAACATTTACTTCTTCTTTAAAGTTAGTATTTTGAAAGGTGGGTGGATCCTTAAGATTTTCCACTAAAGGGTTGGGGTTGATGGCCAATTAATGAACTACCATATGATTTAGGTAGCATCTCTTGATCATGGGTTGGAAAGAAAGGGAGTGTAGTTAATTAAGTTTTAAAGTTTAGAGAGTTTATTAAAGATATAGAATGCATTTTATCAACCTTGTATTTCATTTCCTTGATATACTATGTTTGATCTATTAACCTCAAGGGCCTCCTTATATAATGAAGGCCCATGTATACATGAATCTTCTCTCTATATACATAGGTATGTGATAAAAAGTTAGAACATGGGTTGTCAATGATACATGGAAGTGGCCTCTTGAGTAAATGGCTATGTGAGGTTAATAATTTTCCTTCTTATTACTTCCACTATCCCACTATGACATACTCCTCACTAGGCATAAGTACGTTTGAGATCCTATATGGGAGGCTAGTATCCTAGGTTCACAACATACACAATATAACCTAATGAGTTGTATGGTAGTTATTCAAAGGGTTGTGAAAAATTTAATAGGACTAGAACTTGGTTAGGTTATTGTTATCTTGATTAATGTGTTCTAAATACACAAACAAGGTTTAGGTGGTATTTGATTATAGTGTGATAAATTTTAGTCTTGATTAAGGTTTTTGGCAAGGACAAAAGGGGTCTTGGGAACCATGGTGGTTTTCATGTTAGGTTCACCAAAATATGGTAAGGGTGGAGATATTAGTGAAGGGTCAACTAAAGAGGATTCAACATATCTCTTATCCTCTCTCTTATCACTTTGAGTATGGGATAGAGGATGTTAGGAGCTAAATCTAGTTTAATGTGTAAATTGAAAAAACTTATGTTTCCAAAATAAAATTATGTTCCTTTTAAGATCTCACTTTTGTGAAGCAAAAAACTTAATATACATTTAAATTCAACATGCAAAAATGTAGAATACAAACATAAGACAAATATTTTTTTAGTTTCGATGATAACCCAAAATAAATGTTTTCATTCCTTTTTAGCAAGGGTTCAAGATAAAATACAACAAACAAGATTAGCCTCAAATGAAAATTATGTCCACTTTTAATTTGTATACCTAATGCTTAAAATATAAAATATATATGACATATCCCCTATTGTTATTAAGATACATTCATAATTTGTCCTTTAATAAAAGAACAAGAAATATAGCCTAAACTATATAGATAAAATGTAGATTCTACAACTAATTTCTAAAAACGATAGATAAGGGATAAAAAAACTTAGTTCTTCCATAGAGGTAGAAGCACCATTGATGCTACCCTAAATTGTTGGTGCTCTTATTTATACCTAAAAAATAGATAGATAAAGATAAAAATTAGTGTAGAGGGACCTATTTGATCTGGCAGAGTATAGTAAGCTTCCTTTCTATAGATATTAGGCCCATATTTAGATAGATAAAAAATTATAAAAATTATAAAGTTCAAAATAAATGCTAACAAGGAAAAAGGTCCATAGTCATAGAAGCATTGTTGATGCTATAATTACCTACACTTTTGATCTATGTAAGACATAGACTAGAAGCACCGCTGACTTGTAGTTTAATGGTTCTACTATCACCATGGTGGTACATTGACTTCTTATTATCGGATGCTTATTGATGGGCTCCTCCAAATACTTAATGCTTGAATACTTGATGATGGTTTAGAAGCTTGACCAACAACTTGCTTGGGTGTTTGAGTGCTTATTTATATGCTTGGTGGAATGCTTGAAAGCTTGCAAGTTTGAGCCAAAAATTTAGAATAACCTTTGTAAACAAAGTAAAAAATGCTTATGATTCTATTGAATATCTCATAGAGTTTTGGTGCATGAAATTATTGTTGAAAAGGCCACCCCAAGGGATGAATTTATAGAAATCCATGGCATTTTGAAGGGAAGAGGGTAAGAAAGAGATATGATGGAGACATGATAAAATAACACAAGGATTTGAAATGGGATCAAGAAATGATCAAGAGGGAGATCATGAGAAGGGAAACTTTCAATCTTGGGATTTTCTTATAGGGGTAACAAATTAGAAAATATGATTATGCCCACTAAAGGTGGGAAACTTAAAAGAGATAGTCAAGGAATAGCTCTAATATTTACCACATTCCAGATTATAAGAATTGGTGGCAATAACATAATAAAAATAATGAGGTGGTGTTAGTGCCAAATAACTATTGGAGGTCAAAAAGAGAAAAAATAAAAGATTTGAAAATTTTGGCAAAAACACTACATGATAGTACTATTGGTGTTATCACTTTTGGAGTAATAAATACTCCAAACTGGGGTATAAGAATGGTTGATTTAATTTGTCTAATTAGAAGGCTAAGTGATGAAAGGATTGGTATCTTGAAGATTAGTCGTATGCTTAAAATTGGGTTTCTATAGATACACATAGAAAACTATTTTTTTAGAAATTAGATGATCCAAGAAGTTATGAGTACTACCATTGTATATGAAAATAATGGTGGGATCCATCTTGAAGAAACCTTGAACCTTTATGGTTTGAGGTTTTGTAATCCCTACAAAGGTATGTATAGAAATTTATGGTGTTAGGTCCTCTTGGATGTCCCGATACTCCTCTATGTCCTCTAGTTGTTAGTATTTAGGTGGATCAAAATATTTGGGAGGAAGTGTTGATCCCACATCTAAGAGTATAATTTTGGTTCCATACATTTATGCCCAAGGGAGTACTTTTTATCACAATTATAATAGTCCCTTATCATTATCATTTGTCTTTGTCTCATTCAATCACTTGATACATGTCATGCATGTGTTCTAATTAGGTGAGGGAATAGGGGATAAATTTATAATAGGTGGTGGTTTATAGGTACATCATTGAGAAACAAATTTATCTTCAACCAATTGAGCTAAGCCAATAATAAACATAATATCTTGAGGGTTAAACATGTTTACTTCTTCCTTAGTGTTCTCCTTTAATTCACTAATAAAATAACTAATAAAAAATATTTCATCTAGGCCATATATCCTATCTGCCAATTTTTCAAATTGGGCTTTCTAGTCATAGATTGACCTAGTTTGTCATAGTTTAGTTAATGCACCTATGAAATATTGAACAAGTAGATTCCTATAGTATTATTTCCAAGTAGATGTGATAGAGGTCTTCTCAATCCAATGATACCATTGGATGGCTTCATTCTCCAAATTAAAGGAGGTAATGGATACCTTTTGCAAACCTGGGCTGTGATTTAAAGATAAATATTGTTTATCCCTATAAATACAACTAGTTGGTTCATATCCATAAAAGTGAAGGAATTTCAATTTATTTGTTCATTGGAGAGGTGGCTAAAATTTAGGCATGCCAAGACCTAAAGTTTGTCCCTATCTTAGATCTAAAGTTGGTCCCTATCGTAATCCTAAATCTAGTCCCTGTCTTGAACCTAAAGCTTGTCCCTGTCCTAAATAAGATCATCCTGATAGCGATAACTATGCCAGTGCATCCTATAATTGGTCTTTTTTAGTGCTAAGCCCAAGGATCCTAGACTCAATTTCCTCAACTTAGTCCAATTTATTGAGTTTTATCAGAGCTGAGAGGTTATCCTTGATTTTATTGAGGTCTTCATCCATGTTTTCTAAGGCGATTTCTTAAGAACACATAGTTGGGACCATATTGGAAATAAAAAAGGAGTTCACAAAGTATTGCTAAGGTTATATATCGCACAAACAACTTGAGGAGAGGATAACCACAATAGGATAGTTACCAAAACATTGGAAAAAAATTACCCGAAAAAGGGGTTTCTATTGATTTTGGTACTTTTTCTAAAAATTTTGAATGAGTGAAAGACAATATTTATCTATACTAGGAAATGAGTAATTTAGGTAGAATTTGCAATTTCAAAATTTATTTATTTATTTATTTTTTTTTTAATTTTCTTACAAATTTATTTTAGTCTGGGATGCATTATTCTAAAAATAATAGAATTCATTTTAGCAATATCCAAAACTCTAACTTGCATGATACTATTTGGCCCTAGTCTTCATATGTTGAAAGAAATTCACTATGCATGATCTTGAAACCCTTGCCTATATAATTTTTTTGGCTTGGATCTTCATGTCTAAATAAGAGTAGCCTAACATATTGGATGCTATGAGATGTCTATAATTTCTTTGAGCTAAAGATATCAAGAAATTATTAATGTGCCCCAAATTGTAGCTTCGTGGGGTTAAGAAAATAATCTTACTAGCCACATATGCTCTCTAAGTGAGTACCACTCTTTGTGTACCAATATCTTACCCTATTTGGGTAGATCTATTGATAATTCATGCATGAATTTATCTCCAAATGATATTTCTCTATATGTATTAAAAAATAAAAAATCTACAAATAGAATATGCAATAATTGACCCTTTTCACTGGTGACACACTCAAATCCTACTACTTGGGAGTTCCTTAGGTACTCCTCAGAATGAGTGTTTAGACAAATTTTGACCTAGTACTTCCCCTAGTTGAGTGGTTGGTACTCCCACCCATTCTTGTAAAATGGTATAATCCATTGCAAGCATTGTTTAAGAACCTTTATGGGTTTGTTTTTCAAATCTATGGTTGTGGATGCATAAATTGGTTTTGTGATGCTATGAAAAGTGACCTCGAAAAATTGCTCTAATACCAAATGAAATGAATCTACCTACAACAATAAAATTAACATAAAAAATATGTTCTAAAAGAGAAAATGAAGCATGGATTCTATTAATTGTTTGAAACATTACCCTATCATAGGCCACTTCTAGGGGGTACCTCTTTTAGAACTCCTAATACAAAAATACAATTTTCCATTCCTCTTCTCTCATTGTAATCTAATGTATAATAAGGAACCATATAATGTCTTATAATCCTTAATCCTAACCCTAAATAAAGTTTGGGTCCCACTAACTAGTCATAATACTAACTACTACTACAAACATGACTAGTTACAATAACCAAATAGTTAGGACATATGGTTTTTAACATGCTCTATCTTTTTGAGTGTATATCCATAAACATGAGTTCAAGATATGATAAATTTTATTTGATATGAGATCCATTTTGTTACCTCCCTTGTCATTCCAAAGGATGTTAGGTGAGAACCAGAATGAACAATACCAAAATGGTCAGTCCTTTCAATGATATGTTGAATAAAGCCCTTGTGAAAAAGATTAACAAGATGATGGACCAATTTGCTCAAATTGACTTTTTTCTACAAGTTTTGCAACCACCTCTACACAATCTCTCACTCCCCTAACACCATTCAATGCTAGTACTCCTTTTAAGGTACCATTCAATGCTAGTACTCCTTTTAAGGTACAATTGAATTTCTATATTTTTACTTATGAAGAAAAAAGTAATGCTAAAGCTTTAGAAGATTGATTAGATCAACTATCTTCATACTTATGTATAAATAAATTCATTAGAAAATCACTTTTCTTTGTGAAAGCTTAGTACTTGCTCAAAATTAATAAAAAATTATTTTATTAAGATTATAGAAGAGAATGAAGATGAAGTAATGTTCACATAGTATAATTTTATAGAGGTCACCAGGGAAGAATTGCTTCAATCAATCTATACCTTTCAGGCCTGTTCCCCTCCAAAATGTACTCCCAGCGCTTTTCATCAACACCCATTCTATAAAAATTAGCAGTATCAAGGGCTTCCCCTACATTCCTGTACTTCTTCCACTTATCCAAATTAATGGCATCAAAGAAACCATCGTCAAGCTCTTTCTTCTGAAACATCTCAACCACAGAATCCCAATAAACCGTAGCGATGTCTCGGTAAAGCTCGGTCTCCTATATCCTCCTCACGTCGTTGGATGGCATGTGGGCTTGTAGGAGAAGAAGAGGAAAGTGAAGATGTGGGTTGATGTTACGCATTTCTGCACACCATTCTGAGTATTCTTCCATCTTTGAAACTGTTATGCGGCACAGAATTTCTGTGTGTTGGAGCCATAATCTCTGTGTTTTCTTCTTCTCCCTCTTTCTGTTTCGTTCTCCCGCAGCAAATGCTACGCCGCTCAGAATCACCGAGACAAAAGAGATCACAACCCACACTGCTACTCCATCGAACACCATTTGGGTTGCACTTCTGTGGGCATGCTCCTCATTTTCTTGTTTACGAAGACAAGAGAAATATCTGGCGTCCTAGTCTTCGTTAACAAAGTAGAGAATTGTGGAACAGTAGATTCCACTTTTCTGCCATGGGAGGTTCCTTTTTAACTCTACAAATAATATATAATCACGTCATAGAAAAGTGGTACTCATGATGTCCACTTCGAAGGTGCTGAAACCCACTTTATTCCTTCGAAAGCCTGGACCATTGAGAAGCATATTATTAATATTACCTTCCTTGGAAGATAGGAGTAACTGACTTTTGCGAGCGCACACATACCATGTTTTTGGTGGTTTAGTTTATGGTTTAAAATAAATAGAATTATGCTTGAAGTTCGACGTCACATTATTCCACGGAGACTAATGGAGTATGACAACTTACGAAACGTGTTAAAGGAGAATGATTCCTGAGAAGTTGAAGTGTAGTTAACTGCTTCTGTTTGAAGCATCCATCACCAAGTTTCCCTATGTATAAAACAATAAGATGGTTCACAGTAGAACATATCAAAACAAAATATGAAATCTTAGTAGTCAAGGTTTTAGGTTTTTATGAGAATATTCAGATTTAAATTATCATTAAAAACATATGAATAAGCTTGTTTGAAAAATAAAAATAAAAAATAAAAGATGACGGTGAAGTTGATTAAGATGGTTTGTTCGTTAAGTTTGATAAAATTTCAAAGCTTCAATGGCCAGGCATGGAAGACAGGAAGCCATTTTATACTTATTTGAACTGAAGTTTAAAATATGTGAGAGTTCTTGCTGACGAATGTTTTACTCCTATGGGGACTTAAGACCAACTTCATAATATAGTTGCTCTTTTTGCCCTTGTATACCACACTTACAGAACAATGTAATTTTATTATATTATGTACGATCTGATTGGACTGGTATAATTTTGGTTTGATTAACACGCTTAAAAGATCATTTTATAAAGAAAAAAAATCAAATTAAATTTTATTAATAAAATAATAAAATTGAATTTAATAAAAATTATATAAATAGATATTATTTTTATAAATATGAAAAGATTTGTTTTTTTGGTAATATTAAAAACTTAGAGGGTTTTAAAGGGATCCTACAACCACTACAATCAAAACGTCATCTGGGCGATAAAGAACAAAACTAAACCTGACCACACAACATGAGACGACCAAAAAAAAAGCTAAGACCAGGATCTAAAGATACCTAAGAAGAGGAGAACTAAGATGGTTCTACCCCAACTTACCCAACCCTTGAGCAACAAAAGCAGCCAGACGAGAAACATTTTCAGAAAGATCCATCGCCGATCTCAACGAACTCCACAATTTCCTTTGATTGATATTGATAAGCTTCAAATTGTGAAAGACCAAGTTTCTAATCTCCTCAGAGGCCTTCGAGACATAGACCTCCTCAACCGATTTATCCTGATGGCAATCCCTTGGAAGAACATCAATATCCTTTTATTACGCAAACGTTTAGATTTGCGTAAGCCACTACTGATAGCAATACGAGTGGGTTTCACATCCAACTTCACATTTAATAGTGGGGCCAGCCAAGGGAGTGCAAATACCCACATGAGAGGCCTTACCCCACACTCCTTTAGCAAAAAACCTGTATCTTTCTAGAAACCTTCTCAGGATTCATTTCGAAGGTAAATGAATAAATATCTTCATTCAATAAGAGTCAATCTCTGAGGTCCCTTTAAAGCCACCACCAGTAGGATCAGGAGAATCCACCACCAACTTAGTGCCTCCCACTGTGAAACCTCGAAGATCTGCAAAAGGCTTGAGGATCTTGTCAACAATTATGTTGTGTTCCATTGTTGCGTGTTCAAACACAAGCAACGCAAGGCCTTGATGGATGTCGGCCTGACCATGACCTTGCACAATCACAAAAGACTTCTTCATAGACTCATAGACTAAAAAAAAACAAAAAAATATTCATGAAAATATATATTTTTTTAATATGTAAAGTTATACACATTTTTTAAATGAAAGAACCAACGCTTCAGCCTTCATGAAACACTTTTAAAAATTGTATATATATTTTTAATTACTTTTATTTATTTAAATTAAAAATCAATTGCCTCATCTTCTTACTTTTTGTATATTAAAAAATAAAAAATTATATTACTCAAAATAAACTAAAATAGCACATGGGGTGCAGGAGCTTTGGCTTTTCTTCAGGAGATCCAAGGTTCAAACGATGGCGTGGGCGAGTGTGTGAGGGGGTAGGTGTGTGGTGGCTTTATGTTAAATTCCCTATTGATAAGTATAGCTCTCGGCTTTACGAGGGGTCATGGTTGAGAGGAGATTATGAGCCCTATACGTCGATCATAGGGGTTTCTCATAGTAACCAAATCTAAAATAAATAAATAAATAAAAAATAAAAATCATAAAATACATTGAATTTTAATTAATTGATGTATAACTCTTCAATTTCAATGGATGATTGAATTTTTTAATATTTTATATTTAATAACTATTTTAATATTATTTAAAAATATATATATAATATTAAAATTCTCTTTTAGGGTGTTAAATGTTATAAAAGACAACTATCATATTTGTAATATTTTTTATTTAATACATAAAATTTTGATTGGTTGATGTGCAAGCGTTTGATTTTTTTAAATGCATAATCACACACATATTCACCCCTCACACACTCACTCATGCTGTGGTTTGAACCTTGGACCTCCCAAAGAAGAGCCAAAGCACTAAATGTAAGGGTCTAATTTGAATATACTTATTTTTAAAGTTTTGGCTCTTCTTTAGGAGGTCCAAGGTTCAAACCACGGGCACCAAGGCACGGAAGAGTGGTTGCGTGTTAAATTCTCTATTGAGGGGAGTCTGTTCGATGCATTGGTGGTAAGGGTTTCTCATACTAACCAAATCAAATATATATATATATATATATATATATATATATATATATATATAATTAAAAAATTAATATATAATTTAAATTTATATATAAATATATATGTTTTCAATTTTTTTTTTAGATTTTTATTTGGAAAAAATCATTTACTATATTTTTTAATATAAAATATTTTTTATTTCCTAATTAATTATATAGAAACAGATTTTCTTCATTTAGTATTATTGATATTTTTATATATATATTTATATATAATATTAATAAGATAAAGGTTAGAAAAGGTAAACTACTTTTTAACTTTTACAAGGTCATAAGTTTTTTTTTAGTAATATTTCTTATATTACTAAAAAAAAAAAAACTTATGACCTTGCAAAAGTTATCAAATGATTTGTATTGAGGATGTTTATTTATAGTTATCCAACCATTTTCAATTTAATAAAATATAATGTACAACCCTATCTCTTAAATGATTAAAACCTTATACCTATATTAAAAGTTCTAAAATCTCCATAGTTAATTTCAAATTATTGTTTCTAATTTTTAATATATAATTAAAAAATATTTTTTATCCAACTCTTTTCAACTTACTAAAATATGATATACAACCCTATATTTTATATGATTAAAACCTTATACCTATATTTAAAGTTCTAAAATCTCCATAGTTAGTAATTATATATTGTAATATTAATAAGACAAAGGTTAGAAAGATAAACTAGTTTTTAACTTTTGCAAGGCCATAAGTTATATTAAATGATTTTTAGAGAGGATGTTTATCTATAGTTATCCAACCATTTTCTATTTGATATTCTCACAATGACACTGAGAGGGGGGGGTGAATCAGTGTAACTACTTAAAAACTTAAATCTGCAACTTTTAAAACTAATAATGCAGGCTTGAAACTAGATAATGCAAGTATCACACAAGAGCATCACACAACACAGGATTTAACGAGGTTCACCAATGTGGCTACTCCTCAAAAATGACTGCTTGGACTACAATCCAAATCCAGCTCTTTGCAAGGATTCAATTTTTACAATCGGTTTACCAAAGACCCACCGGAAGGAGCACCAACCCCCGATTTATCTCATCGCAATGGATAGGAGCACCAACTCCTTTTACCAAGCACCCACTTGGATTTCAATTTTGCAAGATAAATGGACATAAAAATGCCTTCTCTTTTGCAAGACCCTTACTGGTCTACAACACATACAAAAATCTCACAGAAGCATAGAGAGAATTGTTAGAGACTCAATATCTTCTCGATCTAATCTAAAACCTTTCTCTTGAATATTCAATAGAATAGCAGGTTTTTTTGATCTAAGGTTGTTTTCTTACAACACCCTTACTAACTAAGACCTTTTAAAATGCACAATGAAAACACAACTACAAGAACCTTCTCACTATGCCAATTCGATCCTTTTATTCTTGATTTCTTCGAACGGCTCGATTTCAAACGGTTTAACTTTCCCTCCAACTTTTCATGCATTCTCGGCTGTAATTGACGTGTCAAATCTTTCTCTGACCTGATCCGCCTTTTAGCCGCTTTCTTTCTGACATTCTGACGTTCTGACAACCTTTTTCTCTGCATACCGCATATTCTCGACAATTCTTCTCTCGCATATACCGACAACCCTTCTACGCATTTCGATGCTCTTTGTTATCTCTACGAAATTGCTCTTTAAAAGTCTTTTGCACTTTATTCTAAACGGTGTCAATCCTTCTATTCTACCTGTTACTTTCTTGTGAGTCAAGCACAAGCATCGAGAATACTGTATCACGGCCCTGCAACAGTCGTTCTACATTCAATGCATAGTTCCGTGGCAACTCTTTGTAATCGCCACCTTTGCCAGCCATGCTGCAACACGGCCCCCGCAACAACCGTTCTTTTCTTAATTGCAATGCTTCGTAACTTTCCTTTTAACTTCAGTTAACTACAGCATGAATTTCTCCTATGCATTCTCACCACCTGTCACTTGGAACTGCAGATCTGACTCCAGTTAACTTTTCGTAACTGGCGCCTTTTTGACACCTGTCACAATGCATGTATCTTTGACTTTTTCCCCGCCAAAACATTACTCGTCGTGATATCGCGACGTTTTCCGCTTTGCCGACGTCATCCTCAACTTTGTCGCGATATCGCGACACCGTCGGCTTCCCCGAGAGGCTTCTCTGGCAACTTGTCGCGATATCGCGACATTTTGGGTTTTGCTGACGTCATCCTCTAAGATGTCGCGAAATCGCGACGTTTCTGGCTTCATGAGGCTTCTCTGGAAACATGTCACGAAATCGCGACATTTTCTGTCTTGCTGACGTCATCCGCTAAGGTGTCGCGAAATCGCGACGCTGCTTGCAACGGCTTTTCCAACTTGTCGCGATATCGCGACATTTTTTAAACTTGCTGAAGCCATCTTCAAAGATGTCACGAAATCGCGACGTTCGCTTGCAATGGCTCTTCGTTCACCCTGTCGCGAAATCGCGACACATTTTGGTTTTGCGATCGTCATCTTCATGGTATCGGGAGTTTTCCCTCTTCGTTCTTCATAATGTCGCGAAATCGCGACGCTTCTGGCCTCCGTACAATTTTTACTCCATGCACCGCGAAAACCTTACATGTAGCGAAATCGCTACACCATTGTTGCCTTAGCATTTTTCTTTGCTGCTTGCTAGTGAAACTCCGACGTGTAGCGATATCGCTACACCTTTCCAACATGTGTTTCTAACCTGTAGCGAAATCGCTACACCTTCGCATTACTCACTTTTAACCTGTAGCGAAAATCGCTACACCTTTTTACCTTGCACTTTCAACCCGTAGCGAAATCGCTACACCTCTTACACTATGCACTTTCAGCCTGTAGCGAAATCGCTACACCTTTTTACCTTGCACTTTCAACTTGTAGCGAAATCGCTACATCTTTCTGCCTTGCACTTTGACCATGTAGCGAAATCGCTACTACTTTTCACCTTGCAACTCGAAGCTGTATCTAAGTCGCTGCACTTTTGTCCTTAGTGTCTCAAGCTTGTAGCGAAATCGCTACGCTTTTCTTACTTGGTGCTTTTTCTTTGCTTATGCTGGCGAAACTCAGACATGTAGCGAAATCGCTACAACTTCTTCATCAACTTTCTCTCTCCTCCGATGTGTCACGAAATCGTGACATTTTTCATCCTTGGTGCCTTTGCTTCAAACTTGTCACGAAATCGCGACAGTTTCTCGATTTGGCTTCTTTCCTTCCAACATGTCGCGAAATCGCGACATTTTTCCTTGCACATTCTCTCTCCTCCGATATGTCACGAAATCGTGACATTTTTCAATGCAATTTTTTCTTTTTTTTTTTCTTCTCTTCGGTTTTTCTCTCTCGATATGTCGCGAAATCGCGACATTTTTCTTATGGACTTTCTCTCCCTCCGTATGTCGCATCCGATGTCGCGATATCGCGACAGAAACATGTCGCGATATCGCGACGCTTTTCTTCCTTGTCTTTTTTTGCAAATTTCTGGATCCGGGTCCCCTCTCGTTTTTCTTGAGATTTTCTGCACTTGATCTCGACCGACCTCCGAATCGCTTCAACCGCATCACTCGTCTGTGTTGACAACAATTACAATCCTTTTGCACCGCTTTTGCTGCACCTTGCTCAACAATCTCCCCTTTGGAATTGTTGGCAACACTTTGTAGCCTTGCTCAAATTCTTCTCCCCTTTGCCAATAATGCCAAAGGGCTGCCGCAGACTCCCCCGAGTCTATGCACAACATTCTCGTGCATAAATAACTTGAATGCTCCCCCCGAGAATGTATTTCCCATAGCTAGTCGCTGCTTGGGAAGTGTGACTACTCCCAACTTCTTCCGAAGGTATTCAAATACTTCCTTTGGTAAAGGTTTGGTGAATATGTCTCGCTACTTGCTCTGTAGTGGGAACAAATTCCAATCCGACCTCTCCTTCTCGCAACATTATCCTTCAAGAAGTGATACCGGATTGCAATATGCTTGGTGCGGGAATGCATTACCGGATTCTTTGAAATGTTGATTGCACTAGTGTTGTCACATTTGACTGAAATGGGCTCATTGAAGTGAATTCCTAGATCTTTCAATGTTTGTCTCATCCATAGTATTTGTGTACAGCATGTAGTAGCCGCAATGTATTCGGCCTCGCTCGTGGATAAAGAGACCGATTCTTGCTTCTTACCGTGCCATGCAACCAATTTGTTTCCAAGAAAGAATGCTCCTCCACTTGTACTTTTTCTCGTCATCAATGCATCCTCGCCCAATCAGCATCGTAGTATGCAAAGAGAGTGAAGTCTTTTCCTTTTGGATACCACAGCCCATACTCCATAGTACCTTTGAGATACCTAAAAATCCTTTTCACCGTCGTCACATGAGTCTCTTTTGGGCTAGCCCGAAATCTTGCAACCATGCAAACAACTTGTAAGATATCCGGTCTAGTGGTCATCAACACAAGCAGGCTCCCAATCATTGATCTCGTACATTGTTTGATCAACATCCGGAGATTTATCATCCTTGCTCAACTTGCAGCTTGTTGTCATGGGGGTGCTCACTGGCTTACTATCTTCCATAGTGAACTTTTTCAAGCATTTCTTTCACATATTTAATTTGAGAAATAAAGATCCCCTTTTCAGCTTGATTAACTTGTAATCCAAGGAAATATGAAAGTTCACCTATCATAGACATTTCAAACTCTTTCTGCATTTTGTTTGCTATGTCTTTGCATGATTCATCATTGCTACTCCCAAAAATTATATCATCTACATAAACAACTAGAACAATGAAATTGCCATTTTCAGCTTTCACATATAAATTGCTATCCACCATACCTTTCTTGAATCCTTGCTTAGTGAGATAGCTGTCCAACCTTGCATACCAAGCTCTAGGTGCTTGTTTCAAGCCATACAATGCTTTCTTCAACTTTGCAAACAAAGTCAGGATTATCACAAAGTTGAAAACCATCAAGCTGTTCAATATATACTTCTTCTTCAAGATTTCCATTCAGTAAATGCTGATTTTACATCCATCTGATAAACCTTGAAATTCTTATGAACAGCTAAAGCCAAAAATAGTCTTATTGCTTCAAGTCTGGCCACTGGTGCAAAAGTCTCTTCAAAATCAATCCCCTCAACTTGGGCATATCCCTTACAGACCAATCTTGCTTTATTCCTAACGACCTGTCCATCTTCATTCAGCTTTATTTCTAAATATCCATTTAGTACCAATTATGTTTTTATTTTCAGTGCCTTGGTACTAATTCCTGTGTTTTGTTTTTCTCAATTTGATCTAGTTCTTCATTTATCGCTTCCATCCAACTTTTCATCCGTGCTTGCTTCAATAATATTCTTGGGCTCAATATCGGATAACAGAGAATAGTTATTTACTACTCTTCTTCTTGTCCGAATGCCGACCGTAGGGTCCCCAATAACTGCTCTTTGGGATGATTTTTCTCGCCAACCGCCCGTTCCGTATTTTCTATTTTCATCTCTTTCTAAGTCCTCTCGAATCTGATTTCTGTCTCTCTTCTTTTTCTTGATCTTCATCTTCTTCAATAAATTCTTCATAGGTTGGGTAGTTTTCATTATTGCTGATTTCTTGTTTCCTGCCTTCATCAACCTTCACATCCGCACTCTCCACTATTTTCTTAAGTCTTTTGTTGTAGCATGTATAGGCTTTGCTTTTAGTTGAGTACCCAAGGAATATTCCTTCATCAGCTCTGTCCTCAAACTTGCCAAGATTGCTTTCAGTTCTCTTAATGTAACACTTGTTGCCAAACACTTTGAAGTATTTTGTCGTAGCCTTTTTGCCAAACCACAGCTCATATGGTGTTTTGCTTTCATGCGGCCTCAACATACACCTATTCTCGAATATAAACTCGCAGATGGACTCGCCTCTTTCCGTAACCCGTCAGCAATTTTGCTCTCTCGTTAACATGGTCCTTGCCATTTCCTGTACCCTTCTGTTCTTTCTTTCAACTACTCCATTCTCGCCGAGGTGTTCTTGCCGCCGAGAACCGCCTTCTTATTCCATGTTTTTCACAGAATTCAGCAAACTCATTTGAAATAAACTCTCCTCCTCTATCAGATCTCAAACATTTAATTCTTTTTCCGTATTGATTCTCAACCAGATTTTTGAAGGTTTTAAACATCTCAAAGGCTTCTGACTTCTGTTTCAAAAAGAGTACCCATGTCATTCCGGAAAAATCATCAATGCACAAAGATAAAATATTTGTATCCATTTATGCTTTCTGTCCTCATGGGTCCGCACAAATCAGTGTGAATCAGTTCTAATGGCTTGCTAGTGAAATATTCTTTTGCTTTGAAGGTAGATCTCGGTTTGCTTCCCCTTTTGGCATGACTCACAAATGTTGTTTGATGGTTTGCCAATAGTGGGTATGTCTCTTACCGCTCTTTTCGAGCTGATTTTTACCGGATTATCAAAGCTTATGTGACCGAGTCTTTTATGCCACAACCGGCTTTCTTCTTCCTATCCAACCAAGCAAGCTCCCTCTAAAGTCTCCGAGAGAGTATACAAATTTCCAGAAGTTCTCACCCAGTGGCTATTAACTTTCCATTTGTTGTCTTTCTTACTTCACAGCCCTCCTTCTTGAAAATTACTTCATGACCTCTGTCACAAATCTGACTTACACTCAGTAGGTTATGTTTCAGTCCTACCACAAAAAGAACTTCCTTAGAGTTGATTTTACCGTCACTTAACTTAACCGATCCTTTACCCACTATCTTTGCTCCATCATTGTTTTCGAATTTCACGTAACCACCTTCGTATGTCTCGCAGCCTTATCAAACTTCTCGTTTGTCTCCCGTCATGTGATCGGAGCATCCACCGTCTAGAATCCAGGGAGCAGATTTATTCTGTGCTTTGAGAGCCATTTGAATGATCAGGGATTCTTTGTCTTTCTTCGGTTGTCCCTTTTCTTTCCACTGAGTTTTGACAGCAGATCCGGTTACTTTCTTCACCTTCTCCCTTTCATTTGCTTGTGACAGTTTATTGGGAAATTTTCTGTACTGTTTTGATCCAATCGATTGATATTTTCTTCCCTAGTATGTATTTCCTGCAAAAGAGCTACGACAATTTCTTGCAATATGTCCGAAGTTATGACAGTTATAACATTCTACAAACATAATCTATCAAAGGTGAAAAATTATTTCTGCTAGTGAAATTTCTTTGTTCTATATTATATCTACAACTAGAAATTTTATGACCATATGCATTGCACTTAAAACAATAACCAGAAAAGGAACGAGTGTACCTGGGAAATGGATGTTGCCATGTGGAGGTAGGAGCCATGGGTCTTCTTCTTCTTTGATGAGAGACTTTGGTGAATCCATCATTTGCAGCACTCCTTTCGAGCTTGGATTTGTTGTTTTCTTTTGCATGATACGGTTTATCTTGATCAACTCTAATCTTGTCTTTATTATTTACTGGATCTACTGTTACAGCCTTTGAGTCCTTTGAGGTTTCTCCTTCATCAAAGCCCAAGCCAAATTTGATACCTGTGGGCCTTTGATTATTCAACATTTTGTTCAGCTTTCGTAACCGTCTTCAAATTTTTGATGACAAATCTCGCTTTCCGATTCATTTCTTCTAGTCATGACCTTTAATCCAACTATTTCCTCTTCCAGTTTATTGCTCTCATTTATTTTCATGGTCAGTTGAGCTTCAACATCTTCAGACCTTTTCTTGTATTCTTCAGTTTGTACTTTCAAACTTATTATTACATTGCTGGCCTCCTCAAATTTTCTTGTAATCTTTTTATTTCTTTTCCTTTCTGCACTTAACTCTTCAAGAGCAGGAACTAACTCACCTTCCGGATCTATCTCAGCCTCATCTTCTAATTTTTCTTCACACTCCCGTGTTTCCTCGCTTGTTTGTTCTTCAAAAGCCATGAATAGGGCTTCACCAGCTTTCTTCTTCTCGATTCCTCACCGGAACCTGTCTTCGTAAGAATCGATATTCTGGGAAATGAAACTCTTCTTCTTGAAGTTTCTTTTTCTAAACTCGTGGTTTCTTTTTCCGTACATTTCTTTCTCGGATATGTTCCTTCATCATTTTTATTTTTCTCCTTCATTGGGCATTTTGCCGCAAAGTGCCCGATGCCTCCACAGCTTAAAACATTTGAACGACAACTTACCTCTCGTACTTTCCTTTTCCCTTTACTAATTTCCTAACAAAGTTTGCTTCATTTTCATCTGCAGATTCTTCTTCCTCCGACTCTTGTTTAGATTTTACATTTTTCTCGTGCTTGGAAGGTCGCTTCTCCGTCGTAGGGCTTAGTTTGTCCAATCCTCATTTCATATGTCGTTAGAGAACCATGCATTTCATCCATACTCGAAGAAGTTTAAATATTTTGCTTCTTCTATGGCAGAAACCTTTGCATCAAACCTTTTGTTGAGAGTTCTCAGCACCTTCTTCACAACAACTGCATCTTCCATTTCTTCCCCCATTCCTCTTATTGCATTGATGATTTCGTTTACTCTCAAGCATGTAAGCTTCTATGTTTTCATCATCGGTCATCTTTAATGCTTCGAACTCGGGCACGATGTGTTTGCAGCTTTAGCTTCCTTGATTTTGTTGTCTCCTTCATGAATGCTTTGCGCTTTGTCCCATATGTCTTTAGCAGATTTGCAGTTCATGATGCGTATCAACTCACTGTCGACCAATCCACACATAATCGCATTCTTGGCTTTCGAGTTGTTCTCAAACTTTTTCTTTTCAGCAGAGATCTCGTTGGAGGAACAATGGGGAGTGGTGTATCCATTTTCAACGGATTCCCAAATGTCATAACCCAATGCACAGAGATAGGTCTCGCATTCCGAGCCTCCGTAAAGAATAGTTTGTTCCATCGAACAGAGGAGCTTTGTTAGAAGAGAAACCTTCACCACCGGCCATTGTATATCTCCCAAGAACACCTTAGCTGATTAAGCTTGTGCAGGTGCCCCGCTCTGATACCAATTGATATTCTCACAATGACACTGAGAGGGGGGGTGAATCAGTGTAACTACTTAAAAACTTAAATCTGCAACTTTTAAAACTAATAATGCAGGCTTGAAACTAGATAATGCAAGTATCACACAAGAGCATCACACAACACAGGATTTAACGAGGTTCACCAATGTGGCTACTCCTCAAAAATGACTGTTTGGACTACAATCCAAATCCAGTCTTTGCAAGGATTCAATTTTTACAATCGGTTTACCAGAGACCCACTGGAAGGAGCACCAACCCCTGATTTATCTGCCGCAATGTATAGGAGCACCAACTCCTTTTACCAAGCACCCACTTGGATTTCAATTTTGCAAGATAAATGGACATAAAAATGCCTTCTCTTTTGCAAGACCCTTATCGGTCTACAAGCACATACAAAAATCTCACGTAAGCATAGAGAGAATTGTTAGAGACTCAATATCTTCTCGATCTAATCTAAAACCTTTCTCTTGAATATTCAATAGAATAGCAGGTTTTTGATCTAAGGCTGTTTTCTTACAACACCCTTACTAACTGAGACCTTTTAAAATGCACAATGAAAACACAGTCACAGTAACCTTCTCACTATGCCAATTCGATCCTTTTATTCTTGATTTCTTCGAACGGCTCGATTTCAAACGGTTTAACTTTCCCTCCAACTTTTCATGCATTCTCGACTGTAATTGACGTGTCAAATCTTTCTCTGACCTGATCCGCCTTTTAGCCGCTTTCTTCTCGACATTCCGACGTTCCGACAACCTTTTTCTCTCGCATACCGTATATTCTCGACAATTCTTCTCTCGCATATACCGACAACCCTTCTGCGCGTTTCGATGCTCATTATCTCTACGAAATCGCTCTTTAAAATTCTTTTGCACTTTATTCTAAACGGTGTCAATCCTTCTATTCTACCCGTTACTTTCTTGTGAGTCAAGCACAAGCATCGAGAATACTGTATCACGGCCCTGCAACAGCCGTTCTACATTCAATGCATAGTTCCGTGGCAACTCTTTGTAACTGCCACCTTTGCCAGCCATGCTGCAACACGGCCCTGCAACAACCGTTCTTTTCTTAATTGCAATGCTTCGTAACTTTCCTTTTAACTTCAGTTAATCGCAAGCATGAATTTCTCCTATGCATTCTCACCACCTGTCACTTGGAACTGCAGATCTGACTCTAGTTAACTTTTCGTAACTGGCGCCTTTTTGACACCTGTCACAATGCATGTATCTTTGACTTTTTCCCGCCAAAACATTACCTGTCGTGATATCGCGACGTTTTCCGCTTTGCTGACGTCATCCTTAACTTTGTCGCGATATCGCGACACTGTCGGCTTCCTGAGGCTTCTCCCCGCAACTTGTCGCGATATCGCGACATTTTGGGTTTTGCTGACGTCATCCTCTAAGATGTCGCGAAATCGCGACGTTTCTGGCTTCATGAGGCTTCTCTGGAAACATGTCGCGAAATCGCGACATTTTCTGTCTTGCTGACGTCATCCGCTAAGGTGTCACGAAATCGCGACGCTTCAGGCTTGCAACGGCTTTTCCAGCAACTTGTCGCGATATCGCGACATTTTTTGACTTGCTGACGTCATCTTCAAAGATGTCACGAAATCGCGACGTTTCCGGCTTGCAATGGCTCTTCGTTCACCCCGATCACGAAATCGCGACACATTTTGGTTTTGCTGACGTCATCTTCATTGCCGTCACGAAATCGCGACGTTTCTGGCTTGCAATGGCTTTTCGTTCCCCCTTCCGAAATCGGACACATTTTGGTTTTGCTGACGTCATCTTCATAGATGTCGCGAAATCGCGACGCTTCTGGCCTCCATACAATTTTTACTCCATGCAGCCACGAAAACCTTACATGTAGCGAAATCGCTACACCATTGTTGCCTTAGCATTTTTCTTTGCTGCTTGCTAGTGAAACTCCGACGTGTAGCGATATCGCTACACCTTTCCAACATGTGTTTCTAACCTGTAGCGAAATCGCTACACCTTCGCATTACTCACTTTTAACCTGTAGCGAAATCGCTACACCTTTTTACCTTGCACTTTCAACCTGTAGCGAAATCGCTACACCTCTGCACTATGCACTTTCAACCTGTAGCGAAATCGCTACACCTTTTTACCTTGCACTTTCAACTTGTAGCGAAATCGCTACATCTTTCTGCCTTGCACTTTGACCATGTAGCGAAATCGCTACTACTTTTCACCTTGCAACTCGAAGCTGTATCTAAGTCGCCGCACTTTTGTCCTTAGTGTCTCAAGCTTGTAGCGAAATCGCTACGCTTTTCTTACTTGGTGCTTTTTCTTTGCTTATGTCAGCGAAACTCGTACATGTAGCGAAATCGCTACAACTTCTTCATCAACTTTCTCTCTCCTCCGATGTGTCGCGAAATCGCGACATTTTTCATCCTTGGTGCCTTTGCTTCAAACTTGTCACGAAATCGCGATAGTTTCTCGATTTGGTTTCTTTCCTTCCAAAGATGTCACGAAATCGTGACATTTTTCCTTGCACATTCTCTCTCCTCCGATATGTCGGAAAATCGTAACATTTTTCAATGGACATTTCTTTTTTCTTTTTTTTTTTTTTTTTATGTCGTGACATTTTTAATGCTTTTTCTCCTCCGATAATGTCGTGAAAATCGTGACATTTTCTTAATGGACTTTCTCTCTCGCATCGCGATAGAAATGTCGCGATATCGCGACAGAAACATGTCGCGATATCGCGACGCTTTTCTTCCTTGTCTTTTTCTCGCAAATTTCTGGATCTGGGTCCCCTCTCGTTTTTCTTGAGATTTTCTGCACTTGATCTCGACCGACCTCTCGAATCGCTTCAATCGCATCACTCGTCTCGTGTTGACAACAATTACAATCCTTTTGCACTGCTTTTGCTGCACCTTGCTCAACACTATTTACTAAAATATAATGTACAACCCTATCTCCTAAATGATTAAAACCTTATACCTATATTTAAAGTTCTAAAATCTCCATAATTAATTTCAAATTATTGTTTCTAGTTTTTAATATATGATTAAAAAAATATTTTTTATCTAATTAAAAATGATGTACAACTTTATCTCTTATATGATTAAAGCCTTATACCTATATTTAAAGTTCTAAAATATCCATAGTTAGTAATTATATATTATAATATTAATAAGATAAAGGTTAAAAAGATAAACTAGTTTTTTACTTTTGCAAGATCATAAGTTATATCAAATGATTTTTATAAATGATGTTTATCTATAGCTATCCAACCATTTTTACTTTCCTAAAATATAATGTACAACCCTATCTCCTAAATGATTAAAACCTTATACCTATATTTAAAGTTCTAGAATCCCCATAGTTAATTTCAAATTATTGTTTCTAATTTTAATATATGATTAAAAAAATATTTTTTATCCAACTCTTTTCAACTTACTAAAATATGATGTATAACCCTATCTCTTATATGATTAAAACCTTATACTTATATTTAAAGTTCTAAAATATCCATTATATATTATAATATCAATAAGATAAAAGTTAGAAACTTAAACTTTTGCAAGGTCATAAGTTATATTAAATGATTTTTGAGAGGATGTTTATTTATAGTTATCCAACCATTTTCAATTTACTAAAATAATATACAACCCTATCTCTTAAAAGATTAAAACCTTATACCTATATTTAAAGTTCTAAAATATCTATAGTTAATTTAAATTATTGTTTCTAATTTTTAATATAAGATTAAAAAACTATTTTTTATCCAACTATTTTCAACTTACTAAAGTATGATGTATAACTATATCTCTTATATGATTAAAACCTTATCCCTATATTTAAAGTTCTAAAATCTCCATAATTAATTCCAAATTATTGTTTTTAATTTTTAATATACAATTAAAAATATAGTTTTAAGCCCAAATATTACATGTGTGGAGTAATATTTTGGATACATAACGAAATTGGTTATATCCACACTATTTTTCGTAACTGTCTAAGGTTCAAACCATACAGGCTGATCCTTCTGATGGCAACCGCATGTTGTTGACCCTTCTGATGGCAACCGCATGTTGTTGGGGATTTGTATTGTAGGGTTCAAACCATAGGGCTGCTCCCAACAAGCCTACACCACCTCCTTGTTTAAAGGATTTGTATTGTAGGGTTCAAACCATAGGACTGCTCTCAACAAGCCTACACCACCTAGTTGTTTTATGGTTTCAACCATAAGGGCTGCTTCCAACAAACCTACACCACCTAGTTGCGGGTGGCTCACAATTTATACCATATGCACACAAGGATTGAGATTAGAGTACTACATTTACAATAAGCATGGCCTCACAATTTATACCATATGCACACAAGGATTGAGATTTACTACCTTTACAATAAGCATGGCCTTACTATTTATATCATATGCACACAAGAATTGAGATTAGAATACTACCTTTACAATAAGCACGCCCTCGAGGAGTCTGCGATCTTTGCAAACGGGGAGAGCGACCGAGCACGTGTTTGTTTCTTGCTTCTCTGGTACGGCCTCCCGTGGCCTGCAGGCCTCTTCTACCACTGTAATATCCCCTCGAGTCTGTTCTATGACATCAACGGCCTGCTCCTTCGGCTCTGTCGTCCAGGGTTTTAGATCCTTAAACAGTGCTGCCGTATAGAAAGAGGCCCACAAATCTGTCCACTGCAATGCACAGAACCGACATACGCATGTGGTGATATGTGCGGAAAACGGTCAGCTGTTGGAGGAGATTGCGAACGGCACATGCCCATTGCAGGAAGATATTAAGGAGTCTGCGATGGTTGCAAACGGGAAGAGCGACCGAGCATGTGTTTCTTTCTTGCTTCTCTGGTACGGCCTCCGGTGGCCTGCAGGCCTCTTGTACCACTGTAATATCCCCTCGGTTCTATTCTATGACATCAACGGCCTGATCCTTCGGCTAGATCTTTGCTCATGACAGGTTGGTTGTAGCCATTAAATGCAAGTCTGAAATAATATGTTTTTATAGGTTCATTGTAGCCATTAAATGTAAGTCTGGTTCATTGTAGCCATCAAGTCTTAGTAATATTTTTTAAGGAATAGGTTCATTGTACCCATTAAATGCAAGTCTGGTTCATTGCAGTCATTAAATGCATGTCTGGTTCATTGCAGTCATTAAATGCAAGTCTGAGTAATTTTTTTTAAAAGAATAGAGAGTTGGTAGCCATTAATGCCTGTCAGTAAGATGTAAACATCTAAATAAAAAATAGATTTGTTGATTTTACCTCTGCCAACAGCTAGATTTTGCTTTTACCTGGTTTTAAATAGGTTCCCTTGCGAAAAAGGAATCATCTTCAATTCATTGATATTCGTTAATATGTCACGGTGAGTGATGTATATTCGTTACTAGTCAATGATGGATTAAATTCTTCAGCCTAATCTCCACCAAGTCGAAGTGTTGGACACAATGAAGCAACTGAGATAGAGGATACCATGATTACAATGATCGCATCATCGAATTTACCCTTAGAAACGTCTGATGGATCTTTGTTGCATGGAAGTGTTGGACACAATGAAGCAACTGAGATAGAGGATACCATGATTACAATGATCGCATCATCAAATTTACCCTTAGAAACGTCTGATGGATCTTTGTTGCATGGAACTAAGCAATATGCTCTCCATTCACTCCATGTATCGAGATTTTAGATTTAATTAAAAACTTTTATATAAATACCAATCCCTTGTAAATGCCTTAAAACAATATTAATACTATACCTATGTATATGTGTCTATGAAAATGACTTCCACCAACTTTCAATATGATATAAATCAGATCAAATACACATACATACGATTTAGATAAACATTGAAAATTTGTTTACATCAACCATATTCTTATAAGTGCATTATTTATTTATTTATATTTTTTATGCTGAACTTGGCAATTTTTTATTATTACATAATAATAAATAGTAAATTTGAATAGAAGTTTTAAGAATGGTGTATAAGGGTAGAGTTGAGCAACATGAGGAAGAAAAGACATAAAATAGATTAGATTTGAATTGCAATAATAAAAGACCAAATAGAAGAATAATAAAATAAGGTGTATAAGAATTGATTCGAACAAAAGGAAGAGGAAGAGGGATATGAAAGGTAATGATAAAATATCAAATGGTAAAACAAAAAAGAGGGTGCGTGAGAGTTGAGTTAAGGAGAGGAAGAGGAAAAGGTGTATGATAAAATACAAGTCTAAATTATAATAACAAAAGACCAAATGGAAGAACAAAGAAATAGGATGCATGCAAGTTGGACTAAGCAAGTGGAAGAGGAAGAGGCGTATGATATAGTGTAATTTTAAGTTACAGTGATAGAAGAACAATAAAAGAACAAAGAAAGAGGGTGTATAAGAGTTGAGCTAAGCAAGATGAAGAGAAAGATGCACATGAAAAACTAAAATTTTGGGTTACAATGATAGAAGACTAAATGGAAGAACAAAGAAAAAGGGTGCATAAGAATCAAGTTGAGTAAGATGAATTGGGAGAGACATGAAATATTACAAGTTCGAGTTATAATGACAAAAGAGCAAATGGAATAACAAAGAAAGAAGGTGCATGAGAGTTAAGTTGAGCAAAATGAAGAGGAAGAGGTACATCATAAACTATAAGTTTGAGTTACAATGATAGAAGACCAAATGAAATAATAAAGAGAGGGAATATGAGTGTTGAGTTAAGCAAGAGGAAGAGGAATATGACTAGGTACATGATAGACTACAAGTTTAAGTTGCAATGATAAAAGATCAAATGAAAGAACAATAAAAGTGGATACATGAGAATTAAATTAAGAAAGAGGAAGACATACATGAAAGATTACAAGTTCAAGTTATAAGAAAAAAATACCAAATAGAAGAAAAAGAAAAATAAGGTGAATGAGATGAGTTAAGAAATATGAATATGGATAGGCACATGATAAGCTTCAAGTTTAAATTATAATGATAGAAGATCAAATGGAAAAGCATGAGAGCTAAGTTAATCACACTGAAAAGGAAGGGGTACATGAGAGACTGCAAATTTGAGCTATAATGATAAACGAATAAATCAAGGAATAGAGAAAGAGGAAGCATAAGAGATAGGCTAAGCAAGATAAAGGGGAAGAGGCATTTGAAAGAGTATAAGTTTGAGCTACAATGATAGTAATCCCAACGAAAGAACAATGAAGTATGGTGCATGAGAACTAAGTTGAGCAAGATGAAAGAACAAATTTGAGTTGTAATGACTGATGAGGCCCAAAAATGCCTCATTATTGCACAATGTTTGACTACCATATGATAAGTTAATTGCCAAATAGTTGACTAAAATATACTATTTATTAAGTGTTTACATGATTTTATGTTAGGAATACTATATCTCTGTTTTTGACTATTTTCAGCATTTTGTGATTGATTTTGCTTGATTAAGTAGCAAGTAAAAACATGCATTTCAATTAACCAAATGTGGTATGCTGATATCCATTAATTTCTCAATGGCTTTTGAATGTTTTCATGCCCTTCAACTTGTTTCAAATCCACATTGAAGCCAAAAGTTTAGGACTGTCATAAATCTGAAAATCTAAAAAAAACAACCATATAAAAATCAACAAGCTGTCACTTTATAGGAACACCTTGAAGTTGTCAAGCAAAGCATGAGGATATGGATGGAATGAGTTCAGAAGGACTATAGAAGACATCTGACCTATTTAGAAGCATTTCCACATGGTCTAAATAGGCAAGCAACGTGGTATAACAGAGAGGGGGACAATTGTGCAAACATTGTTGCACTATTTCAGCATGGTTACTTGGTGAATGAAGTGTATAAATTCAGTAGCAACTTGATGTACTCCTTCATGTTGATATTTGAATAATTTTTCTATGTTCTAATTTGTTTGAATTTGCAAGAAATGCTAATATTTTACAACTATGCAGTAGAGCTAAAAAATGCAGTAATTTACCATGTAAATTCCAACAAGCTACCAATGAATGGCAAGGCATGGAATTCACACATGGAGAGAAATGAAGGCTATTGCAATCTAATATTGAGGGCTAATCCACATGAGAAATGTAGCTAAAATAACTTGAAGAGCAGATAGTTTTTCATTCTGAAGATCTTTGAATGAACAGACATCTTTGGAATGAGAAATGCAGTCTCTTCAAAATGAGCCACTTATCTTCGAAATGAGAACAGAAAGTGTTTTTTGACTTGTTGACTGATTTTTGACGATAGAAAAAGAGAAAGAAGGTTGAAAAGGTTAAAATAAAATATCTCTCATCTGACTTTGTCGTCCTTGCTGTCCAAAGCTACCATTCATGGAAAAGATCAATTTTGATCCTCTTCTAATATAAACCTAGAAAAACTGTAGCATAGTAAAAAGTTGTTTGCAAGATAGAAATGACATATTATGAAGTGGAGAAAGATATGTGAGATATTTCTAGACTTCTCCCATGTACTTCCACCACTAAAGATGCTTTCTAAGGGCCAATGACTACTACTGCAACACAAACTGTCCAGATTTGCATTTATTTTAGATTTAGAATTATTGGCAAATCACTGTAAAGCAGCACATAGGTTGATTTGAGCATGGGATATATTGTAAATATTTATATAAATAACACAGCTCCCTCCTTGGTTGAGCTAGTTAGGAATTAGAATAGAGGAGAGTTTTCAATAGCAACAATTAGGACTCGTACAACAATTTTTTGTAACAGTTTCAAGATGTTCTATCATCAATAAAAGTGCGACTATTTTATCATTTTCTGTTCTAAGTGTTAATTAGTTAAGGAGTGCTTTTAACGTCCTTCTAGATCAGGAAGTATGGGCCCACTTTCAGATATAGAATGAGGGATTTTATGGCAGGTTTTAATCTATAATTTTGTTGCAGCAGAATTAATAGATTGCTTGCCAGATTTCATTTTCTTGTTTTTATTTTGTATTAAGTGATTTATGTGTTTCTATTATGTTTGTGTACAACATTTGTGTGTATGTCAGCTGATAAATTATATTAAGCATTTTTCTTTTGCTTTCCATGTTTTCCCTGCTTTCTATTTAGCAACTTTCCATTTTCAAAGATATTTCATTTTGTTGTCAATTCCTCGTAGCGAAGCTTGAAGACCTTTTGTAGGCAGGGCATTGACAGGTGTTTTTAGAATAAGTTTCATTTACAAGCATCATTTTAATTATGCAAAAGTAACTAGATTTCAATTCTGCTAATGTAACTTAGGGTTTCATTTCAACAATTTAAATTCTGCAAGAGTAGATTAGACGTTCAATTTAGCAATTCCAATTCCTGCAATTGTAGTTAGATTTCAATTCTTGCAACTTAGAATTAGTTTTCAATTCCTGTAATTTATTTTAGTTTCCATTCTTCAGACTAGGTTTAGTGTGACACCAAAAGGCTAAACCAAAATCTGCTTCACCAATAAATGCTTGAAATTTGAATGCTTGAATTGTACTCTACCCTAGCCTTCTATCGTAGACAACCTTGGACACCACCCCGGATTGATAAATCATTGAGATTAAATGATGAGACTCAACGACACTCATCATTTTGGCACCGTTGTCGGAGAACATGGTGTTGTTAGAGGTTAAAAGCAGTCAAATAATTATTATTGTGCTAAGTTATGAAGTTCAGAATTTAATATGAATGTAATAGCTGGTATAAATAATAATTATTGATAGTTGCATTTCAGTCCATTTAGAAAACAAACAACCACATGGAGGTGATCTTCACACTTGGGAGATAAATTGCTTATGTTTGAAATTCTTGATAAAAATTGAAAGAATTCATCATCCTCAATATCAAGAAACATAAGATCTCTTAGAGGAGCCATCTGCTAGTACTATCGTTTTTATATCCATATCATCAGGGTAGTATAAACAAATTTGTACTAGGTGTTGGAAAGATATCATGGTAGATATACAAGACTATCCCTTGAACAAAATAGCCATATCAGCTACCTGTAGCATTTGTTCACAGGGACACCATTGATGAATGTTATTTACTTCCACAACTTAGAGATGCAAAATCTATTGCCTAGTTTGAATTCTTCTCAAAGAGATAATACCAACAATAACAAACAAGGCAAGTAAATCAACCACCACCTTCAGCCCAACCTGTGGCCAATATGAATAATACAGGACATGAAACCCCTATCTATGTAAGCTGAATTTATTAAAAAAAAAAAATCACAAAAACTTTTGCATAATCAAAATATGAGTTTACAACTTAATAGTGATCCTAGATTTTTCCATTATTATTTAAATATTGTTAGGATTTTACCGCGCTAAACTGCAACCTAGCAATTCTTAGCTTACACAAACAATAGTTGATCTCATTAGAGGTGATCCTACATCACAAGTAGTTGATCTTCTAAAGTTGTACACTTTTTATTGTGCAAACAAAAAATATTTTTTTAGCCCAATCTATGATCAGTCTGAATAATACAGGATAGGCAACCCCTGTCTATGTAGCTGAATTTGGTATAAAAAAAAAAACCTACAAAAAATGTTATTGACTGTAGCAACATCCAACCGTGCTCAAACAAGAACTTACCCGAGCTTGAAGAGACAAAAATCAATGGAGATACAGAAAACCTTTAGTCTAAACACACAGAAATTAGCCTTGCATAAAGGAGAAAAACTAGAAAAATTGCACATAGAAAATTTACTTCCATTGAACTCCTTAGTAAGAAATTACAAAGGGGTAAATTTTTTCCTCCTAGGAATGAAACAAATTGAAGTGCAACCAAGAAAATACTTGAATATTATTAGTTGGATGACTTATAAACAAAAAGTAAAATTGTTGCTATTTTGAAACAATATTTCAATCCCTTTACATAGAATTACAAGGGTATATTAAGATTTTATCTTGATGTAAGCACTTAACATCTTTTGAAAATTGGTATTTAATTGTTTCAAGAACAGATTGACAAGATTTTGCAGACTAGGAGGCATGGACAACACTTGATTGAAAATTTTTTTAGATATGGAGCAGTGCTTCTTTCTCCCATTGGTAATTCATGGAGGATGTTAGTGGTGAATGGACATTGCCTTCGGGTATACCATGCACCATTAACTAAGGAGGAGTTCTTGAAGGAGATTCCATTAGATGTACACATAATGAAAGAGAATTTCTTTTCAATATCAGATTTAGAGTGATGATCAAAAGTTTGACAAAAAAAAAAATACAAGAAAAGCAAAAAGAAGAATAGTCTTGTTTGTGAAATTCCTTCTTGGGTACAAGCAAAACAAGAAAAAAAGAAAAAAAAAAGAAAAAAAAAAGAGAAAATTTTTGCAGCAAAGACATGTCCCACAAAATGGAGATACATGAGTACAAGCATCAATTTCAGCAAGAAAGAAGAACAATGAAGCCAATACGTCATTTTCAGCAATAAGGAGGCAATGATGATGTAAGAAGACTCTTACTACTCATCTAGTAAGGAAGGTTGCATCAATGTTGCAGGTTTCAACAGAAAGAGATGGTCTTTTCATACAACAATTGACATATTTTTGCAGAATAAGGATTGATCTTATCCAAATAAGAGTGAGAGATGTTCTCTCTGATTGAAGTACTTGAAAAAAAAAGGACAGAAGTTGGTTGAAAACCAGAAATGGTAGCCTCTTCTGATGAAAAAAAAAAAAAAAAAAAGGGAGATGAAAAAAAAATGAATAATTTAGTAGTGAAAACCTTCTTGGAGGCGCTACTGAGTTGGCTTGCATGAAAACCAATTTTTTGGCATGCATTGCCTTTTTGATCTACCCATCATTGTTCCACCATTGTACAAATCTCACACTGCATGTGTTATGTTTGTTTATGTTTTTAGATAGCCTGCTAACAATCATCAAAAGCAGCTTGTAAGGTGCATGACCAATTTTTAGGATAGTAAGGTATATGTTTCTTGCATTTAATTCATAGTAAACATTTAGTATTTAGTGTATGATAGTCAGTATTTGGCATAAACTATTCATACAATAGTGACAAGTTGAAAAAGAAATATGTTCAAGATGTCAAGAAACCAACAATTTCAAAGAGGGAGATTGTTGAGCAAGGTGCAGTGACAATATTGTCATTGTTGTCAACACAGTCAGATAGATCGGTTGATGCAGTGGAAAGGAGTTCAGAGGTTATTCAGAGTATGTACAAGTGATGTTAAATGCTTATGAGGATGTTTACCCACCTTTTTGCATATTTTCCAAGAAGACCGAAGTGGCCCATATGCTAAAGATCAAAGAAAAAGCAAAACACCGCAAAGAAAAAATACAAAGAGAAAATGCAAGGAGAAAAAGTGTCGCGATATCATGACATGTTGTATTTTCGTGGCCAAAGAAAAGAGAAAGAGCAAGGAGAAAAAGTGTCGTGATATCGCGACATGTTGTATTTTCGTGGCCAAAAGAAAGAGAAAGAGCAAGGAGAAAAAGTGTCACGATATCGTGACATGTTGTATTTTCATGGTCAAAGCAAAGAGAAAGAGCAAGGAGAAAAAGTGTCGCGATATCGCGACATGTATTTTCGTGGGCCAAAGCAAAGAGAAAGAGCAAGGAGAAAAAGTGTCACGATATCGCGACATGTTGTATTTTCGTGGTCCAAAGCAAAGAGAAAGAGCAAGGAGAAAAAAGTGTCGTGATATCGCGACATGTCGCATTTTCGTGACTCAAAAGGGAGAAAGAGCAAGAGAAACAAAAGTGTCACGATATCGTGACATGTCGCATTTTTGTGACTCAAAAAGAGCAGGCAGGCAGAGAAACAAAAGTGTCACGATATCGCGACATGTCGCATTTTTGCGACTCAAAAAGGGCAGGCAAGGAGAGAAACAAAAGTGTCACGATATCGCGACATGTCGCATTTTCGTGACTCAAAAAGGGTAGGTAAGAAGAGAAATAAAAGTGTCACGATATCGTGACATGTTGCATTTTTGCCAAAGGAATAGAGTAGTTGATAGTGCGTCTAATATTAGTGATGAACACCAGGATGGTGAAACTGAAGACTGCATAGTGACGTGGACCTATAAGGAATATTTAATGATTTGAAATCATTTAAGATGGTCGTTACACATGGAAAGAAGTGGATGAATGC
Source organism: Wollemia nobilis (assembly GCA_028583015.1). Classification (NCBI taxonomy): domain Eukaryota; kingdom Viridiplantae; phylum Streptophyta; class Pinopsida; order Araucariales; family Araucariaceae; genus Wollemia; species Wollemia nobilis. The sequence continues at coordinate 9,654,492 of JAQPPZ010001772.1, read as the reverse complement.
CCATGTGGAGAAAATGAACAGTCATGGAAGGAGAAAATGAACAGTCATGGAAAGAAGCGGATGCATGCCCATGTGGAGAAAATGAACAGTCATGGAAAGAAGTGGATGCATGCCCATGTGGAGAAAAGGAAATGAAGGGCCTCAAAATAGAAATGAAAAGCTTTTTTGGAAACCAAAATGCATGCATGCACAAGGGAAAAGAAAATGAACAGTCATGAAGGAGAAAATGAATAGTCATCGAAGGAGAAAATGAATAGTCATGAAGGAGAAAATGAACATAGGAGAAAATGAATAGTCATGAAGGAGAAAATGAACAGTCATGGTAGGAGAATATGGTGTCAATTCTTTGCATGTGACGTGTTTGATGAAATGCCTTCTCAATATATACAAAAGAAGGTGTTACAATTGACAAGTGGCATATGAGAATATGAAAGGAGTTACAACTGGAGTTACAAAGAGAAAGGATAGTTATAAAAGGAGTGTTGCTTGGAGAATTTCAATGGGGATTTTATTTTGTGAAGTGCGATGAGTGTGTGTGTTTTGTGAATTGTGGTAGATGTTGGGTAAGCAATAGACCAGTCAGGGTCTTGTAAAAGTGAAGGCATTTTTATGTCAATCTTCTAGTTTCAAAATTGAAGTCCAAGTTGGTGCTTGGCATCAGGGGTTGGTGCTCCTTCCAGTTGGTGCTGGTAAATCAGGGGTTGATGCTCCTTCCAGTGGGTGCTGGTAAATTGATTGTAAAGTTGGTGCTTTGCAAAGGCTGGATTTGGATGGGAGTCCAAACAGTCATTTTGAGGAGTAGCCAAATCGGTGAACCTCGGTACATCTTGTGTTGTGTGATGTTCTCTTGTTATACTTGCTTTATTTGGTTTTAAGTTTTCATTGTTTTGGCTTTAAGAGTTGAAGATTTAAGTTTTAAAAGAGCTACACTGATTCACCCCCCTCTCAGTGTCATTGTAAGACTAACAATTGGTATCAGAGTGAGGTTCTTGAACAAGCTTAATCGGCTAGGGTGATCTTGGAAGTGACACAATGGCAGGTGGTGAAGGCTTCTCATCAAACAAAGCACCATTGTTTGATGGAACTAATTACGCATTTTGGAGACTCAGGATGCAGACATATCTTTGTGCTTTGGGATACGACATTTGGGATTCAGTAGATAGTGGATACACAATACCCACCACTTCTCCAACCGATGTTACCGGTAAGAAACTATTTGAGAATAACTCAAAAGCAAAGAATGCTATCATGTGCGGATTAGTGGACCGTGAACTGGTAAAAATTATGAGTTGTAAAATGACAAAAGAAATATGGGACAAACTGAGGAGCATTCATGAAGGAGACGTTAAGATCAAGGAGGCCAAGTTACAAACACATCGAGCTCAGTTCGAAGTATTAAAGATGAATGATGATGAGAACATAGAGGCATATATGCTGAGAGTTAATGAAGTCATTAATGCGATTAGAGGACTCGACGAGGAAATCGAAGATTCTGTCATCGTGAAAAAGGTATTAAGATCTCTTCCCCAAAGATTTGATTCTAAAGTTTCAGCTATAGAAGAAGCTAAAGATCTAAATTCTTTTAGTATGGATGAGATGCATGGTTCTTTGACTGCATATGAGATGAGAATAGGAAAATCTAAACCCACAGACAGAGAAGCTGCTTTTAAAGCCCATAAAAATATGAAAGCAAAACAAGAATCCGAGGAAGAAGAGACATCAGATGAAATGGAAGCAAACTTTGTTCGAAAACTAAAAAGGGGAAAAGAAAAATACAGAGGAAAGTTACCATTTAAATGTTTCAATTATGGAGGCATTGGGCATTTTGCAGCTAAATGTCCACTTAATGAGAAGAACAAAAGTGATGAAGGATCGCACCAAGAAAGAAGTGATTGGAAGAAAAAAACAAATTTCAGAAAAGGCAACTTCAAGAAGAAAAGTTTCATCTCCAAGAATGTCAGTTCATCAGAAGACAACTGCGGTGAGGATTCTGAAAAGGAAACAGGTGAAGCTCTTTTCATGGCACTCAAAGAAGAAAAAATAGAAAAAGAATAGGAATGTGATGAAGAAGAAATTGATGCAGAAGTAAATTTGGAAGAGGAACTAATTGCAGCTCTGGATGAATTGAAGATAGAAAGAAAAAAGAATAAGAAAATTTCAAGAAAGCTTGAGGATGCAAATGAAATCATAACCAGTTTGAAAGTACAGATAGAAGAATCCAAGAAAATATCTGAAGATCTCGAAGTGCAAATAACCATGAAAATAGATTATTGCAAGCAAGCTAGAAGAAGAGACTGTTGGTTTAAGGATGCAGATAGAAGAGATGAATCGTAAAATTAGTTGTTATCACAAACGTGAAGAAAGTTCTATGAAGTTGGATAAGATCATAAATAACCAAAGGACTACAGGCATCAAATTTGGTTTGGGCTTTGACGAAGGAGAATCATCAAATGGATCAAAGAATGAAGATAAGAAACAGGTTGATCAAGAAAAATTGACTCATGCAAAAGAAAGCAATAATGCAAGGCACGAAAGGAGAATTGACAATGATGGATTCACCAATGTCACACATCAAGGAAGAAGAAGATTTATGACTCCTACGACAACATGGCAAAGACCATCACCCAGGTTCAATCATCTCTTTTCTGGTTACTATTTTAAATGCAATGGTTATGGACATAAGATTTCAGATTGCAAGTATAACGTAGGACCAAGGAATTTTACCAATAGAAATGTTTTTTCACCTTTGATGGATTATGCAGTAGAATGTTATAACTGTCATAATTTTGGGCACATTGCAAGAAATTGTCGAAGTACATTTGCATCAAATCAATTTCAGGGAAGAAAATTTCAACCAAATGGAATGAGACAAAATAGAAAATTTCTTGAAAAACATGCACAAGCTACTGAAAAAGAAAAGTCAAAACAAGAGCCCAAAACTGTAATCAAACCAGAGTGGAAAGAAAAAGAGCGATCTAAGGAAGAAAAGGAATCCTTGATCGTACAAACAACATTTAAAGCACATAATAAATCTGCACCATGGATACTTGATAGTGGATGCTCCAGTCATATGACAGGTGACAAACATAAATTTGAGAAGTTACAGCAATATGAAGGTGGTTTAGTAAAATTTGGAAATAATGATGGAGCTAAGATAGTTGGCAAAGGTTCAGTTAAGATCAGTGAAGAAAAAATCAAGTCAAAAGAAGTCTTGTTTGTGGTTGGTCTGAAGCATAACTTGTTGAGCGTAAGTCAGATTTGTGATAGAGGTCATGAAGTGATTTTTAAGAAGCAGAGTCAGAGTTGTGAAGTCAGAAAAGCAAATAGTGGAAAGTTGATAGCAACTGGATCGAGGACATCTGGAAACCTTTACACTCTCTCAGAGACTTCAGAAGGAGCTTGCTTGATTGGACAGGAAGAAGAAAATTGGTTGTGGCACAAGAGGCTCGATCATATCAGTTTTGACAATCTAGTAAAAATCAGCTCAAAAAGGGCAGTGAGAGATATTCCCACCATTGGAAAATCATCAAATAGCATTTGTGCTTCATGCCAAAAGGGGAAGCAAACTAGAGTCTCATTTAAAACAAAAGAGTACTACACAAGCAAACCTTTGGAACTAATACATACTGATTTATGTGGACCCATGAGAACGCAAAGCATAAATGGTGACAAATATTTTATGTTGTGTATAGATGACTATTCCAGGATGACATGGGTACTATTTTTGAAGCATAAATCAGAAGCTTTTGAGATGTTCAAGGTTTTCAAAAACCAAGTTGAGAATCAAACAGGAAAAAGGATTAAATGTTTAAGATCAGATAGAGGAGGAGAGTTCATTTCAGAGGATTTTATAGAGTACTGTGAAAAATATGGTATTAGGAGACAGTTTTCAGCAGCCAGGACACCTCAGTAGAATGGTGTGGTAGAAAGAAAGAACAGGACAATGCAGGAAATGGCATGGACTATGTTGACTGAGAGCAAAGTAGCAGACATATTTTGGAAAGAGGCAGTCCATACTGCGGTATACATCCAAAATAGGTGCATGTTGAGGACGCATGAAAGCAAAACTCCTTATGAGTTGTGGTTCGGTAAAAAGGCAACAGTAAGATACTTTAAAGTTTTTGGCAGCAAGTGTTACATCAAAAGAACTGAAGAAAACCTTGGTAAGTTTGAAGATAGAGCTGATGAAGGTATTTTTCTTGGCTATTCATCAAAAAGCAAAGCTTACAAATGCTACAACAAGAAGCTAAGGAAAATTGTGGATAGTGTCGATGTTAAAGTTGATGAAGGTAGGGAACGAGTAATTAGCTATGAAGAGAACTACCCAATTTATGAAGAGGTTATTGAAGGAGATGAGGAAAAGGAAACGAAAAAGAAACAAAAAATTGACTTAGATGATTCAAACAATGATTCAGAAGTGGAAGAAAATAAGAAATTCAAAATAGGCAGCTGGCAGAAAGATCATCCTAGAGAGCAAATAATTGGAGACCCCACAGTTGGTGTTCAGACAAGAAGAAGAGTAGTAAGTAACTACTCTCTATTATCCAGCATTGAGCCCAAAAATGTTGTTGACGCAAGCAAAGATGAAAGTTGGATGAAGGCAATAAATGAAGAATTAGATCAGATCGAGAAAAACAAAACTTGGGAGTTAGTACCAAGACCTGCAAATAAAAATATAATCGGTACTAAATGGATCTTTCGAAACAAATTGAATGAAGAAGGACAGGTAGTCAGGAATAAAGCAAGATTGGTATGTAAAGGCTATGCACAAGTTGAAGGTATTGACTTTGAGGAAACCTTTGCACCTGTGGCTAGACTAGAGGCAATTAGAATGTTTCTGGCTTTAGCAAGTTTACAAGAATTTCAAAGTTTATCAAATGGATGTGAAATCAGCATTTTTGAATGGGAAACTTGAAGAAGAGGTTTATATTGAGCAGCCAGATGGTTTCCAACTTGGTGATGATCCCAACTTGGTTTGCAAGTTGAAGAAAGCATTATATGGCTTAAAACAAGCACCCCGAGCATGGTATGCAAGGCTAGACAACTATCTTACTCAACAAGGGTTCAAGAAAGGTATGGTGGATAGTAATTTGTATGTCAAAATAGAAAATGGCCATCTTATTGTTCTTGTTGTATACGTAGATGATATCATATTTGGCAGCAACAAAGATGAGTCGTGTAAAGATTTAGCAAATAAGATGCAGAAAGAATTTGAAATGTCAATGATTGGTGAACTTTCATATTTCCTCGGGTTGCAAGTTAATCAAAATGAGAAGGGCATATTTATTTCTCAAATTAAATATGTGAAAGAGATACTAAAAAAGTTCACAATGGAGGATTGTAAGCCAGTTAGCACTCCCATGACGACAGGTTGTAAGTTGAGCAAGGATGAAAAATCTCCAAATGTTGATCAAACCATGTACAGATCTATGATTGGGAGCTTACTGTACTTGATAGCTACCAGACCAGATATTTTGCAGGCAGTATGCATGGTAGCACGATTTCAGGCTAGTCCCAAGGAGACTCATGTGACAACAGTGGAAGAGGATTCTTCGGTACCTCAAGGGTACTATGGAGTATGGGTTATGGTATCCGAAAGGTAAGGACTTCACCCTTATTGCGTATTCAGATGCAGATTGGGCAGGATGTGTAGATGATAGAAAGAGTACCAGTGGAGGTGCATTCTATCTTGGAGACAGGTTGGTCGCGTGGCATAGTAAGAAACAAGAGTCAGTCTCCTTATCCATAGCAGAGGCAGAATATATTGCAGCGACAACGTGTTGTACGCAGGTATTATGGATGAAACAAACCCTGAAAGATCTTGGTATTAACTTCAGTGAGCCAATTTTAGTTAAGTGTGATAACACCAGTGCCATTAACATCTCAAAGAATCCGGTTATGCATTCTCGCACAAAACATATTGCTATCCGGTATCACTTTTTGAAGGAGAAAGTTGCGGAAGGTGAGGTTAAGTTGGATTTTGTTCCAACAACAGAGCAAGTAGCGGATATCTTCACAAAACCGTTGCCCAAGGAAGTCTTTGAGTACCTTCACAATAAATTGGGAGTGGTCACGCTTCCCAAGAATTGACTAGCTATCGGGACCACATTCTCAGGGGGGAGCATTTGTGTATTTGTTTATCTTTTTGCTCATGTTTGTGATTTTTGCTAAGTGTAATAATTTTTGCTCGAGAATGTTGTGCATGGACTCAGGGGGAGTTTGTAGCAGCCCTTTGATATTGTTGTCAAAGGGGGAGAAGAGTTACAAGAAATTGCACGTGTGTTGCCAACAATTCCAAAGGGGGAGATTGTTGAGCAAGGTGCAACGACAGTATTGTCATTGTTGTCAACACAGTCAGATAGATCGGTTGATGCAGTGGACAGGAGTTCAGAGGTTATTCAGAGTATGTACAGTGATGTTAAATGCTTATGAGGATGTTTACCCACCTTTTTGCATATTTTCCAAGAAGACCGAAGTGGCCCATATGCTAAAGATCAAAGAAAAAGCAAAACACCGCAAAGAAAAAAAGTGTCACGATATCGCGACATGTTGCATTTTTGCGGCCAAAGAAAGAGAAAATGCAAGGAGAAAAAAGTGTCGCGATATCACGACATGTTGTATTTTCATGGCCAAAGCAAAGAGAAAGAGCAAGGAGAAAAAAGTGTCATGATATCGCGACATGTTGATTTTTATGGTCAAAAGAGAAGAGAAAAAAAGAAAAAAAGAAAAGAAGGAGAAAAAGTGTCGTGATATCGTGACATGTTGTATTTTCGAGGCCAAAGCAAAGAGAAAGAGCAAGGAGAAAAAGTGTCACGATATCGCGACATGTTGTATTTTCATGGCCAAAGCAAAGAGAAAGAGCAAGGAGAAAAAGTGTCACGATATCGCGACATGTATTTTCACGGGCCAAAGCAAAGAGAAAGAGCAAGGAGAAAAAAGTGTCGTGATATCGCGACATGTTGTATTTTTGTGGGCCAAAGCAAAGAGAAAGAGCAAGGAGAAAAAGTGTCGTGATATCACGACATGTTGTATTTTTGGGCCAAAGCAAAGAGAAAGAGCAAGGAGAAAAAGTGTCGCGATATCGCGACATGTTGCATTTTCATGGTCTAAAGAAAGAGAAAGAGCAAGAAGGAAAAAGTGTCACGATATCGCGACATGTCGCATTTTCATGACTCAAAAAAGGTAGGCAAGCAGAGAAACAAAAGTGTCATGATATCGTGACATGTCGCATTTTCATGACTCAAAAAGGGTAGGAAAACAGAGAAACAAAAGTGTCGTGATATCGCGACATGTCACATTTTCAGACTCAAAAAGGGCAGAGAGAGAAACAAAAGTGTCACGATATCGTGACATGTCACATTTTTGTGACTCAAAAAGGGCAGGCAAGTAGAGAAACAAAAGTGTCACGATATCGCGACATGTTGCATTTTCACCAAAGGAACAGAGTAGTTGACAGTGCGTCTAATATTAGTGATGAACACCAGGATGGTGAAACTGAAGACTGCATAGTGACGTGGACCCATAAGGAATCTTTAATGATTTGAAATCATTTAAGATGGTCGTTACACATGGAAAGAAGCGGATGCATGCCCATGTGGAGAAAATGAATAGTCGTGGAAGGAGAAAATGAATAGTCATGGAAAGAAGTGGATGCATGCCCATGTGGAGAAAATGAACAGTCATGGAAAGAAGCGGATGCATGCCCATGTGGAGAAAAGGAAATGAAGGGCCTCAAAATAGAAACGAAAAGCTTTTTCGAAAACCAAAACGCATGCATGCACAAGGGAAAAGAAAATGAATAGTCATGAAGGAGAAAATGAACAGTCATGAAGGAGAAAATGAATAGTCATGAAGGAGAAAATGAACAGTCATGAAGGAGAAAACGAATAGTCATGGTAGGAGAATATGGTGTCAATTCTTTGCATGTGACGTGTTTGACGAAATGCCTTCTCAATATATACAAAAGAAGGTGTTACAATTGACAAGTGGCATATGAGAATATGAAAGAAGGAGTTACAAAGAGAAAGGATAGTTATAAAAGGAGTGTTGCTTGGAGAATTTCAATGGGGATTTTATTTTGTGAAGTGCGAGGAGTGTGTGTGTTTTGTGAATTGTGGTAGATGTTGGGTAAGCAATAGACCAGTCAGGGTCTTGTAAAAGTGAAGGCATTTTTATGTCAATCTTCTAGTTTCAAAATTGAAGTCCAAGTTGGTGCTTGGCATCAGGGGTTGGTGCTCCTTCCAGTTGGTGCTGGTAAATCAGGGGTTGATGCTCCTTCTAGTGGGTGCTGGTAAATTGATTGTAAAGTTGGTGCTTTGCAAGGGCTGGATTTGGATGGGAGTCCAAACAGTCATTTTTGAGGAGTAGCCAAATCGGTGAACCTCGGTACATCTTGTGTTGTGTGATGTTCTCTTGTTATACTTGCTTTATTTGGTTTTAAGTTTTCATTGTTTCGGCTTTAAGAGTTGAAGATTTAAGTTTTAAAAGAGCTACACTGATTCACCCCCCCTCTCAGTGTCATTGTAAGACTAATATCATTGCTTTATTGATCTACCCATCATTTTTCCACCATTGTAAAAATCTCACACTGCACATGTGTTATGTTTGTTTATGTTTTCAGATAGCCTGCTAACAATCATTAAAAGTAGCTTATAAGGTGCATGACCAATTTTTAGGACAGTAAGGTATGTGTTTCTTGTATTTAATTCATAGTAAATATTTAGCATTTAGTGTATGATAGTCGATGTTTGGCATAAACTATTCATACAATAGTGACAAGTTGAAAAAAGAATATGTTTAAGATGTCAAGAAACACCCCCCTATGCCCTTAATTGCATGGAAATTTCAAAACTGTGCAAAAACCTAATTTTGGGACAAAAATGGCAGCAATTCTATTTCAAATTTGTAGGGCAAATTTTAGAAGAAGAACTACAAGTTTATATCTCACAATTGTCTGATAAATTGAAGGAGGATAATCAACAAAATGCACCTGAAGGTTTTATTTTAGTACTACTAGAATAAAACAACATACAAAACAAAGAATAACATCTAAACAAAAAGATGAAGAAGGGATTTTTGATGTTATGGAAGGCTTATACACTCTAGAGATGGACCCACAATAGAATTTGTAGATAACTTTTGCATAGGAGGTCATTTATGCATTTTTTTTTAAGATCTTTGGAATGAGCAGACATCTTCGGAATGAGAAATACAGTCTCTTTGGAATGAGCAGACATATTCGGAATGAGAAATGCAGTCTCTTCGGAATGAGTAGACATCTTCGGAATGAGAAATACAGTCTCTTCAGAATGAGCAGACATCTTCGGAATGAGAAATACAGTCTCTTCGAAATGAGCAGGATATCTTCGGAATGAGCAAAAATTGTACCATAATTGCTGAAAATGCTACAGAATAGCAAAAAGAGTAGGGTACATCAAATATTGAGGTTTATAAGGCTCTACCATAAGTAAGTACATCCCTCAAGCATTTCAAATCAATTTTTTTTTATCAATTTTGTTCAAAAGGTGCAAACAATAGAAATAAGCATTTAGGCTGAAATGTTGTTAAGAACAAAAAATTCCATTAGTAGTAGTGCATCTTCCAAATATGGTTCCACAATAAGACTATTGAAAGATGAATCACATGATATCAAGCCTTTAAGAGGTACCTTGTAGCGCTAAAAATTGTACAAATACAGAAAAAAAAGAGAGTCATATATGTGCTTAATTGCAAAATACTTGGTATAGTGCAGTAAGGAGGAATTTCTCAGTTAGCAGGTAGCAAAAGATTTTCAAAAGAATAAAACATGCATATTACTATGGTCTACTAAGATGCATGAGGGCATGCATCATTTCAAGTTGGGGGGGATGATGAGGCCCAAAAATACCTCATTGTTGCACAATGTTTTACTACCATATGATAAGTTAATTGCCAAATAGTTGACTAAAATATACTATTTGTTAAGTGTTTACATGATTTTATGTTATGAATACTATATCTCTGTTTTTGACTATTTTCAGCATTTTGTGACTGATTTTGCTTGATTAAGTAGCAAGTAAAAACATTCATTTCAATTAACCAAATGTGGTATGCTGATATCCATTAACTTCTCAATGGTTTTTGAATGTTTTCCTGCTCTTCAACTTGTTTCAAATCCACATTGAAGCCAAAATTTTAGGACTGTCATAAATCTGAAAATCTGAAAAAAATAGCCATATAAAAATTAGCAAGCTGTCACTTTATAAGAACACCTTGAAGTTGTCAAGCAAAGCATGAGGATATGGATGGAATGAGTTCAGAAGGACTATAGAAGACATTTGACCTATTTAGAAGCATTTCCACATGGTCTAAATAGGCAGCAATAGGGTATAACAGAGCAGGGACATATTTAGAAGCATTTCCACATGGTCTAAATAGGCAGCAATAGGGTATAACAGAGCAGGGACAATTGTGCAGCACTGTTGCACTATTTTAGCATTGTTACTTGGTGAATAAAGTGTATAAATTCAGTAGCAACTTGATGTACTCCTTCATGTTGATATTTGAATAATTTTTCCATGTTCTAATTTGTTTGAATTTGCAAGAAATGCCAATATTTTACAACTGTGCAGCAGAGCTGGAAAATACAGATTCCAACAAGCTACTAATGAATGGCAAGGCATGGAATTCACACATGGAGAGGAATGAAGGCTATTGCAATCTGATCCTAAGGGTTAATCCACCTGAGAAATGCAGCTAAAATCACTTAAAGAGCATATAGTTGTTCATTTTGAAGATCTTCGAAATGAACAGACATCTTTGGAATGAGAAATGCAGTCTCTTTGGAATGAGCCACTTATCTTCGGAATGAGAACAGAAAGTGCTTTTTGACTTGTTGATTGATTTTTGATGATGGAAAAATGGAAAGAAGGTTGAAAAGGTTAAAAAAAATATCTCCCATCTGACTTTTTCGTCCTTGCCGTCCAAAGCAACCATTCATGGAAAAGATCAATTTTGATCCTCTTCTAGGATAAACCCAGAAAAACTGTAGCATAATAGAAAGTTGTTTGCAAGATAGAAATGACATATTCTAAAGTGGAGAAAGATATGTGAGATATTTCTAGACTTCTCCCATGTACTTCCACCACTGAAGATGCTTTCTAAGGGCCAATGACTACTAATGCAACACAAACTGTCCAGATTTGCATTTATTTCAGATCCAAAATTATTGGCAAATCATTGTAAAGTAGCACATAGGTTGATTTGAGCATGGGATATATAGTAAATATTTATATAAATAACATAGCTCCCTCCTTGGTTGAGTCAGTTAGGAATTAGAATAGAGGAGAGTTTTCAATAGCAGCAATTAGGACTGTACAACAATTTTCTGTAACAGTTTTCAGCATGTTCTGTCATCAGTAAAAGTGCAGCTATTTTATCATTTTCTGTTCTGAGTGTTAATTAGTTAAGGAGTGTTTTTAACCTTCTTCTAGATCAGGAAATATGGGCCCACTTTCAGATATAGAAGGAGGGATTTTATGGCAGGTTTTAATCTATAATTTTGTTGTAGAAAAATTAATAGATTGCTTGCCAGATTTCATTTTCTTGTTTTTATTTTGTATTAAGTGATTTATGTGTTTCTATTATGTTTGTGTACAACATTTGTGTGTATGTCAGCTGATAAATTATATTAAGCATTTTTTCTTTGCTTTCCATGTTTTCCCTGCTTTTTATTTTAGCAACTTTTCGTTTTCAACATATTTCATTTTGTTGTCAATTCCTGTAGCAGAAGCTTGACGACCTTTTATGGCAGGGCATTGATAGGTGTTTTTAGAATAAGTTTCATTTACAAGCATCATTTCAATTATGCAAAAGTAACTAGATTTCAATTCTGCAAATGTAACTTAGGATTTCATTTCAGCAATTTAAATTCTACAAGAGTAGATTAGACTTTCAATTTAGCAATTTCAATTCCTGCAATTGTAGTTAGATTTCAATTCTTGCAACTTAGAATTAGTTTTCAATTCCTGTAATTTATTTTAGTTTCCATTCTTCAGACTAGGTTTAGTGTGACACCAAAAGGCTAAAAAAAAATCTGCTTCACCAATAAATGCTTGAAATCTGAATGCCTAAATTATACTTTGCCCTAGCCTTCTATCGTAGACAACCTTGGACACCACCCCGGATTGATAAATCATTGAGATTAAATGATGAGACTCAACGACACTCATCAATGACAAAATATTAAGTGAAAGAATAAATTAAAAAGGGGTACAAGAGTTAATCTAATCAAAATGAAGAGGAAGATAAACATAAAAGATTGTAAATTTGAGCTATAACGATAGAATTCTAAATGGAAGAACAAGGAAAGAGGGTGTGTGGGATTTGAGCTAAGCAATATAAAGAGCAAGAGGCACATGATAGATTGTAAGTTTGAGTTACGATGATAAAAATCCAAATGGAAGAACAAAGAAAGAGGATGCATAAGGTTTGATATAAGCAAGATAAAAAGGAAGATGCACATGAAGGATTAAGTTTCTAATAGTAGCGATAAGCACATCATATTGATACTATACATAAATCCTTTTAGAATAGCTTACAAATTTAAGTAAGAGGGACATAAAAGACTACAAATTTAAGTTGTAATGACAAAATACCAAATGAAAAACAAAGAAAAAGGATGTATAAGATTCAATCTAATAAAAAATGAAGAGGAATATAGACATGAAACATTACAAGTATAAGTTGCAATCATGGAATACCAAATGGAAAAACAAGGAAAGAGGGTGCATGAGATTTGATCTAAGCAAGATGAAAAGGAAGAGGTATATATTAGAAAACCAAATAAAGTAACAAAGAATGGGGATGCATAAGAATTGATCTATGCAAGATGAAGAGGAAGAGGCACATGAAGGATTGTTTTTTTAATACAAGGGATAGCATGGATAGGCACATCATATCTCTTTTTTGCTATACATAAATTCTTTGAGACTAGTTTACAAAGCTAAATGGCTCTACAAAGGAGAATTTTTGATATCACCACTTCTAGAAAACATTTTCTTAATCATTTGTATTTTAAGAAAAGAACATAGTTATATGGTATGCCAATAAAAAATAATGTTTACCCCAATGTTTTTAGCTTAGATATATAAGTATATATATCTATTCAACATCAATGGATATCAAACTAGAGATACTTATATTGTCTTATTTGTTAAGATTTTAAAAGTCTTGAGATAAACACTTCAAGTTTGATATGTTTTTTTTTTAAATTATTTGGTAATTAAAAGAATCAAATAATGATATGTTGGTTAATTTATTTTTTGATTGGTGAAATGGGTTTTGAATGGGTTCCCGAACCTTTTACAAATCCAAAAATAAAAATAAAGGATAGTTCTCAAAAACATATGGAGAGCAACATCGAACTAAACAAGAGACACCAACCAGGAAGAGCAAGAGAAAGACAGGGTACGCAGACCCGAAGCTAGAAACATCACAAACTCTAAAAGGAAAGGGTATGCAGACCCAAAACCGAAAACAACAAGTTTCAAGAAACCAACACAACAAGCCTCAGGAAGCAATTTTCCTAAACAACAGAATAAAGGAACAAGCAACTCACTTTATGAATTTTTGCCTTGTCTTAAATTTTTCTTCATCGAAGCAAGGAGTTCACAATCCAGGGAGGGTTCATCATCAAATTTTTTAGAACACCCACTCACCATCGTCGCCTCCACCTGATGAGTTGATACCTTGCAATTTGGGCATTTGCATCTTGGCTCCAACCATCTTTCAAATAGGGTCTACCACTCAGATCCTTTAGAAGTGAGATCAACGTAGGTGGGGAGCTCTGATTCTAGATTTGCAATGACACAGATGCGAACATAAATTAGTCGGGTTCTTGCTTTAGTAGTTGAATCTATGGCAACCAGTTCTCCAATGGTTTGAGCTATACCTTTAAGAATCCCAATGTGCCAAAACTGGGCCGGTAGACCAGGAAGTCTGATCCAAATTGGTGCCATATTTATGCTCTGAGTCTCAAGGTCAAAATCCTCTCCCCACCTTCTCAAGAAGAGACTTATTTGATCGAATAACCATGCTCGCCAGTGAGGGTTCGACCTGTATCCTGAGGGTTATTTAACATGATCATAAAAAAACTTCTAGGAAGGGCAATCAAATCCATATTACGATTGGGTTGCCATTTCATGAACAAACTTGATGTCTAGATGCACGGTAACAAACTTCCTGACCAAATATAAGGATTCTTGAAAAATCAAAGACACCATTACCTCAGGTGGAATGATGATCTCTCTGCCACAAATTATTACAGGGATTGAGCCTTGATTGATGGGTATGGATGACCTTGAATCAAATCGAACTTTATCCGCAAAGGAACCAGAAGGGGAATTCCAAGGAGGGTTTGATAGGGGTTTCCTCCCAACCTCGAAGGTTTCCAAGTCCCCATCCAGATTTTTAGCATCTTCTCCATCACCAAGATCCTTGTCATCGATTGAAGGTTCGCCATGGTTCTCAACCCCTCTAGGTTGCCCGCCTGGTAGTCTGCATGATTTCTTGCTCTTAAGAAATTCAAATTTATGAGATTCCCTTGCTCCTGGAGAATCGCTCAGTATACTTTCAAAACCCTAAAAATTTGAGATGAGAATAATGTTCAATTAAGTTTGTCAATTAAAATCTATGTTGGTTAAAATTTTGTCATTATCACAATTGGCTATTACTACCCATTTTCCCCTCCTAGTTTCGTTATAGATGCCTCTAAGTGTGATAATCAATTGAAAATTGATAATCATAATTTTATTTTAATATAGGATAAAAATGGATTCCAACCATACTACATCATATTACATTATTATGGAATTTCAAAAAATAATCATGATAGGCCCAGGTTCAAATCTCTCCCCTCACATGTTGCGGATATATTGTATATAAAAGGTTCTAAAAATAAAAAAAATCATGATTAAAAAAATTCTACATGGAATATAAAACTTATTAGCTCATTCTCTATTAAAATAACATATGAAGTCTTGAATAAATTTATTTTAAAATCTATATCAAATGACATTTAAATTCAACTTTCTACAAGGTGACCACAGTTTGAATATTACCAATAATAAATGCATAATTGCCAAGATTTTATAATACCACTATAGTCATAATGGACTATGGATGGACCCATTTCAGTCCCATATAACCAATTAAGAAAAATCATTTTTAAAATATAATTTTATCTTAATATGGCTATAGTTCATTAGTTAATATCTATAACTAAAATCTACTATAATTTATTATTATTTTTTATAATATAATTAAAAATAAAAAAATTCTCTAAATATTAATGAGTATTTGAATATCATTGTCATCCTTGTGAAAAAGAAAGATATTTAAAAACATTGTTTTGAGGTATTTTCCCATGATTATAACCCATTAATATATCTTGTGAAAAAAAGACATTTTTTACAAAATAATATGTAAATAATTTTTAAAAAATATGTAATCAAACTATATTAGTTAACTCAATTATATTCCTCAACTTTCAAGGAAGAGACTTAGGTATACAAGCTATTTTTGTGATGCCATTAAATGTTTTTGATGTAATACATGTAGGTTCAATCCAATATCATCTAACTATTTTAAAAAAATTAGTAATATATTAAACCTACAAAGCACACATGCATGCATAAAAAAATATTAATGGACTTTCAAACTAATGAACCTACCACTTATTTTGGATTTGTAATGCCTCTAAAGGCCATTGTATTGTATTGTATGATTTGTATTGTATTGTATTGTATTGTTGTTTTTCTGTGAGTCAGTTTCCCAAACACTTGTGGTTCACGTGGTCTAATTTTCAGTCCGGTTCTGCTAGGGTTTTAAAAATATTGGACCGGGCAATGTTGTCAGATCAGGGTGATTTTTCCTTTTCTCGTTGGCTCCCCTCAGTCCCCTTTGTTGAAACCCTTCCTGGTTTAGTTTCGTCTGACCATTCACCCATTTTGTTTTCTATTCATGCTTCTGCCACCCGCCAGTGGCCTATCCATGCTCGATTATTTCTGAATACCTCTTTCCTGCAGCACTCTGCCACTGTCTGTCACATCCATCGGATCTGGAACCTTGTCCCCAGACCCAGTGGCGATTCGGGTTGGATTGAGTGGTGGAATGATGCCCTTTTTTGCACCACTTCTTTGCTTCGAAGTCTGGGGAAGAAGGTGGTGCAGCTGCATCGTCGTTCCAATATCGCTCTGCATAACGAGCTTGCTCAGGCCTCCCTCCGTCTTGAGGCTTCCCCATTCGACACTTCCATTCAGGCACATGTTGCTCAGATCCGGCATGAGCTTAAGGTCGCTGAAGCTTATGAGGCCAGAGGGGCTCAGATTCATGCACGGTTACATTGGCTTAAAGTGGGCGACCGTGTCTCTAAGGAGTTTTTTCAGAAACTCAGGCCATCTCGAGCCTCTACCCAATTTCAAGCTCTCATGATTAATGGGGTTCGAAGCTCATCTTTCCCTGAGATTGCTGAGGAATTTGTCAGGCATTATTCTCAGGTTTTTGCTGCTCAACCATTTACTCCCGAAAGAGAGCAGGCCCTTCAGGATTGCAAAGCAGTTATCCCCTGCTGTCTCTCTCCAGGGCAGCGTGACAACTGTGAGTGTCCATTATCAATTCAAGACCTTAGGGATGCCTTGTTCCAAATGGCGGATGCTAAGGCCCCAGGGCTTGATGGCTTCCCCTGTGAGTTTTATAAGACCTGTTGGGAGCTTGTTGGCCCTGATTTGCATAAAGTGTACTTGGAAGCCCTACAAAATGGCTCTCTCGACGCTCTGATTAATAAGGGCCTTATCAAATTCATACCTAAAGCTGGGGACCCCGAAATCATCATGAATTGGAGGCCAATTACGCTGCTCAATGTTAGCTACAAGATCATTGCCAAAGCTTTGGCGCTGCGGCTCAGGCCCATCCTCCTAGTCATTGTGCGTCCAGAGCAAACTGGGTTCATTCAGAACCGTTATATTTTGGATAATGTTCTGGTTGTGTGGGAAGGGATGGAGTGGGCTCGCAAGTCTGGTCAACATTCTCTCTTCCTCAAGCTTGATTTTGAAAAGGCTTATGATCGCATTGAGTGGGTGTTTATCCTTTCCATGCTTGTTGCTTTGGGCTTTGGTCCTCAGTTCATCTCTTCTATCAAAATGCTTTTTTAGGATGCGTCAGCTGTGTTATCCCTCAATCGACTTCAAACGGATGCTATTGGTCTGCATAGATCTGTTCGGTAGGGGTGTCCTCTTGCCCCCTCGCTTTTTATTTTAGCAGCAGAAGCTTTTGGATACTTGTTGGCCAGTCGTGCTTCTCTTGGGCTGATTCGAGGTATTTCCCTCCCTGAGAATGTTGGGCAACTCTTAAATGGCCATTTTGCTGATGACTCCTTTCTCACGCTGAATGAGGATGAGCAATCCCTATCGGTGGCCCTGTCTTGCCTTGACATCTTTTGCCAAGCCTCAGGGTCTAGTATTCAATGGAGGAAAATGTCTTGTTTTAGGCAATCTCTGCTGCCTCTTCCCCAATGGCTGCAGCATGTGCAGTGGAACTGGATTCAGCCTAGAGAGGTTTTTAAATTTTTGGGCATTCCTTTTGCTTTTCAAGGCTCTCCGTCTCAACTGTGGGCTTATGTCATTCACAAAGTCGAACGTAAGTTGGATTACTGGACTACCAAGAAGCTGTCTTTGGCTGGAAAATTTCAAATTTGCTCGAAAGTGTTGGCTTCTACTCATGTTTATTACTCTTCTTGTTGGGTCCCCTCCAAGGCTTGTTACAGTCGGCTTGAAAAATTACTGTGGGATTTTTTGTGGTCTTCTGGGTCTGAAAGGAAGGGTTTTCATAGAGTTCAGTGGGATTTTTGTTGTCTCCCACGGTCAGCAGGGGGCATGGGCTTGCTTGACTGTCAACGTCAAGGGGCAGCTCTGTGTGCCAAGTGGATTGTGCGGGCGCTCAAAGGGTCTGAGGCATGGAAAGTCCTTATCCACCACTGCATTTTAGCTGGGCTCCCTTTGAATCGGCGTGCTTGGACTGGCTTAGATCTGCCCTCTCTGGTGTTGGCCCCTATTTTTATTAAGATCCCTGGTTCTTTTGTTCTTAAAAGTATATGGAAGGCCTGGCAACAACTAAATCCATGGATTGTTTGGAAAGGGGTTCATGCTCGCTCTGGCCTTTCCATTAACTGGCTTAATATTTGGTGGTCCCCTATTTTCAAGCTCCAGGGTAAGCCGTTAGCGCAAATTCCCTGGGTTCATGCTCATAAATTTTATAAGCGGGGCATTGCATCCATTTCTGACTTCTATTCCAGAGAGAGCAGGGACTGGATTCCTTGGCATGAGTTCAAAAGGTTGTTCGGTTTAAACAACACTGATAAGGCTACTTATGACATTGTTCTCGACCATACTCCCTTTTCCTTGTGGCAAAAACTTGGAGTCAGGTCTCAGAAGCCCTGGTGGAAAGACTGGGCCTGGTATAAAAGCACTCCGCTGCGCAATTACTCTGCCAAGCAAGGCTATCAGTGGCTTTCGCCAACTGCTCCCACAGTGCCTAAGCTCAATGTTAAATGGGATCTGATCTCCATGCCCTCTCGGTGGAAAACTTGGTTTCAGGTTGCTTGGGCATCGTATCTGGAGCCAAAGAGAGGCTTTTTTGCCTGGAGCTTGTTGTATCAAGGCTTACCCCTTGGCAACAGGCTCTCTTATATGGGGGTTCCTGATCCTCGTTGTGCCTTCTGTCATGAGCCCGAATCTTGTCTGCATTTGTTTTGGGCCTGTAGGCGGGCTACTCTCGCTTGGAGCTGGGTTGGCTCCTTCTTTGCTCCCTTCATGTCTCTGCCCCTTACTTGGCATCATGTTTTGTTGGGGGATTCTATCCAGTTCTCTCTCCCGTTGAGGGAGGTGTGGCACATTTTCAGAGTTAGCCTTCTGTTTCACATTTGGAAAGCCAAAAATAAGATTATCTTCCAGCAGGTGGATCCGTCTCAGCTTTTTTCTTTTTCTGACAAACTTGAAGTGTTTCATGATGTTTGGTTTCAGATTTGTGATCAAGAAAAAAAAGTAGCGATGGAGTTGGACCATTTGCAGGCGCTGCTGAAGTATTGGGGTGAAGCCCCTTGTGCTGTTAGTAGGGAGGCCTCTGAGCGCTCACCTCCTCACCCTGCCCGCTCCCGCTCGCGTCGGCGTCCGAAACGTGCACGACGACAGGCTCCATGGAGCAGGTCCCAGGATCATGGTGGCACGCTGCAGCAGCCAGTTTTGGGCACTTCTCAGCTTGGCCCATCGGTGTTCACTCAACAGCCCACGCTCGGGCCTTCCGATGGCTGGGGGGCCTCGGGTAGTCATGATCACCATTTCGGCTGGTCTCAGCCCTCTTCCCCCACCACTCATGTTTTTGGGTGGGGTGTGGATCAACTTGATGGATGGGGAAGGCCCTCCACTGCTGAGGATAATATTTGGCCTACCAAAGACCTCTGTCCTTAAGGTCTTGCCAGCTGTAAAGGGTTTCTAAGCTTTGCGGGGTGTTAGGTGTTTTTGTTTTTGTGCTCTTGGTTTTCCTTATCCGCTATTAGGATAAGTTTGTAGCTTTTGGGGTGTGATTCCTTTCTCCACCCACTCCTTTTTTGGTTGTAAAGGATTGTTTCTTCTATTTAATATAAGCGGCCTTTCAATAAAAAAAAAATATAAGGGAAAAAATGCCTTAAAAATTTAATATAAAATAAATATTTTAATTACAAAATAAAATGATATTTTAATTTAACCTACAAAATAAAATATGGAACTACAATTTTTATGTATTTTTGTATTTAAATTTTATTTATAAATTATTTTAATTTTTTTTATTTGGTTATTGTGAGAAATCCCTATGACCGGCGTGCAAGGCTGAGCAGTTTCCTCCCAACCATGAACCCTCGCGAGAGCTATACTTATCAATAGGTAATTTAACACAAAGCAACCACACATCCACCCTTCACACATTCGTCCACAACATGGTTTGAAATAAATAATTTTAATTTTTAAAATTATTTTTCACTTATACACGTTAACCACATTATTATAACATTTCAATAAACTATATCATGATATTAGAGAAAATAATACTATTATAAATTCATAAATCAACGTATTTGTAGAATGCTCATCAAAGTGTGAGGACTTTTTAGGTAACAATTTTATTTTTAACCTTGTGAGATGGTAGTGTACAAATAGACGTAGAGGTAGGGCCAACTAAGGGCATATTACCAATGGCAATGATGAGTCAAAATTGGCTCAACATGGATAAAGTCCTACTAAGGACATAATTACTTGTGATAATGGAGATTCAGACTTCATCTTGGAGGAAAGGGGAAAGACATGCGACTATATCAGTAATGGCCCTTCATAGTAGATTGCAATGCAAGGCTTCTAATATAGATTGCATGCACCACATAAACCATTGTTCCATAGTGTTTGAAGGAAGGTTAAAGCTCATCTATGGATTGAAACCTCAGTTTATAATGGAAAATACTGAACTCCATTCACTTTTCTTAAATTCATTACCTTATTAAATCTTAATTTTTACATATATGATTACAAACTTAAATTTTTATTTTATTTTTTTTATTGTAAGTTTGTATATACAGTTAGTTATACACATCACCGTGTTTGAATGAAAGTCTGTCAGAAGAGAGCCCAAAACCCTAACCATTAGGTTATTTCACTTTTAAAAAAAATTACTTTTACATCAAACTCATTAAATAAAATACTTAAATTCACCCATAAAATTTTAAGTTTTTTTTAGCTTTTCATTACTTACCCCTAATTTTGAGCATCACCATTAAATTAAAACCTTAATATAAAATATAAAACTCATCATTCTCTATCATTTATATTAAATTTATTGAAAACAATTATTAAAATTCACTTATAATATTAAAACCTTTATTTATAAAATTTATTATTCCATTCGCTTATTTCAAAATCCTTAACATATATAAATTTAAAAATAAACGAATTTTATTTTATTTTTAGATTTTTTAAATTAAGAATTATGTTACATTTGTATGCATTCTTGCATATTTGTTTTAAAATAATTTAAAACTTATTTACTAGCTTGAATGTTTGATGCTCTTTTTCATTTTTAATTTATTTTTTTATTCTAATTCTCCTACATATCCACTCCAAAGGATGTCTAGCAATTTAACACTTTGACATATTTATATGTTCACTTTGAATGTAATTAAAAGTTGTTTAGAATAACCCTTTAACCAATATAAAACGATAATTTTTTTCGAAGGCTAGGTAAATTGATAAGTGCTTGTGTGACCAAGCATTTACTAAGAAGACACCCAAGTTCAAACTTTCGGGACAGCCTATTTGCAAAGATAGTAGTTTGATCTGAATCCTTTAAGTGTACACCAAACCGACGATGATGGTACGAATTCTGAGCAACCGGTGGTCCCCTTTACATCGGATCAACATTAACGAAGTGAAATAGGTTTGGTGGAAACAACCCCTATGGTTTGAACTCTACACTTGTCAGTTACTAAAAACAGTGTGGTTGTGACCAACTCTTCTATGTAACCATTTTTTTTTAAGATGTTCTTCTACACTTAAAGTGATATAAGTTGTTCCGTAGTGTTGTTATAGTCATTTTCTTATTTCACCTTTGTTTCCTTAATATGCAAATCTGTAGAGTTATTTGTTCTGCATTTAAGGTGATATAAGTTGGTCCAGAGTATAGTTATAGGATTTTTTTTATATGAAAAAGGTTATTTACATTAAATTAAGATAACAACCTTTACAATAAAAAGCAAAGTGGGTGGGTTAACACATCCCATGTGGAATCAAACTAACTTTCATTGATAAGGATTAGGAAACAAAGTCGTCAACAAAACACAAGTATACCAATGATCATTGATTAAAGAAAGCATATCAAATGGAATATTGTGTCGTTCTGCATAAACTACTAGTGATTATGGAATGGGAATCCACCCCTCCACATTGCAATTCTCATTAAGACCTTTAGTACTCGCATTGCTCCAACCAACAACTAGCCTAGGTGAAACTGGTTGAACATCATCCCACCCTCGAATGTGGTGGGATGAACAAGCGATATCAACATTAGGTTGCTTCCTGATTGGTGAGTGCTGGGACTAATACATATCTGTGGGAGTACTTCTTGCATATGACGGAGGCCGATGACAAGATCGGGATCGAAAATACTCTAGGGGGATCCGATTGACTGTACACGGAGCATTGGCCCAGTGCGCTAGAAGAACTTGCAGGCGATCCAACTCCATAGCAACTTTGTTGGATTGAGTACATATCTATAGCCACATTTGGTTTTATTATTGTTTCATTTTTTAAATAGAAAATCATATTTGTATTGAATATATGGGATTATAGTAAATTTTATTTGTGTTATATTGTAATTAAATTATTATTGCATTTTTTAGAGAACAAATATTGTATTTGGGTCCCTCATCTTTATCAAATCACACATCTCTTTCGAAGTTTGAGAGTTTATAATCAGATTCAATTCTCACCTCAATTGAGTTGTTATAACTATATATGTATCACCATATAAGCTATTTTCAATCAGTATTTTATAAACAAATTTCTTATACAATATATGAAATATACAAGTATTCAAACAATCTCACAATATTCACGTGGATGATAAAAAAAGTACAAATATATAAACTATTCCAGTATAAATGAAGTACTAAAAGTTCTCACATTATTTTTTCTTACACATTACATGACCTCTTTATAAATAGTCTTTACAAAGACTCTTGACATTTCAACTTCAACTAATTATTCACCTCCTCAGACTCAAGGGAGAGATGACTCTTCATATTTCTCATCCTTAATAATAACAAACCTCTAATGATTACCAAATGACAAATTTATACAAGACTCCTTCACACCATGCATTTACAAAATAATTACAAGGTTATTGCAATGTATTTGCAAGGTACCAAATAATGTAATAAACTTCAACACTCCCCCTAAATACATTATTTGGTATACTTTCAATATTTGATTATGATATTGGCTTTTAGGCTCTAGTTTTGGTAGTGACTTTGGCTTTTGCATTCTTTTCAACTCTGGTTCTAGCACCTATTTTGTCCTAATTTTGACTTGAATTTTATTCCTAGATTATTTGTATGCTCTTTCTTTCTTAGGTATTTTGCAAGCGTAATGGATGAACCTATGCTTATTAAAATCTTTTCCTTTTTGTAAAAACACTTGGGCATTTCCTTAATTCAATTCTATTATGCTATATTTATTCATCCATAGTGCACATATAGTTTCTTTTTCTTTTCTTGATAAATGTTTTTAGACTAATTATTCTTGCCACAAATTTTACAACACTAAAGGATCCAACATTTATTTTTTCACGTTTGTTAAAATTGTTCCTTGTTCCCTTTTTAACAAATTTTATCTTGTTGTCAATATTACACATGCCACCATTCCCTTATCCTTTTTCATTATATCTTTTCTTCATTTCAAATAACTTTGTGTATCTTTTAACTTCATCATTGTCTTGACATGAATATAATAAGTCATTACTATAATAATTAACACAACTTAGATCGCTATTGTCAAATTTTTAGTCTTATAGCATCACTATCCTTATCACAAATGGAAGACTTCAAATAATCTACATACTATTTGTCAATTTGACCTTAATATTTTGTACAATTAAAGCATACATTCCTTATACTATCATTATTAAAAATGCATAGATCAATAATTATTTTTTCTATAAGTGCTTTGTGAGTTGGTTCATGTTCTTCCTTGTCATTATACTCTATTTCTTATACTTATTGAACTATGTTTTCTCTTTGACTTTCTCAATTTGGATGTTATTGTTGTGTTTGTATATATCATTGCTACTTTGATCAATATTATCTTTGTTGATAACTCTGAAATGGTTTATGCATTTTATTCTATTGCTGCAGTGAATTATATTTGCAATATCTAGAGATATATCCTTCTTTGTTACATATAAGACAATATATTCTATTTCATTTTGGTTGATGTTGTGATGATGAGGTAGCAGAGTATCTTATGTTATTTGGTGATATTTTTACCAAAATGAAAGCTTTTTTATCATTCATATCTTGCTTGGATTTCTATTTCTATTTCATATTCTTGAAGAATATTAACTAATTCATCAAATGACACATTTCTATTTAGCACTTGGAGAGATGTGACCAAAGTTTAAATGCTTTTAAAAGTTCTCTAAATGCAACCTAGATAAAAAACTTTCTTCTACTTTCTCTCTCATAGTTTGTATTCTTGATTTCAAACTTGCTAGCCTTATAATAAAATGTTCTATGTTTTCACCATCTTGAAATTTTAGTGAATACAATTATGATTGCAAGTGCAAAATAGTTACTTCATTTTTTCCCTCAAATATGGTGCATAGTTTATCTCAAGCATTTTTTTTTAATTTTAGCTTCATTGATAGGTGATTGTATCTCATCTGCTATCCCAAATATTATTAGCATCAATGATTTTGCACCTTCTCTTGATAATTTTGTTTACCTATGACATCCTTTGGAATGATACATATTTTTCAAATATTTTTAACGATAAGTTTTAATTTCATCTTATTTTTCAAGGGGTTAGACATGATCCTTTTGATAACTAAGATTCTAAAATAAAAACATTTGTATTTGCCATGGTGTTTTAGAAATTTTCTCAAAGGAGTTATGATTTATTTTGACAATTCGTTTGAATCATAGAAAGTTTAATCATCAAGTAGAAAGCCTTTTAACTCCATAATCAATTTTTCAAAATCTTATTTTCTTCAATAATTCTTTCAAGGTTCGTTTTCCTTCTTTAATAAATTTCCTTCTTTACTTCCTTTATTTCAATTATAATTTTTCCTTATACCTTTTCACTTTCCAATTATTCTCTTTATATTTCCTCTTTCAAATAAATTTCTCTTTTCCTTTCAATAATAAACTTTGGAGGTGAAAAATATTTTCATACCTTATAAATTTTGCTCATTAATTTGTCTTCTTCTTCCTTCTTTGAATTAACCCTTCAATTCTTTTCCAACAACCTCCATATATATATCACAAATATCATATGAGCCTTTTTTAATAAAACTTCAATTTATATTACATTAGCGTATGTGCCAACTTATTCAATAACTCAATGTGCACTTTACCCTAAACTTTATATTCCAACCATTGAGCATAAAAATAATTTAAATCTTATATTGTACCAGAACTGATGTTTCTCTTCTTACTTATGCTTAGGCATTACACTTAATTATTCTCTCTACTAGAAATGTAATATTTTCTTTCCTTCTATATTGTAGATTCATTATAGCACTCTCCAGACTAGCCTCTCTATCTACCAAGATTACTCTAATGTTCTTCAGGATTACCTCTTAGTATGCTCTTCACTCTCCATATTCCAATGTCCAACACCTTCACTTTCTCCTTTTTTGTCTTCTTTTCCAACCTACACTTGGTTTTTCTTCTGTTGTCTCTAGCATGGCTTGGTTGATGTCTAAGTATTTATGTAGTTCATTCTTCATGGACTCCTTTGACTATCTTTCCCAATTCCTCAAACACCTTAAGCCTACACTTGTTCTAAATTTTACTACAAATCACCACCTTCTCTTTTCTCGGTCTATGGCTGGTTTTCATAGCTCTTCACCATGGCTACCCTAATGTTGTTCTTCCAACATCTCTCTTCCAAAGTGGCTACTTATAAACTTGGTTTCTTTCAACCTAAACTTCTTTCAAGAATGGTTCTAATATCACTATCATCATATAAGCTATTTTTAATCAATATTTTATGAACTTTCTCACATAATATATGAGGTACACAAGTATTCAAATAATATCACAATATTCCTATGGATGATAAACATGGTATTCTAGTACGAATGAAATATTAAAACTTTTCACATTATTTTTTCTTATATATTACATGACTTCTCTACAAATGGTCTTTACAAAGACTTGACATTTCAACTTCAACTAACTCTTCATCTCCTCAAACTCACGAGAGATATGACTTCTCATATTTCTCATAGGAGAAATATATTTATTGACTCCCTAATAATAAAAAACCTCTAATGATTTCTAAATGATAAATATTTACAAGACTTTTTCACACCATATATTTTCAAAGTATTTACAAAATATTTATAAGATTCTTACAATTTATTTACAAGGTACCAAATAATGTAATAAAATCCAATAATACCTACATATTTTTCATAAACATTTTAAATTATTGATTTTCATTTTTTAGATCTTCTTCAATTTTCTTTATAAATCCAAATATTCCATAATTCAACAAGCTTCTTCTTGAAATTTTCCTACAAATTTCACAAAACTAAAACTCCACCTCTCCTATTTACACACTATATCTTAGGAGAGTAATATTTCCAAAACTTTATCTTATCATAGTCTACTTTGCTAGCTCTAGACTATTAGGTTACTTTTTGAAGAATAAGTGCAAACACAAGAATTTTAATAAATAATTTAGTAATCTTAAAAATTTAAAATTTCATGTTTAAATCTTATCAAGGGATATATTCATACTAAAAAACTATGATATAATATGAGTGAAATTCATTTTAATCCCAAATAACCAATTAAAAAAACATTTTATCAAAATGAATCTCATTCATATTATAATGGCATTTTAAAAAATCATAATGATATCATTTAATAAATAGTTTAGCAATCTCAAAAATATGAAAGTTCTAATCTATGCTCTGTCCCATAATCTAACCAACAACCAACAACTCAAATAGTCCATTCAACCATGATGTCTATTTGATATCATCTTCTTATAATTTAACATACAAAACTTCTACTTTCTTCATGAAATCATAATAAGTGTTACCAAATCACAACTTAGTTTCCTACAATGCATAGATCTATAAATAGATACTCTAAAATAATTTGTAGTACTCTAGAACATTATTTTGAACTTGCTTCTTTCATAATTTTCTTTACAACTTCAGCTAAACATACTACTTCCTCTAACAATGAAAAAAGAATTGAACTTCATGATCCTCTATTAAATCCCTCTATTGGCTAACCTATCTACACATATGTTCCCTTTCCTTGATGTATGTATGAATATGATTTCTTCAAAATCTTAAGCAAGGTCTTTTGTTTCCATAATGATATCTTGTATGTTTCATGGAGCCTTTGTTTTCCTTAAAATTGTATTTATTACTATTAATGACTCACCTTCTATCCATACTCTATTCCATTTCATTTTTTTTGCATATTTTTTAATTCTTCCAAATATTCCCAAGCTCTAGCTTCATTATTTGTCTTAAATCCACTACTAAAAGCATAATATGACAAAATATCACCCCTATTAGTTTTATTATTATTTCTCCTCCTGTTAGTCCTAGAATTCCTTTAGATGCTCCATCAAAGACCAACATTGTTTTTTATGGTTTTCACTTTATATTATTTGCTTTCCTTTTGTTTCTCCTATACCCACCATCATGATTCTAATTTATGTTTTGACTCCGTCTATCAAGGCTCTTTGCTCCAATATTAGGGATTGGGTGAGACAATAGGCTGGTTTAGACTCCTCTATGGCTAATCAAATATTCCTTTTCATTACCTCTAAACTACTTTCCATTCCTTGAAATATTATTCTATTCCTTTCTAACCATATAGTCCAAAGTATTGTATATTTTGATGTATCCTAGATTTTTCTATACTACCCCACTTTTAAAAGTGCTCTATCATTGCTTTAACCATTATTCAATTTTACCATTCATCACCATGCATTTACTGAACATATTAAGAATCCATTGCCATAGATCCTAGACTATTGAGCAAGATATGTCTATATCAAGATAGTCCTATAGAATAAGGGTAGTACTAGGGTAAATACTTTTAGAAAAAATATCTTATATTTCAAGAGCCATATCTTTATGAAGGGTTGTATCATTTCGATGATTCTTAGACCAATTTGTGAAGAATTTGAAAATATTTAAAATGATTAATTATATGATGGAATCTGAGCAGTATTGAGGGAGATATGATCAAGTGAAGTCATCCATATAGAACAAGGGTGTTCACCATTTTTTAAGTTATAGGAAAACAAAATGGTAGATATCCATCAGCCAAGGTTTGGATGATAAGATGAACAATGAAGGGCTAGGGAATTAGTAAGGTAGGAAATTTTGGTTGGGCATAGAATTTATAGCTAAATCCTTATAACCATCCCCAATAGTAGAGTTTAGGGAGGACCTAAAATAGAAATAATCCTTGTTGCTAAAATATAAGGTAATTATTGATAAATTTAATACATCTTGGCCAAGTGCTTTGGCTTTGAGCAAATGGATTGATAAGAGATGGAAGTCTCCAAGATTAAGTCTATCCTTACTTTACAAAGGTTTTTTCCTAGTTATTTTCTATTCTAATGAGGAAAGATATAGACTCCTAAAATGGGTTCCGTGGTTTATGGGAAGAGCATGACTCTTCCTTACATGTTGATATAAAGACTTTGAACCTAAAAATATAAATCTATCCCTAGTACTAGTTTGGGTTAGGATATATAGTTTGGGGCTTTTAATTATGATAAATTGATACTTGTAAGGCAATAAGCAAGACTCTATAATAATTCCATGAGATTTTAGAA
Organism: Wollemia nobilis; assembly: GCA_028583015.1. Taxonomy (NCBI): domain Eukaryota; kingdom Viridiplantae; phylum Streptophyta; class Pinopsida; order Araucariales; family Araucariaceae; genus Wollemia; species Wollemia nobilis. The sequence goes on along the minus strand of JAQPPZ010001772.1, from coordinate 9,625,840 downwards.
ACTACAAAAGAATGAGTCTTGGCTATTTATGCCTAGATATTGGTTCTTATTGATATCAATAAACCTTTACCAAAATTAATAATTCTTAAGTATGGAGGTAAGGTATGGATCTAAACCATGGAATAAAAAAATATATCTTTTAGATGTAGAAGATATCATGAGGTAGGGCATATTGAGAGATCATGCCCTATGAAGATTCCAATAGAAACATATAGAAAACTATAAGAGAAACTTACAAATGGATATGTATGAGAATGGTTTACAAATTCCAAAAAATAGTTCTAGATAGATGAAAGTAAATAAATAGTGGCGACCAGTAAGTAAGGATATTAGAAGTGTAGTGTGACATTTCATTGAAATAAAATCATGATTATAAAATGAATCACAAATACCCCTTGGGCTACAATTAGGGTCTTCCAATGAAGAAGCCCTTTACAATCAAATTTTATGGCACTCCATGCTTTTTATGGCCACCTCAAAAGAGGGGGTGGGTTTATACCTACCACCACTAGTTGAGTGAGTCTTAAAACCTACACACAACCAAAACAAGATGTTCATAGCACCCATGGGCCTACCTCAGTTAGACCCAAATTTAGAATAATGTAAACAATACAATTTTAATCTACTACATCAAAACATAACTTGAAATAAGTTATAAACCCATAAAAATAGAATATGCTCACCTTTGTTTCTAATTTTTTGGCTTTTCGATGTCTAAAATTGGATCTTAACGAGAATCATCCCTATGGGGACGGTTCTAGATGTAAAAAATACCTATATTTATGGTTTATGTTTATTTACCTTAACTAATATTTGCTTTGATGAAAATCTTCTATTGGTTGCTAGGAAGCTCTGGTTTGAGTCTGGTGGTTATCTAAATCCAAATCTATGAGTAGTTTATAAAAGAAGTGGATACAAGGAAAGGCATACAATAGAATCCATGGGGCTAGCACAAAGGAGATCTTGCATGTAAATGAGGGCTAGATTTATTTTGGTACAGTTTCTCTAAGCTTTCATTATCTTCTTTTAAAGTGAAATAAATGACTTTCTATTTATAGAATTTGGTAAGGATTAGGGGGTGAGGTGGCTTATAAGGTGTAATAGGTGCACAATGCCTCATAAATGCATAGGGGTAGAGAAAGTATTCAACCCATTTATGACATGTGCATGAAAACTCATCAATGTTATTAATGCACATGGGTGGAGAAAGTGTTCATCCTATTTATGGTGTCGAATGAGCATGGGGATATGGAGAGTAGGGGGTAAGGTAAGGTAGGGTGAGGTAGACCTAGGCTAGAGTCAAAGGGTATACTAGGGTGAGGTAGACCTAGGATAGGCTAGAGGGATGGTCACATGGTGACCATGGGCTAGGTGTAGGAGGGTACTTAGTGGGAAAATGGGCTAATATGGCTAATTTATGATTTAATACAAATTAATTAGATTTTTTGGGTTTTTTGAAAAATCATTAATCATTAGAAATGCATAAGAGATAATATGATATTTATAGGTGTCTACATTACCCATTTTTGTACTATAGTGTGTGTAGACACGATATAGTGCAAAAATATATGACATCATATGAGTGGATGAAAATGACAAGAATGAGTTGATGATGGATGATCATGGTTGACCATGGATTTTGGCATGCCATAATAACAATTGAGGGAGGATATGTAAAATTATCTCAAATCATGAATAATGTAAGATGCCCTAATTGTGGAAGGGATAAATATCCTTGAAACTTTACCTTTGATAGATTGTTGATCTCAATTGATTTAGCAAGTTGACCATCCATAGGTAGGTATCCTCATGATGCTATGAATTTATTGTAAGTGGGATTAAGTTTCCACCTTCATAAAGTGAGTGTATGAGTAACCATACAAACATTGGCATGGAGTGTACCAAATTGGATTGGATTAGAATTTAAGTTGAGAAGAGAAATTCTACTTTTCTACCCTTAGTAGAGGAGGGCTAATGATAATCTCATGTAAAGTTCTTAAATAAATATAATTCCAAGATCAAGATTTTTATATTGAATATGTTCAAGGTAGTATTTATGGGTGATATCTACCCCTCTCAAGTGATGATTTGGTTAGTGAAGAAGTGAAACACAACAACGAAGCACTTGACCAAAGGTCTCTATGCAACAAAGTGTTGACATGATGATAATGTGATGGTTGATAAGCTAGGATGTTATAGATGGATTATGTGATGTAGGAGTTACATATGATATGTAGGATGATAGGATGCAGATTTGATAGGATGTTTTGCAAATGTTAAGTTATTTTTATTTTTTTTGATGTGATTTTTTTATTTTTGATGATGGATGGATGGATGTAATTAAATAGATATAATATGTTAGATGAAATTAATTAGATATGCTTATGTGATGGTTGATGGTGTCTCTATTGTATTTACATGGTTTTGACTCATATGTATTACTTTAATCATGTTTTGGATATATGTGTGCGAATATCCCAAATGAAAATAGTTTAATTAATCAATGATGGATTAACAATCATAATAGACACATTAACATAATAAAAGATAAGATAACATGGAATGAACACAATGAATGTAATTCTAATAATGATCATGCGTAGACTAGTAGGGATAATAAATAAATCATTAACCTAATAACAAGGAACACTGAACATAAGAAACAAGGCAAATAAAAATTGGAAAGGTCGGACTAACCAATTCTAACCTAGTGTGCAATGATGTTAATTTTCTATTTTGACTGAGGTTGGACTAACTAATTGTAACTCAAGCCAATATAAGCTAGTGTAGAGGTCTACAAAAAATAAGAATGCTAATGTGATAGACATATCGCCACTCAAAAGGTATACTCCACTACCAAAAAGGTGTTTATAGCCCCAATGGAGGTTAGCCCCATAATCCTTTGATGTAGCTCCACTACCATCCAAGCATCTATAGCCCCGATGGAGGTATCTAAAATACCTAAGGAAACCAAGTTTTGGATATCTTTTTCTTTTTTTATATCTTTCTTTCTTTGTATTTTTTTTTAAACTTGCATTTAGGATCCTCAGGTTTAGATTATGTGAATAATAGGATGAAGGAGAAAAAATTCTCTTTATGGAAAGACTATTCATGGTGTTGTCTTCCCTAAACTTAAAATTGGATTACTGTATGATATATGATTGTTATAAGAAAGAACTCATTTCAGTCAAAAGAAGCCTAAAATTGCATTAGAATATGATGATGTTTGACAAAAGTTGATTGAGTCAACTAGGAATAGTTGAATAATAGAAAAGTCTTATATTTCCAAGAACCCTAAGAATATGATTGAACAATAGATCATGATAGTTAGTAATAACTAATGCATGCATACTAATAACTTGTAAAAGATAAAAGATGTTTGTGTGCAAGAAGGTTGACAAGACAACATCACAAATGACGAAACACTATACTTAGATGCATGACAATGATACAACAACACAATGTATATAAATGGGAATAAAATACATAATGTATATGTCATTGGTTAATTATGCCAATCATGAATGGGAAATGTGTATCCATATATCCAAAAGATGACCAAATTAGCTCATTATGAGCTATAGTTTATTTATGTATGGATGTGTTGGATGAATGCAATGCAAAAGAATGATGGAACTGTTAAAAATAGAGTCTATTCCATCATTTGGGTTAAGTAAATGTATCATCCAAAGTACATACTTAGATTACTTTAGGGGCAAGTTATCTAGTTACTTCATGCAATGTAATAAATGCACGAGTTTCAATGTGCAAGTTGTACATGTGCAAGTTGTCCCTTGCACAGCTAGATAGAGTATTGGCCAAGTATCCTATTTTACCTATATAAGTATGGCCTCATAGATAGATAGATATATAGAGTCATAGATACGTAGAGAGTCAGGGGACATAGTGAGCTTAGTTCTGTGTGTAACACAATCCATTGGTGATGGGTGCAATGTATTTTAGTAGCTTTATAATTGAGTGTATCTTATATCATTTCTATTTATTGCATATTTCAGTCATCTAGAAGATTTACTTTCTTTTATATAATTATGTATCTTGTGATTGTTATCTCCCAGTGCTTCCTTCATCAAAATTTAAAAGGAAGAGAAGCCCAAATTGGTGGGAGCATCATGCATAGGTGAGAAGTAAAAAAATTAAATTCAAAGGGAGTGTCAACTCCCCTAGACACAAAATTGGTTGGAAGGATTTTCAACTCCCCTAGATAACAAAGTGGTGTGAAAGAGCGTCAACTCCCCTAGACATAGAATTGGTTTATGTTGGACTTACGTTGAATATTTTCCATGTTATTAAAGTGGGGCTAACTCTGAAAGGACTTTACACTTTGCCCCTATCCTCACCGAGGAAATGTTTTTGGGGGTTTAATCTATTTTTAGACTCATATGGGTATTTTTTGTTTAATGTAATGTCAACCTATGTTTTTGTGCCCATGGTATTGTAAAACCTCATCTTGTGTTGTTGGTATATAAAAAAAAACTTGCATGAGGGTTTGGTAATGAATTTGCAAGAAATATAATCGCAAGCAAAAAGCAAGCAAAAGGATATTATTGTATTGGAGATAGTCAAGTTTATACAATAAGGAGATATTCTTGTTGGGTTTTTCCTTAAAGGGTTTCTTAGTATAAATTATTGTGTAATATGTTCTTCTATGTTTTTCCTTTTGATTATGTACTTATTGCTTTTCTAGATTTTGTTTATCTAGGTGTTATTTATCTCTAGTTTGAAGAGGAGAGAAATGAGGAGGAAAATAAGGTTGAGGAAGAAAATAATAATTGGAAAAAGAAGAATATTGAGGAAGAGGAGAAATATTTAAGAAGAGAAGAAGGTTTGAGGAAAAGGACCATCCATAGGTATGTAACTTCATATGAGTAGCCATACAACAATGACATGAAGCCTATTAAATAAGGATATGAGAAGACGGTTGAAGAGGTAAGGAAGAAGGAGCAACTAGCTAAAGTGGATTTAGTGAGGGAATAGATGATGATAATGGTTTATGGTGACTTTAAGTGGTATGTATCAATACCTAAGGGAGGATACATAAGATTATCTTAAATCGTGATCAATGTGAGATACCCTAACGATAGAATGCATGAATATATTTGAACCTTACCATTGACATATTATTGAGATTATTTGATTTAGTAAACTTACCATCCATTGGTACGTATCCTTGTGATGCTACAAATTGATTGTAAGTGGGCTTAGGTTGCCACCTCAATGAAGCGAGTGTGTGATTAACCATACATATTTGGTGTGGAGCATACCAAATTAGATTGGATTAGAGTTTAAGTTGAGAAAATATTTTTTTCTTTTTGTCCCAATAGAGGAGGGCTAATGATGGTATCAGACAAGGTTTATGGAAAAATGTAGATTCCAAGAATGAGTGTTTAGATATTGATCATGTTCTTGTCAGCATTGATAGTTAATGTTATCTAGCATAAACAATGAGTGGATGGGTGATGAGGTTTTACTTTGAACTCGTGAATGTAAGGGTTACCACTAATAGGACGTGGGTGAAGGCTTTGAAGGAGTGGAATATTGAGATAGAGTGGAAGGATGAAATGTGGTTTAAGGGATAAAATAAGCAGGATACAAAGTGACATCGACTTGTAAACTGGGAAATGGATGAGGAATGGTGAAAGTAGATGAGAGAAACACCCAAGGACTATGATTTTGCATGGGAATGATGAACAAGTTCTATTGTTCTAGAAAATAGTTGTTCAGTAGAAACTGTATGGGTCCTAATATTTTTTACAGAAACTCTATGAGTCTGGATAGTTCATGTCAAAAACCGTACTAGTCTAGATGGTTCATGTTGGGAGATGATTTTTAACTAGATCTTTTTTATTTTGTTGTTTTTGGTTGTTTTTGAATAAGGATCTAGCTAAGCAAAAAAAAAGCAAACATACAACAAATAATTTAAGCATAGGGTTTACATATGATTTGATGTTGCTTATGAGTTAATATTCACTCCTTGATATACCCAAAGGTACAATAAGAGAGACTATGTGTCGATACCCGCTCCTCAATATACCCAAAGATACATGAATAGAGACTATGTGCATAAACAAGTAAAGGTTGCCTAAGGTAGATATGGCTTGGGGTATCCAAAAGGAGAAAAAGAGACCTCTAATATCCTTTTTAGGGAATATAAAAGGTGATATTATCTAAACCTATGTTAGACTAGTTGTTCTTTACTTCAATACTCACTACTTATATAGTCCCAAGGGTAGTGCATTTTACAGTGATGAAGTCCAAGAAACTATGTGCAAGCTACTATGGTGTCTAGGGGTCAAGTCCACGATTGGAGATGAAATCCAACATCACCGATCTTAACCAACAGTTGGTGATGAAAGCCCACATCGTCAATCTATGTCTAGAAATACTTGCACATGTGTGTGGATCTAATTTTAACTTAATATGCACAAAATTTTTTATCTTAGGAATGCAAATGCAAATTTTTATTTTTTCCTAAACTAAGTGCTAGAAATTATATCCTAAACTAGGGATGCTATTTTCCTACCTAGAATGCAATGAAAATATTATATCCTAGGAAATAGAAATATGATTTTTTGTTAAGAAAAGAACAAGAATGAAACTTATACTAAGAAATTAAAGTGTGAGACAAAAAAAAATGACTTTTGAAAGCAATTTAATCTTTTAAAAAGGAAAATGCAAGATAAGAAATTATAGGGCTTTTGAAAACAAATTGATTCTTTAATGGGGAAAATGTAAGATAAAAAAGTAAATGAATTTTGAAAGAAAATTTATCCTTAAGAAAGGAAAATGCAAGACACAAAAGTAAATGTATTTTGAAAGAAAATTGGATCCTTAAGAAAGAATAATGCAAGAAAAAAAAGTAAATGGATTTTTGAAATCAAATATATTCCTAAGAAAGGAAAATGCGAGACAAAAAATCCAAGGACTTGAAAATAAATCTATTCCTAATACGAGGAAGGTAAATCCTTTTGAAGCAAATATTTGTTAAGGGTAAGAAAGTAAATTCCTATGCTAAAGGTGCAATAGGGTTCAGGTTTCTTGGTTAGATGCATCTTCTACATGTTGTGGGTCACTTTCTTGCCCAATTTGTTTCCTTTGAACAAATGGTGGAATTTTGCTCCCATGCCAAAATATGCTCCAAATAAGACTTCACAAGTGTCTCAATCCAAGGATTCTACCTCTGATTGGATAGCGATTCCAGAAGTCATGTTCGAAGATTTTTTTGGTCTATGGGATTCTTCTAAGCTTAGAGATTTTATTTCTGCCATCTATTCTCATGAGTGGGTGCACCTTGATAGAATGAATGCTTGAGGCATGTGGAGCTTGTGGTTCAGCATGGATATTATCTTTGGAAGCCAAATGTAGAGATAGTATAATAACATCACATTCACTAATTACCACATGATGATTTTTTATCACTTTACAGATGACATACTTGAGCTAACTATTACCTCCCCTAGACATGTGAGCAGATGCCCTTCTGGAGGAGTACAAATACCAATTTGAAATTTTGGTTTCTTTTCCATTTCATGCTGCCCCTATGAGGAATTATTTTATCATCTATTGAGGCTACCTATTTTGCCCCTATGAGGGCTTCTCTATCTATTTTTTATCTATTCTAATTTTCGAATAAGGTTCCTCCTTTTTGTTTCAAATGGTTGGGAGAATTATTCCAAACTAGAACTTTTTTATAAAAGGTTACAGGAACCTTTCAAAACCCCTCTTAATAATAAAAAAGTCTACTCTGGTGAAAGCAAAGTATGAGATAGAAAAACAAATCTACTTTAATGCAAACAAATTGCGATACAAAAAAATAAAACTACTCTAATAAAAGCAAATTACGATTTGAGAAAGCAAAACTATTCTAGTGAAAGCAATTAACGAGACAAGAAAGTAAATATATCTTAAGATAAGAAAAGTATAGAACAAGAACATAAATTAATTTTGAAATGGAATCCACCCTAATGGAAAGAGAAGGAAATGCAAAACATGAAATGGGAATGGATTTTGAAAGGAAATCATAGGGATCTGAGTAATTGTATGCATATGAATTTTATAGATTCAATAACCAACAATGATATTTACCATCATTGTTTAAGATTTATTATCATAAATATATCTATGCTAGCCAATTGTTCGTCAAATATTTGCCTAATCATACAAAACTGCGTTTATGCGCCCTAGATATGGCCAAAATTGAATGACCAGAGGAAAGAAATGTCCTCTATGCCAATCTCCAGAGAGGGCTGGCTCTCAAACTAAATCCTACACTGGCTTAAGACTAGAGTTGCAGGAAAGAAATGAGAAATTATGAAACGAAATGGGAAATATGGCCACAGGCTAAAGGTGTAGGATTTGAGGTAGACTAACAGCAGGAATTTCAAAGCATGAAATAACATATAACAAAAGAAAAGCAGTAGAATATACTTATAAACTTGCAAGAACAACCTTCAAAATAACACTCCAACACTCACTCCCCCATTAGCAACATTAAAATTTAGATTCAAAATTCAAATCTAATAACAAATAAGGCACATGAATGTAAAATAGAAGTGCACGAGTATAGGAGAAGATTGCACACAAAGTCACTTGTAAATTCAAAAGCCTTATGTCTTCTATTGATGTAGAGAACTTGGAGAGTTTTCTCATAGAGTGTCTAACCTCTTATTTACAATGAGAATTGAGTAGAATTTATAGAGGATTTCACCTCTTTAATTAAATGCACATGGAGATAAAATGATCGCAGATCAGGAACCATAGTGAGGAAATTCCTCCTCAAAAATATTGAAAATTCATTCCCTTGGAACAAAAATCCATATTTCAAGGAAACATTTCCAAGAAATCAGCATCTCTGGGCATCGGTGCATAGAAAATTAAGAGATATTTGATGTCTTGAAAATGTGCTCCCGCTTTGGAAATCATGAAAATCCTCCTATATTTTTAACACAACTTTCTTCTTCACTTGGGATTCACAATTTGAATTACTCCTTGCCTCCATTATTTAATGTTATCTGTGATCTGCTCTGGGAACCTTTAAAAATCTGGATTCTAGTGGCGAATACACCTTTCATTAGCTACCTTTCTTCTTCGACCAAGGCGACAACAATTCCCTTTACTTTTGGAAAAAATTATCAAGAGATGCACCACTTGCTTTTACAATCGTGTTTGCCTCCAAAAGAGGTGCCAAATATAGTCACCCTCCCTTTGGGGTGAACACGACGTTGAATATTCAGTGTGCCTCAACCATCTTGACGCATTCGCCCAACCTTCATTTGCTAGTGTGTTCGTACGATCCTACTTTTGGGGGGACATTCGCCCATGGGAGGGGTGAACAAGACATTCACCCCTCAACCTAGAAGAACGGGAGGTTGATTATTTATTCACGCTCGCACAGTTGAAGTCCCTTATTTTATCACACTTTATGTTACATTTACCCCAAGGTGGGGTGAATGAATCTTTCACCCCACATTTGGGGCAAACGCATCATGTCATCGAAATTATTTTTTAAAGATGGGCAGGCATGCAAAATATGTTTGCCCCAACCTTGGGCGAACGTAACTTTCACCACGTATTTGGGGTAAATGTATTTTTCACATTTCATTCTTTAGGAGCTTTCAAACCTTTCACTCCTTTACCATTTTTATTTTAATATTTCCTTCTTTTCCTTTTGGTAGAGCGTGTAGCGCTGAACGCGTCTTCAATTTGTAGTGTGCTTTCAAATGTTGCAAACTTGGATTTCTAATGTAGTTCCCAATTTGTTTTTCCCTTTAAAAATTCATCACTTCCAAGCTAGAAGGGTACATATACAAATAAAAATAGAAAGATAAAATAACTGTAACATATAAAATCAATACAAAATAATATTTTAGGGTTAATGTCATCGTATTGCAATCAAAATGCTCCATTAAAATAAAATAAAAATCCCAATGTGGTAAAGTACATAACTACCAACATTTTTGGTGACTCATGGGGTATCCAACTCGCATGGATGCAAGAAATCCTAGGTCTTTATCCATTGGGCTACTACGGAGTATTTTTGCCAACTGCTTTGGCTAGTTATTTTGTTGAAGATGCCTTCTGATGTGCCTTCTCTTAGGATTTCTCTTTGGATTTGACTTTGGCTGTAATTTTGAGTACTTCAGCCCACTTTGTTTCCTTGGATGCCTTCTCTGTTGTTGTGCACTCTGCTGCTGCCCGCTCCACCTGCTCTTTAAGGATCTTAGAGGTAACCTCATATATTGTAACTGCATCTTTCCAAGCATGGGTAGTGAATAAGTTGGGCGTACTCAAGGATTCATAGTTAAAGTGCAGGTTTCGAACATCCTCCAAGTTGATGTTCTTTGCTCTTTGAGCTAGCTCATACAAGGACAACTCCAAGTGAGTATATTTCTGCATTAGAGGCAATACCTATGCTTCTGTGATGGGCTCCTCCCATGCGTCGATATCTGAGGTATCCTCTATGAAATTTCTCCAAGTCATAGTGAATTGTTGCTTAGGCAAAGGTTCACACCATTCATCAGTGAAGTCTAGTAATCCCAAACCAACAAGAGTATCAAAATGAGTCATGGAAATATTATGCTCTTGCTCGATGATATTAAGAATTTTATGGCCCTCTCTCACTAGATCCATTCTCTAAAAATAACTGCGTAGAGTGACTTTGGAAGTGAACCAAACATGATCCTTTTTTCTCAAGGGGCAAATGTGAATGTTGGAATTGTCTAGAGCTTGAATCTTTACTGCCATCTCCATATATGGTTTTAGCCTTTCATCCATGTTATCAATTAATTTCTAGCCCAGCTGAATCTGTATGCTAGACGTCCATAAATAGTGCAATACCTGAACTACTTGTTTAGTTAGCTTCTCACAGTTTTGGGCTAAGCGAAGACGCACTTATTTAATATTTTTGTAGAAAATCCTACAACCTATGCAACCTTCTTAGCTAGTTGATTATGGATAGCCTCTAATTGCTATTGAAGTGAATGCATATCTATCCTGGTTGCGTCTCTTTATTTTAAGTGCACTCTGACCTGTCGGATCAAGTGTTCATTTTCTATGGCAGTCTTTTCTTCTTGTGCTCTGCTTGTCACCAAGGCAGCTTCAAGCTCGATAATTTTATTTTCATTCTCAAAATATTTCTCCTTGTAATGCTCATTGATGAGTAGTCGTTATACCATCATTAAATCTCAAAGATCTTATCAATCCGGGGTGGTGTCCAAGGTTGTCTACGATAGAAAGTTCAAGCAGGGTTGTAGTTCAGTTCATTTGGAAGCAACAGGTCTTATTGGTGGAATTGATTGTGTGGGGGTTTTGTGTCACTTCTACCCCTAAATTGCATAAATTTAACTTTAATCTATTTGCAAGAATGAAAAACTAATTGTTGTCTCGTAGAAATAAAGTCCTAATTACAATTGCTAAATTGAGACTTAATTGATTTGCAGAAGGAAAATCCTAATTACAGTTGCTAAATGAGAAACCTATTTACTTTTGCAATGATGAGATAAAACAAGTAATCAACTTCTATCAATACTCTGAAACAGAAGGTCGTCAATCTTCTATGCAATGTTTGACAGCAAAAACAAGAATGCAGGAAATTATAGAAAACTTGTAAATTGCTGGAAATGTAAATTGCAGGGAATTGGAAAATTACTAAAAAATAAAGAAACTGATTATATCTATTGCTGATTACATCACAAATGTGAAATAGATGGATAAAAACTAAAACAGAAATCAAATACCACAAAATGCTGAAATTGACAAGTTCCACTACTTATTCTCACTACAGCAAAATCAGGATCGAAAACCTGTCTGTTAGTCCTTCTCCTAGATCTGAAAGTGGCCGGCCTCCTTTTCCAGAAGAAGGTATAATTTCTTCTCTAAGTCTTACTCACACTCAGACATAACAAAATAAATGAAATGAAAACTGCACTTTTATTGCTTCAAAAACATAATTACAATTCTGCTGAAATCTGTTACAGATCTGCAATCTGTTATAGGTCTATTATCTCTAATATGTCTAATCTCTAATCTAATATTTCTAATATCTAATATATCTCAATCTGTACGGGAGCCATCTTTTATAGATGCCTAAAATCTAATTATAAACAGAAAATATGTTGTTCCTAATATCCTGCAGAATTTCCTGGGTTTATCCTAGAATAGGATCAATCTGATATTTTCCATAAATGGTGGCTTTGGACGGAAAAGTTAGATGGGAGATATTTCCCTTAACTTTCTCAACCTTCTTATCCCATTTTTCATCGCCAAAAGTCAGTCAACAAGTCAAAAAGTGCATTCTATTTTCATTCCGAAGATAAGTGGCTCATTTCGAAGATAAGTGGCTCATTCCGAAGATACTGCAATTCTCATTCCGAAGATACTGCAATTCTCATTCTGAAGATACTGCAATTCTCATTTCGAAGATCCGCTCATTCCGAAGACACTGTGTTTTCTCATTTCGAAGATATTGTGTTCATTCCGAAGACACTGTGTTCATTTCGAAGATCTTTAGAATGACCAACTGTGTTGACTCCAAATGGTTTTGGCTGCATTTCTCAAGTGGATTAGACCTCAGGATCAGATTACAATAGTCTTCATTCTTCCTTGGATGTGAATTCCATGCCTTGCCATTCAATGGAAGCTGGCTGAAATTTATATGGAAAAACCAGTTTTTCTGTTGCATAGTAATAAGTCTTTGTACTATTTGCTGAATTTAGAGAAACTAATGCTTAATGATTATCAAAATAAGACTAGTGAAATGTTGTTGTCAACCTAAGCATGACAATATAACATAAAACTATACAAGAACTATTAAAAATCAGAATATAATGTCCTTAATACTTCAATCATGCAAACAGTTAATACACAACATATTAAATCAACTTAACTAGCATATAAGATAATTCACAAGAGTTTTAGGCAGTTTTAACTATTTAAAACATGCTATAAATGAGGCTTATCCAGGCCTCATCATTCCCCCCAACTTATATTAATGCATGCCCTCATGCATTGCAATGGGCTATGGAGTCACAAATGTCCATACTCATATTCCATGTTTCATAGAACAATTTAATGCCTATGTAATTTCTCATGAAGGTTTCTGAGTCATTATTCAAACTGATCATCTGGTTGGGAATCCTCTTCAAAAATCAACTTGTGACAGCCTGCTTTTTAGTTTCTCCACTTTTTGCTATAATTCTCTAATTTTCTTTTCATGTTTTTCAATAACATCTTTTCTTTCCTCAATCCATCTCATTTGTATTTTTATAACACTCTTGGCTAGTCTCAGTTGTTTCGTGATGTCCACCTCCTCTTCTTCGTTTGACTCGGAACCTAATACTAACAAATCAACTAAAGTTTTTGCTCAACAATGATCTCATCCTCGCTTGAGACCCCTACTCCTATACGGGAGGTTCCATGAAATTATCTATGATTACATCCAAATTCTCGGTGGCTTGTTGCACTTCTATGACATCAGGGCTATCTTGTCTAGTCTTCTCTTCAATCATTTTTTTTTTTTTCTCTTTTTGTTGGGGTCTTGGGTCTCCTAGTCCTTAATGTATATTTTCTCTTTTTGCCCTATTTTCTTGTGGTAACAGGGGCTGTAGGGATAGCTTCAAGCTCTTCACTAGGAACTTCACTCTTATATTCTGACAGATAAGTAACATCTTTAGAAAAATGAACCCTCTTCTATTTTATTTTTTTATCAGTTTCAGCTCTTCTCTTCTTAGTCTGTGAGTTTGATGGTTTTGTTGCTACTGCTGGGTGTGTTTCTTTTTCTGCAATAGCTTCTGAGTAGTTCTGTGTTCTTCTTCTGCAACAGCCTCTGTAGTAGTTGTTTCTTCTTCTGCAATAGCATCTACAGTATCTATTAGGTCACTGATTTTTTGGTTGCTACAGAATTACAGGGTTTGCTCTTGTTCTTCTTCAGAAAGAACTTTTAATTTTTTTGTATTTTTCCTTGTAATCATTAGCAAATATGTCTTTGGAAATAAAATATGGCACACTTCCTTATTATGTGCTCTGAACACCTAGCCATTGGACATCCTTGCCATCAAATTTTCTTTACTATTTTTAGCTCGTCCATTCTGCATGCAAATTTTCCCACATGAGTGGTTATTAGCAATGAATAGTGGTGGCATGTTTGTTAAATCTTCATTCTGAAGATTATGTTTCATTCCCTCCTTGACTATGTCTTTTTCTCCCTCCTTGGATGCCACATGGAAATAGATTGTTAAATCTTCATTCTGAAGATTATGTTTCATTCTGAAGACTAAGTTGGGCATTTAATTTGAAGATAACCTCATTCCGAAGATAAACCTTCATTCTGAAGACACACCTTCATTCTGAAGACAAACCTTCATTCTGAAGACAAACCTTCATTCTGAAGACACACCTTCATTTCGAAGACAAAGCTTCATTCTAAGATACCACGGTTATTTGAAGATACAGCAGTCATTCTAAAGACATAGCGAAACCAACATTTTTCTCTTTCTCCAAGCATGTTTTGTGTATGCCAACTCTTATGAACACTTTTATACTAATGGTTAATTGTCATATACTATATATCAAATATTTACAATGAGAAAAGTGCAAGAAACATATATACCTGGTTAAAACAAGTTAATGCAAGTTTTGAAAGATGACTGCTTCTATTGATATTCTGCTGAGGCTTCCTACAACACTTCAAAAACAAGTGCAGTTGGTGAATTTGTACAATGGTGACTCAGAAATTTTAAGGTTATGCATGCCAAAAAACTAGTTTTCATGCATACCAACTCAGTAGCGCCTTAGAAAAGGTTTTCACTACTGAGCTATTCATTTTTCTCTTTTTTTTTTTTTCTTTAACCTCTCCTTTTCTCTCTTTTTTTCTTTTTGTCTTTTTGATTCTGATTGTGCCCGTGAAGGAATTCATGACTTCCCTGAAATCATGTCCATGAAGAAATTCACAGCCAAAATTTATTCATCTTTTTGTTTTCTATTTTTTTCTAATTTTTTTTTTCTTTTTCTTTTAAGATTCAAAGATATGATCATTTGGAATATTCATCAGAAGAAGAAGCCTCTTCTGTCAAATGTAACTGTGTGAAATACCGAGCAAATTCCACCTTTGTTAGTGGTTTATGGTACAACTGTAAAAGATGTCCATTCACCACTAATATCCTCCTTAAATCATCAACTAAAGAAAGTTGAACAACTTCATTCTCAAACTCCCCTGGTTCATCCTTGCTGCTCTTAATGTGATCATCATGCCACATTTTCCATTTTTGTTGAGTGAACTCTATTTGGTGAAGTGCTTCCAACCAAAGTTCATCAAATGCATTCAACTGCAAAATTTGTTTTTTTTGTACCTGCAACAACTCAATGCCAACTGCTAAAGATGCATAAAATGTTAGTAAAGCATTAGGATGTTGCACCAATATATCAAACAAATTTGCTCCCCGGTTTTTAGTCAACCAACTATTGTTGTTCAAAGGTTGTTTTGGTTGTGTTTCAGTTTGTTTTGTACCAGGCTTATTTGAATTGGTTCTTGGAGAAGTTTTAAAATTTTGGACCAACTCTTCACATTTTTATTTACACCAATGGAGGCCAAAACTAAAGTATTCTTTTCATTTTCCTTATGTGTTCTAAGAAACTGTGGGCTTTCTGTACAATCATACTTAGGTGTAATAAGTTTACCTGAAAGCAAGTTAACTAATTTTCCACCTTTTTGTATGGTTTTAGGATATACTTTCTTCTTTTTTCTTGGTTTTCTAAAACACATTTCTTGAACAATCCTATTAATGATTGGTACAACTTGAGGTAAAGGGATTGTAAGAGTTAAATGTTCTAATTCCTTTATCAAATCTGATTGTGAAGATGTTATTTTTGATATCTCGAACTGTTCAAAATATGATACTTTATTTGATGAGGTATCTTGTTCTTCTTGATGTTGTTTTAGTGTGGATTTGTTTTCATGTTCATTCTTTTTAACTTCACTTTCTACACTGATAAGTGGAATAGGTTCAAGCAATGGTTCACCTGAACACAACTGAGTTTTAACACAGTCACTAACATTTATTAGGGTTGTATTTTCTGATTCAACCACAGAGACAGGGGTTACCTGTTTAACATGATTTGGACTGACCACAGGTTGAGTTGAAAACAGAGGTTGTTTTAATTTTTGTTGTTGTTGTCCATGATAGAAATTATGGATATAATTAGGCAACAAATTTGATTTTTGTTTTTGACAATGTTGCTGCCCTTTGTACAGATTTTGATGTTGTACCCATTGATATCCCTGTAATTTTGGCTGCAACCATGGTGGATGTTGTTGATTCCATTGTTGTTGCATCCATCCATGTTGAGACCATGCTTGGGAGTATGCCCATGGTGGTTGATCTTGACTCCAACATTGTTGAAGTGGACCTGAAGCAGACCATGGCATATACCAAGGATTATTTCCCCAATGTGCAGGAAATTGAGAAGCATTCTGATATGGAAATTTATGAAAATTATTCCCTTGTCCTTGTCCTACAAAATTGGTTTTTTTCATAGGTTGAGACTGTTTTTCAAAGACACTTTTAAGTTCTGGCAATAAACTACACTGATCTGTGGGGTGTCCTAATTGACAAATGCTACATGTAGCAGGTATAAATATTTTGTTCAAAGGACAATCATGAAGAGAGTGTTGCTTTTTACATTCTGAACAATAGATGGCTAAAGATTCAGTAGATTCATTTTTTTCATCTAATGTTCTATCATGTACTAAAACATCAGCCTCTTTTATGCATTCTTTCAAATCATGTTTTTCATTACCAATTCTATGTTTTCTATGCCTTGAATGAGAGTAATTTTTACAGAGTTTAATAATTTCCTGAAATTTAAGTGCATTTGTATCTCCTCTTCCCAAGATATCCAATGCATCCCTAGATTCATCTTGTAGTCCCCTTAAGAATATGACTTTGCAAATTTCAGGTTCAACACTTCCACATCTCTTATGAACAAAAGAAAATCTGTCTATATAATCTTCTAAGATTTCATTTTCCTCTTGTTTCATTGTAAGAATTTCATCATTTTGATTCTTGACTTGACAATATTCTTGGTATCTCTCCAAGAATATGTTTTCCATCTCATCCCAAGTTCTAATTGAGTCAGGTGCTAAGGTGATAAACCATCGTAGAGCTAACTCTTTAAGAGTGGAAGGAAATAGTTTGAGCTTTTGATTGTCATTAGTGTAATCATGAGCTTGACATACAATTTTAAACTCAAACAAAAACATATCTGGATCTTCGGATGTAATTCCCTTGAAAGTTGGTAATACTGCAGGTGAAATGACCTTCATGGGAGCATTTTGATTAAGATCTAGTTGGATGGGATTTTGAAAAGTTCTGGCAAGTGCACTAGTTGCACTAGGGTGGAGCACATTGTTGGCTCTACCTTGATTCTCTTGTGAGCCTTCCATTGTAGGTTCCCAAAAACAATTATAAATCTTGTCAAATTTTCTTGATTGTATGGATTTGTCAAGAGAAAATGGTGTTGAACTACTTAATTTTCCTCCTTGTAATGATTTCTCAAAGGATCTTGCAGTTTTGGAAGTGGATGATTGGGATTCTTTGAAAATTCCAACATTTTTGGAAATAAAAAATTTAGACATTTTTGACATAATTTCAACCTCTTGTGAAATTTTTCTTCTTGTGGTTTCTTGCTTATTTCCTAAATGGACTGAAATACAATTTACCAATAACAATTACTTATACCAGTCATTACATTCAGATTTTACTCTAAAATTCACAACTTAGCATATTTAATAATTATTGGACTGCTTTTCACCTTCTAACAACACCGTGTTCCCCGCCAACGATGCCAAAATGATGAGTAGTCATTATACCATCATTAAATCTCAAAGATCTTATCAATCCGGGGTGGTGTCCAAGGCTGTCTACGATAGAAAGTTCAAGCAAGGTTGTAGTTCAGTTCATTTGGAAGCAAGCAGGTCTTATTGGTGGAATTGATTGTGTGGGGGTTTTGTGTCACTTCTACCCCTAAATTGCATAAATTTAACTTTAATCTATTTGCAAGAATGAAAAACTAATTGTTGTCTGCAGAAATAAAGTCCTAATTACAATTGCTAAATTGAGACTTAATTGATTTGCAGAAGGAAAATCCTAATTACAGTTGCTAAATGAGAAACCTATTTACTTTTGCAATGATGAGATAAAACAAGTAATCAACTTCTATCAATACTCTGAAACAGAAGGTCGTCAATCTTCTGTGCAGTGTTTGACAGCAAAAACAAGAATGCAGGAAATTATAGAAAACTTGTAAATTGCTGGAAATGTAAATTGCAGGGAATTGGAAAATTACTGAAAAATAAAGAAACTGATTATATCTATTGCTGATTACATCACAAATGTAAAATAGATGGATAAAAACTAAAACAGAAATCAAATACCACAAAATGCTAAAATTGACAAGTTCCACTACTTATTCTACTGCAGCAAAATCAGGACTAAAAACCTGTCTGTTAGTCCTTCTCCTAGATTTGAAAGTGGCCGGCCTCCTTTTCCAGAAGAAGGTATAATTTCTTCTCTAAGTCTTACTCACACTCAGACATAACAAAATAAATGAAATGAAAACTGCACTTTTATTGCTTCAGAAACATAATTACAATTCTGCTAAAATCTGTTACAGATCTGCAATCTGTTACAGGTCTATTATCTCTAATATGTCTAATCTCTAATCTAATATTTCTAATATCTAATATATCTCAATCTGGATGGGAGCCATCTTTTATAGATGCCTAAAATCTAATTATAAACAAAAAATATGTTGTTCCTAATATCCTGCAAAATTTCCTGGGTTTATCCTAGAATAGGATCAATCTGATCTTTTCCATAAATGGTGGCTTTGGACGGCAAAGTTAGATGGGAGATATTTCCCTTAACTTTCTCAACCTTCTTATCCCCTTTTTCACCGCCAAAAGTCAGTCAACAAGTCAAAAAGTGCATTCTGTTTTCATTTCGAAGATAAGTGGCTCATTCCGAAGATAAGTGGCTCATTTCGAAGATACTGCAATTCTCATTCCGAAGATACTACAATTCTCATTCCGAAGATCCGCTCATTCCGAAGATACTGCATTTCTCATTCCAAAGATCCGCTCATTCCAAAGACACTGTGTTTTCTCATTCCGAAGATATTGTGTTCATTTCGAAGACACTGTGTTCATTTCGAAGATCTTTAGAATGACCAACTGTGTTGACTCCAAATGGTTTTGGCTGCATTTCTCAAGTGTATTAGCCCTTAGGATCAGATTACAATAGTCTTCATTCTTCCTTGGATGTGAATTCCATGCCTTGCCATTCAATGGAAGCTGGCTGGAATTTATATGGAAAAACCAGTTTTCTGTTGCACAGTAATAAGTCTTTGTACTATTTGCTGAATTTAGAGAAACTAATGCTTAATGATTATCAAAATAAGACTAGTGAAATGTTGTTGTCAACCTAAGCATGACAATATAACATAAAACTATACAAGAACTGTTAAAAATCAGAATATAATGTCCTTAATACTTCAATCATGCAAACAGTTAATACACAACATATTAAATCAACTTAACTAGCATATAAGATAATTCACAAGAGTTTTAGGCAGTTTTAACTATTTAAAACATGCTATAAATGAGGCTTATCCAGGCCTCATCACTCACCTTGCAAGTATACCGAGCTCATATCAACCTGTATATTACCCATTTTTTTGGTTAGATCTATCTTGGTGATATCTTTAGTTATAGTCTCACAGACATAATCACTCGGAAACATTTCTCCTTATGGTTTTTGGACTAAGGGAGTGATTCTAGTCATGTGAGACTCCATGGTGACTGGGTCAAAAGCAACCTTCTTGATTGGTCGAGCTGGAGCCAAGGCCTCCTTTCACCTCTTTCTCTTCAACCATTATGAGGAACTCAGGTGCTCCCAATTTATTTTCTCCATGTCGGGTTGTTTTCGTGCCACCTGAACATTGGGTAATGCTTGTATTTCCAAAAATGGAGTGAACGAAATAAAAAATTTTGAGCGGCTAGGCTCGAAGGAAGTGGATGAGACAACTAGAAGAGGGGGAATAGAAATGGTGGATTGGATGGAGGAACCAGGTTCGGCTATAGTTATGCTTACTCTGGGAGGAGCTTGCATACTTACAACCTCAATGGTAGTGGTGGTGGCAATGGAAGGGGAAGGGCACAAAAATGGGTTCAGCCCAGATGCATACGAACTAAAAGAAAGGGAGGTCAAAGAAAAGGGAAGAGAAGAGGGAGCAATAATGACTTTGGGAGGGGAAGATGAAGGAAGTGAAAGAGATACGGAGGGCATACCAAAGGGTGGAGAAATGGAGACGAAAATTGATGGGAGTGAATCAAAAGTCACTACATGCTCTAGAGAAGAATAAGGAGGAATAGAAGACGTACCTTTGGGCATGGGCATCGTGTGATGTGGTGATGGGAGCAGCTGTGAAATAACTTCTTCCTATTGCACTTCTGCTCTCTCCTCAATATTCACATTGTCCATGACGTCCACAACTTCCACCTGAGAACTCTCCAATTGATGGTCCTCCTCTTGTTTTGGAACCATTGGAAATATTTGTGCAACCATGGTCAAAGCCTCTGTTGCTAGTGAATGATTGATAACTATCGTCGAAACAACAAGAACTGTAGGAACTACAATAGCTAAAACCTCAACAGTAGAAGTAGTAACGATACCATTCCTTGGTCTTTTCACTACTTTGGGAAATGGTGGTACCTTTGGCATATTTTGCTTCTCCGATGTAGGTGCCTCCTCAAATTTCTGTCTCATCCGCTGCGATCTTCGTCTAAACACATACTATTGTTCTTCTTCCTCTGGAGTCTCCTCCTCAACTAATGGATGTTTTCCCTCTATCTCGCCTTCACCACTATTGGAGTGTTGAAAAATTTGAGGTAGAATATTGGTGAAAACAATGGGTTGATATGAATCAACATACTCATCATAAATCTTTAAAAATGACTCATCCAACTTCAACCCATAAGGAGTTGTCGGCTTCCCTCGGTGAACCCACATTATCCACCAATTCATAATTTTCTCCTCAGTCCATTCAGGTTCACTTTCTTTAACTTGGCTAAACAAACCTGGTGGAGGGATTTGAGATTTATACCTGGCCAGATTATACTCCGCCTCTTGCTCATAGCAGTCATGCCAAGGTGGAAGTGTTGTCATATTTTCAATGTGCCAATTCATATCGGGCCCATCAAAATTATTTTGATTCCTCTCAATATCAAGTCGAGGGCAACAATGAAATGATTTGGATTTTATAATTGCTAAAAACTTTCCCAACGGGTCATACCTCCAATGTTGTGGTAGCTCTATGAGTCCCAAATCTTGCAACGTTATTGTAAGGAGCCAATTCTATCCCACTTGGCTTACTTCTATGCTGTCGAATTTAAATGGCATATTACATGTCATTTTATTTCCACGCCCAGCTCCATACACATCATTCACATAATCTAACTGGTGCACTACTTCCATAGCAAAAACATGCTCGATGGCAAAATAGGGCAACAAGAATGGCTTACCCATAAAACCAAAAATCCTCACAACTATGCCCTGAGTGAGCAAAAAAATATCTCCTTTCTCTTGGGCAACCACTACTTCTCTTAATTCTCGTGGCACCCTCTCGCATGTACCACAAAGTATCTCTATTGCAGGCCCCAAAAACCAACTATTAAAACTGTAAAATGACTCCCTTTTTGTCAAGATGGAAGTCCACATATAAACTAGCAGAGGTTCATTTTTCTCATCTATCTGCATTACTGCAATGAAAGGAAAGCGCCACTGGAGTTGGAAAAATAAATACCATACCAGAAAAGAAGTGTGCTTGAATGAATTTTCCTCCCCAATTTGCAACTTCTCCAGCTGAAAATTCAACCTCCAGGAAATAAAATCAGCCCAATCAAAGAAAATTGGATTGGTGCCCTGTCTCATAGCTGAAGGAGAATAGAATTCCACCTAGAAAATACATTGTGCTAAGGTTGCTTGCCACTTATGAATGGTATCATATGAAGGTAAACCTACGACCCACGCCAACATTGAATAAATATCCAAGCTTTTAAAATCTGTAAGCGGCTTTGGAAAGCTAGGAAGCTACCCCATCGGTGGCTCCTTAATCAGCTGGGTCTCCATAAACTGATGCATTGTTACCATGGAGACATATCTGTCCTCTTGTTCATCGATATGTAGTTTTTTATGAACCCCATAGGAAGGAGGCTTTAAACCACAAGCGAATGCCTCCCGAACCTCATCCGGGGTGATGGTGAAGAGTATTTTCCTCTTTGCATTTCTCACAGCTCTAGTAAATGGGTCATAAAATTGAGCGATAAGCAGCACTAACTTAGGATAAGGATGAACTGGTGGGCACAAGTACCAAAACAACTATGAATGATAGGGCACTATCATCCAGCTTCTTGACGTCAACCCCTGGTTCACTATGAACTCAACATCATACCATAATTTCTCCACACCTTTGTGGGTAATAGTACAGTCACCGATTTCTGCCATTGTGTCATCATATGGATCTAAGTCAACATAGTCATTCCTTTGGCCTTCTTAGCTCTAGATCCTCCTCTTTTCTTTGACTTTTTAGGCTCTGCAGCCTCTGTAATTTCTTTAGTCTCTTTACTTCACTTTCCCATTGTTTCTTTTCCCTGACAAATATTCTAAATGCTCTCTAGGAACCTTTACAATGACAGTTTGAAATACACGGCAGTAATAAAAAATTGAAAAAATAAACTACAGGTTTTTACCTTGTCCTTTATATAGAGCGCTCTCCCAACTGCCGTAATAAATTTTGAGGTACCCTGGGTGCTTTCAGGAGAACGTGAGCATTGATTCGCTCACCTAGAACCACTCTTTATGCTTTAATGGTATCACCTTTTATTCACTACCAAATCATACTAGGAAAGAGTGCCCTCTCTTACTAGAAATTCATTATAAATTGTGCCCTGGTTGTCGAATCTTGCTTGGAAAAATAAATCAGCCACCTGAAAACCAATGGTATGTATTCT
This sequence comes from Wollemia nobilis, assembly GCA_028583015.1. Taxonomy (NCBI): domain Eukaryota; kingdom Viridiplantae; phylum Streptophyta; class Pinopsida; order Araucariales; family Araucariaceae; genus Wollemia; species Wollemia nobilis. The sequence continues at coordinate 9,602,760 of JAQPPZ010001772.1, read as the reverse complement.
TTGCTCCTCAAGAACACAAATATTTCGTAGGGTGCACATTTAAATTAATTTCTTTTAAAACATTCTTCTACCTGCATTCTTGATCTCTGATATTTACCACATGTTCAAGGATGCAATGCTTTCGCAACATGCTTCTAAAATCATGTGCTTCCCCTTTTTGTTCAGCAAAGTAGTTTTATGGGTGCCCAATAATCCCTTTTTTAATTGTGCCTTCAAAAATAAGAGCAAATTGTTTCCTTTTTCCTCATTCCAGGGCACCATCAATTTGCTTGGTAATTCTATGACGAATAGCCTTCTTTAATACCTTCCTCACTTCCTTTTTCACCCAGATTTAGCAAAACTGATTTTTTAGAAAAGCACCGCCGCTTTTAGAGCTCTTATTCCTTTTTCAGATTTTTCTCTCTTTTTATTTCTTTTTAAAGAGGTGCCTTGCATTAATATGAAAAACATGTTTACTTTAAAAAACAAAGCGTATGAGCTCCCCCTTTTTTAGATATTAAATCCTTATCGCTCCAAATAAAAATGATTCCCCGTAGTTTCTTTCAACATGGCAACGCGCACGCTTTAATCAATGCGTTCGCCCAAACTAGGGGCGAAAGGTCATTTCACCCCTTTTCTGGGGTGAACACGATTTTGACCTTCAATGTCGCGTTGACCAAGCGCTTGCATATATTTTTTGTGCTTGTTTACGCCCGAAGGGGCGCCTAAGGCTTTGCATGCCACCAACACGTTCACCCCAACCTTGGGCGAATGAACATGTCACCCCATATTTGGGGTGAACATGATTTCAACCTTTTCTTCGGTGCTTGTGTTTTTGAAATAGCTTTTAATCTCCTTGCGACTTTTGAATTCGATGATGCTTTTACCAACACGTTCACCCAAACTAGGGCGAACGTGACTTTGTTGTTTCAATAGCAAGTCGATCGGGTGTTTTTACTCACTTGCTTTACATATCCATTTTCAAAGGGCACCCAAAGCTTTGCGCTCCTCCCTTGGGCGAAGATGCCCCATAGATATTTCAATCACGAACACACTTCTTAGAAGGGGCAAAAACACCCCCTTTCTTTTTTTTAAATATATCATCACCATATAAAGCAAATAAAATACTAACGAGATGATATGTACATATTTACAAGATGGTACCTCTTAAAATCCAATCATTGAGTATAGGCCTTCAAATGAAGACCATTCATCGGGATAGGAATATCACAACCCTCCATGTCACGAAGATGATAGGAATTTACCGAATTTACTATAGAAATCTGAAAAGGGCCTTCCCAGATAGCATCAAACTTATGGTGTTTCCTCGGCTTAGCCTTCTTCTCATTCCATTTAAGAACTAAGTCTCCCACCTGAAAACTACGCTCTGTTGTCTTTTTCCTAAACCACTTCTGCATCATTTTAGTGTGCTCGGTGAATGTTTGATATGCCTTTTCCCTATCTTCTTCCAACTGCAATAATTGTGCCAATATTGCACTCATAGGATCATACTCCTCATCTTCATCTTGAAATAACTACAATGTTTGAAGGACTAGAAGCTCAATGTGGGTAGGCAGGACAACTTCTTTTCCATACACCAGAGAATAAGGGGAGGCTTTAATGGACTTTTTCATGGAGATGTGGTCCACCCAAAGAGCCTGGTTCAATAACAAGTGCCAACTCCTTTTATTATTTCCTAGTGTCCTTTTTAGAATTCACAACAAATTTTTATTGGTAGATTCGGCCAAACCATTCCCTTACGGGTAATAATTGGATGATATTTTAAGATAAATTCCATATTTGCTAGTGAATTCTATAATCTTGGCCCCAATGAATGGAGTTCCATTATCAATTACAATTGAATATAGGATGCCAAAATGAGTAATGATTCCTTCCAGAAAAGATATGACGGTCACTTGATTAGCCTTCTTGGTAGGAATAGCCTCCACCCATTTGGTGAAATAATCAATCATCGTTAAGATGTATTTGTGTTCTATGGAAGAATGTGGATCAATGACTCCAATGAAGTCAAGACCCCACTGCTGAAAAGGTACTTCCACTTGAATTGGGTGTAGAGGCAATGCTCCTTTCCTAATTCTACCAATGTATCACTAACAACTATCGTAGTGCTAACTTACTTTATGAGCATCAATGAACAGAGTAGGCCAAAAGTAACCAGCTCAGATGATTTTCAAGGCCATAGGTCTTCCTACGTAATGGCCACCAGAAAGTCCAGAATGAAACTCTTCTAGTATTTTCTCCTTTTTAGACTCCTTCACACATCTAAGGAGAACTCCATCAATATTCTTGTGAAATAGCCCATTAGGCAACAAAACATATTTGAGGGCTTGCAACCTAAACCTTCGATGCTATGAAGCATCAAGGTGTGGTGGAAACTTCCCATAAGTAAATAAATCAATAAGCTCCTTTGTCCAGTCATGATTTCTTGGAGTATGGTTTGCACAAATACTTTCACCAACTTCTTCTTCTTGCATTACAATCAATGATTATGATGTTGCACTTTTAGCCAATTCTTGACAAAGAGCTCATCCATGAACTAAATTTGTCGGTCAGATCTCCACATCATATTCTTGAATTTTTGAGACCCAGCCTACCCTTTTGTCGCCTAGTTCTCCTTGGAGTATGAAGTTTCGAACATCGGGATGTATAACATAAACGACAATTTTGCTCTGGGAAACAAAGTGTCAAAACTTCTTCAATGATTTCATCACCGTGTACACCTGTTTCTCAATGAAATTGTACTTCTCTTGGTGAGGTACAATGACTTGGCTCAAGAAGGTAATTGGCTTCTCATCTCCATCTTCTTGCTTCTGTGTCAAAACTGCAACATAGCTCTCTTGCTCACCTACTGCATAGAGAATGAAGTCCTTTGAATAATCAGGATTAATCAACACTAGAGCTTGGGTGATTCTTTCCTTGATCTCCCAAAAATCTCATCTTCTAGATTCTATCCATTTAAACTTGGTATTCTTCTTTAAAAGCTCAGTCATGGGTTTCACCACTTGAGCAAAGTCAACAATGAACTTGCAAATGAAATTTATTTGGCCAAAGAAATATTGCAGGTATTTTTTGTTAGCAAGCAATGGTAGCTTCAAGAGTGCTTCAGCTCTTGTAGGGTCAATTGCCAATCCTTCTTGTTAAATCATGTGACCCAATAATTTTCCTTCTTTAACAACAAATATTGACTTCTTTAGATTAATAGAAATCCTGAACTCACAACACTTCTTGAACACCTACCTCAAATGAGAAACATGGTCTTCTCTGCGATGTGAAAACATAGTCATGTCATCAAGATAGATTACAATAATCCTATTCAATAACTCACCGAAAGCGATGTCCATGGCCCTCTGAAAAGTAGCGCCAACATTTGAGAGTCCAAATGGCATCCTTTGGTAGGTGAATGTGCCCCACTTTGTAGTGAATGCTATTTTATGTTGGTCTTCATCCTTCACCCATATCTGATTATAACCAGAGAAGCCATCCAATAATAAAAATCTTTGTGCTCCAGTGACCACATGAAGGATCTGATCAATTTGTAGTAGAGAATAATGATCTTTTAATGATGCTTGGTTCAAATTTCTAAAATTGACACACAGTCGAATGTCTCCATTCTTCTTTCGTATAGGAACCATATTCACCACCCATATCGAGTGCTTAATTGGGTAAATTATCTTTACATTTAGCATCTTTAAAAATTCCACCTTCATGAGTACTTCTATCTCAGGATTGACGGGCCATTATTTTTGCCTAAAAGGTTTGGCTCCCTCCTATAACTCGATGGTATGTTGGATCACATTCTTGTCATATCCCTTCAAATCTTGATAGCTCCATGCAACTATGTTAAGGTAATCATAGCACAAGTTCTTAATGTATTCCAACTCCTTTGACATGCAATCAATTCTGATTTTGATGATATTCTCAAGCTCTAGCTGTAATTCCTTATAGTCCTTTGCATCCACCTTGATCCTGTGCTTTTTAGACCTGTCATTTTGATCAAATAAACTTTCCAGTGAAATTAGTCCCCTAGGACTGTGATTTTTCTTTAATTGTATCATCTCCTCCATCTCTTCTTCGACGAGATTTCTATCATCTGCACTTGCAACTTCCTTGATGAGAAAACTAACTATTTTCTCATCACTTTCGAACACTTGCCAATAGATGTTCTTGTTAGGTATTGAGGGTCTTATTGTGGATATTTCCTGCTTACCCCTTTAATATTTGTCATGTCACAGGAAACTCAAAAATCACAAGTATTGTGGATTCTAGTGGATCCACCTCTTTAACCCAGGAATAGATTACTCGTAAGGCTCTAGACAGACTAGGTTGGGTAAGGAAACCCCAGACAGTGGGTTTATATATATTTGATTTAATGGTGCAATCACCCACTTTCACCAGACAAAATGATCTTAAGTTGTTTTGATTATTTTGTGACCAAACCTATCATTAACAAAGCTTATCAAGACCAGACCGGTGCCATGTCCATTGGGTAGTCATAGCAAGTTGATATTAAATGACTTTAGAAGAGAAAAATAAGGAAGAACTAGTTCATTTTTACTCATTCAAATAATGTAATGCACAAAGAACGATTTAACTAGTGAAGGAAAGTGTTATTCATATATTCTGATTGTAGTAATACATAAATAAGTAGACACAGATCACATACACAAGAGATGCCAAGGATAGAGTTGGATTTTTCATTAATATAAAATATTTTTACATACAGAGAGACCAGAAAAGTGCTTGGCTCTTATATGATATTTCATTACAATAGACCCTCAGTTCGAATATTCATAACAAGGGGTATTCCTCTCCATCTTGATTGCAGTGACGTAAGAGTCTCCAACTATGGCGCATTCCATAGGAAATAATCTCAGTGAATGACACTCCTTAAGCAATCCCTGATAAATGATAGGAGAAAGGGTGGTAAGAAACATAGATAGATAAACACAGGGAGAATACAACTAACAAACTAGACAAATCTTATACCTAGACTTTTCTCTCTCAGAGGTTTGATAAAAAACTATTGTTGTAGTGACCTCCCTTTTATAGTGTAGACCCATCCTAGCGAGGTTGTAACCACTTACTCCAGTTGGACCAATCCCATGGCCTCCAAAAATAAGATGTAATAAAAAATGGGCATATAGCCCACGCCTTCTATTTACGTAGGTGGTGGTTGTGGCTACATATCATCTCCCATGCTTCCCTTTTTCTTTTTTCCCGGCCCCACTCCTTCTTTGGGTTTTGTATAGCTTGGTCAATAAAATCCCACGCCTCATCATGGAATATCAATGAGAATAACAACAAATTTAGGTCTTGCATAGCTTTGTTCACTCTCTCCCTTGCCCATTCCATGGTGTTCTCAGTGAAGACACATAGGTAGTCTACCATTTGCACCAAGGTCCATGAATTGCTTTGATAGTTTACCACTAGAGTTCAAGTCAAAATCTTGGATTTTTTGGAGCACTAACTCCTTGATGTTGGGGGCCTACATGAACTCATCTAGTTTGAAGCCACAATCCTCCAACTCATCGCTAACCTCTTGCTCAGTGTTCACCACTTCTTGATTCCACTGGAGCCAATTTTATCTATTCTGTAAGAAGATGAATACCTTGGTAAATTCCTCAACAAATAAATAGTGGGAGTCATCTGATAAAGTGGTTGTCATTCCAGTGATCGACACGTAATTGTCCCTGAACCTCTTGTATACAAGAAATATGGTATTTACCCTCTGATATCCTTACTACAGATGATCTCGTAAAAGGCCAACAATATGCCTGGTAGCATAGATATCCATAAATATGGATTCCAGATCTTTCATCTTCCCCGTTATCTTCTCCTTCATTTCTTGTTTGAGTTCTTCCATCGATCCAAGTTGAATACTAGCTTGTACAACAATGGCCTATGAGGGGGCAGGCATCCTCAATCGATCGATCTCAGCCTAAAGTTATTGCACCTTAAGTTGTGACTGTTCTGCCTCAGTAGCCTTAGCCTTTAAACCTTCTATCTCTTTCTCCATAGCTGCTACCACCTATGCCTAGGTGGCCACTTGGGATTTCATCATCTCGACTGGTGCAACTTCAGCCCGCATGACACCTCTACTTACATCGATGGTAGCCTCTTTCAGGCTAGCTAGAAAAGGAATATCAAATGTGGTAGTAGAGATGTCACCTATCTCTTGCCCAACCATCCTTCGAGGTCTACTTATTCCTTTGCTTGGGGACCTTTGCTCCTCCATATCTTGTATTTGGTCCTCTTCATCAGTGGTAAATTGGAACGAGTCCCTCACTCTCGTCAGTCTAAGGTTCTTGGTGTCTTCAGTGGAAGATCCAGTTCTTGCTTTCTTTCTAGTGGGGGATCATGTGGGACTCTCCTCCTGCACCTCATACTCTCTGAGTATGTTAGACAATCCCCCAGCTTCAGTTATTTTCTTCAAGGCCTTGGGGGGAACAAGACATTCTTTCTGATTAATTACTAAGGTGGTAGAGAATAATGAAGGTTGGCCCACCACCACGTCGGTCCTTTTTTATGGACACATCAGCATTAAAGCTGATGATACTGTACTTTGGGATGAGGAGGAGACCAAATCCTTCCCTTTTGAGGTGGTAGTCGAGGAACTAGAGGAAGAGGGGAGCTTGGCCTACTCTTGTTGTGCTTCACCCACTATTTTTATCATGACCTCAAAAAGGTCAGCATCCTACTGGATGACCTAGAAAGTGGGGTCTTCAAACTCTTCTAGGGGAGCATCCGAGACCAGTGGCACCACCTTATCCACCAATAATTATCTATGCAATCTCAATTCGGAGGGATAATCCCTGACTACTTCTAGCTTGTTGTAGGGCCTCTTTTCCATCTTTCATACTAGATCTAATGATCAGTTCTCCTTGAGGACCTTCTGCATATCATCCTCAAAGTCATCCTCTCTATGAGTGACTTGCAGGAGGGCAAGTTTACTAGCAACATTATGTCTATGGAGACCCTCGGGGTCGTATGGCCTCCATGTAACTTCGAGGAAGCAGTATGTGTCCATATTCCATATGGCACGTAACATTGCAAAGTGGCCCAGATAAGTGTAGGGGCCCATTGAGCATGGGATGGGTAGCCATGGCACACTGCCCTTATTTTTGATATATCTAATTTTGACTTCTTCAGCAATCTGTTGGGTTATCTCCAAGATGGCAATTGAGGTGGGACAATGCCTTGGTAGTGCCTTTGGGGGTAGTTTGGAACCACAAATCTGGATGTAAGAGAATTCTTCTATGTAGAAGAAATCCCCCACCTTAGTTTCACGTAAGAAGTTTCTCACCCCAATTCCAAACCTGTCTGGCTCTTCTCCACATAGTCGGGTGTGCACTACTAGGAGGATCTTCTCAAAGAAGGTTTTGTAATTGGAGCACCCCTCCTGGATGCACAACAACTGATCTTGAATGGTGGTAGCAGTCACCCCTCCCATATTAACCACTAGAGATTTATCCAATTGCACCACAAATAAATGAATCAAGAAAGAATAATAAGAGAAAGGAGGTAGTTCCTCCTTATTAGCCAATATGGCTTCCTATAATTCATGCAACTCCTGGTCCATGTTGTCACTGATTACATCCTCCCACTGATAGAGGGGTGTCCTATCTATCCTATTGCATTGAATTATCAAAAACATCACCTCCTTTGTAATCAATTCCAAATCCTTCACACCCAGCACTAGGTTGATCATATCGACATAATCCTACACCTAGGGCCAAAGTAAGAATTTTCTAATGGGAAACTGAGGGCTTATATTTTTCCCTCTTTCATTTGTAGGTGGGGGGTGGTGATTTTAATTGGGGGCCAAGGGCTTAAAATCCCCTTTTGATTATGTAGCCAACAAACACTTTTTTTTTTTTTTCCCCCCCCCCTCCTAGTTTTTGGGGTGTGGGGGTGCTTCTATGTCTGTCATAGGCCATTGCCAGGGAGGGGTCTAGGGAGGGGTAGATTTTGAATATTTCAAAAACCCCAAATTGGTGTTCCACTTGTTGCATATGAGGGTTGGATCGGTGCTATCTCTCTGTGCCCTCATAAATAAGCTCCTTAGAAGCGTCGGGTGGCATTGATTGTCCTCCTCTGTGGGGTCAAAACTATAAATGGTTACCCCCTCTACTTATTTTTGTTGCTCGATAGTGATATACTAGGTTGTGTCTAGTGGGTTTGTTAGCACTTTTGGATCCTGTGCTCTCCCTATTCTCCTCATCATAGGCCATGCCTTGGTGATCTTACCAATACATGCCTTAATATCTGGTACCCCCGTTATAGTCGAGCTCGTGGAAGCCATTGGAATGAACTTGTTAAAAATAGGGAGGGCTTCTTTTCTTTTCTCTGCGCTCGACCTCATCGAGGAGATTTCTGCATGTGATAATGGTGCAAGGGAGGTTCACCACCTTCTTTTAAAGTGCATGCATTTAATTCAGGTTGGTGGAGCTTGTGCACTTTTTTTTCGATGGGGCTCATTGATTGGTTGGGTGTACCACATCATCTACGCTTTGGTTGCGCATCACATAGAATTACAGCTTGGGGAGATTTGTTAGGATGTGTGGTAATTTTGAATTGGTCAGGGTGGGATGCACTCAAGGGAAGTGGGTGCATGGGGTCTACATCGCATTAATGCTTCATGTACCTCAGGTTGATTGGGTGCATTAATCCATGTGCCAATAAACCTTCGCATGCTCCACTAGGGGATGGAGCACGTGGACCTCGAAGTGGGCGCACGAACCTATGTGCTCACTTAAACTTCATGCACCCCAAAGGAAATGGGGCATGTGAGACCCAATGGGGTGCATAAGCTTGTGCGCCCCTATGACCTTCGTGCACTCCATAGTGGAGCACATGATCCTGAAGGTGGGTGCACGACCTTGTGCACCCGACTAGACCTTTGTGCGCTCTAGGGGAGTGGAGTGCGTGGATACTATTTGGGTTACATGAGTTCGTGCACCCCTTGGGACTTCGTGCGCTCCACTAGAGAGTGGAGCACATGGGCTAGGGGTTGGGTGCATGACTCGTGCACCTCAAGGGATTTTGCATGCACTCCATTAGAATGGAGTGCACGATTAGGTTTGGAGTACGTGCGAGGCGTGCGCTCCCTAGGGGTATTGTGCGCTCCACTAAAGAGTGGAGCATGCAAGCTAAAGTCGGGCATGCAAAGGCGTGCACCCTTGGGGACTTTGTGTGCTCCACTCCATCGTGGAGCACACTAACTCTTTTGGGGTGCACAAGTTGTGCACCCCTTAGGATCCTTGCGTGCTCCATGCTCCCATGGAGCACATAGACTTAGCATGGGGTGCACAGAGTTGTGCGCCCTTTAAGGACTTTGTGTGCCTCATTCCCCAATGGGGTGCATGGGCTATAGCTGGGTGCATGACTCACACACCTAAGGGACTTTCATGTGCTCTATTAGTGGAGTGTATGGGCTTAGCTTGGGGTGCACGAGCTTGTACACCCAAGAATTTTTTGTGCGCTCCATCTCCATTGGAGTGCATGAGGCTAAATTTGGGTGCACCACCTTGTGCACCCTTAGGGAAAGGGAAATAGACCCCAAAAATGGGGACTACCCTTTTTGGGGTCAACATCGACTCTGATGGGATAGGGGGATGGATGGAAGACATGGACTTGAGAACTCCAGACTCTTCGGGTGGACTGACATTGACTTACACACACACTTGCACACTTTTTTTTTTTACATACGACCTCCATCAAGGTGACTGAAGGATTTTAGGTGTTGTCCATTCACAGGGATAGGTACTTCTTCTCCCTCCATGTCCTCAAGCCTGTAAGTATGTTGGCCAACTACCTCAACCACCTGATAGGGTCCTAGCCACTTGGGTTCAAATTTCTCTTTCTCACCAGGCTTATCATTCTTGGGATCCCAGTAAAGTACTACTTCCCCCACAAAAAAATTTTGACCTCTAGCCTTTTTATTGAATAACTGCATGGTCCTGTTGGATTGGGTTATCATCCTTGTAACTGCCTCCCTCCTGTCTTCATCCAATTGGACAAGTTGATCCATCCTCCTTTGTAACATGTCTGGTTCTTCATGGTCTTGAAGTAACAATGAGAGGGTTGCTCTTTCTAGTTGAGGTGGGAGCAGTGCCTTTTCTCCATAAACCAACTCATAGGCTGATTTTCTAGTAACTATTTTTACTGATAGCCTGTATGACCATAAGGTATATTTTATTTCATTATCCCAACCTCTTTTTTTTCCCCCAATGATCACTTGATTCTAGTGATTAGATTCTTATTGGAATATTTGGCCAATACGATCCCCTGAGGATAATAATTGACTGAGTGGTCCAGCTAAATACTGTATTTTACACAGAAGTCAACCATTTCATAGGAAGTAAAGTATTTGGTATTATCTGTTACTAGCTTCCTGGGTACCCCAAATCTGGTTAGTATGTTTTCCTCCAAGAAATTAATGACAGCTATTGTTGTTGACCTCTTGAGGGGAGCTGCTTCAACCCATTTAGTTAGATAGTCTTGTGGTGGTGATAATCCATCTATGACCCCCTAAAGAATTTGGGTTGATTTCCCCAATCAAGTCTATCCCCCACTGGGAGAAGGGAGTTTCAATAATTACTGGCTTTAGTGGCATTGTAGGAAGATTTTTCTTGCTAGTAAAAACTTGATAGTTGTAGCATCTCCTAACTGACTGATATACATCCTTGAATAGTGATGGCCAATAATATCTTGCTCTCATGATCTGGTTGGTTGTTGCCTTGGGAGCAAAATGGCCCCCATAGAATCCTATGTGAAACTCTTCAATGATCTTAGGGGCTTCCTTTTTTGTCACACACAACAATAACACTCCACTTGGGTGTCTCCAATAGAGCTGATCTTCTTGTAGGTGGTATTTCTGAGCCTGCTACTTAATACTCCTCATTCTGCTAGCAGATTTATTAGGCAAGAAGGATAGGTTCTTCAGATAAAATAGAACATCTTTGTACCAGTCAGATTCTTCAAGCTTAGGTTGTTGATCTTGTTGTCCTCCTTGCGCTAAGATGGCATTATTCATCTCCTCTTCTTCTTTGCAGGCCAAATATTTTTCCAGCCCTTGGCCTTTAATAATTTTAATTGCCTTAAACTCCACATCATACTACAGCAGTTTTACCATCCATCTTGCTGAACTGCCTATGGGCTCAGGTTGGGTGAGGACATCCTTGATGACAATGTAAGGGATACAGGCAATGACTTTACTGGAACCAAAAATACTCTTGAAATGTTCTAAATCCTGAATGAGAGCAAAGGCCTATTTCTCTATTGGATTATACCTTAATTGGGCCCCCTTCATTCTTGAACTCATAAAATCTATTGGTCTCTCATCTCCTTCTTCATCCTTCTGGGATAGTACAACAACTATGGTATGTTCTGAAGCAAAGGAGTACAGGTTGAAGTTTTTTGAATGGTCTGGATAGGTCAACACAAGTGCAGTAGTAATGGCCTCTTTAATTTACTGGAAGACCTTGATGTTGTCCTCATCCCATTTGATCTTTGCATCCTTCTTAATCATGTCATTTACTGGCTTAGCAATCTCAACAAAATTTGGGACAAATCTTCTGACAAAATTTATTTTGCCAAAAAAGGACCTGACTCCTTTGAGGCTCTTGGGGGGTGGTATTTGTGAAATAGCCTTTGTTCTTTCTGGGTCAATGTTGATTCCTTCCTTTGAGACCACATGTCCCAACAACTTGCCATGAGTGGCTCCAAATAGATATTTCTTTGGATTTAATGAGATACCATATTCTTTACACCTTTCAAAAACTTGAGACAAATGGGAGAAATGGTCAGCAGGGTCCTTGGAAAAGATTGTGATATCATCTAGGTATACCACCACAATTTTAAACATTAGTCCTTTAAAGGTAAAATCCATAGCCCTCTGAAAATGTGGCCCCAAAATTCATCAACCTAAATGGCATTCTCTGGTATTCAAAGGTCCCCCATGGTGTAGTAAATGTAGTCTTGAATCGGTCTTCTGGGTTGACCAAAATCTGATTATATCCGGAGAAGCCATCTAATAGCAAAATCCTAGAGGATCCTACCACTACCTACAGTAGCTATTCCATATTGGGGAGGGGGTAATTATATTTGAGGGAGTTCTTATTTAAGTTCCTAAAGTCCACACACAGTCTTATCTCCCCATTCTTTTTCCTAACAGGCACTAAGTTTGCTATCCAAGAAGAGAACCTCACTTTTTTAATTATCTTTGCATTGAGCAACTTTTGGACCTCTTTTTGCATGATAGGATGCAGGGTAGGGTTAAAATTTCTTTGTTTCTACCTAAAAGGTTTGGCACCTTCCTTCAGGGGAATGATATGGGTCATCACCTCAGTGTTAAATGTTCTCAGATCCTCATAGCTCCAAGCAAAATTATCCCTATTTTTCCTCAGATATTGGATATACTACTTCTTTTCTTTTGTTGGTAATCCCTTGTCAATCCTGACCATCTTTGGATCCCCTATTGTCCCAACATTAACCTCTTCACCTTCTGATTCATGAGGTGCAGTCCTATGTGCCTTATCAAAATCATCAAAGAGAGATTCCAAAGCTACTAGCCCCCTAGGAATTTTATTAGTTTTAAGTTGTATCACTTCTGTGGGGGTTCCTATAACATGCTGTAGTTTTTCTTCATCTTCCTCATCACAAATCACCCCAGAAAATTGGTTTTGTACTATCATAAAATCCTTGATATCAACATCATCTTGGAAGACTTGCAGGTAAACCACATTGTCTAGGATAGAAGGATGATACACATATATGGTGGGGAATCTATCCATGTATTTTGTATCAATTTCAGGGTTGTCTACCCCAGAAGCATTCACAACCAGCATATTGGCAACATGGTTTTTCTCCCTAGGTATATGTGATATATTAAAGGCCAGGAACTTGTCAATCTCATCTAAGACAACATGCTTGTATTGCTTTAACCTAGGGTGTTTGGTCTGGTATCTTCCTTTTATTTGTTGTATAATTAATTCAGCATCCCCATAGATAGTAAGGTAGTTAATACCCAATTCTTTAGCTTTTCTCAATCCCAGCAGTAGTGCCTCATATTCTACCACATTATTTGTATAGGGGAACTCTAACCGATAAGGCACACCTAAGTAATTTCCTTTTATATCTATCAAATTTATTCCAGCCCCAGCCCCAGTTTGTGACTTAGCTCCATCAAAGGTCATTGTCCACATTTCAGTGGTGAGGACCCTATCTGACTCAGCATCTACAACTACTTTTATTTTGGGATCCAGTCCCTCTGCATTAGGTACTTCTTTGAGAAATGGAGTGTGCCAGATGGAGTAAACACCTAATTATTTTTCTTCTATAGAGTTGACCAGATTGATAGTGGTGTTATCAGGCCTCATTAATTCAACTGAATGTTTGTTAAAGGGTTCCCTCCTCAGGGTGGCCTATTATTTAGATGATAGAGGGATGGTGGCATATGACCAGTCTAACTAGATTGATCCACCCAATTGCTCTGCCCAGTGTCTAGATAGTAGCAAGGAAAATAATGGGTCTACATCAACCACAACTACATCCATTACAATCCCCTTCTTTGGATATTGATCTAAAAATACCAAGAGGCCTGTTATTATCCCCACACAAGGCACTTGCCTATTTTCCATGACAAAAATAGGGGGAATATTTGGTGCATATCAGTCCCAAATGGTCAGCCACCTATTTTGGCATAACATTGTGAGATGCCCCACTATCAAGCATGCAATTGTGTATCACATAGCGGTCACCATACCCAGATGTATATCAGAGGGAGATATAAAAGGGCCTAACTAAAGCAGGACTTCTACTGGATGGATTAGAAGTCGATGCTGCTAAGACATGGCCTTCCCCTCGGTCAGCTAGCCCAAAAGCCCTACAAATTTATTCTCTATATTTAGGGACAGTCATCAATTCTCCAAAGGTTATGTTGATTTTCTGCTTGGCTAGTTCTGAACCTATGTCAAATTTTGATTTTCTATTTTTAGGCCCACTATTGATAGGTTCAAACCCTTCAAGGGGGAGTTATTGATGGCCATCCTTAGGTTTCTTTGCATGGGCTAGCTCCTTCTCATTAGCTATATTTTTCTTATCTGGCTTGTCAGGGATGGTTATGTTACGTAGCCTAGTGGCATGGACCCTTTCTAGTGTCTCAACTTCCTCAGTTGTTGGGGTCAATTTGCCTTGTCTTATTTGTTCAAAATGGTTATTCTAGGGCCTTTTCAAAATCTTAACATCATCAAGAGCAAATTTTGTAGGCCTATTATCAGGGCTGGTAGACTGGGTGACTTCTTCTAGAATTGGTGGAGTATCAGCAGTTTCTTCCCAAGTCCAACAAGCATTAATCCTAATCTCATCCTCTAACTCTTCCTCAAGGTTTACACCTGAATGGAGACCATGATATACATCGCAATTAGCTGGATTATGGGGGCATCACATGCTGGATAGAATAAGGGGAATTCTGAGGCTATGTTGATAGAAGTCATGGGATTCGGGACAACATCCTGATCTTTTTGAACTTCCTTCCTCTTCTAGTTATTGTTCGAATTTCTACCACCCTCATTGTTCTAGTTTCTATTAAAATTTCATCTGAAAGGGGGCCTAGCCTCATTCTGGTGCTATGAAGGTTCTCCATTGTCACCTTTGTCCCTCTCTATTTTAGATAGTCGATTGTTCATGGATAGGAACATTTCTATCACCTGTGATGACAATTTTTCAATAGGGTCAGGTTCTAATTTTTTTTAAATTCCAAACCCCACCTTCTTGGTTCTCCTTTCATTTTGGTTGGGGCTGGGGTCTACCGAGGTTACCTTCATCTTCCCACTATCTATCATATCCCTTTCTATCACAATTTCTCTTTCCATGCAAGCATCGATAGTGAGTGTGGGTTGCTACCTGAGTTCATAATTAAAATCACCAGGGAAGGCATTTTTATAGAAGCATATGGACTAGTGATCATTAGGCCTTAAAGCCATAGGGATTTGGTTTCTCATCTTGGTGAACCATCTATTGAAATCATCTACAATCTCATTTTCCTTCTTTTTCATTGTGGCTAGTTCGATCAATAGATAATGTTCATTCTTTTTCTCCCCATATTTTTTGAGGAACCCAGTTTCTAAATCCTAGAAATTTCCAATAGAGTCTATTTTTAGATTGTTAAACCACTCTCCGACATCATTTTCATGGGTTTGAAGGAAAAACCTTAGGACAACGTCTTCATGTTCCACCTCTAGGCTATCCATAGTGTACAAAAGTCTTTTAAATGGTCCTCCCCAGTCATAGTGTTGTCCCCTAGGAACTTAGGTAGGTACTTGTGGGCTTTTGGGGGTAGGGGATTCAAAACTTGTGGTAATACAAAGGGCCTATACCTATTTAGGTACCAGTTATTCAAAGGTGGATTGGCCATTGGTGTGACTGGGACCCTTTGGATAGTAGGTGTAGTGGATGGGACAACACTTGTTTGAGAACTTTGAGGAATAAAAATAGTACTACTCTAATTACTAGGAGGAATAGAAACCAAAGCCTTATTTTTATTTTTATGTGCTCTGAAAAGTACCTATGGATCCGATAGTTTGGGGTAGAGCTCCTCATCACTGCATCTCATGGCCACCAGATCAGCTCCCTATTGATATTTTAAATTTCTTTAGAGTCACCAGCACAAAGTGCAAAGAGTGGGGGATACTCTCTAGCTAAGATTGCTCAACCCAAAACTCTCACAGGGAAACAAAAAGAAACCGGTCGCTAAAACTATTGGCATTGAGTGGATAGGCCAGTTAAAAATATGTCATGGGGGAGTAAAATAACAAAAATATTAAAATATCCTCCCTAGCAATGGTGCCAAAAACTATTGTGGAGATTTCCTGCTTACCCCTTTAATATTTGTCACATCACAGGAAACTCAAAAATCACAATGAGTATTGTGGATTCTGGTGGATCCACCTCTTTAACCTAGGAATAGATTACTCATAAGGCTCTAGATAGACTAGGTTGGGTAAGGAAACCCTAGATAGTGGGTTTATATATATTTGATTTAATGGTGCAATCACCCACTTTCACCAGACAAAATGATCTTAAGTTGTTTTGATTATTTTGTGACCAAACCTATCATTAACAAAGCTTATCAAGACCAGATCGGTGCCATGTCCATTGGGTAGTCATAGCAAGTTGATATTAAATGACTTTAGAAAAGAAAGAGAAGGAAGAACTAGTTCATTTTTACTCATTCAAATAATGTAATGCACAAAGAATGATTTAACTAGTGAAGGAAAGCATTATCCATATATTCTGATTGTAGTAATACATAAATAAGCAGACACATATCACATACACAAGAGATGCCAAGGATAGAGTTGGAGTTTTCATTAATATAAAATATTTTTACATACAGAGAGACCAGCAAAGTGCTTGGCTCTTATATGATATTTCATTACAATAGACCCCCGGTTTGAATATTCATAACAAGGGGCGTTCCTCTCCATCCTGATTGCAGTGATGTAAGAGTCTCCAACTCTAGCATGTTCCACAAGAAATAATCTCAGTGAACGCCACTTCTTAAGCAATACTTGATAAATGATAAGATAAAGGACGATAAGAAACATAAAAAGATAAACATAGGGAGAATACGACTAACAAACTAGACAAAGCTTATACCTAGACTTTTCTCTCTCAGAGGTTTGATAAAAAAACTATTGCTGTAGTGACCTCCCTTTTATAGTGTAGACCCGTCCTAGCGAGGCTGTAACCGCTTGCTCCAGCTGGATCAATCCCATGGCCTCCAAAAATAAGATGTAATAAAAAATGGGCACGTAGCCCATACCTTCTATTTACATAGGTGGTGGTTGTGGTTGCGTATCATCTCTCATGCTACCCTAGGTTGGTGGCTACGACACACCTGGTGTGTGCATCCTAGGTGAACTGGGCCCCACTCCTTCTTTGAGGTTTTGTATAGCTTGGTCAATAAAATCCCATGCCTCATCATGGAATTTCAATGAGAATAACAACAAATTTAGGTCCTGTGCAGCTTTTTTCACTCTCTCCCTTACCCATTCCATAGTGTTCTCAATGAAGACACATAGGTGGTCTACCATTTGCACCAAGGCCGTAAACTGCTTTGGCAGTTTACCACTAGATTTCAAGTCAAAATCTTGGATTTTCTAGAGCACTAACTATAGACATGAAAAATTAACCCATTTTCCTTAGTTTTCCTCCTAGAAAAGTAAGGTCATATTCAAGAGAACTTTTACCTTATTAAATAATCTCAATTCTTCTCAAATTTTATACCATTGTATAGGGCTCAAAAATATATTTCCAATGGTATACTATATGTCCAATTTCAACACCGTTTGACCCCTCAAATTGCCAAAAAACTAAGTACATGTCCTAACTAGATCGTACTACAATCAGCAAAATCGTAATATAATTTTAGTATACGATATCTACGATCGGCGTACGATATCACTGATCATAATACAATCTTGTTCACAAATAGAAAATTCAAAAATAGAAGTTGTTCAAACGGTTTTTTGTCTTCGCCTGTGTAAATGCATGGGATTTACGAGATCGGATTTGTTTAGTTTTGCCCAACTTGGAAGAAGTTGCAACAATCCAACCTCCTCCCTATTTTGGACACTCTCCCCTTCCTATTTAATAAGACCATCCCCTCTATAATTCTCCTAGCTTCCTGGCTTCATCGTAATTTAGAGAACTTAGTCCAATTTCGCATCTAGCTCTAGTTATTTTAATTTTACTTGCAGGATTGTAGGCGATCATCGTAGATCGGATGTTGTAGTATTGTGATCATAGTGCAAACTCATAGGTTTGGAGTATGATCTTGCTTAGAAGGCTATGATCTTTCCTGTAGCTTGCTTGGGGGTAACCCTAAGCCCTGGTTCATAATCTATTTGTATTTGTCATTAAATATATATTTCATTTATCATATTTATCACATAGGAGATTCAATTTAATCATCTGCATACCTGGAGTTCACCCAATTGCATGTAATTGCATCTTTTAAGTAATTCATACTCATTTATTTATTAAATTTTTGGTCAAATATCTGTCTAATTGCTAAACATTGCGTTTATGCACCCTAAATACAGGCAACATTGAAAGTTCAAAAGAAAGAGATGTTCTCCGTGCCAATATGCAGAGAGGGCTGGTTCCCTAACTAAATCATACATTGGTAAAAGACTAAGGATGCAGGAAAGAAATTAAAAAATGTGAAAAGAAATGGGAAATATGGCCACAGGCCAAAGTACAGGACTGGTGTTAGACTAATTAGCAGGAAAAAAACTCAAGCACAAAGTAGCATTTTAAAAAAAGTAAACAAAAAAAAACAAGCTCATGATCTGACCATAGTAACTATCAAAATGACGCTCCAGCATTCACCTTCTTATTAGCAATTTTAAATCCAATGACATAATTTAAACAGAGTAGAAAATAAGATGAGCAAATGAAAATAGAAGTACACTACACAGAAAGTAAACACACGCAAGATCACTTACAAATTCATAAATCTGATGCCCTGTATTAATGTAGAGAGCTTAGAGAAATATCTCACAAAATGTCTAACCTTTTTTTTACAATAGAAATTTGTCTAGTATTTATAGAGGTTTTCACCTCTTTCATTAAATACATAGGAGAATAAAATATCCCGAGATCAAAGACAAAACCAACAAAATCCTCCTCAAATTATTTGAAAATCCATCCCCTAAGAAGACAAATTCCTAAAAAATTGAAATTTGGGCGAGGGTGCACAAATTGCAAAAAGGACATTAAATTATTTTGAGCGCCTTTGGTACATCGAAAATCATGAAAACTCGTTTATCTTCACCTTCCTCTTCGTGATCCACAAAATAGAGTTACTGAGGGTATCCTTAATTAAATGCATAAAATTAGCATCTTTGACCATATTTTCATTCGTCCATACTCATTTTTGCCTCAAAAACTATTTTGCCCCATTGCAAACTGAAAGGCGCACATGCGACTATAATGGAAGTATGTTCACCCCTAAAAAGGATGAATGAGACGTTCACCTCTTAGGAAGGGTGAACGCGATCCCAATGCACAAAAATGTTGGTTCACCCATGCAAAGGAAGAACGGGATGTTCGCCTCTCAACCTGAGTGAACGTAATATGGTTCGGGCACGTGCCTCCAAATGCCATCAAGCTTGTTCACCCCTTAAGAAGGGTGAACGATGTGTTCACCCCAATGTTAGGGTGAACACGATCTTGCACTTTAATGCTTTTGCCTTTGTAAGCTTTTAAACATGTTCACCCCTTTCAAGGGTGAATGGGACGTTCGTCCCTTAGGAAGGGCAAATGTAAAAATATGGCGATTTTAACCAAGTTCTTATCCAGGATTTGTCTTCTTCATTATTTTAGATATTTATCCATTAATATTTTTTAGAGATAATTTCAAAAGAAACTTTTTGAACATGCATCAAAAATGTACAATTATTTAAAACATCACAAAAATATGTAAATATATACCATCGCTACATCAAAAAATTGAACCCAAATTATTGAACAAAATCCCTAATGAATACAAAATGGCCAACATTTCTTGGTGACTCATGGGGTATCCAGCTCGCATGGATGCAAGCAATCCTAGACATTTATCCATTGGGTGCAGAGTCCTTTTTTGAAGCTGACACAGATGATTTAGCTGAAGCTGTCTTCTTTGCTATGGATGCTATTTTTTGTGCTGCTTTCTCTACGCATTCTTGTTGTTCTGCCTCAGCTGCAATCCTGAGTACTTCAACATGCTCAGCCTCCTTTGCTACTTTCGTCACTGCCACACAATCTGCCACTGCTTGCTCCTCTTGCTCCATGATGGTTTCTAAAATAATATCATAAGCACAAACATCACGCTAAGCATCAATGCTAAACAAACAATGAACGCTAAGGGACTCATAGATGAAGTGAATATTTTGCACATCTATCAAGTTGAGGCACTTTGAACATTGAGCCAATTCATAAAGGGATAGCTTCAAGCGTGTATACTTCTCCATCAAAGGTAATACATGCGCTTAAGCAAGGGGTTATTCTAAGGCATCGATTTCTCTAGTATCTTCAAGGAATGTATGCCAGAGTTCCTGCAATTGTTCCATTGGAAGAGGTTCACCCCACTCATCTACAAAGGTGGTAAAACCCAATCGATCAATAGTCTCAAAATGAGACATGGAAATGGTATGCTCACGATCAATTGTATTAAGAATAGCCTGCCCTTCTCTTACTAGGTCGATGCTCTAAAAATAGATCCACATTGTTATCCATGCTTGGGATCATGTGTAATCCATATCGTTGAGAGGGCAAATATGCAAAGTAGTATTAAAAAAGCTTGTATTTTTACAACCATCTTCATATAGGATAAAAGCAGTTCTTCCAAAAAATCAATTATTTTTTGCCTAAGTTGGATCTATATCTGCACTTCCCACAAGTACTACAATATGTTAACAACATACACATCCAACTTTATAGAATTTTGAATGGAGCGGAGGTGAGCATATTTAACACTATCATGTGAAAATCCTGCAATAGGCATGGCTTTCTCTTCAAGCTGCTTCTTGAGTTATTCTACCTAATGTTGAATATTATGTATTTCAATTTGAGTGGCATCATGCTTCTTCAAGTGTACCTTCACTTGATTGCGTAGGTATTCATTCTCAGTGGTTGTTCTCTCATATGTCACCCTACTCTTGTCCAAGGTGTTTTCAAGCTTGAGCACTTTATGTTGCATCTCAAAATATCTCTCCTTATAGTGTTACTCGTGCAGATACAATGAGCTCATATCCACCTGCATATTACCCATTTTCTCAATGGGATTAATCCACGTCAGATCTTCAATTATAGTCTCATAAACGTAATATTCAGGCTGCAATTTGCCTTAGGGTTTTTGGACCAGTGGAGTGAATGTTGTAACATGATCCTCCTTGGCGATTGGATCGAAAGCCAACTTCTTGATTGGCCGCGTTGGCATAGAAGTTTATTTTTGCTGCATACTTTTCAACCATTGGGAAGAACTCAGGTGCACCTAATTTAGTTTTTCAACATCCAGATTCTTTCAGACTACCTGCACTAGAACAGTTTGTAGCTCCAAAAATGGTGTAAAAGGGATAAAAAATTTTGAGCGGCTAGGCCCAGTGGATACGAACGACACGGGTAGAGGTGGAGAAACAAATATGGGAACAATGGAAGAGAGAGAAAGGGTGAATGAGGTGATAGACACAAGTGCAACTACAATTACGCTAATCCTAGGAAGAGCTTGCATACTAACAATGATGACGATAGAGGTAGTTATGACCGAAGGAAGGGGACGTGAAAAGGGATTGGACCTAGACACATATGAAATGAAAGAAACAAAAGGTGAAGGAGCGAGAACAAAAGGAGTAGCAGTGGTTTCAAAAGTGGAAGGAGTAGAAGTAGAAGAGGATACCATGGAAAATGAAACAGATGGAACACCGAAGGATGGATAAATAGAGGGTGGAGGGGAAAAATGTAATGTGCGTGCTCCATAAGAGAGAGAAGAAGAGGGAAGAGATGATGTACCTTGGGGCACAAGCACCACTTGTTTAGATGATGGAGGAGGTTGTGCAACTAAATCCTCTTCTCGTTTTCCTTCTAGCTCTCCAACATCGAGAGCTACTTCCTCGTCCAAAATTTTAACATGTGAATCCTTAGAAAGCTGCTCCTCTTCCTCTTGCTACACCATTGGAAAGATCTACACAAATGAAGTAGGGAGCTCATTATTGGGCAAAGTATTCAACATCAGCACAAAAGCGACTAAAGAACTCAACACAATAGAAATTGTAGCACTCAAAGACATGGGAACTGTAACAATAGATGTAAGGGTTGCGCTGGTTCGAGGCCATTTGGCCACTTTTGGTAATGGGGTGCTATCGGTTATTTTTGTTGCTTGGGTGTGGGGGCATCCTCCTGTGGGCGCTTCACTCGTTGAGACCATATTTAGAAAACATATTGCTCTTCCTCTTCGTCCTCTTCTTTCGTATCATATTCAACCATTGGGTTATTCAACCATTAGGTCCTCCTACTCAGGTTCACTTTCGTCACTTTCAGACTGTTGAAAGCTTTATGGTAAAATGATGGCGAAAGCAACGGGTTGATATGATTCCATGAATCTATCATAAGCTTTGGAAAACTGAGTATCAAGCTTCAACTCGTAAGCAGTGTATGGCTTCCTGCGATGAATGTGCATCACCCACCAGTTCATGATTTTCTCCTCGCTCCATGCTAGATTAGCTTTAATAGTTCGAAACAAACCAGGAGGAGGAATATGTGTTTTATTCTTTTCAAGATTATACTCTGCTTATTACTCATAATAATCATGCTATGGATGAAGGTATGACATTTTCTCTATGTACTAGTTCATGTATGGCCCATCAAAATTGTTACGTCGTTTTTGAATATCTACCCGTGGGCATCAATGAAAGGTCTTTGCCTTGATAAATTCTAAAAATTTGTTGAGAGGGTCGTAACACCATTGCTAAGACAATTCAATTAATCCCAGGTCCTAAAGTACCACCATCAAAAGATAATTTTGCCCAACCTGGTTCATTTTGATACTCCTAAACTTTAAAAGCATAGTATAGGTTGTCTTCTTCCCTCGCTCGGTATTGTATATATAATTGACGTAATCTACTTGATGCACAACTTCCATTGTAAAAACGTGCATAGTAGCAAAATAAGGAAACAAAATTGGTTTACCTGTGTACCTAAAAATTTTAACAACCATGCCCTAAGTGAGCAAAAAAATATCGCCCCTATATTCTAAAATAATGGCATCTGTCAAGTTGCGTAGTACCCTATCACAGTTTCCACATAGTATTTCAATCGCAGGCCCTAGAAACTAGCTATTAAAGCTGTACATAAATTCTCATTTTGTCAACACCTAAGTCCACTTGTAAACAGGTAAGGGATCATCTTTTTTTCTGGACTGTGTTACTGCAATAAAATAAAAGTGATGTTGCATCTGAAAGAAAAAAAACCAGACCAGTAGCGAAGTCTGTCGAAATGATTTAGACTTCCCTTCCTACAAAATCTGCAACTGTGAATTAAGTCTTTGAGAAATAAACTCATCCCAATCAAAATAAATTGTATTTCCACCCTGTCTCATAGCAGCAGAAGAATAAAATTCCATCTTGCAAATGCATTGAGCCATAACCACCTGCTACTTATGCACTGTCTCATCTGAGGGCAACCCAACAATCCATGCAAGCATAGAATAAATATCTTGGCTCTTAAATTTTGAAAGTGATTTGGGCAAATTTGGCAGTTGCCCCATCTACGACTCCTTGATGAGTTGTGTCTCCATAAATTGTCTCATAGTAACTATGGAAACATACATGTCTTCTTGCTCATCTATATGAACTTTCTTATTCATTGCATAACTTGGGCCCATCAATCCACATGCAAAAGCCTCTGGGACCTCATCCAGTGTAATTATAAAGAGAATTTATTTCTTGGCATTTTACATAGCTTTGGTAAAAGGATCATAAAATTGTGCAATTAGTTTTACCAGCTCAGGGCATGGGTGCACAAGCAAAAATAGGTACCACGAAAGTTGTGAATTATGGGGCACTGTGAGCCAACTATTATATGAAACACCCTGGCTCACCACAATCTCAACTTCTTACCTCAATCGATCGACCCCCTTGTGTGTAATCAAACAATCCCCAATTTGTGCCATTTTATCTTCATAGAGGTCCAGGTTGACATAGTCATTATTTCATGCTTTCTTAGCCCTAGAACTTCTTTCTTGCTTATTAGCTGAATTTTCCTCTACAACCTCTTGCACCTTACTCGGCTCTTTACTGCGTCTGCCCATCCTATCTCACAAAGTGCTGAGTGACTACAATTTTTTGCTTTGAAACTTCTAAAAATTCTTTTGAAAAATTCTTCTGCACTGGAAATGCAAGATACAAAAAAACATGCAAAGTTTTTTTTTTTAAATAATAAGGAAAAATAAGATTGGCCCTTTTACCTCCCAAAATTTATAGGAGAGTTGTCAGCTACTACAGTGATTCAAAATTAAATGCAGGTGCATCTTCGGAGAGGAATAATCCTCGAAAAACCACTCATGTGCTATTTCCAAGGCACAAAAATCCTTCCATTTGATTTACTATTAGATTATCCTAGAGACTCATGCTTCTGTATTGCACAATAATACCTAGAAAAGTGTGCCCTAGCATTCAAAGCTTGCTAGGAAAACCAACCTAGCCATTCACCTACCAATCATTAATGCTTGCAGTCGCTTCGAAAAGCTAAAATTGAGCACCACCCACGTTTTAAAACTATGATTAAATTTTGGTGCTTCCTGCTTTCGATTACTGACACGTAACCCAGAGGCATATTTATTTCACAACGTGCCCTGAAACTGTTGTCTCCTTACTTGGCAAAAAATGCTTGGCCGCTCAACTATTCCTTAGCGATTTTAAAATCTGCACGAAAGTGTTCTATCTTTTCATGCGGGTGACTGTGTCTTAAAACTTTCATGAGCATGATTTTTCTAAAATTGGATCTCCCTTCAAAAACTTCGAACATGCTTTTCATCCCTTAAAAAACGCCATGCTTTTTTTTCTTTTTTTTCCTGGTGACGTTATAAAAGTACGTTTGCCCCTTAACCTGGTGAAGTAGTCCATTGCTGTTAAGATATACTTGTGCTCTACAGAAGAGTGTGGATCAATAACACAAATAAAATAAAGACCCCATTGTTGAAAGGGTACCTCCACCTGAATTGGATGTAGTGGTAATGCTCCTTTTCTAATTCAGCCCACATATCTTTGACAACTGTCGCACTGCTGGCTTATCTTGTGTGAATCGGTGAACATCGTAGGCCAATAATAACCTACCCAAATAATCTTCAAAGCCATGGGTCTGCCTTTGTAATGTCCTCTTGACAACCCAGAATAGAACTCCAATTTTTTTCCTTTTCGAAAGCCTTTACACACCTGAGTAATACACTATCAATATTTTTATGATATAATCCATTAGGCAACAACACATACTCGAGCGCTTGCAATATGAATCATTGGCACTGCAAGGGATCAAGACAACTTGGATATCTTCTAGAAGTAAAGTAATCAACCAATTCCTCTATCCAATATTTATCACCTACTATGTGATTTACACACATTACATATTCAATACTTGCTTCAGTCATTTCAGCAACAGCGCTTTTGGCTAGCTCTTGACGCAAAGCACATCCACGAACTAGTTTCATCGATCGGATCTCCACATCATACTCCTAGATTTTTGTGACCCAACCGAACCTCTTTTCTCCTAATTCTCCTTGGACTATAAAGTTTCGAACATCAGGATGGATGACATAGACCACAGTCTTACTTTGAGAATCAAAGTGGCAAAATTTCTTTAATGCTTTTATTACTACATAAACTTGCTTCTCTATAAAATTGTACTTCCTCTAGTGAAACTTTCTAACCTGGCTTAGAAAATAAATAGGCTTCTCCTCACCATCATCTTGTTTTTGTGTTAGTACGACAACATAACTTTCCTATTCATCTACTGCATAGAGGATGAAGTCTTTGGAGTAGTTGGGATTAATCAAAATTGGATCTTGAGTAATTCTCTATTTGATTTCTTGAAATTCTCGCTTATTGGCTTCTTTCCACTTAAAATCAACATCCTTATTCAAAAACTTAGTCATGGGCTTGACGACTTGGGTAAAGTCAGCAATAAACTTGCGAATAAAGTTTATTTGTCCAAAGAAGGACTGCAAGTTTTTCTTATTGATGGGTAACGACAATTTCATGAGCGCTTTAGCCTATGTAGGATCTAGGGCCAATCCTTCTTGTGAGATGACATGGCCCAAAAAATTCCCTTCTTTAAGCATAAAAATTGACTTCTTTAGGTTTATGGATATCCCAAATTCTTGATAGTTCTCAAATATTTGCCTCAGATGAGTAACATGATCTATTCTGCAATGTGAAAACACTGTCATATCATCAAGATATATTACAATAATTTTATTTAACAACTCACCAAAGGTGACGTCCATGGCTCTCTGAAAAGTAGCGTCGGCATTTGAAAGGCCAAAGGACATCTGATGGTAAACAAATGTACCCTACTTAGTAGTAAACATCGTCTTATATTTATCCTAATATTTTATCCAAATTTGATTGTACCCAAAGAAGCCATCTAGCAATGAGAATCTCTAGGCGCCAGCCACAACATGAAGAATTTGGTCTATCTGAGGTAAAGGATAATGGTCCTTGAGTGATGATTGGTTTAAATTTCTGAAATCAACACACAGATGTATGTCTTCGTTCTTCTTCCTTACATGAACCAGGTTTGCTACCCAAGTAGAATGCTTAATGGGATAAATGATTTTCACCTCAAGCATCTTCAATAATTTTGCCTTCATGAGGATCTCAATATTAGGATTGATAGGACACTGTTTCTATCGAAAAGGCTTAACTCCTTGTAACTCAATTGTGTGTTGAATCACATTCTTGTCATATCCTTTCAAGTCTTGATAACTCCATGCTACAATATTTGGATATTCATAGCACATATTTCTAATACCTTCAATATCATCCGATTTGCAATCAATCCCAGTATTAATAATATTTCTTGGTTCCAACTACAATTATTTGTATTCCTTGGCATCTACCTTAATCCTATGCTTATCAGCCCTATCATTCTGATCAAACAAGCTCTCTAATAAAATCAATCCCCTAGGAATATGATTATTTCTCAACTAAATCATTGCTTCATTTTCTTCCTCCACAAGGACTTTATCATCGACATTAGTAGCTTCTTTGAGTAGAAAATTCACTATTTTCTCATCATTATAAAACACTTACCAATAGAGATTCTTATCTGGAATGGAAGGCCTATAAATTACTCTCACTATATTTGGATTTCGGACCACTTGCTTAGCAAGAGAAAAATTAGCACCAAGGGAAGCTAAAATATTAGCATGTCTATTTTGATCCCGAGGAATCACCTGAATATTCAAAGCTCTAAATTCTTCTAACATATCCCATAATCTATTGCAGCAAGCCTTCAAATAATGTTTCTTGCTCACGCATCTATTTGTAACTTGATTGACAATAAGCTCAGAGTCACCAAAAATCTACAACTATTCAATTCCTAATTTCTCTGCTTTCTTCAAGCCAATGCATAACCCTTCGTATTTAGCCATGTTATTTATGCAGCTCCAGGTCAATCTATAGGAATACGTTTTTTGTATTCCCTCAGGAGAAATCAATACAATGCCTGCTCCCACACCATTCTTACATTGAGCACCATCAAAGAAAAACTTCTATAACTACTGTGAAATAGGTTATGGTGACTCAAGGACCTTCTTTTTGGACTGTTCTATCTTCTAGACTGAATAACAACCAATATCTATCCCAATCATAGCATTGAAATCCATTAGTCGAAACTCTTCCTCTAGGTAAAGTTCATCAAGTGCTTCTTCAACCAGATCAACTTCCTCCATTTCTTTGGTCATCATGTTTACTGTGTCTGGAGCTTGTTCTGCCTCTTCTATCTTTTCAATATGAATAGGTGAAGGCTTTTCATAATGAATGTGATTTTTCCTTCCCTTGAACAGTATCTCCAAATGTGAGTAATATAGGGAAAGATAACCTCTAAGCTTGGTTGTAAATTCCCTTGAAAGGCACATGCTAAAATAGGGCTCCCAATCAACAACCACCACCTCCTAGATGACAGTAATTTTAGGCATACTATGGAGCATAATTGAAATATCCTTGATTATCCCAATAGTATTTACTGGAGTTCCATCCAACTACAACACTCTCGGACTACTCTTTGTATATTCCATCCCCATTATTTCACATACTGCCTTTGGCATAACAGTAGTTGCAGCACCAGAGTCAATCATGCAAGTATGCACGATGCACCCTTCCATTCTCAAGGATAATTAAAATGGGGGAGGCCTATTTTTTCCTGTGACTAAAGTGGGGAGCACTTCGGCCAAGACTATTTGTGAACAATCTTTCTTTTGGTCCTTAGTAGTCTTCAAGGATTCTTGTAACAAATCAATCTACCCAGGTAACTGCAATGCATTGCACAAGCTAATACTTACTGGGATTTTCTTCATTTCTTCCACAATACTGTAGCTCTAAGTGGTTGAGTTTTTTCCCTCCAGGAGCCACTCATACTTATCTCAATACTGTTGCATAGCTTCTACCATGCACATTTTAGTTAACGAAGGATACTTGATTCTCTCCTTAGCTTGCTCTTTTATTTCTCTAGAAACTGGAGTGGTCATCGTAGGTTGCAAAGTTGAAGGTACCTAGGAAATAAATCTTTCATCTTAACAACATTAGGTCCCTTGGTCCTAACATCAGGCGTATTCACCAGGGATGACCGCTTTTCTTCTTGTGCTTTTAGTTCTACAGGCACTTTCAAAGGTTGCAATTCTATGGGATCAATAGTCACCAACTTCTTCCCAGACCTAATGAGGAATGAAACTTGCTCCAGGGATGACATCATACAATTATGCTCCACTTCTTGAATCATATTAACTTGCCTGCCTGAGGAACTTTCTGCCAATGTATGAACATAGTCCAAATGCACCATACATGTATCTTCACCGTGAGGATCATTGCATGTGGAACACCAATATGCTCTTTCGAACACATTAACTTCATCATTTACTTGTATCGTGGTGTTTTTCTCAGGTCCCCTGCTGGTAGACGCTTACTCTCAGGTGATTGGCAGAGTCTAAATTCTTCTTGATCAGAACTCAGCTTCAGTTTGTTTTTTTCACACCATTGTAAGCTCGTTAGATATCATCCTCAAAGCTACATTATTGGATTTTATTTCTTGTAAAAAATTAGTTAGGGGATCTGAATTAAGCAACGGGGTCAGTGCTGGCAATGACAAAGGCACTTGCAACGTGGGTAATGGTAAAGGGGTTGGAGGTGCTGACAATGTTGGAAAATAAATGGATGAAGGTTGTGGAGGTACAGACGGAGCAAGAAATCATGGGAAACTCATAGTGGATGACTGCAGGATAGGGATAGGGGCTACTTGTGGGGGGTCTGAATTCCATGAAGGGACTGGATACATGGACGACATAGGCTATGAGAATGCATTAGAGTAAATATATTGTTGGAGATTAGGGAGAATAGGTATTGTTGCCTTTGAAGGAATTATGCCTACAATAATTAGGTCATATTCAGCCTTTTGAGCTTGTGTATAGATCTAGAAAGGTGGTCATATTGGCCTGACGTACCACCATACCGATATCAGTACTGAGCGCTTGAAGATAATAATATGTTGCTTGCTCGAGCATCGATCATAAACCATGTGGAACCCTCTTCCAGATCTATGCAAATCGAACATTAAAATCCACAAGCTCTTCTTATGGATGTCTTTAAATCACTGTGAACTAGTACAACAAAGATTATGGATTAGCTTGCTCATGGAAATTCTTAATCAGCAACTCTGCCAATTGATCCCATGAAATAATGGTACCAGGCTACAAGGATTGATACCAATATAACAACTTTCCCCTTAACAAAAAAACCAAAAGTTTTATCATTACATCCTCATTAGTTTTATCATGGATATTTGTAAGAGAGGCCACATCTTGGATATGCTCATATGCAGTTTTCCTAGTACCATCATATGTTGGAAAAGCCTTTAAAGTAGCTTGAGTTACTAGGTTCTGCACCTGCAAATTCAAGGCTCTAGAGCTGTTCCATGCGAGGAACTACCTTGGGAGATTTTGTTGGTGTGGTGGGGGATTTTGGGCTATATGAACAAGAATATGGGGAGTAGGATGTGGAGCACTAGTGGTTGTACTAGGCGGAGGCTGAGGAAAATTGGTGGTAGTACTCATTGGACTTACGGGAGTAGAAAACACACCAGCTAACTGAGAAGATGAAATAGATGGTATGGATGGGATATGAGGGAGCGAAGACGTCCATCAAAAAGTGGCTATTTGAGGATGCTCTCCTAACCTTTGGATATCAAGTTTGTAAAACTCAATTTGATTATCAGGATTCTTGGATTTCGATCTTGTATTCATGAGAGATAACTTTCACCGTCCTCACACCTATGAAGTTCTAGATAGAATTTGAGTCACCAGATGTTCTAATCTCAGCAGAAAGGTGAACATCGAACCTAACACTACTGGAAGTGGAACCTTACAATCCCATCGAGCATGCCAAAAATTGTTGGTCAAATATCTGCCTAATTGCTAAATATTGTATTTATGCACCCTAGATACAACCAACATTGAAAGGCCAGAAGAAAGATATGTCCTCCGTGCCAATCTCCAGAGAGGGTTGGTTCCCTAAATAAATCCTACACTGGTAAATTACTAAGGTTGCAGGAAAGAAATTGAAAAAAATACAAAAATAATGGGAAATATGGCCATAGGCCAAAGTACAGGATTGGTGTTAGACTAATTAGAAGGAAAAAACTCAAGCACAAATTAAAAAAAGAAAATAGAACAAAACAAGCTCATGATCTGACTACAGTAACTATCAAAAATATGCTCCTGCATTCACCTTATTATTAGAAATTTTAAATCCAATGACAGAATTTAAACAGAGTAGCAAATAAGATGAGCAAATGAAAATAGAAGCACACTACATAGAAAGTAAACACATGCAAGATCACTTGCAAATTTAGAAATATGATGCCCTGTATTAATGTAGAGAGCTTAGAGAAATCTCTCACAAAATGTCTAACATTTTTTCACAATAGAAATTTATTTAGTATTTATAGAGTTTTCACCTCTTTCATTAAAACATAGGAGAATAAAATATCCCAAGATCAAAAACAAAACTAGCAAAATGAAGAACACAAGCTTATACTGAGAGGGGGGGGTGAACAGTATAAGACCACTTTTTACTTTTTCTTCCAATTCAATATTATGTTGTGTATAGATAGCAGTATCAATAGCAGTAATCAAAGCAATGCACAAAATACCATACACAATAGAGACACCACAATTTACGTGGTTCACCCAATGTGGGCTACTCCACGGAGAAAATATTTTACTAAAACTTTCTCAATCAATCTCTTTGGGAATCACTCCCAATTACAATGTTTATGGATCTCTATCCAAAGGAGATGTTGATCCCCTAATCTCAAGTTCGTGGATCTCTTCCATAGGAGAACTCTTTCCCCTTATGCTCTGGCTATGTGATCTTCTAGAAGACTTTGTCTCTCTACTGCATTGACTAGTGGACCTCTCTCCACTTGAAGACTCCTCACTCAGATCTATCTTCAACTATGCTAGCTACTGGATCTCTATCCACTGAGACTCTGTCCTCTGTACTCTATCACCTCCAAAGATCTATCAATAGGCTCACTAAGAACCTACTCAATAGGCTCACATAGAACCTGCTTAACAAGCTCACACAAAACTTGTCCAAATCTGCTCAAGCAAGCTCACCAAGAACTTGCCCAAATATGCTCTAGCAAGCTCACCAAGAACTTGCCAAAAACTGCTCCAACAAGCTCACTAAGAACTTGTCCCAAATATACTCTATTAATCTCACCAAGAACTTGCCCAAAACTATCCACAAATCTGTCCACAAATCTGTCCCAAAACTATCCATAAAGCTTTCTCAAAACCTATCCACAAATACCTTCTCAAAGACTCAATCAATCATGCTCAAGTAGCACTCAAAACTCATCCACAAATCTATCAAGGCAAATCTCAAATATGAACTCAACAATGAATGGCAATGTACTCTTCAATGGATAACAACAATGATCCACAATGATCTCAACTCAACTCAACTCAAATCAACTCATAGAAGCATAAAGAGAATTGTTAGAGACTCAATATGTTCTAATCTCAATATCAACTCAAATCAGAATAATGGAATAGTTTGTTTCATAGGACTTGAACAATCACTTCACACATCACTTGACTAGGCTCAATCAACTCAACTCAACCAATCATCACAAGGGACAACTCTTTCTCACAAAACCCTAGTCCAAGCATGTATCAACCAACTCAAATGTTTCCAACAATGCTCAACCACAAATCTCACATAACAATGATACTCATGTTCTTTTCTAATTCTTTCACAACCAATGGGCTTCAACAACTATGCTTATAAAACAAGGTTTAATCACAACTCACAATTCAGAAAACCTTGAAGCATTCACTCAACCACTTCCGAAAAGGAAACCACAATCAATCCTTTTCACTCCAATGATATTTCAGAAATCAACCACCATAAACAATCAATAGGAGAATGTGCCCGTACCTTTTTGATGCCAAGAAGTTGTCCACAAAATCTGCCACACTAAACACAACTTTCCTTTGCCAATCTTCACAAGGGTTAGTAGATCACAAAACAATCAACATTACTCCACTTCTCAATAATAATCACCAAGGCTTTTAATTTCACAACTTCCTTATCTCTCCTAAAACCACTTGTACCATAAAATAAAATAAATCAAAATATTGCATAACCTTATCACTCCCAAAACCACTTATACCTTAAAATAAAATAAATCACAATATTGCATACCTTGTCACCTCATGGAAGAATTAGTCCTCTTGAAAAAGAACAAGGCAAACTTCACTTTTGAAACCTCTTTACAAAATCAGAAATATCTCTTTACACACACCTTATTTCTTCCTTTAGGTAGGTTAATAAAATAGCCCTCGAAATAATCTTTCCAACGATATATAATATGATATACTTCTAAAAGGAAAATCACCAGAAATATTTCCTTTTCACAACATGCACCACAAACCTTATCTCTCCTAGGGCAACCTTAGAAAAAATAAAATATTTGGAAAAATTAATAACTTGCCTTTAACCTCAGCGGGATTCGATCCCCTATCGCTACCCCTGCACCACTCAAACCATAGTGCTAACAACCACGTGAGCCAACCGCTCACATAGAAACCAAGAGCGCAAGACCTCCTTCTTGCTTCCTCCGAACTTGCCCTCAAAAACCACGTGCGCAAAAGGTTCTCCCTTTTTACCTTGCAAAACCAACGTCGACGGGATTCGAACTTCGGATCTACTGGCGCTTAAACACCTTACATGCCTTCCTCTTGCCGCTAGGCCACAAGCACCTATGGTGATAGGTAAGGAACCTCCCTTACCTTTGTTCCCTCTTCTCTTCGCTGGTTTTCGAACGAATACGACACTTTTGCTCCCTTAGCGCTTCGAACGGATTATCTTCATCGAGGACTTAGGGAAAATAAAAGTTTAGTGGCATATTTATATATGCCCACCTTTTTATTTTGACGTCGGCTATAACTTAATATTATTTGCCTCCTCCTTTTTGACGTCGACAATAATAAAATATTAATTTTAATTTTAAATTTTAAATGATTAAAATTTAAACTTAAATATTTAAAATTAATTATCTCCTTCACCGGGGCACCTTTTTTGACGAAACAAAAAGCCAACCTAGGTTTTAAGAAAAACCCATTTCAAATCTGCCATCCATGGTTTTAAATAAAACCTTTTATTTTGCCTACCTTGGTTTTCACAAAAACCGCATAAATAGCCATGCTTTCCAAAATATCATAAATGCTTATTTATGAAATATTTTGGCCACCAAAACTCAATGTGATCCATGTGACATCAATGATCCATGTGACATCAATGACAACATAAAATGCCTCAAATTACCTCAAATTTCCAACAATCTCCCCCTTTGTCATTGATGGCAACACCTCTAATGCAAATCACCACAGTCACTACAAAAACCAACTCTGAGAATCAAAGTTGCTCCCCCTGACTCAATACTCTCTATGGAGGCTGCTCCCCTAACTCAATACTCTCTTTGGAGGCTGCTCCCCCTAACTCAATGCTCTCCCCCTTACTCAAATCTCTCCCCCTTTGACATCAATGGCAAAAGGGACACCTATGGGGCTAAAAGATATGACTCTTAAGCTTAGCCCCCTCACCCCCTTCTCTCTTGAGGTGATTAATTTTGGGGTGGGAGTACTTTTACTCCCATATTACATTGATTCTTTCCTCTATCAACTTCCTTCCATGTTTTTCTGATATCCTTCTCTTGATGAATTACTTGATCTTCTTGTCTAGAAACTGTTTGACCTTCTTGCCTTGAACCTATTTGGAATTGAGTCCTACACCATTTTGCAATATGCCCAAAGTTATTGCAATTGAAACACTTGATATTGTAGCCTTTGGATGGTGCCCATGTCTTGAATTCATTCTTAAAATAATTTCCATATCCATTCCTTTCCTGAACCCTGTATTGTGAAGCTCTATTTTCATGACCATTATGACTTCTGAATTGTGTAGCTCTAAAACCAAAACCATGTTGCTCATTTCCTTTGCACTAAAAAGCTCTATGACCAATCCTGTTACATGAGAAGCAATGTCCCTGAAAACCATACCTTCTTCCTTTGAAGTTCCTTCTAGCAAAATCAAACTTCTTTGATCCATGGATCCTGTAATGTATAGCCTTGTGTCCAAATCTATTACAAGAAAAACAATGTCCTTGAAAAGCCCTTTGTTCATGCCTTGGTTCTTCATATCTTTCTTGACCATTATCCTTATGATCATTTTCAACTTGTGCATTGCATCCTTGAACCTTCTTTGTAGTATCTAAAACTTCTTCCTTAGTTTCTTCCTTGCTTTTCTCTTCAAGAATTTCTTTTCCTTTTGAACTTGATTCACCTATCTCAAAACAAGAACCAAACTGAATATTTGGAGCCATAGGAACTTTGGAACTTTCCTCACAAATCTTAGGTGCTTCCTTGCTTTCATATTTTAGAACTTCCTTTCCTTTTGAGTGTGATTCCCTAAAGTAAGATATGAGACCTTTGAATGAATTTTCCTCTTCTTTCTTGATTTGTGTCAAGTGGCAATTGGATCCTTATTTATAGCTCAATTCATGCTTTCTTCTATCCTTTTTGAGTCATGTATGAAGATCAATTCTCGATATGTATTGATTCTTTTAAGTGGTTCAAACTTAACCTCTGATAGTTGAACATCTATATTGAAGTCTTCTTTTCAAGATGTCATGTATTCTTATTTTATCCTCTTGATTTATGATCTTTTGTTTGACTTGGAGTGAATTCTTCTTCTTCTTATATTATTCCATAGGAAAACCCTTCTTCATATTCACTATCACTAAGATCATTATAATCTTCTATAGCAAACAAACTCTCAAGATTTCTTTGACCATACCTGTTTCCTTGATGTGTCATCTCATCTTCACTATCATTGAAACCATTGCAATATCCTGATCTGTGATCTCTTTGACCACACACAAAGCACTGCTCTCTTTCACCTTCTATTCCTAGAAATAAATGTTCTTCCTTTTCATCATCTGATTTGTCTCTATCACTATGATCTGAGCTATCACTTGCTTCTACAATGTAGTAAGATTTCTTTGCCTTACGAAAAATTTTCTTCTTCTCATACCTATTTTTCTTGTATCTGTCATCTTTGTCATGCTTATGCTTTCCATATTCTTTTCTTCTATGACCCTATTTTTCATCATCACTATTTTCTTCATGTGGACACTTGTATGCATAGTGACCAAGATCACCATATTTGTAGCATCTGACTTTCCTTATATCCCTAAAATTTCTTGAGTCCTTATTCCTTTTGATGAAGTTAGCTTCCTCATCATTATCTGGATCTCTACTTGTTTCTGAAACTTTCTCTTTCTCTTTTTCTAAAGCCTTGAATGCAATCTCTTTTATTGGAACTTGATGCTTACTTACCCTCATCTCATAAGTTGTGAGAGTACCTTGCAATTCTTCCATTGTTAGCTTGTTGATATCCATTGTCTCTTCTATTGCTGAAACCTTAGAATCATATTTCATGGGAAGTGATCTCAAAACCTTTTGAGTAACTTCTGATTCTTTCATCTCAAAACCTAGGCCTCTCATGGTGTTAGAGATTTCATCAACTCGAAGTAAAAACTTTGCAATATCTTCAGAATCTTCCATTTTCAATTCCTCAAATATTTTTCTATGAGTTTGTAGTTTTGCCAACTTTACCTTGGAATCTCCTTCATAAGTATTCCACAACTTGGTCCACATTTCATTAGCTGAAGTACATACCATGACTTTTGCAAAATCTGTCTCATGAAGCCCACTCAAAATACAATTCATTGCTCTTGCATTGATCTCAACCAATTTCCTGATAGTCTTATCTGCCTCGGGATCACCTTCAACCCTATACTCTTTTTCAACCATTTGCCATACCTCATATCCTTGTGATATCAAGTAGTTCTTCATCCTCATGCTCTAGAAAGCATAATTGTTACCATCAAATAATGGAGCCTTATTTGTAGATGATCCATTCTATGAAGCCATCTATGTTCTTATAGAATCTACCCTCAAGTTGTTAGCCTTTTCGAAGGAACCCACTCTGATACCAATTGAAGAACACAAGCTTATACTGAGAGGGGGGTGAACAGTATAAGACCACTTTTTACTTTTTCTTCCAATTCAATATTATGTTGTGTATAGATAGTAGTATCAATAGTAGTAATCAAAGCAATGCATAAAATACCATACACAATAGAGACACCACAATTTACGTGGTTCACCCAATGTGGGCTACTCCACGGAGAAAATATTTTACTAAAACTTTCTCAATCAATCTCTTTGGGAATCACTCCCAATTACAATGTTTATGGATCTCTATCCAAAGGAGATGTTGATCCCCTAATATCAAGTTTATGGATCTCTTCCATAGGAGAACTCTTTCCCTTCTTCTCTGGCTATGTGATCTTCTAGAAGACTTTGTCTCTCTGCTGCACTTATTGGTGGACCTCTCTCCACTTGAAGACTCCTCACTCAGATCTATCTTCAACTATGTTGGTTGCTGGATCTCTATCCACTGAGACTCTATCCTCTATACTCTATCACCTCCAAAGCTCTATCAATAGGCTCACTAAGAACCTGCTCAATAGGCTCACATAGAACCTGCTTAACAAGCTCACACAGAACTTGTCAAATCTACTCAAGCAAGCTCACCAAGAACTTGCCCAAATCTGCTCTAGCAAGCTCACCAAGAACTTGCCCAAATCTACTCTAACAAGCTCACTAAGAACTTGCCCAAAATATGATCCAACAATCTCACCAAGAACTTGTCCCAAATCTATCTAAAATTTGTCCACAAATTTACCCCAAAACTATCCACAAATCTTTCTCAAAAATGTCTACAAATATCTTCTCAAAGACTCAACCAATCATGCTCAAGTAGCACTCAAAACTCATCCACAACTCTATCAAGGCAAAGCTCAAAGATGAACTCAATAATGAATGGCAATGTACTCTTCAATGGATAACAATAATGATCCACAATGATCTCAACTCAACTCAACTCAACTCAACTCAAATCAACTCATAGAAGCATAAAGAGAATTGTTAGAGACTCAATATGTTCTAATCTCAATCTCAACTCAAATCAAAATAATGGAATAGTTTGTTTCATAGGACTTGAACAATCACTTCACACATCACTTGACTAGGCTCAATCAACTCAACTCAACCAATCATCACAAGGGACAACTCTTTCTCACAAAAACCCTAGTCCAAGCATGTATCAACCAACTCAAATGTTTCCAACAATGCTCAACCACAAATCTCACATAACAATGATACTCATGTTCTTTTCTAATTCTTTCACAACCAATGGGCTTCAACAACTATGCTTATAAAACAAGGTTTAATCACAACTCACAATTCAGAAAACCTTGAAGCATTCACTCAACCACTTTCGAAAAGGAAACCACAATCAATCCTTTTCACTCCAATGATATTTCAGAAATCAACCACCATAAACAATCAATAGGAGAATGTGCCCGTACCTTTTTGATGCCAAGAAGTTGTCCACAAAATCTGCCACACTAAACACAACTTTCCTTTGCCAATCTTCACAAGGGTTAGTAGATCACAAAACAATCAACATTACTCCACTTCTCAATAATAATCACCAAGGCTTTTAATTTCACAACTTCCTTATCTCTCCTAAAACCACTTGTACCATAAAATAAAATAAATCAAAATATTGCATAACCTTATCACTCCCAAAACCACTTATACCTTAAAATAAAATAAATCACAATATTGCATACCTTGTCACCTCATGGAAGAATTAGTCCTCTTGAAAAAGAACAAGGCAAACTTCACTTTTGAAACCTCTTTACAAAATCAGAAATCTCTCTTTACACACACCTTATTTCTTCCTTTAGGTAGGTTAATCAAATAGCCCTCGAAATAAGCTTTCCAACGATATATAATATGATATACTTCTAAAAGGAAAATCACCAGAAATATT
Organism: Wollemia nobilis; assembly: GCA_028583015.1. Classification (NCBI taxonomy): domain Eukaryota; kingdom Viridiplantae; phylum Streptophyta; class Pinopsida; order Araucariales; family Araucariaceae; genus Wollemia; species Wollemia nobilis. The sequence continues at coordinate 9,564,472 of JAQPPZ010001772.1, read as the reverse complement.
TCCTTTTCACAACATGCACCACAAACCTTATCTCTCCTAGGGCAACCTTAGAAAAAATAAAATATTTGGAAAAATTAATAACTTGCCTTTAACCTCAGTGGGATTCGATCCCCTATCGCTACCCCTGCACCACTCAAACCATAATGCTAACAACCACGTGAGCCAACCGCTCACATAGAAACCAAGAGTGCAAGACCTCCTTCTTGCTTCCTCCGAACTTGCCCTCAAAAACCACGTGCGCAAAAGGTTCTCCCTTTTTACCTTGCAAAACCAGTGCCGACGGGATTCGAACTTCGGATCTACTGGTGCTTAAACACCTTACGTGCCTTCCTCTTGCTGCTAGGCCACAAGCGCCTACGGTGATAGGTAAGGAACCTCCCTTACCTTTGTTCCCTCTTCTCTTCACTGGTTTTCGAACGAATACGACACTTATGCTCCCTTAGCGCTTCGAACGGATTATCTTCATCGAGGACTTAGGGAAAATAAAAGTTTAGTGGCATATTTATATATGCCCACCTTTTTCTTTTGACGTCGGCTATAACTTAATATTATTTGCCTCCTCCTTTTTGACGTCGGCAATAATAAAATATTAATTTTAATTTAAATTTTAAATGATTAAAATTTAAACTTAAATATTTAAAATTAATTATCTCCTTCATCGGGGCACCTTTTTCGATGAAACGAAAAGCCAACCTGGGTTTTAAGAAAAACCCATTTCAAATATGCCATCCATGGTTTTAAATAAAACCTTTTATTTTTCCTGCCTTGGTTTTCACAAAAACCCTGTAAATAGCCATGCTTTCCAAAATATCATAAATGCTTATTTATGAAATATTTTGGCCACCAAAACTCAATGTGATCCATGTGACATCAATGATCCATGTGACATCAATGACAACATAAAATGCCTCAAATTTCCAACACGAAATCCTCCTTGAATTCTTTGAAAATCCATCCCCCTAAGAAGATAAATTCCTGAAAAAATGAAATTTGGGCGAGGGTGCGTAGATTGCAAAAAAGACATTAAATTCTTTTTAGCACCTTTGGTACATCAAAAATCATGAAAACTCGTTTCTATTCACCTTCCTCTTCAAGATCCACAAAATAGAGTTACTGAGGGTGTCCTTAATTAAATGCATAAAACTAGCATCTTTGACCAAATTTCCATTCGCCCATACTCATTTTGCCTCAACATCTGTTTCACCCCATTGCAAACTAAAAGGGGTGTGTGTGACTATTATGGAAGTACATTCGCCCCTAAAAAGTGTGAATGGGACATTCAACCCTTAGGAAGGGCGAACGCAATCCCAATGTGCCAAAATGTTGGTTCACCCATGGGAAGGGCGAATGGGATGTTTGCCCCTCAACTTGGGTGAATGTAATATGGTTCGAGCGTGTGCGCCTCTAAATGTTGTCAAGCGCATTTGACCCTTAAGAAGGGTGAACAGTGTGTTCACCCCAATGTTAGTGTGAACGCGATCTTGCACTTTAATGCTTTTGCCTTTGTAATCTTTTAAACATGTTCACCCCTTTCAAGGGCGAATGGGACATTTGTCCCTTAGGAAGGGCGAATGTAAACATATGGTGATTTTAACCAAGTTCTTCTCCAAGATTTATCTTCTTCATTATTTTAGATATTTCTCCATTAATATTTTTCAGAGATAATTTCAAAAGAAACTTTTTTAACATGCATCAAAAATGTACAATTATTTAAAACATCACATAAAGATGTAAATATATACTACTGCTACATTCAAAAATTGAACCCAAAGTATTGAACAAAACCCCCAATGAATACAAAATGGCCAACACAAATTCATATCATCATTTATGTCCATAACATCTATTAGATCTAGAGCATACTTGTTACACATAATTTTAATTATAGAGTTATAGATCAATCTATTTTCTATCCTTCACCCATGCATTTGTTGTCTTCTATCAAAATTGGATCATTCTGTCTTTGTTTGGGCTACGATCTCGCAAAATCATTATACGATCTTATAGTATTGTCATACGATATCTCCTATTTTTGTACGATCTAGACTACATACAAAAGGCAAAAACTTCATCAGACATCCGGATTAAAGTAAGATTTTTAAATCACTTTAGGCATTGTATTATCTTACTGCATCCTTTTTTCTATCATTTGTTGCTTGCATTTAAATTAAAAACTGCATATATATTAAGTTAGCTACATATTGGCCAAACTTAGGCTTGTATGATATTGGATTAAAAAGAACACATTTAAACAAATTCATAAGCCTAGGCACAGAAAATTCCACAAAATGTTTCTTGGTGAGCCCAAAACCTATTCATCAAAAAATCACCATAATAAAGTACAACTAAATACTTCTCTTTGAGGTGTAGACCATCGATTCTCCCATTCCCCTCTAAGGTGTGGATCCATCTACCTTGAGGAAAGGAGTGTGAGAATTTTTGGCCTACATTCTTTGGTGAACCCGATGTGAAAAATATTAGGTATATTTCTGATTTATAAAACACAAAAAAACATAAAAATTACAAAACATAAAAAACCAAAAAAAAAACATAATATTTACATATTTGCATACTTATTTATTTAGGTATATATAACATATATACCCAAAGCATTAGCGCACACACACACACACACACACACACACATATATATATATATATATATATATATATATATATATATATATATATATATATATATATACTCGTAAAAAAAATTATTCTAAAACAAGATGCCCAAATTAAGAAGTGGTAAACAAGTAGATAACGATAATATGGGAGAACAAGAACAAGATGATTTTGAATATAGAGCACTTATTGAAGAAGATGTATCTTCATAATATGAAGGTGATAATGAGGAAGACAAAAAAAAAGATCCTAAGGAACTTATTTTAGATGAAAAGGGAAATGTAAAATTTGGATCTCTTTCAATTTCTAGTCAATTCATAAAATATCATATAGGGGAATTTAGTTAAGCAATACAAATGGATAATTCAAGAGAAGCTGATATGGAATCAACTTTGGCAGATGCATTTCAGATACATACAAATTCATTATCTTATATGCCTTAAATAGATCAAGATGATAATCAAGTAGGACCATCTACTCAAAACATGGTACCTTTGAATCAGAATATTTCAAAACCAAAAACACAGGCATCTAATGTGGATGTTAGCAACACTAAAGTTAGATTTAAACAACAAAAGCAACCATTTGCTTCTATATTTTCTCAAGATCTTAATCAAAAAATATCAAATCAACAAAAAAAGACTAAACAAGTACAAAATACCAACCATCAACAAAAAAATCAACAAAACATAGTTCCCACAAACACTTTACACAATAGTGTTTTAGTTGGAAATTTTTACACAACACCAACTTATTATTAAAGACATAATAATATGATACAAACAAATCAATTTGGTGGACAACAACAACAAGGGCTTGAATCTATGGTTAAAATATTAGCTTCTCACCTAGACCAAATGGATCCCTACCATCCCTCATACAATTACTGATAGATGTGTAGTCAACCTTTGGATCCAGTAGTTAGCGTAACCTTATCCTAAGCATTTCCCCATGCCTGTTCTTCTGATATATAAAGGAACTGAAGATCCTATAGAGCATCTTCTTATGTTTAGAACAACATGTCATGATGTCTCCCATGATTATTTGTTGTTGCTAAAGATGTTTCCTAAAAGTCTAGGAGGAATGGCCCTAGAGTGGTATTATCAACTACCCAATAACTCTTTAAGGAATTTTGAGGAAACAACAAATACATTTGTCCATCAATTTAGTGCCTATATTGAAAGGCATGTGACCATCAAGGCTTTATACAACTTAAAACAAGGAAAAGATCAAAGTTTTATTGAATTCTTGGCTAAATGGAGACAACTCCTGGGAAAATTACACTTTGCATTGCCCCATCATGAAATGCTAGATATATTCATAGGAAATTTACAAGAACAATTATCTTATGAACTTTCTACTGCTACAGTAACCACCTTCGATCAAGCCATTGATTTAGCTAGAAGGGTAGAAGATGCCCTTATCAGAAGAGGTCAATTTACAAAGGATGAATACAAAACTTCTAAGAATCAATATAAGAACAAACAAGTAGTGGGTGATGGAGTTACTAACAGTAGAAATAACTCAAATGTTAATATTGTTGAAGTCGTGAATAAATTTGTATTAAAGGTTCCTGATAAACCACCAAGAGAATTTACAAGATTAAATTAGCCTTTAACTATGGTTTACCCTCAATTATTGGAACAATATTTGATACGGTTGCCTAAAATAAGACAACCTGATACAACTATAGTAGGATTTAGAGCTGATTTACATTGTAACTTCCATAGAGCTGATGGTCATTCTACAAAATCATGTAAGATATTGAAACACATGATAAAATATTTAATTGATAAAGGTGAAATGGAAGTAGAAAATTTCCCTCCAAGAAATGTTTAGAATAATACACAAAAACCTCAAAATCAAAATGCAAATCAAAATCTGAATATTTTTCAACATCCTTTACCAAAACATGGTAAAGAAGCCGTAAATCAAGTGGAACACCATAATGTTCCTCATCCAACTCGATATGTGGGAACTATTAGTGGTTTCCTACCCCATCAAGATTTGCAAAAATCATGTGTAACTATTGAATCTCAAGTTACTATTAGACCTTTCAAAATTTGTCAAATTACATATTTAGAAAGTGATGAAGAAAGTGAAACAGAGAGTGAGGTTGACATTACCTCAAATAATTCAAATAGTTTTGAAGGTGAATCAGATCCAATTACTCCCATCACATATTCAATGGTGCATGAAGAACCATTTCCAAGAAGAGTAATTACTCAACCATCATCTCAACAAGTGCTTTCAAATGAACAAGTAGTAAATGCTAGGCCACATTTTAGTTATTTGCATAATAATAATATTGTGGGTACTATTGGAACCATCACTAAACAACAAACTCAAAATACAAATCACCACCATATTCTTCTCTATAAAACACTTATTCACCTCAACCTCTTCATAATAGTGGTATTATTCCCACTCCACATTCATGTCAAGCTATTCAATCCACATGTAATTCTTCTTTATCATTATTGCAATCACAACCATTTCAACCTTCTTATTTCAACACAACACATTCATCTCAATAAGGAAATACTTCTTCTAATACTACCATGCAATCACATCATACTTCACAATCTGATCATCATCATTCTACTCAAGAAGAAAGAGATAATTCACTAGTTATTGATGAATTCCTAAGAGAACTAATCAAGCATCAACAACAAGAAATCAATCAAATATTACATCCTAATGTGTCCCATCACAATGATACCACTAATAATATAACAAAAACTACAAGTGATCAATCTCAAGCTCAATCATTTCAATTAGATAAACAAGAAATAAATTCTTCATCCAACCCACCTTCAAAACCTCTCTTAGTTTTGAAGGATAATCCAAATGAGGATACAAATATAGAAAATATGTCTTTAGTGTTGAAGTCTCAATCTAAAGTCTCCTTAAAAATTCAACAAAAATGGGACAATCATCCACATAAGATATCTCTTTTAGAGATTTTATGAATCTCTCCTATTCATAGGGAATCTTTATTCTTTATTATCTCTTTCCTTATCGTCACTACAACAAATTCTCTATTCTTTTCCTCTTTATCATCATTACCATATTTTGTTTGTCATCTTTTATCCTTCATTCTCTCTTTCATTATTGTTATTATATCAAGTTCTCTATTCTTTTCCTCTTCATTACTTTTTGTCCATCACCTTTCTTCATCTATATCTGATCATCATCCTTCATCACAACAATCTCAACTATCAACAAATCTACTTCAATTACCTTCACCACAACCAAATTGTTCTTCAAAAATTCCTTTGATTTTGAAGCCGCATTAGACATGCTATAATCAAAATAACCTTGTATAGTGTATATAGATTACCAATTCCATCATTAAAACAACAAAAACAACAAAAAAAATAAAAAAAACATCAAAATTTCCTAAAAATATTTCAAATTTGTTGTTAAGTCATCATTCTGCATTGTTATTTGTTGTTATCTTTAAAAAATTTTGAGTTATATTTTTATTTACTTTAGATAAATTCAAAAAATTTCTTGAACCATGCACTAAAAATAATATTTAATAAATTTTGATTTTGTCGCTTTGATTTTAAATATCTCTTGTATCAAATAACACTATTACTTCATTAAATAATTTTGAGTATTGTGAATGATCTTGCTACTTCTTGAACCAAGAACACATTTTACATATTAAAAATTATTTGCTGCAAATTCGATAAAAATGATATTGCTTAGTAAATCTTAAATACCTTAAGTGAAAGAGTTTTTATTGATATCCTATCATGTGCATGGTCAGAATACTAAGAAATTGGCAAAAGGACAAGCTTCTCCCTACCCAAATAAAAATCCCTTTCCCCACATCTAATCTGGGCAAGTATCTTGAAAAAGAGAAAAAAAAAGAGAAAGAAAAAAAGAGAAAGAAAAAAGAAAAAGAAAAAGAGAAAAGAAAAGAAAAGAAAAGAAAAAAGCAAAAATCAAAGAAAAATGTTCCAAAGCAATAAAATCCCCTTGTTCAGAAAAGGACAAGAAATCCCTATCCTATAAATGTGAAGAAAATAAGGGAGTATTGAACTTGAATCCCTGGAATTTCTCAGTTATTCAAAAATCATGAGGTAAACCCCATAACAGGTGGTTTATGCCCAACTTGCTTGACATTGGGTAAGTCCTCACATGGCGATATGTCTGTCACATTAGTAATTCCTCTTTTGTATAGACCAATGTCCACATTTGGATTAGCTAGCTTTTGGTGATTTTATTTACATAGTAGTTCAGTACCATTGCATACGCAAAATCATGGTTAAATGAACACTTCACTCGCACACACATTGGTTCATTTAAGTTTGCCTTATCATTTCCTTACTTAAAATTGGTAAATTAACCTTTACAAAGCACACACATTTGTTACTTGAGAGATTTTGTATCATCATGAAAATAAAAATAAACAATGAATTCACTTTTCACACACTGGTTCTAGATAAATTTGAATTTGTCTTGGAAATAAGTTAAAATATTGCTTTTAAATTTTGTTAGATAAATCCTTTGCATTAGTTCTTATAAATTATTTTATCTTCATAGCAAAATACTTTATTTCAAATAATATTGCAAAATCAAACATAATCATCATGCATTTCATTTTGTTTTTTCGTGACAATGGCATAGTTTCTAAGTAACTATTTTCTTCAAATTTCACACTTAGGAATTTTATGCCTAATGCAAGTCATATTTCTAATTTTTCATGCCCAAAATTAGTCCATATATTTTCATAAAAATTACATAATATTTTTGGAACATGTCACACAATGATTTATCTAACATTACTTTACATTAAAAAAAAAGAACAAAAAAATTCATATCATCATGCATTTCATTTTGATTTTCATGATGATGGTATAATTCCTAAGTAATTATTTCATATAATTTCACACTTAGGAATTATATGCTTAGCGCAAATAATATTTCAAATTTTTCATGCTTAAATTCATACATTTTTGCAACATCTATCAAACATCTTGTCCCAAAACAACATCAAACATTTCTTTCTCATCATAAAGCCTTAAGATTATTCTTAAGCAAACAATCTTTTGGTATTAGCAATACAAAAATTCCTCACAATAGGATCCGCTTCATGACCTAGCAAGCATTTATCTCCACCAACGATCATATAACAACACAACATCCTTTCAGGTTCATTGCTAATTCATCAAATCTATCATCACACAAAAAAAATCTTTTTCAAAACACACTTTACAAAATCATTTTCATTTTATGTTAAGCACGATCAAAATGTTCAAAAATCAAAGCATGACTACAAGAAATTATGTAACACAACCATCATAAGAAAATGTAATAAATCATCCAATAAATCACACAAAGTCACATAAAACAAAGAATACCAATTTCAAATTTTCCACCAAACGTAGAATAACAACTGGTATAAGAACTTAGGGTTTGAAAAACACACTTGAAAGGAGGGTTTCCAGTTTGAGTGGGAGCAATGGGAGAAGAAGACATATTTAGGGTTGAGAAGTTCAATAGCCAAAACTACTAGCTATGGAAGATCCAAATGGAGGATTATCTTTATCGAAAAGATATTTACCTACCATTAGGCAGAATAGCAAATAAGCCGACATCAACGACTGTTGAAGAATGGGAAGTTCTAGATAGAAAAGCACTAGGAAAAATACAGTTGTGCTTGGCATTGTCGGTGGCCTTCAATATTTTGAAGGAAAAGACAACGAAGGGTTTAATGAATGCATTGGCTAAACTGTATGAAAAACCCTCGACTTCGAACAAGTTATTTCTTATGAAATTTTTATTTAATATGCATATGTTAGAAGGTGGGTTTGTTACTGATCATTTAAATAAATTTAACATGGTTACAAATTAGTTAAGCTCTGTAGGAGTAAAATTTGATGATGAGGTTAGGGCTCTCTTGATTTTGTGCTCATTTCCAGAAAGCTAGAATGGCTTGGTAATGGCTATGAGTAATTCTATCTCTGGTTCAAATACTTTAAAGTTTGATGATGTTATTGATATTATCCTTAGCAAGGAAATGTGATGGAAAAGAATAGGTGAAACATCAGGTAATGCTTTGACTGTAGAGAACAGGGGGAGACAAAGTGAGAGAGGAAAAATCCTAGGGAATCATGGAAAATAAAATAAAGGTAGATCCAAATCCAAAGGGAATTAGTTGGAATGCTGGCATTGCAGGAAGAAAGGACACCTGAAAATAGACTGTTGGAATCAAAAAGAAAAATAGGTTGAAGAAAAATAGGGTAATAAGGAAGTAAACGTTGCAAGATGATTTAATTATTTTACTAGATAATATTAATTATTGTTGTGTGCTAGATTCTGGTGCATCATATCATGCCACACCCCATAGGAAATATTTTCTAGATTATGTTCAGGGTGATTTTGGATAGGTCTATCTGGGTGATGATAGACCATGTAAAATCACAGGAAAGGGTAACATACAAATAAAGTTACCAAATGGAAACCAATGGTTTTTGAAAGAGGTAAGGCATATTCCTAAATTAAGAAGAAATATAATTTCCACAGGGCAGTTGGATAGTGAAGGATGTACAGTTACATTCTCAGCAAACTCATGGAAGGTCGCTAAAGGATCAATGCTATTAGCAAAAGAAAATAAGGAAGGTACATTGTATGTATGTACTGGTAATACTGACCTTTCTATTGATTTAGCTTCTACATGAGTGGATATAGCTTCATGGCATCATAGTCTTGGGCACATGAGTGCGAAGGGGATGCAGATTCTCCATTCAAAAAATGTATTGCTAGGTTCGAAGCAGGTTGATTTAGACTTCTGTGAGAACTGCATTTATGGAAAACAAAAAAGAGTCAAATTTCTCAGAGTTGGAAAAGAAAAGAAGAGTGAAAAGCTAGAGCTTGTACATTCAGATGTATGGGGACCAGCTCAGGTATCATCTCTTGGTGGCTCTCATTATTATGTTACGTTTATTGATGATGCAACTAGAAAAACATGGGTTTACTGTATTCGAAAGAAATTAGATGTTTTTGATACATTTAAGAAATGGAAAGCTTTGGTTGAGAATGAGACAAGAAATAAGCTAAAGTGTCTCAAATCTAATAATGGAGGTGAGTACTGCAGCAAAAAGTTTGATAGTTATTTTTCATACCATGGGATTCGTAGAGTGAATACGGTTCCAGGAACTCCACAAGAAAATGGTGTGTCAGAAAGGATGAACAAGACTATCATGAAACGTGTTAGGTGCATGAGAATACATGTAGGATTGCCCTTACAGTTTTGGGCAGATGTTGTGGATACTGCAATTTATTTAATAAATAGAGGACCTTCAAGTTCCCTAGATGGTGGGATTCTAGAAGAGGCATGGATAGGTAAGCCTATTAATTACTCATTTTTAAATACTTTTGGTTGTGAAGCTTTCGTGCATATTAGTAAAGAAAATCAAACTAAACTTGAGGTAAAATCCAAGAAGTTTTTTTCATTGGATATGGAGTTAATGATTTTGGTTATCATTTTTGGGATTATGCAAATCACAAAATCATTAGGAGTAGAGATGTAATATTCAATGAGAAGGTCATGTATAAGGATCAGTTGCTGTAAAAAAAACAGAAAAGAAAAACACAGAATACATAGTGTTTTATGAAATTGAAACTCCAAATATGCTATAAAATCAACAACAGCAACAAGTAGCACCTCAAACTCCTGCAACTATTGTCAAAAAATCTACTAGGATAAGTAGACCTCATGTATGTTACTCTATGTCATTATATTATGTATTATTGCTTGAATCTGGTGAACCAAAAACATATGAAGAAGTAATGCAGGTAAAAACCAAGAAGTGGGAGCAAGGCATGGAAGAGGAGATGGACTCTTTGATAAATAATTAGACTTGGGATATGATTCAGTTATCTGCAGGAAAAAGAGCATTGCAGAACAAATGGGTTTACAGGGTGAAAGAAGAATACGGAGGAAAAAATAGGTATAAGGCTAGACTGATTGTAAAGGGGTTTGCACAGAAGAAAGGTATTAATTATGATGAAATTTTTTCTCTTATTATTAAAATGACTTCAATTAGAACTGTTTTAAGCTTAATGGTTGTAGAGGATTTACACCTTGAACTATTAGATGTAAAAACAACTTTTCTCCATGGGGATTTGGAGGAAGAGATTTATATGCAGTAGCCACAAGGGTATGAGGTCAAAGGAAAGGAGGAATTAGTATGCAAAGTTGAAAAAGAGCCTGTATGTCCTGAAGTAAGCTCCAAGGCAGTGGTATATGAAATTTGATAGGTTTATGTCAGATCAGGGTTATAGTAGATGTTATTCTGACCATTGTGTTTATTTTAAGAGAATGGATAATGGTAACTATATTATCCTATTATTGTATGTATATGATATGCTTGTTGTAGGGTCTAACATGCAAGATATAATTATACTCAAAATAAAATTGGCAGAGTCATTTGCAATGAAGGATTTGGGTGCTGCAAAGCAAATCCTTGGTATGAGAATAACAAGAGATAGGAAAAATCACAAATTAAAATTATCTCAGAGTGAGTACATTGAGAATGTGTTGGAAAGATTCAGTATGCAGGATGTAAAACCTGTTAGCAAACCTTTGGGAAATCATTTCAAACTGACCAAAGAGATGTGTCCTAAGACATAGGAGGAGATGAACTACAGGTCCAAGGTTCTTTATTCATTAGTAGTTGGTAGTTTTATGTATGCGATGGTGTGCACAAGGCTATATGTTGCACATGCAGTGGGATTTATGAGCAGGTTTATGAGTGATCCATGAAGAAAGCATTAGGAGGCAGTGAAGTGGATTCTTAGGTATTTGAGAGGTACTATCAATTAGGTATTATTTTTTGAAGGATCTAATACTTCTTTACAGGTATATGTCGATTCAGATATGGCAGGTGATATAGACAGTAGGAGGAGTACCACATGGTATTTTTTTACAGTAGGTGAAACTACAGTAAGCTGGATTTCAAAATTATAGACGGTTGTTGCACTATCAACAATAGAAGCAGAGTATGTTGCCATTACAAAGGCTAGTAAGGAGATTATTTGGTTACAAAGGATGGTGGAGGAGTTGGTAAAGAAGCATGAGAATAGCACATTATACAGTGATATTCAGAGTGCCATTCATTTTGCAAAGAATTCAGCTTTCCATTCCAGGACTAAACACATACATACCAAGTACCATTTCATATGCTCAGTATTGGAAGATGGATAGCTAAAATTGGAGAAGATACACACTAGCCAAAATCCTGCATATATGTTCACAAAGATAGTAACCAAGGAGAAACTAAGTTCTTACTCAGTTTCAGTTGGTATTAAAGCATAACAGTAAAAGGTGAGAAAATTTCTAGGCCCATAGCTGAAGCATAGTCCAACAAGTGCAGTAGCGGTGGAGTTGCTGTGATCAGTCTCCAAGTGGGATATTGTTGATTATGGATCCGATTAAATCAAAGGCCTTTGTTTTAGCCACACTTAGACCCACTACGTGAAAGAGGGGGTGTGTAGGGGGGGCATTAGCCCCCCTACTACTATCTTCGGGGGGGTCCTTAGCACCCCCGAAGCTAAAAATAGATGTTTTTTCCTCTATGTAAATTTGGACCATTTGATATTAGGTCATAGATCGGATGGTAGATTTTAGGTGGTTTTTTACCCTTAAATTGTAATGCATTATTATAAGAGGATGTTGTACGATGACTAAATGGTAATGAGGTGTGCGGCTATGTATAGAGGGGTTTTCTGGATGGAATACAAAGGGCCTGGTTATTTTCTTTGTGGAGTAGCCTGATTTGGGTGAACCACATTATATCTGTGTCTATTGTGTATTTCATAATTTATTTTGTATTTATTTTCGCATTATATTATTGCTCGTATTTGTTAATTAATCCTAACATTTGGTGTAAAAGCTCGAGGGGGCATCCTAGTTAGTAAATTAGTAATTATTTTTCTAAAACATCAATTTCACACAAACTATTCATTCTAAACCATCTACTCCATTTTTGTTCATATCAATCATTATTATTTTTACTCAAGTGTCTACACTTTTCTTTGATGCATTTATTGTTTATAAATACGCCAAAGAGGGGGCAAAATGTAGACATGAAAAATTGACCCATTTTCCTTAGTTTTTCTCCTAGAAAAGTAAGGTCATATTCAATAGAAATTTTACCCTACTAAATCATCTCAATTCTTATCAAATTGTATACCATTGGATAGGTCTCAAAAAGAGATTTACAACGGTATACTATATGTATAATTTTGACACCATTTGACCCCTAAAATTACCAAAAAACTAAGTACATGTCTTGACTAGATCGTACTACAATTAGCAAAATTGTAATACAATTTTGGCAAACGATATCTGTGATCGGCGTACGATATCACTAATCATAATGTGATCTTGTTCACAAATAGAAAATTCAAAAATAGAAGTTGTTCAAATGCTTTTTTTCTCTGCTTGTGTAACTGCATGGGATTTGCGAGATCGGATCTGTTCGATTTCACCCAGCTTGGAAGAAGTTGCAACAATCCAACCTCCTCCCTATTTTGGACACTCTCCCCTTACTATTTAATTAGTCCATCCCCTCTACAATTATATTAGCTTCCTGGCTCCATCACACTTTAGAGAACTTAATCCAATTTCACATCTAGCTCTAGTTATTTCAATTTTGCTTGTAGGATCGGAGGCGATTGTCACTGATTGGATGTTGTAGGACTATTATCGTAGTACAAACTCATAGGTTTGGAGTATGATCTTGCTCAGAAGGCTACAATATTTCCTACAACTTTCTTGGGGGCAACCCTGAGACCTGGTTCATAATCTCTTTGCATTTTGTCATTAAATATACATTTTATATAGCATATTTATCACATAGGAGATTCAATTTAATCATATGCATCCCTGGAGTTCACCCAATTGCATGTAATTGCATATTTTAAGTAATTAATATTCATTTATTTGTCAAATTAATATCATCATTAATGTCCATAACATCTATTAGATCTAGAACATACTTGTTACGCATAATTTTAAGTATAGTGTTATATATCAATCTGTTTTCTATCCTTCACCCATGCATTTGTTGTCTTCTATCAAAATAGGATCATTTTGTCTCTATTCGGGTTACAATCTCACAGAATCGTAATATGATATTGCAGTATCGTAATACGATTTCGTCTATTTATGTATAATCTAGATTGCGTACAAAAAACATAAACTTCATCAGACATCTGAATTAAGGTAATATTTTTAAATCACTTTAGGCAATGTATTATCTTACTGCATCTTGTTTTCTATTATTTGTTGCTTGCATTTAAATTAAAAAGTGCATATAGATTAAGTTAGTTGTATATTGTCCAAACTTTGTCTTGTATGATATTGGATTAAAAATAACACATTTCAACAAATTCATCAGCCTAGGCACAAAAACTGCCACAAAATGTTTCTTGGTAAACTCAAAGTCCATTCATCAAAAAATCACCATAAAAAAGTACAACTAAGTACTTATCTTCGAGGTGTAGACCATCCATTCTCCCGTTCCCCTCTAAGGTGTGGATCCATATGCCTTGAGGAAAGGAGTGCGATAATTTTTGGCCTACACTAACTCCTTGATGTTGGGGGCCTACATGAACTCATCTATTTTGAAGCCACAATTCTCCAACTCATCGCTAACCTCTTGCTTAGCATTCACCAACTCTTAATTCCACTGGAGCCAATTTTATCTATTATTTAAAAATACGAATACCTTAGTGAATTCCTTAGCAAAGAAATAGTGGGAGTCATCTGATAAAGTGGTTGTTAATCTAGATATTAACACATAATTGTCCTTGAACCTCTTATATATGGAAAATATGGCATTTACCCTCTAATCTCCTTACTGTAGATGATCCCGTAAGAGGCCAATAGTATGTCTGGTAGCATAGATATCCATAAATATGGATACTAGATATTTCATCTTCCCCGCTATCTTCTCCTTCATTTCTTGTTTGAGTTCTTCCACCGATACAAATCGAATACTGGCTTGTATACCAACGACCTGCGAGGGGGAAGACATCCTCAATTGATCGATCTCAAACTGAAGTTGTTGCACCTTAAGTTGTGACTATTCTGCCATAACAGTCTTAGCCTTTAAACCTTCTATTTCTTTCTCCATAGTTGTTGCCACCTGTGCCTGGGTAGCCACTTGGGATTTCATCATCTCAATTGGTGTAGCTTTAGCCCATATGACACCTCTACTTACATTACTGGTAGCATTTTTTAAGGTTAGCTGGTAAAGGAATATAAAATATGGTAGTAGAGACATCACATGTCTCTTGCCCAGCTATCCTTAGGGGTCTACTTACTCCTTTTCTCGATGAACTTTTATCCTCCATATCCTGTATTTGGTCCTCTTCATCAGTGGTGAATTGTAACAAGTCCCTCACTCTCATCATTCTAAGGTTCTCGATGTCTTTAGTGGAATATCTAGTTCTTGCTTTATTTCTTGAAGGCGATCATGTGGGAATATCCTCCTACACCTCATACTCTCTGAGTATGTTAGACAATCCCCTAAATTTAGTTATTTTCTTCAAGGCCTTGGTAGGAATGGGACGTTATTTCTAATTGATTACTACGATGGTGGAGAATAATGAAGACTAGCCTACCACCACATTGGTCCTTTCTGATGGACACATCATAATTAAATCTAATGATGTTGTACTTTGGGTTGAGGAGGAGACCAACTCCTTCTCTTTTGAGGTGGTAGCTAGGGAACTAGAGGAAGAGGGGAGCTTGACCTACTCTTGCTATGCTTCACCCACTATTTTCATCATGACCTCAAAAAGATCATAATCCTACTGGATGACCTAGAAAGTGGGGTCTTCAAACTCTTCTAGGGGAGCAATCGGGACTAGTGGCACCACCTTATCCACAAATAATTTTCTATGTAATCTTAGTTATAATGGATAATCCCTGATTGCTTCTAGCTTGTTGTAGGGCCTCTTTTCCATCTTCCATAATAGATATAATGATCGGTTCTCCTTGAGGATCTTCTGTATATCATCCTTGAAGTTGTCTTCTCTATGAGTGAATTGTAGGAGGGCAAGTTTACTAGAAACATTATTTCTATGGAGACCCTTGGGGTCGTATGGCCTCCATGTAACTTTGGGGAAGCAATATGTGTCCATATTACATATGGCACGTAATATTTCAAAGTGGCTCAGATAAGTGTAGGGGCCCATTGAGCACGATATGGGTAGCCACGACACACTACCCTTATTTTTTATATATCTAATTTTGACTTCTTCAAAAATCTGTCGGGTTATCTACAAGATGGCAATTGAGGTGGGACAATGCCTTGGTAGTGCCTTTGGAGGTAGCTTGGAACCACAAATATAGATGTAAGAGAAATATTCTACATAGAAGAAATACCCTACCATAGTTTCATGTAGGAATTTTCTCACCCCAAGTCCAACCTATTTGGCTCCTCTCCACACAGTCGGGTGTGCACTACTGGAAGGATCTTCTCAAAGAAGGTTTTGTAACTGGATCACCCCTCCTAGATGCACAACAACTGATCTTGAATGGTGGTAGTAGTCACCCCTCCCATATTAACCACTAGATATTTATCTAGTTGCACCACAAACAAATGAATCAAGAAAGAATAATAAGAGAAAAGAGGTAGTTCCTCCTTATTAGCCACTATGGCTTCCTATAATTCATGCAAATATTGGTCCATGTTGTCACTTATTACATCCTCCCACTGGTAGATGGGTTTCCTATCTATCCTATTGCATTGAATGATCAATAACATCACCTCCTTCGTAATTAGTTCCAAATCCTTCACACCCAGCACCAGGTTGATCATATCAGTATAATCCTGTGCCCAGGGCCGAAGTAAGAATTTTCTAATGGGAAAATTTGAAGGCTTATATTTTTCCCTCTTTAGGAGCTTTCCCTGGAAGATGGTGTTGAGCATATAATTATCTTGGAGGGCCAAGGTATTGAAGTCCACAACTCATGATGTTGTGGCGAGCCTAAACACTTTTCTAATGTGGTCTGTTGTCAACTTGGCCACTGCTTGATTTTTATGGTCATATATGGTGCAAATTCTATGGTCATAGGCCAATTATAGCTACGCTAGGATGTCCGAGGAGTGGTAGACCTTTGGATATGTCAAACACCCCAAATTGGTGCTCCACTTGTTGCACACGGGGGTTGTCTCGGTGCTATCCTAGGCTATGTCTAGCGGGTTTGTTAGCACTTTTGGATCCTATGCTCTCCCTATTCTCCTCATCACAGGCCATGCCTTGGTGATATTACCAATCTGTGCCTTAACATCTTGTACCCCCATTGCAGCCAAGCTCGTAGAAACCATCAGAATAAACTTGTAAAAAAAATAGGGAGGGCTTATTTTATTTTCTCTATGCTTGACCTCATCAAGGAGCTTTCTACATGTGATAATGATGCAAGGGAGGTCCACCACCTTATTTTAAAGCGTATGCATTTAATTCAAGTTGGTGGAGCTTGTACGCTTTTCTATCTGATGGAGATCATTGATTGGCCAAGCGCACCACATAATCTGTGCTTTGGTTGTGCATCACACATAATTATAGCTTGGGAAGATTCGTTAGGATGCATGGTAATTTTGAATTGGCCAGGGTGGGACACACTCAAGAGAAGTGGGCATGTGGGTTCTACACTATATTAATGCTTCACGTACCTTGGGATGACTGGGTGCATTAATCCATGTGCCAATAAACCTTCATGCGCTCTATTGGGGGATGGAGCGCACAGACCTTGAAGTGGGCACACAAACTTGTGTGCTCACTTAAAATTTGTGCACCCCAAAGGAAATGGGGCATGTGAGACCCAATGGGGCACACAAGCTTATGCACCCCTATGACCTTCATGCGCTCCATAGTGGAGTGTACGATATTAGAGGTGAGTGCATAACCATGTGTACCTGACTAGACCTTTGCACACTCTAGAGGAGTGGAGCGCATGGACACCATTTGAGGTGCACGAGTTCTTGTGTCCCTTAGGACTTCATGCACTCCACTAGAGAGTGGATTGCATAGGATATGGTTGGGAACATGACTCGTGTGCCTAAGATATTTTACATGTGCTCCATTAGAATGGAGCATAGGGGCGGGTTTGGGATGCATGCAAAGGTGTGCACTCCCTGGAGACATTATGCACTCCACTCAAGAGTGGAGTGCACGGGCTAAAGTCGAGTGCATGAAGGTGCATGTCCTTTGGGACTTCATGTGCTCCACTCCATCATGGAGTGCATTGACTCTTTTGGGGTATATGAGTTGTGTGCCCCTCAGTATCCTTGCATGCTCCACACTCTTGTGGAGTACATAGAATTAGCTCAGGGTGCATAGATTTTTGCGTCCCTCTAAAGACTTTGTGTACCTCATTCTCCAATGGGATGCATAGGCTACAGCTGGGTGTGTGACTCGTGTGCGTAAGAGACTTCCATACGCTCCATTAGTGGAGCACATAGGCTCAACTTGAGGTGCACGAGTTGTGCACCCGATTATTTTTTGTGTGCTCCACCTCCAATGGAGTGCATGAGGCTAAATTTAGGTGCACCACCTTGTGCGCCCTTAGGGAAAGGGAAATAGACCCCAAAAAGGATGACTGCCCTTTTTGGAGGATCAATAGGTCTATAGATCACCCTGACAGTTTTGGGCTTGCTGACTATTTTGTCCATGGGACAATAATTTGCGCTAAGAGAGGCTAAAATATCTGCGTGTTTGTTTTAATCATAGTAAATTGCCTGAATGTTCAAACAAATCCCACACTTTATTGCAATAAGCTTTCAGCTAATGTTTCTTAGACACACATTTATTTGTGGTTTTATTGACAATAAGTTTGAAGTTACCAAAAATTTGGAACTATTTGATGCCCAAATTTTTAGCCTTCTTTAATTTGAGGTACAATACTTCATATTCGACTACATTATTTGTGCAAATCTAAGTCAGTATGTAAGAATAAGTCTTCTGTAACCCTATCGGAGAGATCAAAACAACTCCTGCACCATTCTTACATCTAGCACCATCAAAAAAGATCTTCCATAACTGATCTATGATAGGATCCAAAAAATCAAGGACTTTTTCTTCAATATGCTTGAACTTGGTTATTGTATAGCAACCAATATCTGTTCCAATAATTGCAATAAAATCCATGAGTGAGAATTCATATTCAAGCTAAAGTTCACCAAGCACTTCTTCCATCAAGTCAACCTCTCCTAATTCTTCAGTCATCATGTTAACTGCGCCTGGGGGATTTTATTCTTCCTCCAACTTATCAATGTAAAAAGTTGATGGCTTTTCATTATAAATGTGAATCCTCTTTCCTTTGAACGGTATTTCCAAATTTGAGTAGTCTAAGAAAAGGCATCCTCCCAACTTCATTGTGAACTCCCTCAAGAGGCACATGCTAAAATATGGCTCTAGGTCAACCACCACTACTTCTTGGATGATAGTGATTTGTGGAATGCTATGTAGAATTATGGGAATATCTTTGATTACTCCCATAGTTTTGATCAGAGTTCTATCCAATTGCAACACTCCAAGGCTACTTCTTATGTATTCCATCCCCATAACTTCACATGCTGCCTTTGGCATGATAGTAGTTGACACCGAAATCAATCATACAATTGTGCACAATCCACCCCTCCATTTTGAGTGACAAATAGAATGGGGGTGGCCTATTTTTTCTAGTGGCCAAAGTTGGAAGTAGTTGCACCAGTACTATTTGAGAAATACTTTTCTTTTGGTCTTTAGCAGTCTTAAGAGATTCTTGCAATAGGTCAACCTATACAGGAAATTGTAGTGCATCATATAGGCTCACTTTCACAGGTATCTTCTTCATTTCTTCCACAATGTTATAATTTGAGATGGTTGGAGCCTTTTATTCTATAACCCACTCATACTTATCCCGGTACTACTGAGTAGCTTCTACCCTTTGTATTTTGGTCAACGATGTGTTGGAATATGTAATGCAACATTGTGTAAATTATTCTTAGACAAAAATATAAAGTCTAAAGAATAATATTTGAGTTAGAATATAATTCTATTTTATGTAAAAATATTCCCACCCAATTAATAAATAAAATAAGGGTGCTAGGAATATTTAATTTGTGGGAAAAAGTTATTTCCTCTTTTCTAGCAAATATTAGAAAGTAACTAATCACTTTCTAATATTTAATAGATGCCACTTATCACACATCTCAAAGATTATATTGTGATAATATTAGAAATTAACTAAGCACTTTCTAATATTTTATAGATGCCACTTGTCACACATCTCAATATTAGATTATGATAAGATTATATTGTGATAATATTTAGGGTTGTAGTAGAAAAACTTATCTTTAAATAGGGGTGTTGTCTACTACATCTTAACATATCTTGTCATATTGACTTGTGTTGTAATATCATGTTGATGCATAACATTGAAGCATTCTTGTATTGTTGAATCAAATGAGTAATATAGTGAGCTTCATAGTGGATGTTTTCATTCTTCATTTGAAGTAGGGTTTTACCACTTAATATTGGTGTTGTGGGTTTTCCTCTTTTGTGTGTGATTGATCTTGTGGAGCATTCTTCGATCTTGGGAAGATTTTTCTTGTCTCACACGATGGATATTTGATATGCTCCTTGGCCTATTTTTTCGTTTCATTTTGCATTTGGGTAGATACTACAAGTTGTGAAGTTAATACCTTTGTTTGTATTTTTTCTTGAGCTTGCTTAAGCAGTAATTATTTCAACATGACAGAATCCTTCTACATAGCCATTGCACCAGACACTTTTGTTGAAGGTTACCCTTTTTCATTTTTCACCTTTGGTTTCGCAGGTACCTTCAAGGGTTCAAGCTCAGTTGGATCTATAGTTACTGGATTTTTTTTGGACCTCATAAGAACTGAAACTTACTCCAAGGATGGCATCATAAAATTATGATTAGCCTCCCTGATCATGTTTATTTATTTGCCAGCTGAAATTTCTATAAGCATCTGCACATAGTTCATATACACCATGCAAGTTTCTTCTCCATGAGGATCATTGCATGTTGAAAACCAGTATGTATTATCTATTATGCTAGGTTATTAATTTTCTAGCATTTTTGTGCTCTTCTTAGGGCCTCTACTAATAAATGCTTGCTCTCGAGTAATCGATGGAGATTGAAATCTTCGTGATCGAAATTCAGCCTCTGCTTGCTTCTTCCTTACTGATGTAAGCTTGTTTGATATTGTCCTTAATAATGAATTATTAGATTTAACCTCTTGCAATAATTTCATGAAAGGATTAGGATTAGAAGGTGCGGAGGATGCTGGAAAAGGTAGAGGTACTAGCAGTGCAAGCAACGACAATGGGACCGATGGTGCTGGCAATGCTAGAAAAGGAGCGGATGATGGCAATTTTGTACTGACTGAGTGGATAACTAAAAAAATATTGGAGTCAGGTGTTGTGGGATAGGTATTAGAGTGATTTAAGGTGGGCCTAATCTACATGAGGGAACTAGGTACATGGAATGTATGGGTTGCAAAAATGCACTTGAATACAAATGTTGCGATAGGTCAGGAAAAATAGGCTTAATCATTTTTGGAGGAAGCTTACCTATGGAAATCAAGTTGGATTCAGCCTTTTGGGTTTGTGTATATAGATTAGGGAAGATGTTCACATTGGTTTTCCAGATAGCTATGCCAATATCAGTGTTGAATACCCTGAGGTAATAGAAAGCATATTGTTCATGCATGGACCGCAAGCCATCAGGAACTCTTTTCTAGCTTCGAGTGAAACTGACGTTGAAATCAACTATTTCTTCTTGCGGATGTCTTTGTATCATTTTAAAATGATGTAATAAGGATTATGGGTCAGCTTGTTCATGGAAATATTTTACCAACAACTCCACCAACTAATGCCATGAGGTAATAGTACTAGGTTGCAGTGATCGGTACCAATATAACAACTTTCCTCTTAGTGATAATACTAGCAACTTTACCATTATGTCTTTGTTCGTTATCCCATGGATTATAGCAAAAGAAGCTACATCTTGAATATGTTCATAGGTCATTTTTCCAGTACCATAATAGGTCGACAAAGCCTTCAAAGCTTCTTGAGGGATTGGATTATATGCTTGTAAATTTAAAGTCGCTGAGCTATTCCATTCTGGCAACTGCCTTGGTGGTTGTGGCTGCTGAGGTGGTGGGTTCTGGGTCATATGGACTGATGTGTGAGGTAGATCTTGAGGAGCGCTAGTGGTAGTACTAACTGAACTTATGGAAGAATAAATACACCAGCTAGTCATGAGGATGTGGCGGATGATATATGGTATGTATGAGGTAATGAGGATGTACGATGTAAAGTGGCTAATTGAGGATGCTCCCCTAAACTTTGAATATCAAGCTCGTAGAACTCGATGGGAGTTTTGGTATTTTTAGCCTTCGATATTGTATTCATGAGACAGCTTTTGCTATCCTCATGTTTGGAGATTTTTAGGTATAATCAAGTCGCCATATGTTCTAACTATACAACATGAAGGTAAACATCAAACCTTAATACTATCGAAAGTGGAACTTTAGGGGTCCCATCAGGTGTACCAAAAACTATTGGTCATATATCTACCTAATAATACAAAACTACATTTGTGTGCCCTAGATATGGCCAAAATTGAATGACTGGAGGAAATAAATGTCCTGTGTGCCAATCTCCAGAGAGGGCTGGCTCCCTATTAGGACCGTCCTAACACATCCTAATACTTATATTTAATTAATAATTATATTCAAAGGATCACAACCATTCACTCTCACAACTATTAGAATAGGTATTTAAGTACAATCCAAATATGGTAATAAGGCATCATCGAAGAATACATTTACTTCTTAATTATTGGGTCTTCCATATAATTTCTGTTAACGTACTATTTGTTTGTATTAGCTTATTGGCTGGCTGTTACAACTACGTAACAAGTTCTGTTACCCTGTAACAGTTCCGGTGACTATTCCCGGATGTTTGTTTGTAACGCAGCATTATTTAAACGCTGCTGCAATAATAAAATGTTGTTCGTTGCATTTCAACATGGTATCAGAACAGTTCGCAATTTATCTGGGCGTGTTTTGAAGCGGAGACCTATTTTTTCATCGTCAGTCATCGCGCAGGCCCCGGGCAGTGAAGAGGGCGGAACCCCGGTTGAACGCACACTGCGTTCGTTGCTCCGGGAAGGACACGCAGGGCCGAGGGCGAGCGGACATCTGTGCGCCCCCCAGCCCGCGTCCAGGTCCGCGGACGACCCCGCTCGGCGTGCTGCGTCGCGGGAGCCGTGGCCTCGACTGCCGCGCAAGTGCTGCGACAGGCGACAGGGACTGTCGGGACAGGGCGCGTAGGCAACAGCTGTCGCGCACGCAGGAGACAGAACGCCACTGTCGCAAGCGGCACAGGGTGACAGCCCCCCCCAATCCCCCCGCGCAGCGCAAACGCTGCGCGTTGGAGGGAGGACGCGTCCCCCCCCCGCACGCGCGGGAATTTCAAATTCCCGTCGTGCGGGACTGTCGGGACAGGGCACGCAGGCGACAGCTGTCGCGCACGCAGGCGACAGAACGCCCCTGTCGCAAGCGGCACAGGGTGACAGCCCCACCCCAATCCCCCCGCGCAGCGTTGGAGGGAGGACGCGTCACGCGTCAACGGACGCGAGCGGCGAGGGAGCCACCCCCGCACGCGTGGGAATTTCAAATTCCCGTCGCGCGGGGTATAAACTCCCCCCCCTTTCGCGCACAGTCGCGCAGAAAAAAAAAAAAAAAAGAATCGACGGATTTTTCCTCTCCCTGGAACGAGAAAAAAAAAACGGACGCCGCGGTTAAAAAAAAAAAAAAAATCCAGAACGGTGGGACGCCGTGATTTTTTTTGAGCTGCGATTTTTTTTCGAACAGTGGTTTGCGCAGGAGCCGCGAATTTTTTTTCGAACGGTGGTCTGCGGACGGTTGTTTTTTTTCTGAGGAGGAAGCAGCGTCGCAAGCCGAGGCCGTTGCAGAGGAGGAGACAGAAGGAGGGGTTGAAAGAGGAGCAGGTCCACTGTTCCTTCCGGATCAGCCCGCTGGCTCACGTGGTCGTGAGCCATGCGGTAAGGCTCAGGGAGCCTGCAAGTCGGGGGTTCAAATCCCGCCGACTCCCCCCAAGGTATATTTTTTTTTTCAAAGTCATTTTTAATTATTATTATTTTTAATTAAAATTTTTAATTTTAATTTTTTTTTAATATAGTTTTAAACTTTATAAATTAAAATTTAATTTTAATTTATTTTTTCTAAAGTTTTTAAAACTATATAAATTGAAATTATTTATTTTAATTTTAAATAAATAATGATTATAAAAATGCTTTGTTAAAGAAAGCCTTTTAAGGGGGGATATATTTTTCAAAAATCAAAGGGGGATAGTGAGTAATTTTTCGAAAAATAGCAATTTGGCAAATTGTAAAAGGTGCATTTTCGGCAGTGACCGACACCTTGTGGGTTATTCTTGTGGGCAATTTTTTTTGTTGTATGATGCATTTTTCATTTTTGCACTATAACATTAAAAATTAAAATCAAAACACTCCCTAAGTCCCCGGAATATAAAACCCATCTGTGCAATTTTTTTTGCACTCGCAGATGTCTCGGTATTTGCGATACCTTCCGCCAGCACTTACAGGTAAATCGTCGTGATTTGGCTATCGTATCCGCCGCCTAATATAGCTGCTATAACGACGTCCCGAGCTTGTTCTCTATAAATCGTCTGGGAGGAATAAGTACGCCATTTTTGCATTTTTTTACTCCATCCACTACCCTTTATCGCACTTATGTTTAGGCGTAAATCCTGACGAAGTATTCTTCATAGTGTTTAGGGGAAGTTACGCCCCACGCATGAGAAGAATATTCTATGGTAGGTGCCATCAACAAGGCGATTCCCTTTCAGTACCGCTTATGTTCCACGTATCGTATGATCTCTAAATTTCACCTATAGTCTCCCTCACGTAAGGGCGGGTGATTTTTGTTGATCTTTCTAAATACCTATAGTTTCCCTCACGTAAGGGCGGGTATTTTGTACGGTATATTGGCCTAGCAAAAGGTATATCGAAAGGGGGACCAATTTGGTGATATAAGGAACCTTCACTATGGCCGTCGTTGCAAAATTGATGACCGATCCGCATCAGTTATTGAAAGGTCCAAATTATACACCATGGAAACATAAGATGAAGGCTATTCTCCAAATGGAAGATTTGTGGGATATTGTTACTGGAGTAGCAACCAAGCCTTCACCAACAAGCAGGATCCACAGGTCCTTCAGCAGATCAGATTGCTTTTGACAAGAAAGACAGTAGAGCAAAGGTGCTCATTTTGTTTGCTGTTTCAGATGAAGTGCAACCTCATATAGTTGATAAAGCAAGTGGTAAAGAGGCATGGGATGCCCTTAGAACCATCTATGAGGGGAAGAATGAATCCACCATTCTTCATCTTCAACAACAACTTCATAACCTGAGTTTGAGACAGGGTGAAACAGTTGAACTCTTTCTATGCAGAGTGTCTGAGTTGAAAGAGAAATTGAGTTCTCTAGGAGATACTGTGGACGAAAAGCTTCTCATTTCACTTGTGATGAGAGCTTTACCTTCTTCATTTGATATGTTGATAACCTCCATCCAGGTGTCCCAACGACAAATTACCTACATCGAGTTGGTCAATCTGCTCCAACAACAGGAGGCACGCCAACTTCACAAGGATGATTCTTCCAATACAGCCCTATACACCAATAGGCAGGGTTCTAGGAAGAAAGGTAATGGGAAAAAAGGAGGCAACTTTCAGAAAGGAGGAAATTCTCAACAGGATACGAAAGGAAAAGGCAAAAAACCTCAACAGAAGAAGAGGTGGTGCAAGATCTGTGAGAAATACAACCATGACACCAACAGTGTTGGCATAAGAACAAGCAGAAAGGCCAAAACAAACCACAAAATAAGAACAAGCAACCCCAGGTGAATGTTGTTGTTGAAGAATCTGACTCAGATTCTGAATGGGCACACAAGGTGCTCATGACTACCATAGATTCCACTCAGAGGGATCCTATTTGGTATGTCGATTCTGGAGCTAGCAAACATATGACTGGCGACAGATCGTGGTTTGAATCATTTGAGGCCAAAGAGGGCAAACCTGTCACCATTGCTGATGATAAAACCTACAGGGTTCAGGGAGATGGTACAGTTTCAGTCACTCTTTCTGATGGCAAGTGTCAGATCGACAAGGTCCTCTATGTTTCGGGATTGGCCAACAATTTGTTGTCAGTGACACAAATCCTGGACAGAAATATGGTTGTCAACTTTCATGTTGAGAATGGAAAGAAGTGTTGTACAATTACCAGGAAGGGTAAGCAGATTGCAACAGCTTCATATAAGCATGGCTTATTTGCACTAGATGCTATCTCTACTCCACATGTTGCCATGACTGTCTCTACCAAGGAGGAAACTTCCCTATGGCACAAGAGATATGGGCATCTAAGTTCTGGCTACTTACTTGAGCTCAGCAAGTATGATATGGTAAAGGGTCTTCCTTCCCTTCTCGCCACATTGCCAGATGTGCTCGACCGCTAGCAGAAAGCAAGATAGAGTACCATTTGAGAAGAGCTCTACAAGAGCACGAAAACCTCTGGAGCTAATTCACACCGATCTATGCGGTCCTTTCACACCCAATAGTGTTGGAGGGAAGAGGTATTTTTAGTTATTCGTAGATGACTACTCACGAAAGATGTGGGTTTTCTTTCTCAAACTGAAATCTGAAGCTTTTGCATTCTTCCAGCAGTTCAAGAAATCTATTGAGAAGGAGTCAGGGGCTTCTATCAAAACCCTCCGCTCAGATCGAGGGGGAGAGTTTACCTCTAATGAATTTTCTACATTCCTAGATAAGCATGGTATCAAGAGACAGTTAACAACTGCCTATACTCCTCAAAGAAATGGAGTTACCGAGAGAAGGAACCGTTCTGTCATGGAAATGGTTCGTTGTATGCTTACAGGATCTACTCTTGGGCAACAATATTGGGCGTGAAGCCGTCACCACCGCAGTGTATCTTTTGAATAGGGCACCCACAAAGGCCCTAAAAGGAATGACTCCACAGGAAGCATGGAGTGGTCGAAAACCCTCCATATCTCATCTACGTATTTTCGGATGTCAAGCTTTCATGCACATACCGAAAGAGAAAAGGAAGAAACTAGATGAGAAAACACTGAGATGTATTTTTCTTGGATATTCTGAGCACTCTAAAGGATATCGGTTGATAGATCCTTTGACCAAGAAAATTCATATCAGCAGAGATGTTGTCTTTGATGAAGCTTTCACATCACAGAGCACATCTAATGTACACCAAGATATTGTGGAACCTAAGGAAGAGGAGATTCCTTCGTCAACACAGACAGGAGGTCCTTCTACATCTTCTTCACCATCATCGAAGAAGAATCCTAAATGGTGTACAAATACAATCAGAGATGCAAATTTATCCACTCCTCCCAATTTGAATTTGGATAGACCTCGTACACGCAGTATGGCTCAAAAGGAAAGAGAAACCAGAGAAACCGGTGAGGTTGATGATCTTTGTCAATCTTTTGAGGAACTTTCTGTGACTCCAAGTAGAGAATTTGAGGATATGGATATTGATGATGACAGGGCATTCATGTCTACCATAGATAGTCTTTAACCTGCATCAGTGCAAGATGCTCTCAATGAGCCTCAGTGGAAGGCCGCTATGGATACAGAGTATGAGTCTCTGATGAAGAATAAAACTTGGAAGCTTGTTGATCTGCCGCATGGAAAGAAACCTATTGGCTGCAAATGGGTATACAAAGTCAAGTACAAGGCAGATGGAACAATTGATAAGCATAAGGCCCGTCTTGTTGCAAAGGGCTATGCTCAAAAGGAAGGCATCGACTATGAGGAAACTTTTGCACCTACCGCTCGGATGACCACAATTCGGGTTATGTGTGCTATGGCAGCACAATATGGGTGGAAAGTTCACCAAATGGATGTCAAAAGTGCCTTTCTAAATGGTGATCTCCAAGAAGAAGTCTATATGACTCAGCCTAAAGGATTTGAAGTGGAAGGCCAACAGCAGAAGGTTTGCAAATTGGTCAAATCCTTGTATGGTCTGAAACAAGCTCCTCGAGCTTGGTATATAAAAATGGACAATCACCTTATGCAACATGGATTTAAGACATGTCCGTCAGATGCAAACCTCTATTTCAAGAAACAAGGTTCTGAGATAGTGTTGCTTGTACTCTATGTGGATGATCTGCTCATCACAGGGAGTTCAGAAGATATGATCTCTACTGTCAAAAGAAACTTGTGCAAATCTTTTGAGATGACAGATCTTGGACTTCTCCATTACCTGTCTTGGTCCGGAATTCAGCCGTAAGGAGCACTCCATCAAAGTGTCTCGTAAAAAGTATGCCAAGACATTGTCTGGATAAATATCGCATGATCGATCGCAAGCCAATGGCAACTCCTATGGAGAATGGACTTCGATTATCGCAATATGATGACTCACCTCGGTAGATGGTACTCTCTATCGACAACTGATTGGGAGTCTCATATATCTGACCAATACTAGGCCAGATCTCGTATTTGTTGTCAACTATCTTTCGAGGTTCATGCAGGAGCCTAAGACCACTCATTGGAAAGCAGCAAAACGTGTTCTTCACTATGTCCGTGGTACTATGGAATATGGCCTAGAATACAAGAGGAAAAACAAATTCTTCTTGCAAGGATACACGGACTCCGACTATGTCGGATCATTTGATGATCGCAAGTCAACTTCTGGATATATTTTTCATCTGGGATCCGGTCCTGTCTCTTGGCACGCAAGAAGCAACAGGTGGTTGCTATTTCATCAACAGAGGCAGAATATCGCACCGCACGTGAAGCTGTGTGCGAAGTGATATGGTTACGTCGCATTCTGACAAGTATGGGCCATCCATAAAAATCTCCAATACACTTGTTCTACGACAATCAGGGTGTTCTGAACCTTGTCAAGAATCCATTCCATCATGAAAAAACAAAGCACATTGACACACAATGTCATTTCATTCGAGAGGAAGTTCCAAAGCACCGAATTCAGATTCAGCACAATCCCACAGATGCTCAAGTTGCAGACATTTTCACTAAGGCACTTGGACGTGTCAAATTTGAATTGTTTTGCAGCTCACTTTGTATTGCAAAATAATGTAAGGGGATGTTAGTATAGCTATTAGTTATTACATTACCCAAATAATGTAATAAAGGGGGATGTTAGCGTACTATTTGTTTGTATTAGCTTATGGCTAGCTGTTACAACTACGTAACAAGTTCTGTTACCCTGTAATAGTTTCGGTGACTATTCCCGGATGTTTGTTTGTAACGCAGCATTATTTAAACACTGCGGCAATAATAAAATGTTGTTCGTTGCATTTCAACAATTTCAACCGCGATTCCTTAAAAACAATGATTCTTTTTATTATTTTTTGATTAAGTTTCATATTAGTGCCTGGTGTCCTAACATCTGGATCAGAGCTAGATCAAGGAGCCAATTCACCATCATTTTTTTTTCCATCGCATATTCCAGCCTAGCCCATTCTGTTTATCACTCTCACTTCCCTACGGATCATGGAAAATAAAATCGAAGTAGAGAAGTTTCCATACGCTTGAAATATTCATAGGCGGTGTCGTGAAGAGAACCCCGGTGAAACAAAAGAAAAATTACGTTATAACCAAGTCTTATAAAGCCGACATTGAAAATTAAATAATTACGGGAAGCGTTAGGGTTTCGACGTCGAAACGAAAAGAAAGAAATTTTTTTTTTTTTAGGGACTAAAAGTCCCACATTAGCTGTGCTACAACCTTGTAGCACTTTATAAGCACCAAAGTGCACAAGGAAGAACGTGACTTCGGTCACGCCTTCCCTGTACCTCATGCGAACCAACCGCTGCTAGTCCTTCCTCAAAATTCATGTCGTCCACTCCTCGTGTTCCTGCCTGCCACCCCTACACCTCGGTCACCTATTGTCATGCTCTGTCAGTCCCGTAGTATCATTGTTGTCATGTTTCATGCTCTACTATCGTGCTCTGTCAGTCTCGTAGTCTTGCCTACTATCGTGTTTCATGCTCTGTCAGTCTCGCAGTCTCACTTGTTGTCATGTTTCGTGAGTCCTGCAGTCTCGCCTGCTGTCATGTTTCATTTGCTATCATGTTTTGTGAGTCCCGCAGTCTCACCTGCTATTGTGTTTCATGCTCTATCAGTCCCGTAGTCTCGCTTGTTGTCGTGTTTTGTGCTCTGTCAGTTTCGTAGTCTCAGTTGTTGTTGTGTTTCTCGCCTGCCGACCGTCGTGCACTCTCGGGCACAAAATTAAAAGTTGATAGGGCATTGCCCACCAAATTTTTGACAATTTTTAAAAAAATTGCTAAAACAACTTATAAAGTTGTTAAACAATTTTTTTTTTTTTGCTCACCTGGTACCAAGTCATATTGATCATTACCTACACCAACCACAATGGCTGAAGGACGACGATCATTGGATTCAATTCATGAGAAACATGAAAGGCTCGCTGAAGAAGTTAAATAGGAAAGAGAGGAGAATTCCCATAACACAAGAGAACTCTTCGAGAAAATATTTGCAATGGATGTTAAACTTGATGCTATCAGTCAAAATTAGGCAACAACACATTCAAATTCAACCAACAATGGGTCGTCAAACTGAGAAATGTTGGGAGGTCCACAAAATTCCATCTTACCATGGATGACCAAATTAGACTTCCCAAAATTTGAAGGCGGAGACCCTACAAACTGGGTCTACCGAGCAAAGCAATATTTCTCACTAAATCAAATTCTAGAAATGCAAAAAGTGCATATCGCCTCCTTCCACTTGGAAAACAATGCCATCCAATGGCACCAATGGTTTGAGAAAACTAACGGCATTCTGACGTGGTCAACCTTTACACAGAATCTATTAGTGTGATTCAGCCCTAGCAAGTTTCAAAGCTTTACAAGGGCCCTCACTAAATTATGCCAAACCACTTCGGTAAGTGAATACCAAGCAGAATTTGAAAGGCTAGCTAATTGAACATCCAGATTAGACGTTGCCTTCTTTCAAGAATGTTTTGTCAGCGGATTAAAAGAAGAAATTCTAATTGAGGTACAAATGTATAACCCTACAAACATGTTAGAGACCATCGACTTGGCGAAATTAGCGAAAGATAAAATCAAGGCACGAAATCGGTTCAAAAAACCAACCTTGGGGAAACCATCAAACACGTATACCAAACCCAAACCAATGCAAAATGGAAGAACCTAAAACTCCTAAATAACCCCCAAAATTAACCTTGCTCTACCAATTAAGCATCTGAGTTTTGAGGAAATGAAGGAAAGACAAGCTAAGGGTATTTGCTACCATTGCGATAAGAAATTTGACAGAAATCATAAATGTGCCTCACAAAAATTATATATTCTAGATGCCACAGAGGAGGGAAATTCTACTGAAGAAGAACCTAAACTCGAAGTAGAGGTATTATCCAGCACACTAGAAAGTGACGACGAAAATGCACCAAAGGTTTCCTTCAACGCCCTTGCCAGATTTTCTGTCCCTCAAACAATGCGAGTTAAAGGATATTTTAAGAAACAAAACCTTACTATGCTACTAGATTCTGGTAGCACGCACAATTTTATCGATCCAAAGGTGGCTAAGCAAAAAAATTGTTTTATATGCCCTTGCAATAACTTCAAAGTGATGATTGGAAACGACAAAAAAATTGCATGCAAAGGAAAATGCAAAAATATAAAACTAACTATGGGGGTTTATAACATGAAATGCGACATGTACGTCCTACCCCTAGGTGGGTGCAACATTGTACTAGGCGTACAATGGTTACGAACCTTGGGCGTAATCCAATGGGAATTTGATGAACTATGGATGAAGTTCACAGCAAAGAACCAAACCTATATTATCAAAGGCCTGAAATTAGGACCTTCCCAAATCGTCAACTCGCATAGAATGGAGAAAATTATTCGAAAAGGAAACAAAGGAAACAATGGCGGTATTCAACGAACCAACAGGACTACCTCCATAACGAAGTCATGATCACACTATTCCACTACTTCTAGGGCATCAACCTCCTAATATTAGACCTTATCATTATCCATACCTCCAAAAGACCGAAATAGAGAAATTAGTACAAGAGCTTCTTAAGGCAGGAGTCATTAGACCTAGCAAAAGCCCTTACTCCTCTCCAATTATTTTAGTTAGAAAAAAGGATGGCTCATGGCGTTTATGTGTCGATTTTCATGCACTTAATAAAATGACCATCAAAGATAAATTTCCCATTCCGATCATAGATGAACTATTAGATGAACTCCATGGGGTAGCTTATTTTTTCAAGTTAGACTTACGATTAGGCTACCACCAAATACGAGTCAACGAAAAGGATATTCTGAAGATGGCCTTTCGCACTCACAAAGGGTACTACAAATTCTTGGTGATGCCATTTGGCCTTACCAATGCTCCTTCTACCTTTCAAAGTCTAATGAATAAGGTATTTCATCATTTCCTTCGTAAATTTATATTAGTTTTCTTTGATGACATTTTGATTTATAGCAAAACATGGGAAGAACATTTGGAAAACAAGAAATTGAATACTTAGCGCATATTGTCTCAAAGGATGGAGTTATGGTAGATCCTTCCAAAATTGAGGAGGTGAAAAATTGGCCTATTCCAAAAACCTTAAAAGGTCTACGTGGGTTTCTTGGACTAACGGGATATTATAGAAAATTTGTTCAAAATTATGGTAAAATCACTGCTCCTCTAACAACATTACTTAAGAAAAACGCTTTCAAATGGTCGTCTAAAGCGGATGAGGCCTTTATCACCTTGAAAACTGCAATGTGTACCACCCCTGTTCTAGCCATGCCCAACTTTTCTAAACCATTCATCATTGAAAGTGATGCTTCAGGAATAGGAATGGGAGCTGTACTCATGCAGGATGAAAGGCCTCTAGCTTTTATAAGCAAAGCATTTTCTCCTAAGAATCTAGCTCGCTCTACGTATGAAAAAGAGATGTTGGCTATTTTCCATGCTATTCAACATTGGAGGCCTTACCTTATTGGCCAAAATTTCATTATACGCACTGACCATCATAGCTTGAAGTATTTTTTGGAATAAAGGACTAATACCCTGGAAAAACAAAAATGGGTTACTAAAATTCTAGGCTATGATTATGAAATTACATATAAAAATGGAAAGGACAACATGGCAGCCGATGCACTTTCTAGGAAATTTGAAGATATGCCTCAAGTCTATGCTCTTTCCTCCATTATTCCTAAATGGGTAGATGAGGTGTATGAAGAATGGATAAATGATCCTACTATCCATGCCTTAATTTAAAAACTTCAACATAATCCTAGTAGCAAACCTCCCTACACTTGGAAGGACAATATATTAAGATATAAAGGAAGGATGGTCCTCACCCCCAATTCAACTTATCATGAAAAACTTCTTCATGAGTTACATACCTCACCCACTGCAAGCCACTCAAGGTTCTTAAAAACCTATAAAAGAGCCACTACCTCCTTCTATTGGGTAGGAATGAAAAATTACATCAAAAACTTTGTAAAAGAATGTGAAGTTTGCCAAAGACAAAAGGGGGAGACCCTCGCTATTCCAGGATTACTTCAACCTCTTCCTATACCTACCAAAACATGGGCAAATATTTCTATGGACTTTATTGAAGGATTACCAAAATCAGGAGGAAAACCAACCATTTGCGTAGTCGTTGATCATTTATCTAAATATGCCCATTTTTGTCCCGTGGCTCATCCTTATACCGCTAGCACTATAGCCCACCTCTTCCTATATAACATATTTAAATTACATGGTATGCCCTCTACAATTGTTAGTGACCATGACCCAACTTTCACTAGCACCTTTTGGAAGGAATTGTTCAAATTACAAGGTACTCAACTTCATATGATCTCCCCTTACCATCCTCAAACCGATGGCCAAACAAAAGTTGTAAATAAATGCTTAGAAACATACCTTTGATGTTTTGTTTCTACTCAACCACTCCATTGGGTAAAGTGGCTTTCACTAGAAGAATGGTGGTATAACACTTCATACCATACATCCATCAAAATGACTCCTTATGAAGCACTATATGGTCAAACACCACCATCCCTCACTTCCTATGTTCCAGGGACTACAAAAGTCCATGCGGTGGAAAGGAAACTCACTACTCGAGATGACATACTACGGATCCTAAAAGAGAACCTACACACCGCCCAACATCACATGAAGCAGCAAGCCGATCAACATAGAAGCGAATGTAGTTTCCACGAGGGTGATATGGTTTTTTACATCTCCAACCTTACCGTCAATCCTCGCTTAAACAAAAATGTTCTTAGAAGTTAGCACCTAGATTTTACAAGTTGTATAAAGTTCTCCAATGTATTGGGACCATTGCTTACAAACTTGAGCTTCCTCCCTCTTCCAAAATTCACCTCGTATTTCATGTATCTTACCTTAAGCTCACAGTTGGAGCCCATATCACGACACAAACCACTCTCCCTAAATTTTTTGAGGATGGAGTACTTCTAGTCAAACCAGAAGCTATCTTGGATCACCGCTCTCATCACCTTCGTACTCGCGATATCAAGAAAGTTTTAATCCATTGGAAAGGTCTACCTTTAGAATACGCGACATGGGAAACTCTTCAAGATATCCAGCAACAATTTCCAAATTTCTAGCTTTGAGGACAAAGCTCCTTTAAGGGGGGTGGCATGTTAGGACCCTCCTAACACGTCCTAATACTTATATTTAATTATTAATTATATTCAAAGGGTCAGAACCCTTCACTCTTACAACTATTAGAATAGGTATTTAAATACAATCCAAATATGGTAATAAGGCATCATCGAAGAATACATTTACTTATTAATTATTGGGTCTTCCATATAATTTCAACTATGATTCCTTAAAAACAACGATTCTTTTTATTATTTTCTGATTAAGTTTCATATTAGTGCCTGGTGTCCTAACAGTCCCAAACTAAATTCTACACTGGTTGAAGACTAGAGTTACAAGAAATAAATGAGAAATTGTGAAAAGAAATGGGAAATATGGCCATAGGTTGAAGGTGTAGGATTCAAGGTAGACTAATAGTAGGAAATTCACCCAAGCATAAAATAGCATATACCAAAATAAAAGTAGTAGAATTTACTTATAAACTTGTAGGAACAACCTTCAAAATAACACCTTAGCACTCACTCCCTCATTAGCAACATTTAAAATTAGATGTAGAATTCAAATCTAACAACAAATAAGGCACATGAATGTAAAATAGAAGTGCATAAATACAGAAGAAAATTGCACACAAGATCACTTGCAAATTCAAAAGCCTTGTGTCTTCTATTGATTTAGAGAACTTGGAGAGTTTTCTCGCAAAGTGTCTAACCTCTTATTTACAATGAGAATTGAGTAGTATTTATAGAGGATTTTGCCTCTTTCATTAAATGCACATGGAGACAAAATGATCGCAGATTAGAAACCATAGTGAGGAAATTCCTCCTCAAAAATATTTAAAATTCATTCCCTTGGAATAATGATCTATATTTATAGGAAATCAGCATCTTTGGGTATCGATGCATAGAATATTAAGAGACATTTGATGTCTTGAAAACATGCCTACTTTGGAAATCATGAAAATCCTCCTGTATTTTTAACACGGATTTCTTCTTCGCTTGGAATTCACAATTTGAATTACTCCTTGCCTCCATTATTTAATGTTATCTGTGATCTACTTTGGACACCCTTAAAAATATGGATTCTAGTGGTGAATATGCCTTTCATTAGCTACATTTCTTCTTCGACCAAGGTGACAACAATTCCCTTTACTTTTGGTAAAAATTCTCAAGAGATGCACCACTTGCTTTTACAATCATGTTCACCCCCAAAAGGGGCACCAAAGGTAGTCATCCTCCATTTAGGGTGAACGTGATGCTAAATATTCAATGCATCTCAACCATCTCGATGCATTCGCCCAACCTTCATTCGCTAGTGCATTCGTGCAATCCTACTTTTGGGAGGACGTTCACCCATGGAAGGGGCAAATAGGATGTTCACCCATGGGAGGGACAAATAGGACGTTCACCCCTCAACCTAGGTGAACGTGATGTTGATTATTTAGTCATGTGTGTGTAGTTGACTTCCCTTCTTCCATAAAACTTTATATTACGTTTGTCCCAAGGTGGTGCAAATGGAGCTTTCATCCCAGCTTTGGGGCAAACGCATCCTTTTTTCAAAATAATTTTTTAAATACGGGAGGGCACGTAAAAGATGTTCGCCCAAACCTTGGGAGAACGTAGATTTCACCCCATCTTTGGGGTGAACGCATTTTTTACATTTCATTCTTTAGGCACTTTCAAGACTTTCATTCCTTTACTTTTTCTTTTTTTTTAACATGGTGGAATTGGTAGCCACCATGAATCCAGGCAGGCTGTCCAATTTTTTATGGCCACCATAGTATTTTGCATTGTCCACCCCGGAATCCACCACATAGATCTTCATGCAGTCCGCCCCTATAACCGCCATGCCACAATAATTTTAAACCTTTTACACCGTTGAAAGCACCAGGAAAGGGACAAGCATTCAGTCCGATGAGGCCCAATATTTGAATCTTGGACCTCCGCCCCTCTTATGGGGTTTGGATGAACCAATTGGTCTACACCTCAGACCTTTCTTTACCATTTTTATTTTAATGTTTTCTTATTTTCATTTTGGCAGAGCATGCAGGGCCGAACGCGTCTTCAATTTACAATGTGCTTTCGAATGTTGTAAACTTGAATTTCTAATGCAGTTCTCAATTTGTTTTTCCCTTTAAACATTCATCACTTCCAAGCTAAAAGGGTACATATACAAATAAAAACAAAAATATAAAATAACTGTAACATATAAAATCTACCCAAAATAATATTTTAGGATTAATGTCGTCGCATTACAATCGAAATGCTCCATTAAAATAAAGTAAAAATTCCAATGTGGCAAATTACAAAACTACCAACACCAATATATGTCTGTTAAGGTTATGACCAATTTTCTACCAAGAGCTTTGTGTATGATGCAGGTCAAGATCTGGATCAACTCATGGAGACAAATACATTAATAAATTTCTACATGCCTCTATGCATATGTCTATCCTAGTCTACTAAAATATAAGGCACCAAACATGAAAGTAAAAAAAAATTAAATCAAACTTACTTTAATGGAAAGTAGAGGAACGTAAAATAAGAAAGGGAATTGCTTTTAAAAAAATAAAAGCAAATTTATCCTAAATATAAGAAAAGTAATTGCTTTTGAAGCAAAATCTACCCTAAATACAAGAAAGGTAAATGCTTTTGAAGCAATATCTATCCTAAATACAAGAAATAAAATTGCTCTTTAAGGGAAATCTACCCTAAAGTGACCTATGAAAACAAGTAAATTTTATGAAATGAAAGCAACACAAATTGAAATTTGACCTAAAAATAAAAAGAAGAAGAACCTAACTAAGGTCCTATGCTCTCTGTATTTTGTATGGATTTGGTGCACAAGATCTTTTTTTAATTTTTCTATATGACAAAAACCATACGGATCCATATGATTTATAGCAGAAATTGTCTCTGTTTAGACGATTTATGCTTAGAGAGATTTTTAGTCCTTCTGTTGGGGTTGATTTTGTTGTTGTAGAGGATTGGTTTTGTAATATTTCCTATATAACATAGGGGATAGAAAGTTAGAAATTATGAAAGAAGTATTGGAAGAAACTATATCTAAATAGTAAAACCCTACACACAATTCAGAGAAACTCTTTTACTAAAAATCAAGTCTAAACTAATGACAATAAAATGAACAAGGAAATAAATTAAAGATGCTAAATTTGAGGGATTTCTAGGTGAGAGTGTACACCTTTGAATGTCCTTTTGTAATACAAGCTAGCCTAAGAAGGTAATTGATGCATGAAATTACAAATCATGATTAAGTACAGGAATCTTACCTCATACTTACTTGTGGCTATTATGGTTGTTGTGTTAGCTATGTAAAACTGGTTACCTTCCATGATGGGTCTATTTTTGGAGCTCTTCAAAAATCATCTGGTTCTATACGATCTTGGATGAAAACTATGCATGTCTATATGACTCTGGTTGCAGAACATCTATGTGGTCATGGTTCCTACCAGGGGGTTTTTCTTTAGACCATCCATGATGGGTCTAGTTTTTGAGGGTTTGTGAGTTCACAACCTACAAACACAAACAAAAAAAAGAAAGTAAAAATAGCTAAAAATATACCAAAACAAGAACACAAGGTAAAAGTGACAAAGAAGACAGTGAAAATCATAATTCTACAACTTAAAAGTTTTTTTTCCTATGTGCAGTGTAGGGTTTAGAAATCCCATTGTGCTCACAAAAATATATTCAAAGAAAATATGCCATTTAATTGAAATAAAATTATGATTACAAAATTATTCACAAATGCCTCTTGAGATACAAGTAGGGTCTTCCAATTAAGAAGCTCTTTACAATCAATTTTTATGGTACTCCATGCTTTTTATGGCCTCCTCAACAAGGGGTGGGTTTATGCCTACCATCATTGGTTGAGTGAGTCTCCAAAACCTACACACAACCAAAACAAGATATTAGTAGCACCTATGGGTCTACCTTGGTTAGACCCAAATTTAGAAGAGTGCAAACAATTGAAATTTAATCTACTACATCAAAATAGAACTTGAAATAAGTTAAAAACACATAAAAATAGTTATATTCATCTATGTTTCTGGTTTTCTAGCTTATTGGTGTCTGAGACTAGTTCTTGATGGGAACTGTCCCCATAGGGACAGTTTTGGTTGTAAACTATACCTATTTGTATGTTTATTACTAGTTTCACCCGACTAAAATTTACTCTAGTGGAAATCTTCTACTAGTTTCCAAGAAGCTCTGATTTGGGTTTGGTGGTTGTCTGAATCTAAACTTGTGAGAATTTTACAAAGGAAGTGGACACAAGGAAAGACATACAATGTCATCCATGGGGTTAGCACAAAGGAGAGCCTATATGCAAATGGGGTTTGGAGTGATTTTGGTAAATTTTCTCTAAGATTTCATCACTTTATTTCAAAATGAAATAAATGGCTTTCTATTTATAGAATTTGGAAAGGGTTAGAGGGGGTGAGGTGGCCTATGAGGTGGCATGGGTGCACCATGCCTCATAAATGAGTTTAGGTAGAGAAAATTCTCATCTATCCATATGCATTAAATGGAAACAAGTGCACCATGTCTCATAAATGCATAGGGATAGAGAAAGTATTCACCCCATTTATGGTATGTGGATGAAAAGTCATCAATTTCATTAATGCACATGGGTGGAGAAAGTCTTCATCCTATTTATGGCATTGAATGAGCATGGGGATGTGGAGAGTAGAGGGTGAGGTGGACCTAGGCTAGAGTCAAAGGGTAGACTAGGGTGAGGTGGACCTAGGCTGGGCTAGAGAGATGATCACATGGTGACTAGGGTCTAGGTGTAGGAGAGGGCTTAGTGGAGAAAAGGGGCTAAGATGACTAATTTGTGTTTTAATACAAATTAATTAGATTTTTTAGGATTTTGCAAAAGCATTAATCATTAGCATTGCACAAGGGAATATGTGACATTTTTAGGTGTCTACAAAAATAAACACTAATTCTTTTGAGGCTTTAGCCTATGAAAAAAAGCAGGTGAAAGCTTTGAGGACATGGTATAATATGACTAATGAATTGCCTACTCAGTCTGAACCTGATTAGGGATGAAAATTCCTGATGAACCTAAGGAATGTGCCTCATCAAACTTTGAAGACTCTGTTTAAGTACCATGCACCATTCATGAGAAGAAAAGTGACAGATAAAACAGAGTGCTAGATATTAATTCCTTTATCATTAAAAACTAAATACCATAAAATGAGTAGGATAATTCAAAAGCTTATTTAGTGAAGCTAGGAGAGGATAAATATAATGAAAATGTAACCTGTGAAAGAATATTAAGGAATAGAATAATAAGACATATCCCTGATACTAACAAGGAAAAAAAATAAAAACCTTCAAATTATCAAGTAAAATCCAATGAAGCAGGAACAAACATAGAGAAAGAAACACCATCTAAGTTGGTTGAACTTCTCTTTATCAAACAACAAAACAATATCGGTAATTTACATAAGGATCCAACAACCCCTAATGATACATGATTACCATATCATGGAATATAAGGTGTGTTAATGACCCCTCAAATTAGAGATATATTAGGGACCTTTGTTTAAATAATAAGCCTAATATTATTTGTTTCCAAAAAACTAAAATAACAAAGAAAGAAGTTTCCAAAACTATAAAAGAAGTATGTGACATATGTGAGTGGGATGTTGTGGATTTAGAAGGAGTGATAGAGGGATTCTAACATGTTGGAATCCATTTAGAACCTCTTGTGAAACAATTTATAAAACTACATAGTGGATAGCCTCATTAGTCACATGGTACTTTGTAAATATTCATTTTGTCCTTATCAATGTTTATGGACCTACAACTTAGTCAAGTTGATCAAAAATATGGATTGGGATTGAAGAATTTATGAGAAGTAAAAAAAAGAATTCCAATTCATGATCATAGGAGATTTCAATGCCACAACCAAGTTGGATGAAAATTTTGGATAAATTAGAAAAATAACCCAAAGTATGATAGATTTCTTAGCTTTCATTCAAAACAATAATTTACTGGAGGTGTATTTTGAGGAGGACAATTATACATGGACCAAAAAAGGGATAGGCCAAAACCTCATAGCATAAAACTTGGATAAATGTGTACTCTTAAATCATTGGCTATATGAAGGGACTTGTGCAAAAATTAATACCTTGACGAGGATTGGTTCATATTAATTACTAACCAATAAGAGTTAAAATGGTGGTAAGTGAAGTAAAAAATATATCATGTTTTAAATATGAGAAGATGTGGGAAGATCATCCTAAATTTGTTGATATGATAGTACAAACTTGGAATTCTTAAGAAAACAATGGACTATATACAATTTCAAAACAAATTAAATCAATGGCATCTAGATTTAAAAAATATAAACACTTCCAAAAATATTTTTTGAGAAAAAAGAACTAAAAAATTTCAAAAATCCACACTCGAAGAAAAGGATTTTCTTAGTGAATATCATAATATTTTGAGTAAGGAAGATATATTTTAGATATTAAATCGAGAAAAAAATGGCTAAAAGGAGATAAAAATAAGTTTTTCATAGGATGGCAATAGTATAAAGATTAGCATCTAGAATTAGTAAAATTGAATTAGTAGAAGGGGTTTGGATTGAAGACTAGAGCAAAATCTGAAAGGAGGCAAGGATTTTTTACCACAATATTCTAGGATCAAAGGAGATTGAAGTTCTTGATGATAAGCTACTATAAGAAGTACCTTTAGTTATAACACATGAAGAAAATAGAAAACTGGTGAAGCTTAGAACTATAGAATAAGTTCATTCAACTCTTTTATCTTTTGATAAGGATAGATCCCCATATCTAGATGGACTCTTTATAGTATTTTATCAACATAACTAGGAAATAGTGAAAAATTATTTATTGGTGGTAATGGAATAGTCTAGGGTAAAATAATATATACCTTATAAACTAAATGCAACATATCTTTCTCTGAATTAAAAAAGAAGGATGCATAATTGTTTGATTCATTTAAGCTTATAATACTATGTAATATGGCATATAAGATAATCTCCAAAGTGATAGAAAATCTACTAAGACCATTGTTAGAAAAAGTATTTTAGAAGTTCAAGGAAAATTTGTGAAAGGAAAATAGATGCTAGGTAGGATCATAGTAGCTCATGAAGTAATGCATTCAACAAATTCTAGAAAAGAGAGAGCAATGATCTTAAAACTTGATATGAATAAAGCCTATGATAGAGTTAAATGGGATTTTATTTTGGTACTATTAGAAAATTTTGGATTTGCAAAAAAATGGGTCAAATGGAGTAAGGCTTGTGTCTCTATAGTATCATTTTCAATACTGGTCAATGGGCTACTAACAAAATCAATTCAAACCAAGAGGGGACTTAAAAAAGAATATCATTTTTCGCCATATTTATTCATTATTATGGTAGAGGTATTGGGAAGAAACCTAAAGAAGGCATAAAATATGGGCTAATAAGAAGACTTAAGGCTAGGAATAACATTGACAACATCATCCATCAACAATTTATAGATCATACAACCCTTTTTGGGAGGGCAAGGAAAAATAAGGCCATAGATTTGAATAAATTATTAAGGAATATAAAAAAGTGTCTAGGTATGATCCAACTATCCAAAGATTCCAAACACTTTAGGAAGAAAACTAGAAACAAGAAAGAGAATGCAAGAAAAATAACTAATTTCATTAATTTTGAAAGAATTACAAAGAGGATGATCTCTGAGAAGAGATGCCTACCAATTAGAAAACAATATATGGGGGAATATTATTCCCACAACATCTACTTATATTAATATTTTCTTCTTGGAAAAAACTTATATTTATACACAAATTTGATGGAAGAGGGAGAAGAAGTGTCATGATGATTTGGTAGTTATATGGGTTGTAACAATGGTGGTTACAGTGGTTCTATAAATTTCCAATGGTTTAGCTACAACCACATGGGATGTGGGATGTGGAAGTCCCACTATACTATCAAGCATTTTTGGCCTAGGTTCCATGAGTTCACTAATTTAAGTCATACAAGTTGTCCAAGCCCATATTACCCCTTTAGATCCCTCTCAATCCATATAATCCCATATGAGACCCTTTGAGCCTACCTGAGGGATTTGTCCAACTTTGAGATACTTGTTTGACTCCATGACATTTATCCAATTTTAAACCATTCATCCAACTCCCCTCTACATTCATTCAACTCCAATTTGAGGTTTCATTTTATATAATCAAAGTCTAAACCAGTCGATCCTCCTTTGGAAGCAATGGTCCCAATTTCATCAAGCTTGGACATAAAGTATGGAAGCTCATTATTATTTAAGTCTTTGTAAACCATTTATCTTGGTGACTAAGTTGACCCACTTAGATTACTTTATATAGCTACATGGACTATTTCTTGGTAGTTTTAGTATGTGTTAGCTATCTGATCCTCCTTTGTTGGTGTAATACTTCTAGGATTGAGATCCTATATCACCATTGAAGTATCCAAAAAAGGAGGGTAATATAGCTTAAGAAGATAAACATTAAAAATGGGATGCAAACCAAGATAATGAGGTAGATCTAGATTTTTTTGGGTAGATAAGATACTATAGTATTAATATTGGGTTTTATAGGTTGAACTAAAACCTTTTACAAAAATTAACCCAGGGTTGTTGATGAACATGTCCTTATTGAGGATCCTATATATGTAAAATCTACATGTCGCCAAAGCCATTACATCCGGTAAGGAACATAGCCTGTTATCAAAAAGAAACTTCACATACAACATTTTGGGTATACTCCGAGAAAACACACCTACATCATAATTAAAAATAAATAAACAGACATAGATACCTTCCTTGAAATAGTGGAAAAACAAAAAGCTACAGACACACATAGCAGAGTACTGAAAAAAACTCCCACAAGCTCTGTATTGACAGTTACTCTTAATAA
The DNA here is from genome assembly GCA_028583015.1 of Wollemia nobilis. NCBI lineage: Eukaryota > Viridiplantae > Streptophyta > Pinopsida > Araucariales > Araucariaceae > Wollemia > Wollemia nobilis. Next base: position 9,521,160 of record JAQPPZ010001772.1, on the reverse strand, counting down.
TTCTTTGGTAATTGCTTTCTTTCATATATGACATGCTTTGGGACCACATCTCATCTTGGCCAATCAACCTTGGAGAAGTGTACCTGCTGGCTAGATTTATGGCGATGGCTCTCTGGTGGTCCACGTGGCTCTGGTTCGAAGTCTTATATTGTCATTTCTTTCCTACCCTGTGATTATCAACCAACCTCAAATTACTAAGATGACTAGGAGCCATGTTATCTAACATGTGACTATCCCCATTAGTCTTTGTGGTATTTCCAAGCAACATCCACCAAGACTGACAACTCGGATAATTTTTATTGTGAGTCCATTTCAAAAAAGATATGGGAATACTCATAGCCTTCGAACTTACAATGCCTTCCCTATTGGTAAATTTGACTATCATTCTTGGAATTCTTGTTGAATAAGCTCCTCTACTTCGCTCAGGACACCGTGTTCCCATTTGAAAATTTTGTCACCATCGACACCCAAATTGGCCAAATTATCAACAACTTTGTTAGCTTCTCGAAAGACATGTTGGGCTTTTCTATCCTGTCTTCCTTGGAAAAGGATCCTAGCCTCTTCAACAATTGTTTTAATCATCCAAGGAGGTGTTTTCCAATTATTGAGGAGATTTGTAACATGCATAGAGTCTCCTTCTATGATCAAATTGTCTTCTAAGTCTTGAGTCATTTGAAGGCCTCTCCACATAGCTCTAGCTTCAGCTTCATTAGTCATCCTTATTCCCAAATATTTGGAAAACACAAGCATCATATTTCCATTATGATCTCGCACAATGCCACCAGCGCCTACTCTACCAGGATTGTCCTTAGTCGCTCCATCAAAATTAAGCTTAAACCAACCCGTAGGAGGTGGAGACCACTTAAAATTGGCTTTGGGGTTGACTAACCTAGGCACAGACTCATCTAACAAGGTTAATCTTAAATATTGAGCAATCATGGTCTCCTGTAGATGAGGTTCACATTCTCGTTGGCAAAGGATAGGATCCTGGCAATGATAGTTTGATGATCATGGATAGAATCATTAAAGACTCTATGGTTCCTTTCTAACCACACCTACCAAAGATAGTGATTGAGACAAATTTTCCACATGTATTTTAGTCTTTGGCTTGAAAAGGGACAAGGCCATTGGAGGAACAAATCAAGTACAGTGGTTGGTTTAACCCAAGAAATATTAAAGGCCTAAAAAACCCTGCTTAGGACAGTCAAGGAAAAAGGGCACTCAAGAAAAATGTGATAAATGGTCTCCCAACTAGACCTCCACAAATAATAGCGATTAGTGATACAAATACCTTTATGCATCATATTATCAATGGTTAGAATTATTCCTTGGATAACCAACCATGAAAAGACTACAATTTTTGGAATTAAATTTTTTATCCAAACTAAGTCCTTTTGGAGGACAAAATCCTCGTCATCAAGCAGAAGCTTGTAAGCTGAATAGTGAACTGCCCATTTTTCGTAGGAGCCCATGCCACTTGATATTCCTTGGGTATCATGGGGATAAACTATTGCTTGAGAATATTACAAAGATCATTTGATTCCACTTGAAATCCCTAAATCCTTATTTGTTTCCACTTCATTCTGCCTCTGTCCTCAACCATATAATCGAAGACTTTTTTGCCAATGAGTTCTTTCGTGATATCTCTGATTCAGGCTAAGTTAGGATATTGCATCAATGGTTCGTCCTTAGCCCACCTATCATTCGAGCAGTTTATCCTCTCGCAATTGCCTAAAACCCATATTAAACTTTTTTTGATGATTTCCTTACAATTGAGAATTGCTTTCCAAAAAGAAGAACCTCTGATTGGAATTGAGTCACTTAGAAATTCCATATTTTGAAGATACTTTTGTTTGATGATAGTTTTCCATTCATTTTCTTCACCAGAAATAATGTGCCACACCTGCTTAGCTAGTAAAGCTAAATTCATATGAGCAATTCTCCTTAGACCTAAGCCCCCATTTTCCCTGGGTCTACACACTTTGGTCCATCCTACAAGGTGTATCCTTTTTTTCTCCTCTGACCCAGTCCATAAAAATTATTTTTGGAGTTTCTCAATTTTTTGGAAAAACTTCACAAGGGCTTTGAAAATGGATATGAAATAAACTAGAATTCTCTTAAGATAGGCCTTAGTGAGGGTCAGCTTTCCTTCTTGAGATAGAATATGACCTTTCCATCTAGCAAGTTTTTTTTGAATTCTTTCAATAACCCTGTCCCACATTGACTCTCTCGGAGAACCAATGAAAAGAGGGAGACCAAGATACGAAGTGGGAAGGTTTGCTATATCACACCCTAAAATTTCTACAATCCTTCCTTACCTCTGAATGGGTGTGTTCAAGAAATATAACTTGCTTTTACTGAAATTAAATTTTTGACCAATAGCGTCCTCATATAGTTGCCGAATGTATTTAATTCTTTTGGCCTCAACCACTGATTCCTTAGTCAATAGAAGTGTATCATTGATGAATTGTTGGTGAGAAACATCCCTAGTGAGAGATGTTGCCTTGATTCATAATATTAGCCTTGAATTGCAAGCATTTTTATGGTTCTTCCTAAAGCTTCTACCACAATGATGAATAACATGGGGTTGATAGGGCCCCCCTACCGAATTCCTCTACGACTTTGAAAGTAACCAACAGTTGTTCCATTAACCAAAATCAAGAACCATGCTTTAGAAATGCATTCTTTGATAAAATTAACCCATTGGTGGTGAAAACCAAACTTAAGGAGGACAACAATCAAAAAGTCCCAATTTAGCCTATCAAATGCTTTGTTCATATCAAGCTTGAGGGTAAAATTAGACTTGTTAGTGTTATGAGCAGAGTGCAGAGCTTCATGAACTATGATAACTCCATCCAATATTGACCTACCCTGGACAGATCTTCCCTGGAATAGATCTATGATGTGGGGCATAACATATCTCATTCTATTTGCAATGGCTTTAGTTACGATCTTGTAAGAAACATTGCACAAACTGATTGGCCTGAAGTCAGCCATAGATTCAGGGGTTTTCTTCTTAGAAATTAGAGAAATAAAAGTAGAGTTGATACCCTTTGGGATATGAGTGCTTGCTTGGAATTCTATGACAACAAAAATTACATCCTCACTTATGATGTCCCAAAAATATTGATAAAAATGAGGGGGAAAACCACCAGGTCTCGGGGCTTTGTTTGTCTCCATGCTAAACAAGACTTTCTTTATTTCCTTATCAAAAAAGGGATCTAGAATCTTAAGGTTTATATCCTCATTTATTATACTAGGAATGGATTACAAGAGAATATATTTGGCCTCCTCATTGCACTGCAATTCTTGACCAAGGATAGAATTGAAATAAGTTACTGCCTCCTTTCTGATTTTTGTTAAGTCCTGAGTAATATAACCATCTACTTTTTTAAAAAAATATATCTTGTTATTGCTTCTATTTATAAGCATGATGACGTGAAAAAAATTGGAATTTGAATCTCCATACTTCAACCAAAGATCCCTTAATTTTTTCCTCCAATATATTTCCTCACAGGCCAAAATGTTATGAAAATCTGCTAGTTTTGTCCATTCCTCATGTTTAGTAGTTTCATCAGCATCACCATGTTGAATCCTTTGATCAATTATCTTCAAACTTTCAACAACTTATTTTTTATTTTCAAAGAGGTTCCCAAAGACCTCTTTGTTCCAAGTTCTAAGCTTTTCCTTAACAAAATTTAATTTGCCAGCAAGTTTAAAAGCTGCACTACCCCTGACAGGTTGTTGCCACCACTGAATTAAGTTATCTATGAAACTGGAATGTTTGATCCACATAGATTGAAATCTAAAAGGTTTCTTGAAGGACAGAGAGTTAGGGATCTCCAACAAAATGGGATTATGATCAAAGGTAATTTTAGGAAGGGCTTGCAAGGTAGAATCACCGAACAGAGTTGTAGCCTCATTTGATAGAAAAAACCTATCAATTCTTTCTTGAATGAGATGACACCCTATCTGTCGATTGATACAGGTATAATTTGCTCCTCTAAGTTTTACATCCATCAACATGTTGTAGTTCACAAAGTCATTGAACTCATAAATGTTCCTGATAGATGGTCCATTGCCAACCATTTTGTCTGAAGGGTAAAGAGGAGTGTTAAAATCCCCAACTAGAATCCAGGGGACATTATGGAAGATTTCACTCAGATTTTCTAAGTACTCCCATAGTAGAGCTCTCCCTTGAATTGAAGTTGGGGTATGAATATTTGAAAAGATCCACGACCTGTTGCTATTTATTTCCTTAAATAAAACACTAAGAACCTTGTCATATTTCTTAATAATGGTGCCTTCTACTATCCGAGGATCCCACAAAGTCATAAGGCCTCTAGATGCTCCTCTGGATGATTTGCAAACCATCTCCCCTTGATTATAGATTTTTTTGCTACTTTTTTTTACTGAATCTCATCAGTTTTTGTTTCTTGCAACATGATAATAGTTGGATTCACTTGATTTCTTATTGCACTGACTTCCCTGTGTTTGGCCAGGCCATTGAGGCCTCTCATATTCCATGAGAGGAAATTCATTTAGATTTTGTGGGATTTATTCCTCTCCCCCTCCCTGGAGGGGGTTTTCCTAATTTGTTGTCTTCAGAACCCGTAATAACCTGTTGAAACAAGGTTCTTTGTTTTCCATTGGCAATGTCATTATCAGTTTTAATTTTTTTATGCTCAGTATTTGATATTCTCCCTCTTCTTTTTTCACTGCCAAAATATATAGGATACTTCATAGTTCTCATGGTTGTTTAGGACTAAACTTGGGGGAGGCAATTTATTGTAGAACTGGACTACCATATTCCTCAGTCTGAAGAGTTTCACATATCTCCACCCCTACATCCAAATCTTCTATTTTTTTCCTATATTCCCATGGTCTGTGGGACGAACCCTCAGTAGGATTCACCTGGCTCCTAGTGATGATCTTAGGGAGATGATATTTTTTATTTTCCAATGCCTCAACTTTCTTCCTAAGTTCTTTAGCATTAGGGTTTGGCTTTGGGATGCCCACTGGGCTTGAAGTATTTTCAACATTGGGGTTTAAGGATCCTGACTTGGATGGGGATTCTAGATATCGGGAATTAGGGTTTGTATTTGAGATGCCCATAGGGATTATACTAATTTTAGCATTAGGGTTTGAGGATCCTAACTTGGATGGGGATTCTAGAGAGTCAAAAAGGTTAGCCTGAAGGTTATGGGCTTCCATGTCTTTTGATAATCCTCCTACTCCCATATTAAATAGAATTGAAAATTTATTTGAAACTAGAGGATTGTAACTTACCTGAGTATTTTGGTTGCCGACAACCTACTGTTTTCCTTTGTCTTGTTGGGACCCTGTACCCTCTCTTTTATTTTTTTTGTAGACAGTTTTCTTGATTGAAATCGCCTCTGCCAGGGAAACTCCTCAAATTTACTTTGTCTAGAATTCCCTACTTTTGCTTTTCTCTATTCATTGCTAGGTTAGGGCACTGATTGCATAGATGTCCTTGATTTTGCATTATTCACATAATACTGGTCTATTCTCATATTCTACCAGTTGTTTTCGATAGTATTCTCCATAATCTAGCTCCACAAACCTTGGCAATTCATTATCCAAATTAGCATTTACGTAGATTCATGCATGAGTCATCCTTGTCCTGGCCAAGGTTGCATGGTCAATGGAGATCAGGTCCCCTATAGTTCTAGCCATGCACTGTAGCAAATATTCATTGAAGAACTAGGTAGGTAGACTCAGGAGATGAACCCAAATAGAGGTAATGTTAATATTTTGCTTTTCAGGGTCAAAATATTCACCCCATCATCTGAGAAAAAGGCTCCTTTTGCCCAAAAACCAAGGACCTCCTATTAAAATGTGATTAGCATCCTCCATATTGTTAAAATGGATAATGAATAACCCTTGAGTTAGAGCTACCAACTCCAAGCTACCTATCGATCGCCATTTACCCGTCACCCAAGCCCTAATAGTCTCCATGTCCGGCCTACCTCCCAAAAACTTGCCTACTAGGGAGAATTCTTCCATTGAAAGAAAAGGGCTCATGGAACTTGTCGGGGCTGAAATTTTATTATTTACTAGAACTAGGGGTAGAAGAGAGAGAACCTCCTTTATTTTTTCTCTAAGAGTCTCAACAAAATATAGCCACTTCTTGGACCCCGCATTGTCCTTCGTATATTTTTTTTGGGGGTCTTTTTGAGGAGGGTCGGGCCCCTGCGTGATGCCCACCTCCAAATCTGTCATAGCCTAACCACCTTCCTTTAGATCCTCACTTGATCCATGCTTGAGGTTCCCACCTACCCCTTCTATACCTGCTCTACCTCTACCACCTTGGTTTATATTCCTGCCTAGAAAATTCAAATTCTCACTCCTGTCGCACTCGCTAAACCTTAGCTCACTCATACCTAATGATGTAATATACATTGAGATAGATCTAGCTTGAATGTGTTCTCTCCCACTTGTTTAGTGATGGCATAAGGACCATAACATAGAGGTCTTGTGTGGACTTGCAAGATTATCTTTCTACAATCATAGTCACACTTGATTTCTAACTTCAAAAGAGTGCAAGGTGTGATGTTGGTTATGGAATTGCTTGTATTGGGTATTCATATTGTGTAGGAAGTCATGAATATACTACTACGTGTTGGATATGCTCCACAAACTTTATTTTCTTTTCTATATCTTTCCCTATGTGGTGTGAAGTCCATGGGTGGAATTGAAAAATCCACATCCATAAGCACCAATGGCTAAAAACTAAAACATACATGAAAGGTATTATGTTTGATAGAGTTGCGCAAAGCCTTGTTATATCCATGTTTAATGTATGATAAATTTTCATCCCACGTTCAAGGATTCTTTGAACTATACATATGTAACATGTTCACAATCAACTTGTTATCAACTTTTATTTAGCCATCAGTCTAAGATAGAATGCTATGGATTTGGTGAGCTTTATGTCCATCATATCCCATAGAGTGTTCTAGAATTTAGTTAAGAACCTGATGTCCATGTTTGAGGCAATATATTTTGGTAGATCAAAATGAATCCATACATGGATGAAATATAATTTTATAGTTTCTTTAGCTAACACTCTTTTTACAAGCAATCATAAGAGCCATTTTGTAAAAGTGATCAACCACACAAAAACACAATCATTCCCATTCTTGGAAATAGGTAAACCCAAGAGGAAAACCATAGAGATAGGTTTTCAAGGCTTGGCAAGCACTAGCAAAGGCATATATAGGATTCTTTTCTTGTTGGTTGGATTTATAATTGCACAAGGTGTGCAAGACTTGACATATTTCTCCACATCAATCCCCTAATCAAGTTTATGGATCTTTATCCATAGGATCTCCTTAGCTCTAGTTGGTGATATTCTAGAAGAACAGTTGCCTCCACTACACTAGCTAATGGATATCTATTCAATAAAGACTCATGTCCTCATTACCCTGGCTAATGGATCTCTATCCACTAGATATTGTCATCCTCTATACTCTATCACCTCCAAATCTTGTTCTTTTCTCTTTCTCAAATCTACACTAAATGTAGTCCTTCAGTTTAGCACAAATCTGCTCAATCTTTGTCTTTGGTCTAGCACAAACCTATCCTCAAATATGCACCAAAATTTGTCCTTAAATCTGCACTAAATATAGTCCTTCGATATAGAATAAATATGTTCTCAATATCTATCCTCAAATATATACTAAACATAGTCCTTCAGTATAGCACAAATCTGTCATCAATATCTGCCCTCAAATATGTACTAAAAATAGTCCTTCGATCTAGCACAAATATGTCCTCATATTTGTCCTCAAGTATTAACACAAATCTTGACTCAATCACAAATCAAATCTACTAGATTTGCCCCAAACCTTAGCTCAAGGTTTGAAAAAATCAATCAATGAACTCTTTTCATAGGTCTTTCCAAAAACTTATCTCAAATCTTCCTTGTAAGCTTCCAAAAAATCTCACACTGATCTATCAAAAAGTCCTCTCTAGAACTTGTCCAATCTGCTCAACACGTCCTCACTAGAACTTGTCTAGTATGTTGAACAGTCTCTGTCCTTAAACTCTATATTGTAAGCTTCCACAAAAGCTCACAAAAATATGTTCACAAGTCTTCTAAAAGACTTACCTAAAATCTTCTCAACAAGTCCTCATTGTAACTTGTCCAATATCATAGAAACATATAGAGAATTGTTAGAGACTCAATATATTTCACATTCAAAAACTATCAATCACTTTCAATCTCTCTTTTATCACAAAAACATATAGAGAATTGTTAGAGACTCAATATGTTTCACTTTCACAAACACTCAACCTCTTTCTCAAATCAATTTAGAATATATAACAATTTATTTCACATAACTTGAACTATCACATCAACACATCCACTTGACTAGGCTCAACCAACTCTACTCAACCAATCACTCAATAAAATAATCCTTGCTCACAAACCCTAGTCCAAACTTATGAACATTCACTCAAATGTTTCCAAAAATGCTTATCAACCAATCTCACATAACAATAATACTCATGATATTTGCAAATCCTAGTTCAAGTTCCTCACTCAACCAATTGCTTCAACAACAATGCTAATCTCACATAACAATGATACTCATGATCTTTGCAAACCCTAGTTCAAGTTCCTCACTCAACCAATTGCTTCAACAAGAATTCTTATCTCACATAACAATGATACTGATGATATTTTATAACTTCACATAAAAATGATACTCATGATCTTTGCATAAAATCTAGTTCAAGTTCCTCACTTAACTAATCACTTAAACAACAATGCTTATCAAACAAGTTTTTATCAACAACTCTTTATTCCAGAAAAATCCTTTTCACTCTAACTTAGCATTCACAATATTCAACAACCATTCACTAGGAAGATGTGCCCATACCTTTTGTTTGATGTAGAAGTGTCCTTAGAAAACCCGTCTCAATCACAATTTCCTTCTTTCCAATTTTAATAATTAGATGACAAAATATCACTCTAATACTTTTTCAAAATAATCCTTAGTCACAAAAATAATCAAAGCTCAACTACACCTTATTGCTCCTCCTTGAAATTAGCATCCATCAAATCATACATGAAAAATAATTATTTAGATACACCTTATAATCTCTAACTTAGAATAATATCCAACACCACAAAAAAATCAAAAAAGCTTCCTTAGAGACCTTATTACCCTTTTCAAACACTAAAGAAAATATCACCAAAAATATTTATTTTGCATCCTTATAACTCCCCTTAAAACCTTACAAACCAAATAAATTATGTAAAAATTAATTTTAATGGCTCAACTATAGTTTTTCTAAAAATTCTGGTGCCCAACTAATTGCATACCTTTATCTTTTACCCAAAAAGGGTTTTGGTGTGATTCAAACCATCGTCTCCCCAAGTGCCAAGCGCTTTGGTGCTTTGTGCCTAGAACATGGGCTATAGGCACCCATGAGAAGGAAGGGAAGCTTCCTTCCTCTTGGTGCTTTTGATAACTGTCGATGCCTTCAAAACAAAAAACCACTCCCACATATTCAAACCTCTACCATGCATTGCCATATCGTCTTGACTTCACCGAGGTTTCCAACTGTGCTACCTATGCTTGGTTACCAAGGCACCTTCTACAGTGGGTAATAAATTCTCACCTGCCACTTGGTCCTTTAAACACCAATGAAACCCTTCTTTGTCTCACCAAATGATTCACATGATTTGCAATTACTTGGAGATTAAATCGAATGCATTAATTATCTTAGCTAAGGTGGAGGAGTCCCCCTTTATATACATGTTGATTATTTTACTCCCACGTCGGTGCTCGATGGTCGAATTCAAATTTTGAATTTTGACTTAATAACCCACCTTAGGGTTATTTAAAATTAACATAATTTAACTTATAATTAATAATAAAAATAATTAATAATTATTTTAAATAACTTATAAATTAAGTAAATTAATTTATAATAAAATATAATAATTAATTTAAACTTCCTTGCATAATATTATAAAGAAATATTATAATATTATTTCCTTGGGGTTCTTCTCTTCACTTTGGACCTCGTGTTGATCTCCTGGAACCGAATTTGATCAACTGAAAATGGACTCTCCTTTTGCAGTGATTGGAGAACCTAAAACTGATGCTGCCCACTAAAAATGTCATTCACTAGTGCTAAAAGCTTGACATCAATAACCACTCACTCTTGACATCAATGACAACTCATCTACTCAAAATGTATACCAATCTCCCCCTTTGTCATTTATGGAAATCCAAATTCCTTTTACCAAAACTTAACTTTATTCCTATTTTGCTCCCCCTGATTCAATGCTCTCTCCTTAAACCAAATATCTCCCCCTTTGACATCAATGGAAAAGGGTCACCTTTGGGGCTCAGTTCTAAGAATGAGTTTCTTAGCTTAGCCCCTCTCCCACCTCCTCTTGAGGGGGTTAATTCTGGGGTGGGAGTATTTCTACTCCTAGCATACACTGATCTTTACCTTTGTCCACTTTTCTTCTCATATGATTCTTCTGATTTCTCTGACTATTCCTATTCATGTCCATGTTCCTATTCCTATTCATGCTTGGTTCTATAATATCTACTCTACACCACTTTGTTGTATGTCCATAATTATTACACTTGTAACACTTGGTATTGTTATTCCTTGTAGGTGCAAATATCTTGGGATTTCTTCTGGTGAAGCCATATCTATTCTTGTCATGGACCCTGTAATTCATTACCTTATGATCAAAATGATTACATGAGTAGAAAAACCCATGAAAAGTTTATCTACTTTTGAAGTTCCTATTTTCCTATCTTTCATGTATCCTGCATTGTGAATCCTTGTACCCAAATTTGTGATAGGAGAAACATCGTCCATTGAAGTTTACTTGCCTTGACCTCAATGATCTCTTAGTCTCTCTTACCCTATGCTTGTTCCTGATCCATCTGTTTCTCTTTTATGCATTGTTATTTTCCCTGTTGAACTTTCTATTATCCAAATCATCCTCAGAAGTCTCACTTTCTCTTACATTGTCTTCTTTTGAAGTTTCTTCTTTTTTAGAACTTGAGGTTGACTCTCCTTATTTATTTTGATCCTGTTCAAAACCAAGACCTATTTTTCTTGACGTAGGCTTTTGTGTCTTGATAATCTTATCCAAATTCTTTGAGCTTCTTCTAAACTTGTATAGCTTATCCTTAGAATTATCTACTTCTTCCCTTAGTACGGCTAATCCTTTTTCTAACTTTTCATAGTATAAGACCTTTGTTTCTAACTTATCCTTGAACCTCTTTGTATTAGCCACTGACTTGTTTAGATCCTCTATAAGCTTTCCTCTCTCTCTTCATAACATTCTTGAAACTGAAGCTCGAGTTGGAATTTTTTCTTTCTTACCTTATTTAAAATTTTAAGAGCATAAATAATCTCTCCCTCAAGATCAAATTCTTCTTTTTTTTATTCTTCCTCTATTTGTTTACCTTTGAGAACATATTCATTCTTTTTTGACTTGTCTTCTATAGGATCACCTCCTTCTTCTTCTAGTGCCATTATAATATAATATTCTCTTATGGTCCTTCAAGTGTATCCTTATATTCATCATCACTAAAACTGAAACCATTCTTTGTACAACTATCTTCAAGATGTCCAAAATTACCATATCTAAAACACTTGAGAATTATTGGTGACCTTTTGTTAACTTCTTTTTTTCTTCTATCAAAAATAGGACTTCATATTTATCATTATCTGAGAAACTATTATCACTATCACTTGAGTACTTACTTGCCTTGTTTGCATAGTAGCTCCTCTTTTGTCTTTGAAAGAACTTCTTTTCTTGTTTGCCTTTTCCATCCTTGACTTTCTTTTGGTACCTGTATTTTTTTGATTCCCTATTCTTATGATTATTTTTTTCTTCATCATTGCTATTTATATGCAAACCTCTCAAAATTAAATCCATTGTTTTTTAATTGTAATGATGTAGAATTTTACCATCTTTATTTGTAGTTGGAGTAGCGGTGGTGTGTATCCATTTTCAACTGCTTCCCATATTTCATTGCCAAGTGCCATTAGGTGAATCTTTATTCTCATAGTCCAAAATATATAATCACTCCCATAAAATACTGGTGTTGAATTATCTGAGGATCCATTCTTAGAATCCATTGTGTTCTTAAAAGCTTTTCCTTCAAGTTGTTAAACTCTTTTGAATGAACCCACTTTGATACCAATTGAAGAACACAAGCTTATACTGAGAAGGGGGATGAACAATATAATACCACTTTTTACTTTTCTTTCCCAATCAATATTATGAAATGTATAGATAGAAATATCAACAGTAGTAATCAAAGCAATGCATAAATCACCACACACAATAGAGATACCAATTTAACAAGGTTCACCCAATGTGGGCTACTCCACAAAGAAAATATTTCACTAAAATTTTCTCAATAAATCTCTTGGGAATCCTTTTCCTATTACAATGTTTATAGAACTTTGTCCAAACGAGACACCAATCCCCTAATCAACTTTATGGATCTCTATCCATGGGAGAACTCCTTTCTCCTTAGCTCTGGTCAGTGATCTTCTAGAATAATTGTTTCCTCCCCTACACTAGCTAATGGATCTCTATCCACATAAGACTCCTATCCTCACTGCCCTAGCTAATGGATCTCTATCCACTAGAGACGGTTTCCCTCTATACACTATCACACCTCCAAAGATTATTCTTTGCTCTTTCTCAAATATGTTATAAATACAGTCTTATAGTTTAGCACAAATCTATTCAATCTCTATCTCTAGTATGGCATAAACCTATCCTCAAATATGCACCAAAATCTATCCTCAAATCTGCACTAAACACAATCTTTAGGTCTAGCACAAATATGTCCTCAATATTTATCCTCAAATATGTACTAAACATAATCCTTCGGTCTAGCACAAATCTGTCCTCAAATATGTACTAAACACAGTCCTTCGATCTAGCACAAACTATCCTCAAGCCTTAACACAAATCTTGACTCAATCACAAATTAAATCTATTGGATCTACCCCAAACCTTAGCTCAAGGTTTGAACAAATCAATCAATCAACTTTACTCACAAGTCTTCCCAAATACTTGTTTCAAATCTGCCTTGTAAGTTTCCACAAAATCTCACACTGATCTATCAACAAGTCCTCTCTAGAAATTGTCGAATATGTTCTACAATTCCTCACTATAACTTGTCCAATATGCTCCTAAAACTTTGTATTGTAATCTTCCACAAAATCTCACACAAATATGTTCACAAGTCTTCTCAAAGACTTACCTCAAATCTGCTCAACAAGTCCTCATTGGAACATGTCCAATCTTATAGAAACATATAGAGAATTGTTAGAGACTCAATATATTTCACATTCACAAACTATCAATCATTTTCAATCTCTCTTTTATCACAAAAACATATATAGAATTGTTAGAGATTCAATATGTTTCACTTTCACAAACACTCAACCTCTTTCTCAAATCAATTCAGAATATAGAACAATTTGTTTCACATAACTTAAACTATCACATAAACACATCCACTTGACTAGGCTCAACCAAATCTATTCAACCAATCACTAAATGAAATAATCCTTGCTCACAAACCCTAGTCCAAACTTATTAACATTCACTCAAATGTTTCCAACAATGCTTATCAACCAATCTCACATAACAATGATACTCATGATATTTGCAAATCCTAGTTCAAGTTTCTCACTCAACCAATTGCTTCAACAACAATGCTAATCTCACATAACAATGATACTCATGATCTTTGACAACTTCAAATAACAATGATACTTATGATCTTTTCAAATCCTAGTTCAATTTCCTCACTCAACCAATTGCTTCAACAACAATGCTAATCTCACATAACAATGATACTCATGATCTTTGATAACTTCACATAACAATGATACTCATGATATTTTCACAAACTCTAGTTCAAGTTCCTCACTCAACTAATCACTTCAACAACAATGCTTATCAAATAAGGTTTTATCAAAAACTCTTTATTCCATAAAAACCCTTTTCACTCCAACTTAGCATTCACAACATTCAACAACCATTCACTAGGAATATGTGCCCATACCTTTTGTTTGATGTAGAAGTGCCCTTAGAAAACTTGTCTCAATCACAATTTCCTTCTTTCCAATTTCAATGGTTAGATGACAAAATATCACTCTAATACTTTTTAAAAATATTCCTTAGTCACAAAAATAATCAAAGCTCAACTACACCTTATTGCTCCTCCTTGAAATTTACAACATACCAAACATAAGCCGTGTCGGCTATGTTTTCCAATTGTGTTAATTTCATTTATATATAGGTTAGAGTGTTCTTTCAAATAATCATCTATGATTGTTTTTATTCTTTTAATTTTTTGTTATCAGTTCACCTGTGGTTATCGCACAACCTAAAAGGTGGGAATGAGCCCACCCTGAGTGGTGAGTTACACTTCCATTGATTTATTAGCCATATTTAATTTAATTTATATTATCGGGTTTCTACTATGTGTATCTGTGTTCTTGATATATGCTTTAAATTCAAGTGTTGAATTAATTATTATTTGAGGAAGCAGTTGTTATGCTCCAAGTGGTATCAGTCTAGATGATCCTAGGGTGGCATCATCAGTCTCAAGGCATAAGCAATATTGGGCATTATCTATCGCACACCATCCGAAAGTTATCACCAGTGGAGAATTCACATTAGATTGCAGCAAGAAAACATTATGTCAAAATCGATGTGGAAATATTTGAGCAATGTTTCTTTCAAAGCAAGATACACAAAGAATTTGTGATATTTTTTACGTCTGATTCTAAAGCCATTTGGAAGCCATTCGCTAGCTAACATAGCATCCAAAAGTTTCTTCCAAAGTGAATCTGATGATATTGTTTCATTATGTTTTCAGCCAAAGGACAACATCCAAGAGAAATTGTAAAACAATCCATTTACCAATCAAAATAATTGCCATAGAAACATTGCATAACTAGCACACCACATCCCCACACCATCGACAAATCAACAATGAGAATTAAAAGGCTATTCACGAGTATTTATAAGGTTACGTATTTAATTTAATTTTTTTTATATACTATGGGGCAATTATCCCACATTGCTTGTGGGTTGGCAAAAAAGGGGTTTATATCGTGCGACCCATAGCTACTAAAGTGTGACTTTGGTCACGCTATCTTACCTCCTCACACAATCCATACATCCTAACCTATGTTGTATTCTCTTCCACGTGTCGACTTAGGTGCCCTTAGCCTATCGTGTTTCACCTTAGTGTTTCCTTCATTCAATCTTCATGTCACTTATGTGTATTCATTGTCCACGTAGCATGTCTTCCTAGTTTGCATTAGTGTCTTCGCAATCCTCGCTAGCATTCTATTCTTTGATTCACTTTCAGTGTCCTATAGTGCATCTTGTCCATCCACGTAGCATGTCTTATCTTTCGAGATCATGTCAGCATCCTCGTTGTCCTCGTTAGAGCGTATGTTCTTCCAGGTTCATTTCGGTCTTTCCACCTCGGTCCCATGCATCCCAGCCCTTGAGCCATGTTCCCTGGTCTCGACTATCAAGGAAACTATCAAACTACCCTAGTATGCTAGTCAAAACAAAAGTTTTCAATAAAAATTTTCTATTAAAGTTACTGAAAATTTGTCAAAGTTGCCGAAAAGTTATCAAAATTACTAAAAAGTTGTCAAAGTTAAAAATTTGCTATCAAGGAGGCGAGCCAAAATTCAAATCCACATTGCAGTTGGAGTGATAGTTGAAGCGGAGTACAAATTTTTACCAAATTTAACAAATTTTTGCAGAAATTGAAGCTCAAAGTCTTCTAAGCAGGACATTTTGGAAAGTGCATGAGAAAAATGTGGACCAAAGGATTTGACGGTCGACTATCAAGCTCGAAGACACCCAACAAAGAAAAATCAGATGCAAGTAGACCTCATCAAAGCCAAGGTACATGTTGAGAAGCAACACACCCCCACTGAAAATGAAATTCCATCCTTTGAAAATATTTAAGTTTTCATTTTACCGTAGGGACCCTCTTGATGTTTTTCAGGTTTAAATTCCAAATTTTGCTTGCCTCCTTCTTCTTCAAGTTTTGCCTATATCAGAGTATCCAAGTAGGCTTGCATATGGCTTTGATTTCAATTTAGAATTCATTTTTAAAATGTTAGAGTCATTCTGAGTAAAGAACATCTTTCACTAATATGTAAAAATGCAGAATACAGATGAATGAATTCATTGGAATCAACCTACAATTTCTGGAAAATTTGCTAAGTAATGAAAACGTCACTATTTTGCGACATTTCCATTTTTTGAAGCATCACGATTTCATGACATTTCCATTTTTAGAAACGTCACGATATCGCAACATTTTCGTTTTTGGAAACGTCGCGATATTGCGACATATTTTGGTTGAAATCGAAGCTTGTAGAAAACGTCGCGATATCGCGTCATATTTGGACTAAATGAACCAAGTGATGAGAACATCGCGATATCGCGATAGGTTTGGACCAAAAGGAAAGCTTGTAGAAAACGTCGTGATATCGTGACATATTTGGACTAGAATGCAAGTGATAAAAGGGTCACGATTTCGTGACGTGTTTTGGTTGAAAGAGCCGAGTTTCGGAAATGTCGTGATTTCACGACATATGCCATTTTTGGAAACGTTGCGATTTCGTGACATATTCCATTTTTGGAAATAATAAGCTTGAAAGAGGCTAAGTATGGAAAACGTCGCGATTTCACAACACATTTGAAGTGAAGAAAAAACTTGATGAAAACATCGCGATATCGCGACATGTCGTATTTTTGCGACCTGTCACGTTTTCGCAGTCAACGCAGCAAGGGGAAGAGTCAACGTGAAAACGTCGCGATATCGCGACAGGTTTTGGCTGGAAGCAAGTCTTGTGGAAAATGTCGCGATATCGCGACACATTTTGGTTGGATGCAAACTTCAAGGAAAACATCGTGATATCGCGACAGGTTTTGGAAAGAAAGTGCCAAGTGATAAAAAGGTCACGATTTCGCGACATATTTGATAGAAGAAGCCGAAGGCATAGAGGTGTCGCAAAATCGTGACATGATTGGTAGAAGAAGCCAAAGGCATAGAGGTGTCATGAAATCACGACATCGCGAAATCGTGACACGATTAAAAAAAAAGCCGAAGGCATAGAGGTGTCGCGAAATCGTGACGTCGCGAAATCGTGACACGCTTGAAGAAAAAAGCCGAAGGCATAGAGGTGTCAAAAAATCGTGACGTCATGAAATCGCGACATCGCAAAATGGCGACACGATTGAAGGAAAAATCTGAAGGCATAGAGGTGTCACGAAATCACGACGCGATTGAAGGGAGAAGCCGAAAGCATAGAGACGTCGCGATTTCGCGACATGTCTTGAAATCGTGACATGTCGCGGTTTCACGGTAGAAGAGGCCAAGATGGAAACAAGGTGAAGAAAATGTTGCGTAATCGTGACACGTGTCAAAAGAAAGCAAGCCGACGTGTGATAAACATTAGGGTTTAATTTAATGATATTAAAATGCTAACCCTTGCTTTCCTTTTGCAGAGAGCGATCCGACAGTTGCATGATAGCGGAAGTAATGGTGAAAAAGACAAAATAAGCGCAGATCAAGCGAAGGCCGTCAGATGGAAATGTGAGATGCCGAGAATTTTTGGTTCATCCAGATTTTATAGATCTGGCCGCAAAGAGACTTTATGATGACTAAGCATCTGCCCATTTAATGAAATATGTCGGCAATTGACCGAAAAATGAAAATATCTACACACAATTACCGGAAGTTACCGATGGATGCATTTAATAGGAGAATTTATGGTGAAATTAATGGCGTGCAAAGAATTTTAACTCAGAATCGGCTCTGCGAAGATAAAATGTCAGAAAAACCAGTGACTCATTCCAAATTTCTCTAAGGAATTAATGAGGCGCTCTCGGCAAGTGCACCAGAAAGATGAATATATTTACTTACGAAGTGCCCATTTATGGAATATATCGACGACCGACCGGAAAATGAAGATATTTACTTGCAGTTATAGATGGATGAGAATAATATCAGATAATGCCTTCTCCATTTATGGCAAATAACTGCACTAAGATTTGCAGAGTGGTTAGGGTTTATAAAAAACTCTATTTTTAAAGGGCCTTATATTGTAAAACCTAGGCAGTAGGGTTTAGAGGATAAGATTTAGGGTTTGAGAAGAAGATATTTTTAAAAAGATCAGGGTCTGTCCTAAGTCTATAAATACTTCTTTTGAATGTAAATTCCAGAGGTGAAAACTTAGAAATAAAAGCTATTGGAGCAATTTCCTACAAATCTTGTTTGAATGCTTTGTTCTGGACCTGAAGTTGGTGTATTTTCGTTTTCTGTGATAGCATGGCCAGGAGCCTAATCTCTTTCAGAGTGTGATAAGTTCATATTCTTTTGTTTTTGTTTCATTAAGGTTTATTTAATTTATGTTGTAGATCTGTGTTATCAAATATTGGGTATGCTACTAGGCTTCATTATTTTTATTGTATGCTAGGGAAAGTTACAGATTTAAGGTTTAGGCCTGTTCTAATTGCTCTTTCCTCACTATGCGAGCTAAGCTGCTGGTGAGAGATACCAATTTCAACTGACTTTCTTTCTGTTTGTGATTTTCTTTCATATCTGTTTTGTCTCTGTCTTATGCTCTTAGTGGAAGGTGATCTTAGAAAGCTGGACACTTTCCTCTTTGATTTGTTCTATTGTGAAGCTAACCGGTATAACTAAAATTGGTAGTTTTGGTTTTGTAGCTAAGTTAGATAAACTTCTCTTTCTGCCCTACCCTACTCTCTCTGTTCCACCATGAAATGATCCATTTTTATCTTTCTTTAAATTTGTATTTTATTTAAATCTGCTAAAGCATAAAGAGCTAGATCAAAGAACTGATTGTAAATCTGATTATCCACAAAGATAACCAACTCCAAAAACATTACTGAACAAGTCCAGAGCCCATTGTAAGGTAACAGACAGTCCACTTGAAACTATTCCAGAAGCGAAAAAGGGTGAATAGATATTCGACCCAACTCTGTAACTCACACCTTAGATATCCAGCAAGATCCTAAAGTGAGTGGGATTTATCCCTTATAAGTGTTATCGGTTTTTCATGCTCATTATTCATAGGGTGTGTATAAAAGTCGCACCAACATTTAAAATTGGCGCTAGAAGGAGGGCATGAACTTCGTTCAGTATTTTGTTAAGGATTGTTTTATCACCACTTGTAGTTACTCCAACTACAACTGAAAATATATCGTCATTAATCAAGTAGTAATGGCAAGCTGGTTGGGTTCCACTACCTTAAATATCCCTGGTGCAGCCCATGATCTACCCAGAAATCCTAAGAGATATCTTCCTAGATACAAGCATGATGGAACTAAAACAGTAGAAGAACACCTGATGGCATATAAGAATGCTCTAAAATTGTCAAATATACAACATGAAGATGTGGCTTGCAGATTGTTCCCTTTCACTCTCCAGGAGGGAGCATATGAATGGTTTTTGAATCTCACTAATGATTTTATTGCTAGTTGGAATGACCTAGAGAAAGTTTTATATCACAATTTGGGGAAGTGATAGACCCCAGTGTGTTATACCAAGAGTTTTCCAGCATTAAGAGAGAGTCGGGTGAAGCTGTCAAGACATTCAATATGAGGTTCCAAAGAGCTTATGGTAGAATGACTGGTCATTACATCCCAAATGCAAATCTAGCCTTAGAAATCTATAAGAATGCATTGGATTCGATGACCTCTATTTTCCTCAAGAGAGACATCAATATCACAACCCTTGTAGGAGCTTATAAAGAAGATTTAATTCTTGAAAGACAGTTAGGACCTCAAATTTTGAGTAGTCCTTTGATATCCTATGTTACACAGAACATGCCTATTTTGAATCCTATTCCACATCATGAGTTAGTGCCAACATGTCACGCTCTACCCAAGGAAGCTTCGTTAACCATGACATCCATTCAGCATGTGCAAAATATAGAGAAAGATTCTGACAAGTTCAGGGTAGAAGTGCATGAAGTAAACATTTGTGACCTAGCATTACCCAACCTTGAAGATTTTCTTGGTGAGTTAAATTTTTCTAAAAATCAGAGAAATATTGATAGTTCTGGTTCATCCAAAAATAGTACGACTATGGTTTCAGATTCATTCACTTTTCCCGAAGAGTCAAAAAATGTTGTAGAAATTCCTATGGATGAAATGCAAGATTTTCAACAATTCAAAAGGGACAATTATAATTTAAGATGTGAGGATCCAGAACCTACTCCTAATAATGATCCTCCCTCACCAAAGGGTGATGAAAATAAGATTCAATATCACCATACAGAAGTAATTGGGAAGGAGTATAATATCATTGAGGGTATGAAGGAAATTAAAGCTAACATCACCCTCCATGAACTGGCTCAGATTGTTGAACAAAAGGATAACTTGATTGAAACTTACTCTGGACCACCTATTGAATTTCAAGAAAAGGAGAAAAACATAGTAAATGTGAATGTGGTCAACCAACTCGAAATAGATAAAGAGTCTCAGTATAAGCATGTGATTACTGAACATAATATCAAAAATGAGGTTGTAAACCGTGTTGATGCAGATATTGGAGATTATAATTTGATAACTAAGAAGGTGAGACCAGTTACAGCTCTATCCAACCACAATGTATCCAACCACTAAGAGGGATCTCCTGTGAACTCAGTTGGCACAACGTGATGATGTAGTGGCTACGTACCATCGATGGGAGGCGGATTGGTTTCGACATCGGATGGATTTGGAGGCAGAGATTATCCGCCTCGGTGGGCGGTTACCTAAGCTCCCTGGAGGTGGGTCTTGGACAACGATACTATGAGCAGTCAGCATCGTCTCATCATAGGCGATTGGATGAGGGGGGTGCTAGTGGGCATGATGCGGGGGCTAGCAGTAGCCACCCTGAGAGGTCCCATAGGACCCACACCATAGGGGGTAGTTCCCGTCGCACCGATCCTGCGTGATCATGGTGGTCGACGCCCTAGGCTCGGGGGTTTTTGAGTTTTTGTTTTTGTTTTGTGAGGTCAGAGGACCGACTTATTGTAGCCTGTGGGCATTTTGATGATATATATATACATGACTTTTCTTTTTGGTTATACACTTGTCATGATTTATTTTTTTTGTTTATGCACATTTATTTATGATGATGTATGCATGTGTTATTATGAATGCGATGTTTCTAATTATATGATGTATGCATATGGAATGAATGAAATGATTTGTTGATAACTTGTCGATGGCACCATAGACTGTACAGGATTTACTGGCTTTCTGTACTATGTGATTGCTTTGTGGAATGACTTTGCATGTGGTAATTTTGTTTTTGTATTTTTCGTATTTTTTGATGGTGATGTAAGTAATGAAATGTACCAGTTGTTTTAAAATGTAGTTAAGGTTTTCTGAGATTCAGATGTTTTAACTAACTAGCCAAGACTGTACATTTATCTCACAAGACTTTTTGAACAAGGTACGAATCAGACTTGAGTTTGACCAAGTTATTTCACATCCCTGTGTGTGCAATTGAGTTCGTTTATGTGGTATTTGTCAGGATACCGCCAGTGCCAGATAGGCTGTCAACCAAACCTGTACCGAGGATCACCTAATTAGCTCCACTAACTCCATTGTTGTATTTAGTAAGATTAATCCATGGGACAATCTAAGGTACCATAAGCTAGCTCATCCACATGCAAACATTGGTCTGCTCACACGCAAAGCTAATGTGATAGACATATCGTCATGCGTTTAGGATACCACCATTGTCAAGTAGGCTGTCCACCAAACCCGTAATGAGGATCACCTAGATGGTTTTTCGAATGCTGAGAATTCCAGGGATTCAAGCTCAGGCATCTTTTGGTTGCTCAACTTGTTGGGATACTTGCTCGCATACATAGTGATGAAAATCACTGTTTATTTTTCTCTTTTTTTTTTCTTTTTGAGCAAGGGATTTGAATAGTGGTGATAACCACTGTTATTTGATTTTGCATTTTGAGCTTCGTAAGGTTTTGGCTTGTGAATGGCATTGATCCTTTTGGCCTTGGGGATGACTACCCATCCTGTTCAGGGACGTGTAGTACGAATCCTTACGACTTTGGGAACCAAAGGTGATTGGGGATGTTATTATGTAAGTGCATTGACCCTTTAGGCCTTGGGGATGACTACCCATCCTTGTCAGGGGCGTGTAGTACGAATCCTTACGACTTTGGGGACCAAAGGTGTTTGGGGATATGATTATGTAATGGCATTGATCTCTTAGGCCTTGGGGATGACTACCCATCCTTGTCATGGGCGTGTAGTACGAATCCTTACGACTTTGGGGACCAACGGTGATTGGGATTTTTGCTAGTGGTGAAAACCACTGTTTATTATGGGGAATTGGATGGGGAAGAGCTTGTCCTTTTGTCAATTCTCAGCATTCTTGAACCATTCGCACAGGGGGATGAACAGGCTAACCTTTCACCTATGGTACCCTAGACTGCTTTGTAGGTTTCTCTTGCGTTCACACAACTTGGGAATTATTTTATGTGTTTTAACTTGTGTAGGGATGTTACGTAACGAGGTGTGATCCAAGTAAAACTCTACCCTTGTAAAATCTGTCTGACTTTGTACAGTTTTTGGCTAGAAATTTAAAGACAACTGAATGACGAAAACCCTAAATACATTAGGAGACAACTGACTATGCTAAAAATGTGGATGGTGTTATTCTGGATGGATGTGTTTATAAAATGGATTGAAAGTGGAAAATGATGGAATTGCCGATTAATTACAGTCTATGGTGCTTGTGACATGTATGACCAACAAATATGCCATGTATGGATGCGATGCCTAATGCAGTTTATTATATTTTTGTATTTTGATTTTTATGAGTATGCATGAAATTGAGATGCAATTTTTTTTGTTATTTTTGATTATTTTATGTTTTTGTTTGTTTTTGAATATTTGTTTTTGACCAAGCGATTGTGGGAACCCTTGGAGCTTTTGGTTTGACCAAAGGGTTTATGGATACCTTTGGGGCATTTTAGGTTGACCAAGCGATTGTGAGAATCCTTGGAGCTTTTTGTTTGACCAAAGGGATTATTGATACCTTTGGGGCATTTTTAAGTTGACCAAGTGATTGCGGAAATCCTTGGAGCTTTTTAGGTTGACCAAGTGATTGTAGGAATCCTTGGAGCTTTTGGTTTGACCAAGCGATTGTAGGAATCCTTGGAGCTTTTGGTTTGACCAAAGGGTTTATGGATACCTTTGGGGCATTTTAGGTTGGTTGACCAAGCGATTGTGGGAATCCTTGGAGCTTTTGGTTTGACCAAAGGGTTTATTGATACCTTTGGGGCATTTTAGGTTGACCAAGCGATTGTGAGAATCCTTGGAGCTTTTTGGGTTTGACCAAGTGATTATGAGAATCCTTGGAGCTTTTGGGGTGGGCTATGGCTCTCTAAATGTGGAATGGCCTCAAATGACTGATGTTCAAGGGTTCTAGTTCCTTGATTCCTTCAAGAGAGGCGAGCCGGTATGTTCCAGGTCCTATTTTACTATCAATTACATAGGGACCTAACCAATTTGCCATGAACTTGTCCCTTAGATGGGGCGGCAAGTTAGAATTTTGTTGGTTCTCTTTTAAGACCAAGTCACCAACCTGAAAGTCCCTCGGGTGAACTTTCATGTTGTATGCTCTCCTAAGTCGCTCTTGATAGATACGTAAATGCTCGAGAGCATTGACGCGTCGTTCATCGAGCAACGTAAGTTGGTCTAACCGGGCCTATCGCGTAGTGTCATCATCGATGAACTCTTGCATTGATATGCATAGGGAAGGTATTTCCAACTCGAGAGGCATGACTGCCTCGGAGCCATACACCAACGAAAATGGAGTTGCCCTAGTGGGCATCCGAATGCTAGTGCGATAAGCCCACAGGGCAAGCGGGATTTGAATGTGCCAATCCTTATGACTATCTGTGACCATATTTTTGAGGATAGCAACTAGCATTTTGTTTGACGCCTCTGCTTGCCCATTTGCCTACGGATAATAAGGTGTTGAAAAACTATGCTAAATTTTGTACTTTGTTGTCAAAGCATGCACATATTTGTTCTTGAATGACGTCCCATTATCCGAGATGATCTTGGATGGAATACCAAAATGACATATGATGTTATGCAAAATAAACTCCGCAATGCGGGGTCCAGTCATAGAGGTTAGCGAAATTGCTTCCACCCACTTGGTGAAGTACTCTGTGGCCGTTATGATAAATGTGTGATGACTTGACGATGTAGGGGAGATATTTTTGATTAGATCTAAGCCCCACTATGAAAATGGCCAAGCCGATTGGATCGGTTGCAAGGCCTAGGAAGGTACGTGTGTCAAATTGGCATGGTGTTGACACTTCACGCACTTCTTTACATATGCGCAACAATCTCGCTCTAAAGATGGCCAATAATAGCCCATGCGAAGAATGCACTTTGCGATGGCCATACCGTTGAAGTGGCCACCGCATGTACCATCGTGCGCTTGGGTGATCACCCAAGCGGACTCCTACTGGTCCAAGCAATGGAGGAGGATTCCTTCATAGCTCCGATGATACAAAATGTCTCCTAGCAAGACATGTTTTGCCGCTTTCTGTTTAAATGATCTTTTCATGACGTGTGTCAATCCAAGTGGGAGGTTACCTAACTTGAGGTAGTCTCTTATGGGTGTGTACCAATCCTGCTGATCAGAAACCTCGATGGTATGAATGACCAATCCCTCTTGTAGTTCATCCCTAGCAAAATCTGAGCGGGAAAGAACTTGTAAGAATAGCGTTGTGTTGCTATTAAGAGGGGTCGGGGAGAACAAGGACCCCCAGTCGGCATGATTCAGACAATCATGGATTCGAGAGAACTTATCCTGAGATGGTTCAATCTGGATCAGGTGGATTCCTGGCGTTAGGTCAGAGCTTGCATGCTCCATCATGGATTGCGATAATGTTTTAACTTGAATGGTTGTCATTTCACCAGAAGGGTCTTGCGGGATTAGTGACCCCAAGGAGGCCATAGTATCCGCAAAATGATTCGATGATCGAGGGAGTGCCTCGATGTCGTACCATTCAAGCTTTGCTAGGAATTTGTCCACAAGGGCTTTGTAGGCCTACAGAACTGGGCATTTACATTGGAATACCCCTTTTACTTGGTTAACAATTAACAGCGAATCACCAAAGATGTTCAAGCGTTTGATGTTCATGGTGATTGTTGTTTGAAGACCTATGAGCAAGGCTTCATATTCGGCATTGTTGTTGGTGCACGGGAAATCTAATTTAAATGATAGAGGCATTGGAGCCCCTTGCGGTGTGAAGAATACAATTCCCGTGCCACCCCCTTGCTCACATTTAGAACCATCAAAGAATAGGGTCATGTCGGCCTGTGACTCAGGCTCATTAGAATCTGGCGATTCTGAGACATGGAAGACCCCATCATCAGGTAGCTCTACGGTCAGAGGCTGATCATCTTCAAGAGGAGCCTCTGCTAGTTGATCGGCGATGACTTGACCTTTGATGGACTTCTGTCCAATGAATTCGATGTCAAACTCCGTCAACAACATGATCCATTTCATCGTGCGGCTACTATGATAAGTATGACTCATCATGTACCGCAATGGATTCTCCTTAGACACAACATACGTCGTATTGCTCAACATGTAGTGGCATAGCTTTTTGGTAGCAAATACCACTGCCAAGCATAGCTTCTCGACGTATGCATAGTTAAGTTCATAACTGACCGTGGTGCGGCTAAGATAGTAATTAGCCTATTCTTTGTGTAGTTCATTTTTTTGGGCTAGCATGGCACCCAGTGCCACCTCAGTAGCTGAGATGTATAAGTAGAATGACACTCCTGGTCTAGGTGGTGCCAATACTAGCGGCGAAGCCAAGTATTGTTTGATGTCATCAAAGGCTGACTGGCACTCGTCATCCCAGTGAAATGCTACCCCCTTGTGCAATAATTTATTCATGGGTCGACACTTGTCAGATAGCTGCGCTATGAAGCGCTTGATTGACGCGACCTTTCCCTGTAGGCTTCTGAGCTGCTTGATGGTGGTTGGGGGAAGCATTTCAAGGATTGCCTTGACTTTGTGTGGATCTACCTCGATTCCTCATTTTGAGACTATGAAACCCAAGAGTTTTCCAGATGTGATGCCAAATACGCACTTCTTGGGGTTTAGTCCGACTTTATGTTCAATGAGGCGATCGAGGATCTTGCTTAAGTCATCGAGATGATCCGGGCACAAAAGAGATTTGGCCAACAAATCATCCATGTAATCTTCCAAAGTTTTATGCATGTGATCATGGAAGATGTATGTCATGGCACGTTGGTAGGTGGCGCCAGCATTTTTAAGGCCAAAGGGCATGACCTTATAACAAAATGTCCCCCAAGGCGTTGTGAACACCATTTTTAGTTGGTCCTCGGGATTGATACGAATCTGATTGTATCCCGAGAAACCATCCATGAGGGATAGCATTTCATGGCCCACTGTAGCGTCTACCAATGCGTCGATGCTAGGCAAGGGGAAATCATCCTTAGGACTCGCTTTGTTTAGATCTCAAAAATTGGTGCATATGCGAATCCTCCCGTCGGGATTTTTGATGGGCACCATGTTGGACAACCATGGTGGGTAATCCACGCAGATGACAAACTGTGCATCCAACAACTTTTGTAGCTCATATTTGACCATTAAGGCTACTGTTGGGTGCATCTTACGTAGTTTTTGCTTAACTGGCTTGACTGTCGGATCAAGCGTTAGATTATGCGTGACTAGCTACGGGTCTAGCCCCGACATGTCTTTGTAGGACCATGCAAAAACCTCCTTCTTCTCTTTGAGAAGGGCAATGTAGTCGGCTTGCTCTTCGGGGGATAGACTTACCCCCATCTTGATGATTTGCGAATTCATTGGATCAGAACCGATGTCTATGTCAGTCATCTCTTCAAATGACATGTGGGACCCATCCTCCAACTAGTGTGGAGTTGGGATCAGGTGGATATCATTTGCTGAATTTAGATCTACGTTCGGAACATCGGGTTCCTCTTCAGCATGGAAGACATCCTGAGTCTGTCCTGGGGTGAAATGGAACATCCCACCACAAGGCCAGTACTCTGATGGGGATGGTGGTGTGTCAACGCGATCCCAGTCTATAGCATCTAGGTCTAGATGCAATGACCATGTTGGGTCGATCGGGTTATGGATGGGGGTGGTTAAGTCAATGGAGATCATGTTGATGAAATGATTTTGGTCTCCATTACCATGGGTGTGGTGACTCGGACATCCTAGGTGATCTTTGTGCTCCGGATCTGGCTCTATGGGTACTGGCACAAATGGATCGGCCCTATGTGCGGATAAAAGGATAGGGTCTACCCTTGGCACTGATGGCTCTATAGGGTCTCCAGGCGGAAGGTGCTCTCTGTATGCCTGAAGTGGCGGGTGCAGTAGTTGGTCCAACTATGCCTGGTTTAGGTGCCACCTATGCCTTGGCCCCATGTGTAGCTGCTCAAACATGTCATCTATGTCCATGGGGTATTGTTGTTGTCGCATATGATTGAGATATGCCATCTCAGTCTCGTCTTCATAATCGCTATCAGAGATCCATAGGCCTTCGTTGGCTCTGATAGCTATTTGCGACATGTGAGGCTCGTCTTGCTCGAGCAAATTGATCTGGTCCCATCGAGGTTGTTCCGCTCTCTACGGGAGGACCTGATTCTCTTGAGGTGGCACTTGCTCGATTGGAGCATCCAAAGGGAACATTGTCATGAAGCTCTCCTGATAATCATCTATGGGGGTCACTTGTGAATGATTGCTATTAGATTCGAAAGGGTCCCAAGGTGCTACCTCATACTCTGACTCATCTTCTGAAGACCCTTCTTGGCCTTGTCTATATCCCTCTTGTAGGTGAGTCCTCAAACTTTCTCCTTTCTCGATCGAAGGGAAAGGGTTGTTAAGGTCAACAAGGTTGGTTGTTAGCAATGGGAGGTAATCCCCCAATGTATATGTTGTGTTAGGATTGGCATATGGATCTAATGCCAACCCATCCTTGTTGCCTATCCCTAGGCCTTGCATGTTCTCTACCAAGATGTCAAGGGGTAGGGGGTGGTTGAACCCTACTCCTGACTTGTCGTATGGCATTTGATATCTTGGTTGGCAAAGAACGCGCACTCCTTGCTCATACCTGCCCAACCCATATCCATGCCAATTACATTGGCCAAGATATCTCAAAGCGAAGTCTGGGTTGGACAAATAGTTGACATCCTCAACAAAGGGCTCTTCATCTTCTTCTTCTTGCATGTAAGGTTCAATGCCATTATCGAGGCCCCCATAAACAAAGTTTGTCTGATTTGGTGGGTAGCCTAGAGGAACCATAGTGCCGATGGGGAGGCGAGGTCTCCCCATGTCCTGCATGGACTCAAGTGCGGGTGTTGCTACAATATTCCACACTAGATACTCCCCCATGCCCGTATTGGCCATCTCAATGGTGATCATTGGCGGTGGAGGGGGAGGGAATGGGAGTTCTTCCTGGGTCCACTCCATGTAGGGTGAACTAGGCATCTCGACTTCCATTCGGCTAGGCATCTCTTCGGTAGAGATGGTTGAGACTAATGGCGGTGCCTCTTCTAGGGGTTTCTTCCCCTTGTCCTTCGGTGTGGCCACCGTAGGTGGCATTGTTGGTGAAGGACCAGATGATGAAGATGGACCCGACTGGTGATTTGATGGACTTAACAATGGGGATGCATGCGGAATCAGACCCTGTTTAGATGGATTCAACTAAAAATCCAAATGTGTCGATGGAAGGGTCGATTACGGCATTAGTTGCACCGTATTGCAATACTTGAAGGGCTCTAAGTCTATCGAGACTACATGCACCTGCCCTTCGAATGTGTACTTTAGGCACCGATGAGCTATCGAAGGGACACACTTCATGTCCCTGATCCAAGGCCGGCCCAGCAAGATATTATAGGCCATCTCACCTTCCAAGATGTGGCACAATGTAGGAATAGTCTTTTGTCCCACTTGGATGGGTAGGACAATTGTGCCAACCGTCGAGCATATCGCATCATTGAATGCTCGAAGAGTATAGGTGGAGGCCACGATGTGAGATGCTAGCAACTTGAGGTGTTTCAATGCCATTGTTGTAATTATATTACTGGATGAGCCAGTGTCCACCAACACCCTCTTATATGGAATCTCGTTGACCCATGCAATGACGTGCAGGGGTGGATCCGCCATATCACCAATCATCGATTTTAGTTCGTCTTCTCTAAAGGTGATGACTGGTTCTGTACATTGTTTTACATGTCCCACAAAGTTGTTGAAAGAGTTTGCTTCGTGGGGCTGCAGCTCGATGGCTTTTAATATCTCCATTAGAGCCTCCCGATGGGGCGATGATTGTTGAATGAGCTCATAAATGGAGAGCCTAGCCGACGTGGTCCTTAAACTTTGGGTAAGTCTAGTCCAAATCATGGCCACTGGTCTAGGCGGGGGAGGTTGCGTAGGGTGTTGTTGAGGTTGTGACGTTGATGGAACCTCTCCTGTGGCCATCACGGGGGCAGCTCCTGGG
This sequence comes from Wollemia nobilis, assembly GCA_028583015.1. NCBI lineage: Eukaryota > Viridiplantae > Streptophyta > Pinopsida > Araucariales > Araucariaceae > Wollemia > Wollemia nobilis. Next base: position 9,491,514 of record JAQPPZ010001772.1, on the reverse strand, counting down.
TACCTCTTGTTCCTAGTCACTATGCTTATCATCCCTACATACCCCTGCATGGGGCAGTTCTGTGTCACCTCATTGACTTGAAGGGTTTTTGCCTACGCATCATGGGCAGGCAGGGGGTCTTTGAAGACTCCCATCTGTTGGTTGTTTGGTGCTACGGGGTTGTCCACCGCCAGCGTCTTGTTGTCTATTAGGTCTTGCACGAAGCTCTTGAACTTCCAACATGCGTAAAGGTCATGTCCTTTCTGCCTATGAAATCTACAGTACAAGTCTTCCCTATAGCCCTTAGGTTTTGGTGCATTGGGGTCTATGGGTCGACTTTCTGGTAGGTGTATCAAGTTTACCATGGACAAATGGTCAAACAAGGAGTCTTTGGACTCTGTGAAGGGTGTGAACTATCGCCTAGGGCGATGCTATTGATTTTGCTCTTGCCGATGATTCTCCTTCTCATAGTTATCAAGAGGAACTGCCTGATAGTTAGCCTGTGAGGGTTGTGTTGCTTGTGCAGGCTTCGGCATGTTTATAGCAACCTGATTGACCATAGCGGGTTTCGGTTGCATGGTCCCTATTTTGGCATTTTTAGGCCACTCTTTCTTCTTTGGCTTGGCAATCTCGCCATCCTGTATCTTGATCTCCTCAATGATTCTGGCTTGCACCAGGGCTTCCTCAAGAGTGGCATATTGTTGCAGCTGCAATAGCATGGAGATCGATCTCAAACAACTTTTTGAGAACATTTGGGTCAGGTCGGCCATAGGAGGGAGGTAGGGCAGCTTTGAAAGCAACGTCCTCCATCGATTTCCATAGGCCACCATGGTTTCTTCCTCATACTGCCTGAGGCTAGCTAGGTCACTTAGTGATGCCTTCTTCTTGGTGTTGAAGGTGAAGCATTCGAGGAACGCATCCACTAGCTGATCCAAGTTACTGATGCTATGTTTTGGCAACTGAGTGAACCAATCCGAGGTAGGGCCTACGAACATGGTTATAAATGTTCTTAGCAGCAAAGCATCATTGTCCTGAATGCCAAAGCATTGGCTCAGGAATCTAGTCACGTGCTCTTGGGCATCCTCCTCCCCTCTAAAGATTGCCAACTGGGGTAGTTTAAAGTGTTCAGGGTATGGGGGTGCTGGCACTGACGGATGCATAGGGTGACTATGGAGCTGGCATAAAGTGGGATTTTGGGGCCCATAAGTCTTGGTCTCCATAGACTCTAAGCACTCTAGCAACGCTTTATATGCATCGAAGGATTTGATCTCTTCCTCCTTGGTTTGTTCCCATTGTGGGTTGCGGGGAACTTGAGGCCTATGGAGGGGTAGCTGGATAACATCCCCCCTGCCTTGGTAGGGCATTTCAGCCCACTCTTCTTCTTGCTCATACTCCTCATAGGCTTCTTGAGGAGTTCTTGGGTGAGACCTATAAACATGGGTGGGTGCCCATGGAGGGTGCCCATCATTGTTTCTGGGAGTGGCCTCCCGCTCAGGTCTAGGAGGTCTTGGAGGCAATATTTGATAAGGTCATGGAGACCTGTCTCGCACCAAGGGGTTGTGCCTCTCATACAATTCTATCTTATGTGCATGAGGGGTTGGGACCCTCTCAGGCATAGTGTTCTAGAGCAATTCATCTGTCTGACGCCGAATGCGCTCTTTGCTAAGGTGATACAGGTGCTCTAACTATTGTTGGTCTTGCCTGAGCTGCGTGATTTGCGCTTGGTGGGTGGCATGTTTGGCAAATGCCAAGTCAATTTGTTCCACTGTCTTGTGTTTAGGAAGCCTAGATGCCTCTCCTACATGTCTATCTCGGTCATGGTGATCCGAGATCTCTATGGGTCGCTTTCCTCTATCGAGGTTAGCGACATTCACCCGAGGCTCTGGCCTCAGTGGGTGATCTTGATACATAGCAGGTGCGGAGGCGCATTGCTCCCATGCTGTGTATTGCTCTTGAGGAATGTAGTGGTCTTCCTCGTACTCCCTTTCGTATGTGTGAAAGGGGCGGGCAGAATTGGCTTGCCCTGTCTGAAGAGCCTTGTGCTCTGGATTTGGCCTATTGTTTTGAATAGTAATAAGGGGTAAAGGAGGGATGACGTAATCATGTGGCCCCTCCTTATGGACCCTATGTTGCTCTAGCACTTCATCGCATGGTGGCCACTCATAACGAGCATCTAAGGGAGCCCTCCCATCTATGTTGAGTGCCACGTGTATGGCCTCCTCCTGAAAGGGTCTATGCTGAGTGGGAGTGCCCCTCAAAGGGGTGCCTCTATAGTCCCATTCTGTAATGGCATGATGTGGACTATCTTGTGGGTCAGGCCACCAAGGCGGTATGACCAAGTCCTCGGGACTATATCGGAGGTGACTTGTGCCCCTTTGTACACTTTTCGCAGCTTCTGCCCGTGATTGGGCTCGGCTACGGGTGTACACCATGGTGATGTTTCTCTAAAGATGTGTACATTTTTATCTTCTTTATGATTTTTTATGCTACACTAAACAAAATGGAAACACACAATCAAAGCAATGATTATCTTGTTTATGGATTAGAAGTGTGCCCTAAATCTGGTTCAATGTGTTTTGATTTTTGTTTTGAAAACCTTGTAAAGAAATTTTTGTTGTATATGCAATATGAGGGCTCTTATATCTCCCAAAATGGTCACCCCTTCAATATACCACTGCCAGGCCATTATACCGAACCTCTCTATATACCCACCCTTACGTGAGGGAGACTATTGGTACGTGAGAGCATAACAGTACATGGAACATAGGCGGTACGGAAGGGGAATCACTCTATTTTGACACCTACCATAGAAGACTTATCCTCATGCACTGGGAATCACCCCAGCTACACTTGGTCAACTTTCATCAGGATTTACGTCTAGCAATAGTAGCGATCGGGGTTATGTATGCAAGATTTCAAGCCAAGGTGGTGATGAAATCCACCGTTGGTCTTGATCAAGTGTTGGGGTTTTACGACCAATGCCTTGATGTTCAGATTATCTCGTGGTGTGTGGGGTTATTTTTACTTGTGAAAAGAAAGAAAAACATGCAATAAAACTCTCCTATGCAAGCAAAGAAATAAGAAATGACAGAGACAAAAAATAGAAAATGACAGAGGATGCTCAAAACCCCTACCTCTTCTCTGCCCAAACCGGATGCCTCTGAGTTTCTACTCTGAAACTGCATAGAGAGCTAATCATCCTAGGGTGAGATGAATAATAGATCTGTATTCATCATAGGGTGAGACGAATTCCTATTCGTCCTAGGGTGGCACGAATTCCAGCTCTGTATTCGTTATAGGATGGAACGAGCAGCAGTCCAGTGCTTGAAATATTGATACCTGCAAGCAAAAACACACAACTTTTGATCAAAAATTTGATCTCAAAATCAAGGGACAGGGGTCCCACCATGATCGCCACTGAAAGCACGAGGATACGAAAGCAAAACAGAAGGGGAAATGCAACGCTAAGTCCTATGAACGAGAATGCATGAAAAGAAGGAAAACCAACGAACTGAAATGAGATTAAAAGCAAGTGTAAAAGTGTGGCCCTTTATTTTATTAATTTTCTCAAAATCGGGTTACAATACGTCTCCTCCCTTTTTAGGGGCTAGGAGCGTCGGACATATTTTGATTACACCATGAATGATATATTCCCCTTTGAGATCTTCCGCGTGCCCACATTGAAAATGGGTGGACCAAATGTCATCGCCACTTGCATGAATATGTCTATGGTTCCTTGCTGCCCCTCTGGTGTCGAGATCCTACATTCAGAGAAATAGTAAATGGTTAGTAGCACCTACGGATGGAGAGAAACATGCGATCCCCAAGGCCTACGGTCAATGCATGCATAAAATAATTAAAATGATAACTAAAACATATCAGAATGAGCTAAAAATTTGATAGAAGCAATAAAACATTACCAGGAAGCCACTGCAAAAGGAACAGTTCAGAAATCTTGCACATATTTCTAATCGCTCTAGGGTGGGACGATTAGGACTGTCATAACCTGTCCGAAAGCCACCTCCTAAATGTCCAGTCTAGAGGCCTCCAAAACACCTACAAAGTTGGGGTTAGGTAAAATGGGGCATTTTGGGATGACCCAGATGGTCAGATTTTGCTAATTCAGCCTCTATTGCCCATAATATGATGATGCTCCCTGTATGTTAGTGAAAGCGAGAAATGATAAAATCATAGCCAAAACTTGTCCAAATCACATGAAATTTAAATGAAAGCATATGTAAGTGACCTAGAATCAAATGCAAAAAGAATAGTATGGAAATCTACCATAGATTTCTAATCACTCCGGGGTGGGGCGATTAGAACTACAACAGTGCGGGGGTGCCCGGGGGCAGGACGCCCACCGTTTGGGACTCGGTTTCAACACCAATCCACTTGGGATGGGTCCAAAACCTCTTATGGGGTTGTTTCAAAAAATTTTGTGGGGTATTGTGGCCAAATGTTTGGGTTTGGGTCCGGATTGCGCTTCCAATAATCACCCAATAACCTCCCTTCCAAAAGAGAGATCAAGGATGTAAAAGCACAAACGATGGGTGAGGATGTAATTCGGCAGCACTTCATTGCTCCAAATGCTCCTCCCTGTTCCTCTTTTTGGGTGAGAAGACTCACCAATTTATAGACCTAGGGTCTCTCTCTTTGAATGCGCATGCGAGGGCGCCACTTGACTTGCTTGCCCTATTTTGGGAGAAAATATTCTTCCCTGATTTAGAGTCTCTTTGCATGAGGCCTCCATAATCAAGGCATGCATGACTGAAGTCTCTCTCTCTGATTTGAAGCCGTTCCTCGCAATTGCATGCCCTGAAGGCATAGTTAAGTGGCGGACCTATCGAGGTTTGACTTTTTCCAGTCAAACTTGCTATTCGCCCCACCCTGGGACGAATGCTGATAATCGTCCCAGGGTGGGACGAATACCAGTTTGTAATCATCCCAGGGTGGGACGAGTAGGGAGCAAAGTGCTAAAAAGGTGCCAAATTGACCTCTGACCTTCCAAACTATTGTGGGAGTGGTTAGGACCACTGTTTAACCTCTAGGGGCTGCCCTAGGGGCTATGTATGTCAATTCGATCAGTGCTTGTCGTCACATAATCGGATTGGTGCTGTTTTGGTGTCTACACGTACAAACCAGATCACGTAGACTAAGATCTCGTCACATCCAAGAGTTCATCATCAAGTGGCAGGACTTATCAAAAGAAGATTCAACCTGGGAATCTGAAAGTATTTTCTAGTCATTTCTAGATTTGAGGATAAAGCTTATTGAGGAGGGGAGTCATGCAACATACCAAACATAAGTCGTGTCAGCTATGTTTTCCAATTGTGTTAATTTCATTTATATATAGGTTAGAGTGTTATTTTAAATAATCATCTATGATCTTATTATTTGTTATATGTTCACCTACGATCATCGCACAGCCTACAAGGAAGGAACGAGCCCACCCTAAGCGGTGAGTTACACTTCCATTGATTTATTAGCCATTATTGAATTTAATTCATATTATTGGGTTTTTGCTATGTGTATCTATGTTCTTGATATATGCTTTAAATTCGAGTGTTGAATTAATTATTATTTGAGGGAGCAATTGTTACACTCCAAAATTAGCATCCATCAAATCTTACATGAAAAATAATTATTTAGATACACCTTATAATCTTCAACTTAAAATAATATCCAACACCACAAAAAACTCAAACAACCTTCCTTAAACACCTTATTACCCTTTTCAAACACTAAAGCAAATATCACCAAAAAATTATTTTGCATCAAACTTATAACTCCCCTTAAAACCTTACAAACCAAATAAATTATGCAAAAATTAATTTTAATGGCTCAACTATAGTATTTCTGAAAATTTCAGTACCCAATTAATTGCATACCATTGTCTTTTACCCAAAATGGGTTTCAGTGTGATTCAAACTGCCGTATCCCCAACCGCCAAGCGTTTTGGCACTTTGTGCCCACCATGCAGGCTATAGGCACCCACGATAAGGAAGGGAAGCTTCCTTCCTCTTGGTGCTTTCGATCACCGTCGATGCCTTCAAAACAAAAAACCACTCTCGCAGATTCGAACCTCCCCCATGCATTGCCACAACACCTTGCCTTCGTTGAGGTTTCCAACTACGCTACCTGCGCTTGGTGACCAAGGCTCCTTCTACGGTGGGTAATAAATCCTCGCCTACCACTTGGTCATTTAAACACCAATGAAACCCTTCTCTGTATCACCGAATGATTCACATAATTTGTAATTGCTTGGAGATTAAATCAAATACATTAATTATCTTAGCTAAGGTGGAGGAGTTCCCCTTTATATACATTTTGATTATTTTACTCCCACGTCTGCGCTCGATGGTCGAATTCAAAATTTGAATTTTGACTTAATAACCCACCTTAGGGTTATTTAAAATTAACATAAATTAACTTATAATTAATATTAAAATTAATTAATAATTAATTTAAATAACTTATAAGTTAAGTAAATTAATTAATAGATTAATTTATAATAAAATTATATTAATTAATTTATAATTAATTTAAACTTCCTTCTATAATATTATAAAGAAATATTATAATATTATTTTCTTGGGCTTCTTCTTTTCACTTTGGACCTCATCTTGACCTCCTAGAACCAAATTTGATCAACTGAAAATAGACTCTCCTTTTGCACTGATTGGAGAACTTGAAGTTGATGCTACCCGCTGAAACTGCCACTCACTGATGCTGAAAGCTTGACATCAATGATCACTCACTCTTGACATCAATGACAACTTATCTACTCAAAATGTCCAACAATTTAAATAATATAAACACTTTCAAAAATATTTTTTGAGAAGAAAGAACTAAAAAAATTTCAAATTTCAAATATATAATCCACACTCGAAGAAAAAGGAGTTGCTTAGTGAATATTATAATATTTTGAGTAAGGAAGATATATTTTGGAGATTAAATTGAGAAAGAATTGGCTAAATGGATATAAAAACAAGTTCTTTCATAGGATGAAAATAATATAAATATTAGCATTTAGAATTAGTAAAATTAAATTAGTAGAAGCGGTTTGGATTGAAGACTAGAGAAAAATTAGAAATGAGGTAAGGATTGTTTACCACAATATTCTAGGATTAGAGGATATTGAAGTTATTGATGATAAGCTACTACAATAAGTTCCTTTAGTTATAATAGATAAAGAAAATAGCAAATTGGTGGAGCCTAGAACTCTAGAAGAAGTTCATTCAACTCTTTTCTCTTTTGATAAGGATAAATCCCCATATCTAGATGGACTCTCTATAGCATTTTATCAACATAACTAGGAAATAGTGAAGGATTTTTTATTGGTGGCAATGGAATAGTCTAGGGTAAAATAATATATACCTTATTAACTAAATGCAACATATATTTCTTTGATTCCAAAAAAGAAGGATGCATAATTGTTTGATTCATTTAATCTTATAAGACTATGTAATATGGCATATAAGATAATATCCAAAGTGACAGAAAATCTACTAAGACCATTGTTAGAAAAATAATTTTAGAAGTACAAGGAGGATTTGTGAAAGGAAAATCGACTCTAGATAGGATCATAGTAGCTCATGAAGTAATGCATTCAACAACTTCTAGAAAAGAGAGAGCAATGATCTTAAAAATTGATATGAATAAAGCCTATGAAAGAGTTAAATGGGATTTTATTTTAGTACTATTAAAAAATTTTGGATTTGGGAAGAAATGGGTCAAATGGAGTAAGGCTTATGTCTCTATAGTATCATATTCAATACTGGTGAATGGGCTACTAACAAAATCAATTCAAACCAAACCAAGAGGGGGCTTAGACAGAATTATCCTTTATCACCATATTTTTTTATTATTATGGTAGAGGTATTGGGAAGAAACCTAAATAAGGCATAAAATATGGGCTAATAAGAAGACTTAAGGCTAGTAATAACATTGACAACATCATCCATCAACAGTTTGTATATGATACAACCATTTTTGTAAGGACAAGTAAAAATGATGCCATAGATTTGAATAATTTATTAAAGGAATAGAAAAAGTGTCTAAGTATGATCCAACTATCCAAAGATGCCAAATTCTTTACAAATAAAACTAGAAACAAGAAAGTGATTGCAATAAAATAACTAGTTTCATTAATTTTGAAATAATTACAGAGAGGGTGATATCTGAGAAGATATGCATACTAATTAGAAAATAATAAATAGGGGGATATTGTTCCCACCACATCTACTTATATTGATATTTTCTTCTTGGGAAAAACCATATATTTATACACAACTTTGGTGGAAGAGGAAGAAGAAGCATCATGATGATTTGGTAGTTCTATGGATTGTAACAATGGTGGTTACAGTGGTTCTAATAATTGCAATGATTTAGCTATAACAACATGGGAGTTGGGATGTGGAAGTCCCACTACAACTATCAAGCATTTTTTGGCCTAGGTTCCATGATTTCACCCCTTCAAGTCATCCAAGTTTTCCAAGCCCATTTGACCCCTTTAGATCCCTCTCAATCCATCTAATCCCATATGATACCCTTTGGCCCATCCGAGGCATTTGTCCAACTTTGAGACACTTGTTTGACTCCATGACATTTATCCAATTTCAAACCATTCATCCAACTCCCCTCTACATTCATTCAACTCCAAGTTGAGGATTCATTTTCTATAATCCAAGTCTAAACTAGTTGACCCTCCTTGAGAAGCAATGGTCCCCATTTCATCAAGCTTAGACATCAAGTGTGGAAGCTCTTTCTTATTTAAGTCTTTGTAAACCACTTATCTTGGTAATTGAGTTGACCCACTCATTTTACTTTATATAGCTACATGGACTATTTCTTGGTGGCTTTAGTATGTGTTAGCTACCTGATCCTCCTTTGTTGGTGTAATAATTCTAGAATTGAGATCCTATATCACCAAATTCTCCATTGCTATTGAAGTATCCAATAAATGAGGGTAATATAGCTTAAGAAGATCAACATTAAAAATGGGATGCAAACCAAGATAATGAGGTAGATCTAGCTTGAATGTGTTCTCTACCACTTATTTAATGATGGTATAAGGATCATAGCATAGAGGTCTTATGTGGACCTACAATATGGTCTTTCTACAATCGTAGTCACACTTGATTTCCTACTTAGAAAGAGTGTAAGGTGTGATGTTGGTTATGACATTGCTTGTATTTAGCATTAATCTTGTGTAGGAAGTCATTAAACTGCTACTATACATGTTGGATATGCTCCACAAACTTCATTTCATTTTATATTTATCTTTCCCTATGTGGTGTGAATTCCATGGGTGGAATTGAAAAAAACACATCCATAAGCACCAATGACTGAAAACTAAAACGTACATGAAAGGGATTATGTTTGGTAGAGTTGTGCAAAACCCTATTATATCCATGTTCAATGTATGATAAATTCTCATACCACGTTCAAGGATTATTTGAACTGTACATATGTAACATGTGCACAATCAACTTGTTAACAACTTTTATTTAGCCATCAGTATAATATAGAATGTTATGGATTTGGTGAACTTTATGTCCATCATCTCCCATAGAGTGTTTTAGAATTTGCTTAATAACCTGATGTCCCTATCTGACGCAACATATTTTGGTAGATCAAAATGAATCCATACATGGATGAAATATAATTTTACAATTTATTTAGCTAACACTCTTTTTACAAGAAATCATAAGAGCTATTTTGGAAAAGTGATCAACCACACAAAAATACAATAATTCCCATGCTTGTAAATAGGTAAATCCAAGAGTAAAACCATAGAGATAGGTTTTCAAGGCTTGTCAAGCACTAGCAAAGGCACATATAGGATTTATTTCTTTTTGGTTGGCTTTGTAATTGCACAAGGTGTGCAAGACTTGACATATTTCTCCACATCGTTCCTCGTATTTATCCAAAATAAATGTTTTTGAAGAATGACTAAAAATTTTTCCACATCAAAATGACCTTCTACCCTACTAAATTGTGCTTCCCATATCATATTTGGTCATTCGATAGAGGGAATGTAGATGTGTTCCATGTGACATAGTATATTTCCATGTAGATAAAAATAAGAAACACGCTTAACTAACTGAAGGGCTTGGTATGTTTCAACAAAATCAAGATCAAAACCATACAAGGTGGACCAAATATCTCATGGCCACATGAATCAAGAATGTTAGTGAGTTTTATGATGGGTTGTTGGCGTAGGTAATCTACAACAAAGTTAGTGCTTCCCCTATTATGTTGGATGATCAAATAAAATTACTGCAAGTATGTAGTCCATTTTTTATGCCTCTCATTCTTGAGATTGCTTTATGTTTGTATAAATTCTATAAGCCTATGATCAATGTGATTGATGGTATCTTTGCCCATAATGTAGTGCTTCCATTGCTTGCAGGCCTGAACAATGGCATAGAGTTCTTTATAAAAGGTGGGATACTTTTTTATAGTCTCGTTGAAAGTTTCACTTTGATATGCAATAGGGTGACCTTGTTGTCTAAGGATAGCCTCATTGCATAGTCTGATGCATTTTTCATCAACTCAAAAGGTTACTTCAATTATGGAAGGGCAAGAATAGGTGTTGAGCATAGGTGAGATTTTAGATTTTCAAATGCTCTATATTTTACTTCTTGATGGCTTTTTAAGCCTTAATATTAATGTAAAACTCATAGGATAAATATCACAAGATCAAATATATGATAGCCACAATATAGTAAGATCAATATAATGATGTAAATAGAATAATATGAGCCAACTAATATGTAAATCAAGGCTTATAATAAATCATCTAAAATTCATTAATAAGTAGCAATATGAATGTAATAGCTTGAATCATACATGTATAAATCATGTAGCACAACTTACAATATTAGTTTCTCAAATGTATACAATATTTATTACTCCTCTTTCTCTTACAAATGTATCATAAAACTTTATCATAATGAGGACACCTATACTCACAATACTTATTATGATAACTATGATCGCTATGCTCACTATGTATGAGATATTCCTCCATGGAGTAATATATAGCCATTGTAGAATGACTCTTTGGTTACTTGAATATTCCTTTCCTTATGCCAAGTATCATGACTCTTGGCTTCTCTATTTGACACTTGCATACACATGACTCTATCTTGTATGTACACCTATACATGACTCTTCACTTAGCACACACTAATCTAAAGACATTTTTTTATACTTACACATAATACACTTACACACATATACTCACATTACACTTGCACACATGATACTTGTGCATTTCCTGCACATTATTACATTCCATAAAATATTTACTCATACTCTAATCTAAGACTTAACCCTAGTATAATATTTACAAGGTGTACCATGAGGGTACATTAGCATGTACTAAATAATATAATATTCTCCAACACTTATGCCCATTGTAACTTGGCTTTGGCTTCCCTCGTTGTCATCTAGTTCAATGGTCATGCAATAAGCAAAAACCCTTGAATAAATCTATAGTAGAAATTGACAAGACCTAGGAAGTTACAAAACTTTGTAAGAGTCTTTGGAGTTGGCCAATTTTGGATAACCTGAATATTTTCAAGGTCAACATGAACACCTTCCTCATTGAAAATGTACCCAAGGTACTAGACTTGCCTCATGCCAAATGTGCATTTCTCTAGGTTTACATATAATTTGTGCTTTCAAAGAGTTTGAAGCACTTCTTGAACATGCTACAACTATTTTTTTCATGCCTTGCTATAGAAGATGTCATCCAAATACACAACTACAAAGGAGTTGGTAAAAGTTCATAGAATGACATCCATCATCCTCATGAAATTTGTTAGTGCATTAGTCAAGCCAAAAGGTATAACCAACAATTTGAACAGACCCTCTTTGGATTTGAATGGTTTTTTTACACATCTATGGGCTCAATGGGGATTTGAAGATAACCAAATTTAAGGTCAATCTTGGTGAAAAAATTTACATCTAGTAGTTTATCTAGAAGATCATAAATTCAATGTAATGGACACCAATTCTTCATAGTAATATTTTTAGAGCCCGATAGTCAATGCAATATCCATGTATCATCTTTCTTTGGCATAAATATAATTGGATTTCCACAAGAAGAAGAACTCATTCTAATATAGGCTTTTTTAATTAAATATTGAATTTATCTCTTGATCTAGTTATTTTCAAGAACTAATATACGATATATAGGGGTATTAGATAAAAGAGAACTAAGAATCAAGTCAATAGAATATTTTACCTCCTAATGGAGTGGTACTTTTATGGGTGACTTGAAGATATCATCATATTTTGCAATGACTCGATCCATTTATTATTGTTTCTATGATGACTATCTAGTCATTTTTGTTACGATGGCTATATAGCCATTGTAGGAGCAACCATTTTATTGGCATATTCAGGCTTAATCATTAAGAGAACAAATTACTTTGTTTTTCCATTTTGTATTACTTGGCATTGATGAGGGAAATAGAGGTAGAAGATTTTATGTTGTTGGTCCCCAAGAGTGATTATGACTTTGCAAGGTCTTGACTTGTACACACCATGTATCTACCACATGTATGGTTGGACAAGGAGCATATCTGATGTAGGAGCATCCAGGGCAGCACTGCAATCTTGCATCAACAAAAAAAAAAAGTGTCGCGATATCGTGACATGTTTTTAACAAAGGACGTTGGTGAAAAATATGTTGCGATATCGTGACATAAAAGGTGTCGCAATATCGTGACTGAAATAAGACAAAGGACGTGGGTAGAAAATATGTCATGATATCATGACATAAAAGGTGTCACGATATCGCGACACAAAATGAAAGAAGAAGTCAGCAGGAAAATATGTCGCGATATCACGACACAAAAACTAAGAAAGATGCTAGCAGGGAAACTGTTGCGATATCGCGACAGGTTTCATAGAAGAGTGTACGGAAGACAAGGATGTCATGATTTCATGACATGTCATGATTTCGTGACCCAAAAGCAGGAAGATGGAGCGAAGGAGCGAAACTGTCGTGATATCACGACATGTCGTATTTTCATGGTGCAAGGACAGAGAAGGGGCTAGAGATCGAAAGGTGTCGCGATATCGCGACCTATCATATTTTCGTGCCCAAAGGGAAAGTCGAAGATGAAGAGTTGAAAAGGCAGTCGTTTCAAATACCTGGACAACGAAGCGACGCGAAAATGCAAAACAAACAGTTCTAGAAGAGGAAACGAAGGGCCACCAACTGGAAATGGAGTGTCACCTGAGAACCTTTAAAAGGGAGATCAAAGGCATGCACAAGGGCTGGAAATTTTTGGAACGATAATATTTTTTTGTATTTCCAGATTTGAGAAATTCTGTAAAGGCGTAACTCTTCTGCGACTTCTATAATATTCTGCTATGACTGTAATATTCTATTGTAACAGTAATTCTCTGCTGCATTTCAATAAAATAAAACTATTTTTCTTCTTTGTAATTTTGGCTCTCTACCAAGTGGTATCAGAGCGGGAGTTCCTGAGTGTGTGAGCAGACCATCGAAAGTGAGGCAGCTTGCACCAGGACATGTGGAAGGATTCTGAGAAGAGAGAACGGGAGTGCCTGGGTAGTGTAAACAGAGCACCGAACGTGAGGCAGTTTGCACCAGGACTAGTTGAGATTTGCGAGAGAGGTGAGCAGTATGCCTCCAAAAATGAATCGTGGGCGTAGGAGAAATGTGGCACAGGATGAAGATTTTAGAGCATTACAGAGGCAAGTGCAAGCCCTACAAGAAGAGTTGCGAAAAGGGGTCGAACCAAAGAGAGAAGATCAGAGTGATGATGAAGCCTGGGAAACTAAGGGTCCATCAGATGATGAAGAAGCATTGGATCCTTCTGAAGCTAGATTTTTGAAAGCTCTATCTCAGGCCGGGAAGAGACCGAAGTTTGATGTCTCTACATATTCTAGGAATCTCAACCCAGAAGAGTTGATTGACTAGATCAACGACATGGAGGAATACTTTGAGTATGAGGAGATTGTAGATCCTGATAGGATCAAATTTGCAAAAACAAAATTGAAAGGCCATGCTAGTTTATGGTGGAAAGGAGTACAACTCGAAAGAAATAAAAATGGAAAATAAAATATAGCCAGATGGGACCGGATGGTGGAGAAATTGAAGAGACAATTTATTCTTGCAGATTACGAGTTGGATCTGCTGAGGAAGATGCAGAGCTTGAGACAGTCAGGTAAGTCTATCCAAGAATATATAGAAGAGTTCTACAAGATCTCCATCAAAACTGGCCATTTGGGGGCTAATAAGGAGAAAGTAGCCCCATACATAAATGGATTGAGAATGAACATCCAAGAATAACTTAGTCTGATCAGAATAACCACCATAGAAGATGCATATCAGTTGGCCTTGAAGGTCGAAGAGAAACTGAACCGAAGATTTGAAGGCAAACAGAGAGGAAGAGATCGCGGTGGAAGAACCGATGGAAGAACCGGTGGAGGAAATTATAGAGACCAAAAGAAGACTAGTGAAACAAGAAAACCCCAGGAACAAAAAAGGGAGAATACCTACCACCCGTGTGATCAGAACAATGGCTACCAAAGAGGAAGAGGTAGACCAGGACATGGGTATGGAGAGGAGCATTCCGTGGAACCTGTTTCCAGTGTGGAGAAGAGGGACATCAGTCATACGAATGTCCCCAGCACCAAGATAGGATGAATAGGAGACCCGAGGGTCATGCCAGAGCTATTGTGGCAGATGAAGGAGCTGAGTCAAAGCACTCTAAAGAAGAAGAATGAGAAGTGATGATGACAAGAAGAGCACTGTTGAATGACAAAAAATAACTAGAATAGAGGAAGAGCCTATTTCGCACGAGGTGCAAATATGCAGGGAAGGTCTGCAATGTTATCATTGATAATGGTAGCACAGACAACTTAGTTTCAGAAGATATGGTTACGAAGTTGAAATTGGGAAAGAGGAAGCACCCGCATCCATATCGGATTGCGTGGTTGCAAAAATATCACAGAGCACTTGTCAGTGAACAGTGCTTGTCAAATTTCACATTGGGAATTATCAAGATGAGGTCCTATGTGATGTTTTGCCAATGGATGCTTGCCATTTGTTGTTGGGAAAACCATGGCAATTTGATAGACGTGCAGTGCATGATGGGCATGCAAATACATATTCTCTGACGAAGGATGGAGTACGTCACAAATTGAAGCCACTGAAAGAAGTGGATGAGAAAGTGTGCGAGAGTGCAGAATCTGCCTGATGGATGGAAGACAATTTTTGGATGGTCTGAAGAGGGATTCAATGTGTTATGCATTAATCCCTACTGTTAAGAAAGAATAGTACATAGATGTTCCAGCAAAGGCTGAACACCTGTTAGAAGAATTTTCAGACATCATATCAGATAATGTGCCTGAGGGTTTACCACTGATGAGGAAGATCAGTCACCATATTGATTTTGTACCTGGATCTAGTTTACCCAACAAGGCAGCCCATAGAATGACTCCTGTGGAAAGTGAGGAGCTGAGCAGGCAAGTCCATGAGTTGTTGAAAAGGGATTGATTCGAGAAAGCTTGAGTCCATGTGCGGTACCTGCAGTACTAGCACCAAAGAAGGATTGGGAGTGGAGGATGTGTACAGACTCCCGAGCTATAAACAAGATCACCATAAAATACAGATTTCCATTACCAAGGATGGATGATATTATGGACTGTTTGAGTGGAGCCAAGTACTTCACCAAGATTGACCTGAAGAGTGGCTACCATCAGATTTGGATCAGAGAAGGAGATGAGTGGAAAACTACTTTCAAAACCAGAGAAGGTTTGTATGAGTGGTTGGTCATGCCATTTGGGCTAACCAATGCACCAAGCACATTCATGCAGTTGATGAATGAAGTGCTGAATTTAGGAAAGTTTTTTATTGTCTATTTGAATGACATTTTGATATTCAGCAGAACCTTGGAAGAGCACCTGATGCATATCAGGAGGGTTTTTGAGAAGCTGAGGGAAGAACAGTTGTTGATCAACTTGAAGAAGTGCAATTTTGTGAAGAAGGAGTTGGTATACCTAGGATTTGTCATCTCAGTTGAAGGTCTAAAAATGGACCCGAGAAAAGGTGAGGGCTATCATTGAATGGCCTACTCCAAGAAGCACTTTTGAAGTGAGATCATTTCATGGTCTAGCCAGTTTTTACAAGAAATTCATCAGAAATTTCAACAGTATTTGTGCACCCCTTACGAAAACAATGAGAGGGGATAGGAAAGACTTTAAGTGGACCTTAGGAGCAGATAATATCTTTGATGTGTTGAAGAATAAGGTCACTAAGCAACCTGTTTTAGCACTTCCAAATTTTAACAAGGTATTTCAGGTGGACTGTGATGCCAATGGCAGTGCCATAGGAGCTGTGCTGAGTCAAGAAGGCAAGCCTGTTGCTTACTTTAGTGAGAAACTCAATTAGGCCAGGAAGAAGTATCCAGTGTATGACCAAGATTTCTATGCTATAGTTCAGGCCCTGAAGAAGTGGAAACATTATTTGCTGTCGAAAGAGTTTGTGCTATATACTGATCATCAGGCCTTACAGTATATAAATAGCCAGGGAAAACTAAACCAGAGGCACTTGAAGTGGGTTGAGTTTCTATAGAGTTATTCCTTTGTGTTGAAGCACAGGAGTGGAAAGTCCAACAGAGTTGCAGATGCCTTGAGTAGAAGGCAGAGTTTGCTGATAGAAATGAAGGTGGAAGTGTTGGGATTTGATGAGTTGAAGGGTTTGTACCTTGAAGATCCCGATTTTGTAGAATCCTAGAAGGCTTGCTTGGCACCAGTTACCTTGGACAGAACCAAGTGGTTGGATTTTCTAATCCAAGATGGAATGTTGTTCAGAGGAAACCAATTATGCATTCCAAGAAGTTCCATGAGGGAAAACCTAGTCAAAGAAAAACACAGTGGAGGATTGACTGGGCACTTTAGTCGAGATAAGACCATTGCCCTTGTGAGCGAGAATTATTATTGGCCGCAACTGTAGCAAGATGTGCGGAAATTTGTGTAGAGTTGTAGAGTCTGTCAGATGGCAAAAGGTGTGAGACAGAACACCGGATTATATCAGTCGTTACCTATACCAGAGAAACCATGGGAAGATGTCAGCATGGATTTCATTCTTGGTCTACCAAGGACACAGAGGGGAAATGATTCCATATTTGTGGTAGTTGACAGGTTTTCAAATATGGCACATTTTATCCCTTGTCAGAAAACTAATGATGCAGTTCATATTGTAGGTTTGTTTTTCAAAGAGGTGGTACGACTACATGGTCTACCAAAGAGTATCATTTTCGATAGAGATACCAAGTTTGTTGGGTATTTTTGGAGAACCCTATGGAAGAAACTAAAGACAAATTTGAAATTTAGTTCAGCATACCACCCACAGACAGATGGGCAAACAGAGGTGGTAAACAGAAGTTTGGGTAACCTATTGAGGTGCTTTATAGGAGATAATCCCAAAGGATGGGATCTAATTTTGCCGTAGGCAGAGTTTGCATATAACAATTCTGTCAACAAGAGTACCAACAAATCTCCATTTCAGATAATATATGGAAGCAGTCCAAGAAATGTTTCTGAGTTAAGGAATTTGAATACAGGGGAAAAGTGCAGTGTCGAGGCTGAGGATTTTGCAGAGCATCTGAAGAACCTGCATGAAGAAGTGAAGAAGCATATTGCTAAAATGAATATGCAATATAAGACGAAAGCAGACCAGAAGTGGCGGTTTAAGGAATTCGAAGTGGGAGATGAAGTGATGGTCCATATGAGAAAAGAAAGATTTCCTGCTAAAACCTATAACAAACTAAATATGAAGAATTTTGGACCGTGCAGAATCCTAGCAAAACGGGATTCAGGCAATGCGTATGAAGTAGAATTGCCAAGTGGGTTAAACATATCACCCGTGTTTAATATTTCATATTTGGTGAAATACCATGAAGGGGATAGTAGTGAGACACCAAGTGCAGAGTTGTGGAGTATTCCATTATCTACTCCAACCATAGATAAGATAGAGTAAATACTGAACACAAGAGAAGGTAGAAGTACCAGAAATAGACAGTATTTTGAATATTTGGTCAAGTGGAAGGGCAAACTAGCAAAAGATGCAACTTGGCTGACAAAAACGGAGGTGGATCGCTTGGGTCTTCCTCTAATAGTTCAGAAGTGAGGATCACTTCTCAAATCAACCCCGGGTGTCTGATGCAGGAGCATCCAGGGCAGCACTACAATCTTGCATCAACAAAAAAAATAAGTGTCGCGATATCGTGACATGTTTTTAAAAAAAGACGTTTGCGGGAAAGATGCCGCGATATCGCGACATAAAAGGTGTCACGATATCGTGACCGAAACAAGACAAAGGACGTGGGCAAAAAAGATGTCGCGATATCGTGACATAAAAGGTGTCGCGATATCACGACACAAAACGAAGGAAGAAGTCAGCAGGAAAAGATGTCGCGATATCGCGACACAAAAATGGAGAAAGACGCTAGCAGGGAAACTGTCACGATATCACGATAGGTTTCATAGAAGAGCGTACGGAAGACAAGGATGTCACGATTTTGTGACATGTCATGATTTCGTGACATGTCACGATTTTGTGACCCGAAAGCAGAAGAGTGTATGGAAGACAAAGATGTCACGATTTCGCAACATGTCGTGATTTTGTGACCCGAAAGCAGGAGAGCGTACAAAAAACAAAGATGTCACAATTTCGTGACATGTCATGATTTCGCGACCTGAAAGCATAAGAGGTACGAAAGACAAAGATGTCACGATTTTGCGACATGTCATGATTTCGTGACCTGAAAGCAGAAAGAGCGTACGAAAGACAAAGATGTCGCGATTTCACGACATGTCACAATTTCATGACCCAAAAGCAGAAAGAGCGTACGAAAGACAAAGATGTCACGATTTCGTGACATGTCATGATTTCGCGACCCGAAAGTAGGAAGATGGAGCGAAGGAGCGAAACTGTCATGATATCGCGACATGTCGTATTTTCGCGGTGCAAGGACAGAGAAGGGGCCAGAGATCGAAAGGTGTCGCGATATCACGACCTATCATATTTTCACGCCCGAATGGAAAGCCAAAGATGAAGAGTTAGAAAGGCAGTCGTTTCAAATACCTGGACAACGAAGCGACGCGGGAAGGCGAAACGAACAATTCTGGAAGAGGAAACGAAGGGCCACCAGCTGGAAATGGAGCATCACCTGAGAACCTTTAAAAGGGAGATCAAAGGCATGCACAAGGGCTGGAAAATTTTTGGAATGATAATATTTTTCTGTATTTCCAGATTTGAGAAATTCTGTAAAGGCGCAAATCTTCTGCGACTTCTGTAATATTCTGCTGTGACTGTAATATTTTGTTGTAACAGTAATTCTCTACTGCATTTGAATAAAATAAAATTGTTTTTCTTCTTTGTAATTTTGGCTCTCTACCAATATCATAAACATCTAGTGGAACCACATCACATAAGACTTCATCTCTAAATTATTTGATGACATAAGAGAGAAGACATTGCTGAGTAATACAAATATCTCTCCCTTGATTCAACCATACAATATTATATGGTTGTGGGAGAGTATTTATAGGTATATTGAAATTCCTCATAGTATTAGTAGAAATCAAATTATTTTATCTCCCACTATCAACAATGAAATGTAGAGGCTTCCCATTTACCTAGAACTATGAGTGGAATTCAGGTGAATCCTCTACTTTGAGTTTTGTAGTAGAGGTAGTAATAGTAACATGTGCTTTACCCTCCATGATTTGTTTAACCTTATCCTCTTTTAGGGGATGTGTTGGAATTGTGTATGTAGAGGTTTATGTATCAAAAAATAGAGATTGATTTACCTAACACTCTTATCTAGAAATTCAATTGCTCTTATCATAGTCACACAATTTTCCAATCTATTTATTTTAGGGCTTCTTATCTTGTAGCTCTTTATTTTACTTCCAATTTTGATGGTGTTGTTGACCTTCTTTATTTGATTGCTTTTGGGTATCACATTTTTCTTTCTTAGGTTGGACCTTGGTACTTTAGTTCTTATCATTTGAACTGTCTCCTTTTTTGTTTTTGTCTTTATTATTTTGCTCAATATTGATGGCATATTTGTATGCTTCACCCAATATCTTGAATTCAAAGAACTTCATATCCACCCTTATGTACCAATGTATACCACTATGGTATTGTTGGTTGTGGAGCCTGATTTTCTCTCTAATTTGGAGGTCTTTTTTTTAGTCGCACTTGGACATACTCCACGAAGGGGGGGTTTAGGAGGGCATGCCCCCCTACTAATATCACTGGAGGGGTCCAAGGGGGCAACGCCTTCGAAGCCAAAAATAGATGTATTTTTTCTTTGTAAATTTAGACCATTTATTATTAGGTCATAGATCGGATGGTAGGATTTTATGTTGGTATTTTTACCCTAAAATGTATCTATATTTTATATGAGGATTTCAAGTGGTGACTATGTATGGTAATATACGATGATAGAATGAAGAGGAGGTTATAGCAGATGTGTTACAGGTTGTATCCCTTCATTTTTTTGGATGAAATAAAGAAGACCTAGTTATTTTTCTTTGTGGGCATAGCCCATATTGAGTGAACCACATATATTTGTGTCTCTCTTGTATTGTGTTTTTTCTTCTTTATATTTCTACATTTATATTATTGCTTGTGTTTTTATTTCTAATAAGTATTTGACAATTTGATGCATCTTAGTGTATTGGATGATAAGTTTTACAAATAGTGAATGAAAAGCATCGATATACTCTTGAAAAAATTGTTATTTGTCTTGGCACAGTTGTTGCCATCGTATACACAAATATTCATAAGCATCTATTAGGTAATATTTCTTCTTGATTGCTTCTATGAATTCATCCCATATAGGGTCTTATTAATCTTCTTGATTCTTGTTATATGCTTTCCACCAACTCTATACTAGTATTAAAGCTTTTAGCAGGGCAAAAGTGATATTCTCTTTATTAGAGAAATAATTTATAGATAAATATACAAATAGTTTATCCAATAAATTCTTCATTGCTTCCACACAATTTTTCCTTCAAAGATAAGAATATCAAAGTTCACCTAAAATTTGATGGTATTGGGGCACTAAATGGTTGTCGTGACATGGGAAGATGGTATCCACTCAAGGATTAAGGAAACATCTAATTATTTTATATTTTAAGGGCTTTGTCTTCCAATTTTGATGTTGTCCACCATTTGATATCATTTAAGATAACTGGGTAAATAATCAGAGGGGTCACACATATGGAACCTAAGCTTTCGATAGCTTGAACTTGTCTATGGTATCATACATGCAAAAAATACATTACTTTGATACCACTTTGATCCAATTGTTCAAAGACATCGATTTATTTAGGAAAATTGCATGAAAAATAGTTAATTTCATTAATTTTAAAAAAATAGAGGGAAATCTCTAAGAAGAGATGACCTCCAATTAGAAAATAATCAATGAGGGAATATTGTTTCCACTACAACTGCTTCTACTATTGCTTTCTTATTGGAAAAAACTATATGTTTATACATAGCTTTGGTACGAGAGGGAGGAAACGCATCATGATGATTTGGTAATTTTATTGGTTGTAATGGTGGTGGTTATGATGTTTTAACAATTGAAATGGTTTAGCTACTACCACATGGTATGTGGGATGTGGAAGGCCCACCGAA
Organism: Wollemia nobilis; assembly: GCA_028583015.1. Classification (NCBI taxonomy): domain Eukaryota; kingdom Viridiplantae; phylum Streptophyta; class Pinopsida; order Araucariales; family Araucariaceae; genus Wollemia; species Wollemia nobilis. The sequence goes on along the minus strand of JAQPPZ010001772.1, from coordinate 9,469,829 downwards.
ATTGGTAAGCATTCCATGGCCCAAGTTTTGCTAGTTTACCCCTTTGAGTCATCCAAGTTGTTCGAGATTGTTTCACCCCTTTTGAACCTTTCCTATCCATATAAGCCCATTCAAGCACCTTCAAGTCCATTCAAGTCATTCATCCAACTTTGAGGTATTTATCCAAATCTATGGCATTTGTTTGACTCTAAATCATACATCTGACTCTCATCCACATTAGTCTAACTCTAAGTCAAGGTTTTATTTTTTTTAGTTTGAGTCTAGATTATGACAACAAGTTAATAGCACAAAATCCAAAATTTACTTCCTACAAAATAGCTAGAATTAGAGAAAAGATATGCAAGTTACTTAAATGGAGGACATAAATTTTCTAGCAACATATCTAGAGGTAAGCTTATTTGAGGGGAGAATGAGGATAAAACTATGAAATCTAGTTATAAATAAAGTTTAAAATAAAATACCAACATAGAAAGGTAGATGATTATCATTAGCAAGAAGAGTGCAACTAATTAAATCAGTCTTATAGGTCATTCCAACATATTATATATCCTTGTATATAATGCCAAAATTGGTAGAAAAAAGTTTAATCTATGTTATGTGGTCCTTTTTATGGTCAATATTACATGATAAAAGGAAATTTTCTTTGGTGAAATGGAGCAAGGTGTGTGATGATATCTAAAATATTCCAATAAATTTTGAGCAATCCATAGGGAGTAACAAGTTTCAAATTATAAAATAATAATTTAATTCTAAGGATGCCCCTTAATAGTTTTTCCCAAAGCATTAATTTGTATTAGGTGGGAGAAGGGGTTTTGAAAGGGTATCTAAACCTTTTACAAAAAGCATTTTGAAAATGTCCTCAAACCTCTTACAACTTAATAAATATTTTCAAAGAAAACCCAAAGAGGAACACACTAAGATCTGACCCCCAAGGAAGAAGAATTCAAAGACAAGAGTGTCTAAAATTGAGCCAATCATGGATGAAAAATTACTACCTAGAAAGAGTGCCTAAAATTGAAAATATCATCCTGTTTAAAAGGAACTCCCAAATTTAAAAAAAATTAAACTTCCCACCCAATATTTGAACCAAGGGTTCAACAAACTAGTCCATCAACATCAAGCTAAACCAATCCTTCATCTTGAACTACTATAGTAGGTGAACTACAATAGTAAGCATGAGGGAGATCTAAAACAGGAATTCACAATGCATGATTAAAACAAAAGGTACCCAAAATTAAATACATCAACCCACCTCAAATAAGTGCAAAAATTTGAAAGAATTCCAACTTCCTACCTAGAATGGGAACCTTAGAATTGGTAACCCAGGTTTATAGAAGCAGTCACATAATAATCCTGCAACTAGAATAATTGTAATAGGGTGGGAACAATCCAAAAATCTCTGATCTCTTCTCCTATCAGGTTCCTACACAAAACTATAACAAAATTCAAAAATATATTTTCTCGCCCCAATTAGAATTCAATATTTTGGCCCCACTCTAGATTTTGAATCCTTGAAATAGAAGACCAAGGGGATAAGCCAAAACTAGGTTGGGATTTTTTATCCAACAAACTAAAAAAAAAAATATTGAACACCCAAAAGATTAAAAGCAATAATAATAATGTTTAGCTCAAGCACCACCATTTAGAACATGTTCCCACTCAGCTCCTCAACTTTAGGAAATAGAGCCTATAAGGATCTAAAGGAAAGATCCTCAGATATAGGTGGGGTACAACTAGGACCAATAGAGATGAAACATAGAGTTAGAATCCTGATTGTATCAATAAAAAAATCCAACATCCCAACTGGGATGGGGAAAACATTGATGTATGAAGGCTCCAATCCATAAGTCTGAAAAAAACTCACAAGATCCTCTAAAGGACCCTAGATTTTAGATAGAGTGGATCTAGGGTTAGCGACCCAAATAATGAAGGATAAAAGCCCTCTCATAACCAATCAGACCCTAGAACAATAGGCCAGTAGGAAGAAAACTAGATACTCAAATCTAGGAACATAAACCCTGACCTTAAAAAACATAGATCCAAGCTTCCCCAAGTTTATTTTTTTCTCCAAGAAAACTAGAAAAAAGGACCTAAAAAAATAGGGCATAATGGAAAAATAAAAATAGCTATAACAAGATCTATATTGGAAGGTAAGACTCTAAACAACACCATGCATATTGTCAAGCCCAATCACCTAGTTGCAGCAAATAAACCACCCACCAAGGCAGGACTCATCAAAAAAGACTAGCCTATGGCCTAGTAGAGTAGGAAATACCAGGTCTAGGGGGTTTTGGGATCTAGGGCCACTCCAATACCTATCAGGACAAGACCCCTCAGCACACCTAAACCAGCACCCTCACCCAACCCTACATCCTCACATGGTCTTGCAAACTCATATGAACTAACCCAAACTCTTACGAACCACACCAAGATATGCTCCCTTCATCACTACCTCAACTTAGTTCTAGTTACCCAAATAATTATGAAGTGATGTTAAATGAGATAAAATTGTATTAATATGGTTCAATTTTAAATCCTCGTATTATGATGAGTATTCTTGCAATAACGTGGACCGCGAGATAAGAATTTTTTTTGAAATAGATGTAGTATGGGTGATTCTTATTTTCACTTAATATAAATATTTCACAATTAGTTATTTAAAATAAAGTTTTAAACTAATATTTTGCATATATATATATATATATATATATATATATATATATATATATATATATATTACATGGTGGATGGTCACTATAATATTCTCGCACTGTATGCCCCAAAAGTCACATATAGTTCTTCGCATAGTCCGCCCCTATAAGCACCATGCCACAATAATTTTAAACCTTTTACACCACTGAAAGCACCAGGAAAGGGACAAGCATTAATATACATTATTTTAAAATTAGTTTATTTTTAATTTTTTTAAATTAAAAATATAGATATACTGCATTTTGAGCCTTATAAGCTGATCAATTTTTTTTAAATAAATTTTTTATATTTTACTCAAATTATATGTATATTATCATATTTCTTATTTTTATTCCTTTAATATAATATTTTTAATTAATAATAAATTTTTTATTTATTTGTCAATTAAAATATTTAATTATCAACATAAAAATTATCTATTAAGTTTAAATTTAATGGTGAAGAACGAGGAATTTTACACATTTAATTAAATTTTCAAATCTTATATTAAATGATATGAGCTTAATCTTCAAGGAGAAAATGAAGTTACTATACATGAATAATTGTCAAGTTGTTATAATATCAATAAATAGTAATAATGTAATAAAGGAATAGCTTTTGCAAAAACAATTCTGGACTATAGGAAAATCTATATTTAGAGTTGTTCCTTGGACACCAGAGGTTTTGAATGAGGATATTTTTGCTGCTTCTTACCCTATATGGGTAGTTGTAAAACATGTGCATCCTATTCTCTGGTCTTTTTTGCCTCAGTTGATAGCACCTTTTGGCAAGGTCTTGAAAATAGAAGAACCCAAAAATATTTTGCCGCATATGGATGCACAGTTGCTCGTATCTTTGAATCTTGGGGTGGATTTTTCGACAAAAATTGAGTTAGAATGTGGAAATGAAATTGTATCTTGTAAATTTGAGTTGCTTGGGGGAATGAATGCTTGTTTTATTTGCAAAACTGAGGGTCATGTAAGAAGAAATTACCCCCTGATTATTAATAGGAAAAAAATTTATGTTCCTCCTATAGCCACGACTGTAAATACATCTGGTTCTTCTGATGGTCCTAGTAAAAATGATACAGCTGGTTCTAACAATGAGAATATTGTTCATGTTAGTCCTATAAATCAATGTAAAGTTTCTTCTAATAAGAATGATGGTAATATGTCTATGACAAATATGGAGGTTTCTTATAATATTGAGGAGGATAATAATGATAGTGTAATTAAAGATGCTTCTGTTATTACTAAGTCTGTAGTGCCTGAATCCAATATGCTACAAAATGGCTCTAACTATAATGTTGGGGTTACATCTTCTATGGTTGATCATGGAAATGTTTCTAATATGGATGGTAATGCTATCTGTAAATTGAAATCATTTTATGAGAAGATGGCTAATAGTAAGGAAGTGATTGAGAAAATGTGGCTTCAAACAAATTGATTCCTCCATCCAATATTGATAATATGAACAATAAATTTATTAATGATAAAGGTGTTAAATTAAATGCCCAAGAACTGGCTTTACAGTTAATTAATCAGAGGGCTTTGGAATATAAAAAGACTATTGAGACTAACACAATTGAACAAGATGGAGTATCTGGGGATATGACTAATAATGATATTTTTGATGTAGAGTCCCTACCAAGTACGAAGCTTCCTAGCTCTGTTGGGGATAGTGTGGCTGGTGATGACTTAGATCAATCAGGAATTGATTGATCAGTGGTGGAAAAGAAGAAAATAAGAAGAGTTGTAGATTCAATTACTAAAGGGAAAACTCTTAAAGCTGCCAAAGAGCTTGCTAGGAGCAAGAATAGAATTTCTAATCTTGATAATGACAATTAAATGTATAAGTTGGAATGTTAGGGGACTGGAGTGCCCTGAAAAGAAATATGTGGTTAAAGCTTTTCTTCAATCTGTTCGTAAATATGATTGTATTCTTCTTCAGGAAGTGAAGGCTACAAATTTTTAGTTATATTCAGCCTTGAAAGTTATTTGGAAAAATGCTTCCTATTATCATGCTAATCACATTCATGGTAAAGGAGGAGCTGTGATCATGTTGTCCCCTTTCTGGGCATCTAAAGTCATTTATTTTGGATATTCTCCTTATCACAGGACAGTTTGGGTAATTATTGACAAAAACAATGTTAAGTTTGGTATATGCTCTATATACGCTCCTAATGATTATTAGGATAGGAGTGTTTTGTGGCAATGGTTGTTGGGTTTGCAAAATATTCCTTGGGTGTTTGGAGGAGATTTTAATATGGTGGAGCATCACTATGATAAATGTGGTGGTTTTGGGGTTGAATGGAAAAGTGATGAATTCCATCATTGGTCTAAATTTAAAGCTCGGTTTAGTTTGTTTGACCCTTTGGAAGGTTTTCATGATCAGCATCAAGGTTTGTGGTTTACATGGTGCAATATGCAAAAAGGTGCTAATAGAATTTATTCTAGATTGGACAGATTCTATGCTACTAGTTCATTTTTCCACTTTACTCATATGGTTGATGGTCTTAGAGTTCATACTGTTCCAAATGCTTTATCAGACCATTTTCCTATTATTGTTAATCTAAAATTTCAAAATGAAATCCTTCATCATGTAAGGCCTACTTGGAAATTTTTGTTGAATCTTTCCTTATTAGACCTAGTTGATTGCAATGATGCTATTTTCACTTTGAGAGAAATTAATAGGTGGTTGTATAAACATGCTAGTCCCATTAATAGATGGAATATGAATGTTAATGGCAAAAGAAGAGTGTTTCAATATATTAGTACAACAAGCTTTTGAAAATAAAAAGTTAGAAAATATGCTTCATAGTAACATTTTTCAGCTAGAAACTGTTTTACAATTAGATCCTGGTAATACTCAAGTCCAAGAAGACTTAATTATTATGAAAAATGAGCTTAAAAAACTGCAAATGAAGAAAATCCAAAGGCAAAGAGCTCAGGCTAAACTTAATTGGTTACAGGTTGGTGATAAAGGGTCAAAATTTTTCTTTAAGTACATTAGAGAAAGAGCCATTTTGGACAGAATTACTGGAATATAGAATGGACAACAATTGATCTGTGATGATAAGGGCATAATGAAGGTATTTTTCACTATTATCAGGAGCTATTTACATCAGAAGATAACAATTCAAGATATAATGATAGGTTATATTGTTGTTCCCTAATTACTAAGAAAATTTCTTTACAGGAAGTTGAATCTTTAGGTGGCCCTATTACTAAAGATGAAATTATTAAGTCCATACAGTCTATTCATAATGATAAGGCTCCTAGAATTGATGGAATTCCTATTGAATTTTATAAAAAGAATATTGAGTGGATAAGTGAAGATCTTTGTCAGGTGTATGAAGAGGCTATTCATAATGGATCCTTGGGTAAAGAGATTAATACGGGTATTATAAAATTGCTTCCTAAGGATGGTGATAATTCTCTAGTCAAGAACTGGAGGCCGATTACCTTACTAAATGTTTCATATAAAATCCTTGCTAAGATTTTGGTGCTGAGAATTACTAATTATCTTCCTAAATTTATAAATCCTTCTCAAACAAGTTTTGTTAAAGGGAGGTATATATTAGAAAATCTTCTTACCAGCTGGGAAGCCATGAATTGGTCTAAGTTTTTAGGTCAGAATGTTGGAATGTTGTTGCTAGATTTTGAGAAGGCTTATGATAGAGTTGAGTGGAATTTTGTTATTAAGGTTCTTGAAGCTTTTGGTTTTCCTTCTAAGTTTTGTGATATGGTGAAGGTCTTATTATCATATGATGTTGCTTATATTGAAATTAATGGCCTTCTTTCTGATCCTATTGTGTTACAAAGGTCAATAAGGCAAGGATGCCCTCTTGTGCATGCTCTTTTTGTTATAGCCAATGATGCTTTATTTTATCTGCTCAGAGAGAATGTTATTAGTCCTGTTATTAAGGGTATTGTGCTCCCGAATGGTCAAGATCTTGTGAACATCCATTTTGCTGATGATACTTCTATATTTGTTAAGCTGATAGAGGAAATTTTTGATTCTTTGTTTGCAAAACTTGACTGTTTCTATAGTGCTTTAGGTGCAAAAATTGCTAGATCCAAGTCAATTTTGTTAAGTTGGGACAATGTTGCCTCTCCTTGGTTGGCCAAATTTAATAGATAGTGGGGTGGTCCTACAAGACAAATTCAGTATTTGGACATTCCTTTTGCTCTTGATCCTAATCTTAAGAATATGTGGATTTGGGTTAAGGAAAGGATATCTACTAAGTTTTATAAATGGAATAAGAGATTTCTTTCTGATGCTTTGGAAAGTTTTTGTTAGAAACAATATTCTTATGGTTGTTCCTAAACAAGCCCGTAATTGGAAGGGCCTCCCCATGAGTGATATCTTGCTAGGCAAATTTCCAGTTGCTTCTTCTAGTTCACTTGTGTTTAGAAGTCTTTGGAAAGCTTGGGAGATGATTAGAGGTAGTCATTTTGCTTGGTCTGTTAATGATAATTCAGTTCTCTATTTGAATAGCTCTATATGGTGGAATATTATGTACATAAATAAGTTTTTTGCTCTTACAAAAGGTTGTTCTGCTAGAAATTGGGCCAATTTGGGTATAAGAACGTTTGTTGATATTCTTGATAATGGCAGTTTGAGATCTTGGGATTCTCTTAAGACTCAATGGTCTTCCTGCTTCACAAAAAAGGACATACTGTTTCTTAAGAACTTTTTTTTTGCAGCTGAATTCTCCTAATTTTGTTTCAGATGAACATTTTTTGTTTGATAATGTGCGTTGGAAAGGTGATGTTCAGTTTTATAAAATCACTTCCAAACATTTATATAATATTTTGGCTGATACTAATGATATCATTATGCATATCAATAGAGTTTTGCAGATGGATCTTTTAGCATCTTATGGTCAAGTTATTTTGCAGCATATTTGGTCCAGTCATTCGAAACCTAAGAAATCTTAGTTTAGATGGCTTCTTTTGCTTCAAAGACTGCCTATTTTGAATGATTCTAATAATATGATGAGCCATTCTATTTGTAGAGTTCCTGATTCTGTTGAGTATATCTTTTTTGACTGCTTCTTTGCTCGTAAAATTTAGCACATGTGCTTGTATAATATGCAAGGATGGAACATTCATGATACTGTGACTAGACAACATATTTTACTAGGTTTTATTCCTCATATGCAGAAACATTTGAATAATTTTTGGGTTGTATTATCATCAAAGATATTATGGATTATATGGGTGTATAGAAATAAGGAGATTTTTCAAAATTTGCAGAGATCACTCACTTACTGGATATTTTAGAAGACTCACAAGTTTTAAAATTTCGTTACAAATTGCTTGGAATTTGAGAAGCTATAGGGACAAATACAGGTTCTTATTTAATAGACTTCATGATGCTGGAAGACAAGAAGACTATTGTTGCAGACTTGAGTATTTTGATTATCAGTTAGCTATGATTCAACATTTTATAGCTCTTTTCTATGACAGTTATAGAATGGTTTATGACATTACTTGAGTCTGTTTTAACTCAGCATAAGTAATTGTATCTGGTTTTTTTTTTATGTGCTAGTTTATTTTGAACTTGACATGATGTAACTTTTGTTTTCTTAATATATGAGTATATGTTCTTCCTTAGAAAAAACAATGTAATAAAAGTTGAGTTATTTGAAACTTATTCACATTATTATAATCTAAAAATCTCATATGGAAAATCCAAATTCAATCCAACAAACATCTAAAAATAAAAACTTATATAAAAAAGTTCAAATAAATAAAATATGGTATTGATAATATTTTGAATATGATAAGCTTAAAACCTATGGAAAATATTTAAATCAAAATCTATAACTGAAGGTTTTTGGTCCATAGAATGGATACCAAATCAGCGTGCACTTCCTTGGAACCACTATGTAAAGCATGAGGATATATATGAATAATAGGAATATAATTTTTATAATCTTTAAATTTGGATAAGTGTTACCAACTATACTTCTCTAATTTGTCAAATTCAAACTTTCAATCTTTGACCATAGCCTAATTAGGTTGCATTTATGGGTTTTTAAAGCCATAAGAGATAGTTATTTGAATATTAATAAAGTTTTACCAATAAATGGTCACTCTTATAATTAATTAATGTGTTATTATGATGGTATGAATTTAGAGCGATTAACAAAGTGGAATAGGTGTGGTGGAAGCAATCACCTGTGGTTTGAACCTTGCACTTACTAGTTACTAAAAATAGTGTGGTTGTGACGAACTCTCCTATGTAACCGAAACATAATTAATCATTTAAATAATAATTTAGCTAAAATAAATAACTTATCTTAAGAAATAAGTATTAAAATAATAATTTAAAATGCTAATAAAAATATTATAATTTTTTTAATTATTTTAAATATATTTAAAATTTTAATTATTTATTTGATGAATGATATATAAATCAATATTTTAAATAATTTTTTTTTTAATAAAATTATAAGAAGGAAGGAGTTTCACATTGTAAATCAAGGTTTTAATCCTATGAATGAACCTAAACATTTTTTTAATAAGTTTACAACATTTATGAAGAAACATGGAGCTTCACATCATAAAATAAGATTTAAATTCCATGGATAAACCTTAATGAGATTGATTTGTTGAGTTGAGTCAACTTTGAGAGAGAAAGCTGCTAAATTTAAATCTTAATGAACATTAAGGTTTGTGTATATTAGGTATTTAATCAGTAATTTATTCTAGCCTTACTATAAATTTGAATACATATCAACATGATATGTGTGTGAAATAAAGTTATAAAAGAAAGAACATAATGTATACATTTAACTTATAATAATTAGTTTTAGTCACATGGGAACAAGGTAACAATTAGGGCTTTGGCTCTTCTTTGAGAGGTCCAATGTTAAAACCGCAATGTGGGTGGCGAGTGGCGACGAGTGTGTGAGGGGGTGGGTGTGTGGTGGTTGTGTGTTAAATTCCCTATTAATAGGTATAACTCTCAGCTTTATGGAGAATACTAGCTTTACGAGGGGTTATAATTGAAAGAAAATTGCTCAACCCTGTGTATTGGTCATAAGGGTTTCTCACACTAACCAAATAAAAAATAATTATTTTTATTTTTATATTTTATATTATATTATATTATATTATATATACATAAATTTAAAGCAATCAAACTTAAAAGCTTTAAATCAAGGGTTTTGAACACAAGATCACTTAAGAAACAACCACCATCTTAGCCACCAGGGCAACTGCCTTTGTCTAAAATTCTATTTTTTAATCAAAACTTCTATATTTTATGACTATACATTATATGATATTATATGATGTAATCATAACATATACTAAAAATATATAAAAATTAAATATAAACATAATAATATCAAAGATATTGGTGGTTATAAATGATAGATACTCCAAACCTATTAATAAGGTTAAGTTCTATGTTCATGATTGGGATGGTTAAGTTCTATGTTCATGATTGGGATGGTCACCAACCATTAATAATACAAATCCAATTGATAATGGGCCAACACCTTGTATAAGTTTAGATGTTGCATTTTTTTATGATAAAAATTTAATTAAAATATAAAAAAAAAAAAATACTTTTAATGAGAATTATGGGGATTGTGCTTAAAGCATGTGACCAAGTCAATGATGAATATTAAGGATGTTCTTTGATATAATTTGACGGTGTGCTACCTGCATAATATAATTAATGGCCCTTTAAAATATTGTATATCAACACATTAAATAATATTTATGCCAAATAAAAAGTTTAGTTATAGATAAACATAGATCATTTTACTTATAATATTTAATTAATTAAAATTTTATGAATAAAATTTTATATTATTTAATATTTTTAATTTTTATCTTAAATTTATATTTAAATAATGCATGGTTTGAGTAAAAGTTTTATTAAATTTTAAACAAGAAATTTTATCAATTAAATTATCTATAATTTTTTTTGTATATATTTTAAATTATATTAAAATATTAAATTTATATTCATACAACTATATTTAAATTTTTTTATATAAATTTATTTAAATATAAATATAATGACATTAAAAATGTCACTTATATTATGTGCCCTTGGTTCAATCCCCATAATAATATGTATAAGAAATATTTCTAAAAAAATAATAAAAATCTTAGTGAGATGTTTCAGTCATATAACCAATTACATGTATGAAAATTGCTGTATTATAAGACATGTATGACGCAATTGATTGGATAGTATGAAAAATAATATTTTTAATTATAATTTTTATAAGTAAAATTATAATTTAAATTATGATAAATTTTTTAAAATTATTTAAATAAATAAAATTATAATAAAAAATTTAAAACTGAAATTTAAAAACATAAAATTTTATTAAAATAAATACCATTTGTTATTAAAAATATTTGAATTTTTTTACAAAACAATGAATCAAACACATTGCCCCTAAACGAGTACATTCTAACACAACTAAATGTTTCAGAGAAATCATACCAGATTCATCTTAAACAGATGGGTGTAAACAATTTCCTTTTTTATAGTGATTTAAGTGTATGCCATACAGTTCAAGTTCATTTGCAATGGAATTTTCAAACTCAACTCTTTTGAAAAAAAAACATTTATAAAAAAATTAATAATAAATATTATTTTATTTAAAAACTTTTATGAGTTTTAGGGTTTAGGGTTCAATTTTTCAGGTTGATATCCATATCAATTCACGGCACGCTTTCTTAAAACTCAAAGATAAAATACAGTGAGCATCAATTCTACCAATATCGACAGTTTCAGAAAGAAATCAGGTGAAAGCCATCGGAATCAGATGGAGGCACGAGTCTCTCTATTCCATCCATTTTTTTATCTCCATGAACACACACTATTGAGACAGAAATTGTCTTAATTGAATCAGATAAATATAGACTGCAACTAGCTCTGGGTCAAAAGCATCAATATATTACATACTCAAAATTATAGTTTAAAATTATAGTTTAGTAGCTCTTCCAGGACCAGAGCCAAGAACATTGATATACTAGATGCTCAAAATCAGTCTCCCGGAGAAAAAGCTGAAATGCAATTATTTCACACATTCCTGGCGTGTTTGAAGATCACAGATTACAACATCATCGACACCCATAAACTTATTTAATCTAGTTCATCGTTCTAAAGAAGAATTCATGACTCGAATCACGAACAATCCTAGCAGGGCGGAAGATCGGCCGGAGGAGGCGGCACCGACTGCAAAGGCCCCTTCCCGTTCTTCACCACCCACGCCATCTTCAGCCCCCACGAGGTGTGTACCTCCAAATGGCAATGCATAAACCACACCCCTATAGAACAGAAGACACAAAAAAAATAAGAAAAAAAAAATCAATAAAACATAAAACATCCATATGTGTGATTTATTTTAGGAACATCTAAAAATATTGATAACAATTAAAATGCAATAAAATGTTAAAAGAGTTAAATTCTAGAAATAAATTTAGAGGTAATGGCTTGGTGCATATGATACCTGGATTGTCAGCCTTAAATCTTAGGGCGACCCAACCGCCGACGGGCACGCCGACAGTGTTCCGTTCGATGGGATCGACCAGATTGAACTTGGGAGAGTCCTTGGTTTCGTTGTAGTTTCCAAATCCCTGGCCGACGATGAAGAAGTTGAAGCCGTGAAGATGAAGAGGGTGGCTCTCAACGCCGGAAATGTTCGTGTCCTGAAGAACCAGCTGAACCGAAGTGTTGAACTTGAGGACCTTCACCCGGGTGCCGTTCATGGGCATCGTGTTGTTGGGCGGGGTCCCCGTGTAGTTGAAGGGAAAGGGAGGGTTGTCTGGGAAATTGGTCTTGTAAATCCCCTTTATCTTCCCCGAGTAGTGAGACTGCAGGAGGGCTGTGGTGGGCATGATAAAGGAAATATTGTTGACGGAGGCGGTGAACTTGGAGGTGCCGTTGTTGGGGCCCTGGCATTTCTGGCCTTTGGGGCAGGGGTTCATCCCCAGGCCGACGGTGAAGAGAAACTTTTTGTTTACTTTTAGAGGCACGTTAGCCGGGAACTGGGAGTTGGCGAGGCTCTTGAGCTTGAGGGTGTAGTTGGTGGCGTAGGAGGTATCGTTGAGGGCGGGAAGCTTAGGCATGAGGGTGGAGGAATTGAGGTGTTTGAAGTGAGGCAGCTTCCTGTAGGTGATGATGCCGGCGACGGTGGAGTTGTCGAAGGTTCCCTGGCCGGTGACGTAGGGACGCGCCGCCATGAAGAACTGTTTGGTTTTGTTGGGGAAGGGGGGGGAGTGGGCGGTGAGGAGAACGTTGGTGGTCTGGCCCGGGGTGATGAGGATGCCGTCCGTGGTGAAGGGCTTGGTGTACACTGCGTCCACCTCTACGACCGTCACCGTGTGGTTGGCGATGGCCAAGAACATTTCATCATTGAGAGCAGCGTTAATGATGCGCAGCAGGTAGGTCTTCCCTGAAATCACCTTCAGAACGTAGGTGTCTGCAATGATGGGAGGAAAGCTTCGTTTATGAATTTGTTGTAAATCAGTTTGTATTTATATTAGACTCATTAGAATGCCCCCCTTCACAATATTTCGATTTGATCTCAACAACCTACTACTTATTTCTCAAATGGTTGATAGAAAAATAAGACTTACAAACCAATCAAGTCTTGCATTCTAAGTATTCGTCAGAAGAAGTTCAACCCAAGTGCAACTTTTAAATAGTTTTAACTTTCTATTTCTTATTGAAAAAGGAAAATTGAGAGTGATTTTGGAAGTCTATAACCCATGTTAATCTAATATATAAAACTAAAGATTATAGGAAATAATGATTAGTTTTAATAATTGAAATATAGAAGATTGTTAGGTAACCTTTGAAACTCTCTATTTGAAATAGAGAAGCCTTTAAGAATGAACTAAACAGGGTTTATCTAATCTTCATGTTCGGTGCATATATAATAGTTCTAAAGCTTTCCAATAATCTTGGTGAATCTAAGGGATGGATAAGTACAGCTGTAATATAAATATATTAGCAGAAGACTGTGAAGAGATTAATGTCATTCAAGTGTTAAATGATAAATCTTTGAGCATAAAAGAATTATAAAAAAAAAATATGAAAGAGTGATATGGGTAAGAGAGCTTTAGAAATGATGAAGGTAGTAGGTCAAGGGAACTAAGACAATACGACAAGTGACAAATGAAATTGAAGAGCGAACGGACCACAAGTGGTCGATTACCACTCGGTGAAATGATTAGATCAAAGCATAGTAAAGAGTTATAAAACTTGGAAAAAAGATACTAAACCTCATGTTCATGTTCTAAAAGGATTGAAATGAGTTTAATTAAAATAAGAGGTATATCTATACCCTTTCCTTACACCCAAGGATTGAAGGGAATATCACAAGAATTAATAATTATAAAAGTAAGGTATTATCAGAACCGATGAGTTGACGAAACATGTGGACTGTGTTGAGGTTGTCAAACCTTTGATTTGGTTTGATCGATTTTTTTTTTTAAAAACAATCATGTGCACCCTACCATTTTTAACAGAGCAGTTGTAAAGAGGCCCTGGATGTCCGTTGATCATGTATGAATCCGAGACATTGGGTCCGCCTCCGGTTTGAAGAGCCTGACTGATGACTTTCTCAGTGTCTGCATTCCACCATTCCCCTGCATACACATACACGCAGTAAAGAAATGAATAAAATATCTTATCATTAGTAACCCCATAAAGCTGCAAGCCCTGTTCATGATTATTACCAAGAATGACAGTCACTTCTTTGTGCGGCTTTGGAAATGGGTAAGGAACACCACGCTTAGGATAGATGATGAAGGCTCCATATACGCTGGCTCTTATCCAAGAAATGTGAGCATGCCACCATAGAGTTCCTCTCTGCCCGGTGACTGTAAAGTTGTACACGTAGGTCATGCCAGTTTGGATTGGACATTGGGTTATATATGCCGGCCCATCCATCCACCCAGATCTCAGTTGCTTAACACCATGCCTGTAAAACAAAAGAAAATAAAATACAATGCACTATAAGAATTTACTTATCATCAATGACCTCCATTCGTATATACTTTGCAACTACAATTAATTTGAAGGTGGTGAATAGGACCTATTAGAAGATACTTGTTGCCATTGTTTGAGTTCTATAATAAATTATACAATCTGCAATGCAAATAGAAACACAACAGGATAATATGTTTTTGGTAGATATACCAGTGAATTGAGACGTTGTCTTTAGCATGGTTATGAACTTTAATAATGACACGGTCTCCTTCCCTGAGTTTGATTGTGGGTCCTGGGGATTTCCCATTGACAGTAATCAATGGTTTCGTATTGCACAGACGTGTGACGTTCTTCTGCCTCACCTGCACCCAAATCCATGGCAAACAAAAAAAAAAAAGCATAAGGACCTCATACACAACACAAACTTCAACATGGTATTCACAAGCTCGAAATGCATTGCTTATCTCAATATCTTACATTGAAAGTGTAATGCCTGGTGAGTCCTGCAACACACTGGGCAAATATCAGCACACCAAACAACTCAACCAGCACCTTGAGCTGAACTCCCTTAACTCTCGCCATTGCTGTGTGCTTGTTGTTGTTTGTGAATATGAACGGTAAGAGTAAGCCACCACACCTGAACAGTAAGAGCTGTGAGGATTCCAAACAGAGGAAGAGATAAATATAGTAGGAATATGACGGTTTGGTACAACAATAGAAAGTACGTGTGTCACGAGGGCAAAAATCTACCGTGGAGTTATTTCGTTGATCATGGAGTGGAACAGAAGAAAAACGAAACACCAACTGCTGCCCTGGTCTATTCCTCCAATCCAAACCTGTTTGGTTGATTTTGCAGGTATACCAACTCTACCATTTGCGTTGTTGGTAAGCATATATTTTCTGGCATTGTTTGCATGTTATTGGGCGGATTAATCACGG
Source organism: Wollemia nobilis (assembly GCA_028583015.1). Taxonomy (NCBI): domain Eukaryota; kingdom Viridiplantae; phylum Streptophyta; class Pinopsida; order Araucariales; family Araucariaceae; genus Wollemia; species Wollemia nobilis. The sequence continues at coordinate 9,454,220 of JAQPPZ010001772.1, read as the reverse complement.
AACCTGAAAAGGTCTAAATCAGATATCAGTGGATGATTAAATTAGTCTTAGTCTTTTGGGGCAAGCGACATGACAGGGCCAGGAGAGGCTTCCATGGCTGTTGACACTTGCTTCCTTTTTACTTTGGCTGTTTCAAATCATAATGGCGACAATTTACGCTCATGTAAATTCAATTAGCATGATTACTCCATCATCCCAACTACTCATTTACCTTTACGAAGATGGTACATGGGGTAACTCAATCTTACATTGACAAAGACAATACATGTGGTAAGCATTGTTTCATTCCAAAGCTAGCATTTTTGGAATTGTGAGACATAAGGAGTAGCCAACTTTGAATTAATCAATCAGAGTCAATCACAACCACTCAAGTTGAACTTGCTAGGGTTAGCGTACATTTGTCTTCTGAATTGAAGACAATGAAATATGTAATAACTGTAGCCAGACTTGAAGTTCCAACAAAAGTAATGGTCAAATATAGTATAAAAGGGTCAACATTCCCAAGGGTACTTCAAATCTCTTTAAATCTCTTTAGGAAACCTTAGGTCCTTAAGGTAGTGGTTGCCGCCCATAGACTTCGATTCACTTAGGAAAATTTTAGATTTTATTTGATTAGTTTGCTTCTAGCGGTTCAATCAATTTATAGTTAAAAGTGATGTATATAAAGGAAGCCAATAGTGGTTTTTTTAATAAGCAAAATTTTTATTCTCATTTTTGGTCGTATTTTAATATTTTTTTTACCAAAAGGTTTTTTAATTGATTTTTTTAAATGGTTATATAAAATTTGATAAATTTTATCTTTTATTTATAATATATAATCATTGTATTTTTAGTAATTATATATGTATAGTAAAATAACATTAAATTTTAAGTTTTTTCTCTAAAAGTTGATGTATTTGATCGATTGAACCTATAAAGTTTTTAGAAGGTTAAAATCAAACAATTTCATAAAAGAATCTTAGTATTATATTCTTCACTTTCAATCAATTATTTAACCTTAATAGATATTAAATTGGAACTTTTATTCTTAAATTAGATAATTTTTCGTTTTTAAATTAGTAACTGAGATGGAATATGTTATTATGGTATTTCAACAAGGCAAGACTTGAACTTGGACTTATACAAGGAGATCCTAATTTTTTAATAAAATATTTATTTGATTGAATATATTGATTGTCTATTAATTATAAGTGATATGTGTGAAATAAGAAGAGTTGTATTAAATTTAAATAATATTTTTTTAATTAAAAACCCATTATAATATATATAAAAGAAGTGATTTTATTAAAATTATATTTTTTTAAAGAATATCATTGTAATGATTTATGTTTTTCTTTTTTGGGTAAGCAATCCATTATAAATGGTAGTGAACAATCTCCGTTAATATAACAATTAGAAAAATTAGCCTCTACTACAACTTGGAAGAGAGTACAATACAAGCATAGCAACATTCGTGAAAGGATAGAATCTTGATTGTCATGTAAGAAGAAAAGAAAACGCTAAAAGTTTTTAGATAGACCCTTAGTACTAGAAAAATCATGGGTAGGCATCCAAGCTAAACAAAAACCTCTAAACTACTTGACAATATTGTAAAAATGGTTTGACAACTCTTTTTCTACGTAGGCACGAGAGGTGGGGCTAATTGATTATATTTGATAAAATGGTTGTGTAGGGAAAACTATTTAGATATGGATAAATCATTAGTATTTTTAGTTTCTTTATAACATTTTAGGGGATTTATAGTTTGGCATTTTTTGCCATTTTTCCTCTAGGTACTCCTAAATTGCATTTGAAAATTTTACATATTTCTCTCCAAAAATTAAAATTTTAAATTTGCTCTAATTAGTAAAATGTGCAATTAAGTGTGTTTACTTCATGCTAATGCACAACTATGTCATGCATGTGGGAAAGGGAGCAACAAGGTATTATCTATATAATAAATATTTTAATTTTTCCAACTCCTAAACCATGTTCTTGGGAGGGCAACTAGCACACTCTATGCTAGAGCATTTCCCAAGGGAATTCTTGACTTTGAATCTCCCATCCCTTTTTATGCTAATGTCTATACGCACAATACCTTCACCTTTAATTATTTAAGTATAGATGATGACATGTTACCCCTAGATGACATGGCTGATAACGTGGAATCTCTTTCCCTCTAGAGTGATGATATGGTATGGTTGTATTTATGCCAAATGGAAGATTGTATAATTGAGGTACTACAAATCCTAAGGCAACACATGGTATTGTATATAGTCAAATTGGTAGGTGCATGCATCCTAAGGTGACATGTAGCAGTCTATACAATTGATGTGAAACCACACACACACATACCAAGGTGACATGTGGTAGTCTATAAAAATGACATGATAATCCATACATGTGATTTGGAAAGAGATGCATGAGTCCTAAAATGATACACAACTAAGGTGATAGAGCAAAAAGGTGATACAAGGCAACACATGGTAATTTTTTAAGGCATTGATGTGGCATGTATGTTGAGACAACACATGGCATTGTATAATTGGGTCAACATGGCAATCTATACTATGATATATATGACACTCTATATTGTGACTGACATGATATTCTATACATCACTTGGCATTTATATAAATGAGATTGTCTAATCATAATTTTTCATCCCATCAAATTTGACAAGTAGCTTGAACAGTTAGTAGCACACTTGGAAATGCATAAACCTTGGTATAAACTAGATAGTGATATGAGACATAGTGTGGTTTACCGTTACACTACATAATTAACAAACAACAAGCACCCTTCTAGTCTATCATGCGATGACACATGATGGACTCTCACTCACCATAGGTATTGAATTTTTTTATTTTTTCAAATATTTTCGAGGTATTTATATTATTTTTAGGGCTAATATTCTAAGGGCCATAACTTTTTTATATAAAAGCATTTTAGGCTATTTTTTTTAATTGCATGATTTTAAAAGCTCTCTACAATGGTAGTGTTGGTTCTAGTCATATATACTTGTAATTTTATTATTTTTAGCAAAAAAAATGTATGGATCACCATGTACCCTTTTTGAGTAGTCCAAACTATGCTACATTAAAAATTAAGATTGAAGCTCTACTTCAAAGCAAGGGTTTTCTCAAGTATGTGAATGAGCATCCTAAGAAGACTAATTCTAAGGAGGTAAAGTAGTCGTACATGAATAATAAGGATGAAGTCCATGGTGTGATTATTCTCCATGTGGATAATGTATATGACACCCATGTAATAAACACTATCAATCTTAGGTTTTTCTTGAGAAGTTTTAGGGACTATGTGATCAAATTGATTCTACTCATGTCAACAAATTGGAGGTAGATCTTACAACCTTTCCCATGGATGTATTTGAAACCATTTATGAATATATTTGTAGACACCAAAACCTAGGCATCCACAAAACCTCATTTGCATCCCACATCACAACCTGGCATAATAAAATTATATACCTAAAACTAAAATTATGTGTGGAATTTTGCACATTATCCTATTTTCCATATTTTAATAAATCTAAAAAATCAGTCTAGGATACCCTACCTAATCACTATACAAGTATCCAAGCCACCTCACTACCTCACCTTGCCACATTTTACACACTCATGTTCCCTTTATCCCTTCACATGGGGTATCCCTTACACCTCACTCCACTTGCAGCCACATCACCCTAATTAAGTGAGACACCCTCGATGACTCACTTTAACTTCCCTTTCCATTTGGTAGCCCTAGATTACCACTTGGCAATATTGGCTTACCACCTCCCTTTTCCCTCCAAAACCCTAAGGGGACTATAAAGGCACCTTCACCCCACCAACAAAAGGAGCTTGAGAACATACACTATCAGGCTACCGAAATAGCACCAAGAGTTCACATAAATCCTAAGGAGATCGAAGATCTGAAGCCTTAGGGTCCATGTTTAGAACCTTCTGCTATTTAGCTAAAACCTCCCATCTATGGTTACATAGTTGAAACTACCCTTGCGCAGTTTTCTCACTACCTATCCGTAGTTGACCAGTCCAAACTGTGCATCAGCGATTTCTCAAAACTAGGAAAATACGATAGGTTTGATCAGTAAGTTCAATTTCAACAAGGTGTCTACTTTTAATATCTATATTTTCTACAACATTAGTTTGAGGGTTTTATTGCATGGTTTTTAATCTTATATGCAGGTGCTACTAAACCCCCTTGTATTTTTTCATGTGTGCAGGAAACAGATACTTGGAGGGTTGTTGAGGCTGGAGTGATCCCCTCACTAGATATCAAAAGCTCACTCACCTTTGAAACTATAGCTAAGGAGTGAATAACACATATAGCTTGTTGAATAATTGGAAGACCCCCATTTTCTATCAAATAATTGCATCCAAAAGAGAGGTATAGCATTGTAACATTACCCCCAACACGTTTAGGAAAATTTAAAAACAAAAAGCATTTTAAAATTGGGAATTTCAGGATCCCCTATATTAATACAAAAAGATCAATTTTGCAAGTTCTATTTTCTATTTCATATAGTTGTTTTGTTTTTAGTACTTTTGGTTACAGAAATGGTGATCACGGTGGGACCCTCTAAGGGTTCTATTTTTCTTTGCCTTGCTTAAATATGGTTACTGATTTGTGCTTTTCTATGATTGCAGGTTCTTGGAGTTCAATCGTGCAAAGATTATAAATCAAAATTCGATGAGTCCAGAACCCATTTCAGTTCGGTCCTATGCCTGAGCAACCATGAGCACATAATTACAAATCGGAGGAACCATGCACTTATGGTTGGAGCACTACAAAATCATGAATCAACAGTTGATATAATTGAAAGAGGTAGTAAAAGGATAACATGTATGTACATCTAAATAGTCTTTTATTTTTTGTTGCTTTAGCATTGTATTTAGGTTAAAAAGGGGTCTCTATCCCTACTTACCATTGTTTGCATCTAGTTCATAGGCTAGGCACACCTAAATTTCAAAAAAAAAAAAAATTTGTATTTTAGCTTAGTCAGTAAATCATATACACAACCTGATTAGGAATAGACCAAACTCATTTAGGGTTCCAAGCCTGCTTTGCTCTAATTTCTAAGATACAATCAAAATCACGAGTCCATGGTTGGGAACTCCCAAACGCGCGTACGCAATTGGTTAACCGTGCATTCACGGTTTACCAAACCTAACCACTCACCGGTGATTGGCTCTATATTTCAAAAACTTTGCAGATCTTGCTTGGGTTATCCATTCGGTCCCTAATTTTTTTTGTCTACTACTATATGTTTTCTTGCTTTTTGGATTTAGAAAATAAATAGGATTGCATGACAGATTGTATTACACAATAATAAACAAATATTTCACACACTAGAACGTGAATGTTGGACAAGGTTGGACTTCGCCACAACCCCCAACATATTTACCCCATTATTTGGCCAAGGCCAGCTCCAAGGTTGGAAAATAATATGCATTCCTCTTCGAAGGGTGTATCACTGCCCACGGTGAACTGGGTGAGGACTGGTTTAAGAACACAAGCTTATACTGAGAGGGGGGTGAACAGTATAAGACCACTTTTTACTTTTCTTTCCCAATCAATATTATACAATGTATAGATAGCAATATCAATAGCAGTAATCAAAGCAATGCACAAATCACCACACACAATAGAGACACCAAAATTTACGTGGTTCACCCAATGTGGGCTACTCCACGGAGAAAATATTTCACTAAAATTTTCTCAATCAATCTCTTGGGAATCCTTTCCCTATTACAATATTTATGGATCTCTATCCAAAGGAGACACCAATCCCCTAATCAAATTTCATGGATCTCTATCCACAGGAGACACCAATCTCCTAACTCTACTCTAGTTGGTGATCCTCTAGAAGACCTCTGCCTCCACTACCCTTAGCAAATGGAACTCTATCCATAGAAGACACCTATCTTCCTTGATCTAGCTGGAGATCTATGTCCTCAACTCTATCACCTCCAAAGCTCTGTCTCAAATATGTACTAAACATAGTCCTTTGGTCTAGCACAAATTTATCCTCAATATCTGTCTTTGGTCTGGCACAAACCTGTCCTCAAATCTACACCAAACTCTATCCTAAAATTTATACTAAACATAGTCCTTCGGTCTAGCACAAATCTATCCTCAATATCTATCTCTGGTTTGGCACAAACCTATCCTCAAATCTGCACCAAACTCTATCCTCGAAATTGTACTAAACATAGTCCTTCGGTCTAGCACAAATCTATCCTCAATCTCTATCTTCAAGCCTTAACTCAAAGCTTGACTCAATCTCAAATCAACTCTGTTGGATCTGCCCCAAACCTTAACTCAAGGTTTGAACAAATCAATCAATCAACTCTGCTCTCAAGTCTTCTCAAATACTTATCTCAAATATGCCTTGTAAGCTTCCACAAAATCTCACACCAATCTATCCTCAAGTCCTCTCTAGAACTTTTCCAATCTGCTCAATAAGTTCTCACAAGAACTTATCCAAATATGCTCTCAATCTGTATTGTAAGCTTCCACAAAAGCTTACCCAAATCTGTCCACAAGTCTTCTCAAAGACTTGCCTCAAATCTGCTCAACAAGTCCACACTAGAACTTGTCCAATCTCATAGAAACATAAAGAGAATTGTTAGAGACTCAATATGCTCTATACTCATCACAATGCTCAATTAATTTCAATCACTCTTTTAGAAACATACAAAGAATTTTTAGAGACTCAATATGCTTCACATTCACCTCAATGCTCAATCACTTTCAATCACTCTTTCAGAAACATAAAGAGAATTGTTAGAGACTCAATATGCTTCACAATCACCTCAATGTTCAATCACTTCCTCAAATCAATTCAGAATATAGAATAGTTTGTTTTATAGAACTTGAACAATCACTTCACACATCCACTTGACTAGGCTCAACCAACTCTACTCAACCAATCACTCAATGAAACAATCCTTGCTTACAAACCCTAGTCCAAGCATATGAACCTTCACTCAAAATATTTCCAACAATGCTTATCAACCAATCTCACATAACAATGATACTCATGTTCTTTTCAAACCCTAGTTCAAGTTCTTCACTCAACCAATGGCTTCAACAACAATGCTTATAAAACAATCTCACATAACAATGATACTCATGTTCTTTTCAAACCCTAGTTCAAGTTCTTCACTCAACCAATGGCTTCAACAACAATGCTTATAAAACAAGGTTTTAACAACAACTCTTTATTCCATAAAACCTTGAAGCATTAACTCAACACACTCAATAAGGAGACCTACTTAAGTCCTTTTCACTCCAAACTTGTTTTCCAGAAAACCAACCAATCAACTCAACTATGGAAGAATGTGCCCATACCTTTTTCTTGATGATGAAGGAACCTCAAAAATCTGCCACAACCACAAACACTTCTTTGCCAAGCTCAAAGAAGTTATAAGGTGATAAACTCTCTCAAAGATACAATGTAAATATCAAAACTTACATACACCTTATTACTCCATCTTAAAGAAATCATCCATCAACAATAATTGACCAAACACACCTTACTCTTCTCAATATTGCAATAATTGATTAAGTCACTTTACCAAATATATGCAATAAATCAATTTTTAATTCCCTAAGGTAAAAACAATATTACCCTAGTAAATTTCCATTTACCACTTAGGTAAATATCATAACCAATTTACCCCTTATCTCTCCCTAGCCTTAGCAAAGCAAAGAATAATTTTTATTTCTATTAACAACCCTTATCTCTCCACAACCTTAGCAACTTAATTAAAAATTAAATCAAAAATATAAAAACCTTTTATATCTCCCACTCTACATTTCATGGGATTCGATCTTGCACTCTCTCCCTTGCTAGCGCCTTGGCCGCGACTTGCTAGCCATGTGAGCCAAGCGCTCACGTGCCCACTAAAAGCGTAGAAGGCACTTTAATATTTTATCGAATCCTTTAGAGCCCTTGGCTCCCTTCTCCTCTTGCCACGTAGCGTGTTCGATGTGCTCCTTTCTTACTGAATGCACGAGCCTTTTTGTTCGCTACTCCTTGGCACTTTCTCCACGAATCTTAGCATGATTTTCGATGCGAAAATAATCGGAGGAAATTTGAATGCTTGGTTTTGAACTTAGGCAAAGGTTTAAATACCTTTTGCCTTCCAAATATTGCACGTCGGTGGTGTATTAAACTTGGACGTCGATGCCTTTATAATATGCATAATTAATTTATAAATCATTTAAATTCTATTTAGAATTTAAATTTTATAAATTAACTTTGTAACCTTTGGCTTTATAAAAATTAAAGCCTCCTTGGGGGTTAAATAAATTATTTTTTGTTGCTCATAATGATTTAATAAAAAATCATTTTGCCACCATGGTTTTAATAAAAACCCTTTATCTTGCCACCATGGTTTTTTTGCCTCACATAATATAAAAATAATATTATGACATATTTTCAATCAACCTCTCGCATTATTCCTTTTGACCTTTTGACATCAATTGTAGCTTATTCCTTGACATCAATGACAACTTTGTTCCTTGACATCAATGACAACTTTGACTCAAAATGTCCAACAATCTCCCCCTTTGTCATTGATGGCAACCCAAATTATTTTTACCAAAAACTTAACCTTTTCTTTGTTCTGCTCCCCTTGGGACATTGCTCCCCCTAGCTCAATGCTCTCTTCAAATCTCTCCTCTTTACTCAAATACCAAATCTCTCCCCTTACTCAAATCTCTCCCCCTTTGACATCAATGGCAAAGGGTCACCTTTGGGGCTTGGGGCTAAGAATGAGCCTCTTAGCTTAGCCCCTCCCCCACCTCCTCTTGAGGTGGTTAATTCTAGGGTGGGAGTATTTCTACTCCCAAAAAGCATTGGTCTTTACCTTTATCCTCTTTTCTTCTTATCTGATCCTTTTGATTCCTCTGATTGTTCCTTTCCATGTCCATGTTCCTGTCCATGTCCATTTTCTTTTTCTTTTTCCTGTTCATATCCTTGTTCCTATTCCTGTTCCTGTTCATATCCATATCTTTTTCCTATTCTTGTTCCTATTCATATCCATATTCCTTTTCATGTTCCTATTTTTCATACTTGATTCTGGAATGTTTGCTCTACACCACTTTGTTGTGTGTCCATCATTATTGCACTTATAACACTTAATGTTATTATTCCTTGGAGGTGCAAATATCTTAGGATTTCTCCTAGTGAGGCCATATCCTTTTCTGTCATGAACCCTGCAATTCATTGCCTTGTGACCAAACTGATTACATGAGTAGCAATACCCATGGAAAATTTGTATGTTCCCATATTCCTGTCTTTCATGTGTCTTGCACTATGAAGCCATGTGCCCAAACTTGTGACATGAGAAACACCTTCCATTGAATTTCCTTGTCTTGACCTCATTGGTCTCTTAGTCTCTCTTGACCTATTCTGATTGTTGTTCCATCTATTTCTTCTTTGTGCATTATTCCTGTCCTTGTTGAACTTTTTGTTGTCCAACTCATCCTCAGATGTCTCACTTTCTCTTACACTATCTTCTTCTGAAGTTTCTTCTCCTTTAGAGCTTGAGGTTGACTTCTCTTCCCATTTCTTTTGTTCCTGTTCAAATCCAAGACCTATCTTGCTTGATGTAGGCTTTTGTATCTTGATGAACTTATCTAAGTTCTTTGAGTTGTTTTTGAACCCTTGTAGCTTGACTTTGGAGTTTTTGACTTCCATATTTAATGAAGCTACCTCTTGTTCTAGCCTTTCACATTCTAAGACCTTTTCTTCTAACTTATCCTTGAACTTCTTTGTCTTAGCCTTTGATTTGTCTAGATCCTCTATAAGCATTTTTCTCTCTTCATCACATTCTTGAAACTGAAACTCAAGTTTAGAGTTTTGCTTTCTTACCTTCTTTATTGTGTCAAGAGCATAAATAAGTTCTCCCTTGAGATCATATCCTTCTTTATCTGATTATTCCTCTATTTGTTTACCTTTGTCCACATCTTCATTTTCTTTTGACTTGTCTTCTATAGGATCACTTTATTCTTTCTCTAGAGCCATTATAATATTCTCTTTTGGTCCTTCAAGTGTATCTTCATATTCATCATCACTAAAATTGAAACGATTTCTTGTACAACTATTTCAAGTGTCCAAAGTTCCCTCTAAGAACTTGGTTATTGTGCCTTCTTCTTCTTTTCTTCAATCTAATAGGCTTCTCTTTCTTCATTTTCCCCCTTGACTTATTTGCCTTGTCTGCATAGTATCTCCTCTTTTGCCTTTGGAAGAACTTCTTTCCTTGTCTGCTTTTTCCATCCTTGCTTTTCTTTTGATGCTTGTATCTTTTTGATTCCCTATTTTTGTGATCCTATTTTTCTTCATCATTGTTATTCTTAGCTTCTTGACAATCAGTTGCATAATGACCATACTTTCCACAATTGAAACATCTAATATATTTTGCATCTCTAGATCTTCTTGAATCCTTATTCCTTCTACCATAATTAGCTTCTTCATAACTGGATAACTCGTTGCTTGATTATGACTTCTTACCCTTTGTCTTCTTGATTTCTTTGAAGTTTGCTTCCTTCTGGGGATTAGGTTCTTTTATTATCAACTCAAAAGTTGTAAGAATACCAAGCAACATATCTCTTGTCAAAGAATCACCATCCTTTTATTCTTCTATAGCAAAAATATTTTTACTAAATATTTTTGGAAGAGATCTTAAGACCTTATCACAAACATCTAATTCTTCAACTTTAAGTCCAAGCCCTTGCATAGCATTAACAACCTCATCGATTCAAAGTAGATAAGTACTAATATTTTCCTCATCCTTCATTCTTAATTCTTCAAATTTTCCTTTGAGATTTTGTATCTTTGCTTTCTTGACACCTTTATCTCCTTCATATATACTTTGCAATTTATCCCACATTCCTTTTGTATCTTGATAATGCATAACTTTTATGGACTCTGTTCTATGCAAACCTCTCAAAATTGCATGCATTGCTTTTGAATTGTAATGTTGTATAATCTTACCTTCCTTATCTGTAGGTGGATCAACTGGTGGTATGAATCCATTTTGAACTGCTTCCTAAATCTCATTGCCAAGTGCCATCAGGTAAATCTTCATTCTCATACTCCAATATATGTAGTCACTTCCATCAAATACTGGTGCTGAATTATCTGATGATCCATTCTTAGAATTCATTGTTAGTCTTACAATGGCACTGAGAGGGGGGGTGAATCAGTGTAGACTTTTAATCTTAAATTCACAGCTCTTAAAACTGAAATAATGAAACCTTAAAATCAGATAAAGCAAGTATCACAAGAGAGCATCACACAACACAAGATTTAACGAGGTTCACCAAAGTGGCTACTCCTCAAAAATGACTGCTTGGACTACAATCCAAATCTAGCCTTTGCAAAGCTACAACTTTACAAACAATTTGCCAGCACCCACTGGAAGGAGCATCAGCCCCTGATTTATCTGCACCAATAGAAAGGAGCTCCAACCCCTGATGCCAAGTTGCAACCTAGACTTCAATTTGAATCTATAATTTCGACAGTAAGATACCTTCACTTTTACAAGACCCTGACTGGTCTACTTCACCTTTGTGTTCTCTACGCACTCTGCTCTCTCTGTGCAATCACTTTGCACACTCTACTTCGTCATAGTTGAACTTTACGATCGTCTACTCCCTCTCTGTGCACTACGATCAAACTTTGCACACTCTACTTCATCACAGTCAAACTTCACGATCGTCTGCTCCCTCTCTGTGCACTACGACCGAACTTTGCACACTCTGCTTCATCATAGTCGAACTTCACGATCGTCTTCTCCCTTTTGCGCACTCTGTTCTCTCTACACAATCATAGTGCACTTAGGACAATTCGATATGACTCTTCACTCACTTTGTGCACTTCACCATCATCTCGCCACTTCTGCACTTTCTGCGCTCTTACGGTCGCATTTCATACTTCAACATGCATTCGATGATATCGACCACACATAACAATTCTCCAAATAGCCATGCTTTTATAACAACATTTTCATAATGAAAAACTCTAATCTTAGTCGACTGTAACCCTAATCATAGTCAGCTGCAAACCCTAATCTTCGTCGGCTTACATCAGCCTTCCTCGGCTTCAATTGCCCCTGTAACTCTTCTGTTGTTGTTGTTGCGAAACCACATGTCGTGATATCATGACACTTTCGCCTCCATACGCTTTCTCTTAGCTTTGGCCCACAAGAATACAACATGTAGCAATATCGCTACACTTTTTCCTCTATACGCTTTCTCTTAACTTTGGCCCGTGAGAATACAACATGTAGCGATATCGCTACACTTTTTCCTTTGCTCTGTTTCTTAGCTTTGGCCCCGCAAAAACATAACATGTCACGATATCGTGACACTTTTGCCTCCTTGCTACTCTTCTCGGCTTCAACCAGCAAAAACACAACATGTCGCGATATCGCAACACTTTTTCTCCTTAGCGCTTTAACTTGCCTTTGGGTCACGAAAATGCGACATGTCGCGATATCGTGACACTTTTTCTCCTTAGCGCTTTATCTTGCCTTTGGGTTGCGAAAACGTGACATGTCACAATATCGCGACACTTTTTCTCCTTAGCGCTTTTACTTGCCTTTGGGTCATGAAAATGCAACATGTCGCGATATCGCGACACTTTTTCTCCTTAGCGCTTTTACTTGCCTTTGGGTCATGAAAATGCAACATGTCACGATATCGCGACACTTTTTCATCCGTACAACCTTCCTTGCAATATGTCGCGAAATCATGACATTTTTTCATCTGTACAACCTTCCTTGCAATATGTCATGAAATCGTGACACTTTTTCGTCCGTACAACCTTCCTTGCAATATGTCATGAAATCGTGACACTTTTTCGTCCGTACAACCTTCCTTGCAATATGTCACGAAATCGTGACACTTTTTCTTTCTTCTTCTCTCTCCTCCAACATGTCGTGAAATCGTGACAGTTTTGCTTGCTTCTCAACATGTCACGATATCACGATAGTTTTTCTTTCTTGCCAACTTGTCGCGATATCGCAACAGTTTTTCTTTCTTGCCAACATGTTGCGATATCGCAACAGTTTTTCTTTCTTGCCAACATGTCGTGAAATCACGACAGTTTTTCTTTCTTTTTCTCTCTCTTCCAACATGTCACGAAATCGTGACAGTTTTTCTTTCTTCTTCTCTCTCTTCCAACATGTTGGGAAATCACCACAATTTTTCTTGCCTGCTGTATATGTCGCGATATCGTGACACTTTTCTTGTATTTTTCTTTGAACTTTTTCAAATGGTCCACTTCGATCTTCTTGGAAAATCACTGTACATACTCTGAGTAGCCTTTGAACTCCTGTCTTCTGCATCTGACTCGCCTTTGAACTTCCTGTCCACTACATCAACAGATCTATCTGACTGTGTTGACAACAATAACAATACTGTCGCTGCACCTTGCTCAACAAGCTTTTCCTTCAAGATGTTAAAATATTCCAAAGGAACCCGCTCTGATACCAATTGAAGAACACAAGCTTATATTGAGATCGGGGGTGAACAATATAAGATCACTTTTTACTTTTCTTTCCCAATCAATATTATGCAATGTATAGATAGCAATATAAATAGCAATAATCAAAGCAATGCATAAATCACCACACACAATAGAGATACCAAAATTTACGTGGTTCACCCAATATGGGCTACTCCATGGAGAAAATATTTCACTAAAATTTTCTCTATTTTCTCAATCAATCTCTTGGGAATCCTTTCCCTATTACAATGTTTATGGATCTCTATCCAAAGGAGACACCAATCCCCTAATCAAAGTTCATGGATCTCTATCCACAGGAGACACCAATATCCTAACTCTACTCTGGTTAGTGATCCTCTAGAAGACCTCTACCTCCACTGTCCTTAGCAAATGGAACTCTATCTACATAAGACACATGTCTTCCCTACTCTGGTTGGAGATCTCTGTCACCTATCTCAAATATGTACTAAACACAATCCTTTGATCTAGCACAAATCTGTCGTCCATCTCTATCTCTAGTCTAGCACAAACCTATCCTCAAATCTGCACCAAAATTTTTCTTTAAATTTATACTAAACACAGTCCTTCAATCTAGCACAAATCTATCCTCAATATTTATCTTTGGTCTGGTAAAAACTTGTCCTCAAATATACACCAAACTCTATCCTCGAATCTATACTAAACACAATCCTTCGGTCTAGCACAAATTTATCCTCAATCTTTGTCTTCAAGCCTTAACTCAAAGCTTGACTCAATCTCAAATCAACTCTGCTAGATATGCCCCAAACCTTAACTCAATGTTTGAACAAATCAATCAATCAACTCTACTCTCAAGTCTTCTCAAATAATTATCTCAAATCTGCCTTGTAAGCTTCCATAAAATCTCACACCAATTTGTCCTCAAGTCCTCTCTAGAACTTGTCCAATCTGCTCAATAATTTCTCACAAGAACTTATCCAAATCTATTCTCAATCTGTATTGTAAGCTTCCACAAAAGCTTACCCAAATCTATCCACAAGTCTTCTCAAAGACTTACCTCAAATCTGCTCAACAAGTCCACACTAGAACTTGTCCAATCTCATAGAAATATAAAGAGAATTTTTAGAGACTCAATATGCTCTATACTCATCACAATGCTCAATTACTTTTAATCACTCTTTTAGAAACATAAAGAGAATTGTTAGAGACTCAATATGCTCTATACTCATCACAATGCTCAATTACTTTTAATCACTCTTTTAGAAACATACAGAGAATTGTTAGAGACTCAATATGCTTCACAATCACCTCAATGTTCAATCACTTTCTCAAATCAATTAAGAATATAGAATAGTTTATTTTATAGAACTTGAAAAATCACTTCACACATCCACTTGACTAGGCTCAACCAACTCTACTCAACCAATCACTCAATGAAAAAATCATTGCTTACAAACCCTAGTCCAAGCATATGAACCTTCACTCAAAATACTTCCAACAATGCTTATCAACCAATCTCACATAACAATGATATTCATTCTCTTTTCAATTCCTAGTTCAAGTTCTTCACTCAACCAATGGCTTCAATAAAAATGCTTATAAAAAAATCTCACATAACAATGATACTCATGTTCTTTTCAAATCCTAGTTCAAGTTCTTCACTAAACCAATGGTTTCAACAACAATGCTTATAAAACAAGGTTTTAACAACTCTTTATTACAAAAAACCTTGAAGCATTAAATCAACACACTCAATAAGGAGATCTACTTAAGTCCTTTTCATTCCAAACTTGTTTTCTAGAAAACCAACCAATCAACTCAACTATGGAAGAATGTGCCCATACCTTTTTCTTGATGATGAAGGAACCTCAAAAATCTGCCACAACCACAAACACTTCTTTGTCAAGCTCAAAGAAGTTATAAACTGATAAACTCTCTCAAAGATACAATGTAAATATCAAAACTTACATACACCTTATTACTCCATCTTAAATAAATCATTCATCAACAATAATTGACCAAACACACCTTACTCTTCTTAATATTGCAATAATTGATTAAGTCACTTTACCAAATATATGCAATAAATCAATTTTTAATTCCCTAAGGTAAAAATAATATTACCCTAGTAAATTTCCATTTACCACTTAGGTAAATATCATAACCAATTTACCCCTTATCTCTCCCTAGCCTTAGCAAAGCAAAGAATAATTTTTATTTCTATTAACAACCCTTATCTCTCCACAACCTTAGCAACTTAATTAAAAATTAAATCATAATATAAAAACTGTTTGTATCTTCCACTTCGTGTTTCGTGGGATTCGATCTTGCACTCTCTCCCTTGCTAGTGCCTTGGTCGCAGCTTGCTAGCCGTGTGAGCCAAGCGCTCACGTGCCCGCTAAAAGCGTAGAAGGTGCTTTAATATTTGGCCGAATCCTTTAGATCCCTTGGCTCCCTTCTCATCTTGCCATGTAGTGTGTTCGATGCGCTCCCTTCTTACTGAATGCATGAACCTTTTTATTCGTTGCTCCATGGCACTTTCTCCATGAATATTAGCATGATTTTCGATGTAGAAACAATTGGAGGAAATTCGAATGCTTGGTTTTGAACTTAGGCAAAGGTTTAAATACCTTTTGCCTTCCAAATCTTGCATGTCGACGGTGTATTAAACTTGGACATCGGTGCCTTTATAATATGCATAATTAATTTATAAATCATTTAAATTCTATTTAGAATTTAAATTTTATAAATTAACTTTGTAACCTTTGGCTTTATAAAAATTAAAGCTTCCTTGGGGGTTAAATAAAAACTTTTTGTTGCTCATAATGATTTAATAAAAAATCATTTTGCCACCACAGTTTTAATAAAAACCCTTTATCTCGCCTCACATAATATAAAAATAATATTATGACATCTTTTCAATCAACCTTTTGCATTATTCCTTTTGACCTTTTGACATCAATTGTAGCTTATTCCTTGACATCAATGACAACTTCGTTCCTTGACACCAATGACAACTTTGACTCAAAATATCCAACATTGGTAGGATTTAGGCTCCCTCATCGAATTTGGGTTTCATCTCCAAGTCCTGGTGGGTTTCACAACTCAAAATTAATCACCGAGTTAGTGTGTGAGAGCGTCTAGGTGAAATCTGTAGAATCATTTTAGGGCTAAAATATTTTCACATCATTTTTTCTTTTCACCAAAAATTAAAAAAAATAAAAATAAAAAACTTTTTCAAAAATCAAAAACAAAAATCAAAATTTGTGGAAACGTAGGAACAAAAATTGTTTTTTTATTTGCTTTTGGTGTTTTTTCTTTATGCTTCATCACACATTCACACACATCCATATTTTACACCTCATCCCACCTTTGGCGTATGGTAAAAAACCATGATCAAGCTAGAAGGCTAGCCCTAGTTTAGAGTCAGTTACCTTCTCCCATGGATCCATCTCAGTCTTGTCAGGCCCATAATACTTCAGTGGTAGGTCAAATTAGTGTAGCCCCTAATATGTCCCTAAAACTAAATATTGGACCCTCTAGTAGGGCCCCTATCTTGAACATAGATATTATGTAGAGGGTTACCCATACTGCCATCCCTGAGACTCCTAGGAGTGAGCCACTTACGTCGATGGATGGTCATGTCACATATGTGGACATGGATATCGTTAGGCTATACCTGAATGCAGCAAGTATGGTATTTCCATTGTTGCCCCCACTTACCATTCCATCCTACACCTTTCCTCCACCTCATCAAGAAGTCATTTTTTTGCAACCATAGTAGTCAACCCGAACCTTCATGAATCCACTTTTTGAACTGATTGCTACCATCCTAGGTCATAATCAGCCATAATAATCTAACTAGAAACCCTTTAATTTGCCAAACCAAAACATCACCTACACCAATGCTCTCTACAAAGTACATGTCAATGTTGCTTTGTAGGTCCCTACATTCATCTCATCGACTACATCCATAGATCCCATATCTCATAACATCTTCCATTCATCGATAATACCTTTTACAATGTACTCTCCACCTGCATCCACTAACATGGTTTCCACACAACCGACCCAACCATCTACCATATACATGGTCATACCATCCTCATCTATGATTGCCATGCAATAAGCATTCTTGCAGCTTCAACAATTTATCATGGATAATGTTAATCGAAGCACTAATCCTAACCCGCAGTAGTAGTTGCATAGGTTAGATCAGAACTAACCATCAACATCCCATCAAAAAACCTTCTTCACCCAAGATCCATCTTGGGTGTTGCATCCCCCGACCACAATCACAACCACTAATCCACCTCATAAAATGTATGCTAACTCTTCGGGTCAGCATGATATCATACCCCCATCACCTCATCATCATAAAATATCTCATCAACAACCATATCATAATCCATTTCATGGTAAAATTCCACCTCATCCAATATCCATCAATAATGCACAAAATTACCAGTAGCAACAAACCAACCAAGATTTTAACCCTTTAGAGGATCTGAAGTTCCAATTCTTATAGAGTCAGATTGATAGCCTAGCCATGCAAACATCGGATATGCAATACTAAAAACCTACCTTGATGCAGCTACTCAATCACCCAATTCATGCTTTGGTACCATCACCATTATATCTAAAAGACTTTCAAATATCAAAGGTTGACAAATTCAAGGGGGATGAGGATCCCTGAGAGCATGTAATTGGATTCATTAATATATGCTTAAGAATCAAGAACTATGCACTCATACTTCATACTTTTCCTTAGACATTTGGGGGAGATGCCTTGGATTGGTACAACCACTTACCACATCAAATTATTTACACTTTTGAGCAACTAGCGGACCAATTCCTGGAGTGGTTCTCCCTGAACATTAGAAAGAATACCATATTGATCGATTTTCTTAATCTATGATAATATGATGATGAATCAGTCTGATTTTGGCAACCATTAGAGGGAAGTCATGACCAAATTTCCATTCTCCCTCCCTATGGAGGTGTTAACCAAATGTTCACAAGGAGTTATGCCAAGCCTATCTCCTTGCTATTAAAAAACAATAATATAGAACATTCGAAGAAGCACTTTCCCAAGCCCAGGTAATTAAAGAGATCAAAATTCAAGAGGGTGAGATCAAACCCAAAAATAAATAATGGTAAAATAAGAATCAAAAGGGGAATAACCACGGCCAGTCCAAGGCCACTCTAATTAATCAAGTAGTCTTGGGACAACCTTCACAACAAATCCAATAATTCTAATTTCAAGTATAACAACCCCTATAACAACAACAACAACCGCAACAATAGAACTATCAAGCGGTTCCACCCCCATAGCAACTTGGCATTTTTGCCACATTGAAATTTTGTTGTAAATTTGCCAGTAAAACTTACAAATGCTTTTTGAGTGTTTTCACACATTGAACATTTTTTATGGATGTAATTTTGGGCGCAATTAAAGTAAAATGCTTTTCCCTTCTCCGAAATGCTTTTTGTCCGAAATGGCCTTTTCGCTTTCCGAAATGGCTTTTTCGCTCTCCGAAATACCTTTTGCTTTTCGAAATGCTTTTTGTCCAAAATGGCCTTTTCGCTTTCCGAAATGGCCTTTTCGCTCTCCGAAATACCTTTTGCTTTCCGAAAGGCCTTTTGCTTTCTTTGTTCTCATTAATTTTCAAAAAAATCAAGTTTCCAAGATTGGCCCCACTTATGGCAGTAGAATATTTTCCCAGAAAAAGTCGGAAGAAAAGGACAAAGATTGGGGTACAATTTCATTTCACATAGGATGAAAGTATTAAATGCACATTCCAAGCAAAAGCTCGTTCCAGGCTAATTGAAGATGAAGGCCCATTTTCTGGGTGAAATTTCATGTTTTCAATGAAAATCTTCTTTGAAAAAGGATTAAGATTGATGAAGTTAATTCTTGTGGCAATATTATCACCAAAACTGCCAGGTGCTTTGGACTCCAGTGCAATATTGTTCATTTTTGAGGCACCGACCATTTCGTGGGTATGCATTTCCAAGGTGCCACCATAGAGAATGAAATCAGATCGTTGATTCCTGCTGAAGCCTGATATGCCATGTGATAAAATCAGTATATATTTTCTTTGGCATTTGTTCATTGGTTCATTGTTGTTGCCGAGGAGAAAGTTGCTACTATTGGTGTCTGAGTGGCCGACACCTTGCCTCCAAATGTATTTAATGAAAGAGGTGAAAACCTCTATAAATACTAATCAAATTTCCATTGTAAAGGAGGAGAGACATTTTGCAAGAAAACTTATCAAGTTCTCTACGTAAATAAGAGATATTTGGCTTCTGATTTTGCAAGTGACTTTATGTGTGATTTCCTTCTATTTTATGCATTTCTCTTTTATGCTCGTATTTCTTATCTGCTAGTTAAATTTAAATTCTGCATCTGAGTTTAAATATTGCTGGTGAGGAAGTGAGTTTTGGAATGCAATCCTGGAGGTTATCTGTGCAAGGTTGTAAGTAAATTATGTTGCTCTCTTTTATTATATGCTATTCATGTGCTTGAGTGAAATTCCTATTGTTAATATTTCCCCAATATTACATTTTTGGCCTGTGGCCATATTTCCCATCTCTTTCGGTTATTTCCAATTTCTTTCCCGCAACTTTAGTCTTCAATAGTGTAGGATTTAGTAAGGGAACCAACCCTCTCTGGAGATTGGTCCGGAGGACATCTCTTTCCTTCGGCCTTTCAATGTTGGCCGAGTCTAGGGTGCACAAGTGATCATATCTTGTACTTAGGCAGATTTGTGACCAACAATTTTTGGCACGCCCGATGGGACTTAAAAGAGTCCATTCCTAGTAGAATTTAGGTTTGATGTTCACCTTTTTCTGCCGAATGATTAGAACATCTGGCGACTCGATCATATCCAAAAATCTTTGAACATGGGGACGGTGAAAGCTATACTTCATGATCACAAGATCGAAGGCTGAAAAATCTGAAAACCCCGTTGAGTTTTTTGAACTCGATATCCAAAAATTAGGGGAAAGCCCTAGGTTGGTCACCCCATCACTTACGTCATTCGCAACATCCTCACAAATAGTTGGTGTGTTTTCTATTTCTTCAAGTCTAGTTAGTACTGCCACCAGTGTTCCTCCACCCCCACCTCATATTCCAGTTCACATGGCATAGCCGCATCAACAACAGCAGCCACCAAGGTAGTTCCCTGCATGGAACAACTTGGGAGCCTTGAATTTGCAAGCACAGAACCCGGTTCCTCAAGCTGCATTAAAAGCTTTGCCGACCTATGATGGTACTGGAAAAACTGCATATGAGCATATCCAAGATGTAGCTGCTTTGGCAATGATTCATGACATTCTAGATGAGGATGTGATGGTTAAGTTGTTGGTCTTGTCACTGAGGGGAAAATTGCTCTATTGGTACCGATCGTTGGAGCCTGGCATCATTACTTCATGGGATCAGTTGGCCGAGTTGCTGATCAAGAATTTCCATGAGCAGGCTGATCCATATTCTTTGTTGCACCAATTTACCACCATTCAGAGGCATCCTCAAGAAGAGATTGTAGATTTTAATGTCCAATTTGTGCAAAGTTGGCAAAGAGTTCCAGATGGTTTGAGGCCTACGCATGAACAAGCGGCGTTCTATTACCTTCGAGCGCTTAGCACTGATATTGGTATGGCAGTGCACCAGGCCAATGTGAACACATTTCCAGATTTGTATACACAAGCTCAAAAGGCCGAAGCTAATTTGATTGTTGTAGGTAGGCTTCCCCCGAAGGTAACCATACCCATTATTCTCGATCTCCCACAATATCTTCATTCTAGCATGTTTTCACAGCCAATGCCAACAATGTATCCAATCCCCTCATGGAATTTGGCACCCCCTCCGATCGCTCCTATCCCGGTATCACAACAATCAACTTCTAGTTTTCCATAATTACCTACCCCGTCAGCTCCTCAATGACCTCCATCTATCTCATTTCCTGCATTACCTACACCACCAGCACCACTACCTTTACCAGCACCTCCTGCCCCCTCAAATCCTGATCCTTATATGACACTTTTACAAGAAGTGAAGTCCACTAATTCAGCTATAAGAGCAATGGGCAATAAAATCACAGTTATTGAAAGAAAGCAAGCCGAGAGAGATTTCCAACCCAGGAGATTTCAACCTCCACCAATCACCAGGGAACAAGCGGCTTCAACAAGCAAGGCCCCTGAAAGGAACCCAAATGTATCGATGAATGAGGAAGTTGGCCCCATAGATAGAACATACTGGTGCTCTACATGTAATGATCCACATGGTGAGGAGACTTGTATGGTTCATTTGAACTACGTGCAAACACTAGCTGCAAGCTCTTCTGGAGGTCAGGTTAACATGATTACTGAAATGGATCACAATTTCATGGTTCCATCCGAAGAACAAGTTTTAGTTCTCACAAGAGCTGGAAAGAAGCCAGTTACAGTAGATCTAGCTGAAATGGAACCGTTAAGGGTACCTGCTGACCCAAAGGTGCAAGATGAGAAGAAACAAGTGAAAGCTCCTGCTCCAACACCAAATCCAAATTCACCTATTCTATTGAAAGACCTTTTACCACCACAAGCGAAGGACATATTACAAGAAAAAGCATCGACTTCGTAGGCAAGAGCTGAAATAGAGGAACAAGCCAGAGAAAAGCTCAAGTACCCATATTTGACTAAAATATAGAGGGTAGAAGCCACACAACAATATCGGAGCAAATATGAGGCCACTAACAAAGAGGAGTCTGGTACATCCACATACAACATTGTTGAGGAGTTGAAGAAGATTCCTGCTAAGGTTAGTCTTTATGATGCATTACAATTACCTGGGCAAGTTGATCTGTTACAAGAATCATTGAAGTCTATGAAAGATAGTAGGAAAATCCCTACCCAAACAATTTTTTCTCAAGCATTGACTACTTCAGCCACTAGAAAGAATAGACCACCTCCTTTCTATTTGTCACTCAGGATGGAAGGTTGGATAGTGCACAATTGCATGATTGATTCTGGTGCTGCGACAACTGTCATGCCAAAGGTAGTTTGTGAAGTCATGGGTATGGAGTATACAAGGAGTAGCCCTAGGAGTCTTGCAGTTGGATGGGACACCTATGAAAATAGTAGGTGTGATCAAGGATATTCCCATTGTCCTTCATAGTATGCCACAAATCATGGTCATCCAAGAAGTGGTAGTAGTTGACCTGGAACCATACTTTAGCATGTGCCTCTCGAGGGAGTTCACGGCTAAGATGGGAGGATATCTTTCCTTAGACTACTCGCATTTGGAGATACCATTCAAGGGAAAGAAGATTCGCATTCATAATGAGAAGCCCTCACCTTTTCACATTGAGAAGTTGGAAGAAGAAAGTTCCCCAGGAGCGGTTAACATGATGATCGAGGAGTTAGAAGAAGTTGATTTAATGGAAGAAGCATTGGGTGAGCTTCACCTTGAGGATGAGTTTTCACTCATGGACTTCAATGCGATGGTTGGAACGGACATTGGCTGCTATACTATTACGAAGCCAGAGCAGATTGAAGAGAAGGTTCCTGATTCTCTTGATCCTGTTGCCGACCAGTTATGGAGAATGTATTTTGATGGTGCCAGATGCAAGAATGGTGCAGGAGCTGGCATTGTGTTGATCTCTCCCAAAGGATTGCAAAAGACCTATTCTTATAGGCTAACTTGGGGTTGCACAAATAATGCAGCTGAATATGAGGCACTATGCCTTGGATTGAAGAAAGCTGAGAAGTTGGGTATTAAACAACTGCAGATTTTCGGCGACTTTGAACTCATAATTAATCAGATCACTAACAGGTGTGTGTCAAAGCAACACTACTTGAAATCTTATCGCAATAGAGTGTGGGACTTGTTTGAATCTTTCACTGCTTTAAATGTTTAGGCAATTTTGAGAGAGCTAAACAAACATGCAGATATTCTGGCCTCTCTTGGTGCTAACTACTCCCCTGTGGAGCAAGTAGTTAGAAAGCCTAAGATAGTTAGGGTAATTTATAGACCCTCAGTTCCCGACAAAAATATTCATTGGCAAGTGTTTGACAATGATGAGCAGATAGTCAATTTCCTACTTAAAGAAACTGCAAGCGCTGATGATAGAGTTCTTGCCGAAGAAGAGAGAGAAGGGATGATTCAACTAAAAAATAATCACATCCCTAGGGGACTGATTACACTTGAAATTTTATTTGACCAGAGTGATCGGGTTGAGAAGCACAAGATTAGAATAGATGCGAAGGATTATAAAGAGTTGAATTTGGAGCCTGAGAAAGTCATCAAGGTTGGAATAGATGGCACCCCAGAAGAGCTGGAAGATATCAAGAAATTGTGTTTTGAGTATCCAGATATTGTTGCCTGGAGCTACCATGATTTGAGGGGTTATGATAAGAATGTGATCCAACATACTATAGAACTGCAGGAAGGGGTAAAACCTTTTCATCAGAAACAATGGCCTATCAATCCCAAGATTGAAGTCCTCATGAAAGTGGAGTTGTTGAAGATGCTAGAGGCCAAGATAATCTATCCAATCAAGCACTCAACATGGGTGGCTAACCTAGTCCCAGTACAGAAAAATAATGGAGACATTCGGTTGTGTGTTGACTTTCGCAATCTAAACCAGGCATCTTTAAAAGACCATTACCCTCTACCTCAGATCGATCAAATACTTCATGTAGTAGTTGGCACCCAGATATTCTCATTGCTTGATGGTTTCTCTGGGTATAATCAGATTTGGGTGAAAGACGAGGATCAATATAAAACAACATTCACCACCAAGTGGGGTACTTTCGCCTACCAACGGATGCCATTTGGACTTTCAAATGCTGGTGCCACTTTTCAGAGGGCTATGGACATTGCTTTCGGTGAGTTATTGAATAGGATTATTGTAATCTATCTTGATGATATGACTGTGTTTTCACATCGCAGAGAAGACCACATTGCTCATTTGAGGTAGGTGTTTGAGAAGTGTCATGAGTTTGGGATCTCGATTAATCCTAAGAAGTCCATATTTGCTGTCAAATAAGGGAAGTTGTTGGGCCATGTAATCTCGCAAGAAGGATTGGCAATCGATCCTGCAAGAGCTGAAGCCCTCTTGAGGCTACCATTGTCGGCCAATAAAAAATATTTGCAATATTTCTTTGGCCAAATCAATTTCATTCATAAGTTTATTGTTGATTTCGCTCAAGTGGTGAAACCCATGACTGAGCTTTTGAAGAAAGGTGTTGAGTTTAAATGGACTGACACAAGAAAATAGGCTTTCAAGGAAATCAAGGAGAGGATTACTCAGGCTCCAGTATTGATTAATCCTGATTATTCTAAATATTTCATTCTCTATGCAGTCGATGAACAAGAGAGTTATGCTGCAGTTTTGACACAACCGCAAGAGGATGGAGGTGAGAAGCCAATTGCTTTCTTGAGTCAGGTTATTTCTCCTCATCAAGAGAAATATAATTTTATTGAAAAACAAGTATATGCAGTAATGAAAGCATTGAAGAAATTTTGACACTTCGTTTCTCATAGCAAAACGGTTGTGCATGTCATACACCCTGATGTAAGAAATTTTATTCTCCAAGGAGAATTAGGAGACAAGAGAGCAAGTTGGGTCTCAAAAATTCAAGAATATGATGTGGAGATCCGACCAACCAAGTTAGTTCATGGGAGAGCTCTATGTCAGGAACTAGCCAAAAGTGCAACTTCTGAGTCATTAGATATGTTGCATGAGGATAGTTTGGATGAAAAAATTTGTGCAAACCATACCGCCAATGATCTTGATTGGACCGAAGAGCTGATCGATTATTTTAACTCAGGCATATGTCCATCTCGCCTTGATGCTTCGCAACGTCGGAGATTCAGGTTGCAAGCTCTCAGATATACTTTGTTGCCTGAAGGGCTATTTTACAAAAACATTGATGGAATTCTTCTCAGGTGTGTGAGGGACTCCAAAAAGAAAATATTTTAGAAGAATTTCATTCTGGACTATCAAGTGGTCATTATGCGGGAAGGCCCATGGCCTTAAAAATCATCCAAGCAGGCTATTTTTGGCCTACTTTGTTTGTTGATGCTCACAAAGTAAGTACTCATTGCGACAGTTGTCAGCGATATGTTGGTAGAGTCAGAAAAGGAGCATTTCCTCTTCGCCCGATTCAAGTAGAAGCACCTTTTCAGCAGTGGGGCCTTGACTTTGTGGGAGTTATTGAACCTAACTCATCTGTTGGCCACAAGTATATCTTGACTGCGACTGATTACTTCACCAGATGGACTGAAGCAATTCCAACCAAGAAAGTGGATCAAGCCACGATCATTACTTTTCTCGAAGGATTGATCACTCGCTTTGGTGTCCCAGATGCAATTATAACAGATAATGGAACTCCTTTCATAGGCACCAAAATTAGTGAATTTATGGGTACGTATGGAATTTATTTGAAAACTTCATCTAATTACTATCCGTAGGGGAACGACCTAGCTGAGTCAACAAACAAGAACCTGCTCAAAATTTTGAAGAGGACCCTTGGCGACAATAAGCGGAGCTGGCACTTGCTTTTGAACCAAGCATTATGGGCTGATCGCATCTCGGTAAAAAAATCCATCAAGACATCCCCTTATTCCTTGGTATACGGTAAAGAAGTTGTTTTGCCTATTCATATTGAATTACCGGCCCTCCAAACTTGGCATTTGGTTGATGATGAAAATGATGAGTTTGATCCCATGAGCATGAGGTTGGCTCAACTTTTACAGTTGGAGGAAGAAAGGGAGAAATCGTACCAAGCCTTCATAGAGCATGCTGAGATGACGAAGAGATGGTTCGGTAAAAAGGCTTCTGAAAGGACCTTTAAGGTTGGCGACCTTGTATTGAAGTGGAATGAAAAGAAGTCAAAGCCTAGAAAACATCACAAGTTCGAGGTAATATGGGAAGGTCCATTTCAGATTACAAGTGCCAATCAAATTAATTCTTTTTATTTGCAAGATATGGACGGTAATGCACTGTCAATTCCAGTTAATGGTCTTCATTTGAAGGCCTATTATCAGTGAAAATAGAGATTGTGGATGTAAATATGTACATATTTTCCTTTTTACGTCTTTTCTTTCTTCTGATTAAAAAAAAAAAATTGAAAAAGTGGTCAAAGACCGGGACTTCCCAGGAGGTCACCCATCCGAGTACTACTCTAGGAAGGTTATGCTTAACTAGGTAGTTCTTAGAAAAAATTGAAACCAGAAGATCAAATGGGATGATGTGTTTAGAGGATCCAAAATTTTGGAGGTGTAAAAAAAAAAAAAAAAAAAGGCTCCATTTTTTTGGCCCTTTTCAACCCATGCCATTGCCTTACCTTGGAACCCCCTGTTTTTGGATTTTTGCTGCTGTTTTTTTCCCTTCCCTTCCCTTCCACGAAAAAAAAAATATATATATTCCCCCCAATAATTTGAAAATTTGAATTTCGAATTTTGAATTTTTTCCTCCCAAATTTGAATTTCGAATTTCAAAAATTTTCCCTCTCACTTGCTTACCATTTTTTCCCTCTCACTTGCTCTCCACTTTTATCTTTTTTTATCGAAAACATAATGGGAAAGAAACCGAAAAAAAAAGAGAGAACAAATTAACTTTTCTTCCGAAATACTTTTTTTTCTAACTTGCCTATTTCGGATTCTGACTTGGCTGTTTTGGACTTCACTTTTCCTATTTCGTCCTTCCCCCTCTCAACAAAAAAATGCAAAAAACAAAAACAAAAAACAACAACAAAAAAACTGCTTTCCACCATTCCGAAACTCCCACTTCCTCCATCCGAAACACCCCTTTCGGATCCCAAAACACCTGTTTCGGATCCGAAATACCATTCCATCCGAACATTTTTAAAAAAAAAAAATACATTTACTCGCTTTTCTAAATTTCTGCCTTTTGCCCCAAATTTCCCTTTCAGATTTTTGCCTATTTTTTTAATCCGAAATAGCTATTTCGGATTTGCTGCCTTTGCCGAATTTGTTCCTCCCTCCTTTAAAAAAAAAAAAACTCAATTTCTTTCCTACCCCGCTCGCTTCCATTCAAACCCTCATGCCCCTCTTTTTCTCCACGAAACTCCATTTCCATACCGCCCTACCCGTCATCCCCGCATATTTCCATTTTTTTTCCCCATGTCGTACACTCTGCCCACTCATCACGCTTTCCTATAATAAAAAAAAAAAAAAAATCATTCGAATGCATGCAGTGCCCATAAAATTAGCAATATTTCCAATGGCTACACTTGAAAAATTATAAAAGGAGGCCAACACTTCGTTTTCAAACAAACCATTTGCAGAGTTCCTGTGTAGAAGTCTTGCCACTTTCTTTTGCTCCAGGGTTTGTTGTTCTTCACTGCATATTCCAAGAAAGTTAAAGATGGGGAAGAAAGCCACGAAAGCCAAGAAGATGAAAGTGCAAAAAAGCCTGAAATTGAAAAGAAGCAGCGAAAATCTCGAGCGGACGAGGATGAAGATGTTGAATTAAAACCCTATGATGATCACCTGGTGCAGATCAATGATTGCAATATCACCAACAAAGGAGCAAAAAAATTGCATTTGGATGTCGAGTTTGCTGCACAAAATATGTCTGCTGAACATCCCCGTACTATAGCATTTCATTCCCATCTCTTTTGGTATCTATGTACACCCATGCACCCATGTCCCGAGCTGATTTGGGTAATTGTGCAATGTTATAATGTTGATTCAAGAACTGTCCAAAATGCCCACGGAGAAGATTTATTTAGTATTTCAGCTAATTCCATATGGGATGCGTTTGCTTGTGGTGTGCAACCTCCATATTATGCCACACACAAAAAGCTCAATTTTAAAGAAGAGGAAGAGAGGTATCAATCCACCATTCACATGCGGCAATTCATGGAGAGCCAGTTATTGAAGACACCATGATTTGGAGAGTTGCCGAAACTACCAGCGCCATTAAAGAATTTCAAGAGCCTAGATTTGTATTCCATGATAGCATGGCTGATGGGACTATCTTCAGATTCCATAGTGCACAAGTGGCAAGCGTCATTGGTGCAACGTATTTCACAAGTAGGGTTTTATGCTCCGACCGCCATGACAGCAACTTCAAACCCGATTTTCTTTGATTGGGAAGATTTTTTGGAATGGAGGATACACTCACAATTGCAAAAGGTACAAAGTGGAGAAGACATTACTTTCAGGCATTGTTCTCTTTTGACATGGTATTTTTTCTATCATATGCACTCTCACTTTGCCTTCATAGCAATAAATAAGATAGATGAAGTAGAAAAAGCATTGTCGATATACTCATGGACTCAAATTTTATCGAAGAAGGAGTCCTATTATAACTTCAACAGGATATTTTTAGGACCTACCTTGGAGTTAATTTATGGAGTACGCAATAGAGTTAAATTTACTGTAGAGTTAATTTATAACTTCAATGTTAGAGCCTGTAGGTATGCATTTTCTTTCTTCTTCTCTTTCTGACAAGTATTTGGTGACCGTTGTCTTTCCATCTACAGTTTCCATGTCTACTTTACCTCCAGTTGCTACATCCACCTCTTCCATTCCCATTTTTGTCCCACAGTCACAGGTCACTAGTGCTTCCCTAGTTTCACCCATTTCATCCCTTTCTCTTTCTTTTAGTTCATTCGCATCTGTGCAAAATCCATTTTTCCTTCCATTATCCTCAGATTCATCTTCCATGCCTTCTCATCCTATTTCTTCTATAACCACGCAAGCTCCTCTTCGAGTAAGTGTGGCTGAAGCACCCTCCACTTCCATCCCTATGGTTGAATCCAATCCTCAACAAGCCTTGTTCTTGTCTTCCCCAATTTTTGCAATACAGGAGCCACTAGCTTCTGAGATGGAGTTGTTACCTAAGTGCCTGATAGCAGAAAAAATTAGTAGGGCATGACAAAGTTCATCAATATGGTTGAAGAATCGCAAGAGAAAGAATGCACTAGCCATGGCAAAAACAATGAAGAAAGTAACTTTTGATCCATTAGCAATGGAAATGCACACGGTGACAATGGTTCCTCAGGTTCAAAAACCTCAAGGAGAAATGGCACCCACTGATTATTCCTACTAATCAATCACTAAGGACCTCACAAATATGGATCTAGCAAAGCAAATGGGTACCATACAAGTGGCATCGAGTTTAATTTACTTGCAATCTAAGCATTATAAGGATTGTTTCATCAAGTATGAAGCAAAGATCAAGGAGCTAGAGGAGGCCTTAGTAGCATAAAAGGTCAAACTAGATACTACACAATTTGAATCTCAACAGTGGCAGCAACAGAAAATACGTTTAGAAGAGGAAATCATGGAGATCAAACAAGTAGCTACTCAGTTCCAAGCATCAGAGCAAGAAGCACAATTAAAGATCCAAGCCTTGTAGGACCAGCTTCAGAACTTGCAAAATCAGTTGGCGGTGAAAGCAATGCAATCTGTGACTCTTACCAAGGATAAGATTAAAGAAGCCCATAGTCAATTATTGAATGATTGTAGGAAGATGGCAATCAAGGCTACATTAGTTCTCATGTTTCTTCAGGAGGTACAAGTAGTTGTTTCATATGGTGTACCTATAGTGGATAGCATAGAGCAATATTTAGAGCCAAAGTTGGAAATGGCCATGAAGATCCAGTCAATGACTCAAATGGATCTTTGGTTTCATCCAATGAGTGAAATAGCCCGTGATTGGGCAAGTGCCAAGATTACTATGCGTAGTTTTTTCTCCAGAATGGAACTGCTTAAAGAAGCCCATAGACTATAGGAGACATTTAAGCATGAGAGGCGCATTTCCTTGGATCACTTTGAAACCATCGTAGCTAATGGTTTTCCTATCTTTGTTGATTATCAAGGGAATATTCTAGCAAAGAAAGACCTAGATGAATTATGGTTTGTTTTCATGGATGATACCTCAGATATTGATAACTTGGAGGAGCCCATCACCGAAGAGCATGTACTGTCGTTGATGAGAAAATTCATTCGCATTGAGTCTGGATTACTGGAGCTCAGCCAAAAGGCTAAATATATTGATCTAGAAAAGGTGGAGACTTTTCGATATCTTGTGGATACACTCAAAGTTCATGAGGCAATTACTGTAGATGCATGGGCTGATGCAGTTGTAGTGTATGAATCTATAATGGTACATCTCAAAAAATAAGGATGAAATTGGTACCAGTAGGTGACCATCAGATGTAACTGATAGCGGGGACTTTACGCCCAATGAATAAAGGTCTGGGATTAATCAAATTCGGGCAAGCTGAATACCCTACGAACCGCCATAAATGTTGGTATTTTTGCCACATTGAAATTTTGTTGTAAATTTGCCAGTAAAACTTACAAATGCTTTTTGAATGTTTTCACACATTGAACATTTTTGATGGGTGTAATTTCGGACGTAATTAAAGTAAAATGCTTTTCCATTCTTTTCCCTTCTCCGAAATGCTTTTTTGTTCGAAATGACCTTTTTGCTTTCCAAAATGGCTTATTCGCTCTCTGAAATGCCTTTTGCTTTCCAAAATACTTTTTTATCCGAAATGGCCTTTTTGCTTTTCGAAATGGCTTTTTCGCTCTCCGAAATACCTTTTGCTTTCTGAAAGGCCTTTTGTTTTCTTTGTTCTCATTAATTTTCAAAAAAATCAAGTTTCCAAGATTGGCCCCACTTATGGTAGTAGAATATTTTCCTAGAAAAAGTCAGAAGAAAAGGACAAATATTGGGGTACAATTTCATTTCACATAAGATGAAAGTATTAAGTGCACATTCCAAGCAAAATCTTGTTTCAGGCTAATTGAAGATGAAGGCCCATTTTCTAGGTGAAATTTCATGTTTTCAATGAAAATCTTCTTTGAAAAAGGATTAAGATTGATGAAGTTAATTCTTGTGGCAATATTATCACCAAAACTGCCAGGTGCTTTGGACTCCAGTGCAATATTGTTCATTTTTTAGGCAACGACCATTTTGTGGGTATGCATTTCCAAGGCGCCACCATAGAGAATGAAATTAGATCATTGATTCTTGCTAAAGCCTGATATGCCATGTGATAAAATTAGTAGATATTTTCTTTGGCATTTGTTCATTGGTTCATTATTGTTGTCTAGGAGAAAGTTGATGCTATTGGTGTTTGAGTGGCCAACACCTTGCCTCCAAATGTATTTAATGAATAGGAAAAAACCTCTATAAATACTAATCAAATTTCCATTGTAAGGGAGGAGAAAAATTTTTGCAATAAAACTTATCAAGTTCTCTGCATAAATAAGAGATATTTGGCTTCTAATTTTGCAAGTGACTTTATGTGTGATTTCCTTCTATTTTATGCATTTCTCTTTTATGCTCGTATTTCTTATCTGCTAGTTAAATTTAAATTTTGCATCTGAGTTTAAATATTGTTGGTGAGGAAGTGAGTTTTGGAATGCAATCCTGGAGGTTATCTGTGCAAGGTTGTAAGTAAATTATGTTGCTCTCTTTTATTATATGTTATTCATGTGCTTGAGTGAAATTCCTACTATTAATATTTCCCCAATATTACATTTTCGGCCTGTGGCCATATTTCCCATCTCTTTCGGTTATTTCCAATTTATTTCCCACAACTTTAGTCTTCAACAGTGTAGGATTTAGTAAGGGAACCAACCCTCTCTGGAGATTGGTCTGAAGGACATCTCTTTCCTTCGACCTTTCAATGTTGGCCAAGTCTAGGGCACATAAGTGATCATATTTTGTACTTAGGTAGATTTGTGACCAACACAACTATAGAACCAAGCTCAACCTGCAGAGAGGCAACAATGTCATTTCGAGTCCAAAAACATTTACACCCCACTATTCATCTATTTTCCAGAATTTGTATAATGTACAAGCTTTCACATTGCTAAAAATAAAGCCTAAATATCCGAATAAGCCAAAACCTAAAAGCTACAGAGAGCATCTATACTACATATTTCATCGGCAAAAATAGCATGACATTAAGAATTGCAATGAGTTTAAAAATATTGTGTAACATTTATTAGAAATTGGGAAGATCAAAGTGGATAATCCCTTATCCCAACCAAATAAAAATCTTGGGATATATCAAACACCTTTGCCTCATGACGAGGTAAATCAAAAAGCAATGGGAGCATCAACTTCTATAGTTCCTAGTATACCCATACAATTAGGACCATCCATTCCACCTCCACCCATCCACAATCTAAATATTCCATCCTGACCAATCATCATCCTGAGAAGCCAATTGACATAGAGCCTAAGAATGGCATCAACCAAATTGTCAATATATGAGCTAATACAAAAATCTCCCCCACATATTGAGGTATTTATGAAAATACTAGTCCATCGAAGTGCAAACAAAATATCCTAATGCCTTAAACACTTGTTTAGGGAATTTCCAAAAATGCATGGAACCCTCAATAGCATTTTATGACTTTGAGGAAAATAATGTATCATCCTAGATCCTCCATTGCATATAATGGCTCATATTGATAGAAAACCATTTAAGAGAGTGCTAATTGATACGGGTTCCTCCATTAATCTCATCACCAC
Organism: Wollemia nobilis; assembly: GCA_028583015.1. Taxonomy (NCBI): domain Eukaryota; kingdom Viridiplantae; phylum Streptophyta; class Pinopsida; order Araucariales; family Araucariaceae; genus Wollemia; species Wollemia nobilis. Next base: position 9,421,205 of record JAQPPZ010001772.1, on the reverse strand, counting down.
CCCAACCATCAAGCATCTTAACCTACCATCATCCCACATTACCATATCCACCTTCACCCTATGGGCCTTTAATGGTGCTTTGTGTTACACTATAGGAAACATAGTTCTACTTGTAATAGTGGGGGTGAAAACTATCCATGTACTCTTCCACATCTTGGAAGGGGCTATGCAATATAACATATTTCTTGGATATCCTTGGATTAGGGAATGAAGTGTGTGCCCTCGACATTACACCAATGTATGAAATATGTACACGAGGAAAAATTCCATTGCATCCAAGTTGATACTAAGCCATTTAAGTATTGTAACTTGATATCAAATCCCGATGAGCCATTACTTTCATCCACCCATATTCATCCCCTCATCATTTGAATCACCCCAACTAACAACACTTCATCAAAAGCATCCATCCCATAGGCCTTGCCGATAGTGGATTCTACTTTTGCATCCCAAAGCATCAAGCCAAGTCAACCTTCATTCACCTCATTTCATTTTTTTACCATGCTTGATCACCCTGCTAACCAACCATCCACTTCATTAACCGCACCTCCCACTTCACAAACATATTTCACCTTTTTATCCCAACCAACTCCACCAACCACTAACAATCCCATCAAGCCTAGTCCACCTTAAACCTTTCCACCCATTGTCTTGTAGATAGGGTCATATATACAAGAAAAACCATCACCTCCATCTGAGCTGCAATCCACCATAAAAGCACCCACATTAGCACTTGAACCATCTACATCCTAGCCAATCCAAGTTGTAGTTCATCTTGCCAATCTAGGTATTAATGAGTACATAGTTGAGAGTGTCATAGTAACACCACCTATTCAATATGTTAGAGATTATGATCACCCGTGTGACCCACATTTAGATATAGGTGCATTGTAAAGAATGGGTTCCAAACCTAATTGGATCAAATTTGTATATGGGGGAGTGGATTCCTCGTTCAATCTACTTCCTCCCAATGAGGATCCCATACAAGAGTTTTGTGTCAATCTAGAATATCTATCTAATCCAGATTTCCCTTTGCAATATTTTCATAGGGTTAACTAGTAGGGATTTGGTCTTGTACGATATGAACAGGGTCCGCATTACATTATTGAGCTATAATATTGAGAATTCCATGATCACTTTGGCCTAGGATATATCCCATCAACCTCAAACTCCTCTCTCAAGCATGCATTCCAATGACTTACCCTTGAGTACGAGAGGAGGATGAGGAGAGTGATGATTGTGATGATAGTGATGATGAGTATCTAGACCCTAACTATGCACCTCATTTGAATTAGGCTTTTTTAGAGATTACATTGCATGTGACCATGATTGATTACATTTATGATGATTATATCTTCAATGAGGATTTTGAGAATTTTAACGAAATGGGAGCAAACCTAGACTAGATCATTCATATTTTTGATGGTCCTCAAGAAGATGTGACCCCTATAGATCCCATAAATAAATATGAGTGTTACACTACAATGTTTCCCATAGATCACACCATATTTTGCATCAATAAAGAGCGTGAGTGACCTGAGCCAGATTTACGACCACCACCTTGGTTGCATCTGTAGTATCATGATTCACCCAACATAGGTTAGTTGCAACCTAGAGAGAGTGAGTAATAAATTTCACTCCTCAAATTACAACCACCTTATTTCCATCAAGTTAACACAATTTTGATTGACTTTTTTTCCCCACTCTGTAACCCGTATGATTTAGCGAAGCCGATTTCGATCAATGCTAGCCTTATCGCCATGGATAGGATTTCATCCCCACCATCCATCATCAAATTTATCCCATATAAAGAGTTGCTAAGAGCTTCAAACGCTTACATCCCTTAGAAACCTTCACCTTTGCCTACTTTCATTTTTCAAACTAAAGTAGAGGAGGTGCTACCTGAGTCTTTTGAGCATGTGGAGGATTATGTCCATCTCATCCCAACTCTACATTAGTTGGAAGAAGGTTATTATATGCTTATCAAAGAATTAATCAATGTGAACTTGAGTCAAGAAGTGAATAATCCACAAATTATGAAAATTATAAAATATTTATCCGTAGAAGAGAAAGAGCGTATGATTGATGTTCTAACAAGGAAGAAAGAGATTTTTGCATGGTCATACAAGGACATGCCTAGTATTAACCCCAATTTGGTGGTCCACAACCTTATCTTAGCTCCTGAAGCTAAGCCATTCAAGCAAAAATTAAGGAAACTTCATCCTACCATAGCATTAATCATCAAGGAAGAGCTAAAAAAATTATTAGATGTCGGTTTCATAGTACCCATTTATTATCCAGAGTGGCTCTCAAATATGGTACCCATTTGTAAGCCGAATAGGGGGGTACACATATGCATAGACTTCAGAGATTTAAACAAATCATACCTCAAGGATGATTTTTCAATATCAAGCATTGATCAACTTGTAGACTCCTACGCAGGCCATGAAATGCATTTTTTAATGGATGATTTTTCAGGATACAATCAGATTCAAATTAATCCTGAAGACCAACACAAAAAAATATTTACAATACCTTAGGGGACATTTTTCTACAAGGTGATGCTATTTGATCATAATAATGCAAAAGCTACTTATCCATGTGCCATGACATGCGTATTCCATGACTATATGCATCAAATCATTGAATATTATGTGTATGATCTAATTGTAAAATCTAAAATATGTCTTGAGCACATTGAGGTTCTAGAAAAAAAATTTGATTGATTGCTTGAACATAAAGTGAGGTTAAATTCTAAGAAGTATGTATTCAGAGTCACATCAGGTAAACTTTTAGAATTCATTATCTCCAAGCAAGGCATTGAAGTAGACCCTGATAAGGTCAAGGCCATCATCGAGATGCCACCTCTGATAAATATGAAAGAGTTACACAATTTGCAAGGAAAGATTTAATCTATTTGATGATTCATTACATAACTCTCAAATAAATGTAAGCGTTTCAATTGCTTGCTACAGAAGGGGTGATATTTTCTTGGACAACTGAATGTCAAGAGGCTTTTTATGATATCAAGAAATATCTAGCTTCACCACTAGTTCTCATGCCACCTCGTCTAGGAGTCCTTTTTCACCTTTACATCTCTGCAATATATTTTGCGTTAGGGATAATGCTTGTACAGAAAAACAAGAATCATAAAGAGCAAGCAATGTATTATAGTAGTCAGATGTTGGTAAGTTATGAAATGAGATATGCCTACGTTGAGAAGTTATGCTTGGAAGTGGTTTTCACCACTAAGAAACTTAAACATTATATGCTAAGTAACACTACATATGTTATAACTAGATAAAATCCTCTACGTAACATGATGACTCACACATACAACAACACCCGAACCGCAAAATAGATAATGTTCTTAACAAAATTTGATCTTGAACTCATTAGCCAAAAATCCATTAAAGGTCAGGTGATAGCCGATCAACTATGTATAGCTGTAAACTCTACACTTATTTATAAATACAGGGTGAATGATTTAAAGAGCAATAATCCAATATAGATTATACCAAATGATTAATCTCAGACTTAATTCTATTTTTCTTAGTTTCAAGTTTGCAAAAAATAATGAAAGTTACAGGAAAAATAAATTGTATTGAATTAAAATAAAATGCAATTTTATGATTTATACTTAGTTAAATGCTATGCATATTTATTGGTGTGGATTCATGTGCAACCTATCAAGTTTACTATTTATTTTTACATTATATTCTACATTGATGCAATTTAATTTAATTGATAATTTAAATTTATTTATTTTTTTAAGCGAAAAACCCCTTTTGGGACCGCCTTGGTCTAAGAGACCACGAACAGGGGGTTCTACACGTCAAAGTCACCCGGGGGTCGCACCTAGCCCTGCCCGCACCAACATTATCAATTGGATTTTGGGTACCCAATTTAGCTTTTTGGTAGGGTAGAGATTCGAACTTGGGACCTCCCTTGGAGGATTGCCCTCTCCTCTCCAACTCACCTACAACACCTGGGTGATTTAAATTTAATTCTATATACTAACTAATCCTAACCTATTTCAAGGGCGAGAGAATAGAGACTAGCTTTAGGAGTGGGCCCTGCCTCCTAGAATATAGTGTAAATGTTTCTCCCCTAAACTATTTTACTTCAGTAACTAATGTGCATTAAAACTACTAACACTATTCTAATTCATGGATGTAGGAAAATACAATAAATATTACATAAGCAAGTAAATCATAATAAAATCGATACAGTTACCAAATTCATGATGAAAAGTGTTGCATCTTTATTGATGGAAATTCATATATACAGAATCACGAACATCGAGCCTTTAGAGTAGAAATTGTATAAAAAAAATATTATATTGTAGACATTGGAATTAGACCTTTTCAAAGGTCTCTCCTATATTTTATAATGTCGCTTGGACATTGTCAATGAAATTATTCTACGTATTTTTCCATGTGTTTCTATCAGCTTGATGATTTGGACACTATCCTTACAACAATAATAATCTAAACTAATACTATTTTGTAACCATATTGGACTTTGTCACAATCACTATGGTCCAAGTGATAAACTAATGAACTAACATAAAAATGTTCTCAATTTAAATAATCTAATGATGCAACAAATATAGCTATTTGTCCTTCATTCCAGGAAGAGATAAAATAGGATTGCGTTTAAATCAAAACATCTTAACAACATAATAATTTTACAACTTTATAATAATAACTTTATAACAACTTTAATAAATATAAAATCTTGTGTACAAAGCCAACATGTCATTCAACTATGCTGATTGTATATGCCTCTTAAGGATGCTACGTTGTCATTGGACGTGCCATAACAATGCATTGGATAGTTTGACTTGGACATTATTCTTTCTGTAACATCTTTCAGTAGATGTTTTTTGTAATAGCTTTCCATAGCTATATTTCATAGCATATTTCTATAGAATTCATCCACAAGTCTCCTTAACACGTCATCCTCATAGCTGGTATGTCCATGCTTGTCATCTAGTTTATGCCTTACTGCATCATTCTCTATGAAGCTCCTGCAATGTTCTTCTACAAAAACACACAAAAACTTGCACACTTTTGCATAAAACACAAGAATAAATCATTTTTATCATTATGGATCAAATTCATTCATAAATCACATGAATAAGATAAAATGATCATTAAAATACATTTGTTTTCATAAATTTATAGACAAAAAAGGGTTAAAACTTGCATAAAATACGTGTTGTTTTAACACTCATCATTCCTCCAAACTGAAGGAGATGCATGTCCTCATGCATACAAGTTAAATTTACAGTATGTCCAATAAAAACTTTGCAACAACTATTCAATCATTTCAATATTTTTGTAGACATAAAACAGAACATTACAGTGTTACGTAAACAATTTCACAGATATAAAGTAAGACACTATAATTATTTTCAGAATTCACTTGATAATTCTTATCAAACAAGGAACTATAATTTACATGAATTATTTGCATTCATTTATGGAAATAAGTTTGCTAAAATATGAAACAACATACTGCAAGGTGAAGATAATAACTATTTTCAAATTTGCAATAGGAAAATACTTGCAGATGAAAAAATAAAATAATAAAAAAAACTTCTACAAATAATTAAGGTCAACATCATTATTAAAATTAAATAAAGTTTGTATTATGCAATTCCATCAATGGTATGTTATGAATTGTTTGACTTTAAATCTAAGTCATGATGAAATCCGTGTAGGTTTTGGTTTCTTTACCGAAAAATTCTTCCCTTGTTTCACCTTCTACACATGTTCTTTGGCCTCCTTGGAATCATGTGGCTATTCAACAAATATAGTATTCACATACTCAACTTCTGTAGATCTTCCATCTTGTGTCTTATACAGTGCATCTTGTTTCTTTGGAGGAGGAGGTTCAGCTGCTTCAACAATGTGGTTGATTATTGCATCTATATCACTGGGTATCCCAACGTTAAGGGATAATCCTGTTTGAGGCACCCCTATTTCAATGGATGGTTTTGGTCTCTAAGGACGGTTCTAATGTAATTGAGATGTCTTCTTCAATTACTTTGGTGAAATCAATAACCTTGCTAAAATTCATTGATTTCTTTGACTTTTTATAATATGTGGAGTTTTTGTTAGGAGTGGTACCAACAGTTACCGGTTGGATGATTGGGTTAACCAGTTTTGCCACCCTATCCATAGAAATTTACTTGATGATATCAATATAAATAATAAGGGCATGTCTTACTAATGTGGCATGCTTGGTAAACACATTTTTGAGTTTATCCAACTTGATATGCAATACAGTTTGCTATGTTTAGATTTTCCAAACAAAATTTGCAAAAGGATCTGATGTAAGTGGGTTTATTTTTGGGCTAAATGTCTCTCCTGTTTTCTGATTTTCTATAACGTATCTCTCATGCCTGGTCTTCCTTGTAGGCCAAGAGGACTTGGATGGCTTGGAATGGCTAGGGGGTTTACGTACAGGGGATTATTCTTCCTCATGACTCTTAGACTTAGAACCTTCCTCAGACACACTATCCCCAATGGATTTTGACTCACTCGGCTCATAATGAATGGATATGTTAGCTTCTTCTACTACAATATCCCATGGAATCCTAGTTTCAAATGCTTTATGTAAGACTATCAGTTTTATCAACCTATGATGGGCAATTAAGTGAAACTTGGAACTATATTTAGAATTTTTAGGCTAGAATCGGGTAACTATGGCTTTGATAGAGCAGTAAAGAAGGTATGGAAGGTTTATTATACAGTCCTCATGCCTAGGGTATTTAAGGTTCAACATCATCTTGAGGTGGTAACCCCCATAATTGGATAATCTCCCCTCTAGTGTAAATAATTTCATAAGAATTGTGGTAGCCTCCTACCATTTTATGGGGAGTGAGGAGGTAGCTACACCTTTAATCCACCCCTCTCTATCTCGGGTTACAGTGCATCTTTCCCCAAACCTTTCGACCATATGATTTACCCCCTTGTAGGTAGATTTATAATAGTGTTGACCAACTTTAGAAAGGCTTAGAACTTCGGATATTAGGTTGGTGGTGACTTTAATTTGGATTTCACCTATGTGGGTCACCATGGTCGTGGGATCGTAGTTCATGATGAACTACTTTGCCATGCCCTGGTCATGCCCTTGGAATTTTTTTAGGTCATCCCACCAATGTGCCTCTTGGAACATCTTTTTTATGGAATCACTAGGGTTCTGGGTATGGATAAACGAGGGTTCACTTCGTTTATGGAAGGTAGTTCTAGGCAAAATGACTAGTTTAATGGACAGGGTAGGGTTTTAGTGGAAGATAAATAAGGTATTTTAGAATATGCTTCAGCATTTGCATAGAATTTTATCATGGAGTTACTTAGTTAAGAGGACAACCTACAAATGAATTTGACAAAATGTTACATGTATATAAAACAAAAAGAAGTTCATGTGTATATTTGTATCTTTCAACCTATGTAAAAAAAATGTAACATCAATTTTTGAGTGCATTACTATGTATGTATATATTTTGGTTTTTGCATGATTAATCAGAGGGTTTCCTTTATTTACAAAAAAATGATTAAAGAAGATATATATTTTTTGTTTATGTATTCTACAACTTTATAAAATATCTTTTGTAAAAAAATAATATTTCTTGCTTTGAAATGGGTTCACCACCTTACCTCCTCGTCTTCGCTTAATTTTACGTTGTCGTCAACTTTGTTCATTTCTTCTTTTTTTTTGTTTACAATTCTCCATTTTTCACCCTCCAAAGTAATTTCCTTCTACCACATAATGGTTTTGTTCTTCTACTGCAATGGTTTCATCCTTCGACCACACTGAGTTTCCCTTTGCAGTTGCAGCTCTTGCTATGGAAATATTAGGGTTAATTTTTATTTTTAGGTTTCTCATTTAGCACAAAACATGGGTAGATCTTAACCCTTTGTTTCTCTTCGATCAACGACTCATAACTTTGATTCATGACATTCCTTATTTTCTTCGTGCAACCAATGTAGCAAGTGTGAACAGGACTTAGCTTGAAATGGCTTAGAAAAATCTAGTTTTTCTAAGCACAGTGTGAACACACTTACCTTTTGTCGGCTAATCTTGTCGGATGGTCGGCATGATATTCTTTCTCCCTTACCTTTATTTTCTCCTTATCCCTCCATTGTCCTTCCTCCTTTCCTGCCGTCCATTTTCCCTTATCACTCCACTCCCTTCCTCTCCCCACGCTCGTTGCCACCTCCCACTCCACTTCCTACTCCTCCGTTCTCTCTAATCTCCCCGATCTTCCTCCACCTTCCCTTCCCTACTATTGCGCATGTTCTAAGCCTATATAAGGTTTATTATAATGTAATTATTCATTTGGTTAGTTTAATGAATAATTTTGGCTTTATTGTTATTCGTGTCAATTATTTACCTTGGCTAATGTTAATCTAAGTTTACCTTAACCTTAGATCCACACTGGTATCAGAGCTCAGGGGGCACGAATCTTAAGGGCCGAGGTAAGGCATGAAATTTGAAGCACAGCGGATCTCAAGGAACGGTTGTCGCATAGATCCCGAGGAGCGGTGGAGAGGTTGTCACACAGATCCCAAGGAGCGCACAGATCCTAAGGATATCATTGGACGCTAATAGTAGGCTGATGTGGCGATGGAGCTAGGTGGTAGCTGCTAACGTGGAATGGAGCTGGCAGCACATGGATCAAGGTTGACCAGGAGCTGACGTGGATGACATGGCAGAGAGGAGTTGACGTGGCAGAACGCGAGCTGACGTGGAAGAATGCGAGCTGATGTGGCAGAGAAGCTGACATGGCAGAGCGCGAGTAGACATGGACAAGTGCTGACATGGACGACGTGGATGCTTCGGGTGTGTGCCACGTGGCAGAGTTTGTTTGGTCGACGGACGGGCAAAAGGTTGGCGAGATCGATTGCCCAAAGGCAATCGACCTAAAGAGTGTTCGCAGGCTTTGATAAAGCCTGGACACACTCTTTGCCCACTGAATGTGGGACTAAATTTTTTTTTAAACTGTTTTAAGCCGACCATATCAAGTATAACCTCCTTCCTCTCTTATTCCGTCCGGCTAGAATGGTCTAGCGGTCAAGTCCCCCGCCTTGCAGAGAAGAGACCCGGGGTCGAATCCCGTCGGGGTAAAAAAAAGGTTTTTATTTTTTTTGTCTCTTCGCGATTAATGGAGGTTTAAAGTTGTTTTTTGGTTCCTTCCTACCATCAGTAGCCGCGTGGTGCAGCGGCTAAGATTGCCGAGTAGACGGCGGAGGTCTTCAGATCGATTCTCGTCGGGGGTTTAAAAAAAAAGGTTAATTTTTTATTAAATTTTTATTATTTTTTTTTTTAAAAGGTTTAAAAAAAAATTTAGTAATTGCTATATATTTTTTATTATGTTTTTTTTTAAATATCCATTTTATTTAAAAATAATAATTAAAAATATATAAAGGAAATTGTTAAAAAAAATTTAAAGGGTCTTTATTAAAACAAATTTTAGAAAAAAAAAAATTTAAAAAAAGGGTGCAAAGATATTTTGATATATAAAGTTTTTTTTTGGCATCATACTAAGTTGTAACCCAGTTCATACGGTGTGATTCTGGGTAGATGATCCGGTCAACCGGATGCTATAATGCATTACTCTCTCTGTTGAGAAGAGAGACTCCTGATTCCTTTGACGGGAAAGTCCAGCGGTATGGACTTCATACAGTGTTTTGCCAATTAGAGAATCAAGTGATTGCTCATATGAGGAAACCAGATTTTGGCTACGAGGCAGATTATGAAGATAATATCTTCGGGCAAAGGATAGTTGAATCCGAGACGGTTGAAATAGTACTTGAAGGACAATCAAGTGACAGTTATTCACCTGTAGTGCCTGAAGTAGAAACAAGTGAGAGCTATACACCACGCTCTCCTGATTCAGAACCAGAAGAAGAAGAAGAAGAAGAAGAAGAGGAAGAAGAACCGGTGGAGGTGAAACACACAGCTGAAGAAACGAAATGTTCTCAAACGAAGTTATGAACCAGCAGCAACACAAGAAGTCATTATAATTAGTGACGACGAAGCAGACAATTTCACCTTTCCGGTTTTGGGTGATCCTCGAGAAGAAGAACGCCAAATCAGTGAGCATATTAAGAAAGCTAGATTTGATTTAAATCGAGTAAATCAGTGATCTATTTTGTACTTCTTTGTACTACTTGTTTGAAGTTGCAATAAAGTTTGCTTTCTAAAATGGCTTCCAATACTAGTCTACCAATCCCTGAGTTCAATGGTGGTGATTACGAGTATTGGTCAATTAAAATGAAAACTCTTTTGATAGGCAAAGGTCTTTGGGATGTGATTGAAGAGGGATATACTGAACCTACTGCTGTTGATTGGGCAGCTTTGAATGTTGCTGATAAAAGGGCTAGAAAGGAAGCATAGAAGAATAATTCTTCCGCCCTTTATCATATCCAAGCCGCCCTTGACCGAAGTATTTTCCCTAGAATAGCTTCTTTTATAACTGTTGAATCTGCTTGGAATGCTTTAAAAGAAAGTTATAGGGGTAGTGACCAAGTCAAACAAGTTAAACTACAAACCTTGAAATGAGAGTTTGAGACTCTTAAAATGCAAGAGAGTGAAAAGGTTGGTGATTATTGCGTGCGTGTGAAAGTCGTAGTAGATAAGATGGTCACTTTAGGAGAAGATGTAAAGCCTGAAGTTATAGTGAAGAAAGTGTTGAGGACACTTCTTCCTAAGTGGAATTCAGTTGCCATAATTATAGAAGAATCCAAAGACCTAACTTCTCTGTCTTTTGAATCCCTAATTGGCTCACTTCTCTCACATGAAGAGAGGTTACAACAAACTCCTTCCACAAGTTATGGAGGAGATGATAAAGCCTTTGCTTCACAAGAAGGCAGAGGTAGAGGCCGTGGCAGAGGACAATATAGAGGTAGAGGCAGAAATAATCGGGAGAGGTGGAACTCCTAACGAGAGGAGGAAATCAGAATAGAGGAGGATTCTCAAACAGAGGTGAACAACGAGAATAGAGGAGGACAGCAAAATAGAGGAAAACAATCGAGGCGAGAGGCAAAGGAGGAGATAAGTCAAAACAATCTTGCTACAATTGTGGCAAACTTGGCCATTATGCTCGTGATTGTTGGACAAAGACTTCACAAGGAACTAGTAGCAGCCAGAGCAGTCGGTTTGGAAATTTTGGAGAAGAGGAAGAGGCCACAAATCTCTTTCTCTCTTATGGTCGAGCGAGATCAGAACATGAATGATACATGGATCTTGGACACTGGGTGTTCAAACCATATGAGTGGCAAAGAAGAGCTCTTTGCTACTCTAAACTCCTCATACAAATCCAGCATCAAATTGGGAGATGATAAATCATTGGGAGTTGAAGGCATTGGAGCCATGGCAGTTCCAACTAAAGAAGGCGTCAAACATGTAAGTGATATCTATTACACACCCCATCTTCAACACAATCTTTTAAGTGTTGGTCAAATGTTAGAAAAGAACTACAAGTTGCTTTTTGATGAGGGTAAATGCACTATTTTTGATAAAAATAACAAGTAATAGAATCATTACACAAGTGCCAATGTCAAAGAATAGATTGTTTCCTTTAAATTTTGGCCAGCCAGGGGAGATAAGTTAGCAAATGTTGCTATTTCCAATCCAAGTGTCCTATGGCACTTGAGATATGGTCATTTGAATTCAGCTAGTTTGAAAATGCTAACTTCACAAGCGATGGTAACCGGACTTCCTAAGGTTCGGGATAGTAAGGAAGTCTGTGAAGGGTGTGCTCTTGGGAAGCATGCCAGATCAAAATTTCCTCATGGACAAGCATGGCGGGCCAGCTATCCACTCCGGCTAGTGCATACAGACATTTGTGGTCCGATGCGGACCAAGAGTCTTGGTAACAACTCTTACTTCCTACTCTTCATTGATGATTTTACTAGAATGTCTTGGATATATTTTTTGAAATATAAGGATGAAGCATTTGAATGCTTTGTCGATTTCAAAACAAGAGTTGAAAGTGAGAGTAGATATTTTGTAAAATGTCTTAGATCGAGATAGGGGAGGAGAATACTCCTCTAATGAGTTCTTGAATTTTTGTAAGCAACATGGCATTAAGAGGCGGTTCACAGCTGCCTACACTCCACAACGAGAATGGTGTCGCGAGAGAGGAAGAATCGCACCATTGTGGAGATGGCAAGGTCTATGCTTCGGATGAAGCATTTGACTAATTCATATTGGGCGGATGCGGCCGGGACCAGCGTACATATCTTGAACAGAAGTCCTACTGCAAGTTTGGAAGGACGAGACACCTTACCAAGCTTGGTATGGTAAAAAGCCAAATGTTAAGTATTTTAGAGTGTTTGGCTCGCTGGCATATTCTCACATTCTCGATGAGCTAAGAAAGAAGCTCGATCCAAAGAGTGAGGCATGCATCTTTGTAGGATATTGTGAGAATACAAAAGCTTAGAGACTCTACAATCCCAGGACTAGAAAGTTTGTGCTTTCCGGGGATGTGATTTTTGATGAAGGGGGAGAATGGGGTAAGCCCCAGATTTTTGGTGATGATGAATCTAGTGATGTAGGTTCTAAGCGGGTGCAACAACAGACACCACAGAAAAGTAAGCGAGTCTCCTCCCGAGAGATCCGGGTTCATCTTCTGATTCAACTTCTTCACCAAGTCCTTCTCCATGAGAGATCGGTAAGTTCCTCACCAATGGACATCGATTCTCCATCCGGAGGTAAGAGAACTCTACGAGAATCATCCATCATATCAGATGTTGGATAAGAATTTTTCAAAAAGATACACTAGGAGTCAAGCTAGTGAAATGAATTATGTTCTACAAAGATTAGAAAATATGCACTTGTATGGTGATGATGTTTCCCAGCAGGAACCTAGGGGAGATTTAGTTAACTATGCTTTGTTAACTAATACACAGCTTGAACCTTCTAGTTATGAGAAGGCTTGTACTCAAAATATTTGGCAAGATGCCATGAAAGAGGAGATCACCTCTATAAAAAACAACGACACTTGGGAGCTGGTGAAGCTTCCTAAAGGAAAGAAACGTGTTGGATGTAAGTGGGTCTACAAGACCAAGTTTAATGCGGATGGTAGCATCGAGAGGCACAAGGCGAGATTAGTTGCAAAGGGATTTACTCAGAAATATGGAATTGATTATGAAGAGACTTTTGCTCCTGTAGCCAGACAGGAGACTATCAGAATAGTTCTTGCCTTAGCTGCACACAAGGGATGGACAGTCCAACACATGGATGTAAAGAGTGCATTTCTAAATGGTTACTTGACAGAAGAAGTGTATGTTGAGCAACCACGGGGATTTGAAGAGAAAGACAAGGAACATATTGTTTACAAACTGAAGAAGGCTCTTTATGGCCTCAAGCAGGCACCAAGAGCTTGGTACTCACGCATTGATGGGTACTTTAAAGACTTTGGGTTCATCGAAGCAAAAATGAACCCACGCTCTACTACTGAATCAAGGAAATGACATCCTCATAGTTTGTTTGTATGTGGATGATCTCATTTTTATGGGTAGTAATGAAAAAGTTAACATGGAGTTCAAGCACTCCATGATGCAAGAATTTGAGATGAAGGATCTTGGCTTAATGAAATACTTTCTTGGAATGGAAGTACATCGGACAGATTCAGGGATCTTCATCTGTCAACTTAAGTATGCTCGAGATATGATTCAGAAGTTTGCTATGGAGCAATGCAAATCGAGTTGCAACTCCAATTGGACATGGGATCCAATTAAGCAAGGATGATGGAGCACCGAAAGTTGATGTGACCACTTTCCGAAGCATTGTTGGGAGTTTGATGTTTCTCGCCAACACCGGACCGGACATTCGGTATGTTGTATCTCTTGTTTCTAGATTTATGTCTAATCCATCCGAGTTGCATTTGCGAGCAGGCTAAAAGGATTTTGAGATATGTGAAGGGTACATTGGATTTTGGAATCCAGTACTACAAAAGTGATACTATCAAGCTTGAAGGCTTTAGTGATAGTGATTGGGGCAGCAATATTGATGATAGAAAATCCACATCGGGTAAGCTGTTTTAGTCTTGGTTCGGGCCTAATAACTTGGAGTTCCAAGAAGCGAGACAGTAGTAGCGCTATCTTCAACAGAAGCTGAGTATATAGCGGTTACTCATGCTAGTACTCAAGCTCTATGGCTACGAAAGGTATTAGAAGAGATTGGAGAGCAGCAAAGTGGTCCAACTCGAATATTCCGTGACAACATCGGTGCCATTCGGTTGGCATACAATCCTGTCCACCATAGTAGATCAAAGCATTTTGATATGAAGTACCACTTCATCTGAGATATGGTAGAAACTGATATTGTTGAGCTTCACTATTTCCACACTTTGGATAACGTCACTGCTACCTTCACCAAGGCACTGGCTAAAGCTCAATTTGTAAAGTTGAGAGACTGTATAGTCAGTTCTCTCAACTTTAAGGGGGAGAATGTAGCAAGTGTGAACAGGACTTAGCTTGAAATGGCTTAGAAAAATCTAGTTTTTCTAAGCACAGTGTGAACACACTTACCTTTTGTCGGCTAATCTTGTCGGATGGTCGGCATGATATTCTTTCTCCCTTACCTTTATTTTCTCCTTATCCCTCCATTGTCCTTCCTCCTTTCCTGCCGTCCATTTTCCCTTATCACTCCACTCCCTTCCTCTCCCCACGCTCGCTGCCACCTCCCACTCCACTTCCTACTCCTCCGTTCTCTCTAATCTCCCCGATCTTCCTCCACCTTCCCTTCCCTACTATTGCGCATGTTCTAAGCCTATATAAGGTTTATTATAATGTAATATTCAACTGGTTAGTTTAATGAATAATTTTGGCTTTATTGTTATTCGTGTCAATTTTTACCTTGGCTAATGTTAATCTAAGCTTACCTTAACCTTAGATTCACAACCAAGTGTTGATGATCGCCCTTCTTCATGCACTATGGTCATTGCTAGCTAGCAAGAAAAGTTTTCATTAGCATCATGTGAATTTAATCTAAATAACACAAGCTTATACTGAGAGGGGGGGTGAACAGTATAAGACCCCTTTTTCTTTTTCCTTTATATTACAACACAGTAAAGCAATATTCCCATAGCAATATCAAAGAAATGCATAAAAATCATCCATAAAGCGACAACAAATTTAACGTGGTTCACCCAGAATGGCTAGGCTACGTCCACGGATAAAATCTTTCACTAAATTTTATCAATCAAAAATTTTGGGAATACCTTTCCCGATTACAATGTTTATGGGCACCAACCCAAAGGAGACACCAATCCCCTAATCTCTGCTCTGGCTGGTGATCCTCTAGAAAACCTCTGCCTCCGCTGCCCTTAGCAAATGGACTCTATCCACAGAAGACACCTGTCTTCCCTGCTCTGGCTGGAGACCTCTGTTCTCAACTCTATCACCTCCAAAATTGGTCCTCGAATTTGCACTAAACACAATCCTTCAGTCTAGCACAAATGTCCTCATTCGTCTTTGCCTGTTGTGCTCACTCTACATGCTTCGGCATCATCTCCCCACTTTTGCGCTCTCTGTGCTCTTTCGGTTGCATCTCACACACTTCGATGCACATTCGACGATTTCTCAATTCGCACTTCAACTCTCCAAACAGCCCTCCTTTTATACTAACACTTTCAAGATCAAAACCTTGATCTTAGTCGGCTACACAACCCTAAACTGCGTCAGTTGCAAACCCTAAACTACGTCGACTGCAAACCCTAATCTTTGTTGGCCCAAAATTAACTTTTTTGGCTTCACTACCTTTGTAACTCTTCTGTAGCTTCTATTGCGAAACTACAACATGTCACGATATCGCGACATCTTTGCAACCGTACACTTTCTTTTGCCTTTTGTTGTGATATCGCGACACTTTAGCCTTTGACGACTTCATCTAAGCTCTTGTCGCGATATCATGACACTTTTGTCTTTGTCAGCATCAACTTTTCTCTTGTCGCGATATCGCAACACTTCTCCCTTCGTCGACCTCCTTTCTGCTTTTGTCACGAAATCGTGACACTTCTGCCTTTGCAGACTTCATCTTCACTTCTATCATGAAATCATGACACTTTTGTCTTCATGGCCTTCCTTTCTGCTTTTTTCGTGAAATCGTGACACTTCACCTATGGAAGACATGCTTTTAGTTTCTGTCGTGAAATCATGACACTTTCTCCATCCGTACACTGCCATCTCAAACTGTCGTGAAATCATGACACTTTCTCTTCCTTGCACTCTTGTCTGCTCGCACTAGTGAAAACAAAACATGTTACGAAATCGCGACGCTTTCGCCTTTAAGCTCTTCCTCCTTGAATTTGTCATGAAATCGTGACACTTCTAGCTTTCGTACATTTTCTTTGCAGCCTGTCGTGAAATCGCGACACTTCTCATTTCAAACTCTTCCCTTTGCTGCATGTCGTGAAATCGTGACACTTTATCTTGCTTCCACTTTGTCTTCTGACTTGTGAAATCGCGACACTTTTTCTCCTTAGCGCTTTTCTTTTCTTCGGGTCGCGAAAACCCGACATGTCGTGAAATCACGACACTTTTTCTCCCAAACTCTCTTTCCTGCGTTATGTCACGAAATCGTGACACTTTTTCTTTCGAACTCTCTCTCCTGCAACATGTCGCGAAATTGCGACACTTTTTCGTCCGATCAACCTTCCTAGCAATATGTCGTGAAATCGTGACACTTCTGACTCGAACATTCTCTCTCCTCTTTGAGTCACAAAACTATGACATGTCGCGATATCGTGACACTTTTCTAGAAAGCTTTCTCTCGCCTGCTTAAGTCACAAAAATGCGACATGTCATGATATCGCGACATTTTTCTAACTTACTTGCTTTCAAACCTGTCATGCCGAAACCTTCATCAAAACAAATTCTTTTACATCAAATCAAATTCCTTTAAAAGCTTCTTTACATCAATGACAACTTATTCACTTGAGCAAAAACAATGTACCCAAGGTACCCAAAATTGCCAACAATATCCCCCTTTGTCATTGATGGCAAACCTTTACTGAAAACATGTCTCAAGAGCCAAAACTGAAACCAACTGTGCTCAAAAATTGATGAACTTTCTTTGAATTTTTGCTCCCCCTGACTTGCAGCTTTCCCCTTCACTCGAATCTCTCCCCCTTACTCATATCTCTCCCCCTTTGTCATCAATGGCAAAGGGCCATCTTTGGGGCTCGGGACTAAGAATGAACCTCTTAGCTTAGTCCCTCCCCCATCTCCTGATGAGATGATTAATTCTGGGATGGGAGTAAAACTCCCATTAGGCACTGATCATCATTAGCGTCTATAACTTCCTTGCCGGGCCTTCTCTTGAACTTTTTGTCCATATTCTTGTTCCTGTTCCTATCACTGTTCCTGTTCTTATCCATGCCTTGATCCTTGGACTTGTTCATACCACTGTTTCTATTTTTGTATCTTGGAAGTTTAGCTCTACACTGTCTAGCTATGTGACCTTCATTGCTGCACTTATAACAGGCAACAATGTTATTTCTTTGAGGCATACCTGTTCTTTGAATCCACCTGTTCTGCCCAAACCTGTTCTGACCAAACCTATTCTAGCCGAACCTGTTTTGATCAAACCTATTCCTGTTATTTACCACGCAATAGACTTCCTTGTGCCTGAACTGATGACAAGAGTAGTAGTACCCTTGAAAGAAACTAGCGCTTTTGAAATTGTCATTTACCTTCTTCACTTGAGTCATGCAATGTGCAGCCATGTGACCAAACCTGTAACATGCAAAACATCTGCCATGAAGTTTTCTTCTATTTGACCTCTTGGGCCCTGAAAACTTCTTCTCATTCTGAACTCTGTTTTATGTTTCTGCGCATCTATCACTCACGGACTCTTTCTCTGAAATACTCTCCTCATCAGAACTCTCTTCTTTTTGGAATCTCTTACTAGATTCCCCAACATGTTCCTTGTGCGGCTTAACAAAACTAAGGCCTGTTTTTTTTGTTGTCTTTCTCTGACCTTTGATGAGTGACTTAACCTTTTTGGAGCTATCTTGAAACCTGTAAAGCTTATCCTTGTACTCTTTAGTTTCCTCTTTCAAAGAAGCCATTTTCTGTTCTAACTCACTATACTCAAGAACCTTAGACTCTAACTCATCCTTGAGTTCTTGTGTCTTAGCCATAGAGATGTTGAGACTTTCTATAAGATCATCTCTCTCCATACAACATTCATCTAACTTATCCTTGAGTCTAGCATTCTTATTTCTTTCCTTTTTCAAAGCACTAAGAGCGTTAGTAAGTTCACCTTCTAGATCCTTTATTTATTTGCTTTCTGAATCATCAAACCCTTTTTCATATTTCCTATCACTAAAGGTGCTACCTTTTTCAAAAACCATACATGCATCTTCCTTATAGTTTTCTGAAGCATCCTCATACATACTAGAAACCAAATCATTATTTGTGCAATCATCCTCAAGGTGACCAAAATTTCCACATCTAAGACATTTCATGATAATGAATCTATGTTTCGGTTCTTCCTCTTTTTCTCGATATGAACAACATCTCATTTTCAGTATCACTTGAAGAACTTTCACTATCACTACTAGAACACTTACTTGCTTTGTCTAGGTATAAACTCTTCTTATGCTTGTGAGAATACCTCTTTCCTTGATTGTTGCGCTCATCTTTGTTTTTCTTGTGATGCTTGTGCTTTTCAGAATCCTTGCTCTTAGAATCCTGTATATCTTCATCACTTTCGTTCTTGGGAACAGTACAGTCAGTAGCATGACCAAACTTTCCACAATTGAAACATCTTATATTTTTCACGCTTTTGTGCTTTCTAGAGAACTTGCCTTTCTTGCTGTAATATGCCTCTTCATCACTGGAAGACTCATCACTCTCTTGAAGCTGTTTACCCTTGGATTTCTTAGTAGCCTTGAAAGCTACCTCTTTCTTGACATCAACCTTCACTTGAGTTCTCAAATCAAATGTTGCAAGTATACTATGGAGCTCATCCTTTTTCAACTTATCCAAATCTTTAGCTTCCTTAATAGCAGAAATATTTTCACTAAATCTATTAGGAAGAGATCTTAAAATCTTATCACAAACATCATTTTCAGCAAGCTCAAGACCTAAATCTTTCATGGAGTTAACAACCTCATCCATACGAAGCATGTAGTCACTAATCTTTTCATCATCATTCATCTTGAGTTGTTCAAACATACCTTTGAAGTGTCTCAACTTAGCCTTTCGGACATTTACATCACCTATGTGAACCACCTGCAACTGTTTTCACATTTCACTAGTTGTCTTGCAGTGAATCACCTTGGTAAGATCTGCCTTCTGTAAACCTTTCAAGATTGCATTCATTGCTTTTGAATTGTTGTGATGTAGGAGCCTGTCTTATTTAGTATTTGGACCATGTACAGGAATAGTGTACTCATCTTCAATTACTTCCCATACCTCATTACCAAGTGCCATTAGATGAACCTTCATCCTTGCACTCCAAAGACCAAAATATGACCCATCAAGAATAGGTGCTACATTGCCACTTGAATAATCCATTGTGTTCTTTATTAGCTTTTCCTTCAAGCTGTTAAACTTTTCGAAGACACCTGCTCTGATACCAATTGAAGAACACAAGCTTATACTGAGAGGGGGGGTGAACAGTATAAGACCTCTTTTTCTTTTTCCTTTATATTACAACACAGTAAAGCAATATTCCCATAGCAATATCAAAGCAATGCATAAAAATCATCCACAAAGCGATAACAAATTTAACGTGGTTCACCCAAAATGGTTGGGCTACATCCACGGATAAAATCTTTCACTAAATTTTATCAATCAAAAATTTTGGGAATACCTTTCCCGATTACAATGTTTATGGGCACCAACCCAAAGGAGACACCAATCCCCTAATATCTGCTCTGGCTGGTGATCCTCTAGAAAACCTCTACCTCCACTGCCCTTAGAAAATGGAACTCTATCCACAGAAGACACCTGTCTTCCCCGCTCTGTCGGAGACCTCTGTTCTCAACTCTATCACCT
The DNA here is from genome assembly GCA_028583015.1 of Wollemia nobilis. Lineage (NCBI taxonomy): Eukaryota > Viridiplantae > Streptophyta > Pinopsida > Araucariales > Araucariaceae > Wollemia > Wollemia nobilis. The sequence goes on along the minus strand of JAQPPZ010001772.1, from coordinate 9,401,175 downwards.
CCAAAACTGGTCCTCGAATTTGCACTAAACACAGTCCTTCGGTCTAGCACAAATGTCCTCGTTCGTCTTTTCCTGTTGCGCTCACTCTACATGCTTCGGCATCATCTCCCCACTTCTGCGCTCTCTATGCTCTTTCGGCTGCATCTCGCACACTTCGACGCACATTCGATGATTTCTCAATTCGCACTTCAACTCTCCAAACAACCCTCCTTTTATACTAACACTTTCAAGATCAAAACCTTGATCTTAGTCGGCTGCACAACCCTAAACTGCATCAACTGCAAACCCTAAACTACATCAGTTGCAAACCCTAATCTTCGTCGGCCCAAAATTAACTTTGTCGGCTTCACTGCCTTTGTAACTCTTCTGTAGATTCTGTCGCGAACCTTCAACATGTCACGATGTCACGACATCTTTGCAACCGTACACTTTCTTTTGCCTTTTGTCATGATATCGCGACACTTTAGCCTTTGATGACTTCATCTAAGCTCTTGTCGCGATATCACGACACTTTTGTCTTTGTCAGCATCAACTTTGCTCTTGTCACGATATCGCGACACTTCTCCCTTCGTTGACCTCCTTTCTGCTTTTGTCATGAAATCGCGACACTTCTGCCTTTGTAGACTTCGTCTTCACTTATGTCGTGAAATCGTGACACTTTTGTCTTCATGGCCTTCCTTTCTGCTTTTGTCATGAAATCGTGACACTTCACCTATGGAAGACATGCTTTCAGTTTCTGTCGTGAAATCATGACACTTTCTCCATCCGTACGCTGCCATCTCAAACTGTCACGAAATCGTGACACTTTCTCTTCCTTGCACTCTTGTCTGCTTGCACTAGCGAAAACAAAACATGTTGTGAAATTGCGATGCTTTTGCCTTTGAGCTCTTCCTCCTTGAAGTTATCGTGAAATCGTGACACTTCTAGCTTTCGTACGTTTTCTTTGCAGCCTGTCATGAAACCGTGACGCTTCTCATTTCAGAATCTTCCCTTTGCTGCATGTTGCAAAATCGTGACACTTTATCTTGCTTCCACTTTGTCTTCTGACTTGTCATGAAATCGTGACACTTTTTCTCCTTAGCGCTTTTCTTTTCTTTGGGTCGTGAAAACCCGACATGTCGCGAAATCGTGACACATTTTCTCTCGAACTCTCTTTCCTGCGTTATGTCGCAAAATCGTGACACTTTTTCTTTTGGACTCTCTCCTGCAACATGTCGTGAAATCGTGACACTTTTCCATCCGATCAACCTTCCTAGCAATATGTCGCAAAATCGTGACCCTTCTGACTCGAACATTCTCTCTCCTCTTTGAGTCACGAAACTACAACATGTCGCGATATCGCGACACTTTTCTAGAAAGCTTTCTCTCGCCTGCTTAAGTCACGAAAATGCGACATGTCACGATATCATGACATTTTTCTAACTTACTTGCTTTCAAACCTGTCATGCCGAAACCTTCATCAAAACAAATTCTTTTACATCAAATCAAATTCCTTTAAAAGCTTCTTGACATCAATGACAACTTATTCACTTGAGCAAAAACAATGTACCCAAGGTACCCAAAATTGCCAACATAATCAAACCAGATCATTGCCCTCCATTTCCTCCTAATCAATGGTCAAGAATCATGATTCATGGTATATTATCTCATTGGTTCATATGGCCAAGTGTCAATAATCGATTATAGGGCCGTGAGGTGGTTGACTTCCTTTGCATGTTTTATCTTTTAGCATGATGATTCTTGCCACCTTGCATGGGATAAAATCAATAATTATTTTTAATAAATTAATGTCTTATGTTATGAGTTCGATTACCAGGGTTATGCATAAGGGGTCAGACCCAAAATGTACTTGTAAAAATAGGTGAATCTATTTTGAAACTCCGGTGAATCCTGGCCAACCTCACGTCAAAGAAAATGGTAATTTACCTTGGTTTCTAAAAATAATTTGGAAAAAATGGTGACTTTGATAGTTTTGGCCAGATCGGGTGGAAAACATGATCCAAATCAGATCTTATCCATAACTAGGTCTGGATACTGTCTGATGTATAGTAAGGTCCAGATTCGATCTGATGTATACTAAGGTTCAAGAGTCAGGTCTAATGCATAATAAGGTTTGGGGGTCCGGTGTGATGCATAATAAGGTTTGAGGATCTGGTTTGGTGCATAATAAGGTCTGAGAGGTCGGGTTTGATGCATAATAAGGATTGAGGGTTGGATCTAATGCATAATAATATTTGATGGTTTGATTTAATGCATAATAAGGTTTGAGGGTTCGATCTAATACATAATAAGGTTTGGGGGTTCGGTTTGATGCATAATATGGCCTAGAATCGGGCCTGATGCAAAATATGGTCCAATGTTAGGCCTTATACAGTATAGGGTCTGATATCAGGCCTAATGCAGTATAGGATTCGGTATAAGGTCTTATGTAGAATATGGTTTGGTGTCAGATCGAATGCAATACAGGTTCTGATGTCAAGCCTCATGCAATTTATGGTCTGATATTGGACTTGATGCAGTTTATGGTCTAGTATTAGGCTTGATGCACAATATGGTCTGGTACCTTGCTTGATAGAGAATACGGTCCGCATAAATAAAATGGTCCATCATTTACCACCTACCATGTATCACACAATCAGTCACCCATACTACATGTCCAATACAATTCTTCCACGTGTCGACTCCATCCATTATATCTATAAAAGGGTATCAACTGTTATTTTTTGCGTTTATTTCTACGACTACACCCAACCAGAGCAAATCGTCACCGAACAACCAATTTCTCATATTTCTATTGTTTCCAAGTTTCCAACTTCTAGCAATGGTCATCGCTTCCACCCCTATTCCAAAGTTCAATAACCTTCTTGCACTTTAATTTTAGATTTTTTAATAACCCCAAGTATGGACTTATCGTGGTTAGAAGATGCAAGTTTGAAAACCTTGGTGTCAATGCCAAATTTCAATACTGATAAAGTCCTCTTGCAACAAATTATTGTTGGTTATGACCATAACAAAGCCATTTTCAAGATGAAAATATAGAATAGAAATTTTTCATTCACTATCACAGCAGCAAACATTAAGAGATTGAAAAATATTCCTTTTGGTGATTTTCCTCAAATGTCAGCGAAGTGCCAGCTCTCTGCAGAAGAGAAAGGCTACCTCAAGAAAATATACCAACTCACCAACAGAATATTTGGCAGGTATAATTCTTGTGTCTTAGAATATGTTAATTCTAAAAATTTCAAATTTGTAAATTGTTATCTAATTTTTTATTGCATCTTTCATTGTCAAGGCAAAAAGAGGGTTACCAATCACCGATGTTAAGAATACAACTATGAAGGCCATTATTGAGTTCTTCCAAGCAAGACTAATTCTGCTTGGAAGATCAAAAAAAAAATTTGGCACTATCATATGTTATTCGTTGTGAGCATCATGTGATATTCGATTGGTGCACCTATATTGTAGATCGCATCAGGATCGAGCTGCATGCGATGCAATTGCAAACTAGTAAAACATAGCCATTGTGGGCATTGTTAATTATATTTTAGCACTTTATTTTGAAATTTTTCATAATTTGCAAGATACTCATGTTCCTACTGTAGTGCATGCAACACTACAAGCCATTGCCTTGACACTAGAGGAATTGAAGGTAATCAATCCATCTTTAACAATAAAAAATTATTTTATATTTTATCACATTTTTAATTTTAAATTTTTCTTTTCATATAAATGCAAGGTAGCATAGCCACAATAAGTAGTAAACAATATGCTACCAATATGGATTATAGGCTAGAGAAAAATGGTGATTCTGAGGACACTAGATCAAAAATATCACTATTACAGAGGTCACCAAAATATCTGAGGTAAGCTCCTTCACCTGGTGGATCTCGTATGCCTAGGTATGCACAAAATATACAATTTGTATCTAGTGTGGCCACCCCCTCCCCCATCGGTGCCCAAATTCAATAGATTTTATTATCTTCAGGTAAAACAATGTGTATTTACTTTTAATTAAGGTTTTTTTCTATTTAATTTTTAGAATAATTCTAACAAGTTTTTTATGTTTTTAGCCACATCTCAACGACAAACTATGAGAATGAGAGGCCGTATGGAACCACCACTTCCACCACAACCATATGTAGAAAATAGCGAACAATTACCATTAAACAAGCATTGTTTAAATAATACAATGAGCGCTTAGAATAGTTTCGGAGGTTACGGAACTACCAAGGCGCTTAATAGTAGTGGTTGTAAATATGTTAACAACCATACTAATAATTTAATAAACATAGTTACGCTAACATCCCCCCTTATTACATTATTTATTGGATAACTACTAGCTATACTAACATCCCCCCTGATTACATCATTTGGCAATACAAAGTGAGCTATGAAACAATTCAAATTTGACACGTGCAAGTGCCTTAGTGAAAATGTCTGCAACTTGAGCATCGGTGGGAATGTACTGAAGCTGAATTCGGTGCCTTGGAACTTCGTCTCGAATGAAGTGGCATTGTGTATCAATGTGCTTGGTTTTCTCATGATGCATTGGATTCTTAACAAGGTTCAAAAAACCCTGGTTGTCGCAGAACAAGTGTATTGGAGATTTTGATAGATGATCCATACTTGTCAGAATGTGACGTAACCATATCACTTCACACACAGCTTCACGTGCGGCATGATATTCTGCCTCTATAGATGAGATAGCAACCACCTGTTGCTTCTTTCTATACCAAGAGACAGGACCGGATCCAAGATGAAAAATATATCCTAAAGTTGACTTGCGATCATCATATGACCTGACATAGTCGGAGTCCGTGTATCCTTGCAAGAATAATTTACCATTCCACTTGTATTCTAGGCCATATTCCATAGTACCACAGACATAGTGAATAACATGTTTTGCTGCTTTCTAGTGAGTAGTCTTAGGTTCCTGCATGAACCTCGAAATATAGTTGACAGTAAATACGATATCTGGCCTAGTATTGGTCAGATATATGAGACTCCCAATCAACTGTCGATAGAGAGTACCATCTACCCGAGGTGAATCATCATATCGCGATAACCGAATTCCTGTCTCCATCGGAGTTGCCATTGGCTTGCAATCGATCATGCAATATTTTTCCAACGAGTGTCTTGCCATATTTTTTCTGAGACACTTTGATGTAGTGCTCCTTCTGGCTTACTTCCAGACCAAGACAATAATGGAGAAGTCTGAGATCTGACATCTCAAAATATTGACTCAAGTCTCTTTTGAAAATGGAGATCATAGTTTCTAAACTCCCTGTAATGAGCAGATCATCAACATAGAGTACAAGCAACACTATTTTAGAAATTTTTTTCTTAAAATAGAGGTTTGCATTTGACGAACATCTCTTAAACCCATGTTGTAGGAGGTGATTATCCATTTTTATATACCAAGCTCAAGGAGCTTGTTTCAAGCCATATAAGGATTTGACCAATTTGCACACTTTTTGCTTTTGGCCTTCCTATACAAATCCTTTAGGCTGATTCATGTATACTTCTTCTTGGATATCACCATTTAGAAAAGCACTCTTGACATCCATTTGGTGAACTTTCCACCCATACTGTGCTGCCATAGCAATGACTCGAATTGTGGTCATCCGAGCAGTAGGTGCAAAATTTTCCTCATAGTCAATGCCTTCCTTTTGAGCATAGCCCTTTGCAACAAGACAGACCTTATGCTTATCAATTGTCCCATCTGGCTTATACTTGACTTTGTACACCCATTTGCAGCCAATGGGCTTCTTTCCTTGTGGCAGATCGATAAGCTCCCATATTTTTTTCTTTTTTAGATACTTGTACTCAACATCCATAGCATCCTTCCATTGTGGCTTGCTAAGAGCATCTTGTACAGAGGCAGGTTCATGTTCATTCATTGAATACAAAAACACCTTATCATCATCTATATCCATATTCTCTGTTTCCTTATGTGGAGTTACAAAAATTTCCTCAAAATATTGACAAAGATCATCAACCTCACTGGTCTCTGTGGCTGCTTTTTCCCTTTAAGACATACTACGAGTACGAGGTCAATCCAAAGTCAAATCTGGTGGAGTGGATAACTTTGTGTCCCTGATTGTGCTTGTATACCATTTCAGATTCTTCATTTTTGGTGTTGAAGAAGATGTGGAAGGACCTCCTGTCTGTGTTGACAAAGGGAACTTCTCTTCCTTAGATTCCACAAGATCTAGGTATACCTTAGATGTGTTTTGTGATGTGAAAGCTTCATCAAAAACAACATCTCTACTGGTATGAATTTTCTTGGTCAAATGATCTATCAAATGATAACCTTTAGAGTGCTCATCATAGCCAAGAAAAATGCATCTCAATGTCTTCTCATCTAGCTTCTTCCTTTTCTCTTTTGGTATGTGCATGAAAGCTTTACATCCAAAAATACGAAGATGAGATATGGAGGGTTTTCGACCACTTCATGCTTCCTGTGGAGTCATTCCTTTTAGGGCCTTTGTGGGTGCCCTATTCAACAGATATACTGAAGTGGTGACATCTTCTGCCCAATATTGTTGCCCAAGAGTAGCTCCTGTGAGCATACAAAGAACCATTTCCATAATAGAATAGTTCCTTCTCTCAGCAACTCCATTTTGCTGAGGAGTATAGGCAGTTGTTAACTGTCTCGTAATTCCATGCTCAGATAAGAATGTTGAAAATTCTTTAGAGGTAAACTCCCCCCCTCGATCTGAGCGAAGGGTTTTTATAGAATTCCCTAACTCCTCAATAGATTTCTTGAATTGCTGGAAGAAATCAAAAGCCTCATATTTCAGTCGAAGAAAGAAAACCCACATCTTTCTTGAGTAGTCATCTACAAATAACTAAAAATACCTCTTCCCCCCATGACTATTGGGTGTGAAAGGACCGCACAGATCAGTGTGAATTGGTTTATGTGCTCGTGTTGAGCTCTTCTCAAAAGGTACTCTATGCTACTTTCCTGCCAAGCAGTCAGAGCACACTGGCAATGTGGAAGAAAGGGAAGGAAGACCCTTTACCATCTCATACTTACTAAGCTCAAGTAAGTAGCCAGAACTAAGATGCCCATATCTCTTATGCCAAAGGGAAGTGGCCTCCTTGGTAGAGACTATCATGGCAACATGGGGAGTAGAGATAGCATCTAGGTCAAATAAGCCATGCTTATATGAAGTTGTTGCAATATGCTTACCCTTCCTGGTAATAGAACAACACTTCTTGCCATTCTCAACATGAAAGTTGACAACCATATCTTTATCCAGGATTTGTGTGACTGACAACAGATTTTTAGCTAGTCCTGGAACATAGAGGACTTTTTCAATCTGACACTTGCCATCAGGAAGAGTGACTGAAATTGTACCTTCTCCTTGAACCTTGTAGGTTTTGTCATCAGCAATAGTGATAGGTCTGCCCTCTTTGGCCATAAATGATTCAAACCATGATTTATCACCAGTCATGTGCTTACTAGCGCCAGAATCGACATACCATACAGGATCCTTCTCCTTGGAGGTTGTGGTAGTCATGAGCACCTTGTGTGCCCATTTAGAATCTGAGTCATATTCTTCAACAACAACATTCACCTTGGGTTGCTTGTTCTTTTCTTGTGGTTTGGTCTGGCATTTTTGCTTATTCTTATGCCAACACCTGTTGGTGTCATGGTTGTCTTTATCACAAATTTTACAATACCTCTTCTTTTGTTGAGGTTGTTTCCCTTTTCCTTTTGAATCCTGTTGAGAATTGCCTCCTTTCTAAAAATTACCTTTCTTCTTAGAACCCTGTCTGTTGGAGTATAGGGTTGTATTAGAAGAATCATCCCTATGAAGTTGGCGTGCCTCATGTTGTTAAAGCAAATTGACCAACTTAATAAAGGTAATTTGTCATTGTGACACCTGAATGGAGGTGATCAACGTATCAAAGGAATCAGGCAAAGCTCTCATCATGATGGAATTGAGAAGCTTGTCGTCCACTGTATCTCCCAAAGAATTCAATTTGCCTTTCAATTCAGAAACTCTGCAAAGAAAGAGTTCAACTGTCTCACCCTGTCTCAAAATTAGATTGTGAAGTTGTTTTTGAAGATGAAGAATGGTGGAATCATTCTTTTCCTCATAAATGGTTTGAAGGGCATCCCAGGCCTCTTTACCACTCGCTTTGTCAGCTATATGAGGTTGAACTTCATCTGAAATAGCAAACAAAATGAGCACTTTTGCTCAACTGTCTTTCTTATCAAATGCTATCTGATCAACGATAGGAGCTATGGATCCAAATGCTGGTGAAGGTCTCGTTGTTGCTCCAAAAACAACATCCCATAAATCTTCCATGATTAGGACTGCCTTCATTTTGTTTTTCCATGGTGTATAATTATGACCTTTCAATAACTGATGAGCATCAGTCATTAACTTTACAGCAGAGGCCATTGTGAAGGTTCCTTATATCATCAATTGGTCGCTCTTTCTATATACCTTAATTCCAGGTCGTTATACCATACAAAATACCCGCCCTTACGTGAGGGAAACTATAGGTATTTTGAAAAATCAAAAAAAATACCCATCCTTACGTGAGGGAGACTGTAGGTAATTTTAAATATTATATGATACGTGGTACTTAGGCGGTACTGAATTGGAATCGTCTTGTTGATGGCACCTACCATAGAAAGTCATCAATCCTCATGTGTGGGGCGTAACTTCCCCTAAACACTGTGGATGTCAGAACTCTCATCAGGATTTATGCCTAAACACAAGAACGATTAGGGTAGTAGATGGAGTAAAATAATAGCAAAAAAAATGGCAAACTTATCTCTCCTTGACTATTTATAGAGAACAAGCTCAAACGTCGTTGTGGCAGCTATATTAGGCGGTGGATACAGTAGCGCAATCATGACAACTTTACCTGTAAGTGCTGGCCAGAGGTATCACAAATACCCAACGCTGCAGTGCAATAAATTGCACGGATGGGTTTTAATGATTCTGGGGACTTAGGGAGTGAATTTGATTGTTAACTTTTAATGAAGTAGTGCAAAAAAATGAAGCATGCAACATACAACATAAAAGTGCCCACAGAAATAAACCACTAGGTGTCGGGCACTGCCGAAAATGCACCTTTACAATAATGCCAAAAAATTGCCTTTTTAGAAAAAATTACTCATCATCTCCCCCTCTTTTTTTCTTCAAGTTTGAAAAAAAATGGTGCCTTTTAGAAGAAGAAAAAAAATAGCCCCTTTGCTTTGGCAAATATTCTAATTTTTAATGTAAATTTCTAAATAATTTTAGTAAAGAATTTAAATAATAATAAAAATACTGTTAGTTAAAAAAAAAAAAACTAATATTAATATATTAATAAAAAAAATAGAAAAATAACAAAAAAAATATTTACCTAGGCATGGGCATCGTCGGTGGGGTTTGAACTCCTGACAGAGGCTTTCCTTCGCACCCCTTCTCCAGTCAGGCTAGCTAGCCCGAAGGATATTTGAAGGGGGCCTGCCTTCTATTGAAGGTTTTCCCGCCTCCGTGGGAAAACTTTTGAATGTGGGACTTTTAGTCCCACATTCAGGAGGTGGTGTTTGCCTCACCTGAATAAAAGGTGAGGCGCGCCCCTCGTTAAGTGACTACCTTTGGGCAGTTGCTTAGTGGTGTCAAATTTTGCTGCGACCACGTGTCGCAGCAAGGTTCGGGTGGCTCGTGGCCTGTCCGCCACGTGTCCACGTCAGTCTAGTTAGGTCCACGTCAGTCCAGTCCAGGTGGTGCCACGTGTTAGTCCAGGTCGTCGCCACATGTCAGTTTACCTCGAATTTCATGCCCAAGTTAGCCACCTCGAGCTTCGTACCAAATCCAGGGTCTGTCAGGTCACTTCAGTCCAGCATCGGTCTGACCTCGAGAAATGTGCCCAAGTCAAAACCAGTCTAGATTGACCTCAGGATTTGTGCCCACATCTAGTCAGATCCAGCATCTGTCGAGTGTCCTTCGGATTCAAGAGATGCGACTGAGTCCCTTGGTTGCCCAGTCAGGTCCAATCGACCTTCGAAAGTGTGCCCGAGTCACAGGTCTAGACAAGTTTCAAAAATCATGCCCAGTAAAAAAATACCTTCCTCCTGCTCTGATACCATGTAGAAAATAGTGAACAATTACCATTAAACAAGCATTGTTTAAATAATACAATGAGCGCTTGGAATAGTTTCGGAGGTTATGGAACTACCAAGGCGCTTAATAGTAGTGGTTGTAACTATGTTAACAACCATACTAATAATGTAATAAACATAGTTATGCTAACACCATAGTTTCCACAACAACTACAATATTTTTCACTATAGTAGCAACAGGTTCCATTGCAGCATCCACATTCACAACAAAAACGATAGGTACATCCTCACAAATGAGAGGCAAAATGTGGGTTGGAGGTGGAAAATAACTTTTTTCATAGATATCACAGCTGACACAAAGCTTTGGGCCTGGGTTATCATCTTTTATATTTCACACTTCTTCACAGGCACCAGAAGTTTCATCCATTGGATTGGATAATATTCAACTTGATGATGATTTTCTGTTGCAGGAAAACATTTTAGGCTTTAAGGCAACATATATGCTTCAAGATCCACTGGGTGAAGCACAACAATAGGAAGCCTCTACACCTGAGCATATATCATTCCAAACTCCTAAATGAAATGACCCTCATCCTTAAACTAAGGATGATATTGTTAATTTTGATGAGAATGTCTTAATGGTTGAAAAGACAGAAGCAACCATGAAATAGATTGTGCTTCAATATTTGCAAGAAATGAAGGATTGGGAATATCGAGCCAAGGTCCTAATAAAGCAAATAAATTCCCGATATAAGAATGATGTAAAAAGAGATTCAGTTTATTATTTGGTTTAGTATGAACCAGAAAAGCTTAGTGGCCTGCTGAATCAGACCACAATAGGAACAATGAATTCTAAAATTGTGTATGATGATGATGCTTTAAATATTGTTGTCAGTAGATTAGAGAATATTAATGTTGAAACCCAAGTTTTTTATAACCAATGTGTTGGACATTTTGAGTAGATGAAGTTGTCATTGATGTCAAGGATGAATGATCATTAATGTTGAAAGTTAGTTTCAGTGAGCAATGCAAAGAGAAGCGGTTCCACAATCAGTGCAAAAAGAAGAATCCGCCTCCAGTTGGTCAAAACCCGGTTCCAGGTAGTCATATGAGGTCCAAAGTGCAAAGAAGAAGCCCAAGTGAATAATATTATAATATTCCTTTATAATATTATACAGGGAAGTTTAAATTAATTAATATAATTTTATTATAAATTAATTTATTAATTAATTTACTTAACTTATATGTTATTTAAATTAATTATTAATTAATTTTAATATTAATTATATATTAATTTATGTTAATTTTAAATAACCCTAAGGTGGGTTATTAAGTTGAAATTCAAAATTTGAATTCGACCATCAAGCGTCGACATGGGAGTAAATTAATCAAAACATGTATATAAAGGGGACTTCTCCACCTTAGCCAAAATACCATGTGCTTTTGAATTAATCTCCAAGTGATGCAAAAACATGTGAATTGTGTTGTGCAAAGAAGAGGGTTTCATTATTTTTAAAAGTGCCAAGTGGCAGGTAGAGGTTTATCACCCACCGAAGAAGGCTCCTTGGTCACCAAGTGTAGTTACCATAGTTGGCAACCTCGGTGAAGATAAGGCACTGTGGCAGCGAATGGTGAAGGTTCGAATCTGTGGTAGAGTGTTTTTGTTTTATTGAAGTCGATGGCGGATGAAGTCTTAAAATGAAGGAAGCCTCCCTTCCTTCTTGTGGGCACCTATAGCCCACGTAGTGGGTGCCTATAGCCCATGCAGTGGGCACCAAGGTGCTAAGGAACTTAGCGCTTGGGAAGATGGTGGTTTGAATCTTGTCGAAACCCTTTTGGGGTAAAGAACAACGTACACAATTTGTTGATCGTGAAAATTTCAGGACTAAAAATGAGCCATTAAATTTAATTTTTGCATAATTTATTTGGTTTGTAAAGTTTTAAGGGGAGCTATAAGGTTTATGCAAAATTATTTTTGGTGATATTTGCTTTGGTGTTAAAAAGGGGAAATAATTTTTTTAAGGAAAGTTGTTTGAGTTTTTGTGGTGTTGGATATTATTTTAAGTTGGAGATTATAAGGTGTATCTAAATAATTATTTTTCATGTATGATTTGATGGATGCTAATTTCAAGGAGCAATAAGGTGTATTTGAGCTTTGATTATTTTTGTGACTAAGGAATATTTTGAGAAAGTGTTAGAGTGATGTTTTGGTCATCTAACCATTGAAAACTGGAAAGAAGGAAATTGTGATTGAGACAGGTTCTATAAGGGCACTTCTACATCAAACAAAAAGGTATGGGTACATCTTCCTAGTGAGTGATTGTTGAATGTTGTGAATGCTAAGTTGGAGTGAAAAATATTTTTCTAGAATAAAGATTTGTTGATAAAACCTTGTTTGATAAGCATTGTTGTTGAAGTGATTAGTTGAGTGAGGAACTTGAACTAGAGTTTGTATCAAAGATCATGAGTATCATTGTTATGTGAAGTTGTCAAAGATCATGAGTATCATTATTATGTGAGATTAGCATTGTTATTGAAGAAATTAGTTGAGTGAAGAACTTGAACTAGGATTTGTAAAGATCATGAGTATCATTGTTATGTGAGATTGGTTGATAAGCATTGTTGGAAATATTTGAGTGAATGTTCATAAGTTTGGACTAGGGTTTGTGAGTAAGGATTATCTCATTTAGTGATTAGTTGAGTAGATTTGGTTGAGCCTAGTCAAGTGGATGTTTTGATATGATAGTTCAAGTTATATGAAACAAATTGTTCTATATTCTGAATTGATTTGAGAAATAGGTTGAGTGTTGATGAATGTGAAACATATTGAGTCTCTAACAATTATCTATATGTTTCTATGATAAAATAGAGATTGAAAGTGATTGATATTTTGTGAGTGTGAAGCATATTGAGTCTAACAATTATCTATATTTTTCTATGGTAAAAAGATAAATTGAAAGTAATTGAGCATTGTGGTGAATGTGAAGCATTTTGAGTCTCTAAAAATTCTCTATATGTTTCTATGAGATTGGACAAGTTATAATGAGGACTTCTTGAGCATATTTGAGGTAAGTCTTTGAGAAGACTTGTGAACAGATTTGTGTGAGCTTTTGTGTAAGCTTACAATATAGAGTTTGAGGATAGAAATTGTTAAGCAGATTGGACAAGTTCTAGTGAGGACTTATTGAGTAGATTGGACAAGTTCTAGAGAGGACTTGTGGACGTATTAGTGTGAGCTTTTGTGGAAGCTTACAAGGTATATTTAAGACAAGTATTTAAGAAGACTTGTGAGTAGAGTTTATTGATTGATTTGTTCAAACCTTGAGTTAAGGTTTGGGGTAGATATAGCAGTGTTGATTTGTGATTGGATCAAGCTTTGTGTTAAAGCTTGAGGATAGAGATTGCGGAAATATTTATGCTAGACCGAAGGACTATGTTTAGTGTAGATCATAGGATAGATATTGAGGATAGATTTGTGCTAGATCGAAGTACTGTGTTTAGTGTAGATTTGAGGATAGAGATTGGTGCATATTTGAGGACAAATTTATGCCAGACCAAAGATAAATATTGAGCAGATTTGTGCTAGATCGAAGGACTATGTTTAGTGCAGATTTGAGACAGAGCAAAGAGTAAGCTTTGGAGGTGATAAAGTATATAGGATGACACTCTCTAGTGGATATAGGATGACACTCTCTAGTGGATAGAGATCCATTAGCAAAGGTAGTGATGATAGGAGTCTTTAGTAAATAGAGATCCATTAGCTAGTGTAGTGGAGGTAACAGTTCTTCTAGAAGATCACCAGACAGAGCTAAGGAGAAAGGATTTCTCCTATGGATAGAGATCCATGAACTTGATTAGGGGATTGTTGTCTCCTTTGGATAGAGGTCCATAAACATTGTAATAAGGAAAGGATTCCCAAGAGATTGATTGAGAAAAATTTAGTGAAATATTTTCTCTGTGGAGTAGTCCACATTGGGTGAACCATGTTAAATTGGTGTCTCTATTGTGTGTGGTGATTTGTGCATTGATTTGATTACTATTGTTGATATTGCTATCTATACATTGTGATGAGGTAGAAAATCACCTCATAAAAGACTACTTTGATAAACTTTTAAACCCATTTGGAAATGCTTATGTTGTGATTTTATGTTAATATTAGAGATACTATGCATTATGTGATGGTATTTACATGTTAAGATGATGAAACTGCATATACTCTATTTTGACTAATTTGTCCATGTTTTATATTCCATTTTGTTTGTTTATTTTAGTATATTCTACATTAATTTAGGTATTATAATATTTAGGTACTTCATTCATAAGGTTTATGTTTCTTCCATAAGTGTATTTCACCGTTTGCCCATTTTTTTTAAATTACTTTAAGGCACTAAGAACTCTGTCAACAGTAGAATGTGCAGGAAACTGGACTTTTTCCATACAAATTCTAGCCAGTTGTACATAGCATGGCATGGAATTTGTCCACTCCAACTCAAACCAAAAGTGGAATTAGTCATCTAGGTACTTAGAGAAACCATATCCACCGCCACAATTGGTCGCGTGTGCTTCTGTTGCCAGAAATAACAACCCTGTTATGCTGCCTGATATTCTGGAGCTACTTCAAAATTAGTGCAAAGGGTTTAAAACTGACTAAATGTGTCTTTAATCACCATAAACAAGAGTTAAATGGTTACTGCAATCATTTTAGGAGTATCCTTATCCATTCTTACACTTGTCCCTCACCGGTGGAAGTCAACAACTTGAGTGGAGAAGGCCTGAAGGGTCAAAACCCTGCATTTGTGGAAGAACATAATTGAAACAGTTGTAACAGTCCTATATAACAACATTAAACCTTATATTTAATGTACCTTATTTGTATAAATAAAGTGCTCCCATATGGTTTAAGGGGTAGAGAAGAAATGAAGTAAGTAATAGGAGTTTTAGATATTGTACTTGTGTATTACAGTAGCACAGTAGTTTGTAGGTCTTTCCCTGCACTACTGTTATGTTGCTAGGAATGAAATAAAGGTGCATCATTTGTCATTTATTTATGTTCAATTATGCATTGAGTGTGAGGACTTAATAGTTTAGAGTAAGTTTATTTGCCCTCTTTTGGTTCAAGAATCAAGGGCCACTTCCAGGTCCAGAGGAGGGTTTTTACCTGACATAATTCTTTTATTTTTGGTCTAGTACGGGTCACGAGAGATCTGACGGTTTTGCATGGTTAGTGATTAGGATAATGTGGCATTTGAATGCATGGTAGGTAACTCATATAGGGTAGAATTTAACATAGTATTTTATGTTTCTAATTTGTTTCATAATTTGCAATATTTCCATAATTTCTTATCAACCTAATTTGTTACAAATTGTGCAACTTTTTCTTACCAGCCTTTGAATGTTATCAATTTATCTCAGGTTTCCATTTATGAAGGTTTGAAATGTTTTCAATTTTAGAAAGTTTCATTGTTTACGTTTGATAGTTAATGCTACGATTTCAATTTAGTAATTTCCTAAATTTTGTCAATTAAATTCTACTATTTTCAGCTTTGCAATAGTTTAGTTTGATTTTTTCTGCAATAGTGTGAATTTCAATTTTGCAAGGATAAGTAGGAGTTTGGTTTTAGTTTTTAGGAGTAAGAAAGGAGACCCCAAACACCCTAATATCTAACTATTCCATGAATAAATCCATGATCTAAATGAACTAAAATTCAGTCTATTAACCCCTGCTTTCGTATATAGCCTTGGACACCACCCTGGATTGACATATAAATATTAAATGGTGAAAAATTGATGACACTCATCATTTTTGGTGCCATTTTCAAGGAAACTTAGGTGTTGTTAGGAGAGGTCTAGCAGTCCAAAAACTATCCTGTTTTAGGAAACAATTTTTGGAAACCTGAGGTTTAGTTTATTTAGTAAATAGGCATGAATGCATAGGCCAAGAGATGAAAGAGGAAGGTTTATCATAACTGGCTCTTTTCCACCAAGGCATTCTTCATGATCAGGTGAATATCTACCTGTGTATGAACTTCTTGAAAGACTTAAAAGAGAATCATCTTCTTCATCAACTGAAATTGCAGGATCTTTGCAAGAAGAGCTCTTAGAGGCACTTGCTTCTAGACATACCCATAGGGCTGATCCATCTAAACCAGTTGAATAAATTAAAGCTAAAGAAGCACCTATGGTAGAACAAGGAGAACATGATAGGGACATTGTTGGTCATGATGCTGAAAATCCTCTTGTTAGAACTTTTGAATACCCTATTCATCTAAATCCTACTCATAATGCTCCTATGAAAACAATTTCACCCTCAGTATTACCAATATTTAGGGGAGTTGTTTCTGAAGATCCTGATCAATTTTTTTTTGAATTCAAGGTCCTATGTCAGACTTATGACTATGTCAATGATAACCAAAAATTGAATTTATTTCCCTCTACACTCAAATATGCGACCTTACGGTGGTTTATGAGCCTTGAACTAGATTCAATCCGCACTTGGGATCAAATGGAAACTGCATTTTTGGATAAGTATCAGGAGTATTGTAGAGTGAGAAATAGGAAGGATGAGTTATTTTGGATAAGACAAGAAGAGGATGAAAACTTAGAGGATTATCTTGATAGATTTACCTTTATCCAAAAGAGTTGTGGTCCTATGGAAACTGAATTATTAAAAACTATATTTATGAGAGGTTTGCAGGATGATTCTAGAGAAGTATTAGAATTAATGGGAAAAGGAGATATAAACCAGCTTGATATTAATGATATTTTAGAGTTGTGCAGAAATTATTCCTACACTACGCAAAGAAGGAAAAGAAATCCTGGTAATACTGATATAAAAGATTTGATGGAGGAAATGGCTAATATGAAAACTGATATACTTGTTCAACTAAAAATTGCTTTAGGAGAAAGGAATACAAGAGCCAATTCTTCACCACCCCTATCTATCTATTGTCCTAGGTGCTGAAATAAGCATGCTCTACAAGATTATCCTTTGGACAAGACTTCAATTTCAGTAATTTGTGGCATTTTCTCAAAGGATCATAAAACTGATAAATATCACCTTTCACCCCATCTTCGAAGTGTTTTAGAAAACCAATTTGAAGAACTTCATGCTAGTGGGCAAAGGCCAGGCGGCAACTTCATACAAAACCAAAATATCACTCGCTTTTCTTCAAATTGGGGACAAAATCCTTGGAATATGCCATGGGCGTATACCGAACCTCCTTCCCAAACTTGGAATCAATCTTGGGCAGCCCCTAAATATTGGTCACATTTTGGTTGAAATCATCTATGGCATCCAGTTAATCCATCTTGGGTACCAAATAAGTCAGGGCAAAGATGGGGGCCACAATACCCATCCTTTCAAGGGCAGTAGAGGTATCAATCACCAAATCAACACTTGCTGCTAGCCCCTAATCAAAATTTTTAGGGAAGAGTTCAACCACAACAAACATAGCTAGTTAAGCAACCTCCACTTCTAGCTCAGCCTATGGCTAACCCCAATAAAAACAGACAAGCAACCCCTATTTATGGAGCTGAGTATGAAGAGACTATTGCAGTCCATTTCCTTGACTGTAGTAACATCCAGTTATGTTCATGGAAGGTTTTACCTGACCCTACACCACCCACTATTGAAGAAATTGATGGAATGCAAGAATTTTCAAGTTCAAAATAACCACAAGCAGAGTAAAAAGAAGAAAAAATAGAAAGTTTACAAGGAAAATTTGAACTTGCCTCGGTAGACCTATCATATCCTGAAAGGTTTGACCACACTATCACTGCTCCTGAATCAGAATTAATCATAGAATTGAGGAAAATGTCTATCTCACTCCCTTTGTTCTAGGTAATAAAGGATGTACCTTTGATTAGGAAAACCATTCAGGAGTTGTGTATTAGGAAACCTGGTAGGAAGAAGAAAGCCTCTCTTAAGACTGTACAAGTAGAAGGTAAGTTGGCTGACCTACTTTTTGGAAAACTAGTACCCCCTAAATATGGTGATCCAGGGAGTCCAATAGTTACAATTACTATTGGGTTAGTTCAAATTCCAAATGTACTTATCGATTTAGGAGTTGCAATCAATGTGATGACTAAGGAAACCATGCAAAAATTGCAGCTCAATAACCTTAGTCCTACTACCATAGTTTTGGAAATGGTAGATAGGTCAGTGGCTAAACCGAAAGGAATTATGGAGGATGTTGCCATTGAAGTGTCTTCTTGGGAATACCCTATAGATTTCTTAGTGTTGCAGCCTAGAAACTCATCTAATGGCTATCCTATTATTCTAGGACGACCTTGGCTTGCCACTACAACTGCATTTATAGACTACAGGTCAGGTGAGATGACCATTTCAAATGGTGTAGACCTGAAAAATATTTCCTTGTATCCACCAACCCAACCTTTAGCTAAATTTTTTGGACATATATGGTATCCTGAGTCTGATGAAGAACAGGAAACTATTGTCACCTTGGCCATCATTGTAGTAAAAGAACATATTGAAGAACTTAATTCACCAAAAAGAGAAATCTTTGAACATGAAAACAAATTTTGGTGAAAAAATTGCAAGAAGAAGGCCTTAGGGATGATCAAATTCTTGTCCATCATTTGTTATGGAAAGATGAAGAACAAAATGTTGAACATCTGTCATCTATTCCACTACAAGAAATCTCCTTCACATTGCCACATGGATGGCATCATCATATTCTAACTTCTTTCACCTATCCTATGCAAATGATCCCATCAAGTATCACATTTACACTAGAATCAAGAGTATTTCATACTCTGCAGCCACATCATTGTACCTTAAATGCTTTAATCAGTAAATATGAGGCTATCAACTCCATTTATCTAGGGATTAAGCAGATTGAGATACTAGGAAATTTTTTGAACATTAATAGTTGGTTGACTAATGAGCAAGAAGCCAAATTATTTGTTGTTTTACAAAGACATGTTCAAGCTTTTGCTTGGAGTTATAAGAACATGACTTGCATTCATCCTGATGTGTGTACACATAGGATATACACTGAAGATGTCAAACCAGTAAGACAACCACAAAGGCATATGAATACCACTCTGAAGGATATTTTTAAGGAAGAAATCAAAAAACTATTGGATGTAGGATTCATTTATCCAATTTCAGACAGTAGGTGGGTTTCACCATTGGTCATTGTTCCAAAGAAAAATGGGAATATGAGAGTATGTGTGGACTACATGGAATTGAATAAGGTCACACATAAAGATCACTTTCCATTACCATTTATAGACCAAGTGTTGGACACCCTTGCTGGTAAGAAAAAATTCTATTTCCTTGATGGTTTTAGTGGTTATAATCAGATCCAAGTTGCACCAAAAGACCAGGAAAATACAACTTTCACATGTCCTTGGGGAACATTTGCTTACAGAGTGTTACCCTTCGATTTGTGCAATGCACCAACAATATTTTAGAGAGCTATTTTGGCTATCTTTTATGATCTAACAAATGAAAGTGTAGAGATTTATATGGATGACTTCATAGTGTTTGGAGATACATTTTAATATACTTTAGAACAACTTGAAAAAGTTTTAATACGTTGTGAAACATATCATTTGTCTCTGAATCCTGATAAATGTTTCTTGATGATGGAAGAAGGAATTATTCTTGGACATCATATTTTTGCTTATGGAATTAAAGTTGATCCTAAAAAGGTAGAGGTCATAAAGAACCTTCCTCCTCCAAAAACTCAAACTAATGTCCATAGTTTCTTAGGACATATTGGCTTTTATTGTATATTTATTGCTAATTTCAGTACCATTGCTAATCAAATGTTCGCATTGTTAACAAAGGATTCTGAATTTGTTTGGTCTATTGCGTGTCAATAGTCCTTTGAAGTTTTAAAGGAAAAATTAACAACTCTGCCTGTATTGAGAGGTCCTAATTGGGATTTACCCTTCTATATTCAAAATGATGCTTCCAATACTGCTATTGGAGCTACATTAGGGTAGATTGAAGATGGACAACACTATACCATATACTATATTAGTAAAAATTTGACTGGAGCTGAAAATAATTACACCACAATCAAGAAGGAATTTTTAGCTGTGGTGTATGCTATTAACAAATTCTGACACTATATCACAAGATATCCTGTATTCATCCACATAGACCATGATTCTATAAAGTATTTGGTGAATAAACCCTTGGTTAGTGCATGAATTATTCGCTGGTTAATACTATTACAGGAATTTGATATTACTATAGTCAATAAACTAGGGAAGTCTAATGTAGTGGTATATTTCTTGTCAAGATTATCAAATGTAGATATAGAGGAATTGGTTGAGGATGCATTTCTTGATGAGAAATTTTTTTTTGTTTCTATACAATCTCCATGGTTTGAAGATATAGCTAATTATTTAGCTACAGGGAATATTCCTCTTCACTTTACTCTTAAACAAAAGAAAGAGTTGATCAAGCAAAGTTCTTCTTTTTAATGGATAGGAGGTTTATTGTTTAAATGCAATCCTGACCATGTTTTGCGTAGGTGTGTTCGCAAGGATGAGGTATATGACATCCTATGAGCATGTCATGATGAACCATCAAGAGGACATTATTTAGTGAAAAGTACCATTCAAAATATTTTGGGTACCGGTTACTATTGGCCATCCTTGCACAAAGATGTCAAAAGGTATGCCACAAATTGTGATGCATGCCAAAGGATGGGTGTTTTGGTACCTCAATTAGGTACAAAACCATTGGTGAAAGGTAGGGGCAGAGAGGATCCATTGATCCACCTTCCCAGAGAAAGTGCATATCTTGGTACGTAGGTTATGAACCAAGTGGGTGGAAGCCCGTGCTTTTAAGAATGCCCAAAAAGAGAAAGTTGTTGTTTCGATTCACAAATATTTTTATGATTTGGAGCCTCACACTCTATCACCACCGATCGGGGCCTCGTTTACCTCAAAATTTGTTGAAGCCTTTACAAATTTGTATGAAATCAAACACTAAAAATTCTCACCTTACCATCCAAGTAAGTTGTAGACCCGGTGGCTCGAACCTTATGATATTGAGGAGGTGTTTGCAAATGGAGTTGTATGTCTTTCACCAATAGATGATTCAAGAAGGAAATTGATGGTCAACGATCATCGTCTCTGAGTCTATCACAAATTTTTAACCAAGGAGGATTTTCTCAAACAAGTGGGAAACTTGGATGTATCAGTATTGGAAGAAACCACTTCTTCCAAGATGGACTCAATCAAGTGACATGAACAATTTGTATTTAAAAAAAATAAAAATGAAAGAAAATAAAATATATATATAGAAAAATGAAAACAACATACAAAAAAATAATTCAGAATGTGAAAACCTCTTTGAGGCACATCTGAATTGGGCTTACATGAAAACAGGTTTTTCCGGCATGTTTGCCTCACTCTCCACCATTATTCCATTCACTCTTCATCATTCCATTATTCCATTCACTCTCACTATTACTCACCTTTGGTCCATTCATTTTCACTTCACTCCATCATTGTTAATGTTTGTTCCACTCATTTTCCCCTTTGTTTCACTATAGTTCAGATTGCACTATGTAAAGAGTTAGCGCAGAATCAACCAAAAAAAATATTTGTATAAAATGTGGATAAAAAAATTTCTTAAGGTATGTGCCTTTTTCTATTTTAATAGTGTGAATACTTCTTTTATGATGTATGATATCCCTAACTGGCATAAAATCATACATAAGTTAGTTCCAGAAGGTTATCAAAAGAAATCCTCTTGAAATGATAAAAATGCTCTGGAATAAACCTACTGCATACAAATACTCTCGAATGAAAATTGTGGAAGATGTCTTTCTTAGGAATGAAGCTAATGATAAAAGTTGGTAAAATGAATTAACAAATGGTTAATTCATTTTAAAATATAACCATGAGGCTCAGGCTCAAAAGCCAATTAAAATTTTTGTGGGTTTGTAAAAGTTATGCCAATCAGGATTGGAAGTTGTACCAAGGTGCAAGTTTCAAATTGGAGGTTCCAAGGCACGAATTCTATGAAAATATTTTACCGCATGTAATTGGTTGGCACACAACTCAATGGGAGGTTATTTTAAACCAAGAAGTTTCCATTAATAACTATTTGCCATATCACCGCAAACGTCATAACAAATTAATTGCATGTGGGAAGAATAGGAGTAATGATGAATTATGTGCCACCACCTGCCAAGATTTACCTCATGTCACATGATTTCTCATAATTATAGCATTGCTTTCATGTGTTTATCGTCCTCAAGTTTCATTCTTTCTCTGACATAAGTATTCTAGAATGAGAGAGAAAAAACTTGCGACATATTTTCATATTAAAGCAAACAGGGTATGGGAATATTCACCATGCGTGGATAAAAGAACAAAATTGAACCAAAAAATATAGATTTTTTTTAGAGGGACAAGGATTTTATGCGAATCTTCATGGAAGGGGGTTTTCTACCATTCTTCCACAAATTTTATGGGCATTCAGAAGGTTTAACAATAGAGTTCACGCACACTTTTCAAAGCAACAAAGTTCAAATTAGTGGCATGACTATTCAAGTGCCTGAAATTCTTAGCCAAGTCACTGAATTTCCTCTGCAAGGGATTCACATAGGCAAATCTGGAAAGAATATATTAATATAATTAGTTAATCAATTTAGAGGGGAAAATGACAGACCTACTAAGTTCATAATAAGCAACAATATTTGCAAAGGAGTTAAGAGAATCAGTTTGCAACCACCGTGGGATGAAATTGCAGTCTGAGTCATCAGGTTTCTAACCTATGATGGTCAATACCCTATTCTTTCTAGTCATAATTTACAAATTTTAACTCACCTCCACTATGGTCATTTAAACACTAAATTAAGATTCAATTTGCCTCTGTATTTGTACCAAGAACTTGCAAATATGGCTAAAAAGTATCAGGTAGGTAGGGGGTCACCCAAGCATCATGGGTTAGTCAAAATTATTTGCAAACATCACTTTAGGGGGAATCCTAGGAGTTTTAACCACTTTTTCCATACTTGGGATGAGTTTTCTAAAGAAAATATTGTTGAGAGTCCCACTTATGGAGAAGAGACAGAGGAGGCTAACCCTAACCCTGAGCATAAACCTGGAGCTTCTATCAGCATAGCCCCTTCATCTCCAGAAGGACCTCCCTCATCATGAACGAGAACACAGAGGAATTTTGGATCTGACCGAAAGAGAATGGTCATATTTTTCAGAGGATGTACATACATTCCACACTTTTGAAGAAGGGGAACCTTCTAATCAGCAAGAAACTAGAATTTTTGAGTCTAGGTCTCCTAGTTCTAAAAGAAATAGGAAGCAATCTATTTGAGGATTGAGGAGATCCTCAAGGCTTTAGAAATTTGTTGATGTAGAGGATATGCAAACAGATGAGAGGATGGAATAGAATGATGTTTCTGAAACCAATACTTAGCTTATGGAGGAAACTATGCAAGAAGCTGAGGCTATCAGTGACCAAGATGTAGATATCTCTAGATAGAATGTGGACACTGCAACAAAAGAGGAAATACCTTCCATTTCTCTTAATTATTCATTATATTTTGAGGAACAAACTGAAATAGGGGAAGCACAGGAAGACACAATTGTTACTAATCTACCAAGATCCCTTATAGATTACCCTGACTTTGAAGAAGAGCTTGAGGCAGCAACAGATGAGAAATATGATTCAAGTGTAGAGGAAGAGGAGGAAGTTGATATTAAATCTCAGTTACATGCATTCAGAAGTGTGATCAAGACCCAAACAGGCTAGATTGAGAAAAATGAAGCCTCCTTAAAGGAGGACAATATCATTGCCAAGTTATGGTAGGAGATAAAAGTTGTAAAGGTTAGGCTCACACTTTTGGAATAGCAGCCTTATCAAATAGACTTAGGGGATGAATTGGCTAGTTTGTTAATTAATTTAGCAGGAAATGCAAAAATAAGTTCACCTGGCAGAGTTACACCTAATGAAGCACAAGAGGTATAGCATAATTTAGGGGATGAGCAACTAGGGGCACTTGTGCAGGTGTCCAAGGAGCCACAAAAGATGACCACGGCAACAACACCCCCAAAAGTAGCCATAATAGTCCAGGAACAGGTAAATCCATAAATTCCCCAAAATATTTTTAATGTGAACATTCCTAAAATTAAGCTAGTTGAAGTTGGGATACAAACAGAATCCCCTGCAATAGAAAAAGTAAATGTTGGCACTCAAATTAATATTGTACCTCAGATGCAACCTATGAATAGGTCACCTGAAATAATTTCATTAGTAAAATATAATGATGATATAGCATATTGGATGACCAAATGCCATCAATTGGAGGGAAAGGTCTCCTCATTATAGACCTTAATAGAAGAAATAAAATAGAAAGACTCTAAAATTGAGAAATTAAAGGGGTAAGTATAGGATATATGTCAGATTGTTGAATGTATGGTTCAATGTCGGAGGCCTACCAAATTTTACAATTTAATTTTTAAGGAGAGGTACCTATGATGGTAGAAAATGAGAATTACCTCTAGTCTCTCCCACACATTTGAGACACCAGGTGAATTCTTGGAATCTTTTTGGCAGAACTCTGGAGAACACCAAAATTTACTATGTGAGTTATTTCTTCATAATTTTTTTCTGCCAACTGAAGTTATTTTCCTCCCCCACATATTTACTGGTGATATTCAGCTGAGGGATTTTCAATCAATGCTTTAGAATAAAATTTACTGGGAGCAGGAGAAAAGGGCTAGTCAATCCATAGAATCCCAAGTTTTTTCGCTCATTAGACCTGTCCACTTAAATCACATAACTTCCACCAATCAACATTATACACTAATGAGAAATTATAGGGTAAAGAAAATGTACCTGGGAAATTTATAGGCGTGCATAAATGGTTTTCAAATATTTTGTGCAACATCATTTTCTGACGCTTTGTCAGCCTGCAAAAGTAGATGGGGTGAGTTACCCATATCTTTGTAGAAGAGAGAACCTATCACACCTAAAAATTTAATATGGTCAATAAGAAGGGCTAAAAGCATAATCCAAACCATATTTGAGGTCATGGAGCAGTGGATTGGACTCGGGTACATAATGCCAACTATAATCACTCATGTTCCATACTACTTTGATAATGATTCTCAATCGAAAGAACAGTTTCAGGAATGGCTCGAGGAGATTCAGATGCACAAAGGATACTATCAGGTTGGAAGTAGATTGTGGAAGTATGATGAGCGATACTTGGATGTGGATCTTTGTGCTATTATGGCAGAACAAAATGCATGAGGACATGCATTACAACAGGCTGGGGGGAAATGATGGGGTATAAAATTACCTCATAAAATACTACTTTGATAAAATTTTAAACCCATTTGGAACTGCTTATGTTGTGATTTTATGTTAATATTAGAGATACTATGCATTATGTGATGGTATTTACATGTTAAGATGATGAAAGTGCATATACTCTATTTTGACTAATTTGTCCATGTTTTATATTCTGTTTTGGTTGTTTATTTCAGTATATTTTGCATTAATTTAGGTATTACAATATTTAGGTACTTCATTCATAAGGTTTATGTTTCTTCCATAAGTGTATTCTACCATTTGACCATTTTTTTAAATTACTTTAAGGCACCAAGAACTCTATCAACAGTTGACTGTGCACGAAACTAGACTTTTTCCATACAAATTCCAGCTAGTTGTACATATATAGCATGGCATGGAATTTGTCCACTCCAGCTCAAACCAAAAGTGGAATTAGTCATCTAGGTGCTTAGAGAAACCATATCCGCCACCACAGTTGGTTGCATGTGCTTCTATTTCCAAAAATAACAGCAACCCTGTTCTACTACCTGATATTCTGAAGCTACTCTGGAATGAGCGTAGAGGGTTTAAAACTGACTAAATGCATCTTTAATCACCATAAATATGAGGTAAACGATGACTACAATAATTTTAGGAGTATCCTTATCCATTCTTACACCTATCCCTCACCGGTGGAAGCCAACAACTTGAGTGGAGAAGGCCTAAAGGGTCAAAACCCTGCATTTATGGAAGAATAGAATTGAAACAGTTATAATAGTCCTATGTGACAACATTAAACCTTATCTTTAATGTACCTTATGTGTATAAATAAAGTGCTCCCATCTGGTTGAAGGGGTAGAGAAGAGAGGAAGTAAGTAATAGGAGTTTTAGATATTGTAATTGTGTATTACAGCAACACAGTAGTCTATAGGTCTTTCCTTGCACTATTGTTATGTTTATGGGAATGAAATAAAGGTGCATCATTTGTCATTTATTTATGTTCAATTATGCATTGAGTGTGAGGACTTAATAGTTTAGAGCAATTTTATTTGCCCTCTTTTGGTTCAGGAAGCAAGGGCCACTTCCAGGTCTAGAGGAGGGTTTTTACCTGACATAATTCTACTATTTTTGGCTATAGCAGGTCAGCAGAGATCTGACAGTTTTTGCATGGTTAGTGATTAGGATAATATGGCATTTGAATGCATGGTAGGTAACTCATCTAGGGTAGATTTTATAACACAGTACTTTTTGTTTCTAATTTGTTTCAGAATTTGCAATATTTCCATAATTTCTTGTTAGCCTAATTTGTTACAAATTGTGCAACTTTATTTATCAATTTTTGAATGTTATCATTTTATCTCATTTCCATTTCAGAAAGTGACATTGTTTTTGCAATTCCAGAAAGTTTCATTATTTACAGTTTGAATGTTAATGCTGCAATTTCAATTTAGTAATTTCCTATCAAATAAATTCTACTATTTCACTTTGGTATGTTTAGTTTGATTTTTTTTGCAATGGTGTGAATTTCAATTTTGCAAGGATAAGTAGGAGTTTGGTTTTAGTTTTTAGGAGTAAGAAAGGAGACCCCAAACACCCCAATATCTAACTATTCCATGAATAAAACCATGATCTAAATGAAATAAAATTCAATCTGTTAAACCCTGCTTTCGTATATAGCCTTGGACACCGCCCTAGATTGACATATAAATATTAAATGGTGAAAAATTAATGACACTCATCACATTGCATAATATTGATTGGGAAAGCAAAGCAAAAGGTGGTCTTATACTATTCACCCCCACTCTTAGTATAAGCTTGTGTTCTTCATAATGGGCTTTCGATAAGGAAAAATTTGCACTTGCTGAGTCTGCCAGGGATGTGGTTGAGGTAAGAAAATATTTATTTATGTTTCAATTTTCTTTTGCAGTTTGTTTTTCATATTTCAATTTTCTTTATAAAAAGTAATAAGTTTTTATATAACTATTTTTAATGATGTTTTCATTTTCTTTTTTGCAGTCAAATTTTCAAAACCTAAAAATGCAAGTTAACAACATGGAGCTTAATCTTAATGCAGCAAAAACATTTTTGCTAAATGTAATGGAAATGAAGAAAAAATACAATTAAAAGTGGCGGATAATAATCATTTGAAAAAATATATCAGGGAGAAGCTCCATGAAGATCCGAACATCATACTACAACACCAGAAAGAAAAAATAAAAACTTTCAACAATACTCGAAGATGCAAACCAGCAAGAAAGCACATTGTTGGGGAGTATTATGAAAGGTCAAGAAAACCTAGTCAGACTTGGTGCACTACCGAAACAAGGTGTCAAGCAAGGAGATAAATGAAAATAAGTCACTATTGCAAGCAAATTTGACGCAACTATCCTAAAATAAGATATTTTACAATTTAAAAATATTTTGAAGTTGACTGTAGTCAACAATTTTGTACAATGTAATATATTTTCAGTCGTATTAATGAAAACTATCTTTCTAAATTTGTGTCTTCAATCATTCAAAGGTTGTTTGCATTTATAATTTTGTGTTGCTTTTCTAGTATTACTCGCCAAAATTATTTACTATCTTCATCTCAAACAACAAAATAATATTTTTGTTGATAAAAATTCATATATTAACAATACAATACCAATATTGTGATATAAAATATAAGACAACAATTTATCAAGGCATTTGAAATAGTATGATATAAAACATACAATATTTAAAAGCGTAATATAATATAAAACATACAATTTTTAAAAGCATAATGTGATACAAAATGTACAATTTTTAAAAGCATAATGTGATGTAAAACATACAATTTATGAAAAAGTAAATTTTTGAAATCTTGTACATCTAAAACAACATTGTGAAATATGGAATGAACAGTTGTGAAATCTGGAATGAACAGTTCTCAACTTGTGAAACAACATTGTGAAATCTAGAATGAACAGTTCTCAACTTGTAAAACAAATATTAAGTATAGCGTATTTTGAAACAAATCTTATGAAATATGATAACAAAAAAAGTCAAATGTTACATTGTTGT
Source organism: Wollemia nobilis (assembly GCA_028583015.1). NCBI lineage: Eukaryota > Viridiplantae > Streptophyta > Pinopsida > Araucariales > Araucariaceae > Wollemia > Wollemia nobilis. The sequence goes on along the minus strand of JAQPPZ010001772.1, from coordinate 9,372,763 downwards.
GAAATACTAAAAAAATCAGAATTCAGGTAGCTGAAACAAACACTTTTCAACTTATCTAGAATCAATCTGTGAAGCCACCATTTGATCACTAAAAGAATCATTATCCTCCTTATCAATCATATTCATGATTGTAGCACCCTAAAATTGGCACAGTTAAACCCTTAGTAAAAAGATAAAAATTTGAATTTTAACCCCAAAACCGCCCGTTACCCGCTCCCCTCGTTTTTTGTGCCATTTTTAGGATTTGTTTTGACCGTTGGATGATATCGTCGATGATTAGACGAAAACGTCCCAGATCAGACGAATTCGTCTAGAACAAAACGTCTAGACGATTTCGTCCCAAAACTGAATTTTCATAATTAGCTTCTATTTTAACAACCTCTCCAACTTGGGCAGAAGCGTGTCTGCGTAGTTGGAGATTCCTCCGCTGAGGATCTCCCAGATTGGGATGATCCCCAACCTCCTAACCTTCCCCTAATCCTATATAAATTGGGATTTTCTCAGTTTATCCCCCTGGTTGGCTGATCCCATGATTCCCTGGCTGATTTTCCCTACAACTTTAGTTTCTCGTGCATTAGAACACCTTCTTACCATTGTTTACATTGTGTATTTCAAATTTTTCTTGCAAGAATTTTACTGTTTTTCAGCTAGAGCAAGCTCGGATCGTCGCTGGTGATTCCAGATGATTTCGAACGATCCTATCATAAATCGGTGACGATATCGTACGATTGGAGACGATCTCGACTGCAGTCCATATTGGGGGCAATCAAAGCCTGAAGTTTGCATTTTTTTATCTTCTCTCTTCATTTCCTTATGCATTAACTTAGTTTATTCTATTTTTGCATTCTGGAGTTCACCTCATTTAGCATAGATGCATGATAAAGTTAAAATAAATAATTAAATTAATGCATTTCCTTTAATTGTTATCCGGATTTATCATTTAGGCAGGTTTACTATTATTTCTATTATTTCCCCTTGCTTTTGTAGTTGCATTTTTGGTCTTTGGTATTTGTTTCTGTGATTGCAGGTTTCTGACGAATTTGTCAAGTCGACGACGATCTCGTCTAATCTCAGATGACCGACTGTGATCTGAGATGATTTTGTGCAATTGTAGATGATCATGTAATATTTGAGACGATCTGGACTTCTACAAACCTCATAATCTTCATTAGACATCCGAAATTAGGTACATTCTATCTTATTTAGCACACTTTCTATGTTTAGTTCATGCTTTCTGTATCCATATAAATTAGCATTGGCATATAGAATAGCTTAGATTCATCTTGGCCAAACCTAGGAATTGAATGATTGAATATAAAAATGAACACATCAAACCCATTCTCAACCTAGGCATGGAAACTGCCACTCAAAGTTTCCTGGTGAACCCCACCATCCGTCAAAAATTCACCCTGGTACCCCTCCCCCGAGAGGCGCGACCTTCAAAGGGCCTCTCAGTCTGAGGTATCGCCTCATACTTCTCACATCCCCCTTCCGGGCACGGATCCTTTAGCCTGAAGGTAAGGGCACAAAAAATTTGGGTCGATACATTTTGGTGAACTTGACATGAAAACTAAAAACCTTTTGAAAAAAAAAAGGGAGAAGATTGTTAAGATTGCATATCATATTTAGATGGTAGATTATAATAAAAGACGAGCTGTCACCATAAATGTTGAAAATCAATTAGCAGCCATAGATATTACTTCTTTGCTTAGAGTATCTCAAACATATAGAGTCCCGCATTTATGGGACGAACTTAATAGGAGATTGGGTATTATTTCATCTAGGTCGATAGAACTTAGGCAAATTAAGAGGTTTGTCCTAGATAGAATCCTGGATCCTGATCAGGTAACCTTATATCATGAACTTCAAAGAGCTTGCCATAGGTGGTTAGCAGATAAAAGAGCACTTCTGTCTTCAAAATTGTACACCTTCGAGGAATACCTTGAGAATGCGGTTGTAGTACATAAGTTTCTATCTCGTATAGAGGATCAAGAAGTCATTCTTACGGATAGAAAAATATGGAATAGAGTTCCTAGAGTTGTGTTATATCGAGAGTATTGCCATGAGCTTTATTTCTATAGGTCAAAATCTGAGACAGATCATATTACCATAACACACTTTGTCAAATTCTTGAAAAACCATTTCCAATTTGAAGAGGAGCATTTCATGACTCCTGATGAACTTGATCCTATTAATGATATCCATAAACTATTTATAGAAAACTAAGCCATTATTTTATTATTATTATTTCTTGCATTTAGTATGTTGTTTGTTGTCTTTATAATATTATTATAAAAACAAAAATATAACAAAAATCAAAACATTTCCCTTTTAAGTATTATAGTAGGTATATAATTAAAATATATACCTCCCAAACTTGTCGCATATATATATATATATATATATATATATATATATATATATATATATATATATATATATATATATATATATATATATATATATATTTGCTAAAATCTAAGTTTAAGCATAATGACTAGACTTAGGAATGGAAAACAGATCGAAGTAGAAGAAGATTGGTTAGGAAAACCATTAAATAACCCAGATGTCCTTCCTGAAGACCCAATTCAGGAAGAAGGAACCCTAAACCAACAAGAAGAAGAGTTTGTTGTAGGAAATGAACAAAAAGAAACTGTTAGAGAGGAAGGATCCTCATCCCCTAAAATTTCTCTAGGAGGAGCTGTTACTTTTGAGAACATGGAACATTTCTGTAAGTTCCTCAATACTAATATTGGCACTCTTAATAGAGCAGTACATATGGACAAGGATCAAATTAGTGACACTCAAGAAACCCTAGAAGAAATATATCACACACGCACTAATCCCTTGTCCTTCGTTGATCAAGAAAGTGATCAAGCTAGACCATCCAATTTGGATATGGCCGCTATAATCCAAAACATGCAACAACAACAGGTTGCCCAACCACCTGGAGTGCTTGTTACCAAGCCTAGAGTTATTCCCACACAAAAGAAACCTTCATTCACTGCTCTGTTTCGCCAAGCTATTGATCAACATACCTCAAATCAACAAAAGCCCAAAACAAAACCAAACACCAATTACCAACAATCTAGAATACAACATAATACAACTATAAATCTTCTTCATAATACTCTCCCTACCAACCATTTGCATAATAGCAATATAGCATCTAATCCTTATGTCACGCCATCATACGCTCACAAATCCCATACTCATGTACCATCGAACCAATATGGTGGACAAACTAGTAATCTGGAATCCATGGTGAAACAGTTAGTCTCCTACATGGACCAGATAGATCCCTACTGTCCCTTGTACAATTATCAAGATATGTGTAGTCAACCTTTAGATCCTATAGTCATAGCATAGCCATATCCTAAACATTTTCTTATACCTGTCTTACCCATATATAAAGGAATCGAAGATCCCATAGAGCATCTTCGTATGTTTAGGATAGCATGTCATGATATATCACATGATGACTTGTTATTACTAAAAATGTTCTCAAAAATTTTAGGAGGAATGGCATTAGAGTGGTATTATCAATTACCCACTCATTATTTGAGGAATTTCGAAGAAACATCCAAGTATTGTGTTCATCAATTTAGTTCCTACATCAAAAGGCATGTAACCATTAAATATTTGTACAACTTAAAACAAGACAAAGATGAATGTTTTGCTGCTTTCCTAGCTCGATGGAGACAGTTGATAGGAAAATTGCACTTTGTGTTACCTTATCGGGAAATGTTGGATATCTTTATCAATAATTTACAAGAACAACTATCCTATGAGTTATCAACTGCTACCTTGACCACCTTCGATCAATCTATAGACTTAGCTCGAAGAGTGGAAGATGCTTTCATTAAGAGAGGTCAGCTTAAAAAGAAAGATGATGAGAAAAAATCTAGAAATCAATATAAAAATAAACAAGTTATGGGTGATGGAGTCACTGATAGTAGAAATATTGCTACTGTTAATGTTGCGAAGACAACGGAGAAGTTTATACTGAAACCTCCCAATAAACCTCCTCGAGAATTTACTAGGTTAAATCAACCTCTATCAACCATTCTACAGCAATTATTAGAATGAGGTTTGATCCAATTACCAAATATCCGGGAACCTGATCCAACTATACCTGGATACAAAGTCGATTTACACTGTGATTTCCATAGAGGACCTGGACACGCTACCAACTCTTGTAAAAGATTAAAACATAAAATACAAGACTTAATTGATAACAATGAGATGGAGGTGCAAGCCTTTCAACCTAAACAAAATCCTCCTAATAATGCTCAAAAGAACATTCCCCAAAATCAGAATCAGAATGCCAATCAATCATTGGACATACTTCAACATCCTTTACCAAAGCATGGTAAAGAGGTGGCTAATCAAATTGAGCATCATAATGTTCCCCCTCCCTACCCGATATGTAGGGACTATTAGTGGACATATACCGCTCATGATCTCGCAAATCTTTGACACAACTTTATCCATGGTTATGACCAGACCTCTATATAATATTCGGACACCTGATCTTAGTGATACAGAATACGAGACTGAAAGTGACATGGAAATCACATCAAATCAATCGAATAGCTCTAAAGATGAATCAGATCCTATTCTCCCTATCACAAGTCATATGGCTCCAGAAGAACCATTTCCAAGAAGAGTCACTACTCGACCATCGTCTCACCAATTACTTTCTAATGAGCAAGCCATAAATGCTAGACCAAGACCCATTCATCATCCACAGAATAATATTGTGGGTACCATCGGAGTCGTTACTAGACAACAGGCTCAAAACTCTCAACATGATCAAATGCAAAATGATGGATCAACTCCATTTGTTTTGAAAGTTCCTAATAAAGGGAATCAGGCACCTAATGTGCAACCTAAACCTCCTTATAATATTAATGAGCAACTATCAAATACTACAGCTAGAATTTCCCTTTTGGACCTTTTAAGATATTCTCCTACACATAGGGATGAATTAATGCTTACATTAATCCAAATGATGGTACCACAAAATATTCAACCTGAAGCCATGGCCAATACTATCATAACTTGAGAAGTCGATTTTATTGACTTCTGGGATAGAGATATACCGCAACATAGTTTACATAAGGATAACCCCTTATATATTATTGCCCTAATTGGAGATGTAGCAGTTAAACAAGTCTTGATTGATAATGGTTCATCTTTAAACATTTGCACTTTTGACTTCTACCAAAGATTTGGGTTTAGAAGTGATGAAATAAAAAGAACTGATATGATCATAAAAGCCTTCAATGATGAAACACAAGAAACATGTGGAATTATTACTATCCCATTGCAAGTTGGTCCAAGAACCTTAGACACTACTGTGTTTATTGTACATTGCCCTGCATCGTACAATATACTCTTGGGTTGCCCTTGGATCAACACGATGTGAGTTGTTCCCTCAACTTTACATCAATGTTTTAAATTTGAATTTAAAAATTAGTTGGTTACCATTCATGGTGATCCCAGACCCTTTGATATGTGTGCTTTGGTAGAACCTGTTGGAGTTCAATTTTGCCCTGCTCTGTCATCCACACATCCTAATTCTCATCATCCGTCTAAACGTGTGAAACACACACCTATAACATCATCTACTTTTTCTCCATCAACTCCACCTCTACATATAGTTCAACTATCTTTCAAACAAACCACATTAGGACCTCAAAAAGATACTAAACCCATAACCAATGCTTCTTGTTTTACTCCTATAACTTCCATACCTATAGACCTGTCCATCGACATCTCTACAACATCTACACCTACCAGAGGCATAGTTTTCACATCATAAGATGTAGGAAATGTTCCTTCTACCTCTTATGCTCTTACTGACGAGCTCTTACCTGATTTATCTAATATTCTTATATCAGAGCAAATGAATGCTACTATGCAAGATTCCCTTATTTTAAATAATTTTCCGCCATCTCCTCATACCTTGGGTCTCCCACAGCCTATGGGAAGTATTTACCAAGTTGGGAGCTATGCTTTTATCTATAAGGGATATGACGGGGGTAGAATACCCATAAACAACAAGACTCATTATGATGGATATGCTCGATGTTATTTTACTAATGAGTATATTAAATCTAAGTCTATAATGCTTAAATTGGGATATAAAGGGAAAGGTTTGGGACCTTACCAAAATGGTATGAAAGAACCTTTTGAGGTAGAACCGTGGCCCACCTGATATGGTGTGGGCCTATTTCCTAGTAAGGGTCAACCCTTCCCATTCGAGGATGATGACCATCTCATATGTTACCAAGATTTTTTGGATAAACGTGATGCCTTGCGTTTAATGAACAAGCCATTTACATGTAATATGCTATCTATAGCCTACCCTAAGATGATCACCGAATCTGAAGATGAGTTGGAGGGAGATATCTTCCATGATGTCTCCGTTGAGGAATTATTACATCATGAATTTTATTTTGATGGCTCTATACCTAGTATAGCCCAACTTGAGGCCACGACTCCTTAAGACGAATTATCCAAATTAACCTTGGAAGAATTACAATAATTGGGCGTTTCACCCGCCCCACCTAATTTTGAGAGAGATCTACACATGGAAGTAAAAAACGTCATAAAAATTAACATTGGAACCGAAGATAATCCTCACATAATCAACATTGGATCAGAATTGAGTCAAGACAAACAAGATAAATACATTGCATTTCTTAAGGAATATGAAGATGTATTTGCTTGGACATATGAAGATATGCCAGGATTAGACCCTTATGTAGTTATGCATCACCTAGTAGTCCATCCGGATGCTAAACCTGTTAAACAGAAACTTAGAAAAATGCATCCTAAAGTGGCCTTACTAGTCAAAGGGGAATTAGAAAAACTCCCGAAGGTTATTTTTATACAAGCCATTGATTATCTTTGAATGGATCTCGAATGTAGTTTCAAAGAACTAAGAAAGAAGCTACCAAAGTTAGGGTTTGCACAGACTTTAGAGATATTAATGTTGCATGCCCTAAAGACGATTTTCCTCTGCCCAACATGGATCAAATCATTGATTTTACTGCTGGGAGTGGAATGATATCCTTAATGGATGGATTTTCTAGTTATAATCATATCAGGATAGCTCCTGAATATCAAGCTAAAACAACCTTTATTACCCCTTGGGGGACCTTTTGTTGGAAAGTGATGCCATTCCGTTTGAAGAATGCAGGTGCAACATATCAACGAGCCATGACTTATATCTTTCATGATATGATGCATGATATTCTACATGATTATGTAGATGATATTATAGCTCATTCCATCAAAGAAGATGATCATTTAGATGACTTGAGAAAAGTATTTGATCGGTTAAGGGAATATCTTATCCGATTGAATCCAACCAAATGTATATTCAGAGTTAAGTCCGGTAAATTATTGGGGGTTATAGTTTCTTTACGTGGCATTGAAATTGACCCTCTCAAGATCACGGCTATCACTGATATACCCGCACCCACAAATATATCTAAATTATGGAGTCTACAAGGTAAGCTTCAAGCTATTCGTCGCTTCATCGATAAGTTGGCGGACAAAACAGGACCCTTTCTTAAGCTTCTTAAGAAAGATGTCTCTTTTCATTGGGACGACAAATGTCAGGAAGCATTTGAACTCCTCAAACAATATCTCCTTAACCCACCTATGCTTTCACCACCTAGACCTGATCGCCCATTTATCTTGTATATTTCTGCTTCAGATTTTGCCTTAGGAGCTATGTTAGCTCAACTTGACGATGAGAAAAGAGAGCGTGCTAATTATTATATCAGTAGAACATTAATCAATTATGAAACCCGCTACACAACATTAGAGAAACTATGTCTAGCAATCGTATTTTCTACATAGAAACTACACCATTATATGCTCAGTCAAAAAACGTATGTTATTGCTAAATCTGATCTTTTACAGTATCTCATGAGTCGACCTTACTTATCTGGTCACACAAAGAAAGTGGGTTCTTGTGCTAAGCGAGTTTGAACTCACGTTTATAGGACAAAAGTCTGTTCAGCGTCAAATCATAGCAGATCAATAAGCTGCTGCACTCTTAGAGTCTACCCATCCCCTCATCATTAATTTTCCTGATGAATGCCTTAAATTAGAGGTAGACCATCCAGAGCAATGGTCCCTATACTTTGACGGAGCCCAATGCATGAGTGGGGCTGGTGTAGGTATTATTTTAATATCTCCGTAGAAACATCTTATACCTTTTTTTTTTAAATTAACATTTTCTTGTACTAATAACACTGCTAAATATGAGGCTCTAATCCTTGGATTACGAGCTGCCTTGGCACTGAAAATTAAAAATCTATTAGTTTTCGATGATTCTCAACTTGTCATAAATCAAATTAATGATGTTTATCAGACCAAAGATGATAAATTGCGTCCATATAAAGCATATGTATTACAATTATTATCTTTATTTGATCAAGTTACCTTGGAAGCTATTCCTCGAACTAGTAATCATGCGACTGACGCTATGGCTGCAGCTGCATCTCTTTTACCCTTGGAGTTAGATGACGAATATGCTACCATCATTATTCGTTGACTCTAGGAACCCGCTTCAAATAAATCATGCTTAGAACCTTTGGATGTTTTTCTAATCAACGAAACTACTCCTAAACCTTGGTACACTGATATATTTAATTTTCTTCAAAATGGGACCTTCCCTGAAGGTTGTAATAGCAACCAAAGACCGGTTATTACATAGACGAGCAAGTTGCTTCATCATAATTGGCAATACGTTGTAGAGGAGATCTTTTGAAGGTATCCTATTGAGATGTTTGAATTTAGACGAAGCTAGATCAGCTTTGAGTGAAGCCCACGATGGATCTTGTGGGGGACACTTCAATGGTAGCGCCATTGCTAAGAAGCTCCTTAGGATAGGATATTTTTGGATGTGTCTCCAAAAGGCACATTTTCAATAGGAAAAGCAACCAAGAAAGGTCGAATGTAAGCACTCTTCTCCCCAAGCAATAGGAACCACTCAAAGGGCTCATCTTGGATGGATGAACCTATAAAACAAAGCCCATAAGAGGCTATTATAAAAGCTACATCAACGTAGAGAAAAGAATGCACATCTACCAACATACAGCAATGTGAGATGAACAACAACATGAGACAGACATAAATGTGAGACATAAAGCAACATCATATGGACAACAACGTGGGACGAACAATATCTACACTACAAAAATATGTCTACTTCTACCAACGTAAGACGAACACTAATGCAAGACGAACAAAATCTAAAATATATTTATTTCTACCAAAGAGAAATGAAAAACATCTACACTATAAAGATGCACAAGTATTAATACGTTGGAGGCATAGAAGATAAAGAACAAAGGAGTTACATTTAGAACTTGGTGAAGATTGTCCACCAAATGAAGCATCAAAATCACTATTCAAGCTCCATAGCGCCTCATCAATCCACCTGCAAAAAACAAGGTTGTTTGCTTCTCAAGAAATATAGCAAAGGAAAGGAATGGTAGACTAAAATACCTAAGGGGTTATAATAATCTCCTTGGAAGGCGTTACGGTGAAGGTCTACATGCAAAAAGCATGAATGCCACTTGGCATCAATCTTCTAAAGAGCATGTGTTACAAGAACATCGTCTCTCAACGCTCAAGCATACATTACAAGAAGCTTCATCTCTCAATGCACTAGCATATGTGGTGATACTTGTTATTCTCCTCAAATCCCACACGAGTGAGTAGGCATTACAAAGTGACCAACAACGTTGAACAAGAAAGAGTTATGAAGGAGTGCCCATACGTAATGAATGTGACACATGTCACAAAGCTTGAGTTTGCTCCTCCAATAAAAGTGCCCAAAGTCTAAATATCACAGCAAATAGAGAGAGAGTGAAACACAGTCAAATCCAGTCAAGCACAATGTGGAAGGAAGGTAAAAGGAGCATTTAAGTCTCCAGATCTTGAAGGTCAAATCTTCCAAATTCAGTAGAGTATATGTTCCAACATTAAAGATGAGCATCTCCATTGATTCCAATGTCCAAGGGAACCTCATCATCACTGTTATATTCAACCAAAGGGAGAATTGAAGAGTGGAGAGACTAGCATAAAAAAGGTAAGGGTGAAATCCCACTTTATTATTGCTTTTAAATTTGGAGATATAAGGGTTATAAACTAAGGTAGAAAATTTAGTTTAGTGAAAGCAAAAGCTATAAGGGATAACTTACCAAATTATAATAATATTTGCATCCCAACCTAGGAGAAATAAGGAATTCAACTTAGACTAATTTATTTGATATTTTGCAAATATTATTGATTTTCTAATTTTTCAAATCTGGGAGTGATAAGGGTTACAACATCAAACTAGGTCTTTGGAAATTAGAAATTAAAACCTAAGGGATATAAAAAAATGTTATTAAATATTTGTTGTTAAAGTTGGAAATTTATATTTTCTTATCTCTAAATTTCTCAAAAGCGACAAAAGAATTCCAACATTAAAAACTCTTCAAAATTGGAAAAGTGCTTAGTTCAACTAGGAGAAATAAGGTGTTAGAAATTTTTATTTTTGACTGTACAAATTCAATCATAAATTTGAACTTTATTTTTACAAAAGCACTATAATATACTCCAAAACATTAGGGAGTCATAAGGCATTCTACAAAAATCGATCAAAGGTTGTCAAGTTGGGAAGTTATAAGCTTTCTTCAAAACCTAAAATTAGGTGTTCATACTCTCATTACTAGGGAGACATAAGGAAGCCTACAAATCTAAAGGTTTCATCAAATCAAGATTATATACTTCAATTAGGGTTTGCATATCATCTCTTAAAATTCAATCTCTTCAAATAGGTAAAGGAATTTCATATAATGAATGTAAAACTTGCTTCAACAAAAACCAACTCATAAAACATGAGCACATGTGGTATATTAACACATGATCCAGTCATCATATGACAAAAAATATACATGGTTTGATTGTCTTGAAGTTTCTAAAGGTTATATACTAAGAATTGTAAACAACCAAACTTATCCTATTCATGGATATGGATGTGTAACTCCCAATAAATCATTTCCAAATCCTCTACTACAAAATATATTGTATGTTCCTAGATTAACATTAAATCTCATCTCAGTAAGCAAGCTAGTAGAAAACAACTATATGATTAACTTTGGATATATGGATGGGATCAATACATGTCTTATTATGAATCAACATGGAATAAAAGCAACGGGTTCAATCCATGAAAATACATACATCCTAGACTCAATAGGAATCTCACAAGATATTGTGATGGTTCAAAATGTTGCTAACATATTTACAGAAGAACGGGTTGAACAAAATGAAGAACCAGTACACCTAAAAGGTAAGCTTAGAAGGATCAAAAATAAAAATATGAGAGGACAACTTCATCATGCTTTACTCATACATCAGCAATCAGAACCAAATGAAGACACTTGCAAAGAGAACTATAAAGGTGGTTGGATAGAAGATAAGGAAGATGAATCAGAATAAGCCAAAGATCATTTGATGAAAGAAGAATCTTTAGCTTCAACTACAGCTTACTCTACATCATATGAAGACACAGATTACCAGCTGAACCTAAATATAAAATACACAAAAGGAGAGTACAAATCTCAAGAAGAAGATGGAGATCCATATTGAAGACTATAAGTCTTCAATACTGTTGGTCAAATATCTGCCTAATCATACAAAACTGTGTTTGTGCACCCTAGACATGGCCAACATTGAAATACCGGAGGAAAGAGATGTCCCCCATGTCAATATCCAGAGAGGGCTGGTTCCCTTACTAATTCTAAAATGGTTGAAGACTAGGGATGCAGGAAAGAAATTAAAAAATACGGAAAGAAATGGGAAATATGGCCACAGGACAACTGTGTAGGATGGTAATAGATTGATAGCAGGAATCCACACCAAGCTGAAAATAGCATGCAAATGGATTATCAAATAACAAAATTTTTGTACAACTTCGCACATGTAATCTTCAGATCAACACTCCAACACTCACTCTCTCACTTGCAATATTTAAATTCAATTTGCATAATTTAAATCTAACAGTAAATAATAAAGCTAACTGTGTAAAAGAAATGCGTAATGTATAAGACCACAATGCACCAAGTCATTTGCAAATCCAAATATTTTGAATTCACTATTACTTCAAAGAACTTGAAGTGTTTTCTCGTAGGTTATCTATTTTTTGAACCCCTTACAATGAAATTTTTCTTAGTATTTATAGAGGTTTGCACCTCTTTCATCGAATACATCAAATGAGTCATCATTTCTTGGAAATCTTTTGTCAGTAAACACGATCCTGAAAATGGTTTGAGATGATAGCATCCAAACACTGTATCATTAAATTTGAGTCACCTCCATATTCTTCGAAATCAAACACGAGCTTCAACAATTTACTCCATATTCAATTTGCTTTGGAGAGGGAATAAAACCTTCGAGAAGATGTTCTTGAAAATGACAAAAATGCTTCCACTTCATCACCAACATTAAATTGCAGCAATTACCCGAAGCAAATATTCAACTGGAAAAATCAAGCTTTAAAATTGTCGAAGATGATGGCAATTAATAATTACGATTTTCCTCATTTAATTCTACTCATGCTTTTGAAGAAATTTAATCACATGTGCTCAAAAACAAACAACATTCGCCTTCAAAATATATTCACCGCATCTATCATGACGTTCGCCCCTTTTACCTAAGTGTAAATGCGAAAACCTTTGTCGTCGCCTGAAATTTATCTCTTCATGCCATTCGCCTTTGAAAATAACGAACGGATCCATCATGAATACTTTAAAGCGACCATGATGCATATTGAAATCGTGTTCACCCAAATGAGGGGCGAACACTACGTTCGTCGAACTTAAGGGGTGAACGCGATGTATTCTTTTTATTCTCCCTTTTGGTGCATTCCTTTTTTGGGGCGCGTTCGCCTTTACAATGGACGAACGTGACGTTCGCCCCTCCAATGAGGCGAACGCGTTTGCATTCTTCACTTAGCCGATTTTCTTTTGTCTTTCCTTTTCTTTTTTTTTATTTTCTTTGATTTCATTGCCTCCAATTTCTTACTGCCGCTTTGCCTCTGAAGCAAAATCATTTTTTATCTTTTGATTGTTGCTATGGATAATTTGATGAAGTGAATCCGAAGTGGATTTTCAAGTCACAATTTGGGGTTAATTTATTTTGAAAAATGAAAGTTTACAGAGAATTGAAAAAACTATATAAACAAAATAACTGAGTTAAAAAAACTCAATCATAAATGTCTTTGGATTACAATAAAAAATATGGCACGTTACAAAATGCCAACATTTATGGTGGCTCTCGGGGTATCTAGCTCACATGGATGCAAGTGATCCTAGGCCTTAATCCATTGGGTGATCTTGAGTCTTCTTTCCAACCTCCTTGGCTGATGCTTTTGATGTAGATGCCTGATGACGCTCCTCTTCATCAGCTTTCTCAGTGGCATCTACTTCCTTTTTACCCTCTGCTTGTTCTTTGAGGGCCTAAGAAGTAACCTCATAAACTACAACCGCGACATCCCATGTTTGTGTGGTAAACAAAGAAGGAGTGCTCAGGGACTCATATATGAAGCACAAATTCTGAATATCTTCCAAACTCAGGTGCCTTGCTCGTTGGGCTAACTCATAAAGTGAAAGCTCCATACAAATAAACTTCTGCATGAAAGGCAAGACCTGAACATCTGTTATTGGCTCTTCCCACGCATCAATCTTTGAAGAATCTTCCATGAACTGCTTCCATGCTGCTTCCAATTGTGATTGTGGAAGAGGTTCACCCTGTTCATCAATAAATTCTAGAAAACCCATGTCACGTAGAGCGTTAAGATGAGTCATTGAAATAGTATGTTCCCGCTCTATGGCATTGAGAATTTTTTGACCTTCTCGCATTAGATCTAATCTACTGAAAATAACTACGCAGTGTGACTTTTGTAGTTGACCAGGAATGATCCATCATGCTCAAAGGTTTCACATACATGGTGGAATTTTCCAAGGCCTGTATTTTTACTACCATCTCCATATGGGGCGACAGTAACTCCTCCGTGTTCTCAATTATTTGTTGTCCCATTTGTATGTGTAGATGAGCCACCCACAGATAGTGCAACACTTGAACTACTTCAGGAGCTAGTTTCTCATAGCTTTGTGTGCAGCTAAGACGCATTTCCTCGATGTTATCATGAGAAAAACCTGCAGTCTGTGCAACTTTCTCTTCCAACTGACTCTGGAAAGCTTCAAGCATCTGACAAAGATTGTGCATCTCAATGTGTGCTGCATCTCTTTCTTTCAGGTGCACTCCAACCTGTCGCTTCAAAAGCTCATTTTATGTAGCACTTTTTTCCTTCTGTGCTTTACTCTTAGCCAAGGCGGTTTCGAGTTCAATGATCTTGTTGACTTGATCAAAATACTTTTGTTTATAGTGCTCACCGTGAAGGTAAACTGAACTCATGTCCACTTGAATGTTACCCATTTTTTCCACAGGATCAATCTTTGTGAGGTCTTTAGTGATGGTCTCAGAAATAAGGTCACCTGGAAACAATTCTCCTTGTGGTTTATGAACCAATGAAGTAATCTTGGTGATATGAGCCTCCATTGCAACAGGATCAAAAGCGACCCTCTTTAAAGGATGTATTGGTTCGAGAGCTTCCTTTCACTGCCTGCTTTTCAACCATTAGGATGAACTCAAATGTGCTCGGTGTGGCAAGTGTGAACACTTAGTGGTTAGGCTAGGTTAGAGATTGTCGGCTAATTGTTTAAGTCGGCATGATATTTGTTTTAATTTTCTCTTCTATCCTCCTTATCCCTCCATTCTCTCCTATATTCCTTCTTCTCCCTTATCACTCCACCTCCCTTTCCCTTTATTCCTCCAACCTTCCTTCATCTTCTCCTCCAACTTCATCCCTTTCCACTTCTCCCCTAATCTCCTTCCTCTTCTTATAAATAAGTTGATATATTCTTCGTTCGTTTTTTAGATTGTAATTTTGCTCTGCGAAATCAAATAATTAAGCATTATTTGTTCTTACCAGTTGGTCTGAATTCAATATTTGGTATCAGAGCTGGTCGGGCAAGCGTGCACGGGCATGAATCCCGAGGTCACACGAGCATAAATCTCAAGGTCGCACGGTGACTGGCTGGCAAGCATGCTGGGCACGTATCTCGAGGGTGCATCATGTTCGAGGAGCTAGTAATCGTATCGAGGAGGTGGCAGAGCTAGGCTCAGATTTTGAGGCTACATGATTTCCAAGGTGACACATGGCAGGCAGAGCTGAGAGCTAACTCAGACACGTAGCTCGAGGAGTTGAGGTGGATGCTAAGGTGGTGACAGTTGACACGTGGCAGGCGTTGACAAAGCGCTGACTCGGTGAACTGCGAGCTGATGTGGCGATCGACGTGGCGAGCTGACGTGGCGATCGACGTGACAAGCTAACATGGCGGTCGACGTGGCGATCAAAGGTGGTGAGCTAACATGGCGATCAAGCTGATGTGGCGGTCGAGTGTGCAATGACGTGGCAAAAATTGTTTTGTCCATGTGGCGGACACGAATTTGTCTGAGGATGACACATGGCAGACGTAGATTGGCCGAGGAGCAAGCATAGTGTTGAGGAGCGATTGCCCGAAGGCAATCGAAGGTTAATGCGCCTTCGCGCATATTTGAAGACATATTTGTCTTCCTCCCACTGCATGTGGGATAAATCCATGCTATTTTTTTTAAACAAACTGCCGCCGATGACTGTATAAGGAACAGGAGGTTCCTTTGATCTCCAGCCAAAGCGCATAGCACGGTTGGTTTGTTTGTTTGGTTGTGGCACTAAGGTCCCGGGGTCGTATCCCGTCGGGGTAGAAAAACAAGGTTTTTTTTTTTTTTTTTCATCGGTAGCCAGCAGATTTAAGAGGGTGGGAGTTTACATTTCTTTTACCGACGTCGTGTGGTGTAGCGGCTAGTGCCTGCGGGTAGGCAGCAGGAGGTCTTTAGTTCGAATCCCGTCGGGGATTTCACGACAAAAAAAAAAAGGTTTTTTTTTATTTAAATTTTTCATTGTTTGTTTTTTAATTAAAGTTTTAAAAAAAATTTAATAATTTTTATTTATATTTTTTATTATGTTTTTTAAAATAAACTCTTATTTAAAAAACTAATTTAAAATATATATAAAAAATTGTTAAAAATTTTAAGGACTTTATTAAAATAAATTTTGGAAATTTTTTTAAAAATATTAAAAGGGTGAAAATTTTTTTGGCATCATTATTGTAACCCAGTGCATGCGGTGTATTTTTTGGGTAGATGATTCGGTCATCTAGATGTTATTATGCATTGCTCTCTCTGTTGAGAAGAGAGAATCCTGATTCCTTTGACAAGAAAGTCCAGCAGAGTGGACTTCATATAGTGTTTTGTCAGTTGAAAAACCAAGTGATTGCACATCAGAGAAAACCAGATTCTGAATACGAGGCAGATTTTGAAGATAATATCTTCAGGCAAAGAGTAGTTGAATACGAGGCTAATTGTTTAAGTCGGCATGATATTTGTTTTAATTTTCTCTTCTATCCTCCTTATCCCTCCATTCTCTCCTATATTCCTTCTTCTCCCTTATCACTCCACCTCCCTTTCACTTATTCCTCCAACCTTCCTTCATCTTCTCCTCCGACTTCATCCCTTTTCGCTTCTCCCCTAATCTCCTTCCTCTTCTTATAAATAAGTTGATATATTCTTCGTTCGTTTTTTAGATTGTAATTTTGCTCTGCGAAATCAAATAATTAAGCATTATTTGTTCTTACCACCTGGTCTAAATTCAATATTTGGTATCGGAGCTAGTCGGGCAAGTGTGCACGGGCATGAATCCCGAGGTCACACGGGCATAAATCTTGAGGTCGCACGGTGATTGGTTGGCGAGCGTGCTGGGCACGTATCTCGAGGGCGCATTATGTTTGAGGAGCTGGCAATCGGATCGAGGAGGTGGCAGAGCTAGGCTCAAATTTTGAGGCTACATGATTTTTAAGGTGACATGGCAGGCGGAGCTGAGAGCTGACTCAGACACATAGCTCGAGGAGCTGAGGTGGATGCTGAGGTGGCGACAGCTGATGTGGCGAGCTGACGTGGCGGTCGACGTGGCGAGCTGACGTGGCGAGCTGACGTGGTGGTCAAGCTGACGTGGCGGTCGAGTGTGCGATGACATGGCAAAAATTGTTTTGTCCACGTGGTGGACACGGATTTGTCTGAGGGTGACACATGGCAGATGCAGATTGGCCGAGGAGCAAGCATAGTGTTGAGGAGCGATTGCCCAAAGGCAATCGAAGGTTAATGCACCTTCGCGCATATTTGAAGACATATTTGTCTTCCTCCCACTGCATGTGGGATAAATCCATGCTATTTTTTTTAAACAAACTGCCGTCGATGACTGTATAAGGAACAGGAGGTTCCTTTGATCTCCAGCCGAAGCGCGTAGCACGGTTGGTTTTTTTGTTTGGTTGTGGCACTGAGGTCCCGGGGTCGAATCCCGTCGGGGTAGAAAAAACAAGGTTTTTTATTTTTTTTTGTTTTCGTCGGCAGCCAACGAATTTAAGAGGGTGGGAGTTTACATTTCTTTCACCAGCACCGTGTGGTGTAGCGGCTAGTGTCTGCGGGTAGGCAGCAGGAGGTCTTTAGTTCGAATCCCGTCGGGGATTTCACGACAAAAAAAAAAGGTTTTTTTTTATTTAAATTTTTCATTGTTTGTTTTTTAATTAAAGTTTAAAAAAAAAATTAATAATTTATTTATGTTTTTTAAAATAAACTCTTATTTAAAAAACTAATTTAAAATATATATAAAAAATTGTTAAAAATTTTAAGGACTTTATTAAAACAAATTTTGGAATTTTTTTTTTAAATATTAGAAGGGTGAAAAGTTTTTTGGCATCATTATTGTAACCCAGTGCATGCGGTGTATTTTTTGGGTAGATGATTCGGTCATCTAGATGTTATTATGCATTGCTCTCTATGTTGAGAAGAGAGAATCCTGATTCCTTTGACAGGAAAGTCCAGTAGAGTGGACTTCATATAGTGTTTTGTCAATTGGAAAACCAAGTGATTGCACATCAGAGAAAACCAGATTTTGGATACGAGGCAGATTCTGAAGATAATATCTTCGAGCAAAGAGTAGTTGAATATGAGGCTAATTGTTTAAGTCGGCATGATATTTGTTTTAATTTTCTCTTCTATCCTCCTTATCCCTCCATTCTCTCCTATATTCCTTCTTCTCCCTTATCACTCCACCTCCCTTTCCCCTTATTCCTCCAACCTTCCTTCATCTTCTCCTCCGACTTCATCCCTTTCCGCTTCTCCCCTAATCTCCTTCCTCTTCTTATAAATAAGTTGATATATTCTTCGTTCATTTTTTAGATTGTAATTTTGCTCTGCGTAATCAAATAATTAAGCATTATTTGTTCTTACCACCTGGTCCGAATTCAATACTCGATTCATTTCCTCTACATCTCACTGCTTAGATGCCACCTGAATATCAGGAAAATATTATAATTCCAAAAACGAGGTGAAGGGAATGAGGACTTCAAAGCGGTTAGGCTACGAAATTGATGTGGTGGTTAGAAATGGTGGAATAGAAATGGTGGAATGGATGGGTAAACTGGTTTTAACTACAGTTACGCTCACCCTGGAAGGATCTTGCATACTTACAGCTTCGATAGAAATGGTAGAAGTGATAGATGGGGATGGATGCGAAAATGGATTCGGTCCCGACACACATGAACTAAAAGAAAGGGAGGATGAAGAAAAGGGGACAAAAGAAGGAGCAGTAGTGACTTCGGGAATGGTGGATGAAGAAAGTGGAAGGGATATGGAGGACATACTAAAGGGTGGAGAAACAGACACAGAAACTAACGGAAGTGAAACTAACATAGTCACTACTTGCTCCAAAAGAGAAGAAGAAGAAGGGAGAGAAGATGTACCTTCGAATGCAAGCATCGTGTGATGTGGTGATAAAAGGGGTTGCGTAAAATCCTCTTCTTATTGCTCCAGTGCTACCTCCCCAGTATTTTTTGGGTCTCCATGACCTTCTCTTGGAGTGGTTCCAACGGTTGATCTTCCTTTTGTCCTTGGATCATCAAAATTATTTGTGCCACCTCTGTTGGAACCTTAGTCACCATGGGAGCACTAACAACTATCACCGAAACGACAAAAGTTACAGTAGTCATAGTAACTGCAACATCACCTGAAGAAATAGTGATGGCACTAGTCCTTGGTTTCTTAGCTACCTTGGAAAATAGTGGCACCTGTTGTACATCATGTTTTTTTGCCTTTGGTGCTTCCTCTATCTTTTGTTTTTCCCATTGAGATTTTCGTTGAAACACGTATTGTGATTCCTCTTCCTCAGGAGTTTCTTCTATGATCAACGGATGGTGTTCTTCTATCTCATTTTCACCACTTTCTGACTGTTGAAAATTATACGACAAAATATTAGCGAAAGCAACTGGCTGGTATGAATCCACATATTTATCATAAACCGCTAAAAAGACATCATCAAGTTTGAGCCTGTAAGTAGTTGTAGGTTTTCAATGGTGAACTCTCATTATCCACCAATTCATTATCTTCTCTTCGAACCATTCGGGCTTTCTGGCTTTTACTTGGTCAAACAAACCTAACGGAGGAGTTTGAGATTTGTACTCTACTTCTTGCTCATAGCAGTCATGCCAAGGGGGAAGTGTAGCCATTTTCTCAATATGCCAGTTCATGTCTGGCCCATTAAAAATGTTTCGATTACACTCAATATCCGATCGAGGACAACAATGAAATGATTTCATTTTGAAAAATTCTTTAAACTTATCTAAAGGATCATACCTCCAACACTATGGTAACTCAACCAACCCCAAATCCTGCAATGCAATGGTAAGAAAATGATTATGTCCAACTTGACTTACTATTATGCCACCAAACTGAACTACATATTGCATGTAGTTTTGCTTTTGCGTCTTGCTCCATTTATGCCATTCATGTAATCCGACTGGCACACTACTTCCATAGCAAAAACATGCTCTGTAGCAAAATATGGTAGTAGGAACAACTTCCGTGAAACCAAAAATTCTCACGACCATGCCTTGGGTAAGCAGAAAAATGTCACCCTTTTCTTGAGTAACCACTATATCTTTCAATTCTCACGGCACTCTTTCATAGGTACCACAAAGCAACTCAATTTTCGGTCCCAAAAATAAACTGTTAAAGCTATAACATGATTCTATTTTCAATAAAACAAAAGTCCACTAGTAAACCGGTAAAGGATCATCCTTTTCATTTGTAGTCGAAACAACAATAAAAGGAAAATGGCGCTGCAGTTGGAAGAAGAAAAACCATACCAAAAATGAAGCATGCTTGAAATATTTATTTGCTCCAGTCTGCAAACTCTCCAGCTATGAATTTGATCTCCATGAAATATAATCAGCCCAATCAAAGAAAATTGGATTGGTGCCATGTTTCATGGTGGGAGGAGAATAAAATTCTACACGACAAATGCATTGTGCCACAACTGACTGCCACTTGTGAACTGTATCATCTAAGGGTAAACCCACAATCCATGCTAGCATTGAATAAATATCCAAGCTTTTAAAATCTTTCGGTGGTCTAGGCAGATTTGAAAGCTGTCCCATTGGCGGATCTTTAATCATCTGAGTCTCCATAAATTGACGTATGGCCACAGTGGAGACATATTTGTCTTCTTGTTCATCAATATGCAGCTTCTTATGGACTCCATAGTCAGGAGGTCGTAACCCATAGGCAAAAGCTTCTCGGACTTCATCGGGATTCATGGTAAAAAGAAATTCCCTCTTCGCATTCCTGATAGCCCTGGTTGAAGGATCATAATATCTGGCAACATGCAACACAAGCTCGGGATAAGGATGTACTGGAGGGCATAAATACCAAAAAAGAAGTGAGTGATAAGGTATTGTTAACCAACTTCCCGATGTCAACCCCTACTGCACTACAAATTCGATATTTTGTCATAATTTTTCTACTCCTTTGTGACTGATGATGCAGTCACTGATTCCAGCCATAGAATCTTCATATGGGTCCAAATCAACATAATCATTTTTTTGAGCCTTCTTGGACCTCGTAGGCGCTTTCCTTCTTTTCGACTTCTTTGGTTCTGAAGATTCTAAAACTTCTTAAGGCTCTTTGCTACGTCTTCCCATTATTTATTAAAAAACTTCGAGCAAATTTCCAGCACTCTTTCTTAGCGGTTCTGCAATAATCCCTTGAAACACACGATAACAAGAAAAATTAAAAATAATAACTGCAAGGGTTACCTCGTCTTGTTTAAATAAACCCTTTTTCAACTGTCGTAATAAATACTGAGTTACTTGGTTGGCTTCAAAAAAAATGTCTTTCTTGGCCGCATAACTGTGTTGTAGACCGTGCCCTAGCTGCAAAAGTTTGTTTTAAAAAAAAAAATTGGCCATTTGAACCAATTAAATGCTCATCGTGCTTCCCCGAGAAAGAAAAACTTCTGCTTGTCTACATGCTTTCCAGAAATTGCCATGTCTTGAGAGAGGCAATATGTCCGCACTAAATCTCGAAAATCAAAAGGAATGTTTGCTTACTAAACTCTGCTCCTCCTTCAGAATGCTTCTGATCTACTTGATAAAACTGGGTTGAAGGCTCTCCTTTTAAAGACTTTGATTCACCTTTTTACTTTTTCCTTAAAAAACAATTTTTTTTTTCTTTAAAAACTGTATAAATTGTATCTTTATTTTTTATTATTTTTAAATTTTACTATGGTCGGCCTTAAGGTGGGCGAACAGAACATTCGTCCAACCCTTAAGGCAATCATCCCCTTTTTTTTTTTTGAAAATTTTAAAAAAACTTGTATTAAAACAAAGATCAATTACAATAAGGGAAGAGACTCTTCCCAACCGAACTCAGAGAGAACACAATCTTACAATAGATGAAGCAGCTTGTCACGAAATCGTGACACAAATCTTCTCCTTAGGCCGCAAACAAGCAACATGTCGCGAAATCGCGACACCTTTCCCCTTTGGCCGCAAAAAAGCAACATGTCGCGATATCGCGACATTTTCCTCCTTTGGCCGCGAAAACTCAACAAGTTGCGAAATCGTGACACTTTTCTCCTTTGGGCACGAAAGTGCAACATGTCACAAAATCGTGACACCTTTTCACCTTTGGCCGCGAAAAGGCAACATGTCGCGATATTGCGACACCTTATCACCTTAGGCAGCGAAAATGCAACATGTCGCGAAATCGCGCCACCTTTTCTCTCTTGGCCGCAAAAAAGCAACATGTCGTGAAATCACGACAACTTTTCTCTCTTGGCCGCAAAAAAGCAACATGTCATGAAATCGCGACACCTTTTCTCCATTGGTCGCGAAATAGCAACATGTCGCGAAATCGCGACACCTAAGCTCCCTTGGCCGCGAAAATGCAACCTGTCGCGAAATCGTGACAACTTTCCTCCCCTGGCCGCGACGAAGCGACATGTCGCAAAATCGCAACAACTTTCCTCCCTTGGCCGCGATGGAGGGACATGTCATGAAATCGCGACAAATTTCCTCTAGCGATCGCGACGGCGCACCATGTCGCAAAATCGCACAACTTTCCTCCAGCGACCTCGACGGCACAACATGTCCCGAAATCGTGACAACTTTCCTCCAGCGACCTCAACCACGCAACATGTCACGATATCGCGACAACTTTCCTCCAGCGATCGCGACGGTGCAACATGTCGCGATATCGCAACAACTTTCCTCCAGCGGCCGCGATGGCGCAACATGTCGCGATATCACGACAACTTTCCTCCAACGGCCGCGACGGCGCAACATGTCGCGATATCGCGACAACTTTCCTCCAACGGCCGCGATGGCGTAACATGTCGCGATATCGCGACAACTTTCCTCCGACGGCCGCGACGGCGCAACATGTCGCGATATCGCGACATCTTTCCTCCAGCGGCCGCGACGGCGCAACATGTCGCGATATCGTGACAGCTTTCCACCCTTTGCATTTTCTTTGATCATTGGCGCAAGGACCTTTCCAGACCTTGTCTAATCACCTCATCCTCTATATCCATGTCACTGTGCAACTTAACTCCAACCTCCTTTTTCGCACCCATCTTAGCCAGAAAGTCAGTTGCTTTGTTCAAGTCTCTACTCGCATAAACTGGGATCACGTCCTCCAATTCCTTCCATAATTCTTTAATTTGGGTAACAAGAGCCCTCAACCTCCAAGCTTTTATATCAAAGCTCCTCATGCAGTCCAAAGCTCCAACCAAAATTTGCGAGTCTGATTCAAGAATAATCTTGTGGTGGCCATGTTTCACTACCCAAACAGAAGCAGACTTAATGGCAATGGCTTCAGCTTCATTGTTAGTGGTTCTTCCCAGGCCTTGCAATTCCCAATAGAGCACAGTCTCAGCATGGTCCCGGCACACCACTCCAATTTTGGCTCTACCCGGATTACCTTTTGCAGCTCCATTAGTATTGATTTTAATCCAACCAACAGGGGGAGGTTTCCAACAATTTTTGTCCTGTCCCTCTAGCAGTTCACCGCGGTCGTCCATAGCTCCAATGGCAATTTGAGCTTCCTCCTCCGCATGAACAGCCACAGTTTCGGTAACCTTGCTCCAAATGGTCTGCCAAACCCCGTCTAGAGCAGTAAAAGTTTCTCTAAAAATTTTGGCATTTCTTTCCAGCCATACTTGCCACCAGATAAAGCTTAACCTGATCTCCCGACCAAAATGAAGAGCTTTAGATTTGAATCTACCCTTCGCCATTTTGCCCGGATATTCATCCGATTCGAGTCACCACTTACTCGAAATTTAAAGTATGTAAACCAACACAGCCAAATCTGTCGGGTAAAAGGGCAACCAAACAGCAAGTGGTCAGCAGTTTCCTCGCTCTTGTGGCATAGAACACATTGAGAAGGGCCGATGATACCTTTTGATCTGAACAATCATCCCCTTTTTAAAACTTTATTTTTTAAAGTTTTTTAAGTTTTTTTTTTATATTTTAAAAATCTAGTGGCCCAAGAGAATGGGCGACCAAACTTTTTATAATATAAAAAAATTTAAAATTTTTAAAGTTTAAGGTTTTTTTTATATTAAAAAATTTTAAATTTTTTATTATATTTTGAAGTGTTTTTTGGTTTGCCCAAATGGAGGGACAAACGTGACGGTCACCCCTGCATTGGGGCAAACACCCATTATTTTTTTATGTTTAGATTTAATTTAAATTAATTTTTTTTAAGTATTATTACCATTTTTCCATTAATTAATGGAGAGGGGGTTTTATTTTTCCATTAATTAATGCAGAGGGGGCAATGTTTTTCCTATTGGAGAGGGGGGGAAGCGCTCCCGTGAGGAAGCGCCCACATGGACGCTTTCCCTTTCCAATGGGGAAGCGCTGGGGCGAACGTAACGTTCACCCCACATGGGGGCTTTCCCCTTTTATTGGGGAAGTGCCCCCTATATGGGGCGAACGCTCCGTTCGCCCCATGTGGGTTTTTTAATTTTTTTTGGGGAAATCGCTCCAACATTGGGGCGAACGTAATGTTCGCCCCATGTAGGGGTGATCCCAATTTTTTATTTTAAATTTTTTTTTGTTTTTTATTTACATGGGGCGTTCGCCCCAATGAGAGGCGAACGTGACGTCACGTTGTTTTTTATTTTAAAGTTTTTTTTGTTTTTTATTTACCCTGTTTGTTAATTTTTTTTTGTTTTTTTTATGAATTTTAAATTTAAAAGGGGTTCACCCCCCATGAGGGGCGAGGCGCACCAACGCTTGTTTTTATTATTTTTTATTTTTTTTTGTTTATAAGTTTTAAATTTGTTTTTTTATTATGGGCGTTCGCCCATGGTAGGGGACGTTCGCCCCCACCATGGGGTGAACCAAATTTTTTGATTACTTAAACTTTTAAATTTTTTTTTCGTATATATTATAAAACTTAAAATTTAAAAGTTTTTAAAGGATCGCCCTATGAGGGGGGTGACTGTCATGTTTGCCCCAGAGAACTTTGACATTTTTTTTTTTTTTACAAATTTTACTGAGCAAACGTTTTATTTTGAAAGGGATAAAGTTAAAAACGAATATGTACATATTTACAAAGGTACCTCATTATGATTTCGTCATTGGATATAAGCCTTTAAATGGAGGTCGTTCACCGGAATTGGAAAAACCCAGCCTTCAAGATCTTGCAGATGATAAGCGTTGGCCGAATTCACAACAGAGATTTGGAAAGGGCCCTCCCAAATAGCGTCGAACTTGTGATGCTCTCCGAGCTTGGCCTTCTTTGCATTCCACTTGAGGACCAAATCTCCAACTTGAAAACTACGTTCGGTCGACTTCTTCCCGAACCATTTCTACATCTCTTTGTTATGTTCGACAAACTCCTGGTAGGACCTTTTTCTATCCTCTTCCAACTGAATCAATTGTGCCAATCGTGCACTCAAGGGATCAAACTCTTCATCTTCCTCCTGAAACAACTACAATGTCTGAAGGACAGGAAACTCAATATGAGCAGGTAGAACTGCTTCTTTTCCATACACCAAAGCATACGACAAAGTTTTAATGGACTTTTTAACTGAAATGTGATCTGCCCAAAGTGCTTGGTTCAATAGAAAATGCCAGCTTCTCTTGTTGTCTCCTAGTGTCCTTTTCAAAATTCTCAGCAAATTCTTATTCGTAGATTCAGCCAAATCATTCCCTTGCGGGTAGTAATTGGATGAAGTCTTGAGATAAATCACATATTTTCTAGCGAACTCAGTAATCTTAGCCCTAATAAATGAAGTTTCATTATCTGTTACAATTGAGTTTGGGACACCGAAGCGAGTGATGATTCCCTCTAGGAAAGATATTACAATTGCTTGATCCTCTTTCTTAGTAGGAATTGCCTCCGCCCATCGGGTAAAGTAATCAGTTGTCGTCAAAATGTACTTATGTTCTACAGAAGAATGTGGATCAATAATTCCCATAAAATCAAGACCCCACTACTGAAAAGGAGCTTCTACTTGAATCGAGCGAAGAGGCAATGTCCCTTTCTTGATTCTTCCAACATATCGTTGACAACTATCACAGTGTGTACTTATCTTATGTGCATCGGCAAACAGAGTAGGCCAAAAGTAGCCTGCTCAAATGATTTTTAAGGCCATAGGCCTTCCTGCGTAATGACCTCTCGATAGTCCGAAATAAAATTCCTCTAAAAAAATTTCTTTCTCGGAGTCCCTCACACACCTGAGAAGAACTCCATCAATATTTTTGTGAAATAGCCCCTCGAGAAACAAAGTATATATGAGAGCTTGCAACCTGAATCTCCGATGTTGCAAAGCATCAAGGCGAGATGGACATCTGCCTGAGGTAAAATAATCAATTAGCTCTTTGGTCCAATCACAGTCGTTGGCGGTAAGGTTTGCGCAAATTCTTTCGCCCAGACTATCCTCATGAACCACATCAAATGATTTGGAGGCCGCACTTTTGGCTAGCTCCTAGTATAGAG
The DNA here is from genome assembly GCA_028583015.1 of Wollemia nobilis. Taxonomy (NCBI): domain Eukaryota; kingdom Viridiplantae; phylum Streptophyta; class Pinopsida; order Araucariales; family Araucariaceae; genus Wollemia; species Wollemia nobilis. The sequence goes on along the minus strand of JAQPPZ010001772.1, from coordinate 9,346,240 downwards.
CTCTCCCATGAACCAGCTTCAATGGTCGGATCTCCACATCATATTCTTAAATTTTTGTGATCAAAACCTGCTCTCTTGTCTCCTAATTCTCCTTGGAGAATAAAATTTCTTACATCAGGGTGTATGACATACACAATTGTTTTGCTCTGAGAAACGAAGTGTCGAAATTTCTTCAATGCTTTCATTACTGCATATACTTGTTTCTCAATAAAATTATATTTCTCTTGATGAGGAGCAATAATTTGACTCAAGAAAGCAATTGGCTTCTCATCTCCATCCTCTTGTTGTTGTGTCAAAACTGCATCATAACTCTCATGTTCGCCTATGGCATAGAGAATGAAATCTTTAGAATAATCAGGATTAATCAATACCGAAGCTTGAGTAATCCTCTCTTTGATTACCTTGAAAGTTTATCTTCTTCTCTCAGTCCATTTAAACTCAACATTTTTCTTCAAAAGCTCAGTCATGGGCTTCACCACCTAAGCAAAATCAGCGATAAACTTATGGATGAAATTAATTTGGCCAAAGGACTACAAATCCTTTTTATTAGTAGGCAATGATAACTTCATTAGGGCTTCAGCTCTTGCAGGATCAATTGCCAATCCTTCTTGCGATATTACATGGCCCAATAGCTTCCCTTCCTTGACAGCAAAGATTGGCATCTTCAGATTAATAGAAATCCCAAACTCACGGCTCTTCTCAAACACCTTCCTCAAATGAGCAATGTGGTCTTCTCTGCGATGTGAAAAGACTATCATATCATCAAGATATATCACAATAATCCTATTCAATAACTCACCAAAAGTGATGTTCATGGCCCTCTGAAAAGTAGCACCGATGTTTGAAAGTCCAAATGGCATCCGCTGGTAGGTAAAATTTCCCCACTTGGTGGTGAATGTTGTTTTATATTGATCCTCATCTTTCACCCAAATTTGATTATACCTAGAGAAACCACCAAGCAATGATAATATCTGAGCACTAGATACTACACGAAGGATTTGATCGATCTGCGATAGAGGGTAATGGTCCTTAAGTGATGCCTGGTTCAGGTTGCGAAAATCTACACACAACCGAATGTCTTCGTTCTTTTTTTTGTACTCGGACCAGGTTAGCCACCCATGTTGAATGCTTGATTGGTAGATTATCTTGGCCTCCAACATCTTCAACAGCTCTACTTTCATAAGGACTTCAATATTGGGATTGACAGGCCATTGTTTCTGACAAAAAGGTTCTACCCCTTCTTGCAGTTCTATAGTATGTTGGATCACATTCTTATTGTAACCCCTCAAATCATGGTAGCTCCAGGAAACAATATTTGGATACTCGTAACACAAGTTCTTGATATCTTCCAGTTCTTCTGGGGTGCCATGTATTCCAACCTTGATGATTTTCTTAGGCTCCAAATGTAATTCTTTATACTCCTTTGCATCTACTTTGATCCTATGCTTTTCAACCCAATCACTCTGGTCGAACAGACTTTCAAGTGTAATTAGTCCCCTAGGGATGTAATTATTTTTTAGTTGAACCATCCCTTCTCTCTCTTCTTCAGCAAGAACTCTATCATCGGCGCTTGCATTTTCTTTAAGTAGGAAGTTGACTATCTGCTCATCATTGTCAAACACTTGCCAATGGATATTTTTGTCGAGAACTAAGGGTATGTAAATTACCCTAATTGTCTTAGGATTTCTAACTACTTGCTCCACAGGAGAGTAGTTAGCACCAAGAGAGGCCAGAATATCTACATGTTTATTTAGCTCTCTCGAAACTGCCTGAACATTTAAAGCAGTAAAATATTCAAACAAGTCCCAGACTCTGTTGTGGTAGGTCTTCAAGTAGTGTTGCTTTGACACACACCTATTAGTGATCTGATTAATTATGAGATCAAAGTTGCCAAAAATTTGCAACTGCTTGATGCCCAGCTTTTCAGCCTTCTTCAATTTAAGGTATAGTACATCATATTTAGCTGCATTATTTATGCAACCCTAAGTTAGCCTATAATAATAGGTCTTTTGCAACCCTTCGGGAGAGATCAACACAACGTCGGCTCCTACACCATTCTTGCACCTGGCGCCATCAAAATACATTCTCCATAACTGATCTGCAATTGGATTAGGAGAATCAAGAACCTTCTCTTCAATTTGCTCTAGCTTAGTTATAGTATAGCAACCAATGTCTATTCCAACCATCGCATTGAAATCCATGAGTGAAAACTCATCCTCGATGTAAAGCTCACCCAACACTTCTTCAATTAAATCAACCTCTTCTATCTCCTTGGTCATCATGTTAACCACACCTGGAGATTCTTCTTCCTCCAGCTTCTCAATGTGAAAAGGCGAGGGCTTCTCATTATGAATGTGAATTCTCTTTCCCTTGAATGGTATCTCCAAATGCGAGTAATCTAAAGAAAGATATCCTCCCAGCTTGGTTGTGAACTCCCTTGAGAGGCACATGCTAAAGTATGGTTCCAGGTCAACCACTACCACTTCCTGGATGACTATGATTTGTGGCATACTATGGAGGACAATGGGAATATGCTTGATTACTCCCACCATCTTGACCGGAGTTCCATCCAACTACAACATTCCTGGGCTACTCCTTGTATATTCCATCCCCATCACTTCACATACTGCCTTTGGCATGACAGTAGTTGCAGCTCCAGAGTCAATCATACAGTTGTGTACAATCCACCCTTCCATTCTGAGTGATAAATAAAATGGGGGAGGCCTATTTTTTCCCGTAGTTGAAGTTGGAAGCGTTTGCACCAAGACTGTTTGAGAAGGATTTTTCTTTTGATCTTTAGCAGTCTTCAAAGATTCTTGTAGCAGGTCAACCTATCCTGGCAATTGAAGTGCATCATACAAACTTACTTTTGCAGGAATCTTTTTCATCTCTTCCACAATATTGTAATTTGAAACAATCGGAGCCTTCTCTTCTCTAACCTGCTCATACTTGTATCAGTACTGTTGGGTAGCTTCCACCCTTTATCGCTTGGTCAAAGATGGGTACTTGAGTCACTCTTTGGAATTTTCTCTTGTTTCATATTGTGTTTGAGTAGTTGTTGCGAGTTGTGGGGAAGTTGCTCTCGTTTGTGCCCTTCTCTGAGTTTGCTTAAGCATAAAATCTTTCAACTTGATGGAATCTTGCTCTTTAGCTACCCCTATAGGCACTTTCGTTGGAGGCCTCCCCTTTTCATCTTGCACTTTTGGTTCTACCAGCACCTTTAAGGGTTCAAGCTCATCAAGATCTACTATTACTGGTTTCTTTCCAGACCGTGTGAGAACTAAAATTTGCTCTACATATGGCATCATGAAATTGTGATTAGCTTCCCTCATCATATTGTCTTGTCCGCCAGTCGAAATCTTTGCTAGCATTTGTACATAATTCATATGCACCATGCACGTTTCTTCTCCATGAGGATCATTGCATGTTGAACACCAGTGTGCCTTTTTTATTGTGCTAGTTTCTTCATTTGCTTGCGCCATTGTGCTCTTTTTAGAGCCTCTACTAGTAGATGCTTGCTCCTGAGTGATCGATGGAGTTTGGAATATCCATAATCGGAATTCAACCTCTGCTTGCTTCTTTCTTACAGTTGTAAGTTTGTTTTATATTGTCCTTAAGGTTGCGTTATTATATTTTATCTCTTGCTTCAACACCATGAAAGTATCAGGATTAGATGATGCGAGGGGTGCAAGTAGAGGCAAAGGCACTGGAGGCGCGGGCAATGGTAATGGAACTGGTGGTGCTGGCAGCGCAGGAGCGGGAATAGAAGCAGGTAATTGTGGAAGTGACTGATTAGGTAGTTGTGGGAATCTCGAAGTTGTATGTCATGAAGCAAGAATAGGTGCAACTTGAGGCGAACCCGAGCTCCATAAGGGAACTGGGTACATGGAAGGCATAGGCTATGAAAATGAACTGGAATATAAATACTACGAAAGATCAAGAACGATAGGCATAGTCATTTTTGGAGGAAGTCTACCTACAACAATCAGATCAGATTCGGCCTTTTGTGCCTGCATATATAGGTTTGGGAATGTAGTCACATTGGCTTGACGTATGGCCATACCTATTTCGATGTTAAACACCCTAAGATAGTAGAAAGCAGCTTGCTCATGTGTGGGCCATAGACCGTCGAGAACTCTTTTCTAGCTCTGGGTGAATCTGACATTAAAATCGACTATTTTCTCTTGTGGGTGTCTTTGAATCGTTGTGAAATATTGCAAAAAGGAGTATGGATCAACTTGTTCATGGAAATTCTTAATCAGCAACTCCGCTAACTGATCCCATGATGTAATAGTACCCAGTTGCAACAATCGATACCAATATAGCAATTTCCCTCTCAGTGATAGTACCAACAATTTTATCATCACATATTCATCTATTATGTCATGGATGGTCGTCAATGAAGCTACATCTTGGATATGCTCATACGTAATTTTTCTAGTACCATCATAGGTCGAAAAAGCCTTCAAAGCATCTTGGGGCACTAGATTTTATGCTTGCAATTTCAAAGCCCCTGAGTTATTCCACGCTGGAAACTGCTTGGGTGGCTACTGTGGTGGTGGATTCTGAGCCATGTGGACTGGTCTATAAGGTGGAGCTTGAGGAATACCTATGGTCGTGTGAGGCAGAGGTTGAGGAAGACTAGTGGCAGTACTACCTGATCTTGTAGGAGCAAAAAATACACCAGCTAGTCATGATGATGTAACAGACGGTATATGGGATATATGAGGTAATGAAGATGTGTGACAAAAAGTGGCTAATTGAGGATGTTCCCCTAACATTTGGATATCAAGTTCGTAGAACTCAATTTGATGATCTAGATTTTTGGACTTCGATCTTGTATTCATGAGACAGAGCTTTCAATGTACTTACGTTTGGAGATTTTTGAGTATAATCGAGTCGTCAGATGTTCTAATTATACAGCACAAAGGCAAACATCAAATCTTAATATCGTCGAAAGTGGAACTTTTGAAAGTCTCAAAAAATTGTTGGCATCGATGGGTTTATCAACTTGGGATAGTACTTGTTCCACCGACTATGGATCTTAATGGGACAGAACTGTCTGTCCCAGCGGGTGTGTCACAAACTGTTGGTCAAATATCTGTCTAATCATACAAAACTGCATTTGTGCGCCCTAGACACGACCAACATTGAAATACAAGAGGAAAGAGATTTCCCCATGTCAATCTCCAGAGAGGGCTGGTTCCCGTACAAATTCTAAAATGGTTGAAGACTAGGGATGCATGAAAGAAATTAAAAAATGCAGAAAGAAATGGGAAATATGGCCACAGGACGATTGTGTAGGTTGGAAAAAATAGATATCCTGCGAGAAAACACTGCAAGTTCTCTGCAGTAATAGTGAATTCAAAACATTTGGATTTGCAAATGACTTGGTGCATTGTGGTCTTCTACATTACACATTTCTTTTACATAGTTAGCTTTATTATTTGTTGTTAGATTTAAATTCTGCAAGTTGGATTTAAATATTGCAAGTGAGAGAGTGAGTGTTGGAGTGTTGATCTGAAGATTACATGTGCGAAGTTGTACGAAAATTTTATTGTTTGATCATCTATTTGCATGCTATTTTCAGCTTGGCGTGTATTCTTGCTATCAATCTATTCCCATCCTACACAGTCGGCCTGTGGCTATATTTCCCATTTCTTTTCGTATTTTTTAATTTCTTTCCTGCATCCCTAGTCTTCAACCATTTTATAATTAGTACGGGAACCAGCCCTTTCTGGATATTGACACGGGGGACATCTCTTTCCTCCGGTCTTTCAATGTTGGCCGTGTCTAGGGCGCACAAACACAATTTTGTATGATTAGGCAGATATTTGACCAACAAATACCCAAATAATGTAATACAAGGGGTGTTATAAATAGATGATATTCCATCGTTTGGGTTAGGTAAATATATCTTCCAAGGTACATACTTAGGACATTAGATTACTTTTGGGGGAAGTTATCTAGTTACTTCATGCAATGTAATAAAAGCACAAGTGTCAATGTGCAAGTTGTCACTTGCACAACCAAATAGAGTGTTGGTCAAGTATCCTATTTTGCCTATATAAGGAAGACCTCATTATTAGATAGATATGAATAGGGAGAGTCATTGACATAGTAGCTAGGGATCTTAGTAGGTAGTTCAGTTTTGTGTGGATCACCATCCATTGGTGATGGGTGCAATGTAATCTAGTAGCTTTATTGATGGATTGTTCATTTCCTCCATAGCTACATTGTATTTATTTATATATCATTTATGTTTATTACATATCTCAGTCATCTAGCAGATTTACTTTCTTCCATATTATTCTGCATATCGTGATTGTTATCTCCCTTGGCATATTATATCAAAAGCTAACACAATCTTCTTTATTGCTTCTCTTTGTTTCTGTAGTTGTATTTTTCCTTGATCTTAAAAGTATTGATTTATCATATTTCTTAGGTCAAGGATGATAGTTTGTTAATATTTCCTTGTCACTTCTCTCTCGCTTCCAAATTTATTTATTTTTGTCTTTTTGCTTTGACAAGGAAATATGTGGATTTATTTCTTTGTCTTTTTCAAAGTTATCTTCTTCTGCACATTTGCACACACTCACCATGTATTTTTCATCCTTAACAACCCCTATTGGAGGTAGCACTCACTTAATAATATTATCCTTATATTACACCCCGCATGGGATAATTATACATCCTAGCGGGTATCTTATCGGATATGATCTCCTATCGGGTTATACTCCCTTTTGACTCAGCGGGATCAACACCCCATTATAGGATAATCTCCTTGGCCATTTTCAATAGGCCTTGGCATACATCCTAATAGGTAATCCCCTATAGCGTTCAATTAGCGAAAAACCACCTATAGTGGGTCAAACTCCAACACTTCATCCTTTACAGTGAGTACTACACCCATAGTGGGTTTAGCTCCCTATTCCTGGTATGATTCATAGTATTTAATCACATTGGTTCATTGCAACCTACACTAGTTTAAATAATATGTTTCACCTATCCTTCTCTATTTCATATGGTTAGCCTTTGGATCTTCTTCTTCTTCTTCCTTTTGTTTTCTTTTATCTTGTGTTTTCTATTTTCTCCTTTCATCCATGCATTTCATATAGTTTTTTTGCATTAAGATGGTTTTCATGCATAAAACATAAAACTTAAATTTAAAGAATAGTTAATTAAATCATATCACATGCACACACATTCACACAAAACATAAAAGAAGTAGCTATGTCTTACTCGATGAAAGAGAAAGATACATCAGTGTCTGTTTGGTGTACCACAATCCAGTCCTGGTATACTCAACCAATCCCTAGGGATACATACCACAATAAATAATAGTATGTCACCTTGATCCCTAGCCCTAGCTCTAAGAACCCATCTCCTCTACTTTTTTCGAAGGAGGAGGTGGTCTAGTAAGCTACATACCCATGGATGGTCTAGCTAAGACTATTCGTGATCGAGATCGTGACCTGCTAGCTGACTGTAGGGATGGAGGGAGTACCACTCTCTGCCCCTTTGATACCACTTGGCAATACATGGCCTCATAGAAGGTAGTTCGTTGAATGACCACCTCTAGCATCTCTCCTATCTTTCATAGCTTCACTTGTAGAAGGCAGATCTTGTCGCTAGTCTGGTTTCTCCCGATGATAACCATCCCTTTTTCCTGAGCCCTTTGGTGCTCTATGTCCAGATGACTCACCTCTCCTTAGATATGATCGATCTCTGCTCGAGCTTCATCTCTTTATATCTCTGCGACACTCAAAGAGCTTCATAGTCCCTCGATCCTATTGGACATATCCTCCTGGAGTAGGTCCACCTATCTCTATAGAGTTACCACCTATGCTTGTAGTGACTTTGACTCCTCCCTCGGGTCCACTCGTCCTGAGGCTTGGCCTTGATTGGTTGCCACTAATGTGAAGGCCTCTCTCGATCCTCTGCATGGTGGTACCCCAACCTCTATGGGGGCAGCTCTAGATACCTCTACCTCCCTGGCCCCTATAGTGTTAATGGCCTCTGTCACTAGCTCAATCCAAACATGTGCCTGTATTTTTCCTAGAGCTACATGGCCCTATTGCACCATATTTAAGGCACTATGAGCTACCTCTTGAAATGCTCACTTTATGCATAGGTCCATCACCTGGAACCTCTGTATCAGTACTGGCAGGGATACCCTCCAGGGCACGACTCCTTTGTACCATCGCCTGTAGCCGAAGGTCACTCCCACATTGTCAACCCTAAGATTCATGTAAGGAGGATCATCTAAGTCCTTTGCCCACCTAGTTAATTATGGCTCATTCCTTGCTAGGTCCTGGTAGAATCTCTAGTACTAGTAATCTTCTAGGTCTAGGATTCCTTGCAAGATCCTAAACTACCTCAGGACTTTGTCGAATTGTAAGACCTTTAAATCCCCTCTCTATGTGGTCAGCCATCTGATCCTCTTGACCCTAGCTATCTCTATCCTATCCTCAACCTATCCTAGGTGTAGATGTCAGGGCCACCATATAATCTTAGCTTCCCTTACCTCATCTATTATCCGTCTCGCTAGTGGTAGGTTCCCGATGTATATCCTCGTGATCTACTCTAGGTATCTGGACCATTTGTGTGATGTTGGTTTCTCTAGGCTGGATAATGATTCTGGTAGTGCATCTGATATCTACACCACTATGTGCTTCTAGATCTATACTATGGACTATCCCTGTATACTACTTGTACACAATGTTGTACAATATCCTGTACAAGCAGGCCAATACATATGGATCCCATGCAAACTATACTCTCTAGTATCACATGTCTACTACTACACCCACCATCGACCATGGAATATATCACCTACTCATGTAGCACATCAACAATCCTACCACCACCCCGCAAAGCACGATTGTCAATGGATCCGCCCCATATTGTCCCACTAGGTCATCCATGACTATGGTGCTCTCTTGCACCAGGTGATTCCAGCCTCCTGAGAATCGTTGTAAGGTCATTGGCCACCCTTGTACTTTGTAAATAGTCATCTCCTGATGGGGATGTGCAAGATGCACCACACATCCTCCAATGTGATGGTCATATCTCTCATGGAAAACTGAAAGGTAGACGACTATGAATACCATATCTCCACTAAAGCCATTAGTAGTGCCCTGTTTGCTTCTACTCGAGGAATCCTAACCAGGTGGTCTAGCCCCACCGCCCCTAGTGTATCTCTCTCTGTTTGCTTAAGTACCTCAAACTCCACCTCCAAGGAGCTTGCTCACCACTCGTGGCTCTCGAGTACTCTAAGTTGCATTCACAAAAAAATAATAAATTTTCCATCACTTTAATAAATTAATCAAAAATTAAATTAAATTAAATTTAAAAACTTTAAACAAATTGCTAAAATCAAATTTTGCATTTCTATGATGTAGCTTGCTTTCTTCTTTTCCATCTTCCCTTATATCTTTTCTTCTTTTCTTATTTCTTTTCTTTCTTTCTCCTTTTTCTTCCCTTCAGCAAAATCGTGCTTGGTTTTCTAGGATCCTGATTTTGCCTAGGCAAAATCGCACCCCATCCTCTACGAGGCATGATTTCATGAAATCAGACCTGGTTCTATTCACCTAGCATGATTTCACTGCTACCACCTAGGGCAAAATCATGATAGGATCACAAAATCGCACCCAGATTGTGAAATCGTGCCTAGGTCATATACGACAAAACCACTAGTTTTGGCAGAAAACCGCCCAAAAAGCATGGAAATTTAAAAAAAAAAATGAAAATTCTAAGAAGGTTTTCAATCCTACCTTTACTCGCTCTTCCTCTATGTCAACCTCACTCCTCATGATCACCGAACGATGCACCCGTACCACCATCTCCAGTTTTTCCCCAAAGCTCCTTTCTCCTCTTTTATGCGGTAAAAATGAATTAGGGTTACCCATTTTTTACTTTTATCCCTATTTTTCGCTTGTTTATTTTTTTGTCTCTTTTCGTCTCTCTTCTTCTTCTTCTTCTTCTTCTTCTATGTTTGCCTTTTTTATTTTTCATAACGGATGTGTCCCTTGTAGAACTCGAGGGGGCACCCTGGCCTTAGAGGTATTAAAGTACCTAATGCCTCAATTTACGTGTAAAACAAGAAAGTTATTGGAATAACATCGTTTTTGCATCACTTTTTCTTCTAAACCAACCACCCCATTTTTTCTTGTTGTCTTTCATCTGTGAGTGTTTACATATTTTATTTGACACATTTATTAGGACATAAATGCATCAAAGAGAGGGTAAAATGTAGACACAAAAAATTGACCCACTTTTAGTGGGCAATCTTCCCTGAACCCTTTGGGAGACCCCCTAGACTTGCCTAGGTCAAGGGTTAGGCTTCTCCCCCTCTCTTTCTTATTTTTTCCCTCTTTATGAGAAATCATGCTCGCCCTTGACGAGGCGTGATTTCGCATAAGACAAAATCATGATCGACCTTGATGGGGTGCGATTTCACCTTTTAGGGTTTTTCTCTAAGAAAACCCTAATTCTTTAGAGTTGGCATGTTTTACGTTAGCCCTCCTCAGTTTTCTCGCCCATCTTGCCTTCAAATATGCTATATAAGGAGGGTTTGAATTCATTTATAGAGCACGATGACAATTAATGATAATGACATATCACGATTATTATTGCAAAATGTTCTAGTGCTTGCTAAATGATATGCATCCTTCTTCTTCTCTCGCAAGCAAGCTAGCTCTAAAGTTTGAAGTTTGATTTATTCTATGCTGCATTGAATTGTTGATTTTTGTTGCTTGCTTTGGTGGATTTGTATTGAAGCCCTAAGGAGAGATCAACTATTTGGGAGATCTCAACCCTTTTGCTTGCTTCCTCACTCTTTGCTAGGTGAATTCATTCTGTTACATGCATGTTTTAATTTGTTGTATCTAACATTTATTGTTTCACTATGATCTCAGGAGTTTTGCCTCACTTCTACAAAATTGTGCCTAGATCTCTATGGAGCATGATTTTGTAGGTGTGATATCGCGGTCACCAGTTACAGGGCACAATTTCACCCAAAACAGGGCACAATTTCACCCAGACTGTTTCTAGCAGAAAATTGTTGTTCCAGATTTCATACTTGCATTTAAGGCTACATATAGAGCATAGTGCTACATTTTGTTTTATGGTTATATCATTTTATTCTACTTATATCTTGATATGCTTGATTTCTTTCAAATATCAGTTTCCACTTCTGTTTTCAAAGGTCAACTAAAAGGACCTAGGGGCTTGACTATTGCACCTCCAAGCATTGTTGTACAATGGCCTAAGTATGCCTCCTAACACTGATTATATTTTTCAAGTGTTTACTAAGTCATCTTGCAAGAACGTGAATTGTTGATATCATTGGATAAGGGATAAAAGTAAGGATAAATCATCGGATAATTGATGAGTGCCAAAATACCACGCATTTTATGCATATTTATTTATTTTATGTCTATAAATTCATGAAAATAGATGTAGTTTTACGATCATTTTATCTTATTTATGTGAAATACAAATGAATTTGATCCTTGATGATAAAAGTGATTTATGCATATATTTTACGCAAAAGTGTACAAGTTCTATGTATTTTAGAAGGAGAACATTGAGGAGCTTCACAGAGCAGGATGAGGCAAGGTGCAGACCAAATAACATGTGTGGATAGATCAGCCACGAGGATGACATATTCAGGAGACTCGTGGATGGACACTACAAAAAGACGCAATAGAATACAACAATAGAAAGTTATTACAAAAAGTGTCTTCTGAAAGATGTTACGAAAAGGAATGTTGACCAAGTCCAACTATCCAACATGTTATTGTGCCATGTCCAGTGATAACATAGCAGTATTACAAGGTGTACACAATCAACACAGTTGACTGACATGTTGGCATTATGCACAAGAATTTCATATTGATTAAAGTTGTTATACACTTGTTATTATAAAGTTGTAAAATTATCATATTGTTAAGACGTTTAGATTCTGACGTAAGTTATTTTGTCCTCTCCTAAAATAAAGGGGCATATAGTTGTATTGTTGTGCCATTAAATTATTTAAAATAAGAACTTTGTTATAATTAGATTATTAGTTTGCCACTTGGACCATAGGGATTGCAGTAAATTTCAAGTTGATTTCAAATTATTATTAAGATAGCTTATTACTGTTCAAAATATAGTGTCTGAATCATCAAGCCAATAAAGCCACATGGCAAATACGTGGAAGAGTTTTATTCAGAATATCCAAGTGACATTATATATTACAAGGGAGACCTTTGAAAAGGTCTAGTGCTACGAATGGTTAAATGTATAATGTTCAAATGCTTTGAATACAATTTCTGCTCATGAGACTTGATGTTTTGAAAATTATGTACGTTTGAATTTTTAGCAATAAAGCAGCAACACTTTTCGTCGTGTATTTGGTAACTATATCATTTATTTCTGCATGATTTATTGTATGTAATTTTTATTATATTTTCTTGCATTCATGAAATAGAATAGTTTTAGTAGATTTAATGCACATTAGTTACTAAAGTAAAGTAGTTTAGGGGAGAAAGAATTACACTATCCTCTAGGATGCAGGACCCACTCCTACAGCCAGTCCCTAATCTCTCGCCCCTAACACAGGTTAGGATTAATTAGTACATATAATTAACTTTAAGATTATGAATTAAATTAAATTGCATCATCAATAGATTACAAGGTAAAATCAAATAGTTAAATCAATAGGATGCACGTGGATTGACATCAGCAAATATAAAAATCATTTAATTAAATATAAATCATCAAATTGCATTTCATTTCATTTCAGTACAATTTTTATTTTCCTATAAGCATTCTTTTTTTTGTAAACTTGAAACTAAGAGAAACAAAATCAAGTCTGAAGATTAATCATTCAATACAATCTATATTGGATTACTGCCCTTTAAATCATTCACCTTGGATTGATAAATTAATGTTGACTTTACAACTAGATATTTTGGCACCGTTGACGGGGAGAGCAATACTGTAATTTTTAATTAAAGACTTTTGGTTGCACAAGAAGAGAGGCTTACTTGTATGTGGGAAGAGGTATAAGTCATGCATACGAGTCTGAGTGGCAAAAGAAGTCCCAACAAGCCCCTTTTTTCAACGTTGCCAGCTTCTTATTTTTCTTGGAATAATTTTACTGCTTTTGTAGTTAGTATTTGATTTCAACAAATTTTATTTCCAACAATTTCCAAACTTTGGGTGGTTGTTGATTGCTTGCTTTGGTCTGGGTTCTCTGACTTGTGGAAACAAGAAGTAGGTGTGATTGAGTGACACAATCATAGTGAAATGCTCCTTAAAATCAAAGAAGTAACAACAATTTAACCTTTTATTTCAAGCAATTTTATTTCCAGCAAAATTAACTTTTCAAGAAATTGTACTTTCCCTTACTATGCTAAAATTGGCTAGAAAATCAGATCTGGTTTTAGTGGCAGTAAGAACTGTTTTAGAATAGAAAATTTACTTTCCTTAGTGTTCTAAAATTGACTAGAAAATTAGACCTAGTTTTAGTGGTAGTAAGAATTGTTTTAGAATAGAAACTTTACTTTCCATTACTGTGCTAAAATTGGTTGGAAAATTAGACCTGGTTTTAGTGGCAGTAAGAATTGTTTTAGAATAGAAACTTTGCTTTCCCTTACTGTGCTAAAACTAGCTAGAAAATCAGACTTGGTTTTAGTGGTAGTAAGAACTGTTTTAGAATAGAAACTTTACTTTCCCTTACTATGCTAAAATTGGTTGGAAAATCAGACCTAGTTTTAGTGGTAGTAAGAATTGTTTTAGAAATCAAAATTTTTATTTTTCTCTTACTATGTGGGTTGACTGTATAAATTCATTGGTTGTGGATTGCAGATTAAGTCTTAACAACGGTAGGATTGCTTTAAATTGTCAACAAAAAAAACAAAAATAGAACAAAAAACAAGAGGATATATATATATATATATATATATATATATATATATATATATATATATATATATATATATATATATATATATAAAACTATAAAACAAAGGAAGAACAAAAGAGAGGTAAAGACGTTGTTAGATGATAGAAAATTACATAAAATAGTCTACATCTATTGACCTCAAAAAATTACTGCTAGAATAAGAAGTTAACCTTCTTTTCGAGCTGAGACACCAAACATCTGGGAAAAAGTAGGAACACCTGTGTGAGCACCTTGATACCATAAAAGAAATATCAAACAAATTGGACAAAATCAATAGAATAGACATAGCTAATATTTTAGGACCAAATTATCACTCATCCTACCTTGACCTTATAAGGAGTCGTGAATGGTGGCTTAGGGATAGGAGAGCAATAGTAAATTCGGTCACCTACCCATGGGAAAAATATTTTGAGGCTTCCCTTACCATTTCCTAGCAAAAATAGAAGATAGGGAAGTGAGCCTAGAATATAGCAAGAGATATCATAGGGCACCTAGAGTAGTTTGCTTTAGAGAACTGTGTCAAGACTTATGTTGCAAATTACAGTTCAAGAGCCCTAACTCAATTCCAAAACAAGCTTTTATTGTCCAATTGATTACTCTGGTAAAAAAAGACTTTGTATTTGACAAGGAGTATTATATGACTCCAGAACAACTCGATCCAATCAACAATATCCATAGTTTGTTCAAGGAATATTGAAAAGGTAAAACTTTGTTGCAAAGACCAAAAAACTTGGAAATTTCATGAACGGACCTAGAGACTCAAAGGGAATATTTATTAAAATCAGTGAACTAGAAGTGAATTACCAAAGAAACCTTAGTAAGAAATCTGAAACTTTTGATGTAAAATAAACTAAAACTGCAATCCAAACATCTACAAATTATGCATCATCAACAAAGTAGATTGAATTCCTAGAAAATATCCCAAAAAATATCTACTACCCAAACCAGAATTTGATAATCATATAGACCCTTCATCTCTCTTTTTAAGCCTATCCCTGGTCCAATTCTTGAAATTTTATATCCAATCATGGTTGATCAGGGTAGCAAACAAGGGGAAGTATATAAAAACCAAATACAAATGACTAATGATCAAGGAGAAGTAGAAAATCAAAGGGGGGGTGGATAGAGAAAGACTTTTGCCTTTCCAATTCCTTCTTTTGAAGAAAGGCTAACAAGAGAACCAAAATGAGTTTCTATCACTATTTTGCCTACATTCCATGGGAAACAACATGAGGATCCTGATGCCTTTCTCTTTGAATTTGAAGTGGTGTGCCAAGGTCACTTTTACACTAGTGATGAGCAAAAATTAAGACTATTCCCTTCTACACTTAAGGACGTAGCCTTAAGATAGTTTATGGGTTTAGGAGAAAGCGTTTGCAACCGATGGGATGGAGAACATGGATTAAAAGACATATTCCTTGAGAGATACCAAGACTATGATAGAGTTCAAGATAAGAAAGTTCAATTGTTTTGCATGAATCAAAAATATGATGAATCCCTTGAAGATTATCTCGAGAGATTCCAGTTTGTGGGATCAAGATTAAACATTGAGTCGGGTGAGGATATTCAAAAAGAACTTTTTTTTAAAGGGCTAAAGTAAGATGTCCTAGACATACTAAACCTTATGGCAAATGGGGATATACATAAGAGGGTATTAGGAGAAATTGTAAATCTTTGCAAAAAATATTCAAGAAATAAGCCATTAAGAAGTAATAAACACCCATCATCAAGAGGAGTAACACGAGCTGAAATTGACAATATGCTAAAGAATATCAAAACCGATTTATTGAGTACATTAACATCATCTCTCGACCTCATGGATAAGAAACCAAAGGAGCAAAATATTGAAGAAATATATTATCACATGTGTAGAAAGAAATACAACTTGAGGGAATGTCCTCTCAACATTACAAACATTTTCAACATCTCTGCTTGTTGTAAAGTATGTGACAAGAACCATAATACCAAAAATTATAAATATATTTCAGCTATCAAAATTGCTATAAAGGGACCAGAGGTAGAAGAAGTAGAAGATGTTTATTTTATAGCTCAAAGAAAGAGTGGTCCATTTAATGGTCCACCCAATTTGTCAAACTCTAACTATTACAATCAACAAAGACCCAATTATTGGTCAAATGCTTCAAATTGGATGAATTGGAATCAATCTAATCAAGATTGGAACATGCCTCCTTGGGCTCAATTCATGTCTAATCCATATGGAAATTCACCTCCATTGATGGTAGGACAAAATCAAAATGCATCTAATTAGAATATGAGTGGCCAATACAATCAGACAGGACCTAGCTAGTCTCAAGGGCAACCTCAACAACAAAATTTTCAAAATCAATTTAAGGGGCAAGTACCTCAAAACCAACCTTAAAACAAACTCCTTCCACCTCCAAACAATGTAAACAATATTCTTAAGCAACCACATTTACCAATTCAACCAGTGTCTAATCCTAATAATAAGAAGAATGTTCAACATGTCTATGAAACAAATGAGACATGCTTAATATCTATGGTACTTTTCCAACAAATTCAATTAATATCTAGAAAAAAAATTGACAATGCTAGAGCTACTCTCATAGAAATTGAAGAATCCCTAGAGAATCTATTTGAAAAAGCAAATGAAGATGAAAATCCTGAAGAAGAGGTAGAAGCTTTACCAAAAAAATATTCTAGTAAAACAAAAAGAGATCCAAATTCCTCAAAGTAAAGAAGTGGAGATACCATTTTCGAAATGATTGGCAATACCAAAAGAACCATCTAATCCAGCTTTCAACTTCCTTCAAGAGTTAGAAAATGTCACCATTAAGATTCCTCTGTTACAAGCTATCAAAGGTATTCCTATCAATTCCAAATTAGTCAAGAACATATGTACAAATTCAGGAAGGAGAAAGAAGAATGAAATGTACACCATTCAAGTCATTGAACAATTGTCTGAGATAATGACTAGAGGTGGGTTATCACCAAAATATAGATCCTGGAATACCTATCCTCATAATTCACATTGGTAAACTAGCCTTGCACAATGTTTTGGTCGATTTAGGAGCTGCTATCAATATCATGACCAAGGAAACAATAGAATCCTTAGGAGTACACAAGTTGCATCCAACTTCTATAGTACTCCAACTAGCAAATAGGTCTACTATCAAGCCAAAAGGAAAACTTAAAGATGCTATAGTCTTTGTAATTTCATGGAAATACCCTATAGACAATATAGTCTTACATCCTAAAAAGAAGTTAGGGGGACATCCCTTAATTTTAGGACACCTATGGCTTGCAACAGTTGATGCCTACATTAGTTGCAGATCTGGAAACATAACTATTGTCGATGGCAAGAACACCAAATATCTAAGTCTATTTCCTAAATCAACATTAGATAAATATTTTTCAAAACAACTATGATGTGATTTCCCTCATGATTTGGATGATGTTTTGTTGGCATTTTTGCCACATTGATTTTGTTTTTGTTGTTCATGCAAAAGAATGCTCAAAGTGTAAAGATACTCACTCCTCTGTTTGTAACTGAAAAAGCAAAGGTGTCACGATTTTGCGACATGTCATGAAATCACGACCTGTCACGTTTTCGCGGGGTCCAAATCCAAAATGTGCAAGCATGGGAATTTGTCGTGATATCGCGACCTGTCATAGTTTTGCGACACCAAATGCAGAAAAGGGCTAAGTCAAGAAAGTGTCGCGATATCGCGACATGTCGCATTTTCGTGACCTATCGCGTTATCACGATTAATGTAGTCAAAGGCAGCACCAAAATGAAAATTGTCGCGATATCGCGATGTTTTGGAGTTTTGCGATCAACATGGTCAACGAAAGCACCAAAATGAAGTTGTCGCGATATCGCGACATGTCACAAAATCGCAACTTATGGTGGCCATAGAGCAGAACAAGAGAAAGTGTCGCGATATCGTGACATAAAGCAGCAAAGGGCAATGTGAATGAAAAATGTCACGATTTCATGATAGAAAAGCAAGCAAGGAGAAAATGGTACGGAATTGTCACGATATCGCGACATGTCACATTATCAAGGCAAGGTTGAAAGAAAAACACAAGGCATGGAAGACGTCGCGATATCGTGACAGGAAGCGACAACAACCAAGAAGGCAAGAAATTGTCGTGATTTCGTGACATATTGGGAAAGAAGGACCAAGTGCGAAGAATTGTCGTGATATCATGACATGTCGCGTTATCGTGGTCAACGCAGTCAACGGAGGCATGAAATGAAAAAATGTCGTGATATCGCGACATGACACATTTTCGTGACCTGTTGCATTTTTGTGGAAAGAAAGTTGAACCGTACAAGGCAAAGTGAATTGTCGTGATTTCGCGACATGTCGTGTTTTCGTGACTTGTCACACTTTCGCGATGAAAAAGCAGGTAGAAGCAAGAAGACAAAAACATGTCGCAATTTTGTGACATGTCTTGTTTTCGTGATGTGAAAGCGTGGGAAGAACAAAAATGTATGGACTGTTGCGATTTCGCGACATGTCCCATTTTTGCTACTTGCAGGAAGATGAAGACCAAGGAGGAAAGATGTCGCGATTTCGCGACATGTTGCAGTTTCACGGGTAGAAAGAGGACAAGACAGCTCCAAGAAGAAGATGTCGTGATTTCAGGACATGGTGAGTTTTCGCGACTGGTGGTGGAGAGAGAAAGCAGCAAGGTAAAAACGTCACGATATTGTGACATGTCGCATTTTCGTGACCTGTCTCGTTTTCGTGATCGAAACAACAAAGGCCCGATACAATTCTGTTGCATTTTTCTTCAGGATTGCATAGGAGAATGTGTAAAGCAGATAAGGATCAATTAAAAGCTTTCCAAAAAATTTTAGATCGTGGTCAAAGAAGTGGTTCTAAGATTAAATGTTGCTGATTACCGAGGTGTGCAAGATGGAAGAACCTGAGGAAGTTTTCGATGCCGCAAGAATTAAAGACGCCTCCAATATTCAAAGCTCCTATTCGTGATCTCTTAACAACTTTCAGCTTCCCTTGATAAGGGTCATTTGATATGGGCCCTCGTTTCTATTTCATTCTCAGTTGTAATTCATTAAAAGCGGGGACTATCATTTCTCCGAGGTAGATTAAGGGGATTGTTCTTCGAAATCTACTTCATGTATTGAATGTTGTAATATGAAAGGAAGAGGACGGACCTCTATAAATACCAATGTAAAGCTCAAGCAAAGAGAGGAGGATCTGGTTGCAAAAATTGAAATAGTTTTCCTAGATGCATTTGCTTCCATTCTTAGTGTCTTCTAGAGTTGGTGATCTAAATGGTTGTGCATGTTTAGCTTTCTGTGTGATTTACTTCTGTGTAGTCCAGTGTAATATCAGTTGAATTTTGTTGTGTTGAATTTGGCTGTATTGGCATTTGAATGTTTGAAATTTATTTGGAAGCGGACTCATGGCTAATGCGTGATCTAATTTTTGTATATGTGTTCTAAGAGTCAGTTACTGCTGAGCTTTAGGATCTAGTTGAAGTTATTGTTGTTCGAGATTGTTCTCCCCATTAATGATTGGCTTCGACCATATTTACATCCCTTTCAGTTATTTCCCATTTCTTTTCGCATTTTTCCATTTCTTTCCACATTTTCCCATTTCTTTCCTGCATCTCTAGTCTTGAAACCAGTTTAGATTAGTGTGGGAACCAGCCCTCTCTAGAGATTGGCCTGGGAGACATCTCTTTCTCTCGATATTTCAATGTTGGCCAAGTCTAGGGCACATATACATATCAAATCCTTTCTTGTGGCAGATTTGTGACCAACAGTTTTTGGCACGCCTGGTGGGACAAACTGTTTTTCTCCCAAAGATCCATAATCGGTGAGACTGATTGTTTCATTGTTTAATACCCGGAGGAATCAAGACTTTGATGAACTGTCTTGACCTCATAGCGGAGATTTGTAAGTTCATTTGGCGACTCTGCTGAGCTGAAGATCCGAATTTCTTGATCGTAGATGCATTTTAAAGCTAAAAGAAGATACCCCGAAGGAATCAAGGTTTGGTGAGTAGCCTTGACCTCACAAGCGGAGAAAAGAATGTTCATCTGGCGACTCCGACTTAGTGGTGATAATCGTGATCTTTGCAGACCGTTGTTATAATGGCAAGTGTAAGTTGTCCTAGCTGGAATGATCTTGGCCCTCTGAATCTCCAAAGTCGGCATAAGATTCCCAAAAGTGCCTTGCAGACACTGACGAAATACAATGGCACTAAGGGAATGGCCCAAGAGCATATTGAAGATGTTGTTGCTTTGTCAATCCTCCATGACATAATCCATGAAGATGTCATGATCAGGCTTCTGGTTCAGTCTTTGGAAGGAAGGGCGTTGCAGTGGTATAGACTGCTCGGGCGAAAAAGCATCTGCTCATGGGATGACTTAGCGGGAGCGCTAATCAAAACATTCGACGGCTCTCAGGATCCCTTCCAGCTCTTGATGCATTTCTCCACCATCATAAGAGCACCTCTGGAGAGCATCATAGACTTCAATGTTCGATTCTGTAGAATTTGGAAGAGAATTCCAGGGGAGTTCCAATCGACACCCACCCAAGCCCACCTCTTCTATGTTCGTGATTTTCACCTGGACATAAGCCTCCTCTTGTTGCAATCAGGTGAACAAAGGTTTCCTCAAATATTTGAAGAAGCAGTGCGAGCGAAACAACTTTTGCTCCTGTAAGGAAAGTGGCAATGGGGAGAAACTCCATTGCTTTCTTCGATAGTCGCTGCTCCTGTCTACCCTACGCAGTATTCACCATGGAAGATTCCTCATACTGAGCAAAGACCTGAGATGCAACTGTGTGGAGCTCAACAGGCAGTATTCCAAGTCCCACGATGGGAATCGGTAAGCCTTGTCCCGACAATAGATAATATGGTTGCTTGTAGTTTCTATCGAGAAATGGATCAAGAGGAGATGAGCGAAGGAGAAGAAGAACAGGCTCAAGTGGCAGAACCTGAGAGCAAGGAGGGCACATCTTTGCACCCTTTTTGTGTCCTAGGGCATAGCGTGCAAGGGTTCAACCAGAACCCATTAACTATGTCTCATCAAGAGGCTGAGCCTGAAGAGATCCTGGAGAACGGACCGTTGCTGGACAATTCCTGTTATCGCATCAAGGGGTTGGAGGAACATCTACTCGGTCTATAGCCAGTGGACTCTTCAAAATGGTGGTATTGGCTTCTACCATTATTGCAATCGGTACCCCAAGGAGCCCTTCATTTGGCAAATCTTTTTGCTACATTATTCATCAACTATATGGGTATCGACATGAATGATAACCTTTGTGCTCTGTTTGCACCATGGAGAACTTCGAGAAGAAGCCAACCGAACTTCAAAGGTTGACTGAAGTATGATCAGATCTGGTCTGGACACTGCAGGTTCACCGGATAGACACCCGAAGCTGGGTTTGTGGTGGCGACATGCCAATCATGTCGTAAACTTTTGTAAATATTATACATAGAAAAGAAAAAAGAAGAAAAATATATATATTCGTGAACTTCGGCTCTTTTTGCATGCGAGCCCGCAGGTACGTTTATTTCTTTTCCTTTTTTTTTTCCTTCCCAACAGTTAGTGGCTTCCTCTCTACTTCTTCCTTCCCCTCTACTTCGTTCCCTTCTCCTATTCCTTCTTCTGCCAAAATTTAATCCACTACTGTTGTTTCTATTCCCCTTTCTGATGTTCCCTTTTCTTCACTTCCCTTTCTTCTAAGTTTTTGAGCACTTTTCCACAGTTCCTACCCCATATCCTTCATTCCATCCACTTCCATTTTTATTTCCCAACAGCTGGTAGCACAGTCGCACCCTGTTGTTGTATCTACCATTTCCATTCCTCCATCTTCCACCATTCCATCATTCCCCACCCCATTTCATGGCCTGTGCCTCTGCTGGTCGTCACTCCGTTCATTCCCATTTTCGTAGTTAAGGTGCTTCTCACTACTGCCATGGAGATCCTTGCACAACACCTGGTCCTTCCCCAGCTCATCCGAGCTAGGCAAAGTGTAGTAGTTCTAAAGAAATAAGGGAGTTCTGCTCTTCCATAATTTTTGTTGCAGGTCCTGTTTTTCAATGCCGAGTACCCGCAAGAGCGTGTTGCAGTAGCTTACAGAGATGTCCAACATCACTCAACATTCACTTCTCCTATTTCTCCTATTTCCTGACTCTGTTTCCCAATGGATAAAGGCCTGGTGTTCGTGCATACAGCAGAACTGTATACCCCACGAGCCGCCAAGAATGTTGGCATTTTTGCCACATTGTTTTTGTTGTTGTTGTTCATGCAAAAGAATGCTCAAAGTGTAAAGATACTCACTCCTTTGTTTGTAACTAAAAAAACAAAGGTGTCGCGATTTCGTGACATGTCGCAAAATCGCGACTTGTCGCGTTTTGCGGGGTCCAAATCCAAAATGTGCAAGCATGGGAATTTGTCGCGATATCGTGACCTGTCATAGTTTCGTGGCGCCAAATGCAGAAAAGGGCTAAGTCAAGAAAGTGTCGCGATATCGCGACATGTCGCATTTTTGTGACCTGTCGCATTATTGCGGTCAACGCAGTCAAAGGCAACACCAAAATGAAAACTGTCGCGATATCGCGACGTGTTGGAGTTTTGCGGTCAACGTGGTCAACGGAAGCACTAAAATGAAGTTGTCGCAATATCGTGACATGTCGCAAAATCACGACTTATGGTGGCCATAGAGTAGAACAAGAGAAAGTGTCGCATAAAGAAACAAAGGACAATGTGAATGAAAAATGTCACGATTTTGCGACAGAAAAGCAAGCAAGGAGAAAATGGTACAGAATTGTCACGATATCACGACATGTCACATTATCGCGACAAGATTGAAAGAAAAACACAAGGCATGGAAGACGTCGCGATATCGCGACAGGAAGCGACAACAACAGAGAAGGCAAGAAATTGTCGCGATTTCGTGACATATTGGGAAAGAAGGACCAAGTGCGAAGAATTGTCGTGATATCGTGACATGTCACGTTATCGCGGTCAACACAGTCAACAGATGCATGAAATGAAAAAACGTCGCGATATTGTGACGTGTCTCATTTTTGTGACCTGTCGCATTTTTGCAGAAAGAAAGTTGAACCGTACAAGGCAAAGTGAATTGTTGCGATTTTGCGACATGTCGCGTTTTCGCGACTTGTCACACTTTCACGATGAAAAAACAGGTAGAAGCAAGAAGACAGAAACATGTCATGATTTTGCGACATGTCTTGTTTTCACGATGTGAAAGCGCGGGAAGAACAAAATGGTATGGACTGTCACGATTTCGCGACATGTCCCATTTTCGCTACTTGTAGGAAGATGAAGACCAAGGAGGAAAGATGTCGCGATTTCGTGACATGTTGTAGTTTTGCAAGTAGAAAGAGGACAAGACAACGCCAAGAAGAAGATGTCGCGATTTTGCAACATGGTGAGTTTTCGCGATTGGTGGCGGAGAGAGAAAGCAGCAAGGTAAAAACGTCGCGATATTGTGACATGTCACATTTTTGCGACCTTTCTCGTTTTCGCGATCGAAGCAACAACAAAGGCCTGATACAATTCTGTTGCATTTTTCTTCATGATTGCATAGGATAATGTGCAGAACAGATAAGGATCAATTAAAAGCTTTCCAACGGTTTTTAGATCGTGGTAAAAGAAGCGGTTCTAAGATTAAATGTTGCTGATTATCGAGGTGTGCAAGATGGAAGAACCTGAGGCAGTTTTCGATGTCGCCAAAATTAAAGATGCCTCCAATATTCAAAGCTCCTATTCGTGATCTCTTAACAACTTTCAGCTTCCCTTGATAAGGGTCATTTGATATGGGCCCTCGTTTCTATTTCATTCTCAGTTGTAATTCATTAAAAGTAGGGACTATCATTTCTCCAAGGTAGATTAAGGGGATTGTTCTTCAAAATCTGCTTCATGTATTGAATGTTGTAATATGAAAGGAAGAGGATGGACCTCTATAAATACCAATGTAAAGCTCAAGCAAAGAGAGGAGGATCTGGTTGCAAAAATTGAAATAGTTTTCCTAGATGCATTTGCTTCCATTCTTAGTGTCTTCTGGAGTTGGTGATCTAAATGGTTGTGCATGTTTATCTTTCTGTGTGATTTACTTCTGTGTAGCCCAATGTAATATCAGTTGAATTATGTTGTGTTGAATTTGGCTGTATTGGCATTTGAATATTTGAAGTTTATTTGGAAGCGGACTCATGGCTAATGCGTGATCTAATTTCTGTATATGTGTTCTAAGAGTCAATTGCTGCTGAGCTTTAGGATCTAGTTGAAGTTATTGTTGTTTGAGATTATTCTCCCCATTAACGATCGGCTTCGGCCATATTTACATCCCTTTCAGTTATTTCCCATTTCTTTCCGCATTTTCCCATTTCTTTCCTACATCTCTAGTCTTGAAACCAGTTTAGATTAGTGTGGGAACCAACCCTCTCTGGAGATTGGCCCGAGAGACATCTCTTTCTCTCGGCCTTTCAATGTTGGCCAAGTCTAGGGCGCATATACATATCAAATCCTTTCCTGTGGTAGATTTGTGACCAACATGTTCAAACCTTATTAATTAATGTTTAGAGTTAACAATTACAACAAGAAATTGAGGGACCCTTATCATTGTTACTAGCATATCAACAAGAAGATCAAGGTCAAGATAATAGTTTTTAATATAAACCTACTATGGCCAATAACGAAGCAAGTACAAGTTAAACTCAGTAATTGATACCTTATGACTACCACTTAAACATGCTCCAACATGAAATGATGGGAATAAACACAAATACCAAAAATTGCAAACAAATAAATATCACATTAAGGACTTTGAATATTAATAATGATCTTACAAGCATATATGAATCACAATTGATAGATATGCTTAAAAAACATCAACCAGCATTTGCATGGAACTATAAGAATATGAAAGGAATACACCCGAACATTTGTACCCATTGCATATTTATTCAAGAAGGTTGTCACCCAGTAAGACAACCCTAAAGAAGATTGAATATAGCTATGAAAGATGTAGTTCAGGAAGAAATCATTAAACTCTTAAATGCAAGATTTAAATATCCTATTTTTGATAGCCAATGGGTGTCACCATTGGTGATAGTCCCTAAAATGAATGGTAAATGGAAAATTTGTGTGGATTACATGGAACTAAATAAAGTAACAAAGAATATACATTGTGATGCTTCAAGAAATGCAATAGGGGCAGTACTACAACAATAAGAGAACAAAATACCTTATGCTATCTATTATGTAAGTAAAAATCTAAATGGGGTTGAACTAAATTACACAGTTACTAAAAAATAGTTTTTAGTTGTAGTCCATGCTATTAATAAATTCAAATATTACATAACAGGGTATGAAGTATTTGTTCACACTGATCACTCTGCCATAAGATACTTAATGAATAAAGCTATAGTGGGAGGTAGAGTGGTTAGATGGCTTCTCTTATTGTAAGAATTTAATGTCATAATTATAGATAAAGCAGACAAGTATAATGTTATTGCAGATCATTTATCTCGTATGTAAATATTTGATGGTGATAAGTTAATTCTTGATAATTTTTCAGATGAACATTTGTTTGCTCTCTCTATTTTCACTCTTAGGTATGCTGATATTGTGAATTATTTAGTAACAGGGAATATGCCTCAAAATTTTACACCACATGAGCGTAGGAGACTAATATATCAAAGCATCTCTTACATGTGGATTAATGGAGTCTTGTTTAAATCTTGACCTGACCAAGTAATTAGGAGATGTGTGCAAGAAGAAGATGTATATGACATCATTCGGGCAACATATGAAGAAACCTATGGAGGACATTATGCCACCCAAAGAACAATCAGTAAATTACTTCAAACTAGTTACTTTTGGCCTACTATGAATAAATATGCCTATAAGTTTATTGATAGATGTGATGCTTGTCAAAGGGCTAGTAAACCTACACCTTCAATGGCGATGCCTTTGGTACCATAGATAGTATTTGAACCATTCGATAAATGGGGAATTGATTTTATTAGACCAATAGACCCTCCAAGTGCAGGTAATAAACACATACTTGTATGTACAGATTATGTCACCAAGTGGGCTGAAGTAAAAGCCTTACCACAAGCACAAGCTGAACCTGTAGCTAATTTTCTTTATGAAAATATCATGCAATGCTTTGGAGAACCTAAAGAACTAGTTTTGGATCATGTATCCCAATTTTTCTCCAAATTAATTGACCATTTTTTTGAAATCTATCAAATAAAACACAATTTTTTTTTGCCATATCACTCTCAAGATAATGGACAAGTAGAATTTACAAATAGAGAACTTAAAAAGATCATTACAAAAATTGTAGTTGTGAATAGGGTTGATTGGGCAAAAAGATTAAAAGAAGTTGTATGGGTTTATAACACAACTTGGAAAACCACCATAGGATTGTCACATTATGAAATGGTGTATGGCAAGCAAGACATTAGACTTATTGAATTTGAGATATAAACTCTTCGCACAACGGTACAACTTGATATAAATTTGGATCAAACACAAAAATCTATATTGGAAAAGTTAAATGTTCTAGATGAAATAAGACTAGAGGCACTACACAAGACTGAATTAACCCAACAATAAATAAAGAAATGACATGATAAACACATTGTACCATGAACATTTTAATCAAGGGATTGGGCCTTGTTATTTGATTCTCGCTACCAAGATTTTCAAGGTAAGCTAAGAACCAGATAGCTAGGACCCTACGAGATTGAGGAAATGTTTGGGAATGGTATAGTTAAACTTAAGCCTATAGATGACTCAACAAGAAGACTACTAGTAAATGGACATAGACTTAAACTTTACAGGAAGCCATTATCTAAGGAAGAGTTCATACATTATCTTAAGCAATAGGTTGATTCGTAGTGCATTTCTGAACTGCAATCAACTTCTCTTTCTTCTTCACATAAAAATATAATATATATAAGATTAATATTTAAGAATAAATAGATAAATAAGTATATTGTTGTTATATATCACTTGGCAGATAAAAGAATATCATCATATACTTCTTTTGTTTCATAATGGAGTTCCAATATCTATAATATTTTTCATCTTGTTTTTCATCAATCTCCAGTCTCAATATTATTGCAAAGGCTTTAGAGGAGACACCTCTTCTAGTTAAACTAGTTGAAAACTTGTAGGGAAACTACTACCACAATTTGCATAACACTTTTTTTGCTAAAAACAAAATCTAGGTGTTTTTAATCACTCAGCCAACCCTAGTATTCTAAGCAAATCTCCATTGAAAATCAAACAATCCTTAAAATTGCCATAGGTTGTTTATGGTCAATCAAGTTTTCTCTTGGACTACACATGTTATAACAAATAAAAACATTGTGAAGTTGGGAAAATATAGCTCATGAAGTTACTATTGCCATAAAGTGAACAGTTTCCCCTGCTTATCCAATTATGCACATGGTCTAGAAAGCTAACGAATTGACAAAAGGACAAGCTCCCCTTTCACCCTTGAAAAAAAAAAAAACCCTTGCTCTCCTTCAAAATGAGCAAGTATCCCAAAAAGCAATAAGAATTTCCTTGCTCTTCCTCAAAATGAGCAAGTACCCCAAAAAGAAATAAAAATTCCCTTGCTCTTCCTCAAAACGAGCAAGTATCCTAAATAAAATTCAATAAAATAATGGAAAGAAGCTTGAATCCCTGGAATTCTTAGTGTATCGAAAACCATGGGGTGATCCTCGTTATAGCAATGAGTTGAATGAAACCCGCCTGGCAATAAGGTATCCTTACACAATAACGACAAGTCTGTACAAGACCTATGGACACTCATAGATAAGCTAGCTTGTTGGCATAAGTGACCAATGGATTAGTCAATACTTACTCATAATGAGAAATGA
The DNA here is from genome assembly GCA_028583015.1 of Wollemia nobilis. Lineage (NCBI taxonomy): Eukaryota > Viridiplantae > Streptophyta > Pinopsida > Araucariales > Araucariaceae > Wollemia > Wollemia nobilis. The sequence continues at coordinate 9,318,394 of JAQPPZ010001772.1, read as the reverse complement.
ACATTCATTGCACACACAGTTGGTCCTTAAGATGCTTGAAACCACTAGGAAAACCTTAGCATCATATTGGTTTGTAAGATGAATATATGAATTTGTTTAAAGTCACTAGGATGTATGAGTCTTTGTAAAACAACTCTAGATTGCTTATACCTAAGGCAAACAGAGTCATAAGCAAGTTTTCATTCCATATCACTATCACATTGCCATACATATATCATAATCCATTTCATTCTACAAAAGTATGGCTTGAATTTTTAAAGCTTTAATATCCACTTATAGGGACAAAGTAGTAAGGATAGGGTTACAATTCCCATAAGAACTTTGATAGAGTGGTTGGGAATCCAATTCCCCAAAGCTTTGCACCCTTATAAGAATACCAAATAGATGCATATTTCTATAGGAAAGGCCATCAAGGTAATATCATAATGACTATCCTATTGTTCTTATCTAAGACAAGTTTTCAAAGCACCTAAGCCTATGCTGAAAATCTATGTTGCAAATATTTAATGATTGATATCAGGATAAATCCATTATTTTTCTCTCACTTGGAACTCCTTAATGAAATTAAAATAAGAAATATAAGAAATAATATCCCTTTGGTATTAGAAAGAATTGTTAATAAAATCATGGGATCATTTATATTAGAAGCCAAGAAGGCAAGTCTATTTTGCAAAAGAGATTATTATTCTACAAGCCTATCTAATGACTTGCATAAATATTATATAAGAAAATCCCTCACATTTTTAATTAATTAAATACAAAAAATTACTATATATAAGATTTGTTGTAATATAATTGTTTACAAAATAAAATCCTCTATCCTATTTTGGCTATATAACCAAAATACAATTTGGAGGGAGGTAAATAAAAGAGTCGTTCATAATTCATGATATAGTTTGGGGGGAAGAAAAAAGAAAAAATAAAGGAATGAAGAAGTAGGTAAAAGTATTATTTCAAACTCTACAACTACAATTTTTGTAGACAGTTTCTATAGATATTTTCTATAGACAGTTTTTGTAGACAGTTTATGTAACAGTTTTTGTAGATAGTTTTTGTAGATATTATCTGGAGATACTTGTAGATACTTTTCGTATACATTTTCATAGATATTTTTTGTAGCGTATCTTCGAAAATACACGTTTCATAAAAAAATTCTAAGTGTCAAAAATTCCAAATTTGTGACACATGTTTATGAAATTAAAATTTATTTATGCGAGGGTTTTTGAAGAAAAAAAGGTAAAATTGCATATATATTATCACAAACACCATGACACAAACGTTTTCAAGCCTATGAATTGTAGTACAAAAATTGAAACATGGACTAAGTATTGGAAGTAATGCATAGTAGAATGGATGATCAAAATTTGACCATTGGGAATCATGCATACAAGGTTCAGTTTTTAACAAGCTCGACACTCTAAAACTTTACACATTTGAAATCATAAACGAAGCACTAAATATGACTTGGAAAATTATGAATGTTTGAAGGATAAGTGTTGTAAGCACATTTTAATAAATTGTCTGCGGGAAGAAGGTAAAAACATGGATCAAATACCACCTATGGAAGTGATTACATGGACATAAGGCATCGTATGGAGTTTATAAAAGTTTAGAAATTCAAAATATGATGACAAGGCCAACCATACATGTGGAAGGCATGGCAACAAATGAGAGGATAAAATGATTTATATGCATGTGATCAGTCACAACAAGAAGATGTTAATAAAAGTGGACAGGGGTGCACAAATCCGAAGGGAAGTAGGGATTAAAAAGTGTAAAGTCTTATTATTTAAAAAACAATTCCCCTTTGGCATTCATAACATTAAGATATTAAAAATATCTTAAACTTACCCTATGCAAGGTGGCGAGAAATGTCGCGCTAAAACAAGAAATGTGACCACCTCATAACCCTAGCATTTGATGATCGAAACTTGGCCACATGAACAAGTAGGAGAAGATGTCACGGATCATTATTCTCGACCATATATTAGGAGAAATTGAAGGGATTTGATTTAGGTTTGGATTAAAATGCATACCATCGACAGAAGTTTCACCCGTAAGATAACATCGACCACCACATATGAAGAGGGACGATCTCTAATGTGTGGTCATGGGAAGAAAATCAAGGAAAGTGTAGCGGATCAGAACTATGGGTAGTCGATTAAAGAAGATCGAAGGGCTAATATTACCCATGTATTACATTGGAGGTTAAAACCTAAAAATTATGGCGAATTAGCCCTAATATTTCCATAGCAATCTTTGTAACCACGAGAGGAATCCACTATGCAGTTGAAAATAAAACTGTTGCAGCTAAGGTGTAAAACCAATAAGCAACAGATGGAAATTACCATGCGGTGACATAAGTCGAAGGAGAATTGTAGGCAGAAGGAGTTGAGGGAATGCATAGAATAGATGATGATGAAATTTCATGTAGGTAAGGTGGTGAACACAATATCGAATTTATTTTTTTATAGAGAGAATATCATAAAAAAAAAGAAGCCGCAGAATATATCTTGGAAGAAGAAAACAATTTTTCTTTTTAAAATCATTCTTAGAATAAAATATAGGAGAAAATGCAAAAATAAAGTAAATATGCATGGTAATATTGACATTATTTTTGTATAGGTTGATTTAGGTAAAAATTATTTTATTTTATAACTCGAAGGGTCGAGATATGGAGAAATATGTTTGTTTATGCATGGATTGTTTATCGACGTTTTCTACAGGTTTTCTTGCCAATCAAACAACTTCATGATAACATTTTAAAATAGAGGCTGATGCATATTCTAAAATTATCCTACCTCCCCTTCATCTAAAACCATATCCTATCTGTTAACACTATAAACCATATCGAGAGCCACCTTCCATAAGCGTAGTGAACCTACATCTATTCACACCCAAAACCCTAGTGATGTCGTGAAGAAGATGTTCCAAGAGGAGCACTAGTGGGATGCCCTAATTAAGTTCTAGGGGCATGGCCAAGGTATGGCAAAGCAGTTCATTATGAACTGCGATCCCACGACCATGAAGTCCAAGTTAAAATTATCGCCAATTTAATATTTGAAGTGTTAAGACTTTTTGAAGTTGGCCAAAAATACTATAAATCTAACTACAAGGGTGTAAAACATATGGTTGAGAGGTTGGGAGAGATATGCACTATGACTAGAGACAAAGAGGGGTGGATCAAGGGTGTGGCAACTTCCTCACTCCTCGTAAAATGCTAAGAGGTTGCCACGATTCTCATGAAATTCTTTACACTAGAGGGGAGATGATCTAATTGTAGGGACTACCACCTCAAAATGATGTTGAATCTCAAGTATATGAGACATGAGGACCGTATCATCAACCTTCCATATTTCCTTTATCAATCAATATAAGCTATAATTACCAGAGTGTAGCCTAAAACTTCTAAAGACAACCCTAAGTTTCACCTAATCGCCCATCATGGGTTGATAAAACTTATAGTTCTACATAAAGCAAGTGAAACTAGGATACCATGGGACATAGTAGTGGAAGAAGCTAACCTCTCCATAAATTATGATTTGGGTATGTCAAAATCGATAGAAGATAGTGCATCTAAGGATAATTCGAGCCTAAGAGTCTAGAGGAGGAAGAACCCTTTGTACATAAATTCCCTAGCCATTCCAAGACATCCAAGTCTTACCAACCTGTCAAAAAAACTAGACGAGAGAAACATGTTCCAAATATTCTAGAAACTCAAGGAGTAGAAGAAGCATCCAGTCCAAAGATAGATCCACCTCCATCAAATCCTTCTGCAAAAATTCTTGGGCATATCCGAACATAGCAGACTATGTTGCACATCAAGTTGGATAGACTCATAAATGAGTTTATCGAGCACACCGCCCTAGTAAGGCATGCCCTTACGCTCCAGCTTGATATTCTCAAGCAACTCTTCATGGATAGGGTGGTGATATCGGTTGACCTAGTCGTCCAACTGGTAACTATTGGTAACTCCCCCAACAAGAGCTCCACGTCCAGTAGGAAACTGAAGAAATCGATAAACTTCAACAAAATCATTGACTTCAAATGTGTACTTGAATAATATAGCTCGATTCCTTTCGTCAAAGTGTTTCAACAAAATCACCCTCAAATGCCAGAACCGTTCATCGATACAGGGATACATCCAAAAGGATTAGTTCTCAATGTTGGGATGCCTAGCGACATAAACGTAATCATTAATAACATTGTTGAAACAGTCGAACCTCCTCCTCCTATATAAATACAGGATGCATAGTTTGAATTGCAGGGCAGAGGATCTATCGAAGTGAGCACATCAAAACCATATCTGTCGAATTACCACTTGACTCGACGATGGCCAAGGAACAGGTGTAGAAGGTGAAGTAAGAAAATAATTTACTAGCGAAGCGACCACAACCTACACGAATTTCCTCTAGACTTATATCTAGAGTTGAACAATCCATAACAAACACTTTTCATAAAACTTCATAAATTTCACAAGCTATATTTGATATTAATAATGTTGTTGATCTTAATTATTTGTAACAGTTTTTACTTTCATTGTTTTATATTTATATCTGCAAATATTTTTTCATTGCATATCTGAAAATGAGTTATTCAAAGTATGTTGTTTCATATTTCAGCAAATTTATTTCCATAAACTGAAAGCAATAATTTATGTAAATTATAGTTCCTTGTTTATGAGAATTATCAAGTGAATTTTGAAAATAGTTACAATGTCTTGTTTTATATTTGTGAATTTTTTCAAACACTGTAATGTTCTATTTTATATTTGCAAAAATATTTATGTAATGTTGTAGATTTTTCTTTTCTGTCTACAAGAATGAGAAATAATTGAACAAGTTGTTGAAAATTTTTATTAAACGTACTATCAATTCAATCTGTATGCATGAGGACATGCATCTCATTCAATTTGGGAGAATGATGAGTGCTAAAACAACATGTATTTTATGCAAGTTTTATTCAATTTTTGTTTGTAAATTCATGAAAAAATATGTAGTTTTATGATAATTTCATCTTATTTATATGATTTACGAATGAATTTGATCCTTGACAATAAAAGTGATTTATGAATGTATTTTATGCAAAAGTGTGCAAGTTCTGTGTGTTTTGGCAAGAGAATGTTGAGGAGCTTCATAGAGTAGGACGAGGCAAGGTGTAGATTAGATAACAGGCGTGGACAGATTAGTCGTGAGGATGATGTGTTGAAGAGACTCATGGACAGATGCTATAGAAAGATGCTACAAAATACAACTATAGAAAGTTGTTACAGAAAACGTCTACTGAAAGATGTTACAAAATGGAATGTTGACCAAGTCCAACTGTCCAACGTGTTCTTGTACCACATCCAGTGACAACGTAGCAGTATTACAAGGCATACACAATTAGCACAGTTGACTGACATGTTGGCATTATGCACGAGAATTTCATATTGATTAAAGTTGTTATATAGTTGTTATTATAAAGTTGTAAAATTATCATATTGTTAAGACTTTTAGATTTTGATGCAAGCTATTTTGTCCTCTCTTAAAATAAAGGGGCATATAGTTGTATTGTTGCATCATTAGATTATTTAAAATAAGAACTTTGTTATGATTAGATTATTAGTTTACCACTTAGACCATAGGGATTGCAGTAAAGTTCAATTTGGTTTCAAAGTATTATTTAGTTATCTTATTATTGTTGAAAATATAGTGTCCAAATAATCAAGCCAACAAAGCCACATGGAAAATACGTGGAAGAGTTTTATTCAGAATGTCCAAGCGAAATTATATATTATAAGGGATACCTTTGAAAAGGTTTAGTGCTACAAATGGTTAAATTTATAATGTTCAAATACCCTGTATATAATTTCTGCTCATGAGACTCAATGTTTTGAAAATTATGTACGGTTGAATTTTTAGCAATAAAACAACAACACTTTTCATCATGTATTTGGTAACTGTATCATTTATTTCCACATGATTTACTGTATGTAGTTTTTATTGTATTTTCCTGCATTCATGAAATAGAATAGTGTTAGTAGTTTTAATGCACATTAGTTACTGAAGTAAAGTAGTTTAGGGGACAAATAATTACACTGTACTCTAGGAGGTAGGGTTCACTCCTACAGCCATTCCCTAATCTCTCACCCCTAAAATAGGTTAGGATTAATTAGTACATAGAATTAACTTTAAGATGATTAATTAAATTAAATTGCATCATCAATAGATTACAAGTTAAAAGCAAATAGTTAAATCAATAGGATGCACGTGGATTGACATAAGCAAATATAAAAAGCATTTAATTAAATATAAATCATCAAATTGCATTTCATTTCATTTCAGCACAATTTATTTTCCTGTAAACATTTATTTTTTCTATAAACTTAAAACTAAGAGAGACAACATCAAGTCTGAAGATTAATCATTCGGTATAATCTATATTGGATTACTACCCTTTCAATAAGTCATCATGGGTTGATAAATTAATGTTGAGTTTATAGCTAGACAATAAGCTAAGTGTTCTAATTAATCTTTAGGTTGTTTTTTGAGTGTCTTATATTTTGGTTATAAACCCTAGATCTAATTTAAAAGAAATATATTTAATTGGTTTATAAGGATTTGAAAGATAAAAACAACATATAGTGTGCACTTAGGGTTAATTATGTTTGTGCATCATCTCTTGAGCCCTTGCTTAAAGGTTTTTTTGTCTTGAAACCCTAGGGTTATGAAGCATTCAAAGAAATATCCATTCTAAGGTTAGCTCTTATCTTCTTGCATTATGTATTTTTGCATTGTCTTTTATCTTTCATAACATAGATCTAGAAAGGCTAAATCTAGGTGATTGTCTTTAATTGAATACATCAGACATTCTTGAAAACTAGAGGACTAGGAGTGAGTCCTTAAATCACTCCTGGTGAATCCTTCTCCCTCTTTTAGCATCGAGTGTAGAGAACAACGTAGCCCCCACAGTTCACCTCAAGGCTTTCTCTTTGTTTGCAAATCCAAACTTGAGAATCGTATGCGGTAGGGCGGTTTTCCCCTCTACAGGTTTATAGGACCAAGTATACTTTAGATGGCCAAGTGGAAAAATACAAGGCACATCTTATTGCTAAGGGTTTACTTTAGAAGGAGGGAATTAACTACTTTGAGACATTAACCCTAGTTGATTTGATGGATTTTATTTAGATGATTTCATCCAAAGCTACTTTCCATGGTTGTAAGGCACATCAAATGGATGTGAAGAGCACCTTCCTTCATGGTGAGCTTTAGGAGGATATTTACATGCAACAAGCTCCTAGTTTTGTGATTGAGGTTCTCATTCCCCTAGTGTATTGCCTAAATAAGTCTTTGTATGGGCTTAAGTAGACACGATATGCTCAGATGAGAAGATTCACTCCTTTGTTAGTCGTGGGTTTCACTGATATGAGGTAAAGCATGATGTTTACATCAAACATCAGGATGGAGAGACATCTATGATTGTGTTATATATGTATGATCTTCTCATTATAGACAAATCACTTTGATTTTGGATATGGATTCATGGAGTCATGATACCTTTGAGATGAAATACTCGGGGCTTTTACACTACTTCTTGGATGTTTAGATTGACTATATCTCTTTTGGGATCCCAACTTTATAGACCAAGTCTACCTTGAATATTTTATAGTGTTTTTGGATGGAGGATTGCAAATATTCTTGGACTCCCTTTACTTATGACTTGAAGCTCTATGAAGATTGTACTACACCATTGATAGATGCTACATTATATTGGTCTCTTGTGGGAGGTCTTCTTTACCTAACTCACACTAAATCGATATTATATTTACTATTAGTTATTATTTCAACTGTATATAGGCATCTTAGGAGAGTTGTTGGACAACAACCAAGAGGATCATTTTCTACACCAAAGGTACATATTATATAGGTATGATTTACATGGTGCATATCTGATTTTGATAGACTTATAAAATGTAAATTAGGCTAGTGATTTAGATAGATGGATCTCCACTACTGCCTTTGTCTTCTATCTTGGTTCTAACCTAGTTTCTTGGTGTTGTAGATGATAGTCCACTATTTCTTGGCCTTCTATGAAAGTTGAATATTATGCTCCTATTGAGACATATAAGCACCTTCAATGGATGCTTATGATTTTGAAGTAGGGGGGCATTCCTCAGTCTTATTCAACCATACTTTATTGTGATAATGAAACGCCATCAAGCTTATTTGCAATCAAATGTTCCATCGACATACTAAGCACATTGAGATTTGGATTCACTCTATGCAATGAGTTTATGTCTATGGGATGCTTGATCCTATTTTTATGGTATCAACAAAGCAGACAATAGATATCTTTACCAAAGTCATTCTCGAGGTACCATTTATACATACCAAGAGCATCATTGCATATGAGTGTGTTACTTAAAAGGAGTTGATTGATAAGGATATATCTGTGTCACTCATTCATCTTAAGGGGGTATGTTGGAATATGTGGTGGTTAAGCTTCACATGAGGCCATGACTTAATTTTTATTATATTATTTATACATGCCCTTTGTGCCTTTATGCAACTTTATTGATGAATATTTGGTAGTATTTTACTATTTTGCCTAAAGGTTAGTTTCTTAACCTTGAATTAAAGGTCTCTTGTAATTGGGTATAAATACCCCCTCATACCAACCATTTTGTTCTCAGTTGGAGTGTATTCTATTTTCCTTTAATGAGATATTTTTATGTTTGTGGGCATCCTTTTACATAATGTGTTTTCTTTCTATGAGTTATTAGTGCATATGTGGGTAATGTTTTAATTTATTTAATTTATGAAAAGTATTGTAAAGTCTAACATCAATATGACAATATGACTTAAAGAATATCCATCTTGTTTTAAACTAATATCCTTAAGCAATTATGAGAAACTTGTAAAAAGGTAGGAGGTGGACAATTGATTCACCCTTCTTTCTATAGATAGTGCATTAGGAAGGTCCTTAAACTCCAAATATAGCCAACCACTTGATTATTTATTTATTTTTAAATTATTAACTACAAAAAATGCATTATACCATGAAATATCATTTTACATTCAAACATTATAACCATAAAATTTGGATGCTCCTATCCATTATAAATATTTTAAACATGCTTGAATTGTATATAAGCTGATTTGTCATACAAATGAAAATAAATGTCCAAAATTAATTTTATAGCAATAAATAATGCTTTGGATAACTTCTTGTATTTCGAGACAAATATTGTGAGCTTTTGGAGACTAACTTAGTCCTTACAATAAACTAATAGTTTACAACAAATTTTATTTATTTCTCAATTATTAACCCTTTTAAGGTCATAACTTAAATAAATAATCAAGTCAAATTTCGCCCTCACCTATTCCATTAGCTTCTCATGTAAAAAAACCTTATAATATTTCACCATCCATTTTTATTTATTAATTTTATGGTAAATATATTTTATTTTAGTCCCAAGGGCTAGGTGGATTGGTAATTGTATGTTTGGCCAGACATTTACCAAGAAGAGACCTAGGTTCAAACCTTGGGGGCATGCCTATTGCAAAGGTAGTAGTTTGATCTAAATCCTTTGAGTGCATGCCATACCGATGATGATAGTATGAACCTCGTGCAACCAGTGGTCCCCCTCACGTCGTATCAACAACAATGAGGTGTTATACGCTTGTTGGTAGAAGCCCTAGTGGTTTGAATTCTACACTTGACAATTACTAAAAATAGTGTGTATGTAACCAACTCCCCTATGTATCAAAAAAAATATCTTTTATTTTATTTTTAAAAAATATCTTCTTGATAACAATATAATTGAACCTAAAATTTGGCCTGCGAGGGGTACCATAGTGGTAAGTCCTTGAGATTTCATCTAGAAAACCCAAGTTCAAACCTCGGTAAGAAGGGACTATGACCCCTCATAAAAACTCGTGTAATCTCAAGTTATTTACATCAAGTGACATTAGTTCAACCGGTTAGATTCCTCGATATTTAAAGAGGAGACTAAGGTTCAAATCTTACCAAGCGATATATGGATAATATCCAAGCTTTGTTGTAATATCACTATGTGGTGATGATGTAATATGGGTGGGCCCGTTTCAATCCCATATAACCAATTGGAAAAAATTGAACCTAAAATTTGTTTATATCAATTTTATATTAAAATGTTTAATTTGCAATAACTTTCGAATGAGATATTCTCACTTCTTAAAAAAATACTTTATAATACAATGTTTAAAGAACATATTTAACACACTTTATATTATAATTTTTAAAGAACATGTGTTAAAATAAATAAAGAAATTCCTAATAAACATCAACTAAAAAGAATCACCTTCCATAAAAGAACAATTCTAAGTCTTTGTGAGACACTGTAGTGGCATGACTTTCACTTCTCGTTTGAGAGACCTAAGTTCAAACCATGATGAGGTAGTGTGAGCATATTTACTTAAAAAACAACTCTTCTATAATCCTATAAAATATTTTATAAAAAGGAAAACCAATAATCCTATCAAAAATAATTATTTTTTCTTCTAAGAGATTAGACAAATTCTCAGTAGTAGAGAGTTTTGTAAATGACACTTATAGATTAAAGTCTTGGGTTAAATTCGAAGGAGACTTTGATCACTACCCCATCATACTTCTTATAACAAAAGAGGAGAAAAATCCACATTGTCCTTTTAAATTCAATTTTGAGTGGTTACAAGAGGATAACTTTATAACTCTAGTCAAATCAAAATAGGTGAAGTTTGATCATAGTTTGAGATAATCTGCTAGTATTCAATTTACAACAAATTTAAAAAGAGTTAAGGCAATAGTGGTTCAGTGGGCCTATAAAAAGAAACTGATGGATGGGAAAAAATTGATGGAGATTGAGTAGGAGATTGTATTATTTCTAGCATATGACTTTGAAGAATAATTGGATGAGGAAATAAAGCTTAAGTATACAAGTTTAGAACAAGACAAGAGAGGATTTTTGGAAAAGAGAAGCTCAATTGAGGTTCAAAATTAGAGCACTATGAATTGCAAGTGGGCATGAGAAAACTATTTTTTTTTGTAGCTTTGCAAATCATAGAAAACAACAAAATACAGTTTGGGAGCTACAAGGACAAGATGGAAGTAAAGTCTCCTTTACAGGAATAACAAACATGAGAGTAAGAAATTTTGGTCAACTATACAAGGATCTTGGTCAAGTTAATATAGCTTAAATAGACATAATAACTTCTCTCTTTCCCAGATTTATAGATGAGGAAGCCAATGGTGAGTTGATTAAAAAAATCTCAAAGGAGGAGCTCATAGTTGTTTTAATCTCCTTCCAAAAATATAAGAGTCTAGGACTCGAGCTCTATGAACTTTTGGAGTCTAACCTAGTCAAGGTTGTGGAGGAGTCTAGGCAAATGGGAAGGGTAAATGCAGTCTTCAACTCTACCTTCATTTCTCTTATTCCAAAAAAGGACAATCCTTCTTCCTTTGATGATTTCAGGCTTATTTCTTTGTGTAACTATGTGTACAAAATCATAGCAAAATTAATTGCATCAAGAATTAAAAGGTTCCTCTCTACTTCTATATCTATTGATCAATTCAATTTTCTACATGGGAGACAAATTTATGAAGCAATTTGTGTTGCTTAGGAAAGTCTTCATGCCATAAAATCAAAGAAACTACCAAAAAATGATTACTCATATTGAGTTCTATGTGTATATGGTGAACTAGATTATGGGATGTCTTTGTTCTATTTCTTTTGCAATTTTGGTTAATGGGTTAGCCTCTTAGTTATTCAAAGCTTCTTAGGGGATAAGACAAGGTTTCTCTTGTCACCAATATTAATTTTTTTGTAGCTAAGGGATTAACTAGGTGCATTTGCAAGAGGGAAGGAGTAGTAAAGAGAATTAGAATACATAGAATAGTGGAAGTCACCCATCTATTTTTTGTAGATGATGTTCTCTTTTTCACAAATGGAACAATAAGAACTGTAGAGAAGTTAAAACAATCTTTAGATCTTTTCTATCTGGCAATAGGTATGCATATTAATGCAAATAAGTCAAGCATTTCTTTTAACTGCGTGGATGAAGATCAGACCATATTAATAGGTCAACTTTTCCCCTTTAACATATTTGATCTTCAAGAGGAGTTTAAATATCTGGGGTTCTTTTTGAAACCAATGACCACACTAAAAAAGACTAGAATTGGTTGACAAAGAAGGTGGAAGGAAAAATTAATATATGGTGCAACAAATGGCTCTTTTTGGGGGGAGATTGACTTTGGTCAAGTTTGTGTTGGAGGCAATACCAATATATTGATAATCTTTGGCTCATATACCAAAAGGAGTTTTCGATAAAATTAGACAATTAAGCTATAGGTTTTTATGGATAGAAAAAAGAGAAAGGGAAGGTATTTCCTTGGTTAAATGACAATCCTTAGCCAAACCCAAAGAATATGGAGGATGTGGACTTAAGAACATCTTCCTATTTAGCAAGTCTCTAGCACCAAAGTGTGTTTGGAAGATAATATCAAAGGAAGGCTTATGGAATCAGATCATACATGAAAAGTAGTTAGAGCCACTCATAGTTGAGGAGTGGATAATGATCCTAATGAAGCAAACCCATAATGTTTCAATTTGTTGGAAGGCAATGATTTAAGCATTTTATATTGTAGGTGATTGGCTTACCTAGAAAATAGGGAATGGTTCAAGGATAAGACTAGGATTAGACCCTTGGATTAGTTGTGGTGATATGCACAAACTTCCAAATAAGGTAATTAAGACCCTAATAACTCAAAGAATAGGAGGCACACCAGTGGAAAGAATATGTGAGGAGACTTAAAGTTGGACATATCAAGTTGCGAGAGGAAATTGATCAATTGATGTGGACAAAGAAGGGAGCTACAAGGGAGTACACTCCAAAGTTAGGGTATAAGACTCTATTGGAAGATAACAATGACGATCCAACATGGTGGTGGAAGACCCTTTAGAAGCATAAAATCCCATTGAAGACAAGACAGTTTCTATGGCTTGCCATGAAAAATAAAATTTTGACATGGGAGATATTACAAAAGAAGAATTAGAATGGTCCAGGAAGATGACATTTATGTAAGTCAAACAATAAAACAATTGATCATTTACTGGTAACTTGTTCCTTTGCTAGACAATTTTGGAGGGAGGTTATAACATAGCTAAAGTTTCCTATAGGATGGCAAGAAGATTCCTTAGGAGAGTGCTTAAAATTTTGGTTTGAAAATAGGTCATACAAAGGTTTTATAGCTCTCCTATTGTTTGTCTTGGGGAGTATGGTTATCTAGGAACGCAATTTTTTTTCAGAATTATGAGAAGCCTACTTGGCAAGTCTCCTCCCAAATCATTGAAAGTTTCAATAACTGTAAGGTTTTAGCAACATCAAAAGTAAACAAACAAATCATCTCTCCAAAGATCGATAAATCAGGGGCCTAGGGCTTTTTTGATGGGGCTAGACAAGGGGTCCCTGGAGTTTGTGAAGTAGGATGATTATTATATATTTTTTACTCTCATTATTTTAAATTCAAGGCTGGTCTGGGAGAAGGTTCTAATAATTATGCTAAAATTATGGCACTCAAATTGTTGGTTTAGTTGGCAAAATCAAAAGGAATACAAAAAATCTAAATTTAAGAAGACTCATAAGTAGTAATAAACTGGATGCTTGGCGATTTTAGGATGGAAAACACGATTCTACAACCAATCTCTCAAATAAAAGAAGCTGTGGATCAAAGTGAAGCTTTTAATTTTTGGCAGATTTATAGAAAACTAAATAAGAAAGTAAATGAACTCTCAAAGGAGGCACTCCAAATTGAACTAGATACATGCTTAGTATAAGAATTCAATGAGGACAATGCACTACAGGTCCATATCTCTATTTGAAGGGATTATTAATTCATTCTAGTTAAAGCAAGCACAATTAAAGAATTTTTTCAAAAAAAAAACTCAAAAATTGATATTATTGTTGGTTATGTTAATCCGAGTTTTATTTGGATTTTAGGACTTACCAAAAGTAATATGATTTTAATTTGATTCTTGTTCTATAAATATAATTTATTACCTTTTAAAAAAAAATACTAATTAACAAATTAGGAAGGTGTCTAAGAATAAAACTTAGCCTAATAAAAATAATTAATTATAATGTATAAACAACTTAATATTTAAATTACTATTAAAACTTAAAAAAATATAAAAAAAAGGCTTTACAAGAAAAACTCTCTCATTAGATTTTTATTTAAGAAAACAAATAATCTTATTCAAAACGAATATTTTGTTCGTCTTATTAAAAAAATATAAAAATATTCGTAAAAAACATCAACTAAAAAGAATGACCTTCCATAAAAGAACAATTCTTAGTTTCTCTGAGACACGGTGGTTAAAAAACTTGCTTTACAAAAGAAAAACTAATAATCCTATCCAGCAGGAATGACTTTTCTTTTCATTAACAGTCTCATTAGACTCTCTGTTTACTTTATAAAAAAGAAAACCAATAGTCCTATCCAAAGAAAATACATTTTCTCAGGTTTAAATTAGCTTATGGTAAATTGGATTTAATGGTTTAATGTTAATTCTTGAATTATAAGTTTTAGTTTTCCATCTTATCTTACTAAAAATCATCACTAAAATAAAAATGTTTAACTTTAAATATTGGTTTTAAATTTTTTTAACCAAATAATAAAATATATATTTTTTCAAATAAAAAATAATTTTTTTTTTTTTTTTAAGTAAGTTGATAATTTTTTTTGGTTATATAGATGAATTGGTTACAATCACAATTTTTAGTAACTGCCAAGCTCGTAGGGTTCAAACTCTCAGCGAGGGCTTCTAGCACATCCACCGTCTTGTTAATGGTAACCCCGCGTGAGATGGCTGTCGTTATTGGTAACCCCGTGTGAGATGGGGACCGCCAGACGCACAAGGTTTGCACCGTTTTTGTCAGTGTGGTTCAACACGTGGCATGAAGGGGACCACTAGGGTTCAAACTATCAGCGAGGGCTTCAACACATCCACCGTCTCGTTAATGGTAACCCGACGTGAGATGAGGACCGTTAGATGCACAGGGTTTGCACCGTCTTCGCCAATCTGGTTCAACATGTGGCATGAAGGGATTGCCGGACAAGCAGGAAACAAGTCGTTGTCATCGCACCGTCTTCGCCGGACAAGCAAGAAACAAGTCGTCGTCATCGCACCGTCTTCGCCAGTCTAGTTCAACACGTGGCATGAAGGGGATCGCTGAATAAGCAGAAAACAAGTCGCCGTCGTCAGTTAGGTCCAGTCTGGTTCAACACGTGGCATGAAGGGATCCCCGGACAAGCAGGAAACAGGTCGCCAGGTGCAATCGGATCGGGCTACTGGCTATGCATGGGCACGCCCGTTGGATTGGAACCTAGGTCTCCTCTGTAAGCGCCCCAACTTACTAATCCACTAGACCCACGAACTTAAGTAAGTCGATATTATTAAAAATAAATAAAAACACATTATTAAAAAAAATGGTATATACAACATGAATACCTTCTTACTTATTAAAAATCACAGTTTTTATAATGTTTTTTTATTGCACCTTCGTCGAAGAGCAGGACGAATAATTACGAGCAAACAAAATGGCATTCATATCTGTGACGACACCTTCCACCCGGTTAATATGTGGTGTGGCCTCCTATAACTAACTTCCCGGAAGGACCCGACTACATAAAAGACAAAACAAAGGGTGGACAAAATCTCTCCCGTCTCTCTAAAACCCTCTGAAGACAAAAGCAAGAAAAACAGGTCACATTTTTACAGAGGCACAGGGAGGGGGCTTTGGTTATTAGTACAACATGGATCTGCTGCCAGCAGAGAAAGCACCATTGAAACGTCAGGGGTTCAAATCCCTGAAGCTTTTGAACGTTCAGCCGGAGGACCCATTGCCACAGGAGCCCGTTGGAGTCGAATATGGCGTCTTGGAGAACGGCTTGCATTACTACGTGAAGAAGAATGCCAAGCCGCGGATGCGAGCTGCTCTCGCCCTTGCCGTGAAGGTTGGGTAAGTACTACAATGCATTTTTTCAAAAAATTCATGTGTACTTATTGATTGTTTATTTCGATGCCTTTGCAATAATTGTTATTTATTTCCATGCGTTTGCAAGGCCAAAAGAAATTTAAATTGTGTAAAAACTTATTGAAAATAACATACTCTGGTCAATATCACAATGTAGAGTCTTCATCGAGTGCCTCTGCTTTTCTTCAAAGATTTCGTTTATAGGCTTTATTTAGGAAAGGAATATTAAATTGTGTAAAATCTAGTGCGACATAACTTCGTAACCTAATCCATCCAAATTGATGACATAATCAAGCGCCTGCCCATTTCTTCAAAGATTTCTTTTATGTACTTTGTTCATTAATTTCGATACCCTTGCAAGGGAAAGGAGTGCTTTTCTTCAAAGATTCGGTTTACGTACTTTATTTATTAATTTATATCCGTTTGCGTTGTTTTGAAACCTAGTGGGAAATAATTGAAAAATGTTGATCTTTTTGTATTGAATTCTTCTTCTTCTACTCTCTCTTCTGCGAACAATTCTTGAAATGATTGATTTTATTGTTAGAGTATGAACGTAGCTAGCTTCAATAGCATCATATGCTTCACATTTCAATTCAAAATAAAATGTCCTAGATGTTCAAAAGGTACATATCCTCATATCCCATTTCTCTTTTGGTCTTTTTCATCAGCCTGTTTTGTATTTAATTTGTCGAGAGTTGGTCCTTAGTTAGGATATGAGCATCTTTGCTTCCCAACTGATGGTTGCCCTTTTGTTGGGTATCTATT
The DNA here is from genome assembly GCA_028583015.1 of Wollemia nobilis. Lineage (NCBI taxonomy): Eukaryota > Viridiplantae > Streptophyta > Pinopsida > Araucariales > Araucariaceae > Wollemia > Wollemia nobilis. The sequence continues at coordinate 9,301,595 of JAQPPZ010001772.1, read as the reverse complement.
TCCTGGTTGAATTTAACAAGATAATGTTCTTCCTTTCTTCCTAACAGTTGGGTGAGAGTTGGTCCTTATTAAATTTAACAAGATAATGTTCTTCCTTGAGAGTTGGTCCTTAGTTGGGACATGAGCTTCTTTGCTTTCCAATTGATGTTTGCCCCTATACAGGCCTTTTGTTGGATGTCATATGCAGATTAAATTCAGCAAGATAATGTTCTTCCTTTCTTTTTAACATCTTTTCCCACATAGTTGCTTTAAATTTTTCCTTAACAAAATACCTTGATGTATCTGTTATGAATGTCCAAATAATAACAAAGATATAAAACCCCATAAAACCTGTAGTCCAAATAAAACCCGTATACTCTTCCAAGCCCATGATTCAGCCTCACTGCTTCTGTTTTGTAATGCAAAAAGTGCTCTTTGTCCTCCTCATGTTCTCTTCATTCTATATGTTTCCTAATTGAGCTTCTTTATTGAAGTCTATCCTAAGATATTTGTACTCTCTTATTTCTTCAAGAAGACGTCCTTCAAAATAAATGTTTAACTGATCCTTTTTCTTTTGATTGGAGAGGATAGTGATCTTGGTTTTGCTGGTACTTACCTGCATGCCTACCTCCTTCGCAAAAGTTCTATGGCTGTTAAATGTTGTGTCTTAAACCCCGTGTCGACCTTGTAATTAGAATGAGATCATCTACATACAAAATAAGTCTCCCCACATATATTACCAAATGAATCCATTGAGATTTAGCCACTCTTTTAATTTGTCGATATATAAACCAAATAAGGTATGGGATAATAGGTATCCTTGTTTAAATCCTATCTCACTTCTAAGTCATTTTGAAAGGCTTGCTTGCGTTCTAATTTTAGCTCAAACCTCCTCATAAAGTCTATGAACTATTGCTATTTACTTTTCTAGTATGCCCGAGTCTTCCATTCTGCTCCATAATATTCTTCGAGGCACCGTGTCAAAAGTTTTCTTGAAGTCCACAAAACAATAATAGGCTTTTCCATTTTCATTCCATATTTTTTGAGTGATATGTCTCAGAGTGATGATGTGGTCTATTGTTAAGTGTTTTGGTTTGAAACTTCCTTGTCCTTTTGCCCTGTTTCCTTTTTCTTCTACTCACTTGCTGATTCTACGTTTAACCATCCTTCCAAACAAATTTGCAAAGAGGGGATTGTCCAATCCCTTGGAAAGCTATGTTGGATGATGTTCTTGACTATCCTCTTGATTTGTGGTGCTAAGTTGTCAGCAACACCATTTTCTCAAATATATGACAAACCTCCGAAGTCGTTCTCTTGTATCACAGATCATTCATCGTGCCATGTTTTCTAATACAAAGTGTTGCCTCTCGACTTCAGATCAGACATGCTATTATTAGATACCATGCACCTTAGATACCATGCACCTTAAATAAAATAAAATAAATGACCTTTTAAAAGGTCGAGACTTGTTAGAATATTTAGCATATATTGTATTACATTAATTAAGTTAAAGGAGTGGTTCGTAGTTTTCTTGGATCAGTTTATGAACCACCCAGCTTGGAAACTGCCTCAACGGAGTTTATGTAAATCATATATATTTGCCAGGAATATGAAGAGAAATCTAATGATTCAGTTTCTAATATGGCATCAGAGCATTGAATAATTTTTTGGGCAATGTGAATTTTTTAGTGATGGGCAATGTGCTATTCAGGCACTCCATTACTAGATTCACAAACCAGACGGACGGTGTTGGATTCTCCGGGTAAAACAAACCAGAAGGGAAGCGGCCGTTTGTTTTCTGTGCTCCAAACAACGTGGAGAAGCTTTCGTAGCGGAGGCGCTATCGGCAAGCAAGCTGTGGACGTTCCGCAAGCAAGCTGTGGACGTTTCTGCTGCGTTTGACATGCTTGTTTACAGCCACTCCGAGCGCGTACCCCGAACGCGTGTCTTCATCAAAGCAGGAGCTCGCGAGCAGGAGAAGCTTTGCTGAGCGCGTGTACGTTTCTGTTTTCTGCCACTTGCTGGGATTAGCGCAAACACACCAGGCACGTTCGAAATAAACAAGGAGCGTGGATTGGCATTACGTCGCGTTACACCTTCCGTACCAGCCTGTGAAGCGAATTTAACAGGTATATTAGCTTAAATTTTAAGCCTTTACTATCCAAAGATGATAAGATATCATAAAGTTGTAGTGTAGTGCACGTGGGTCTCTGAATAAACTAGCCTCCGTAGTGACCGCCGTCAGAAGTGTAGTGACCGTCGTCAGAAATTGCGGATGAAACAAGGTAAAAAGGTTCTATCAAGTTGAATCCACGAAATGCCTTACAACCAATTCCAATCCATGTCAGGGAAGAAGTGGAGATACAGGCAGTGGTATTCCCTTGTTTGAGATTGACCTACGCGGAAAAGACACGCTTTCATTCATTTAATTTCACTCAGAATTCCAACTCTACGGAATTCCTCCAGAGCCCAGTTTATCCTGCTTTGCACTGCTGGCGCACATTAGCAAGGAAAAGGACAATATTTATGAGATTTGTTTTTTGACAACATATTCAAGTGGCCGCTCAAAATTGCTGACGCCCGAAGGTATTTTGACGCCCCACGGATCCGATTGACGTCTCGAGGGCTCGATGACGCCCAAAAACAAAAACAAAGTGTTTTTTTTGACGCCCCGAGTCGTGTTGACGCCTCGTCGGGCATTTTTTGACGCCCCAAGAAGTTTGTTTTGTGACTCATTTTTTTGTTGTCATTGCTTTTAAGACATGTAAATTTGTTTTTCTTTCAAAAGCAATTGTTCAAAGGCATTATACTCTATTTTTGCCTTCACTTCTTCCAAGATAGAGGGGGGAATTCAAATTTTTTTTCAAACCCTCAGGAGAAGATTTCGATAGCAATTCAAAGGTGCATTTTCGATTTTACTCGACACCTTCTTTTGTCCAAGTTAGGTGCATTTTCGGTTGAACCCGACACCTATGTGAGAAGCATTTTGTGAGCATGCTTGTTTGATTATTGCATTCTTTTTCTGCACTTAAAAAAATCATCTACATCAAAGCATCCACTACTTCTCTCAGCACATGTTGCACAGGTTCTCCACAAGCAGTTATCTCTTTGCACAGGGATCTTCATATGTTCTCTCCCCAACACTAATTTTCTCCTAGTTTTGTTTTTTGACTTAATTACCTCCAACTGATTATTCTTCTTCCGAAGATTCTCAGGCAGGTGTCATTAACATCTCTTTGAGTCAATTTTTTACCCCCATTGCTATTGTGTTTAGGCGTAAATCCTGACGAAATTCTTGGATTCCAAAGTGTTTAGGGGAAGTTACGCCCCACGCATGCGAATTCCTCGTCTTTCTAAGGTAGGTGCCATCAACAAAGCAATCCTTTTCGATCATCGCCTATGTTCCACGTACCGTTCTGATCTTCATAATACCTATAGTCTCCCTCACGTAAGGGCGGGTATTGTTTTGATTCAGTTCCGGTATAACTGGCCTGGCAACGGTATATCGAAAAGGGGACCATTTGGCGCTATAAGGAACCCTAAAAAAAATGGCTACAGTGCACAAGTATCTTTCAGATGCCCAATTGCTCAAAGGCACCAATTTTGTGCCATGGAAGCATAAAATGAAAGCCATTCTTCAAGTCAAAAAATTATGGGATGTCGTCAGTGGCACTACCTCTCGTCCCACCACAGCAGGGACAGATCAAGATACATTTGATGATCAGGACAGGAAAGGCCTTATGTTTTTATTACTTGCCATAACAGATGAGGTTCAACCTCATATTTGTGATGCCACGACCAGTAAAGATGCTTGGGCAGCACTGATTACTGTGTATGAAGGAAAGAATAATTCCACTATCCTTCACCTACAAACTCAGCTTCACAATCTCAATATGAATTCAGGGGAAACTGTTGAATTGTTTCTCTGCAAAGTGGCAGAATTGAAAGCTAAACTCAATACTATGGGAAAACCCATCGATGATGATCTTTTGACATCTGTTATTTTGAGGGCACTCCCACCATCTTACAAAAGTTTTATCACTTCCCTCAATGTTTCTGGCAGAAAATTAACTTTTGTTGAATTGGTTAATTTGCTTCAAACTGAAGAAGCCAATCAAGTACAGAAAGATGAGGAACCTGCCACTGCTCTCTCCACCCATCAAAAGGGTCACAAGCAAGGACAATTACAGAAGGGAGGCTCTTCTTCCAAAGGCAAAGGCAAGCCCAATCTCCAACGAGATAAATATTGCAAGATCTGTGATATGAACAATCATGATACCAACAGGTGTTGGTTCAAAAACAAACAACAAAATGATCCCTCACAAAATAAGAAAGGCAAGGGGAAGCAGAAATATCCCCAACATCGCAAACAACAAAAGGGTCATGTTGCTTATGCAGATTCCCATTCAGATGATTCTCCTTCATCTTCAGATAATGACTCCGAAAGAGCACACAAAGTGCTCATGACCCATACTGCCTCTTCCAAATCCGATGTTGTATGGTATATTGATTCTGGAGCAAGCAAACATATGACTGGGAACAAGTCCTGGTTTCAAACCTTTCACGCAAGAGAAGGCAAACTCGTCACTATTGCAGCACAATCGTGTCTATCAAGTACAAGGTGAAGGGGATGTTACAGTCACACTACCTGATGGTGACTGTGCCATAGAGAAAGTTCTCTATGTTCCTGGCCTTGCCAACAATCTCTTATCTGTTCCACAGATGCTAGATAGAAATATGGATGTTGTTTTTCAAGTTGAACACGGAAAAAAGAGATGTTTCATCACTCATCAAGGTCACCACATTGCCACCGGCTCCTACAAACATGGATTATTCATCTTGGATACAGTTTCTACATCCCATACTGCCCTCATTGCCACTACAAAAGAAGCTACTTCCTTATGGCATAAAAGATACGGGCACCTCAGTTCCGGGTATTTACTCGAATTAAGCAAATATGACATGGTCAAAGGGCTTCCTCAGCTTTCATCCGTTCTCCCAGTGTGCTCAGATTGTCTAGCAGGGAAACAACATCGAGTTCCATTTGAGACAAGTTCTTCTCGCTCGAACAAACCCTTGGAGTTAATCCACGCAGATCTGTGCGGTCCTTTCCCAACCAGTCATGGTGGAAAGAGGTATTTTCAGCTATTTGTTGATGACTACTCCCGCAAAATATGGGTCTTCTTCCTTGCACTCAAGTCGAAGCTCTTCTCTACTTTCGTCGCTTCAAGAGACAAGTTGAGAAGGAAACAAGTTGTTCCATCAAAACCCTCCGCTCAGATCGAGGGGGGAATACACTTCCAAGGAATTTTCAGCATTTTTGGAAAAACATGGGATCAAGAGACAACTCACTACAGCATATACACCGCAGCAAAATGGAATTGCAGAAAGAAAAAATCGCTCCATAGTAGAAATGAGTCGGTGTATGTTAAAAGGAGCAAACTTAGAAAAACAATACTGGGCAGAAGCAGTAAACACAACATCTTACCTACTAAATAGAGCACCTACAAGGGCTCTACAAGGAAAAACTCCACAAGAAGCCTGGAGTGGTAAGAAACCCTCAATTTCTCATCTAAAAGTTTTTGGATGTCAAGCTTTTATGCACATTCCTAAACAGAAAAGAAGGAAACTAGATGAGAAAACTCAAAAATGTATATTTCTTGGTTATGATGAGTATTCAAAAGGATATCGGTTGATTGATCCTATAACCAAGAAAACACACATCAGCAGAGATGTAGTATTTGATGAAACTTTCACATCAAATAACACACTTGTATACCTTAAGGAAGATGAACCTAAGAAAGAATAAGGTTCCTAAATGGTATACTAGTACATTGCAAGATTCAAAATTGACATCACTTCCAGATCTAACTCTAGATCGACCCGCTACTCGCAGTATGACTCAACAAAAAAAAGCAGATGATGCAACATCAGTAACAGATGTTGATGACCTTTGTCAACATTTTGATGATTTATCTGTGCATGTAGAAGAAGATGAGGATATAGATATGGAAGATGAAAAAGTCTATCTGACAATACTAGATGAAAAAGAACCCACATCAGTCTCAGATGCACTCAATAAAGATCAATGGAAAACTGCTATGGATGCAGAACATACATCTCTAATGAAAAATCAAACTTGGAAGTTAGTGAATTTGCCTTCAGGAAAGAAACCCATTGGTTGCAAATGGGTATTCAAGATCAAATATAAGGCAAATGGTGCAATAGATAAATATAAAGCCCGACTTGTTGCAAAGGGCTATGCACAAAAAGAAGGCATAGACTATGAAGAGACATTTGCTCCTACTGCAAAAATGACCACTATTCGAGTTCTGTGTGCAATGGCAGCTCAATTTGGTTGGCAGCTACATCAGATGGATGTAAAGAGTGCTTTCTTAAATGGTGACCTACAAGAAGAAGTCTATATGACTCAACCTGAAGGTTTTGTAGTTCAAGGGCAAGACCAGAAAGTCTGTAAGCTGATCAAATCTCTATATGGACTTAAACAAGCTCCTCGAGCTTGGTATATCAAAATTGATAGTCACCTAGTGCAACATGGATTTAGAAGAAGTCCTGCAGATCCTAATCTATATATCAAGAACAATGGTTCTAAAATAGTAATTCTAGTACTATATGTGGATGATCTGATCATAACAGGCAGTTCAGAGAGTATGATCAAAACAGTAAAACAAGATCTCAATACCTCTTTTGAAATGACAGATCTTGGACTTCTCCACTATTGTCTTGGTCTAGAAGTAACTCAATACAAGCATTGCATACAAGTTACTCAAAAGAAATATGCCAAGACTCTAATTGATAAGTATCGGATGACTGACTGCAAGCCCAAAGCCACACCAATGGAAGCAGGACTTAAGTTATCCCGATTCGATGAATCTCCTAAAATAGATAGTACTCTCTATCGTCAGCTGATCGGGAGTCTCATCTATCTCACAAACACCGAGGCAGATCTTAGTTTTGTTGTGGGTTATCTTTCACGATTCATGCAAGATCCTAAAGTTAGCCACCGGAAAGCAGCAAAAAGAGTTCTTCACTATGTCCGTGGTACGACATATATCGGCCTGGAATACAAAAAGAACAACAAGTTCTATCTTCAAGGGTATACGGACTCTGATTATGCTGGATCCATAGATGACCGAAAATCAACTGCAGGTTATGTTTTTCACCTTGGATCTGGTCCTGTCTCTTGGCATAGCAAGAAGCAACATGTTGTTGCTATCTCTTCTACTGAGGCAGAATATCGAGCAGCTAGTGGAGCAGTCTGCGAGATCATATGGTTACGTCGCATCCTCACAAATATGGGCCTTCCAAAGAACCTTCCTTTACATTTATTTTGCGACAATCAAGGTGTTCTGAATCTTGTCAAGAATCCTATCTTTCATGATCGCACCAAACACATTGACACTAGGTGTCATTTCATTCGAGATGAGGTTCCAAAGCATCATATCCAGCTCCACTACATTCCCACAAATGAGCAAATAGCGGACATCTTCACCAAAGCGCTTGCTCGAGTCAAATTTGAATTGTTCCGCAATGCTATGTGTAGTCAACATTAATGTAATAAGGGGGGATGTTAGAATATTTAGCATATATTATTGTATTACATTAATTAAGTTAAAGGAGTGGTTCGTAGTTTTCTTGAATCAGTTTATGAACCACCCAGACTGGAAACTGCCTCAACGGAGTTTATGTAAATCATATATATTTGACAGGAATATGAAGATAGATCTAATGATTCAGTTTCTAATAGAGACTACCTCCCTCCTCGAGATTAAAAGCTGGTCGAGCGGTCCTCTTAAGGTATGAATAAAGAAACTTCTAAAGGTCGAGCGCTCTCCCCTCTCAAGAGACCTCGTTTTAAAGGTTGTCGAGGCTCTTGAAACTCAAAGCTTATAGACAGCTTGAAGGAATAGATGTTGGCTTTTTAAGCCTTACTACCACAAAATATCACAGGTCCCAATATAAAGAAGCCACAATATTAAAGGTCAAAATATTAATAATGAAGAGTAGAATAATATATGAGCAATTTAATATGTATATCAAGGCCAATATAATAATGAAATAAACATTCACTTATATAATCAAATATGAATGTAAATAGCCTAAGTCATTCATGAACTATGCATGAAGAAAACTTACAATATTAATTGCTCAAAATCTGTATACAAGCTTTATTCATTTTCTTCCTCTTACAACCAGATAATAGGATATTCGGATTCTTTTCTCCTCTTTCTCATGGAGAATTGTCTCCATAATATAGCCATAGTAATGTGACTCTTCAAGTACTTGACTATTGCTCTTCATATGACAAGTCTTATGACCTTTGGCTTATCATCTTACCACTTGCATACTAGACTCTTCACTTTCTTCTTGCATGCACACTTGACTCTATGACACTTGCACATGATTCTTACACTTCTACATGCACTCCTAATCTAAGACACGTGTGCACATCCTCACATTATATATTTGCACACTTACATACATGACACTTGTGCACATCCTCACATTACATATTTTCACACTTACATACATGACACTTGTGCACATTCTCTCAATCTACACTTGCACTCTAACTTACATGACACTTGTGTATTTCCTACACATTGACACTTACATAAAAATGGAAATATAAATCACACTCCTAAATTATAGACTCAACCCTAATCTATTACATATTTATAATTATACCATGAAGGTACCAGGGGGTACATTTGCATGTACCAAATAATGTAATATTCCTCAACAATAGAGAGGTTTTCGATTCATATTACGTATGTAATAACTCTAGATGCCTTAAGAAGGCTCTTTAAAACTTGAATCCCTATACCGAGAGAAACCTACCAACAAAAACTATCCTATCCTATCTATCTTACAAAGAGAGATACATATTCTATTTTACAAAGGGAGATACCTATCCTAGCCTACCCTATTCTACACAAACACCTTGGTCAATACGTCGATATCTCTTTCCTTACTAGATCTATCAGACTATAGGGGCAAGATGATAAGAGTGATAGATAGAACTACGTCAAAATGATGTGCATACCTGTAAGATGATATGAATACCTTTTAGATCCTATCTATTTGATATTCAAGAAGAAGATTTATTACCTGATATTCATTAATGTGATAAGGGGTTCTCTAACAACAAAACAAAGGGGTGTTTTCTACCTAGAAGGGCCTACCTCTTTAAGTCCAACCTTCCTTTAATAGAGAGAGAACTTTTAGAGTCTCCCATTTTCTATAACCTCTTCTCTTTGATATTTAATGGAAGAAAGCCAAAGAAAAGAAAGCTCTTTTATTTTAAAGCTCGCCCTTTTTAAAACAGAGGGGCAAAGCCTTATTTTAAAAGTGGAATGCTCTCTATCCCCTTTTGAAATGAGAGAGTGAATCGAACTTTCAAAAGGAATTCCTTATTGAGTGAAAGAGGATAACCTTATGAGGAGCCCTCCCTTTAAATTAAATTAAAGGCTCACCACTCCTATTGTTTAAAGAAAGAGGAAAATGATTTCTTTGTTAGAGAGGGAAAAGGCTATATGAGACAATCGGGATAGGAGATCATAAGACCATTTCAACAACATGGATAGGCCTCCCTATCGGTCGGTGTTGAAAGGAGAACTGCAAGGAGCCAACCTTAGTACGAGAGGATTGGGTTGGGCCAAGGAGCCTAAAAAGTAGTATGTTTCAGGTTTCAAGAACATTTTACTATTAACACATTAAATTAATTATTGTTTTTTAAAATTGGTTATATGGGATTGAAACAGGACCCAACTGTATTACTATTACATCATAACTACATAGTGGTATTATAACAACTTGGCTATTATTCATGTATCGCTTGGGAAGATTCTAACTAGGGTCTCCTCCTTGAAAGTTGAAGAATTTAACCATTTGAGCTAATGCCATTTGATCAACACTTTAAATTGTTGAATTTAATACATTACGCTAATATTTTAGCTAGCAGTATGCAAAACAAATTCATGGGAACACTTACACACATAAAGGGAAATGGGAATACTATTGCTAATAAGAATTGAATTGAAGTCTCATTCATATGATGACTTTGTATAATATTGTGAAGGTTTGAGAAGAGATGTAAATCTATGACAGTATTTTCGATATTTTTTTCGAGACATCTTTATACAAGGTATGTAAAATAAGAAATGAATAAATATCAGTGGAAGATGGGACAATTCATTTTCCAATATTCGCAAAAGATTGGCAGCACACTCAAACCATTGGCACTATGACAGCTGGTGCTACCTTTTGTTCCTGCAAGGGGCATTACCTTTTGACTCTGCAAGCTGAACAGGAAAACAAAAAAAGATTTGTTGTAATCAGTTAAGTCTGGGATGGATTTCATGTTGTGTTGCCACTAGAATTACAATAATTCTCAATAAAGTCACACAAGGAACACCTCAAAGAAAGAAAAATTTCATCTTGCTACTTCCTTTGAGATAATTGAGCTTCGGAGGAAGCAAATTCTGAAAGCCCTCTATAGGGCTTGCACCAAACCACCCCATGCCATTTCTGTATTCCTTTCCCACAGAAGTGTTAATCGACCATACAACAAAGGTACCAATGACAAGATCACTAATATTCTATGAGAAGGAAACAATACAATTTTACGTGAAATATGCTCACTTGTGAAGGGCGAGACAACCATTTTGCTTACTAATGTCATATATAAAATTCTATGTTCTTGTAGTTGTGTGGGCACTGGCTAATCTTGGCAGTCTGCTCAAGCTAGGCCGAAAGAGCACAACTCTGAAATTCACAAAGAAAAGACATCATATCTGCCTGGATGATATTCAGGACCCAGGTTATTGGTAATGTACAAAATTATTCAAAAGACCATGCAGTAGAGGCCTTGGAGATTGAGAAGCAACTTATCTGAGAGGATGTTGTTGGAATCAAGGAGAATTGGAGGCCTGCCATTGAAATCATTAAAAATCATAACATAACACCATCTCAACAATGAGTGAATGTAGACTTTGAAATGATTGGGGGCATGGTGTCAAAATGAATGAGAAGCAATACTTTCCATTGAAATTATTAGGAATCATTGCAGGAGATGTTCTTAATAATGTCTAACTGTATACTATGCAACGCTTTGGCCATATTTCTTTGTTAATATTGAATTCTTTATGTACCTCATGAAGATATCAGCCAATATTGAAGTATATCTTATCAGGCAGTTAGTGTTTATCTCAACATTTATTCAAAAATTCTTTAAACAAAAATGTAACTATTCTACAATTATTTATGCATTTAAGATTTTACAAATTTTTCCGGGATTGCAACACACCATTAAAATCCCTTTATAATTTGGACAATTCAATTGCTTGATTGGTTCTTGAGGAAGAATGTATAGACTATTGTGTTAGAGAAATGGTCTTTTGTTCTCTCTCTCCCCCCTCCTGGGCTGCTCCCTCCCCCCTCCTTCTCTCTCTCCGTTCTTCTTGGCATGCACTTCTCTCTGTTGGACTGCAGCCCTCCCCCCCTCTGCTCTCCCTTTTATTTTCTTTTCCCTTTCTCTTTGGCCCGTTTGTCGGGTTTGATCTTGTATTTTTCTTAGTTCTTTTCTTTGTTGGGCTTTTTAGCCTGCTAGCTGGCAGTCATTATTGTACTTCTTATAGTCCCTTGGGTCTTATTTTGGCCCACCGCGGACATTAATAATATTTCATTTCATTTCATTTCTATATGTGAAAGGATTTTATTTCTATACCTCTCATAGCATGGGATTGTTAAGTTTAAGAAGCCTCTTATTCTCTCTGTGCATAATTTTGTGTACGGTTACTTTTGAGCAATGGGCCTGACCGTCTTAAAAAGGTCAGTGCAATTTGAGAGTTTTTCTATTCAATCTATACAGAGCAACTATATGGTAAGAAGAATGTTACCCAGATATAAAGTTACAAAAGAATTAGTGTATGATTGAAGTGCTTCACTTATGAACTGCATGAATGTTGTCATTACATTGTACAAACTAGAAAGAAGTTCTAGCCATTCATGGAAGCCTTGTTTTGTCTCGAAGGCAGTCTTACATATATCCTATTCTTGCACCTAACTTGATGATAACCTGATTTGATAGCCAACTTGGTAAAGTGTCCAACATGTTGTAATTGGTCTAGTAAGTTGTCAAGTAATCATGATTGGGCACACATTTGCCAATATGTATAACATGGTGTTATGAAAATCTCACATCTATTAAGTGCCTAGCAGGTTAGGGCAAGGGAGAGCGGGTTTTCTAAGACATGTCTAGACTGTTGATCACTTTTTTACCTTTTGGATGATTATTAAAGGAGATTGCTCATGTTTTGTTAAAGTTGCATGTTGCTTAGTGTACTTTTAAAGGCTTTTGACTCCATACCAAGACACCTCCTTCCAAAGACTTTGCGCTAGGGGTATTAAAGGTTTTGATTGTTCCCATCATGAGATCGTCTTTGGTCGTTTTTATGCTTATCATTATCTCTTTGACAAGGTTATGACCACCATTGGAGTCAAGCAAGGGTGCCCATTATTGGTGACACTTTTTGGTATCTATATTGATGAGTTGGAGGATTTTCTTAAAAAACATGAGCATATCAATGATAATACACAATGCCTTGATTGCTGTTCTCCTTTTTGTAGATATGTGCCAGTCCTTTTCTCACAACTTGAAGGGCCTTTAGAGGTAATTTGATCCTTTGTCCATTTTTGGGAATAGTGAGAACTTATTATGAACTTAAAAAAGACCAAGGTTAATGGTTTTTAATACCTCCAAAATAGGTCTTGATCAACTTTATGTTCCTTTTCTCTACTGTCAGACTCCCAAGTACTCGGCCGAGTCCGAGTCCGAGTGGGCTCAATCGTGCCGAGTCCACTCGGACTCATTTTTTTCTTGGACTCGGTCGAGTCCAGCCGAGTCCGGGGCCGAGTTTGAGTCCGACACGGACTTGCGAGTCTGGATGTCGGGACTCGGCTGGCCCAACAAAAATTAAAGATAAAATAAAAAAAAAAACTTTCATTTTCCGTGATGACAAACATTATGGTTTGACGATGGGTTGCTTATGGTTCGAATTGATTATCTATGAAGGTGATGTTAGGCGCGGAGATGTATTGGGTTAAATGTCACACAATTTTGAATGGTAAATATTGTCCCCAAAAATATCACATTGCCCTTATTCCATTGCCTAATAGGTTGTTGTATTGAATTATTAATTTTTATAAGCCTTAATCTGTTCATTGATAATTAATTATGCGATATCCACCAATAGCGAGGAGACCTCGCGGCCTACGCATTTCTGTCAACCACGATGAAAATTCGAGAGTGCGATCTACTTAGGGCGTTTGTTTCTTTAAATGTACGAACGGATGGCCAATAGACAAATGTAAGTAGATGGTATATATTTTAATACTTATATAATTAATAAATTAAAAATATTATAATATTACTATCTAATCAAATATATAATATAAATAAACTTCATTTCAATTTTATATAATTAATTTAAAATTTAAATATTTTTTCTTTTTAAGCTAAGCTAACTTAAAAAAATTAAGTTATTGTATAGGCATGCAAAGTCTAGAAAAATTAAACAGAAACTTCTTCTATAATTATAAGTCATTACATAATCAAATCAAGCTTTAAAAAATTTGATCAGGAGACCAATTAAAAGGTCATCTACAGGAAGTGTGGAAGGAGCTCCGGATAAAATCCTCGCTTCAGAGCAATCAACACTTGCTGGAACAGAGTATGGAGGATAAATGCAGTAAGGTCTGTGTGTTTAGATTCTGGGAACAAATTCATGGAAGTTGGGTGAATTTGGATGGCTCCATTACGTGCGTCTTGGAAAGAGCTTTCTGACACTCTTTGAATCGCTCGAAACGGACAACCAAGGCCAAATTAATTGTCAAATTACTGAACCACGAAGTTCCAGAATGTATGGGTCAATGTGTTCAAAACTGGTTGTAACTTCCAGAATTCAATGAGTGGGTTTTAAATACCAACACTCATTTAATAAAATGGGTTGTATTTAAATATCAACACTCATTTAATAAAATGGGTTGGATTTAAATATCAACACTCATTTAATAAAATGGGCTGGTACCAACACTCATTTAATAAAATGGGTTCGTTTTAAATACCAACACCCATTTAATAAAATGGGCTGGTTTTAAATACCAACACCCATTTAAGAAAAGAGGCTACATGCATTTAATAATGGTGGTAGATTTTTGCACAACACATGGTGATAAATTTTTGGCACAACACATGGTGACAAATTTTTGCAGAAAACACATTGTGAGGGTTTGATTGGCACATATGCAGTGGGAGAACCGAGAGGCAAGAGCAGAGATTGGGGAGAACAAGCTGAAGAAAACAGCCAGCTGAAATCAGTAAGGATTTGTATCAGCTTTTAAATTCCAATAACAATTTGTCCAATTTATTTGGGTCGTGGTTTTACCATTTTGGGTTTCCATGTTAAAAAATCTTGTGTTCTCTTGCAGTTTATAATTGTGTGTGTGATTTCTTTTTTGTAATATCTAAATATTAAATTATAGTTGATAAGTAGATCAAATATCTCATACAATATAAAGCATACAGTCTTAGCATGGATATATTTTACTAATTGAAGTTGAAAGATTAAGCAGAATTTGTGATCTGTTTGAGGAAAGAGTCAAGTGTTGGCTCTTTACGGATCAAGTTTGGTATCAGAGCAGATTTTTCTGAAGAACTGTGTATGCAAGGTAGAAGATCTCAAGGAAAGGACTTAGCCCCATACAACCCAGATATTGGGAGAAGAAGGATCAGATCTGAGAAAATGGCAGATCAATCAGAACCTAACTCTCCAACAATGTCCAACAAGGAATTTCAAAGAAGATTTCTTGAAATGGAAAACACTCTTGATGGAGATGGTGCTTTCTCAAGAAGAAAGGAAATCAAGGAAGGGAAAGAAGAAATTAGATTTAGAATCTAAGATTGAGTCTAGTGCTTCCAATGGTGAGAAAATGGAGGTTGAAGGATCCCACTCCAAGCTGCTTGAGAATGTCTCATCACAATCCTTGACTGCAGATCCGTTTAAAATGGAGGTCAAAATTGATATTCCAGCTTATGAAGGGGAGTTAGATCCTAAAAAATTAGATGGGTGGCTGAAGAAATTGGAGGTTTACTTCAATATTAAGTCTTATACAAAGGTACAACATATCAACTTTGCTAGATTGAAATTGGGTGGCCATGCTCTCACATGGTGGGAGGCATACTCAGTTGGATTGGCAAGAAATCAACAGCCAACCGTGGAAACATGGGCAAAAATTGTGAAGGCTATAAGAGCTCAGTTTTATCCTATTGGCTATCAGGAGAAGATGGCTGTTTTTGAGACAAAGGAAGGGCCAAACAGTCCAAGAATACACCACGGAATTCAAAAAACAAGTCGTGTTAATGGGTGTTAATCTTTGAGATCCTCAAATTTTTAAGAAATATAAGTGTGGCTTGTCTTATCAGATCAGGACAGAACTGACATTATTTGATTCCAAGGAAATTGATGAGGCATGCATTAAAGCCACATACCTGGAAATGAGGGTCAGAAAGCCAATAAAAGATAATAAGGCATCAACTTCATCTAAACCCTCAAAGTCTACGGAGAAAACCAAGGGTTCCAGTAGTAAAGGCAAGAAGAAATCAAGGGCTACAACCACAAAATCACAAAAGGGTGAAAAACATTGCAAGGAGTGTAATGCTGAGTGAGAACTGTTGGAAGCTACACCCTGAAAAGAGGCCAAAATGGTGGAACAAAGGAAAGAAGAAATTTGCTAATTTTGCCAATAAGGTTGAGCAGGAGTATGAAGGGTGTTTCGAGGAAGAGGATGAAGGAAAGGTAGTGTGTGCTACCAGAATTAAGCCTTTAAGGCAAGAGTAGCAAAAGGGTGAAAAACATTGCAAGGAGTGTAATGCTCACACTCATTCAAGTGAGGACCGTTGGAAGCTACACCTTGAAAAGAGGCTAAAATGGTGGAACAAGGGAAAGAAGAAATTTGCTAATTCTGCCAATAAGGTTGAGCAGGAGTATGAAGGGTGTTTCGAGGAATAGGATGAAGGAAAGGTAGTGTGTGCTACCAGAATTAAGCCTTTAAGGTAGGAGTAGACCTCTAAGAAGGAGGAACAAGCTTTAGAGGCCAAGAAAGATGAATTATTTTGGGTGTACATACAAGTGCGAAGGACGAAAGTTACAACATTGTTTGACAGCGGATCACAACGGAATTTAATTTCTGAAGATCTACTGAAGCAGCTGGTATTGAAGACTGTGGATCATCCACAACCATATCCATTGGGATGGGTGCAGAAGGACGTGGAGCTACAGGTAACCAAGCAATGTACTTTATAGTTTTCTGTCAAAAATAAATTCCATGATGTAATTACTTGTGATGTAGTAGCTCTTGATATTTGCCAAGTAATTTTTGGTAGCCCATATTTATGGGAAGGGATGCTTTGTTTAAGCGGAGGCGCAATGTTTGAGAGTTGAAGAAAGGTGGAATCACATATGTGATTAATCCCAGCACTGGTTGGAAAATAATTTTCAGCGTCTGACAGCGCAACAGGCCAAGCATTTTGTGAATGTAAGCAAGAGATGTGTGTTATTGATGATAAAGGGCGCGGATAGTAATGTGCAGTTCAGTAAGGAGGTGGAAGCAACCAACTGTACTCACCAACAAAAGAAAAGAAATATTGTTTGGGAAAAAGAGGAGAACAAAGCCTTTGAGCTGATAAAGGATAAGGTATGCAATGCACTTGTGCTTGCTATGCCAAACATGAGGATGCCTTTTGAGATTGAGATGGATGCCTCAGGGCATGCTATGGGGGAAGTTTTGTTCCAGCAAGGTAAACCTGTATGTTATCATTCCGAATTGTTTTCAGGGGCTGTTCTTAACTATCCTACGTATGATAAAGAGTTGTTCGCACTTGTCCAAGCGTTGAAAAATGGAGTGCAGGGCAAATCGAATGATGAAATTCATTTGGAAAACGACTTGCTATTCAAAGAGGGAAAATTCTTTGTGCCCAAGGGAGACACACGCTTACAACTGATAAGGGAAGCTCACACATCACTAGTTGCTGGTCATTTTAGGGTGCACAAAACAATAGCTTACATGCAACGATATGTCTACTAGCCCAATATGCAAAATGATGTGTCTAACTTTATTTGGAAAATGCAGACAACACGTCAAGGGCAGGAAGAATTATGGTGGGTATGTCCTAAAGGGGAAAATGCTAAGCAAGGCAAAGTGGATCTCCAAGAAGCAAGCGAAGTAACAATATCCCCATCTGAATAAAGATGATTTTGAGGGACTAAAATCCTCCAATGGGGGAGGTCTTGATCAGGAGACCAATTAAAAGGTCATCTATAGGAAGTGTGGAAGGAGCTACGGATAAATTCCTAGCTTCAGAGCAATCAGCACTTGCTGGAACAAAGTATGGAGGATAAATGCAGTAAGGTCTGTTTTTTTAAATTCTGGGAAAACAATCATGGAAGTTGGGTGAATTTGGATGGCTCCATGACATGCATCTTGGAAAGAGCTTTCCGACACTTTTTGAATCGCTCAAAACGGACAACCGAGGCCAAAGTTATGGTCAAATTATTGAACCACGAAGTTCCAAAATGTATGGGTCAACATGTTCAAAATTGGCTGTAACTTCTAGAATTCAATGAGTGGGTTTTAAATACCAACACTCATTTAATAAAATGGGCTGTATTTAAATATCAACACTCATTTAATAAAATGGGCTGGATTTAAATACCAACACTCATTTAATAAAATGGGCTAGTTTTAAATACCAACATCCATTTAAGAAAAGAGGATACACGCATTTAATAATGGTGGCAAATTTGTGCACAACACATGGTGACAGATTTTTGGCACAACACATGGTGACAGATTTTTGGCATAGCACATGTTTACAAATTTCTGCAGAAAACACATTGTGAGGGTTTGATTGCCACATCTGTTGGGAGAACCGAGAGGCAAGAGTAGACATTGGGGAGAACAAGTTGAAGAAAACAGCCAGCTGAAATCAGTAAAGATTTGTATGAGCTTTTAATTCCAATAACAATCTGTCCAATTTATTTGGGTCGTGGATTTATCATTTTGGGTTTCCACGTTAAAAAATCTTGTGTTCTTTTGCAGTTTATAATTGTGTGTGTGATTTCTTTTTTGTAATATCTAAATATTAAATTATATTTGATAAGTAAATCAGATATCGCATACAATATAAAGCGTACAGTCTAAGCATGGATATATTTTACTAACTGAAGCTGAAAGATTAAGCAGAATCTGTGATATCTTGGAGGAAAGAGTCAAGTTTTGGCTCTTTATGGATCAAAATTAAAATTAAGTTGCAACTCAAAGTCATGGCCTCAAAGTCATTACCTAAACTTAATAGCATGATGTATTGTATTTCTTTGATGTGAATAAAAAAAAAAATCTCATTCACGATAATTGGAACTTCCCCTCTCTATTTTTCTTCTAAACATTTTAGACTTTATAAACATTTTCCAACCCATGGCCAAAAAACACGTGGATGGCAATTGTTAGAATGCTTCTATAAATAATAATCTTACACTTGTCTTGTCTTGATTAAAGAAAGGAGGTACAAGTTTGGTTTTCTCTCAAATGTCAAAAGCGTGATGACCCTAACATTTTTTTGGGGCCAAGTGCTATTTGATTTTGTAATTTGTCATGGCTCATGAGCACATTTTGTACTATAAACATTTTGATGAGTGCAAGAAAGAATATGCCCCTTCCTCTTGTTAATTTCTTATTTGTATAATGTTGAATGTTGAGTAAGTGTGTTAGAATATACTAATAAGTAATATGCATGAAAAAACTTATTTTTTCAATAAAAATTTGTTTTTTTTTTTTTCATTTTTTCTTTCTCTTTTTGGCGAGTTTTTGCCAAGTCTTGCCGAGTTTTTCTTGCCGAGTCCCGAGTCCGACCCCCGAGTCGACCTTTCCAAGTCCAAGCCGAGTTCGAGTTTTGCTACTATGGTTCTTTTGTGAGGTTAATTCATAGAGATTGCCATGGCCTATGGCCTACACTTGGTGATTTAGTGTATAAAATCATCTGTTAGTAAGCTTCTTAAGCATGCTTTTGTAAGGGCTGTACCTTTCTTTCAGTTTTGGAGGACTAGTGTTTTCATGCTCATTCCTAGGATATTATGAACTCAAGAAATACCAAGGTTAATGGATTTTAATTCCTCCAAAATAGGCCTTAATCAAGTTTTAGTTCATTTGGGAGGTTAATTTGTAGAGATCGTCTATGGCCTATACTTGGTGGTAAGATCATCTCTAAATTTTAAGCATGTTTTTGTAAGGGCAATGTCTTTCTTTTAGTTTTGGATGACTAGTGATTTCATGCTCATTCCTAGGATATTCTTTAAAGACAAGATCCTTTTCAACACGATTATCAATTCCATATTTGATATTCTTCAAAAGTGTGTATTCCTAACTTAGAGTTGTAGATTACCGTCTTGTATTTATGAATTACTATCCACTTTTTATCCTTCCTAGTGGTCACAACTTGTGCATCGGCTAAGATTGTTAACTTTATTACTTTGAATTTTAGGTTGCTTGCTCTAGGTCTTGGATTATTTGCGTTGAATTTTTAACACAACCGTTTGGAGAGGATGGAGGCCATTTGTGAGATATGTGGACTTGCTTCATTTGTGTGGATTGACCAATGCATCATTTCGTTGTAGTTGTACTTGCTATTTGAGGTCAACAATGGTAACACCCTTGTTGTGCAATTCACTTTAGAGGTGGGTGACCTCATTTTGAAGCTCTTATCCCATTGCTCTAGATTGACAACCAACTTTTTGAGTAACATATATGGATTCTTCAACACAGTCATTTTATAACTAGTTAAGGGTAGAAGGAGATGCCTAAAATCATAGTTGTAATGTTCCTTAAATAGTGGCTCAAAGAACTAAAGGTTGAGGCCCAAACAGGTGTCGAAGCCAAGATATGCTCCAGATGCAGTAGAAGCATTGACTAGAGATATATCTAACAGATAAAGGTGCTAGCTCTTGATTTGTCAGATAGCGCCAAACCAAAGGATAAATGTCCTAGGACTTGTAAGACTCTTGACATTTGAAAGTTGGTCAAGAATTCATGCATGTGACAAGGATAAAATATTGAGATTTTGAACTTAGAGAAAAGATAAAGATTCCCAAGAGATTACATTTAAACTTTCATGAATAAAGTGGAATCTTAGTCACAAATTTAGAAATAGTAGTCAAGCAATGCTTGGATTGTGCAAATCCATGAATCTCTAGTATCAAAGGATTTGGACGTCCAAGTAGGGCTTTGTCAAAAGGTGATAACCTGTGAATCCCTTGAGTCCTATGCCTTGAAGCTGAATGCACAAGAGCAAGATGTGTTCTTTTGTTTTGGTGGGTGGGTAGATGTCTAAATTGTGTTCAAGGAGGTTCAATCCTTGATGTAAAAAGGAAGCCAATAATTTAAAAAATGCTTCAAAAGTCAGCATGTTGATAAATTGAAAGGCATCATTTATCTATTTGTCTCCATTGACGAAAGGAACTATTCGAATTGGAGACGAGCATAGTTGGAAAAATACATACTAAATCTCAAGATATGCTCATCTTAAATGCCAGAGTCCTAAGAAACAATTAAGCTTGAGTTTAAAGATCAGGTGGCCTCTACACAACACCTGAAAAATGGACACTTGAGGATGGCAAGTCAGAAGTTTTATTGATGACTTTGGATTTCATGGTTGTCTTAGAGAACCCACATGTTTTGATTCTCTCTTGACCATGGCATAATGCAACTCTAAGGAGCGATGGCCGCTTAGGTCTGTCAAAAAGATTTAAGAAAGAATCCTCAAAAGGACTCAATGAAACACATGAGGAGAAAGCATCACCATGTTTGAATAGATATTCTTTGTTCTAAGTTGTTGTAGTGTTTGAAAAACTATATAGAGAAGACATAACGACACATTTGGTGGCAAAAAACGTTCTTGATTCCATTTGTCTAAAACAAATGTTGAGAAAGATCAAAATCCCTTCTATAAATGCCCATTACTTGAGAGAATAAGCAAAAAGAATTCATTATGGAGATTCTTTGCAATTTTAAGAATTCAAACGTGATTCAAAGTAGAGATTCTTGGTTCTTTGAGGCACAATCAAGTGCAAATATTCTAGGCATTGAGATGCCAACTATGTAATGTGTTGGAACTTTCATTCATGGATGACTAGTTTAAAAGTGGAGAAATTTTATTTTTAACCTTAAATAGTAGGAGGAAGCAATAAAAGAAGTCCAAAAAACAAAAGAAGAAATAGACGATGAAACACCAAAGAGTTATGATGAGGGAGTAAATTTTTGATCTACCAAAAGTACAATTTCATGTCAAGAAGCAAATTACTAATGAGTGTAAAATTTTTGCTCAGACATGTGAAATGAAGATGCATTATAAAAAAGGATGCCAAGGCTTAAAAAGGAAATGTCAAG
This sequence comes from Wollemia nobilis, assembly GCA_028583015.1. Taxonomy (NCBI): domain Eukaryota; kingdom Viridiplantae; phylum Streptophyta; class Pinopsida; order Araucariales; family Araucariaceae; genus Wollemia; species Wollemia nobilis. The sequence goes on along the minus strand of JAQPPZ010001772.1, from coordinate 9,280,097 downwards.
AGCACACATGTTTTAATTTATGATATCATATGCATGAGAGGAGGGTCATCACCATCATTGCCAATCATATGAATGGGCTGATATAGGATCAAATGATGCTCATGGATGTGTTGTTGGGCTAAGAGGGCTTGGCTATATAATCTTGGGAGGATGCAAAGTGTTGATCCAAGAGAATTGTTGGGAATCTTCCAACTAAAATAAGCACATCCACATAAATATTGCAATAATTATAGAACTAATGGAAATGAAAACAGAAATATTGCAATACAAAATGGAAATGCAACAGTTATATTGATCACAACAGAATCACAATAATCTCAAGCCTCTTTGAGGGGGAAACATCCTTAGAAGCAGAACCTTGATACAATATGCAAAAAGAGATACATCCATCTATGCCCCTTGCCTTTTTAAAGACTCTTCTCAACCCTAACCCTAATGCTCAAGGGTCAGTTACACATGCAAGTTGGGACTTGTGCTAGAATCTTCTACTAAAAATATAGTTACATTCTTGATAATGGTTACATTAATGGCCCCATTTGTCTAGGGGCCCCAAGGGTCAGTTACACATGCAAGTTGGGACTTGTGCTAGAATCTTCTCCTAAAAAATAGTTACATTCTTGATAATGGTTACATTAATGGCCCCATTTGTCTAGGGGCCCCAAGTGCCACATGCACATTACAATGTATTACAAAATAACATTAGGATGAGATCCTAACGTTAGGAAGGGGGTCATCACTGTTAGGTACCTAGGGATAGGAATGTGGGGAATATTTCTTTTATGTACCCCATTAATGTAATCCGTGTTGGCTTATGTTATTTTACCATATGGCATATGTGAAGAAGACTGCATGTCAATTTAGGAATAGGTAGGAGAACATTGTACTCATAGAATATTCTACTATTGTCAATATTGTCATAGAATATTGTACAATTGTTATGGGATACTGTCATAGAATCTGTGAAGGAATATTGTCATAGATATGTCACAAAATAGTCATGAAATCTGCTTATAAAAATGCAAGGATGTAAAATTCATATAAAGTATTCTTTGTAATAGTCTTGGCTCATAATCAAGTGGCATTAGCTCAACCGGTTAGATTCCTCAACATTTAAAGAGGAGACCAAGGTTCAAATCTTGTCAAGCAATACATGGATAATATCCAAGCTTTGTTGTAATACCACTATGTGGTGATGATGTAATACGGGTGGAGCCCAATTGAATCCCATTTAACCAATTGAAAAAAAATAGTCTTGGCTCGTGGAGCTTGGAGATATTGTGGAGTGATTCCTTCCTTAAGGAATACTTTTGGTGTTGCCCTACCTCAAGGGTATTATCTATATCTATTTTATTGTGTGGATTATTATTGTAGAATTTATTTGTGGATGCATGATTTGATATTTCTGCATATTGATGAATGATTTATTGTTAATGAGAAGTAGAGTTACATAACAAGTGGTATCAGAGCACTTTCAAGGGCATGGTAAGTTTATGTTGTGATCATAAGTAAAATAAAAAAAATTGGGTTAAGGTCATGAAGTTGCCAATTTTCATTGGAGAGGATGATATTGTTAGGACTTAATGCTTCATCATTAAGTCAATGCTGAATTATAAAGTCAGTCACTTTATGACTTAATGTCTAAAGTGCAATTGTAATATGAAAGTCACTTTATATTTTAGGGAATAAAGTGCAAGTGTAACTTAATGTTATAAGTTGAGAGTCATGTCGCCTCTTCACAAGTCTGTGCATGAAAACCATTTGGCATGCATGCAAGACCCCTCTGCAACTAAAAGAAACCTCCCTCTTGAGCATTTTATCAAGAGTTTGTGAGGAGCATTTCAATATACAAGATTTTGGAGAGTAGAACAATTCTACCTCCATTTGGTCAATTTGTCTTTCATGATTATGGTTGAATGCTTGCAAATTCATTGTATGGATTTGTGATTGTGTTTAGAGTAAATCTCATGAGTTAATCTTCTTTTTTTTAATGCAATATTTTACTATTTTTAATCCTTCAGATATTGATGCTAAGGAGCAGTGGAAACAATTTAACTCCATATATTCTACTGATTATTGTTGGGCCTGTAAGCTTATTCCTTATTTAAAAGGAGAAGCTCAATATTGGTTTCATAGTTTTCTTATGACCCATAATTATTAACTGACTTGGGAAGAAACAGAGCAAGCATTTTTAAGCAAATGGGGACTAGAGGAAAAGGATACTAATATGCAGGCAGACGGAAGCACATCTTTGGTGTCAGAAAAGTCAAGCATTGATTAATAAAGAATTGTTAGAATTTAAAAAATCTATTTTGTAGGTTTATGGTTGCATTTAAAAGAATAAAGTTATTGTCTCCATAAACTCTAGCAACAAGAATAACTTCATGAACAAGGACTTGGCTGATAATTTACTGGTTCCAATGAAGAGTATCAAAGATGGACGGTCCAAGGAGAGAGATGTCAAGTTTTTGAAGACTTTTTTTTTTAAGCGAAAAACCCCTTGCGGGGCCGCCTTGGTCTGAGAGACCATGACTAGGGGGTTTTACACCATCAAAGTCACCCGGGAGTCGCGCTCGGCCCTGCCCGCACCAACATTATCAATTGGATTTTGGGTACCCAATTTAAATTTTTGGTAGGGTGGAGATTCGAACCTGGGACCTTCCTTGGAGGATTGCCCTCTCCTCTCCAACTCACCTACAACACCTGGGTTAATTTTTTAAGCGAAAAACCCCTTGCGGGGCCGCCTTGGTCTGAGAGACCATGACCAGGGGGTTCTACATCGTCAAAGTCACTCGGGAGTCGTGCTCGGCCTTGCCCGCACCAACATTATCAATTGGATTTTGGATACCCAATTCAACTTTTTGGTAGGGTGGAGATTCGAACTTGGGACCTCCCTTGGAGGATTACCCTCTCCTCTCCAACTCACCTACAACACCTGGGTAGTTTTTGAAGACTTAAAGCTTTCTATGGATAAGTATATTTTGCATACTAATTTTCATGTCATTGAGATGGTTGCAGTGAATATTGCTCTTGGATATCCTTGGTTGGAATCTTTGGGTACTATTAACATTAATGTACGAAAGAAATTCATGAAGTTATAGTACCGAAAAAAGAAGATAACATTGCAGGATATTTCCAGTATAAGGAACATGGACTTAAGGAGAAGTTAGAACCAGTAGATGAATCAAAGTTTGAAGTTACAACAACAAAGTCCAAGGAAGAAGCAACAACAAAGTCCAAGGAAGAAGCAACAACAAAGCCCAAGGAAGCATTGTTAGAAGACCACAAGGACACGCCCAACAAAGGGCACATAGAGCAACAAAAGGGTGACGAGTCAAAGAAAGTAGAACATCAGATTAAGGTTGTAGCATATCACCATCCACACCACCAAGAGCGACAACAATGTTGGAGGCATGGCTTTGGGCAACAATATTATGGTTCTACTTGGAATCAGAAAGGCATCAGGTATGACAAAGTTTGGTAGAAGAAGCAGAGTAATTTTGGCTTTCAGAGTGGTACAACGTCAAGGAACAAATGGACCCGTCATTCAAATTACTGGAGTAGAGTAGCGAAAGCATGGAGCAACCAAAACAGATATGGATGTTCATATGGCACAAGGGCAGCTTGGCATCATCGTAGACCCCCACCCATCAAGATCTCACTTAGATTAAGGGATGATCAAGATTGGTATTAGTTGCTAACATTGCTTAGCAATTCATATTATCTAGTTTCTTCATTTGTTTTGAGGATGATACATTTTGTAAGGGGCATGGAATGTTAGGTACCTAGGGTTAGGAATGTGGGGAATATATTTGTTATGTATGCCATTAATGTAATCCGTGTTGGCTAATGTTATTTTACCACATGGCGTATGTGAAGAAGACCACATGTCAAGTTAAGAATAGGTAGGAGAATATTGTCATAGAATATTGTACTGTCATAGAATTTGTTAGGGAATATTTTTACAGAATATTGTCATAGAATATTTGTCAGAGAATAGTCATGAAATATGTTTATAAAAAGGCAAGAATGTAAAAATCATATAAAGTATTCTTTGTAATAGTCTTGGCTTGTGGAGCTTGGAGATATTGTGGAGTGATTCCTTCCTTAAGGAATACTTTACCCTACCTCAGGGTATTATCTATATCTATTTTCGTATGTGGATTATTATTGTGGAATTTAGTGGTGGGTGCATGATTTGATATTTCTGCATATTGGTGAATGATTTATTGTTAATGAGAAGTAGAGGTACATAACAATTACTTATTGATGTTAGGGTGGGGTCCTAACATGCCCTTCCCCTTCAAAAATCTTTGTCTACAAAGCTAAAGATGAGGAAACTGCTGCTGAAGCTGATGTAGCATCTTCCATGTGGCATCTTCTAGTTGTAGTCCACGCCATTGCACAAGGACATTAGTGATGACACAGTTGCGAAGGGTACTGTTGTAAACATGGTGTAATAATCAATCCTATTTAGTGCTTTGTCATCCATATGCATTGATATTATATATTCCTTTTTTTCTCTCTTTGGAACAGTTCATTTACCTGAACATATATGAGAAGAACTGAGGCTTTTGTGAGGATATAGTTATCTGTATCGATGGATATGTTATGTAGTTTCACCACTGGGTATCTATGATGATGTCAGCCAATCATTATACTTGTCATGAGTTGTTTTTAATTTTTCTCGAGTAATCCGATTATTAGCCAAATCGTCTGTTCCTTATTGCTGAAAACAGTTAGCCTGTTTGAGATTTGTTTTTGGGTTGGACGACAATGTTTTCTTTCACCAATAAATTTTAGTAATTGAATTGCCTGTAATATTCATATGGTGTGTTAGCCTGGCCATATTCTTTATTTGTGGCACTAGAGATCGTCTTTTTTCTACATTCTGCGAACTTAACCTATCCCTTATATGCTTAACCTATATCTTATAATCATATGCTTATTTTATAGTTGGGATCATTTATGTGATTGTTTGTAAGAAGGCGCTACTATACATCATATCAGAGAACGTTTGTTTGTGAAGTGTGTAAAAGTCTAAGAACTTCCACGGTTTTTCTTATGAAGATGATGGCATTTGTGTGTGCACTGTACTGCCTAATAACAATCAGCCTCCCCGTTGGGTGGAGATTAAGGTTAGTGATTCCTCTTTATGTTTATTCTTGTCGGGTATGACTCATAAGCCCTATTGACTTGAGTCCATGTTATTGATGACCATAACACTGTTTAAGCCAAGTGTACTACTATGGGTATGTTTGTCTCCTTTTTTACCATCCTATCATGACTTGGGTGTCTTTTAGCATATTCAGTGACCCCATTATGTGTGGTATTAGGAAATTTTCTTTCACATATCTAACTTTGCTTAATCATCTAGGTTTCCTCCTTTTATTTTTTCAAATTTTAATATATTTTTATTCTTAAACATTGTTGCTAAATAACAACCCAAATCAGTGTTTGTGTGTGCACTGTACTGCCTTATAACAATCAGCCTCCCCGTCTAGTGGAGATTAAGGTTAGGGATTCCTCTTTATGTTTATTGTTGTCAGGTATGACTGATAAGCTCTATTGACTTGAGTCCATGTTATTGATGATCATAACACTGTTTAAGCCAACTGTACTACTCTGGGTATGTTTGTCTCCTTTTTTACCATGCTATCATGACTTGGGTGTCATTTAGCATATTCAGTGACCCCATTATGTGTGGTTTTATTAGGAAATTTTCTTTCACATATCTAACTTTGCTTAATCATATAGGTTTCCTCCTTTTATTTTTTCAAATTTTAATATATTTTTATTCTTAAACATTGTTGCTAAATAACAACCCAAATCAGTGTTTGTGTGTGCACTGTACTGCCTTATAACAATCAGCCTCCCCATCGGGTGGAGATTAAGGTTAGTGATTCCTCTTTATGTTTATTCTTGTCAGGTATGACTCATAAGCTCTATTGACTTGAGTCCATTTTATTGATGATCATAACACTGTTTAAGCCAACTGTACTACTATGGGTATGTTTGTCTCCTTTTTTACCATACTATCATGACTTGGGTGTCATTTAGCATATTCAGTGACCCCATTATGTGTGGTTTTATTAGGAAATTTTCTTTCACATATCTAACTTTGCTTAATCATATAGGTTTCCTCCTTTTATTTTTTCAAATTTTAATATATTTTTATTCTTAAACATTGTTGCTAAATAACAACCCAAATCAGTGTTTGTGTGTGCACTGTACTGCCTTATAACAATCAGTCTCCCCGTCTGGTGGAGATTAAGGTTAGTGATTCCTCTTTATGTTTATTGTTGTCAGGTATGACTCATAAGCTCTATTGACTTGAGTCCATGTTATTGATGATCATAACACGGTTTAAGCCAACTGTACTACTATGGGTATGTTTGTCTCCTTTTTTACCATACTATCATGACTTGGGTGTCATTTAGCATATTCAGTGACCCCATTATGTGTGGTTTTATTAGGAAATTTTCTTTCACATATCTAACTTTGCTTAATCATATAGGTTTCCTCCTTTTATTTTTTCAAATTTTAATATATTTTTATTCTTAAACATTGTTGCTAAATAACAACCCAAATCAGTGTTTGTGTGTGCACTGTACTGCCTTATAACAATCAGTCTCCCCGTCTGGTGGAGATTAAGGTTAGTGATTCCTCTTTATGTTTATTGTTGTCAGGTATGACTCATAAGCTCTATTGACTTGAGTCCATGTTATTGATGATCATAACACGGTTTAAGCCAACTGTACTACTATGGGTATGTTTGTCTCCTTTTTTACCATACTATCATGACTTGGGTGTCATTTAGCATATTCAGTGACCCCATTATGTGTGGTTTTATTAGGAAATTTTCTTTCACATATCTAACTTTGCTTAATCATATAGGTTTCCTCCTTTTATTTTTTCAAATTTTAATATATTTTTATTCTTAAACATTGTTGCTAAATAACAACCCAAATCAGTTGTAGTGTTCTACCACTAGATATACGGAGTCTTTTTTCTCTCTTCCTTTGGAGTTTATTCCTATGTTTGAGGTCTTGAAGCACATCACATAACTAAGATTTTATCACATATGGAATTATGTATGGAATGAAAGCTACTACCTCTATGACATTCAATTCTATGATTTATGTTGTACATATATAATTGAAATGGTTTCATGAATTTTTTTATTTTTTTAAGCCATTGCTGCATAAATTTAATTGACATTCAGTAATCTGTTGATTGAATCCTTTTAAATAGAAAATGCAGATATAACATTTGGTTGTTTATATGCTCAATGTTTTATTTTGCTGCATTGCATGATTTTGAGCTTCATAGTTATTGCAAAGTCAAATGTTTAAACCAGCTGCAACTTTCTCTGTCTAAGACAACTCTATAAAAAAATGATAATTTTACTGATAAAATATCATTGTCTTTGAGGCAGCTCAGTTTTGGAGGAGGAGGAGGAACGAGGTGTTGCTCATATAGTTGAACATCTTGCATTTAGTGCAACCAAGAAGTATACAAATCATGACATTGTCAGGTTCTTGGAGAGTATTGGAGCAGAATTTGGTGCTTGTCAAAATGCTTCAACATCTGTTGATGAGACAATTTATGAGTTGCTTGTCCCAGTTGACAAACCCCAGCTTCTATCTCAGGCGATATCAATCTTGGCAGAATTCAGCTTGGAGGTAGCAATGACATTTATGTGGTTTTTTCACTTCTCATTTATGTGTTCAGGATATTTTATCATGCCAAATTTTTGTTGATATGTTTTTATACCTTTTTTTTTTTCTAAACTTTATCAATGTAAAGATTCGCATCTCCAAAGAGGATCTGGAGAAAGAAAGAGGAGCTGTTATGGAAGAGTACAGGGGAGGAAGGAATGCTGTGGGACGTATGCAGGATGCCCACTGGGTCTTGATGATGGAAGGTTCAAAGGTACATGTTGCCAGGCTGTTCATTTAGAGTGATAAATGTAATATAATGAATATTATCTGGGTTTCTTTACATAAATGCCTCTCCAAATCAGTGTATTATTGTTGGGGATTGATAGCTCCCCAGTAAAGATGTGTGAAATGCATATCAACCTCTAATAGACTATAGCATGGCATAACCAGAGTTTACATAAATAATAGTCTTATTATTGATCAGAATTGACATGTTTTTTTATGGCTGAAGAACTGGTAGGGAATGACTTTCACAATGCCATGCATATGCTAATGAACATTTAATATGTAGGATTCCATTGAGAATTAAACCTACCTACCTAACCTTTCATATTAATGACTGTCATATCATTAACTAAAAATCCTCTCATGAGTTTTAGCCTTTTATAATACAGTATATCATGAGATGTAGTCAAGGTACACATATATTACAAAAAACGCAAAGCCTTTTCAAAATAAGAAGAGAAAACAGCAAAAAACTGTTAAAATTTTTCAAGATTAAGTGCAAATAAATGTGGCTTTTACTTCAGTTGTCATACATATTTGGGATAAACAATTATTTTCTTAAATTTATTCACTTTTATCAAAATGTTTGAATGGTATTTAAAGCAAACCTTCATTTGAAGGGTTTGAAGAAGATTGTAAAGTAGACTTTGCTTCACCAAAGGCTGTAAGGAAGAATGTGAAGCAACAAGGCAAAATGGTCAAGGGTATTGATTAATGGATTAATAACTTTGAATATCTAGGGAGTTGTTTTCTTGTTGATAAATTATTTGTGGGCCTCTAATGGACATTGTTCCTTGTGCTAACTGTTGTGTCTGTTTATGACTTAACTTGTGTCTGCCTTCAAAAGAGCTTCTTCCATTCATCATTGATTGACTTTTGTGATTTGTGGACATTACACAATTTTTCTTTATTTTGTAATCACAGCCAAGATGAGCAACACCTTTATTGGAAATCTCCTAGTTATGTTATCTATTGGCTAGTGGTATCCAATGTTAAACAGTGTATACTAATGCCATGCTATATGGATCTGTGGGGCACATGGCAGTTTCTTATGTATTGTTTGTCATATGTCAAGGAGTTTATAGGTTTAAAAGATTAATCTTTTTTGTTGTCTCGAATCTAAAGTATTATTTTAGGTCACAGGCCAAGCCCAGCACTTGTGGTTTAGAGTATGAGACTTCAAAAGGGACACACCCACCTTATCCTGTGGGATTCGAACAAGTGACCAAGCTTGATGTTCAACCTTGCATGACCAATTTCTCTACAACGACGAGACTGTGCCCGACCAACTTGCCCACGTTCTATGTCTTTGTATCAAATAGGTTCAGGCAATTTTGTGGGAAAGTATCTGATTAACATCGTCCTATTACAAGTCAATTGTAGTTGTGGAACAAATAAGAATATAGGAGGTTTCTGCTGTAGTGTTGTGCAAAATAAAGACCATGGCAGTTATTACCGTAATATGTTCTAACAATGCCCGTTGTAGGGTGTACCTAAAGGAAAAAGATGAGAATACTGTATGCTTCTATTTCTGATGCTTTTCTTTAGATCAAACTGCAGAGGTGTTTTTGTATACAAGCAACTTGCCCTATAGGGGAGAAATGATTTCCTGCACCACAAAAGAATTTCTTAAACTTAAATCATTATTTTGGTATATCGGTGCTTTGAGTTATTGGGTTTTTTGGGTGTATGGAAGTTTTGGGATGAATTCTACTTGTAGTTCGAAGCATATACTAAAACTCTAGGTATATTGGTTTCTCTTTTACAGTATGCTGATAGGCAGCCCATTGGACTGGAGAAAGTGATCAGGAATGTCTCTGCTGAAACAGCTAAAGGTTTTTATTGCCGTTGGTATCATCTTAAGAACATGGCAGTTGTTGCAGTTGGAGATTTTCCTGATCCACAGGTTGTGACGACATGCGTATTGTTTGATAAGTTACTGAATATTAGTAGTTAGGCTACAATTAGAGGTATGTTGTCTGTTGATCTTCCTAATGCTCCTATTTATGGTCAGGGTGTTGTTGACCTCATCAAAGTCCATTTTGAGCAGAAGCAGTCACTACCTGGACCCCCTCCCACTATTCCTGTTTTTCCTGTGCCCTCGCATGAGGAGCCTCGTTTTTCTTGTTTTGTGGAAGCTGAAGCAGGAGGAGTAAGTAGTTTCAAGTCTTATTTTGGCATCAGCATCTTATCCTGTCAAAGCTGTATTTTGTAAATTGTAGGAATATATTCTTTCATAATCATACTCATTAGAAGTGATATCCTTCAGTCAGCAGTGATGGTGAGCTGTAAGATACCCTTCACTGAGATGAAAACAATAAGAGATTATCGAGAATCAGTTGCAGAAGGCATGTTCCACAGTGCCTTGAATCAAAGGTTTTTCAAAATTTCTCGTCAACGAGATCCACCATTCTTCTCCTGTTCCTCAGCTACAGATGTTTTAGTTAAACCAGTAAGGGCTTACATGATGACTGCTAGCTGCAAAGGAGGAGGGACTATTGAAGCTCTTGAGTCTATTCTTATCGAGGTGATAAATTTAGTTGCTTGAAGTTGGCTTTGTTTTCCTGCATTATCTTTAGCAAATAAAGAAATAGGTCTTCGCTCTAGTTGGATTTGAGTGTTAGTGTTACAGGTAGCGCGAGTGCGTGTTCATGGGTTTACAGAGCGTGAAATTGCAATAGTTCGTGCTCTCTTGATGGCAGAAACTGAATCAGCATACCTGGAACGTGATCAGATGCAATCTACTAGTCTACGAGATGAGTATCTACAGGTATAAGTTCAATTGCCTTTCTTGTTTCTTGGAATCCATGTTACGTGTCTGACTTAAACATAAATATTGAATATTTGTGTATCCAGTGCTTTTTCTCATATGATTAATCTGTCTCATGTTTTTACAAATTTTCAAGTTATGCAGAATGTAAAACACTATGGGCTTTATCAGCCTCTCAACTTATACAAAGAGGGATATTGTTTTCATGGGACTGCCCATATAGTAACAGATAGTAACTAAATTCATTGCTGGTAGCTTCTCAGGAGTCAACCACATGCCTGAAAAGAACACTAAAATATATTGCTTGCATTTTGATAGTAATTTAAGTTTATTTGGTGTTCTGATTATGGTTATGCCCAAGTCGGGCTGACTTATGTAGTATTATGGTCAAATATCATTGATATAATGTGTAAATTAATGATATGGGAGTCAATCTATGGGCAGTAAATTCGTTTTTTCCTTGTCTTGGAGCTCCAATGCTTTCAAATTCATAAAGATGCGCCTTCTCAACAATCATTTAATCCACAGTTTTTTGTAGGTCAGATGTTTGAGGCCCTAGTTTAGGGTCCCTTGACATCACAACTATTGAGGTGATTGACACTATCATGCTCTAATGTATGAACCATGCAAATGGATGGTCCCTTAATGCATTGTACAAGCTCGGTTTGTTGCTACCTTATATTTTGAGGATATGTTCAGTATTATTTTCTATCTTCACATAGTTACTGGGTGATTCAGTCTCAGGTCAAGAGAGAGATGCATATTTGGCACTTTGTTCTCTGGGGAGGGTTGCCACTTTGGTTGTCATTGGACATTTATGTTGTTGATATTCACAGAGCAGTCTGCTTATTCAGTGTATTGATTTCTCTGTTGATAAGTTTGCTATTTTTGCTATTTTCAGATAGTGCGTAGATGCCTTGCCTTGAATGTTTGACTTTCTATGGTTGTATATTAAGAACTTTTCCTGTTTTGTAGCATTCTTTCTATCCATGTAAATTAGCATCTTTCTAGTTAGAACTCTCTCTCTCTCTCTCTCTCTCTCTCTCTTTGTAATTAGAGCTTCCTATCTTTGTAACTAAACTTTCCAATTACTATCCTTTGCATGTCCTCTGTTGCCTTATCAGTACATCTATTTAATATATTCCAATATGGAGTGTAAATCATCTGTTTTGGTGGATATCTTCTCTCATTTGCTCTTCTATTTGTGTTCTTCTGCTGTTTGCATTCCAATCAATGCATGCTGGTGTTATAATTTTAACTGCAGCGACATATCACTTGGTATCAGAGCTACTGGAATAAGAACCAAGGGTTGAAAGGGAAAGTGCTTATCACCGTTACTTCTATAGGGCATGCTTACAAACTTGCTCTAAACCTGGAAGGTAGGCACCAAAAGAAATACACAAATGATTCTTTTGCCTCTTATGATAGGAACACTCCTCAAACTGTGCTACCCTATCCCAGAATGGGATTTTTCTCAAATTGACTCCACTAAGGGTCTTGGCAATTAGAAGAAGAATTTTGTTGCTTATATAAGCACGTCGGACATTTTGAAGATTGCCATGTCTTTCAGCCAAAGAAGGCCTAGGCCCTTCTAGCTGAGTTGCAGTCGCAGTTTCAGCCACAACTATAGTATGGAGATTCAGTAATTGAGGTAACCAATTTTAACACTTTAAATCCTCAACACGTGTTGATGGTCAACAGTTTTGATGCAAAATCTAGGGAAGCTTTGTTCACACAAAATTGAGAATGGCAGTCAAAAGAACCTGACTTCACAAAAATTGGTGGATAACCTTTATTTTCCAATTGCAAAGCATCTATATCCATACCCATACCCATTGGGATAGGTCAAGAAGGAAAGGCAACCTCCTCTTGTCACTTGAAAATGTTCTATGACATTTTCCATTGAGCCATTCTAAGACACCATGGTATGTGATGTCATTCCATTGGGTTGCTGCAGTTTGCTACTTGGAGCATGTATCAATATGATTGTAAGGCTGTTTTTGACAGTTGTCACGAGACCTACTTGTTGCACAAGGATGGTAAAGTGTATAAATTCACTTCATCTTCTGTTAAGCCTTTTGTTTTTGGTAGACCTGCAATGAAACAATTCAATTTGGGCAAATTTCATGCTCTTTGTAGAATTGTACCATTCAAGAAGATGCTTGTTGCATTCCTCATGTGCTTGATCCCCTTCACCTAACAACCGTTCATCCATGACACAAATGCTTCTCAATATGCTATTGATGTGGTTCTTATATAGGGAGGACATCCAATTTGTGATGGCTTTCAACCCTTGGTTCCTATAATCGCAGCTTTGCCAACTCAACATTCAATCCATGAGCAAAGGCAGAAAGACAAAGCTTCTTTCTTTTTATAGAATTTGGCAAAAATTCATTTCAAAGTTCTGGTTATTTGCTAGCATCCACAAACCACATTCAAGGCGCTTCATGATGGACTTTGAGCACCTCATTTTTTCCATGTTTACCTTCAGTTGGACAAGCATAGGTCTCACAACTATATCACTTGGAGGAGGAGGTTTCTATGACTCATCCTGAAGATCCGATTCTCAATTTTCAGCAACCTCTGGTGGATGATTATTTGCTCAATGTTCAGATTCCTCACCTATTGTAGAAGTTGGGGACAACTTCCAATAAGCAGGGAATAAATGATAACATCAGGATGTTTGACTTTGTATAGTTGTGTATTAGAATCTTTTTCTGCTTGATGGCATTCTTTCTGTCCATGTAAATTAGCATCTTTCTAGTTAGAGTTTTCTCTCTTTCTAATTGGAATTATCTTTCTAATTAGAGCATTCCAATTACTATCTTTTGCATGTTCTTTGTTTTCTTATCAGCAAGAATAGCGTTATCCCTGTATATTTAATACATTCTAATATGAGAATCTCAACTAGAGTTGGGGTTTCTGATCTAACATGAAAACTCCACCTTCCCATGCTCTTCAAATAGTGTTAACTCCCAAACTCAAGTACAATCACCTCACCAAATGGATTGCAAAAGTCGAGCATTTTGGCATTGAGCTTCAACGACAAATATCACAACTCCAAAACCAACTTTGTATGAAGGACACTACCATTGAGGCCCTACAACGTCAAGTCCTGGAACAAGGTGAAAAGATTGTTAAAATAGAAAAATCTGAACAAACTCATGCATCTCCATCTGATGATCTTCACCATATTCAAGACATCGTTCATGCTATACAACATAAGCAAACAAAGATCCTTGTCCAACATGAGAATCTTAAAAACAAGACAAATGCTCAATAGTCTCTTCAAAAACAGGTTGAAGAACATAATTCATGTGTTCAAGTGGTTAAGGGGAAAAAGACTTCTCACATTGTGGATTTAGCAGTGCAAGCCAAATTTGATGAGGAACAGGCGTGTCAAGCCAAAGAACTCAACCTTCAACTTCGAGGTCTTCCAAAGTCTACTGATCCCTTAAAGCCAGGCCATGATTTTTTGCATAACACATTGGATATCAAGGACTTTATCCTTTATGGGGCTTGGGTAGCCCTTGATGGCACTCTTCTAATCTGATTTGGCTCATTTAAGGGCTTTAAGTGCCAAGAAGAAACTTTGTCCACAAAAGTTTACTTGGATGAGGACCTCACAGTTATTCAAATGGAGTAAACACAAAAAGCATGTGCGCAAGTGATAGATGCTTGAAAGGAGAACAAGTGGGCAGCTATTCGTGACTGAAAATTTGTGATTTGGGACTACCGTCCTTCATGGTGGTCACACCCTTGGCCTATAAAATGAAGGTGTTCTTGGGTCTTAGTACAAAACAATACCTCTTTGTCCCTTGCTGGAACTATAATGGTGCGATATGGTCTTCCTTGGGTACATCCCAAGACGTTATTTTTTCACAAGATCTTGTTTTTATCACAGAGACCCATGAGAGCCCGAAATGATCTCTTCCACCAATCAATGTTTACTTTTGTGTTTATGCTTTCAGGCATGCGACGTGTCGATCAGGTGGCGTTCATTGTTTAGGTGGTGTGACATGACTCATTCAGGATCACCTTCATCAACATGTGTCATTGGTTACTTTAGATGAGCACCCCAAATATATGTGGTTTCAGTTCAAGAGGGGTCCACCCACTCTTAGAGACTTATTTATAGTAGTATGTTTTTTTCCTCGTGTCATCAACTTTTGCCATCCACTTTGATGGTGACCCATGCTTGGATTTATACCCCAAGATTTCTATATATTCATTAATGGGTGATTTCATTCTTTTAGGTGACTTCCATGCCCGCATTGGGACCCACCAAGCACCCTTTCATGATCTTACAGAGGAAGAGTTTTTTCTCTTTGAACTCAACCTCAAGCATCTTGCATTCAGTAGGACCTTAGTAGATGAGAAACATCTTGTTATTGCTTATGGAAAACACTTGATTCATTTGTGCGAATCACATGGCCTCTTGGTTCTCAATGAGTTACTCGTTTTTTTTAACTCCACCAGGTTTACTTGTTTTCCACATGTAGGAGCTTCAAGTGTGGTTGACTATGTCATCACCAATAGGACTTTGCTTTATGATATTCATGGCTTTTAGGTATCTAGTCAACTTCCTTGGCTGATCATGCAATGTTGACTCTCTCTGAGTTCCTCCCCTTTTAACTCTCCATATTTTCCTCCTTCATTGTCCAATCCTACCAACCATCCCATGGTTCATTTTGATATGTGTTTGGCTGATGATTATTTTGCTAGTCTCTCCCAATTGATGTCCCAATACTACTCTCTTAATTCCACCTCAACAACTAAATATGAGTTTTTGTCTCGTATGTTATGGGATGCAGCCTTGGACTCCTTTCCCCACACTTTGCCTTAGCCAAAGCCTGCTTGTCACATTAATGCTTTGCCCCATGAATTGTTGGTGTGACAAGGAACGTAAGTCCATGCATCAAAAGCTCCATGAGCCTAAGCTATATCTTCCACTCCAAGGGAATATAAGTGCCTCATTCAACGTAATACGCGAGAGTTTCTTATCATAATGTGTTGAGCTTCTAGATGCTCTTCGTCACTCTTCCAAAGTCTTTTGGCACACTCTTCTTCGTAGGAAGCCCCATCCCATATGCATCAATGACAAGTTCTAGATTTCCCATGCTAATTCTTTATATGAAGTCCACCATTCATATCTCTTGCCTCGAACATCATGTCACCTCTTCTCTTCAAGAGACAGTAAAAGAGCTATACATAAATTAAGCACTAACAAGGTTCTTGAAGTATGTTGCTGAAGCTCTTGGCTATCCCATTGGAGAATTATTCAATTAGGTTGTTTGTTCTGGTTTCCATGACTCCTGGTTATAGCATATTATCCACCCCATCTACAAATTTGGGGACTCTTCAAGTCCAAATAACTATAGAACTATTATGATCAAACACATAATTGCTAACCCATTTGCAACAATTTTGAATATGAAACTCTTAGAATTGTTGGATCAAGGCAAGCTTAGAGTGAGAGGGCAAGCTGGTTTTAGAAGGGATCATTAGACTATTGATCATGTTTTCACTCTTAGGGCTATTATTGAGGAGGCTCACCAATGGTCCTCTAAAGTGTTATGTTGTTTTGTGGACTTTAGAAAGGCCTTTGACATCGTTCCCAAGCATCTTTTATTTCAAAGACTACATGACATTGACATCTTGGAGCTCTTTATCACTGCCATCAAGAGACTATATGAGGTAGTTGTTGGCCGTTTTTGGACAACTTTTGGTTTCTCAGAGGATATCCAAAGCACCATTGGCATCAAACAAGGCTGTTCTCTTTCTCCTTCACTCTTTGGGATCTACATTGATGAGCTTGAAGAATTTAATTGTCAATACACACATGTTGATGATGGTAGCCTTCCACATCATGTCTTGATAGCTATATTGGTTTTTGTAGATGATGTTGTTCTTCTTGCTCATACTCTTGAGGGCACAAAGACAGTTGGACGCTCTTGCTTGCTTTATGACTTAAAACAACTAGTAGACAATCTTAGCAAGACTAAGGTGATTATCTTTGACACATCAAATAGCACCCTATCTATGTTTCAGTTCTTCTATAATGGCGAGTCCATTGAAATTACCATTGCTTACACGTACTTGGGGGTTTAGTATATAGGTCCTTCCCTTAATCTTTGGCCAGCTTCATAGTTACGTCTTTGCAAGGGATACAAATCTCTCTGTCATGGAACGCTAATACTTCCAGCTGAACTTTCAAGACATACCTGCAATGATGCACGTCTTTGATTGCATCATTGAACCCACAGTCCTTTATGGATTTGAGATTTGGCGTCCAAGTCTATGGTGTGTTGATTGGGCTTAGATTGAGACGTTCCAAACTATTTTGCTTCAACGATTTATCCGATGTAAAAGAATAAATCCCCAATGTATTGTTTGGGATGATTTTGGCGTTCATCCTCTTCGTCTTGAGAGTTTACTCAAAAGTATTTTTCAGCTTCATTGCCTTATATCCATGGGTCGCACCTCAGGCTGAGAGAGATACCCATATTGGGCGCTTTGCTCCTCAAAATGCATTACCTCTATGGGCTTTTTTGGTTGCCATTCTGGATGGTACTCATAAGTTATGTCTCTTCTTCAGTCAGTTATAGATACATTGTCTCCTTTTAAACACTCTTTAAATGCTCCTCTTTGCCTTCTTCCTGAAAAGAGGGTAATTAATTAAGTAGTCAGAGATGATGTTTATCGGCAATATATTTAGATCACTTGGGTTGCTCCATCTCAACGTCTTAGTCCTAATTTGTCCTTATACACTAAACATTTCATGAGGTTTAAGAATGGCAAATTACTCGTCCTAATTATGTTGAGCGACATTGGACACATAGCCTTAGGATTCCTCTTGGTCAACTCAAGGTATGCTCACATCAGTTGCGAGTGGAGACGGACCACTATATTCCTCTAGGGGATAAGGTATGTCGTTTTTGCTCTTTTTGAGAGGTGGAGACTGAAGAACATTTCATCTTCAGGTGTCTTGTTTATTATTAGATTTGAGGGAAGTACTATTGCTTATATAGAGACTCACTTTTTTCATCTATCCTAACCAAAGATGCTTGGCTCTTTACCTTAGGGAAGCTATCACTCTTCGATGCAAGTTATTACAGGGGAGACAAACTACTATTTGGCTGATCACCTAATTCTTTCACCCTATCTCTGCAGTTGAGAGTAATAAGTGCTTATTGGAAGCTACAACTATCCAAAATATTAATGACAGATATGTGCGCCCTTGTTTGCATACAAGAGTGGCTACTAGGGCTTGAGTTCTTTCTTCTTGCTTGTGACAGGACAAGACTACAGTTCTTCAGCATTGGGTTTCAGCCATCCCTCACATACCAAGGAGTTGTAGGTAGTCTCAACTTACTAGTTTCTTGTCCTGTTTTGTTGGTTCCATAGCCACGGATGCTAGAAGAGTCTTGAGGAGTTGAACTCCATGTCCTCCCAGGATTATCCAACCAGGCCCTCTTAGTCCTAGACATTCTCCTAGGAGCATCATTAGATCCTGTGTTGGCCCTTTTGGGATAGTTGATGACGACCTAGGAGCATCATTAGAGCCTGTGTTGGCCCTTTTGGGATAGTTGATGACAACAACAACTATGCTTCTGCTTTACATCCAACTATAGATTAATGTTGGCACTTGGATCCATTGGACCTCCTTTCTATATCTGTTTTACTTTGACTTCTAGCTCTCTCGTAGTCATTACTTTTAGCATGTTAGGGTTTATCCATTGAGGCTGTAGTTTTATGCCATACAGTTGTTCACTTTAGAGTGGTTTACAGTAGATTCTTTACTCTAGTTTAGCTTAATTTTGTAGTACTTTGTGGTTACTACAATGCATTGTAATTTGTAACAGCTCTTTTCAATGAGTCCCATTGGCCTACTTTGGCCATATGTGGACATTAATAGAATTATCTTATCTATTATAGAGTGTAAATCATCAGTTTTGGTGGATAACTTCTCAGTTGCTCTTTAGTCTCTGTTTCTCTGCCGTTTGCATTTCAGTCAGTGCATGCAGGGACATATCATGCCCTGCCTTGC
Organism: Wollemia nobilis; assembly: GCA_028583015.1. Lineage (NCBI taxonomy): Eukaryota > Viridiplantae > Streptophyta > Pinopsida > Araucariales > Araucariaceae > Wollemia > Wollemia nobilis. Next base: position 9,261,331 of record JAQPPZ010001772.1, on the reverse strand, counting down.
TTTGTTCCCCAAAGGATGTTCTCAATATAGCTGTCAGAGAATATATATACCAACAATACATTCAGATCAGTTGAACTGCCCCCACTGCCTCAGTCCCCTGATGGCCTTCCATGCTGAGCATTACTTGCAAATTGTGACAGCACCACCTTTTACTTTGACTATTTCAAGTGTCATTGGTCACACTACCTGAGTATTCCCCTAGGCCAGTTGAAGGGTTGTTCACACCAGTTATGAGTCGAGTACCTGTTTGACAATGATTGTTGAATCATATTTGTTGAAGGAACTTCTGTCCTGTGATTCTACAAGCTTTTTGTATGGCTTCTTCTATATTTTATTAAAAATTATTGGTAGTAGGTTTTTCTTTGTATCCCAATTAACAGGAATTAATTATGTTTTTTAAATTGTTATTGTTTTGAATTCTATACAGAATTGCTATACTATTCTATTCTTCATTTCTTAATTGTTGTGGCCTGTATGGTTTGGAAGGATCTCTATAACTATTGTTGTTGAACCATATTTGTGAAAAGAACACTTGTCTTGCATTTTTACATTTTGTTTTACAAGCATTTTGTATTGCCTCCTGTATGTTTTAATAAACTTAATTTGTTTTTTCCATTGAAGTTTCAGACATCGAATATAAGATTACTATAAAAATTATTTAGATTCCTTTCAAATATACATTATTAATGTTTCTCCTTAAGACGGGTTATTCATGTACAAAGCTGTGTAGCTTGGCATATTAATTTTGTTAGAATATGAGTGATTTCTATTTGAGTTTTTTCGATTGGGGTTTGATTCTTGAAGCTGTTGTAATTGATCGATGGGGCATTTTACACTTTTGACACAAGTGAGTTGGTTTTGCGATATACTTTGATGTTAGAGTTTGTATGTTACCAGATGTGTTCAATGTTTCTGTCATTTGATTAAAAGACTATTTTAGAGCATAGTTGTGCTTACAATTAACTTTCTATAATTAAGGTAAGTTCCTTTTTAAGCTTTTTATTACACGCCTGTACTGCACAGGCTTATTGACCTACTTTGGTTATTTGTGGACATTAATATAATTTCAATTTATTGAATTATTTTGTCTGGTTGTTCTTCAAATAATATTATTTGTTTTTGCTCCATGCTATCCACCTTAGATGAATGGTGCTCCTTTTTAACCCTTTGTTTTGTTCCTGTCTTGTCGAAATCTTCCTTTAAGCAAAGATTGATTGATTGTTGGAATTTTGATTACTTGAAGTGGAGATATCGTAAATTATTTTCCTTACTGCTATTGGTTGTGGTCAAAATGTATCTAATTTTTAAAGTGCTATTTATCAGGTTTGTCTCTTTTATAATATGTGTGTGCTTTCTGATATGATTTATGTAATTGTTGTCTGATTTCTATATCTTGCAGCATTTTTTACATGGTGAACCTGTGGTTGGGATTGAGTATGAGGCACAGTTACAGAAAACACTTCTACCCCGTAAGTATGATGTATATTGTATGTTGAAGGCACATTACAGAAGTTATCACCATTTGTTTGATTTTCTTTGGTGGTTGTTGAGACTTTCTACCAATAAGAAAGTTTGCTGTTATATTAATGAATGAGCTATAGTTCTAGTCTATTATGAAGAAAGGTAAAATGTGTCTGACATGTCTGTTGATGATAATTCTCTGTATCTCTTAAAAAGAAGAGTTCTCTTTGTTGATGATAATGGTACAGGGCTTGTTAAGACACTTCGACATATGCAATCAACCTTTTCTTCTCTTGTGAATATCTCGCCTCAAATTTCTTAGTTCTGAGCTGTATTGATAATAAATTCAGTGCCAAAGATACTTTTAACCATGATTACAAGGATTATTGTAAAAACAACACTAATATCGCATATCCAATAACAGAAGCATTCATTAAATGCAGCAAATGCATGAATTTGGGACAAGTAATATTACTATTGCTGGCCTCTTTGAGGGGGCAACCTCCTTACAAAATATTCCAATTCTTCACTAGCCCTGTGAGGGTTACATCCTTTCCTTTTTATAATATTTACAAGCATATTTCTTGACATTCTATGACAATATTCTATGACAATATTCTATGACAATATGCTATTACAGTATTCTATGACAATATTCTTTGAAGTCCTTCATGAGTTTTGAACATTGTTTTGGCTATGTCCTTATGAACGCAAATCTAATGGTACCCTGATCTGAGGTCCAATTTGGTAAAGTATTGAGCACCATGCAGTTCATCCAACAAGTCATCAATCATAGGGATGGCGAACTTATCTTTGATGGTGATATTATTGAGTTGACGAAAGTCCACACACATTCTAATGATCCATCCTTCTTTCTTATTAGTAAGACGGGTTGAAAAAGGGCTTGAGCTTGGATGGATTAGTCCTGCTTCCAACAGTTCCTTCACCATTTGCTTAGTGTCATTCATCTGGTGATAGGGGTACCTCTACGACCAAATGTTTGGAGGCTGACTCCTTGGTACCAAGTTGATTCTATGGTCCTTCGACCAACTAGGAGGTAGCTGTTTAGGCTTAGTGAAGACTTTTTGATTCCTGATTAGAACGATTGACAAGTCTGATGACATCTGTTCATCCTGTATAACACACAACTGCATCTGAAAAAATATAACTACTACTGCCCTCTGATCCTTCTTAATTAGTCGTTGCATTTGATGGAACATTATTACTGGGTTTTCCCTCTTTTGCTCCTTGAATGGTGTGTGTATTGTTGTTGACTGTGAACTGCAACCAGGGGAAGCCCAACACAGTGTCCACTCCTTTCAACGGGACTGTGTAGAAATCAGTCTGACATTGGTAGTCGTCTATGGATAGGCGGGCATTTTGACACCTCCCATTACAGCTCATGATATCCCCATTAGCAATTCTTACATTGATTTGATCACGACCATAGATGAAACAATCTGCTCTTTTGGTTACACTGGGGTCAATAAAGTTATTTATGTTACTAGAGTCCAATTGTATCAACACCTTGTGCCCTTTGAGGAATCCCTATACTGTCATGCATTGGGGTGTTGATATTCCTGCAATAGCATTCATAGAAAGGGTGGGAATTTCTTCTACGGGATTGTCGGTTGGAGGTTCTACATCCGCTCATTCTAGTTTCTCTTCTATTGAATCCACAAATTCATCCCCTATGTCTGTTGAAGAAGACAAGGTACTGCTCATACCCAAAAAGTGGAGGCGTATTGTTTTGCATTTGTGTCCCATGGTCCATTTTTCATCACAGTTATAATAGATTCCCTTGGCTTTGTGTTTGGCCATCTCCTCTGGTGTTAGCCTGTTGACCGTTGGAGCCTTTGAAGCATTATTGTTTGTGGATGTAAAAGTTCTATTTTGGAATGTAGGGGGTCTAGAAGGCTTCTGTTGGGCATTCCATTTGTTATTTGCAAGTTTAGCTAGCCCTATGGTAGTCATGTAGGTGGCCGATTTGAGCATTTGAACCTCAATTCTTATTTCTTCCTTAAAGCCACTAATAAAACAACTCTTGAAGAATTCATTTGGGAGAGCTTCAGTTCTATTGGCTAGCTTCTCAAAAGCTGTAATATCCTCAGGTACAATACTTGTGTGTCGAAGCTTAGTGAGGGCACGGGTAAAATCTTCAAACTCTAATGACCCAAATCAACTAAGGAGTTCTCTCTTGAATTGTGTCCATCCAAGGTTTGGGACTTGTTTCCACAACCATTGGTACTAATGTAGCGCTTCAAGGTCAAAATGAAAAGCAACTACAAAGATCCATTGGTTGAAGGGAGTTTCATGTAGTTCATACCAATGCTCAGCTTTAATCAACCAACTTTGTGGCTTGGTCCCATCAAACCTCAAAAAATATATTTTAGGAAGTCTAGGAGTCATGCCTATGTTGTTCCCTGATTGTTGATTGGTTTCCTTAATAAGGGCCTTGGATAAATTTGTCCGGTCAATAGCCTTCCCCCTTTGAGCTTCTGGGCTATTTTTAGCAGACCCATCAAATTTTGGATTATTAATATTAAGCGCTTCAATGTTCTGACCCATTGTGTCCTACTTATGCTGGTAGTCTGCTATCATGGTGGAGAGAGAAGATATTTGACTTTGGAGGTCAATTATGTTATCCAATTTGGTGAGTTGTTCCTCCATCCTCTGCATTCTAGCCTCCATTGCTTGATAGCAGGTCTCCGATGGCATTTACTAAAAATAGAATTGCTATTTTTAGCAATTACTATTTTTAGTAAGGGTCTCGAAAAAGTGTATGGTTGCTATAGACAAAAATGATCAGCTTGAAAAGATGATTACAATGGGCTATGCCACAAAATGACAATTTTTGGATTCCTAAAAAAAGTGTATAGGAACTATATACCAAAACAATCAGCTCGTTGAGACAATTGCAATGGGCTATATCCTAAATGATGTTATTTAGCAGCCCAAACTTTTTTATAATACGGTTTTTCAAGTTGCGTATATGCTTCCAAACACTCTAAACTTCACTTTTTTTGCTCTATGAGCACTGTTCCTAGTAAGGTGAAGAGGAAATCGAAGTATTCTAGGTTAAGGTGTGTGTACTCTTCGTAGCCCTCTAATATATTGCAACATCGATCGATAATGTTTAGACCGATATTTTGGTAATGACCACAACCACATGGTAATGACCACAACCACATGTGACAACCCACAGATATCACAAAGTATAACAACTTAACCCCTTTAGCCGTATATATAAGTGAAGGTGGTGACTTTGTTGAAGGCAATTCTTGACTTGTAGGACAAAAAGTCACCATTGCAGAACATAAATTTGTCTTGGAGTTTGTCATGACCACCTTGCAACAAGACTATGACATCTTGTTGGGTCATGGTTGGTTGAGGGTGGTGAAGGTCAATTATAGATCCTTTGTCATTTATAAAGGGGAATCATAAGTATATTGTCAACCTAAGAAACGAGTTAGTGAGCAAGGATCTTGCATCTTGGACCAAGACAAATCTTCTACATTTGATGACGAAATAGGAGTAGATGATGACATGGAGCCAAATGGTGATGGTGTCCTTAAACTTAAGGAGTGTCCTAGATGATTTTCAACCAACAACGGTCTCCTTTATTGGTAAATGAGGGATTATGAAGGATTCCAACTAGGATGTCTGTTTTTGGACGTCAAAGCGGATGTGAAGGTGGAGGGAGACAAAGGGGAAAGTGGTTATACTTGACACTTTGGAGGTGGCAAAGTCAAGTATTGTTGTAGTTGCAATAACTTAGATGAGCTATGCATACACAAAGGTGGAGGAAGAGGAAAATCCCACTCATCCCCTAAAATTTGTAGGATACTGTTTTGGAAATGCACAAATTGATGAAAGGCCATCTCAACCATTGATGCAAACAAAGTGATTGAGGAACTTGATACCATTAAGTATAAAGGACCAAGAATGGTGCGAGTTAAACTTGGTGAAATTGTGGAGGAGAAAATCATTAATTGTGGGGATGATTGGGATCCGATTTTGAAGAGAACATTCATAATATTTATGAAGTCCAAAGAAGTCTTTGCATGGACTTATAAGGACCTCAAGGTAATTACACCTAAGTTGTGCATCCAATTGATACCAATGGTTCTAGGAGTGGAACCGATCTGACAAAGGTTATACTACATGAATCCAAAATATGTGATATTATTGAAATTAGGTCAAAAAGATGCTGGATGCCACTCATCCTTTAAAATTTATAGGATATTGGAAATGCACAAATTGATGAAAGGCCATCTCAGCCATTGATGCTAACAAAGTTATTGAGGAACTTGATACCTGTTGGTTACGAATCTGCCACTAGGATATGATTTTAATCTAATTGCGCCCTAGATTCGCCCAACAAATTGAAAGGCCGGAAGGAAGGAATGCCTTTCGTGCCAATCTCCGGAGAAGGCCGACACCTTTGGTTTCTCAACTTGGGTGATTTAGCTTAGAGTGCAGGAAAGGGATTAGCAAATACGAAAAGAGACATAAACATGCTTGTTTCGGGTGGGGAAGATAAGCAAGACAGTAAACGAACCAATCACTACTACTAACAGTAACCAAAATAATGGGTAAAGCAGAAACTAATGATGCTACTGTATCTTATGTATCCTTTACTTTAGTGCTCCAAAGTTACTTAATTGCCAATATTGATATCCAGATGCAGAATAACAATAACCAGAAATATAAGCGACATAAAGTAGAAACACTTAGCAAAGGCAGCATACAAGACAAAGACAACCAATAGAGCCAAGTATACTTTATATTTTGGAGACAAATGCATAGCTACAGAAGTTTCTTAGCAGTATACCTTCCTTCCACCCTTATACAATGAAAAGAGACTTCTATATATAGTGTAAAATCCCCCCCGATTACATTATGGTCCCAGTGTCCCAGACCTGACAAAACATACAAAAGCTGACAAAAGCGGTTGATGCTTGACCCCTGCAGATAAGAAAGTAATTGCAGTGAAGTCCACTTGAAAACGTGTCATCTCTGCGATGATAAGGTGGGTGAGAAGCCAAATCTGGCTTGAATGGGAGCAGATGAAATAGAATTTGTCAGTTCATACCCATCCAAATAGCACTTGAGTAGCACAACTTCTGTCACTCCCGGGTCTAAATCTCGAGGTAGGACACCTGTCAGCATCTGAAGCTCGTTGGTGAATGATGGGCGAGGGAAGACACTTAGTCGTTTTCTTTGGATTCCGATTCCGCTCGGCAGCGCGCAAAAATGAAGCGTAGTTAGACGGCGCAACTTGGAAATGGCGCAGTCGGGCGGTCCTTGCCTTAGCCACTTTTTGGTTTTCTTTGTTTCTTCCGTCCGAGGGCGCATAAGAATGAGAGAGTAGTTAGACGGCGCGGCGCACTCGGACTGGTCCGTGCCTTAGAAACTTTTCGGCACTCTCTTCTCCTTTGGTCTCCCGATGGCGCACAAATGGGTCAGCGCCGCCCGAATTTGCAGCGAAGTTGGGCAGTTCCAACACTTAGCAATTTTTGGATGTTTTCACAACGTTGCCCGAGTGCGCACTCTCCTTTTGGGTGCCGTCCGACTTCGCGCAAACTCGGGCGACGCCAACACTTAGACTTTTTTTTGGGCTATTTCTTCTTAATGCCGCCCGATTTCGCACTAGGACATGTGCGCCGCCCGGCTGCGCAACGCAGTTGGGCGACTCAACACTTGTTCAATTTTAGGGCCTCCCTTGCTTGTTTGCCCATGTGTGCAAGAGGTGGTGTGCGTAGTCCGACTACGCAGCGTAGTTGGGCGGAAACTAACACTTATAATTTCGGGCCAATTTTGCCAACTTGACAGAAACATTTGCAAACATGAATTGAAAGATGAAAGGCATGGAATGGAAGAATAGAGATCAGAAATGGAAAGAAGAAAAACGAGAAAGAAGAAAGGAGGGAAGGCGAAGCAGCAACCTTACAAGTTTTTCAAAATTTAGCACCCTGAGCAAAATGTGGCAACATTCCTGGCGGCTCGCGGGGTGTCGAGCTTGCCTCGGCGCAACGAACCTTTAGCCTTTATCCCTTGGGCACAAAGTCACTCCCGGACCCTGTACCTGTCTGCTGCTGTTGCTGCTGCTATCGCACTTGCTGTCCCTGAGCTCCTGGTTTGGGAAGTTGCTCTTCTTCTTCACTCTCAGCTATGTCCTCTTCGGATTGTGAGCTTGACAGCTTAGCTTCCTTATTTTCTTCCTGCCTAGCAGGTTCGACCCGCTCGCGGACGTGCTCATAAACGGTTTTTGCCTTGGCCCAGGATGCCTCTTGGAAGGGCTCTAAGTCGTTGATATCCTTCAACGCTTTCCGGAATGCCGCAACCATGTGCTCGTCAATAGTATTGCACCTCTCTCCGATATCCAGGAAACATGCACTGATTTTGCCGAGCTTAGACATTAACTGGGTCTCTTGTTCTTCTTAGATGGGCTCGATCCAACCATCAATCTCCGAGGTATCTGCCTCATACGTCCGCCAATCCTGCTTGATCTGCTCCAGAGGCGGGAATCCTTCATTTTTTACAAAGCTCGGGGATCCGAGCGCAAAAAGGGAATGGAATGGGGCCAGGCAGATGTTCTTTTCATGTAGCAATGCATCTAACCTCTTCCTGGCCATCCTGACTTTCTCAGACTTTTCAAAATAATCCTGCAAGGTGATCCTTGCATCTGCCCAGTCTAGGGCAATCTATGACATTGGTGAAAATTGGAAGCCCTTGTGCTCATATTCTTCAAGTTTCATTGCCAAGTACAGCCATTGTCGTGCTTGACGTTCGGCTTCCTCTACCACAGGCTTTCCCTAGGCAGAAAGTTCATGTATTGCAGAGACAAAGCTGAGGATAGGTAAACACCTCGCAACATTAGCCTTGCACCCCTTTAGCAGGCCGACCCTTGTCTCCTTTATTCTGTCCTTTGAAAACGCCGTGGCCTGGGATGATTTTTCCTCTAGCAGCGCATGAGTATGCTGCAGTTGATCTTGCAGCTGAGCAACATGGGTTAGGGCTGCCTTCTTTTCCTCCTCCAACCGGGCAGCTACCGTCTTTTGGGCCGCTATCTCCTGCCGAGATACTGCAAGCCGGTCCCTTAAATTTTTCACTTCCTCTTGGGCGGATTCCAACTGCACTTTCGTTTTGGCCATGTCATCTTCAAGGTCTCTTTTCTCAATTTGAAGCTGGAACAACTTCTCCTTGTCTTTGAGCCGTTTGACTAGGAGCTTGTTTGTTTTCCGCCGAATCCCACCTATCTCATACTCTTCACTAATGTCATCAAAGCTCTTCTCCTTGACCTCATGCTCATAGTCAGCATCGGTCATCTCTTGCAGGGGCTTTTTGACCTTAGGTATCCTCTTTTCTATACGGATGACCCTCCTATCTAGGTCAAACTTTGCGAGCTTCTTTGGCATTGCGATTTCCTCAGCCCTTCTCCTTTTTACGCCTAGAAGGAACGCGACGGAGCTTTTTGCAGCCCTTGCAGCCAAGGGCTGATCCTCTAAAACTTGTAGCTCGTTTCCAACTAGGTCCAATTGTGCCAGGATGGGATGGGATGCGCAGAGGATAAATCCTTCTGCGGCATTTTCTCAGAAAATAGTGAGTCGGGCGGTGGGCCAGAAAATGTGACCGCCTTTGAAGATGATCGGGGCCTAGGAGAAGCGGGTGGTTGCTTAGGAGGTGGAGATGGGGTATGGAGGTCTGTAACGACGGCGGGCGAGCGGCGTGGGGACAGAGAAGCTTCTTCGGCGTTGTCAATGGACAAGGAAGTTGTTGAGAATAGATTACACTTTGCATTCATATTGATTGTAGGAATTGTTTGATTGGTGTGGTTTGGGCTTCGTTGGGCCCCTTACGCCTAGCCAATGATAGAGAAGCATGTATGTCAAAGTTGTCACGGAGTATCTGATGTAGTGGGTAGAGGCGAGAGCGTTGCCCAACAACTTTGGAAGAAGCAAGATCTAGTTCATGTTTGAATTTTTTATCATAAGGTTAGACATCCTATTGTAGATCATGAGTGATATTGGAGGACACTTTGTGAATGAAGTAATACAAAAGCTAATGCCATGTTTTCGGAAATACCATATTTTGTCTAGTCCATATTAAACCCAAGCAATTGGGTGGGCAAAGGCGACGAAGGTGTTTGTCATCACGATTCATGAATACCATAGAGTTGAAGCTGGTGATTGGGGGGGGGGATTGCCAACAATATTTTGGGTGTATAGGACTATGTAAGCCGATGATTGCCATAAACCATTTTAATTTATATACGACCAAGTGGTGGCTATAGTTATAGAATTGTTGATTCCAAGTTTGGGAGTGGTGGTGCAAAATTGTCTTAGAGATTATGAGTTTGAAACTTTGAAGGAGAGATTCCTTTCTGTAAGCTTGGTTAGACGAGTAGAGAGTGGTGGTGCAGTGGCTACAAAGATGAGAGCATTAGCACAAAAAACACCTACAACAAATGTTGTTTATAAAGGGAGCCCCCTTCTTGCAATTTAATGAGAAAGGGGAGATCAAGTAAAGAAAGTTGAAGGCCTTATGGGTTTGGCCATTCCACATTGACTAGGTATTGGAGAATAGGCTTGTCTGTCTTTAGTAATTGGATGGGCACAAGTCGATAATACAGAGAATGGATGAATGACTAAACATGGAAGATGAAAGGCATAGCATTAATTTTGTTAAAAAGTATAATGTTTTTGGTCCCACTCAAATTTTGGTGACCCCACTAGTGGATACAAAGTAAAAGATTGTTGAATAAACTTTTTAAGTTGCATGGGTTCTAGACGGGGACTCCCAACACGGGGACTTCCAACACTTAAGCAAGGTGATGAAGGGACCTACCAAGTTAGACATAACTAATTTTTAGATGTTAATGGTTTTAACCATAGTTGGAGAACTCGCAACTTGGTAATAACTTGACACTCCAATTTTGGAGAGTTTTTCGACAACTCGGAAAAAATCAACAAAAATTTAAAAAATGTGGCTTACAAAAGGGTTCAAAGAAAATAATTTAAATTAAAAAAATACATATAAAACAAAAATTGGAGATCTTGAATTCTTGATCATCAAAACCAACGAAATACAACATATAGAATATCTCAATGAGTTTTGTGTTTTGCGTTTTCCCTCATGTGATCAAGTTTCGCTAAATTATCGGCAATTTCTTAGCGAGTCAAATTTCTTGTGAGAATATTAGGAACTCGTGAGAAATCATTAATTGTGTTGATTATTTTTGAAGGAGAAAAAAGGAATCATGTCCAAATTTAGTATGTCACCCTAAAGGAATCATGTCCAAATTTAGTATGCCACCCTAAAAGAATCACGTCCAGATTCAATATGCCACCCTAAATAGAGACTACCATGGAAAAATGCAACAACTTTTGGATGCGAAAGAATGAAAGGGAAAGAGATACAATTTGGTAAACCTTGGAAAGGAGATGGGAGCTATGAAAAGAAAAAGCTAGGGTCACTTGAATATATAGATATTGTTGTTTTCATTCTTTAAAATCGTGCACACATAGAGTAGTGGTAGAATGCTAAGCAAGGGCAACAGTTGTGAGAAGTTTTAAATGTTTCCAAAAGGGTAACGGATAAAAAGGTAAAGTATTTTTTAACGTATGCAAGGCCATAGGCCATATGAGACGACCTCCATGAAGGATGTTGTTTACCCAATATATTGTTATCCAACCATATTCTGGTCACCGAAGTATGGTGTACAACCCTACTGATTGTAGGATTCGAACCTTGGACCTCTATTAAGAGTTCCAAAGTCTCCACTGCTAGTCTATTCAAGCAACATTGTTTGCATCTCAAGATGCAATCACCAAACACAAACAAAAATCAACAGCTAGCAAAGAGTGTGTTTTCCCAACAAAATGCCTTTTTTTCAAGATGAGGGAACAATCTAAGAGGGTACGATATTTTGCTAAGGATTCTCTAGAGAAGGGACGACACATTTTCTTAAGTTTAGGATAAAGGTGCAATTAGGGTGCCATTCGACTACTGCCAGGGTGCCGTTTGTTCTTGACCATGGTGTCATTCCATCTATTACGAGGGTGTTGTTAAGGTGTTGTATGTTTGCTGCTAGGGTGTTATGTGGGTGCCAATTGTTTGTTACTATGATGCCCTCTGGGATTTAGGAGTTGTCAAATGTAATTGAGCTGTCGAAATTGTTCAATTTTGAGTTGTTCAAGGGGTTAGCATCGTTAGAGTGGTATCTGTCTCAGTTGTTTGCCAAGAGGACATGCTTGGGGCCTAGCTGTCCAGAGTAGGTTCTTTGCCAAGTGGTTGTTCAAGGCGTGGTTGTCTAGGGCGTAGGTGTCTAGTAGAATGTTTTCCATTGCTTGGTTGTTTGAGCCTAGGTTGTTTGGGACCCAGCCATTTGGTAGTAGGCCATTTGAGGCATGTAAGCTTGTGAAGACAAAGAAAATATTCCAAGTTTACCTTACCTTGCACACAACTGTTTGAGTTGCTGTCACCAGAGCAACAACCTCTTCCAAAAGAAAAACCAGATGCAACAATTAGAAAGATAGTTGTTTGTGCCCAAGTGATTAGAGCATAGTTGTTTGTGCCCAAGTTGTTAGATGAACACTCCTTTGAAGCCAAATAATTGTGGGAATCTAGATCACTCAAGAACCAATAGTCTAATGGGCTAAAATCTAAGCTGTTTGGATAATTTGTAGGAGAGTCATCTAGGTTGTTTGAGTTGCAAGAGTGTTGCTATCCCAAGGTTGGCTGTTTGGGTGGTTGTTGATCTTTTTGCTGCTCGAGTTCCCCAAGTTTTGAAAGAAGGAACCCGTTAGAGTTGCAATGCATGTGCTGAGTAATGAACTATGTTCATTGCTAGCCCAAGGAGGAGAAGGATTGCTGCTGTTAGAAACAAAGAATTGACCTACCTGATACAAAATAAGAGCATGCGTAGAGTTATGATGCACAAGGTATTGATGTCGATGAAAGAAGCTTTGGACTAGCAAGTGAGGAAACTACAAGAATATTACTTGAGTAGTTTTAAACTTGCAACCACTTAGTTCTTTATCCTCTGGGTGTGCTATGTACAAACCACTGGAGGAATCTGAGCTATAGAATTTTAGAATTCGACATTTGAAGCAGCCATTGTTAGGGTGAGGATTTCCATGACAATGTGACTGAAACCTAGAGATGCAGTGTATTCCTGTGTCTTGCATTTGGTCCGAAGATGAAGGGTTAGAACTCATAGAGGAGTGTGAGGTATTTGTCCTCTTGGATAGAGAACTTATAGAGGTGATGGAGACTAGTTTGAAACCCAAACGTAAGACTATTGTACTGGGTCCTACGGGAACAATGCGGGAGGAAGGAAAGCTAGTAAGACTGGAAGAGTTAGATAAGATCCCATTCATCACGGCGTTTCACATCTTTTAACAAGGGTTTTCACAAGAAGACCACCAAATTCACGAAAACATTGTAAACTAGAAAGAGAACTTGAAGTGGAAGGCAACGATTCAGAAGATGAAGATTTAGAGATTGAAGCAGACTACATGACGTTCATGTTTCCACTAGAAGAAGAAGATCGTATGGGAGTGGTGGAAGTGAATTTTTATCCAGAATATGAAAAATTCAATTTTATTTTGGAGTGAAAAATCTTTAAGTTTTGAAGAATTTATGATAGAAGGATCCCTTTTGGAAGGATTGTACCTCCATGAAAAGGAAATTTCAGAAGTAGACGTCGTTCAACTGATGGGTATAGATCCACTCATAGTAGAGAAAATCGAAATTGACTCGAAATCGGGCTGGGAAAAGAATTGGGAAAAATTGGCATAGAAAAAAAACCGAAGAAAATGCAATTTTTTCATTGGAAATTATTTTTGTCATGAATATCACAATGAATTAACATTATGCAAATCAAATATTAACAATGTAAGTGATACAAGCTTAAACTACACATGAAAGTGGCAAGTGATACAAGTTTAAAGCCTTAAACTACACATGAAAGTGACAAAACACATCTTAAATAAAAAAATTTTAATGCGTCCAAAATTCAAATATTCTTGTATTGCTTATAATATAAATAAGGTACAAATTACAAAATTTGTCATGAGCCCTGACAAATACAATGTCTCAAGATCTTTCTTTGCCCTAGTAGAAGCTCTAGTGTATCTTTGTCATTGTGCCTGTGCCTCTTCTTGTGCCTTGGCTGCTAATGCCGGTCCCTACCTTTGTGCTTTTAAACTGAATTTTTCAATATACAAGCATACAAGCATATCATTTGTGCTTTTAAATATTACTCCTATATACAAGCATATTGAGCAATAAGTTTGGATTGATAGTTCAACATCTTTTTATGGAGAATTTCATTAGTTAATAATGTATAGCATTGTCATTGGTGGCTATCGGATTCTTTCAAACTGCAAACAATCCGCTGTTAGGATGCCTTAGTGTGTTTGGTTTGGTGTGGTAGTAGGTAGGCAGACCTATTTATCCCCTTGCAATAGGTGAAATGAAAGAAAATGAAAAAAAAAGTGATTTTTATGTAAATTTGCTGCAGCCTCTACGTGTGTGGGAGATTTTTTTTTACCAAACAACAACTTGCAGACCTGTTTACCAAAGGTGTCAATGAAGAACAGTTTTTGAGATTGAGAGACAAACTTATCTCACCACTTAGCATCAAGGGGGAGTATGTTGGAGATTGATGCTGACTAAGAAAAAGAAAACCAGGAGTTCTCCCACGAATTTGAAGAAGCCCAAAAGTTTTTGCAGGCCTTGAAGAGTCACCATGACTGTTGGAATTCCTAGAATGTGAAACACTGAAATGAAGTGTTGTAACATCATTTTCTCACTTTTAAATTTACAACAGAGTAATATAGCTGTAAGATATTGTGGAGAAAGCTTCGTAATACTTCTGAGATCGTTTGGAATGAAAAAAAACATTCCATTCCATTAATTTTGTGAAAAACATGCTTGCTGTCCCTGTTTTCTGAAACCTGCAGTCAACTTTCAGAGTTCATAATTTTTGTTTTACAGCTCCATTTTTCGCGTGTGATACACTGTTGGAAATGTCTTCTTGTGTAGAATTCACTCCCAAAATTTCATCAATTTCTGAGCACTTTTGGTCCCTCAAATTTAGACTGTCGTGCGCTGCTGCAATTTCTGCACGCTGCTGTAACTGCTGCGTGTTTTGCTGCACTTTGGTGCTCTTCGTTTTTGGGTCATTTACTTCAGAACCTTAGTTTATGGTATGAGACTCGTCATTCCACAACAGTTGCTTCAAACCCCATGAGCTTGTAACTTGAATATATATATTTCAATAAGCTATGTGTGGCTTCTATTGGGGGCACTCCCATCAAAATAACAAAACATTACATTGTTGTCAAGTTAATTAAACCATATCCAGCTTGTCTTTTTATCAAAGATATTTTTCATTTTCCTTTGTATTAAAAATATTCTTCATCTTCCTCAAACTGCTAAGTTTTTGCAATCAACTCCTTGATATCATTTACATTAAGAGATAAAATTTCACTCAACCAATTGCCTTCTAAAATTTGAATTTTGCCAAGACAAAATCTGCTTCCTAGTTTCCATTTCCATAATATGTTGGCTATAACAACTTATCAATTCCCAAATACCTCTTTTTTTAGGGGTCTTATTCATGCCCCTAGTATTCCAAGATATCATTTTCATCATTACTTTTTGTTTTTATTTGTGGGCTTAGCCCCCTTCTTGTTAACACTTGCGATATTTGCTTTTGTTTTCTTTTATCAATATCCTTCTAAGTATCCTTTTCTCTCTATCTTCTATTCTTGGGCCTTCCTCTCATTTTTTCATTCCCACAAACGCTTTCATCTTCATCAATCTCATCATTTTTTTGATATTGTTCATGAGACTTATTGTTTATAGGTTTGTCTTGCTCTGAATGATTTGAAGTGCAAGGAATAACCTTAAAAGCGCTTTCTTCTTTATGTTGCCTTGGAAACCCTAAAGTGCAAGGACGTTCATAGTAATTATAGTTAGAAATGTATTCTAATTCATGGCCATGGCTGACAGACATTGTATGATGTAATCTTGGATAAGGCCTAAGGGCAATCATATTTGAAAAAATCAGAGTCGGATCGGAATCAGCATGGAAAAAGAAATGGGAAAATTTGGGAAACTGCAAAAAAATCAAGAAAAATCGGCAAAAAAAAACCCGAAGAAAATGCAAATTTTCATTGAAAAAAGCTTTTTTCATGCATATCACAATTTTTATGGCAAAAACTGGCAAAAATCGCTGATTTTTTTGGCAAAAACCAGCAAAAATCGCCATTTTTTTTGGAAAAAGATTGGCAAAATTTGCTGATTTTTTCAAAAATCGGGATTTCAATGCGATTTGAAGCGGTAACCTTGCTGAATTGGAAAAAAATGGATTGGATTAGGATTAAATTGAGATTTTTGTAACTATGAGGGCAATCATTGTACAATGTACTTAATTTATTGTAATATTTTATTATGTAAGCCCTATGGGCCGCGATTAACCTTATTATGGTTAAACCCACCTTATAAACTTGCAATTAACCTTAAAGCCCTCTTGTTATGTCGTCTTAGGTTAAGTTCATTTATGTAATTGGGGTTTTGGTATTGGTATAAATACCCCCACCATTTCATCATTTAATGATTAGAGTGTAGTGCTTCTTGGCCACGGATAATACAGTGATTATTTTGTTGCCTATGGGCCTCCAACAATTTTTGTGCCTCTCTTCCTTTCTTTTGTCCTTTTATGCTTTCTGTATAAGATTTGAGTGGATGGATTGCTTCTATTCGTTTTTGGAAAATATTGTGAATTCCAACATGGTGGCAAAGCAGGTAATGGAGCAACATTGCTTGATCACACAGAAAGTACATTTGGAGATTCCAATCCTTCTTTCGAATCCTTGGACGAATTATTCTTTAAAGATTCATAAAGCATTTCCAACATAAGAACCAGAGAGGAAATTTCTTCTTTCAACACTTCCTAATTCGTCATCGAGGTATTTCCAATCTTCTATTAAAAAAAAATTCAATTTTGCATCTTAAATTTCCTTTGAGATGTCTGTAGGAACGCTATGGTAGGAAAAAGGAAGGTGCTTGACTTTTTTTGAAATTTGAAATTGTTTTTGGTGCTGTAATTTTGGCGTGTGTTGACTATCGGGCGCACACTTTAACTGCAATAGTCGTTGGCACAAAATGCAATGCCAACACCATTCGTCATGGGGATTGGCACTTTTCAAACAACATTGTAGTGATGTCGGAATGACTAATGGAAGGGAAATTAGGGCATGGAATACAGTAGGTTATGGGGTGGATCTCGCCATTTTCTTATTTTGATACAGGGCACTCTTCAATCCAAACTGAGGGCTTTAGAGGCATATCTTGATTGAGTGGTGTGGTTGATTGGATAGCTGATAGGCTTTGATGGTTCATTGTTCGAACCACACTTATGTTTCGTAGAAGGCATTTTTGTTGGCACGAATGGCAATCTATGGAGACATCGTGGAAGAAGTTTCAACGGGGCACGTAGTCCAATTGGCCATATTGCCTTAGCCAAGGTTTTTGCATCTCTAGAGACCCAAGGTCTATTCATGGGGAGGCATCTTTTTGCAAGCCCTTTGTGTCTAGCGTCGAGGTTGAAAAATAATTAAAATTAAAATTAAAATTTACGAGGGTGATCAACACACAATAATTAAAAATTTTCAAAATACTTATTAATCTGTGATCTTCCTATTAATCCCCAAATTTTGGGAAAAAGCACAAAATAATAAATTTTTTCAAAAGGCTTGTAAATTTCAGAAGCGTTATGAACTCCCAGCTCTTTACAATTGATATATATTAATTATGGACTCTTGCACAGTTCTGCTAACACTTCTTTAAAAAGAAGTAGAATTTCACACAACAATATATCCCTTGAAAACAGGAAAATTAAGCATAACTATGTTTGTGATAATATTTAACAAGCTGATACAATGTCAAAGAGAGCAAGCCTCACCTTTTCTTGGTTTAGATCTTTTGGGAAGAGTAGGAAGAGTGGGAATAGGAAGCAAGTGCGAGGATGGAGCCCTCATCTTTTCTTGCTCCAGATCTTTGGGAAATTCAAAAAATAAAGGATTCATATGAGAAAAAGCTAGGTAGTATGGAAGGAAGGTCATATTTGAAAGCCCTAATGGGAAGTATGAATGCCCAAGCTGGAGATAAGAGGAAGAATGAATATATGGCAAGTCCAATCCAAGAAGCAGATGTTACACCAAAAGTGATTATCAAGGATAAGATGATCGAGCATGATATAATGGTTCTTAAAAGAAAATGATTAATATGTAAGTTCCATGGATACTAGCCAAGGGTTTTTGGAGATTCAAAATTGGATTAAATGGAAGTGGGGATTGAATTCAAATTACCCCATGACTTTTCTTTGGCTTTTTCCTCATCATCTTTCCAAGTTTAGGAATCAGGATAAAATAATGGGTGGCGACCTATGGTTTAGAGGGAGAGATACTCCATATTTAAGACTATGATGGAGTGAATTTTTCTAAAAATATAGAAACTACTAAAAAGTCTCCAATGTTAATTAGACTTTTTGGACTTCCACATCAGCTTATTAATAAAAATGTTTTGAAGAATATTGGCCATACCCTAGGGGAGTTCATCCAGGAGGGACCAACTATTACGGAGCAAAAGCATGTTGTATATACCTGGATATGTGTTGTTATTGATGTTTCAAAACCTTTGCCACAATCCATTAAGATTAGACCAGAATCAAGAGAATATAACCAACAAGTGAATCATGAGAACATTGCATTCTGATGCCACAAATGTTATGGAACTGGACACATTGCAAAATCTTGCAAAGTGCAAATGATGGAGAAAGAGAGAAAAAAAACTGGTCATGGGCTAAACCTTAAGATGAAGCAAATAGGTCATGGGCTAAACCTTAAGATGAAGCAAGTAGATCAAGGATATTCCGCTACCAAAAAAGGGGCAAAGAAAGCCTATCTATAGCATCAGATTTCTTGATTGGTTGTTAGGGTATAAATATGAAAAAGATTGATTAATCATCATTTAATCAATCATTAGAAGATCACAGATTATTAATTTTGATGATGATGCAAAATTTACACATTAATTAAGATGATGCAAAATATATAAGCCTATATTTTTGAAAATTTTAATTATTTTGTGCTTTTTCCCATATTTTGGGGATTAGTAGGAAGATCACAGATTATTTGGCAATTTTGATAATAATGGTTTAAGTGTCTACCTATCTATATATATCTATATTATTATTATAATTTATTTTTTGAATTTAGCGAAAAACCCCTTCCGGGCTGCCTTGGTCTGAGAAACCATGACCAGGGGGTTCTACACTGTCAAAATCACCCGGGAGTCGCGCCTGGCCCTGACCACACCAGCATAATCAACTGGATTTTGGGTACCCAATGTGCGTTTGGTAGGGTGGAGATTTGAACCAGGGACCTCCCTTGGAGGATTTTCCTACCCTCTCCAACTCACCTACAGCACGTGGATAGTATTATTGTTTTTTAAATTGAAGAATTTGAAATATTTTTATTATATATCTTAAGCCTATTTCCAAATTATGAATTTCCTGTAAACATGTGAGAAAATTTTGGCCATTATGATAATTAGACTCATAAAGATCACTTGATGCTTACAAATACCCCTTCATTGGTTTACTTAATCATCATATAATACATAAAAAGTATGCCAACTGACATTCATTTTCCAGCAACCACCTTGTACGGTATTAAAAAAGACATTTAACATGCAAGTGTAATGAGGGTGATAGAGAATGTATTGATATCACAATCAATAGAAAAGCGTTTTGAACCCGTCAGTAGGTATTTAGTATTGCACTTTAGCATACATTTTTGCAAGCATGTATGCCTCATTTCATAGTTGGTTGTTTGAAGATAATAATAGATTTCATTACTCTGAAAAACAATGTGGTGTTGTAGAGATTTCCCTTGGACTAATAACTAGATTGTAACTGAAGACATTTTACAAAATCAGCTAAAAATAATATTTTCTTAGGCATACACCTTTTTCAAATTTTTGTATTCCCATTATTGTTTACTAGAGTAAAACTTAATACATTGTTAAAAGGTTGAGAACAATGAAATGCATTTTCCAGCAAAAATCTGTTGCTAAATCATGTAGGATTTTTTATTTTTCAAAATTTTAAAATAATTTTACAAATATCAAACATAAAATTTATCCGAAAACAAATTGTTTAGACATGCAATCTTGTTATGCAGATGTTTCTGCGGCAGAGGTGTCAAGATTTGTGGAGAATTTTCGAACGAGTTGTAGCTGTGTGATTAAGACAGTTGAACCTCGGGCATGTGCTACAGTAGAAGATGTAAAGGCCATTGTCTCAAAAATCCAAACACTTGAAGACAGTAGAAGCATTCCACCTTGGGATGAAGAACACATTCCTGATGAAATTGTTTCGAGGAAGCCAGATCCTGGGTAATTGCTTTAACTGTACTCCATAAATATTACATTTTCTACTGAATTCTAGCACTTTTGACTGGTTTTCTTGGGTTGTGGATTACTTGCAACCAAGACAATTTTTGACATTCTAGAATGGGGGTGATGGCACTGAAAATTGATTTCAACTTGCAGCATGATTTGTGTTATTGATCCTTGTCTTTTATATGGTGGGTTTGCAGTTGTACTTTTCTTTTTGTTTCAAAGACATTTAGTGTTTGCAAAGCTAATTTCTTATTGATCCTTTCCTCTTGTATGATGGGTTTGCAATAATGAAATTGGACCTGGTTTCCTGAATTGGAGATTGTAAATCTATATAAGTTAATTACCAACTTATGCAGGGAGTTAAGGCATGACATTTCCTTACCATGATCTTATTTAGTACATCACTAGTGTAAGCTCCTTATATGTAGACGTTCAGTTCATAGCTTGTCACAAACCATCATGTTGTATACCTAGATACATTGGAGAAACACAAGGCTAAATGCTTGGATACTGTTAGGAACCTTCATATAAAAATGAACACATCCACAACAAAAAATGAAGAAATTAATGGAAATGCAAGAAATGAAATAGTAGTAGTGCCTGAACATTATAGAATGGAATTGCAGCAACTTTATTAATCAAGAAATGAATTGAAATGAAATATTATTAATGTCCGTGGTGGGCCAAAATAAGACCCAAGGGACTATAAGAAGGACAATAATTACTGCCAGCAAGCAGGCTAAAAAGCCCAACAAAGAAAAGAACTAAGATAAATACAAGACAAAACCTGACAACCAGGCCAAAGAGAAAGGGAAAAGAAAAGGAGGAGCAGAGGGGGGAGGGTTGTAGTCCAGAAGAGAGGAGTGCACGTCGAGAAGAACGGAGAGAGAGGAGGAGGGGGGAGGGAGCAGCCCAGGAGGGGCAAGCTCCAAGGACCCCCCATAAACTAAACTCTCCTAACAGTTGAGGCCGAAGTACTGGAGCTAAAGAAGTCCCTAATATGTCTCTGACCAAGGCTAGTTCGGAACCCTGACAAACTATGTGTGCACTATCTAGTGACCCTGCTTCCATCCGAACTGGATGATGTGGGGCGTTTCCGTCCGGAGTCACCTGGTCCATTGGAGCTAGTGAAGTATGTTGTGATGAGCCGATGTTGAGGAGGGTGAGATCCATTTGGAGAACTTTTATGTCGTCGAAGCTGAGTTATCTCCCTAAGAAAAAGTGCGAGACACCGCTGGTCCGGGTATCTGAAGAAGGTAGAAACAAATCGAGAGTTGCCTCTGAAAAGGCAATGGAATCTACCCTAGATCTCATAATAAATGGGACAACAAAAAATAAAGTGATGAAGGGTTTCAACTTCACCCAAGGGGCAAAACAAGCAAATTTGCTCCTCCCTCGGAAGATGGTGATCTGACTCAATCCGGAGTTGGTGAGAACACACCCTGAGTTGCCCAATAGTGATCCAAAGACTATGCATTGTGTGCTGCTGAAGATATTGTGGAGGAACTATTTTGCCCTCCTGTATCTATAAGAAGTGCTCATGGTAGAAAGATAGCTTGGGGGAAAGAGGGGCAACAGGAGAGATCCAAGTGCATCTGGTGTATTGGAGACTAACATCCTTTCGGATCTCGTGGAGCATCCTCGCCTTACTAAGCCAAGAGGGGGGGAGAACACCCAAAGAATAAAGGGGGAGTCTGTTTATCTGTATCTGAATGCTGGCCAGGAGGGCATAAACCTTAAAAAACTAGCTCCTCCGGCCTCCACGAGATCTTAGAGAGAGTTCCATTGAGGAGCGAAGGGCGAGGTAAGGTTATCGCCTGAACCCTCAGGGTTATCCCCAAAAGTATGGATCAGTTGAAGATAACCGTTAATCAGGGAGATAATCTCAAGCTTGAGAGGAGAAGCTCCAAACCATAGAGCGGGGGATTGTGCCCTTGCAATGAATGAATCATCGAAGAAAGAGTGTCTGGACTCATTCAACCCGTGACCACTTAGTTAGGCCAAGGCTAGGACCCCAAACCATTGACCCATAAGTAATAGTTGGCTTGACCAAGGCATCAAAAATCCTCATCTTCACAGGTATATCCTGAAAATGTGCTTTGAAGCAATTCCTCTCTAGCAAAGACAAAGCTGCATATCCCTTACACACCCGGGCCTGGGCGACGGGTTTCATACTAAAAGTGGGACCGGTGAAAAGAACCCCCAAGTACACATAAGAGGTGGTGATCTCGACCTCTCGACCTTGGAAAGAGAAGTGGAGATGAGATAGAGCCTCTTTGGTAGTATTGAATACAATAACCTTGGTCTTAGAAAGATTTACTATCAGCTGTCTCGAGTCACAAAAAGCGGCAAGCTTGTCTAGATGGCGCTGAAGCCCCTCAGGGGAAGAGGCCAAAAGAACATCATCAACAAAGAGGAGAATAGAAATCAGCACATAGTGAAGAAGGCAACCATCCTATGCATGAGCGTTCTCCTTAATAAAAGTCTCAAGCTTGTTGATGAAGATCCCAAAAAGTGTCGGGGAAAGGGGGCACCCCTGTTTCACTACTATGGTGCTAAGAATATTGTTTGAAAACCCTTGAGGGGAGTGAAACCGACCTTTCACAGTCTCATATAACTGTGTAATTGCTGTCAAAAGTTGCCCAGAGATGCCAACTTACCGTAGTCTCTCAAGAAGTAAATGCTGAGGCACCGTGTCGAAGGCTTTCCTGTAGTCAGCAAAGCAACAATAAACCTTCGAGGACGTGGAATGTGCCGCCTCAATAATAGCTCTGAGGGCTAGAATGTGATCTGTGGTTTGCTGATCTTGCCGAAAACTAGCTTGGCCAAGAGCCCTGAAACCCTCCGACAACCTTCGAGAGAGAAGCACATCCAGTGCTGTGGCATAAAGCTTGGCAAAGATATGCCCAATCATGATAGTCCTGTAATTAATAGGTTCGTGGGGATCACCCCAGCTTTATGAATGGGGTGAATGATAGGCTCAGTCCAAGAATCAGGAAAC
Source organism: Wollemia nobilis (assembly GCA_028583015.1). Classification (NCBI taxonomy): domain Eukaryota; kingdom Viridiplantae; phylum Streptophyta; class Pinopsida; order Araucariales; family Araucariaceae; genus Wollemia; species Wollemia nobilis. The sequence goes on along the minus strand of JAQPPZ010001772.1, from coordinate 9,238,389 downwards.
CCAGAACAAACAGAGAGATTAAAGAGATCAGTGAGGGGCCCAACAAGAGGGTCAATACCATGCTTCAAAAATTCCGCCTGTAACCCATCCAAATCTGCTGCTTTGCTTGTACAAAGTTTCTTGATAGCTTGCCTGACAAGACCAGTAGAAAAGAGGTGGCACGAAGAGGGGGGGGGGGGAGGGAACAAATATAGGAGGCTGATTTGGGATGGTATAGAGGGAAGAGGCATGTATGGTCCAGTAGGAAAGGTCGATCCCATGAGTTATCCGATCATGGGGGAGGATAAGGCACCAGAAGGATTTAGGAGACTGCTGAAGGGAGTGGATAAGATCAAGTCGATGTTGAGAGAGGAAGAGATGCTTCTTTCGAAGAAGCATCCTGTAGTCATTGTGGGAAGTGAAAGAAGAAGCATCCTGTAGTCATTGTGGGAAATGGCATAGAGCTGGGAAGGATTACAAATAGCATATATCAACCTTTGATGGGTAGACTTACATTCCTCATCATACCAGATGTTCATGTGGCAATGACCAGGGGGACGAGGATGGGGGGAGGACGAATAGAGTGGGGGTATGAGTCCAAAGCAGCCTTCCAAATAGTTTGGACCAAGCAAGTAGAACGATTGGAAACATCGGGAAGAGAAGACACCCTAGGGAGAACCTGACGCAACAATTCCATGTAGGTAAAGGAATAATAATAGTCAAAGTCTATCATGACCCGAGGGGATGAAGGGGAGAGAGGAGGGGGATGAGTAACAGGAAGGGAAACAATGGATAATGTAAGAGAAAGAACTGAATGATCGGTAAGGGGGGGAGGGTGATCAGAGATGCTACCGAGAAATGAACGGAATGAGGGTGGTAGAGGAAATAGCATAGTCGACGACACTGGCTCCACCACTATGAGGAAAGCAAATAAACCCACCGGAATTTGGAAAACAAGATATACCATTGAGAAGCACTAGCCTATTGGATTCACCCAAGTCAATAAGATGCTTACCGTAAGCAGTAACCTATGTTGCTGGATGTTCGAGCAAAACCAAGAGAAACTGATATCGCAGGCCTCTTCAAGGAGGCAACCTCCTTAGAAATAGAACTCCAATTTGAGGAAAAGACTTAATACATTCCATTTCCACCCTTGCCTTTATATAGGTTCTTTATCTACCCTAACCCTAATGCTTAAGGTCAGTCCACATGTAAGTGAGGGACTCGAGCTAGTTACTCCTAATAAACGAAACAATTACATCTTTACTAGTAAGTATCAGTTACATCATAGCGGCTCATGCGCATTAGGTTCCCAATTACATAATGATGTTAGGATAGGATCCTAACATACCCTTCCCCTTCAAAAAGCTTTGTCCTCAAAGCTTGAGATGAGAAACTTGTTGTTAGATTTGAAGGAGCAACTCCCATGTAGCATATTTTGGAATGTGCATGTTTGTCAATCCATAATACCTTTGAGCTCTAAGATGAATCACCCTTTTGCACTCAACTTGGAAGTGTTGTTTGAACTTGTACACAACTGCGATTAACCTTCTTCAAGGAGACATGAAAAATCTGGATGTATCATAGAGGAGGGCAGCAATGTGAGCTTGTAGGTCATGATCCCAATTCATTGTAACACATTAAAGCCATGCTTCGAGTGGTGGTGATCAGCTTGCTACGCCATAGGGTTCTGTGCCATCACCAAATTGTCCTTGAGGAGTTGAAGTAGTGCACACTCTCGGAATGTGGAATCTATTGCTAGAACTATGGAACTAGTTGGAATGTATGATGAAAATGATGGGGGAGGATGTAAATAGATTGTTTCCAAGGACCTGTTAACAATTTCCGTTTGCTCATCTGTCTGGGGATAATACGCAGAGCTCCTTTTGAGGTTTGTCCTACAATTTGAACAATTCTTGTCAAAAATTATTGGTGAAGGTGGGAAAACGATGGAGTGGGGCATGGCATGAAGGCAAAAAAGGGAATCCAGGGATATGTGGGCAACCATGGGGGCCTTATAGGGGTGAGCTAGAGGACAAAAGTGAGCATACTGAGAGAGACGATCCAACACCTCCAGATTGATTGTTTTGCCTCTAGAGTTTAGAAGCCCGTTAATAAAATGCATGGAAATATCTGTCCCAACGGTTTCTAGAATAGGAATAGGCTAGATGGCATGATTGTGATTGCACTGTGGTAGTAATCTTTGTGGTTCGACAAACATGGATGTATCTTTTTCCACAAGTAGTACTTTGGCTGGCTGAATTGTATTAGTGGTAGTTTGAGCTTGGATTGAAAATAGTTGTGCCCTTGCCCTTTGAGATGACTTCTTTGAAAGTTTTTCTATTCGATGGGAATTGATAGGTTGGGTAGTATTGGTGGGCATACTACGGAGAGTATTGCTTCCCTTGCTCAGTGAATCGCATCTAGAGTATAGAAAAATCCTAGACTATTGGACCCAGCGTACAAAGCCATTGAGTTGCCAGTACTATGTCACAACCCCCCAAAGGAGGGGCAAATATGTTTTTCTTGAGATTGTAGTCACCCATTTGCACCTTTACATTTTTGCATTTTCCTTTGCAGGGAAAACTCCCACATTGGTTACCATGACTTCAAAAGAATTGCATGAGTATATGTAATAGTCTGCTCGTTTGGCCATCCGAGGATCAATAAAATTGTGCGTACTACTTGAATCAATGAGGATTATGAGGCGTTGATCCTTGAAATGCCCTACCAGTTTCATGGTTTGGGGAGTGGAAATTCCTGCTAAAGCATGTACGAAAATTTCTGGTAATTGGGCCTTTGTCAATTCAGATTCTATAGGTTGATCTTCTCTATTGTCCTCTTTGTCATGAGATTCTTGAATAGAAGGTTCGCCCACATCGAGTAAATATAGTTTTTGCTGCATGCATTTGTGGCCTAGGGAGTATTTATCATCACAGTTGTAGCATAGACCTTTTGCCCCTTGTGCTTCTATTTTTTCTCTGGTTAGATGTTTTACTGGGGCGGTTTGTTGGTAGGATTTGATGCTGGTTGAGATGGAAATGGGGGTTGAGTTTGAGGGAGTTTGGTTGTATGCCGCGAAGCCGTGAATTTATCTTCAACCAATCTTGCCAAAACTACTGCTTGCATCATGGTTTTTGGTTTAATCATCCTTACCTCAGTTCAAATATCTTCTTTTTTAACCCACTATTGAAACAACTTTGGAAAAATGTCATTGAAGCCTCTTGTGCGGTTTGCCAATTTTTAAAATTGCATTTGAGAGTCTTGGACCATTGTGGTTTGTTTCAACTTGGTGAAGGCTCCCGTGAAATCCTCATACTCATTGGGTTTGAAACGTGTGAGTAAATGGGTCTCAAGTTTAGCCCAAGAGAGATTTGGATGCATCTTCATCAATTACTAGTACCATTGAAGTGCATTAGGCTTGAAATTGAAGGATGCTATTGTGAAGCCTTTGATTTTGGGGAATGTCATGAAGAGCAAAATATTGGTCAGCCCAATATAACCAACTGGTGGGGTCCTCTCCATCAAATTTTGGGAAATCTAGCTTGGGCATTTTATAAATGTTATTATTGAGCAAGGTATTGCAGGCTCAACTCTTTGAATTGCATGCCCTACTTTTTGATCCCCTATTGCCTAGCTGGTCATATTTGTGATCCAAGCGTGATAGACGACTTTACAGTCGTTTAGTTTGGCAAAGAGTAGCTTTTCCCAATTTTGTTGCTACTGTATCAAGTAATTCACTTGCTCACCTAATTGTTCTAGCTGGACGCCTCTAGTAGCTTCGACCAGTTTTAGGTACCCTAAGGTTCTTAAAAAGGTTTATGGGTGTTATATAGCAAAACCATCAGCTCAAAGAGACAATCGAAATGGGTTATACCACAAAATGATGAATTTCGGCCTTCGAGAAAAGCTTATAGGAGCTATATATCAAAATGATCAGCTCGAAGAGATGATCGCAATGGACTATACCACAAAATGACATTTGTTTTGGCCTCCAAACTTTTTTGGTCGACTGTTACCAAGTGTTTTGACAGCCAAAGAGGGTCTTTTCTGCACTATTAGTGTTGGACGACCAGACAGGATGCTTTTTGCACTATCAAAGTAGCAACTAACAATTGCTTGCTCCTGTCAACTGACTGATTTTATTTCCGTTCGTGTACTCTTCGTATTGTATCACCAGATAGGTATGAGTGTCGTCAATTTGTGATGGTTGTAATCTCCTCTACAATATGCTCAATTCTGATCTTTGGGTTTGGCTAGGAAATGATCAAAAACAAGTTCAATAGGGACAATCTAAGCCAAGGTGTGTCTGTTTCTGTGGGCTCTCTTATAAAGTCTCTTGGTCGTGATTAGTGGTCGGCCCAATATCTCAGAGCTCTAACTATAGAGGGTTCCACCAAACTCATAGCGACACTATATGTTTCCGAGTGTACTGTGAGATTAACTTCCCGTGGTTAACTACTTACCGGTGCACAACAAAACTCAAATGTCCGATATCTTCCTAGGGCTGAAGGCTTCTCCTATTCCTATGGGGGTCTCTTCGTATACCTGAGGGTTCTGGGAGCTTGCCGTGGTGTACGGGTTTTGTCTAAGGCTTGGGTATTGTAGTTTGAGCACCCCTCACTTCACTAGATGCTTTATGGGCAATCTAGCTTAGCCAAAAACAATAGCTCCTTCATGATATTTTAAAATCCATGGCACAAGGTTTCTAATCTAACCCACTAAATACTATAATTTTTTTGCTATTTTCTTGTAGGGTATTTAGTGGAAATGGATAGAATGAAAGGAAAATGTACCTAACGTTGAATAGACGACAGAGCAATAATTGTTGATACTTTAGCAGAACACAATCCTGGAAAGTGCTCTGATACCACTTGTTAGGAACCTTAAGATAAAAATAAACACATCCACAACATAAATTGCAGAAATTAACAAAAATGCATGAAATGCAATAATAGTAGTGCTTGAACCATAGTTGAGAAAATTGGAATTGACAAAATATTATCTAGGCAAAAAATCCGTAAAAAATCAACCCCCCCCCCCAAGAAAAAAAAAAAACGAAAGTGGCAAAAAATGAGGCAAAATGAAAAAAACAAGCTATTTATGTTATTTCCTCTACCCATGTGGCCGTGGCATATTTTATCGGCAATTGAATTGGGATTTTATCGGCAAGGGTAGGAATAAGCAAAAATTTGGATTTTTTTGCAGATTTTCTCAACTATGGCTTGAACAATACAAAATGAATTCATAAATGAAATGATATATTATTAATGTCTGCGGTGGGCCAAAATAAGACCCAAGGGACTATAAGAAGGACAATAATGACTGCCAGCTAGCAGGCTAAAAATCCCAACAAAGAAAAGAACTAAGATAAATACAAGACAAAACCCGACAACCAGGCCAAAGAGAAAGGGAAAATAAAAGAAAAGGGAAAGTAGAGGGGGGGAGGGTTGCAATCCAACAGAGAGGAGTGCACACCAAGAAGAACGAAGAGAGAGGAGGGGGGAGGGAGCAGCCCAGGGGGGGCAAGCTCCAAGAACCTTCCAGAAAGTAATCTCTCCTAACAGTCGAGGCTGAAGTACCGAAGCTGAAGAAGTCCATGATATGTCTCTATCCATTGCTAGTTCGGAACCCTGACAAACTGTTGGTGCGTTGTCTAGTGATCCTGCTTCTGTCCGAACTGGATGATGAGGGCCGTTTTCGATTGAAATCACCTGGTCCGTCGGAGTTGGTGAAGTATGTTTTGATGAGCCGATGTTGAGGAGGGTGAGATCCTTTTGGAGAAATTTTATGTCGTCGAAGTTGAGTTATCTCCCTAAGAAAGAGTGCGAGACAACGCTGGTCGGGTATCTGAAGAAGGTAGAAACAGATCGAGAGTTGTCCCTGAAAAGGCAATGGAACCTACCTCGGATCTCATTATAAATGGGACAACAAAAAATAAAGTGATGAAGGGTTTCAACTTCACCCAAGGAGCAAAACAAGCAAATCCACTCCTTCGTCGGAAGATCGTGATCTGACTCAATCCGAAGTTGGTGAGAACACACCCTGAGTTGCCCAATAGTGATCCGAAGACTATGCATTATGTGCTGCTGAAGGTATTGTGGAGGAACTATTCTGCGCTCCTAAATTTGTAAGAAGTGCTCATGGTAGAAAGACAACTTGGGGGAAAGACGGGCAACAGGAGAGATCCATGTGCATCTGGTGTACTGGAGACTAAAATCCTTCCGAATCTTGTGGAGCATCTTCTCCTTGCTAAGCAGAGAGGGGGGGAGAACCCCCAAAGATTAAGAGCATCTTCTCCTTGCTAAGCAGAGAAGGGGGGAGAACCCCCAAAGATTAACGCGGGAGCCTTTCTATCTGTATCTGAATGCTAACCAACAGAGCAGAAACCTTAAAATACCAGCTCCTCCGGCCTCCCCAAGAACTCGGAGAGAGTTCATCGAGGAGCGAAGGCTGAGGTAAGGGTACCGCCTGCAACCCTCAGGAGTATCTCCGAAAGTACGGATCCTGTGAAGATAACCGATAATTAGGAAGATAATCTCAAGCTGGAGAGGAGAAGCCCCAAAATCTGGCAGAATAATAGAACAGGGGATTGTGCCATTGCAACGAATGAATCGTCGAAGAAAGAGTGTCTGGACTCGTTCAACCCGTGACCACTCAGTCGGGCCAAGGCTAGGACCCTAAACCACTGACCCATAAGTAATAGTTGGCTTGACCAAGGCATCAAAAATCCTCATCTTCACAACTATATCTTGAAAATGTGCTTTGAATCAGTTCCTCTCTGGCAAAGACAAAGCTGCATATCCCTTACACACCCGGGCCTGGACGACGGGTTTCATACTAAAAATGGGATCGGTGAAAAGAACCCCCAAGTACACATAAGAGGTGGTGATATCGACCTCCCGACCTTGGAAAGAGAAGTGGAGATGAGATAGAGCCTCTTTGGTAGTATTGAACACCATAACCTTGGTCTTAGAAAGGTTCACCGTCAGCTGTCTCGAGTCATAAAAAGCAACAAACTTGTCGAGATGGTGCTGAAGCCCCTTAGGAGAAGAGGCCAAAAGAACAACATCATCAGCAAAGAGGAGAATAGAAATCAGCACATAGTGAAGAAGGCAACCATCCTCTGCATGAGCGTTTTCCTTAATACAAGTCTCAAGATCGTCGATAAAGATCCCAAAAAGTATTGGGGAAAGGGGGCACCCTTGTTTCACTCCTATGGTGCTAAGAATACTGTCTGAAAGCCCTTGAGGGAAGCGAAATCGACCTTTCATAGTCTCATATAATCGTGTAAACGCTATCAAAAGTTGCCCAGAGATGCCAACGGACCGTAGTCTCTTAAGAAGTAAATGCTGAGGCACCGTGTCGAAGGCTTTCTTGAAGTCAGCAAAGCGACAATAAACCTTCAAGGACTTGGAACGTGCCTCCTCAATAATAGCTTTGAGGACTAGAATGTGATCTGTGGTCTGGTGATCTTGCCGAAAACCAGCTTGGCCAAGAGCCCTGAAACCCCCGTCCTCCAATCTTCGGGAAAGAAGCACATCCAATGCTGTGGCATAGAGCTTGGCAAAGATATGCCCAATCATGATAGTCTTGTTGTTATTGGGTTCATGGGGATCAGCTGCCTTATGAATGTGGTGAATGATATGCTGAGTCCTAGAATCAGGAAACCTAGAACAGACAGAGAGATTAAAGAGATCAGTGAGGGGCCCAACAAGAGGGTCAATACCATGCTTCAAAAATTTTTCCTGTAACCCATCCAAATCTACTGCTTTGCTCGTACAGAGTTTCCAGATAGCCTTCCTGACCAGACTAGTAGAAAAGAGGTGGCACGAAGAGGGTGGGGAGGGAACAGTAATAGGAGGTTGATTTGGGATGGTATAGAGGGAAGAGGCATGAATGGTCCAAGAGGAAATATCGATCCCATGATTAATCCGATCATGGGGGAGGATAAGGTGCTAGAAGGATTTAGGAGACTGCTGAAGGGAGTGGATATGATCAAGTCGATGCCGAGAGAGGAAGAGACGCTTCTTCTTTCGAAGAAGCATCCTGTAGTCTTTGTGAGAAATGTTATAGAGCTGGGAAGAATTCTGAATGGCATATTTCAACCTTCGGTGGGCAGACTTACATTCCTCATCATACCAGATGTTCATGGGGCAATGACCAGCGGGACGAGGACGAGGGGGAGGACGAATAGTGTGGTGGTACGAGTTCAAAGCAGCCTTCCAAATAGTTTGGACCAAGCAAGCAGAACGATTGGAATAATTGTCAAAGTCTATAATGACTCGAGGGGCTAAAGGGGAGGAAGGAGGGGAGGAGTAACAGGAAGGGAAACAGTGGATAACGTAAGGGAAAGAACTGAATGATCAATAAGGGGGGAGGGTGATCAGAGACGTTGAATCGAGAAATGAATTGAATGAGGGTGGTAGAGGAAATAGCATAGTCGACGACACTGGCTCCACCACTATGAGGAAAGCAAGTAAACCCATTGGAAGTCGGAAAACAAGATATACCATTGAGAAGAACTAGCCTGTTGGATTCACTCAACTTAATAAGATGCTTACCGTAAGCAGTCACCTGTGCGTCGCTGGAGGTTTGAGCAAAACCAAGGTCCTCAAGATCGAATTCTTGAGTCTGCATCTCATCGGTTGTGAGGTCATGAAGAAAAACCTGCATAGGTTTGGTCTGAGCATTGAAATCTCCCAGTAGAAGTATCTCCCCTGAAGCCGAGTATCTAGTAATGTCCTCATAGAGATCCTCGTAAGGGTCCCCGATTGTGTGAATAGCAAAATTGGATGTGGTGGGGGGAAAGTAACAGGTGGCAATGTATATATCCCAAAGAGGTGGGTGACGATGGATTTTAATCTATAAAAACCTGGAGTGGGGGTCAGTCGAAACCAGGGATACCAAACCCTGGAGCCTATCCCTAATAAGAGCCTGATCCTCGAAGTGTCTCACAGATAAGAATGATGTCATGTCTGCCAATCACATCAAGAAGGGACCCTGGGGTAGACCACATCATACCATTGTAGTTCCAGCAAGCTATAGCTATCTTATCTGCCACCCCCCTTCCGTGCCAGTGGAGTCATTTGTTAGGCAAGGGTTTGGACGTGATGTGCCGGTGGAGTCATAGAAATTTATTAATCAAGAGAAATTGATATCTTAGGCCTCTTCAAGGGGGCCAACCTCCTTAGAAGCAGAGGTCCATTACAATTTGAGAAAAAGACTTGATACATTCCATTTCCACCCTTGCCTTTGTATAGGCTCTTTATCTACCCTAACCCTAATGCTCAAGGTATGGTCCACATGTAAGTGAGGGACTCGAGCTAGTTCCTCCTAATAAAAGAAATGGTTACAGTGAATGATTGACATCATCATCAATCACCATGAAGGATTCCATGCAAGAGTGGATGATATCCATGTGTGTGGCTTGGGTTGAGAGTGCTAGACCGAGCAGTCTTGGGAGGGCATTGTCGAAGTGCTCTTCAAATATCAAAGGTCAATAAACCTACAAATGCAAAAAGGAATTGTTTAGCTAATTTTCTATTCCAAAGGTTGTACATCTTCCACATCTAATGTGTGAAGAGGGTGGTCTCCTAGTATTTGCTTTTGAAGGAAATGTTTGTCTCCCATGTTTGTCATCATCTATTGTGTTAGTTGCATCATCGAGCAATCGTCTAGTGCCTCTTCTTGTTGGAAGAGGATAGAAGGATGAGTTGATCATCCTTCTTGCCCTAGAGCCCCATTTAGGGCTTGGCATCTAGGAGCAACTAGATCTTGTAGATATATGGATCTAAACAACTTAGATCAAGATATTGAAAGAAGGTAGTAGGTGATATTTGGTATGTCCCATATGGTCAATGATATTACGTTCTAATCTTGTAGTGGATAGCGTATCTAAAGATAAAAGTATTTCATATTCACCTCTTGGAGCACACAAAGGTGAAAAATTTGTTGATATTTGGAACTGTGTTGATAACACTTAATGTGCAACTAATAGGATGATGTGCTTATTTGGCCAAGAGGAATTTGAAGTCCATGAGTCTAGTGATGATAGATATAAATAGGCGAAACAATGGAACCATCAAACAATCTACAAGAAATGCTTAGCATAATAAGCTATCTTAGGATTGAGAGGCTCGAGAGGAGAGAACTAAGTGACTTGTGTATATTGCCAATAGATATCCTCTTTGACTGATTTATTGATCACCCTCGTCATGAAATAGATGAGGTAAATGTCCAAGATATAATAATGCTTCCAGGAGAACGTCTAGGAATAAGAGGGTCTTGTTCGATATTCTTGGGAGGACATGGAGTTCGACACCTCAAGACTCTTCTAGCATCCTTGGTTGTGGAACCAATAGTAAAAATATGAAATGAAATATTATTAATGTCCGTGGTGGGCCAAAATAAGACCCAAGGGACTATAAGAATGACAATAATGATTGCTAGCTAGCAGGCTAAAAAGCCCAAAAAAGAAAAGAACTAAGATAAATACAAGATGAAACCCGACTAACGGGCCAAAGAGAAAGGGTAAAGAAAAGAAAAGGGAGAGCAGAGGGGGGAGGTCTGCAATCCAACAGAGAGGAGTGCACGCCAAGAATGGAGAGAGAGGAGGAGGGAGGGAGCAACCCAAGGGGGGCAAGCTCCAAGAACCCTCTAGAAACTAATCTCTCCTAACAGTCGAGGCCGAAGTACCGGAGCTGAAGAAGTCCATGATATGTCTCTGCCCATTGCTAGTTCGGAACCCTGACAAACTGTTGGTGCGCTGTCTAGTGACCACCGTCATCCGAACTCGGATGATGTGGGGCGTTTCCGATTGAAGTCACCTTGTCCATCGGAGTTGGTGAAGTATGTTGTGATGAGACGATGTTGAGGAGGGTGAGATCCATTTGGAGAAATTTCAAGAAACTAGTAAGTTGCACCCGTCTACAACTCCTTGGTATGTGAGGGGTGATCGAAACCCAATGCTAAGAACAACAATCTTCTCCTCTTGCGAGCAAGAAAAAAGAACTAAAGCCCTAGTATCCACTCTTGTATGTAGACAAGGGTGCATAGATCTGTCATTAATATTTTGGATAGTTTTAGCTTCCATTACTTTTGATTGCAGAGATCGGGTGAAAGAATGGGATCATTAGTTGAGTAGTAGTTTGTCTCCCCTATAATAATTGACGTTGAAGAGTGATAGCTTTCCTAAGGTAAAGAGCCAAGCATCTTTGGTTAGGATAGTTGAAAAAAGTGGCAAGAGATCCACTTGAGTCTCTATACAAGCAATAGTGTTCCCTCAAATCTCATAATAAACAAGACATTTGAAGATGAAATGTTCTTCAGTCTCCACATACCGAATAGAGTAAAAACGACATACCCTATCCTCTCGACGAATATGTTGGTTTGTCTCCAACCGCAACTAATGTGAGCATGATCTGAGTTGACCAAGAGAATCCTAAGACTGTGTCCAATGTCGTATGACATAATTAGGATGAGTGATAACGCCAATCCTCATGAAATGCTTAGTGTAGAAGGCCAACTTTTTCTTAGATGTTGAGATGGAGCAACCCAAGTGGTCTGAATATATTGTCGATAGACATCATCTCTGACTGCTTGATTAATTACCCTTTCATTAGGAAGAAGATGGAGAGGAGCATTTAAAGAGTATTTGAAAGGAGGTAATTGATCTATGGAGATGCCAACTGACTGAAGAAGAGAATTTTTTTTTTGAGTACCATCCACGATGAGGACCAAAAGAGTCTTAGAGGTAATGCATTCAGAAGAGCAAAGCACTTCTCAACTTGAGGTGCAGTCACCCATGGATCTAATCCGGTGAAGCTGAAAATAATTCTCAAGATGCTCTCAAGATGAAGAGGATGAACACCAAACATGCATTAGGGACTTGTTCTTTTACCCTAGATAAATTGCTGAAGCAAAACAGTGTGGACTCTCTTAATGCAAGCCCAATAAACACACCCTACACTTGGACACAAATATTAGATCCATAAGGGACTGTGGGTTTGATGATGTAATCAAAGAGGTGCATTTTTGTAGGTATGTCTTGAAAGTGCTTTTGGAAGCATTGGTGTTCCAAGACTAAGAGATACGCGTATGGAAAGACGTGACTGTAAAGCTAGCCGAAGATTAAGGGAAGGAACTATATATTGAACTCCCAAGTATGTGTCAGTAGTGGTTATTTCAATGGACTCACCATTATAAAAGAACTGAAGCTTAGATAGGGTGTTCTTTGATGTATTAAAGATGATTACGTTAGTCTTGCTAATATTGTCTACTAGCTGTTTAAAGTCACAAAAGCAAGCAAGAGCATCCAATTGTCTTTGCAAGACCTCAGGAATATAAGCAAGAAGAACATCATCTTCAAAAAGTAATATAGCTATCAATACATGATGTAAAAGGCACAACCATTGTCAACATGTGTGTTTTGACGAATACATTCTTGAATCTCATCAATGTAAATCCAAAGAGTGAAGGAGAAAGAGGACGTCCTTGTTTGATGCTAATGGTGCTTTGGAGATCCTTTAAGAAACCAAAAGTTTTTCGAAAATGGCCAACGATTACCGAATATAGTCTCTTGATGCCAGTGATAAAGAGCTTGGAGATGCCAATGTCATGGAGTCTTTGAAATAAAAGATGCGTGGGAACAATGTCAAAGCTGTTTCTCAGGAGCACAAAACAACATAATACTTTAGAAGACTATTGGTGAGCCTCCTCAATAATAGCTCTTAGAGTGAAAATATGATCAATAGTCTGATGATCCCTTCTAAGCTTGCCTTGATCCAACAATTTTGAGAGTTCTATAATCAAAATTGTTGCATAAAGCTTAGGAAATGTGTGTCCAATCATGATAGTTCTATAGTTATTCGGATTTGCATAGTCCCCAAATTTGTGGATGGGGTGGATAATATGCTATGACTAGGAGACAAGGAACCTACAACCTCATTGAATAAATTTTCAATAGGATAGCGAAGATCTTCAACACCATACTTAAAGAACTCAGGCTGAAATCACTCAAAATCAACAACCTTGCTATTGTTTGATTTATATAAAGCTCTTTTAATGTTACCTAAAGAGAAGAGGTGACATGATGTTGGGGGGTGAAGATGTATGAATGGTGGGCTGCAATACAACCACACACAACAAGCATATCCACAAACTAACTGAATATTGGTCTAGGGGTGGATATATATGCACAAGAAGGTATCAAGGACCAATTGGAACCACGAATTATCATGCAACTTGATCCGTAAGTGCATTCATAAATTTTGAAAATACCTTGTATTATATTACAACAACATAAGGTTGTTGTGCTGTTGGTCAAATATCTGCCTAATCATACAAACCTACGTCTGTGCGCCCTAGACATGGCCAACATTGAAAGGACGGGGGAAAGAGATGTCCTCCGTGCCAATCTCCAGAGAGGGCTGGCTTCTTTACTAAATCCTATGCTGGTTAAGACTAGAGTTGCGAGAAAGAAATTGGAAATAACAGAAAGAGATGGGAAATATGGCCACAGGCCGAAGGTGTAGGATTGGGTACAGACTAGTAGCAGGAAATACACCCAAGCGTTGAAGCAGCATGTAATAAAAGAAAACACCAGAATTTACTTACAATCTTGCGGAAACAACCTTCAGGAACGCACTCCAGAACTCATTCTCTCACTAGCAATGTTCAAATGCAGATGCAGAATTTAAACTAAACAACAGATAATGAATATAAGCGTAAAATAGAAATGCATAAAACAGAAGGAAATCACATACAAGATCACTTGCAAATTTGGAAGTCTAGTATCTTCTTTTGATGCAGGAAACTTGGATAGTTTTTCTGCAGAATGTCCAACCTTTAATTACATAAAATCGTTTAGTATTTATAGAGGTTTTCGCCTCTTTCATTAAATACACAAAAAGACAAAATATTCCTGGATCAGGAACCTACAAGAGGGATTTCCTCCTTGAAAATCTTCCTTCGGTGACAACGATCCAGTTTTAATGGGAAAGACCTTGAATGGTCGATCAGCTTGGGTACAAGTGTGTCGGAACTCGTCGATAGCAGAGGAAAACAGGGGAATAATCCTTGAATTCTGGCCACCTTCGTGCTTTGGAAATCTGTGCGCATCCCGAAAATTTACTCAACATTGAACCCATTTTGAAAAGAGGAGAAACCGATAGGGGGCGCCTTTTGGAAATCATGAAAATCATCCATAAATCAGGGAACATAACCTCCTTTTGCCACGACCATTAAATTTTTGTATTCATCTGACCCAAGCGCCTTTGACCAATTTCCATCGACGTTCACACTTCGAAATCACTCAGAATGGAGCTATAAGGGAAAGCACTCTCTTTTACTCTTATTGTTTTCCTTATTCGTACCTTTTCCTGCAACGCGTGTGCCATTGCGCTTCACCAATGGTCCCTGCCTTGACGCCTTCTTCTCCTTGATTTCGCTTTTGACGCTTCGAATCATTGCTCTTCATTTTAGCCCTTTAATAAGGCAATCAGGAACTTCAAATACCTCCCAAGGAGGAAGCGCTTCCCACAAAATATCTCTTTCCTTTCGAAACATGCGTTCGCCCCAAATAAGGGTGAAATGCGTTGTCGCCCTTTACTCTGGGTGAACACATCTTTGACTTTTCGATGTCACCTGCTTAGTACTGGATCCAAAATGAACCTGGGCGCATTTGTGAAGCGTTTTCATGTGGGTTCGCCCTAGAGAGGGGTGAATAGGACTTTCGCCCCTCACCTGGGGTGAAAGCCTGTTTGACTTTTCAACGTCGCTGGCTAACATCTTAAAATCCGCACGGCTCCATATTTGGTGAGCATTCGCCCCTCTATTGAGGCAAACGCGCCTTTGACCAGTCATGGCTTTGGTTGGGCGCACCTTTTAAACTTTTTGAAGACGTTCGCCCCAAAGTGGGGCAAACGATGCTTTCGCCCCATTCTTGGGGCGAACGCACTTTTTGACAACACCGTCGTCTTTACTTTGATTCCGCCCAAACTTGCAATGTTTTTCGGGCGAAAGCACTTATCAACCAACATTCGGGCGAAAGGACTTACATTTTTCCTTCTCCATTTCCTTTTTAAGCACATTTTATTTTCAAGTAAGGAGGAACAAAAAGGAACATTAATTTCAAAATGTTGTAAATATGGGCCGAAAGTAATGTATTATAGATTAATATATTACCGATCTTACATCAATAAAATTCAACAAAAAATTTAATGTGGCATATTGCAAAACTGCCAACATTTTTGGCGGCTCACAGGGTATCCAAGTCACATGGATGCAAGCGATCCCAAGCCTTTATCCATTGGGCTTCTACCGAGTCTTCTTGCCGACGACTTTGGTTGGTGCTTTTGATGAAGACGCCTTTGCTTGCGCCTGTTTTTATGCCTCATCAGCGGCTTTAGCCTTTGCTGCTACTCGGAGTACTTCGGCCCGCTTTGCTTCTTTTGCTGCCTTTTCTGCCGCTGCGTGCTCTGCTGCTGCTCGTTCCTCCTGTTCCTTGAGGCTTTCGGAGGTTACCTCATAGACTGTGACTGCCTCCTCCCAAGCATGAGTGGTGAACAAACAAGGAACACTCAACGAATCATAAACAAAGCGTAGATTCTGGACGTCTTCCAGGGTGAGGCGTTTTGCTCGCTGGGCTAGCTCAAACAACGAAAGCTCCATGCAGGTATACTTCTGCATAAGTGGCAACACCTATGCTTCTATGATGGGCTCCTCCCATGTATAAATTTCTGAGGTATCTTCCACGAACTTCTTCCAGGATGCTTCCAAATGTTCTTTCGGTAGAGGTTCACCCCATTCATCTGTAAAATCCGGAAATCCCATATCGGCAAGAGCGTCAAAATGAGTCATGGAAACAATATGCTCTTGCTCGATTGCATTAAGAATCTTTCGGCCTTCTCTCACCAGGACCATCCTTTGAAAGTAGCTACGCAGCGTGACTTTTGCAGCAGACCAAGCGTGATCCATTTCACTTAAGGGGTGAATATGCATGCTGGAATGCGCCAAGGCCTGAATTTTTACCGCCATCTCCATGTAGGGCTCCAGCATTTCCTCAGTGTTATCTATTAATTGCTGCCCCAGCTGAATCTGTATCCTGGCTGCCCAGAGGTAATCCAATACTTGAACTTCTTGTGCGGCCAACTTCTCGTAGTTTTGGGCTGAGCGAAGGCACGCCTCCTTGATGCTCTTCGGGGAAAAACCTGTAGCCTGTGCAGCCTTCTCCGCCATTTGATTTTGTATGGCCTCTAGTTGCGTTCGGAGTGCTTGCATCTCTATTCTTGCTGCGTCCCTTTATTTCAAGTGTACTCCTACCTGTCGGTGCAAGTGTTCATTCTCTGTGGCTGTCTTCTCCTCTTGTGCTCTGCTTTTGGCCAAGGCACTTTCAAGTTCGATAATTTTATTCTCATTATCAAAATATCTCTGCTTAAAATACTCACCATGCAAGTATACCGAACTCATATCCACCTGTATGTTGCCCATTTTCTTCGTGGGATAAATCTTGGTCATGTCCTCTGTTATGGTTTTACAAATGTAATCACTCAGCGTCATTTCTCCTTGTGGCTTCTGGACCAGGGGAGTGATTTTAGTTGTGTGAGCTTCCATGGCAATGGGATCGAAAGTAACCTTCTTGAGCGGTCGAGCTATAGCTAGAGCTTCTTTCCACCTTTTGCTTTTTAACCATTGTGACGAACTAAGGTGCGCCCGATTGATTTTCTCAACGTCGGGTTGCTTCGGCGCCACCTGAACCTCGGGCAGTACTTGCAACTCCAAAAATGGTGTGAATGGAATCAAATTTTTTGAGTGGTTGGGCTCAAAGGAAGCGGATGAGACGGCTAGAAGGGGAGGGACCGAAACGACGGAGTGAGTGGAGGAACTGGGTGCGGTTGGAGTTACGCTCACTTTGGGAGGGGCTTGCGTACTTACAGCTTCGGTGAGGGTGGTAGCGGCAATGGATGGGGAAGGGCGCGAAAACGGATTTAGACCTGATGCAAACAAACTGAAAGAAAGGGAGGCCAAAGAAAGGGGAATAAGAGCGCTGGTGACTTGCAAAGGGGAAGAAGAAGAAGGGAGCGAAATGGACACGGAGGACATACCAAAAGGTGGAGAGATAGACATAGAAACTGAGGGAAATAGTCTAACAACCACTACATGCTCCGAAGGAGGGGGGAAGGAAGACGTACCTTCAGGTGCAAGCGCCGTGTGTTCCGATGATAGGAGCGACTGTGAAATAATTTCCTCCTGTTGCTCTTTTGCTTCTTCTTCAATGTTAAGGACCTCCACTTGAGGGCTCTCCGTCTGCTGGTCCTCCTGTTCATGAATCATTGGAAACATTTGCGCAACCGTCATTGGAGCATCCGTCACCGGCGAAGAGAAAATAACAGTCGACGAAACAATTGGAGTTGTGGGAACTGTAGCAACCGAAACTCCACCAAGAGAAGAGGAAGTGGCGCCGGTCCTTGGTTTCTTCGCAACTTTGGGAAATGGAGGCGCGTCTTTGACAGTCTGCTTCTCCGGCAAATGCGCCTCCTCAACTTTACGCTTCGTCCGCTGCAATCTTCGCTGAAACACATACTGTTGTTCTTCATCTTCGGGGGTCTCTTCTTCAACTGTCGGGCGCTCTCCCTTTGTCCCACTTTCGCCGCTGTCGGAATGTTGGAAACTTTGAGGCAAGATTTTGACGAAAGCGATGGGTTGATAGGTGCCAACAAACTCATCGTAGGTATCCGAAAATGCCTCATCCATCTTCAACCCATAAGGAGACGTGGTTTTTCCTCGGTGGACCCGCATTATCCACCAGTTCATAATTTTCTCCTTGTTCCACAGGGGTTGACTTTCTTTTACTTGACTAAACAATCCAGGCGGAGGAATTTGATTTTTGTATTTAGCTGGATTGTACTCCGCCTCCTGTTTGTAACAGTCATGCCAAGGTGGCAATGGCATCATATTTTCAATGTGCCACTCCAAGTCAGGTCCATCAAAATTATTTCGCCTTTTCTAAATGTCGGGCTGTGGACAACAGTGAAATGTCTTGGCCTTCATTATCTCTATGAATTTTCCCAACGGCTCATACCTCCAACATTGCGGCAGTTCTATCAACCCTAGGTCTTGAAGTGTTACTGTGAGCAGCATGTTCTGCCCTACCTGGCTTACTTCTATACTGCCGAACTTGAAAGGCATATTGCAAGTCTTCTTACCGCACCCTACTCCATATACATCATTCACATAGTCTGATTGGCGCACCACCTCCATAGCGAAAACATGTTCGGTGGCGAAATATGACAGCAGGAATGGCTTGCCCGTGAAGCCAAAAATTCTTACGACCACGTCTTGAGTAAGCAGAAAGATGTCTCCCTTTTATGCAGTAACTATTGCTTCTCTCATCTCTTGTGGCACTCTTTCACATGTACCACAAAGCAGTTCTATTGCAGGCCCCAAAAACAAATTGTTAAAATTGTAAAACGACTCCCTACTCGACAGAGCGGAAGTCCACATGTATACTGGCAGAAGCTCATCCCTCTCATCCATTTTCTTCATTGCAATAAACGAGAAATGTTGTTGTAGATGGAAAAAGAAATACCATACCAACAAGGAGGTATGCATGAACGACGTCTCTTATCTAGTATGCAACCTCTCCAGCTAAAAATGCAGTTTTTGAGTCGGCCCAATCAAAGTAAATGGGATTGGTGCCCTGCCTCATGGCAGACGGAGCGTAAAACTCCACCTGGCATATGCATTGTGCTAGGGCCGCCTGCCACTTGTGAACGGTAGAATCTGTCAGCAAACCAGCAATCCATGCCAACATTGAATAGATGTCTAAGCTCTTGAATTCTGTGAGCGGCTTTGACAGGTTCGAAAGTTGCCCTAGCTGTGTTTCCTTAATCAACTGCGTCTCCATGAACCGACGCATCGTCACGGTGGACACATACCTGTCTTCCTACTCGTTGGTATGTAGCTTCTTGCTAATCACATATGAAGGAGGCTTCAAACCACAAGAAAATGCCTCCCGCACTTCATCAGCGGTAATAGTAAAAAGTGCTTCTTTATTAGCTTTGCGCACTATCCTGGTAACCGGATTATAGAATTGAACGATTAGCTTAACCAGCTCCCGACATGGGTGTATGGGCGTGCACACTTACCAAAATAATTGTGAGTGATATGGCACTGTCAATGGGCTTTCTGCTGTTAATCCTTGATTTACTGCGAACTGCACATCATGCCGCAATTTCTCGATGCCCTTGTTAGTAATTACACAATCTCTAATTTTTGCCATTGTGTCAGCATACGGGTCCAAATCCACATTTTCGTTCCTTCGGGCCTTTTTGGATTTTGACCTACCTTTCTTTCTAGACTTATTGGGCTTTGTAGCCTCTATCGCCTCTTTGCTTCTTTTTCCCATTATTTCTCTCCGGTGGTTGTAATTTCTGCAACGACAGCTCGAAAACATAGTGACAGTAAAAATTTTAAATATTAAATAAGGTAGCTTTTACCTATTCCTTTATAGAGCGCCCTTCCAACCATCGTAGTAAATGCCGAATCTCCCTCAAGTGATTTTGGAAGAACGTGCGCTTTCTTTTGCCCGCCCGACACTGTTTCTGATGTTCTAACGGTATCAATTGGTACTTGTTGCAGAATCCTCCTTGCAACGTGTGCCTATCTTTGCTGCTTGGTTTCATCGAAAAACGTGCCCTAGCTATTAAAACTTGGGAAAATAACCCTGCAACCTGCAAACCAATAAATGCTTTTCCTTTCGACGGTGTGAGATTTCGCTCCTCGAAACCCTCAAATCTCCCTCCAATGCAATCTGGGCGCACATTTTAAATTAAATGCCTCAAAAATGCGCCTTAGCTTGCATGCACGCTCTTCAAGGTTTGCCACGCGTCGGAGAGCGAAATCGCTTTGATAAAGCACTTTTAAAATTCTGATTATGCTTACGAAATCAAGGCGCTTCGAGAAAACAATGGGGCGAAAGCGTCTTTGAGGCGCACCTATTTGCTTTCCTCTCCTCTACAAAACGCCCTTGACCTGTTTGATTACAATCCCATGGCGAACGTCCTTCCTTTTAAAATAGCTTTGGCTTCTCTTTTCGCCTAAATTTGGAAAAAGCATGATTTTCTTAAAAAAACTTAATTGTTTTACAGCTTTTTCTTTTCTTTAGATTTTCCATTCGCGCCTTGCTTTGAAATCTTAAATGCCTCCGTCGAGAAGAAGAAAAAAAAAAAAAAAACAAGGCGCACGCGCCTTTCGCACATTAAAAGCCTTGTCGTTCCATTCACCAGGAGAAAGCGCCTTTGGTCGTGCGTTTAAATAAGAACATGAGTTCCAAAACCTTTTTCTTTTTTCGCTCATTCGCCCCAATAAGGGGCGAACGAAAGTTTCGCCCCTTCTTTAGGGCGAAAACCGTTTTGACTTCTTTTAGTGTTGACTTTGCATTGTCACTCTTTCTTTTGCATTTATTTTTAAACTGTCGCAGCGCCTTTGTTATCTACCAGATGATTTGAGTGCGACGATTTAATCACTTTATAAAAATGCCTTCGCCCTAATGAGAAGCGAATGCCCCGTCTGACCGTTTATGACTTTGACCTTTACTAACTATTTTCGCCTCGTTGAGGGGCGAACAGGTGTTTCGCCCCACATTCGGGGCGAAAGCTCTTTTGATTGCTTCCCTATGGCACAAGAGATATGGGCACCTTAGTTCTGGCTACTTACTTGAGCTCAGCAAGTATGAGATGGTAAAGGGTCTTCCTTCCCTTTCTGCCACATTGCCAGTGTGCTCGACCGCTAGCGGAAAGCAAGATAGAGTACCATTTGAGAAGAGCTCTACAAGAGCACGAAAACCTCTGGAGTTAATTCACACCGATCTGTGCGGTCCTTTCACACCCAACAGTTGTGGAGGGAAGAGGTACTTTCAGTTATTCGTAGATGACTACTCACGAAAGATGTGGGTTTTCTTTCTCCAACTGAAATTTGAAGCTTTCGCATTCTTCCAGCAGTTCAAGAAATCCGTTGAGAAGGAGTCAGGAGCTTCTATTAAAACCCTCCGCTCAGATCGAGGGGGAGAGTTTACCTCTAATGAATTTTCTGCATTCTTAGATAAGCATGGAATCAAGAGACAGTTAACAAATGCCTATACTCCTCAGCAAAATGAAGTTGCTGAGAGAAGGAACCGTTCTATAATGGAAATGGTTCGTTGTATGCTCACAGGAGCTACTCTTGGGCAACAATATTGGGCAGAAGCTGTCACCATTGCAGTAGTATCTGTTGAATAGGGCACCCACAAAGGCCCTAAAAGGAATGACTCCACAGGAAGCATGGAGTGGTCGAAAACCCTCCATATCTCATCTACGTATTTTCGGATGTCACGCTTTCATGCACATACCGAAAGAGAAAAGGAAGAAGCTAGATGAGAAAACACTGAGATGTATTTTTCTTGGTTATTCTGAGCACTCTAAAGGATATCGTTTGATAGATCCTTTGACCAAGAAAATTCAT
The DNA here is from genome assembly GCA_028583015.1 of Wollemia nobilis. Lineage (NCBI taxonomy): Eukaryota > Viridiplantae > Streptophyta > Pinopsida > Araucariales > Araucariaceae > Wollemia > Wollemia nobilis. The sequence goes on along the minus strand of JAQPPZ010001772.1, from coordinate 9,216,909 downwards.
ATCAGCAGAGATGTTGTCTTTGATGAAGCTTTCACATCACAGAGCACATCTAAAGTACACCAAGATATTGTGGAATCTAAGGAAGAGAAGATTCCTTCGTCAACACAGACAGGAGGTCCTTCTACATCTTCTTCAACTCCACCGAAGAAGAATCCTAAATGGTGTACAAATACAATCAAAGATGCAAATTTATCCACTCCTCCCAATTTGAATTTGGATAGACCTCGTACACGCAGTATGGCTCAAAAGGAGAAAGAAGCCAAAGAAACTGGTGAGGTTGATGATCTTTGTCAATCTTTTGAGGAACTTTCTGTGACTCCAAGTACAGAAGTAGAGGATATGGATATTGATGATGACAGGGCGTTCATGTCTACCATAGATGATCTTGAACCTGCATCAGTGCAAGATGCTCTTAGTGAGCCTCAGTGGAAGGCCGCTATGGATACAGAGTATGAGTCTTTGATGAAGAATAAAACTTGGAAGCTTGTTGATCTGCCGCATGGAAAGAAGCCCATTGGCTGCAAATGGGTATATAAAGTCAAGTACAAGGCAGATGGAACAATTGATAAGCATAAGGCCCGCCTTGTTGCAAAAGGCTATGCGCAAAAGGAAGGCATTGACTACGAGGAAACTTTTGCACCTACTGCTCGGATGACCACAATTCGGGTTATGTGTGCTATGGCAGCACAATATGGGTGGAAAGTTCACCAGATGGATGTCAAAAGTGCCTTTCTAAATGGTGATCTCCAAGAAGAAGTCTATATGACTCAGCCAGAAGGATTTGAAGCAGAAGGCCAAGAGCGAGAAAGTTTGCAAATTGGTCAAATCCTTATATGGTCTGAAACAAGCTCCTCGAGCTTGGTATATAAAAATGGACAATCACCTTATGCAGCATGGATTTAAGAGATGTCCGTCAGATGCAAACCTCTATTGCAAGAAACAGGGTTCTGAGATAGTGTTGCTTGTACTCTATGTGGATGATCTGCTCATTACAGGGAGTTCAGAAACAATGATCTCTACTGTCAAAAGAAACTTGTGTAAATCTTTTGAGATGACAAATCTCGGACTTCTCCATTACTGTCTTGGTCTGGAATTCAGCCAGAAGGAGCACTCCATCAAAGTTTCTCAGAAAAAATATGCCAAGACATTGCTGGAAAAATATCGCATGACTGATTGCAAGCCAATGGCAACTCCAATGGAGAATGGACTTCGATTATCGCGATATGATGATTTACCTCAGGTAGATGGTACTCTCTATCGACGATTGATTGGGAGTCTCATATATCTGACCAATACTAGGCTAGATCTTGTATTTGTTGTCAACTATCTTTCGAGGTTCATGCAGGAGCCTAAGACCACTCATTGGAAAGCAGCAAAACGTGTTCTTCACTATGTCCGTGGTACTATGGAATATGGCCTAGAATACAAGAGGAACAACAAATTCTTCTTGCAAGGATACACGGACTCCGACTATGCCGGATCATTTGATGATCGCAAGTCAAATTCTGGATACATTTTTCATCTGGGATCCGGTCCTGTCTCTTGGCACAGCAAGAAGCAACAGTGGTTGCTATCTCATCAACAGAGGCGAGTATCGCGCCGCACGTGAAGCCGTGTGCGAAGTGATATGGTTACGTCGCATTCGACAAGTATGGGCCATCCATCAAAATCTCCAATACACTTGTTTTGCGACAATCGGGGTGTTACGAACCTCGTCAAGAATCCAGTCCATCATGAAAGAACAAAGCACATTGACACACAATGTCATTTCATTCGAGATGAAGTTCCAAAGCACCGAATTCAGCTTCAACACATTCCCACTGATGCTCAAGTTGCAGACATTTTCACTAAGGCACTTGGACGTGTCAAATTTGAATTGTTTCGCAGCTCACTTTGTATTGCAAAATAATGTAAGGGGATGTTAGTATAGCTATTAGTTATTACATTACCCAAATAATGTAATAAAGGGGGATGTTAGCGTACTTACTATATTACATTATTAGCTTTATTTGTTGCACTGTTACAACTACGTAACAGAGTTCTGGTTCAGCCGTTCCGCCGGTGACTATTCCCGGCTATTGTAAACTTATTTATTCCGCTGCTGAATAATGAAAAACTAGTTCGTCGTTTTACACTATGACTCCAATGAAGTCAAGGCCCCACTGCTGAAATGGCGCTTCCACTTGAATTGGGTGCAGAGGCAATGATCCTTTTTTGGTCCTGCCAACATATCGCTGACAGTTATCGCAGCGTTGGCTTAATTTATGTGCATCTGCGAAAAGGGTAGGCCAGAAGTAGCCAGCCCGAATGATCTTCAAGGCCATGGGCCTTCCTGCATAATGACCACCGGATAAACTGGAATGAAACTCTTCCAATATTTTCTCCTCTGATTCCTTCACGCATCTGAGGAGAACTTCGTCAATATTCTTGTGGAATAGCCCGATTGGCAACAAAACATACTTGAGTGCTTGTAGCCTGAATCTCTGACGCTGTGAAGCATCAAGATGTGGTGGACATTTCCTTGAAGCAAGGAATTCGATAAGGTCCTCTGTCCAGTCACGACCTGTCATAGCACGATTTGCACAAACGCTTTCGTCGATATTGTCTTTTTGTATCATAGCCAATGATTCAGATGCTGTGCTTTTGGTTAATTCCTGGCAAAGAGCTTGCCCACGGACTAGCTTTCTTGGTCGGATCTCCACATCATACTCTTGAATCTTTGAGACCCAACCTGCTCTTTTGTCGCCTATTTCCCTTTGGAGGATGAAGTTTTTGACATCTGGGTGTATAACATAAACGACGATTTTGCTTTTTGAGACAAAGTGCCGGAACTTCTTTAGGGATTTCATCACTGCGTACACCTATTTTTCGATGAAATTATACTTCTCCTTGCGCGGCGCAATAACTTGGCTCAGAAAGGCAATTGACTTTTCATCTCCGTCTTCTTGCTTTTGCGTGAGGACGACGACATAACTCTCTTGCTCACCCACTGCATAGAGAATGAAGTCTTTTGAATAATCAGGGTTGATTAATACTGGCGCTTGAGTGATTCTCTCCTTGATCTCCCGAAAAGCCTGTCTTCTTACTTTGGTCCATTTGAAATCTGTGTTCTTTTTGAAGAGCTCGGTCATAGGTTTCACTACCTGAGCAAAATCAGCATTGAACTTCCGAATGAAATTTATCTGACCGAAGAACGATTGCAAGTCCTTGTTAACTGGCAGTGGTAGTTTTAAGAGTGCTTCGGCCCTTGTAGGATCAATCGCCAGTCCTTCTTGTGAGATCACATGACCTAACAATTTCGCTTCTTTGACAACGAATATAGACTTATTCGGGTTAATGGAAATCCCAAACTCCTGACATTTTTGAAACACCTGCCTCAAATGGGAAACGTGCTCTTCTTTGCGATGCGAAAACACAGTCATGTCATCAAGGTAAATCACAATAAGTTTGTTTAATAACATTTGAAAGACCGAACGACATCCTTTGATAGGCGAACGTGCCCCACTTGGTAGTGAACGCCGTTTTATGCTAGTCCTCATCTTTTACCCAAATCTGGTTATAACCGGAGAAACCATATAACAATGAAAATCTTTGCGCTTCGGCAACTTCATGGAGGTTTTGATCAATCTGTGGCAAGGGGCAGTGATATTTTAACGATGTCTGGTTTCAGGTTTCGAAAATCTACGCACAACCGAATATCTCCATTCTTCTTCCGAACTAGCACCAGGTTCGCCACCAATGTTGAGTGCTTAATTGGATATATTATCTTCGCTTCAAGCATCTTTAACAGTTCCGCCTTCATGAGCACCTCGATCTTGGGATTGACAGGGCGCTGTTTCTTTCGAAATGGTTTTACTCCCTCTTGCAGTTCAATGGTATGCTGGATGACAATTTTGTCATATCCCTTCAAATCTTGATAGCTCCATGCAACGATGTCGGGGAACTCGTAACAGAAGCTCTTGATGTCTTCCAATTCTTCTGATGTGCAATCAGTTCCGATTTTGATGATCTTCTCAGGCTCCAATTGCAACTCCTTATATTCTTTCGCCTCCACCTTGATTTTATGCTTCTCGGCCCTGTCGTTTTGGTTAAACAGACTTTCTAGTGAAATCAGTCCCCTGGGGATGTGATTATTCTTCAGCTGAATCATTCCTTCTATCTCCTCTTCGACAAGTATTCTATCATCTGCGCTTGCGGCTTTTTTAATCAGAAAATTGACTATTTGCTCATCATTATCAAACACTTGCCAATAGAGGTTCTTATCAGGGACTGAGGGTCTATAGATTACCCTAACAGTCTTGGGTTTTCTGACTACTTGCTCGATGGGAGAGTAATTTGCACCAAGAGAGGCTAAAATATCTGCATGTTTGTTTTGCTCCCGCGAAATCGCTTGAATGTTCAAGGTTGTGAAGGACTCAAACAAATCCCATACTTTGTTGCGATAGGCTTTCAAGTAGTGCTGCTTTGACACACACTTGTTTGTTGTTTGGTTGACAATGAGCTCAAAATCTCCAAAGATTTGCAGCTGTTTGATGCCTAATTTCTCAGCCTTTTTCAATCCAAGACACAATGCTTCATATTCGGCTGCATTATTTGTGCAACTCCAAGTTAGTCTGTATGAATAGGTCTTCTGTAACCATGCGGGAGAATCTAGAACAATACTTGCCCTTGTGCCTTTCTTGCACCTTGCACCATCAAAATACAGCTTCCGTAACTGATCTGTAACAGGATCCGGGGACTCGGGGACCTTTTCTTCGATCTGCTCAGGTTTGGTTATAGTATAACAACCAATGTCACTTTTGACCATCATGTTGAAATCCATGAGTGAGAATTTATCTTCAAGGCGAAGTTCACCAAGCGCTTCTTCCATCAAGTTAGCTTCTTCTAATTCTTCAGTCACCGTATTTACTGCACCAGGAGATTTTTCTTCCTCTTCCAATTTTTCTATATGAAAAGTGGATGGATTTTCATTATAGATGCGGATTCTTCTTCCCTTGAACGAAATCTCCAAATGTGAATAGTCCAAGGAAAGGTATCCTTCTAGCTTCGCTGTGAATTCCCTTGAGAGACACATGCTGAAGTATGGTTCCAAGTCAACCACCACTACTTCTTGGATAACAGTGATTTGCGGCATGCTATGTAGAATAATAGGGATATCTTTAATTACTCCCACTGTCTTGACTGGGGTCCCGTCCGACTGCAATACTCCTGGACTACTTCTCGTGTATTCCATTCCCATTACTTCGTATACTGCCTTTGGCATGACAGTAGTTGCAGCACCGGAATCTATCATACAGTTGTGCACAATCCACCCCTCCATTTTGAGTGACAAATAGAATGGGGGTGGCCTATTCTTTCCAGTGGCAGAAGTCGGCGGCGTCTGAGCCAACACTGTCTGAGAATGATTTTTCTTTTGCTCTTTTGCAGTATTGAGATATTCCTGCAGAAGATCAACTTGCCCGGGTAACTGCAATGTGTTGGAATATATAGCATTTCTATATAGCATTTCCCTATAATCCTAAAGTTCTAAAGTATTTGTATTTAGAATATTAAAGAGTTTAGCTTTATGTTGTTAGGATTCCTAAGAATGCTATTTACGTAGCATTTAATTTAGCTTAGCTTATCTTAGCTTAAGCTTAGAATCCTCCAACGGATTTGTACATATTATAGCTCTTATCAAAAGCTATAAATATTCGTGTAAGCAGATTGAGATTGTAGATTAATACAATGAGTTATTATTCTCACAATGCGTCATATAAACTTATCTTTGCAGGAATTTCTTCATTTCTTTCACGATGTTATAATCAGACACCCTAGGAGCCTTTTCTTCTGTCCCCCGCTCATGCTTGTCCCGATACTATTGAGTAGCTTCCACCCTTTGCCGCTTAGTCAATGATGGGTAGCGAAGGCGTTCCTTGCCTTGTTCTTTCACCTAATTTTGTTCTGGAGCAACTGCAGGTTGTGTAGCTGGCGCCTTCGTCTTCGCTTGAGTTTGCTTGGGCAGTAGATCTTTCAACAGGACAAAATCCTGCTGCTTCGGCATCGCACCAGGCACTTTCGTTGGCGGCTGCGCTTTTTCATTTTGCACCTTTGGTTCTGCAGGGACCTTCAAAGGCTCCAACTCCGCTGGATCTACACTCACCGGTTTCTTTCCAGATCCCGTGAGAACTGAAACTTGCTCCAAAGAGGGTACCATAAAATTATGATCGGTCTCCATTATCATATTAACTTGCCCTCCAGTAGAACTTTTTGCCAGTGTCTGTACATAGTTCAGATGCACCATACATGAGGATCATTACAAGTTGAGCACCAGTACACCTTTTTTGATGTGCCAGTTTCTTCATTCGCCAAGACCGTTGTGCTCCTCTCGGGGCCCTTGCTACTAGATGCTTGCTCTCGGGTAATTGGTGGTGTTTGAAATCTCCTCGATCAAAAATCAGCTTCAGCTTGCTTCTTCCTTACTGCTGTAAGCTCGTTATTATGGCTAAGTTAGCAGATTGCACCTCTTGTAACAATTTCATGTAGGGATTAGGATTTGAGGGCGCAAGAGGTGCCGGTAAAGGTAGAGGCGCTGATGGGGTAGGCAACGGCAGTGGAACCGGTGGCATTGGTAACGCTGGGAAAGGAACAGGTGCTGATAACTGTGGTGTTACTGGTGTGGGTAACTGCAGAAAACTCGGAGCAGGAAGTTGTGGGACAGGAATCAGAGCTACTTGAGGTGGACCCGAGCTCCATGAGGGAACCGGGTACATAGAAGGCATGGGTTGTGAAAACGCACCTGAATACAAATGTTGGGGAAGATTGGGAAGGATAGGCATAGTGACTTTTGGGGGAAGCTTGCCTATGGCGATCAAATCTGCTTCAACCTTCTGCGCCTGCGTATACAGATCTAGGAATGTATTCACATTGGCCTGCCGGACAACCATACCAATGTTTGAGTTAAATGCTCTAAGATAATAAAATGTAGCTTGTTCATGCGTAGGCCGAAGACCATCAGGAACTCTTTGCCAACTTCGGGTGAATCTGACGTTGAAGTCCACTATCTCTTCTTGTGGATGTCTTTGAATCGTTGTAAATTGATGCAACAAGGAGAATGGATCGGCTTGTTCGTGAAAATTCTTGATCAATAGTTCCCCCAACTGATCCCATGTGGCGATAGTTGCGGGCGACAAGGATCGGTACCAGTACAATAACTTTCCTCTAAGTTATAACACTAGCAATCTTACCATAATGTCTTCATCTGCTATGCCGTGGATTGTAGCCAAAGAAGCCACATCCTGAATATGCTCCTAAGCGGTTTTACCAGTACCATCATAGGTAGGTAAAGCCTTCAAAGTTGCTTGGGGAACTGGATTTTGTGCTTGTAAGTTCAAGGCTCCCGAACTATTCCATGTTGGGAACTGCCATAGTGGCTGTGGCTCCTGTGGCGGTGGGTTCTAAGCCATGTGGACTGGTGTGTGTGATTGATGTTGAGGAACGCTAGTAGCAGTACTAACTGGACTTGTAGGAGCAGAAAACACACCAGCTAATCACGAGGATGCTGCGGATGATGTTTGAAGTGTATGAGGTAACGATGACGTATGGCGTAGGGTAACAAATTGAGGATGCTCTCTTAACCTTTGGGTATCAAATTCGTAAAACTCAATAGGATTTTTCTGGATTTTTGGCCTTCGATCTCATAATCATGAAGCACAACTTTCCCTGCCCTCACGTTTGGAGGTTTTTGGGTAGAATCGGGTCGCCAGATGTTCTAACTATATAGCACGAAGGCGGACATCAAACATTAATACTGTTGAAAGTGGAACTTTCGGGGTCCCACCGGGCGTGCCAAAAATTGTTGGTCAAATATCTGCCTAATCATACAAACCTACGTCTGTGCGCCCTAGACATGGCCAACATTGAAAGGCCGAGGGAAAGAGATGTCCTCTGTGCCAATCTCCAGAGAGGGTTGGCTCCCTAACTAAATCCTACACTGGTTAAGACTAGTGTTGCAGGAAAGAAATTGGAAATAACAGAAAGAGATGGGAAATATGGCCATAGGCCGAAGGTGTAGGATTGGGTACAAACGAGTAGCAGGAAATCCACCCAAGCATTGAAGCAGCATTTAATAAAAGAAAACACCAGAATTTACTTACAATCTTGCGGAAACAACCTTCAGGACCACACTCCAGAACTCATTCTCTCACCAACAATGTTAAAATTCAGATGCAGAATTTAAACTAAACAGCAGATACTGAATATGAGTGTAAAATAGAAATGCATAAAACAGAAGGAAATCACACACAAGATCACTTGCAAATTCGGAAGTCTAGTATCTTCTATTGATGCAGGAAACTTGGATAGTTTTTCTGCAGAATGTCCAACCTTTAATTATATAAAATCTTTAGTATTTATAGAGGTTTTCGCCTCTTTCATTAAATACAAAAAAAACAAAATGTTCCTGGATCAGGAACCTACAGAGGGATTTCCTCCTTGAAAATCTTCCTTCGAACAATGATCCAGTTTTAATGGGAAAGACCTTGAATGGTCGATCAAATTGGGTACAAATGTGTCGGAATGTGTCGAGAGCAGAGGAAAACAAAGGAATAATCCTTGAATTCTGGCCACCTTCTTGCTTCGGAAATCTTCACGCATCCCGACAATTTACTCAACATCGAAGCCATTTTGAAAAGAGAAGAAACCGATTAGGGGCGCCTTTTGGAAATCATGAAAATCATCCATAAATCAGGGAAGATAACCTCCTTCTGCCACGACCATTTAATTTTTATATTCATCTGACCCAAGCGCCTTTGACCAATTTCCATCGACGTTCACACTTCGAAATCGCTCAGAATGGAGCTATAAGGGAAAAAACTCTCTTTTACTCTAATTGTTTTCCTTATTCGCACCTTTTTTTGCAACGCGCGCGTGCTTCACCAATGGTCCCTGCCTTGACGCCTTCTTCTCCTTGATTTTGCTTTTGACGCTTCGAATCATTGCTCTTCATTTTAGCCCTTTAAGAAGGCAATCAGGAACTTCAAATACCTCCCAAGGAGGAAGCGCTTCGCACAAAATATCTCTTTCCTTTCGAAACATGCGTTCGCCCCAAAGAAGGGCGAAAGGCGTTGTCGCCTTTTACTCTGGGCGAACACATCTTTGACTTTTTGATGTTGCCTGCTTAGTATTGGATCCGGAATGAACCTGGGCGCATTTGTGAAGCATTTTCATGTAGGTTCGCCCTAGAGAGGGGCGAATAGGACTTTCACCCGTCACTTGGGGCAAAAGCTTGTTTGAATTTTCAACGTCCTTGGCTAACAACTAAAAATCCGCACGACTCCATCTTTGGTGAGCGTTCGCCCCAAGGAGGGGTGAATGAGACTTTCGCCCCTCTATTGAGGCGAACACGCCTTTGACTAGTCAAGGCTTTGGTTGGGCGCACCTTTTAAACTTTTTGAAGATGTTCACCCCAAAGTGGGGCGAACGATGCTTTCGCCCCATTCTTGGGGCGAACGCACTTTTTGACAACACCGTCGTCTTTACTTTGATTTTGCCCAAACTTGCAATGTTTTTCGGGCGAAAGCACTTACCAACCAACATTCGGGCAAAAGGACCGTTACATTTTTCCTTCTCCATTTTCTTTTTAAGCACATTTTATTTTCAAGTAAGGAGGAACAAAAAGGAACATTAATTTCAAAATGTTGTAAATATGGGCCGAAAGTAATGTATTATAGATTAATATATTGCCGATCTTACATGAATAAAATTCAACAAAAATTTTAATGTGGCATATGGCAAAACTGTCAACATGTGCACACACGTGACAACTTCCTAACATGTATGATGAAATAATAGAATGCCAAATATGTACAAATCAAAACTGCTGAAGGATGACTCTTTGTGGTGGCACTTGAGATGGTGCCGCATCGATTTTGCCACCTAAACACGGTTACCCTGAAACTTTGCAGAATGTGGGAGCAGGGAAGATATCCATGTCAAACAAAGTCTTTTAAGTTTAGATAAACTTCTGTTGGTCTGCATGTCCGTACAGGGGAATACTTGGGAAATATTGCTATACACATGCGAGATGAGGGAAAGTGGGTATTCATTGGGTTATGTCGACTTTGCTTTTCTTAGACTTTAAATTGTATGTGCCTGCATCTGCTGAAAGGGGCACTTTGCGTTTTGGGCACAGGTGCAAATTGGGAGAAACAAAGGCTCTTAAAACATGTTGACATTGGTTCTTTTGTTGAAACCAAAACATTTGGATGTTCGCTCCCATAGAAGAACAATACCCTAGAATTGTGAGCATATATGGTATGTGGGTGAAAACATCTTCTTGATTTAATATATTAAACATACACATCGTTTTCCTTGTGCCAACAAAGGGGATAACGCTTTGACATCATTTTGGGAAGCTGTCTATAAAGATTGATTCGTAACCCTTATGGCTTTTATCATGATTAAAATTTAATGTTTGCACCTCTGTGTCCCCAAAGTTGATAATACTTGGCACATTTAAAAAACCATGGGGTGAGGATGGTAGGTATTTGTGTATAGACATAGGTGATTCTCTGCTTCCTTACAATTGTCGCTGTCTAAATCAGTCATCCACTTTTGTCACTATGTTCTCCTTGATCTAGATTTGTTTTGGCAATGGCATCAAATGTAGCATGGAGATTACATATTCTAAAACAGAAAAGCAAAGCATACCAAGAATGCAATATGGAATGAAGTAATTATATAGCATTTAGAATAACTCAATAGTAGCAAAGATATTTCATTTTCTTCAGAACAATACGTCAATGAACCGTTATCATATGATAACCACCTGCGTATGATAACCACCTGCGTACAATGCTATTTCCTAACAGCATATGCATAACAAGTATATACTAGAATACAATCATACTCTATGAACATGCCAACAAACATATTCAAAACAGCTCTAAGGGTGAATATAAACACAAGAAGGTACCAAAGAGTAGGTGTGACTGTTTCACAACCATTTCACCATGCAACCCAATGTGTAGCTACATTCATAAATTTTGAAAATACTCCGTAGTGTATATTATTACAACTGAAGGGTGTTGTGCACACACATGTGACAAGCTTGTGAAATGTATGCCACAATGACAAAACTACAATTTGTACAAAACACAAGTGCTCAAAGGACGACTCACTATGGTGGCGCTTAGGCTGGCACCACTTTGTTGCTGTCTACACAATGCTTACCCCTTGCTTTATTCTGACCAAATTTAAACAGAACTGTTATATCACTGCCACATTTTGGGTTATAACTGCGGCTAATAATATTCCTAGCTTACATATTGTGTCATTGGAAGTTGGCTTATGTGCTAGTTTGGGATTGCATCGTAAGTATCATGTAAATAAATATCAGTTATGTTCAAACGAAACTGGTTAATCGTGCTGATCTGAAGAGATAATTTCAACTGTATTGATTGATTGGTTTAACTTTCCATTATGCTCCAGGGATATTATATCAAAAATTGAATTTCCGGAATTTGAGGCTACTGAATTGGTTCTCAGTAATGGGATGAAGATATGTTATAAGTGCACTGATTTTCTTGATGATCAGGTAAGGAATCACTTAAATGCACACTTATGCTTCTTGATGCTGTTGTATATACTTGAACTTCATTTCGATCTTTAGGTTAGTATGGTTTTATATGCTTTTTTTTTTGGCATGAATTCACTTCTGCTTGAAAAAGTGATCTCTTCTTATTCTGCTTGAATTTGTTGACTTCTTTTTTTTCTCGATGGGTTATATGGGATTGAAACGGGCTCCACCTGTATTATATCATGATCACATAGTGGTTACTACTTACTACAATTGCTTGACAATTATGCATGTATTGTTTGGCAAGATTTGAACCTTGGTCTCCTCCTTGAAAGTTGAGGAATCTAACTGGTTGAGCTAAAGCCATTTGATATTTGTTTGACTCTTATTATTGTACAAGTTACAGTTTTTTCATGTATTCAAATGTCTGAGGATGATAGAGAAGTCTGTTGTTCAAGAAAGAAATGCTTCTCTTAACCTTTGTTGATTTGATTTCTTTATTTAAGCTTGTGTTGGTAAAACACGAATTAATTTTCTTGATGTAAATGAATTTGCAAAAATCTTTGAAATCCACCCTGCAAATGTGTAATTTATCAGAACAATGTATATTAAATCTCATATGTTTTTCAGAATTGGATTTTAAGAGGAATATATTATTGAACACAAGCTCATATGTAACAGATTTTTTCGACGAGCCCCCATGGCCTGCATCATAACAGTTCTCTCTCTCTCTCACTCCCCTTGACTATTGACTCTTATCCTTTTGAAACAGACTCCACCCATGGTGATGTTACAACAGACAAGATTCGGACTTAAGTCTCCTCCTTGAAAGTTGAGAAATTTAACCTAAATTGCTCATGTTTGATTCTTCATCACTTTTAGCATGTTAGGGGTTACCCATTTTTGGGTGCAACCTTCCTAACATAGTTGAGAAACTCGGATTTGGTTCGGACTTGCCAAGGCAAAAGAGTCGGAACAACTTAGGACTTCGCAAAAAAGATAAAACTGAAGAAAATGGAGTTATCATTGAAAATAAAGTTTTTTTTTTGATGCATATCACAATGAATTAACATTATGAAATAAAAAATTAATATTGTAAGTGATACAAGCTTAAATTACACATGAAAGTGGCAAGTGATACAAGGTTAAAGCCTTAAACTACACAAGAAAGTGACAAAACACATCTTAAATAAAGAAATTTTAATGCATCCAAAATTCAAATATTCTTGTATTGCTAAAAATTACAAAATGTGTCATGAGTCATGACAATGCCTCAAGATCTTGCAATGCCTTTGCCCTTTGCCCTAGCAGAAGCTCTAGTCTCTCTTTGTCATTGTGCCCGTGCCTCTTCTTGTGCCTTGGCCGCTAACTCCACTAGGTTTTCAAAATCATCCACGGAGAAGAGAGGCTCTTGCTTCTGCTCCAGCTGTGGCTCTGTGATCCATTCAGATGATAGATCAATCTCGTCTAGGTCAATGGCCTTGTTACTTGTTCCTATAATTTTTTTATGGTGGAGGTGAAGGTTGTAATGAACAAACACAAGATCATTCAACTTTTCTTGTTGATGTAGTCGAGGTGGAGGGGGTCAACTAAACAACAACCTCCCCTTGCAGCGAGAATGATTTCAGCTCACTCACATACAACGTAATTTTAAGTCTTGTTCTAATTTGCACACACTAAACGATGTTCTATGAAACGACATTGAGTAAGATGACGTCCCATTGATGGTAATTCTTGCAACATAAAAGCATTTGGGGTTGAGGTAGTACCTCCCTGCATAAAGAGGGCTATGGAGCCTAGATGTCCATCGTTGGTCAATAATATCCCAAATGGGACCGTGTTTGGTGTGGGAATTTTTATAAAATGAGGCAATTGCTTCTTTTGCCCTATCCATAGCCTCATATACATATCCTGTTGCTGATTGTTCTTCCTCAACATGACGGAGAACCCTCAACAAAGGCTCTGACACCTGACGGAGAAATCCTGTGTTGCAACTTGCGATGGCATCTACCATTCCGTGCCAGTATGGAGACCTTGCCACATTGAAGGGAAGGTTGGAAAAATACCAAAAACTTGCACCGACCTTCCTCGTTGCCCTATGCCTCTCTTCGTTCCATGCAGCCATACCCTTGTGGGTTGTGACCTTGGCATGGAATGTGCCGCAAAATAGGACTCTTCCATCCCACTCCTGGGTGTGAAACAAATGGACTGGAACTCTCATGGTGAAACTGGCTAAAGGTGCTGATGGTAAACTTTGTATGAGGTCAAAAAGGGGGGCTTGATATGGCCTTGCTTTGTCTTTGTTTGAGGTCTTTTTCTCCTTGTAGTTTGAGAGGATGGCGTTGCATTCTCTCTCAACATCAGTTGGCACCTTTGGGCTTGTCTTGAGATCTTTCCTTTTTTGTCTTTAGTCATGTGAGCCCCACAAACATTGCAAAAAACTTCCCCTTTATTTTCCCCTTCCCTTGCATACTTCCATGTTGGATCTCTTTTCGACATTTTCTTATGGTTGCATATTGAAACAAGTAACAACAAACAATTACTTAAAAAAAAAAGACTAAACTCTAAACCCTAGTTTAAAGTTTATACATTGATGGCAGAAAAGATGGGCTTGCATACATAGTTATTAGGCAACCATACTTATGAAGCATTACATAAAAAGAGAAAAAAAAAACAAGACAACTGAAAGAGAAAAAAAACAGATATCTAAACTTTGAACGAGTTTTTCAGATTTCTAGCTCAAATGCAACAGTTGGGTTGCATTTGGTTTGAATCTTTAAAAAAGAACAAAAAACATGCTTGAAACAGAAAAAAAGGAAAAAAAAAACAGTTGAAAAGAGTTTTTCTTACCTTAGATGAATCAGTTGGGTGGCTGTTGGTGGCTGCTAGATTCCTTCAAACTGCAAAAATTCTGCTGTCAGGATGCAATTTAGTGTTTTGTTTGGTGTGGTAGTAGGTAGGCAGAGTACTCTCTCCAGTTTACAACAGGCAAAATGAGGCAAAAAAAAAAAAAAAAAAACCATTTTATTGTGTTTCCCCAACTTTTCGCACACCAGCTGAGTTTTTGCTCGGGACTCTGAGTTTTTCAAGAGTCTTGAGTACTCAACGAGTTTTTGAAAAACTTGGCTGTCTTGAAAACTCGCCAGTCGCGAGCTTGAGTGGCTTGGCAAGACCGACACAGACATGGACTTGGCAAAACTCATCAAGTAACTCACAAGTTTCTTTACCATGCTTCCTAATGCCATGTAGTTGTTCCACTTTAGTATAGTTTACCTTTATTTCTTTACTCCTAGTTTAGCTTATTTCCATAGTACATTTTGGTTAATACAGTGCTGACTTTGGTCATCAGTGGATGTTTACAGCATTATCTTATCCCATATAAGGCTTTAGGCCTTAAAGCCATGCTAGTGCTTCTCCTTAATATTGGTTCCATCATAGATGCAATAATATTGAAGTTTAGTTAAGGTAACTGTTGGTTACGAATCTGCCATGAGGAAAGGATTTGGTATAATGTGCCCTAGGTTCGCCCACCAGATTGAAAGGCCGGAAGGAAGGAATGCCTTCCGTGCCAATCTCCGGAGAAGGCCGGCTTCCTGTGGGTTTTTTAGTGTTTTAGCTAAGGGTACAGGAAAGAGATAAAGTGCGAAAAGAGATCCAAATGTGATTGGAGTTGGGTGGGGGGAATAAGCAGCACGACAACGATCAATCACCACTACTAACAACAATTAAATACAAAACACACCATAGAAACTACAGCTATCATGCATCCTATGTATCCTCTATCTATGCATTCCAGGAATACTTAATCATCAAATACTGGAATCCAGAGTTCAGTATAACAGTAAGCAATGAAATAAGAAACATGAGGCAGAAATGACAAGGAGAGGCAAGCATAAAAGATGATGACAGTAAGCAGAGCCAAGTATGTGTCTTGCATTCAGAAGCAAACGTATAGCTACAATGGTTCCCTAGCAATATATTCCCCTTCCACCCTTTTACAATGAAATGGTGTGGCTATTTATAGCCCAAGTTCCCCCGATTACAATTACGGGCACAAAGTCCCAGACCGGACAATAGCTGACAAAAGCGGCAGAAGAGCTGCTGATGCTGACTCCTGTCGGCGAGGACTGTACTTGCAGCAAGGTCTCCCTGAAAGCTGTACAGCTACGTGGCAGTGCGTCGGGTGAAACTTCTAGTCAGCAGGAATGCGGGTAGCTGTGGTAGATGGAACTTTACATCAGCTTAAATGGAGGCAACTGGCGTAGGTAATGCGGTCCATGCTTGTCCTTTATCCCGTCACATCTCGGCTCGAATCCCGAGGCTGGACACTTGTCGAATCCTGATGAGTGACACATGTCTGCCTTGAAAGGCAGTTTGTCCAACTTCGCCCGGGATCAGAGCGCCATCGGGTAGCGTAGGTGGGAAACAACGCAGTTGGGGAGGCCTCCGTGCCTTAGCCAATTTCTGGGCTTGCTTGATGAATGCTGCCCAACTGCGCACCGGTCAGAGGGCGCAGCCCGACTTCGCTGCGAAGTCGGGTTGCGCACCGGCACTTGGTTGTTTCGACCGCTGTTCGGACTGTGCACAAAAAGGGGAGCACACCCCGACTTCACTGCGAAGTCGAGTTGCGCTCCAACACTTAGCCAAATTCTGCAATCACTGCTTCCCAAGTGCGCACAGGAAGAAGAGCGCACCCCGACTTCGCTGCGAAGTCGGGTTGCGCTCTCACACTTAGCCAAATTCTGCTTCTTTTCAGCCTGTCTTTGCACTTCGCATCCCCTAGTGCGCTCCAACTTGAGGGCGCACCTCGATTGTGCCCTGACACTTAGAATTTTTCAGGGAATACTTGCTCTGTTTTGGGAATTTGACTGGGGGGAAGTACAAGGGAAAAGGGAGGAATGAAACTGCAGGAAAGGGAGAAAGGAAAAATGGAGAAAGGGAAGAAAGAGGAGGAGGGAAGGAAGAGCAACATACTTACAAATTTTGAAAACATGGCACCCCGTGCAAAATGTGACAACATTCCTGGCGGCTCGCGGGGTGTCGAGCTCGCCTCGACGCAAAGAACCAGGCCTTCATCCTTTGGGCGCAGAGGAACTCCCTTCCCCTGCTTTCCGCTGCTCTGACGGCTTCTTCCCGGGCAACTGTTCTTCTTCAGGTTCACTTTCGGCAGTTGCCCCTTCCCGTTTCTCCTCCTCGAACCTGAATGTTCTTCACTGTCGGCCTCCCGCTCGCGGATGCGATCGTATGCAGCCTTGGCTTGGTCCCAGATTGCTGCTTGGAAGGGCCCTAGGTCGCTGACCTCTTTCAGCGCTGCGCTGAAAACAACAACCGCATGCAGGTCGATGGTGTCGTATCTTTCTCCCAACTCTTTGAGGGAGGTATTGATTTTGCAGTATCTTGACACCATCTGGGTGACCTGAGCTTCCTGGACAGGCTCCGCCCAGCTATCAATTTCTGCTGTGTCTGCCTCGAAAGACAGCCAATTCAGTTTCACCTGCTCCAGGGTCAGAAACTCGCCATTCTCGACGAAGCTCGGGCACCCGTGTTCAGACAGAGTGTTGAAGGGGGCCAGGCAAATGCTCATTTCGTGGTCTAATGAGTCCAAGCATCTTCCCCGGCGGCCCTTATTTTCTCTCCTTTTCAAAATAAATGTGCAAGGTTACCCTTGCATCTGCCCACTCTGAGGCAAGTCGGGACATTGGGGGAAATCGGAGGCCTTTGCGCTCATACTCCTCAAGTTTCATAGCCAAGTCTAGCCACTGCCTCGCTTGGTGTTCGGCCTCCTCTACCACAGGCTTTCCCTGGGCAGATACTTCTTGGATCCTGGATGCGAAATCCAGGACCGATATAGATCTGACAACGTTGGGCCTACATCCCTGCAGCAGACCAGCCCGCATCTCCTTAACCTTATTCTTTGAAAAGGCCGCCGTCTGTGATGTTTTCTCCTCTAGCTGCGACCGAGCCTGTTTCAATGAATCCCCGGAGCCGAGAGACCCGCTCCGATGCTGCCCTTTTCTCCTCCTCGACAACTGCTCGGCCGTCCGCTTTTGCGCCGCGGCCTCCCCGCCGAGAGGCGGCCAGCCGGGCTTTCAGCTCATCAATCTCCTGCTGTGCAGACCCCAACTGCGCGGTGGCCCTAGCCAGATCTTCCTCCAGCTGCCTTGAAGTATTCTGCAGCTGAAACAACGCCTCCTGATTCTCAAGTCGCTTGACAAGGAGATTATGTGTTCTACGACGAATACCGTTGATTTCGTATTCCTCGTTGATGTCATCAAAGCTCTTCTCCTTGACTTGATGCTCATAGTCCTGCCTCGGTCATCTCCCGGAGAGGCTTCTTCACTTTTGGGATCAACTTCTCAGTTGTCAGCACTCTCCTGTCCAAGTCGTACTTGGTGCGCTTTACCGGGGCAGCTATTTCCTCGGCTGTCCTCTGTTTGACACCCTGGAGGAAAGAGGCGGAACATCCTGCGGCCTTTGCTGCCAAAGGTTGATCGTCTGCGATCTGCATGAAGTCGCCCATGAAGTCTAGGTCTTCCAGCATCGGGCCTTGCTGCGGCATCTTCCCTGCAAACAACGAAGCAGGAGGGATTCCAGAAGGAGTGGCCGCTTTTAAGGGCGACCGGGTCCTAGGGGAAGCGAGCGGCTGAGTGGACGGCGTTGGCGGGGTTTTGAACAGATGAGGTGAGCGGCGCGGCGATGTATGTGCAGCTTCGACACTGGCCACAGGCGAGGGTTCCAGGGTTTGGCTGAGGGACTGGAAGGCGTTAGGGTCCTGGGCGAACTGGTCGAAGGAATGGGGGCTGTGGGATGTTTGGACAGTCTGGGAAGATGAAGATGCAACTACGGCTTGCCCTGATGCGATGGGGGACGGCGTTATGGCAGGGCCGACTGGGACTTTGGGGAGCGGAGAAGTGGACGTACCTGCGGGCTCCGCCTGAGCCGTTGTTTGGAGGACGCCTGCAGCCCAAGTGTCTGCTTCTGCTTCAGGGCTGTCTAGTGAAATGATTTCCGGCGCGGCTGTCCCTGTCTGCGCTGCGGCCGGTTGCTGTACAGACTCTTTAGGCCGTTTGGCCTTTTCACTCTTCTTCTTCTTTTCTTCCGGCACCGCGGCTGGTTCAAAGGACGGAGAGGAGGTTGGGGCGGCAGGCAGTGATGTCCCCACGGTAAATTTGTACCTGGGTCTAGCTGGGAGGATGCCTGCCGTGGCCGGTCTGCTAGCTGGCTGTGCTGGCGCTTTTTCTGCTTGGGGGGCCACCTCAGGAGTTGACCTCTCTGACCCTTGCGCCCTTTCGGGTGCTGCTTCAGGAGCTGGAGGCTGCATTGGGCCCACTTGACTGCTCGTTGGCGTTGCGCTGGAAGTTCTTGGAGTCGACGATTGCTGGGACGGGGACCTCCTTGTATACCTTTTCCTAGCGCCTCGGGGAACGCAATCTCGAAATGCGAAAGGCCGCCACGTGTCAGCGTATTGATCATATAGGGCCGAAAACTCATCATCAACGGCCAGCGTTTTCGGTTGGATTTATCGTGTCGCGTGCGGCATCTCATCTTCCAAAGATTCAATGATTTTGTCCTTTTGCCAGTTGAGGGGCGCCACCTTGGCGAGGAATTTTTTGAAGCCCGCAGAATCCAACCGATGATCCGGGTTTCGCTCTGGGTCATACGTCACCTCTTCGCAGTAAAAATCATGCCATGGAGGCCATGATTGCATCTGCTCGATGTGCCATTCCAGGTCTGCGCCTGTTCTGTTGCCCCTTTCTTGCATAATCTCTGCTCGGGGGCAGATGTGCGCAAATTGCCTCTGACTTCCAGCGCTGAGGAAGCATTATCAGACCCATGTCGATGAGTTCTCGCTCGAGGTAGACGTGTTGTCCGATCTCGTGCACTCGGGTATTCGCCCAGGTAATAGGATACTGAAAAATATGGCCTTTCTTTTTGCCCTGGCCGAACTCTTCTTCGACATAGTCCATCTGTCGCGCAATCTCCATCCCGAACTGGTGGTCAGTGCAGAAGTAGGGCAGCAGGAACGACTTCCCCTTGAATCCGTAGATTCTGACCACGATGCCCTGCGTCAGCCGGAAGGTGTCCCCGTACTTGTGCTTCCTCAGATAGCTTGTCATGACCTCTGGCGGGCGGGATGCCTTACGATTGAACAGCCCCAGGACCATGCACAGAAATTTAAAATTAAACTCATAGAATGACCCTTTTCTGTACAGGATCTCGGTCCATTCGTACACGGGCAGCGGCTCTCCTTTTTCGTTTACCTTCTTCAAGTCAGGAACTCTGATCCGGTAGTGCATGTGGTACAGGCACAGCCATGTGAGGAAGGAGCAAAACCGGAAATCCGTTGTCTGCTTCTGCTGCAGCCTGACTAGGTTTGAATGAATGGCGTACGCCAGCCAGTCTGCCCAGTCGAAGAAAATAGGGCGCTTCCCACTCTTTTGCGCCGTGGAGTCGTAAAACTCCCCATGCAGGATACATTCTGCCAGCGCCAGCTGGTACGGGCGTACCACTTTGTCAGAATCGCAGCCGAGTACCCATGCCAGGATGATGTATATGTATTTGTTCTCGAACCTGTCCAGGGGTATGGGGCCTGTCGGCCACTGTCCGGCTGCCAACGGAGTCTTCAGCTCTGAGTTGAGGAATTCTCTCATCCGCTTGGTCTGCGTGAATCTGCCCGTCTGTTCATCCAGATTAATCCTTCTGACAATCGCGCCGGGTTCGTACTGAAGCCCTGGGGCGAACGCTGGCTGGACGCTCTCCCTGAAGAGTGTGAACAACACTCTTCCCTTGTTGTCGCAGACTTGCCGGGCAGCTGGCTTGTAATATTCTACGATTGATTCAATCAGCTCCGGGCACTGGTGAGTAGGAGGGCATAAGAACCAGTATAGGTTCGATTTATACGCAGCCCCGACATGGTGTGAGGGCGAAACCTTGTCTGCCCACTTTGCAATATTCGGCCGCAGCTTGGTGAGGCTGATAGAAAATTCGCCATCTTTGTACCCGGCCAGGTGATTGACGGGCGACGGTGGAATTTGCCCTCGACTTCTCTTCGTCCGGGTTTTCTTTTTCTGCTCCTGCGGCACTTCGCTCTCATGAGCGCTTGATTCCGTCTGCTCCTCAGCTTCGTGTTCTGCGTCACTGGATTGCGCCTGCACTGGCGCTTTCCCCTTGTCCATTTTCTCTGTTAGAATTGGCAGCGACAGAGAATTACGGCTTCTGATTTCTCAGTTCTGCGCTTGCAGTCTCGGAGTCAGCTCGACAATCTGAATTTTCTGAGTATGCCAGGGCCCTTTTTCTAGGCAAGGATTGCAGCATTAATGGCGCGAGGGAGGGAGTTAAGGTGGTTAACTTGAAGTTGGTGGAAGCGTTATAATACTTTGGCGGCTGTGCATGGGTTTAATCTTGAAAAGCGTACCCTAGTTGCAGTTGGTCCAAATGCGCCTTGCTTTCTTAATGACATCGTTTTTGAAAGTTGCGCAACCATTAAAACTTTTTTGGACTTCGTGCTTTTGATGACGTCATAGCCGCCGCCTGGGCACACCTTTTGAGGGAGAATTTCTGGCCCAGGACCCAACTTCGCACTGTGTCGTACTGCGCCGTCTGGGCCCACACTTAGAAAGATTTTACCATTTTTCCTTGCTTCCCGCGACAGGTCACCCAAGGTGCGCCCGAAAATGAGGGCGCACTCGGACTTCGCCCAAAAATGGGCGCACTCCGACTTCGCCAGATTTTGCTGCGCAGTCGGACTTCGCCCGAAAAATGGGCGCAATCCGACTTCGCTCAGATTTGCTTGCGTAGTCTGATTTTGACACTTAGCCGTTTTTAGCTCTGCTCTCCCCAACTACGCTCTCAAGACGGTGCGCAGCCCGACTTCGCTGCGAAGTCGGGTTGCGCACCCAGCACTTAGTCAAATTCTTGCCCCTTTTGTCGGCTGCTTTCTCTCAAACTTCGCACGATCCAAGGAGCGATACCCGACTTCGCTGCGAAGTCGGGGTTTGCTTTAAGTTTTTCTTGGGCTCTTGAAAACTAACAACTGAAATGCTGAAATAAATATATACATTCTGAAAAACTAAAATGCAGAAAGGAAAACTGTACAAAGAAGGACCCATTGGGTGCCTTCAGCGGTGATAAATTTTGAGGTGGAACCCGTTGACGGGAATGGGGAGAAGTTGTCCCTCCATGTCCCGGAGCATGAATGCATTAAATTGGTTCACCCGAGCAATCTGATAGGGACCCTCCCAGAGGGCATCAAATTTGCCGTGATTGCCCGGCTTTGCCTTCAGTGAGTCCCACTTCAGCACCAGGTCCCCGATTTTGAAAACTCGAGCGGTGGTGCCTTTGCAAACCAGCCTTGGGTCGCTTCAGCATGTTTAGTGAAGGCCTGGTATGCTTTTTCTCTTTCTTCTTCTAACTGCAGCAGCTGGCACAGTCTGGCGTCCACTGGATCCCCGTTGACTCTCTCTTCATCCAACATCCAGAGTGCGGGAATTTCTATGTGGGTTGGCAGGACTGCCTCCTTGCCATACACGAGCGCGTAGGGGGATGTCTTGATAGACTTCTTGTATGATATTCTATCCGCCCACAACGCCCGATTCAGGAGTAGGTGCCAAGTCCTCTTGTTCTTCTCTACTGTCCTTCTGACGATTTTCAGTAGATTCTTGTTGGTGGACTCGGCCAGGCCGTTCCCCTGCGGGTAGTAGTTAGAAGACATCTTGTGATAGATGCCGTACTTGCTGGTGTACTCCGTGAGTACAGCGCCTGCGAACCCCGGACCGTTGTCCGTCACTATTGACTCTGGGACCCCGAAACGGGTGATGAGGCTCTCGAGGAACCCAATGACCGTTTCCTGGTCCGCATTCTTCGTGGGGATCGCCTCTGCCCACCTAGTGAAGTAATCGGTGGCGGTAAGAATAAACTTGTGCCCCGCTGCAGAGTTAGGCGTAATGACCCCGATGAAGTCCAGACCCCATTGCTGAAACGGAGTCTCGGCCTGAATTGGTTGGAGGGGCAGGGGTGCTTTTCTGTTCTTGCCAGCAAATCTCTGGCATTTATCACATTTTACACAGACCGCATGTGCGTCTGTGAAGAGAGTGGGCCAATAGTACCCAACTCTGATGATTTTCAAGGCCGTAGGCCTTCCAGAATGGTGTCCTCCAAGCATCCCGGAGTGAAATTCTCCAAGGACCCTGGGTTGGTCGGTTTTCTTGACGCACCGCAACAGGATGCCGTCAATGTTCTTGAAGTAAAGCCCCTCGGGGCGAAGAGTGTATCTCAAGGCATTTAGCCGAAACCTCCTTCTTTGTGAGGCATTGAAGTGATCTGGACATCTCCCGGTGCAGAAATACCTCACCAGGTCATCTGTCCAGTCACTTTCCTCTGATAAGGAGTTGGCTAGGTTGGTGGTTGCTGTCGGATCTTCCCACTTACAGGCAGATATCTCGGCCGCAGCGCTTCGGCCAGCTCCCGGCACAAGGCTCGGCCTCCGATCAGCTTTGTTGGCCGTACCTCGATGTCGAACTCCCGGATCTTGGCAATCCATCCCCGCTCTCTTGTGACCCGGCTCCCCTTGTATGATGAAATTTCGGACGTCCGGGTGTATCACGAAGACAGCGATCTTGTCCGGCTCTGGGAGACGAAGTGCCTGAACTTTCGGAGAGACTTCATGACCGCGTGAACCTGCCGCTCAATAAAATTGTACTTTTCCTCGTGCGGCTGAATCACCTGGCTTAAGAACGCTATGGGGCGCTCTTCGCCATCGTCTCCCTTCTGGAGTCGGGACCGCGGCGTAACTCTCGGGTTCTCCCACCGCGTACGTGATGAAGTCCTTGGAATAATCCGGGTTTATCAACACCGGAGCTTGTGCAATTCTGGCCTTGATCTCCTCGAAGGCCTCGCCTCCTCTCGTCGACCCACAGGAATTCGGCATTCTTTTTCAGCAGCTCGGCCATGGGTTTGATCACTTGTGCGAAGTCCGGTATGAACTTCCTTACGAAGTTGATCTGGCCGAAGAAGGACTGTAGCCCCTTCTTGTCGACTGGGGCGGGCAAGCGGAGGAGGGCTTCGGCTCTGTCAGGATCCACTGCAAGGCCTTTCTCGGAGATGACATGTCCCAGCAGCTTACCTTCTCTTACCGCGAAGACTGATTTCTTCGGGTTAATGGAAATGCCGAATTCACGACATCTCTCAAATATCTGCCGCAGGTGGGAAGCATGGTCCTCTCTTCTGTGAGAGAATACAGTCATGTCATCCAAGTAGATGACAATGATCTTGTTAAGCAGCTCTCGGAAGGCCAGGTCCATGGCTCTCTGGAATGTGGCGCCAGCATTGGACAAGCCGAAGGGCATGCGCTGATAGGCGAACGTTCCCCATTTGGTGGTGAACGCTGTCTTATGCTGGTCCTCATCTTTGACCCATATCTGGTTGTACCCAAAAAATCCGTCTAAGAGGGAGAATCTCTGCGCTCCAGCAACTATGTGGAGGATCTGATCGATTTGGGGAAGCGGGTAATGGTCCTTCAGTGAGGCCTGATTTAGATTTCTGAAATCCACACAGAGACGAATGTCTCCGTTCTTCTTCCTCACGGGGACCAAGTTCGCAACCCAGGATGAATGCTTGATGGGGTAGATTATCTTGGCTTCCAACATTTTCAGGAGCTCGGCTTTCATCATGGCTTCAATCTTCGGGTTTACAGCCCTCTGCTTCTGCCGGAATGGTTTCGCACCATCTTCTAGCTCAATGGTATGCTGGATTATCTGTCTGTCATACCCCTTCAAGTCCTGGTAGCACCAGGCTACTATATCGGGGAACTCTCCGCACAATGATCTGATCTGTTCGAGTTCCTCTTCGGTGCAGTCCGTTCCGACCTTGATTGTCTTTCCAGGTTCAAGCTCCAGGTCGACGTACTGCTTGGGGTCTACTTTGATCCTGTGTGATATTGCTCCGTCATTCTGATCAAAGAGACTTTCTAGTGTAATCAGTCCTTTCGGGACATGATTATTCTTTAACTGTATCAACCCCTCATATTGCTCGTCATCAGGGTCTCTACCTTCGATTGTACATGCTTCGGTAACCAAAAAGTGACGATCTCCTCGTCACAGTCAAACACCTGCCAGTGGGTGTCTTTATCGTGCACATAAGGCTCGTAGATGGTACGAACCGGCTTCGGCTTCGGATAGTGTCATCACTGGAACGTACCTGGCTCCAATAGACGCCAGAATGTCAGCGTGCTTGTTTTTCTCACGTGATATGGCTTTGACATTCAATGAGTCGAATGACTCCATCAGGTCCCAGACCCGATTACGGTACGCCTTGAGGTAGTGCTTCTTGGAGGCGCACTTGTTCGTAATCTGGTTGCACACCAGCTCTGAGTCACCAAAGATCTGCAGATGCTTTATCCCCAGTCTCTCTGCTTTTCTCAAACCCAAGCATAGGGCTTCGTATTCCGCCGCGTTGTTGGTACAGCTCCAAGCCAGCCTGTAGGTGTAGTCCTTCTGGATCCCGGTCTGGGAAACCAAGAGTACGCCTGCACCGACGCCATTTTTGCATCGGGCGCCATCAAAGAAGAGCTGCCATAGCTTTTCTGGTGCAGGTCCTACTTCTTTCTTGGCTGATCGGTCAAGCCTCTCAGTGCTGAATGACGGTGTAGCAGCCTTGCTCAGCCTCGATCATGGCGTTGAAATCCAGCAAGGAGAACTCATCCTCCACTTGCAACAGCTCAAGAGCTTGCTCTGTCATGTCTACCACCACCAGCTCTTCCTCTCGTCACCTGAACCATGCAGTCCTCGCGACTCTTCTCCGGGTATCTTCTCCACTAGAAATGTGGAAGGCTTCTCATTGTAGATCTTCGCCTCCTTCCTTTGAAGGGCACTTCCATATGCGAGTAATCCAGAGACAGATACCCACCCACCTTCGCAGTGAACTCCCTGGAGAGACACATGCCGAAGTAGGGTTCCAAGTCGACAACCACGACTTCTTGAATGACCACTATGTCAAGAGCTTTGTGCAGCCGGATCGGGATATCTTTAATGACACCGACTGTCTTGACAGGGGTGCCGTCTAGTTGCAGCACACCTTGGCTGCTCCTTGTATATTCCATCCCGATTTCGTCGCAGACGGCTCTTGGCATAACAGTCGTGGAGGCACCAAAATCCACCATACAGTTGTGTACGATATACCCTTGCATCCGTAATGATAGATAGAAGGGAGGTGGTCTGTTCTTCCCAGTGGCGGAGACTGTCAGGGGTTGAACTGGAACAACAGTTGTATCTCGCTTGCCATATTTCATGCTCTTCAAAGATTCCTGCAGCAGATCAACTTGCCCTGGGAGCGTAAGAGCATCATACATGCTTATCCTTGCGGGAGTCCTCTTTAGCTCATCCACTATGTCGTAGCCTGAAGTGCTAGCTCCCTCCGTTTCCTTTGCAGCTCATACTTGGTCCGGTATTGCTGCGTGGCTTCGACTCTCTGTCTCTTTGTCAGAGACGGGTATCTCAGCTTCTCCTGAGCTTGTTCTTTGGTCTCAGCTGGAGGCTGAGCTGCGGGAGCTTTTGCTGCGGGAGGCTTGGCTGCAGGCAATTTTTCCTTGGCCGTGTGAGGCCACAGCCTCTTGTCAGGTGGCAGCCCAAACGGTTGCGCCTTTTCTCTCCTGGCGTATACCTTCAATGGCTTTGCAGCAACTTCAACGGACCTTCTGTCTTCTTTGGCAGGGGGCAACACCAGATCTTCCTCTGGGACGGCGAAGTTGCCTTCATCGTCCAGGATCATGTAAAGTTCTTCATCCTCTATGGCGCTGCCCGCCAGAGTCTGGAGGTAATGTTGGTGCAGTGTGCAATCTTCTTCTGAATGCGGGTCGTTGCACGTGGAGCACCGGCTAACCCGGTCGAAGTGCCAGGTTGGTCCTCGATGGCAGCATTTCTTGCGGGGCGCCTCTGAACTTGCCGTTCTGCGGCTTGATCTTTTGTCAGTGTCGGAGGAGGATATGGCCTCCTTGGAACAAGGTCCATCTGGGCCTGTTTCTTCTTCAGTATAGTCATGTCATTTGACATGGTATGATATCCAGAGGCCAGAGCCCGTACCTCCTGGAGGATTTTGTTCTGAATATCATTGTCTGGAGGCGGCAACTGAGCTGGCGGAGGTAATGCAGCCAATGGAGGAGGTGCAGAATACTGCGCATACTAAGGGGGAGCTAGGAGTGCTGGATAATGCGGAGGAGGAGGCGGGTTAGGATAATGAATTTGTGGCGGGCCGTAGGGATTTACGACCGGCGCCGGATTCCATTGCTGCTGGGGGTGCTGCCCTGAAGATGACGGCATCACACCAGAGGCCGATGGGTACTGGGATTGAGGAAAGTCAGGGTAAATGGGTGGCTGTACCCTATGCGGGAGTCTGCCTATGGAGATTATGTCCATTTCAGCTTGTTGGGCAGCCTCGTACAGGGCAGGGAATGAGTCGACTCGGGCTATCTTCAGCAGCAGGCAGATGTCTGAGTTGAAAGACCTCAGGTAGTAGTGCGCAGCCTGACCCGCTGAAGGTCGCAGTTCGCGAGGTACTCGTTTCCAAGACCTCGCAAACCTGATGTTGAAGTCCGACACCTCCTCTTGGGGGTGTCGCTGGATGCTTTGGAACTGATGCAACAAAGAAGAGGGATCAACAGACTCGTTGCATCCTTTTACGAGTCTGCCAGCCAACTGGCGCCACCCCGTGATAGATCCCTCTGGCAGTGATCTCCACCAAGAGAGAAGCTTTCCCTTAGGGAAAGGGCCAGCAGACGGGTCTTCACACTCTCGTCCGTAATGGAATGTAGCGCAGCCAGGGCCGTAATGTCCTGGATGTGTTCGTACGCCGTCTTGCCGTAGCCATCGTATGTAGGGATGGACTTTAAGGCAGCGGGGGGCACAACTTGCTGTCCGACTAGGGCCAAGGGCCCCGTAGAGTCTACCGCCGGGAAGAGATCATCATCATTCTGCTGGGCAGCCATTTCTTCTTCTCCTCCGGTAGTGTACTCGGTATCGGTACCGTCCGAGGATGTAGATTGCTCTTCACCCTCAGCCTCTTCGATTTCGGTTTCAGGCTCTTCTATGCGAGCTTGGTGATCAGCCAGCCTGACGCGCTCTCCTGGAGCGGCAATGTCGATTTCGTAAAGGTCAGGCTGGTTTCCCGGATTCCTTGCTCTCCACCTTCTCGTTTGCATGAAGGCGTTCGGACCGGTCTTCACGGACTCAGAGAATATTCAGGTACTTGCAGAGTCGCCAGGTGTTCTGATTTTAACAAAAATGAAGCGAACACCAGTGCTTCGATTCTGTTTTGGGGTGGGAAACTTCCATGTCCCACCGGGCGTGCCAGAGAAACTGTTGGTTACGAATCTGCCATGAGGAAAGGATTTGGTATAATGCGCCCCATATTCGCCCACCGTATTGAAAGGCCGGAAGGAAGGAATGCCTTCCGTGCCAATCTCCGGAGAAGGCCGGCTTCCTGTGGGTTTTTTAGTGTTTTAGCTAAGGGTACAGGAAAGAGATAAAGTGCGAAAAGAGATCCAAATGTGATTGGAGTTGGGTGGGGGGAATAAGCAGCACGACAACGATCAATCACCACTACTAACAACAATTAAATACAAAACACACCATAGAAACTACAGCTATCATGCATCCTATGTATCCTCTATCTATGCATTCCAGGAATACTTAATCATCAAATACTGGAATCCATAGTTCAGTATAACAGTAAGCAATGAAATAAGAAGCATGAGGCAGAAATGACAAGGAAAGGCAACATAAAAGATGATGACAGTAAGCAGAGCCAAGTGTGTGTCTTGCATTCAGAAGCAAACGTATAGCTACAATGGTTCCCTAGCAAGATATTCCCCTTCCACCCTTTTACAATGAAATGGTGTGGCTATTTATAGCCCAAGTTCCCCCCGATTACAATTACGGGCACAAAGTCCCAGACCGGACAATAGCTGACAAAAGCGGCAGAAGAGCTGCTGATGCTGACTCCTGTCGGCGAGGACTGTACTTGCAGCAAGGTCTCCCTGAAAGCTGTACAGCTACGTGGCAGTGCGTCGGGTGAAACTTCTAGTCAGCAGGAATGCGGGTAGCTGTGGTAGATGGAACTTTGCATCAGCTTAAATGGAGGCAGCTGGCGTAGGTAATGCGGTCCATGCTTGTCCTTTTTCCCGTCACATCTCGGCTCGAATCCCGAGGCTGGACACTTGTCGAATTTCGATGAATGACACATGTCTGCCTTGAAAGGCGCTTTGTCCAACTTCGCCCGGGATCAGAGCGCCATCGGGTAGCGCAGGTGGGAAACAACGCAGTTGGGGAGGCCTCCGTGCCTTAGCCAATTTCTGGGCTTGCTTGATGAATGCTGCCCAACTGCGCACCGGTCAGAGGGCGCAGCCCGACTTCGCTGCGAAGTCGGGTTGCGCACCGGCACTTGGTTGTTTCGGCCGCTGTTCGGACTGCGCACAAAAAGGGGAGCGCACCCCGACTTCGCTGCGAAGTCGGGTTGCGCTCCAGCACTTAGCTGAATTTTGCAATCACTGCTTCCCAAGTGCGCACAGGAAGAAGAGCGCACCCCGACTTCGCTGCGAAGTCGGGTTGCGCTCCGACACTTAGCCAAATTCTGCTCCTTTTCAGCCTGTCTTCGCACTTCGCATCCCCTAGTGCGCTCCAACTTGAGGGCGCACCCCGACTTCGCTGCGAAGTCGGGTTGCGCCCTGACACTTAGAATTTTTCAGGGAATACTTGCTCTGTTTTGGGAATTTGACTGGGGGGAGTACAAGGGAAAAGGGAGGAATGAAACTGCAGGAAAGGGAGAAAGGGAAAAATGGAGAAAGGGAAGAAAGAGGAGGAGGGAAGGAAGAGCAGCATACTTACAAAATTTGAAAACATGGCACCCCGTGCAAAATGTGGCAACAAGTAACTTGGTTAAGGTTGGTCCACTTTTTGATGTTAGTCACTTATCAACATAATTTTTATATCTTCAGCTGGTCACTTCTTCCTTAAATCTATTGATTGTCCTAGAAAGCACAATGTTGTAGCATTCCAATATGAGATTCTCTGTGCTGCTATAGAGGAGGCTGCGCTTCTTCCAGCAGTGAGGGATAGCCTTTCTAGATTAGTAGGGCCATGTGTGCAGAGCTTTTGCAGGTATATCTCTTGGACTACATGTTGTGTGTATGCCCTCAAAAGTGCATGATATGACATCATTGGTTTTGACGAAGGCTGCTAGAGATGCCTAACTATATGTATATCATATTCAAGGTTGTTGTTACCAAGCCAATTGAAACAATATATAAACTTTTTATATCAAATGGCATTATTTTAATTGGTTAGATTCCTCAACAGGTTCAAATCTTACCAAATAAGACATTCATAATTGCCAAGTTGTTGTTGATACCACTATGTGGCTTGACGTAATATGGGTGGGGCCCTTTTCAATCCCATAGAAGCCATTAAAAAAACATATGAATTTATTATTGCGGTTGGCATAAGATGCTTTATGTGGAGGGTCACTTTAGATGTTGTATGGTCTAGTTGGGAAGAGTTTAAGACAGATCCAAATGGATCATGTGTTAGGTATCTAAGTATATGAATGTTGGGATATAATATATTATTGTATTTATGGCATGGGTCACATATAAAATTATAATAATATTTAACATAGTGTCATATTATAATATTATGCGCTTAGTAACTCATGGAAGGTGAATTGCCACATGGGTGACCTTGTAACTCATGGAAGGTGAACCATCACATTCTTGTATAAAAAGAGATTTACCGCCAATTGTAGAAGTCTTGGCTCATAGTGTTCTTTGTAAGAGTCTTGGCTCATAGTGTTCTTTGTAAGAGTCTTGGCTCATAGAGCTGTTGATCTTGTGGAGTGATTCCTTCCTTAAGGAGTGTTCTTGGTGTTGCCCAACCTCAAGGGTATTATCTATTTCTTTTTTATTGTGTGGATTGTTATTGTCGATCCATGTTTGATATATGTGCATAAGTGGTGATTTATTTCTGTTAATGAGAAGAGAGGTTCATAACATAATGTAAGAATTCTACAAAGAATACAATATTCCATTGACAATGAAGACAACATATTTTGCCAATCAGTAAAAAAAAACATTTTTACCCATAGATAAAACATCATTTTTGTAGGAGTCAGTTCTGACCAGCCAAAAAAATAGTGTGCATAGTAGTAATAATTAAGTGTGAAACACACATGAAATGTAAATGTAATGAAATGAAATGTAAATGCAATTTTATAGTATGTGATGTCAAGGGTGATGACGTCATTGTTAATTAATTGCAAATACAATGTAATGTGCGGTAATGTATGTAATACATGTGTGAATGGGGAAACAGTTATGGGTGAGGTGTCCTAGGTGACAGTTGTTGGCAATTGTTGGGCCCCAAAGTTAAATAGGAACCCCCTATTTATTTTTGTAGTACCATGTATCGGGAGAGACTATGTTGTATACCAAAGAGAGCATTCATTCTGTATGGTCTATGTATCCATTGTTACATTGTATTGCCAAAGTAAGTGTTTTGTACTAGTGATGCCATACAGGTTGAGTAATACAATGATGATTCATCCTTCATCTATGTGATACATGTGTTTTGTGTGATATTGTTGCTGTTGGTAGTCTAGTAGGCTGTGTATCAAGTTCTGTGTGCAGTTGTGGAAGGTTCCGGTCAGATCATTGTATGAGGAAGTTGCAATCCAGAGTGCCACACGAGAATTGCTGTCTGAGTGGAGTCCTGGGAAGCGTAGTACAAGTGGATTGTAGTGTGCCAATGAAGTGGTGAACTATCGTACAAGTCACCTGTTGGGTGTCATAGAAGTGAGTTGTTGAAGTTGCCGTAGATGTGCTGCCATACAGGAGAAAACCAAACTTGCAGTACGAGTGGAACACATGACTGCCCTACTAGTGCATTGTTACTTGACTGCCGTACAAGTGCATGTTAGTTAATTGCCATACAAGTGCGTGATGAGCCATTGTGAAATTGCATTGACTGCAGTCTTGTTTGGCCTCTAAATTTGTCATTTTGTTTCTCCATCGTTGGAATACTCACCACTGTGCTACTTTTTCCATTGTCGTTTAAGTCGAACTAACACGTGTCGTGTGGAGAGGTTAATGACAAATAACGCGAGGATGTGGGAGACGAAGTTGCGAAAGGAGTCAAAATCCTATGAGGAGTCGTAGAATTGCTCAACAACGTATAGGTAGGGAAATTGATGTTTGCATTTAGTTTTGGTATTTTGTGTTATTTTGTAGTTGTACGCAAAGTGTTTGACGAAATGTGTGTACATATAATTAATAATGTTATAAAGTGGCAATATAATAATGTGACAAAGTGAAATATTAGCAAGAACAACCAAGTTATAAAGTGACTTATGAAATGAAATGTAAATGTAAGCTAATGCAAGTCAAATGTAATTTGGGAGAATGATGAGGTGTCAAGTAGTTAGAGGGTGCAACTAATTTCTAGTTGTATAAATATGACCCT
This sequence comes from Wollemia nobilis, assembly GCA_028583015.1. NCBI lineage: Eukaryota > Viridiplantae > Streptophyta > Pinopsida > Araucariales > Araucariaceae > Wollemia > Wollemia nobilis. Next base: position 9,184,851 of record JAQPPZ010001772.1, on the reverse strand, counting down.
TGCCTCATTCATTCATACATAAGGTTGATGGAGGTATATTGATGGTGGTGGAGTTGGCCAACACGTATGCTTTTATTGAAAGTTGTAGTGGCTGGTTGTTGTTTGTTTTAAATGGTTGATTGTGCCAAAAGGGGAGTGCATTGCTGTAACCAATTAAGTTTGTGTAACGCTACATGTGCAGAAATCCCTGTAATGCTATAGCGGTATAAATTGCAGATTGTATACAAGTGCTGTACAATTGCTGTTAATATAAAATCTGCATATATTATTTATCATTTGCTATTGTTATTGCATGTTTCCTATGTGTATTGTTATATAATTACTGCAAGTAGATCTGTGGAATTATATAAGTAGAAATGGAATTGAGTTTCAGTACGTTAAATTTCATTTCTACACAATGTCGTGTTGAGGAAAGTGAATATTTGAATATCACCAATCAAGTAATTTAGTCATGGTAGATGGAACTTTAAGAGCTAGAGGTTGAACATGTGTGGAGTCCTCAAGAGGAGGAAAATCCAAGTGAATCACACGAGAGGTGGCAAATGTCGTTTCTAACAACAGAAGGGGTATGGGGTGAAGTACGAGCAAACAAAGTAGGGAACATGGAGAACGTTTGTGCAAGTGGAGGTGCCAAAATGGGGAGTACACGAGAAGATGAGGTTTTGAACAATTGGTAACGCTCGCACAAGAGCGGGGGAGTTTGCCAAGATGTTGGGGTATATTACATTATTTGGTACATGCTAATGTACCCCCATGGTACCTTCATGGTACATTTGTAAATAATAGGTTAGGGTTGAGTCATAGTTTAGAATGTGATTTATATTTCCCTCTTTATGTAAGTTTGAATGTGTAGGAAATGCACAAGTGTCATGTGAGTTAGAGTGCAAGTGTAAGTTGAGTAAATGTGCACAAGTGTCTTAGATTAGAGAGTGCAAATAGAAGTGTAAGAGTCATGTATAGGTGTGCATATGTTATAGAGTCATGTATGCAAGTGGTAAGTAGATAAGCCAAGAGTCATGAGACTTGGCATATGGAGAGCAATAGTCAAGTATCCAAAGAGTCATATCACTATGGCTATATTATGGAGACAATGCTCTAGATATAGATATACAGAGAGAATCATACTGATATATCAGATTGTAAGAAGAAAAGAAGCAATAAAGCTTGTATATATTTTTAGTAATTAATATTGTATGGTATTCTTCATGCATAGTACATGAATGATTATGTCTATTTACATTTATATTTCATTATATTATTGAAGGTTATTTGATTTATTATAAGCCTTTATCTACATATTAATTTGCTCATATTATTCTACTCATATTATCATTATTTTGACCTTATTATATATTGTGGCTATTTTATATTCGATCCTATGATATTTGAGATAACTTGTGATATATATTGTGGTAGTATTAAGGCTTAAAAAGCCAACACAAGAGGTGCAGAGGATGGGAGTTAGGCACAAGGGCAATCGTAGGAGAGTGTGTGGGCGAGGAGGCCAAAACCAACACTCGTATATTCATGAAGGAGGTTGCGAAGTATGGATGCGCTAATTGCTTGCTAGTGAAGACGTGTTACAAGGAAGCTTCAAGGGAAGAAGAACAAAGTGAAGAAGTGAGAAGTGAAGAACAACCACCACCAATGGTGAATATGGCCAATATTGTAGCAACAATGTGCAGGCAGAAGTGCCCACTATTTTTGGGTGATGAGGAGGACCTAGAATGGCATATTAGGACGTGTGTGATGATATGGCAAGCTAATGGAGTGGACGATAAAGGATCCTGGTTGAGACCATTTTCGGCGACATTGCAAGGAATTGCAATGGACTACCATTTGAAGAGACAAAGCACAACCCCTTCAACACATGGGAAGAATTGACAACTAAATTCATCAAGGAATTCAAACAACTCTGAGATGATATTGAGATCATCGGAGAGATATACACCACAAAGTAGAAAAAGGATGAAGATGTTAAATCCTACAATAGAAGATTAAAGGAACTCATCGACAAAATGGAAGTCGCACCAATAGACGGGTTGCAAAGATGATGGTTCTTGGATGGATTGTTGCCAAGGTATAAGAAAAAGATGAAGGAAGTACCATCTGCTACATATGAAGAAGGTTTTAATGGAGCTATCATTTTGGAGAGTGAAGCGAAACAAACGACAGTAGGGTTGAGTCCCTATAGAGAGTCACATTCCGATAGTGATCGGGATGACATACATGTGGGAATCTAGGCCATGCATAAAGACTTGGCAAGGATGGTACGTGATGCAGAGGAAGAAAAGGAGAAACAAGATATTTGTTGTTCAGACTATAAGATAGGACACACATATATCACTTGTCCAAAGAATGCCTTCTATAACATAACGAGGTAGTAGGGCATGCGGTTGGAGATTGCCCATATAATTTGAGAAGCTCGAGGCACCAAACCTTTGTCGGTGTAGAAATAAGAGAAACCAAGTACGTCAAAGAGTGGGCAAACAATGATGAGCGACGAACGCAAAAATAACCGCTGAGGTGGAAGACAACCGTAGAGGGGCAATCGACAATAGGGAGGACGAAGTTGATTGGAATATGATTCAAATGGAAGGCCCATTATTTAGTGTCGAAGATGCCAGGAGTGGTGACACTTCTCAAGAAACTGTCAAAATCATCCAGTTGGGGACAATGTTAGAAATAGTAATAGCAGTGGATTGATGTGTTGATGGTGTGCTCTGGGCAATCATAGGGAGGCAAATTTCCTGAAGAAGGCAAGTTCAAGTAACTCATAGAATATCAATTTCATTGACATCGAAGAGCCTCTAGTAGACCAACAACATAAGGATAACAATGTGCTTGTAGTGACAAGGGGTCAAGCAAAGAAGGCTGAACAATACCCCAATCCTGCCATAGAGAAGGAGAGATGGCAAGAAGCACATGATGTAGTAGAGGAAGAGGTGAAGAAGGCGAGGCAAGAGTGACTCCTCAAGGAGAAGAAGTTGAAGAAGCCGATCACCGAAGAAGACATGTTGTCAACACAACAGCTAGGGGTGCAAGTATTTAAATACAACAGTCAAAGTGAAGGAAGGCTGATTCCTACACCAAATCAATCTTCGCAAGAATTTGAAGGAATAGTGGTCTAGGAAGAAGGCGAATCGAGCTAGACCAAATTTGAAGATGGTGTAGAAGAAAAGAAAGAAAGTGATCTATGGCTAGATTGCTTGTTTGGGAATTGGAACCCCTCTCCATAGAGCGAAGGCGAATACGGGTGCATGTACGATTCCTAGCCATGGACGAAGAAATAAGACTGAGATCACTTAGTGAAGAAGATACACAACGAATGTTAGTAACAGGTGAAGAACCTCTAGGTCATGAATCTAGGAACAAGGGAAGTGAATATGAGGATATGAGTTTGTTATCTAGAATTGGTCTTCAATAGCAATGCATGAGAAAAGATGTAGTAGTTGCAGGTGCAGTATGAACGGTTGTGATAGAGAAATAAGCAGTTAAGGGCACAAGATGATCAATTGATATTGAGATTGAGGGATGATATACAGGCCAAAAGACAGAGAAGGTTGGCAGCAAATGAAATTTTGGAGAGATATATTTGAAATTTCCTCTTCTTTAGAAGAAGTTCAAACAAGGAACTGGAGAAAAAACTTTAGTAGTGTGTCCTTTACCAGTGGTGGAGATGATTCAAGTAGTGATAGTTCTAACACAGTACTCAAGAGGGGGGATAGGAGATACTAGTGTCACAACAAGATCCCTAGGTGGAAGAAAGGAGTGATGTCACCAAAAGGTTGACAAGGAGAAGAGTTGAAGGTCCTCCAACAAATACAGATAATCATTTGAGGAGTCAAAGCAGTTCACAAGGACTGTTAGGCAATTCAGGTGTGCATAAAGTAGGTAGCTCAGGGACTCTTGGAGGACTGTCAGACTTGCTAGGCTGTTTGAGTTTGCTTGGCCAAGGGGTGAGGTTGGTTGGCCTCTTTCTTGGTAGTTTGAGGGGAACAATTTTCCCTCCGAATACCCTAGACTGCGTAGTAGTCAGCAAGGTTGTCCATCAGGATAACCTTCTAATCGTGCAAGAAACAACCAAGTTTCGTGTAGCCATTAGGCTGGCCTAACAGGATCACCTAGTGGTTATGGCCTGAGTAGAAGACGTCGTAGGCATAAGTGGCAAAGGAGAACATGGACAAACCTCAGAAAACCTAGAGAAAGGAATAGGCAGTCCAAAGTTAGGGGGCCCGCTTGGAGATAAAAAATGAAGAAAGCAATGTGTTTGTGTTGTGTGGATTGTCATGAAGGAGAATGCGATGACAGAGAAAAGCAAAATGATGAAGAGCCGAACTGGATGAGGCAAGAGAGAAGATGATGGCGAAATGATGAAGGAAGAGGCAGGACAACATTTTGTACAAGTGCAACAGGTAGGGAAGGCACTTGTATTATAGACTACTGTACAAATATAAGTAGTTGTTGTACAAGTGGGGCTTGTACGACAGACTGTCGTACAAGTGATGCCTTCTGTACATGTCAAGTATGCTGCGATACAAATGGTGGCTGTACAAATGGAGATGATCGTACGATAGATTGTTGTACAAGTACAATGCAAAGGGAGAGTTGTTGTACAAATGTATAGAGTTGAATGATAGGGTAGGTGGAAGGAAGGCCTTGTTAGGAGGAAGGAAATGATCCGTTGGCAAGAGACACAGTGGAAGTTGTAGTTTGTGTGGTTGTGCGATCAGACGAGAAAGATAGACTCGAACATTAAAAAAGGGGGAAAAAGCTGAAAAAGCATGTTGTTTAGTTACCATGCTAAGGTGGCGAGTTGACGAATTGGTAGTTATTGCATGCGTGCCAGCTAAAATTTTAACTCCGTGAGCATTATAATACACACATTGGGGAAGGTTTGGGCATTCCAAATCCTAATGATAAACGAAGAGCAAGCGGAAGCAGCTAGCACTTCCAAAGATAGGAGGAGGATGTAGTGCAGAGGAAAGGAGCCATATGCAAGTGCAGTGGAGATGTGTGAGTTATTGAGAGGCGCAAGTCACTGCCAGCAAGAGGAAGGAATTGTCAAGGGGAGATTCAATGGGCGTGCCTTGAGGAGGAGTTTGTCATAGTACCAGAGCAAAGACATTGAGAGAAGACAGTGCTGCAAAAGGAGTGACTAAGCAAGGAAGAAAATGCAGGTGTACGATCGACTATACAACCGTATGGATAAAGGTTGGAGTGAAATGTTTTTAGTTGTAGAGGTGCATGAGGGCTGTAGATTGTTATAGAGGAGATGCACACTCGAAGGGGTAGAGTTAGGTAGTGGAGTAACACAAGTATTGCACAGAGGGAGAGGAAGTTGTATAGTTACATAAGGCTATCGTACAACCTGTTCCATACAAGTTGAAGTTGTGCCATATAGACATTGTCATACAAGTGCGGGCCTAAGGGGTACCATACAAGTGGATATGTTATACGGTAGTGCTGTACAAGCAAGCTTGCCATATAAGTTAAAAGTGCATTTTCCGTACAAGTGGAGGACGTGTACAACAGGTGTCGTATAAGCACAAACGTAGTCAGAGTGGGAGTTGCTGAAGGCTGAGAGGATGCAGAAGCGACCGAGCATTGTTGAGAGGATACACTGAGTGGAGAAGCAACAGAGGAAAGCTCCACTAGAGCGGATGTTGCAGTTAGGATCTCGTTCATGAAGAGAGGATATCATAGTAGTTGCAGGGAGAGGACTTGTAGAGCGTGTATTCGCCAGGGAGAGAGAGTGCAGTCAATACGGGCAACATGGTGTATGCTTTGGAGAAAGGCCAAGGTCCAACACTCCTAGAGAAAGAGAAGTGGAGGCTGCACCCCAGGAGAAAGAGAAGTGCAAGGGACAAGAGAGGATGGTCTTACCCTTGTAGGACATGGTAGCATCTAGCGGGAGAGTTTTGTAAGAATTGGTGGTAGGAACATGCACATGATCATCCATTGAAGAATGCATTCAAGAGTGCAAGAGTGCATCATATTTTGCAAATTCTGAATTTTGAGTTCTTCAAGGAGTACTTGCTGCAAATGTATGATCCACAACAACATATGAGTTGAATCACAATTGGTGATCGTGAGGTGCAAGTGGTATTCTCACTTGGTAATTTTTGGAGGACATTCTGATTGTTGAGTTCAGGCATACCAGTGAGAAAGAAGGCAACAAATTTACCTCAATGGAAGTATATTATAGATAGGATCACTAATCTTAGTCCAAAGGAGGTGGCAAAACTGTTAAAGCACAAGAGCCATAGACTGAAGATGCAACAATTGAAGACATTGAAGCTGTATTGCATAATGAATGTCATCATGTCAAAACTTTCAAGAGAGCAAAGAGCCTTGGAGATGCTCGGTTGGCTCATACCCTATATGGAGTGGATCATGGCTGGCATTGCGTACGATTGGGCATTGTGTCTGTCTTATTACATCAAGGATTTTGATGCAGTACACGTAATTTTTTGATGGCTTTCCATGCCATTGTGATTATGGTGAAAATATATAGGTGGGTCCATGTGATGCCATTGACGAAGCTGATTACCCCAGTGAAGAAGAAAAAAGGTACTACGAGGAAGAGAAAAGGGAAGCTTCAAAAGAGGAGTGAAATGTAGATTCACAAGAAGTTGATGAGCAACCACAAACGAAGGAGCTAGTACGGAAAGAGAAGAGGCATAATAGGTTGGAGCAGCAGTTGGGAATTCAACCTTAGCATCGGCAGTAGTCACAGCCAGAACGCGTACAACTGGTCACAACAAAAGTGAGTGGCAAAGAATAGCAGATGACAAAGGTTCAAAATAGGAAGCATGGAATTCCACAGGCAATATTGCAAAAGGAATGCCCTGCAAATCAGGAGAGTCAGGCTATGCAGGAAGGCATTATAGGAAGGAGGATAACTCAGGAGAGGGTTGCAGTGGGTGGACAATAGCTGTAGGTCACTATTGCGCAGGTAACTGTTGCCACATTTTGCAAAGAGGTAAAAACTGTGAAAAATTATTGCTGCAACTTTCGAACCAGATTCTTCCCTTCCTCCTTCCTTTCCAGCTTTGTCCAAGTAGTCTTTGCATTTTCAGTTTCCAATTTCAGTTTCCCAGTGTCCAGCAAGTTTTGCAAGGTTTGGGAAAAGCCTAGATTTTTGTAAGTTAGGGGCACTCCCTTGGTCGCTCACTTTTGGAGAGATTCCGGGAGTCGCTCCCTTGTTTCAGCGATTTACAGCCTTGCGCTTCTCTCCAGCGACCGATGTAAACCCCAGGCAGCAGAAGCAAGCAGGAGAAAATTGATTAAAATTTGCCTAAGTATGAATTTCCCGCGGTCGCTCCATTCAGGAGCGACCCCCGTCGTTGCCAGCTTTTCCTAGCGACCTTCGTTACCAGCGACTGTCGGCAATGAGCAAAATGTAAAAAAAGCTAAGGCATGGAAAGTCGACATCGGTCGCTCGACTTCGGAGCGAACTCCGTCCTCGCACCTCTTTTCTAGCAATTGCCGACATCGCTGCAATTTCCAGCGAACCACGATGAGGGAGGAAAAAACCAGAAAAATGTGCTAAGTGTGTAGTCAAAATTTGTCTAAGTGTTGAGTCGATGCCGGTCGCTCCATTTTGGAGCGACTCCCGTTGTCGCTCAACTCCGCCAGCGACCGCCGTTGTCACCCAAGATTCCAACGATCTCCAGCAACTAATTGTTGACGTCGGTCGCTCCGTTTTAGAGTGATTCCCGGTGTCGCTGTAGCTTTTCAGCGATCGCGGGCGAGGAGGCTATAAAATATTCTAAGGCAAGAAGTGCATGTTGACGCCGATCGCTCATTTTTCGTGCGACTCCTGTTGTCACCCCCTCCCATTCGGTGATTGCAAGCAAGAAAGGACCAAGTGAACTCCCGGGGTCGCTGTTTTTATTCAGCGACGCTGGTCAACCCCCCTTCATCCCAGCAAACCTTAGACTCACCACGCACGGATTTCGCGATTTGAGCCTGTCAGGACGGAACAAAAGGTGTACTTCAGAAGTACAGGGTAGGTGTGCATTAACAGCAGTTATTCAACACCAAATTGTACTGTACTTATTCTCAACACCAGATCTGTTCGGAGCTGCACCAAAGTCAGGTGAATCTTGTTGCAAGTACGCTCATGGCCAGGGGAGGTCAAATCTCGGCAGCTTTTGCAGTCTTTGGGTTCCAAGCATCATTGTAATCAGGGGGAAATTTTTGCTATAAATAACAATATACTTTCATTGTAAAAAAGGGGGGGAACATATTGCTAGAAAGCTCTGCTGTAAACAAACACTTGCTTCTAATTCAAAGCATACTTGGCTCTGACTTTTGTCTCTTTCTTTTATGCTGCCTTCTGCAAGTATTTATGCTTAAACTCGTTTATTTTTCTGATTGCTGTAATTCTGCATTCTGGATTAAAGCATTGACAATTAAGTGAGTCTGGAATACCGAATGAAGGATACATAGGAAGGAATAACAGTGTTAGTTTCTGTTACATGCTTTGTTTTGATTGCTGTTGTTTTGGGTACTAGCTAGTAATCGTGCTGCTTGTTCTTTCCCACCATAAACACATGCTATTTACATTTCTTTCTGCATTTTACAATCTCTTTCTTGTTCTCTTATCTAAAACCCCCCAGTAGTGTAGTATAGGAGCCGGCCTTCTCCGGAGATTGGCACTGGAGGCATCTCTTCCTCTCGGCCTTTCAATCTGCTGGGCGAATCTAGGGCGCAGAAGATTAAAATCCTTTCCTAATGGCAGATTCGTAACCAACAGTAACACAGAAGGAGAGGAGTGTGCAACAGTTGGAGGAGAGAACTACGCAACAGGTGTAGAAACCGGTTGTTGTCGATGTGGATGTAGAGGAACAAACTTTAGTGGAGGTTGCACTGGAGGAAGGTGCAAGGAGCATTTGGGTGGAGAATATCAAATTACTCAACAATTTTGACAATATGCCATTGTAGTTTATGTAGCAAGTGGATCCATGTGGATCACCCCCATTGGATGAGAAGGCACCAATCGAGATCACATATACAACACCAGAGATGACACCAACACTGGTAGTGCTAGAGGAGAGAAGGGAGAAAGGCAAGTAGACTGCTTCAAAGTTTAGTGTGTGGCAGAGGCGAAGGAATCCATCCATTGGAGTAGGAGCCAAAGAGCAAGAAATGGTGGCAACTAATGCAACACAATGAATTTTGGAGTGTAAGGCAGCTAAAAGACTGATCTATGATAGGTCATGTTGGAGGGATGTGTAGGAAACAACTAGCAGGGACGATATGGATATGGAGGTGGCAGAGGAGACCAGTGAACATTTCCTTATAGAAATACCGAATTTGAGGAGACTACTAGTTCTAGGTGACTGTATAAATGAGCAAGTTGATGCATTTTTCGATAAGATGACTAGAACAATGGAGAGAGTTTGGACTGAGTTCCAAATCAGACGCATTGGAGATTGGTAGCTGAGGGTGGAGAATGAGCTAGGCAAGTTAGTACATTGGGCATGAGATGAGGAGTGGATGAAGAAACTTGCTGACGTCAGATGCAGGCCACAACCATGGGAGTTGGAGACTAACAGTAAAAGAAATATGATTGGTGTAAAGAACTTTCCAGAAGGAACTCAAACACTCTATTGGTAGACAACATGAGTCTGTATCGATGAAGTTTGAGGCCTTGCCTAGAAGATGAAGTGGGTGTCAAGTATGTCAAGCTTGCACTTGATTCAATGGTTAGCCACGGGAGTGGAGGAGATCCAAAAGGCAAGGGAAGACCAGGCTAACTAGTTACAAGAATTGGAAGGATGACTTTGGCAAGTGCAAGAGGATGCCGAAGCAAAGCTGACCAGGTTGAGGAAGTTGAGGAGAAGATCAAGGTGTAGGAGCAGGACTAGTGGTAGCTGAAATCAAAATGTTCAATAAGAGAGAAACTATTAGATGTGAAGAGTCAGGAGGTCAAGCACTGTGATCAATTGATGGTTGAGAAGGATGAGTAGTTGGAGATGGCATCCAGGAGAGAGGCCGAGTTGAAAACTAGGCTGGCAGAGTTCAAGCAAAAATCAAATTATTACGACTTTTAGTGGTCTTGATACTAGGCCTAAGGCAAGAGGCTGAAAGGAGAAACTGAGGCCTTGAAACTTCAAATCCAAGAGCTTGGAGGTGTACTTGTTCCTATTTCTCGGCAAAACCCGAGTCCCTAAGAGTAGTAGTTGTTGATGAATACATTGACCAATTTAAACGGGAGGGCAAATATAGGAGCTAGTCTTGACCAATCGAAGAAATAGTGTATATAGTAGTAGTACAAAGTGTGAAACACACGAAATGTAAATGTAATGAAATGAAATGTAAATGCAATTTTGTAGTGTGTGACGTCATTGTTAAGTAATTGCAAATACAATGTCCGATAATGTATGAAATGCATGTGCGAATGGGGAAACAATTACGGGTGAGGTGTCTTGGGTGACAGTTGTTGGCAATTGCTAGGCCCCCTCATTCATTTGTGCAGTACCATGTATGGAGAGAGTACGCTGTATACCAGAGAGCGCATTCATTTTGTGTAGTTTGTGTATCCATTGTTGCATTGTATTGCCAAAGCAGGTGTTTTGTACTATTGATACCATACAGGTTGAGTATTACAATGATGATTCATCCTTCATCTGTGTGATATTGGTGTTGTTGGTAGTCTAGTAGGCGGTGTGTGTATCATGTTTTGTGTGTAGGTGTGGAAGATTGCAACTAGATCATTGTACGAGGAAGTTGCAGTGTAGACCGCTGCGCGAGAATTGCCATATGGGTGGAGTCATGGGAAGCGTTGTAAAAGTGGATTACAATGTGTCATTCAAGTGGTGAACTGTCGTACAAGTGCATGTTAGTTGATTGTCATACAAGTGCATGTTAGTTGATTGTTGCAGTCTTGTTTGGCCTCTAAATCTATCATTCTGTTCCTCCATCGTTAGGAAAAGAGAAAAGTAATTGGAGTAGAAGTGGTGACTAGAAGAGTGATGACAGTGGTTTTGGAAGTGGTGATGAAAGCAATTGGTGCCTCCAAAACAATGACTTCCGTTTTCATTGCTTCTTCGTTGGTAGGACTCTCTCCCCTTTTTGGGGTTCCTGTTTGGTCATTCCTGATCTCAATAGCCAAGGTTTTTTTTTTTTCTATGGCTTCCTCTTTAGGGTTGAGGTTGTCAGTTATTTCCCCTTCTTCACTTCATTCTTCCTCACCTTGAGTCATCAAAGGACCTACAACTTTGTCAGTTTTCTTCTTCTTGCTTATTGCTTTAAGGAATGTGCCCTATTGCTAGTCTTTGATTTACCAACAACACTAATACCCAAGGCTTAAATTAGGCAATCGTTTCTAAAGAATTAGGTGCCAAATATGGGTATCACCCGCGACTAGATATTAAGTCTGTAGTGGGTTGAAGTCCATCAATATAGAAGATGATTCTAAAGGTCTTTTTAGGAGATGCTTACCACCTATTTCTGCTATTGGCTTTGTAACTCCACCACTGTACCACAGGAGATATTGTTTACTGTTCTAGACTACTAACTTCTTTGTTTTACCCTCTATGTGCAGCCATAATCAATAAGCACCCTTCCAAGGCTACGATTATATACGGTAATAACGACAATTGTCCAAGAAAATAATGATAGATTTGTATGCCCCTTACCACATAGCAGAGCAACTATTGGGGTTTCGACATCTTCTTGCATGCAAAGGGTCTCGGCTATGGCTCTTCAACACTAGGGTTTCAGCTTTGCCTCCCTTGTCCAGGGTTTGCAGATATATGCAACTTGCCAAGTTCTAGGCTTCTTCTACTAGTCCCTCAACCATGCATGTTAGGTTTGCAAGGGTCAGACTCATTGTCTTCTTGAGTTTATTCAACGAGGCCTCCTTAGTACTGGCCACCCTTCTAGGAGCATCGTTAAATCTTGTGTTGGCTGTTTTAGGATAGTTGGTAATAATGGCAGTTTTGCTTTTACTTCACATTCTACCACCGACACAGATCACTTGAGACTTGAGTTCTTTATTTCTCATTTTCTGTACATTTCGTCATTTCTTTCTTTTCATTTAACTATTACGTGTTCATGGTTTTAACCTGTTTTTGAATCTTCCTCTCGGGGCTAGGACCTGATGTTGTTCTTTTCACTCTAGTGTAGTTTACTCATAGTTTATTTACTTCAATGAACTTTATATTATTTTGTTGTATTACAATGCATTGTAATAGTTTTCTTGGATGGAATCTCATGGCCTATTTTAGTCACCCATGGACATCGATAGAATTATCTTATCTTATTTCAACTTGAAGGGGCTGAGCTGCACATTTGACTTGTGCAGAGCTGTGGTAAGTGTTCATTTGGATCATATCATATGTTGAAGCATGAAAGTCCCATTTTTCTCAATAGAAACCCGGGTCTACAGGTTTCAAGTTGGGCCCCAAAACTTCTGAGCCATAAGGGGCAGTGAGTTTAATGATTGTGTCAAAGAGGCATGTGTTTGAGGTAGTGTCTTGAAAATGTATCTGAAACCATTAATTCTTGAGGACAGAAAGTGAAACATGCCCCTTGCAAAGATCGTAGCTGAGCAGATGGCTTTAGGCTAAAAGATGGCCTTTAGAGAAACATGGTTGTGCTGTCTTTCTTTTCCAATGGGTTATCACAGATTTTGCTTATAGTGAGGCCAAGACAACTCACTTGTAGGTTAAGCACCCATCATCCGCACACAAAAATGGTTGTGCTCTTTAATTTTATATCATAAAATATAATGGTCAATGAAATTTAATAGTAGAGTTATATTATTAAAAAATAACTTGAGCAACGCTGTGAGAGTCTTGAGCCATTATCCCACATTTATCCCACGATGGCCCTTATGGTGGTATATAAAGCACAACACCCACATAGAGCTTTGCAAATCGGGAAGCAGGCTTTTGGGTGAAATGCCCAAGTGGAAGCATGCGAACCATGACCCAGCCCCTCAAACGAGCGAATTATGGCCCAACAATATGCTCCATCCTCTCCTATGGGAGCATCGCTCAATGGTGGTGAGTGTGGAATTTTCCCCATGTGTGGTTTGCATTGGCTGTTTTCCCTCGTGGGCCCCATGTTAATTCTAGGGTCCATTATTCGCTCCTCCAGTACTGCTCAGTGTCATAATTTCTCAAATAAAAAATAATTAAAAAATAACTTGAGCAACGATGCGAGAGTCTTGAGCCATATCCCACATTTATCCCACGAGGGCCCTTATGGTGGTATATAAAGCACAACACCCACGTAGAGCTTTGCAAATCGGGAAGCAGGCTTTTGGGTGAAATGCCCAAGTGGAAGCACGCGAACCATGACTCAGCCCCTCAAACGAGTGAATCATGGCACAACAATATGCTCCATCCTCTCCCGTGGGAGCATCGCTCAATGGTGGTGTGTGGAATTTTCCTCATGTGTGGTTTCCATTGGCTGTTTTCCCTCATGGGCCCCATGTTAATTCTAGGGTCCATTATCCGCTCCTCCCGTACTGCCCAGTCTCATAATTTCTCAAATAAAAAATTATCAAAAAATAACTTGAGCAACGCTGCGAGAGTCTTGAGCCATTATCCCACATTTATCCCACGATGGCCCTTATGGTGGTATATAAAGCACAACACCCACACAGAGCTTTGCAAATCGGGAAGCAGGCTTTTGGGTGAAATGCTGAAGTGGAAGCACGCGAACCATGACCCAACCCCTCAAACGAGCGAATCATGGCCCAACAATATGCTCCATCCTCTCCCTTGGGAGCATCGCTCAATGGTGGTGAGTGTGGAATTTTCCCAATATGTGGTTTCCATTGGCTGTTTTCCCTGATGGGCCCCATGTTAATTCTAGGGTCCATTATTCGCTCCTCCCGTACTGCCCAGTCTCATAATTTCTCAAATAAAAAATGGATCTCACCCTCCTCAACATCAGCTCATCACAATATACTTCACCAACTCCGACAGACCAGGTGACTTCAATCGGAAACGCCCCACATCATCCAGTTTGGACAGAAGCAGGGTCACTAGACATCGCACCAACAGTTTGTCAGGGTTCCGAACTAGCAATGGGCAGAGACATATGATGGACTTCTTCAACTCCGGTACTTTGGCCTCGACTGTTAGGAGAGATTAGTTTCTGGAGGGTTCTTGGAGCTTGCCCCCCTTGGGCTGCTCCCTCCCCCCTCCTTCTCTCTCTCCGTTCTTCTTGGCGTGCACTCCTCTCTGTTGGATTGCAGCCCTCCCCCCCTCTGCTCTCCCTTTTCTTTTCTTTTCCCTTTCTCTTTGGCCCGTTTGTGGGGTTCCATCTTGTATTTATTGTAGTTCTTTTCTTTGTTGGGCTTTTTAGCCTGCTAACTGGCAGTCATTATTGTCCTTCTTATAGTCCCTTGGGTCTTATTTTGGCCCACCGCGGACATTAATAATATTTAATTTCATTTCATTTCATCCCTAATAACAGATTGTTACATGAGACAACCAGGGTATATTCAACCAGATCTCAAGTTGGAAGTGCTACCTCATAAAAGAAATTCTTTCTTTGTTTTACTAATCAGCATGACTATGTGGTCTATGTGCCTTCTAGTTAAGTTTAAGATATTAAAATTCTGTTTTTCCAAGAACACTCCAGGCCTTACCTCTTACCTGGACTACACGCAATTTTGATGAAGCTACTAACGGGAAGCAGGGAAGGGTAATCATATGCAGGATTATCATGGAATTTATGGGAGAGATTGGAAAAGCTTCTATGATGAATAATGTCAAGGACATAAATGATGCAGGGCAGTCATTCTCACTTGCACAAGTTCTACAACTTAGAATCATAGACATCTATCTCCCTTTAACAATGGAGGGGAACTTGGAAATAAAAATTAATAAATTAAATATAAATTGAAGTCTTATCATTAAAGTCAACATGCAAACTAAAAAGTTTCAGTGAGGCACATAATCCAAGAAACTAACTATATTTCAAATTTTGAGTTTGAATATTTTCCAATGGGCTGATTGCAAAGCTGATATTCTGTTTAAATTTGGTGTCAAGCTTACTAAGGGAGAATAGATACTAATCGAAATATCCTGGCTTCTTGACCCACGTCTGTAACAAATTGTGAACAAAGAAGGTGGACGGCACTCTCCATTGATTCCTGAAAGTATTGAGGTTTAACTAGATCTGAGACTTTTGGCATCTCCATGATTATTAGAACTTGATCCATGATCTTACTCAGATCACAGAGGATTGCTAGCATGCAACATTCCAACAATCCATTATCCAAGTGAATGTAACCATGTTATACCGTGGAGGGTGCTTTGTGAAGAACAGTTGAAACATTGAGAAATCTGTGTGAAACATTGGGGCAGAAACAATACCTAGTGGAAATTCTTGACAAATGGAAGAATGCTATAATATTTGGAGTGTACCTTTGGAATTATTTTTAGAAAACGAATTCTCTTTTGCATTTCATAAGAATAGATTTTATGGAACTTAGGGTACCAGTTAAAATTGTATGTCTCACCTTTTTTGCCTTGCATTGATAAATGTTTTTCTTTCCTGGGAATCATTATGTTACTTTATCTTTGCTATATGCCAAGACAACTTTTCTCTATAATATAATTGATATGTTTGTT
Source organism: Wollemia nobilis (assembly GCA_028583015.1). Lineage (NCBI taxonomy): Eukaryota > Viridiplantae > Streptophyta > Pinopsida > Araucariales > Araucariaceae > Wollemia > Wollemia nobilis. The sequence continues at coordinate 9,169,243 of JAQPPZ010001772.1, read as the reverse complement.
TCTACAGTATGGAACTGCCATTATATTTATGAGTTAACCATTCAAATTAAGGTGATATGTCATAAGAGTACAAGAAAGTTCAGCACAGAGATTTTGATATTTGGCATGCAGAGGGAAAGCTGATACGATACATTTATTACTCCATTTTTCTGGTGTGTTTCTAACCATTTATTTTCTGGAATGTGATAATTTTGGTTATAGGTGCTTTTCAGTGGGTTCACATATGGTGGATTATCTGAAGTACCTGAAAGCGACTATCTATCATGTTCCATGGGCTCAACAATTGCTGGAGAAATTGGTATGTTTGGATATAAGCCCTCAATTCTCATGGACATGCTTGCTGGTAAGAGAGCCGAAGTTGGTACAAAAGTTGGGGCATACATGAGAACTTTTTCTGGAGACTGTTCGCCTTCTGATCTGGAGACAGCTTTGCAGGTTTGTCTTTATAACTAACTTCTAGTAACTTCTCTATTTGTTGGTGTTTTGAACATTCACTTTTTTCTACTTTGTTGTTTTCTTGTGCTGCCATCAAATTATTTTGATAATATTTTTCTTTTCATGTAATTTGTTCGCCAATTCATTGGAATCTATGTCTTGTGATAAACTCATCAGGTCTTTTTCTATTGTGAGTGTTGAGTTGAATTACATGAAAAGCACAGATTCTCATAGTGCTTATCTTCTTTTTCAACTTAATTGTTATAAAATTAAATTTTAGGCCTTAATGTACCTTACATTACTGGACATTGTCAGGACAGTGATTGTTAAATTAGTATTTCTTCTATTTATGTTATCTGGATTTTGATTTCTAACGTATTTTGCTGTATTTGGGTTGGAGATGAGTTGGGATAATCTCATTAAACTACGACAGAAACTTGAGTTTTATCTCAACATCTTTGATATTGGTTCTGGGATTCTGATTGGTACTCTCTTTTTTGAATTCCACTGCTTCTTGATGGCCCATTCTATATTGGAAATCCAACTGAGCAAATATATATTTTCAAGCTTTTGGAATGGTATTTATTTAATTAATTAGTTTTAATTGGTTATAAAGTTAGAAGGGATTGAAACAGACCTACATCATGACCCCATACTGCGGTATTTCAATAAACTGCATAGTAATATTACAGCAGACTGTATCATGATGGGACTCTTGGAAATGAACTCTGGTGGGCTTTGTGAGCCAAACATTCTCATCGGATGGAATTCAACCCATGGACTTTGAAATGGTATTTTTACCCTCTATGTAAATATGTTTGGTGTTTGGAGGCATATAAGAGTTAGAAGCATTAAAAAAGACCTTACACTTTTGAGTTTTTGAATAAAATTCCTCTGTAGAAATTGGAACTACACTCGAGGCACATGTTAAGGCTTCTTATATTACTCTTAGCCAGAGTTCAATCTTCTGTATACAAGGCACATGTGAAATCTTCCTCTCTGACTCAATCTGTACCTCGGTCTTTAGACATTGGCAGGGTTCAACTTATCATCATCGTAGGCAAAGGGTCAACATATTAAATTTAAACAACACACACACACAGACAAGGGAAACCAAAAACTTCCTTTAGACCAACAAGGGGATCCCATATGTCAATTAGACATGCCAGGTAGATTGGCAGGGTTCAACTTATCATCATCGTAGTCAAAGGGTAAACATATTAAATTTGAACAACACACACACACACAGACAAGGGAAAGCAAAAACTTCCTTTAGACCAACAAGGGGATCCCATATGTCAATTAGACATGCCAAGTAGAGTGGGACCTGAACATCCACCACCTCTACGATAATTTGTTTGAGATCTAAAATTTTTATCTATGTATTATATTTTTGAAATATAGTTGAATAATGATAAGATTCCTTTCAAATGTGAACTCAGCCATGAGTATTTGTATTTAGTAAGGGATTGTCCCATCTTGCTAGATGTGGTGCAAGAGCTTCTTGTCTCGCAAAGCCAGTCTAGTTTCTTTCTTGGTCAAGTTCACAACCTCCGCTACCTTCTTTTGTGGACAAGCCTTCAAGTAGATTGTGCAAGGCATAATGCTTATTTGATTGGGCATTTTGTCTGCTCAAGCATTGCAACAGTATTCTTGTAATGACGATAATATACACCAGAAAGGTGGAAGAATGTCCAGAGGAAGTGAATAACTAAAAAACCATTATCTTGCTATTGAGATGTATGTTAATATCTTGTTACGATTGAGGGAAGATGCTTAGGGGGTTGTTGGCAAGGTAGCAGTGTTTTTTCTAGTGTCCATGATGTTGAACATAGAGATTATTGGAAGTTGGTGGGTTGTTCTCTTCTTGTGATGATCATTTTCAATTTTGAACAACAATTACATACACTACAGAGGCTTGTGATTAGGCTTGTGATTAGAGTGGATGTTTGTATCTTTCCTCAATTTGTCTGTGTTCATTGTTGACCTACTCAAATTATTCTGTATATCATTTGGTTTGATTTTTTTTTTTTTGATAAGTAACTAGAATTTTATATACAAATTGGGTTTTTTAAGAGGATCCCAAAACCTTATAACAAAAAGGGCCGTAGCACCGAGATTTAAAGCAATTCCTTAGTACATGAAAATAAACACAAACTGAAAGGGAAAGGGCCAGAAACAACCCTTGATCCAACAGAAAGACCAGATTCTAGTACCAACTAGTGAGACCCACTTCGTGAAAATATCATCCTCCCATTGCTGGCAGTCTGGGATCTTCCCAGAGGTGGATACAACAGTCTAGGATCCACCCGGGGGTGGATACAACAGTCTGGGATCCTCTCGAGGGAGGATACATCGCACCTGCCCAGACCTGCTTGGGGAGAGCGGGAAGGCCAAGAATAGCCTGCAACCAGAAATCCTGCCCGAAAACCAGAAGCAGGGAATTTTTAGAAAATTGGAGAGGATCCTCGCCCAGGGACGGCTCGGGATGCAACCCAGGGTGTAGAAGCAGCCACGCAAGCAAAGCAGCAAGCATCATTGGGATACAGACTAGGGATCAGCAACGGGACAGCCTGGGAAATGGCATCAGGGTCCTCAAAGAAAAAAAGCGGGAAGCCTCCGCATGAGCCTGAAAAGTGGAACAACACTATTGGGGATATCTACAGGCCAAGATATCCCTGGCACAACAACGAGAAAAACGAGGAAGTCGGAAGGATCCAGGGAAAACAACAATAGGCACAAAGACAGGATCCCAAAAGCCAAAACTGAAGGAGGAAGGAGGGACCAAAACTGCAAACACACTGATCTCCCCCCCAGACCAGAGAATACAGAAGGAAGCCCCCACCACTCCAGCAGAAAGGCCCAGGAACCACCATCCTTGCTCACGAACAGATCCAGGGAATTGGGACCAGAAGCCCCTGAACAGGAACTGAAACGAACAACCTGAGGATCCTAGGCGGGAAGCAACAACAAGCACAAAGATGGGATCCTCGGAAGCCTAACCTGGGGGAACCAGGGTCTGCATGCACTGATCATGGGTCCCCCCCAAGATCCAGACATGCAACAGAAACCCTAGGAACCCTAGAAGAAGGGACCAAGAACCCCCCATCCTTGCTCATGGATAGCTTTAGGGAACTGGGAACAACCCAGGCAGAGGAAGAGGCCCACCCCGAAGGCCAACCAATGCCCTGGGTGTCCACCAAATCGCAGATCCAGCAAGAAGAAGCCTCCGAACAGGAAACCGAAAAGGGCCCTACCCAACGGGACAGGACCAGCAGCAACCACGGGCATCCCAGAGAGGAGTCACTGGCAGAAGAGGAAACTGGCCCCCCTAGACCAACCCCGAAGCAGAGAGGACCTCACAGGATGCACCAAGAAGCAGTCGAAATCCCAACCTGCCACCACCACCGACCGAGGAAGCCCTGGGAACCGGATCCATGCAAAAAACCTGCAAAACACCCCAGGGGAAAGCCTGAGGGAGATTGGGGAAGGGATCTTCCCCCCAAGGAGATCATCTGCTACAAAGCATTCCCAGAGTGGGATGACTTGGGATGAGCCAAAGATTGGGCAAGAACCAGCCATTTGGTTTGATTTAAAGGTTTAGTGTTTGATGAAATTATTTAAATTCAGAAAACATTTTTTTTTTTTAATTGGTTCAACTAAAAAAAAAAGGTTTTCTTGGATAAAGACCAACTTCATGTGCAAGACTTGGGGGACATTTTGGACGTTTCCCAGCCGTCCCCCTTTCTACGGCCATGCCATCCCCCCGTGCTGGGGAATGCGGGGAACGGAGGGACGCATCCCCGTGGAACCCTGGCAAAATAAAATGAGCAGCCAGGAAATAGTGTTCGAAAATTCAAAATTACAAAGTATAAAATACAAAATTACAAATTCTGAGCTGAAAGGTGGAGGAGATGTCATTGTAAAATGGGATCATGTGGAACATATACGCCTCAATTATGGTGCATATATAAGGCAAACATAATACTAGCATGACACACAGAAGTGGCAAAGGTTCCTGTGTGATCTGAATCTCAGAATTTTGATTGATCTGAAACTTAGAAGTTCAAGTTAAGGAAGATCATGAAAGAGTGCAATTCAGAATTAACAGAGCATAACAAACCAGATCACAAAAGTACATACACAAAATGGGATAATGATTTTATTTTTTGGAAAATAGAGTACAATGCAAGCAAACTCTGAGAAGAGATGTGAGGCTAGAACATTGCCTCCATTACTCATGCTTTTTATTGTCAGGGGTGCATCTCTCTTTCTACAATAATTAGTGTGTAGGAAATCACCGTATTGAATGTGGAAGGTCACTCATATGGAAATGTGGTGATTCACCTTCCATGAGCTACAAAGTGCATATTAAATGCAAATTACATACATATGACTTGTCCTTTTGTGTTGTCTTCAACTGATGTGTCTACATAGCTAGAGATGCATTATGTCTATGAAAATCTAAAATTAGGAAATTACTATTTTTAGTAAGTATTTCGTTTTGCTTTTTTTAGGGCCTCTAGAGTGTTTTTTTCCACAAAGTTGCTGGTAACTTGTCTATGACAGAGTTACCTGCTGCATTTGTTGTTCTCCCTCTAATCTTTGCAACACTTCTTGAATGGATTAAAGTGGAGTTCCAAGCACAAAGTTATGCCCCTGGGCCCTAACAGTGTGGTAGGATCAAAAAGTAGATTTTTGGGTATAAAGTCAGGCCCCAAAAAGGTCACATGCCTGGGTTACTGTGCCCTTCTGTGTAGATTTTGTACAGCTATATGGACTCTACAGACATATTGTATGGTCGGTACAGACAAAATGTACAAATACTTGTGGAACTGCTCCAATTCTGTCCAAATTTGACCTCCTCGAATATGGTATAAAACCCTCAAATCTGTTAAAAATTCTCACAGGCTGGCAGGAAACCAGCTCGGATACCACTGTAGTATCTGGAAAAATATTTAAACTGGAATCATCAAAAACAACAAGCACAAACACATGCTAGAAAAAGATTTCCTTCTTTTCCTGGATACGAAAAGGGTTTTCATCCTCTTTGGGGCATAGGGTTTTTAAAATAGTAATTTTAATCAGTAAACAGTAATAGTACAGTAATGCAAGAATTTGCCTGAAATGAAAGACACTTCTATATTATTAATTTCTTCAGACTGACAGCTACAAACAAATACCAAAGAGTGATCTGAAAATAGTCCCAAAAAGATTGTCACCTTCTTGAAACTAGATTGTGGTTCTCAAACCCAAACCGTGGGTGCATGCCCAACTTCTCCAAATTGTGGTAGAAGTTTGTACCAATGCCCAAGATGTTCTCCTTAAGGGAGAGTAGTGTGCATTTATACTAGAGACTCACTAAAGTCTAATCCTCATAACCGATGGGGGAAAAATGTATATATATATATATATATATATATATATATATATATATATATATATATATATATATATATATATATATATACTCAAAGTAATTCAAAACTGGAACATTACACTAATGAAAACCTTCCAGGAGTCCCCTTTCCTATGGTCAGTATATATAAAGTTTAGTGGCATCTTATGTTCAGAGGTGGCTCATTAATGCCTCCACTCCAATAATTTTATCAGCAAATAATGTTTGTCGTTAGCACCTCCAAGCCTCCACAAATGCAAAGGGGTTTCACATCACTAAAACATGGTTTATTCTCTCACATCTAGCTAGAGTCTACGGCTGACTGTGCAAACATTTTAATGATTTGGAACAGATATATGCCTCGTGTGTAACAAAATAATGAATAATCTGATAAAAACACAACACTCAATGCATAGTTTGCACAATCCTTAGTATTTTGAGCATAACACCCATGCTTTGCCAATGGGTGGGTAGTCAACAAGCAAGCTATATGCAACTAGCAAACCTCTTTCTAACTTTTGCTTTCCACTATTTATTGACTTGAGGTTTGTTATTCTTGTAGACTTTTTAATTATTCTAAACTCTTTTATAAATTTATTGTTTTGTTTTGAATGTCACACTTTTCTCCTTTCAACTGCATAGCATGGTCCTTCATGAAATGCAACATTTATAGGCATTTCTCTTCGAAAGCAAAGAATTTGTTGAAGATTTGCACAAGTGGGAATTTTAATATATCCTTGGGGTTCAAGTACAGTTTATTTGATATTTCTTTCGATTGACTTAAACTGAGTTGAACAAAAAGAATGTGAGACTGAGAGCATAACCTAAATGGTATATTAACCTTTAATTAGTAAGCTTTTGATTGTTTTATATAGACAAATGTTTTTTTGCTAAATGGCACCTAATGGATAGGCAATATGTGCAGCTTGTATATCAGTTATTTGTGACAAGTGTTGCACCAGGAGATGAAGAAGTTAATCTAGTTATGGAAATGACGAAAGAGGCAATAAGAGCACAGGAAAGAGATCCTTTCACAGCATTTGCTAATCGCGTACGAGAGCTTAACTATGGGAATTCTTACTTCTTCAAGGTAAAGTGCTGTTAGAATCTTTGGAATTTAGGTTTGTTAAACATTGACCTGATTGTCCCTCTCTTGTCCACTAACACTTGAAGACCTTTAGCTTAAAGAAGATGATGTGCTATTTTAAATTGCAGCCTGTCAGAGTCAAGGATCTCCAGAAAGTAGATCCAAAAAGGTCTTGCCAGTATTTTGATAGCTGCTTCAAGGACCCTTCTACATTTACTGTGGTTATTGTAGGAAACATTGATCCAGCTGTAGCCCTTCCATTGATTTTGCAATATTTGGTGAGCGTGTTTGTATAATAAGAGTATATTGCAATTACGTGATTATCTTTTCTTCAAGTTCTTCATCAGTAGAGTTGCAGTTGAAATTGTTTGTAAGGTTTTCAAATGTTCCCATGGATATTTCCAACAGGGTGGCATACCAAAGCCTTTGGAGCCAGTAATGCATTTTAACCGTGATGAGTTGAAGGGCTTACCTTTTATGTTTCCCGAAAAAATTGTCAGGTATTTTTCTTTTTGTTTCATTGCAAAATTTATGCTTCAGTATGAGGAATTTCTTTTCATAAGTTATTTTTACATTTTATAGGTAGCTTGCATGTCATTTATGATCCAACTTATACGACAGATTGCAATTCTAGTGTCTTCTTATAGTAATAGTAATAGTAATATCCTCACTTGCTATGTAGCTAGTATCAGGTCATGTGCAACTGTGTATATTCATGGTTTTTGAAACCAAATGATACACCCTGAGTCACTTCTCAGGAGTACAGTCACCTGGTTTGGCAGAACTTAGTTCAGTCCAACCGAATTGGTTCTGTTTGGTGCGAATCATTTCTCAACTGCCGCTAGAAAATATGCCTTCATTACACTCATGTGCCCCTATAGCCATGGAGTTATAGTCAAAGATGGTTGCTGCTCACAATTATATAACGACCACTGCATATTTTCCAGTGGTTGGACATCTAGTAGAGGGTGCAGTGGTGTACAATGTGGCCCATTTCAATATTGAAGGATCTAACACAGTTTTGAAATTACATGTTAATGGCATTGAATGCTGAAACTATGGATGGAATATGAAATTTTCTTCACTTTTCCATTTTTTGCATGAATATTTTTTTTGTGTTCTTTATATATGTATGATTCATTTTTCGATCGAACCGAGTTTTTTTTCAGAAAATCAAACCTCCAAAACTTTCTGGCTCTCCATTTGAATTGAACTACCTGGACTTGGTAACTAGCTTAGGATATATTTTATTCAGTTTTGCATGCTTCATATGATGAACTTTTAATTGTGTTTGGGTCTGACAATATTGTGTTTAATTATTATTATTATTTTTTAATAGTTTGTTTATGTTTTGCTTGTGAGACCCATAATGTTGATATTCTTGTATCCTAATTATACAATGTGAATTATGAATAACACAAAAATTGTGAATTCCAGAGAAGTTGTACGGAGCCAAATGTTAGAAGCACAATGTTCTGTTCAGATTACCTTCCCTGTTGAACTTAAAGCACCCAGAGTGGTATGTCATGAATGCAACAGGCTATTTTGGAAGTTAAAATAACATAAAATAAAATAATCTCTGACATTAGCATTTTATGTGATCTACTGATAATCATTTACTATTTTATTTTTTTATGTGTGAAAGATGGAGGAAATACATTTTGTTGGTTTTATCAGCAAGTTATTGGAAACAAAAATCATGCAGGTGCTCCGTTTCAAGCATGGACAAGTATGAAGTTTACATCTTCCCTTTCAATTGTATTAATAGGCATTTATTCTGGGTTTTCTTTGATTTCTTGGCTCATGCAAGCTTTTTGATGTCAGATCTATTCTGTCAGTGTTTCGGCCTTCCTTGGAGGTAACAAACCATCCAGGACAGGTAATGTGCGTGGTGACATTGCAGTTAACTTCTCTTGTGATCCAGATAGTTCTTGGAAACTGGTAAGTTATCATTATTCTAAAGACAGCATATTAAGATTTGTAAAGTTTGTATTATTTATATATTCTTTGTACTTTCTTGCTTTTGTGTCTTGACCATTTCATCAATCTACTTTGTAAGTTTATGGCTATATAAGGTACTCTCATTTTATTGTTTTCCTTATTTTTTGCATTATAAGGCATGCCATATAGGAGCTGTATTAGTAAACAAATAATGGGTTCAGACAAAGGTTATTTATGTAATTGATAATTGTTCTAATTAACTACTGTGTTCTCCTTCAAAGGCTAGCACTATGTTTGACGAAGCAGGCACAGTAATGTTAAAAGATGGCAATAGAATTGGTATTGATTGCTAAGAAAATATTTTTCATAAAGGGTTTTCATATTGGTGAGCTAGTGACTAACAAAAAGACTCAAGAGTGAGAACGTTATGTTACAGGAGGATGTTGGAAGCCTTCTCTCTGATAGAGTGGTGATGGAAAGACAATGGGGATGACCATGTAGATGAAGGATTGGATGTTGAACAGGATATTCATGGTCAGTGGCTTGGGTGTAGATTTATCACCTTAGTATGGGAGAGCTGAGGCAGGCCAAATTTGTGGCTAGACTAATTCTGATTAAGTATGCCAATTCGATGTTAGGATGCGCTTTTAGGTAATGTTGTTGACTTGAGTTGTGATGTAGGACTGAAGCTTTTTATCGATTTTTGTGGGAACTACTATCTGGGCAGGTGAACAGGCTTTGACAACATTTGTTGGCAGATGGAAGCAAAGGCAAGAATGAGTAATTTAGGAATCAGAAAACCGCATATTGATAATTCAAAAGGGTGGGAGAGAAATAGACATTATAAGTTAAGAAAGAAAGAAATTTTGTTAATATCCACAGATGACCAAGGTAGGTAGGTCAATGGGACTTGGAGATACAACTGATGGACCAGTGAATTATGCTGGACAAGTTTTGTTGATGAAATATGTCTTTATGCAAGATTTATTGGGCTGGTTTTAATACCTTCTTACCAACCACCTTTGCACAGGTATAACTCCTAACTAACCTATTAGATGATGTAATATTTTTAACATTCCTCCCCTGACATCATGTTCCATATAGGAGCAGGAACATTGGTGACTGGACTGGGACAAATTCAATTGTTCACCTCCATGGTCTCACTGTATTACAAAATTTTCTCCTTGCCATTGATGCTGTTTTAAATGTTGTACCTAATTCATCTGAGGAATGCTTGAAGCTCTTCTTCAATCTTGATCAAAAAATCTCCTTATAGGACTCACAATCAGAGATAGGAACATACACAATTATCCAAAATAAAATCTCTGGCAAACAATCAATCGAATCAGTCCTTATGATCTACAAAAGTTGAATAGAGATGAAATCAACTTTTCATATCCTAAAGTGTGGCATTGCCCCTGCACTTTCTTTTGGAATCAAACATTCTTTAAGTGTGGCAATGGGCCTCCTCTTTTTCTTTGAACGAAGTACTATCTCTGATGGCAGAAGACAATGCATTCTTCATCTTCTTCACAACTTTGATTTTTTAAACTGAGCAAATAATATCTAGATAAATGTATGGCCCCCTTTCAGTCTAGTAATTTCTTGATCATTTGGTCTTGAAATGGCTGAGACAATGATTTGCTTCTCTTGCTAATGGTTGACATATTCACTTCAAGAAAATATATATGTTTATTATACTAGGCCTAGAAAGAGCTTTCCATTGACTGTACATAAGCCTATGTTTGCAAAAATAACAACTTTTTGCAAAATAATAGAAGCTTCCTAATGTTAGAATTTAGATTATTTTATAGAAACCGTTTTGAAGCACACATTCACCACAATCATATGCAAAAGAAATTAAAAAAAGTGAAATAAGAGCAATAGACGAAATAGAGATAATCAAAATAAGAAGGTTGGATGCCCATAGGGACCTTCATGATATCACTTCACATTAAATTGATAACAAGGGTTCAATCCTTGAGGGGTATTTGTATACTTAATCCCCAAGTATTACAAACCTTAAGCCAACATGACTTAGCTTAAAGGTTAAATTACAATTTATTAAATAGATTAAACCCTTAGTTGAGGTTAACCGTACAAGTAGTTCAACTGATATTGCTAAGGTGAATACATCACTATTACTTGTAGGCATACATATTGAATACTTGTAGGCTTACATGGCACATGCTCATAGGCTTCCAAACAGAAGTGATGTGGCACATAGAGGTGGCATGTTGACCACCATGTCGGCCAAAAGATCATTTGTTTGCAAATATGCCAAAACTGGGATTGAACCCGATTCTCATGTGGGTGAGCCACCTTGCGCTAGACAAGGTGTTAGGGTTACCTTTGCAATCAAATGCACTTATTGCATTTTAGGCAACCTGTTGTGCGTTGATAGTGATAGAGACTCTTGCTGCTGCAAAAAAGTCAAGACATTTGCAACTCAGGAGGGGGGGGAATCAAACCAGCGTTGATGTGCTTGCCAAAGTGCAATCATTGCGTAGCCGGTTGAGCAATGAATATGGTGGTGACTAGAGTGAGGATTTTTTTGTAGATGTTGTCATCGCGGTTGTCCAATGTGTAAAATAGTGAGCAAAAAACACCTTCACGTGGCTTGAATCTAAGAACACCTTGGGCGAGTGTAGCATGAGTGGCGGTATTCCTAGTAGGAGGGTGGCAACAGATTTAGGATGTATCTCATGGTCGTACAACATGACTTGCAACTTCAGTCGTATGATCCCCATACCGTACGATCAACCTACCGTATGACAACACTTACCGTATATTGCACAATTGTACGTTTAACTTATTGTACGACTACCCTCTGTCATACAATTCACCCAACATTGTATGATGTCTTCTTAACAACAACTGTCCTCTTGTACAACCATCTATCGTACGATGCAATACCAAGTTGAATATATACAATTCCTTTGCGGTCGTCAGACAATCGACAACTTGTGCGCTGCAAGTGATTCAATACTCAAAATTTATTATGGGCAACACAAATCCGTGTCCCCTTGCACAAGTCCCAAGCTATACGATTGTGTAACTACCAAACTGGCAACTTAATGAATATTACAATCCTCCGTACAATACTTCAGTAAACAATTATTCTCTGTGTAAACCTCCATTCAATCCATGGCAGCTTCCACATTGCTCTGTAACCTTCAAAGTATTCATTCCTACTGCAAATACTATCTACTTCTGCATCCTAACAGATTCACACAAGGTACAACAGTAAAGGAAAATATAACAGAGACAAAATACTCAAGTCACACACATGCATGGAGAAAAGTATGATAGTGGCTGCATTATATTATGCTATGTTACCGGTCCGTTTTGGGATCGGATTCGGTTTCGAAGAACCTGGTTCGCCGATACGGTAATTTTGTTTTTTTGACTTGGGTTCGTTTTGGGTTCGGCCGTACAAAAATTAATAAAAAACATATATTAATTTACTAAATCAACATTTACTAATCTTTATATTCAATAATCATATAAATTTTTATGTCTTGTTTATCATTAGAAGGATAACTTATTTAAATCTTAATTAGAGGTGTCATGACTTCTAAGGTAGCCAGACGACGTGGTATTAATTTTTTAACTTTTTCTTTAAGACGTAACTTTATAATATTATACTATAATCTTATAGTATAAAATTTAAATTTTTTTATTTATATATTTTCAATCTTTTTTAAACCGAATTAAACTTTGTTGAAAATAATAAACCTAGATTTTTCTTTTTAAACTTTGAAACAAGTTGAACCTGATATCTATGTTATTATTATTATTATTTTTTTTGATTTGGTTAGTATGATAAACCCCTACGACCAACTCACAGGGTTGAGCAGTCTCCTCCCAACCATGACCCCTCCTAAAACCTAGAGCTATGCTTATCAATAGGGAATTTAACACACAGACACCACACACCCACCCCCTCACACACTCGCCCATGCTGCGGTTTGAATTATGGACCTCCTGAAGAAGAGCCAAAGTTTGATTCGTTACACTGTTCCTCGGGACTTCTATGTTATCATTAAAAATATATAAAAATTAAAAAATCAATAAAATATCAAAACACATTCTAACAAATACATAAATTAAATATAAATAAAAAATAAAACTAAATAATATTTACATTAATATAAATATATAATATAACATTCTTTATATTTAAGTTTTAATCCATTAAAAACATATTATAACAAGCTTTAAAAATATATTATACAACCACTACTTTTAACATACCACTACACAAAATAAATTTATATTAACAATACTCATAGCTCCGCGTAGGTATGTGCTATAAATGACAAAATATTTATAAAAGTGAACTACGTTTTTTATAGAAAGTGTAATACTTTAAAAAAATATATATATAAATAAAAAATAGAAAATTGGATGAAGGTACCGTCACGACTACCAGTTTCGTGATAAAACCACCTGATATCTCATCGCCTCCTTTATTTCAGTATTTTGTTGCTGTGAACCCAACCCATTTTCTTGTAATTCTGTTTCTTCCGTTTGCTGCTTCACACCTGATAGACACGGACCTTGGTGGTCCTCCCTAGATACAATTTGTGCGCAGAGCAATTTTGCACCTCCATAGAACGCATTAACAATCCAGATCGGGTACGTTGCTAGTTGTTTTTGGTGGTGTCTCTATATCTTTCAACAATACGTGTGCTCTTTTCGATGATTCAGAATACTCTGTATTAACCAAAGCAAGTGATCTACAAGTTTTCTCTTGCCATGGCCACCCAATAAATCCTGGCAAATTCAACTACACAATATCCACCTCTTTTGGTCCTTCTTGGACTTCCACAATTGATTTTGTTTGCAATATTTGCTATTGTACAATTGGTCCAGGGAGGTACTGCTCTTGCAACACTGTCTTCTCTTGTTCCCATTGTCTCCTCGTTCGAATAGGACTTGCTGGCAGTCCTTGCTTCTTTGATGAACTTGCTGCTTTGGAAACAATTCCCCGGGAGCTGCTTCTTTAGTTTCTTTCTCCAAATCTTTTTCTAACCTTCTCCTTCTTGTAGAAAGGCAAATTGATATGTCTTTATTTGCTGAATCAGTTTTGTTATTGTATGCAAAGTGTTTGACAAAATGAGCATACACATATTTAATTATGTTATAAAGTGCAATTTAATATTGTACGTAATAATAAAGTGATGTAAGTCAATTATGTTGGCTAAATTACAAGTTATAAACTATTTCGTCCTGTAGTGGAAAAGGTCTTGTAAATGCAAAGATCAAATGCCTATGAAATGTAATTTGGGGAAGTTATGAGGTAGGAGGTAGTTGGAGGGCATAACTACTTTTTGGTGTATAAATAAGCCCTCCCTCATTCATTCACGGTGGTTGTTCATTCATTCATTCAGCTAGGGCATTGAGGAGAGTCATGCAGATTGATGGATTGATGCAGTCCAGTCTTGTATGCAGCCATGGAGAATATTCTGCCTAGGGTTTGCAGAGCTACAGATTGTAATGTTGAAACTGTAATGCTGTATTATAAATGCCATTATTAATATAAAACTGTCTGTAATTACTGCTATCTACCATTGTTGCTTCTATTGCTATTGGTGTTGCTGTTATTATTGCTGTTGGTGTTGCTGTTATTATTCCTGTTGCAGGTTTCTGTGCATTATTATTGCTATACTAAAATGACTGCAGATATGTAGAATTATTTAAGTAGAATGGAATTGTGTGTAGAAAGTTAAATTTCATTTCTACATTCTGGCGCCGTTGCTTTATGAAGTTGGGTCCAATTTGGTGACATGGAGTTCAAAGAAGTAAAATCCTTGGTGAGATGCATAACTAAAACAACAGAGTGCAGCTAAAGACGTAGGTGACGACGCACCAGATTTGTTTGTTTTGCAGATGAAGGATTGTCTAAAGGAACGTGCACGCCAAAGGGATACAAAAATGCAAGTGAAAATTTTGCAGATTGAAGATCTGCAGACGTCTGCAGTCTAGTCGTTTGTAGTCTAGACGTATGCATTCTGGGCGTCTGCAAAAGCAGTCTAGGCGTCTGCAGAAGTAGTCTAGACATCTGCAGCAATAGTCTAGACGTCTGCAACAACAGAATAGGTAGACCAGTCAGTTGTTTGGAAGACGAGAGTCCAAGAGCAGAGCAAGAAAGAAGGGAAACATTGCTGATAGGAATGGAAGAAGGGGTACAAGGACAAGGAAAACGTTGATGTAAGGAAAGACGTTGACGTAGAAACTGTGCGAGGATATGGTGAGTGGATGGTCACACTTGAACAAGCGGTAGGAAGGTTGTAGAGGAGTGCAAAGGACAGGAGTCAGGCACCAGAGCAACATCGCGCGAGGTCTCAGGAAGAAAGACCAGGGCCACAACCAACATTCCAACGAAGGAGGTCGCGGAGTGAGGACGCACAGGAAGTCAAGAGATGACTGTTTGGTGAGAATAAGGTATCTAGGATAAAAACATCCGATGAGGAGCAACTAGCAGATCACCCACTGGAAGTAGGAATCAGTTAAGGATTCTAGGGGACTCTTCATCAAAGTGACGAAGAAGCAGGAACCCCACCAATGGCCAACGTAGCCACCAAATCCAGGAAACTAAAGTGTCCACTTTTCACAGGAGAAGGGAAGGAAGACCCAATTAGGCATTGGAGAATTTGCCACATGGTGTGGAAAGCAACTGAGCAGAACAATGAGGCAGATTGGCGGAGGTGGTTTTCGACAACGTTTCGTGGATTCGCAATGGATTGGTACATAAAATTCCCAGTAGACAAGTACAAGACATGGGAAGCATTACATGATGCATTTGTGGAAAATTTTCGATATACGATACTGACGAAAATTATAGCATACAAGGAGAGGAGTCTGTTTATTCTTACAATCGAAGGTTGAGTAGGTTGTTTGACCATGTGGAGAAAGACCACTCAGAGGAATCAAAGAGCATGTGGTTCATAGATGGACTTCTCCCTATGTATCAAAGGAAGATGAAGACAGTTCCTCCAAGATCATACCAAGAGGCTTTGGAGTATGCCTTGACTTGGGAAAGTGATGCAAAAACCTCATCGATGGATGAGACTTGGACGACTAGAGAATGTAGTCAGATGGCAAAGCAGGAGACGTCTGAGGTGAAGACGTTTGAACAAGAACCGTTTGAGGTGCTGACGTCTGAGCAGGAGCCGTTTGAGGTGCCCATGTCTAAGGAGAACCTGTCCGAGGCGAAGCCGTTTGAAATGGAGCCGTTTGGAGGCTACACATCTGAAACCTACATGTTTGGCAAGTACCCGTTTGACACTTATACGTTTAAGGGAGTTAGATGTCTGGAAAATTACCTGTCTTAGAAAGTCTACTAGTCCAGACGTCTAGTCGTCTGCCCTAGACGTCTAACCGTCTAGATGTCTAGCCGTCAGGCCCAGACGATGTCTGATTGTTCGTCCTAGACGTCTAAGTTTACCCGTCTAGACCTATGTGCAACGCGTCTGAGACGTCTACCTGTGTGCACCCCGTCCGAGCCGTCTACCTGTCTGAGCCGTCTAACCCATTGCCCTAGACGTTTAGACATTGTACCTGTCAGACTTGTCAATCCGTCTAGCCTAATTCGTCAGAAAATAAGCCGTCAACGATTGTCGTCAGAAATGTTGTCGTCTGAGGTAGTGCAGTCCGAGCAGTTGTCAGAAGTACAATCCAACAAGGGAGATGTCTGTCAGAGGTTGATAAGAAGTCAGTTGGATCATGAAAGCAGCGAATTAGAGCTAAGAGGAAGCAGTTTCAATAGATTGATTGAATGTGTTGACAAGGAACACATGAAGGGCGTTGCCCCTTGACCCCGCAAGGGATGTTGTCCCTTGATCCTGCAAGGGGGCTCCTGCCCCCTTGACCCCCGACACAGATGGCGGTGGGCATTACACGTCAAGTTCGTGATGTTGATGGTTCCAAAAAGTGCAGTGAACAATCAGAGACTACTGATCATGTTGATCATATTGATGTTACACATGCTTGCAGCAAGGAGAATGCACAATTAGAGAATAAGGCGTTGCGAGCATTCTCAAGTGAAGTCTATTGCCAAAGATGTATGGAATAGGGGAAAGCGAAAGGAACGTGACAAGAAATTCTGTTACATTGTTCAGTACTTCTATTTCCAGTGTTTAGCTTGTGTCGGCGAGGACACCGACCAATTTAGAGGAAGGGATAGATGTAGACAGGCAAATTGATATGTCTTTATTTGCTGAATCAGTTTTGGTATTGTATGCAAAGTGTTTGACAAAATGAGCATACACATATTTAATTATGTTATAAAGTGCAATTTAATATTGTACTTAATAATAGGTCCGAGGTGTAGACCAATTGGTTCATCCAAACCCCATAAGGGGCGGAGGTCCAAGGTTCAAATCTCGGGCCTCGTTGGACTGAACGCTTGTCCCTTTCCTGGTGCTTTCAGCGGCGTAAAAGGTTTAAAATGATTGTGGCATGGTGGTTATAGGGGCGGACTGCGAAGATCTGTGTGGCGGCTTCCAGGGCGGACAACGCAGAATACTGTGGCGGCCATAAAAGCTGGACAGCCTTCCCGGATTCGTGGCGGCTACCGATTCCACCATGTAAATACAAAAAAAAATATATATTGTACTTAATAATAAAGTGATGTAAGTCAATTATGTCGGCTAAATTACGAGTTATAAACTATTTCGTCCTGTAGTGGGAAATGTCATGTAAATGCAAGATCAAATGCATATGAAATGTAATTTGGGGAAGTTATGAGGTAGTTGGAGGGCATAACTACTTTTTGGTGTATAAATAAGCCCTCCCCTCATTCATTCAAGTTGTTCATTCACGGTGGTTGTTCATTCATTCATTCAGCCAGGGCATTGAGGAGAGTCATGCAGATTGATGGATTGATGCAGTCTAGTCTTGTATGCAGCCATGGAGAATATTCTGCCTAGGGTTTGCAGGCTACAGATTGTAATGCTGTATTATAAATGCCATTGTTAATATAAAACTGCCTGTAATTACTGTTATCTACCATTGCTGCTGCTATTGCCATTGCTGCTTCTATTGCTGTTATTGCTGCTGTTATTATTGCTGTTGCAGGTTCTGTGCATTATTATTGCTATACTACAATGACTGCAGATCTGTAGAATTATTTTAGTAGAATGAAATTGTTTGTAGCAAGTTAAATTTCATTTCTACACTTTTCTTGTGTCTATGATGTACCTCCTCCTTCGAAGCCTCACTCTCCTTTACTGAGACCACTTCTACTTTCTTTGCAGTCTTCTTGGTCTTCCCTTTTACTGGAGTAGACTTTACTATGGGTACTGACTTTGCCCACCTCAAAATTGAAGGTTGATCTTTTGGCAAATCCCTTGGAGCAGTCATTCCATAGAATGGGATATTGGCATGGGATATTGCATCAAGCATAATTCCTATGGCATGAAATGTCATGGAAAAGCTCTTTATTTGCCGATTTAAGAAATTTTGGATTTTGGGTGACAAGTACTTCACCTAATTGTATTGCACACCTTCCATGATGCCTTCCATGTATTGTGCCAACCATACTGGCATCTTGGATGATCTTGCTTCTCCTGGCAGCTCTGCCATAATAATATTCATGACACATCTCATTTCATCAGTCTTCATCTGAATTTGTTTGATGCCATCTCCTCTTGAGCCAAAAGACCTACTAACGTCCTTGTTTGGCTTTATAGTTGTCAATTTTTGAATCAGCCTGTTCCACTCAGCTGGATCTATGTGTGGCTTCTTTACTTCGATACCTCCTTGCAGTGTTCCAAACATTTGTCGAAAATTATCTATTGAGAATACCACCTTAAGGTGCCGATTCCCAATTCGGAAAATGCTTGCATACTCCGTTTCGTCATAGGATTGAATCATCTACAACACGTATTCTCGGGAGAATTCATTGTCAAAAACTGGGTCTTGCGCAATAATGCTTAGCCTTGCTTGCACCAATGTAGCCTTCAATCCATGATTCGGTTGAGTATCCTACCACCATTTCCGGCAAAACTCCCTTGCCAGTTGAGTCAATGTTATATCCTTCAACAATACCTTTTCTTTTTTTGCTTCACTTTGGGTTCATCCTGTTCTATTGGCGTATTTTCTTTCTCTACTTCACTCTAAATTTCCCTTTGATGTTCTATGGGAGGCTGAATTTGTTTTGCCATCCTAGAACCGCGTCCACGTCTGTGTGTTAAACCACATCCTCGCCAAGGCCAATAACCAGGCCCTCTCTTATACGAGTACTGGGTTGGTTCTGGTCTTCTTGTAAATTGCGGTTCTCTTCTTGGACAATACTCCGTTTGATGTAGTGGACCAGGTGAACGGTCATTTCATTGTCCCACAATACTTTGCATATGCTCACGAAAGTCCCTTCTCCCGCTCATGTTTCATTTGCGTTCATCTTGTTCGTCTGTTATCCAACTCAATACTTGTTCTTGCTTAGCAATTGTATGATTTTATCTGTAGCTGTATGATTTCCTCCTCCACCATTGTACGACTTGTCCCAATTGTACGATCCTGCCAACAGTCGTACGATATCTCCAACAATTGTACGATCCTATTCCTGATCGTACAAGTCTCCTACCAATCGTACGATAACTGCATGCTTAACTTTGTTCAATCGTATAATAACTCCCTCTTTGTTGTACGATGGTTTTTAGTAGTTATTTCATACAACTGCACGACAACTCAATATGTCGTACAACACATCTTCAACGATTTTTACAACAATTTTATTGAGCACTTTGTCAACTTGTAGGCTTTATAAGTTTTTGCTCTTCGCACCCTTGTACGACCACTTCCCTATTGGCCAACTTTCCTCCCTGGCACAATTCATTCGTACAATGGGCTTCTCTTTGCCTTCTTGTTTATGCATACCTTTTCTAAAAAGATGTTTGGACAGCAGGTGCCCTTCCTGTGCAGAATTTTATACAGGTTTTTCTGTGAAAAATAAACTGTGCCTTCCATTTGGTGGTTACCCTTCTTCATTTCAGTTTGCAAATTTCCACTTCTATTGCACAGGCCCTTACCTCCAAATTCCCTATTTCTTCTTTTTGTAGAAAATTCCCATTCTCCTACCAAGTTTTAT
This sequence comes from Wollemia nobilis, assembly GCA_028583015.1. Classification (NCBI taxonomy): domain Eukaryota; kingdom Viridiplantae; phylum Streptophyta; class Pinopsida; order Araucariales; family Araucariaceae; genus Wollemia; species Wollemia nobilis. The sequence continues at coordinate 9,149,287 of JAQPPZ010001772.1, read as the reverse complement.
GGTGGCTAGAGCACTCTCCAAAACCCTAGCTTCCCTTTTGCTGTGATGTCTTGTTCACATGCAACCGCAATGGTGGCTTCCCTCAAGGGTTTTCATTGCGTTCTGCAACTTTTCCTTCTCTCGGTTGCAATGATGTCCCTTGGTGGCGTTCTTTTCCTTTCAAATTAGCTTTTTTTTTTTCTTTTTCTTTGTGCTCTTATTTATATCTTCCTACTTGGGCAGGTTGGTAGTTATAACTATTTAGCTGCCACCTTGGCGTTTCATGCACTTGTAACTGTTTGGCTGCTGCATTAGTGTTTGCATGCGCTTTTCGTCCTTTTTGCTTTTCGTCAATTTTTTAACTAACTTTACTTTATGTTCATGCAAAATATCTTGTTGACGTGTCAGGGTCGTCGTACAAGTCATACGACATCATTCCCTACTGACGTGTCATTCTAAGGTTCAATTGGTTCTTCAACATCATATGACATACAACCTCCTTCAGCTCGATTCTTTGTACAGTTCTTTATCGTATAGTTGCCTTCACCTTCTCCCATCGTACGATCGCCTGTTGGACGATCTCGTTGCTCCTGTGTCGTACGATCTCTTTGCTCTTGCATCGTACAATCTCTTTTTCCCTCTTGCATCATACAATTGTCCTCATCTGTCTATTCAATTCAACATCGTACTATCCATCTTGTCCATCTGAGTTGTACGACGTCTTGTCGTAAGACTAGCTTGCTCTAGACTTGTACAACATTGTCATACAGTCCCTTTGCTACCCCTGACCTCTACGACCCTTTGTCATATGGTCCTCCTCATTCGGATGACTTCTGCTTTGATCCCTTTGAACTAAGTTTGCTTCCAAGGTTGGCGAGCGAGTTCTTCTTCTAACTCCATGAACTTGTTGAACTCGTTTTTGCCTTCCATAGACTTGCTACCTTTCGTTTCCTTGCCCATTTCTTCCATCGCCTCGCACTCTTGCCATGGCTTTTCCTTTATTCCTTGGACGAATCTCTACAACTTGGGGCAGCCCTCTTCCAACTCTTGGCTGTCCAATATCCATCCAATTCCTTGGTTGTCGTGGACGACTTGAATGTGCTCCTCAAAGTGGTCCAAATGGTCCACCCCGAAAGGCATGCTTTACTTGATTGTTTCTTACTGAATCAGAGAATGGACCTTGTGGCTCATTATGCTGAACTAGCAGCCTAGGGGTAGCAAGAGGGAAATTTCTTCGCCTCAAGCCACCAGGGGAAAGATCAATCAAACTCCTCCCTTGGTCAGGTTGCCTTAGGCCCTTGTGGAGGTTGGGTTGCCTCCCCAAGATGCCTAAGCCACCTTCTTATTGTTGTTGTTTGTCAGCTTGACTCTCCTCTTTCTCAATTGCTTGAAGATACCTCTATCTAAAAGTTGTGACCTTGTCAACCTCCCTTCTTGATTCTGAGTTCCTGGCGACAATTGTCTTAAAGATCTCAATCTCCAATTTGCCTGCACCAATCGGCTTGTCCATATTCTTTCCTCAAAACATCTTTGTGTTTTGCAATCAGTTAACGCTTCTCGATATTGTGTTGAGAAGTTGGAATAGGTACTTGAATCATTCCACTTATTTTCTCTTTTAGGGTCCAACCAGGTGTTGTTTCCGCACATCTTTGTAGCCTTCTTACTTCTCTCCTTTGCATTCTCAATTGTCTGCATCCTTCTACATATTCTTCAACCTTGGGGCAAACTTCTTCTTAAGAGGTCAGTACTACTGCTTGAACTTCTATTGTGTCTTTGAATTGGGGAACCCCATCATCACTCAAATATGTTTCCTAGTTCCTTTGTATTTCTAGCAATTTAGCTTCCTCTATATCTCTCCACAATATATCGACAACATTTTCATTCAATTGAAAGTGTGATGGACCTAGAAATTCCTTCTGGGGCCTTTCTCCTTGTCTCTTGCCCTCCTCAACTCCTCACTATTCAATCTCTACCCCTTCTCTTGCACCCTCTTCAGCTCCTTGTTTGAACTCTTGTCATCTTGTAGCTTGGTGATCATCAATTCTTTGTATGGTGTTGTCCAACTTCTGGATGATTTGCTCTCTCAATCTTGCATTATTTGCTTGCAAGGTTTCATATTCTTCTTGTAGTTGTTGTGTTTGTTCTTGCATTCTTTGTTGTATAAGCCCAAGCCGAGCTAAGGGACTATAGGACTATATTGTGTCAACTCCTCATTTGTAACTCCTCCTTCAGGAGTCGGTATTTCTTGTTCGTATGTCTCCAATCTATCCAAGAACCATACTTGTAACCTTATCATTCTTCTATTCGGATGATGTACTTCCTTCAACATTTGGTGTGCTACTCCTTGAGGTAATGGATTTTCTATTGCCAATCCCTCATCCTAAGGTCTCCCTATATTTTTCGGAATAAGCATATTTTCCTCGTGTTCCCCCATTTGTCTGGAAATCGTACATGCATTCGTATTCTTCTACTTTCCCCGAGATGAGTTTCTAACTCTTGGTGTTTTATGACTTGCTAGGCTTCCTCCCCTTTTGCAAACAACCTTCTCATCCCTACATCATCGTCATCCTGTTGATGATTTTGATCATTCCGGGTTGCTTCTTGTCCTTCGCGTCCTCTTGTCTTCTCCTCTCCCATAGAAATAAACAGACTTTAATTTCTGAGCATTTTTGGTCCCTCAAATTTAGACTATCATGCATTGCTGCAATTTTTTTGTTGCTGCGTTTTTTGCTGCACTTTGGTGCTCTTCGTTTTTGGGTCATTTACTTCAAAATACTCTTTATATGCTGCTCCTCTCGTCCTTCCTAATAATAGGGTAATTAATCAAGTAGTTAGAGATGATGTTTATCAAAAATATCTTGAGATCACTTGGGTCACTCCATCTTAACCTTGTAGTCCTAAGTTGGCCTTTTACACTAATCATTTCATGAGTATTGAGAATGCATTTATCACTCGTACTAATTATGTCTAGTGACACTGGACACACAACCTTAGGTTTCCTATTGGTCAACTTAGAGTATGATGACATCAGCTACGGGTGGAGAAAGACCATCATATTTCTTGAGAGGATGAGATATATTGTCTTTGCTTTATTCAAGAGGTGGAGATTTAAGAACATTTCAACTTCAGGTGTCCTATTATGAGATTTGAGGGAGGTACTATTGCTTGTATAGAGACTCGGGTGACGTTTTTCATTTATCCTCACCAAAGATGCTTGGCTCTATACCTTAGGGAAGCTATCACTCTTCAACGGCAATTATTATAGGGGAAACAAACTACTACTCAATTAATCACCTTATTCTTTCAGTGTGTCTCTGTAGTTGAGAGTAATAAGTGTTTATTTGAAGCTACAACTCTCCAAAATGTTAATGATAGATCTGTGTGCCCTTGTTTGCATACAAGAGTGGCTACTAGGGCTTGAGTTTTTTCTCCTTGTTGTGGCAAGACAGTACTATAATTCTTCAGCATCGGTTTTGGCCACTCCTCACATACGGAGTTGTGGACAGTCACAACTTACCTATTTCTTGTCCTCTTCTTTTCTATAACCAGGGATGCTAGAAGAGTCTTGAGGGGCTGATCTCCATGTCCTTCCAAGATTATCTAAGCCTCTCTTAGTCTTGGCCATGCTCTTAGGAGTATCATTAGATCTAGAGTTGGCCCTTTCGGATGGTGATGATTATGATTGTGCTTCTACTTATTAATCTTGGCACTTGGATCCACTTGAGCTCCTTTCTATCTCTCTTGTACCTCAACTTCTAGCTCTCTTCATCATTATTTTTAGAATGTTAGGGTTTATTCATTTTGGGTAATTGTTTCTGTAATTTTATGCCATATAGTTGTTCTACTTTAGTTCAGTATACACTAAATTCTTTACTCTAGTTTAGCTTATTTTCATATTACTTTTTGGTTACTACAATGCATTGTAACAATTCTTTTCAATGAGTCCCATTGGCCTACTTTGGCCATTTGTGGACGTTAATGAACTTATCTTATCTTTGCTGGCAACAATTTTTAATAGGCATACTGTACACATCTCCAAATAGATCTGGTATGCATAGCACTTGTATCTACTATGTGAATAATGTATTCTGTTCTCTCCAAATTCTTCTTTCAGGTTGATATTTCTTTGGATGAGATATTGCATCTACAAGAAGAAAGGCCTGCTGATGAGGATGTTTCAACTGTCCTTGAAATTGAGCAAAGGGCACATGAAAATGGATTACAGGTATAAACTAAAAATAAATTATAATCACCTTGATATATTTTAGGTTAGATTAGATGCTTAAAGATTGTCACGCACACGCACACATGCTAAAATTGCACTACACATAAGTTTTCAACTGGTTATATTTAAGGAATAACCTGTTTGTTACAGGAAAATGGATATTGGCTAGATCGAATTCTGCGTGGTTATCAATCTCGTTTCTATGCTGGTGATTTAAGTGCATCTCTTAAGGTGATTAACTTTGGCTTGTTTTTGTTTGTAGCATGTTAATATTCCTCTGTTTATAGAGTATTAAAACAATTTGTGAGTTCTGCTTTGTGACATGGTTTTATTTGTAGCATGTTTATATTGGGATCTCTTTAAAGAGTATTGGAACTTGCATTTGTGAGTTCTACTCTGTGATATACTTGCAAATTTCATAGTGCAGAGATTTGGTATTGTGTCCTTAATTTGCATTGCTCTTTGGCCCATTTGTCGGGTTTCATCTTGTATTTATCTTAGTTCTTTTCTTTGTTGGGTTTTTTAGCCTGTTGAAATTTTTTTTGACATTAACTTGGTTTTCCTTTAAACATTCATACAGTTTTTTGCATTATTAATCAAAATGCATAAGCTGATAGTCCTGAACACCTCTTCTCGTTTGAGAAGCAAAGTTCAATGTACATTAAAGCAGACCTTGAATTGACTAATTTCACAGTTCTTTATCCCAGCAACCTGGAAGATGAGCTAATGCCCAATTCTTTATGTCACACACTATCCAAAATTCCATGTTTCTAAGTCACATTGAGTTGAAAATCAACAAGAGTACCCATTGTATCGAAAACAGACGGTTTGGTTCCTCATTTTGTTGATTACGAGGATGGAGATGGTTGGTCCCTTCTTTTGTTAATTATGAGGATGGAGCTTTGATCCCCATATATTAATGAGAGATGAATGTCCTTGATAAGACACAAATGAGTTGAGGATCGTTGATATTCAGAGTGTTTTCTTAGAGTATTTTGTTAGTCTCCTCTAGGATTTGCTCTTTTTTGGAGATCTATTGAGGATAATGCAAAGGTTGCACATCTAGATATTGCAATGTTTGAAATTGAGATGATAGGTTTGTAGAATTTCTCTAGATGTTGCACATCGAGACTGCTTATTTCAATTTGTGAAATAAAGTGATATATGGATTATGGATTTCCAAGTTGTTGTACATAAATCATAGAAATATAAAGATTTAGATGGTGGTTTTTTCCATTTATGCTTGAAGTTGTAGCTTGTGACTACTCGCTTTTTGTAATGCAAGATGGGATACTTTTGACAAGTTCCCAAAATAGAGCCTGCATTTTCAATGTTCTATGCGTGGAAGTTTGGTTCATCATGATTCAAGTTTATTTCAGTTTTGGTTAAAGGTCCTTAAGATGTTTTTCCTAGATACCTAGGGATTTGTCTAGATAATATGTGATTATTGAAAGGAAGTTAGACAGTAGACTAATGCGGAACAACTTCCTACTCAATCTTTAGAGGAAAGTAGTGCAAAAACAGGCCTAGACTTTTAATTCAACAAGCAAAATCACATAAAACTCAGTTTTTGCAAGGCCCTCTCTTAGAGAACTTTGCAATGAGATATTCACAAGATAAGAATGAATGCAACACTCACACAGGAAGCAACATATACCCTAGGAAACCTTTTTGGGAAAAACTCAGCAATCAAGGAGCACTCAAATTGTCTTATTCAGTAATTAGCAATCTGCTTTTTACAATACAATTAGCAAACAAGTATCCACTTCTTCAGTCCTATTTATCAACAAAGCTGGAAAATGACCTGCAATAACATAGCTGGAAATAGACCTGCAGTATTGCAGCTGTCCTACAGTGCACAGTGCTAGAAATAGACCTGCAGTCCTGTAGTGCACAATGCTGGAAATAGGCCTGCAGTATTGCAGTCCTTAAGTCCTGCAGTGCAGAATGCTGGAAATAGACCTGCAATCCTGTAGTGCAGAGTACTAGAAATAGACCTGCAGTCTTGTAGTGCACAGTGCTGGAAATAGACCTGCAATAAAACCATGGTCTAGTTCACCAGGTTTTCTTCCTTATATATACTCTTAACATAAGACATGAGACAATTAATGTTGAAAGGTGTATGACACCTATTCCCAACATTATCCCACTTGTCATATACCTTACAAGAGCAAAAGAGAAACACCAACAAAAGAGTAAACTAATTGGTAAGGGCAGAAATGCCCATTCCCTTGTAGCACCATCTAAACTTCTTAGTGCTCACAGGCTTTGTCAGAGCATTTGCAACATTTACCGAAGTATCCACCTTCTCAAGCATAACCTTCCTATCCTCCACCATGTCACAAAAAAAATGATACTGCACATCAATGTGCTTTGTCTGCGCATGAAATGTAGGGTTCTTTGCCAAGGCGATAGCACTCTGACTGTCACAGTTAATTTTTACTGCTCCTTGACTCAGCCCAACATCCGAGCACAATTTTCAAAGCCAAACTGCCTCCTTACTGGCATGAGTAGTTGCCATATACTCTGCCTCTATAGTGGATAAAACGACTTCAGGATGCCACTTGCTCATCCATCTAGTTGCACCACCAAATAGGCTAAATACATAGCCACAGTTTGACCTCCTACGTAATCTGAGTCCACAAATATTTGTATGTCTAGCTGCTCGTAAAATTTCTTGGTTGTCAAGGATCCTTGATAGCAAATAGAGTAATCAAAAGTACCTTGAAGATATTTGAAAACCCTCTTCACTGCTGCCCAATGATCCTTTCCAGGATTTGCCATAAACCGGCTCAAGACTCCCACTACGTGGGCAATGTCCAGTCTGGTGCAGACCATAGCATACATGAGGCTCCCAACTGCACTAGCATAGGGTACATGACTCATGTCCTCCATTTCTGTAGGTGTAGGACATTGCTCAACAGAAATTTTTGTTCCCACAGAAATAGGGACACTAACTGGTTTGCAATTCTTCATGTTAAAACGCTGCAAAATAGAGTCAACATACTTTCTTTGACTTAACCAAAGTTTTTTGTTGGCTCTATATCTTCTAATCTCCATCCCTAAGATAAACTTAGCAGCTCCTAAATCCTTCATTTCAACCTGTAGTGAAAACTGAGATTTCAAAAACTTAATGATATCCTTATTGTTACCAATTAGCAACATATCATCCACATACAAAGGGATAACAATAAAATGACCACCCTCTTGTTTATAATAAACAAAGTGATCTGATTTGGATCTAACAAATCCCAACCTCAAAACATAAGAATCAAATTTCTTATATCACATTCTAGGAGATTGTTTAAGACCATAAAGAGATTTCTTAACTTGCAAAGTAATTTTTCCTCACCCTTTTCCACATAGTGTTCCGGCTGTTTCATGTAGATTTTTTCCTCCAAGTCTCTATGCAAGAGAGCTATCTTTACATCCATTTGCTCAACCTCGAGATTAAATGTAACAGCAACATATAAAAGGAATCTAATGGATGTAAGCTTTGCAATTGGAGAAAAGATCTCGCCAAAATCTATTACCTCCACTTGGGAATATCCCTTAGCACCCAGCCTTGCTTTATACTTATCTACCTTACCCTTAGAATTGAATTTCTTCTTGAAAACCCACTTGCAGCCAATAGGTTTCCTTCCCTTAGGCAACTGAACTAGGTCTCTATAGATAGGGGTAAGTACCTTCCTGGAACGAGGGAATGAGAGGTTTAGGGATAGGACTGGCAACTTTGACTGTCAACCATGATGTCAACCTACACTTGTTTATCTCTAGACGAGTAACCAATGACTGATGGCTGCAGACGGGTCAATCCAGACGGGTAAGTTGCAGAATGACCAGTCTAGACGGGTAGCGAGCAGACGTGTAGCCCCCCAGACGGGTAACGTACCAAACGGGTAGCCTAGACGGGTTCCTCTCGGACTGGTAAGATCCTAGACGGGTTACTCCAGGCAGGTAGCTCCAGTCCAGACGAGTTGAGTGCCAGACGAGTATTTGCATGTTCCAGACGGGTGGCTTAGATGACTAGGCCTAGACAGATAGGCCTAGACGCGCGACGGGTAGGTCTAGACGAGTCCATGACAGCGCTTGCAATCTCGTACTTATCCTGTAAACTGGTCTTGATCGTTCCTTCCTGCAACTTTGCACAACACATACAACATCAGTTTGCTCCAGCTTATTCCATAACATGCATCATTTGGATACCTGTAACACAAGACAATGCATTCACATAGAAATCTGCATAACACGAGAACAATATTGATTGTTGTATTGATTCCTCAATGATGGATTGATGAATGGATACTTACAAAATGAGTAGGGGGGGTATTTATAAGATAGCGTTGGCGGTTACTGCAATCAACCACACTCAACTGTTCCCAAATGTCTATTTGTTAATGCCTTAACTAATTAGTCTAAGATGTAACTAACCAATCTTAAACTAATTAACTAGTTAGTCCTAACTAAGTCTTAGACTAATTAACTAGTCTGACTTAACTAATTAGTCTATGACAGCTAGTTTGTACAATTTGTCATTCATGTTATTTTTTTAATCAGTCCGTATTAAATCATGACGGTTGATTTACATTGCAAAAACATTACTTTATCAAAATTCTCAACATGTAGACATTTTGTCAAACAGTTATGAATGTCATTTTTTCTTAGAATTGTTGTCTACAGGCTCATGTGCCATTCTTCTTTAAAGATGCCATCTCGTCATCCATGGCAATCTTCCAAGACTCATTGTCATTCATCTCTATGGCCTCCTTCACAGTTCCAGACTCATTAATGTTAGTAGATAAAGAAAAAATAAAATTTAAACCAGGTGGGCTATACCTATTTGGTTGCTTTCTTGGTCATGTGGACCCCCTAACCCAATGGGGTTGAGGTTGAGGCTCCTAATCCTCATTGGACTCGTCATGACTATCCGAAAGATACTCCTCATCAGGCCCATCATGAGCATCATGCTCATGCTCATCATCATCATCATGGACACCATCATCTCCATGTGCAATTTCTTTGCTTGTTTCTCGTTCAAATTGCATTTTGATGTGTTACTTTGCTCTTCCTCCTTTGAAGAATCCTTGTTCTCCCTAAAGATCACATCTCGGCTCCAAACAACCTTCTTTGTGACTGAGTTCCAAAGCTCGTATCCTTTTATCCCATTGTTGTAGCCACTGAGGATACATTTCTCCGTTTTGTAATCAAGTTCCGATTGCTTTAGCTTAGGCACATGCACATATGCCTCGTAGCCAAACACTCTTAAGGTGTCTCAATGAGGGCTTTTTTCTTGTCCAAACCCCTATAGGGGTTTCATCAACAAGAGTTGATGTAGGAGACCTGTTAATCAGGTAACATGTTGTACTAATTGCTTCAGCCCAGAACTTTTGTTCTAGACCAGCAATGCTTAGCATACTCCTAGTGCTCTCCATCAATGTCCTGTTCATTCATTTGACAACTCTTTTTTTTTTTTTGAGATGTATAAGGAGTTGTCTTAACCTCTTAATTCTATGCTCCCTGCAAAAACTGTCAAAATCTTTGCTACAAAACTCTCTTCCATTGTCTATTTTAAGAGAATAAATATTTCTTCTTGTTTGGTTCTCAACAAGAGCTTTGAACTCTTTGAACTTAGCAAACACTTCAGATTTTCTTCTTAGAAAATAAATCCATGTCATCTGTGAATGATCATCAATGAAAGATACATAATACAATGATTTAGATAATGAAGGTACATCAATTGGACCACATACATCACTATGCACTAAATCAAGTAAATACATGCATCTATGAGAGCTCGAGTAGAATTTAACTGATTTTTGTTTTCCATTAAGACAATGTTCACAAAACTCAAAATCAAAGGAAACATCGTTTATCCCCTCAAAAAGGCTTTTACTCACCATGGTTTTAAGACCTTTGACACCAATGTGACCAAGCCTATAATGCCACAACATAGTCTTATCCATCAATAAGCTACTATCTGGAACTGATGTATTGTTGCATGCAATTGTCTTAGCATCAAGGCAAAACAATGTCCCGTCAATATTGCTTTAGCAAGCACTATTGATCCGCGAACCATAGTGACCTTTGCTTTGATAAAGATCACTTGCATACCCAATTCATTCAAGCTAATCAAAGTTCTGTGCCAAACTAGGAATATGCAAGACATTGTTCATGGTCTTGGTCATGCCATTTGAGAGTTGTAAAGCAACTCTTCCTCTACCAGCAACCTTAAGGGACGAGGTGTCCCCCAAGTACACACCCACTATCATCGTCTTGGTACTCTGTGAAGTACTTTTGATGTAGAGTCATATGGTATGACGCTCTTGACTCAATCGGCCAAACACCATCCCTAATCTAAGTGGAAAAGGCAGCCACGAATGCATCTCTTGCATCCTCTTGAGAAGACTCAGAATCAAAATTCTCATTGGATTCATGCTTGTTCTTATGCTTCTTTGCCTTGCAATCTTTCTTCACATGCTCCTTCTTCCCACAATTCGAACATTTGATATTTGTTAGAGTGGGAGTTTGTAATGACTAACCCCAATCTGAGAGAACTGATACTCTGCTTTGTTTTTGGTAATGCTTGGTATTTTGTAATTTTTTTTGTAGTTTTTCAATATATGTTTTTTTTTCTTTTGAGAATGATAACACAGCTGGAAATGAATACTATCGTAACTTTTAAACTACTTAACAAACTTCTTTTTATCATAATACATAAACCCAATGAAGGAAAATGTAGAAAGATAAGTTTACCCGTAAAAATCTCTGGTCTGATATTAAACTGGAAATTTGCATCAGCTACAAAAAAACATGTTTTGCTCATAACTTATAAAATACTGACTTCTCCATTGATTGGAAAATAGTTACAAATACCCCTTTTTGTTGCTTAACAAATTCCACTAAGTATCTCCAGTGCAATCGATGAGGAATGGACCCAAACACCCACGTGGGGCTGCAAATGTACGACCCAATGTTGTAGAGGCACGGCTGCCCTGTGGGTTATTTGTTGCTCTTAAAATGCTTCTCAAAACTGACTTAGAACCCTCATTACAGTCTACAAAACTGCTGGTAAGCAATGCCAATGTCTTTCTTGTGATATGCAGCTCGAACTCACCAAAACCCTTCCAAAATTGTTCGGCCAGTTGGGGAAAATGCCCAATAGAGATTGAAGCTGGAAACTTGATAATAACTCTGCATATGATCTGAGATAACTTCACACATTTATTAGAAAACTGCCTTCAATGTCTTCTTCACCTGTAAACTAAAAATCCAAGCATTGTGATGGTGTCTTTCAACCACAACACTGTCCTTGAGGGTGGGCTATGTCACCAACAAGCTGAAGCTTCGAAATCCTGCTCACAGCAAGAACTCTCATATAGAAAAAAATAGTAAATGCTCATCCCCAAATTGAGTTTTCAAACCCTTGCTGTAGATATGGTAATATTCCTGACTAAAATTTTGAACCATGCAAATAAAAATTAGATCTATAAATAACCCAGAAAAATACACCATAAAACCCTAAGATTGTCATAAACACACCACAATATTTTATATTATCTTTTATGGAACCACAATTACATAGATCACACTTGAAACATTAATATAAACCCTGGATGCTGAACAAACAACACAACCTCTCGCTAAATTATTGAATGAAAACAACTCACAAATGCTCAGCCACAAAACTGCTAAACTCTGCTGCAAAAATCTGAAACTATAATGCCACACCAAATCTGAAATACCACACCAAGAAGGGTTCCCAAAACCCCAAATCTGATCTCCCCAAATCTGATATGAATGTTGCCGAAGAAATCCTCAATAAATGATGCAGAATGTCTCAATAAACCCAATTGTAAACCCTAGCTGGATTTACCTCAAAGAAACTCTAGGGTTTTCGTCCTAGGTTTCTAGCCAAGAGGGTTTTCGTCCTCAAAGCTATCCCTTGCAGGGTTTCGTCCGCAAGAGAGAATTTTCTCGTAGGGTTTCGTCCACAAGAGAAAAGTGTATTAGCTGCAAAGCCAAATACAACAATGTAGAAGAGATAAAATGATCCAAGCTCCCTCAAATGAGCCCCCTACTCCTCTTTATATTGACATTCTTTTAATTCTTTATTGAGGTTGCACTTTTTGATTTCACTTAATAATACCTTAGAAAATAATAATAAAATGATATTTATTCTCCTAATGGGGCATACACCCTCATTTCCCCCTTTTTATTATTTAATTGCCAAATTTCACCAAAAATACTCTTAACACACCAAAACACATCAAGACTCCACTCCACAACTATGTTTAATAAAAATATGAAAAATGGGGACATTACAGAGTCTTGGATCTTCCCTTGGACTTTGATCGGCCAACTATCTTCTTCCCCTTGTTCCTTTCTTCGGATCTTCCACAAACAATCAACACATCCTTAGCGTCTTCCGTGGTTTTACTTCGCATCTCTTCTGAAAGCAAGGTAGAGACTATCTCCTCCATCTTCAACTTGGTACTAGTGGAGTTGATAGCCTTTACTATGTTGTCCCAAGAATCGGGTAATTGTTAGCATAATCAACTTAATATTTCATTAAAGTCTAATGTATAAATAATACAAGATGTAGGCTATTGTTAGCCTTTAACAAATCCTACTAATAGGCGGGTTGTTACAACAATGTAACAATCCGCTAGGTAGGATATTATAGTAATTACCAATGATAGGAATCTAGATATTACCCAAGTAATGGGATAGTTACTCTAACAGTAATGAACATAGTAAAGTGATACACTGGTCTTCCTCGTCTATTTTTATTTCTACAGATCTTAGCTGGAAAATGATAATATTGAATTCGTTCAAGTGTCTGCTACAAAATCCCCATCCCTCATCCCTAGGGAATACAATTTCTTTCTCAGGGTCAATTTGTTCACAAGGGATTTGGCTTGGTAGATGGAAGCCAACCTATCCCACAAAATTTTCGTAGTAGGGCACTCACTTACATTCAAGAGCACGGAGTCAGCCAAGCATAACTAAATGAGGCTCTGTGCCTTCTGATCCATCACCGTCCAGTCTTCATCCATCATAGATGCAAGTTGACTTCCAGAACAGCAGCCCATAGATCTCTATTTATGTGTAGATCCTCCATTTTAAGCTTCCATAGCTCAAAATTTGTACAATAATTTTTTTTTTTTAATCTCCAACATTGAAATGCCATCTTGAAATAAGCACAGCTTCTACTCAAACCAAGATTAATTACAAAAATCGTTTTTCCTAATTAAGGATCTCAAAAACTGGGCAAGCTCTGATACCAATTGAAAGGAAGTTAGACTAATGCGGAACAACTTCCTACTTAATCTTTAGAGGAAAGTAGTGCAAAAACAGGCCTAGACTTTTAATTCAACAAGCAAAATCACATAAAACTCAGTTTTTGCAAGGCCCTCTCTTAGAGAACTTTGCAATGAGATATTCACAAGATAAGAATGAATGCAACACTCACATAGGAAGCAACATATACCCTGGGAAACCCTTTCGGAAAAAACCCAACAATCAAGGAGCACTAAAAAATTGTATTCAGTAATCAGCAATCTGCTTTTTACAATACAATTCCCACACAAGTATCCACTTCTTCAGTCCTATTTATCAACAAAGCTGGAAAAAGACCTGCAATAACACAGCTGGAAATAGACCTGCAGTATTGCAGTTGTCCTACAGTGCACAGTGCTAGAAATAGACCTGCAGTCCTGCAGTGCACAATGTTGGAAATAGGCCTGTAGTATTGCAGCTGTCCTGCAGTGCAGAGTGCTGGAAATAGACCTGCAGTCCTGCAGTGCACAATGCTGGAAATAGACCTGCAGTCGTGCAGTGCAAAATGCTGGAAATAGACTTGCAGTCCTGCAGTGCAAAGTGTTGGAAATAGACTTGCAGTCCTGCAGTGCAGAGTGCTAGAAATAGACCTGCAGTCTTGCAGTGCACAATGCTGGAAATAGACTTGTGCATAGTGCTGGAAATAGACCTGTAGTCCTGCAGTAAAACCATGGTCTAATTCACCAATTTATTAAATATCAAGATTATGTGGCACTTTCTGAAAGACAACTTTGGATCACCAAGGGAAATGTTAGGAATGTGATCCAAAATATTGAGTGACGTTGATTCTCATATATTTGACTTAAATATATTTCCAACCTTTCTCAAGTAAGAAAATAAAAGGAGAAGTCATGCCTGTTATTTTGTCTCTTGAGTTAACTCTCATTGAGCTCTATAATGTATACCAAGGTCAGTCATGGTTTCAATTTTTGACATAGGACAACATAAACAATGCATAGGAAGATACATAATGCATATTTTTGAAACCATAATAACATTCTTCATTGACTTTATAATCCATAAAGTCCATATGGTACAATGCAATGAGAGAGAATGCATAGGTAAATAGTAAACATCATAGAAACACACTTTTTTATACATGGTTGGACCGTATACACTTAATTGCATGTCTTCATGGATTCTCATAAGTTTTTAGCCTATAAAGCTTATAGAGCACAAGTGTATTACACATTTGCATATCATCTCTGTTCCACAAAGTTTTTAGGAAGAGGATGACACATGATGTACTAAATCATTTTTGGGATGTTGGAATGACTTTTCTAGACATCAAGACTAATCTTCGAGATGGCCCTCAAAGCCTAGGACAGTTCCTCATGGAACATGGCATATTATTGTTGAAAGTTTTTATGTATGCACAATATAAGACTGAAGTACTAATAAAAGGCTTATTACTATAGCCTCTTGCAAGCATATCTTTGCAATTTATGGATTGTGAGGTTGATGAGATTCTTGTAGTGTTGGAATTCACAATATTTTCCAGAAACAAATAGAAGCAATCCATCCACTAAAATCTTATACAAAAAACATAGGATAAAAGAAAGGAAAAGAGAAATTGCTAGGCACCTCTAGGCACCATACATAATCGTTGTATTATTCGTGGATAAGAATCTCAACACTTGGATGCAATGGAGAGTGTGGTGGTGGGTATATATACCAATACCAATTCCGCAGATTACTTAAGTGAGTTGACCTAAGGAAACATAACAAGAGGGCTCTATAGTTAATTGCAAGTTATAAGATGGGTTTGACCATAACAAGGTAAACTACGATGCATAGGACTGGGAGATCATTACATTATTACATTATTTTAGTATTAGATTATGCATATTTAGCTTGGAGATTATTTTAATATTTCTTGCATGTAACAATCTCCTAATCGAGAGTATCAATCTTCCAGTTTGTAACCCTAAGGCATTTATAAAATAGGCTCTTGCCTCAATGAATGAAGAGCTGGTTTGCGAAGGCGATTTGCCATCATTGGTATCAGAGTAGGTTCTTTCCTACCTGAAGTCTTAAGGGGGAATCACCTCTTTGGCGATTCTCCCCTTCCAATGCATTTCAATTGGTAGTGAAGGAGTGGAAGCATGCTGTATGGGGCCAATTAGAGGTCGATCAATCACTAAGGCGATGGATCCAACGATCCCTACATAAAGACTTTTCGATAGGAGGAAGCCTACGATTGTTGTCATCATCTTTTCTCCTAGGCATTAGATTGAATTTTGGCAACGACTCCCGTGCTGCATCCAACGAGCTCATCAAGGACCTCGAAGATGTTTTCAAGAAATTCGATGCCAACAGGTGACAAAAATATTTCATGGGTGGATCTTAGCTCCATCATGAGTGCCCTCGGGCACAAGGCCACCAAGGAGGAGCAATGGAGGATGATCCGGGAAGCAGATTGTGACGGCTTCATTGATTTGGAATAATTTATTTAGTTGAATACGAGTGGCGACGATTCTTACGACTTGCTCAAGGAGTTGCGAGACGCGTTTGACATATTTGATCTCAATTGAAATGGTGTGATTTCTTGTGACAAATACTTTGATCTCTTGATTGCATGCCATTTCCAAACCCTTCTCTCCCTTCCCTTTGCACTCTATCTTAGAGACACTCATCCACCTTGGCGCCCTAACCAAAACGAAATAGATGTTGTGAGAGGGGTCATTCACGATAGAGAATGTGCAAAGTTGTGAGAAAAATGAATCAAACGCATCAAAGGAGAAGCCAAAAAGGAAATGTAGCGTTCATTGCACACGTGACCTGTTAAGAAGCTCTTCGACTTGACACAAACGAAGGTGCAAGTTTCCTTGCAACCCTGAAAAGTCACTCTGACCTAGTCTACGATGGGTGCATTTCACCCTATTGTATTTGCGCACTCTAAGGTTGATCAGGTGGAGATGAAGTAGCGGCGAAACTACAATGCATGTTCATGCGACAGTGAGAATAGATTAAGGAGGATGGATAGGGTAGTGAATCTATGCTCAAAGGAGAGCATCGAGCCCATGGCCATGGTCGTTGGGGTTGAGCGAGAGCTTGCCAGAGGAACTAGTGGTCGGGTACAAGGCCGTATGGCCAAATCGAATCCAACTAGAGCTCGCCACCTATGGGGACCCGAATGTGGCTTCCTCCAGGTCGACCTGTCACGTGTGGACGAGTACAAGGTCTTATGGCCAAATTGAATCCAACTAGAACTTGCCACTTGTGGGGGGACCCGAATGTGGCTTCCTTTAGGTTGACCTGCCACGTGTGACATAGGCAGTTAATATAAAAATCATTGAAGTGGCGAAGAGTAAGGAACTCAAATGGACGAGCAACGCCACAATCTCGCTCACCTATGGGTATGACATTGAGATGTAATAGATGATGTTAAAGGGCACCCTACAACTCTCCATTGTCAGGTTAGTGGGCCCATTGTGGTAGGATCCTTCTTGACATTGAATAATGTGCCATTGAACTCGTTCATCATGGCCACTGGGTGGAGGTGATGAGAAACATGTACTTCTTAATGGCATCGCAATCCTTCTCCCCCACAATCGCCGCCCACTAGAATTATCTTGGTGCCCTTGACATACTTCACAGTGACGCATTTCTCCTGTTAGGCTTTTTGTTCGACATTGAAGAGCATGATTTTGTTGAGATGAGTTTTGGATTTAGAGTTCCCGAAAGGCAGATGTTCGCAAGTTTCATGCGGTAAAATGGGACAATAGACCATTTGGAGGGGCTTCCTGACATAAAGCAACACACCATAGTAGTGCTTATCATTGTTGAGAACTCATGGTCAATGGTGTTGTTGCACATGAACGCGACCCAGGGGATGGGTTTTCGATAGTCATAAAAGTTAGGCCGGAGTTGCCTATCGTGCAAGAGATGAAAGCTTTCTCCATTTGCCCCACGTATGTCTTCACCTCAGTCGCGTAGACAGGCATGCGCTAGACATGCAATTAGAAAGAACCATGCAACAAACTGATAGTAGGGTTGATAGAGCCATGCGGCAACAGTAAGGTAAGGGTGACGTGACTCTACGCAGGACCATGTGGCATCCAAGCATAGGCGAAAATGTGTGGGTTTGACTCATGCAACAGTCGCGTACGTGGCAGCATAGTCACCCATCTCAATGTAGTTGGGGCATTTGACGTGGCATGCAACAGGTGCACCAAACCAGGGGGCATGTTTAAATTTAACAAAACTCTTTAACAAAACTCCTGTTTACAACCCAAAGGCACGTGGTGCTCGAGTAGATAACACATAGAAGATAAAGCGCTCCACGACCAAATTACAAAGACCCAGGTTCAAATCTCCATGGAAGCATATTTTTATAAAGCGCTCGTCGACCAAATTGAAAAAACATTCTATTTGGAAAAAAATGCCTTTATTTCTTTGACTATTTCCTTCGTTGAATGCATGAAAGATGATAAGAGGCCCACATGTAAAATTAAAAAAAAAAAAATTGGAATATTTCGAAGAATATTCCTTGGAGATTCTAATTGTAAGGAGAATATCTTCACCTTTCTTTTGGCTAATGAGACATTGTTTTCTCGCAATTCGAGGCCTTCATCAATTCTTGAGTATAGGCTCATATATACTCGTTGGAAAGTGTTTTTCGATGCTGATCTAGTGGAAACAAAATTTTCCACTTTTGTAAAAGTCTACTATGTCTAGTAGCGCTCCAAAGTTCCTAACTTCCAGCTATTGTTATCCCCATTTTGATCTTGAGGATTTGGGTTTCCTTTTTGATCCTCCAATTTGGATTTTTTGAGGCTCTCATTAGTAACCTATATGTGGAAGTATCATAACCTTTCACATTTTCAAACATTTGTTGTAATATGGAGTGCATTGTCGGTAGTACTCAACACTCCTCAAATCAATGCAAGTGAACCTCGTAAGTAGTGACCTAGTCTATTACACCTAGCGGTTGCAACAACTAGTTATCCATGCAATCCGATAGGATGAGAATGTCACCATGAGGACACTTGTAGTTGATCCATGTAGGCTCTAAAATTCTTGTACAAAGGTGCATTATCGGAAGAGTTTGACACCTTCATAGTATAATGCAAGTGATGAGTTCACCCTAAGGGGGGAAGAAATACTCATACTACTTGACATGCCCAGTGGCAGACCCAGAGGCAAAAGACCTAGAGGCCAACCAAGAGTCAGACCCAAAGGTGTTTACCTGAGCAAGAGCTAGAGCAACCAAAGAGTAGCCATTGCCAAGAGCCAAAGCCTAGACTCCTATAAATTAAGGGGGGCCCTAATAATTCCTATCCCAAATAATGTAATAAGGGGAGGATGTTAGGAATATTTTATTACATTAATTTTATCATTAGATCATGCATGTTTAGTTGGGAGATTATTTTAATAATTCTTGCATGTAACAATCTCCCAATTGAGAGTATCTATCTTTCAGTTTGTAACCCTAAGGTATGTATTAAATAGGCTCTTGCCTCAATGAAGAGCTAATTTGCTAAGGCTAATTTGGCATCATATTTTTATGTTCCACAAAATGTTTAGGAAGAGGAAAACACATGATGTCTAGAAGCGTTTTGGGGACGTTGGAATGACTTTTCAAGATGTCAAGACGCATCTTCGATGGCCCTCAAAGCCCAAGATAGTTACTCGTTGAACATGGCACATTATCACTGAAAGTTATTATGTATGCATAGTGTAAGACTAAAGTACCGATTAAATGCTTATTACTATAGCCTCTTGTAAGCATATCTTTGCAATTTATGGATTGTGAGGTTGATGAGATTATTGTAGTGTTGGAATTCAAAATATTTTCCGGGACAAATAGAAGCAATTCATCTACTCAAATCTTATACAAAAAGCATAGAAGGGCAAAAGAATGGAAAAGAGACACAAATTGGTGGGCACCTTTAGGCACCATACGTAATCACTATATTGTTTATGGATAAGAATCACAACACTCTACCCGTGAGGGATACCATAGTGGTAAGCACTTAGGTTTTCATTTTGGAGACCTAGGTTCAAACCTCGGTAAAGGGGATTGGGACCTCTCTTAAAAACCCGTGTAATCTTAAATTTTTATCAAGTGGCATTAGCTCAACCGGTTAAATTCCTCAACATTTCAAGGAGACCCAGGTTCGAATCTTGCCAAATGATACATGGATAATATCCAAGCTTTGTTGTAATACCACTATGTGGTGATGATGTAATACGGGTGGGGCCCGTTTCAATCCCATATAACCCATTGAAAAAAAAAAGAATCACAACACTGATGCAATGGAGGGTGTGGTGGGGGGTATTTATACCAATACGAAATCCCCAAATTACATAAATGAGTTTAACCTAAGGCAACATAACAAAAGGGCTCTAAGGTGAATTGCAAGTTATAAGATGGGTTTGACTATAACAAGGTTAACCGCGACACATAGGGCTTATATAATAAAATATTATAGTAGATTAAATACATCGTGCAATGATTGCCCTTAGGCTTATGCAAGATTACATCATACAATGTTGACCGTAGCCACAAGTTAGATTACACTTTCAACACCCCCTCATAACTTGAACTAAGGAGGCAAGGAGAGAAGACATTAGTGACAATAATATCTTCTCCCCACCATAATGGATGCTCTAGTGGGCCTCTATAGTTGAGGCAAATCCTTTTGAATCATCCTCATCATGTGGAAGGCGTCCACCTATCTTTCGAAACTCAACTTTAATCCTTTGCAATTTCAACAAGCAATTCTTGGTTGGATGTCCTTCCCTCTTGTAGTATCTACAAATGGTCTTCGACTTCTTTGAAGACTAAGCCTGGCCTGTGGTCCCTTGGGCCTTAGCCTCCTTAGGTTTGAATTCCTTTGCATGAGTTTGTATTTGTGAAGTACCATCACAATTTCTCATTGCTACCTAAAAATGAACTAGGAGAGAAAAAAGTTGATCAAGAGTAAGAGTTTTTTGTGATTCCAAGAACATAGGAATCATATGAACCATGAGGTTCAACATTTGAAAAGGAGAGAGATTAGCAAGGAAAATTTTCATACATTTTGCATCATCTTTTTTTTTTACCTCCAAAAGATGCAATATTTATTCTTAATGCCTTAAATCTTAAATCTTATAGTATAGTCCTAAACATTATCAAACTCAACCACGGAGAATAGAAAGTTCTAATTCCAAGTGACCAACTTCAATTGTATTTACTTTCCCAAATAACTCATGCAATTTTGACCATACCTTGATAGGTTCACTCTCTTCTTTGATATGGAAAAGCAATTCTGGTTCAATCAACAAGGAGAATAGGCCAAGAGCTTCTTCTTCCTTATGTTGGCAAGTTTCTTCATCAAGGGTTGTTGCTTTATCTTCTTGAAAGATGCACCACAGGTTCTTATTGCATAATAGGCCAATCATTTGGGTTGACCAAATATTATAATTTTTCCTATTGAGGTGAGTAACTAGGGCTTGATGATACATCTTACACAATCTAAACCTGACACTGTAATAGGTCCTTGAATTGATTCTAGCATTGTGTAGAGCTCGAGGCTCAAAACTCTTTTGTATGCAAAAGTAATGGACCTCAAAAATACAAAAATTAAAACTCCAAACCTTAGAAGGCATTTTTGACACCATGATGCACGAGGAGGACATGCATTTAGGTGAAAACCTGCGCACAAGTGAAGTTCACGCTAATGAAGTTAGGTGTGATGAAGTGGATGACAAGTTTGACATAGGAGAAAACCTAGTTTGGCAAGAAATGCTAATAGTGGTTGGAGCAATTTGTGCGAGACATTACATATGACAAATGTTTGGCACCAAAGCAATTGCAAGTTGGTGTGTCTGATGGCGAGTGGGAAAAAAGTCCAACATGAGAGCAATTGCGGTGGGGTGCATGTGACGATGCTTAGGAAGATGGTGAGACACGTGAACCATTGACAATGTCGAACCAACCGTTCACGACAAAGATCAATTTTGGTATAACGCACAAGTGTCCCATGTTTCATGGTGGTGAAACAGAGGACATTCAAACATTGGAAAGTTTATCTTACGATATGGAAGGCTAGTGGGCAGAAGAATGAAGCAGATTGGAAGAGTTAAGCGAAGCATTTGTGAAGAAAATTTGGTTGTTTTTCAATGATGGAGAGTTCATTGTTGGGATTTATAGAATGGAATAGGGAAGAAAAAGTTTGTTATGTCCTACAACCAAAAGTTGAGTGGGTTGTTTACCCATCTAGAGGAAGATCTGTTAGATGCATTGAAGAGGAGGTGGTTTGTGGAGGGACATCTTCCTATGTACAAGAAGATCAGGGTGGTCCCTTCAACGTCATATCAAGAAGCCTTTGAGCTGGCCTTGGACTTGAAAAACGATGCAAAAACATCATTAAAATGTTGGGGTTGTGTTAATAAGGACGAAAGCGAACCCAAAAATAAAAGTGACTAATAATAAGATTGAATTTGGCAACAAAAATGATGATTATGAAAACAAGAGTAGTTTGGAGGATGCATTGAGTGCATCATCCAAATTTTGGGGTTAAGAAGTTGGTGAAGAGAGTGACAATGAAGAGAAGAGTAATGGCCTCAAGGATGAGCCATCGATGAATACTTTTGTTTTGCTACATAATATGTGAAAGTTCTACAAGGTTAGGTGTGTGGCTATCACGTTATGTGGTAGTAGTAATTGTTGTGGTGTGTGGATGTTGTTGGGAGGCTGGCCGATGGTTGTTGGCTAAAGCGTGTAGGTTTTGGAAGGAGATATTCCACATAGATGTATATGTAAGAAGATGTTGTATGTAGTTAACCATATAGGCCACTGTTAATACAAGATCTACTCATATTCATTTATCATCTGCTATTGTTATTGTATGTATATTGCATGTGTTGTCATTGTTGATTGTTGTAGTAGATAGGTTCTATATTTTTCCTTTCAAGTTTTAGATGCAGGGTGAAAGCTACAGTCCAAGTGCTGTCATTCAAGTCATGATTTTGTACAAGTAGCTGTTGTGATTGTAGTACAAGTAAAGAGTCCTGTGTGATTATTAAATTTGTCGTTTAAATTGTTCCTCCAATTGTGGAATACTCTTGCTGTTCTACATTTGGTGTTGTTGCCGTTGCAGCTTGAAGTTCCAACTAGCACTGTGTGAAACTTGGAGAGATGAATGACAGATAATTTACTGGAGGATGTGGGAAAGCATGTTGTATTTCTTTTCTACATCGTGGAGATGTTGCCTATATGAAGTTGGTTCAATCATGGTGACATGGAGTTGTGACGAGCAAAGTACACATGAAGGTGTTAGTAGTCTAGAAAGGGGCAAGCCATCCTATTTGCAGATTGAGCCAGCTGAAATGTAGACTTGTTTGTTGACGTTGACGAAGGGTCGTACAATGGGATGTGTACGACAGGCATGCAAGAGGATCATACAAGAGGTTTTTGTACAAATCATGTGTAGGAGACATTGTATAAGGCAGTGGTGTGTATGACACATTGTCATATAGATGGAAGAGTGTGTATGGCAGACGTAGTACAAACAGTGGTGCACATTGGCATACAAGTAGAGGGTGTGTATGACAACCTCCATACAAATAGTGGTGCGCACTGTCGTACAAGCCAAAGGTGCGAACAATAGATGTCATACAAGTAGGGGGCACAAGTGGTAGACTCTAGGTACAATAGGAGTTGTCGAAAGGTGTCGGTGAGGAATTGCATGCCAACAAATAATGTTTGGCATCGAAGCAATTGCAAGTTGATGTGTTCGATGGTGAGCGGGATGGCGGGATGGGAGTCTAACATTGGTGCAAATGCGAGATGGTGTGTTAGATAGTGTGTGAGACAAGAGTACGACACTAGAGCAACTACAGGTCGGTATGCTCGATGGTGAGTGGGATAGGAGTTTGACATTGGAGCAACTACAAGTTGGTATGCTTGATGGTGAGAGGGAGAAGAGTCTGACATCAAAGCAATTGCAAGATGACACGTTTCATGGTGTGCGAGATGGGAGTCCGGGGACAAGAGCAATTGCGGGGTGGTGCGCCCAATGATGTGCATGATAAAGGAGAGATACGTGAACAACCACTGCCAAGGTTAAGTCAACCTGTCACAACAAAGGCCAATTTGGGCATATCATGTAAGTGTCCAATGTTTCATGGAGGAGCAACAAAAGACCCAATTAGGCATTGGAAAATTTGCCTCATGATGTGGAAAGCGATTGGGAAAAATAATGACACAAATTGGAGGAGGCTATTCCTTGTGACATTTTGTGGAGTCACAATGGACTAGTACATGAGATTGCAAAAGGGTGAATGCTAGTTGCATGATGCATTTGTGAAAGAATTCCGATTGTTCCACAATGACAGTGCAGTCATTGCTGAAATTTATCAAATGGAACAAGGTGAGAAAAAACTTGTTCGTTTGTACAACCGAAGGTTGAGTGGGTTTTTTACCCATCTAGAGGAAGACCCATTAGACGGATTGAAGAAGAGGTAGTTCATAATGATGATGATGATGATGAAAGATTTTAATTACGTCCGTGAGACCCAAATATGGTCTATGGGACCTCAAATATGGAAATACAATTGCTCAAGTCATATCATATGATCTTTAATATCTTTGAGAAGGTTGTTCCTTCTCTTGCTGATTTGGGTTAGCAATTCCCCAACTTTTTTTATTTTACTGTCTTCAAATAACTCTGTCATAGACCCATTCCCAAGTGTTTCTTTGTATTTGCCACGGATATCTGAAAAACTCGGGCATTTATAGATGAAGTGTTCCTCTGTCTCTACTGCCCCTGTGCTGCATAGAGTGCATATCCTTTCTTCCCATTGTTCTTTGGGCGTTGTCCATCTCCCTGTTTCACATCTAAGCCTATGAGAGCTAGTCCTTATATGAGCAATGAGGATTTTTTCCTTCCACTTGATTTCAGCACCTATATACACTTTTTCCTTGTGGTCATACGTTGGGTTAAACTTTGCAATATAATATTGTCTTTTCCTGCTTGCATTTTTCCACATTTCACTTCTGAACTTTTCATTCACATAATTTTTTATGTCTTTGTTGACATTTGGGCATTCATTTATGTTGATTTCCCAACGTTTCATCCATTTCTTATTTTGTTTCATCCATGTATTCTTCCGCCTATGCAACTCTTCGTCCCTAGCTACTCTAGGCCATCTGTCATTTTTCATGTTTTCTGTTTTTTTCAAGTAACATAACAACTTGGTCATAGCAATTGCTTCTAAAGGGAACATTCCAATTTCAGATAGAATAATTTCATAAGGGGTTGTGGCCTTAATTTTGAGAAAATTTGTTAGTAAATATTTTTTAATCCTTTCTATTTGCCTCCATTTTGCATTTGTTGTGCCACTAGCCCACACCTCACAACCATACAACAAAACCGGTGTAACAAGTAGGCCAAACAAGACCTTGGTGGTCTTCCAATCCCACAACTCGGCATTCCTACACCTGTTTTGAATTGCATATAGTGCTCTCCAACCACTTTGAGTTCTTTCCATCCTACATGTATTCCAATTAAGTTTGTCATGAAAGTCTATGCCCAGGTATTTGTATTCTACTACTACCTCAAGCGGTTCTCCTGCAAATTGAGAGGGATTATTCCTACGTATCGGAAAAAGATTAGGGTGGTTTCTTCGATGTCATAACAAGAGGCCTTGAAGCGAGCCTTGAACTTGGAACTATGCAAAAATATTATTGAAGTATTGGGGTCATGTTAATATGGATGAGAGTGACCCTAAAGATGATAGTGATTTTGATATTGAGAGAGACTTAGACACTTACAGTGATGATTTTGAAAATGAGAGTAGATCATCTTTCAAGTGTTGGAGTCGAGAAGTTAGTGAAGGAAGTGACTTTGAAGAGAAGAACGATGACTTCGGGGATAAGTGTGACTTGGAGAGCTAAAGATCATTGTTACAAGAATATGTAGCATAAAGGGAGAATGTACCAAAGGGGGATGGCATTGGTGATGCAGTCTTTGACAACCGCTTGAGAATGAGAAGAGGCACAATTGAGCATGATATTGACAACAAACCCATTGTACAATGTTGGCGATGCCATTTGTGAGAGCATTTTATACGTGAATGTCGAAGTGCTAAGTTGAGACGAACTAGTGCTGCATAGTAAAGAGTTTGAAGAGCTGGAGAAGAGTCAACCGTTGCCAAGAAGTAGAGGAGGTGAACCTGATTGCATTTGAGGAGGTGAACTTGATTTCAATTGAGAAGGTAGAAATCCACCAAATAGTTGAAGTTGTGCAGGAAAGTTGCGAAAGTGTCATTTGAGGAACTGTTGTACAAGTCAAGTATTGAAACAATTAGAGTATCAACAATTTGTACAAATGCTTGTCGTACATGTGTGTTGTACAAATGCTTGCCATACAAGTGCCTATCGTACGACATATGTTGCCATACAAGTGTTGTCGATGTAAGTTGTCGTACATGTGTGACTATCGTAAGAAGCTAAGGCAAGGCCATCAGAGGCCAAAAAGTAGTCATCTGGAGCAAGAGAGAAGTAATTCGGAGTCGAGGGGAAGTTGTTTAAATGGGTTGGGGAAAGGCTACCAAAATTCTGATGAGGAGAAAAATTCAGTTCAGACAGTGAAAGTTTCAATGGTTTCGCCCACTAGGGTATGCGTGAAGGGTGTTGCCCATTGACCCCGCAAGGGGCGCTGCCCCTTGAACCTTGACATAGGTGGCGATAGGCGTTGCCCGTCATGTTGATCATTTTGGAAATTTTGATGATGTGGCTGATTGCAGAAAGTGGAGTAAGCGATTGGAGAACAAGGCATTGCAGGTAATAGTTTGACGTGAAGTCTATTGCAGACGATGTATGGAATAGAAGAAATCAGGAGTGACAAAAGATGCCAGTACATTGTTTAGTGCTTCTATCCCCAGTGTTTAGGTCATGTGTCGTTGATGAGGCGACAAGTTTAGAGGAGGGGATAGATGTAAGGTCAGGTGTGTGGCCGAAGCGTGTAGGTGCTGGAAACAGATTCCACACAGATGTATATATAAGAAGATGCTGTATGTAGTTAACCGTATAGGCCATTGTTAATGCAAGATCTGCTCATATTCATTTATCATCTGCTATTATTATTGTATGTTGTCGTTGTTGATTGCTGCAGTAGATAGGTTCTGTATTGTTCCTTTCAAGTTCCATATGCAAGGTGAAAGTTGCAGTCCAAGTGCTGCTGTTCAAGTGATGCTGCCATACAAGCAGCTGTTGTGATTGCAGTACAAGTGAAGAGTCCTGGCTGATTATTAAATCTGTCATTCAAATTGTTCCTCCAAGTGTGGAATACTCCTGCCATGCTACAAGTTCTATCTCGGTTTCTGGAGAAAAACTTCAGTTAAAGATGACTCTGTTCTGGGAAGTGCTTATCTTCTTTCAATGAATTTCAATTATATTGTCTTTGCACTTGAGCCAGTGGTGATATTGCTTTATATGCCTAAAACATAGTTCCTTGAAGTTGCTGTAATTTTTTAGTTCAAATTTTATTTATAGCTGTCAGACTTTACAGCCATTGATCAACCTTGCACAAACACCTGGTCTGTTGTTTTACCATTTTATGCTTAATGAGATTGTTGTAGGGTAAATCGAATTCTAATTTGACTTGGCTGGTGATTGTTTGGAAATGCAAATTTTGGTAAATGGGATAGAGTCTGTTTAAGAAATAATTATGTGGACACAATTCTTGTCAGTGGTAGAAGGAGGTATGGTTTTGACGATAAACTTCTCTAGTTCAGTAGTGTTTATAAAAACTTCCAGTAATGCATTCACTATAATAAAGAGATCTTGTTCTAAGATCTTTATTTTTTGGGATGTTTGAAAACTTCAAAATAGAAGGTCCTACATTGCAAGAAATGGAAATTAAATTTCTTCAGAAGTGTTTTCTGTTTAAGATCTATTCACTCGATATATCGAACTCGTTTTGGCCATATCTCACTCATCCGGACTCGGATTGAGCTGAAATTTTGAGGGTAGATGCCTGAAAAACCCTAGAACGTCTCCACCAATTTTCATATCATTTGGAGCAACACAGATCCTAGCGCATCCCTATGTGTGAACGAGATATTTGGCAAGCGGCTATGCGAGGGTTTCATCTGGGTTGAGTGCAAGCAGCTCCAGAGGTTGGTTTTTAGGGCCTTCGGGCCCTAGCGGCCAATATTTTTGTGGTTTATGCTCAATATTTTAGCAAGAAATGTTGCAGGGGATCCAAGATGGGTTAGAAATTTGTCTTTCAACAGATCATACTGTGAACTTGAGTGACAACGGCTTCCAATTTGCTGCACAAAAGAAAAGTGAAAACCATACCTTTCCACGACGTCTAGGGCAAGGATTAAAGAGATCACGAAACAAGTTTCAAGCAGTTGATCAAAAAATGGCTCATATCTCAAGTGAATCTGGTGCTAAGGTGCACCCACAAAATAATTCTACTGTGAAAACCCCTGTCAAGGGTAAGAATTTCGAAGACTCAACCCCAAAAATGAATTTTAGGGATGCCCTCCGTGGTGGACAGCCTCAACCCAATGCTAATATCAATCTTAGGGCTTCCCATAAACCTCTAAGAATGCCTAAGATTGATCCCAAGAAAACGGAGTCAGGATGTCTTAAAGCAGCTGATGGAACTCCTATTGTTAAGCTTGATATGGGTAACATTCAGACTGGCATTGAAGATTTGGAAAAAAGAGGACTAATTTGTCGGTTCGTGGGTTTTCGTCCGAGTCTATCTGCTTTCAAAGTCCGGGCTGCAAAAAGCTGGAAAACTAAAGGTGAGTTACAAATCTCTATTTATCCAAATGGTTATTTTCTTGTTTTATTTGCTAATAATGAAGATAGAGAGAAAACTTTTCAAGGGGGTCCTTGGTTTTTTGGAAGGGCAGGGCTTTTCATGAAGCCCCGGCATACTAAATTTAAAGCCGAAGAAGAGATGCCTTCTATAGCTCCCGTGTGGGTTAGACTCTTTGGCCTCCCTATTGAATTTTGGAATCCTACTGTTTTTTCTTCAATTGGAAACTCTTTAGGAACTTTTATGATGACTCGCTGATTGTACTCAAAATTTTGAACATATTATTTATGCTCGGATTTGTGTTTTAATGGATTTTGACAAACCCCTACCTAAAAAGATCACATTACAATTTGGGGAAGACACTTGGGAGCAAGTAGTGGACTATGAGAACATTCCTTTTCGTTGTAGAATTTGCCATGAATATGGTCATTTGGCCAATGCTTGCCCAAATAAAATTCTTGATCAAAAGAAAGAAGATATAAACTCAACGAGGTTTCCAAATACCTAAGAAGAAGAACACTCGAAAAAACCAGTTATGAAGGATCAATCAAAGTCATCTCGCTAATATGTTTGAAATCCTTTCCACAAATGATGTCCCAAGTGAGGAAGAGGAAATAATGGAAACTGAAATCTTAGAAACACAATTTAAATATGAAGGGAAGAACTCAGAGACAAACCAACAAATCAAAGGTTTTCAACAGAAAAAAAAGGAGAAAATTTACACAAGAAAAACAATCTTTCAAATGTCAAAACTTCAAATAATGCAGGTCCCAATATAGACTCCGTTGAACCATCTAGTAAAATTTTGGGTGTGTACGAGCATTCTTCAAGGTTAGAAGCCATCTCAGATTCAATTGGAATAAGTCAAGAAACAGGGAAAAAAAATTGAAGATGGATTCTAATCAAAAAGCAGGTCGCAAGACCAATCAATATCATATGGTAAAAGAAGGTGAAAAGCTTGTAGAGGAAGGTAAGATTAATGCCCTTCCCAACTTTTTTAGCCCTGGTATTAATGAAGATCATCACTTGGAATATTAGAGGACTCAAAGGGAGTCTTTCAAAACAAAATGAAATTAGAAGAATGATTCAGATAAATCATCCACATCTTGTTTTCCTTCAAGAAACAAAGATGTCAATGGAGGATATGGACTCAATTGCCAATAAAATTTGGCCAGCTGGAAAAGTGGTTTCCCTCAGTTCCCAAGGGACTTCTGGTGGCATTGCTTGTCTTTGGGACCCAAAAGAGGTAGTTATTCACCATATGGTTGGCAGTTGGGGTTTGTTGGCTATAGCTATTCAAAGTAGACATTCCAACCAAATTATGCTCTGCATTATTGTTTATGCTCCGACTTCTTTGGAGGAAAAAAGAAGACAAGTGGAAGGATATTACTCATATTATCTCTCATTTTCCTGAAGCTTGGATCTTGATCGGAGGAGATTTCAATACCATCCTCTCTCTGGATGAGAAAAGGGGGGAAATAGAAATTTGGACAAAAGCACTGACCTCATGAGCGAATATATTGCAAACCTCCATCTTGTGGATATCCAACCAGATAATGGCCTTATGACTTGGTGAAGGCAAGGCTTAGCTTGTATAATGGAGAGATTGGATAGGTTTTTGCTCTCTCAAAATTTCTTAATCCATGGTCACATTCCTAAAGTGAAGACTCTTAATAATGCTGGTTCGGATCATTGGCCAGTCATGGTGGAAATGTGGAAAACCAATGTGAGTTTCTCTCCTTTTCGTTTTCAATTAATGTGGCTTAGAGACATTTCCTTCAGACCTCGTGTGCAACAATGGTGGAAGGAAGGTAAACCTAGGCATGGGACTAAGATGTTCTGTTTTGCCAAAAGACTGCAATACATTAAATCCAAAATCAAGACTTGGAACTGGAAAGAGTTTGGGGATGTTCATAAAAAAAACATGAAGTTATTGCTCATCTTGAAAATTTGAATAAGAAAATCCGTTTAGATGGCCTCACAGAGAAGAGAAGTGCAGATGAAATTAAACTCACAACTCAGTTAGAGGAATGGGAAAAAAGAGAAGAAATCTTATGGAAGCAAAAATCTAGAATTCAATGGCTCAAAGAAGGAGATCGAAACACAAATTTCTTCCACAAATCTCTTCTAGCTCGAAGATCTCACAACTTTATTTCTTCCTTAAAATCAGATTCTGGAGATGTTGTTTATACTTGGGATGGCATGAACTCTATTGTTGTTGATTACTTTTCCAATATTTTTGCTGCTACTCCTCTTGACTCAGCTTCACAACAAAATGTTCTTCAAGCAATCCCTTCTCTTATCACTTCGAGGAGAACTCTATTTTGACTCGCTCCTGTTACTATCAATGAGCTTCAACAAGTAGTTTTTAAAATGCAAAAAGGGAAAACCCCAGGTCCCGATGGTTTTCCCATTGAGTTCTACCAAGAGTTCTGGGATATCCTTCATGTTGATTTATTAGAGGTGGTGGAAGAAGCCAGGAAAGCCAAAGAAATTTTGAAGGTTATCAATAAAACTTATATTACTCTTGTTCCAAAAGCTCAAGAGGTTGATCATATCTCAGCTTTTAGACCTATTGCTTTATGTAATGTTCTTCTCAAAATCATTACTAAAATCATGGCAGAAAGGTTGAAGCCTCTTTTGCATAAGATTATTTCCCCAGAGCAAGGGGGTTATGTGGAAGGACGTCAAATAGTAGATGAGATAGTTCTTGCTCAGGAAGCCATCCATTCCATGGATATGCAAAAATCTCCTTCCATGTTCATTCGGTTAGACTTATCCAAAGCTTATGACAGAGTGGATTGGCACTTCCTTATCAAAGTTTTGAGGCAATTTGGTTTCTCTAAGGATTGGATGGATTGGATTATGGGATGTATCTCTTCAGTTTCCTACTTAGTTCTTATCAATGGCAGGCCTTCTCAATCATTCCCAGCTTCCAGAGGTATTAGGCAAGGTGACCCGCTATCCCCTTATTTATTCATCATTCTTGTTGAATGCTTGGGTAGGACTATAACCAAAAAGAGGGAAAACAAAACCCTTGAGGGAGTTACCATTGCTCATGGAGCTAGACCTATCTCTCATCTTCAATTTGTGGATGACTCTACTCTTTTAGGTAAAGCTACAGTTAAGGAAGCTTCTAATATTAAGCAAATCATTAGCTGTTTTTCTAAGGCTATCGGGCGCTTGATCAATGAAGACAAATCTAAAGTTATTTTCTTTCACTCCTCTGCTAGACAGGAATCCATGGTCTTGGATAAATTAAGATATAAGAAGACCTCCCTTCCAATCACTTATTTAGGTATTCCCATAAATATTCAAAGGCAGAAAAATAAAGATTGGAATTGGTTGTTGGACAAAGTCAAGAAGAAAATTGGAAAGTGGACCAACAGGTGGCTTTCTTCTGGGGTAGAATCACCTTGGTAAAATCAGTCCTTCAAGCTATTCCTATTTATGTTTCTTCCGTTTTGAATATCCCAAAGGTTGTTCTTCGAGAATTGGATCAAATCAGTCATCGTTTCCTTTGGAGTGGTACTAAGGAGAAAAGAAAATGGGCCTTGGTGAAATGGGATACTTTATGTCTTCCTAAGAATGAAGGGGGGTTAGGATTCCGGTCTTCTATTAATAACAACAAAGCTTTAGCTGCTAAATTATATTGGAGGATGTTGCATAACCCCAATGCTCTTTGGGCCAATAATCTCCGTGCTAAATATGCTGAGAACAAAAGTCCTGAAGACCTTGTTCGCTATCAACTTCCTACCAAAGGTTCTCCCATTTTAGCAGTTCTTAAGACTGGTGAGGATTTGATAAAGAAAAATTTATTTTGGATCATTCATAATGGTCAACAGGCAAATTTTTGGACAGATTCTTGGGATGGTCACAAGCCTTTGATAACTCAGCTTCCCGATTGGAGGCCTTGGATGGAGGAGCTTCACCGAGCTAATTGGATAAAGGTGGCTAATTACTGCCGGTACCATACTGGTAATTCAAAGGTTGGTAGATATTGGATCCCTATTGAGGACTGGCCTATTCAAATCCCAGAAAGGCAAAGACAAGATATCCAAGGCATCCTTCATATGAGATCCCTCTCTTGGTCCCATGAAAAAGATTGTTTTGGATGGAACAACACTACTAAGGGTGAGTATTCAGTTGCTCAAGGTTATTTGACCTTATGCCATAATAATCCCAACCATTCTTCTGACATCTTTTCTCGATTGTGGGCTCAAAAGCTCTGGCCTAAGGTGAGGTTCTTTAATTGGCTTTTATTGCATCGTAGGGTGCTTACTGGTGAGCAACTTATGAAGCGTGGTTTTCATGGCCCTTTTAGATGTGAAATGTGTGAAGAGAATGTAGAAACTCTCAACCATCTTTTTATTGAGTGTACTTTAGCCTCTGAGCTATGGAGGAGAATGGCCACTTTACTTGGCTTACAGTGGTCCAATTTTTTTACTTTTGAACAACTTTGGAGGGATTGGCCTAATCAAGAGGGTGTTGATCATTTTATTAGGCAATTAGTTTGGATGGGTTCTACCATTCTTCTTTGGAATATTTGGAATGAAAGGAACAACCGAATTTTTAATCAAGATAGGAAGGATATTCACTATATTTGGCAAAAGACCATAGCCAACTTAGTTGAATCAGTCCATCAACTCCTTAATCACCCCCAAAACTCCCACCAAAGATGGGATCAAGTGATGCAAAGATTGAAGATTAAATCTTCTAAGGGCAACCAACTTAAAGGGAATGTGAGTATTAGTAAGATGGATAGGACAAGAAATTGGCAACCTCCTCCTAAGGATTTTGGAAAAGTCAATACTGATGGAGCCTCTAGAGGGAACCCTGGAAAAGCCAGTGTGGGAGGAATTGGTAGACTTTCGGATGGCTCCCTGGTTTTTACTTTTGCTGAGAATTTGGGTATTCTTTCCAATAACCTTGTTGAGGGGTATGGTATCCTCGGAGGCCTTCAGGAGGCTACTAAGGTTGGATGGGAAAAGGTGTTAGTTGAGTCCGACTCTCAACTTATGATTAATCTCTTGAAGACTCCTCTAAGAATCATAAGGTGGATTGGAGAATAAAAAGAATTATTGAGAAGATTCAATTAATCCAGATGGGATTTTTGAAAGTTGATTACAATCATGTGGTCAGAGATCAAAACAAGAGTGTTGATGCTTTAGCTAATTGGGCTTTGGACAAAGGTGATCTTACTTGTTATGGCCACCCTCCTAGATGGTGGGCTTCTCAAATTAGGGAAGCTCTTCTTTCTATCATTTCTTTGGATGGCTCCAGTTTCAAGGTACCTAGTTTCTTCTTGCTTTTTTTTTTTTTTTTTGCTTCTCTTTGGTTCATTCAGTTTTTTTTAGTTCCCTAGCTCATTCTATTCTTTCTTTTGTTTCCTCTGTTGATTCTTGCCTTAATAGTCTTCTGGTCTAGATAGGTCATTGTTATGTTCAATTTTTTTTTTTTTTTTTTTTTTTTTTTTTTTGTTTAGTTTTTTAAGGTGGGTGGGTTCTTTTGTTTTGTTTTGTTTTTGTGTTCTTTGTGTTGTTTTTTGTTGTTTTTGTGTTTTTTTTTTTATGTTTTTTGTTATTGTTCTTGTGTTTTTTTCGTTCTTGTTCTTGGGTTTCTCTTTGTTTGTGTTAATTCGTGTTTTTATGTGTGAGTGTTTTCTATGTTTTTTGTTTTTGTTTATTGTCTGTTGTTGGTTGTTTTTTATTTTTATTTTTTTTTATTTTTTAGGTTTTGGTTGTGTTTATTTTTCATGTTTTTTTTTGGGTTATGTCTTTGTAGTGTTTTGTTGTTTTTGTCTTGTTTGTGTTTTGTTATGTGGTTCTTGTGTTTTTCTATGTGGTTCGTGTTGTGGTTTCTTTTATCTTATTGTGCGTGTTTGGTTGTGCTTTTGTTTTTGACACACTCAAGGAGCATGTTTTTTATTTTATTTTATTATTTTTGTTGTTTTTACTTATTTATTTACTTATTTTTAAATTGGTTTTGTGTGTTTGTTTGCTCCTTGAGTATGTCAAAGGTGGTAGGCCAGGTCCGAGTCCTGGGCGTTTTTGGCGGAATGGATACCCCTGCCTCCTTGGGTCTTACCCGAAAGTGGCATCCCTTTTGGGATGTTTTCCACAAAAAAAAAAAAAAAGAAAAGAAAAAAGATCTAGTCTCTCAATATAATTTTACAGCTACATGATATGTTTTTGTTCTCTTGATATAAATGTTTCAAAACTTTAAAATAGAAGGTCCTTCACTTCGAGAATTGCAAACAAATTTCTTTGGAAGTGTTTTGCAATGTTCTTCCAGGAGTCTTGGACTTAATGTTTCTGTATTTTTGGAAACATAAAAGTTGTCAACAATATTTCCTTCATAATCTAAGTAGCTTGGGTTTCTTGAGAGGAAAATTCCTCGAGTCAATCAAATACTTGGAAATTGTCCAATAAAAATACATCACTATCTGTTCCCAAGAACTGCAAGGGGTTTATATTAAGGTTTATTCCTTCATCTCATTTGTGTTGAGGTTTATATTGGAAATTATAGAAATCTTCCTAGAATAATTATCTGGCCATATTATTGTATATCTTTCTGCATTACTAATCCAATATTGTGACATGCAGGCCCAGGATGAATGGCGCAACACAGTTCGGTCATCTTTAACCCAGGAAACAACACAGGCAGCAATGCAAAGGATATTGCCATCACCATGTACAAGACAGTACACCGTAGTAGTACTTATGCCAAAGTTATCAATGTTCCAAAGATTGAAATCTGTCCTATACACTTCAGATGATAGATCAAGCAAGGAAACAAAGGTAAGAATAGTGTCTAAAATGTTTTTGGTTGTCCTCAAGTTTTATATGTTTGCCTTGCATTGAAGACCACCATAGATGCCTGGATTTTGTTTCTAGAAATATTAACATCATTGATATGTGAGATGCTTTGTAAGAAGACATCAAATATGGTGTTGGATAGGGAGCTAAATAGTATGTTATATTATTTGTAAATAAGCTTGTTTCTATGATGCTGAAAATGTGAAGAGACATGGTACTCAAAAGCAGAAAGAACAAGTCAGTCTGTATTTTCAAGATGGTTTATTTTGCTTGGTTCTCTGATTTTGTCATGCCGGGGAAAATGTTTTTTATTCTCCCAGAAGTACATGTATTTTTCTGGTGTATGTGTATATGCTGCCTATTTTCTACGACCTATCTTTTGTACCTTACACACTTTGTAGGATATTACACAATCTCAATGATAATGGACGTGTTTTTACTTAATCTTTATTTGTGCAGACAACCAACGCTAGCACAGATGTAAGGTAGTGCATATATAGTTGAATTTATGTTGCATACTAAATATTCTTAGTATCCCTGGGTTTTTTCAGCATACCTTTATCAAGGAGTTGTTTCCTAGATTTAATTTGGATTCATTATTAAAATCCTAAATAGCACTGTGTGGGCAGTTCTCTGGCCAACTTCAAAGGAAGTTTTGAGACACTAGTTATGTTGGGCGCAAATCCTTGGAACTTTCTCAGTAATTGGCAAACATTGTAAACTGTTAAGGACTTAAATACATTTGATTCTTGGTAGGTGACATCTGAGAGTTAGTCATTCACAAGTGCAATAATGGCAGCAATATGTAGGTCAAGTTGTTTCAGACTATTTGTGCCAGAACATTATTAGTTATTTGTTTTAGGCTTCATTTGGTTAGCTATTGCAATGCAATTTTGTTTCTTCCCAAGTTTACAGAATAGTAGACACTGTTTCAAGAAATTCAGATTCCTTTTAAATGCTTGCTTCTCTCACATGGAATGAATAACTAGCCTATCTTTGAATTCTCTCCCCTTATCCTTGTTTCCATTTATTCAGGCTATAAAAGAACATTTACATTGGTTGCAGGTTTTGATTGGTGTAGCTTCTGCACTAGTATTGGCTACCATTTGCTGGCAATATTCAATGAAAACCAGAAATATAGGATGAGAAACTTATTTGAAGGTCCTATTTTTTCAATATACATATATGCTTGTTGAATTTACTTTTATGATAGTGGGACCAGCAAGAGGTGGTGTTATGCATGGCCATCAGGGATGGTAACTTGCATAATATCTAGCAACATCGTCATGATGATTAAAGAAAAATGCACAGATTTTTTTGTAATCTGTCAAGAGATGGAACAGGAATGTGACTTCAATGACATCCTAGGAGGATTAATTTTGTCAGTATTGTCTAAATGCCATTGAATATTTGAATCCTGCCTTCAACATTGTAATGATCTGCCTGAAGAAATCTTCAACAAGGTTAAATTCTATCAACTGTAATGCTATCACCCATTCTGTGTGACATGTTTTGGTCTTACCTAATGCAAGTTAACCATAATGGGTGCAGGAAGATCGAAGAAATTGATTCCATTTTTTCTTATTATTAATTTATTATTTCATATTCTTTTTGTTTATAAATCCAAATTGAAGTATATTGAGGAGCAATGTATGTGTCAAGCAGCATTTATAGTAGTAAGTGACTTGGTAATTTAGTAGTGGTTCCTAGTTCCATGTTCTTCCTGATGTTACGTAATCAGTATTTAGACACTGCTAGAAGAATTGTAAAACAGGCAGTGAATTGATATACTGTTATCTGTTTGTAAAAGGGCACATGGCTAAGTCATTTAGGGTATAAAGTAGTTTGATAATGAAAACAACATGGTGTTGAATTGTAATGATTACCCTGTAAATGTTTGGGTCTTCGAGTGT
The DNA here is from genome assembly GCA_028583015.1 of Wollemia nobilis. Taxonomy (NCBI): domain Eukaryota; kingdom Viridiplantae; phylum Streptophyta; class Pinopsida; order Araucariales; family Araucariaceae; genus Wollemia; species Wollemia nobilis. The sequence goes on along the minus strand of JAQPPZ010001772.1, from coordinate 9,112,242 downwards.
TCTTTGTCATTTATAAATAATGTTATGAGCTGAACGAGGTTGTAGACACCTAATAATCAAATGAGGAATTACTTTCTGCAAGGAATAGAACCCAGCATAGACACAGATAGGTGATGCTAATCCCAATCAGCAGTTCTATTTGATTTTTATCATCCAGCTCTATTTACGAATTGACCTATGTTTATATTTGTATTATACTAGCAGGACTAGATATCTAAGATATTCTTACAAATTATGATTTCAAAACCAGCCAACTTTGTTTGTTCTTTGAACATTTGATACCTAGCAGTAGTTATGTAAGAGTGACCTGCCAAATTTCGCATTAAGGAAATACAAGACAAAAATGCAGCTGCGTGCCTAGTTTTGCATCTTACTTGTATGACCCAAGGTCAAGTTGTTACCATTGAGGATTCTTGATTAGAAAATAAAAAGTTACTTGAGGCTGAGCTGGAGGATAGTAGTCTAATACCAAGATAGAGCAACTCCTGATATGATCGTCTTATATTCTGTTTCAAGTCAAATATTGGTGTAGTTTTTGTCACGTCCATTCCATGTTAATGGAAATTACCATGTTGCTGTAATGTATCCAGAGGTGGTGGGCGCTATGCAGATCTACTTGGGGAGATGTAGATTCAACAAACAACATGGAATCAATGAATTTTAATGTGGTAGCAGGTGATTAATGCATTCTAAGAAAGTTTTATGTTAAATATAGATCAAACTAAATGGAACCCCCCAAATTTTTGATCTGCTGGAGGTCTGAGAGTGATTTTCTTTGTTTAAAGTCATAGGATAGAAATACAACCCTGATTTGCAAGGGGAAGAATTACAGAGCCTTTGTTAGCTTTTGATGCTATATATTTAATGTAAAAACTACCACAAGGTCTAAAATGAGCATATAATATTAAATATAAGATAATGGCATTATACAAAGCATGTAAAACTCATAAGAAACTTCTGTAACTACTCATAAAACTGCCATTAATGAAAGCTCATGAAAATAATATCTTACAAAATGTGGAGATCTCAAATACTCCATGCTCCATATAAGTTCTACATTGTATGTAACTTGTACTGTACTGTACTCTACCTTGTCCTATGAAATGACAAGATCATCTTTGTTATGCTCACACAAAGGCCAATATATAATGGGATGTAACTATTGGCCTTCCATCTTCCTATGACTCTTCACTTTTCTATTCTATGGACTCGTGCACATGGACTATGATGCACATTCTAATATTACTTGTGCATTTATTACATTGTATAAAGTAACTACTCAAACCATAATCTAAGACGCACTCTTAATCTAAAGATGTACCCAAGGTGGTACAATAGCATGTACCAAATAATGTAATATATTCCAACAGCCTTTTTAAGATAGAAACATATTATCAGCAATAGTAAATTCTGCCTGAATCAATGATCTGTAGATGCCCGTGCAATGGAATGACAAGTCTCAAAAGACAAGTATCCCACAAGCCCCCAAGGGAAAAGATATATGGATAAGGGGACTGCCCTATTCCTGTGCCCTTCCTCTTTGGGAGGGATTGCTAGAGTTGAAGACAGTTACTTTCCTAGTGTAAACTGCTACTGTGGATGCCACCAATCAACCTCTGGCAGACTGGCAGCCATCGGGGACATGAATGGGGAAACGTTGCTTATAGTACCTGAGAACAGATAGTTTGAAGATAGTTTTAAAGGCAATCAATCTACTACTTTTAGCTTATTTCAAATATTGTAATAGTATAATTAACTGTATTAATATGGGCATGATTATAATGCCTATAATGAGTTTTTATATTCTGAAATAACTCCAACATTATTTCATATATTTTTTAACTGGCTATATGCAATTAAAATGGGTTCTATCCATATTACATCATACTTGTTTTACGGTGATATTTTAACGAACTATATAGTGATTGCATGGAATTCTTGTCAAGATTTGAAACTGGCTCTTCACTTTAGGTCGACAATGGGTGTTTGTTATTCTAATGGAGCTATCTTGGAATAGGACAATCCTGCTTGGAGTGACTTTGCTACAAAAACTGCACTAATATTATTGGGAACAAATAGAACTGAAAATGTTATATAAAACTATACATATTCATGTTCCTTCTTTCTGGCGTAGATATTTCTTTATGTGGTATAGAAAAGGTTTTTTTAGTATCCAAGTATACTTCATTTTTTGTTATAGCTCGATAATGTTGTTGGTTACTCTAATGATACTACCATAGAATCAGTCAATCCTATCTGGAGTGTCTTTGATATAAAGCATGCATTTTTTATTGGAAAAAATTCCTTCAATGGACAATATAAAACCATTGTTCCTTCATTGTTCCCAAAATGTTGGTATAGCAAAATAAGAACCCTTTTGCAAGGAAGAGATACTTGTATAACAATGAAGTTTTTTAGGTTTTTCATGAGCTCCTTGATGTTCATACTTGCACCTATCACACTTGCACCTATCACGTTTATGATGTCTCTACAAATATAGTTTAAGTTAGGTTTATGTTGAATATAGAAATGAAATGTAATTATGTTAATATCGATGATTAACTAAGATAGTTATTTGGGACAGAGTACATCAATTGAAAGTGATAGGGTGGGAGGACCTTTAAACAAAATGATAAAAGAGAACAACTAATTAGAGAGTTTTTTATTTTTAAATGAATCAAGTTGTTGGTGGTCAAATGGGTTGTCTTAATTATAAAGAAAATTTAACTTTGATAGCAAGTATTCTAATCAACAAAGCAACTCAGACTGCTAAAAAACATATATCTCTAACAAGTACTCTAGTCACCAACCACTCAGTCCCTAGGCTTAACAACTTTTTAAAGGGGAATTGGAAGGCTTTTAAAATAGGGAGGGTTTGTTTATTTTACAAAGGGATTTTCTCATGTCATTTTTAATGGTGGTCAAATGGGCCTTTCAGCTTATTAACCCCTCTTGCCTCAATCACAATTAATATACCATTCACACTATTCACTAGTAATGAGGCCCTAGCCACTAGTGGCTAGCATTTTCTCACTTTATTTTGCCTTTTTGGATGTCACGTGAGCATACCCTCTAAGTCTGCCCTTACCTTTGTATTTGATACTATTTCATGTTTCAACCAATTGAGCAATTGGGATAAGATTAGTTGATTGTCCAAGAACACATTGTCTAGCACAAAATCTGAAAATGACATTCCTTGAACTTGATAAATCTTATCATCCACAATTTTTAGTGAGATATTATCCCTGACTTCTAAAGATTCAAACCAATGTAAGTTTCCAGTCATATGATGACTAGCCCTTGAATCTATATACCAGATATCTTTTTCTCTTTGAATTTTTTGATGAGATTCAAGTGATATAATCTCACATATTTGATAAGAGTTTTGAAGAGCTCCTTTATGATGCTTCCTATTGTATTCAAAAAATTGTTTGTAATACAAATTTTGTTTTTGAACTTTTATGCTCATAAAGTATGGTTTTGCACTTTGATAATGTCTCCTATGTTGAAAAGTTCCTCTTTGTCATTTATCCATCATGTATCTTTAATTTGAAATCCTTATATCTCTTTAGTTAAAAAATAATAAACTGAATTTTGTAAATTCCAAATTTTTAACCTTTGTTGTAGAAAACCTTTTAACTCCCAAATATTAAATTTGCAAAATTTCAATAAATAAAATTTCTTCAAAAAATTTTAAATAAAAAACTTTCCTAATTTCAAAAAAATTCAAACCGTAGAACTTCAAAAATCCAATCATAAACAAAACTTTAAAACTTAAAAAATAAACTATTTCCTTGACTCCTTCAATAATAAACCAAATCCGTATTACTCCAAATAATTAAATAAATTCATAAAACCTTATAACTCCTACTTTGATGATTTTCAAATTAAGTCAAACATGTAATCCCCTCAAAATATCAACAATGGCGAATTAGAAAATAGTAATGCCATATGTTACCCAATTTAATTGGCGAAATATTTGTTGCGCTCCTTTTACTGGACAATGAGTTGTTGTCAATCTTGAAAATGCTTAGGGTTTAGCTTCTTGTGTGTTCTTTTTCACTATGCTTTGCTCATTGAGACAAATTCATTTGAGACAATGCTTTCTTGGTGAGGTGCCAATCGTTTACTCAAGGTGATGCTCAGGAGCCAACTTTCACTCGGAGTGATGCTATCTTGTTTAGGTGCCAACTTTCACTCGGAGTGATGCTATCTTTTTCAGGTGCCAATGTTTCCAACGCTTCGCTCAGGATGCTATTGCGTGTCTTTTGAATTATTGTTGAGTTCGAACAATGAATGACGCTTTAAAAAATGGTGCTCTCATACGTCCGGATGCCTAGTCCTTACGTCTCAATGTTATGTGCTTATGTCAAGATGCTTAGTGCTTATGTTACGATGTCAAGTGCTTATGTCCAGATATCTTTTGGATTTGATATCCTCTAAAACATTAGCGCTCTCCTAGCGCTTATATCCAGTTGCCTTCTGGATCATAAGTCCGTTGAATAATGGTGTTATCTCTTAGTGCTTTAATCTCTTCATTGGATTTTCAAATTACGACTTGTAAATGACTTTTTGTTAGACAACTTAGTTTTTTGCAATCTTGTCTTCTTATAGCTAAGTTTTTGTTATGTTGGTTGCTTCTCTTCTATGGTGTACGCTTGCTCTTCTTTTGTTGGTCCCTTGCTGTTCTTATGCTAGCCACTTACTTCTATTTCTTATGCTTGTCGCTTGCTTCTATTTCTTATGTTGGCTGCTTATCATTATTCTATTGGCCTTTAATCTCTATTCCAAGTTGGCTTCTTATGATTGTGTTCCTCTATCTCATTACAAGGTCATTTAACCTTTATCTTTCTCTAGACTGCATTTTAGTGATTTTATTCTTCTCTGTTATGTTATCTTTGTGCTTCTTCTGCACTATATTGTTGTCTATATCTTTGTATTGCTTATTACTTTTTCTTTCTTCTTTTCTCTATCTTTGTTCTTCTTACTGCTTTTGGTTCTTCTCTTTATCTCCATGCTTTGCTCTATTTATGCTCTACTTCTATATTTCATATAGGATGCTTTTATGTTCTCAATCTATTGTAGGAAGTTTGAATGCTTCTCTATCTTTGTAAGAAGCTTTGAATGCTTCTCTATCCTATTCTCAATCTCTGTGGAATATGTTGTTGCTCCTCTATCAATCTAAAATCTTCAATACCTTAGGTTTCTATTGGCTAGATAATAAGGGTTGTACTCGGGTCCCCCACCCTTGACAAATTACAACTCTCTTCTTTAGAGCTTGAGAGTGCAAATAGATACACTTATCATCTCAATTGAGATGCTATAGCTAGAAACCTACATCATTTTACATAAACTATCTAATTTTTTTATTTTCATTTTCCAGGATCTTTTCAATTTTTTATGTGAATACAAAAGTTTCAAAATTCAGCATGCTTCTTGACATTTTCCTATAGCAACCTTCACAAAACAAAAATTCTCCTCTACTAAGTATGCATTACATCTTAGTAGAGTAATATTTCCAAAACATTACACTATCATAGTCCACTTTACCAAATCTGGATAGCTAGTTTCCTTCCTGGAACAAAAGTGCAACCACAAAATTTTTAATAAATAGTTTATATGAAAACACATTATTGTTACAAAATCAAGCAGATATTACCAATGGAAAACATTGAAGTAAATCTTAATCATTAATTGATTCAGACAATCAACATTTTCTTGTTAGCTTCAACTTAACTTACTACTTCCTCTAACCATGGAAAAGAGAATTTAACTTCACGATCCTCAATCAAAACCCCTCTATTGGGTATCCTATATGCACATTTGTTTCCTTCCCTTATTGTATGTGTAAACCAGATTTCTTCAAACTCTTTAGCAAGATCTTGAATTTCCGCAATTATCTCTTGCATGTTTCATGGAGCCTTAGCTTTCCTCAAAATTGCATTTATTACTATGAGAGACTTCCATCCATATTCTATTCCATTTCATTTTTTTGCATATTTTTAACCATTGTAAAGCCAACCAAGCTTCAAATTCATTATTTGTCTTAATCCACTATTGAACGTAATGAGACAAAATATTTCCTCTTATTTTTAATTATTTCTCCTCCTAGTCTTGGATTTCCTTTAGATGCTCCATCAAAATTCACTTTAACCCACTCCACATATTGTGGTTTCATTTTATATTCTTTGCGCTTTTCTTGTACCCAACATCATAATTTTATTTAATGAATTGACTCCATCTATCAAGACTCTGTTTCCAGATTAAGGATTAGGTGAGTTGATAGGGTTGGTTTAGACTTTTCTATGTCTAAACATATCTTCCTTTTCATTACCTCCAAATTGCTTTCTTTTAATTTAAATAATCTTCTATTCCTTTCTAGCCATACAGTCCAAAGTATTGTATCTTTTGATATATCCCATATTGTCTGTAAAGCCTCACTTTTATAAGTGCTTTGTCGTTACTTTAACCAATATTTAATTCTGCTATTATCATCATGCATTTACCAAACATATTAAGAATCCATTGCCGTAGATTCCAGACTATTGAGCAATGTCCCAAGAGATGGTTTATACTCTCTTCCTCCTTTTTACAAAGAACACATTGAGAGGGGTGATGAAAACCCCTTTTCATAAGGTTATCTCAGGATAAAATTCTTCTATGACCTACTAACAAACATTTTAACTTTAGGAATGCTTGGGCTATCCCAAATATCTCTCCATATTCTAGTGATATTATTATTTTGTTGGTGTTGTACATTATAAGTACTTGTGTATTCTTGTGAGCTATTCAACTCCCAACTCAATTTATCCTTGGCATCCCTTAGAATAATCACAATTGTTATGTTTGTACTCAATTGCCTCCTAGCATCAATGTCGTGTATACTTGTAAAAAAATCTTCTTTCCACTTGTATCTTCCTTCCTGATCTTTGTACAAAATGTTTGAAACCATATTACCATATTTGTCTTGAAGCAATCTCATCCAAGGTTTCAAAATTGGATCTAAATTGAGTGGTTTTTTGTCACACCAAGTATCCATCCAAATATAATTTTTTTCTCTAGTTCCCACCACTCATCTCAAACCTTTAATCATAAGATCAATACATTTTTTTAAACCATTCCAAAGAGCAAAACCATTTGGTAGAGAGAATGTAGTAAATATTAAACTTGGGTCATTGGGATTATTGCCCATTGTATTTGACTCTCTTTGTACAGTCTCCAGGTTACTTTTTCCCTAAGAGCTAAGTTTGCATATTTAAAAACTCTTAAATCAAGACTTCCCCTAGTTTTATCATCACACGCCTTGCTCCATTTCACCAAAGGAAATTTCCATTTATCATGTAAACCTAACAATAAAAAAAATCACATAATATAGATTAAACTTTTTTCAACTGATTTTGACATAGAATACAATGACATATAATATGTTGGAATGGCCTGTAAGATTGACTTAATTAACTGCATTCTTCCTAGTAGCAATAACCATCTACCTTTCCAAGCTGGAAGTTTATTTTAAACTTTATTAATAATTGAATTCCATAATTCTATCCTCGTTCTCCTTCAAAAAAGGCATCCCTAGATAAGTTGTTGGCAAATTTGCTTCCTCCATTTGAAGTAACTTGCAAATTATTGCTTTAATATTTGTTAGCTTTTGATGTAACGAGCAATGGGAGATAGCAATCACAAGATGCAGAATAATATAAAAGAAAGTAAATTTGCAAGATGATTGAAGTATGCTTTGAATAGAAATAACATAAATGAATACAACGTAGCTATGGAGGAAATGAACACTCCATTAATGAGGATAGTAAACTACATTGCACCCATCACCAATATATGGTGATCTACACAACATTGCACTACTACCTACGACTATGCTATAAGAAACTCTATCTATGTCCCCCTTCTCATATCTATCTAACAACGAGGCCTTTCTTATATAGGAAGATAGGTTCCTTGGTCAACACTACCTAGCTGTGCAAGGGACAACTTGCGCATATACAACTTGCACATTGACACTTGTGCATTTATTACATTTCATGAAGTAACTAGATAACTTCCCCCTAAAGTAATATAATGTCCTAAGTATATACCTTGGAAAATATATTTACATAACCCAAATGATGGAATGAACTCTATTTCTAACATCCCCATGTATTACATTATTTGGGTGTTGAAGACTTTAGTCTTCAATATGAATTTTCTTTCATTCGATGATCTTTGGCTTGTTCAAAGTATTCTTGATCTGGTTCTTTTTCTGCTGCTTTAGTCTTCATGTCATGGCTTCTCGTCTTTTTCTATTCTTTGTTCCTTGATGTCAGGTGTCTTTGATGTACCATTGCTCTCATGATATTGCATGTCATGAGTGGATCTGAATAGGTTCTACTCTTTATTTTGTCGATATGTTAGACCTGTTTCTCTGTCCTTCATAAGTGTCAACCTTGAGCTCAATGTTAGTAGATCCATATGAAATAAGTTTATGAAGATAACAGTTTAATCTTTGAAGTAATCTTCTTTCATAGTCTTTATAGCACCTGTATTTGAAGTGATATGAGAAATATGAGTGATTTGTTCCATCACAATATTTGCACGGATGGAAATCATGATCACATTGGTTGCAATAAGTGCACAATAGAGATGATCTGACAGATTTGTAATCTATCTTAGGAATATCATGTTTTTTTATCTCCTTTATAAGGCCTTCAAACCATATGTGCACAAAATGCTATTCCTTTTTGCATAAAGTCTTTTTGATCAATATTTTCCTGTTTTTGGTCATCAGATTCACTGGATGAATCTTCCTTTATATAGTTGTTGATTTCAGAACTTATTTCACATTGTATCGGTTCTTCCTTTTCTTTTCCCTTTTCATCATTGTAATCCATCAAGTTTTTAATCCATATTGATATTTTCCTTATTCCACTTCTGAGAGCGTTGCTTAGTATGCCAGTAGTCATTTGTATAACCTGAATTCTTAAAGATAGAGTAGTCTGCCTTATAGCTCCCAATATTAGGATATGCGATCCCTTATTGAAGTATATAAGCTTGATTTAATAAAACCTCTATAAATCCTTAGGTTTGTAGACTTCCTTATGTCTCCCTAGTAATGAGAGTATGAATACCTAATTTTTTAGGTTTTTTATAGAAAGCTTATATCTTCCCAACTTGGTAATCTTTGAAGGATATTATTATATCAATGCCTTATGACTCCCTAGATATTTTTGGAATATAATGTAGTACTTTTGTAAAAATATAGTTCAATTTTGGTTGATTTTGTACAAATTTTGTAAAGATAAAAAATCAACTTCTTAACACCTTATTACTCCTATTGAACTAAGCACTTTTCAATTTTGAAGAGGTTTTAATGTTGAATTTATTTTATCCCTTTTGAGAAGTGTTTGAGACAAGAATATTATAATTTTCCAACCTTAATAAAAAGCTTAATAACCTCTTTTTAAATTTCGTGGATTGTTTGTATTTTCCAATAACCTGGTTTGGAGTTGAAGCCCTTATGACTCCAAAATTTGGAAAATTAGAAAACATTAATATTTGCAAACTTTAAATGGATTAATTCCAAGTAGTACTCCTTATTTATCCTAGGTTAAGTTTTGCAAATATTAGTCAACTTTAATATTTAATTTCCCTTTCAAATGAAGATTGATTCCTTTCAATAATTCAACCTTATAATATAACCTTATAACTCCCATTTTATGAAAAGAAAATTAGATGGGAAATTGTACCTTTATGAAACCAGTGGTAGATTGTCCTTCTTGGGTACTGTGAGTAATAGAATATTCTACCACTTGCTATTTACTTCAACACTCACTTTAATGCTTCCTTCACCCGTTTGACCAGGAGTAATGTACTTCGTCGTTCTTGGATTGTTCTTCAAATTGTTGTCGTGTAGCTACCGAGGTACTGTTGTGATACATCCGAGATGTTGCTGAGTCACTTCAGAATAGCTTGTTGTTGTTGTTGCTTGCTTTGACTATGCTTTCCCCTACCTTGACGACCTTTTTATGGAAGATAAGTCTTGAGTTTTGTGACAAGTGTCACACCTGTTAAGTATGAGCGCTCACTCCTTTAGTAATGTATCAAATTCCTTGTCTAACGCTTCTTGGTCACTCTGTAACATATGAGGACTCATGTGGGCACTTTTATGAGGCTTGTGGAAGATAACAAGTGGCACCACCTTCCTTAATATTCCTTGTAACTCTTGTGTGAGGTTTCTTGAGTGTTGAGAGATAGAATGACGCTTTAGAAAGTTTATGCCAAGTGGCATTAAAACACTTTGCATGAAGATTTGTGCTATAATGCTTCCAAGGAGAATATTATAACTCCTTTCGTATGCCTCCCTTTGCTTGCTTCATTTCTTGGACAACAAGCAACCTTTTCTTTTGCAAGAAACATTGTGGAGCTTTGAATGACGATTTCGAAAGTGATATTGGTGCTTTCTTTGGAGGATGATATTCTCCAAGCTTAGGATCTTGAATATAGCACCTTTTCTCCTTGTATTCTATGCCTTCAACATGCTGCTTTTTGTGCTTATTTGCAATGTAGATAGCCTCTTGTTATATTTTTTGAAGTAGATTTTGATGCCTTCTCTTCATAGATGAGCTCCCTTTCTATCTACGTATATGCAGCTTGATAAAAGCCTTATGTGGGCTTTGATATTGCAGGTTCATCCGTCCAATATATGCAGAAAGTGAGCCCTTTGAGTGGCTTCTTTTACTATGGAAGAAGAGTGCTAACGTTCGTCCTTCCTTGGTTGGCTTACCCTATAGATATTGTGCATTTTGAGGCACCTTCAAATCTACTCTCTTCTTGCGTATAATGTGTTGTAAAAGTGCAATACCATGTAACTTTACATGTATATAAAACTTTCTTTATTGCACATGTTTTTGCACTCTTGCAAGTCTGACATTCTGGCTTTGTAGCAGATTTTTGAATGCAAATATGAGGGTTTTGAGGATGTCTATTTGTCTAGACTCCTTACCCTATTTTCTTGGATACTTTTATGATAAATCCAAGCCCTTAATGATGTAGATAGAAGCTTCTTTGTAGTTGTAATTTTTTGCCCTTTGTACCATGCAATTAACCTTGTAATTCTTTAGATTTGACACTCACTATAGCACCCTAAAATTGGCACAGTTAAACCTTAGTAAAAAGATAAAAATTTGAATTTTAACCCCAAACCGCCCGTTAACCGCTTGTTACCCGCTTCCCTTGTTTTTCATGCCATTTTTAGGATTTGTTTTGACCGTTGGACGATATCGTCTTAGATCAGACGAAATCATCCCAGATCTGACGAATTCATCTAGAACAGAACGTCCAGACGATTTCGTCCCAAAACCAAATTTTCATAATTAGCTTCTGTTTCAACAGACTTCTCTAACTTGGGCAGAAAGCGTGTCTGCGCAGTTAGAGTCTCCCCGTTGGAGATCTCCCAAATTGGGATGATCTCCAACCTCCTAACCTCTCCCTAATCCTATATAAACTAGGATTTTCTCAGTTTATCCCCCTGAACCCCCTAGCTGACTGATTTCCCTACAAATTTAGTTCCTTGTGCCTTAGAACACCTTCATACTTTTGTTTGCATTGCGTATTTCAAGTTTTCTTGTAGGAATCTTACTGTTTTTCAGCTGGAGCAAGCTTGGATCATCGCAGGCGATTCCAGACGATTTCGGACGATCCTATCGCAGATCGACGATGATCTCGTACGATTGGAGGCGATCTCGACTGTAGTCCAGATTGGGGGCAATCAGAGCCCAGAGTTTGCATTTTCTTATCGTTTCTCTGCATTTCTTTATGCATTATCTTAGTTTATTATATTTATGCATCCTGGAGTTCACCTCATTTAGTATAGATGCATGATAAAGTCAAAATAAATTGTCAAATTGATGCATTTCCTTTTAATTGCTATCTGGATTTATCATTTAGGCAAGTTTACTATTATTTCTATCATTTCCCCTTGCTTTTGCAATTGCATTTTTGGTATTTTGTATCTATTTCTGTGATTGCAGGTTTCTGATGAATTCGTCTGATGAATTCGTCAGATCGTCGATGATCTCGTCTGATCTCAGATGACCGACTGTGATCTGAGATGATTCTATGCAATTACAGATGATTACGTATGATTTGAGATGATTTGGACTTCTACAAAACTCAGAATCTTCATCAGACATCCGAAATCAGGTATGTTCTATTTTATTTAGCCTACTTTCTGTGTTTAGCACTTACGCATGTTTTCTGTATTCATAAAAATCAGCATTGGCATATAGAATAGCTTAGATTCATCTTGGCCAAACCTAGGAATTGAATGATTAAAGCACAAAATGAACACATCAAACCTACTCTCAACCTAGGCATGGAAACTGCCACTCAAAAGTTTCCTGGTGAACCCACCATCCATCAAAAATTCACCCTTATACCCCTCCCCCGAGAGGCGGGACCTTCAAAGGGCCTCTCAATCCGAGGTATTGTCCCATCCTTCTCGCATCCCCCTTTTGGGCGTGGATCCTATAGCTTGAAGGTAAGGATGCAAAAAATTTGGAGCGATACATTTTGGTGAACCCGACGTGAAAACTAAAAACCTTTTGAAAACAATCCAAAAAACAAAACATAAATGCATTTAGAATCAAAGATTGCATATCATATTTAGATGGTAGATTATAATAAAATACGAGTTGTCACCATTAATGTTGAGAATCAATTAGCAGCTATAGAGATTACTTCTTTGCTTAGAGTATCTCAAACATATAGAGTCCCACCTTTATGGGACGAACTTAATAGGAGATTGAATATTATTGAATCTAGATCAATAGAAACTTAGGCAAATCAAGAGGTTTGTCCTAGATAGAATCTTGGATCCTGATCAAGTGACCTTATATCATGAACTTCAGAGAGCTTGCCATAGGTGGTTAGCAGATAAAAGAGCCCTTGTGTCTTCTGAGTTGTACACCTTTGAGGAATACCTCGACAATGCAGTTGTAGTACATAAATTTCTATCTCGTATAGAGGATCAAGAGGTCGTCCTTACGGATAGAAAGAGATGGAATAGAGTTCCTAGAGCTGTGTTATATCGAGAGTATTGCCATGAGCTCTATTTTTACAAGTCAGAGTCAGAAGTAGATAACATCACCATAGCACACTTTGTCAAATTCTTGAAAAACCATTTTCAATTTGAAGAGGAGCATTTCATGACTCCTGATGAACTTGATCCTATTAATGATATCCATAAACTATTTATAGAAAACTAAGCCATTATTTTATTATTTCTTGCATTTAGTGTGTTGTTTGTTGTCTTTATAATCATAAAAACATAAAAAAAAACAAAAAACAAAACATAACAAAAATCAAAACATTTTCTTTTAAGTATTATAGTAGGTATATAATTAAAATATATACCTCCCAAATTTGTTGCAAATATATATATATAAAATATATATTTGCTAAAATCTAAGTTTAAGCATAATGACTAGACTTAGGAATGGAAAACAGACTGAAGTAGAAGAAGATTGGTTAGGAAAACCAATAAATAAACCAGATGTCCTTCCTGAAGACCCAATTCAGGAAGAAGGAACACTAGACCAAAAAGAAGAAGAGTTTGCTGAAGCAAATGAACAAAGAGAAACTGTTAGAGGGGAAGGATCCTCATCCCCTAAAATGTCTCTCGAAAGGAGTTGTTACTTTTGAGAACATGGAACATTTCTGGAAGTTCCTCAATACTAATATTGGCACCCTTAATAGAGCAGTCCATATGGACAAGGATCAAATTAGTGACACTCAAGCAACCCTAGAAGAAATATATCACACACGCACTAATCCCTTGTCCTTCATTGATCAAGAAAGTGATCAAGTTGGACCATCCAATTTGGATATGGCCGCTATAATCCAGAACATGCAACAACAACAGGTTACCCAACCACCTAGAGTGCCTGTTACCAAGCCTAGGGTTATTCCCACACAAAAGAAACCTTCATTCACTGCTCTATTTCGCCAAGTTATTGATCAACATACCTCAAATCAACAAAAGCCTAAAACAAAACCTAACACCAATTTCCAACAATCTGGGATACAACATAATGCTACAACAAATCTTCTTCATAATACTCTTCCTACCAACCATTTGCATAATAGCAATATAGCATCCAATCCTTACGTCACGCCATCATACGCTCAAATACCACCAAACCAATATGGTGGACAAACTAGTAATCTGGAAGCCATGGTGAAACAGTTAGTCTCCCGCATGGACCAGATAGATCCCTACCGTCCCTCGTACAATTATCGAGAGATGTGTAGTCAGCCTCTAGATCCTATAGTTGTAGCACAACCATATCCTAAACACTTTCCTATGCCTGTCCTACCTATATACAAAGGAACCGAAGATCCCATAGAGCATCTTCGTATGTTTAGGATAGCATGTCATGATATATCACATGATGACTTGTTATTACTAAAGATGTTCCCAAAAAGTTTAGGAGGAATGGCATTAGAATGGTATTATCAACTACCCACTCATTCTTTGAGGAATTTCGAAGAAACCGTCGAGTCTTTTGTTCATCAATTTAGTGCCTACATTGAAAGGCATGTAACCATTAAAGATTTGTACAACCTAAAACAAGACAAAGATGAATGTTTTGCTGATTTCCTAGCTCGATGGAGACAGTTGATAGGAAAATTGCACTTTGTGTTACCTTATCGGGAAATGTTGGATATCTTTATCAATAATTTACAAGAACAACTATCCTATGAGTTATCAACTTCTACCTTGACCACCTTCGATCAAGCTATAGATTTAGCTCGAAGAGTGGAAGATGCTCTTATTAGGAGAGGTCAACTTAAAAAGAAAGATGATGAGAAAACATCCAGAAATCAATATAAAAATAAACAAGTTGTGGGTGATGGAGTCACTGATAGTAGAAATATCGCTACTATTAATACTACAAAAACAATAGAGAAATTTATATTGAAACCTCTTGATAAACCACCTCAAGAATTTACTAGGTTAAATCAACCTCTATCAACCATTCTCCCGCAATTACTAGCATGAGGTTTGATCCAATTACCAAATATCCGGGAACCTGATCCAACTATACCCGGATACATAGCTGATTTACACTGTGATTTCCATAGAGGACCTGGACACGCTACCAACTCTTGTAAAATATTAAAACATAAAATACAAGACCTGATTGATAACAATGAGATGGAGGTGCAAGCCTTTCAACCTAAACAAAATCCTCCTAATAATGCTCAAAAGAACATCCCTCAAAATCAGAATCAAAATGCCAATCAATCATTGGACATATTTCAACATCCTTTACCAAAGCATGGTAAAGAAGTGGCTAATCAAATTGAGCACCATAATGTTCCCCCTCCTACCCGATATGTAGGAACTATTAGTGGACATTCACCTACTCATGATGTGGAAATATTTGACACAACTTTATCCATGGTTACGACCAGACCTCTATATAATATTCGGACACCTGATCTTAGTGATATCGAATATGAGACTGAAAGTGACATGGAAATCACCTCAAATCAATCGAATAGTTCTGAAGATGAATCAGATCCTATTCAACCTATCACAAGTTCTATGGTTCCAGAAGAACCATTTCCAAGAAGAGTCACTACTAGACCATCTTCTCACCAATTACTTTCTAATGAACAAGCCATAAATGCTAGACCAAGACCTATTCATCATCCTCAAAATAATATTGTAGGTACCATCGGAGCTGTTACTCGACAACAGGCTCAAAATTCTCAACAAGATCAAACTCAGAATGATGGATCAGCTCCATTTGTTTTGAAAATTCCTAATAAAGGGAATCATGCGCCTAATGTTCAACCTAAGCCTCCTTATAATATTAATGAACAATTATCAAATACTACAGACTAGAATTTCCCTTTTGGACCTTTTAAGATCTTCTCCTACACATAGGGATGAATTAATGCTCACATTAAGCCAGATGATGGTACCATAAAATATTCAACCTGAAGCCATGTCCAATACTATCATAACTCGTGAAGTCGATTGTATTGACTTTCGGGATAGAGATATACCACAACATAGTTTACATAAGGATAACCCCTTATATATTACTGCCCTAATTGGAGATGTAGCAGTTAAACGAGTCTTGATTGATAATGGTTCATCTTTAAACATTTGCACTTTTGACTTCTACCAAATATTTGGGTTTAGAAGTGATGAAATGAAAAGAACTGATATGATCATAAAAGCCTTCAATGACGAAACACAAGAAACGTGTGGAGTTATCACTATCCCATTGCAAGTTGGTCCAAGAACCTTAGACACAACCGTATTTATTGTACATTGCCCTGCATCGTACAATATACTTTTGGGTCACCCTTGGATCAACGCAATGCGAGTTGTTCCCTCAACTTTACATCAATGTGTTAAATTCGAATTTAAAAATCAGTTGGTTACCATTCATGGTGATCCTAGACCCTTTGATATGTGTGCTTTGGCAGAACCTGTTGGAGTTCAATTTTGCCCTGCTTTATCATCCACACATCCTAATTCTCATCAACCATCTAAACGTATGAAACACACACTCATAACATCATCTACTCCATCAACTACACCTCTACATATAGTTCAACCGTCTTCCGAACAAACCACATTAGGACCTCAAAAGGATCCTAAACCCACAACCAATGCTTCTTGTCTTACTCCTATCACTTCCATACCTATAGACCCATCCATCGACATCTCTATAACATCTACATCCACTAAAGGCATACTTTCCGCATCCGACGATGTAGGAAATGTTCCTTCTACCTCTTATGCTCTTACTGATGAGCTCTTACCCGATTTATCTAAAATTCTTATATCAAAAAAAACAAACGTTGCTATGCAAGATTCCCTTATTTTAAATAAATTGCCACCCTCTCCTCGCACCTTGGGTCTCCCACAGCCTATGGGAAGTATTTACCAAGTCGGGAGTTGCACTTTTATTTATAAGGGATATGACTGGGGAAGAATACCTAGAAACATCAAGACACATTATGATGGATATGCTCGATGTTATTTTACTAATGAGTATATTAAAGCTAAGCCTATAATGCTTAAATTGGGATATAAAGGGAAAGGTTTGGGACCTTCCCAGAATGGTATGAAAGAACCTTTTGAGGTAGAACCATGGCTTGCCCGATGTGGTGTGGGCCTATTTCCTAGTAAAGGTCAGCCCTTCCCATTTGAGGATGATGACCATCTCATATCTTACCAAGATTATTTGGATGAACGCGATGCTTTGCGTTTAAGGAATAACCCATTTACATGTAATATGCTATCCATAGCTTACCCTGAGATGATTGCTGAATCCGATGATGAGTTGGAGGGGGATATCTTCCATGATGTCTCCATTGAGGAATTGTTATATAATGGATTTTATTTCGATGGCTCTATACCTAGTATAGCCCAGCTTGAGGCCACGACTCCTCAAGATGAATTATCCAAGCTAACCTTGGAAGAATTACAAGAATTGGGCGTTTCACCCACCCCACCTAATTTTGAGAGAGATCTACACATGGAAGTAGAAAATGTCATAAAAATTAACATTGGAACCGAAGATAACCCTCACATAATCAACATTGGATCAGAATTGAGTCAAGAAAAACAAGATAAATACATTGCATTTCTTAAACAATATGAAGACGTCTTTGCTTGGACATATGAAGATATGCCAGGATTAGACCCTTCTATAGTTATGCATCACCTAGTAGTCCATCCGGATGCTAAACCTGTTAAACAAAAACTTAGAAAAATGCATCCTAAAGTGGCCTTACTAGTCAAAGGGGAATTAGAAAAGCTCTTGAAGGTTATTTTTATACAAGCCATTGATTATGCTGAATGGATCTCAAATGTAGTTCCAGTAACTAAGAAAGAAGCTACCAAAGTTAGGGTTTGCACAGACTTCAGAGATATTAATGTTGCATGCCCTAAAGATGATTTTCCTCTTCCCAACATGGATCAGATCATTGATTTTACTATTGGGAGTGGAATGATATCCCTAATGGATGGATTCTCTGGTTATAATCAGATCAGGATAGCTCCTGAAGATCAGGCTAAAACAACCTTTATTACCCCTTGGGGGACCTTTTGTTGGAAAGTGATGCCATTCGGTTTGAAGAATGCAGGTGCAACCTATCAACGAGCTATGACTTATATCTTTCATGATATGATGCATGATATTCTACATGATTATGTAGATGATATTATAGCTCGTTCCATCAAAGAAGATGATCATTTAGATGACTTGAGAAAAGTCTTTGATCGGTTAAGGGAATATCTTATCCGACTAAATCCAACTAAATGTATATTCGGAGTTAAGTCCGATAAATTATTGGGGGTTATAGTTTCTTTACGTGGCATCGAAATTGACCCTCTCAAGATCATGGCTATCACTGATATGCCCACACCCACAAATATATCTGAATTACGAAGTCTACAAGGTAAACTTCAAGCTATTCGTCGCTTCATCGATAAGTTGGCGGACAAAATAGGACCCTTTCTTAAGCTTCTTAAGAAAGATGTCTCTTTTCATTGGGATGACGAATGTCAGGAAGCATTTGAACTCCTCAAACAATATCTTCTTAAACCATCGGTGCTTTCACCACCTAGATCTGATCGCCCATTTATCTTGTACATTTTTGCTTCAGATTTTGCCTTAGGAGCTATGTTAGCTCAACTTGACGATGAGAAGAAAGAACGTGCTAATTATTACATTAGCAGAACTTTAATCAGTTATGAAACTCGCTATACAGTATTAGAGAAGTTATGTCTAGCAGTCATATTTTCTACACAAAAATTATGCCATTATATGCTCAGTCAGAAAACATATGTTATTGCTAAATTCGACCCTTTGCGATATCTCATGAGTCGACCTTATTTATCTGGTCGCACAACAAAGTGGGTTCTTGCGCTAAGCGAGTTTGAACTCATGTTTATAGGACAGAAGTCTGTTAAGGGTCAAATCATAGCAGATCAATTAGTTGCTGCACCCTTAGAGTCTACCCATCCCCTCATCATTGAGTTTCTTGATGAATGCCTTAAATTAGAGGCAGACCATCCAGAGCAATGGTCCCTATACTTTGATGGAGCCCGATGCATGAGTGGGGCTAGTGCAGGTATTATTTTAATATCTCCATAGAAACATCTTATACCTCTGTCCTTTAAATTAACATTTGCTTGCACTAATAATACTGCTGAATATGAGGCTCTAATCCTTGGATTACGAGCTGCCTTGGCACTAAAAATTAAAAATTTATTGGTTTTCGATGATTCTCAACTTGTCATAAATCAAATCAATGATGTTTATCAGACCAGAGATGATAAATTACGCCCATATAAAGCATATGTCTTACAATTATTATCTTTATTTGATCAAGTTACCTTGGAAGCTATTCCTCGAACTAGCAACCGTGCGGCTGACGCTATGGCTGCAGCTGCATCTCTTTTGCCCTTGGAGTTAGATGATGAATATGCTACCATCATTATTCATCGACTCCAGGAACCCACTTCAAATAAATCATGCTTAGAACCTTTGGATGTGTTTCTAATCAATGAAACTACTCTTGAACCATGGTACACTGATATATTTAATTTTCTTCAAAATGGGACCTTTCCTGAAGGTTGTAATAGCAACCAACGTCGGTTGTTACGTAGACGAGCAAGTCGCTTCATGATTATTGGTAATACCTTGTATAGGAGATCTTTTGAAGGCATCCTATTGAGATGTTTGAATCTAGAAGAATCTAGATCAGCTTTGAGTGAAGCCCACAATGGATCTTGTGGGGGACATTTTAGTGGTAGCGCCATTGCTAAGAAGCTCCTTAGGATAGGATATTTTTGGCCTACCATGGAGAATGATGCACATGATTATGTGCACCATTGCGACAAGTGCCAGAAACACGTTGACCTTGTCCATGCGCCTGCACAAGAACTGCAGGCTATTTCATCTCCTTGGCCCTTTTCAAAATGGGGCTTAGACATCATCGGAAAAATCAACCCTGTGTCATCTGATGGACACAAATTTATCATAACCGCCACTGAGTATTTCATGAAGTGGGTTGAAGCTATGCCCTTAGCTTCTTGCACTGGAACCCAAGTTTCCAAATTTATTTTTAATCAAATTATTTGTAGGTTTGAAATTCTTGCAAATCTCATCTCAGATAATGGAACTTGTTTCAAAAATAAAGATGTCAAGAAATTATGTCAAAAATATAAAATTCAACATCGTTGGTCCACTCCCTATTATCCTCAGGGTAATGGCCAAGTCGAAGCATCTAATAAAACATTAATCAAAATCCTCAAAATACTGGTCAATAAATCTGGTCGAGATTGGCACATCCAATTATATCCTGCTTTGTGGGCTTATCGAACTAGCATTCGCACCCCCACAGGTACTTCACCTTTTGTTTTGGTTTATGGCGTTGAAGCTGTTTTTCCCTTTGAATTAGAAGTTCCTTCTTTGGCTCTGCTACTTCAAGATACTGAAGTAGGAGATGAATATCATGTTGGCAGACTTAGTCAGCTGGAACTCCTAGATGAGAAGCGCATCAATGCTTTGGAGCATCTTCGTGCCTACCAAAACAAGCTTAAACGAGCATACCTCAAGAAAGTTCATCATCGATCCTTTGAGATCGATGACCTTGTCTTAAAAGAAAATCAAAAAAATACTAATGCAACTAAAGACCTTAAAGGTAAATTTGAGCCCAACTGGCTTGGACCATATGTCATCACTGCTAAATTTGGCTCAGGAGCATACAGATTATCTACCTTAGATGGTAAAGATCTTAAAGAACCTATGAACATTATGCATCTCAAACGCTATTATGCATAAAATCTGGTCATTTCATCATTGTATATATTGTTATTTTGCATATTGTTTCATTTTCGTCATCCATATAAAAATTTCAAAAAAAAAGTAATAGTATTTATTCTTTCCATTCATAAATTAAAATCAAAATATAAAAACACTTCAAAATCATCAAAAATCTTCAAAAACATCTTTTATTTTTGTACCTGTCAATTCTTGAAGTATTGCAGTTATATTTTCAGTTATTTTGGATAAATTAACATTTATTTGGAATCCCGCACTTTCACACTCACATGGATAAATATCTTGATTTTATTTGGTATGATTATTAATCTCTCTTATATCAAAATCCACAGTTGAATTAAATAAAGTTTTTGAGCATAGAGAACTGATCTTGTTATTTACTTGAACCAAGTATATCTCTTCACATTAAAATGATTTCATTGCAAATTCGATATGATGCTACATAGTAGAAGTGGTTTCTTGAGCGAAAAGTTTCCCCTGCTATCCTATCATGCACATGGTCTAGAATCTTTGAGAATTGACAAAAGGACAAGCTCACCCCTACCCAGAATAAAAATCCCTTGCTCTACAGCCAATCCGAGCAAGTATCCCTAGCATAGGAAGAAAAAGAAAAGTCAAAGAAAATGAGAAAAAGAAAAATATCATTTTGTACCATCTCAACAATATTTCAGCATTATCTCAATTCCAAGCAAAAATACAAAAAAAAAAGAAGCAAAAGAGAAAAGAAAAAGCAAAAAGCAATAAAATCCCTTTCCCTACCCCTTGAAAAGAAAAGAAGGGTGAATGAGCTTGAATCCCTGGAATTCTCAATTATTCAAAAATTGTGAGGTAAGCCCCATAACATGTGGTTTGTGCCCAACCCGCTTGGCCTTGGGTAATCCCTAGCATGGTGATATGTCTGTCACATTAGCGACCTTCTTTTGTATAGACCTATGTCTGCTTATGGATTAGCTAGCTCTTGATGACCCGACTTACATAGTAGTCTAGTACGGTTACATGCATATAAATCATGGTCAACGAACACTTATTTGGTTAATTCAAATTACTTGTATCAAATTATCTTGCTCAAAATTGGTAAATGAACAATACAATTGCACACACATTTGTATTTGAGAGATTTTTGTATCATTATGATAAATCAAGATCGGCAATGAACTCACATATGCACATGAGGGTTCCTTATAAATCTACATTTGTCTTTGAGATAATTTAAAATATTTCTGCAACTCTTTTGGAATAATTTTTTCTTCTTATTTCAGAACATCTGTTTAGTATAAAAACAATTACATACATTGTTTTCAAAAATCACAAAATTCTTTCAAACAACATATTACAAAATCTAGTAAATAAAGTCAAGTTTATATATTATTATTTTCTGTTTATCTCAAAATCAAAAATCAATCATGCAATAAAACTAAAATATCAATTTCTTCTTTGGATTTCGCGATGATGGTATAAGTCTATACCTATAATTCTATGCCTAGCGCAAACCATTGTTCTAATTTTATTTTCCCATTCATTTTAATTTATAAAAACATATGGCTTACATCATTATGTTACACAATTGTGCTTTAAAAAGAACGAACACATTTTTTTCATTTCATTATGTCAACATTCAATTTTGCAATGATGGTATAGTTCCTAGGGACTTATTCAAAAAATTTATCACACTTAGGAATGTATGCCTAGCAAAAAATCATATTTCTTTAATATGTCATGCATAATATTTTTTATGAAAATCTGAAAACAAATCATCACCATCATCATTTTTCATCATCACAACCCAAAGTCTTAAGACAGTCTCTTAAGCACTCTTTTACTTTTCACAATATTTCTATACTGGGATTAGCTTGACGACCTAGCGAGCGGTGACTCCATGAAATGGTCTATAACAATGACAATGTCCTTTGAAATTATTGTTAGAAGTCTCTTTTATTTTTCATCAAATCACACCACAAAACAACCAATTTATTCACATCAGATTATTTCATTTACAATTTTATGCCATGACATAAAAATTATAATTTATTTCCAAACGACATAATTACATGAATCATCAATCACCAAAATCCAAAAATTAAAGCATCATACAACATATACACAAGTCATATCATCAAAAACAAGACCATCTATATATATATCAAATTATGTACATCATATCAAAACTGGATTGGTATGCCACAATCTATACCCTGGCATACTCAATCCTCTCAAAAATCTATACAATCTCTGTGCAGTCTATAGTCAGCTAGTCTCGAGAAGCCCTCGAGCTCTCAGCCTCATCTCCTCTCCCACCCTGGCATGGAGGAGGTGGTCCCATAGAGGTCCGTGCTGTGTCTCGGGTCCTCGCTGTCGATCATGAGGATGTCCTCACCGATCCCATCCTGATTGGTTCAGCAATGTCGACTGGCAGCTGTACCCTCTGGCCCTCTAGAACCAGCTGGAAGTATACCCCCTGGTAGAACGTGGTCTGCATCATAGACCACACCAGCTCCTCCATGCTCGCCCCTCCGCTCTGAGCCCTGAGACGTGTAGCCTCATCCTGTAGTGTCTGCACTTGAGCCCGGAGGTGGGCAATCTCAGCTCGGAGAGCCACCATCTCGTTGCTCTCCCCCACCTCGACACCCTTGCCCTTATCGGGTGATGGTGGCCTCTCCCCCTATTGAGAAGGGAATCTCTCCTCCCTCCTCCCTATCTTTTATGGCCTCTATGGAGCCCGTGCCATCCTCTGGCATCTCTCCTATCTTTTACACGTCGTCTGCCTCAATAGCATCCCTACGTCGCCTCCCCATCCATCGCACCATGGTATGCATCGGACCCTATGCCCTCATCATCCGAGGAGGGTGGATGCCTACGTACCAGGCATCATATCCATCGACAACCCTAGCATCATCACCATCCACTGGCTGGATGGGGGCATCATCCATGTCTTGACTCTAGAACCATTGCATGTCTGGAGCCCCGCTCAGTGTAGTACTATCTCGGATAGTCTGGGAGTACTCGTAATCCCTGAGAGAAGGGATCCCCTATTGAAGACCGAACTATCATAGAACTCGATCGTAGCGGTGGAGCTCTACCTCTCCCCGCTCCATCCTCAGCCAATCAGACTCGCCTGATGCGAGCCAGCTCCTGCCCATCCTCTGCCCACCCTGGATGCTCTCTCCATGGCCTCTAGGTGATCTGGTCTAGGATGAGGTCATCTAGCAACCTCCGTGACATCGATAGATCTATCCGCCATTGTGACCCCTCTGTAACCACCAATAGAAAACTTGGGGCCTCTCTCGGTCAACCCCTGTTAGTGGGAGCCCTACCGGCCTCCGCATCATGATGTGCTCCCAGCACCAAACCTGTAGTAGTGATGTCAAGACCAGACATCGGCCTCCCTTGTATACGACCCCATGCAGGATCCTATACAAGTGGCATAGTACAAAGCTACCCCATGCAAATCTGTATCCATGGTCTCTCATGTCATAGACCACATCTGAGAGGAGCCATGGTAGTCTGCACCCGCTCTGGTGGCACAACAGTAAGCCACCTACTACCCCTACCAAAACTTGAGTCAGCCTAGATGCCCCAGGCATCTGCCTTAGAGACTCGATGTTCACTCTGCCCTTCTCCAGGGTGAAGCTCGGGTCTCCGCTCAGCCTCATCATCGCCTGGCCCTGATTGGCCGTAGGAGTCATCAGTCGTCCCTGTATGGGGATCCTCAAGATCCTCCATACGTCCTCTAGTGTGGGAGCCATCTCCCCTATCGGTAACCAAAAGTAGGATGACCCTGGATACCACCTCTCTGCTAGGGTTGTCAGTAGCCCCATGTCCGTCGATACTTGTGGCATCTCTGCCACATGCTGCAAACCGACCTGTGCTAGTCGGTCATGCTCCGCCTGGTCGAGCATGGCTATGTCATCTCTCAGCCCCCGTATTTCCACTCTCGACTCTTTAGTAATCCCCTCTGCAAAACAAACAATAAAACAATAAAATTCATTAATAAACCAATTATTAAAATCAAATTAAATGCAATTCAAACAAACTTAATTTCATCAAATGATGATATCGTCCACTATTGGATGATATCGTCCTAAATTGGGCAAAATCATCCTTTGTAGGATGAAATCATCTCCTATTTCACAACTTGGGGATCGCCCCTTGTTGGACGAGATCGCCCCTAGTTCATCGATTTCGCCCTTAGACGAAATCGATGATCTAGAGACGATTTCGATGAAATAGGGACGATTTCATCTCGACGTCGTCGATGGCCTAAAAATGGCCGTGATGCCCCAAACAGTCAAAATTTCAATCAAAAAATTGCACAAATTAAATCCAAACATAATTCACTAGGATTAGATCCTTACCCGTAGCCCGCGTCGGACCTCTGTCGATCGGTGCGCTGTCTCAACCATTTTTTTTCTGCAGAGCTCTAAAACAGTAAAAATGAATAGTAAAAATGAATTAGGGTTTTACCCTATTTTCTTAATTTTATTTTAAATCAACAACATTTTTTTTAATTTTGCTTTTCCATGCTTTTACCTCAAACATTCGATTTGGGTAAAAACACGGAGGGGGCACCATAGTCAGCAGTCGAACGATTCGACCAAGAATCGTCGTCTAGAAAATTGAGTAAATTTTTGCTTTCTCGTAAAATGGGAAGAACTCGTCTTTAACGCATTTTCTTCGAAAAATTCGCTAAAGAGGGGGCAAAATGTAGCACCCTAAAATTGGCACAGTTAAACCTTAGTAAAAAGATAAAAATTTGAATTTTAACCCCAAACCGCCTAACGTTTACCCGCTTCCCTTGTTTTTCGTGCCATTTTTAGGATTTGTTTTGACCGTTGGATGATATCATCTCAGATCAGATGAAATCATCCCAGATCTGACGAATTCATCTGGAACAGAACGTCCAGACGATTTCGTCCCAAAACCAAATTTTCATAATTAGCTTCTGTTTCAACAGACTTCTCTAACCTGGGCAGAAAGCGTGTCCGCATAGTTAGAGTCTCCCCGTTGGAGATCTCCCAAATTGGGATGATCTCCAACCTCCTAACCTCTCCCTAATCCTATATAAACTGGGATTTTCTCAGTTTATCCCCCTGAACCCCCTAGCTGACTGATTTCCCTACAAATTTAGTTCCTTGTGCCTTAGAACACCTTCATACTTTTGTTTGCATTGCGTATTTCAAGTTTTCTTGCAGGAATCTTACTATTTTTTAGCTGGAGCAAGCTTGGATCGTCGTAGGCGATTCCAGATGATTTCGGATGATCCTGTCATAGATCGACGATGATCTCGTACGATTGGAGGTGATCTCGACTGTAGTCCAGATTGGGGGCAATCAGAGCCCGAGTTTGCATTTTCTTATCGTTTCTCTGCATTTCTTTATGCATTATCTTAGTTTATTATATTTATGCATCCTGGAGTTCACCTCATTTAGTATAGATGCATGATAAAGTCAAAATAAATTATCAAATTGATGCATTTCCTTTTAATTGCTATCTGGATTTATCATTTGGGCAAGTTTACTGTTATTTCTATCATTTCCCCTTGCTTTTGCAGTTGCATTTTTGGTATTTTGTATCTATTTCTATGATTGCAGGTTTCTGACGAATTCGTCAGATCGTCGATGATCCGGTCTGATCTCAGATGACCGACTGTGATCTGAGATGATTCTGTGCAATTACAGATGATTACGTACGATTTGAGATGATTTGGACTTCTACAAAACTCAGAATCTTCATCAGACATCCGGAATCAGGTATGTTCTATTTTATTTAGCCTACTTTCTATGTTTAGCACTTACGCATGTTTTTTGTATTCATAAAAATCAGCATTGGCATATAGAATAGCTTAGATTCATCTTGGCCAAACCTAGGAATTGAATGATTAAAGCACAAAATGAACACATCAAACCTACTCTCAACCTAGGCGTGGAAACTGCCACTCAAAAGTTTCCTGGTGAACCCACCATCCGTCAAAAATTCACCCTTATACCCCTCCCCCGAGAGGCGGGACCTTCAAAGGGCCTCTCAGTCCGAGGTATTGTCCCATCCTTCTCGCATCCCCCTTCCGGGCGCGGATCCTATAGCCTGAAGGTAAGGATGCAAAAAATTTGGAGCGATACACTCACCAAGTCTCAATATTTGAAGCTTCTATTTCTGTTTTTAGCTAGTCGTATTCTTCTCCAAATTTTGGAGGATTCTAACCTGATTTGGTGGCTTCACTTGGCCACTACGTGTTGTAGATTTTTGTGCACTAAATGTTGGAAATAAAGCTAGTAAAAAGACCAAAAAGGAGTAAAAAAGGTGTAAAAATTTGTTTCAACTATAAGTTTTGGATCTTACCCCTTTTACCTCCTTGGACGGTAGTTGACTGGACAGGTAAGTTTGGCTTGGACGACAGCTGACTGGGCATGATTGGATGGCAAGGGCATCAAGGCGAACCAACTCAATTTCCTTTTTTCCCTCTCCTCCCTATTTCTTCTATTTCCCTAACTTCCCTATATTCCCTAAGTTCGGTTAATACTACGAGTATATATTCTAATGTAACTGAGGTTTTTGAAGGTTGAATATAATATTGATTATCTAATTTTTGCTCCTAACTTCTCTCAAATCACATCTAGTATCAGATTCGAAGGCGAGGGAGGCTTGAGGACCGAGAGTCGAAGCTAAGGACAACACGAGAATCGAGGCGAAGGAAGCCCGAGGATCGAAGTGAGAGAAACCCATAGAGCATAACTTGTAGCTAGACCAAGGTGGGGATCGCAGTTCAAAGCTCGAGGCCAGAGAAGCCTAAAGGCACGAGAATTGAGGTAAACATCGAAGCAGGCCAGCACAACAACCAGCGAAGATAGGAGCAATGCAGAAGGACCGATCATAGAGCGACACGTGGCAATAGGAGGAAAAGTCAGGAGTTGACGTAGACAGACAACGAGGCACAAGGAGCTGATGCAGACAGGCAAGTGGCACGTGAATGGAGGACCAACGTGGCGGACAAAGGTGAGCAGATAGAAGGCAAAAGGGGCGATTAAGGCACAAAATCCCCTCTACATAGCGGATGTGGGATTATTATTTTTTTAAAGTTGTTTGTGTGGTCGACGAGATAAAGGAGGCAAGCCTCATTTGGATTCTCGTTAGGCCACGCAGCTTGACTGGCTCGAGGAGCCAGCCATAAGTTGCCCGACCCCCTATAGGTCGCGGGTTCGAAACCCAGTGATAGTGAAATTCTTTTTTGTTTGAAATTGCCACAAAACTCCCTAATAAATATATGACCTTCCTCCTCCATACCCATCCATGGGCATAGCTCGATCGGTGAAGGCATATTTTTTGTGAATCGCATGTCCCAGGTTCGAATCCTACAAGGACAAGTTTTATTAGTTAAAAAAAAAGCTAAAAAGGGTTCGAATTAGGCTTTATAAGGAAGTTGGACTTCCTTAGCTCACGACAGGTGAGCTACTGTCGTGGCAAACACACACGCTGTAAGGCCCAAGGCCATCATATGTCAAGGGTTCGAAACCCTTTGCCCTCATTTCTATAGTTGAAATTTTTTTTAAATTATTATATTAAAAATATTTATATTATATTTAATAAATTAAAACTTAATTGTTTTAAAAAAAAATTAAAAGCAATTATTTTATTTTTATTAAATAAGAAATATAATTTTTTTTTATTATAAAAAAATGGGACATTGCCTAGGAGGCAATTCATTGTAAAAGCAAAGTTTTTGATTCAGGGAATCATAAAGAGTGTGTAATAAGCCTAAGAGGCTTAGGTTTTTTTGTAAAAGAGACAAAGGATCAAATTGTAAAATTGTAACAAGGCATTGATGATAAGACCAAATGGTTGTTATCATGCCTTATGTGCAATTTTAGCACGAGAAGGTGCAGAGAGTTTTGATAACTAAGTCAAAGGTTATGGACTCAACATTATGTTTAGTCAACTTCAAAATGCAATGATAACACATCAAAGGCATCCTGACTCAGGGTACGAGGCAGACTTTGAAGATAACTCATTTAGGAGTGAATTTGAACAATCAAAATCAGTACAAGCTAAAGCACAAGAATCAGAGTATACACACTACAATAATTCAGGTAGAAATCCTAGAACCAGAATCACCGAAAATCATACAGATAAGTGAAGACGAAGAAGAAGTGGCAGATTACTTTGTAACTCAAGATATCGCATCCCCACATCAAGAGGACCAAGCAGTCCATGATAGATTAGAACAAGTCAAATTTGACTTAAATTTGTAATCTCTTCTTTCTTCCTTCTTCTTCTTTCCTTCTTTCAGCAAAAATACTTTATTGTAACTGTGAAATAAAGATAGTTTTTTGGTAACTATGGCCTCACACAATAACTTACCTATACCAGAATTTAACGGTTATGACTATGAGTATTGGTCTATAAATATGAAGACCTTGCTCATAGGTAAAGGTTTGTGGGACATCATAGAAGAGGGCTACACAGAACCTTTAGACTGGACAACACTAAGTGCCACAGACAAGAAAACACGAAAAGAAGAACAAAAGAGCAACTATTCTACTCTTTCTCATCTCCAAGATGCATTGGAGAAAAACATATTTCCTAGAATTGCTGCATGTACGACTGCACAAGTTGCATGGAAAGCATTGAGTGATGTATTCCAGGGTAGTAATCAAGTGAAGCAAGTAAGGCTTCAAACATTGAAGCGAGATTTTAAAAATCTTCGAATGAAATATAATGAAAAAGTCGGTGATTATTGTGTTAGAGTAAAAGCAATTGTAGATAAAATGGTTACACTAGGCAAAGAAATCAAGCCTGAGATAATTGTAACAAAAGTGTTGAGAACACTTACACAAAAATGGAACCATATTGCCATAATAATAGAAGAATCCAAAGATATTTCTCTTTTAACATTCGATGCATTGATTGGATCGTTAATGTCACATGAAGAGAGGTTTCCTGAAACTCCTTCAACTAGCTACGGAGGTGATGATAAGGCCTTCACTTCCAATGAAAATAATGAAAGAGGATGGGGAAGAGGTCAAGGTCGAGGTAAACCAAGAGGTAGAGGTAGAGGCACCTACAGAGGAGGAAACCAGAACAGAGGAGGCAATTCCAATAGAGGAGGCAACTCATACAGAGGAGGCAACAAACAAAGAGGTGGAAATCAGAATCGAGGTGCAAATCAAGGACAAATTGGCAATCAAGGGCGAGGAAGTGACAAGTCCAAATCATCTTGTTTCAATTGTGGCAAGCCAGGTCACTTCGCTCGCGACTGCTGGTCAGAATATTCACAAGAAAGTAGCAGTCAATATGGAAATTATGGAGAAGATGATGCTTCTAATATTTTTTTATCATATGGACAATCAGATTAGAATTTAAATGACACATGGATTCTAGATACTGGTTGCTCAAACCATATGAGTGGCAAAGAAAAACTATTTGCTACTCTAGATTCCACTTATAAATCCCAAATCAAATTAGTGGATAACAAAGCATTGCAAGTAGAGGGCATTGAAGCCATGGCAGTTCCAACCAAATAAGGACTAAAGAAAGTGAGTGACATCTATTACACTCCAAATCTCCAACACAATTTGCTCAGTGTTGGACAAATGATGGAAAACAATTACAAGCTTGTCTTTAATGAAGGACAATGTATTATTTTTTGATAAAAATAATTGTAATCGTGTCATCACCCAAGTCCCCATGACCAAGAATAGGTTATTCCCTCTCAAATTTTGTGATCCAGGGGGAGATCAACTTGCAAATGTAGCAATAACAAATCCAAGTGTGCTGTGGCACTTGCGATATGGTCACCTCAATTCCGCTAGCTTAAAATTGCTCACTACTCAAGCTATGGTGACAGGACTTCCAAAAATCAACGATCAACAGGAGGTCTGTGAAGGATGTGCTTTGGGAAAGCACTCCAGATCGAAGTTTTTGAGAGGACAAGAGTGGAGAGCCAACTATCCACTTCAGTTAGTACATTCGTACATCTATGGTCCGATGCAAACACAGAGTCTCGAAAAAAAATATTATTTTCTCACTTTCATAGATGACTTCTCTAGGATGTGTTGGATTTATTTCTTAAAGCACAAAGATGAAGCATTTGATCGCTTCATAGATTTCAGAAACAATGTAGAGAATCAAAGTGGGAATTATGTAAAATGTCTTCGGACAGATCGAGGAGGTGAATACTCCTCAAAAGAATTTTTAAACTATTGTAAAGCAAGTGGGATCAAAAGGCAATTCACAATAGCCTATACCCCACAACATAATGGTGTGGCCGAAAGAAAGAACCACACCCTAGTTGAGATGGCGAGATCAATTCTTCAGACAAAGCATCTCACTAATATGTACTGGGTTGATGCTTTGTAAAAACAAGTGTATATATTCTAAATAGAAGTCCAACTTCTAGTTTAGATGGCATCACTCCTTATGAGGCATGGTATGCAAAGAAACCAAATGTAAAGCACTTCAAAAATTTTGGTTCTTTAGCATATGCCCACATTCCTGATGAGAAAAGGAGGAAGCTTGATCCAAAAATTCAAGCTTGCATATTTGTCGGGTATTGTGAGTCTATAAAAGCATATAGACTCTACAATCCCAAGACTCATAAAATTGTACTCTTCGGGGATGTAATTTTTGATGAAGGGGGAGAATGGGGTCATCAAAGAATTTTTGTTGATGATGAGTCCCAAGATGTAAATTCTTCACAGGTACAATAGGTGTCTCTAAAGAACATGAAAGGCACACCACCCCCTCCAAGATCAAGTAGTTCAAGTACTTCAACTGCCATTCCAAGTCATTCTCCATAGAGATCAGTAAGTTCTTCACCAATGGACATTGACTCTCCATCAAGAGGCAGAAGAACTTTAC
Source organism: Wollemia nobilis (assembly GCA_028583015.1). NCBI lineage: Eukaryota > Viridiplantae > Streptophyta > Pinopsida > Araucariales > Araucariaceae > Wollemia > Wollemia nobilis. Next base: position 9,080,521 of record JAQPPZ010001772.1, on the reverse strand, counting down.
AACATCATCCATCCTTTCAAATGCTGGATCAAAATTTTAGAGAAGATTCACTAGAAGCCAAGCTAGTGAAATGAATACAGTTTTGCAACAACTTGAAAATTTGCAATTGTATGGGGATGATGACTCCCAAGAACCTAGAGGAGATGAAGTCAATTATGTTTTATTGACTAATGCACTGCTAGAGCCAGCTAGCTATGAGAAGGCATGTACTTAAAATATATGGCAAGAAGCCATGAAAGAGGAAATAACCTCTATAAAAAATAATAATACATGGGAGCCAGTAAAGCTACCCAAAGGTAAAAAATGTTTTGGATGTAAATGGTTCTACAAGACCAAGTACAATGTTGATGGAAGCATTGAGAGGCATAAGACGAGACTAGTAGAAAAAGGTTTTACTCAGAAATATGGCATTGACTATGAGGAAACATTTGCTCCTGTTGCAAGACAAGAGACAATTAGATCAGTTCTTTCCTTAGCAGCCCATAAAGGATGAAATGTTCAACACATGGATGTAAAGAGTGCTTTTCTGAATGGATACTTGACAGAAGAGGTGTATGTTCAACAACCTCAAGGTTTCCAAGAATAGGAAAAATAGAACCTTGTTTACAAATTGAAGAAAAAACTTTATGGCCTCAAGCAAGCACCAAAAGCTTGGTACTCACGCATTGATGGCTATATCAGCGAGTATGGATTCACAAGAAGCAAAAGTGAACCAACTCTGTACTACCTAAAGCATGGAGTAGATATTCTCATAGTTTGTTTGTATGTGGATGATATAATATTTATGGGTAGTAACAATAAAATGAATACGGAGTTCAAAAACTCCATGATGAAGCAGTTCAAGATGAAATATCTTGGTCTAATGCGATACTTCCTAGGCATGGAAGTGCATCAATCAAACAAAGGTATCTTCATATGTCAACACAAGTATGCTCGAGACATGATCGATAAATTTTCCATGGAGCAGTGCAAATCAGTTGCAACTCCAACTAGACATGGGATCCAATTGAGTAAGGACGACGAAGAATCAAAGGTTGACATGACCACTTACAGAAGCATGGTTTGGAGTCTGATGTTTCTCACCAACATAAGGCCCGATATTCGATATGTTGTTTCTCTAGTCTCAAGGTTTATGGCTAGTCCTTCTGAGCTGCATCTACAAGAAACTAAAAGAATATTGAGATATGTAAAAGGTATATTGGATTTTGGAATCCATTACCAAAAAATATAAGTCTGTAAAATTAGTTGGCTTCAGTGACAGTTATTGGGGCAGCAGTATAGATGACAAGAAATCTACATCAGGGAATTATTCTAGTCTAGGATCAGGGCTAATTACATGGATTTACAAGAAACAAACTGTTGTAGCATGGTCATCAAATGAGGCCGAGTATATAGCCATCACACATTCTAGTACTCAAGCCCTATGGTTGAGAAAAGTTCTTGAAGAGATTGGATAAAGTCAAATTGGTCCAACTCGACTGTATTGTGATAACATAAGTGCCATTCAGTTGGCATACAATCCAGTCCACCATAGTAGATCAAAGCATTTTGATATGAAGTATCACTTCATTCGAGATATGGTGGAACAACAAATAGTTGAGCTTCAACATTGTAACACTTTGGATAATATTGTAGACATCTTCACCAAAGGTATAGCTAAAGCTCAATATATAAATCTGAGAGACTGTATAGTCAATCCTCTCAACTTTAAGGGGGATAATGTTGGAAATAAAGCTAGTAAAAAGACCAAAAAGGAGTAAAAAAGGTGTAAAAATTTGTTTCAACTATAAGCTTTGGATATTACCCCTTTTACCTCCTTGGACGGCAGTTGACTAGACAGGTAAGTTTGGCTTGGACGACAACTGACTGGGTAGGATTGGACGACAAGGGCATCAAGGCGAACCAACTCAATTTCCTTTTTTCCCTTTCCTCCCTATTTATTCTATTTCTCTAACTTCCCTATATTCCCTAAGTTCGGTTAATACTACGAGTATATATTCCAATGAAACTGAGGTTTTCGAAGGTTGAATATAATATTGATTATCTAATTTTTGCTCCTAACTTCTCTCAAATCACAATAGTGTCTTTAAACACTTTGATAATTTTTGATTTTGTGCACTTCTCAACTACACAAAACCTAATATTTTTGAGAGTAATAGAATAGTTCAAATAAATCTAATAATATTTCACTTTTAATGCACTAACAATTTCACCTTATCACTCCAATCAACTCTCAAGATAATGCACTTAATCAAATTTATTGCAACTAATCAAGAATAATCTGAAATGAACCTTCAATAATTATTTTGCAATTTCACTACAATCAATATTACAGGACTTAGACTTCTTTTTATTTTTCCAAAGTAAATGATGGATAGTTGATAGAAGCAATTTTTAAATCTAATCAACTCCTACTCAATGTGCAAATGAACCTTAAAAAGAACCTTTCTTTTTACACTTTTGAAGATTGTAATCCAATTTTCTTCTTGCAACTTTAATCCAAATTCAAGTGCTTTAACAAATATGATAAGTAATTCAATTAATGAATCTATTTGCACCAAAAGTTGCTTACCTATTTGAAAGTTTCTATAGCTCTTTTGCCACTTCTAAAGAGGATGTAGATCTTGGTGTCTAGGATCACCAAGTTACTGCTTCAAGTAGGATCTTGCAGCTCTTTGTAGACTGTTTTAAATAACTCCTTCTTCACCAAATGATGGTCTCAAACTTTCTTTCATGAGCCTAGGATTTGGTGGTTTGTTCTCCTCTTGTGTTCTCCTCCTTCTACTATATATTTGTAGAATTCTTTGTCTCTTAAGTGGTGCCTTCTTGCTGTGAGAGGTAATATTCAAACCTCCAAGATTTGGTGAGATTCTTCTATCTTCAAGTCTTCTTGTCGAATTTTGACTTCAAGTAGGATCTTCGTCTTCTGATATTTGACACTCCTTGCCAAATTCTTCTTCATGGATTTGGAACTCCTTACCAAATTCTTCTTCTCAAATTTGGCACTCCTTGTCAAATTCTTCTCTTGGGATTGTTATCGGATGACGATAATTATCCCAAGTCCTTCACTATCAGGGGCTTCTCCTTGGTAGTGGATTTCTCCAATGAGTTCTCCTTTGAGAATTTCTTTAGTAAGGCTCTCCTAGCATTTTTTTGGATGCTCGATGAGACCTTCCCAAGGTCTTTGATCTTGTAGCTTTTGATGGTCTTCCTTGAGACCTCTTCAACCTTCTACTTCTCGAAGTGTTGGTGGTGAGATCTTCTTCTAGATATTTTATTTTGTTGCTTTTGGATTCAAGCAAGACTCGCATAACACTTCTTCTTCTTTCTTCCAAGACTAGAAGTTCTTCAATGAGATCTTCTCCTGATCTCTTTGATTTTGCTTCAGGTGTTGAATTGATTCTGAAGAAGATACCCTTCCTAACTTTCTTGTAGGAAGTTTCCCAACTCACTGAATCTTAATTTCCTGCAACAAAGTTTTAGTACTAAAATATTTAGTCTACTTCTAAATTAAATATTCTCCTCAAATTATTCTTTGGGAGCAAGGATTCTATGGAATTTTTTTAGTATCAAGGCTCTTGTGGAATTTTTAGTATCAAGGATCCTATGGCATTTTTTAGTACCAAATCTTCTATGGCCTTTTTTTAGTATCAAGGCTTTTGTGGCCTTTTTAGTATCAAGGCTTCTCTGGCCTTTTCAGTATCAAGGCTTCTCTGGCCTTTTCAGTATCAAAGCTTCGGTGGCATTTTTAGTATCAAGACTTTTGTGGCTTCTTCTTCTAGGTTTCTATGGCCTTTTTGTATCAAGAATTCTATGGTATGTTATTCAATTGTGAAGTTATTTACTCCAAAAATGGAGATCTTTAGTATCCTAAATTCACCATGAATCTTCACCAGAAGTCTTCTTTCGCAGTATTCTTCTCTTGCACAAGGAACTAATATCTGCACTATGAGGGAACGCCGAAATTTGGGCAACGAAGTTGGAATATTCTAGTTTTTTTTTGTAGGAGGAATCCTAATCCTTTGAGAATTAATTTTCTACAAAAAAAGAAACTTTAGGCAATAATTAACATAATTTAAATATCCTGAATGATCTTCACTAGATGATTTGTCATTCTAGTGGATTGAGTGCTGAGTTCTAGTCTTTAATTTTTTTTTTTTTACAACTCTGTGGAAATGCTCCAGTCAAATGTAATCTCAGTATTTTTGAAGCTGAGATTTCTTTCAGTCCTAAATTTGTGACTCTCCCTAATACTACCACCTAGACTCTTATGAGATTTTTTTATAATGGTTGGTCCAATAGCATGTCAGGTTGACAATCAATAATAATAGTGGTTTTCCTATTGATCTACTTTGACTATATCTACCATGGCTCTGATACCACTGTTAGCTTTTGATGTAACGAGCAATGGGAGATAACAATCACAAGATGCATAATATAAAAGAAAGTAAATCTGCAAGATGACTGAAGTATGTTGTGAATAGAAATAACATAAATGAATACAACATAGATATGGAGGAAATGAACACTCCATTAATGAAGCTACTGAAGTACATTGCACCCATCCCCAATATATGGTGATCTACACAGCACTGCACTACTACCTACGATTATGCTATAAGTAGCTCTATCTATATATGTTCCCCTTCTCACATCTACCTGAAAATGAGGTCTTTCTTATATAGAAAGATAGGTTCCTTGGACAACACTCTACCTAAATGTGCAAGGGACAACTTGCACATATACATCTTGCACATTGACACTTATGCATTTATTACATTACATGAAGTAACTAGATAACTTCCCCCTAAAGTAATATAATGTCTTAAGTATGTACCTTGGAAGATACATTTACATAACCCAGATTATGAAATAAACTCTACTTCTAACAATATTAGTTGGAGTGTTAAGCAAGTAAATTTTAGATTTTGTCCTCTTATTTTTTTGCCTTGAAGCTCTTTTGTATTCCTTTAAAAAATTATTCAAATATTTTGCCTCATTTATCCTTGCCCTTCCAAAAAGTGTTGTATCATCTACAAACTGTTGATAGGTGATGTTTTCGATGTTATTACTAACCTTAAGTCCACTTATAAGCCCGTATTTGTAAGCCTTCTTTAAGTTCATACTTAAAATATCTGCCATAATAATGAACAAATAAGGAGATAGAGGATTTCCTTATCTAAGACCTCTCTTGGCTTTAAAATATTATGTTACTAACCCATTGACCAACATTGAATAAGAAACTATAGAGACACAAGATTTAATCCATCTAACCCATTTCTTCCTGAATACAAACTTTTCTAAAACTACAAAAAGAAAATTCCATTTAATCCTATCATAGACTTTACTCGTATCAAGTTTTAATATCGGTGCTTTCTATTTTATTGAAGTTGTTGAATGTATACCTTCATGAACTACTATGATACTATCTAGAATGTATCTCCATTTCACAAATTCTCTTTGTGCTTTTGAAATAATTTGTTCTAACAATGGCCTTAATCGATTTGCCATCACTTTAGAGGTAATATTATATGCCATTTTATATAGGCTTATGAGTCTAAAAGAATCAAATAATTCAGCATCCTTATTTTTTTGAATTAGGGTAAGATAAGTTACATTTATTTTATAAGGTATGTATTGTTTTACCCTAGAATGTTCCACTACCACCAATAAAGAATCCTTCACTATATCCCAATTATGTTGGTAAAAAATTGTAGAGAGCCCATATGGATCTAGGGATTTATCGTTATTAAAAGATAAAAGAGCTATATGAACTTCTTCTAGAATAATAGGCTCCATCAGTTTCCTATTATCTTCATTCAATATAACTAAAGAAACATCTTGAAGAAGTTTATCATTAAGAAATTTAGTCTCCTTTGATCCTAGAATATTTTTATAACAATACTTTACCTCTTTTCTAATTTCACTCAGATCTTCAATCTAAACCCCTTCTATTGATTTAATTATACCACTTCTAGATGTTGATCTATGTATTATAGCTATCCTATAAAAAAACTTTGTATTTTTATCTCCTTTTAACCATGTATGTCTTGATTTTAATCTCAAAAATTTATCTTCCTTACTAAAAATATTATGATATTCACTAAGCAAATACCTTTCCTCGAAGCTTGGATTATTATGATCACCTTTTTGAAATTTTGAAAGTTTATCTTTTAGTTATTCCTTCTTCTCAAAAATGTTTCGAAAAGTGTTCTTGTTCCATTATTTTAATTTAAATGTCATAGATTTAATTTGATTTGGAAGAGCATATAATGCACCATTAGTTGAAGAATTCCACATTTGATCTATCATATCAACAAATTGAGGATGGTCTTCCCACATTTGCTCATATTAAAAAAATAATATTTTTTGAATTTACTTACCACCATTTTAACTCTTGTTGGTCAATGATTAGAACCGATACTTGTTAATGTATTAATTTTAGCACAAGTTCCTTCATCTAGCCAATGATCAAAGAGTATGCATCTATCTAATTTTTTTGCTATTAGGTTTTGGTCTCTCATGTTGTTGGTCCAAGTATAGTTGTCTTCTTCAAACTCAACCTCCCATAGATTATTGTTTTGAATAAAAGCTAAGAAATATCTCATACTTTGGGTTAGTTTCCTAATTCCCCCAAATTTTTTATCCAGCTTAATTATGGTATTAAAATATCCTCTGATCATGAATTGGGTTTCTTGGTCTTTACTTCTCATGAAGGATCCAATCCTACTCTAAACTTCTAATCTACCTAAATGAGTTGTAAGTCCATAGACATTGAGAAGGATGAAATGATAATTTACAAAGTATCAAGTGACTAAATAGGTTATCCAATGCCTAGTTTTATGAATGGTGGCATAGGAGGTTCTAGAAGGATTCCAATAAATTAGAATTTCCCCTCTTACTTCTTCAGAATCCATAACATCCCATTTACATCGCCCATACTCCTTTCATAGTTTTTGAAACGTCTTTTATCATTTTAGTTTCTTGGATACAAAGGATATCAAGCTTATTACTTAAACATAGGTCCCTAATACACCTCTGCTTTGAGGGGGCATTAACACTCCTTATATTCCATGAGATAAAAATCATGTCTCATTAGGAGCTTTTGGCCCCGCCTGTGTATTACCAATATCATTTTGTTGTCTGGTAAAGAGAAGTTCAACCAACTTAGTTTGTATTCCTTTCTCTATGTTTGCTCTTGCTTCCATGGATCTACCTTGATAATTTGAGGGTTTTCCTCTTTTTGCCTTTGCCTATATCAGCAGTAGGTCTTATTATTCTATTCATTAATTTTATTTCATATTTTTTTTTCATATTGTTTATCATCTTTTGTCTCTATTACAAAGCTTTTGACTTGTCTTGCTCATTTTCTAGTATTTCCTTATTAATGGCAAAGGTATTAACTTCTAAAATTGTATTTTATTTACCAATTTTTTCTCCTGAATGGTGCATGGTACTTCAAGAGAGTCTTCAAAATTTGATGAGATACATTCCTCAAGTTCATCAAGAATATTCTTCCTTAAATCAGGATCATACAGAATAGACGGTTCCTTGTTAATATGTTGAATTGTTGTACTATGTCCTCTAAGTTTTGATCTACTTTTTTTTCATAGGCTAAAGCCTCAAAAGAGTTGGTATTTATTCCAATATCCTTCCTTACTAGTCTCCATTGTTTATTTTCTTTCACTTTTCTAGATTTGTAAGTTTCTCTTGTAGTTTTCTACATATGATTTTGTTGGGCTCTTCTTAGGGCATGATCTCTCAATATGCCCCACATCATGACATCTTCTACATATAAAATTTATATTTTTATAATCTATGGTTGGGATCCACATCTTATCCCCATACTTATAAATGATTTATTCTGGTAAAGCTTTACTTATATCAATCATGACCAATATCCGAGCATAAGTAGCCAATAATCCATATTTCATCGTATCTAAAATCTCAAGGATTTATCCTAGAGTGTTGCATATTTCCTTGAAGGTATCTATTTTCCAAAATTCAATGGCAACACAAACATCCTAATATAGACTAGTATTAGGGAGAGATTTACATTTTCAAGTGAAAATCCTTCATACTAGCGAGTAAGGAAGAATCCTACTCTTCCCCTATACCAAGGACACATTTTAGGATTTTTTCTTTTTCTTCCCTAGAACACAAAATGGCTAGGAAGAAATCTTTGGGAAGAAATGATAATATCACTCCTAGAGACTTCCAACTCTTATCAATCCATTTTCTCAAGGATGAAGCCCCTAGCTAATACCCATTAAATTTACCAAGAATTACCCTATCTTGGAGCAAAAAGGATCTCTTTGAGGTGCGCTCACTAACATGTACCACTAGAGATTATTATAAGGATTTAACTATAATTCGGTCCATGGAAAGAAAACTAAAACTCCAATAGCCAACTTTTCTACAATCTCCAATATCCAACTTTTCTTTGAGTTGACTTCCTTTATCAAAAGTCCAAATTTTGTCCTAAGGTGACCTTCTTATTTAATTTAGTTGAGTCCTATTCTTCATTAGTTTTCCTTAAACCAAGTGGAAATACCCTAGCCTTCAAATTAGGGTGACAAGATCCTTGTCCCCTCAATTTCTACTTAATAAGACCTTTAAAAATTAGAGTCCAAGTCTGCACTACCTTAAAAGTGGACATATTCTAAATTAACTTTATCAAAAGTGGAAAATTTTAATTAATAATGGTGGCTAATAAAAAACTCTATCAAAATGGACAGATTCAAGTGGTAGGTATGATACCATTGTTGGCTTTTTAAGCCTTTACTACCACAAAATATAGGCCCCAATATAAAATAACTACAATATTAGAGGTCATAATAATAATAAGATAAGTAGAATGAGAAAATTAATATGTATATCAAGACCTATATAATACTAAAATTAAGTTTAATTTATATAATCAAATATGAATTTAAATGACCTAAGTCATTCATAAACTATGCATGAAAAAACTTATAATATTAATTGCTCAAATTTGTATACAAGATTTATTCCTTTTCTTCTTATTACAACATTGTAATATTATAATCGTATTCTTGATATCCTCTACATGGAGTATTGTCTCCATAATATAACCATATTAATGTGACTCTTCAAGTAATTTATCTCCATATGATAAGTCCCATGACCTTTGGCTTGTCATCTTGCCACTTGCATACTAGACTCTTCAAGTTCTTCTTACATGGACACTTGACTCTAAGACACTTGCACACATTTACATGACTCTTACAATTCTACATGCACTCCTAATCTAAGACACTTGTGCACATCCTCAAATTACATATTTACACATTTAAATACATGAAACTTGTGCACATTATCTCAATCTACACTTGCACTCTAACTTACATGACACTTGTGCATTTCTTGCACATTGCACTCTTACATGACACTTATGCATTTTTTACACATTGACACTTACATAAAAGGGGAAATATAAATCACACTTCTAAACTATAGACTAAACCCTAATATTTTACATATTTACAATTGTACCATGAAGGTACCATAGGGGTACAATAACATGTACCAAATAATGTAATATTCCTCAACACTTAAAGAATCCATGTTATGATTTGATTGTGTCATTTCAACTTTTTGGGTTATATAATTTCCTCCAAGGTGCTTTGTATTTGTTTAAATTCATGGTGAAATGTGCACCTTGTGAGGAATAGGATGTATTCAAGGAAAAACATTTATGCAAATCTCAAGTACATATATTTTTCATTTCTGAGTTGAAAACTCCTAGGAAAGTTTATAGGTGGGTTCTTACGTATAAAAATTTGAGATTGCTCATAGGTTTAATTCCCCTTTTCTAGGTCATCCCATAAGATATGATGTATCATGTGATTTACTCCCTAAAAACCTTAGGCTCACTCGAATGCCCTTAGTTTTATCTCCATTCTCTCAAATGTATTGCTTTTATCTTTACTAGCTAGAGTATTTATTTTCAGTAATAGCTTCACTTCATCAAAATGACATTGTCACTCTACAAAATATTTTTAGTGATACTATTGACATGGACTCTCTCACCTAAATCAACTCTAAAATCAAATTTATTTAATATTTGAGCTCTTTTAGTCTTGTTTAGTCATCCTTGTCTTTATTAGTTCATTTTTTGTCTTAGTTGACATAAGTGTTTATAGTCATTCAGCTCTCTTGTTGACTTAGATTCAAACAATCAAATAATATAAATAGTGTGTCTTCCAAGGCTATTTAGCATAGAATCCTCCATCAATTAAATTATAAATATATATGAAGTAGGGGATAACATTTAGAGAGTTTTTTCAACCAAAATCCCCTATTACCCATGTGTTGCTCTTCTTATTTAATTTCCTACACCATATTGTTTTATACATTGTTTTACTAAAAACATTTTGTTACAAACACTATTCAATGTAATTAGTGTAACTAAAATTCACAACATTTTTTAAAAATCTTCCAAAGTATGCATTCAACACAATTTTATGTCGAATAGAAGAAAAGATGATTAAAAGATAGCAATAGTAAACAAAATAGAGAAACAAAGGGAGACAACAAGGAGAAGTAGAAGGTGGGTGTCAATGGGCACCCTGATATATTACATTTTATTTAAAATTATGATTCAAATGGATCCTCATTGATGGGTATTTATATGTTAGGATCTCATCCTAACCCTTAATGTAATAACTTCCCTATGTAATAATTCCTAGTGAACGTGGGTAGTACCCATGATTAATATTTTGTAATGTTCTAAGTTTTAGCTTAGGTAGTGCCTATGACAAATGGCACCCTTTTTATGTAACACATGGTAGATAGGTTAGGTAAGGTGGCATTGTGCATGTAATCCGTGTGGCATTATGCATGTAATTCGAGTGGCATTGTGCATGTAATTCAAAGTGGCACTATGCATGTAATTCGGGTGGCATTATGCATGTAATCCAGGTGGCATTTTGCATGTAAGCCAACCTTGGAAGGAAACTCCTTAAATACCCGAAAAGGCACCAATGTAACGATATTTTTGCAAATTAATGAAGTATTGAAGGAGGTTGCCCCCTCGAAGAGGCCTGCGATTCTGTCTTATTGTGAGATTGTTCCTTTATGCAAATTTCTATTATATTAATATGATGTTTATGTGAGTTTATTTCCAAGCAATCGTGTGAGAGTGTGTTATTTGAGTTTATTTTATAGCAAGATCTTAACAAGTGGTATCAGAGCGCTTTCCAGGGCCAAGTTCTGTTGCAACTACAGCGATTCTTGCCATCCAATCCGCCTGTTAGGTATAAATTCTGTGTTTTTCCCATTTATGTTTTTCCTTATTATAAAAAAAAATCCAAAAAAATACAGTGCATTTTTTTCTAGACCAAAATATATATATATATATATATATATATATATATATATTTATTTGAGTAGGTAGAAACCCTGTACCAGGGGTTTTAAAATATCGCGAAGGATCTGTCGTTATTGGCTAAGCTAGATAGCCCATAAAGCGTCTAGTGAAGTGAGGGGCGATCAGGCTCCAATACCCAGGCCTCAGATAGAACTTGTGCACGGACTTGAGCTCCCACGTATCTTTGGGTATATCGGGAGACCATCTAGGATTAAACAAACTTTTAACCATTAGGAAGCTCTTCGGCTTTGTATTACTCATAGTCTATGGGACACAGCATCCTGGACGATTACCCTCCCGTATTGTCAGAGAGGTAGGTAGTGTGCTCAAGGGTATGTGTGGAATCCTCCTTGAGTAGTGGCCTGAAATATTGGTCCGAGCACTATTGTTTGTCACTATCGGTATATTAGAGGGCCTATGGGTGGTACATACTCCTATACTTAGCATTCCTTGGTTCTGTTAAAACTTCAACCTGTAAAAAACGTAAAAAAAATAAAAATAAAAATAAAAATCCAAACATCCCTGTTCGTAAACCTACATTTCAAAAGTGAGCATATGATAAAGGAGTCCTCTACTAAAAAAATAACAGAAAGGACATGCATTCGGGATAAGCCATGAGGGTGACACTTAAGTTGACAGTCTGGATAATAACAGTCAAATTTACAGATGGCGATCCACGATCGAGTCGATCGAGTCGGAGAGGTCAGCACAGTCAGGACAAAATTCATAGTCTTCAGGGTCAGAACAGAACTGTCATAACAGTCACCTGCAAAATATAGAGAATCTTGAGTATGAAAGGAGGCCAGTTATAGATAGTGCTCCAGTACCCAACTTTTTCTTTGTAGCTCAGAATCAGAAATTGTAAACACCGGGTGCCAAAAAGTAGTGTTGAGAGATATAGCTCATTGTGACCACCTCCTTGAGTTGATCGTTTTGATATATAGCACCCAACCACTTTTTTGGGCACTTACTAAAAATAGTAAGTCCTAAAAATTCAATTCTATTTTTAGTAACTGGTCACAAAAGGTTTAAAAAATGGCCCAGGGTACCCGTGGACACCAAAAAGAACTAGAACACTTGGAATCCCTAACAAAAGCCATTGAGAACTTGAACTCGACTTTTCACTCCATAAGGGAAGAAGTCCAAGGTCTTCGCCTAGAGCATGAGGCCACTAGCAACCGCTTAGAAGAAGCACTGATAGAAGTAGACAACAAACTAAAAAGAGAACCACCCAAATCAGAATACCAAGCTGAGAGTTTTGCAAGGAATCGTGACCATGATCCACCCTTTAGAATGCCCAAATTGGACTTTCCCAAATTTAGTGGGAAGGATGTTGATGGGTGGCTATGTTAGGTTGACCAATTCTTTCGACTTTATAATGTACCCATATTTCATCGAGTCCAAATGGCTTCCTTTAACTTGGAGTCTGAGGCTCTACACTGGTTTCAATGGTTACGTGTTGCCTACCCAAATCTCTCTTGGGAGGATTTTGAATCCCAACTACTCACTCGATTTTGTCCTAGTGAGTATGAGGACTTTATAGGAGCCTTGACCAAACTTCAACAAACAGGGTCCGTCCGAGAATACCAAGCTCAATTTGAAAAATTGGCCAATAAGACAAGAGGATTGAGTGAAGGGTTCTTCCAGAGTTGTTATATCAGTGGGTTGAAGGTGGAACTCCAAGCGGAAGTAAAAATTTTGAAACCACGAACTATGATGGAAGCTATCAGTTTGGCCCGTTTGGCCGAATCTAAACTCTCTGGCCAAAGACACCCATCAAAGTTTCCTCAAAATAGACCTTCATTTCCTCCTAGATCCCAACACCCAGCTGATAATAAACTTGTTGCACCCAAGCGCCTCACCACCAAAGAGATGGATGCACGTCATGCCCAAGGATTATGCTATAATTATGATGAAAAGTTTTTCAAAGGGCATAAGTGTGCACACAAAAAATTATTCTTGATAGATGTTGAAGAACCTGATACCTCTGACGAGAGTGATGAGGATGAGGACCCTCCAAAAACACCTCCTCCACAAGAAGAAGTGAAACAGGAACTTGAGACAGCAATTACAGTCCATGCCCTTGCAGGCATTACTACTCCTCAAACCATGAAGGTTACAGGATTTTTCAAGGGCCAACGTCTTTCCATCCTTCTGGATTCGGGAAGCACGCACAACTTCATTGACCCTAGAGTTGCTCAGCAGGAAAATTGCTATATCCACACTTATAATTCCTTTGAGTTCATGGTAGCCAATGGGGGAACCTTACCTTGTAAAGGAAAGTGTCGCAATGTTAAAATCAATATAGGGGACTATGAACTCAAGCAGGACATGTTTGCCCTCCATTTGGGTGGATGTGATATTGTTTTGGGATCTCAATGGTTGAGTATGTTGGGCACTATCAGTTGGAACTTTGCTAAACTTTGGATGTAGTTCTCCCAGAACGGACAAACACACATCATCAAGGGCTCCCCAGTAGGAACACCTCAAATTATCAGTTCAAATGACATGGAGAAATTGCTAAAGAAATCATCATGTGGGGTCATTGCACAACTATTCTCCATCCAACCATCCACATCTCCAATGGGTGAAATCCCACCAGACATGCAACAAATTCTCCACAAACATGAGGCCATTTTTCAGAACCAACCACACTACCACCGCATCGCTCTCACGACCATGCCATTCCATTATTGCCGGATAGTACACCTCCCAATATCAGACCATACAGGTACCCCCATGCCATGAAGTCAGAGATTGAGAAGATGATACAGGAATTACTCAAGGCGGGTGTCATTCGGCCTAGTACTAGTCCCTACTCTGCACCAGTCTTACTGGTCCTCAAGAAGGATGGCTCTTGGAGATTGTGTATTGACTACCAAGAACTCAACAAGATAATTGTCAAGGATAAATTTCCTATCCCTGTGGTTGATGAATTACTAGATGAATTACATGGGACCATGTACTTCACTAAGCTAGACCTCTGCTCTAGGTACCATCAGATCCGGCTCAGGGATGAAGATATTCCTAAAATTGCTTTTCGCACTCATGAAGGTCATTATGAATTCTTGGTAATGCCATTTGGTCTCACAAATGCTCCTTCCACATTCCAAAGCCTGATGAACAACATCTTTTGCCATTTTTTGCGAAAGTTCATCCTTGTGTTCTTCGATGACATCTTAATTTACAGTCACACATGGGAAGAGCATCTCAAGCATGTAGATCAAACCCTTCAACTACTGGCCGACCATAAACTGTTTGCAAAAAGGTCCAAGTGCTCCTTTGGTTTGACTGAAGTAGAATATCTGGGACACATTGTCTCAAAGGATGGTGTCAAGGTTGACCCTAAGAAGATCCAAGTAGTCCAAGAATGGCCGAAACCTCACACACTCAAGGGGCTTTGAGAATTTTTAGGGCTTACAGGATATTATCATAAATTTATCTGCAATTATGGAAAGATAGTCGCCCCCCTCACCTCCATGTTGAAGAAGGATTCTTTTACTTGGACAGGGCCGGATGAGCAAGCATTCGTGGACCTCAAGCATGCCATGACCACCACTCTAGTTTTAGCCATGCCAGACTTCTCTAAAAAATTTGTCATTAAAAGTGACGCTTTTGGTCGTGGTATTGGGGCGGTATTGATGCAAGAAGGATGCCCTTTGTCTTTTACCAGCAAAGCCCTATCTGATCGCAATTTGGGGAAATCCACATATGCCAAGGAAATGTTGGCAATATTGCATGCATTCCTGCATTGGCGACCTTACCTCATTGGGTGCCATTTCTCCATCAAAAATGACCACCAGAGTTTGAAATGCTTTATAGAACAACAGGTTGCCACCCCCGAGCAAAAAAAGTGGGTATCAAAACTCATGGGCTATGATTATGACATCATGTACAAAAAATGGAAGGAAAATCTTGTGGCAGATGCTCTCTCTTGCCAATTTGAGACCCTTAGTATGTTGTGTGTCATCTCTGCACCATTGCCCCAATGGAATGAGCCCTTACGTCAGGAAATCCTTCAGGATGCAGATTTGAAAGGCCTACACCAGGGATATAGTTGGGATGGCTAGGATCTGCGTTACCATCAACGCCTGGTTCTTCCTCCTAAGTCCCCACTTTGAGAGCTTCTCATGAAGGAATCACATGCTACTCCATCTGCTGGCCATTCAGGGTTCCTAAAAACTTATGAGCAACTCAAGCGCACCTTCTTTTGGAAAGGTATGAAACAAGACATTCGCTCTTTTGTAGTGGACTGCGACACATGTCAAAGGATGAAAGGAGAAATAGTGCGCTCTCCGGGCACTCTTCAACCATTGCCGATACCAGATCAGGTGTGGACTGACATCTCCATGGACTTCATAGAAGGGCTACCTAAATCTGGAGGCAAGTCTGTTATTTTTATGGTAGTGGACCGCCTTTCAAAGTATGCTCACTTTTGTGCCCTAACCCATCCTTACACAACATCCACTATTGCCCAAATTTTTCTTGACTTGCCAATCTCCATTGTATCTGATTGTGATCCCACCTTTACTAGCAATTTTTGGCAATATTTGTTTAAGTTGTAGGGGACTCAGCTCAAAATGAGTTCAGCCTACCATTCGCAAATGGATGGTCAAACAGAGATTGTTAATAAATGCTTGGAAACCTACCTTCATTGCTTTGCCTTCGATCATCCTACTCATTGGGAAAAATGGCTTTCTTTGGCCGAATGGTGGTACAACACTTCCTATCATACCGCCACCAAACTCACACTGTTTGAGGCAGTTTAAGGGCGCCCTCCACTCACGCCTTCCTCCTACATTTCGGGCAGCTCCAAGGTCCAGGCCATCGATAATGCTCTGAGTCAACACACCGAGGTCCTTCGCCAACTCAAGCAAAATTTGAACATGGCCCATAATCGGATGCACCAACAAGATGATCAGCATCGTTCTGAGCATAGTTTTGATGTGGGTGATATGGTATTCCTTTGCTTACAGCCATACAAACAATCATCCCTACAACTCCGTAGGTGTCAGAAGCTCGCTCCAAAATTCTATGGTCCTTATCAGGTTCTACAACAGATTGGTCCAATAGCTTACAAATTGGCTCTTCCCCCCACTTCCAAGATCCACCCTATTTTTCATGTTTCCCTTCTCAAGAAAGTTGTGGGCACAAAGGTACAAGTTCAATCAACACTCCCCGAATTGGATGAAGAAGGCTCCATCTTACTTGCACCGAAGCAGCTGCTGGATCGTCGAACTTGCACTCTGCGCAACCGTACCATTACAGAGATCATGGTTCAGTGGCGTGGACTTCAACCTGAGGATGCTACATGGGAGTCTCTCCATCAACTCCAGCAACAGTTTCCTCATTTTCAGCTTTGAGGACAAAGCTTCTTCAAGGAGAAGGGCATGTTAGGATCTCATCCTAACCCTTAATGTAATAACTTCCCTGATGTAATAATTCCTAGTGAACATGGGTAGTACCCATGATTAATATTTTGTAATGTTTTAAGTTTTAGCTTAGGTAGTGCCTATGACAAATGGCATCCTTTTTATGTAACACATGGTAGATAGGTTAGGTAAGGTGGCATTGTGCATGTAATTCGTGTGGCATTATGCATGTAATTCGAGTGGCATTGTGCATGTAATTCAAAGTGGCACTATGCATGTAATTCGGGTGGCATTATGCATGTAATCCAGGTGGCATTTTGCATGTAAGCCAACCTTGGAAGGAAACTCCTTAAATACCCAAAAAGGCACCAATGTAACGATATTTTTGCAAATTAATGAAGTATTGAAGGAGGTTGCCCCCTCGAAGAGGCCTGCGATTCTGTCTTATTGTGAGATTGTTTCTTTATCCAAATTTCTGTTATATTAATATGATGTTTATGTGAGTTTATTTCCAAGCAATCGTGTGAGAGTGTGTGAGGCTAATATTAGGCTAACATAAACTTAACCTTGAGGTTAACCTTACAATCAAATAATAATAAATTACCGTTTAAGTGAAGTTATGCATAAAGTTGAATTAACCAATACCACTATGAGTGAAATATAAAAGGGGTTGTAGGCTTACATGAACATGCCTGTAGGCTTACATAATTACATGCTCATAGGCTACATAAATGACGCTCATAAGAACCTCATCACACATTTGAACATGGCCTAAATAAGATAAAATTACATAAATTTCATAAGCCTTATTTGAAACCTTAGCCTTTCCCTTAGGCACTTGAGTCCTAGATTGTTGACTTGAAGTATTTTGGATGAACTTGCATATGAAAATAGCTCAACAATTCTCCATTGCCACTTCATAATGGATTAGAAGCTTCACAAGTTCTTTAGAAGAGAAAGGTTGTGGTTCTTTGATAGTCATAACATTCATATAAATAACCAATCCAATTATACAAAAAGAAGGGGAAATATTGGAAGTAATATATTTGACATACTTTTCATCACTCTTTACCTTGCTTCTTGTTATAGCTAGATTAACTTTTAAATCTTTTAAGGTAAAATATATAGTCTTTGACATTACTCAAATATAAAATTTTGAGGTTGAAGAACTAAATTTCTATTCTATTAACTTCACCAACACTTACTTTTCCATAGAGATATTTTAAGTAGTTCATACATCAACAAGATAAATATTCTCTCTTATGTGGAAAAGTACATTTTGTTCCACTAACATAAATAATAGTGCAAGGGCATCCTACTTTCTCTTATCAAGTTCATGATCATTGAGACCTTTTGTCTCATCATTGAAGATGAACCAAAGATTTTTTCTTCTGAGTAATATTGCTATTTGAATTGACCAAGTGTTATGCTTTTGGCCACTAAGGCTAGTAACATACACTAAGGATTCCATTTTGCATAGAAAAACCTTAAATAGATCTTTAACAAGTATATAAACGAACATCATCTCTACATGAAGCTTGACAATCATACAATTTGGAAAAAAATGGAATCCAAAGACTTATGCAAAAGTTATGGCCTTAATATTTGGTTAAGTTAGCACTCAAATCAAGAAAAATTTAAAAGCAAAACATTAGAAAAATGTTTTTTTGAATTAGCTGTTATGACATGTCATGCACTGTATTAGGTGTTGCACCTAAGAATTTGGATTTAACACTTTTTTGATAGGATTAGTATTTTAGTATCAAGTATATGAGGTGGGTTTGGAGGTGATAGGGATCCAAAACAATATTCTTCCAAAAGAATAAGGTGTGTAGCACTGGAAGAGAAGTTATGTGAAAACCTGGTCTGCAACATGAATCAACTCGGGTTTACATTTTACAAGTGAAAAAGAAAGCAAGTCGAAGATTCATCTACATTTTTTCTGTAAGAAGTTTTTTTGGCTAGAATCTAGGGTTTGCAAAGTTACAGTAGTTATTTTTTTTTGGAGAAATATTTTATTTTCTAAAGGAGGAATGAATTTAGGGGAAGACAAAAACCCTAGAGAGATCGTCAGTGTCAGTTCATGTATGGTACTTCTTTGGCTTTAGCTTTGAAAATATTTCATGGGCTAGGGCTTTAAAAATAAGGACCTCTTCTTTTGGAAGATATTTATGGCAGTCTGTTGGTTCCAATGCCGACTGCAGCCTCACTTCTCAAACAAGCAGGCAATGATGCCTTCTCCATATTTTCATAACAGTTTCCCTTTGATGAGGGAAGTTGGATCATATGCGTCAAGTTCTTAAAGCGAGAAAAGCACCCCATCCAAAACCACCTGCTCGCTCTAACAATGGTACCTTTTTTCCCAAGTTAGATGAGTCTCCTATGATTGAGGTGCCTCCATCTTACATCCAGCAACCTTTTCTCACGCTTTCCACCCAAGCCCTTGCATGCAAATTTACGAGATTATGGCCTAGTCCAATCACAATCCAGAAATGGATTAACACACATTGGGGGAGTAAAGTCTCCTCTTATGAATTCATGATGACAGGTAGGGGATACTTTATCATTATATTTACCTCTATGGAGGACAAGAGCACTATATTTTATGGAGGTCCTTGGTTTCTAGGATCCAGCCCACTTTACATGACCCCATGGAGCAGGAAATTTGATCCTCAAGAGGAGGATCTCTAAGAAATTTTTGTTTGGGTGGTTACCATTTTTTCCATTGCACCTATGGAACAAACCTTCGATGGAATTAATAGGAAATGCTATTGGAACATTCATTGATTGGGATCCTCCAAAGGCTAATAATGCTATATGTGCATGCATCTGTGTGCAAGTTAATCTGTAAAAGGGTTTGCCTAAACATATTGGAATAAAGGTGTTTGATTGGATATATAACCAACCCCTGGACTATGAACATATACCATTCAAGTGTATAACATGCCATGAGCATGGGCATTTCTCCCGAAATTTCCCAATTAAACAAGCATGAGAAACAAAAAATGAAGAACTAGGATTCCAAGAAGTCAAAAGGAGACCGTGCAAATCAAGAAACAAGAATCGAAAACCTCAACCATAGGATAAAAAAAGCTTCCAGAACAAAAATAAATTTGAAAGTCTTAATGAAGAAGAAAAGGAAATCACCTCTCTAGATGTGATGGCTCCTAAAGATAAAGAGAAGATACCTACAACTGAACCTGATAAGTTACCAGAGATTTTAGGAGATACACTAGAGAACACAATAGCTGATGAAGAAACTGATGGGAACTCATACGAAGAGGTAGAAGAAACACAAGTGGAGGAAATAGTGATTCTTGGGGATTTACCAACCACACGGTCTGCAACTAAGGGAAGAAAATCAAACCAACAACTCAGAAATGAGCAAGCACATAAAGACTTGTAATCCAAAATGCAGGTCAGAATTGAGGAGAGCTTCATAAAAAATAAGAAGCAATCCAAAAAATGAAGATTATGTCATGGAAATGTAGGGGACTGGGAATTCCTCTGAAAAAAACTATCTCAAAGTTCTAATACATGAGCAAAAGCCAACAATAGTTTGTATTCAGGAAACAAAAATAGTAGAGGCAACAATGATTACAGAATGGTAGAAGATATGGGCACAATCAGAACTGATAATTGTTGATTCCATGGGAGCTTCAGGGGGACTAGCTTTGGCTTGGGACCCACAACAACTATTTTATAGCTTACAACATAAGCATAATAACTGGATATTGTTTTACCAGATGGAACTAGTGTAGTAGTAATAAATTTTTATGGTCCAAATCATCCTACCTAGAAAAGAGAAGCATGGCAAAACTTAGCACAATGGCTAGAAAATGAGAAGTTTAACAACATAATACTAGGACGGGATCTCAACATGATTCTCTACCATTGGGATAAGGTTGGGGGAAGTTTAGCAAGGGATCCAAATAGAGATATACTCAATAAAATTAT
This sequence comes from Wollemia nobilis, assembly GCA_028583015.1. NCBI lineage: Eukaryota > Viridiplantae > Streptophyta > Pinopsida > Araucariales > Araucariaceae > Wollemia > Wollemia nobilis. The sequence continues at coordinate 9,059,800 of JAQPPZ010001772.1, read as the reverse complement.
GGCAGATGAAATCTTACAAGACATTCAACCGACCACAGGAAAGTACACTTGGAGCAATAGAAGAGCAGGGGCAAACTATATTGCAAAAATATTGGATAGATTTTTGATCTGTTAAAATCTCCTAATACACTTTCCCCTCACTTCCAATCACATCATTCAAAATTCTATCTCAGATTATAAGACAATTCTCTTGGATAACGACCAAAGCCTACAACCTCAAAAAATTCTTTTTAAATACAACTCTTAATGGGAAACATAAGAAGATTTCAATGAACTTGTGGAAAGTTCTTGGAACCAATAGGTCCAATACACCAACCCCCAAGAAAAGTGGAAAATAAAAATTTAAAAATTGAAGCATATGATAAAAAAATGGCTGGCAGAAAAGCGAGAGTCAAACTAGACAAGAAGTAGTTGATGCAACAACTAGAGAAGCTAGAAACAGAAATTAGGGATCATCCTCCAAGAAGATGAAAGAAATGACATGATTCAGAAGCTCAATAAATTAAGCATTGAAGAAGAAACACATTTAAGGCTTAGATCTAGAATGGTATGGCTAAGCAAGGGGGATAGAAACACCAAATATTTTCATCTAAAAACCATGCAACGCTACCAAAGAAATACAATCAGGGAGATAGAGCATGAAGGATCCACTTATACAAATAGGGATAAAATTAAGGAACTTGCCAAGCAACATTACTCAGCTTTGCTCTCTAGAGAAAATGGTAACCCTCATTCCCAGGAAATATTGTTGCAGCATATACCAATAGTATTAAGTTTGGAATACAAACAGGATCTCAATCAACCAATCACTATGGAGGAACTTAAGGAGATTATAATAGCTCTACCAAAGGATAAAGCTCCTAGACCTGATGGATTCACAAATAACTTTTACCAACAATACTTACACATCATTGGAGAAGATTTGATATGCATGATTGAGGATGTTAGGGTGAAATGTAAGCTTCTTGGAGCCATCAACTCCACCTTTCTAGAATTAATTCCTAAAGAAAAAAATGTCACTACTTTCTCTATATTTAGACCAATTTCTCTATGTAACTCTTCCTATAAAATTATTACCAAGTTGTTGGCAAATAGAATAAAGAAAAAACTTCACAAACTAATATATGAAGAGCAAGGAGGTTTCATGCCTGGAAAAAAAATATATGATAATATAATAATAGTGCATGAAGCCCTCCACAGTAGTAGAAAAACAAAAAAGAAGCAAATTGTTATATAACTTGATATGGCAAACACCTTTGATAGAGTTAATATACAATTTGTAGAATAGGTCCTTCAAAAGTTTGGATTCCCACATCAGGTTATTAAGTCAATTGGAGCATACATAAAAAACCCATGGATATCCCCATTAATAAATGGAGAAACAACAAATTTCTTCTAGGCTACAAGGGGAATTAGACAAGGGTGTCCACTATCACCATACCTTACATCATTCTAGTTGAGACTCTTGGAAGATTAATCAACCATCTTCAAAGAGAAAAAAAATAATAGGGATAGAGGCTGCAACAGGATGCAAAGCTATAACACATGGCCAATTTGCAGATGATATCATTCTTCTAGGTGAAGCCACCAAGAAAACGTTATATAATTCAAGAAATGTCTATATTGGTTCACACAAGCTACCGGGGCTCAAATAAAAACTCAAAAGAGTTAGTTCTATACTCAAAATGTTACAACAAAAATAGTCAAACTCTTTTACACTATCCTAGGATTTCGGTCTGGTACAAAAAAATACTTTAGATATCTAGGAGTGCCCATGAACTTCCACCTCAAAGCTTCTGACTGTTGGACCCTAATATTGGACAAGATGGTTAGGAGGATACAAAGTTACAACAATAGTTGGCTCAGTCTTGTAGGAAGGGTAGTACTGATCAAATCAGTGTTAGCTTCTCTTCTAGTCTACCAACTATTAGTATATCATGCTTCCAAGTTTATTTTGCAAAATCTAGATGGAATCATACGCAACTTCCTATGGCAAGGAGGTAGGCAATCAAAAAGAAAAAAGTTCTACTTGGTCAATTGGGAGATGGTCACCAAAAGTAAAATTCAAGGAGGACTGGAAATAAAAAAAATGGAGATAGTTTCGAAAGCATTGGGAGCAAAAATTCTTTGGAACATGCTTAAACACAATCGAGCATGGCAGCGCATACTAGTCAACAAGTATGTAAATAATCAAACAGGTATTCAAATGCTCAAACATATAGACAAACTTCCCAAAGCCTCGTTGGTTTGGAAACATATAGTGGCTGCAAAGAGCATAATAGAGGATACAATTTCTTGGCTACCAGGAGATGATAAGTCAATTAATCTATGGGAGGACCCGATCCTAGGAAATCCACCATTAAGAGAGAGAACTCCAATCGAATTGCATAATCACTTGGAAATCCAAAGAATACTCAAATTAAGTGACTTGTTTTATTGGACCTCAAAAACTTTGAACTGGATCTCCCCTCCCATTCCATCTCAAATTCAAGGAGATTGGGATTATTTTAAGTCCCACATGGTGAGCATTAGACCTCTTTATCCCATAATTCCATACAAAATTATTTAGGGTAGCATAAATAGTAATGGGGAATACTCAGTGCATATAGGAGTCCAAAACCAAAAAATTGGGCTTGCCACAAAAAATTATCGATATTGTGGAAAGTTAGAGCACCACCTAAATTGCAAGTATTCAGTTGGCTAGTTTCACAAAATAAAATCTTAACAGGTGATAATCTGAAAAAGAGGAGTATAGTAGGGCCTCATGTTTGTTACGAGTGTAGGCAGAATAGTGAAACAATTTCCCATATTTTGTTTGAATGCCCAAAGGCAATTTCAATTTGGTTAGGAATAACCAAAATTCTTGGCATTTCCTACTCTGGAAGGTTAACCATAGACACATATTTTACCAAGTGGAACAAATAATATAAAGGTAAACTGGCAGGTAAGCCCCTCCTAAAATATTTATGGAACTCTATACCATATTTTATCATCTGGCACGTCTGGTTGGATAGAAATCAAAGGATTTTTGAAGGAAAAGGTAAGGACAATACAATTCTAATACGAAGGATAAAAGAAGATTTAATCCTAAACGTCAAATCTAGTTTTTGTCAACAACAGTATGAAGAATATCTGTCAGCCATAGAAAGAAGAATTATGTACCAACTTAATCTCCAAGCTTTCCTGACACAGGGAGGATGCAAAGCAAACAATTATTTGTCTGAAATATGTTTTCCAGCACTCTTCTTTGATGGTGCCTCCAAGTCCAACCCCGATAAAGCAGTGGTAGGGGGACTGATTCTTACAGGACCTTGTGAGATCCTACTCAAATACATGATCAACTTGGGAACAACATCTAACAATGTGGCAGAGGCTATAGGATGTGAAATCAACTTAAAATTATTGGCAAAGCAAGGAATCACTCAGGTCATAGTATACGGGGATTCTAAACTGATAATAACAACTCTTGCCAAAAATAAAGATTTTAGATCTTTACAATTGAATATTATTCAGGACAGGATTAGACAACTTGGCACGATCATTAGAAAAATATCCTATCAACACATAAGGTGGGAATTCAACAAAGATGCTGATACACTAGAGAATCATGAAATAAATATAGCCCCTGGTTATTGCCGCTAAATCATCAAGAAGCAGAATAGCATGGGTGGTATGCAAGGATGAAAAAGGCTCTAATAATGAGGTTCTTTTTTGTCTTCATGTTCATATTTTTAGAATGCTTTGTTCACTTTAAACTTTGATTAAAGAGTTTTGTACTTTTTTTATTAAGTAAATAAATCTTTTCTTTTTAAAAAAAATATAGGGCTCCAAACCAACACCCCTTGTGTATAGGCAAGGAAAATAAATAGTGCTCCATGCATTTATATTTAAGTAAAGAAGGTGTAAGTACAATAAGATTGTTGTAGTTGATGCTTGTCCAAAGTAGAAAAGATAAAATATTTCTAATGGAGGGCTTTGAACCTAGAACCACCTTCCCACAAGCTAAACTCCCAACCATTGTGCCCCACAATGGATTGGAAATTTAAGAAGGTGTCCTTTTTCTTGGTATGTATGCTTTCAATTTTTTTGGAAGGAGGATGACAATAAAAATACTCATGAGTTTTGACCCATCAACCTCTCTACTACAAGCAAGGTTTCCAACCATTGCAAAAATATGGGTGGATGTGATGAGATTAGAGAAGCCTCCAAAAACCATAGATTTTTCCTTCTACATCAAAGATGTGGTTGGGTTTTAACCATTGACCTTTCATTTGTAGCAAATAATCCAAGCCAATGCACTATTCCCTTTGGCATTATCGAGGGTAGGAGAATTACATTAATAAGAAAGATAACAAGGTGGTAGAGGATTCAAAACATGCCCTATCTACTTTGGGCATGTAGTCTTACCATCATGCTATTTGTATTGGCAAACACTTCTTATGCTAGAATTTATATATGAGTAAAAATATATCTCACGAGCAGTGTGCATGAAGCATACAAGAGAATTTGTACCAAAATTTGGTACCAAAACATACAAATTTTCAAATTTGAATTTTTGAACTTGAACAAATAGAAGAACCTGTAATATGAAGAATCACCAAAAAAGAGTGTTTTTCGTTGGAGTGAAATTACTTTAGAAGTAGCTAATACCATGTCAAAATTTATAATATTTTCCAAAGACCTTCCAAAGCATGCATTCACCATGATCATATGCCAAAAATAAGAAAATACTATTAAAAGATAGTAAAAGTAAATAAAATAGAGAAACAAAGGGAGAAAACATGCATAACTAGAATGTGGGTGCTCATGGGTACTCTAATTTATCATATTTTATTCACACTGTAGGCAACAAATCCACCTCCCAGAAGAAGTGATAAATGGATTTGCCCAAGTTTGATAATTTTGGTAAGTTTTGTAAACTGTACAGGTAGGATAAAATCATACAGTCAAGAGGGTAAACCGTACAAGGTAAAGGAAAATTATACAAGGCATAATGAAATGAAATGAAATGCATGGGAAATGTAATTTGAAGTTGTAATTATGCATGATTTTGATTATTAAGGTGTTAGGCTTGGTAAAAGTCTTAATTAATGCATTATGTTATGCATGGACAGTTGTAAATAACTAATTGCCTCAGGAACCACTAGGGAAAAACCTGGGAAATGTTAGATAAGGCCCCATTTTCAATTTTATTGTCTAGTTACATTCTGGTTATGATATGCTAATAGATTCTAGTTAGTTTGAGGAGGCTATGAGTTTTGGTTGTGAATATTATTATTTATCTCTTATTGTGATTGAAATTGTGGAATAATAATATAGTTGAAAATAGTTTATGGTTTCTCTCACGTAATGTACGATCTTGGAATGGTTGAATAGCAATTGATGGTTTAGTTCTGTTGCATGTACTTCTTTGTGAGTGTTTTGGCTATTTTATGTATTGCTATGGAATAATGGATTGAACTAGCACTAGTGTAGCTTTTTGGAATGATCTATGATGATGGTAATATCAAGGAAGATGTGTTGAACACTGTTGTATGATTTTTGGGTATCGCCATTGGATATACAACTCTCTCAAGCCCCGTTGATATGTTTTGCATGTTACTGGAAAAGGATTAATTACCATATTAATCCTTTACAAAATCTACATGAGAGATATTGGTCTAGTAGAGTATCCAATTTAGCACTTGGTTGTACCTTCATTTCATACAAATCATACACCATAGTTCATACAAATCGTACAAGATACAATTACCCGATTTGGTAGTTTATGCGATTGAAGGAATTTACCCGATTTTGTAGTTTTGGGAAATCAACTTGTTTAGTTACAAAATTGTGTACAACAGCTTGCAAATCCAATTCTGAAAGATTGAATAAGTGTGAAATCATACAAGATCTAGTTGTAGAGACTGTATAGTGGTACAATTTGGTACACCGACTAGGAATAGCAAATTGATCATCCTAAGCCTTAGAAACCATCTCCCCATAGGGAATACTGGACCCCTGTGCTACATTTGGCACCGTTGCCTTATCAAATTTGGCATTTTTGTTAAAATGGTTCAATATGACAAGTAAGAATACTACAAAATTAGAGGTGAATGATAGAAACCAGTGTACAAAGGCATAGGAGATGGGAAGTACGAGAGAACATTCCAATAAGAAGGATAACGAGGATTGCTCGAAGAGAGAATGCAAGTAACTTAGACCATAGTACACATGAACCAGAAATAGAGAAAGTTTTAACATTTGAAGAAGGATATTTTGGGTCATTGTTGATTGAGATAGAAGAAGAGGTACTAGAACCACCTAGCGTAGAGGCACGAGTTGATAGAGAAGCAGTGCATGAGGAAGGAGAGTGGATGGTGACACCTGAGAAAGTGATAGAAGGATTTCAAAGGATTGTAGAGGATGAGAGTCAGGCACCAGAGCAACAATGCATGAGGTCTCAAGAGGAAGTACCAAGACCATATCACATCAGTGAAGGAGGTTGCAAAGTGAAGATGCACATGAGTTTGGTCAACGATTGGTGGGAAAAAATAAGATACCTCAGATAGAAAATTTTGACGATGATTGTAGTTAGACACCCCCAAGGAGGAATTAAACAGAGATTCCATGGGAGATCTCAAGTGACAAGGATGATTCTCTAAATATGGCTAATAATGCAGCCAAGTAGAGATATCCATATTTTTACAGGTGAGGGTAAGAAAGACCCCACAAGATATATCAAAACTTGTATAACCATTTGGAGGGCAAATGGTGTAGATCGACTTGATGACTGGGTAACCTTATTTCCTACTACCTTGAGAGGATTGGTGATCGATTGGTATCTAAAAAGGGAAAATACCATAGATTTTTAGACTTGGACTCAAGTGAAGGAGAAATTCATTGAGGAATTTTGTCCTTTGAAGGATGATGGAGAGATTGTTACTAAGCTTTGCATGACAAAACAAAAGCCAAGTAAAGATGTAAATTTATACAATCGTAGAATAAAGACATTAGTAGATAATATTTAGATGCCTTTGGCAAATGTATTGGTAAAGTTGTGGTTTGTATATGGATTACTATCAAAATATAAGAAAAAATGAAGGCAGTACCATCAAAAACATATGAAGAAGTGGTGAAGCATGCAAAGAATTTTGAAAGTGAATTGAAACAAATGTATACAGGAATTTTGTCTCACCCCAAGTATAATGATTCAGATAGTGGAGAAGATGATACTATACAAAGGACAGTGGCATCATTTCATCAGGAGTTCGATAAGATTATAAAAGAACAAAGAAACAAACCTGACATGAATGAAATTTGGTGCACAAAATATAAGATTGAAGGGCATACAAATGTGAAGTGTCCATAGAATGACTATTGTCACATCTGTAATGTTATGGGAAATGAGGTAATGCTATGTCCGTATAATGCAAGAGTATGTCCACAAGTCTTGACAATCCAAGAGTAGGAAGAGAAATAGAAGATCCTAGGAAGCGGACAACAAGCAACAAGTGGCGCTTATAAAAATAGCTGACGAGGTGGAAGGCTAAACTAGAGAAATTGACAAGCAGGACAAAGCCATTTATAGTATGAATCGAAAGGCAGGCCAATCATACAGTGTCACAATTTCCAAGAATGAGGGAATTTCATGAAAAAATGTCCTTCACCTTAGAGACATGAAACACCACAAGTGAACACTACATATATGTCTAGGTGGTGTGGTCCGAGGAACCCCAAGGAAGCAAATTTCCCCAAGCAGGTGAGTTCAATTAACCCGCATAATGTAAATTATTTAGACACTGAGGTTCCTAAAGTTAAGGAGGAAACCCAGGAAATTTTAGCTATGACAAGAAATCAGGCTAAAAAGGATAAGTATCTAGAGCTAGCAAAATAAAAGCAATGCTGGCAAGTAGTAAAGACAATACTACAAGATGAAGCACAAAAAGCTAAACAAGTGAAGTTAACTAAACGAAAGGAACTCAAAAATCCATCATAAGAGAATGTGATTGTGTAGAGTTTGGAAGCACAGGTTTTGAACACCACAGTAAGGATTAAAGTGGTAAACCTGTTGGGAGCTATTCTATCATTACAAAAAGTGATGGCGGAAGAGATACAATCGCATAAGGTGATGAAAGTGTAGAGTCAACCGATTCAAGAAAAAGAATGAAAATACCAATTTATGGATCCAACTATATTGATGATTGATGTGGGAAAGAAACCTGCATTAGTTCATATGGATATCCTAGGGCATAAGTTGACACAAGTTATTATGGATGGAGGATCCAATGTCAATGCACTACCTGAAAGGACCTGGCTAGAACTAGGCGCTCCATCTCTATGGGCACCAAGATTTTTATTATATGGTTTTGACTAGTATGGTATCGAGATAAAAGGAGTCTTAACAACACAACAAGTGGTAATATCTGACCAAGAGTTTGTCTTAGATTTCATTGTGATTACTATACAAAATCCTGCATACGACACTCTCTTAGGGAGAGGATGGCTACGAGTAGCCAAAGTTAATCACAATTGGGAAAAGAATAAGATCACTTTCAATAAGGGACAACACAAATATATGATTAATATGGCTAATCAAAAGGTCAGTGAGGATGTAGCTATGACTAACAAATCAAAAAATTCCTCAAGTGATGAAGGGTATGAACCAAATGGAGAAGAAATGTTGTACCTATATGAATGTAGTGATTATGAAACTAGATCTGATAGTGGGATTCTCCATTGGAAAATGGGGTAAATTTTTTTTAGCCCAATTGCCTTTGTATTGACTTAGAGGAGATCAAGGAAAAACAAGACGAACCAAAAGTCAGCTAGGAACCTAAGAAGGAGGAAGAGAAATGGAAATTCCCAAAAACATTTGTAGAGCATATAGTAGGAAATGTAGAAATCGATACAATATTGGCACACCCAAAGAAAATAGAGAAAGTAGAAAGTGAGCTAAAGAATATAAAATATGAAGGACCTCGAATAGTGGACATCAATCTAGAAACAAAGGATGAACCTAGGATGATTCACTGTGGCGATGATTGGAACCCTGTACTGAAAGTGGTAGCTTTTAAGATATTCTTGGAATATAAGGATGTCTTTGCATGGACATATAAGGACTTGAAGGGAGTACCACCTGAGTTGTGTCCACAAGATTACACTAATGCCTAGATCACAACCCATATAGAGGATATCATATAGAAAGAACCTAAAGTATGTTGCATTAGTGAATGTAGAGATAGATAATATGCTAGATGCGGGAATCATCTTTAGGATGACAACCAATGAATGGAAGTGATCACCTTGAAGAATGAAGTGGACAAGATCAGAATATGTGTGGACTGTAGGAGTCTATACATAGTAACTATCAAGGACCCATTATTGATTTCCTTCATAGATTCGATCCTAGAGGAAGTTGCAGGACACGAGATCTATTCATTTTTTGGATGGATTTTTGGGTTACAATCAGATCAATATAGACAAGGAGGATAAGGTGAAGACCACATTTATTGTGGAGAATGGCATCTATGTGTACAATCGAATGCCATTCGGGCTCTATAATACCCCAACTACATTTCAGCGCATCATACTATATATATTTGATCAATTGGCAACAAGGAACTTCAAAGCATTTTTAGATGATTGGTCCATTTATGGGAAGATCAAGGAGCATATTCCTACCCTCAATGAATGCATGAGTACATGTATAAATGCACAAATATAATTAAATCCTAGGAAATGCTACCTGATGGTACCATAGGGAAAAATTTTAGGACACATTATGTGTAGTGAAGTATTAAAAATAGATCCTGATAAGATCCGTGTGATATGGCACATGGAAGAACCATACGATGTGAGTTCACTTAAAACCTTATTGGGATCAATGGGGTATTATCAAAGGTTTATCAGGAACTATGCACATGTATCCTATCCATTGGATTCATTGAAGAAGAAGAATGGTTCTTTCAGATGGATAGAGGAGCACCAAGGAGCCTTTAAGGAGCTAAAGGCTAAGCTTGTGAGTAGCCCGATTCTGGTGTTCCCAAACTGAGATAAGGAATTCCATGTCCATATTGATGCTTAAAATTTTACAATCGGATGTGCCTTGGCACAAGAAGGATAGTTCAGGTTGGATCAACCTATTTTCTTTGCTAGTAATCTACTATTAATGCTGGAGAGAAATTATATTACAACGAAGAGAGAAGCTTTGGGAATGGTATATGTAGTCTAGAAGTTTAGGCATTACCTAATGGCAAATCCTTTTGCTTTCTATGTAGATCATCAAGCCCTATTGTACTTGATAAATAAACCAGTGATACAAGGATAGGTCAATAGGTGGCTTGTCACCCTACAAGAGTTTGTATTCTGAGTAGTAGTGAGACTTGGTAAGAAGCATGTCATTGCAAACCAATTGTCTCAGATACAATTAGGAGAGCCTACAGGAACAGGAGTTCTGAATGAATTTCCTAATGCATAGTTATTCACCATCAATGTTGTCCCATTGCAATACAAGTTGATTGGCCAGTATCTTTCCACATGAGATTTACCATAGGAAATGATAGTATCCGAGAAAAAGAAAGTAATCATGAAGTCATCACCTTTCTAGTTGAGAGCAGGATTGTTGTATAATATGGGAAGTGATGGTATCCTACAAAGATGTGTGATGGTAGAAGAAGTCAAAGTAGCATTGAAAGAAGCTCACAAAGGCTTAGTAGGAGGACATATAGGACCATATGTGACAACTAGGAAAATATTACTAGTTGTATTATGGTGGCCCATACTGTATAAGGACACAAAGGAGTATGTGAAAGCATGTGATACTTGTCAAAGGGTAGGAAAGCTAGTAAAGAGGGACTTTATGCCATTGCATCCATCACAACCTTAGGAACTATTTGAAATGTGGGAATTAGACTTCGTCGGACCATTGAAGACATCTCATAGAAGGAAGTGTAGATACATTGTAGTAGTAATGGAATACTTGATAAAATGGGTTGAAGCAAGAGCATTACCTGATAACTTAGCTAAAAGTACAACAAGATTCTTATATGAGCAGGTAATCACAAGATTCGATATTCTGCTACAAATCACAAGTGATCGAGAAGGACACTTTGTCAATGAAATCATCAAAATTATGATGACAGAGTTTAGGATTTTACACTCATTATCTAGTTTGTACTATCCTAGAGTAAATAGGTAGGCGAAAGCAACAAATAAAGTCATGGTATCTACTCTGTATAAAACCTATGGAATAGAAGGATCATATTTGGAGGAAAGGCTACCATATATTTTGTGGGTATATAGAACAACTTTTAAACCAACAACAAAGCATACCCCTTTCCAGTTGATGTAAGGATAAGAGGTAGTGGTGCCGATTGAATTCTTGATACCAAGTTTGAGAGTCGCGATAGAGCATCATTTGGGTGATAAAGAAAGTTTGGAAGAGTGACTGACAACACTAATTTAGATAAAATAAGAGTCATGGAACAATGGGATATTGAGGTAGCTAAGAAAATAAGGAAGGCATGGCATAACAAATATTCTAGGAAGTTTGAACTTAGTCAGGGTGACTTAGTTCTAAAGTTTAATGGGAAGAGGGAAATCAAGCCCGATAAGTTGAAGACTTTATGGCTTGGCCCCTATAAAGTGGTACAAGTAATGAATAATGGAGCAGTCAAGCTATAGAACTTGAATGGGACTAAGGTACTCAAAATTGTAAATGGCTCAAAGTTGAAGCCTTATAAAGTACGGTGCTTATTCATTTCTTCAAAAGATATAGAATGGAAAAGACGAGCAAAAGCTCAATAGATAACTCAAGGTGAGCAAGGTCCATCATAGGAGGAGCCTAACATAGGTGTCATATGCTTATTTGTAGAAGGGGAGGAGACAAAACCAACCATAGAACAACAAGTTTTGGCACCTCAACCTAGAGAAAGAAAATGATTGCGAGTGCATGTTAGATTTGTGGATGGGACCGAATGAGTAGAAGAGGAAGATGAAGAATGGATTCCTCCAAATGAAAGAGGACATCAGGAGATAGTATTGTTACCCAAAAATAGGGGAAGGCAAGAAGAAGCACCCCAAGTGAACATAAATAGGATGTATCCTCAAATGGAGCATAGATAACTACCCCAACAAGTGGAAGGATGAAGAAGGATACGGTTAACAGTACGTTACAAGGATAGAGTGGACACTTTTGAATTAGAAGTTCCAAAGGAAAATAGGAACAAGACTATTGATGAAGAATTGGTTGGACTAACTCCATTAGCTCAGATAGGGCTACTACAGTAGAGAATATGACTACAGACTCAACAACTACAGGAAGAATATTAGATGTTGTGAGGTCATAATGCAAGGTTGAGAGAATAAACCATCTAGGAATTGGATAGTACAATACAAAGGTTGGATGAACAAAGAACATCTAGGTTACAAGAGATAAAATGGGAACCAAGGGATGATGAGGGGATAACTTCAATAAGTGGTGTAAGAAATGATGGCGCAAGCACAAGTTCACAAGTACCACCAAGTGATCCACCAATGAAAAATGAAGATGTAGAGATGCTATGATGAGAAATTGAGGAAGCAACCACATAATTTGAATCACAAGGTAATGTACAATTGGATTTGAATTACTCCAGCGATGAAGGAATGCCTTGGCTAGTAAGGGAACCTAGCACAAAAAGTAGTGATGATGACAATTTCCTAGATAATCCCTAGAACCCTCGAGATAATTGTGATCCCCAATATGTATAACAACACATCGACAACTAGGGAGATCACATGAGCGTCAAACCAAAATTGACTCGCAAGCATATATAATAGCCCATCAATAATTGAGAATACAAAGGAGAGAAGTATGGAGATTGGAGAGACTGATGAATTTACCAACAGATTGGGTAGAACAAAGAGAAGATAATCGAAATGATTTAAGTTCTGAGATAAATTTCTTCGATCCATATAGATAAGTCTTAGCAACTTCATCTCCACAAATATGCTTCAATGAAATAAGATGGAGATTTCACTTAGCATGTGTAGACCGTAGAATCATAACACTGTGACAATTATCACAAAGTACAAGGTGAAGTAGAATTCCACTAGCCAACATTGAGTTGGTAGAGATAACTCCTGATAACCAAGTAATGGGAGGAAGGAATAGACAAGGACCCATAAGGCTTCAGCCAGGAAATGGAGGAGGTATTCAACTATGAAGTGAGCAAGAACAAGGTGATGTTACAATTAGAGGAGGAAGAGGATGAGGAAGGTTTCGACCCCCTACTCCTAGATGGTCGGGAGATACACCCTTAGCTTGTTTGAACTAGACAAGGAATCTACAAGGTTTACCATGGGTGAGAAGGATATTACCAAATACCAAAAGGTATTATCCATTGGGTCGACCAACTCTAATCTGAATAGGACATCAAAGAGTGGTAGGTGGTAGAGGAGTACTCTAAGAAAGGGAAGAATCACCACTAGCATAGAGAAGCCCAATGTCAAGAGGAATAGGATGGGGAAGACACTCGCATGGTAGAGGCCTTGCTGGTAGAGGAAGAGTGCATTTTGCAGATGAAAGAAACTAGGGACAACAAAGGATCTAATTGCCAAGTTTGGAGCAAGACTTGATCTGAGGGGATAGACATAAAAGTCACTCAAATGATAGTAGAGTAGTAAGGACACTACTACCAAAGGATCAATCGCCTACATGACAAATAGAAGAGACACCAGGTGAGGATACTCTAGCTTGTAATTGTACAATCCCAAAGTGTACACATGACACTAGAAGGTTATGGAATTTGGTAACATCACAAGTAGAGATGAATCGACATAAAGAGCAAGTGGCACCAGGTGACATAACCACTCAGAATATCACAGTCGAACCTCCAAGAGAAGAATCTAATGGGATTGTACAAGTGAATGTCACTGTGCAATTTCTACGACAGTAAGTATAAATAGGTTAGGAAATGAAAAAAAAAGAAAAAAATAAAATGCCTTAATTGTGAAAATCCCTCGGGATGCAATTAAGAAAGAAGTGGATTGAAAACCAAAAATGGTGACCTCTTCAAAGAGAGAAAAATAGAAAATTCTCGAAGTGATAGATCGTACAAATCAAAATTAAAACTGAAAAAGCACAAGTGAGAGATTGTACAAAGCAAAAAATTGAGAAAAAGTACATGTAGAATTGTACAAGTTGGCATGTTGTACAATTTGGATCATACAATATACGGTTCTAGTCACAGTTGTACGATATTCAATCGTCGCATTTAATGTTTGCATGTGTGGAACGATGAGTTGTCGAAAAAGCATAGGCAAAAGTTAAAATCACATGAAAAACGATGAGTTATCGATCATCTAGGCAAGGAATATGAAAAGACATGCAAAGTGGCACAATTTCAAATTTGGAGTGGTTAGGGTTTGAAGATAGTTTAAATACAAGGCTCACCCTAGCAATTTTTAAAACTATACAAGGAGGAATTCAATTTTTTTAGAAGGACAAAGGTGAAAATCATGCAATTGAATGGAGATGACTACATGGGCATTAAAAATCATCATTAATCTACAATAATTCATGACCCATTTTAAATTTTGGTACCAAGGAGACTTTTCGCATTCAAGGAAATCAAATCGAAGAAGAAAAAACAAGGGTTTGACTCCATTGAAAGAATAATTTGAGTTAAAGCAAAGATAAATGAGGGTTTGTAGTAGAATGCATCCAAATATGAATCGAGTTGTTGAAAAATGTACATTAGGGTTTGAGAAAGTGGCAGATTAAAGCCGGAGCAGAGAAATTATAGGGAAAAAAAAGCTACAAACCCTAAATATAAAAAAAGTGGCCAACTATTAACTGGAGAAGATAGAAGGAAGGAAGGATAAGACCGTACAACCATATTAAATAGCCAAGAAATTTCATTTTTGGGGAAAATTTTTGCTGTGGAAGAATTGAAAAATTGCTCTCGAAAAACATTGAAAATATAGATCGGGTTATTTTGGCTACTGGGCCAGTGAGAAATCATGGTGGAAAAGTGGAAAACATGATTTATATGTGAACAAGGGTTTGAAGAGATGTACTGTATGATTTTGTGGAGTATTGTACGGTCTCAGGAAAAATATTGTGTGATTTTGGGCATTTTTTGGGCTGTTTTAAGCCAATTTGAGAAAATTATATATAATTGTGCATATTCGATGAGGGGAAGTAGCTAGAGAGGGATACTATATGGAGTGGTATGACCCTATAAAATTTCATGTTGTAGTTGTATGATTTGCAAAAAATCACAGTTTGAAGATTGAATAGTCGAGGATTGAACAGTGTACGATCTGGAGGTGGCTGCTGATAGAGAAACTGTACATGAACAAGTGGAAAAGTATATTGTATGATTTAAAATAGATTGTATGATTTCCAAAAAACTTATAATTGCATATTTGGTGATGTTCGAGTAATAGGATAACTGAAGGTATGGCAAGAAAATGATGTCAGGAGTTTGGATGTTGGTTAAGAAGAATTATAGCTAGTAGGGTGGAACGGTCACGAAGATCCCCACACAAGAGAGAATCACATACGTAGTAGTACCAAGGGTGAAATTTTTAGTCTTGTGATTGGTGTGGTACTCGTCCTTGGAGGAGATGAGGATATAGGTCGTGGAGAGGGCAGAGATACTGGAGGGTTGATCGAAGGAGAACACCACCAAGATACCGATAGAAGGATATGGCACAAGAGAGGATCCCAAGGAGGGAATTGAGGAGTAAAGTGCATGTTATAAAATAAAATGAAGATATGATTAGCGGACCTAAATAATGTCAGGTTGAAATAGCAAATATAACATTAATACAACATGGAGGAGAGACATGCAAGAGGTGGAGTAATGAACAGAACAAGAACCACCCTTGGAGAAAATAGTTTGAGGAGGCTGGTGTAGCTATAATAGTGCAAGTTCCACCACACCAGAAGACCTTATTTTACAACTATCTATTGCATATGGTTCAGGCGTATAATCCTGCAACCAGAATCACCTATGTCAATGTAGGCAAGAGGTCGGTGAAAGTAGAAATCACAGCGAAGGAATTTAGGAAAACATTTGGATTACCATCATATGGCACAAATATTGTTAAGAATTTGATGGATCCGATTGAGACATATCGTATCATCACTTCACTCAAGAATGTGAAGTCATCGACTGATGTAAAGATCTCAGGTGCAAGGAATCAAGGAATTAAGAAGAGCCATTTGAAAGGGAATGATTGACTATGTGCTATGAATACTATGATGGCTTGACTATCAGGAGATACAATGGCCACAGAGATGCAAATATAGATGGCTTAGTATGTAGAGGGTATCACCAAGGGAATCAAGTATGATTGGGGTACATATTTAGAGAAAAAAATGCATGAGGTCCTGAAAAAGAGACTGAAGAATTTTAGGATGACATTCTGTAGACACCAAAACAGCACCAATCCAATTACGTGACAACAAGCACTGATCGCACTAACACACACAGCCCCCAGGGCAGCCCCAGAGGTTAAAACAGTGGTTCTAACCACTCACACAGCAGTTTTACAAGTCAAAAATCAATTTGGCACCTTTTAGACACTCTGCTTCTTATTCGCTCCACCCAGGGACGAGTGCGGACTGGTACTCATTTCACCCAAGGACGAGTATGGATTTGTACTCGTTTCACCCAAGGACGATTACTAGCGCTCGATTTTGGGTGGGACAAATGCCAGGTTTGACAAAAAAAAAATCAGATCTCGACGCATGACAACTCAAAACTGCCACTTAGCTTTTCTTTCATGGCATAGGAGTGCGGGTGAGTTCTTTTGACAACTCATATCTGCCAATTGACTTTCCCTTCACTGCATGGGAATGGGAGTGAGATTTTTAATACAACTCAGATTTGCCACTTAGCTATCCCTTCATTGCATGGGAGTGTGAGTGAGCTTTTCTAAACATACAAAGACATGCACAGAGGCAGTTAAGAAGCCCTTGATCAAGAAGAAGTCTTTTATTCACAAAAAAACATTCATGCAAAGAAACACTTTTGCATGTTAATTCAAAGAGACCCCTTGGGTCTATAAAATGGTGAGCTTCCTCACCCAAAAGATATACAGAGAAGGAGCATTTTGAGCGACGAAGTGCTGCTAATTTGATAGAAATGCGAACTAACTTGTTTATTGAAAATGTGCAGTTTAAATAAGACTGCATTACAAACGAATTGCCGAGAATAGTCACCAAAACTGTTACAGAAGAAACAGAACTGTTACAACAGTGAGCTAAATAATGAAAATAGAGACAAACTATTGTTAAGTACGCTAAAATCCCCCTTTATTACATTATTTGGGTAATGTAATAACTAATAGCTATACTAACATCCCCGTACATTATTTTGCAATACAAAGTGAGCTGCGAAACAATTCAAATTTGACACGTCCAAGTGCCTTAGTGAAAATGTCTGCAACTTGAGCATCGATGGAATGTGTTGAAGCTGAATTCGGTGCTTTGGAACTTCATCTCGAATGAAATGACATTGTGTGTCAATGTGCTTTGTTCTTTCATGATGTACTGGATTCTTGACGAGGTTCGAACACCCTGATTGTCGCAAAACAAGTGTATTGGAGATTTTGATGGATGGCCCATACTTGTCAGAATGCGACGTAACCATATCACTTCGTACACAGCTTCACGTGCGGCACGATATTCTGCCTCTGTTGATGAAATAGCAACTACCTGTTGCTTCTTGCTGTGCCAAGAGACAGGACCGGATCCCAGATGAAAAATGTATCCAGAAGTTGACTTGCGATCATCAAATGATCCGACATAGTCGGAGTCCGTGTATCCTTGCAAGAAGAATTTGTTGTTCGTCTTGTATTCTAGGCCATATTCCATAGTACCACGGACATAGTGAAGAACACATTTTGCTGCTTTCCAATGAGTGGTCTTAGGCTCCTGCATGAACCTCAAAAGATAGTTGACAGCAAATACGAGATCTGGCCTAGTATTGGTCAGATATATGAGACTCCCAATCAACTATCGATATAGAGTACCATCTACCTGAGGTGAATCATCATATCATGATAACTGAAGTCCATTCTCCATCGGAGTTGCCATTGGCTTGCAATCAGTCATGCGATATTTTTCCAGCAATGTCTTGGCATATTTTTTCTGAGACACTTTGATGGAGTGCTCCTTCTGGCTGAATTCCAGACCAAGATGATAATGGAGAAGTCCGAGATCTCGTCATCTCAAAAGATTTGCACAAGTTTCTTTTGACGAGTAGAGATCATAGTTTCGAACTCCCTGTAATGAGCGGATCATCCACATAGAGTACAAGCAACACTATCTCGAACCCCTGTTTCTTGAAATAGAGGTTTGCATCTGACGGACATCTATTAAATCCATGCTGCATAAGGTGATTGTCCATTTTTATATACCAAGCTCAAGGAGCTTGTTTCAGACCATATAAGGATTTGACCAATTTGCAAACCTTCTGCTCTTGGCCTTCCACTTCAAACCCTTCTGGCTGAGTCATGTAGACTTCTTCTTGGAGATAACCATTTAGAAAGGCACTTTTGACATCCATCTGGTGAACTTTCCACCCATATTGTGCTGCCATAGCACACATAACCCGAATTGTGGTCATCCGAGTAGTAGGTGCAAAAGTTTCCTTGTAGTCAATGCCTTCCTTTTGAGCATAGCCCTTTGCAACAAGACGGGCCTTATGCTTATCAATTGTTCCATTTGCCTTGTACTTGACTTTATATACCCATTTGCAGCCAATGGGTTTCTTTCCATGTGGCAGATCAACAAGCTTCCAAGTTTTATTCTTCATCAAAGACTCATACTCTGTATCCATAGCGGCCTTCCACTGAGGCTCACTGAGAGCATCTTGCACTGATGCAGGTTCGAGATCGTCTATGGTAGACATGAACGCTCTGTCATCATCAATATCCATATCCTCTACTTTTGTACTTGGAGTCACAGAAAGTTCCTCAAAATATTGACAAAGATCATCAACCTCACCAGTTTCTTTGACTTCTTTTTCCTTCTGAGCCATACTGCGTGTACGAGGTCTATCCAAGTTCATATTGGGAGGAGTAGATAAATTTGCGTCTCTGATTGTATTTGTACACCATTTAGGATTCTTCTTCGGTGGAGTTGAAGAAGATGTAGAAGGACCTCCTGTCTGTGTTGACGAAGGAATCTTCTCTTCCTTAGATTCCACAATATCTTGGTGTACTTTAGATGTGCTCTGTGATGTGAAAGCTTCATCAAAGACAACATCTCTGCTGATATGAATTTTCTTGGTCAAAGGATCTATCAACCGATATCCTTTAGAGTGCTCATCATAACCAAGAAAAATACATCTCAATGTTTTCTCATCTAGTTTCTTCCTTTTCTCTTTCGGTATGTGCATGAAAGCGTGACATCCGAAAATACGTAGATGAGATATGGAGGGTTTTCGACCACTCCATGCTTCCTGTGGAGTCATTCCTTTTAGGGCCTTTGTGAGTGCCCTATTCAACAGATATACTGTAGTGGTGACGGCTTCTGCCCAATATTGTTGCCCAAGAGTAGCTCCTGTGAGCATACAACGAACCATTTCCATGATAGAACGGTTCCTTCTCTCAGCAACTCCATTTCTGTCGAGGAGTATAGGCAGTTGTTAACTGTCTCTTGATCCCATGCTTATCTAAGAATGCAAAAAATTCATTAGAGGTAAACTCTCCCCCTCGATCTGAGCGGAGGGGGGGGATGCGGGTTCGTCCACCCTGCGTCCTCCAACGCGCAGGGCGCTGCAGGCGTTGGATGCTGCGTCCGTGCACCGCGTTTAGACGCGACGTCCATGCTCTGCGTTGGACGCTGTGTCGCGTTCGCGCTCTGCGTTGGACGACGCTGCGGACGCCCTCGTCCGCGCTGAGCGTCGCGGCGCTGCGTCCGTGCTCAGCGTGCGTCGCGTGGCACTGCGATCCGACGGGCGGGCGGGGCACTGCGTCCAAAAAAAAAAAAAAAATTCTTTTCTTGTGCTGCTTGCACGCAGCTGCGTCCGCAGCGGGGCAGATTTTTTTTTTTTTATTATTTAAAAAAAATTTGGCTGTGGTCTGCCGTAATCACGCCCAACGAGGAAAAAAAAATTATTTTCCTTCGCTTCTTCTCAGCATCAACTCCTTCCGCCTCCAGCCTCCTCTCGCTGCTCCCTTTCACTGCAAAAAAATCCCGTACCAGTCTGGCTCTGATGCCATGATAGAAATGCGAACTAACTTGTTTATTGAAAATGTGCAGTTTAAATAAGACTGCATTACAAACGAATTGCCGGGAATAGTCACCGGAACTGTTACAGAAGAAACAGAACTGTTACAACAGTGAGCTAAATAATGAAAATAGAGACAAACTATTGTTAAGTACGCTAACATAATTCACTTACTTGTGATTTGTGCTTTGAACATCCATAATCTCTTAATCGAAAGAGAGGTTATTGGGTGACTTTTGAAAGCACGAATCAAGAACCAACCCCAATTTTTCTGACCACATTATCCTACCAATTTGCCGACAACACATCACATCAGGTTTCGGACCCATCCCAAGCGGATTGGTGTTGAAGCAAAGTTTCACCCGCGGGTGGTTTGCCTTCGGGCACCCCCCGCTTTATTGCTTTTGGTGACTATTTCTTTTGTAATATTTAGCTAGTTTCATGTTTATGCTTTTGTCAAGTTTTCAGTTTATTTAGACTCATTTTAACCATCGTTAGATTTATCTTTTATTTTTCATACATAGGTGCTACTGATTCTTTGTTTGTTTCTTTGAACGCAGATTTGCAGCATTAGAGGAGTAACGAGGAATCTACCTTTATCGACGCAAGCGGCGACAACGTTTTGGTTCGCCCATATTACATGTGGGCACGCGGAAGAAGGAATTCTGAAACAAGTTGTAAAAGACCAACATTTAACGCTCCTATCCCCTAAAAAGGAAGGAGACGCATTGTAACACGAATTTGTAAAGCATATCAATAAAAGGGCCGTTCTTTTTATATTGCTTTGATATCTTGTGTTCATGTTCTTCCTTTTTACGCATTTTTCAATAATATAGGGTTTAAGCATTATTTTAAGTTTCATTTACATTGCATTTTTAGTTTATCCTTTTTGTTTTCGGAATCTCGTTCTTTCAATGGCGATCACGGTGGGACCTCTGTCCTCTATTTTTTTTAGGTTAAATTACTAATCTGAAATTGCTTTTTTTGATTACAGGTACCTATTTTTCAATCATCGGACTGTTATTCGTTTTTGCAAGTGACGATTACAGAATTGGTATTCGTTTCACCCCGGGATGAATAAACTATTTGTCTCACCCTAGAACGATTATTGTTCTGATATTCGCCTCACCCAGGGATGAGTATAGTTCTGTGCATTTTTTAGAGCAAATCAAAAACATCCTGTTGGGCAGAGAAGAGGTAGGGGTTTTTTTAAAGCTTCTGTCAAATTTTTGTTTTCTGTTTTCTGGTTTTTAGTTTTGTATGGCTTAGGGAAAGATTTCTTTTTCGTTTGCCTGTTTCAATTTTTGCAAATTAAAATGAACCCCACACACCACGTGGTATTTTAAACACAAGGCGTTGGTCGTAAAACCCCAACCCTTGAGCAAGACCAAAGGTGGATTCCATTATCACTTTAGCTTGAGATATTGCATCCATTACCTCGATCACAACTGTTGCTAGACATAAATCCTGACGAAAGCTGACCGAGTGTAGCTAGGGTGATTCCTAGCGCATGAGGATAAGTCTTCTATGGTAGGTGTCATAAACATAGCGATTCCCCTTCCGTACCGCCTATGTTCCACGTATCATCTGCTCTCACGTACCTATAGTCTCCCTCACGTAAGGGCGGGTATATAGAGAGGTTGGTATATCGGTCCGACAATGGTATATTGAAGGGGCGACCATTTTGGGAGTCATATGAGCCTTCATTATGCATTTAAACGTTCTTCAAAAACTTTCAAAAACAAAACAAACAACAAAAACACACTAAACCAGATTTAGGACACACCATTAATCTTTAAAAGAGATAATCACCATTTGTGTATGCGTGTGTTCATTTATGCTTAGTGTAACAAAAAAAAATCAAAAAAATCATAAACAAAAAGATAAAAATCTATGCATTTTGTCACTCGCTCCAAAAAGCTCCAAGGATTCCCACAATCGCTTGGTCACCCCAAAATGCCCCAAAGGTGTCCATGAACCCTTTGGTCAACCCAAAAGCACCCCGAAGGTGCCCATAAGTGATGCAGGACCATCCAACAAAATATGGGAAATTTTATATTTTTCCCTAAATTTTAGTGCATCTTGTCGGGGCCATAACTTCTCAACCGTAGCTCCGATTGACGCGAAATTTTACAGGGAGTTAGTTGGGATAATTTTAAACAAATATAATTCCTTGGAATTCTATTTATTCAAAAAAGTCAGTTTTCGAGGCCAAATTCCATCATCTAGTGCCCCAAAATTAGGTTTTAAAATTACTCACCTAATTTTTTATGCTTTTTGAGCTGTTCGGAGGTCAATATCTCCTAATGTATTTAGAGTTAGGACTTGAAACTTCATTTTTGTCTTATCTATTGTAAGAGGGATGCGCACCCCAATTTTGGGCCCCATATGACTCATTTTCAATTTTAGGGTTTTTAGAGAGACATCGTCATGGTGCTCACTCGCAGCCAAGCCCAATCACGGGCGGATGCTACGGGGAATATCCAAGGAGGCACAAGTCACCTTCGTTATAGTCCCGAGGATTTGGTCATACCACCTTGGTGACCTGGCACACAAGGCAGTCCCCTCCACACCTTAACGAAAAGGGACTATAAGGGCACCTCTTCTAGGGGCACTCCTGTTCAGCATAGCACCCAGCACACACCCTTCCATGAGGGGTACATCCGTAGGAGAGCTCCCTTAGATGCTCGCTATGAGTGGTCACCATGCAATGAAGCACTAGGTCAACATAGGGTTCAATGGGAGGAACCACATGATTACACTATCCCTCCTTCACCCCCTCTAGTTGTCAGGACTACAAGGACAAATCTAGAGCACAAGGCTCCTCAGGCGGGGCGAGCCAACTCCGCCCGTTCCTTTTTCACTTACGAAAGAGAGCATGAGGAAAACCCTTACCTTCCTCAAGAGCAATATACATCGCGGGAGCAATATGCCTCTACAACTGCTAGCACTCAGGATCACCTACTGAGGACAAAGCCTCGGGGGAATGCTGCTACCCCCAACAGAGGGAGGCGGCCTATAGAGATCTCGGATCACCATGACCGGGATAGATATCTAGGAGAGGCATCTAGGCATTCTAGACATGAGACGATAGAACCAACTATCTTAGAATCTTCCAAGCATATCGCACGTCGGATGCAACTCACGCTACTTGAGCTCGAACAACAACAGTTAGAGCAACAATATCTTCTAAATCAAGAGTGCATTCAGTACCAGGAGGATGAGTTGTTCCAACACACTAGGCAAGCGAAGACTCCAACCCCTCGCACGCATAAGATAGAACATTATGAGAGACACAACTGGGTGTGAGACAGGTCTCCACGACCTTATCAAACATTGCCATCGATGCCTCCTAGACTTGAGTGGGAGGCCAATCCTAAGACCAATGATGGGCGCCTTCTTTAGGCACCCACCCAGGTTCATGGGCCACCCTCAAAAATTCTTCAAGAAGCCTCTGAGGAACCTGAGCGAGAAGAAGAGTGGGATGAAATGCCATACCAAGGCATGGGGGGTGCTATCCTGCCACCCCTCCATAGGCCCCAAGTTCCCCACAACCTACAACGGGAACAAATCAAAGAGGAGCTCAAATCCCTCGATACAAGCAATGCACTGCCAGAGCACTTAGCATCGATAGAGACCAAGATTTTGGGGCCCCAAAAGCCCAACTTACGTGAAACTCCTCTCAAAGAGGATCAACCCCTGGTTGTAAAGCTACCTGATGATGAGGTCTTCCATATCTCAGAATCACCAGATTCTGATGAGCCTGACTCTCTCACCAAAGACGAGTCAGCATATGCAATAGCACCATGGGACCCGTTCATGTTCGATAGCACTAATTCACAGGTGGTCCCCATGGGTGATCATCACCAAAGTCTCTTAACCTTATTCCCTTTGGAGGCTCCCATCGAGCCCATGCCATTACAGGAAAATCAGGTCCCCCCGCAACGAGCGAAACAACCCCATGAGGACCACATCAATCTGCTCGAACAAGAAGAGCCTAGCATGTCACAGATAGCTGTCAGGGCCAATGAGGGCCTTTGGATCACCGACAATGATTATGAAGATGAAACTGAGATGGCATATCTCAATCATGCACAATGGCACAATCACCCTATAACCCATGACGAACTAATGGCCCAACTAGGCATAAGACTAGGGCATGAGTGGCGCATAGACCCGGCCCACTGGCATCACATGTTGATTCCGCTCCTTTGGGAAGATCGTGAGCCACTTCCACCCAGAGATATCATAGCACCATCAGTGTCGAAGGCAGACCCTATCCTCCTATCCGTGCATAAGGCCGATCCATTCATGCCAATTCCTATAGAGCCAGATCCGGTGCACACAGATCATCAAGCTAGGGGTACCTCTATTCCCTGAAGAGCCAGTGGGTTACACCAAATGCTCCAAAGGTGTCCATAAACCCTTTGGTCAAACCAAAAGCTCCAAGGATTATCACAATCACTTGGTCATCCCAAAAGCTCCAAGGATTATCGCAATCGCTTGGTCATCCCCAAAAGCTCCAAGGATTATCATAATCGCTTGGTCATCCCAAAAAGCTCCAAGGATTATCGCAATCTCTTGGTCAACCCCAAAAGCTCCAAGGATTATCGCAATCTCTTGGTCATCCCAAAAGCTCCAAGGATTATCGCAATCTCTTGGTCATCCCAAAAGCTCCAAGGATTATCGCAATCGCTTGGTCATCCCCAAAAGCTCCAAGGATTATCACAATCGCTTGGTCATCCCAAAAAGCTCCAAGGATTATCGCAATCACTTGGTCAACCCCAAAAGCTCCAAGGATTATCGTAATCTCTTGGTCATCCCAAAAGCTCCAAGGATTATCGCAATCGCTTGGTCATCCCAAAAGCTCCAAGGATTATCGCAATCACTTGGTCATCCCAAAAAGCTCCAAGGATTATCACAATCGCTTGGTCATCCCAAAAAGCTCCAAGGATTATCGCAATCTCTTGGTCAACCCCAAAAGCTCCAAGGATTATCGTAATCTCTTGGTCATCCCAAAAGCTCCAAGGATTATCGCAATCTCTTGGTCAACCCCAAAAGCTCCAAGGATTATCGCAATCGCTTGGTCATCCCAAAAAGCTCCAAGGATTATCACAATCTCTTGGTCAACCCCAACAGCTCCAAGGATTCTCATAATCGCTTGGTCAGCCCTAAATGCCCCAAAGGTATTTATAAACCCTTTGGTCAACACCAAACGCTCCCAACGTTACCATAACTGCTTGGTCAAAATAAATATTCAAAAATCAACAAAAACAACACAAAAATCAAAATCACCAAAACATTTGCATTTCCATTCCATGCATACTCATAAAAAAATCAAAATCACAAATTTGCATTTACCAAAAAAAATCAAAATCAAAAAATTTGTTTCAAGATAAAAAAATCAAAATCACAACAACATTTGCATTTCCATTCCATGCATACTCATAAAAAAATCAAAATCACAAAACATAATTGCATTTCCATTCCATGCATACTCATACAAAAATCAAAATCACCAAAACATTTGCATTTCCATTCATGATAAAAAATCAAAATCACAACATTTGCATTTCCATTCCATGCATACTCATATAAAAATCAAAAATCACAAAACCAATTGCATTTCAATTCCATGCATTCTCATAAAAAAACTCAAAATACAAAAATATAGGTTGCATTCGGCATCACATCCATACATTGCATAGTTGCTGGTCATACAAGTCAAAAGCACCATAGACAGTCATTATTTGGCAATTCCATCCTTTTCCACATCAAATCCATTTTCATAAACACCTACATCTAGAATAGCACCATCGCCATTTTTTGCATTGTCAGTTGTCTCCTAATGTATATAGGGTTTTCATCATTCAGCTGTCTTTAAATTTCTAGCCAAAACTGTACATAGTTAAGCAGATTTTACATGGGAAAGTTTTACTTGGATCCCACCTTGTTACGTAGCATCCCAACACAAATTAACACACATATAAAAATTCCTAAGTTGTGTGAACGAAAGATGAAACCTGCACAGTAATCCAGGTCACCATAAGTGAAATGGTTATCTTGCTCATCCCCCTGTGTGAATGATCCCAAAGAATGCTGAGAGTTGGCAAAAGGACAAGCATCCTCCCTACCCAATTCCCCAAGAATCCCAAGTTCTCAAAAGTTGCAAAAAATCAAACATTTGCAAAATGTCAAAACACTAAAATTTGACATCCTACAGTGCACACATCAAAAGGCACATACAATAGTGATTCTCATCACTCGAAATCCAAATCCCTTGCTCAAAAAAAAAAAAAAAAAACAACACAAATAAAACAAAAATAAACAGTGATTTTATCACTACAAAGGAGCAAGTATCCCAATACAATTGAAGAAAAGAAGGGAGTCGAACTTGAATCCCTGGAACTCTCAGCATTTCGACAGGTCATGAGGCAAGCTTCAGTACCGGTTTGGTTGATAGCCTATCGATCACTGGCGGTAAACCTCCCGCATGATGATATATCTGTCACATTAACTTGTGTGCAGATCAATGTTTGCATGTGGATGAGCTAGCTTATGGTATCCTAGATAGCATCACAGACAAATCTGACTAAATACAATAAATGAGTTAGTGGAGCTAATTAGGTGATCCTCAGTACAGGTTCGGTTGAAAGCCCATCTGGCACTGGCGGTATCCTGATGAATAACACATAAACGAACTCAATTGCACACACAGGGATGTGAAATAACTTGGTTAAATTCAAGTCGAATTTAGACCTTGTTCAGAAGTCTTGCGAGATAAATGTACAGTCTTGGCTAGTTAGTTAAAATATCTGAATCTCAAAAAAGCTTAACTACATTTTAAAAACAACTGTCACATTTTATTCCGTACATCACCATCAAAATATATGCAAAATACAAAAACAAAGTTTTCACATGCAAAGTCATCCCATTAGTATCGCAAGTCAGTCAAATCTTGTACAGTCTATGGTGCATCGACACATCATCAACAACTCATCTCATTCATTTCATATGCATACATCATACAAATTAGAAACATCACATTAATAATTGCCTCTGCATACATCAAACACATACATAAAAACACACCACAACAAAACAACCAAACTATAAAAATGACAAATGCCAACAAAACCACTAAAAATTATCGGACAAAAGTGCTCTTGCACTTAACCTCTTGGCATAAGAAAACTGATGTCGGGGTTTACCTTGTCGTTATCTTACTCCCCAAGAAGGCTACCATAGCCGGACCGCTCCACGGGAAGACGGATTTTTGCCAATGTTACCCCCAAATGGCATCCCAAAATGGGTTCACACCCACCAAAAATAGGTCAAAACAATCAAGAAACTGCTCGAGCATGCACTGGATAACATCTGAAGGCACCCTCACTTAAGTCATCTTGGGTCAAGCGACTCGTCGCTTTTCTCATGGCAGTCATTCCTTCATCGATTCGTCGCTTGAGGGGGTAGTCACACTTAAGTCACCAATCAACAAACACACACCCAATCAAGGCAATGGCATGCATTCAAAGAATCATTGACAAAGACAATCACGCTCCTGCTTGGGGCAGCAAACAAGCAATAATCACTAATTGATCAAACACTTGGCATTCGTGAATCATGAACACAAGGTTCCCCCATGGATAAAAGGTTGCGCCCTTTGCCTATTCATGACTGATCAATGACCAAGCTCAAGTCACACCTCACCAAAATAGGTTAATACTTGAAATCAAGTTCCTTAGCTCGTCAGAAGCAAGGATTCGAGAATGCATGCCCTTTCCATACTTGGGGCATCAAGAGTTGGTTAGGTTACTGAGAAACCCTAATCATTAGTGCTTTGGTTATCTATTTTTGCTCAGCACTGCACCATGTGCAGTGCTTCCCAAAAAGGGGCATCTGTAGACACCAAAACAACACCAATCCAATTATGTGACAACAAGCACTGATCGCACTAACACACACAGCCCCCAGGGCAGCCCCAAAGGTTAAAACAGTGGTTCTAACCACTCACACAACAGTTTTACAAGTCAAAAATCAATTTGGCACCTTTTAGACACTCTGCTTCTTATTCGCTCCACCCAGGGATGAGTGCGGACTGGTACTCGTTTCACCCAGGGACGAGTACGGATTTGTACTCGTTTCACCCAGGGACGATTACTAGTGCTCGCTTCTGGGTGGGACGAACGCCAGGTTTGACCGACAAAAAGTCAAATCTCGACGCATGACAACTCAGAACTGCCACTTAGCTTTTCCTGCATGGCATAGGAGTGCGAGTGAGTTCTTTTGACAACTCATATCTGCCAATTGACTTTCCCTTCATTGCATGGGAATGAGAGTGAGCTTTTTAAGACAACTTAGATTTGCCACTTAGCTATCCCTTCATTGCATGGGAGTGCGAGTGAGCTTTTCTAAAACATACAAAGACATGCACAGAGGCAGTTAAGAAGCCCTTGATCAAGAAGAAGTCTTCTCTTCACAAAAAAGCATTCATGCAAAGAAACACTTTTGCATGTTAATTCAAAGAGACCCCTTGGGTCTATAAAATGGTGAGCTTCCTCACCCAAAAGATATACAGAGAAGGAGCATTTTGAGCGATGAAGTGCTGCTAATTCACTTACTTGCGATTTGTGTTTTCAACATCCATAATCTCTTAATCGAAAGAGAGGTTATTGGGTGACTTTTGAAGGCACGAATCAAGAACCAACCCCGATTTTTTTGACCACAATATCCTACCAATTTGCCGACAACACATCACATCAGGTTTCGGACCCATCCCAAGCGGATTGGTGTCGAAGCAAAGTTTCACCCACGGGTGGTTTGCCTTCGGGCACCCCCGCTTTATTGCTTTTGGTGACTATTTCTTTTGTAGTATTTAGCTAGTTTCATGTTTATGCTTTTGTCAAGTTTTCAGTTTATTTAGACTCATTTTAACCATCGTTAGATTTATCTTTTATTTTTCATACACAAGTGCTACTGATTCTTTGTTTGTTTCTTTGAACGCAGATTTGCAGCATTAGAGGAGCAGCGAGGAATCTACCTTTACCAATGCAAGTGGCGACAACGTTTTGGTTCGCCCATCTTACATGTGGGCATGCGGAAGAAGGAATTCTGAAACAAGTTGTAAAAGACCAACATTTAATGCTCCTATCCCCTAAAAAGGAAGGAGACGCATTGTAACACAAATTTGAAAAGCATATCAATAAAAGGGCCGTATTTTATATTGCTTTGATATCTTGTGTTCATGTTCTTTCTTTTTATGCATTTTTCAATAACATAGGGTTTAAGCGTTATTTTAGTTTCGTTTACATTGCATTTTTAGTCTATCCTTTTTGTTTTCGGAATATCGTGCTTTCAGGTTCCCTTGGAACATCTTAGCTTGCATTCGACCTATCATGACTAGCTCGACGGAGGAGCCAATTATTTTGTCCTAGGGAGCGCTATTCTAGCACATTTGTATCATGAGTTATATGTGAAAACAACGAACATGATTTCATTAATCAACATAGACTATATAGTACAACTTAGGCTATAGTTAGCACGTAGGAATAGCTAACCACTAACCAAATAGTGCTAACAAATAATAAGAAATATTCACTTAACAAAGTGGTTAAGCGAACCTTAGGTAGATAACTAACTACCCTAACAAACTAAATGAGGTAATAAATAGAATTACCATAGTAACTTTATAACATCCCCCCTTATTACATTATTTGGGTAATAATATAACTACTAGCTACACTATCATCCCCCATACAACAATATTTGGGTAAAGTATATAACTGCCCCAATACAGTGAAGAAGAAGTTGATCTGCTGGTTCTTTGCTCTGTCACAGTGCTCTGGCTGCTCCTAAGCAAAAAGTGGGTCATTCCTCACTTTGTCTTCATGCCAACAAATGTCCTTATGGTAATCACATCATCCAATCGAATTGCATGGGTAACCAGTCGCTGCAATCGCTAGGTGTAGTAGAATAGATCATTTCATAAAAGGTTAATTCATTTACAATATGAATTTGCAAAAGATAAGGTAGCTAAGGTGTCGGTTGCTGCCGAAAATGCACCCTTATAAGTTCCCCCCTTCTTATTGCAAAACATAGTGTAATTGAATTTCTGAAGGAACTGTGACTAAGGTGTCGATCAAAGGCGAAAATGCACCCTTATAAGTCATCTTCCCTATTTACAAAAATCAGTGAAGAAAATAAATGGATATCCCCCCTAAATTGCAAAAAGTGTGCAACTCGAGAGTGTTGTGAAGGATTTTACAAATATTGCCTCCTAGACAATTGTACACTACAAAAAATCGCTCCTCTTGTTACAAGTACTTCAAACACCTAGAATTTGCTATTTATGAAGCCTAAAAGAGGTACAAGCACCCCTTATTGCAAGGTATTCAAACAAAAAACTTATGCTATTTATGAAGCCTAAAAGAAGAGTGAGAGAAAATGGTGCTTTTGCCCAAGGGACACGTGTTTTCCCTCTACAAAACTGTTTTAGCAATTTAGCACTCCTTGTGCTATCTTTGAACCAGAAACAGAATCAGAATGAGACACTTCACAAGAAATATGGCTTCTATTTTGTACCTTTGCCATTTTAGTTTTGCTTGTTTTGAAACCAACATTGAATGGTGTCATGGTTTTCATTTTTACAATTTGTGCAAAACTATGCTTTCTAGGCAATTTGATCAAAAAAGTTCACCAATTTGTCCTTTCTTATTGCAAGTACTTCAAGCATGATTGCTATTATGAAGTCTAAAAGAAAAGGTTTAATGTTGATGATTTGGACTTCTCTGATTGCATTTACAAGTTTTATTTCCCTCTTATCAAAATCTATGTTTGAAGGAAGAAAGGAATTATCCCCCTTTAGTGCAAAGGATTACAACTTTTAAGGTTCCTTATTTCAAAAAAAACTTGTTCTTTCTTTTGATTACCCTAAAAGAGTACCAAAATATAATTCACTCAAATAGATATTTAATGGCACCTGCCTTAACACCCTTCAGAAGGATGAGAAGTTGGAGGAAATTAAGCCAAACAAATAAGAGTGAATTAGGGGTTTTGTTGATTTAGGAGAAAAAAAATAAATTAATTTTGGCTTTAAATCTGTGCAAGGATTTACACAAATTTGTGAAATTTTGGGGTTTAGTGTGTTCTTGATTCTATGACTTATAATTGCAAAAGAAATAATGCAATAATCAAACAAGAATGCCCTCAAAAATCTTATCACCTAGGTGTCGAATGCAACCGAAAATGCACCTAATTTGCCAATAAAGGTGTCGAGTAAAATCGAAAATGCACCTTTTAATTTTTGCAACAAAATGTGTGTTTTGTGTTGTACAAAAAATGATATTTTTATGTCTCCTACTTTGTTTTCCAATTTTGCAAAAGAAGTACAATGTTGTCTTCTCCCCTAAATTTTGCAAAATTAACAATTTTGAGCACTCCTTCCAAGACAAGTCGACACACGACCCACATTTGGAAAGCTTCCAGAACTAGTCGACACACGACTTAGTTTTTGATGGACCAAAGGTTACAATTACTTCTCAAATTTTTGCAAAAAATAATGTGCAATTTTATGTCTTATATCCCCCCTTGGAGAAAACAAATGCACACTTGGCCTTTGAATTTTACAAAAAAAATTGGGTCTCCTTGTGTTACAATTTGGCAAAAAAGAATTCATGTTTGAACCTTTATTGTATGCTAAATTAACAAGGTTGAGAAGAGTTGAGGGTTGTCTTATTTGCAACAAAAAATGAGGCTCTTATATGTCTTATATCTCCTTGTTTGTGAGAAAACAAAAGCACTCTAAAATTTGTAAAGTTGCAAAAAAAAATTCCCCCAAAATTGATTTTTAATATATTAATCTAATTAATTCTAGCTAATTTAAATTAATAATAAAATTAGTTTCATAAAAAAATCACTTAAAACAAATGTAAAATGATTTTATTATAAAAATAAATAAATTATTAATAAAATTAACTAAAAAAAATTAAAAAAATAAAAATAAAAAATCTTACCTTTAATTTTTTTTCGGTCCATTTCACCGCCCGTTTTTTTTTTTTTTAGCAAAAAAAATAGGCGTTTGGGGGCCGACGGGAGTTGAACTCCTGACCTCCCATCGACCAACGCCTTAGTGCTAGCCCCTCCACCAGTCGGGCTAGCTGGCCCGATGTCAAGGGAAGGGAAGGATATTCCCTTTCCCTTCACTCCTCGCGCAGGCAGGGGAAACTGTGGGATTTATCCCACATTGCCCATGCGGGCGATTTGATGTTGCTTAAAAGCAACAGAGCACATAGTGCTCTTTGATTGCCTACGGGCAATCAGGGTCTGTCGGACCCCTTTTGCTGTCGCCCATGTGGCATGGTCGGAGGGGTCCACGTGTCAAGTGGCACACATGGTTGTCCCCCACGTGGCCACCATGTGTCCAGTCCGTCATCTAGTGGATGTCCGCAACATGTCCAGTACAGTGGCTATCCGCCATGTGTCCAGTCTAGTGGCTGTCCTCCACGTCAACACCTCAGGATCTATGCTCGATGTCTTGTCTGGTTGCCACATGTTGCTAGAGGACGTGTCTAGTCCAGTTAATGCCTCGGGATCTGTGCTTGAGCATGCATGGGTCTCAGCTACGATTGTCCTCAAGATTTGTGCTCGAGAGTTTGTCTACAGTTGTAGGGTCTTAGATCCGGTCATCGGATATCGAAGGGTACACATGCCCTCTCAGATCTTGGTCATCGGATCTGTGTCGTTGGTCATCGAGGATCGAAGGGCATGCCTGCCCTCTCAGATCCCAGTCGTCATAGATCTGACAAGGATGTCCCCTGTCAGTGTTGGTCAAACCCGAGGGTGCTCTTGCCCTCAGGTTTGGGTCTGGTCTCTGCCTAGGAGGGCACGCCTGCCCTCCCGACTATGTGTTGGACCCTTAGGGGCAGCACTAGCGGCTATTGGTAATCGGAGGGCCTCCTGCCCTTGAGATCTGAGCCTTGTGCTGTGGGCTCTGGTCGCCTGTCAGGCCTGACAGGTCAGACAATAGAGTGCTATCAAAACTGTCAATGTCTGCGGGCCTGCTCCCGTGGCTGCTCGGTGACATGGGCCTGTTGGCCCTCTCCCATGGTCACCCGATGATATGGGCCTACAGGCCCTACTGCTTGGGAGCCGCCTCGATCCGCATGTCAACACTAGATGCAGTGAGCCCAGTCAGTGATCCGGTCAGCAACCTCAAGAGATGTGCTCGAGCAGGTCCAGCCCTACCTTGAGAACCATGTCAGCGTCTCAAAAATTGTGATGTCGAGGTCAACCAAGAGCAACCTTGCTCTGATACCATGTGATAACAGTGAACATGATTTCATTAATCAACATAGACTATATAGTACAACTTAGGCTATATTTAGCACATAGGAATAGCTAACCACTAACCAAATAGTGCTAACAAATAATAAGAAATATTTTCTTAACAAAGTGGTTAAGCGAACCTTAGGTAGATAACTAACTACCCTAACAAACCAAATGAGGTAATAAATAGAATTACCATAGTAACTCTAACATTATATCAGATCACTCGTCAGATTAGAGTGGGTATTAGTTGTAGCCTCTTATTGTAGATATGGGGCTGGTAGCACATTCGAATAGAGCATCTTGTGAAGCTGCCCCTAGAGATCACCACTATTACAGATGCTTGTTAGTGTTATGTTACCTACTAGTCCTAGGAGCAGGAGGGATTTAGGAGCAGGTCTCACGTAGGAGACTTGAATCACTATATTGATCAGTTCACCCAGCTTTGTTTTGGGGACATTGAGTGGTGCCCTTACATGGACTACCCAACATGGACTGAGGCAACTATATACCTGCATTGGGCATGTAGGGATAGATGGATCGTTGGCCACAAGGCTGAGTGGCATGAGTACCACTACTTTTCTTGTGTTCTATGATAGTTTAGGATTTGGTAGGATATCCCGAACATGCCTACTATCTATAGACACCTGAACTTGGAGAGGGACCTCACCTGGCCTTAGGTTACTCCTCTAGGAAAGGAGGATGATGATTTACAGGAGTCGGGTCAGAGGGATACAAGTACTAGTTCTAATTATGATGGTTGGTGGACTGACATTCAATGGCACAGGAGGGGACCTCTCGATCACCCAGTTGGTGGATTTGCTATAGAGGGTGATGATGGCACAGAGGTGGATCCCTATGGGCATGGCACTCTATAGAGGATAGAGGATGACTATGGTTTAGTAGTGGATGCCCTCTAGGTGGATGTAGAGGAGGAGGGTGAGGCAGTGCCAAACAGTGATATTGGGTAGCTGTGGGCACAGGTCGCTAACTTGTAGAGTCAGGTGGGTAGGCTGTGTACTCAGATTCTACAGTGGGATATGTCTATCGCCACTTTAGAGGAAAAACTATCTCATAGTGAGAGGCAACTACAGCAGGGTCATGAGGAGAGGATCGCTCTCACAACATGGGCTACGATGATGGAGACACAGGTCAGGGATATCTATAGTGAGCACGATCTAGCATAGGTACAACTGAGTGCAGCTACTACTGAGAGGGACCTACTCAGGGTAGATAGGGGAGATCCTTCATACTACGAGGCCATCATGATACCTCCAACCACACCATATTCTCTACTACTAGTAGGTCGTGATCCTATGATAGAGATCAGGAGGCTTTGTTCTCTCATGGAGGAGGATAACGAGTGGGATACAACATGCATGGCTCAGATATCCCAGGTAGAGGGCCACATCAGATTGATAGGTAGGGAGGTTCCAAAGGACACACACACTATAGGATCCCAACGGACCAGGACCAAGACTAGGCAGACAGGTTAGTCTTCTACCAGCTCTAGTCATAGGACCCACAGGACTAAGAGGACACCCAAGTCTTCTAGCACTCAAAGATACAGCTCGCAAAGGAACCACAGGGATGGCAGGGGTGATGGCAGTGACTCATAGGCTAGGGGTGCAGGCCCTTAGTATAGATCTTAGAGATACTTTGTACCATTTTTGAGTGTAATGTCGAGGACCTACATAATTGTAGCTTGCGGGTATTTTGATATACCCTTGATGTACTCTTTTGGACACACACACACACACATATATATATATATGAGATTGATCATTTTGGCTCATTATGTGTACTTATTTATTTTTGATTTTATGTTTATGCTATGCACATGGATGCAGATGTTCATATTGATGTTATGCTTATATGTTGTGATGTATGGTTGACATGCATTAGATAGCTATTTAATTTGTGATGATGATGATATGCAGTGATCTAGATGCTTAGGTGTGTTATTTATGATGGATGCATACAAATGCGATGTTTACTTTTAAATGCATATTTAATTTTGCTGTATTGTATGCATTTAATTTATGATGATGTCACGCTATGATGGTGTAATGTATGTAATGCTTTATTCACACGATGGTAATATAATGTAAATGAACTTGTAAATTTTAATCATTTAAAACAAAAGGAATGAACGCGATATGTGTTTAACAATCTAATGGACGACACCACCAAATGTGTAAAAATTATAAATGTAATTGAAAAATCCTCATTGCAAGAATTTAATAAATTAATCACCCATGTATGAAATGTAATGATAAGAATAGTCTTTTTGTAATTTGAAAGATACACACAATATAGTTAGGGGCCATCTAAATATCATTTCTAATATCCATCCGATATCTATCCTATATCGTGAAAACTTTGTGCTCAATGTAATGATGTATCACGGATTTGATACTTTGCAATTTTATGATTGAATGATTTTTATTTTTGATGGTTTGTGATCTTTGGAATTTGTTGCTATTAGAGAAATTTTTGAGGTTTTCCATGAGACTCAAACACCCTAGTTGACTTATCAAAAGTTGTACACTGACCATACTAGACTTCTAAAACATAAGGCTTTCGCTAGGATAGGCCCTAACTGTTCAGTATCCCTGTGTGTGCACATGAATATATTTAAGATAAGGCAAAAGAATACCCCGATGTCAGGCGGGATTCTTTCAACCCATTGCTAAAATTGGGGGTCCACAAATGTTTATCCAATCTTAGGTTTAGATTTTAGTTAGACTAGACAACTAGGCGATACAGGACACCTGAAGCTAGCTCCTCCATATTCAAACATTGGTCTGTACATAAGCGAGGTGCTAATGCATTAAACATGTCATCATGTGTAAAGTACAATAGTGCTGGTAATTTCATGGATTCAAGTTTACTCCCTTATTTTCTTCAATTGTTTGGGATACTTTCTCATATAAAGTGATAAAAATCACTGTTTATTTTTGTAATTTAGTGATAGTAATCACTGTTTATTTTGTACTTTCTTTTCTTTTTCTTTATTTTTCTTTGTCTTTTTCTTTCTTTCTTTTTCTTTGTATTTTTTTTCTTTCTTTTTATTGAGCAAGGGATTTGATACTGATTTGACTTTCCTTGTACAATTTGTCTTCATTTGACTTAACTTTTTGGAATTTTACATTTGATAATTTGCTTCAAAAAATTCCTTTGGGGATTTTACTTTAAGGAACTGTTTCTGGGATATCGATTTTAGGATATCTATCTATGATGTCAATATGGGATATCAATCTGGGATGTCGATCTATGATATCAATCTAGGATATCAATCTAGAGGACCGATATGGGATATCACTCTTGGAATGTTGCTCATTTTAACATAAGCAAAGGATTCTGGGTAGGGAACAAACTTGTCCTTTTTCTAATTACCAATATTTTCCCTACCGTTTGCATAGGGGGATAAGCGAGAATAAATATTTTCACCTCAGGATACCTAGTCCTGCTTCATGGATTTCATCTTCCCCTAGTCCTTATTAGGATTGTTTAATTTTTTGATTAGTGATAGAATTCTGATATGCTAAGGGCTATACTAACTGAACCTCGGCTAAAAAATCAAAGCAAGCTTTCTATCAACTCTTGATAAGACCTCTAGGTATGGTTAAATGACCAAAAAACCCTAGTATATTCTTCATAGCAACATTATGGGTTGTGTTGAAAAACACAATTACTCACATGAATGATGGATTATGATAAATGCAGAGGTGCATTATTGAAACACAACGTGGCATCGTTTTTAATACTAACAAACACAATCCATTCTATTGCAAAATGCAACGGATGAAAAATGCCTATATGCAATGCAATGATGGAGTGCATGTGGAACATGAAATGAAATGATGCAAATGAAATGCAAATAAAAGGTGTAAAATGATTGTGGCATGGCGGTTATAGGGGCAGACAGTGCGAAGATCTGTGTGGTGGCTTCCAAGACGGATAACATAGAATACTATGGCGGCCATAAAAAGTTGGACAGCCTGCCCGGATTCGTGGCAGCTACCAATTCCACCTTGTAAAAAATATATATTATAATAAATAATATTATTTTCTTTAGGCCTTATTTATTTTTAAACCTTTAATATTATAATAATAAATATATAATCTTATTTCCTTTGGGCCTAGGTATTTTCCTTCTTTCAGGAAATTTAGCCATCCTTTTGACCAATCATGTGAGGCTTTTAAACCAAATCTCTTGGGATTAAAATATAAATATTTTAATCCTTCTTTTTCCAAATTCTTGCACTGATCACTAACACTGACTCTTGACATCAATGACAACACAACTACTCAAAATTTCCAACAATATCCCCCTTTGTCATTGATGGCAACCCTTTTTCTGTAACCATTTCTTTTTATTTTCTAAAACTACTTCCCTTGAGAAACTGCTCCCCCTTACTGAATGCTCTCCCCCTAAATCAAATCTCTCCCCCTTTATCATCAATGGCAAATGGCCACCTATGGGGCTTGGGGCTAAATATAATACTTTTATATCATCCCCTCCCCCACCTCCTCTCATTGAGGTGGTTAATTTTGGGGTGGGAGTATATCTACTCCCAACATACATTGCTCTTTACCTTTGTCCTCCTTCTTCCTCAACTAATCCTTCTGATTCCTCTAAATATTTCTACTCTTGCTTGTCTCTGGAAATTCTGCTCTACACCACTTAGCCATATGCCCAATATTATTGCATTTATAACACTTAATGTTGTGATTACTTGAAGATGCAAATATCTTGAAGTTCCTCTTGGTGAAGCCATATCCATTCTTGTCATGAACCCTACAATTTACTATCTTATGACCAAACTGATTACAAGAGTACCAATACCCTTGAAATAGATGCTCATTTCTGAGATTCCTTTTAGTGAAACCATATCCTTATTTTTTATGTGTCATGTACTGCGAAGCCTTGTGACAAAACCTATGATATGAGAAGCAACATCCATTTAAGAACCCTTGCCTTGACCCTATTGATCTCTTAGTCTCCTCTTCCTTATGTTGTTTCATGTTCCATATGTTCCTCATTTGTGCATTGTTCCTTTCCTTGTTGAACCTTCTATTTTTCAACTTATCCTTAGAAGTCTCACTCTCCCATACACTTTCTTCTTCTAAAGCTTCTTCTTCTTTGGATATTGAGATTGACTCCTCTCCTTGTCCTCTATGTTCTTCTTCAAATCCAAGTCATGTCTTGTTTGATGAAGATCTTTGTACCTTGACAATCCTATCCAAGTTCTTTGAGCTTCTCCCAAACCTGTGTAGCTTGTCTTTAGAATATTTTACTTCCTTCCTTAGTGAAGCTACCTCATGCTCTAATATTTCACATTCTAATATCTTTACCTCTAACCTCTCTTTAATTCTCCTTGTCTTAATTATTAAGTTGGTTAGATCTTCTATAAGCTTTCATTTCTCTTCATCACATTCTTGAAATTGAAGCTTGAATTTTGAGTTCTGCTTTCTTACCTTTCTTAATTCCTTAAGAGTAGAAATAAGCTCACCCTCAAGATCAAATTCTCCTTCCTCTTCATTTTTTGATTCTTCCTCTATTCTTTTATCTTCAATATCATCTTTATTCTTTTTTGATTCATTTCCACTAGAAGCACTTCCTTCTTCTTCTATTGCCATAAGAAGACTTTCTTCTTTCGTACCTTCAAGAGCATCTTCATATTCATCTTCACCAAAACTGAACCCATTCCTTGTACAACTATATTCAATATGACCAAAGTTTCCACACCTAAAACACTTGAGAATTATTGGTACCCTTTTTACCTTTTTCTTATCATATCTTTTTTCTATTGTCAGAAATAGAATTTCTTCTTCTTCATTATCTGAGGACCTTACATCACTATTACTTGAATCCTTACTTATCTTATCTACATAAAACTTTTCTTATGCCTTTGGAAAAGCTTCTTTGCATGCTTGTTTTGTCCATAACTATTTTTCTTCCGGTACCTAAATTTTCTTGCTTCCCTGTTCTTATGATCCTATTTCTCATCACCACTACTATTTCCAACTTTTGGATAATTGGATGCATAGTGACCATATTTACCACATGACCTTATCCAAAAAGCATGCACCTAACTAATACACCAATCAAAATCAACATTAAAGTATGAAAATATAGACGAGATTGCATGTAACAAGAAAATGGATGTTTCTTCTATTAATATTAGAAAATAATTTTGGTTATAATCATGTCCCTCTTAGGGTCACCCAAATGTTGATACAATTGATACAGTTCCAAAGCCTCGATGGGGTAGGCACAATACTCGGGCTTTCTAAATAGTCACAAACTGCTCCAAGGTGTCGATAACCTTATTCTCCATGCTTAGAGGTATTTGCTGCATTGAATGACATGATCATGTTAATCCTACATCCAAGAAACAATAAGAAACATTAAAAACAAATGAGACCTCTCTTAATGAGGCTTTAAAAGGATATTCCACAAGAAAATGTCATAACAAGCATATAATAAAGAAAACATATAACACATTGTAAACCTATATTAATCATGAATTTTTGTCATCAAACATGTATAAGAAAACAAATATTATCTATCTATAGGGTTAGTTTATCAAATAGCAAGTATGAATGCATAAAATAACCCAAAATTGCACTAATTACCAAATTGATGAAATGAAGGTAAGTCTACTTTAGCTGCTTAATTCCATCAGACAAATGTCTCTAAAATGTCAAATAAACCTATACTAAGCATATTGTGATCTAATAAAATAATCTACAAGAAATAAAACAAGGGGATCCATAGCCATTTGCTCATCGTGGATCTGAGGTGTGGTCAGCACTGTTGACCGCGACTAATAGCCACGACGGAGCTCTGAGTAGATTTACCCTCAGAATTAGGGCTTCCTATCCAATCCTCCTTGTCAAATTGATGGTCAAGGATCACCTCTGTATCCTCTGACAGGTTTGGTAGTTGAATCATCCATTTTGTAAACCGATTGCACGGATTTGTGTTTCTTGGATCTCTTAGGCTCCTAGGGCTTCCATGGCAAATTGACCTCCTATTGGGTAAAAAAAGTATCCCTCTCAATGCATGTAGTTGCTTATGCAATTTGACAGGGCTTCTCTACTCAATTGATAAAATGTTCTCTAGAATTTTTCTCAATTTGAAAGGGGATCTTATAGCATTGCCCCAGGGCTAGGGGTGGCTTCCTCATGAAGCCAAGATCAATATTGGGCAGTTGAGTCATTTGGATAGAAGGATCCAAAACCTTCCTCACTCAAACTGATCTAATATGCAACCAATTAGCCATTACAACCAAATTTTGGTTCGGATGAAGGCCAAC
The DNA here is from genome assembly GCA_028583015.1 of Wollemia nobilis. Taxonomy (NCBI): domain Eukaryota; kingdom Viridiplantae; phylum Streptophyta; class Pinopsida; order Araucariales; family Araucariaceae; genus Wollemia; species Wollemia nobilis. Next base: position 9,018,936 of record JAQPPZ010001772.1, on the reverse strand, counting down.
TGACTCTGAGTGCTAACTACGGCTGACATGCACAGTGAGCACTGCTAACCATGGGTGTTAGCCACGGCTAGCACTGACTAGGCAAAGATGCCCCAAATGAGTGGTAAAAACCACTACTATACCTTGGATCTATCCAAAGGTCTTCCATATAGTCTTCTAGCATATCCCATATGAGTAGTCGCATCGACATGACGTGTTTTAGGTGTCTACAAATGCCCTTTTGAGATGCATTGTGATATCGAACAACGTTGAGCAAAACTAGACCTCCTAAAATGATGTCGTAGGTTGCATGATGATAATTTTTTTGATCAACATTAGATGCCCCAAGTCTAGCAAAAGGATGCGCATCCTAGAATCATTGCTTCTAACTCAGTAGAAGGCTTAAATTGAAAGGGTTTGCACTCGTCATCAGGAATTCGGGTAGCTTTGGTGCTACAATAGGAGTTAGGCCTATATAATCAAAATGAGGAGAGCTACAAATAAATTATCATATATGATATTTTCCCTAGCAAAAGGGTAAGCTTATGATAGTCTTTGGCAATGATTCGCAAGGACGAACACAATTTTGATAAGATCAAGAAATCTACTGTTGACTTTTATTATGATTTAATATTATGACTACCCCCTAAAGTGACGAGTCAATGAGGGTAATGACGATGAATGAAGCAACGAGGTCGCTTGACCACTATGAATTATATTGAACAAACTAAGATTTAGCTTTTGAATTCTTGGCAAGGCCTAATCAGCTATGATTACAACTATTAATAGCAATTGCTTATTTCTATCCCATGGAGCAGTCTAGCCATAAGGCCTTCTTAGGAAATCAAAATGAAAGCAAGTCCAATTAGGTGTATAATGAATCATATTGTCGATGATCTGCTGAAAATATCATAGGATAATTGCGATGAATACTTCGTTTCCTTGGAGAAGTCTGGATGTGTAAGTCTTCTTAGGGTTTGAAATGAAGTATAGCAATTCTACAATGACGAATTTGCCCCAAATGTCCTTATGGTAATTTACTCATCTTGTCGGATTGCATGGATCGCAAATCACTGCAACTACCAAGTGTATAGGGTAAATAACTGAATACGAGATGCATTTGGCTTTTGATTTTTTTTTTTTTGTTAATTTTGAATTGAATGTTTTATTGGCTAGGAGGTGTGGCGCTCAAGGAAAGGATTTCCATGGTGACGACCTCGGTTGAATGTACTTTATAATCTCAGCCAGTTATTTTATTTTTACCTTATGATGACATTTTTTGGTGTCATTATGCCATGTTCACTTATTTGGAGTGTTTAAATTATCATTTAACAGCTTTCCTCAAGGTAAATTAAGGTCATTATATATAATTTTCTAACTGTGGCTCTTAACTACTGGCCATTTTGCTCACCACAGCTAGGACATGTGGTCGCAAAACCCTAACTTGGGGACTGCAGGTGTCAACCGCGGCCCAACCTAAATAGGAAAATTTATAAAAAGGGCCTTCCTTTTGTAAAATTTGTCATCTTCACCTAACTTCAACAGTTAACCTGATATATCTGGATGGAAAACCATAAAAATTAACCTAAAACGCTGCTAAAACCAAACCAGATTATTGAGACTTCACACTTATGGCTGATCCAGCAGAGGCATCGACCAGTGGGAGAGACAAGGGCTCAAAGGTAACTTGTAAACCGAGACATTGCTTGTGATTACCAGGTTTAAAAATTAACCTCATTAATTAATCAGTAAATGAACCACACTAAAATACAGGTAATGAACTTCATTGTAGATTAGGATTTACCATAGGTTAGTTAGTTGGGGGGTTTAATTTTGGGTTTTGGGGTACTTTTTGGTAGGAGCGAACCCGCTTAGGGTTTCCCTCGCTAGTTGCGGGTGGCAATCATAGTCCCCAATTGGTAGATTGGTGGCCGTGGCTATCAGCCATGATGGGGTTTAAATCCTAATGGTCAGATTTTTGACCATTGGGCCAGCCGCGATTCCGATCCATGGCACCCAAACTTAGAAAAAACAATTATTTTTTTTACATTTTTTGAGTTTTGATGGGCAATTAATACCACTTTTGTTGCTTTGACTCACTCCTTTGATGTTATTTGAAAATTTTGATCATGTTGGTGCATATTATTGCATTTTTAGGAGATTTTATAATTTTTTTGTCGATTTTAGAGTGATTTTAATTATTTTTTTCTATTTTTCTTTGATTTTTTTTATTCAGTCTTTGATTAATAGAGCAAGGGAGATAAATCTCCTTCGCACTCTATGCCCCCTTTTGACTGATGTGGAGCGATAGTGGTTTGTCGTTGTTGGCTTCAGATGCATCCTAGATCTGACTGCTTTGGTCCACCGTTGGGATGCATGGACCAACATGTTTCACCTGCCCATAGGTGAAATGATGGTCACACTAGAGGATGTGTACTACATATTCCAACTACCTATCGATGGTGATCCTATCATCGCCTCTCCATTTACAATGATGTGAGCTATTTTTTATGTTGTCTTTAGAGATAGGAGTGTGGAGGCATAGTGCCGCATCGACCATGGTGGCATCCATGTTAGAGAGTGGTACGAGGTAGGCATCTTCTCATGGTAGGAGGTTGTGTTCATGTATCTGGTTATTGGGATAGCCTTACTCGATTCTTCAGGCGTGAGGTTCCCTTGGAACCTCTTAGCTTGCATTCAACCTATCATGACTAGCTCGACGGAGGAGCCAATTATTTTGTCCTAGGGAGCGCTCTGCTAGCACATTTGTATCATGAGTTATATGTGATAACAGCGAACATGATTTCATTAATCAACATAGACTATATAGTACAACTTAGGCTATAGTTAGCACATAGGAATAGCTAACCACTAACCAAATAGTGCTAAAAAATAATAAGAAATATTCGCTTAACAAAGTGGTTAAGCTAACCTTAGGTAGATAACTAACTACCCTAACAAACCAAATGAGGTAATAAATAGAATTACCATAGTAACTCTAACATCCCCCCTTATTACATTATTTGGATAATAATATAACTACTAGCTACACTATCATCCCCCATACAACAATATTTGGGTAAAGTATATAACTGCCCCAATACAGTGAAGAAGAAGTTGATCTGCTGGTTCTTTGCTCTGGCTGCTCCTAAGCAAAAAGTGGGTCATTCCTCACTTTGTCTTCATGCCAATAAATGTCCTTATGGTAATCACATCATCCAACCGAATTGCATGGGTAACTAGTCGCTACAATCTCTAGGTGTAGTAGAGTAGATCACTTCATACAAGGTTCATTCATTTACAATATGAATTTGCAAAATATAAGGTAGCTAAGGTGTCGGTTGCTGCCGAAAATGCACCCTTATAAGTTCCCCCCTTCTTATTGCAAAACATAGTGTAATTGAATTTCTGAAGGAAGTGTGACTAAGGTGTCAATCAAAGGCAAAAATGCACCCTTATAAGTCATCTTCCCTATTTACAAAAATTAGTGAAGAAAAGAAATGGATATCCCCCCTAAATTGCAAAAAGTGTGCCACTCAAGAGTGTTGTGAAGGATTTTACAAATATTGCCTCCTAGACAATTGTACACTACAAAAAATCGCTCCTCTTGTTACAAGTACTTCAAACACCTAGAATTTGCTATTTATGAAGCCTAAAAGAGGTACAAGCACCCCTTATTGCAAGGTCTTCAAACAAAAAACTTATGCTATTTATGAAGCCTAAAAGAAGAGTGAGAGAAAATGGTGCTTTTGCCCAAGGGACACATGTGTTTTCCCTCTACAAAACTGTTTTAGCAATTTAGCACTCCTTGTGCTATCTTTGAACTAGAAACAGAATCAGAATGAGACACTTCACAAGAAATATGGCTTCTATGTTGTGCCTTTGCCATTTTAGTTTTGCTTGTTTTGAAACCAACACTGAATGGTGTCATGGTTTTCATTTTTACAATTTGTGCAAAACTATGCTTTCTAGGCAATTTGATCAAAAAAAGTTCACCAATTTGTCCTTTCTTATTGCAAGTACTTCAAGCATGATTGCTATTATGAAGTCTAAAAGAAAAGGTTTAATGTTGATGATTTGGACTTCTCTGATTGCATTTACAAGTTTTATTTCCCTCTTATCAAAATCTATGTTTGAAGGAAGAAAGGAATTATCCCCCTTTAGTGCAAAGGATTGCAAATTTTAAGGTTCCTTATTTCAAAAAAAACTTGTTCTTTATTTTGATTACCCTAAAAGAGTACCAAAATATAATTCGCTCAAACAGATATTTAATGGCACTTGCCTTAACACCCTTCAGAAGGATGAGAAGTTGGAGGAAATTAAGCCAAACAAATAAGAGTGAATTAGGGGTTTTGTTGATTTAGGAGAAAAAAATAAATTAATTTTGGCTTTAAATCTGTGCAAGGATTTACACAAATTTGTGAAATTTTGGGGTTTAGTGTGTTCTTGATTCTATGACTTATAATTGCAAAAGAAATAATGCAATAATCAAACAAGAATGCCCTCAAAAATCTTATCACCTAGGTGTCGGATGCAACTACAAATGCACCTAATTTGCCAATAAAGGTGTTGAGTAAAATCGAAAATGCACCTTTTAATTTTTGCAACAAAATGTGTGTTTTGTGTTGTACAAAAAATGATATTTTTATGTCTCCTACTTTGTTTTCCAATTTTGCAAAAGAAGTACAATGTTGTCTTCTCCCCTAAATTTTCAAAATTAACAATTTTGAGCACTCCTTCCAAGACAAGTCAACACACGACCCGCATTTGGAAAGCTTCCAAAACTAGTCGACACACGACTTAGTTTTTGATGGACCAAAGGTTACAATTACTTCTCAAATTTTTGCAAAAAAGAATGTGCAATTTTATGTCTTATATCCACCCTTGGAGAAAACAAATGCACACTTGGCCTTTGAATTTTACAAAAAATTGGGTCTCCTTGTGTTACAATTTGGCAAAAAAGAATTCATGTTTGAACCTTTATTGTATGCTAAATTAACAAGGTTGAGAAGAGTTGAGGGTTGTCTTATTTGCAACAAAAAATGAGGCTCTTATATGTCTTATATCTCCTTGTTTGTGAGAAAACAAAAGCACTCTAAAATTTGTAAAGTTGCAAAAAAAAATTCCCCCAAAATTGATTTTTAATATATTAATCTAATTAATTCTAGCTAATTTAAATTAATAATAAAATTAGTTTCATAAAAAAATCACTTAAAACAAATGTAAAATGATTTTATTATAAAAATAAATAAATTATTAATAAAATTAACTAAAAAAAATTAAAAAAATAAAAATAAAAAATCTTACCTTTAATTTTTTTTCGGTCCATTTCACCGCCCGTTTTTTTTTTAAGCAAAAAAAATAGGCATTTGGGGGCCGACGGGAGTTGAACTCCTGACCTCCCGTCGACTAGTGCCTTAGCGATAGCCCCTCTGCCAATCGGGCTAGCTGGCCCGATGTGAAGGGAAGGGAAGGATATTCCCTTTCCCTTCACTCCTCGCACAGGCGGGGGAAACTATGGGATTTATCCCACATCGCCCATGCAGCCGATTTGATGTTGCTTAAAAGCAACAGAGCACATAGTGCTCTTTGATTGCCTGCGGTCAATCAAGGTCTGTTAGACCCCTTTTGCTGTCGCCCACATGGCACGACTAGAGGGGTCCACATGTCAGGTGGCACACGTGGCTGTCCCCCACGTGTCCAGTCCGTCGTCTAGTGGATGTCTGCCACGTGTCTAGTACAATGGTTGTCCACCACGTGTCCAGTCCAGTGGCTATTCGCCACATCAGCACCTCAGGATCTATGCCCGATGTCTTATCTGGTCGCCATGTGTCACCAAAGGATGTGTCCAGTCCAGTTCATGCCTCTAGATCTGTGCTCGAGCATGCGTGGGTCCCAGCTGCGATTGTCCTCAAGATTTGTGCCCAGGAGTTTGTCCGCAGTTGTATGGTCTCGAATCTAATCATCGAATATCAGAGGGCGCGCCTGCCCTCTCAGATCTTGATCGCCAGAGATCTGACAGGGATGTCCCTTGTCAGTGTTGGTCGGACCCAAGGGCACTCTTGCCCTCGGGTTTGGGTCCGATCTCTGCCTGGGAGGGTGCGCCTGCCCTCCCAGCTGTGTGCTGGACCCTCGGGGGTAGCACTAGCGACTGTCGATAATTGGAGGGCCACCTACCCTCAATATCTGGGCCCTATGCTACGGGCTCTGGTCGCCTATTAGGCCCGATAGGTCGGACAACAGAGTGCTGTCAGAACTATCGGGGTCTACGGGCCTGCTCTCATGGCTGCCCGATGACATGGGCCTACTGGCCCTCTCCTGTGGTCGCTCGGTGATATGGGCCTATAGGCCCTACTGCTTGGGAGCCACCTCGGTCCACGTGTCGATGCCAGATGTAGTGAGCCCAATAAGCGATCCGGTCAACAACCTCGAGAGATGTGCCCGAGCAAGTCTAGCCCTACCTCGGGAATCATACCGCGTCTCAAAAATTGTGATTCCGAGGTCAACCAAGAGCAACCTTGCTCTGATACCATGTGATAACAGCGAACATGATTTCATTAATCAACATAGACTATATAGTACAATTTAGGCTATAGTTAGCACATAAGAATAGCTAACCACTAACCAAATAGTGCTAACAAATAATAATAAATATTTGCTTAACAAAGTGGTTAAGCGAACCTAGGTAGATAACTAACTACCCTAGTAACCAAATGAGGTAATAAATAGAATTACCATAGTAACTCTAACATTATATCAGATCACTCGTCAAAGCAGAGTGGGTATTGGTTGTAGCCTCTTATTGTAGATATGGGGCTGGTAGCACATTCGAATAGAGCATCTTACGAAGCTGCCCTAGAGATCACCACTATTGTAGATGCTTGTTAGTGTTATGTTACCTACTGGTCCTAGGAGCAAGAGGGATTTAGGAGTAGGTCTCACGTAGGAGACTTGAATCACTATATTGATCAGTTCACCCAGCTTTGCTTTGGGGACATTGAGTGGTGCCCTTACATGGAATGCCCAACATGGACCGAGGCAACTATATACCTACATTGGGCATGTAGGGATAGATGGATCGTTGGCCACAAGGCTGAGTGGCATGAGTACCACTACTTTTCTTATTTTCTATGACAGTTTAGGATTCGACAGGATATCCCGAACATGCCTACTATCTACAGACACCTGAACTTGGAGAGGGACCTCACATGGCCTCAAGTTACTCCTCTGGGAAAGGAGGATGATGATTTCTAGGAGTCGGGTCAGAGGGATGCAAGTACTAGTCCTAATTATGATGGTTGGTGGACTGACATTCAATGGCACAGGAGGGGACCTCTCGATCACCCAGTTGGTGGATTTGCTGTAGAGGGTGATGATGGCACAGAGGTAGATCCCTATGGGCATGGCACTCTATAGAGGATAGAGGATGACTATGGTTTAGTAGTGGAGGCCCTCCAGGTGGATGTAGAGGAGGAGGGCGAGGCAGTGCCAAACAGTGATATTGGGTAGTTGTGGGCACAGTCGCTAACTTGCAGAGTCAGGTGGGTAGGCTGTGTACTCATATTCTATAGTGGGATACGTCTATCACCACTCTAGAGGCAAAACTATCTCATAGTGAGAGATAACTATAGCAGGGTCATGAGGAGAGGATCGCTCTCACAACATGGGCTATGACGATGGAGACACAGGTCAGGGATATCTATAGTGAGCACGATCTAGCACAGGTACAACTGAGTGTAGCTACTACCGAGAGGGACCTACTCAAGGTAGATAGGGGAGATCCTTCATCCTACTAGGCCATCATGAGACCTCCAACCACACCATCTTCTCTACTACTAGTAGGTTGTGATCCTATGGCAGAGATCAGGAGGCTTTGTTCTCTCATGGAGAAGGATAACGAGTGGGATACAACATGCATGGCTCAGATCTCCCAACTAGAGGGCCACATCAGATTGATAGGTAGGGAGGTTCCAAAGGACACATACACTATAGGATCCCAATAGACCAGGACCAAGACTAGGGAGACAGAGTAGTCTTCTACCAGCTCTAGTCATAGGACCCACAGGACTGAGAGGACACCCAAGTCTTCTAGCACTCACAAAGCCAGCTCGCAAAGGAACCACAGGGATGGTAGGGGTGATGGTAGTGACTCATAGGCTAGGGGTGCAGGCCCTTAGTATAGATCTTAGAGATACTTTGTACCATTTTTGAGTGTAAGGTTGAGGACCTACACAATTGTAGCCTGCGGGTATTTTGATATACCCTTGATGTACTCTTTTGGACACGCACACACACACACACACACATATATATATGAAATTGATCATTTTGGCTCATTATGTGTACTTATTTATTTTTGATTTTATGTTTACGCTATGCACATGGATGCAGATGTTCATATTAATGTTATGCTTATATGTTGTGATATATGGTTGACATGCATTAGATAGCTATTTAATTTGTGATGATGATGATATGCAGTGATCTAGATGCTTAGGTGTGTTATTTATGATGGATGCATATGAATGTGATGTTTACTTTTAAATGCATATTTAATTTTGTTGTATTGTATGCATTTAATTTATGACGATGTCACGCTATGATGGTGCAATGTATGTAATGCTTTATTCACACGATGGTAATCTAATGTAAATGAACTTGTATGTTTTAATCATTTAAAACAAAAGGAATGAACGCGATATGTGTTTAACAATCTAATGGACGACACCACCAAATGTGTAAAAATTATAAATGTAATTGAAAAATCCTCATTGCAAGAATTTAATAAATTAATCACCCATGTATGAAATGTAATGATATGCAGTGGCATGATGCGAATGATATAATATGTCACTCTATAGTTTTTTTGTAATTTAAAAGATACACACAATGTAGTCAGGGGCCATCTAAATATCATTTCTGATATCCATCCGATATCTATCCTATATTGTGAAAACTTTGTGCTCAATGTAATGATGTATCACGGATTCGATACTTTACAATTTTATGATTGAATGACTTTTATTTTTGATGGTTTGTGATCTTTGGAATTTGTTGCTATTAGAGAAATTTTTGAGGTATTCCATGAGACTCAAACACCCTAGTTGACTTATCAAAAGTTGTATATTGACCATACTAGACTTTTGAAACATAAGGCTTTCGCTAGGATAAGCCCTAACTGTTCAGTATCCCTGTGTGTGCACATGAATATATTTAAGATAAGGCAAAAGCATACCCCGATGTCAGGCCGGATTATTTCAGCCCATTGCTAAAATTGGGGGTCCGCAAATGTTTATCCAATCTTAGGTTTAGATTTTAGTTAGACTAGATGACTAGGCGATACAGGACACCTGAAGCTAGCTCCTCCATATTCAAACATTGGTTTGTACATAAGCAAGGTGCTAATGCATCAAACATGTAATCATGTGTAAGTTATAGTAGTGCTGGTAATTTCATGGATTCAAGTTTACTCCCTTATTTTCTTCAATTGTTTGGGATACTTGCTCATATAAAGTGATAAAAATCATTGTTTATTTTTGTACTTTAGTGATAGTAATCAATGTTTATTTTGTACTTTCTTTTCTTTTTCTTTATTTTTCTTTGTCTTTTTCTTTCTTTCTTTTTCTTTGTATTTTTTTTCTTTCTTTTTATTGAGCAAGGTATTTGATACTGATTTGACTTTCCTTGTACAATTTGTCTTCATTTGACTTAACTTTTTGTAATTTTACATTTGATAATTTGCTTCAAAAACTTCCTTTGGGGATTTTACTTTGGGGAACTATTTTTGGGATATCGATTTTAGGATATCTATCTATGATATCAATATGGGATATCAATCTGGGATGTCGATCTAGGGTATCAATCTAGAGGACCGATGTGGGATATCACTCTTGGAATGTTGTTCATTTTAACATAAGCAAAGGATTCTGGGTAGGGAACAAACTTGTCCTTTTTCTAATTACCAATATTTTTTGTACCGTTCGCATAGGGGGATAAGCGAGAATAAATATTTTTACCTCAGGATACCTAGTCTTGCTTCATGGATTTCATCTTCCCCTAGTCCTTATTAGGATTGTTTAATGTTTTGATTAGTGATAGAATTCTGATATGCTAAGGGCTATACTAACTGAACCTCGGCTAAAAAATCAAAGCAAGCTTTCTATCAACTCTTGATAAGACCACTAGGTATGGTTAAATGACCAAAAAACCCTAGTATATTCTTCATAGCAACATTATGGGTTGTGTTGAAAAACACAATTACTCACATGAATGATGGATTATGATAAATGCAGAGGTGCATTATTGAAACACAACGTGGCATCATTTGTAAGACTGACAAACACAATCCATTCTATTGCAAAATGCAACAGATGAAAAATGCCTATATGAAATGCAATTATGGAGTGCATGTGGAATATGAAATGAAATGATGCAAATGAAATGCAAATGTTTTTATTTTTTTGATATTTTTCTATTTTTTATTGATTTTGAGCCTTTATATTTGACCAAACGGTGAGTACATGCCTTTGGATCCTTTAAATTGACCAAGCAGTTTTTCAAACAACCCTTGGGGATTTTTGGTTGACCAAAGGGATTATGAGCACCTTTAGAGCTTTTAGGGATGACCAAGTGGTTCTTAGGAACCCTTGGAGCCTTTTGGGATTGATCGAGCAATTTTAAGCAAACCCTCGGGGCCTTTTTGGATTGACCAAAGAGATTATGAACATCTTTAGAGATTTTAGGGATGACCAAGAAATTCTTAGGCATCCTTGGAGCCTTTTTCTACACTCTCAAGCATAGAACGCCTTAAGATGGATGATGTTGAGAGGTATAGGCTCTTTAACACCCCCTAGCAACATTAGGTGATAGGTACCCGAACCAATATTTTTAGATATGATATAAGGTCCTAGCCAATTAGCTACAAATTTGTCTCACATATCAGGCAAAAAATTAGAGTTCTGTTGGTTCTCTTTCAACACAAGGTCCCCAACTTCAAAGTCTCTCTGATGTACTTTGCTATTATAAGCTCATTTTAATCACTTCTCATAAATGTGGTGATGCCCCAAGGTATTCACACGATATTCATAAAGTAGCGTCAATTGATCCAGGTGAGCTTACAGCACAATGTCATCATCAATGAACTCTTTCAATGTGATGTGCAACGTTGGAATTTCCAACTCTAAGGGCATAATGGCCTCAGCATTATATACTAGTGAAAACTGAGTTGCCCTAGTGGGTGTCTGAATGCTAGTCCTGTAAGCCCATAATGCAAGGGGCAGCTGGATATGCTAATCTTTGTGGTGTTCTTATATCTTTTTCAAGATTGAAACCATTGTTTTATTTGAGGCCTCAGCCTACCTATTTGTCTGCGGATAGTATGGAGTCACAAAATTGTGTTTGATTCTATACTTAGACATCAAATCTCTCAAATTTTTGTTCTTAAATGATGTTCCATTATCTGAAACTATCTTGGATGGAATCCCAAAATGACATATGATATGCTCGAGTATAAACTCTGCTATGCAAGCTCCATTCATCATTGTTAAGGGTATTTCTTCCACCCACTTTGTAAAATAATAAGTAGCCATGATAATAAATGTATGTAGGCCTAACGACGGGGGAGAGATCTTCTCAATGAGATCAAGTCCCCACTGAGAAAATGGCCAAGCCGCTTGGATGGGTTGTAAGTCCTATTATGGCAAGTGCGTAATATTAGCATGATACTAACATTTGACACATTTCTTGACATACACATTGCAATATTTCTCCATAGTGGGCCAATAATAATCCATTCGAAGGATGCGTTTGACGATGGTCATGCCACTAAAATGGCCACTGCACATATCATCATGAACTTGTGAAATTGCCCAAGATGCCTCTTGGGGCTCTAGAAAACGAAGGAGAACTCCATCGTAACATTATCGGTACAAAATATCTCCTAGCAAGACATATTTAGTCGCTTTCTGTTTGGATGTGCATCTTACGGCATGTGAAAATCCCTTTGGGATCAAACCAAGTTTTAAGAAGTCTTGGATTTGCGACATCCAGTTCTGGTAAGCCTCAACTTAGACTACCAATATGACTTGTTCCCCCTGCATATCTACATGTGCAAATGCAAACTAGAAAACAACCTTGTGGTGAATGGTAGTACCACTCCCCGTCAAAATTTTGAGAGGTTAATGACCCCCAGGGTGCCTTCTTTAGAAAGTCTTCAGTTCTATAGAACCATTCATATTTTAGTTCCATGCTAATCATGTTGATTGGCACTTTGTTATCAAAGGCTTCATGCTTTGCTACAAGATACGAGAGCATTTTAACATGAATGGTAGTAAAATCAATAGATAAATTCTAAGGGATTAAGGATAACAAATATGCCATGGTTTCTATGAACCTATTTGACAAACGAGGTATTGCCTCGATGTCATACCATTTCAACTTAGCCAAATATGTAACAACAAGATCTTTATAAGCTTTCAACACCGAACATTGGCACTGAAATAGCCCCTTAACTTGGTTGACTATGAGCAAGGAGTCACCAAAGATGTTTAATCTTTTAATGTTCATGGTGATGGCTGTATGGAGACCCAAAAGTAGGTATGGAGACCCAAAAGTAGGACTTCATATTCAACATTATTGTTGGTGTAAGGAAAGTCTAATTTGAATGACAAGGGCATTGGAGCTCCTTGCGGCATGACAAACACTATTCCTGCATCACCCCCTTGCTTGCACTTCGAACCGTCAAAGAACAAGGTCATATCAACATTATTTTTTGGTTCTTCAGGTTCAGGAGCTTCGGATACGACGAAGACCACATCATCCGAAAGCTCGATGGTAAGAGACCTATTGTTTGACGATGGTGCCTCAGCCAGTTGATCAACTATGACTTGTCCCTTAATGGACTTTTGGTTTATGAATTCTAGATCAAATTCTATCAGTAGCATGATCCACTTCGCAATATGTTTATTATGATATGTCTTGCTCATCATGTACTACAAAGGATTTTATTTTGATATCACATATGTCGTATGACTTAGCATATAGTACCCCAATTTCCTTGTAGTGAACACTACTTCTAAACACAACTTCTCCACATATGCATATCCTAGCTCATAACTTACCAAGGTTTGGCTAATATAATATATGGCTTGCTCTTTGCCTTGCATGTTATTTTGGGCTAACATGGTCCCTAATGCAAATTCTATTGTTGATATATATAGCAAAAATGGCTCATTTGGCCTTGGTGGAGCTAGCACTGGTGGCGTCACCAGGTATTGCTTAATTTTAGAAAAGGTTGCTCAACAGTCCTCGTCCCAATTGAATATAACCCCCTTGTCTAGTAGTCTATTCATGGGTCAACATTTATCCGATAATTGAGTGATAAATCTCTTTATGGATGCTACTTTGCCCTGTAGGCTTCTTAGTTCTTTGATGTTTGTGGGGGGGTGCATTTTTAGAATAGCCTTGACCTTTGTTGGGTCAACTTCGATGCCTCATTTTGAAATGATGAATCCTAATATTTTTCTTGAAGTTATACCAAATACGCACTTCTTAGGATTCAACCCTAACATTATGCTCTATCAGGCGATCGGAGACCTTCTTCAGGACCTCTGCATGCTCAAAATGCAATAATGACTTGGTCAAAAAGTCATCAATGTAATCCTCTAGGATCTTATGTATATTGTCATGAAAGATATGTGGCACCAGCATTTTTAATGCAAAATGGCATAACTTTATAGCAAAATATCCCCCATGGCGTTATAAACGTGGTTTTATGCTGGTCTTCAGGCTTAATCCGAATTTGATTGTAACTAGAAAAAACATCCATTAAGGAGAGCATCTCGTGACCTGCAGTTATGTATACAGGAGCATCGATATTCGGTAACAGAAATGAATCCTTTAGTGTTGCCTTATCCAGGTCTCTAAAATCCATACAAATATGGATCCTTCCATTAGGTTTTCCTACAGGCACCATATTGGATACTCATTATGGATAGTCGATGGAGATAATAAACTCTACATCCAACAAATTTTGTAATTCATATTTTACCATTAAGGCTACTATTGGATGCATCTTTCTAAGCTTTTGCTTGGCTGGCTTCTTTGCAAGCGAAATGTTATGGATAACCAATTTTGGGTCTAGACCAGGCATATATTTGTAAGTCCAAGCAAAAATATTAGATCTCTCTTTTAGTAGAGAGATGAGGATGGCACGCTCATCGAGAGTGAGACTCTCTCTAAATTTGACCTTCCTTGGATTGGTGGGATCATTACTGATATCCACATCGAAGGTTTCCTCTACTGACATATGTGATTCCTCCTCAAGCTGATGAGGTGTAGGGATCAAATGGATGTCATCGGCTAGGTTTATAGGTTTCGCATTGGAAGCATACTTAGCATGATAGACATCATAAGCACATCCTAGTGCAAAATGAAATGGTTGAAACATTTATTCGTTAGGGAAGAAATATTTAGGCTCAACAGGTGAGTCAGTGTGATCCCAATCGATAGCATCTACATTTAGAGGCAACGGTTTAGATGGATTTGATGGATTGTGTAGTGCAGTGGTTAAATCAATGGAGACCATATTGATGGAATGGAATTGATCTTCAGGACCACACAGAAAAACATCTACATCATTGATGAATCTCCCATATCCGAGATATGGCTCTAGCAGAACAGGCACAAATGGATCCTCTTTATATGGGCTATGGATGACTGGGTCCTCCCTATGCACTAATTGCAATATTGGATCATTCGGCTTGATGAGCTCCATGTACATAGGTAGTTCGGGAAACACCATATGATATATCACATCAAAATTTGGTGGTCTTCCCCTAAGGTGAGGGTTGAGATTGATCTCTCTGCACATATCCTCAGTTGTATAAGGTTCATTATAGTGATGTAGGTAAGGAGGTCCTAGATAGGCTCTCTATGTTTCATCCTCATCGTCACTGTCATAATACAATCCTTTACCTCTATCCACTGGCATGGGATGCTCTGGAAAATGTGGCCCTATATAGGTTATCTCCTGATCACTATCATCATTGTCCAGTAAAATTGGGTATAAATACCGTAAATACAATACTACCACATAAATCGACTCAACCTCATCCCCCGACTGATCATCGGGTGAGGTCTCATTGTCCACCAAGATATTCTCATGATACATTTTGGGCAGTGCTATGGTGATGTAAGACACAATCTAGTTATCCCTCTAGAACGTAGAAGGATCAAGGTGATATGGGTTGAAATCCACATCGTCCCCTAGACTAAGTTATAGGTGATCTAAAGATACTGCAAGCAAATCATCCTATCCTCGTGTTTGCAACCCTAGATCAAACCTATCAGTTTCCAATTGATAATGCAGCTCAAGCGGAGTCCTACGTCCTTGCTCAAAAATACCAAGGCCATACCCATGCCAATGATATAATTCAAAAATGTGCATGTAATATTCAGGGTTGGATAGGTAACGAACATTCATTGTGAATGGTTCGTCATCATCTTCATCCATGGGTGTTCGAGTAGGAAGTTGATCTAGCCCAGTGTAAATGAAGTTTGTTTGATTGGGTGGCTCTCCCAATGGCACTACTGATCCAACCAAAAAGCGATGAGCATGGGGTCAGCCCATCTCTTGTGTAGTCTCTAGGATTGGTCCAAAGGTGACATTCTACATAATATATTCACCTAACCCTATGTTGGCCAGATGAACAGTCACCCGTGGTGCGTATGACCCTACTGACGATGCAAGAGAGGCAGGCTGAGGGACTTCCTCAACTTTATCCTAGGCTTCATCTACTTCTATGGGATTGGAAGCCTCATTGGCGACTAGTTCAAGCATATGCTTCTTTTCCTTTTTGCCCATTTTTACCTTTTGCTTATTTTCATCTCGAAGTATTGTTGATGCAGTCGATTTCAAAGAAGTTGTCGTAGTGTGCTCAAATCTGTATGATACAGATATCGATGGTTGAGCACACACTTTTTTTTACCTCCTGGATTCTTAACCGGTAACACTGGTCAAACGTTTAGGTGCGTTGATGGAAGTATGAAACCCCCTGGTAAATCAGCCATGTTTACGAATTTGAAGGGTTCTCCATCTGACGGCACTACGTGAACCTGTCCCTCATGAATGTATTTTACACATTGATGTAGTATGAAGGGAACATAATGCATTTCTTGAATCCAAGGCCTCCCTAGAATGATTTTATATTGTATGGCTCCTTCGATCATGTGACACATCATAAGGATGGTCTTTAGGACCACCTAAATAGGTAGAATGATGGTGCCAACCGTTAAACATAGCGCATCATTAAACACTCTCAATGTGAATGCGGTGGACACAATATGTGACTTGGGCAGCTTTAAAGGACTCAATGCCTTGGTCATTATAATATTGATTGACAAACCAATGTCAATCGAGACCCTCTTGAATGGCATGTGATTTACACATGTGATGATATGTAATGGCGAGTCAGCCATATCTATAGGAACCGTTCTCATTTCATGATCGTAGAATTAGATCGTAGGCTCCTAGCACTGTTGTACATGTCCAATAAAATTGGTGAATGCTTGAGCATCTTGGGACTGCACCTCGATGGACCTCAGAATATCCATGAGTGTCTCCCTGTGCCAAGGGGACTATTGTATCAGCTCATAAATAGACAACTTCGTAGGAGTTATCTGTAGGTTTTGAACCAACCTACTTCGTATGGTCACCACCAATCTAGTTGGTGGGCCTAGAATATTTTGAGTTGGCTACTAATTTGGCGTAGCTTGTATCCTGATGGAAGCACAAGGTTTATTTGGTTGCTCATATCTCCCATGTCTAGTAACAACATTAACCATACCTATGAACCCCTGGGTAGGTGGTTCGACGTGCACTTGGTTGACTTGGCTAGCATTGTTGCACGGTGCCTCATGGTTTGGCAATGGATTTTCTATAAATTCCCATGTTTTGGTTTTTGAGCGCCAACAGATTATTCGGCACTATAAGCTAACCTTTATCGATCATGTTTTGCACACATGTTTGAAGGACCAACACCATGGTTATGCGTAAGGGGTCGATCCCAAAATATATTTATAAAAATTTGGCGAATCGATTTCAAAATCCAAGTGAATAGTTTCAAACACATGTAGAAGGTTCACTATTATTAGGGGTAATGTTGAAAATTTAAACTTAAAATGGTCAAATTATTATAAAATTGGAGCAAATCAACCCAAAAAAAAATTGTACCCAAAAATTTTTGGCTAATGGACCATGGTCAAGGGTCCCAAATATTAGCCAATTCCAAATTTTAAAAATCCTAATTTTAGCCAATTTTACGAAAATAGCCACTATGCATAACCCTGACCAACACACTTTGATGGCATGGCCCTTCATGCGATGGAAGATGCAAAATAGATCATCCTGATACCCCTTTGGCTTGGGCAACCCGATTGCCTTAGCCTTGCACAATTTATGTAATATTGATGTCAATGATTTCGTCGAAGGCATGAACCGGTGAGGTGGGTGTTGTTCCATATTTTACCCCTATAATTATTCTTGCATTGTTTGTATTGCGCAAGAGTAGGTTGGGCCTTATAGTTCTACTTTTTTTGTCCCTTATCCTCTCTTTGGAGGTTTAACACCACCTGATTAACATGGGCCTGCTTGCCCTAATGTTCCATGGAGCTCTTCTTGTGCCCCTCTTTCATGTTCTTCAGCTTCAAGTTGCCCTCTTGCAACTTGATATCCTAAATTACTTTGGCTCGCACCAAATATTCCTCAAATGTTTGGTACTATTGTAGTTGCAAAAATAACAATATGTGCTTGGCACAACTCTTCATGAACATCTGGGTCACTTCTGTAGCAAGAATGGGGAATGGCAAATTTGCCATTAATCTCCTCCACCTCTTTTTGTATTCTAGTATTGGCTCATCATCGTGCTGAGCTAGTGTAGCTAGATCAGAAAGGTTAGATTGCTTCATGATGCCAAAAGAAAAGTGTTCAAGAAATGCGTTAGCCAGTTGCTCAAAACTTATGATATTGTGCTTCTTCAGCTGATTAAACCACTCTCGGGTTGGGCCTGAGAGGGTTGTGATGAATGTATGTAAAATCAAGGCATTGTTGCTTGCAATCTGGAAGCATACATCCAAAAATATTGTGACATGCTCTTGCGCATCTTCATCACCTTTAAATTTATCTAGTCTAGGCATGAAAAAATGCTCAAGATATGTTGGAGTAGGCACCTAGGGGTCTAAAGGCTCGTTATGAATCTTGCTCAATGTCATCTTTTGAAAATTCGTGCCTTGCCTCTCGATTGCTTTCACTTTCTCTGCTAAGGCCTTATAGGCCTGCGAGGATACAAAGTCCTCCTCCCTAAGCTAGCGTAGGGGCGGTCTTGGAGGTACATTCTTCCTCTGTCAACATAGAGGACATTGATCTTCCTCCTCCTCAACCTGGGAGATTTCAGGATATCCTTGATTGGCTCTATCTCCCTCTTATTTCTCATATTGTATTTGTCTTTGATCTTCGAATGGTGGTGGTTGTTATCTTTATTGGGAACTGACATGAGTTTGAGCATCTCTACGCTCCTGATGCACATCGGCCTATGAAAAAGCCTTCCTATGAAGGTGCTATTTGTGCTCAGCATGAGTGAATAAACCAACCCTGGATAGCCTATCCTCTTGTTCCACATACTCCTTTTAGGCAAGTATGTGTTCCTCACATGTACGCTACTCATATAATCTTTGTCTCATGAGCCTTTACGACTAAAGATTCTCATTCTTAATGTGTTGCCTATTTATGTGAGAATCCTCCAATTGATCTTGGAGGATTTTTTGTCTCTTCTCGGATACCAATCTATGTGATCTATCAATGTGATCGACCATAAGAGGCCTCTGGTATGTGTGCTCTGTACGAGCGACCTTATGGGTTATGTACCCCTCTAACAGATTCGCTACACTTTTACCTTTACTCGTGAAGATGGCATTGACATCATGCTTAGTATTATGTTGTGTGCCACCATGCATGGATGGTGGATGTGAACCATGAGGGCGCTTGGAAGCCTCCCCCTATTTAATTAAATTTTAAATGTGAGCCCTAAATTTTTTGTTGTTTCATGAGTTGTGTCAGTATTAGAAACTCTTATCGTGTTTGAAATATTGTTGGATGATGTTCTCAGTTTAATTGGATTTCACCTATATACTTGTAGCTCGACAACTTGGCTATGAACTCCAAGTCACGTAATCCAACCTATAATGTGTGGAATGAAGCCCACACACGCACAGGTCCTCCCAGATCCTCACCTGTTTTCACCCTAACAGCGCCATACCCTTCGAAGAGGAGTATATGCAAATTTTCTAGGCTACAAAAGGTTCTCGGATCTGATATTGGTCTAGAACATAGGGTACATGGGATTTGGGCCAACGGATGGAAATCACCTCCACCATCGTTGAAACCCTACTAGTGGTTGGATGTGACTTCCAACTCACTAGCATTTAATTTTGAACGTGGTGTGTGTGGTTCTTTTTAGATTGCATAAAAGGAAAGATGCATAGTACAACACTCACATGATAATTTCCTCCTTGATATGCATAAAAATAACGTTTTATATCCAAGAAGTATGCATGCTACATCCTACATGACCTTTTGACAATGCAAGTTACGATGATAAATGGCCTTTGATTAGGCCTCAAGCATGCAAAACCACCACATAAAATATTCTAGCACGCTAGAGTCTAGGGTAGACTGCACTCAGAGGTCCGTTGTTCCTAGCAGCACCTAGCTAAAGCGTAACAAAATGAAATCCTAGGACCTACTTCATTTTCATTTTTTATTTAAGGTGTCCTAATTAAATTTCAATTTACGCATTCTGGAAAAACTTAGGCAATGAAAACAAAGACAGAAGTTGAAAATAGGACCTACCTCAAGTCCTCATCTAATATAGCTTTAACTCCCTGTTGTCTGCTATGTCAACTACTAACCACGGCTTTGATGTGCACTGGCCGATGTAGACCGTGACTATCAACTGTGGGCCAACTTTTTTATCACGATTGTCAACCATGGTGAGCACTTGTCATGAAAAACTGAACCAAAGTCAGTAAAACAAGGCAAAATTTATGGAGTTCTACCATGATCGCCTTCTGACCTATCCAAAAAGCATGCACCTAACTAATACACCAATCGAAATCAAAATTAAAGCATGAAAATATAGACAAGATTACATATAACAATAAAATGGATGTTTCTTATATTAATAGTGGAAAAGAATCTTTGTTACAATCATGCCCCTCTTAGGGTCACCCACATGTTGATACAATTGATACAGTTCCAAAGCCCCAACGAGGTAGGCACAATACTCAGGCTTTCTAAATAGTGATAAACTACTCCAAGGTGTCGATGACCTTCTTCTCCATGCTTAGACGTATTTATTGCATTGAATGTCACAATATTGTTAATCCTACATCCAAGAAACAACAAGAAACATTGAAAATAAATGAGGTCTCTCTTGATGAGTCTTTAAAAGGATATTCCACAAGAATATGTCATAACAAGCATGTAATAAAGAAAACAAATAACACATGGTAAACCTATATTAATCATGAAGTGTTGTCATCAAACATGTATAATAAAACAAATACTATCTATCTATAGGGTTAGTTTATCAAATAGCAAGTATGAACACATGAAATAACCCACAATTGCACTAATTACCAAATTGACGAAATGAAGGTAATTCTACTTTAACTGCTTAATTACACTAGTCAAATGTCTCTAAAATTTCAAATAAACCTATACTAAGCATAATGTGATCTAATAAAATAATCTACAAGAAATAAAACAAGGGGATTTGTAGCCATTTGCTCACCGCGGGTCTGAGGTGTGGTCAGCACTGTTGACCATGGATGACAGTCGTGACGGAGATCTAAGTAGATTTGTTCTCAAAATTAGGTCTTCCTCTCTAATCCTCCTTGTCAAATTGATGTTCAAGGGTCACCTCTATGTCCTCTAACAAGTTTGGTGGTTGAATCGTCTGAATTGTGCACCAATTGCATGGATTTGCATTTCTTGGCTCTCTTAGGCTCCTAGGGCTTCCATGGCAAATTGACCTCCAATTGGGTAGCAAAAGTATCCCTCTCAATGCATGTAGTTGCTTATGCAATTCAACAGGGCTTCGTTGCTCAATTGATAAAATGTTCTCAAGACTTATCCCCAATTCGAAGGGGTATCTTATAGCATTATCCCAGGGCTAGGGGTGGCTTCCTCATGAAGCCAAGATCAATATTGGGCAATTGAGTTAGTTGGATGGAAGGATCCATAACCTTCCTCACTCAAAACACTCCAATCTGCAACTAATTTTCCGTTGCAACCAAATTTTGGATCGGATGAAGTCCAACTGACTCTGACTGATATACGTTGTGAGCATTGCTAACCGTGGGTGTCAGTCGTGGCTAGCATTGACTAGGCAAATATGCCCCAAATGAGTGGTAAAAATCACTGCTATACCTTGGATTTGTCCAAAGGTATTCCATATGGTCTTCTAGCATGTTCCATATGATTAGTCACCTCGACATGACGTGTTTTAGGTGTCTACACTACATTTGAAACACTTAACTGATTTCGTACCTTTGTGATTTCTTGTGTCCTTGTTCCTTCTACCATAGTTTGATTTTTTGTCACTGGATGACACATTAATTGAATCTAACTTCTTACCCTTTGTCTTATTTGTAACTTTGAAGGTTGCTTCTTTCTGGGGAATAGACTCTTCTTTTATTCTCATCTCAAAATATGTGAGTTCCATGTAACTCATCCCTTGTCAAAGTTTCAATATCTCTTGTTTCTTCTATGGCTAAAACCTTTTTACTATACCTCTTAGGAAGTGATCTTAAAACCTTTTGATAAACATCTTATTCTTCCACTTTAAACCCAAGTCCTTGCATGGAGTTAACAACCTCATCCACACGAAGTAAGTATGTAGCAATGTCTTCCTCATACTTCATCTTTAGCTCTTCAAATGTTTTCTTGTGATTTTGCAATTTTGTCATCTTGACCTTTTTGTCTCCCTCATATATATTTTTTAGCTTATCCCAAATCTCTTTTGCTGATATTCAATGCATAACTTTTATAAACCCTATTTCACATAAACCATTTAAGATTCCATTTATTTCCTTTGAATTATTCAATTGTAGGAGATTACCATATTTATCTGTAGGTGGAGTGATTGGCGATATGTACCCATCCTCAACTGCTTTCCATATATCATTTCCTAGTGCCATTAGGAAAATCTTCATTCTCACACTCCAAAAAGCATAATTGTTCCCATCGAATAATGGTGTCTTATTCCTTGAAGATCCACTCTGAGAATCCATTGGTGTTCCTATAATATTTTTCTTCAAGTTGTTAAACCCTTTTGAAGGAACCCGCTCTAATACCAATTGAAGAACACAAGCTTATACTAAGAGGGGGTGAATAGTATAAGACCACTTTTTACTCTTATTTCCAAATAATATTATCCAATATATCAATGGCAATATCAACAACAGTAATCAAAACAATGCATAAATCATCACACACAATAAAGACACCAATTTTACGTGGTTCACCCAATGTGGGCTACTCCACAAAGAAAATATTTCACTAAAAATTTCTCAACAAATATCTTGGGAATCCTTCCCTATTACAGTATTTATGGATCTCTATCCAAATGAGATTCCAATCCCCTAATCAAGCTCATGGAAACCTATCCATAGGATAAATATTTCCCCTTTGTTGGTTCATGGATTTCTATCCATAGGAGAACTCCTTCTCCTCTGCTCTAGTTGGTGATCCTCTAGAAGACTACTACCTCCACTACACTGGCTTGTGGATATATCTCCACTAAATAACTTTATCCTTACTCAAAATACCTTTGTCCTCACTACTCTAGCTAATGGATCTCTATCCGCTGGATACTACTATCCTTTGCTCTGTCATCTCTAAATATTACTCTTATATCTACTCAATATCTGTCTCAAATCTACACTAAACACTATCCTTCGGTCTAGCACAAAGTTGCTCACAAGTCTATCTTTGGTCTGGCACAAATCTATCCTCAAATTTGTACCAAAATTTGTCTCTACTATGGCATAAATCTGTCCTCAAATCTATCCTCAAGCCTTAACACAAATCTTGATCCAATCACAAATCAACTATGCTAGATCTGTCCCAAGCCTTAACACAAATCTTGAAAAAATCAATCAATCAACTCTGCTCATAAGTCTTCTCAAAGACTTGTCTCAAATTTGTCCAACAAGTCCACTCAAGAACTTGCTCAATCTCAAGTCTTCACTAATACTTGTCTCAAATTTATCCAAGTCCACTCAATAACTTGTCCAATATGCTCAACAAGTCTTCACCAAGACTTACCTCAAATCTGCTCAACAAGTCTTCACCAAGACTTGCCTTAAATCTTCTCAACAAGTCCTCCCTAGAACTTGTTTAATATTCTCAACAAGTCTTCACCAAGACTTACCTTAAATCTGCTCAACAAGTCCTCCCTAGAACTTGTTCAATCTGCTCAACAAGTCTTCACCAAGACTTATCTCAAATCTGCTCAACAAGTCCTCCCTAGAACTTGTTCAATATGCTCAATAAGTCTTCACCAAGACTTACCTTAAATCTGATTGTAAGCTTCCACAAAATCTCACACAAATTTTTCCTTAAGCTTTCACCAAAGCTTACTCAACTTAGTCCTTAAGTCCCCTCTAGGACTTACTCAAATCTGCTCACAAGCTTTCACAAAAGCTTTATTCAAATCAATTGCAAACTTGCATACAAAACTCAACTTAATCTCTTTCAAAAACCTCTTCAATCACACAAACAAGTTTCACTCAGAATATTGTTTAACCAGAGAAACATATAGAGAATGGTAAGAGACTCAATATGTTTCACACTCACAACTCACTCTATCACTTTCAAACTCTCTTTCAAATCAATTCAGAATAAAGAATAATTTGTTTCACAAATCTTGAACTATCACTCCAATGCTTTCAATCACTAATGCTCAATCAACTTCATTCAACCATTCACTCAATGAAACACAACTTGATTATAAATCCTAACCAAGTGTTTCACTAAACATTGAATAACTCACACTATAGGACTCAAACCTTGACTCAAGATGATCCCAATTTTCACATAACAATGATACTCATGTTCTTTCACAAGCCCTATTTCAATATAGTTCTCAACTTCACATAACAATGATACTCATGATATTTTACAAACTCAACTTCACATAAAAATGATACTCATGTTCTTTCACAAGCCCTAACCATGCACATGAAGGCTCACTCAATTATTTCCAACAATGCTTATCAAACAATCCTTTTCACTCCAACTTTGCATTTCATAATATTCAATCCAACAATATTTCACTCACAAGGAAGATGTGCCCATACCTTTTGTTTTTATGGAGATATGTCTTCAAAATGTATCTTAATCACAATCAAACCCTCTTTGCCAATTTTAAGGTTTGGGAACAACAATCTATCTCAAAATCTCCACTCAATATTCTCCTCAAAATTTATTTCACCATACAAAAATAAAAAATCTTAAGTACACCTTATAATCTCTAAAATTTTCAAAATATAACTAGAAAAGGTTCAATTAAGTCACTTTCACAATAATTCACTTCAAAATTTTAATGCATAAAATAATCAAAATAACTCCCTTATATCTCCCTACTCAAAAATACATTATCAAATAATCAACACACCTTTCCAAAAATAATTCAATTCACTTTTAAGCCAAAATTAAATCTTCCTCAATATTCAACTAAGAAAAAATAAATATATATCTTAATCACCTTATATCTCCCAACTTAAAAATTGCATTTCAAAATAATTAACATATCTTATCCAGAAATAATGCAATTCACTTTTAAACAATAATTAAATCCTTCACAAAATTTAACTAAAATAAAATTTTCTTTAATCACCTTATATCTCCCAAGGTGCTCACAATACAACCTTAGACCACATGCACATTACAACAAAAATTTAAAGTACCTTTGCACACTCCTCGGTGGGATTTGATCCCAAGTCAAGTTATTGCCTATGCCCTAGCCATGGTCTTGTTGCCACGTAAGCTAGGCGCTCACGTGGGAGGTAAAAGCGCTTTGAGCACTTTATTTCTTTGACTAGTGCTAAAGCCAAAACAAAAGGTTTTGTCCCTTCGCAGTCGTCGAGACTCGAACATGGAACCTCCGCTTACCCTGTGCCTTACACACCAACAACTTGCCACTAGCCCAACCGATTGGTTGGTGACAAGGCTTTATGCCTTGGTCAATTTGTCCTTCATGTTTTTTGGCTGCATTAAAAAATTTAATATCCTCTTGTCTTATGTGCTCATGAACTTTCGTATTCCACTCTCAATAATCGTGCATTCATTAATATTCGGAGACTTGCTTTTGTGAGGCAAGTCTTATGGTATTTATACCATATGCCACTTTCCTTCGAACATCGATGAGGGAAGAAAAATTAAATCAAATTTTCACCCAACCCTACTTTGGGTTTAATAATTTTATTTTATAAATAAATTTATAATATAAATATTATAAATAATTTTAAACTTTATCTTTAAACCTTTAATATTATAATATTATTTCCTTTTAGCCTAGGTATTTTTCTTTTTCAATCTAACCACCTTTAATATTATAATAAAGAATATTATAATATTATTTCCTTTAGGCCTTCTTTATTTTTAAACCTTTAATATTATAATAATAAATATTATAATATTATTTCCTTTGGGCCTAGGTATTTTCCTTCTTTCAAGGAATTTAGCCATCCTTTTGACCAATCATGTGAGGCTTTTAAACCAAATATCTTGGGCTTAAAATATAAATATTTTAACCCTTATTTTACCAAATGCTTGCACTGATCAATGACATTGACTCTTGACATCAATGACAACACAACTACTCAAAATTTCCAACATACAAAGACCATTCATCTGTCTTTGCATTATAGCAACACCGTTAGCTCCAACACATATTAACATTGTGGCTATTTTTGTATCATCCATTCTAGCAATATCCTTTAAATTGGTTAGAACAACATTATAAAGGTTTTTCGTATTAAAAATTTCCCCCATATTATGTAGTTCTAATAAATGAGGTTGCCTTAAATTATTTTACAATGTGTACACATGCATGCAAATCCAAGATGTATTGTTAACAACCATAATCTCATCAATTGAAAGTGAAATGAATTTGGCATATTTTACTTTCTCTCAGGTCCTTCTCAACCAATGATAGGCATTTTACCATTTCCCAACCACTTCGATCTGACCAATGGAAACTAGGAAGGTTCTATACATTAGCTAGTTGAAATAGGTGCTTATAATAAATAAAATCATACATGGATCTACTCTTTTTAATAATACTATATACCACAACAAATTGTAAACTTTTGAAGCTAAAGTGGTCTTATAAAATTTTTTGAAGTTGGCTTGAATAGTTTCACCTTTCTCAACAAGAGTTTGTTGTAGTTTCAATTATTTTTTATATTCTTCTGCATATATGACATACACACATTCCATTGCATCCTTCCACCTAATTATTTTCTTAGTTGTTCCATCACATTGAATAAACTTTTCCACAACATTTTTCTATTGTATCTAAATTAAGTTACATCTTATGATCCTTTCCTAGTTTCCAACTACAAATTATGCATCTACATTATGTTGGCATGTCATTACTATTCTCTGGGTGGACTAGATCAATAAATGGATATGTTGATGACCATTCAAGTTGAAATGTCCTACCAATAGTCCACTTGGTTAACTTTCTATGTTTAGGTTTCTAACTAGAAGGTTATCTAGAAGTCTACATTTTATTTGAATGGTCATTTTCTTTTTTTATTGGCATACTAGTTTGAGGAATCTCTTCAAGTGGTTGTTGCATGTCATTGTTAGAAAAAAATTGATGTGGAGGGATCTCATCCTCGAGAATATCTTCAAGTGGAGGCATAGCAAGGTTAATAGTGTTTTCTACATACAATGGTGTTCTATGTCATTTTATGATGTAAAAAGACATTATATTAAAGAATTAACATAATACATTTTTACAAACAAAAAAGAGGCAGATAAACACGCCACTTGGCCAAACCAAAAAACACCATTTTTGATGAAGAAAGGTATTATGTAAAAGAATTAACAAAATACAAAAATTAACTTTTTAGTAGGTAAAATGTGTTTGTACCTTGAATTTGTGCATATGTTGATGGCTCACTGGATTTTGATATATGGCTAAAATATTTGAGGATACTCTTGTTAACAGAAGATTAGCTTCCCTTATTTCCATCATCAGTAGGTGTCATTGTAACTATAAAAGAAAGTACATAATCAAAAGATGAACAAAATTAAAGTACAAAAACTTCTACAATTTTACAAAAAAACTTGAGCAAATGCTAGATCTTACTACTACAAATCTTGAGCAAATGTTAGATCTTACTACCATAAGGTCTCATAGTCATAGTCTAACTAGAATAAATAGAGGATTGATAAGTACAAATTTCCACTCAACCGTTATCATGATTTTTGTAGATCGAATCTCTTTGACTCTGCTCACTTCCCATTTTTCTAACAATAGATAATTTTATTGCATTTGTATTTATTAAACCGAGATACAAAATTTAGATACAGAATCAAAAGATGAACAAAATGAAAGTATAGAAACTTCTATAATAAAAAAAAAAACCTATATGGCTTAGAAATACATTTAGAGATTCAAATTTTTTCAACCTATCCACTACAAAACCTGTAACATACCAATTTCTAATCGGCTATCAATACTCCTCTACAACCTATCGGCTATCTGTAGGTCTCTACAACCTATTAGCTAGTGACACTCTTTTGAAACCTATCGAATAGCGACACTTTTCTACAACCTATCAGCTAGCGATACTCTTATGCAACCTATCAGCTATTTCTCTACCTCTTGACTATCGATAGTTCTTTGCAACCTATTGGCTATTTTTTAAAACCTATCTACTATTTCTTTGCAACCTATCGAATCTTGATACTCCTCTACAACCTATCAACTAGCGACACTCTTCTACAACCTATCGGCTATCAACGGGTCTTTACAACCTATCGACTATTGTTGTGCAACCTATCGATTATCGATTATTCTCTACAACTTGTTAGCTTTATTTTGTAACCTATTAGCTATCGCTTGTTCTCTACAACTTATCTGTTCCCGATACTCTACACTTATTGACTAGCAACTTCTCTACAACCTATCAACTTTTGATAGGTCTCTATAACCTATTGGCTATTTCTTTACAACCTATCGACTATCAATTATTATGTGCAACCTATTGGCTCTTGCTCTACAATGTATAATTTATCGACTATTCTCGGCAACCTATCGTCTATCACTCTTCAACCTATCGATTATCGACTGTTCTCTACAACCTATCAATTATTGCTCTATAACCTATAAACTATCAACTATTCTCTGCAACCTATCGAATATGGCACTCCTCTACACCTATCGACTAACAACACTCCTTTGCAACCTATTAGTTTTCAATAGGTCTCTACAACCTATCGACTATTGATAGTTCTCTACAACCTATCAGCTCTCGCTCTGCAACTTATCGGCTATCTCTCTGTAACTTATTTTCTCTCACTCTACAACCTATAATCTCTTTCTCTGCAACCTATTGGATCTTGCTTTACAACCTATCGACTATCTATAATTCTCTTTAATCTATCAGTTATCAACAATTTTATTCATTCTATCGATTATAGATCATTTTTTGAGGAGTTTGAATGTTTTACATGAATGATTATTAATGATGCGTTAAGTATATATACTGGTGGTATAAGAGGTAAATTTTTTGGGATAAATGAAAAAATTATAAGTTGAAGGCAAAGAAGATCCACGATTTAGGCAAGTGTTGGTGATTTAAAATAAAAATAGTGAAATTATTATCAAAACGGGGCGAACTGACTTGAAAAAATTTTGTTCTCAAAAATTTTGGGTGAATGGGCTAATGTCCAGGGTCCCCATATTCACTAATTTCAAATTTTAGAAATCCTAATATTCGTGAATTAACGATGATTCGTCGCTATGCATAACCATAGCTTCAAGTTTAAAAATTTAGGGTGATTGCACCACACCTATAGTTGATGCCATTCTATATCCATCTCTTATAATAGGACTTCTCTATCTCACTCATGCTAGACTAGATATAGCCTTTACTACTAGTTGTTCTTCTAGGTATGTGCAATATCTTTGGGATAATCATTAGACAATAACAATGTGGATTCTTAGATACATTATATGGATATATCAAATAGGAATTCACTATTAGGCAGGTGATTTGGATGAGTGGTGGTACACCATAGACTTTATGTTTTACTTGGAATTCATCTTGATTTCATGGTGTTTCAGACACCAATCCACCATTTCTCGATCCTCCGTAAAGGTTTATTATCGTGCTACTAATGAGGAAACTCATTATTTCATATGGATGCTAATAATTTTAGAGGAGATTGGCATTCCTCAAAGCTTTCTTGTTACTCTTCATTGTGACAACAAGAGTACTATTCACCTTTTTTCAATATTGTGTTTCATTAGTGAACAAAGAACATTGAGATATGGATACACTTTATGAGATGGCTACATACCCATTGTATGCTAGATCCAATATTTATTCCTTCATCAAAGTAGATAGCAAACATTTTGACCAAGATCATAGTCAAGGTCACTTTTGTGTGTGTGCAAGAACTTCTTGGAGTTGAAGAGTATCCCTTAATGAGGGATCCAATGTAAGATCTTTCTCTATGTCCCTTATTCAACTTAAGGAGGGTGTTGGAATATATGGTTGTTAAATTCTCTCATGGGAATAATCGACTATTTGTTATATTTATCCTTTGGCCCTATTTAAATCTTGAAAAAGGTTTTTTTTATTCCTCAATGTCAATATCATAACCTTGACTTATAGGCATCATGTACTTGGATATAAATACCCCTTCTCAATGATAATTTTATTAATAGTTTGAGAGAAATTTTAATTCTCTTTGACTGAAGATCTTTTATTGTCTATAGACACCCCCATCACATTCTATGTTCTATATGCTATGTATTAAGCAATACAAGTTAGTATTTGATTCCATTCATTTCTAGAAACTACTATGAAATCTAATAGGGTGAAGACAATTTCTAAGTCCAAGAAGGAGCTATCTCAAGAAGAATTTAACAATCTAATGACAACAATAATCCAAATCAAGAATGTAAATATTAATTCCGAGGTGTAGACTAATTGGTTCAGCCAAACCCCATAAGGGGGCGAAGGTCCAAGGTTCAAATCTCGGGCCTTGTCAGACTAAACGCTTATCCCTTTCCTAGTGCCTTCAGCAGCTTAAAAGTTTTAAAATGATTATGGCATGGTGGTTATAGGGGCGGACTGCGTGGAGTATTATGTGGTGGGTTTCATATGGACATCGCAGAATACTATGGAAACCATAAAATATGGACAATGTGCTTAGATCATCACGATGACTACTGATTCCACCATGTAAAATAAAAAAAATGTAAATATTCCCTCCAATATAGAATGGTCAACTCTACAAAATATGTCAACCAAGTAGATCCCATGGTCATAATGTTGACCATTCTTTTCTTGGATTCTATAACCCAAAGAATGAGGCCATCTAGAGTTCTTTGCCAACCAAGCTTGATATCCCTACAAGTCACTAGAAATTTAATATAAGGTAATACCTTTAAGAAGCATGGAGCTCTAGGTTGAACAAGGAGGAGTCAACCTACAATAGAGAAAATACTAAGTGAAGCAGTCAACAATTTGTCGAACTATGATTTTTCAAACCCCAATCTATCAAAATTTTAATGAATTGGTGATACAATGGCTTGCCCAAGGGAATCCAAATTGAAAATGATATTTTTGTTTTTTCTATATTTTGTACATATAATATTCTTTTACTCATAGTGAAAAGGCTAAATCCCTTACTTTAAATAAGAACATAGAGATCATTTTAAATATCTTTTGGCTATTTTGAGAAAGGTTAGAGCTATGCTTTGGGAATGTTTTTGCATATTCTTAAAATAATGAAAAATTATTCTTGGCCTTCGTATAGAATTATGTCCTAATTTATTGAACCTCTCCTTGTGTGTATGTGTGAGAGGTAATGCCCTACATGTGCTTATTAGTTCTTTTTTCTAGTTATGCTTAAATTTGATATGGATTCTTATTGTTGTTATTTAGTCTTCTTGACATAGCATAATTTGTCACACATTATCCTCGCTACAGTCTGTGGTTGTATTTACTACTTTTAATATCTTGTACTCTTTCCTTGAAATATTTTATTTTTATGGATTTTTTTTTGTATTAGAGTAGAATTAGATCTTAATAGTATAATGTAGTGGGGATTTATCCTAAAATCAAATTTCAAGGGATTGAAAACCTCCTTTTCCTAGGCATTGAACATCGAGAATGGGTGTGATTGAAAGACCAATCATCCCTATGGCTCGACAATTACTCATATGGCTTATGATGTGAAACTTGTTGCTCTACACCACCTACAACAAACCCATTGACAAACTATTCATAATGTTATAAATAAATAATTTATAATTAGAAATATAAATAATATATTTATGTGATATACAATTAAAAATTTGAAAGTGATCCTTAGATATGTTTGTTTTTACATGTGTAAAAGATTATAAAAGCACTTTGTCTTTATCTCACTAACAAAAATAAAATTCTAATTACATGATAAACTTTACAAAACATAATTATTTGATTGAAAATATTTAGTTAAAATGATATATGAAATTTCATTAAGTTGTTTAGAAGTGAAAATCTTAATTAATTCATAATACTAGATTCACATGCAAATTATTCCAACTTTGTTTAACATCTATCGTATTACACAACAAAATGCTCAAATAAATCTTTAACTTAAGTATAGAATAGAATGGAAGGTTTTGAATGTCCATGAGACCAAAATTAGCCTATGGGATAAGTTTACAAAGAACCATGGACACCAACACCAAAATCTAACCCAATCATTTTTCTACAACATTGATATTTTGCTACTAATATTAATGATGAATTTTCCTACTTTCTTTGTTTTTTCTCTTTAAAAAGATATTGCAAGAAATATACTACTAGAATATCAACATAATTAACTTGAATATCACTATATACCTCACATTCCTAAACAAAATGCTTTTAGCCTTAACTTCTCCTAGTGTACAAAAGGTATATATCCTCTTATTTTATTCCTCTTTTAGTCTCTTCCATCTATCCATCCCACATCTAAGTTTGTGTGAGTTGGTCCTCAATATGTCCATAAGCACCATTAGTATCCAATTGATGATTTCCATTACTGAGGCCTTTTGGTGATGATCATATGTAGGGTTAAATTCAACAAGATAATATTTTCTCTTTCTTCCTAACTTATTTTCCCAAATAGCTACTCTAAATGTTTCTTAACAAATGCCTTTATATCTTTGTTATTAGGAATTCATGGAATTTAATGTTCTATTTGTTCATCAACTTGTTATTTCTTCTCATCTATGTTTTCTTTCTTTTGTTCAAATCTTCTTCTATTATAATTTTAGATTATTTTTTCAAATCCATCAATTCAATTTTTTGCAAATGTCCTTGAAGACAAGCCACAACAACTACTTCTATAGAAAAGATATGTGTTTATGCTAGAATAATCTCATATGGAACTTATGCTTTTATTTTGAATTTATTTGTAATTAGACACTTCTAAATCCTCACTATTTTCCTCCATTTTAAGTCTAACATGTTATTAGCCTATGCTTCACACTCATTATTCATCCTCTTTACTTCTATCTTGTAATGTAAAAAGTGTTTTTCATCCTTCCAATATTCTATTCATTCTACGTGTTTCCAAAATAAAATTATTGAAGTCTATCCCAAGATATTTGTATCCTATTACTTCTTCTAAATGACCCTCTTCAAAAGTTAACTAATTCTTTTCTTTATACTGGAAAATATCATTATTTTAATTTTGCTAGTATTTACTTGCATGCCCACCTCCTTTCAAAAGTACCTTGAGGACTTTAAATGCTCTCTCAAATCCTATGTTGACATTGCAATCAGAATGAGATCATCTAGAAAAGAAACATCATCACATATCCTCCCAAATGAACATTGTCCCTTCCATAGAGATTTTTCCAATCTTCTAATTCATCAATATATAAACTAAAAAAGGTAGGGGATAATGGGTATCCTTGTCTAACATGTATGTCACTTCTAAAGTATTTTAAAAGGCATTCTTTCCTTTTAATTTTATCTTGGACCTCTTATATATTCTATAACATGTTATTCTATATTTTTTGGTATATATAAGTCTTCCATTCTACTCCGTAGTTTACTTCTAGGTATTATGTCGAAATATTTTTTGAAGTCCACAAAACAACAATAGGATTCTCCTTTTTCATTTCATATTTTGTCAATGGTGTGTCTCAAAGTGATGTGGTGGTCTATTGTCAAGTGTTTTGGTTTAAAACTTGCTTGCCCTTTGCTCATATTTCTTCAACCTACACATAGATTCTACTCTCAACCATACTTCCAAACAACTTTATAAAGAGGAGATTGACCCTAATGGTTGGTAATTTGAGGGAATATCTAAATCTCCTCTTGAAAGGTGTATCATTAGACTTGTTGTCCAATATATTAGATAGCCATGTTGGATGATGTTGTTGAATATCCTAAAATGTATGGTGCTAAGTCCTATACTTTACCTATTGTCCATCCACATCACAAATCTTACATGCTCCTAGATTTTTAGTGCCTTTCTTGACCTCACTTAAGGAAAATAATTTTTTATTATTATTTATGATGATTATGGGAGGGGTCTCTTCTTATTACTCCCTTTCATATAGATACCTAGCATATTCCAACAATTGGAATATTGTAATGTTATTTCATGTTTGCTTTTTCCTATTAGATTTTCTTCTAGAATAACTTTGGATTATTTTTCCTCAAACAAATTAGTTCTTCTCGTCTAGCACTCACATACTTTTTTTTTGCTTTTATTGTTTATTTACACAAATTTTTATTTTCCTCATATTTACTCAGTTCTTTAAAAGTTGTCCTTGTTGATTTACATTCTTTTTATTGTACCATGCATTTGTTGGAAAGGTGTTTTTTTCTTCTTCCTAATTTAAAACCTTATATATTTTTTTAATAAATCTAGAATTATATTTGTTAACTCATGGATCTTGATTCCTTTCTCTCTTGTTGCTCTTTCATTTTGCATTATTTGTTTTATTGCATCCTTGAAAATGAAACATTTATCTTGGGTCATGAAAAGATATTCCTTTACAGATGCTTGTTGATTGGGCTACACTTTTTATATTTGCTATTTTTTCATAATACGCTAGTTTTATACACATGGAGATTCAATTTTTTTGGAAAGTCTTCAATATTTGTTTTCATTATCTTCTTTATTAGGAAATTTCCTAGTCAATATTTCTTGTCCCATTGTAAGTTTTGTATGTATATAATTTCCAAAGTTCTTCCATCCACACATACCATTGTAGATGATCAACTATATATGTCATACAAGGTCAATAGTACTTCATAAAATTAAGTAATGAGTGTCCTCGAAGCATCTTAGTTTTCTTCTTTTATTAGCCATAATGGATTATTATCTAGATCCCCATTGCTTAGCATGCTAGTTTGCTCACTTGTTGTCCTTGCATTGAAATTGCCTATCATAATTATCTCTCCAAGTTTGGAGCATGATGAGATGTCTTTATATGTATGGATCCTCGTAGTCCATCGCATATTTGTTGTAGTCTCTTAAAGTCTATAGAGAAAAATAGAAAGATATGATTCTAATAGTACTTCCCTTTTTATTATTTTAATCCAAGTGTATTATTTATTTTGGTTTCTTTCTCCAACTAAATATTATTGCCCCAAGTTTCCTTTATCAAAAAATTATTCCTTCCTATCATTGTCATCGCTTGTTGTTTCATTCTACAATGCAATCTTCCTATAACATTCAAATGTTGAGGTCCTACATTGCTCTTGCTCATGTGTTTTTGTGAGATAAAATATATCTCTTCTTTCTATGATGGGTCCTAACCTAGGTCCTCTTCTCCAAGGATATCCTCTATAATTTTAATATACCATATTTAACTGCTCCTTCTTGTGGCCCATTTCCTTATTTATTTTGGAATCTTTTCCTAGACATATATGCCTTTCCTTTTTTCACCCATGTTCTTTTACTTTCATTCCTCATTGTTGATACTTTCTATAACTCCTCCTTCTTGCTTCTTCTTGTATTATATTCTCTCATAGTTTTGACTATTGATGTAAGCCTTTTTGGCTTTTTACCATGCCCATTTACCTTTATTTCTTGTTACCAATATTTTTTTAATTTTCCCTTCTCTCTTCTATTTGTATTAGGTTAAGTCTTCATCTAGAAGAATTTGTGAACCTTTTAAAAGACTCTTGTTTCTTAGGATTTGATTTTAGTTCCTTGTTTTCATCATGATAACTTTGATAAGACTATAGTAACTTTAATAAACATGTTTTATTTTGTGGCTTGCTATGCTTACCTCTCTCTTTTTAAAGCTTCTTGTTATATTGCTATTTGTTCCTGAAGTATTCTATTATCCTTTTCTAGCTTTTGATATAACTCTATAATTTGTTGGAGCTTGCAGTTAGTCTCGTACTCCCTAGTTTCCTTGCATTCTAATTTACTCTTGAAGCTCATAAGCTCTTCTACATAAAATTCTTGGAGATTATGGTTATTCTCTTGTTATATAGTTTCTAAGCATTCCACTTTACTCTTGATACTTATTAACTCTTACACATAAAACTCTAATGCCCATGTAAGTGGTGTTGATGTGGGTTGTAGAATTCTTCCTTTTGACCCCTTCCCTTTGCTTCTTATTTACTTAACATGTCTTATTTTTAGTTTGGTTGCTTAAGCCTGACTTTGGTAAATTCAAAAAAATTATTTTCCTCCATGCTTGTTTTTTAACATACCCCACATTTGCTCTAGCTAGTATATGCTTCATTATACAAGGATACTATTCTAGAGTTACCAAAGCTAGATTTCCTCTTTTATTCTTTAATGTTATTTTTGCTTGGATTGACCCACATTTTGAAAATCCTTATATACCTTATGAGTATGCAAAAGTGCTCCTAGATATTGTTACCACTATGATATTATAAAAGAGTTTGTATGAATAATTTTTTATTTTATTTTTCCTTGTCAACTACTAATATCTATTTGTTAGCATTTTCTTACTCTTCGTTTGAAATATCTTGTTTTTTTTTTCACTTTGTATTTTACATGTTTTTGAGTGATTTGTCTCTCATTATAAAAAGAAACAAATGCAAATCAAAACAAGAATAAATAAAAATAAATTTTATCAAATGGCATTAGCTCAACCATCTAAATTCCTCAACTTTTAAGGAGGGGACCAAGGTAGTTGTCATAATACCACTATGTTGTCATGGTGAATTATGAGTGGGACTTGTTTCAATCCCATATAACCCATTTTAAAAAGTAATACTTGATTTTATGCTTTGTTCTCGTGGGACTAGTATATTTGGTCTCTTTGGTATATTTGGCGAAATGCACTTATAAGTAACCCTTGCCT
Organism: Wollemia nobilis; assembly: GCA_028583015.1. Lineage (NCBI taxonomy): Eukaryota > Viridiplantae > Streptophyta > Pinopsida > Araucariales > Araucariaceae > Wollemia > Wollemia nobilis. Next base: position 8,982,307 of record JAQPPZ010001772.1, on the reverse strand, counting down.
TATAGTTGATTTGAAATATGCTTGAGCACATTTTGTTGTTGTTAGTGAAACTCTTCAATTTTGTGCATGATATTTTTTTATGGTGAAAACTTTGAGTTTAAACCCCAAATCTTGTATCATTGTTTAACAAAATTTATGACATTTCTGCAGAAATTTTTACAATATTAATAAAGTAAATTTCAATCAATGTTAAAATATCAAATTTACATCAACTAACATGAGCTTAATCAATTAAATTAAGATAAAATCTAGGTCCAAATAAAACTAAACAATACCTACATAATTGTCAAGCTATTATAATGTCACTATTTATTTTCGATGAAAAAGCAAATTTATATTAAATTAAAATAAAAGCCTTTACAATAAAAAAAAATGGGTGGGTTAACACACCCCATGGGGAATCAAACTAACCCTCAGTGACAAGGGTTAGGAAACAAAACCACCAACAAAACACAAGTTTACCAATCATGATCATTGATGATTATTACATCAAAGAAAGCATATCATATGAAGTAATGTGCCCTAGCATGTTGTCCTGCATAAAATTCTAGTGATTATGGGATGGAAATCCACCCCTCTACATCACGATTAAGGCCTTCAATACCCGTGTAGCTCCAAACAAAAACTAGCCCAGGTGAAACTGGTTGAATATCATCCCACCCCCAACCTGACAAGATGAACAAGCAATGTCAACATTAGGTCACTTCCTAACTGGAAAGGGTTGGGACCAGTGCCTATCTGTGGAAGAACTTCTTGCATATGATGGATGCCGGTGACGAGAGCGAGATCGAAATGCTCCTGAGAAGAGCTCTAGGGAATCTGGTTGACTGTACATGGAGCATTGGACCAGTGCACCAGAAGAACTTGTAGGTGATCCAACTTCATAGTAACTTTATTGACTTGAGTACATATTTGTAGCCACATGTCATTAATAACTTATTTATTAGCATGAGTAAATGTGACATAAGGTGTATACTATTTTTAAATAATTCTATTATGGGCCTTCCAAATATGAAAGAGCAGATTAATCTTGAAACCCTACCACACTTCAAAAAGCAGGAGAGACAAAGTAAAAGAGTCCCCAAGAAGATCTTGGGGCCAAGAAACTCTTGCAGTTGTAAATGGAGAAAAAAAGGAAAGAACTCATTCCCAAGCTTGCCTAGATCTTTTACAATTCTAAAAGAGGTGAGTACAAGACTCGGGTAGACCATGAAAAGGACATTTAGAATCAATAATTCAAAGGTGCTTCAAAAATTTCCCTAAAGGAAGGCCTTGACACAACAAGCTCCACACAAAAAATGATTGCTTGGGATCAACATAAGTAGCCCAAACATTCTAAAATCTAGAATTTCATCTAGTTCTTGTAAAAAATAAGTCCCAACACTGATTGAGCTCAGGCACCAAAGGAAGATGAGTAGATAACCATTTATACCCAAACGAACCTTATAATTAAGCAAAGGAGTGTCAACATGCCATATCTAATCTGACCACCAAGGACGTTGCGAGCACACACCAATCTTGTGCAACATAGAAAAAGGGGTGAGAGCAATAACAACATCATAAGTATCTTTGTATGCACCATTAAGCCTGAAGGTGCGTTTGAACTCATTCCATGGGATCCAATCCTTGGTCTGATGAGAAAAGAAATCTGCTATTGTAATAATATCCTTTTTGAAAAACCGCTGAGTATAAATCCATTGCACCCGAGCTAAGGAAAAACCTTGATGAAGAAACATGAGGGACCACCAAATATTCATAGGCCTTTACGAAAGCCATCTCCTTTCCAGCAAATCCAAGGAGTGAGTTGCTGCCAGACTTTCCATATACTTTTAATAACAAAGAAGCCAAAAATCTTAAAAAAAACTAGAGCAACAATGAGAGAGGGAAAATTCAATCCTCTACATGTTTTATGATTGGTTTAAGGGAAGACCAAAGAAAATGAAATATCGAACCAGAACTTTCCAAGCTTTAGCTCTCCTCAAAGCCCTGACCACCCACTTAGCACACAAAGCAATACCTTGTCGTCTACAATCTAGTAAACCTTGTCACTATTTATTTTGATATGATATATCACTATTTATTTTAATGTGATATGATGAAACTCGCTTCAGTCCATATGATTAATTATTTTAATTACAATTAACAATAAAATATCAATTTTACAATATCAAATTTTATAATATTAATAAAGTATATAATCAATATTAAAATATTGAATTTAAATTTATATCAAATGTATACTTAATGAACTTTTAAGAAGGAAACTCAAATTCAAATATTACCAAACAATAAATATTATATATCACTATTTATTCAAAGGTAGAAAACTGCTTCAATACCATCTAACGAATTTTTTAAAAACATCAAATTTACAATATGACAACACCTGCAAAATTTTATGTATAACAAACTCATAACGAATAGACATTGTGCTCCTTTGTAAACTATTGTTTTTAATCAAAAAATTCACGTAAACTAACCGTTATACGTGGGGAACTGCCCTCAAAAGATCACTTCCGACAATTTCATAAGAAGTTATATTGCCGTTATAACGAACACAAATTCCCCTCCATTTCTTAAAAACTCAAAAGCAAAATGAACATTGAGCCTGTATAATCAGAGGTGAGGCTTCAACCAGTGTCTGTGCAAGGGCATTGATAATTTTCAGGTGCGTTTTCACTACGAGTATATATAGAGTATATATAAGATCACACGTTAGTATAATTTGAAAATGTTTCAGTGATTAAAAGGAATTACTTGTTAGATGCATGCAGTGATGGAACGCAGCAATGAAATATAATAAAGCAATTACTTAGATATTTGTAGTGATGGAATTGTATGTTAACGCAGCAATGGAATCTAATAGACAAATTTTAGAGAAACCTCAATAATCCCATCACATTTGTAGCGATGAAATTTTATGTTTACACAGCAATGAAATCTTATAGACAAATTTTAGAGAAACTTCAATAATCCCATCCTTCCCCAAAGTCAGTCTGCCATCTTTATATCCATGTGTGTGTGTTGGAATAAATGAATATTAGATTCTGGACTAAAGGAAACTTCGGCATTTCTCACTACCAGTAAAGTCTGTATTTGCATGCTACTTTGTTTTGTTTTTTAACTTTATTTCTTCTGTGAAGCTTGTGGCAAATAGTTAGGTTATGGACTTGGCAGCCTTATTTCATTGAGTGGGCGTATTGGGATTATTACGCTGTCTTAAACCTAATGTAGTTACACACAATAGTTGAAAACAGCCCTCTAAGATACACTAAGTATCATTTTTAAGAATATATGTTTTTAAAAAGTTTTATTTGTTTTTTCTAACGTTTTGTTCTTGTTCTACGATATTTTCAGAGTATCTAACCTACATGATATAAAATTTTTGCTTAACATTTTTGTTTAATTTAAATTTATATTATGTAAATAGGAATGATGTATTCCAAATTTACATTTGAAGGTAATTGGATATTTCTGTTGTTGCAGCTACTGGAAGAACACGCCCTTCAAGAATGCAGGAGTAAGTTTTAAATATTGTATTTATTAAAAAAAATAAAGATTTTATATTTTACATAAAGTTTAACATAAAAACAGAAAGTCTTATGATATTTAGGTTTTTTATAAGTCTTATAACAGTCTTTTAATAGTTTATAATAGTTTATACATGTATGTAGTTTATATATGAACGTGTATGCATATGTGGAAAACAAGTCATTCGATACATTTGACATATAGGTTTATCACAAAGGTCTAAGAACTGAGCTCTTATGTTCCTTACACATCAAAAATTTAGGGCAGTTATTTCAATCACAATTCAATCCCCTTGTTCAGCCATATTTTTATTTTTATTGTTTATGTTTGTGGTTGAATAAAATAGATTGACTTTCTTATGGTTCATTGTCTTTCCCATAATATTTTGTGTATCTGACCCATATATCCTTAAACGTTTAATGCCTTCCTAAAAAGTGGATGCAAGGAAAAGAGTGTCATCAACAACTTCAAGATGTTTAGTAGGTTGACTTCTTTGGCTCAAGACCCTTGAGTCTATGACTTTTCTTACTGTGTACCAAAACTCTTCTAAGAAATTCTGCAATGGGATAAATAAGTAAGGAGGCAAAGGATAACTGGAAGGTTTTAGTGCAATAAATGATATGAAGGCATTTATCTTAGCATTCCAACTGTAAAAATGGAATACGACATACTGCAACACGATTCTATTATTACCTAAATAAACAAAATATATAATGCGAATAACTTGCAATTATAAATGGATATATTGTACAAAGCATATATCAGACGGCTTGGACCAATAGTCAGACGACCTTGCACAATAGTTCAGATGGCCTTGCACAACAATTTAGATCCTTTGGCCTTAGATGACCCACTTTGTATGTTAGACATCCTAGCTCCCTATGGCATCAATCACTTTATCCCAAATGACCTACTTCCAGAAAACACTGCTTTATACAACCTTTCTCCTCTATAATCAGATGGCATGTACGACATGTTGTATGACCCGTATGGACTTCTATAAAATTTTCTCCTAACAAACACCCTCTAGATGGTCCATACCACATATTCTTCCAATTAAACGGATTTCTCTTTGCCTCAAAATTTGTGACATTTTGTCTTGATGGTCTTCTCCTCTCTCTAGACAGTGCTTATTATGTTCCACATGACATTGCTCAAGCTTTGGACAACTCTTTTTAGCCCTTGGATGACTCGTTTCTCTTGCGCAAGTTTCTCCTTCATCGAAACATATCCTTGTTGTTATGTGTCCTTTATTTCTTTGTGCTTCCATTGTTTCTGGCATGCAAATTCCTTCGAAATCGTAGTTGGTTTTGTTGGCAAGTGTTTGGAATTGTAGCTCCTCCTTGACAACCATATTTCTCCATTGTAAACATCTCACTTGCACACAAACATGAATTTTTTGGGTTGTCAGACAAAGGTTTTCAGTAAAAGCCTTGTTTTTTGTTGTTGGCCTAGCTTGCCCTTGCTCCAACACTATGGGTTGTCTTACATGTAATTGCTTGTTCCTTGTACCATTTTTGTCTTATGTAGTTTCAACACCTTGTTTCTCCTTGCGCATGGTTGGCAAATTGGAAAAATATGTGTACCTCATCCTAGACTATGCTAGCACTTTGGCCTAGATGGCCCAAGTGGCCAAACAACCTGCCTAGACGTCTAGACAACCTAGTCTGTCTTTCGTCAAGATGGGCCTAGGGGGCCAAAAAACCTGCCTTGTTGTCTAGAAGACTCTATCCCTTATCCTCTTATGTTATCATGAATTCCACCCTGCTCATGTATTTATTCAAACAACCCTACTTGTTCTCTTGATAGTCTATCTTCATCCTAAACTCTAAACAACTTACCCTCTTCCTTGGACGACTCTACATGGACCAACATCATATTTCTCCCAAACTTGAACTACAAATGGCCTTACATGGCTACAGGATGGGTCATGATCTATCTTCAGACAGCTCGAGGTGTTCATTTGATGGCTTGGGAGTAGTCTGAGGCTTAGACGACTTTCGTAGATGATCTAGGGAAGGTCCAAATGGCTCCCTTTGGCATAGACGGTCCAAGGGCCATCTAAGGACTACTTGTCCCTACTAGATGACCAAGGTCCCAACTCAAACAACATAGACTTAGACGACCTAAGTCTAGATGGCCAAAAAACCCTAGCAAATAGTCAGACGTTGAACATTTTCTTTTTATCGTCTACATCAACCACTTCTACAACTTCAACTATTTGCTCAATCACCACCTCCTCGATTGTAATTAGGTTCACCTCAATTGCAATTAGGTTCATCAAGTTCACCTCCTCCTCTTCTCGGCTAGGGCTATGACTCTTCTCCAACACTTCAAACTCTCTATGCATCATCGATTTGGCTTGACTTGCAGCACTTTGTCATTCATGTGCGAAGTGCCCCTACATATGGCATCACCAACATTGCACAATGGGTTTTCCCTTAGTATCATACTTAATTTGGTGTCTTCTAGTTTTTTTATGGTTGTCACAGACTGTATCATCGATGACATCCCCCTTGGTACAATCTCCCTTTGTGTTGCATATACCTATAGCAATGATCTTGCGCTCTCCAAGTTACAATCATCCTCAAAGTCATTTTTCTTCTCTTCAAAGTCACTTCCTTCACTGACTTCTTGATCCCAACATTTGGAGAACTATTCTCATTTTCAAAATCATTACTCTCAATGTTAGAATCACTCTCAACATTAAGGCCACTTTCATCCATATTAGCATGATCCCAATATTTAATGATATATTTGTATCACTTTCTAAGTTCAAGGTCCACTCCAAGGTCTTGATATGACATCAAAGGGACCACCCTGATCTTCCTCTAGTACGTTGGAAGAAGTCCCTCCAAAAACCACCTCTTCTTAAATGCATCTGATGGATCTTCCTCTAGATGGATAAACAACCCACTCAACCTCCTGTTATATGAAGGAACAAACCTATTATCACCCTGTTCCATTCAATAAATTTCAGTTGTGGAACAATAAAAATTCCTTTATGAATTCTTCACACAACTCATCCCAAGTTTGGTACTCGCCCTTCGGCAATCCCATGTACTAATCTATTGCAATTCCATGAAATATCACAAGGAATAACCTCCTCTAATCTATGTCATTATTCTGCCCATTTTCTTTCCTCATCATGGGGCATATTTTCCAATACTTGACTGAATCCTATGTCTCCCTATCGTGAATTATGAGACACTTACATGATATGCCAAAATTGATCTTTGGCATGATAGGCTGATTTGACATTGGTATTGGTTTTTCACATGTCTTACCTTCCTCATACACATTATCAAGTGTAGCCCACCGTAATTGCTCTCATGTCAGACTCCCATCTCATCACCATAAAATGTGCCAACTTACAGTTGCTTTGATGTCGGACTCTTATCCCGTGCACCATCAAACGTGTCATCTAGACGGCCCTCCCCTTGTTCCAAATGGCCCAAAGTCTGTCCTACCATCAAACGTGTCATCTAGACGACCCTCCCCTTGTTCCAAATGGTCCAAGGTCTGTCCTAGGACCTATTATCCCCACTAGATGGTCAAGGTCCCAAATCAAGCGACCTAGGATCAAATGACCTATGCCCTAACAATCGAGGCTTGTGTTTAGACAGCCCAAATCTAGATAGCCAAATGACCCTAGCAGATGATTAGACTCTAAAAAACCTCTCTATTTATCGTATACATCATTCACTCCATTTGCATCAGTCACTTTAATATCTAGATCATCCACTTGAGCAGCTTCAAGTATTTGCTCAATCGCTACTTCTCGGGTAGGCCTATGACTCTTCTCGGGTAGGCCTATGTGATTTCAAGTATTTGCTCAATCGCTACTTCTCTGATTGTAATCAATTTCACCTCCTCAATTGAAATCATATTTATAATGTTCACCTCCTTTGCTTCTCGGGTAGGCCTATGACTCTTCTCTAACTCTTCTAACTCTTTGCACATCACTGGATTGTCTTGACTCACAATATTTTGATATTCATGTGCGAAGTGCCCCCACAAATGGCATTATCAACATTGCACAATGAGTCTAGCCTCAGTATCATACTCAATTCGACATTTTCTAGTTCTCTAGTGCTTGTCACAGATCGCATCACTAGTAGCATTCCCATTGGTACAATCTCCCTTTGTGTTGCATACACTTATAACAATGATCTTGCGCTCTCCAAGTCACACTCATCCTCAAAGTCATTGTTCTTCTCTTTAGAGTCGCTTCCTTCACTGACTTCTTGACCCCAACACTTGGATGATGAACTACTCTCATTCTCAAAATCATCACTCTCACTATCAAAGTCACTCTCAACATCAAAGTCACTTTCATCTTTAGGGTCACTCTCATCTACATTAACATGACCCCAACATTTTAATGACATCTTTGCATCACTTTCCAAGTTCAAGGCCTACTCCAAGGCCTCTTGATATGATGTCAAAGGGACCACCTTGATCTTCTTCTAATACATAGGAAGACTCCCTCCACGAACCATATTTTTTTCAATGCATCTAATGTATCTTCCTCCAGATGTGTAAACAACCCACTTAACCTCTAGTTGTACAAACGAACAAACTCATTCTCACCCTGTTTTATTATATAAACAACCCACTCAACCTCTAGTTGTACAAATGAATAGACTCGTTCTCACTAGTCCATTACGATTTCACAAATATCGCAAGGAATAACCTCCTCCAATCTATCCATCTTTGGCCCGTTTGCTTTCCACATCTTGAGGTAGATTCTCCAATGCCTAATTGGATCCTCTAGGTCCTCACCATGAAATATGGGATACTTATATGATATGCCAAAATTAGTCATTGTCATAACAGGTTGATTTGACATTGGCAGTGGTTGCTCGCATGTCTCATCTTCTTCAAACACATCATTAGGCACATCTACCACAATTGCTCTTATGCTAGACTCCCATCTTGTGCGACATGAAATGTGCCAACCTATAGTTGCTCCAATGTTAAAATTTTATTTTACTCACCATCGAGCACATCAATCTGCAATTGCTCTAGTGTCAAACTTTCATCTCACACACTGTCACACATGCCATCTTGCATTTGCACTGATTTTGGACTCTTGTCCCACTCACCATCAGATACACAAACTTGCAATTGCTCCAAAACCATGCATTTGTCATGCAATTCCTCACCATGTAACTCATCATCGTGTGATTCTCTGCCATCATAATGGAACTCTCCCTCCATCATTGACATGCGATTCTTCATCATCAATATGCAACTCTTTACTGTCGACATGCAATTCACCTTCAACACCATGCAATTCATCGCCATTGTTAAGAAACTCTTCATCATTGTCACGCAACTCTTTGCTCACAAACCCTTGCACATTTCTCTGTGCATGTTGCTTGCATGTCTGGTTGCACATCCACTTACACATCTACTCCATGCATCGGTCCTTCATCAGTGACAATAAACTAATCTGCATCTTTATCTATTGTGACCTCCAATTTGCCCTCCTCCCAAGAGAAATTACATCATTCATCAATTGCATTGTAGTCATTCCATTGTTGTCGTTGTGCATCTTTTTTAGTGATTTGCTCATCACAACTCCATGTCACCAAGCTCGACCTAACTTTTGTTGAAAAAACAAGGTGAAGATAGCAAAAATAACTTAGTTATGTGTATGCAAAACTGAAAAGTAAGTTAATCCAAAACTGAAACACTGAAAGTGATTGCACATAACATCACATATAAGAAATCACCAACACAGTTAACAACAGATTTATGTGGAGAAAAACAAGAAAAACTCCACAAGAAAAGAGAGGCCAAGTATATTATTAAACTGAAGCAGCAGTTGTACAAAAATATCCTTCTCTCTATCCTTCACCAACACCCTATGAACCTACAAAAATAATCACCTACTTCCACTACCTCCACGGCTCAATTTATAGATGAGAGGAGGATGGAATACCACCATAGCATTCCAAAAAAAGTGGATAAAACCACTAGCAAAAAATCCTCACCCACCTAACCAACCTTATCCATGGAGATAAAAAAGCATTAAATAACTCCACATGGGCATCCATCTTACAACTTATCAATAGCAAGGTTATCCACAACTTCCTATCCTCCAAATCTTGCATAAAAAAGAAAAAATAAACTAGGAGCCCAATATAGAAATTATCTCCCATATCCTCCTAGATTGTCTCCTATGGGATAAGCTCCAGATAACCAACTTTTTAGCAATTACCATTAATAACAGTAACTCCCTCCATCCCTTATGAGTGAATTACAAACAATATTAGGAGTATTAAATTACATGAGATTTACAAGGTTGATGGCACCTTAATCCCAACATTCTCCCACTTGACATCATACATTGTAAATACACTCATAGGAAAACATAAAATAAATCAAGCACAATGATCAAGACCCATGGCCTTCCTGCACCAAGTGAACTTCTTCGTGGTTACTGGCTTTGTGAGAGAATCTGCAACATTCTCTAAAGTGTCAATATTTTGTATCAAGACCTTCCCGACCTCAACCATTTCTCACACAAAGTGATACTGAGCATCAATATGCTTAGTATGAGCATGATACATAGGATTCTTGGTCAAACAGATAGCACTCTGACTGTCACATCCGATCCTCACAATCCTGCAATAAAAACCAATACCAACACCAAGTCTCTATAATCATACCGCCTCCTTAAAGGCATGGGTAGCAGCCATATACTCTGCTTCCATGGTGGATAAAGCAAATGTGGGCTGCCTCTTACTCATCCAACTCATTGCACCTCCAAAAAAAGTAAACACATAGCCACTTGTGGACCTTCGACTGTCCAAGTATCTTGCCCAATCAGCATCAACAAACCCTTGTATGTACAATGACTCAACAACACCATTAGTACCATAATAAACCAAACAATGATCTGAAGCACCTCGTAAATATCTAAATACCCTCTTAACATAATTCCAATACTCTCTACCAGGTTTAGACATAAATCTACTCAGAACTCCCACTGCTTGGACAATATATGATCTAGTGCAAACCATTGCATACATTAAACTCCCAATAAATCTACTCAGAACTCCCACTGCTTGGGAAATATCTGGTCTAGTGCAAACCATTGCATACATTAAACTCCCAACAACACTAGCATAAGGAACGTTAGACATATCCTCAAAATCATCATCACTACTAGGACTCATGTCTAAACTCAACTTAGTACCAACAGGAAATGGAATATTAATTGGCTTACAGTTATGCATATTAAACCTCTGCAAAATAGTATCAACATACTTACTTTGATTTAACCAAATCTTTCTATTAGCACGATCTCTACTGATTTCCATCCCAAGAATATATTTTACAGCCCCCAAGTCCTTCATATCAAATGTGCCAGAAAGCTAAGTCTTGAGTTCTCTAATCATCACCTTGTTGTTACCAATAAACATGCCATCAACATATAAGACAATGATTAGTATCTGATCCTCAATATTTTTAAAATATACACAATGATCTTCCTCACTCCTCATAAAACCCAACTTCAATGTGAAAGCATCAAACTTCTGATACCACATCCTGGGTGACTATTTAAAACCATACAAAGATCTCTTTAACCTGCAAACCAATTGTTCTTTTCCTTTCACAAAAAAACCGTCAGGTTGTCTCATATAAATTTCCTCCTCAAGATCCCCAAGCAAGAAAGAATTTTTAACATCCATTTGCTCTATCTCATAATCATAAGCAGCAACAATAGACAAAAGGAATCTAATAGAAGTTTACTTAGCAACAGGAGAGAAAATTTCACCAAAATCAACTCCCTCTCTCTAGGAGTAGCCTTTGGCCACCAGTCTAGCCTTGTACCAATCTAACCGACCGTCTGCACCAAATTTCTTCTTAAATACCCACTTGCATACAATGGGCTTTCTTCCTTTGAGTAAACTGACAAGATCTCAGGTGTCACAATTATCCAAGGCCATCATGTCCTCCTGCATGGCTTGCATCCAAGACTCGCTTTCCTTTGAAGAGAGAGCTTCCCTATAGGATCTAGGTTCATCGTCAGTACTCAACAAAGCAAATACACACCAGAAATCTGGTGGGCCATACCTTTTAACTTATTTTTGTTGCCTTGTGGATCTCCTCAAGGTAGGAGTAATGGTATTTTCCTATTCTTCTTCTCCCTCTGTGTGCTCATGTTACACATCATCTGAGCTCTTTGAATTCTCTGAACCCTCCTCTGCTTCTCCATCCTTAGATCCATCTAACTGTTCTTTCACATGTGCATCTTCCTGCTTTTCATTCTTTATCTCGAAGTGCATTGTCTTTGTCTTCTCCTTTGGCTGTTCATCTAGAAAAGTGTTGAACTAAGCGTGACACTGAGAGGGGGGGTGAATCAATGTGTATTAAAAATTTAATTCAACTACGAAATCAAATCAAAACAAGCAATCACAAAAACATGCATCACATAACACCAGATTTATAGTGGAAACTCGATGTGGGAAAACCACTGTGCCAATGGACTGTTGTGACTCCCATCCAAAAAGTCTCGAAAAAGTTTGGTCTTTACAATATTTTTGCAGCACCAACTGCAGGGAATGGCACCAACCAACCCAAACTTTAGCAGCACCAACTGCAAGGAGCACCGACCCCTATTGCCAAGCACCGACCCGACAAATTTAAAAAGCTCTGATAAAAGTTTTAAATCTCATCAAAAGACCCTGAATGGTCTAGCTCACAAGTCTTCTCCTCTAAAATATTTTGTCTAACCTTTTCAATCTTCTCAACTCTGCACATTGATTATCTCACACCTTGCACATTTTTTCAATCAAAATGCTAAAGAAAAAAATTCTTCACAACATGCACCGGCAGTCCTTTTTTCAAAAAATCCCCCTTCTCCCTTTTCTTTTAAAACATATATATGCTTCACATTAAAAAACGCAGCTCTTTTTTTTTCAGTTACACAAAAGTACCACTCAACCGTTATATTCTTAGAAACTGCCAAAAATGTGAAAAAGAGCTGACAAGGCTTTTTGCAACAGTCATAACTTCCTCCTCAAATTTCCAAACGGGCTAACAATTGAAACATATATTCTTGGATAAACCGACTACCTTCAATTTAAATTTTAAATTTTAACTCTTTACAGATTATTCGCAGTACCTCCGACAAAGTGGTCTCTGACACTGATTTTACACGTCACATAAACTGGAAAAAGTGCTCCAGAGCCATTTTGCAACGCTCACCGTTTTTTCTTCCAGACTCCATTTGGGCTGAAATTTAAAACTTAAGCTCTTAGTATATCCAGCTACCTCCAGTAAAAACTTTGAGGTCCAATTCCTCACGGATTGCTTAATATTCCTCCCACAAAGTGACCTCTGACGCAGATTTTACACGTCACATAAACTGGAAAAAGTGCTGCAGAGGCATTTTGCAACTGCTGCCGTTTCTTCCTCGGGTCTCCGTTTGGGCTGAAATTTAAAACATAAGCTCTCCGTACATAATACTACCTTCAATAAAAATTTCAAGGTCTAAATCCTCATGTATTTCTTAATATTCCTCCTGTAAAGTGGCCTCTAACGCAGATTTTACAATTGTCCAACTAAGTGCAAAATTGTCCAAGTACCCCCGATGCAAACTATCAATCCAAACATCAAGATGACACCTCCAACACTATTCTAACATGTTTCCCAGCATGCCAACATGCTCAACACTGATCCAACCTGTCCGACCATGCACTGCAAGCAAGGAGCGCACCTTTTTGACAACTTTTGCTACTTTGACAACTTCCTGACGATTTTTGCAACTTTTGCAAATTTGCACGAACAACTTGTAACAACTTCACCCGAACATCAAAAACATCCTCATAAGCATTGAACACCACTGTACATACTCCGAACAACCTTTGAACAACTGTCCACTGCATCAACCTGTCCATCTGAGTGTGTTGACAACAATGACAATAATGTCGTTGCACCTTGCTCAACAATCTCCCCCTTTGGAATTGTTGGCAACACACGCACAATTTCCTGTAACTCTTCTCCCCCTTTGACAACAAGACCAAAGGGCTGCTACAAACTCCCCCCGAGTCCATGCACAACATTCTCGGGCAAAAATTATTACACTTAGCAAGAATCACAAACATGAGCAAAAAGATAAACAAAGACACAAGTGCTCCCCCTGAGAATGTGGCCCCGATAGCTAGTCAATGCTTGGGAAGTGTGACCACTCCCAATTTCTTGCGAAGGTACTCAAAGACTTCCTTGGGCAATGGTTTGGTGAAGATATTCGCTACTTGCTATGTTGTTGGAACAAAATCCAACTTAACCTCACCTTTCGCAACTTTCTCCTTCAAAAAATGGTACCGGATAGCAATATGTTTTATGCAAGAATGCATAACCGGATTATTTGAGATATTGATTGCACTTGTATTATCACACATGATCGAGATGGACTCACTGAAATTTATTCCAAGATCCTTCAAATTTTGTTTCATCCAAAGTACCTATGTACAACATGATGTCACTGCAATATACTCTGCCTCTGTTGTGGATAATGAGACTGACTCCTGCTTTTTGCTATGCCACGCAACAATATTATCACCAAGATAGAATGCACCTCCACTGGTACTCTTCCTGTCATCTACACATCCTGCCCAATCTACATCTGAATACGCGATAAGCGTGAAGTCCTTACCTTTCGATACCATAACCCATACTCCATAGTACCCTTGAGGTACCGAAAAATCCTCTTTACTGTTGTCATAGGAGTCTCCTTGGGACTAGCCTGAAATGTGCTACCATGCATACTGTCTGCAAAATGTCCGGTCTAGTAGCTGTCAAGTACAATAAGCTCCCAATCATGGATCTGTACATAGTTTGATCAAAAGGTGGATATTTGTCATCCTTGCTCAACTTGCAACCTGTCATCATGGAAGTACTAACTGGCTTGCAATCCTCCATTGTGAACTTTTTCAACATCTCTTTTACATATTTAATTTGAGAAATAAATATGCCCTTCTCCTTTTGATTAACTTGCAATCCGAGAAAATACGAAAGTTCACCAATCATTGACATTTCAAACTCTTTCTCCATCTTATTTGCTAAATCTTTACACAACTCATCTTTGTTGCTGCCAAATATGATATCATCTACGTATACAACAACAACAATATGATGACCATTTTCTGTTTTGACATACAAATTACTGTCCACTATACCTTTCTTGAACCCTTGTCGAGTAAGATAATTGTCTAGCCTTGCATACCATGCCCGAGGTGCCTGTTTTAAGCCATATAATGCTTTCTTCAACTTGCAAACCAAGTTGGGATCATCACTAAGCTGAAAACCGTTTGGTTGCTCAATATAAACCTCTTCTTCAAGTTTCCCATTCAAAAATGTTGATTTCACATCCATTTGATAAACTTTGAGGAGGTGGGGATTCAAATCGCCTTCTCTTCCTTTTTGGCTTGGGTTATTTTGGTGAAGGTGCAGCCATTTCCTTTTCAAGTTCTCTCTCCTCAGTCGAGGGTGGTGTTGTATCCTCCCCTTCTGAATCAGTCACCGTCTTCTCTTGATGTGAGGGCTTGTGGGAGACCTGCTTCACCCGCTGCTTCTTTACTGGTGTTGCCTTCTTTACCAGTGGTTTGGCATCCTTCCATCGCAAGATAGTTGGTGCCAAATCCGGGATCTGCTGAGGTAAGTCAAAATCTAGAATCTACACTCCTGCTCTTGACACAGCATCCAAAAGTAACCCAATGGCGTGAAATGCCATCGAAAAGTTCTTCATTGTTCGCATCAAAAAGTTCTGAATACAAACCGCCAAACGAGTTGCCCCATCATAAAGTACTCCTTGTTCTCTCTCGAGCAAGTATAGGATCAGCCAGATAGGAATATCAGAGCTTCGTTGTTCCCCTGAAAGTATGGCCATTAAAACATTCATGATGCACTGCAACTCATTACTCTTCAGCTAGGATTGTTTTACTCCCCTCCCACTATCAGTAGCTAACATTTTCTCCATGTCTTATTCTTTGAGGGTAGTAACTGTCAATATCAACTGTCGAGTTTTCTTAGGATCTCCCCATTCATTGATTACCGATTTGCCCTTCCTAGGGAGTCCGAAAGTTCGCTTGAATGCATCAGAAGAAAAGTCTACTTCTATGGTCCGATCAACAACCTGTACTGTACTGGTGTTCTGAGCTGGTTTATATGTCTGCAGCATCTGCATTAGATACCTCTTGAAAAATTCTTTGTCGAAGCTTGGTATCTATAGAATAAAACTCATTCTAGCTGCTAGCATATTCTTCTTTGTCGGACTCTTTGCTGGTGCTGCAGTCCACCATTGATGGCAAAATTCACCCGTAGGGCAAGTCCAAGTAATTTCCTCAATCAAAATCTACTCTTTGCTGCCTAATTGGACTTTTTCTTGTGTTGCTGCTTCTCGCTTCCCTTGAGTCTGCCCCTTGTCTGGGCTTGGCACTTGGCTGCGCATCGTCTATTGTTGATGTCAGTATTTTTGCCACAACTGACTCGGGTCCTGCTTCGGGTTGCATTGGAATTTAGCTAGACTTCTGATGGCTCATTTTCTCCTTTCTAGACATCTCCTATGCTTCAAACAGCTTAATCCTGCTAGATGTCTAAATCTGACGGCTAGTTGGCTGTGCACGCTGATGTTTGAGATGAATGGTTGGTTGTCTGGGTTGGACGGCTAGATGTCTGAGGCGATTGGTTGGCCATTTGAGTTGGATGGTTGGATGTCTGTCGACTAGACATCTCCTTCTTGGATGGCTTCTTCGATCAGAAGGCTTCGACGTAATCCGACGGCTGGGTCTCCTCCAAGACGTTTGCTTCTTCTCCTGTACGTCTACCGGTTTGGCCATGTTGATGGCAGTTCGTTAGACGGATACCCTAGCAAATCGTGACTGAGCTGAATTTTTGTCTATAGTAGGGTTTTTGCACTTGCACTAAAAAAGAAGATCCTTCACGAAGCTTGCGATTGCTAGTGATATGACGTTTACGCTTCGTCTTGCAAAAATCCTGGTACACTTTATCAACCCTGCTTCGCATTCACTTCTCCTATGCTTCGGCTGCCTGCATAAACTGAAAGCGATTGTACAAATGATGCCTAATGCTTCCAAAAATGAGAAAATATGCTCATTAGATTCATAATCATAAGAAATTACAATGCTTTTATAGCACTCCAATCAGTTTGAAATCTCTACTATTATGGAGATCTTACTTGCTCCTACTATGTTTAGAAACACTCTAAACAATTCCCTATATGCTCTCACAACAAAACTGATTTCCTCTCAAATAGTAAAGTTGGTGCAACTATATTTAAATGAATTTTAAATATTTAGAACCTATATACTTTAGGGAAGATACTCTAAAGTATGCTCTAGAGTCCAACATTCTCCCCCTTAAAGTTGAGAGGACTGACTAGACAGTCTCTCAGCTTTATATACTGAGCTTTCGCAACTCCTTTGGTGAAGATGTCCGCTATGTTGTCCAAAGTGCTGCAATGTCGTAGCTCAATCACCTGTTTCTCCACCATGTCTCGAATGAAGTGATACTTCATATCAAAGTGCTTTGACCTGCTGTGGTGGATAGGATTATGTGCCAATTGGATGGCACTCATATTGTCACAATACAATCTTGTAGGACCACTTTGTTTCTCTCCTATTTCTTCAAGAACTTTTCTCAACCATAAAGCTTGGGTACTAGCATTTGTGATTGCTATGTACTCAGCTTCAGTAGATGATAATGCTACAACAGTTTGCTTTTTGGAACTCCAAGTAATTAGTCCTGACCCAAGACTAAAACAATTCCCTGAAGTAGATTTTCTATCATCTATATTGCTGCCCCAATCACTATCACTAAAGCCAACTAATTTTATAGAATTACATTTGTGGTAATGGATCCCAAAATCCAATGTACCCTTTACATATCTCAAAATTCTTTTAGTTGCTTGTAGATGAAGTTCAGATGGATCAGCCATATACCTTGAAACAAGAGAAACAACATATTGAATATCCGGCCTTGTGTTGGTGAGGAACATTAGACTCCCAACCATGCTCCTGTAAGTGGTCATGTCAACTTTTGGTGCTCCATCATCTTTGCTCAATTGGATCCCATGACCCGTTGGAGTTGCAACAGACTTGCATTGCTCCATAGAAAATTTCTTGATCATATCTTGAGCATATTTGTGTTGACATATGAAGATCCCTTTACCTGTTTGATGTACTTCCATGCCTAGGAAGTAATGCATCAAGCCTAGATCTTTCATTTCAAATTCTTTCATCATGGAGTTTTTGAACTCCTTATTCATCTTAGCACTACTACCCATGAATATTAGATCATCCACATATAAACATACAATGAGAATATCTTTACCTTGTTTCATGTAGTAGAGAGTAGGTTCACTTTTGCTCCTAGTGAATCCATACTTTTGAAAGTAGCCATCAATGCGTGAGTACCATGCCCTTGGTGCTTGCTTGAGGCCATACAATGCTTTCTTTAGTTTGTAGACAAGGTTCTCCTTACCTTGTTCTTCAAATCCTTGAGGTTGTTGCACAAAAACCTCTTCATTCAAGTACCCATTGAGAAAGGCACTTTTTACATCCATGTGCTGAATTTTCCACCCTTTGTGGGCAGCCAAAGAAAGTACTGATCTGATTGTCTCCTGTCTAGCAACAGGAGCAAAGGTCTCCTCATAGTCAATCCCATACTTCTGAGTGAACCCTTTTGCTACTAGTCTTGCCTTGTGTCTTTCAATGCTTCCATCAGCATTGAATTTGGTCTTGTAGACCCATTTACATCCAACACATTTCTTGCCCTTAGGAAGCTCCACTAGCTCCCAAGTATCATTCTTTTTTATAGAGGTCATTTCCTCTTTCATGGCTTGTTGCCATACATCATGAGCACATGCTTTTTCATAACTAGATGGCTCTAGCTCTACACTAGTCATTAAAGCATAATTGACTACATCTCCCTTAGGCTCTTGGGAGTCATCATCACCATACATATGCAGATTTTCAAGTCTTTTCAAAACTGCATTCATTTCACTAGCTTGACTTCTAGTGTATCTTTTCTGGAAATTCTTATCCAACATTTGAAAATATGGATGGTGCTGAAGTGTTCTTTTACCTCTTGATGGAGAATCAATATCCATTGGTGAAGAACTTACTGATATTTGTGGAGAAGGACTTGGAGTAGCATCTGTTGTACTTGAAGTAGTACTCATACTTGGGCTTGGAGGACTTCCTTTGCTGTTTTTGGGCTGCACTTGCTGCACTTGAGAGGAACTTGCATCATGAGATCCATCATCAACAAAAAGTTTTTGATGACCCCATTCTCCCCCTTCATCAAAAATTACATCCTTGGAGAGTACAATTTTATGTGTTTTGGGATTGTAGAGCCTATATGCTTTGGAAGACTCACAATATCCAACAAAAATACATGCTTGACTTTTGGGGTCAAGTTTCTTTCTTTGCTCATCAGGAATGTGGGCATATGCAAGACAACCAAAAACCTTAAAGTGTTTTACATTTGGCTTTTTGCCATACCATCCTTCATAAGGAGTAATCCCATCTAAACTAGAAGTAGGACTCCTATTCAAAATGTAAACACTAGTTCTAACAGCATCAGCCCAATACATGTTACTTAGATGCTTAGTTTGCAGCATTGATCTAGCCATTTCTACTATAGTGCGGTTCTTTCTTTCAGCCACACCATTTTGTTGTGGGGTGTAGGCAGTTGTGAATTACCTTTTTATTCCACAATATTTACAATATTTTAGAAATGCATTTGAAGAATACTCTCCTCCTCTATCAGTCCTGAGACTTTTTACAACAAACTCACTTTGATTCTCTACATTATTTTTGAAATCTATGAAACAATCAAAAGCTTCATCTTTAGTTTTCAAAAAATAAATCCAACACATCCTAGAGAAATCATCAATGAAAGTGAGAAAGTAAGAGTTGTTACCAATGCTTTTGGTTTGCATTGGACCACAAATGTCCGAATGCACCAATTGGAGTGGATGGCTTGCTCTCCATGCTTGTCCTCTTGGAAACTTTGATCTTGAGTGCTTTCCCAAAGCACATCCTTCACACACCTCCTTGTGTTCTTCAACTCTTGGAAGTCCACTCACCATAGCTTGAGAAGTCAACAACTTCAAGCTTGCAAAATTAAGATGACCAAATCTCAAGTGCCAAAGCACACTTGGATTAGCAATAGCTACACTAGCAAGTTGAGCACCTCCTTGTTCCCCAAACTTAAGAGGAAACAACCTATTCTTTGTCATAGGTACTTGTGTAATAACTCTATTACAATTGTTTTTATCAAAAATGACACATTTTCCTTCATCAAAAACAAGCCTATAGTTCTTCTCCATCATTTTTCCAACACTAAGCAAATTATGTTGGAGTTTGGGGGTGTAATAGATGTCATTTACCTTCTTGGTGCCTTCTTTTGTTGGAACCTCCATGGCTCCAATACCTTCAACTTGTAGTGCCTTGTCATCTCCCAATTTGATCTTTGATTTGTAGGAGGAATCCATTGTAGCAAAGAGCTCCTCTTTGCCACTCATGTGATTGGAACAACCAATATCCAAAATCCAAGTTTCATTAAGATTTTGATCTGATTTTCCATAGGTGAGGAACAAATTTGAAGAAGCTCCTTCCTCTTCTCCATAGTTTCCATATTGACCTCTCCCATCTTGAGAAGTCTTGGACCAACAATCTCTAGCAAAGTGACCAACCTTACCACAATTGTAACAAGATTTCTTTGATTTGTCACCTCCTCTTCCTTGATTGCCACCTCTTGATCTACCTTTTCCTCTTCCTTTGCCTCTCCTTTGGCCTCTTCCTTGTCCTTGTCCTTGTCCTCTTCCTTGTGCATTATCACCTTCTTTGGATGAGAATGCTTTCTCATCACCTCCATAGCTTGTAGATGTAGCACCCTACAATATTTCTTCATGAGACATCAAGGAACCAATTAGAGCATCAAAAGATAAAGTAGAAAAATCTTTAGACTCTTCAATAATGATAGCTATATGGTTCCATTTATGAAGAAGTGTTCTCAACACTTTCTTCACCACTACTTCAGTTTTGATGTCTTCTCCAAGGGTTTGCATTTTGTTTACAATGGATTTCACTCTAATACAATAATCACCTACATTTTCATCATTTTGCATTTTTAAGATTTTCAAAATCCCTCTTCAAGGTTTGAAGCCTCACTTGCTTCACTTGATCACTACCTTGATAACTATCCTTCAAGGCTTTCCATGCTTCTTGGGCTGATAAACAAGAAGCAATCCTTGGAAATATGCTCTTCTCCAAAGCAGCTTGAAGATGATAGAGGGCAGATGAATTCTTCTTTTGGGCATCCTTTTTGCTGGTTTTATCTGCTGCACTCAAGGTTGTCCAATATGCAGGTTCTGCATAACCTTCTTCAACTATATCCCATAGCCCTTTTCCAATAAGTAAGGTCCTCATCTTGATGGACCAATACTCGTAATCTAACCCATTAAATTCAGGAATGGGAAGATTGTTATTGGCAGCCATTGATGCTAATAAAAAAACTTTGGAATAATGTAGATAGCTTCTAATACAATTTTTTTGCAATAAATAACAACAACAGATCTTCTTTTACTCAATTGACTCAACCTGTTAAGTCAATCTCTCAGAATTAACCTCTAATTGCAAAAATACATGCTTCTTTTTATTTACCAAAGTCTCAAGCACCAAATTTATCATAAATCGGCCAATACTGATTGAAACAAACTGAAATTTTTCCTGTAGACTTCTGATATACGTATCTGAAAATCCACTAAATTTCAGAAGCAAATTCACACAAATGAGAAATATGTGATCAATTTACTTTTGCCCTTTCTAGATCTTAGAGTGTTTTTGAGACAACCTCAATGTTTTTCACATAAATCAATCCATACAACTCCAAAATTTCTGAAAATTAAACTCTGTATTCCTGAGACAATAATATGAAAACCCTCTAAATTTTAGAAGAAAATTCGCAAAGGTGAAAAATATGTGATCATTTACTTTTTCCCTTTTTATCACAATTTCGGATCTAGGATTTTTGAAGAAAAAATCAATATTCACACAAATAGATCAATACAGATCCAAATGACCTGAAATTTTTTCTGAATTATGATTTTATCTAAATAATATTTCTCCCAAAATTTGAGAAGCAAATACCCTGTCTTCCACCTTATACAACCATTTTATTGAAAAACTCAAAATGCTAATAAAATCAGCAAATTAGCTCCAAATCACCTAAAATTTTGACTGCATCCTCTTTATACAATTATCTAACAACCCTCAAAATTTCATAAGAAAATACCTCAGGATGCATGAGATATTAATGATTTACTCGAGCTCTTCCTTGCAACTCTGCTGAGTGCTGGCCACTTGAGTTTCTCTGACAAAGTGCGTGCTTCAGATCTCTTCACACCACTCTCCACAGGTTTTGATCCATCTGAGAAAACCTGCTCTGATACCAAAATGAGAAAATATGCTCATTAGATTCATAATCATAAGAAATTACAATGCTTTTATAGCACTCCAATCAGTTTGAAATCTCTACTATTATGGAGATCTTACTTGCTCCTACTATGTTTAGAAACACTCTAAACAATTCCCTATATGCTCTCACAACAAAACTGATTTCCTCTCAAATAGTAAAGTTGGTGCAACTATATTTAAATGAATTTTAAATATTTAGAACCTATATACTTTAGGGAAGATACTCTAAAGTATGCTCTAGAGTCCAACATCCAATTTATAGGATTTTTGCCACCCTTGTAACTGCCTCTTCAACCGCCACCTAACTCCCAGTCATCTGCATGCTTGCTATGTTGCCAATTTTGCATGGACGAGACATTTGTCGTCTTTTATCTTATTTCGTCTTTTTGTTGTTTTTGTCTTTTTCTATTTTTTTCTTTTTATTTCATTTTAATCTTTTTCAAAATTGCGTCTAACAGCTTTAACGCCATCAGGTGAAGCGCACGACAATGCCAATGCGTACTTTGAAGGTTTCCAACACGCCATCTTCCTGTTGACGACTACCTATTTCGAAACTCCTAAACCCATCGCCATTTTCTTGTTCTTCCGTCTACTGATGACTACGAGGATTATTTCGGCTCTGGGGGGTTTTTGTCTGGGACTATTCGTCGTGCCTTCTCATTCATTGTGGGATAACTCACCAGTCTGGCTGCTCTGCCTCTGTCGGTTGATGACGTGATTCCAATCTATACGTCTGTTGTGGTTCTGCTGGACGTGTGCTTCTCCTGATGTCATCCTGACTTGCTCCATCTGCCAGACGGTTGCTCTCCTACCAAACGTCGGCTAGATGGATCTCTTCATCCAGACATGTGGCTGCATCATCCAGATGGCTACTTCTAGGGTCCAGACGACTACTTCCAGGGTCCAGACTATTTGCTTCTTCCTCCAGATAGACTCGTTCCGTTTTTCTGTCACCCTGTTGAATTATCACATAGTCATACAGGTAAAATGCCATCGTTTTTCCCTATGTCTGATCTGTGGAAGGATGATTCTCTCTCTGTCCAATGTTATGATTGAGTCTTCCCCATCCATGGCCTCGGCCTCGATGTCTATCGATCTGTCGACGAACATATGCCCATCCTTGGTCTACCTGGTCCTGATAGGTATTCCTAATCCAGGGTCCCAGTCTTCCATGAGTTGGTGTGACTCGTCCTCTTCCTCTTGTCGGTTGAATCTCCCTAATGTGGGGCTACCGTACTCCCGGCTGCTGAATATTCGGTCGGTCCCTCAATCGTTTTTGAAGACATCTTCGATTCCTACGAGCTCGCTGAGGCAGACCTGAAGGTCTATTCTCAGGAACACATAGTGATGGGTTGGCTTGGACTATGTCTTCAGATGGTCCTTGCAGCCCAGTCCATGGACTAGTCAACCTATGGGTAGCCAGAAGAGAACCTCTTCCTCTAGAGCTACTGGGATGAAGGTCAACCACGCTTCTCCCTTGGTCAGGCATTCTCGAAAGTCCTGATGAACTCTCGAGATTACCCAAATTGTCTCTATTTCGGGCCTGGTGTATCAGTTGTGAGTGTGTTTTTGGTGGATGTTGCTGGGTTACAAGTGTCAATTGGTGTAGGATTCTCAATCTCCTGTCAGTCCTTATCAGTCGTCATCGCCATCTTGTTTCCTCAAAGTGTTGTTGTGGTGCACAGTGAATTAGGGCTTCTTGGTATTCATCTGAGAAGATTGAATCCATACTTGAGTCATTGCGCTCTCATACCGTATTCATTGGTCATTCCGAGGCTTCTTGAACTCATTGCTGCAATCATCTAACTTCTCTTCGGTGTCGTTGCAAGTCAAGTGCAGCCATACGATACCTAGCCACTTCTTCGCGTTTCATCGAGCGTCTCATGGCTCCTGCATATGGCGTTCTCCATCCACTTGGTTCTGGTCCTCCAGGCACCGCATCTTCATCTACTCCTTCATTGTACTCATCTTGTGGGCTTAGAGACTCATCATATCCTATCACCTGTGCAGTATAACCCCTGCTCGCTGGCATGATTTCATCTCTTTGTCTCCAAGTATCTGGATTAGGACTGGTGTGTGGTATGTCAGGGTTACAAGGTTGATTCTCGTCCTCACTTGAGTCTTCTGACCATCCTTTGTATTTTGGTTGTTCAGGTACTTCTCGAACATCTCACCACAGAATCTCGGTTGTTTCCTCTTGACTTATATGATATGCACTGCTGGAAGCCAAGTTCTGCTATGATTTCCTTTCTTTACTCTTTTTTGGTGATTTTCCATATCGTCGAGGATGCCTATTTAATGGTGAAGTTGCTTTTGAGGAGTCGTTCGTATTCAGGATAATTTTAGTGTTTTTATGGATGAACTATCTGAATCTATTGAGGGAATTGCATTGTTCCCTGTATTTTCTCTTATTTCCAATCCACCTATCCGCAACCTTCGATCCTCTTGCCTTTGAGAGTGTCTTGGTTGTGGATGATCTAGAGCTACTGAGAATAAACTACTTCCTAGAAAATTGTTGGTTGGGCTCCCCCTGAAATCATCTTGATCTCTTTCACCCCATTCTGCTCTACGTGCATCCTATTGTTGTTGCATTTTTTGTATAGTTCCATCCAGTTCCTGAATAACTTGTTCCCTCAACTATGTATTATACTGATGAAGAGTCTTGTATTCCTCTTGTAACTGTTGAGTTTCCAAAGTCATCCATTGCAGAATTTCTGCTCAGTGACTTTCATGTTCTTCTACTTCTGGTATTCGTCCTTGTGAAGTTAAGTACGCCATGTTCTGAAGTCGGTTTTCCTCTTCTCTCTAGAACTCGTACATTAGGCTCTGACTCCCTTTGTTCGATTTTTGTGTAATGTCCCTTTTTAAGAAACAACAAACCCTTACTACGAAAATGCAGAAATTAAGTACAGCAAGGAAATAACTCAGAAATTGCTCATAAAATAACACAAGTATGAGGAGAAATCAGCCAGTATCATATATTAAATATTGCCAAACCAATACAACAGCTCCCCAAGGCTGAACAGATGCAAAAACTCCTCAAAAATGACCCCAAATACAAGCGTAGGGTTTGGGGCTGCCAACAGATCTGAAACACATGACACAAATGCTCCCAAAAATGCCACGAACTCCTCACGGATGCCTCTTTTTTTGTATTTTTGATATTTTAGGGCAATAACACCTGCAATGATATTGCCAAGACCCCAACCATGCACCTCCAATGCACTATGGGAATGAGCAAGACCTGCAATCTCAACTCATGGAACCTCTAGGGTTTCAATATTCAATTCTGATATCAACATAACATGCCCAAAATGGGACGTCTCACTCCCTTATATAGGGTGAGGTTCTAATTTGGAGTTGACATCTCCCAACCCTAAAATCACTTAAAGTGCCTTATTACAACATAAAAACATAAAACATAAATAAACACAACTTAAGTTATGTCTCCTAGTCACATGAACCCCTTTTTCACTTTTATAATTAAGTGTAGGAGACATTTACAAAAATATTTATTTTTGGGACATTACAAGTCCACCCTCCTCAAATTGCTTGTCCTCAAGCAAAGTCAAAGCTGGAGCATCTAAAATTTCTGCACCTTCCCAAGTAGCATCCTCCATAGGCAAGTCCTTCCACTTCACAAGATATTCTTTGACAGTCCTACTCCTAAGCTTTCTCTCCCTTGTCTCAAGGATCAATTCAGGTTCAAGAATGAGCTTTCCTTCATCATCAAGGGGTGGCAAATCTGAAGATGGCTGAATATGTTGGCCCAAGGCCTTCTTCAAACAAGAAACATGGAAGACATTATGTATTTTACTTCCACTTGGAAGTTCCAAAGCATATGCAACCTGTCCAACCTTACTCAACACCTTGTAAGGTCCATAAAATTTGGGTTTGAGTTTTTCTGCTCCACTTCTTTTCAATGTAGACTGTTTGTAGGGCTGCAACCTAACATAAACCAAGTCTCCCACCTCAAATGAGCGCTCACTACGCTGCTGATCTGCATACTTCTTCTGCTGATTTTGTGCCGTAAGAATATTGTCCTTCAAAGCATTAAGAATATCTTGATTTTCTGCTGCAAAGTCTCTAGCTTTTTGGACCCTTGAATCACCAAAAATCAGATCTGAAAAGTGTGGGGCATCATAACCATAAAGTGCCTTGAATGGAGACATTTTTATGGACATATGATAAGTAGAATTGTAGCAATATTCACCAAGGTGCAGCCATTTAACCCATGCCTTTTGTTGACCTGAAACATAATTTCTCAAATATCCTTCAAGCCATTTGTTAACAATTTCAGTTTGCCCATCAGTTTGGGGATGGTAGCTAGTACTAGGAGTCAATTTAGTACCACATAGCTTAAACAATTCTTGCCAAAACATGCTCAAAAATCTGCTGTCCCTATCACTCACAATGGATTTAGGCAAACCATGCAATCTGAAAACTTCTTTAAAAAACAAATCAGCAACTTGTATGGCTGTACAAGTTGTTGAAATGGCATAGAAATGAGCAAATTTTGTCAATCTATCAACAACAACAAATATGCAATCCTTCATGTATACCTTGGGCAAACAAGTAATGAAGTCCATGGAGATACTTTCCCATTTCTGATTGGGAATAGGAAGTGGCTGAAGTAAACCAGCTGCAAATTCATGTTCCCCCTTGTTTTCTTGGCAAATAACACATTCCCGAACATGCAAGAAGACATCCCTTTTCAAACCCTTCCAATAGAATCTTTCTCTAACCCGTTTGTAAGTCTTGTAGAAACCTGGATGGCCTACAAGTGGAGCATCATGCATGGCTGTAATTAAAGCTTGTTTCAGCTTTGATTCAGGTACTAAAAACACTCTTCCCTTGCAAAAAATCAGTCCTTCTTTATGGCTGAACCTGTCATCTTCAACTTGCCCATTTATTAGTTTAGAACAAAAATCATTCTTTGCATATTCAGCCATAATTTTCACCTTCCAATCAGCAGAAATAATGGAAAGAGAATGAAAAGTAGGGTGCCTAGAAAGTGCATCAGCAGCTGAATTCTTCTTACCCTTTACAAACTCAATTTCAAAATCATATGATTGCAACTTTGTTACCCATTTCTGCTGTCTTTCATTCAGTTCAACTTGCCCCAAGAAGTATTTCAAACCGTTATGATCAGTTTTGACCACAAACTTGCCACACACTAAGTATTGCTTGAATTTGGTCAAGGCATGCATGATAGCTAGCATCTCTTTATCATAGATGCTGAAAGTTTTCTCCACATTTGAGAGCTTTCTACTCTCATAAGCAATGGGGCGTCCTTGTTGCATAAGTACAACTCCAACTCCAACACCTGAAGCATCACAAGCAATAGTAAAAGCAACAGAAAAATCAGGAATAGCAAGTAAAGGAGTGGAAGTCATTACATCTTTCAGCTTTAGAAAAGCTAAAAGAGCCTCATTGGACCATGAAAAGGCCCCTTTCTTAGTTAATTCAGTAAGGGGGCAGCCAAAGAAGAAAACCCCTTAATGAACCTCCTGTAGTAACCGCATAAACCCACAAAACCCCTCAATTCCGTTAGGTTGGATGGTATAGGCCATCTTTGTACAGCTGAAACTTTAGTTTGATCAACCTTAAGATGTTTTTGTAGTAAACCTTGAATTTGAGGATGATAGGTGGCTGATTTTTTCCCTTCTGAACTGAAAATTACAGCTGCCCACTCAACGTCCTTATGCCTTATCATCTTCTCCATTCTTTTGTATGAAACCTCCAAAATTTTGCAAGAATCTTTTGACCCATTTTCCTTGATTCCTTGCAACACCACATCTTTCCCTTCAAGCACAAATTTCAGTTCTAATTTCTGATAATTAGTAACATAATCACCAAGTGAATACAACCATTGCACACCCAAAACCATATGTGGAATACCTCCTAAGGGAAAAACAAAGAATTGCTCATCTACTTCCATGTTGCCAAAATTAATTTTTATGTTTCTTACCACTTTGTTGCATGTGATAAGATCACCATTGCCAATAGCAACATTAAAACCAGGAATGATAGCTGTAGGAAGATTCTTTCTAGTGGCAAACTTCTCATCAACAAAATTGTAAGTAGCACCACCATCTATTAAAACAATAACCTTTTCATCAAAAGATCTACCTGGTACCTTAATAGTGCGAAACTGATTCAGCCCACTTAAAGTGGCTAGGGAACCTTCAGGAACTTCCTCATACTCCCTTTGTGCTTCCTCTTCCAAGGGTGTTTTTTCAGAATCAGAATGTAATTCAATGATTTTCATACCTCCTTCTCCGCATTTATGACCTCTTTGCCAAGGAGACTTGCAAATGAAACACTTGTTTTGTTTCCTTAGCTCATCTTTCTCTTCTTGTGTCAAGCGTGGGCCATTTGGGGGCTTATTAGGTGGCTGAAAACCAGATCTGAAACCTTCTCCATGCGTGGGATTCCTGCCATAAAAATTTCTCTCATTTCCACCTTGCTGCGTGAGGTTTCCTTGCTGCCCATACTGCTGTCCAAAAACTGTTTTTCTAGCTGCAAAAGGTGGTCTAGCAGGTGGATTATGTGCAAAATATTTCTGTCTAGGAGGTAAAATAGATTCTAAGCTTAAAGCTCTCTTAATGGCATCTTCAAGAGTGGCTGGTTCAAAAGCTTTAACTAATCCCTTCACGGGTTCCAACAAACCATCCATAAAAAGAAAAATTACCCTCTTGGGTGAAATATTTTGTACCTGAACTGAAAGTTGTTCAAACTCCTCCACATAGGCATGAATGGATGAAGTTTGCTTCAAAGTGGCAAGCTCCTTGAAATACTCTTCCACATTCCTCCTTTCAAACCTGTTCAAAACCCCGGTACAAAATTCATCAAATGTATCAATATCACCATGCCCTTGGGTTACTAACCCATGATGCCACCATGAGTAAGCACTACCCTCAAGGTGGAGTGTAGCAATCTGAACTGCATCAGCCTTAGAAATAGGCTCCAAGGTAAAATAAGTCTGCAATTTTTGAAGCCATGCCCTAGTTGTAAGACCATCTTGACCATTAAATGAGGGAATGGTCACCTTTTGATGCAAAAAGGGCTTCTTTTTCTCTTTTTTAGCCTCAACAACAGATTTACCCACAATCTTCAAATATTTATCAAAAGAAACCGCTGCCCTAAAACCCTCAGATTTATTACTATAAGCAAAAAACCATTCATCTAATTCATCGCTTACCTCATTTTCCTCCCGTGGAGGTGGTGGAACAAGGAACATAGGCTTGGACGGCCTAGGCAAGGGAGTGTGTGAGTTAGATGATGACTCATGCCCATTGTTGTTGCCTCCCCTTTCTCCTTCCCTCCTTGTGCCATTTGGGTTGCCCAAAGCTGCCCTCAATTCTTGCTGATTTGTCTCTTGTAAGGACACCATTCTTTGCAACGATGTCAAGTAGGGCATCGAATTTTTGCTCACTCCTATCAATCGGCCTTTGGGGCTCCTCAACCTCTTCCCCGTTTGACATTTCCAAAGCGAGCCTGTTTCTCCTAGTAAAATACCGATGAACAGGAGGACGATGCATAAAACCCTATCAAACCCTAAAAAGATGGAAATCTGAAATTCTGACCACCAAAAAAAATTTCTGAAACCACAGAACTGCAAATTGGTCAAAAGGGTATCCAAATCTGCAATTTTTATTTTCTGAAAAAAATCCCTAAAAATCCGCGAATCCCCTAAAAATCCGCGATTTTCACTAGGGCACAACTTTTCACCACATAAACACACTTATCACCACGAATAACTAGAAAAACATTGAAAATGCTGAAACTAACCACAGGCTGGCAAGATTCCAGCTCTGATACCACTTGTAATGTCCCTTTTTAAGAAACAACAAACCCTTACTACGAAAATGCAGAAATTAAGTACAGCAAGGAAATAACTCAGAAATTGCTCATAAAATAACACAAGTATGAGGAGAAATCAGCCAAGTATCATATATTAAATATTGCCAAACCAATACAACACCTCCCCAAGGCTGAACAGATGCAAAAACTCCTCAAAAATGACCCCAAATACAAGCGTAGGGTTTGGGGCTGCCAACAGATCTGAAACACATGACACAAATGCTCCCAAAAATGCCACGAACTCCTCACGGATGCCTCTTTTTTTGTATTTTTGATATTTTAGGGCAATAACACCCGCAATGATATTGCCAAGACCCCAACCATGCACCTCCAATGCACTATGGGAATGAGCAAGACCTCGCAATCTCAACTCATGGAACCTCTAGGGTTTCAATATTCAATTCTGATATCAACATAACATGCCCAAAATGGGACGTCTCACTCCCTTATATAGGGTGAGGTTCTAATTTGGAGTTGACATCTCCCAACCCTAAAATCACTTAAAGTGCCTTATTACAACATAAAAACATAAAACATAAATAAACACAACTTAAGTTATGTCTCCTAGTCACATGAACCCCTTTTTCACTTTTATAATTAAGTGTAGGAGACATTTACAAGAAATATTTATTTTTGGGACATTAAATGTTGGTTCCTCTTCTTTTCCAAACAAGCATTTCAGGTTAGCAGGTTCATCCTCCCAAACAAAATTGCTTGGCCCACTGTTTTCGTAGGATCGTATACTTGGCTATGCTTCTTCACTAGAGTTACCATAAGTATCCTTGATTTCCAAGTTGATCATATTGATCTGTGTCTGTGCCTTGTACATTTTCAACTTGGAGCCATTCACTGCTTCAGGGCAAATTGTTCCATCCAACTTCTTCAATCAAACCGCCCCGTTGTCCAATACCTCTTCTACCTGAAAAGGTCCAAGCCATAGGGTCTTCAGCTTCCTTGGCTTGATATCTCGTTTGCCATTGTATTTGAGAACCAAACCGCCAACCTTCAAGTTCATTTTTCGGAAATGTTGAGTAATCTTCGTTGCCCATTGTTCTAACACCCTTTTCTCACCTAGCTGCACTAGTGCTACGAGTATTTCCTCCATGCTTTCTTCATAACTTAGGCAAGTATCCACAACTGCTCTCAAGCTTGGTACCAAGAATTCTACTGGTACCACCGCCTCCTGTCCATACATCAATTGGAAGGGTGTGTGGTTTGTGGTGGGTTTGAAGGTGGTTCTGAATGCCCATAGAACTGTTGATAAGTGTTCTTCCCAATCTGCTCCTTTGATTGCACATGTTTTGTACAGAACAGAAACCAGGATTTTATTTGTCGCCTCCGCCTACCCATTTGCTCTGGGGTAATACGGACTTGACAAAGAGTGAAAAATCCTGAATTCCTTCGTCAAATTCTGAATAATTTCATTAACGAAATGACCTCCTCTGTCACTTGTTAGTTGAAGAGGTATGCCGAATCGTTTGATAACCTATTCATACAAGAAGCAAGCTGTGCTCCTCGTAGAATTATCAGGTAGTGCCCTTGCTTTGACCCATTTCGTAAAGTATTATGTTGCGACTATGATGTATCTGCACTTTCTCTTATGGCTTGTTCTTAGTGGACCCACAAAATCCAACCCCCATATCTCAAAAAGTTCTTGAGGTTGCGATGGATGTAGTGGCATGAAGTCCCTTTTCAACGGTTTCCCTGTTCTTTGGCACGTGTCACATGCCTTAACAAAGTTCTTGGCATCATGAAAAAGAGTAGGCCACCATAGACCTGCCAACAATACTTTCCTAGTCGTTGTGTCTGGTCCCATATGTCCTCCAGCCAATCCTTCATGTGCCTCCTTCAAGGTCTGTTGAACTTCATCTTCCATCACACATCGTCTTAGAATGTGTTCCTACCCCATATTGTATAGAAATCTTGCAATCAAGGTAAAGGGTGCAAAATTCGTAATCACCTTTCGCTGTTCGGTTACCATCATCTCCTTCGGCAACTCTCCTATCAATAGATAATTCCCAATATGCTTATACCATGTAGGTATACTTATCATGAATAACTGTGCATCGGGAAATTCATCTGGTATCCCTCCTTCTACAGTTTCTCCTAAGCGAATCCTTGATAGTTGGTCCGCTATTACGTGCTTCTACCATGGTCTCACCACCACTCAAAACATGAATTCCTGCAGAGTGACGAGCCATCGACTTACTCATCCATAAATTTTTGGCTTGTTGATCAAGTACAATAGCGCCTAATGATCTACATAGAAAGAAAAAGGGTTAGCCAATAAATAGTGTATGTACTTATGTACTGCATACACCATTCTCGGTGCTTCGCGCTCTGTTGTACTATAGTTCTTCTCGGCTTGAGACAACAGTCGACTTGCAAAATAAATGGGATGATCTAACCCAAATTGGCCTTCCTGAGCCAGTGCGCAGCCAAAAGCATAATTTGAGGTTTCAACATGTACATGGAACTCCTTCTCCCAGTCTAGAAAAACTAGGATAGGTGCCTTCAACAAATGCGCCTTCAAGCTCTCAAAAGCTCCTTGGTGTTCTTTTGTCCAATGGAAAGGAATACCCTTACATGTAAGGGCATCTAATGGGTGAGAAGTCAATGCATAATTGCAAATGAACCTTCTATAGTATCCCACTGTTCCCAAGAAGGTTTTCACCAAGCTTACATCATAAGGCTCTTCCATCAACAGTATTACCCGAATCTTATCTAGATCGGGCTTGAGACCCTCTTGGCATACAATATGCCCTAGCAGCTTTCCATATGGTACCATCAAGACACATTTGCTTGGATTCAATGATATCTGAGCTCACCTACACAAGCTCATGCACTCTTCTAGTGACTTCAAATGTTCTTGTGTCCTCCCATACAATGACCAATCATCGAGAAAGGCTTTAAAATTCCCTGTGGACATCTTATCAAATATATATAAGATGATTCTCTGAAAAGTAGTTGGTGCATTGCACAATCCAATTGGCATGCGATTGTAAGAATATATTCCATTTTCAACCACAAAAGTTGTCTTCAACTTATCTTCTTCCGCAATGCTAATATTGTTATACCTTGAGAACCCATCCAAAAATGAATAGATCTCATGGCCTGCTACTTCTTCCAAAATAGAATCTATGAAAGGGATCGAGAAGGGGTCCTTGATGGTTATAGCACTGAGGCTTCGAAAGTCTACACAAATTCGAATCTTATCAACCTCCCTCTTCAAAGTAATCACGATCGGTGACACCCACTCACTCGTTGTGACTTTGAAAATAATGCCTGCATCCAACATTTTATCTATTTCAGCATTCACCAATGTCGCGTATTTGGGATTCATCCTATATGGTCGTCTTCTTACAGGTTGTGTGCCTTCAATCAAGGGAATCTTGTGTATGCAAAGTTTTGGTGGAACTCCCTTCAGGTCCTTGTACGTCCAAGCGAAGACATATTTATACTCCATAAAGATTTTAAAATTTGCTGCCTTCAGTACTGGATCCCAATCATCTCCACTTTTAATCATCTTCTCCTTGTCATCTTCTCCCAAGTTTACCTAAATCATTCTTGGTCCTTCATATTTTATGGACTCAGGTTCAGTTTCTGCTTTAAGAACCTCGATGGGATGGGCAGGTTTATCTTCGATGACTGCGTCTCCCATCATATATTCTGCAAAATTCTTGGGAAATGTCCATTTTTCTCGATCCTTATCCTTCTTTGTTGTTGTCTGTTTCTTACTGCTTTCTGCCTTTTCTGGTTCCTTCTTCTCATCCTCTTGGATTTCGTTTCCTGTATCTATTCAAAAACATTGGGGAGAGAAAACTTCATAGTCTTCCTGTTGCCAGTGGAGTAAGCCTTTGTCTTCATTATACTCATCTTCCATGCAATCCTCCAGGTGTAGTACTCCTTCTTCATCTGGTTCATATCCTGACCCATCGTCCGAGGAAGAAACTCCTAAATCGTCAGAACTCGCAATCTTTTGGCTTATTGCCTGATTATCTGTGCTAGCCTTTATTAATGGTCAGATGCTCTTTCTCCCATTTGTGGTTTACTTTTTTCGTTCGTAACCACCCACATCCTAGCAATGCATCATATGCTGGTTTTTGCATGGCAATTATAACAAAATACAATATGAAATCCTGTTCCGCTATGCGCACTTTTTGGCTCATTAATACGCCGATTGTCTCGATGCCATACTGATCTGCTCCATACAATTTGAAGTTTGGAGATCTTAGTGCGGGTTGTCCAATACTTCGCCATGTTTTTTCTAGCATTACGTTCATGCTTGATCCTCCATCAATGATCACCTGATTCAACTTATGGTCCAATATCTCCATGTGAACCAAAGTTGGCTTCTTCCCTACTTCAATCATCAGTATTGTTGGATCAATGAACTGTCCTTGCTTGATGTGTGCTTCTGGTCGAGTTTCTCTCTTTTTTGTTCTTACAACTTCTCCTACTGTAGCGTATAGCTTAGGTATTGTTGGTTACGAATCTGCCACTAGGATAGGATTTAGTGAAATGCGCCCTAGATTCGCCCAACAGATTGAAAGGCCGGAAGGAAGGGACGCCTTCCGTGCCAATCTCCGGAGAAGGCCAACTTCCTATGTGTTTTCTCAGATGGTTTTAAGATCAAAGTGCAGGAAATAAATTAAAAATGCGGAAAGAAATACAAATGTGATTTGCGTTGGGTGGGGAGGATAAGCAGCACAACAACTATCAATCACCACTACTAACAACAATTAAATATAGAATACATTACAAAAACTACTGATGTTATTCATCCTATGTATCCTCTAACTATGCATTCCAGGAATACTTAATCATCAAATACCGATATCCAGATAGCAGAATAACAGTAAGCAATAACATAAGCAACATGAGGCAGAAATGCTAAGTAAAGGCAGCATAAAGAACTAGAACAGTCAATAGAGCCAAGTGTATCTTATATTCAAAAGCAAACATATAGCTACAATGGTTCCTATTGGTCATCAAATCCGCACAGGAAAGGACTTTCGGTGGGTTTGCGCGCCCTGGACCTGCGACCAACATTGAAAGGCCGAAGGGAAGAGATGCCCCTCATGCCAATCTCCGGAGAAAGGCCGGCTCCTATACTAATCTACTTTTGGGGTTTGAGACAAGAGTGCAGGAAAGAAATAAACAGAGTAAGGGTTAGGAAAAGAAATAAAAAGGGGTAAGGGTTAGAGAAAGAAATAAAAAGAGTAACGGTTAGAAGATGATGATTTAAGGTGGGAGAGAACAGGAAGCACGATTACTCGCTAACAACTCGAATAGCAGCAAGAAATACCAAGAATAACATGAAAGAAACGAGATGCCGAACTTCCTATGTATCCTCTGGACGGGTTCGCAGGGTTCTCCTTTCTCTCTCGCTGGAATTCAGGATTCAGAGTAACAGCGATTGAGATAAGGGAATAATAGAAACCTCAATCCACCAGGCAGCATAAAGGAAGGCGACAAGGCGTTTTTCCTCTCCTATGTGAGGTTCTACAACACAAAAATGGCCTCCCAGGATTGAATCGAGAGCTCCCAGCTATAGGAATAAACCCAGATCCAAATCGTGGCAATACCCTTGATGGATATGGCGCTATCTGCAATGGTGACTACAAACTGACGCAGGCTTTGGATATTAAAATTAATGCTGAGAATCTCTTCACAATAATAATGCCGCTCCTTACAATGTATAACAGAGTTTCAGCGCTGCATCTAAAGTCTATGGCTCTCAAATTTGTAATCGATCTGTGCCAAGAAGAAGTCTGCTTCTCAAAAAGCAATATACATGATTCATGCACTAGGAAGGCTTGGAGTTTTCGTTCCTTGCATGAAGATCAAATTCTCCTCCGCAGGGTTTTCGTCCTCAGAGGTGCATGCGGAAAGATTTCTCAATCCACGGATACAGAAAATCACCCTCCTTCCTTCCTTTTTTTTTCCATATGTATATGCAATGTTATTTTTTTGGCATTGAGGTATTATTATTATTATTAATGATTAATAACAAGTTATTAATCATTAATAGTTTATTAAATTGTCACACCTTTAAGTTATTTCTATAATAATAACTCCTTATTTCTCCTAAGGTGTTCACACACTTAACCAAATAAAATAATAATCTCCACACCAAACAATAAAATCCACATCACACCTATATACAAAACATAAAGATGAAAAAGGGTCATTTCAATACCGCCCCTCCCGAATTGCTTGACCCCAAGAAATTGAGAGCTGGGTGGGAAAGGATTTGGGATCCTTCCCAAGTGGAGTCTTCTATTGGCAGCCCCTTCCACTTAATCAAATATTCATGAATCACCCTATTTAGTAACTTCTTCTCCCTCACCTCAATGATTGATTCTGGCTCCAATATCAGTTTGCCTTCTTCATCTATAGGGGGTAACTCCTGTGAAGGAATGAGGTGCTGTCCAAGTGCTTTCTTCAAACATGAGACATGAAAAACATTATGTATTCTGCTGTGAGAAGGAAGCTCTAACTCAGATGCCACTTCTCCAATCCTCCTTATCACCTTGTATGGGCCATAAAATTTTGGTTTGAGTTTGTCTTTCCCACTGGTTTTGAGTGAAGACTGCTTATAGGGTTGAAGCCTCAGATATACCATGTCTCCTTCCTCAAAGTGCCTCTCAATACGCTGTTGATCAGCATACTTCTTTTGCTGATTTTGCGCCATCATTATATTGTCCCTGAGTATTTGAAGCATATCCCTGTGTTGTTGAATATAATCCTGTGCTTTGGGAACCCTGCTATCATGTAACAACACATCAGTAAGGTTAGGGGCATCATAACCATAAAGTGCCATGAATGGTGTCATCCTGATTGACATATGGTGTGTGGTATTGTAGCAAAACTCAGCCATATATAGCCATTTAATCCAAGTGTTCTGCTGTCCAGAAATATAGTTCCTTAGGTAGCCCTCCAACCACTTGTTCACTATCTCTGTTTGCCCGTCCGTCTGAGGATGGTAGCTAGTGCTTGGTGTCAATTTAGTGCCACTAAGCTTGAAAACTTCCTGCCAAAATGCACTCATAAACTTGCTGTCCCTGTCACTGATTATGGTTTTTGGCAATCCATGCAATCTAAAAACTTCTTTAAAATACACTTCAGCTACCTGTGCTGCTGTATATGATGATGAGATAGCATAAAAGTGACCATATTTCGTTAATCTATCAATCACCACATATATACAATTCTTCCCTTGCACGCTAGGTAACCCAGTTATAAAATCCATTGAAACACTTTCCCACTTACCATCAGGAATGGGCAATGGTTGAAGCAGGCCTGCACTCAAAGTATTTTCAGTTTTGTTCTCCTGACATATAACACATTCTTTCACATGTCTCATAACATCATCTTTTAATCCTTTCCAGGAAAATTTTTCTCTCACCAATTTGTAAGTCTTATAAAATCCTGGGTGACCTGCATAGGGAGCATCATGCAACGCTGAAATAATTTTCTGTTTTAGCTTAGATTCTGGCACAATAAAGATCCCGTATTTATAAAAAATCAGCCCATCATGGACCCTGAATTTCACATCAGAAATTTGACCATCCAACAATTTAGCAGTAAAATCATTTTTAACATATTCTGCCACTACCTTTACCTTCCATTCCTCATCTACAGCTGAAAATGAGTAAAACAGTGGGTTCCTGGACAAAGCATCAGCAGCTGTATTAGTTTTTCCTTTCTTATACTCAATATCAAAATCATATGATTGTACCTTAGTCACCCAACGTTGCTGCCTTTCGTTTAGATCCTTCTGATCTAAGAAAAATTTCAAGCTGTTGTGATCAGTCTTGATAGTAAATTTCCCACAAATCAGATACTGCTTAAACTTGGTCAATGCATGCATAATTGCCAACATTTCCTTCTCATAAATGTTGTATGATTTTTCTACAGGAGTTAACTTCCTACTTTCAAAGGCAATAGGTTGCCCCCTTTGCATCAAAATAGCCCCTATTCCTACACCTGAGGCATCGCATTCAATCACAAATGGCATACTGAAATTAGGAATAGCAAGTGTGGGGCAAGTGATCATTACCTTTTTTAATTCCTCAAATGCATACTGGGCTCCTTCACTCCATGTAAAAGTATTCTTCTTTGTCAACTCAGTTAAAGGAGCTGAAAGTTTTGAGAAACCTTTAATAAACCTCCTGTAATAATTACATAACCCCAAGAACCCCCTCAACTTGGTCAATGTGGTGGGAGTGGGCCACTGTTGAACAGCTGAAATTTTTGTAGGATCCACATGTACCTCATTATGACTGATTATGTGGCCAAGGTATAAAATTTTAGTGAGTCCAAACTCACACTTAGATTCCTTGGCATAAAACTGCTGCTCCTTCAAAATACCCAACACCAAATCCAGATGCTTGAGATGCTCTTTCCATGTCTTACTGAAAATTAAAATGTCATCAAAGAAGACTAGCACAAAAGATCTCAAATAATCTCTGAAAGCATGATTCATTGTTGCCTGAAATGTAGCTGGAGCATTAGTAAGACCAAACGGCATAACAAGAAACTCAAAGTGCCCATAATGACATCTAAATGCTATTTTTGGCACATCCTCTTCCCTTACTCTAATCTGATGATACCCACTCCTTAAATCAATTTTAGAAAAATATCTAGCATCATAAAGCTCATCAATCAACTCATCAACACGTGGAATGGGATACCTGTTTTTGATTGTTTTCTTGTTGAGCACCCTGTAGTCTATGCACATGCGTAAGGTGCCATCCTTCTTCTTTGCCAAAACCACAGAGGAAGCAAATGGGCTACTACTAGGCCGAATGTGTCCCATGGCCAATAAATCCTTGATAGTCTTCTCAATTTCGTCCTTATATGCTCTAGGATGCTTGTATGGTGTAATCATCACTGGTTTGGTGCCCTCCTCCAACTCTATCACATGTTCAAATCCTCTATGCGGTGGTAAACCTTTGGGCATGTCTCCAAAAACCACTTTATATTTATTCAATAACTGCTGAATTTGTGGATGATGTCTTACCTTGTCACTACGTTTTGTTGTAGGTATTCCCTTGATGTCAAACATGTAAGCACACCATTCATAGTCCTCCCTTTTAATTACTCTTTCCATACGCTTCGCTGAAATGCAATGTAACTCCACATCTCTGATTCCTTGCAGCAGTACTTCTTTCCCCTGAAACTGAAATTTAATGGTCAATTTTTTGTAATTTGATGTCACATCACCAAGATCATAAAACCATTGTGCCCCAAGCACCACATGTGGAAGACCCCCTATAGGAAACACATAAAAATCTGATTTACCTTTGTAATCTCCAATAATAAATTCTACCTGTTTAACCACCTTATTGCATGGTGTTATGTCTCCTTTTCCTGTAGCAACTCTAAAACCATAAAAGTTTTCTGTTTTCATCTTTTTCTTTCTTGCAAAATCTACATCCACAAAATTGTGAGTTGCCCCTCCATCAATTAAAATGACAACATCCTCATCAAGTACTTTTCCCATCACTTTGATTGTAAGAAATTGGGGTGCACAATGTAAAGTAGCCAAAGAACTAGCAATTGGGAGTTTTACATTAGATGAAGTTACCTTGGAAGGCTCCTCCCCATGCTCTTCAGCATCATGGAATTCATCATGACTATCATCAGAAAGAGTAGATTCCACTTCACCTTCTGAATCACTACCTGAAACAACCTCAACATAATGTATCTCTCCTTTTCCAAGACATCTATGGCCTGGTTCTCATGGTTTCCTGCAAGAGAAACACAACTTTTTACGCCTTAGTTCATTCCTTGTTACATCATCCATTTTCTTTGTACCTTGTGTGGGAATTTGAGGTTTTTGCAAAGCTGATGTGGGCTGGTTTACTGCTGATTTCTCCTTTTTCCATGGCTTTGAAGACTCTCCATACTTATTCTTGCTTACATTCCACTTTGGCTTTGATGGGATGTATGGCTCTAAAGTGTGCTCCAACAAAATAGCTCTCTTTATAGCTTCCTGAAGTGTAGGTGGAGAGAAAGACTTTACCAACCCTCTTAATGGCTCCCTCAAACCATCCAAAAAGAGGTAAATCACCCTTTTAGGTGATATGTCCTGTACAACCACTGAGATTCGTTCAAATTCCTCAATGTATGTGGAAAGTGAATCACTTTGTCTTAATTTTGTTAATTCCCTGAAATACTCCTCTTCATCTTTCTTTTCAAACCGATCCAGAAGTCTTTGACTAAATTCGTCAAATGTAGTCACCTCATCATGCCCTTGGGTAATCAATCCATTGTGCCACCAATCATATGCCTTGCCTTCTAAATTCAATGTAGCCAATTGCAAAGCATCATTTTCAGGTAGTGGGTCAAGTGTAAAATATGTCTGTAGCTTTTGTAACCAAGCCCTTGCTGAAAGGCCATCACTCCCGTTAAATGTGGGAATTTGCATTTTCTGATGTAGCCTCTTTTCTGATTTGAATGTTCTGGTACCTATCTTTCTTCCTTTCATTTGCACAAACTCAAAAAATTTAACTGCATTTCTGAAAGCCTCACTTTTCAGCTGATATTGTGCAAATAATTCTTCCCATTCATCCTCATCCTCATCATTTTCAGGTTCTCCCACTTATTCTAAGAACATAGGCCGTGAAGGTTTCTTCAAGGATGTGCGTTTGGTTTGCATGCTGCTTTGTGACTCTGCATGTTGCCTAGGAGGACTTTGATTTTGCCGA
Source organism: Wollemia nobilis (assembly GCA_028583015.1). NCBI lineage: Eukaryota > Viridiplantae > Streptophyta > Pinopsida > Araucariales > Araucariaceae > Wollemia > Wollemia nobilis. The sequence goes on along the minus strand of JAQPPZ010001772.1, from coordinate 8,941,671 downwards.
TTAGCATTCACAATATTGTTTGTATTAATAGCCACCGTTGGTTACGAATCTGCCACTAGGATAGGATTTAGTGTAATGCGCCCTAGATTCGCCCAGCAGATTGAAAGGCCGGAAGGAAGGAATGCCTTCCGTGCCAATCTCCGGAGGAGGCCGGCTTCCTATGTTTTCTCAGTTGTTTATCAGCTCAGAGTGCAGGAAAGAAATTATAAATGCAGAAAGAAATATAAATGTATTTGTATTGGGTGGGGAGGATAAGCAGCACAACAACTATCAATCACCACTACTAACAACAATTAAACACAGAATACGTTGCAGAAACTATCAATGTCATTCATCCTATGTATCCTCTAACTTTGCATTCCAGGAATACTTAACTATCAAATACCGATATCCAGATAGCAGAATAGCAGTAAGCAATAACATAAGCAACATGAGGCAGAAATGCTAAATAAAGGCAGCATATAGAACAAGAACAATCAATAGAGCCAAGTGTATTTTGTATTCAGAAGCAAACGCACAGCTACAATGGTTCCCTAGCAATATATCCCCCTTCCACCCTTTTACAATGATATTGCCGAGCTATTTATAGCGCAAATTTCCCCCCATTACATCATTGGGCACAGGATCCCAGACCTGACAATTAACCGAAGAAGCTGACAAAGCTGACAAAAGCGGCAAAAAGCGGCTGATGTTGACCTCTGCCGGCATGGAATGTGCTTGCGGTAAGGTCCACCTGAAGGATTGGCAGCTACGTGGCGGTGAGGGGATGATGCTCCGAGTCAGCTTGACTGAGGGCAGCTTAAGTACAATAATCCAATTCACGCTCGCACACCACCCGTCACATCTCTGACTCGAATCCCGAGGCTGGACACCTGTCAGAATCTGATAAGGGACAAATCTGCCTTGGGATCTCGTCTCTCTTTCTTGCCCGACTTCGCCCGGAATTGGAGCGCAATCAGACAGCGCAAAGGGGAAGTAGCGCAGTTGGGGAGGCCTCCGTGCCTTAGAAAATTTTTGGGCCGTCTTCAACATTCTGCCCGAGTGCGCACAAGTAAGTGGGCGCAGCCCGACTTCGCTGCGAAGTCGGGTTGCGCACCCAACACTTAGCCACTTTTTCAGCCACATCGCCCCGACTGCGCATGAACTTGAGGGCGCAGCCCGACTTCGCTGCGAAGTCGGGTTGCGCACTCAACACTTAGAAATTTCAGGGCTCCACTGATGCCCAGGTGCGCACAGAAATGAGAGCGCACCCCGACTTCGCTGCGAAGTCGGGGTTCGCTCTTATACTTAGCAAAATTTCTGATCATCTCTCCGCACTTCGGCTCCCCAAGTGCGCTCAAACTCAAGGGCGCAGCCCGACTTCGCTGCGAAGTCGGGTTGCGCAATACCAATACTTAGAATTTTTTAGGGGCCTTTTGCTCTCTTGGAGAAATTGACAGGAAAAAGGAAAGGAGAAAAGGGGGGGGAATGAAGGGAATGAAACTGATGGAAGGGAAGAAAGGGGATAGTGGAGAAAGGGAAAGAAGGAGGAGGGAAGGGAGAGCAACATCCTTACAAGAAAAATGAAGACATGGCACCCCGTGCAAAATGTGGCAACATTCCTGGCGGCTCGCGGGGTGTCGAGCTCGCCTCGATGCAACGAACCAGGCCTTTATCCTTTGGGCGCAGAGGAACTCCCTTCCCCTGCATCCCGCTGCTCCTGGCCGCCGCTGAGTCCCCTTTTTGGGTAACTGTTCTTCTTCGGACTCACTCTCGCAGTCTCTTCTTCTGATTCTCCTCCTCCTTTCTGAATCCGAATGCTCACCACTGTCGCCCTCTCGCTCGGCAGGTTGCTCCCGCTCGCGGACGTGATTGTATGCAGTCTTGGCCTGGTCCCAAGCTGCTGCCTGGAAGGGCTCTAAATCGCTGACATCTTTCAGCGCTGCTCTGAATGCCGCAACCATGTGTACATCAATGGTGTCATATCTCTCTCCCAACTCCTGGAGGGAGGTGTTAATCTTGCAAAACCTTGACACCATTTGGGTTACCTGCGTCTCCTGGACTGGCTCGGCCCAGCCGTCAATTTCTGATGTATCTGCCTCGAAAGACAGCCAATCCAGCTTTACTTGTTCAAGGGGCAGAAACTCCCCATCCTTGACGAAGCTCGGGCATCCGAGCTCAGAAAGAGTGTTGAAGGGGGCCAGGCAGATATTCATTTCATGGTTCAATGCGTCCAGCATCTTCCTGGCGGCCCTGGTTTTTTCCGTTTTTTCAAAGTAATTATGCAAGGTTACCCTTGCATCCGCCCAATCTAGGGCAATCCGGGACATGGGGGGAAATCGGAGGCCCTTGCGCGCGAACTCTTCAAGTTTTATTGCCAAGTCCAGCCACTGCTTCGCTTGGCGTTCGGCCTCCTCTACCACAGGCTTTCCCTGGGCAGATACTTCTTGGATCCTGGATGCGAAATCCAGGACGGACAGGGACCTGACCACATTAGCCCTGCATCCTTGCAGCAAACCAGCCCGCATCTCCTTGATCTTGTTTTTCGAAAAGGCAGCCGCCTGGGACGCCTTCTCCTTCAGCTGAGATTGGGCCTGCCTCAACAAATCCTGCAGCTGGGATACATGTTCCAGTGCTGCCCTCTTCTCTTCCGACAGCTGTTCGGCCGTCTTCCTTTGTGCTGTAGCCTCCTGCTGGGACGCGGCGAGCTGAGCTTTCAAGTCCTCAATCTCCTTCTGGGCAGACTCCAGCCGCGTGGTGGCCTTGGCCAGATCTTCCTCCAGCTGTCTCGAGTTATTCTGAAGCTGAAACAACTTCTCTTGATTCTCGAGTCGCTTAACAAGGAGATTGTCAGTCCTGCGACGAATACCGTTGATTTCGTATTCTTCGCTTATGTCATCAAAATTCTTCTCCTTGATCCGGTGTTCATAGTCGGCCTCGGTCATTTCCCGGAGAGGCTTCTTTACTTTAGGGATCAACTTCTCGGTTCGCAGCACTCTCCTGTCCAAGTCGAACTTGGTGCGCTTCACCGGGGCGGCTATCTCCTCGGCTCTTCTTCGTTTGACGCCCTGGAGGAAAGAGGCGGAACACCCTACGACCTTCGCTGCTAGAGGCTGATCGTCTGTAATCTGCAGCTGCTCCCCCATGAAGTCAAGTTCTGCCAGCATAGGATATGCCGAGGCTAAATCCTGCTGCGGCATCCTTCCTGCAAACAATGAAGCAGGAGATATTCCAGAAGGTGAGGTCGCTTTCAAGGGCGACTGGGTCCTAGGGGAAACGGGCGGCTGAGTAGGAGGTGAAGACGGGGTCTTGAATAATGTGGGTGAGCGGCGCGGCGATGTAGGTACAGCTTCGGCACTGGCCGCGGATGAGGGGTCTAGGGTTTGACCCAGGGTTTGGAAAACGTTCAGGTCCTGGGCAAACTGTTCGAAAGAATGGGGACTATGGAAGGACTGGGAGATAGGCGATAGGGAAGATGCGACTAAGGCTTGCCCTGATACAGAGGGGGACGGTGTCACGGCAGGGCCAACTGGGATTTGGGGAACCGGGGAAGAGGACGTACCTGCGGGCTCCGCCTGAGCCGCTGATTGGAGGACGCTTGCTGCCCAGACTTCTGCTTCTTTCCCTGGGCTGTCCAGAGAGATGATTTCCGGCGCGGCTGCCTCTGTTCGTGCCGCAGCCGTTTGCTGCGCAGACTCCTTCGGCCGCTTGGTCTTTTCGCTCCTTTTTCTCTTCTTTTCTCCTGGAGCTGCAGTTTGCTCGAAGGAGGCGGAGGCGGTTGGTGCGGCTGGCAATGGTGTTCCCACGGTGAATTTGTACTTGGGCTTTGACGGAGGGACGCCTATTGCCGATGGCCCACCGGTTGACCCTTCTGGCGCCTTTTCCTTTTGAGGCACCGCTTCACTGGTTGACTTTTCTAGCTCCTGTTCTTTTTGAGGCGACGCTTCGGGAGCTGGAGACAACATCGGGCCCACCTGACTGCTTGTTGGCGTCCTGCTGGGAGGTTTTTGAATGGGTAATTGCTGGGGTGGGGGCTTCCTTTTATATCTCTTTCTGGCGCCTAGGGGAACGCAATCTCGAAACGCGAACGACTCCCATTTGCCGGCGTATTTATCATATAAGGCCGAAAACTCATCATCTACGGCCAATGTCTTTCGGTTAGACTTATCGTGTTGCGTGCGACACCTCATCTTCCAGCATTCAATGATTTTGTCTTTTTCCCAATTAAGGGGCGTCACCTTTGAGAGGAATTTTTTGAAGCCCGCTGAGTCTAACCTGTGATCTGGATTGCGCTCCGGATCATACTCCACCTCCACACAGTAAAAGTCCTGCCATGGTGGCCATGATTGCATCCGCTCGATGTGCCATTCTAGGTCTGCGCCTGTTTTATTGCACCTCTCCTCCATGATTTCTGCTCGGGGGCAAATATGTACAAATTTTCCCCTGACCCCAATCGGGTCGTATTTCCAGCGCTGCGGTAGCTGTATCAAGCCCATGTTGAGGAGTTCCTGTTCGAGGTAGATGTGCTGCCCAATCTCATGCACTTGAATGTTCGCCCAGGTAATAGGATACTTGAAAATATGGCCCCTCTTCTTTCCCTGGCCGAATTCCTCTTCTACATAGTCCATTTGGCGCGATGTCTCCATACCGAACTGATGCTCAGTGCAAAAATAGGGCAGCAAGAACGGCTTCCCTTTGAATCCGTAGATTTTGATAACAATGCCCTGAGTCAACCGGAAGGTATCTCCGCATTTGTACTTCCTCAGGTAGTTCGTCATGGCCAGTGGAGGGCGAGATGCTTTGCCGTTGAACAGCGCCAGGGTCATACCTAGAAATTTGAAGTTGAAGTCGTAGTAAGACCCTCTCCTATACAGGGCTTCCGTCCACTCATACACAGGCAGCGGCGCTCCCTTCTCATTTACCTTTTTTAGATCAGGCACTTTAATTCGGTAGTGCGTATGGTAAAGGCACAACCATGTGAGGAATGAGCAGTGCCGGAACTCAGTTGTCTGTTTCTGCTGTATCCTGACCAGATTCGAATGTATGGCGTACGCCACCCAATCCGCCCAATCAAAGAAAATCGGGCGTCTTCCGCTCCTTTGCGCAGTGGAGTCATAAAACTCTCCATGCAAGATACATTCCGCGAGCGCCAGCTGATACGGGTGCACCATTCTGTCCGTGCCGCAGCCGAGTACCCATGCAAGGATAATATAAATATATTTGTTTTCAAACCTCTCCAGGGGTATGGGGCCTGATGGCCACTGTCCTGCTGGCAGCGGGGACTTCAGTTCTGAATCGAGAAACTCTCTCATCCTTCTGCTCTGAACGAATCTGCCCGCCTGCTCATCCAAGTTAATTCTTCTGACAATGGCATTGGGGTCGTACTGGAGTCCCGGGGCGAAGGCTGGCTGGACGCTTTCTTTGAAGAGGGTGAACAACACCCTTCCTTGGTTGTCGCAGACTTGCCGGGTAGCTGGTTTGTAATATGTCACAATAGACTCAACCAGCTCCGGGCAATGGTGGACGGGAGGGCACAAGAACCAGTACAGGTTCGACTTGTATGCAGCTCCGACATGGTGCGAGGGCGAGACTTTGCCTGCCCACTTTGCAATATTTGGCCGCAGCTTGGTGAGGCTAATGGAGTACTCGCCATCCTTATACCCGGCCAGGCGATTGACGGGCGGCGGCGGAGGACCTTGCCCTTTGCTTCTCTTCGACCTGGATTTCCTTGTCTGCTCTTGCGGCACTTCGCTCTCATGAGCGCTGGACTCTGTGCGTTCCTCAGCCTCCTGTTCTGTATCGCTGGACTGCGGCTGCATTGGCGCTTTTCCCTTGTCCATTTTCTGTTTTCTGCTCGTGGTGGCAGAGACGGGAATTCTAGTCACCAGTCTTTAATTCTGCGCCTTTCTTCCTCTTAAACGCGCAGCTCGGATTTAGCTTGATAATTCGAATGTTCTGAGTATGCCAGGGCCCTTTTCTAGGAATGAAAACGTAGCATTAATGGCGCGAGGAGGGGTTTAAAGTGATTTGCCCGAAGTAGGTAGAAAGCGCCGTTATTCCTTGGCGGCCGCGCGTGGGATTTTTCCTTGGAAGGCGCACCTTGTACGCGGTTGGTCCTAATGCGCTTGCTTCTTTAATGACATCTGCTTCGAAATCCGCGCAATCATTCCTTAAAAATTTTGAACCTCGTGCTTCCAATGACGTCACAGCCGCCGCTTGGGCACACACTTCGAGGGAGACTTTGGCCCAGGGCTCAAGAAGGGACGCAGCCTAACTTCGCGCTATACACATTGCGCCGCCTGGGCCCACACTTAGAAATTTTTCGTCACTATGCCCCTTGTTCTCCCTGACAGGTCGTTCGAAGTGCGCCCAAAATCAAGAGCGCAATCGGACTTCGCTCAAAAAATGTGCGCAATCCGACTTCGCCCGGAAAATATTGCGCAGTAGGGATTCCACACTTAGCCGATTTTTGCTTCCTCTGCTGCCCGACTGCGCTCCCAAGATGGTGCGCAGCCCGACTTCGCTGCGAAGTCGGGTTGCGCACCCAACACTTAGAAAATTTTGAGGCTTTTTGTTTGCTCTTTTCTCTCAAACTCCCGACATCGCACAATTCATGGAGCGACGCCCGACTTCGCTGCGAAGTCGGGGTTCGCTCTATGCTTGGTCAGACTTTTAAGCAGCGCAAAATTTTGCTCCTTTTCTCACACTTAGCCCATTTCGGTTTTGAAAACTGAAAACTGAATAACTGAAAGAAATATTTACATTCTGACATAAACTGAAATGCAGGAAAAAATATGTACAAGGAAGGACCTCTCGGGCACCTTCAGTGGTGATAGGCCTTTAGGTGGAAACCATTGACAGGAATAGGGAGAAGCTGTCCCTCCATGTCCCTGAGCACGAACGCGTTGAATTGGTTTACCCGAGCGATCTGATAGGGGCCTTCCCAGAGGGCATCAAATTTGTCATGGTTGCCCGGCTTCGCTTTGAGTGAGTCCCACTTGAGCACTAGGTCCCCGATTTTGAAAACCCGGGTGGTGGTCCCTTTTGCAAACCAGCTCTGGGTTACCTCGGCATGTTTGGTAAAGGCCTGGTATGCCTTCTCCCTTTCCTCTTCTAACTGCAATAGTTGACAAAGTCTGGCATCCACTGGATCCCCGTCGCCTTTCTCTTCATCTAACAACCAGAGTGCGGGCATTTCTATGTGGGTAGGCAGAACTGCCTCCTTGCCATATACAAGCGCGTAGGGGGATGTCTTGATAGATTTCTTGAAAGATATGCGATCCGCCCATAACGCCCGGTTCAGAAGTAGGTGCCACGACCTCTTGTTCCTTTCTACTATTTTTTTTATAATCTTCAGCAGATTCTTGTTAGTGGACTCGGCCAGGCCATTCCCCTGCGGGTAGTAGTTTGAGGACATCTTGTGATAGATGCCGTATTTGCTGGTGAACTCCGTGAGTACAGCACCTGCGAACCCCGGACCGTTGTCTGTAACTATTGCCTCTGGGACCCCGAAACGGGTGATGAGGCTCTCAAGGAACCCAATGACCGTTTCCTGGTCTGCATGCTTAGTGGGGATCGCCTCAGCCCACCGAGTGAAATAATCAGTGGCTGTAAGGATGAACTTATGTCCCGTTGCAGAGTTGGGCGTGATGGTCCCGACGAAGTCCAGACCCCACTGCTGAAACGGAGTCTCGGCTTGAATTGGCTGGAGGGGCAAGGGTGCCTTCCTATTCCTGCCGGCGAACCTCTGGCATTTTTCACATTTTACACAGACCGCATGTGCGTCTGTGAAGAGGGTGGGCCAATAATACCCGGCTCTGATAATCTTTAAGGCCGTAGGCCTTCCTGAATGATGTCCTCCAGGCATCCCGGAGTGGAACTCTCCGAGGACCTTTGGTTTGTCTGATTCCCTGACGCACCGCAACAGGATGCCGTCAATATTTTTAAAATACAGCCCCTCGGGGCGCAAGTACATATCTCAAGGCATTCAGCCTAAACCTCCTTCTTTGTGAGGCATTGAGATGATCTGGACATCTCCCTGTGCTAAAATACCACACCAGGTCATTCGTCCAGTCACTCTCCTCTGATAAGGAGTTGGCAAGGTTAATTTCCGCCATTGGATCCTCCCACTGGCAGGCAGAGATTTCAGCTGCAGCACTTCGGGCCAACTCTTGGCACAGGGCCCGGCCTCTGATCAGCTTCGTTGGCCGTACCTCTATGTCAAATTCTTGGATTTTAGCTATCCATCCTGCCCTCTTGTGACCTGGCTCCCCTTGTACAATGAAATTCCTGACGTCCGGATGTATCACAAAGATAGTTATCCGGCTCTGGGAGACAAAGTGCTTGAACTTCCTGAGAGATCTCATGACTGCGTGCACCTGCCGCTCAATAAAATTGTACTTTTCTTCATGCGGCTGAATCACCTGGCTTAGGAACGCTATGGGGCGCTCTTCGCCATCATCTCCCTTCTGAGTCAGGACTGCAGCGTAGCTCTCGGGCTCTCCCACCGCGTACAGGATGAAATCCTTGGAATAATCTGGATTTATCAATACTGGAGCTTGCGCGATTCTGGCCTTGATCTCTTCGAAGGCTTGCTTCCTTTCGTCAGTCCACAAGAATTCAACATTCTTTTTTAGGAGTTCGGCCATGGGCTTGATTACTTGTGCGAAGTCCGGTATGAACTTCCTCACGAAGTTGATTTGGCCAAAAAATGATTGTAGCCCCTTCTTGTCAACTGGGATGGATAAGCGAAGAAGAGCTTCTGCTCTGTCAGGATCCACTGCAAGGCCCTTCTCAGAAATGACATGTCCTAGCAGCTTGCCTTCCTTTACCGCGAAGACTGACTTCTTCGGGTTGATGGAAATGCCGAACTCACGACATCTCTCAAATATTTGCCGCAAGTGGGAGGCATGGTCCTCTCTCTTATGTGAAAATACAGTCATATCGTCCAAATAGATGACAATGACCTTGTTGAGCAGCTCCCAGAACGCCAAGTCCATAGCTCTTTGAAATGTAGCGCCGGCGTTAGACAGCCGAAGGGCATGCGCTGATATGCAAACGTTCCCCATTTGGTGGTGAACGTTGTCTTGTGTTGATCTTCGTCCTTTACCCATATTTGGTTGTATCCAGAGAATCCGTCCAAGAGAGAGAACCTCTGTGCTCCAGCAACTACGTGGAGGATTTGATCAATTTGGGGGAGCGGATAATGATCCTTCAGTGAAGCCTGATTGAGGTTTCTGAAATCCACGCAGAGGCGGATGTCTCCATTCTTTTTTCTCACAGGGACCAGATTCGCGACCCAAGATGAGTGCTTGATGGGGTAGATGATTTTGGCCTCCAGCATCTTCAAGAGCTCTGCTTTCATCATGGCTTCAATTTTTGGGTTCACTGCCCTTTGCTTCTGCCGAAAAGGTCTTGCATTATCTTCCAACTCTATAGTATGTTGGATCATCTCTCTGTCATACCCCTTCAAGTCCTGGTAGCACCAGGCCACAATATCAGGGAACTCTTCGCATAAAGATCTGATCTGCTCCAGTTCCTTTTCAGTGCAGTCTGTCCCGACCTTGATCACTTTTCCAGGTTCCAGTTCCAGGTCCATGTATTGCTTGGGGTCTGTTGTCACATTTTGCACGGGGTGCAATGTCTTCAATATTGTTTTGTAACAGTGCTGCTCTTCTTTTCCTCCTTCCGTTTTTCTTCCTTCTCTCCCTTTCCTTTTCTTTCCCGTTCTTTTTCTCTCCCCCCTTTTTCCTTGGAGTCCCCCAGTTGATTTTCCAGCTTTCCAGCAGGTCTATCTGAAATTGGCTAAGTCTGGGTGCGAAGTTCGTACTTCGCCCAGTTTTGGTGCGAAGTGCGTTTCGCCCGATTTTGGTGCGAGTTCGCACTTCGCCCGCTTTGGTGCGAGTGCGTACTTCGCCCAGTTTTGGTGCGAAGTTCGTACTTCGCCCAGTTTTGGTGCGAAGTCCGACTTCGCCCCGCTTCCGGGGCGCACCTTTCACTGGCAGAGTGGCAGGTCAATGCAGAAGAAAGATAAAATGCCGGAGCAAGTCCATATGACGCGAGACACCAGTGTTCGCCTGTGCGCAGTTTGACTTCTCAACAGAGTCGGAATGCGCCCTTGACAAGTGTGCGGTAGGGGAACAAACCCAGAATTTGACCAAGGCTTGAAGTCTTTCCCCAACTGCACCGATTTCTGCACGCATCCCAAGGAGCCCCGATCCTAGGTGAAGGTGGATAGACCGCCCTCTAAGGCGGGCATGTGTCACACAGACATAGCCCATCATCGGACAAGTGTCCAGCTTCGGGATTTGAACCAAGACCGCCGACCAAAAGGGATAAGCATGGGCTGCTCGCACCGCTTGCGTTAATATCCTCATTCAAATCTGATCTGAGGTTTCACCTGCTCCAGCTACCAGCGAGCCTGCCGACTTGAAGATTTACCCAGATCTCCGCCACGTAGCTGTCCAGCTTCCAGGAAGACCATGCTGCGAGTACAGCCCAGTCCGACAAGAGGTCAGCATTTGCAACTCTTTCGCCGCTTCTGTCAGCTTATGTTTGACTGGGACTCTGTGCCCATTAATGTAACGGGTGGGACTCGGGCTATAAAAGCCCATTTTGAATTCATTGTAAAGTGTGGAAGGGGAATGTTTGTTAGGGAACTACTGTGCTTACTGTAACCGTGCTTCTGCTTATGAATACAATCTGTATGCCCGGTTACGTTCTCACTGTCTTCATTCTTTTATGTCTGTCTTTCATTATATGCCTTAGGCCCACTTGTGTCGCGGCTCGTTGATTCATTTCGGCATTTGGCGATCAGGTTCCTCTAGCATTGCTTGTTTAAAGCACCCTCTGTACTTCATTAATTTAAAGCATTCATGTAATAAATCTGGTAGCAGTTCCATCAGTTATGTGTGACGTTGCTGGCCCGTATCTGGTGATTGATGCGATCCCTTGCCGTTAGTTCCTTGTAGGGAATGTTTGCTAGGGAGCCATTGAAGCCGTGCGGTTAAACTCTCTGCCGAACACATATACACGGCTCGACATCTCTAGGTTTACTTTCTACCCACCGCGTGTGCGTATCTGGTGATTGATACGATCCCCTGCTGTTAGTTCCTTGTAGGGAATGTTTGCTAGGGAGCTATTGAAGCTGTGCATACGCTGCTGGTGTATCGGAAGTACGCCTAGGTTTTGCGGTTCCTTGTCATGCTCTGTGTTTGTATGCAGTAAGTAGCGGTGATTGGTGTGTTCCTGTACTGTTAGTTCCTCCCCACCAACCTTTGGACATATTTGTAATCTCTTTCTGTACATTTGTCTCTTTCAGTTCATTTATTTCTTTCCTGTTCCCTTTAGCTTAAATCAGAAACCCCCCCAAAAGGAGCCGGCCTTCTCCGGAGATTGGCTCGGAAGGCATCTCTTCCTTCCGGCCTTTCATGCTGGTGGGCGAATCTGGGCGCATTAACCAAAAATCCTTTCCTCATGGCAGATTCGTAACCAACAGTTTCTCAGCACGCCCGGTGGGACGCTTGTCCCACGATTTAAAGAAAGAGTACCCGTCCAGTTTCCACCTAGCGCAACAGTTCTTCTGACCCGCTCGGCGGAACACGGGTCCCACATCTGACGAGAGATTTTTCGATCAGTCTCCACCTGGCGCTGACAGTTCCTGAGCTCTTGGTGAGACAAGGAAGTTTCTCACCCTCGACAGAATCGAAGCACCGGTGTTCGCTTCATTGCTGTTCCAAATCTGAACACCTGGCGACTCTGCACGAACAAATCCTCTGAGTCTAGAAGACCGGTCCGGTCACCTTCATGCACACGAGAAGGTGGCGAACAAGAAATCCGAGAAGCCCCCCTGAGTTCTACGAACTAGACATCCACTCTCGAGGCGAGATACCCAGGCTGGCTGATCCGCGAGCTCGTTTTGACGAAGCCGAGGCTGAGATCCAAGAAGAGGCCGAAGCTGAGGTCGGAAGAGCCGAGTACGAAGTAGAAGAGGCCGAGGAAGAGGAAAATCCTGCATCCTCGGAAAGTACCGACACCGAGTACACAACCGACGGCGGAGAAGAAGAAGAAGTGGCTGACCAACAGCCGAATGACGATGATCTCTTCCCGGCGGTGGACTCTACAGGGCCTTTGGCCCTGATCGGTCAGCAAGCTGTGCCCCCTGCTGCTTTAAAGTCTATTCCCACATACGACGGCTACGGTAAGACGGTGTACGAGCACATCCAGGACATCCTTGCCCTGGCCGCACTGCATACCATCACCGATGAAAGTGTGAAGACCCGTCTGCTGGCCCTTTCCCTGAGGGGAAAGCTTCTCTACTGGTGGAGATCGGCCGCGGAGGGATCCATCACTCGGGTGGCCCCGACTTGCCAGGGAGGCTCGTAAAAGGATGCAACGAGTCCGCTGATCCTACCTCTCTATCGCATCGGTTCCAAGCAATCCGGAGGCATCCTCAAGAGGTGTCCGATTTTAACATTAGGTTTGCGAGATCCCGGAAACGGGTACCTCGCAAACTTCGGCCTTCGAGCCGGCATGGCTGCTCACTACTATCTGAGGTCTTTCAACTCAGACATATGCCTGTTGCTGAAGATCGCCCGAATTGACGAATTCCCTGCACTATACGAAGCTGCCCAGACAAGCTGAAGCTGACATTATCTCCATCGGCAGGCTTCCGTCCAGAGTGCAGGAGCCGATTCATCCCGACTTTCCCAGATCGCAGTATCCTTCTGCTTCTGGTGGTGTGCCGTCTACTTCAGGGCAGCAACCCCAACCGCAGTGGAATCCGGCGCCGGTCGTAACTCAATACGGCCCGCCTCAGTTGCATTACCCTCATCCGCCTCCTCCCGCTCCGCATTTTCCAGCGCTTCCTGCTCCCCCGCAGTATGCGTCTTATTCTAACCCTCCTCCATTGGCCGCTTTGCCTCCACCGGCACAGTTGCCGCCTCCCGACAAGCGAGCATCCAGAACACGATTCTACAAGAAGTGCGGGCTTTGGCCTCCGGATATCATGCCATGTCCAATGACATGACCGCTATGAAAAAGAAGCAGGCCCAAATGGACTTTGCTCCTAGAAGGCCGTATGCGCCACCGGCCTTGACAAAAGATAAAGCCCCAGAAAACCAACCGCAGAGGCGTCCGCCTCCGATAAATGCTGCTATAGATGACCCACCTGGTCCTCCTGACCAGGTCAACTGGTGCACTACGTGCAATGACCCGCATTCGGAGGAAGACTGCACTTTGCACAAGCACTACATCCAGACCTTGGCCGGCAGCACTATAGAAGACGATGAGCTGTACATGATCTTGGACGGCGAGGCCAATTTTGCCCTGCCAGAAGAGAATCCAGTGACACCCGCCAAGGAAGAAAAGAAAGCTACGGACGCGGCTAAACCTTTGCAGGTATACGCGAGAAGAGAAAAATAGCAGCCCGATGGGCTGCCACCGTACAAGCGGTTGTGGCCTTACACAGCCCAGGAGAAGGCGTCCAAAGATAAAGCTCCCGCTAAACCTTCTCCAGCAAAGGCCGCTGCTGTTCCAGCTAAGCCTCCAGCAAAGGCCCCAACTCCCGCTAAGCTTCCTATACTTCAGCCTCCAGCCGAAACCAAAGAACAAGCCCAGGAGAAGCTGAAGTACCCATCTCTGACCAAGAGACAGCGAGTTGAGGCCACCCAACAGTACCGGACCAGGTATGAGCCGGCTAAACCAGCGAAAGGAGCTAGTACCTCGGGCTACAGCATTGTAGACGAGTTAAAGAAGACTCCTGCCAGAATCAGCATGTACGATGCTCTTACGCTTCCGAGCCAGGTAGATCTGTTGCAAGAATCACTGAAGAACATGAAGAACGGCAAGCAGATACAGCCTGCTGTCCTGGTTCAACCTTTGACAATCTCAGCCACCGGGAAGAACAGACCGCCACCCTTTTATCTCGTCTTTGCGGATGCAAGGGCACATAGTTCACAACTGCATGGTGGATTCTGGTGCTTCCTCGACTGTGATGCCGAAGGCCGTCTGCGATGAGATCGGGATGGAATACACACGGAGCAGCCAAGGTGTGCTGCAATTAGACGGCACCCCTGTCAAGACAGTTGGTGTCATAAAGGACATCCCTATCCGACTGCACAAAGCTCTCGACATCGTGGTCATCCAAGAGGTCGTGATTGTTGACCCGGAGCCTTACTTCGGCATGTGTCTCTCTCGGGAGTTCACTGCGAAGTTGGGCGGGTACCTGTCTCTAGACTACTTGCACATGGAAGTGCCCTTCAAAGGAAGGAGACTGAAAATTTTCAATGAGAAGCCTTCCCCTTTTCTAGTAGACAAGATACCCGGAGGAGAGATGGACTGCATGGTCCAGTTGTCAGAGGAAGAACTGGTGACAGTGAGAACTGACCGAGCAAGCTCTCGAAGTGCTACAGCTTGAAGACGAGTTCTCGTTGCAAGACTTCAATGCTGTAATCGGGACAGAAGCAGGGCTGTTACTCCATTAGCAGCCCGAGGAGCTTGACGTGTCCGTTGCGAAGCGATAGGACCTGCACCCGAAGAGGCTGTGGAAGCTTTTCTTTGACGGCGTGCATTGCAAGAATGGCGCCGGTGCAGGGGTCCTATTGGTTTCCCCAACCAGAGTCCAGAGGGACTATGCCTACAGGCTGGCCTGGAGCTGTACTAACAATTCGGCGGAATACGAAGCCCTGTGCTTGGGTCTGCGAAAGGCGGAAAGGCTCGGAATCAAGCATCTCCAAATTTTCGAAGATTCAGAGTCAGTGTGTCATCAAGTTACGAATAAATGCGCGTCTAAGCATCACTATCTTAGAGCGTACCGCAATCGGGTCTGGGACCTGATGGAATCGTTTGACTCATTGAACGTTAAGGCAATATCGCGTGAAAGAAACAAGCACGCTGATATTACGCGTCTGTTGGAGCCAGGTACGTTCCGGCTGAAGACGTCGTCCGAAAGCCGAGCCGGTCCGCACCATTTACTGGGCCTTACGTGCTCGATAGGGATACCTTCGGCGGGTATTCAGGCGTGACGAGGAGATCGTCACATTCCTGGTTAACGAAGTGTGTGTAATCGAAGGTAGAGACCCTGATGACGAGCAATATGAGGGGTTGATACAGTTACGGAATAATCACGTCCCAAAAGGACTGATTACATTAGAGAGTCTCTTTGATCGAAATGACAGAGCAATATCCCACAGGATCAAAGTAGACCCGAGGCAGTATGCTGACCTGGAGCTCGAACCTGGTAAAACCATCAAGGTCGGAATGCAGTCGCACGTCGGAGGAGTTGGTGCAGATTAGATCACTGTCCCAGGAGTTCCCCGACATCGTGGCCTGGTGCTACGAGGATTTGAGGGGGTATGACAGATCTTTCATCCAGCATACCATCGACCTAGAGGATGGCGCCAAGCCGTTCCGACAAAAGCAAAGGGCCGTAAATCCAAAGATTGAGGCCATGATGAAGACCGAGCTCTTGAAGATGCTGGAGGCCAAGATCATCTACCCCATCAAACATTCATCCTGGGTCGCGAATTTGGTGCCCGTGAGGAAAAAGAATGGCGACATACGTCTCTGTGTCGACTTCAGAAACATAAATCAGGCTTCCCTCCGAGACCACTATCCGCTTCCCCAAATCGACCAGATTTTGCATATCGTTGCTGGAGCCCAGAGATTTTCACTTTTAGATGGATTTTCCGGCTACAACCAGATTTGGGTCAAAGACGAAGACCAGCATAAGACGGCGTTTACCACGAAGTGGGGGACGTTCGCCTATCAGCGCATGTCGTTTGGCTTATCCAATGTCGGTGCCACGTTCCAAAGGGCCATGGACCTGGCCTTCCGAGAGCTGCTCAACAAGATTATTGTCACCTACCTTGATGACATGACTCGTTTTCTCTCACCGACGAGAAGATCATGTTTCGCACCTGCGCTAAATATTTGAAAGTTGTCGAGAATTCGGCATCTCTATAAACCCGAAGAAGTTTGTCTTCGCGGTAAAGGAAGGAAAGTTCTTCGGGACATGTCATCTCCGAGGAAGGCCTCGCCATTGACCCCGACAGAGCGAAGCCCTCGTTCGCTTGCCAGCCCCCACTGATAAAAAAGGGCTGCAGTCCTTCTTCGGTCAGATTAACTTCGTGCGGAAGTTCATCCCGGACTTCGCACAGGTGATCAAGCCTATGGCCGAACTGTTGAAGAAAGATACACCTTACGAATGGACTGATGAGAGAGAGCAAGCTTTCGAGGAAATCAAGGCTCGAGTTGCGCAAGCTCCGGTGTTGACAAACCCGGACTACTCCAAGGACTTCATCCTGTATGCGGTGGGAGAACCCGAAAGCTACGCTGCAGTCCCGACTCAGAAGGGAGACGACGGTGAGGAGCGCCCCATTGCGTTCCTAAGCCAAGTGATTTTGCCACACGAAGAGAAGTACAATTTCATAGAGCGGCAGGTCCATGCGGTCATGAAGTCCCTTCGAAAGTTCAGGCACTTTGTCTCCTAGAGTAAGACCACTGTCTTTGTGATTCACCCCGATGTTCGCAGTTTCATCTTGCAAGGCGAACCGGGTCACAAGAGAGCGGGATGGATTGCCAAGATCCAGGAGTTTGACATCGAAGTACGGCCCACCAAGCTTATCAGAGGCCGAGCCTTGTGTCAGGAATTGGCCCGAAGCGCTGTAGCCGGCATCTCCGCCTGTAAGTGGGAGGACACAGCGACACGCATCTACCTAGCCAACTCCTTATCGGAGGGGAGTGATTGGACAGATGAACTGGTGAGATACTTCTGCACCGGAAGATGTCCCGATCACCTGAACGCCTCACAACGAAGGAGATTTCGGCTAGGTGCACTAAGGTACACTCTTCGCCCCGAGGGGCTTTACTTCAAAAACATTGACGGCATCCTGTTGCGGTGCGTCATAAAATCTGACCAGCCTAGGATCCTCGGAGACTTTCATTCCGGGATGCCTGGGGGTCACCATTCTTCAAGGCCAACGGCCTTAAAAATAATAAGGGCTGGATACTATTGGCCCACTCTGTTCGCAGACGCGTATGCGGTCTGCGCCAAATGTGATCAATGCCAGAGGTATGCTGGCCGAAACAGAAAAGCACCCCTGCCCCTTCAACCGATTCAAGCCGAAGCTCCGTTCCAGCAATGGGGTCTAGACTTCATTGGGGTGATTTCTCCTAACTCCTCCGCCGGCCACAAGTTTATTCTCACAGCTACTGACTATTTCACGCGGTGGACGGAGGCGATCCCGACCAAGAACGCAGACCAAGAAACGGTCATCAGGTTCATTGAGAGCCTGATTACCCGCTTCGGGGTTCCCGAGTCAATTGTGACAGACAACGGTCCGGGATTTGTAGGCGCTGTACTCACGGAGTACACCAGTAGACTTGGCATCTATCACAAAATGTCTTCTAATTACTACCCGCAGGGGAATGGCCTTGCCGAGTCTACTAACAAGAACCTCCTGAAAATTCTCCGGAGGACCATTGAAAAGAACAAGCAGACTTGGCACTTGCTCCTGAACCGGGCGCTGTGGGCGGATAGAGTTGCGTTCAAGAAATCCCTCAAGACGTCCCCCTACGCGCTCGTCTATGGCAAGGAAGCTGTTATGCCATCACACATTGAAATCCCCGCCCTGTGGATGGTTGATGAAGATAGGAGCAGCGGAGACCCGGTAGACGACAGATTGTGCCAACTCCTGCAGTTGGAAGAAGACAGAGAAAGTGCATACCAGGCCTTCGCGGATCACATTGCAGCCACTAAAGGCTGGTTTGCCAAAGGCACCACTACCCAAGTTTTTGAATTCGGGGACCTGGTGCTAAAGTGGGACTCATACAAGGCAAAACCGGGTAATCACGGAAAATTTGACGCTCTCTGGGAGGGCCCTTATCAGATTGCCCGGGTGAATCAGTTCAATGCCTACATACTTTCGGATATGGAGGGTCAGCTCCTCCCCATCCCCGTCAACGGGTTCCACTTGAAGCTTTATCGCTGTTGAAGGCGCCCGAGTGGCCCTTCCTTGTAAAAATTTTGCCTTGTGTTTTTATTTTTCCCCGCATGTATAGTTTCCAGTTTTAGCTTTCAGTTTATTTTTTCCTTCTTTGAGCTTAAATGCGGCATGGGAGAGAAAGACAGACTTCGCAGCGAAGTCTGTCGTTGCCCCGCAGGAGGGGCGAAGTTCGGCTATGCAGAGAAAGAAAGGAGAAAAAAGAGCAAAAAATCGACTAAGTGTTGGCCGAAGCCCGACTTCGCAGCGAAGCCTGACTTCGGCCCAGCCGAATTGCGAAGTTTGTTCGAGAAAACACTGAAGCACACCAAGAAGAAGCTCCGCTCATCCTTTGACCGAAGTACGCACTGCGCAACCCTTCGTGCGAAGTACGCACTGCGCGCAAAGTTTGCGCGAAGTGCGAACTTCGCAGCGAAGTCCGACTTCGGCCAGCGCCCGTGCGAAGTGCGCGCTGCGCTCAATGCTTGTGCGAAGTGCGAACTTCGCGCGAAGTTCGTACTTCGCCCCAAGCTTCGGCCGAAGTCCGAACCCGCGTCGCAGCGCTTGTTCGACAACTGCGGGTTAAGTGTGTTCGAAGGCCCCAAGGCGGCAAAGACCCAGACCGCGCCCAAACCTTGGGCGCAGCAAAAAAGCAGAAATGGAACGGTTCCAACGCGCGCTTCGCGCGAAGTTCGAACTTCGCCCGAAATTCGGGCGAAGTCCGACTTCGCCGGCGAGGTCGGGCCGCGCCCAACTTCGGGCGAAGCCCGGCTGCGCCTAGTTTTCCGGGCCAGCGTTGGGACGCGTTTCAAAAGAAAAATAATAATGAAAAATTCAAAACCCCCATGCTGGGCCCAAGGCGCGCTTGCACTTGTTTTAATCTGGGTTTCCGCGCCAAAGGTTTTGTCTTGAGCAGTGTGCCCAAGTGGTGGCAGCAACGTCAGCCATGGTGCAGTCCCCAACGCTGAATTAATGATTGCGCGTTTTTCAAGGAAAAATGCAACTAAAGAAGCAAGGCACGTCTGCCGGGGCGCGTCTTTTCTCAAACGTTCTCCTGCGCAGCCACCAAGGGTTTTAACTCAGCCGACCTACCCCTCCTGCGTTGCATTAATGGCGCTGTTTTTATCTAGAAAAGGGGGTCAGAATCATGCCAACATTCCAGATTGCAGAGATTATTCCTCGGACAGTGCTAATTATTCCTCTGATAGCGAAATTTGTTGCAGACAGCCTGAACCTGTCATTATTGCTGACTCGGAGAGATGGACAAGGGAAAAAGGCCCGTGTCAGCGCAGTCCAGTGAAGCAGCGAACCAGGGGATTTGCCGCGGCCAGGAGTTTTCAAAGGCGATCCTCCGCCAGAGAAAAAGTCAAAGGCCCGGACGAAGAAGGTACAGCGTGGGAAATCCCCACCACCTCCGGTGAATTACCTGGCAGGATATGTGGACGGCTTGTTTTCCATGAGCCTAACTTAGCTGCGAGCGAATGTGGAGAGCTGGGCTGACAAAGTTTCGCCCTCCCATCATTTTGGAGCGGCGTACAAATCAAATCTCTTCAGATTCGTGTGCCCTCTTGTCCACCAATGCCCGGAGCTGATAGACTTAATTGTTAGACATTATAAACCAGCTTCCCGGCAAATTTGCAGTTCCGTTGGCAAACCCTTGTTCGCACTGCGCAGGGAGACTGTGCAGCCAGCTTTCGCCCCAGGGCTGGAGTATGACTCCGGCACCATCCTCAGAAAAATCAGTCTGGGCGAACAAGCGGGACGTTTCACGCACACCAAGCGAATGAGGGATTTCCTCAATTCAGAGCTCAACGCCCCGCTTCCAGCCGGACAATGGCCGACTGGCCCCATGCCTTTGGCGAAATTTCAGAGCAAGTATCTATATACCATTTTGGCATGGATCCTCAGCTGCGACTCCGATGAGCTGGTGCACCCGTACCAGCTGGCGCTGGCAGAATGCCTCTTGTGTGGAGAATCTTACGAACCAGCGGCGCAGCGGAGCGGAAAGCGCCCCATCTCTTTCGACTGGGCAGACTGGCTGGCTTACGCCATCCATTCCAGCCTGTTGAAGATTCGAAGAGACAATCAACCGATTTTCGTTTCGGTTCCGTTCGGCTCGGCTTTGTTTGTACCATCCGCACCCCCAAATGCCGATCCTAAACCTGAAGAAGGTTAACGAGAAAGGAGAGCCCCAGCCCGTCTATAATCGGACGGATGACTTATACCGGAAAGGGTCCTATTACAAGTTCAACTTCAACTTTCTGGGATTCGTCATGTCAGTCTTCACCGAAAGTGAAATCCCCCGTCCCCCGAGAGAAATGACGAGTGCTTTGATGAATCAGAAGCTCGGGGACGTTTTCAGACTGACGCAGGGGATTGTGATCAGAATCTACGGATTCAAGGGCAAACCCTATTTGCTGCCCTATTGGTGCTCAGAGCATCTGTTCGGGATGGAGGTTGCCCGACAGATGGACTATGTGGAAGAAGAGTTTGGCCTAGGGAAGAAAAGAGGACAGATTTTCCAATACCCTCTTTCCTGGGCCAACGTTGAGATTACTGAGGTAGGACAACATGTCTACCTAGAGCAAGCGCTGTCCTGGATTGGCCTGGTTTTGCTGCCGCAGCGCTGGAAGTATGACCCTCATGGGATAAGGGGAAAGTTTGCACATTTGTGCCCCCGGGATATAACCGAAGATAGATGCGACGTGGTCCATGTGGACCTTGACTGGGAGATTGAATTAATGGAAGCTTCTCCCCCTTGGCAGGATTTCTACTGCGAGGAGGTGACATATGACCCCAAGAGAAACCCGGACCATCACTTCTCATCTCCAGGGTTCAAAAAATTTCTGTCCAAGATTGCAGGCCTTAACTGGTCTAAAGAAAATATTACCGAATGCTGGAAAATGAGATGCCACACGCAGCACGATAAATCCACAAGGAGAAACTTGACCGTAGATGACGACTTCTTGGTTCTCTATGACCAGCATCATGACAGCTGGCGGCCGTTCGCATATCAAGGTTACGTTCCCCGAGGCC
The DNA here is from genome assembly GCA_028583015.1 of Wollemia nobilis. Classification (NCBI taxonomy): domain Eukaryota; kingdom Viridiplantae; phylum Streptophyta; class Pinopsida; order Araucariales; family Araucariaceae; genus Wollemia; species Wollemia nobilis. The sequence goes on along the minus strand of JAQPPZ010001772.1, from coordinate 8,920,675 downwards.
CCTTTGAGGATTATAAAAGTGGGTCTCCTCCCAAACAGTTGTACACTTCGGCAACTGCCAGCGCCGGCCCAGCAAGTACCCAGGCCGATCCAATGCAGCCCGTGGCTCCTAAGGCGGCGCCTGAAAAGGCGAAAAAGTTAGTCAAGGCAGCGCTCGAGGCACTTCCTCAGGCAAGAAAAGCGCCAGCGCCGCTGAAGCAGACCGGTCGCGGCAGACCTTCTGCAAGTCAAACCCCGGTACAAGTTTACCGTGGGAGCATCAGTGCCTGCTGCACCTGCTCGTCTCCTTCCCCTGATCCGACAGTTGTTCCAGAAGAAAAGAAGCGAAGGAGAGTTGAGAAAATCAGGCGACCTAGCCTGATAGTGCAGCAGCCAGTCGCAGAGCCGCAGCCGCGTCCTGCCGCCGCAGAGGCAATTCCTTTGGGCAGTCCCAAGCCAGCCGCCGAGACAAGAAGCGAAGACATTCACCCGGCATCGGCTCAGGCGGAGCCCGCAGGTACGTTTGCTGTCCCTGTCTCTCTAGTCTCACCCAGTTCTACTTCCACTCAGTCCCCCGCTCAATCTGGGCGAGCCATGACCACATCCTCCTCCCCGTCTCCGCGTCCTTCTAGCGGTCCCCATTCTTCGATCAGTTTGCTTAGAACCCTAACGTCTCTCTTTCTCTGAGCACAACTCCAAACCCTTCGCCCGAGGTCAGTGCTGAGGCTGTCCATTCACCATCACATCCTCCGCCTCAGCCGCTTCAAACCCTCACAGTGTCAGCCGCTCCCATTTCCATTTCCCGGTTGCCCCCACAAGCGACCGATTCTTCCAAGGTCTGTCCGGTTCCTCCTGATCCCATTCCCGCAGGAGAGACGTCTCAGTAGATCCCTAGGCTGGGGGAACCAGATTTTTTGGACGACCTTCAGAACTCAGATGACTTGCCCCTGACAACGAGAGCCGTAGAGTATTCTGTCTCTTTCCACCAAGACCTGAAGCGGAGGAGACACGAAGAGATAGCCGCCCGGCAAAACGCGCAAAGTATGATTTTGGAAGGAGAGTGATTACAACGGAGAAAATAATCCCAATAGTGAAGAAGCCTCTCCGAGAAATGACTAAGGCGGACTACGTGCTCCAGACAAAGGAGAAAAGCTTTGACGACATTGATAAACAGTATGAGATTCGGACGATCATGCGCAAAGTCGACAATCTCTTTGTCAAGAGTCTGGAGGAGCAGGAAGAACTTTTCGCGTTGCAGGACAAAGTAAGGCAACTTGAAGAGGACCTATCTAGGTCCACTGAGCAGCTGGAAGCGGCGCGACGAGAAACAGATGAATTCAAAGCCCAGCTGGCCGCTTCTCAGCAACAGGCCGCAACCGAAAAGAAAGCAGCCTCGGAGCAGATTTCTCAGCTCCAGGAGTCTTTGAATCAGGCGCAGTCGCAGCTTGCAGAGAAAACATCTCAAGCGGCTGTCTTTTCAAAGGCAAAAGTTAAGGAAATGAGGGCTGGTTTGCTGAGGGAATGCAAGCCCCATACCTTTAAGGCGATGGCGGTCCTGGACTTCGCATCCAGGATTCAAGAAGTTTCTGCCCAGGGAAAGCCTATGGTAGAGGAGGCCGAGCGCCAGGCAAAGCAATGGCTGGACCTGGCGATAAATCTTCAGGAGCGCGAGCGCGACGGCGTCCTTTTTCCCCCGTGTCCTCATTCGCTGCAGAATGGGCAGGTGCAAGGGTGACCTTGCACAAATATTTCAGAAAAGTTGAAGAGGTGAGAGTGGCCGGACGAATGCTTGACGCATTCGGACATGAAAGAGATATCTGTCTGGCCCCCTTTCACGCTCTTTCAGAACTTGGGTGTCCAGGTTTTGTTGAGAATGGCGAGCTCCTCACCCTAGATCAGGTAAAGAAGAATTGGCAGTCCTTTGAAACAGATATAGCTGAAATTAATAGCTGGACTGAGCCAATTCAAGACAGTCAGGTCACTCAGATGGTGTCCAGATATTCCAGGATCCGCTCCTATTTCCAGGAGTTAGAGAAAAGATACCTCACCATCGACCTGCACGCGGTCGCTGCTTTTCACGGAGCATTAGAAGATATAGCTGACCGCAAGCCATTCGAAGCGGAAGCCTGGCGCTCAGCCCAAGAGGCGTACACTCGCATGTGCGAGGCAGAAGCAGGAAATGGAGACCTTTCGGAAGGAGATACTGATGAGGCAAGCGACAAAGATGAATCTGAAGAACAGTTGCCGCAAGGAGAACAGTTAGAGCAGCAAAAGGCAGGGGAGGTAAGTTCCTCTGCACCCAAAGGATGAAGGCATGGATTCTTTGCGCCGAGGCGAGCTCGACACCCCGCGAGCCGCCAAAAATGTTGTCACATTTTGCACGGGGTGCAATGTCTTCAATATTGTTTTGTAACAGTGCTGCTCTTCTTTTCCTCCTTCCGTTTTTCTTCCTTCTCTCCCTTTCCTTTTCTTTCCCGTTCTCTTTCTCTCCCCCCTTTTTTCCTTGGAGTCCCCCAGTTGATTTTCCAGCTTTCCAGCAGGTCTATCTGAAATTGGCTAAGTCTGGGTGCGAAGTTCGTACTTCGCCCAGTTTTGGTGCGAAGTTCGCACTTCGCCTAGTTTTGGTGCGAAGTTCGCACTTCGCCCAGTTTTGGTGCGAAGTGCGTACTTCGCCCAGTTTTGGTGCGAAGTCCGACTTCGCCCCAGTTTCTGGGCGCACCTTGCACTGGCAGACTGGCAGGTCAATGCAGAAGAAAGATAAAATGTCGGAGCAGGTCCATATGGCGGCAGACACCAGTGTTCGCCTGTGCGCAGTTCGACTTCTCAACAGAGTCGGAATGCGCCCTTGACAGGTGTGCGGTAGGGGAACAAACCCGGAATTTGACCAAGGCTTGAAGGCTTTCCCCAACTGCACTGATTTTTGCACGCATCCCAAGGAGCCCCGATCCCAAGTGAAGATGGATAGACTGCCCTCTAAGGCAGGCATGTGTCACACAGCATAGCCCATCATCAGACAAGTGTCCAGCTTCGGGATTTGAACCAAGACTGCCGACCAAAAGGGATAAGCATGGGCTGCCTGCACCGCCTGCGTTAATAGCCTCATTCAAAGCTGATCTGAGGTTTCACCTGCTCCAACTACCAGCGAGCCTGCCGACTTGAAGATTTACCCAGATCTCCGCCACGTAGCTGTCCAGCTTCCAGGAAGACCATGCTGCGAGTACAGCCCAGTCCGACAAGAGGTCAGCATTTGCAACTCTTTCGCCACTTCTGTCAGCTTATGTTTGACTGGGACTCTGTGCCCATTAATGTAACGGGTGGGACTCGGGCTATAAAAGCCCATTTTGAATTCATTGTAAAGTGTGGAAGGGGAATGTTTGTTAGGGAACTACTGTGCTTACTGTAACCGTGCTTCTGCTTATGAATACAATCTGTATGCCTGGTTCTGTTCTACTGTCTTTATTCTTTTATGCTGTCTTTCATTATATGCCTTAGGCCCACCTGTGTCGCGGCTCGTTGATTCATTTCGGCATTTGGCGATCAGGTTCCTCTAGCATTGCTTGTTTAAAGCACCCTCTGTACTTCATTAATTTAAAGCATTCATGTAATAAATCTGGTAGCAGTTCCATCAGTTATGTGTGACGTTGCTGGCCCGTATCTGGTGATTGATGCGATCCCCTGCTGTTAGTTCCTTGTAGGGAATGTTTGCTAGGGAGCCATTGAAGCTGTGCGGTTAAACTCTCTGCCTAACACATATACCTGGCTCTGACATCTCTAGGTTTACTTTCTACCCCTGTCAGTGTACGTATCTGGTGATTGATACGATCCCCTGCTGTTAGTTCCTTGTAGGGAATGTTTGCTAGGGAGCTATTGAAGTTGTGCATACGCTGCTGGTGTATCGGAAGTACGCCTAGGTTTTGCAGTTCCTTGTCATGCTCTGTGTTTGTATGCAGTAAGTAGCGGTGATTGGTGTGTTCCCGTACTGTTAGTTCCCCCCCACCAACCTTTGGACATATTTGTAATCTCTTTCTGTACATTTGTCTCTTTCCGTTCATTTATTTCTTTCCTGTTCCCTTTAGCTTAAATCAAACCCCCCAAAAGGAGCCGGCCTTCTCCGGAGATTGGCTCGGAAGGCATCTCTTCCTTCCGGCCTTTCATGCTGGTGGGCGAATCTGGGCGCATTAACCAAAAATCCTTTCCTCATGGCAGATTCGTAACCAACAGGGTCCACTTTGATCTGTGGGATATGGCTCTATCGTTCTGATCAAAGAGACTTTCTAGGGTAATCAGTCCTTTCGGGACATGATTGTTTTTTAACTGTATCAACCCCTCGTATTGCTCGTCATCAGGGTCTCTACCTTCTATTGTACTTGCTTCGTTTATCAAAAAAGTGACGATATCCTCGTCACAGTCGAACACCTGCCAGTGGGTGTCTTTATCAGGCACAGAAGGCCTGTAGATAGTACAAACCGGCTTCGGCTTCTGGACAATGTCATCAGCCGGGACGTACCTAGCTCCAACAGACGCCAGAATGTCAGCATTGTAATGTCCCCTTTCCTAACTAGCCACTAGGTACAGTATGGACTTGCCTATACAATGGTTCCCGTAGGCAATGTCGTGGGTTTGGGAGCCTCCAGGTGTTATGGAGTTACTGTTGGACGTTCAGTTTTCGGTGTGGACAGCTTTCGGGACCGTTTCCAGCGAGGTTTCGGGGGACTTACTATTTTTAGTAAGTCGATCGGAGGCAGAATCGGTGGAAACAGACAGTACGATTGAATACCTCGACGAAATGGGTATCCGTTTCCATAATTTGTTTGGGATTCCGGGGTTCAGGAGGCAGATATTTTAATGTGTAAAGTTAATTATATTAAATTAAATATTTAATATAGTTTAACTTTATAATATTTCATATGTGGGAGATATAAGGTTTATTAGTCACTTAAAAAACAAGTAGAAATATAAAGGTGACTTATCAATTGTTAATATGGTCGGCCAAGTTATGAGAATTAAAATTAAAATGTTTTATTTTAATGTTGCTTTGGAAAGAGGAAAAAAGAGGTCGACCCCTCTTGGAGAGTTATAAAAAGAGCAATGAAACTTCATTTTCAGCATCTTTGGCATTACTTATTTTCGGAGTTGTGAAGAGGGATTCTTGCAGTAGTAATTTGCAGGAGATATCTTGGCTTGTTGGTGACGAAATCCATCAGCAAGAACACCAGTGTCGGGAGTGAAAGATCTCCTCATATTGGTCAGTTGCACTCTCACTTCAGGGAGTGACTTTGAGCTTCAAAGAGAGGAATTTTGAAGGGTTTTTTGGGCACAAATTGAAGAGGGTTTGGAGGTCTCAGCTGCACATTAACTTCAGATTTCTTTTCATGTCTTGGCTGAACCAAACAGGAGCATATTTCAGTTCGTGGTGAATTATTTGTGTAAGGGTTTTGTAATAGAAGGCCAAGAACTTCAAATTCTAGCCCAACCGATCCGTTTTGGAGCATGATAGAGGAAAAACATTGCAGATTTAGAGGGTTTTCAAGGCAGCCGTACCACCATCAGCACTCAGGCCGTACATATTGGAAATTGTGCCCTTCATCCTAGTGCCAAACACCTCATATAAGGGTTGTTTTTGGCTGGGTCTTCATCATTGGAAAAAAGGGTATCTTGAAAGTATAATAGCACCCTGGAGAAGCATGTCTTTGAAGATTTATGAGCAAATAATGAAGATTTCTGTATGCTGACATATTTTCCAGAATTAATCAGATCACCATATTCCGGGTATACTCCTTTTAATACAATTTCCTTTATTGGGTTTGTTTATCTATATTGGAAGAAGCTAGTGTTCGAATTTGGTAGCATTTGGATTGATAGTTTTCAACGTGTGATCTATTCTTGAGAGCTGCCCTGTTATTTCTGAGTATGCATGACAAATGTTTGTCAAAATGTCTTGTTGAAAATTCATGAGTTAATATGATATTTGAAAATTGGAGTTAGTACATTGAATGTTCATATGATCTCCAAACATACACAACATCTGAATAACCCAAATCAGCAAACAAGACACTCGAGTTTTCAGTTTGGAACCCAAGATCGAAACCTGGTTCTTTTGGTGGCAAATTGTTTTTGTCTTCGAAAGGGGTGGGACATTACAGTGGTATCAGAGCTCAGCTTATTCTGCCAGCCTGTTTGGGTTCATATCTGGTGTGTTTTTTCATAACTTCTTCAGCTGAGAGTTGGGTAGTCTGGTATGAAGATGAAGCCACTCAGTGATTGGAATAAGTTTCAGCGTAAGTTTTGGCAGGGTCAGAGAGAGTTGCAGAAATCCATCAATCAGTTGGCTGCTATGATGACAAATTCTCCACTTACAATTCCTCCTCAGGTAAAGGTTGAGCCTACAGTCATTGAATTACTTGATCAGTTCCAGCAGGAGTGGGAAGCTCTTGATGAGGGTTATCACGCCCTTATGACTTATGAAGATTACATTGATATGCGTATGAGGCAACAACCAAACGGAGATGAAAAAATGAGTCTTCTTGAGAAGATGAACAAAAAATCAAAATACAATGTTGATGGAGCTGAAGATTCAAAGACTACTGCTAAAGAAGAAATCAAATCAGAAGATTGTGTTGAAGACAATGGTCCATTACATGAGGTATGTGTAGTAGAATCACAGATTGATTCCATGGACATGCATGCACCGATATATGATGAGATTGCATCTAATGAGAACATTAAATCAGCAACATTGGATGTGATTATGGAGCAAGTTACTGAAGACTCTAAGTTCGACAGTTGCCTTGATGAGTCTAAGGGAGATGATGCATACATTGACAAAGTTGATTATGTTGCCGATTTCCAATCAGATTTCAGTGATGTTTTACCTCATCAGGACAGCCATAAAAATTCACTGAATAATGGGGTTATTGCTGATTATGATGCATTTTCAGATTTAATGCTTGATGACACAACTACCTATGTTGATAAGAACCTTGATGCATTTTCAGATGACCATAGGACTGATGTGTTTCAGAATGGGCAGCAGAGAAAGCATGTGAATAAGGGAGTTCGGGACAGTCACACCTTCCTTGATCTGGAGAGCAACTCATTCAGTAAGGTAATTCCTCATGAAGAGTACAATGTTCATTTGATTTCTCAACATGGTGATCAGCTTATTGTACCATGGAATCCGGGTGTGTTGGCACCTAAGTTTGACGAAGAACCACTTGGGAATGAAATTCCTCTTGCCCCAAGTGATGAACTATCAGTAGAGCGAATGATAAGCAAAGAGGAAGCCAAGGCAAATGATTTTTTTGAAGACCATTGCCAGGTATATAATTCTGAAATTTTAATGCAAAAATCTGATTTTAATTCAAGGACTAGTGAAGACACAGTTGTTGCAGCCCTATCCCGTGTTGATCACACTCATAAATTTGTTGAAGAGATTTATTGGAAGGCTCATATTGAGAGGAGGCAAAAGGGTGTTGAAGGGATAATCTCTATTGCTGATTTACAAACATTGAAAGTAGCCTTGGAAACCATGAAATCAGATTTCATAAATATACTTACAGACAGGGATCATTCTATCAAGCTTGTTGAAGAGACCCTTGGTGCATTAAAGGGTAAAGAGGAAGAAGTTGATAGGATCACTCTTGAGCTTGAGTCAACTAGAGTCTCATTATCAGATGCTCACATGACATTGCATGAAACTGAAAGGGAACTTGTTGCTGTTATAAAAACTAGAGAACAAGAGAATAAGGATAGAGCCATGGATATTGGGCAGTTGGTTGATGAGCTCGATAGCATTCAGGAGGACTTTGAGTTAGTCCATTGTCCAATGAAATCAGATTATGTAAATTTGGATCAGCAGGTTAATTGGGATGAGCATAAGGATAATGACAGTTTTCAGTGGGTCGAGAATCCATTATTTAAAATGGATCATGAGACATCTTTTGATAACCCACTTTTTGAGATGCATCATGATCATGGTGGCAACTATTTTTCCAACCAACCTAGCTTAGATTCAGTCTTGGACAGAGTTGAGAGTACATCTTCAGTTTTGGGGTGTTTGGATGAGAACGGTCGCCACTTGGAGTCATCTCTACATCCATTGGGATCATGGATCAGCCATGATATTACTCCCATAAGGTATGAGCTTCATCCTGATTTTTATATCAGCAGATTAAGATATTTTGGCACTCATGAATTAGTGGCAACAATGTGTTTGATAAGACTAGTGATGTATGAGAAGTATGGGACTCTTGCACCACATTCTTCCATGCTGTTAAGAATCATATGGGCTGCATGTTTTTGGATAGTTGGAGCACTTGATGGGACTGTATTAACAAAGGAAGCACTCACAGTTGGTGATGATATGATGCTTGTGTATAAAACTGATTACATGAATGAGGAGACAAAGATTGTTGACTCAAAATTTAAACTCTTTCTCACTCATTTCCCCTCAATGTTTGATGGTTCTATTCATTTTTTGCATAGTACAGTCTTTGATAGAAGTAGTAAACTGAGTTCGGTTGACGTTAAGGACAGTGAACAACTTTTACACATTGCTGTTCATGGGATTCACAATGAGCACACTTTGTCAGAAGGAAGGCATCAGCCCTTAAATGCATGGAATCCAGGTGTAAAATTCAATTATGTGTTAGTAGCAGCCATGTATATATATCAGTCTTCAGATTTGTTCATCACCATCGCTGATTTTGTCAGAGTTTTACATTTCACAGCCATAGGAAATGATGAGGAAAGATGTCACATTGTTGCTAGAAGGTTTGTGCCACATATGAAGACTGTTTATGATACACAAAAGATACAATATTTGCTTATTTCAGAGGATGCATTTGCAAGAACAGTCTTAGCAGGGGCGTTGGGTCAATTGGAACCTTGTATCACTCAACTTGGCGCACTACATGCCTATGATGAGACGTTGTTGTATAGGAGTTATTGGATGGTTGTGTTGGAATTTGTTACATTACTTGGTGCAATTCGGGCTACACATGTGAAGACAACTGAGGAGGCAGTATACAAGGAGTTTTGGGCAGCTTTGTGGAGGAAATTTGATGACCAAACAATGTTGTTATGGACAAACACTTCGCTGATTTTCAAGATTGATTTTGGGACTGTTGTGAGGGAGAATTTTGGTACCAATAGGACTGATTGTCTGCTGATTTCAGAAGCAGCATTTGGGAAGGCTATGAAGGAAGGAACGATGGAGAAATTGAGGTCTCATTTGGCAAAAAAAAGAGTTACATCTTTAACAACTTGTGAGACAGAATTGGAGACAGTATGGGTTTCATGTAGACTGATCGGTAAGGCACCAACGACTGCACATCACATCAGGTCTGATTTACTTACATTCGCTGAGTTTTCGATGACAAGAGGAATTGCTACACCACACGTGTTTTCAGTTTTGGGTGAGAATTGTATGAGGCCTGTGTTAGTCCATTTTGGGAGATATAATAAGGTGTCTTTCATACTGTTAAAGGTTGTTCTTAGAGCTGAGTATGAGCATAAGTTAGTAGTTTACAGGTATGCTCACTTGCAAGACATGAAGAGGGAGCATTGTCAGTTTTTGAGGAAGTTGGAGCAGCTATTACACTTGGATTTGATGGCACATAATAGAGATAAAGTTGCATTTTCAGTTTTGATACATTGGGGGGCAAGTTGTTTTGGAGTTGGAAACGTGGGAAAAGTAGAGCTTCAGCCATTGACATGCACTTTCAGTCCCATTTTGGAACAACAGTTAAGAAAAGCATGGAGTGAGGTATGTAGGAGTGTTTTGGTCATAAAACTTGACATTTATGATGTTGATAATGTTTCTCAAGGTTGGGGAGTATTGGATTTCCCTTGGGGAAAGGAAGAGGTGATGTACTTGACTTATGCATATGGAGAGCCAGAGTTTGTTGATTATAATTTCCTTTTCACTCTCTTTGGTGTTGATTCATTCATTACCTTTGCTAATTTTATCACACTCTTGCATAGTACAGCCATTATAAATAAAGGAGAACTGAGTTTACACATATTTGAAGAGATTAAACAGTTATTTACCATTGCTGTACATGACAAATCAGAACTGCTACACATCGCTTCAGATCTGGTCTGTGAGAGTTTGAGCCTATTTCCACTCAGTTTTTGCACAATTGCAGCCTTTGCACAGTTTTGGAATAGCATGAAGACAATCTTTGGTCATCTTGAAGCAGGTTTGGGAACAGTCTTGGATGAATGTTTGAGGCAACCTTGGGTCCACACATTGTTGATTTGCATCTTGGCCTCACACTCAGATTTTTGTGTTGATTTTTATATAGAAGTGGCAGCTGTAATAATTGTTTTGAGATTGATTTGGGACCCTGGAATCACAGGTGGTTTTGATTAGGTGATTCTGATGATGTTGATGTTATGTTAAGTATTGCTTGAGGACAAGCAATTTTGGGGAGGGAGGACTGTAATGTCCCCTTTCCTAACTAGCCACTAGGTACAGTATGGACTTGCCTATACAATGGTTCCCGTAGGCAATGTCGTGGGTTTGGGAGCCTCCAGGTGTTATGGAGTTACTGTTGGACGTTCAGTTTTCAGTGTGGACAGCTTTCAGGACCGTTTCCAGCAGGTTTCAGGGGGACTTACTATTTTTAGTAAGTCGATCAGAGGCAGAATCGGTGGAAACAGACAGTACGATTGAATACCTCGGCGAAATGGGTATCCGTTTCCATAATTTGTTTGGGATTCCGGGGTTCAGGAGGCAGATATTTTAATGTGTAAAGTTAATTATATTAAATTAAATATTTAATATAGTTTAACTTTATAATATTTCATATGTGGGAGATATAAGGTTTATTAGTCACTTAAAAAACAAGTAGAAATATAAAGGTGACTTATCAATTGTTAATATGGTCGGCCAAGTTATGAGAATTAAAATTAAAATGTTTTATTTTAATGTTGCTTTGGAAAGAGGAAAAAAGAGGTCGACCCCTCTTGGAGAGTTATAAAAAGAGCAATGAAACTTCATTTTCAGCATCTTTGGCATTACTTATTTTCGGAGTTGTGAAGAGGGATTCTTGCAGTAGTAATTTGCAGGAGATATCTTGGCTTGTTGGTGACGAAATCCATCAGCAAGAACACCAGTGTCGGGAGTGAAAGATCTCCTCATATTGGTCAGTTGCACTCTCACTTCGGGGAGTGACTTTGAGCTTCAAAGAGAGGAATTTTGAAGGGTTTTTTGGGCACAAATTGAAGAGGGTTTGGAGGTCTCAGCTGCACATTAACTTCAGATTTCTTTTCATGTCTTGGCTGAACCAAACAGGAGCATATTTCAGTTCGTGGTGAATTATTTGTGTAAGGGTTTTGTAATAGAAGGCCAAGAACTTCAAATTCTAGCCCAACCGATCCGTTTTGGAGCATGATAGAGGAAAAACATTGCAGATTTAGAGGGTTTTCAAGGCAGCCGTACCACCATCAGCACTCAGGCCGTACATATTGGAAATTGTGCCCTTCATCCTAGTGCCAAACACCTCATATAAGGGTTGTTTTTGGTTGGGTCTTCATCATTGGAAAAAAGGGTATCTTGAAAGTATAATAGCACCCTGGAGAAGCATGTCTTTGAAGATTTATGAGCAAATAATGAAGATTTCTGTATGCTGACATATTTTCCAGAATTAATCAGATCACCATATTCCGGGTATACTCCTTTTAATACAATTTCCTTTATTGGGTTTGTTTATCTATATTGGAAGAAGCTAGTGTTCGAATTTGGTAGCATTTGGATTGATAGTTTTCAACGTGTGATCCATTCTTGAGAGCTGCCCTGTTATTTCTGAGTATGCATGACAAATGTTTGTCAAAATGTCTTGTTGAAAATTCATGAGTTAATATGATATTTGAAAATTGGAGTTAGTACATTGAATGTTCATATGATCTCCAAACATACACAACACTGAATAACCCAAATCAGCAAACAAGACACTCGAGTTTTCAGTTTGGAACCCAAGATCGAAACCTGGTTCTTTTGGTGGCAAATTGTTTTTGTCTTCGAAAGGGGTGGGACATTACAAGCATGCTTATTCTTCTCACGCGATATGGCTTTGACATTCAAAGAGTCTAATGACTCCATCAGATCCCAGACACGGTTACGATACGCCTTGAGGTAATGCTTCTTGGAGGCGCACTTATTATTAATCTGGTTGCACACCAGCTCTGAGTTGCCAAAGATCTGCTAATGTCTTACCCCCAGTCTCTCTGCCTTTTTCAAACCCAAGCACAAACCTTCATACTCCGCCGTGTTGTTAGTGCAGCGCCAAGCCAGCTTGTAAGTGTAGTCCTTCTGGACTCCGGATGGGGAAACCAGAAGTACACCTGCACCGGCACCATTTTTGCATCGGGTGCCATCAAAGAACAACTTCCATAGCTTTTATGGTGCAGGTCTAACCTCCTTCTTTTCTGACTGGTCAAGTCTTTCAGGCTGGGTGACGGAGTAACAACCTTGCTCGATCTCAATCATGGCATTGAATTCTAGCAAGGAGAACTCATCCTCCACTTGTAACAGCTCAAGGGCCTCTTCTGCCATATCCACCATCTACCGGTTCTTCCGATTTGTCGACTAACCATGCCATTCTGCGGCTCTTCTCTGGCTATCTTCTCTACTAGAAAGGTGGAAGGCTTTTCATTACAGATCTTCAATCTCCTTCCTTTGAAGGGCACTTCCATATGTGAGTAGTCTAGAGACGGATATCCACCCGAGCCGCAGTTGAACTCCCTAGAGAGACACATGCCGAAGTAGGGTTCCTAGTCGACCACAACGACCTCTTGGATGACCACGATGTCGAGGGCTTTATGCAGCCGGATCGGGATATCCTTGATGACACCAACTGTCTTGACAGGGGTGTCGTCTAGCTGCAACACACCTTGGCTGCTCCTTGTATATTCCATACCAATATCCTCGTAGACGGCTCTCGGCATGACAGTAGTGGAAGCGCCAGAATCCACCATGCAATTGTGTACTATATAGCCTTTCATCCGCAATGACAGATAGAAAGGAGGTGGCCTGTTTTTCCCGATAGCAGAAACGGTCAAGGGATGAGATAACATAGCAGGCTGCGTCGGCTTTCCATCTTTCACGCTTTTCAAGGATTCCTGCAACAGGTCAACTTGCCCTGGGAGCAAAAGAGCCTCGTACATACTTATCTTTGTCGGGGTCCTTTTGAGCTCATCAACTATATTGTAGGTTGAAGTGTCGGCTCCCTCTATCTCTTTCACTGGCTTGTATCTGGTCCGGTATTGCTGCGTGGCTTCGAATCTCTATCTCTTCATCAGCGATGGATACCTCAGCCTCTCTTGAGCTTGTTCTTTTGTTTCGGCTACAGGTTGGGCTGCGGGAGCCTTCATCGCGGGAGCCTTGAGCGTAGGGAACCTCTCTTTGGCTGTAGGAGGCAAAGGTGACTTGTTAGGTGGTAGCCTAGCAGGATGCGCCCTTTCTCTTCTGGCGTATACCTTCAATGGCTTTGTTTGGGTCGTGGCAGCCTCAATGGGCCTCCTGCCTTCCTTTGTCAAGAGCGACACAGGATCTTCTTCTGGGACTGCAAAGTTGCCTTCATCGTCCAGGATCATGTATGCTTCATCCTCCATGGCGCTGCCTGCAAGGGTCTGAAGATAATGCTGATGCAGCATGCAACTCTCCTCTCCATGTGGATTGTTGCATGTGGAACACCGCATTAACCTGGTCAGAAGTGCCAAGTTGAACCTCATTGGCAGCATTCCTTGCCGGGGGCCTTTGCGCTTGTGTAGCTTGATCTTTTGTTAGCGTCAGGGGAGGATATGGTCTCCTTGGAAGGAACTCCATTTGGGTTTGCTTCTTCATTATTGTCATATCGTTGGAAATAGTATGATACCCAAAGCCCAGAGCCCATACCTCCTGAAGGATTTTATTCTGAATTTCATTATCAGCAGGTGTCGATGGGTGTTGGGATTGAGGGAAATCAGGATAAATGGGAGGTTGCATTCTATGCGGAAGTCTGCCTATAGAGATTATGTCTAACTCTGCTTGCTGGGCAGCTTCGTATAGGGCAGGGAAAGTGTCGACCCGAGCTATCTTGAGAAGTAGGCAAATATCCGAATTGAAAGACCTCAGGTAATAGTGTGCAGCTTGACCCGTCGGAGGTCTCAGTTCGCGAGGTACTCTCTTCCAGGACCTCGCAAACCTTATGTTGAAGTCTGATATCTCCTCTTGCGGGTGGCGTTGGATACTCTAAAATTGATGCAACAATGAAAAGGGGTCGGCAGACTCGTTGCATCCCTTTACTAGCCTGCCTGCCAACTGAGGCCACCCCGTGATAGCTCCTTCTGGCAAAGATCTCCACTAGTAGAGAAGCTTCCCTCTCAGAGAGAGAGCCAATAGACGGGTCTTGACACTCTCACTCGTAATAGAGTGCAGTGTAGCCAAGGCCAGAATGTCTTAGATGTGCTCATATGCCGTTTTCCCGGAGCCATCATAAGTAGGGATGGATTTCAAGGCAGCGGGGGGCACAACATCTTGTCCAACTAGAGCCAAGGGCCCTGTGGAGTCAACTGCTGGGAAGAGGTCATCATCATTTTGTTGGGCAGCCATGTCTTCTTCCTCTCCGGTCGTGTACTCGATATCAGTGTTGTCCGAAGTTGTAGGTTGCTCTTCAATTTCGGCCTCTTCAAATTCAGCTTCTTCAATCTCGGCTTCAAATTCGTCTATGTGAGCTTGGTAGTTAGCCAGCCTTACGCACTCTCCAAGAGCGTTGATGTCAATTTCGTAGAGATCGGGCTGGTTTCCCGGATTCCTTGCTCTCCACCTTCTTGTATTGATGAAGGCGCTTGGACCACTCTCACGGACTCAGAGGATATTCAGGTACTTGCAAAGTCGCCAGGTGTTCTAATTTAACAGCAATGAAGCGAACACCAATTCTTCGATTTTGTTTTGGGTGGGAAACTTCCGTGTCCCACCGGGCGTGCCAGAGAAATAGTTGGTTACGAATCTACCACTAGGATAGGATTTAGTGTAATGCGCCCTAGATTCGCCCAACAGATTGAAAGGCCGGAAGGAAGGAATGCCTTCCGTGCCAATCTCCGGAGGAGGCCGACTTCCTATGTTTTCTCAGTTGTTTATCAGTTCAAAGTGCAAGAAAGAACTTATAAATGCAGAAAGAAATATAAATGTATTTGTATTGGGTGGGGAGGATAAGCAGCATAGCAACTATCAATCACTACTACTAACAACAATTAAACACAGAATACAAACTATCAATGTCATTCATCCTATGTATCCTCTAACTTTGCATTCCAGGAATACTTAACTATCAAATACCGATATCCAGATAGCAGAATAGCAGTAAGCAATAACATAAGCAACATGAGGTAGAAATGCTAAACAAATGCAACATACAGAACAAGAACAGTCAATAGAGCCAAGTGTATTTTGTATTCAGAAGCAAACACATAGCTACAATGGTTCCCTAGCAATATATCCCCCTTCCACCCTTTTACAATGATATTGCCGAGCTATTTATTGCACAAATTCCCCCCCATTACATCATTGGGCACAGGATCCTAGACCTGACAATTAACCGAAGAAACTGACAAAGCTGACAAAAGCGACAAAAAGCTACTGATGTTGACCTCTGTCGGCATGGAATGTGCTTGCGGTAAGGTCCACCTAAAGGATTGGCAGCTACGTGGCGGTGAGGGGATGATGCTCCGAGTCAGCTTGACTGAGGGCAGCTCAAGTACAATAATCCAATTCACGCTCGCACACCACCCGTCACATCTCTGACTTGAATCCCGAGGCTGGACACTCGTCAGAATCTGATAAGGAACAAATCTGCCTTGGGATCTCGTCTCTCTTTCTTGCCCAGCTTCGCTTGGAATTGGAGCACAATCAAACAGTGCAATGGGGAAGTAGCGCAGTTGGGGAGGCCTCCGTGCCTTAGAAAATTTTCGGGCTGTCTTCAACATTCTGCCCGAGTGCGTACAAGTAAGTGGGCGCAGCCCGACTTCGTTGCGAAGTCGGGTTGCGCACCCAACACTTAGCCATTTTTTCAATTACATCGCCCCGACTACGCATGATCTTGAGTGCGCAGCCCGACTTCGCTCCGAAGTCGGGTTGCGCACTCAACAATTAGAAATTTCAGGGCTCCACTGATGCCCAGGTTGGCAGAGAAATAAGAGCGCACCCCGACTTCGCTGCGAAGTCGGGGTTCGCTCTTATACTTAGCAAAATTCTGATCATCTCTCCGCACTTCGGCTCGAAGTCGGGGTGCGCTCTTATACTTAGCAAAATTTTGATCATCTCTCCGCACTTCGGCTCCCCAAGTGCGCTCAAACTTAAGGGCGCAGCCCGACTTCACTGCGAAGTCGGGTTGCGCAAAACCAATACTTAGAATTTTTTAGGGGCCTTTTGCTCTTTTGGGGAAATTGACAGAAAAAAGGAAAGGAGGAAAGGGGGGGGAATGAAGGGAATGAAACTGATGGAAGGGAAGAAAGGGGATAGTGGAGAAATGGAAAGGAGGAGGAGGGAAGGGAGAGCAGCATCCTTACAAGAAAAATGAAGACATGGCACCCCGTGCAAAATGTGGCAACGGCCACCTGTCTCAACAATTCCAACATTTGATCAAATTTCTGATCAGCATCATCTTTGGTGCTCTTATCCCCCATTGCTGTAAATGCTTCTTCCAAGTCTTCTGGAGTTATTTCTGGGTTTTCACCAATAGGATTCTCCTGAATACCCTGATTTCTGTTCACTGTGATTGAACCAAATTTGCGGAATTATGCCCTTCCACAGGATGGCAGGGTCAGATGCTCTGATACCATTTGTAATAACCTTCCTTCGTATATTCAAACATTTTTAATCACCAAGCAATATTTTATTCACAACTATATTATCTCAGCAGATAAGGAATGCCAAAGAACTCAATCCAATTGTAAAATCACTCAGCAAACTCTGATTTTTTTATTAATATTGGGGCAAATTACAAAACATTCACACATGAACTCACAAATGTAGAGAGACTAACTCACAAAATGATAGATATTATTGTAATAACACGGAATACACCTCAGAATTGCAGCGCAGGTATAAGATACTCCTCGAACAAGTTTCGTACTATGCTCCCAATTGATGGCGTCAGTTATTGTCCATTCTAGATGATATAGTGCTGCTGTTATTGATCGAATCTTATCCAGGTCTGATTGTTAATAGCTGAAACCTTCTCCAGAATTGCGCTCAGGTCTGTAGATGCTTTCACAATTTAACGCAGGTCTGCCAACACTCATTTAATGCTGATAAAACCTCCAGTATGGCGTTACAGAAATAATGTGATCTCAATCTGCTGTGAACTTCATCCCAGCCATAATTACTGAGTTTGTGAGGTTCTACAACACAAAAATGGCCTCCCAGGATTGAATCGAGAGCTCCCAGCTATAGGAATAAACCCAGATCCAAATCGTGGCAATACCCTTGATGGATATGGCGCTATCTGCAATGGTGTCTACAAACTGATGCAGGCTTTGGATATTAAAATTAATGCTGAGAATCTCTTCACAATAATAATGCCGCTCCTTACAATGTATAACAGAGTTTCAGCGCTGCATGTAAAGTCTATGGCTCTCAAATTTGTAATCGATCTGTGCCAAGAAGAAGTCTGCTTCTCAAAAAGCAATATACATGATTCATGCACTAGGAAGGCTTGGAGTTTTCGTTCCTTGCATGAAGATCAAATTCTCCTCCGCAGGGTTTCCGTCCTCAGAGGTGCATGCGGAAAGATTTCTCAATCCACGGATACAGAAAACCTCATCCCTTTTTTTTTTTTTATATGTATATGCAATGTTATATTTTTGGCATTTAGGTATTATTATTATTAATGATTAATAACAAGTTATTAATCATTAATAGTTTATTAAATTTTCACACCTTTAAGTTATTTCTATAATAATAACTCCTTGTTTCTCCTAAGGTGTTCACACACTTAACCAAATAAAATAATAATCTCCACACCAAACAATAGAATCCACATCACACCTATATACAAAACATAAAGATGAAAAAGGGTCATTTCAAAACTGCTTCTGATGATTCTTAGAAAGTTATCTGAAAACATAAACATAACACATGTGCAGTGTGAGATTTGTACAATGTTGGAACAATGATGGGTGGATAAACGAGGCAATGCACGCCGGAAAACCGGTTTTCATGCAAGCCAATTCAGCAACGCCTCCGAGAAGGTTTTCACTACCAAATTATTCATTTTTTAATTTTTTTTTATATTTTTTTTTCCTTTCCTTTTTTTTTCATCTTTCTTTTCTTTTTGTTTCCTTTTTTTCATTTTTTTTTATCAAGGCTGCCATTTCTGGTTTTCAATCAACTTCTATTTTTTTCAAGGGCTTCAATGAGATAGAATGTATCTCATGAGGCTGCAATGTGAGAGAATTTTTCTCATTCTTATTTGGATAAAAACAATCCTTATTCTGCAAAAACATGTCAATTTTTTTGTATGAAAACATCTTTTTCAGCTAGAAGCTGCAACAATGATGCAACCTTCCTTCCATACAAGTAGTAAGAATCTTCTTGTATCATCATTGCCTCTGTATTTCTGGAAATGAAGTATTGACCTAATTAATTCTTCTCTCTGCTGAAATTGATGCATATCCTTATGTATCTTTATTTTGTGGGACATGCCTTATGCTGCAATTTTTTTTTTTTTTTTCTTTCATTTTTTTTTTCTTTTTTTCTCTTTTCTCTTTTTTTTTTTCTTTTGTTTTTTCAAGATTCAAAGATATGATCATTTGGAATATTTTTTCAGAAGAGGAAGCCTCTTCTATCTTATGCAAATGTAATTGTGTGAAATATCGAGCAAATTCTACCTTTGTTAGTGGTTTATGGTACACCTGTAAAAGATGTCCATTCACCACTAATGTCCTCCTTGAATCATCAATCGAAGAAAGTTGAACAACTTCATTCTCAAACTCTTCTGGTTCATCTGTGCTACTCTTAATGTGATCATCATGCCACATGCTCCATTTTTGTTGAATGAACTCTGTTTGGTGAAGTGCTTCCAACCAAAGTTCATCAAATGCATTCAACTGCAAAATCTGTTTTTTATGTACCTGTAACAACTCAATACCAATTGCTAAAGATGCATAAAGTGTTAGTAAAGCATTAGGATATTGGATCAATACAACAAACAAATTTGCTTCCTAGTTTTTAGTCAACCAACTATTGTTGTTCAAAGGTTGTTTTGACTGCATTTCAGTTTGTTTTGTACCAGGATGTTTGGAATTGGTTCTTGGAGAATGATGCATTAATGAATTAAGAGAGCAATGATATGGTGGAAAAGAATGGAAAATCTATGTATGTTTACCAAAAACAATTCTTGAAAGAATTAACTTTGTTAAATTTTAATGTCTTCATCTGGTTTTTGCTTTGTTACAAAGATTTCAGTAATTATCTCCGTATCGTCCCTCAATGGTTGGAATTCCTCAATAAATGCGTCTTTCAAGGTGGTCCACTGTGTGAATGGCTGCGTATTTTATCGTTTCAAATACCAATCCATGGCCATTCCTCGCAAGGTGGCTGGAAACAACTGCAACCACTCCGTATCTTGCGTTACCCCATTTGATCCCCAAATGGTTATGCAAGTTCCAATATGACGTGTCGGGTCTTCTTTTCCTTCCTCGGTGAAGGGTGGGCATTTTTGTTTGCCCACTCGGTTAGCAGTGTTCACCATTGACTATCCCACTAGGTGGTTTTCTTGGTGGTGATCTAGGTGGACTTCTATCTAACTCCCTATTTGTTGTTTATGGTGTGAAATTTGGATCAAATAGCCTTCTTCTTGAGCCTCTACTTCGCGACCTCCTTCGCAAGTAAACGAGATGTGGTTCTAGTCTTCCTCCCCATGAACCTACACGTGGTTGTTGCGGTACAAAGTCTCCTTCTGTATCCGCCAGCCAACTCCTCTCCGTTGGTTCGGGTGTTACCGTCCACTCCTCGTCTCCAATAACAGGCACTTCCTTTGCTATTTGCTCTTCGCCTTCTGCTATCACCAACAATGTCTCTATTCTCGGACTTTCTTCTTCCGCAAGGTTCCACACTCTCTCCACTTCGGGTTGTGAAACTTCATCTTGATTGTGTGTCCTTTGATTTGCCAGTCGTGCACTTCGTCTTAGTGGTATCGCACTCCTTCCTCTTGCACCTTGTATCAATCACCTCCTTGCCTTACCACATATACCTCTTGACCCAAATTTTGATTTAGGCAACGGCGCCAAATGTAGACAGGGGTGAGTACATTCTTGGGAAGAGGACTTAGGAAGGATTGTTTGCCTTTACTGTAAAACTTGACATAGTGCTTAACCTTGGACAAGTAAACCTGGGTAGACATCTAGAACAGGAGCGTCTAGGATGAATAGGTAGACATATAAACAGTAGACGTCTAAGTGAAGGACAAACGTCTAGACAGTAGATGCCTAGGGTAACAGGGTAGACATCTAGGCGGTAGACATCTAGGACAACAACAAGGTAGACGTCTAGGACAATAGGATAGACGTCTAGACATTAGACATCTAGAACAACGGTGTAGACGTCTTAACAATAGATGTCTAGGGCAACAACAAAGTAGACGTTTGGACAGCAGATGTCTAGGACAATGGGGTAGACGTCTAAATAGTAGACGTCTAGGACAATGGTGTAGACGTTTAGACAGTAGACGTCTAGGGCGGCAAGAGAGACGTCTAGACTGTAGACATCTATGATAGGTTTGCCAGCAAGTCTAGACAGCTAGGCTCAGACGTCTAACAGATAGGCTTAGATGGGTGGGCCTAGACGTCTGCAGTTAGGGCATTCATTTTCCAGCCTGCAACTTCTCTTGCGTGTTGGTTCCTGTAATCGCGCAAACCCAACACAATGTAGCAGTGTGAACACATAGTGGTTAGTTTAGTGGTTGGCTAGTTTAGGTTGTCGGCAAGTTCTTAATGTCGGCATGATTTTTTAATAAATAATTTCTTCTTCCCCTTATCCCTCCATTCCCTCCTTTATTCCCTCTTCCTCCTTATCACTCCACCTCCTTTCCCCTTATTCCTCCAACCTCCCTTCTTTTCCTCTCCGCCGACTTCCTCCCTTTCCCTCTTCATATAAATTAGATATGGCTTTTTCAATAGTTGGTTAGATGAATGTAATTTGCTCTTTGGAATCTTAATGAAAGATTTGTTTTAGTGCCACCTGGTCCGAATAGTATATTTGGTATCAGAGCTGGTCAGGCAAGCGTGCTAGGCATGAATCCCGTGGTCGCACGGGCACGAATCCGGAGATCGCACGGGCACGAATCCCGAGGGCGCACCGTGTTCGAGGAGCTGGCGATCGAATCGAGGAGGTGGCAGAGCTGTGCATGGATTTCGAGGCTGCACGATTTTCAAGGTGACACATGGCAGGCGGAGCTAAGAGCTGACTCGGACACGCAGCTCAAGGAGCTGAGGTGGCGGCAGCTGACATGTGGCGGGCACTGATAGAGCGCTGACTGGGCGAGTAGAGGTGGCGAGCTGACGTGGCAGTCGAGCTGACGTGGCGGTCGGGTGTGTGCAGTGGCAAAAACTGGTTTGTCCACGTGGCGGAAGCGGATTCATCTGGTCGAGACACGTGGCGGTCGCAGATTTGTCGAGGAGCAAGCATAGCATTGGGGAGTGATTGCCCGAAGGCAATCGAAGGTTAATGCGCCTTCGCGCATATTTGAAGACAAATTTGTCTTCCTCCCACTGCATGTGGGATAAATCCACCATATTTAAAAAAAAAAAACTGTCGCCCATCCGCTATAAGGAACCAATCGTCCCTTTCCTTACCCGTCGAAGCCTGTAGCGCAGTTGGTTGTGTTGTTTGCTGGCAGAAGAGAGGTCCCGGGGTCGAATCCCGTCGGGGGTTAAAAAACAAGTTTTTTTTTTTGTAATCACCGGACGCAGCAAAGTTTAAGTCAACGGGAGTTTGCATTTCTTCTCACCGGAGCCGCGTGGTGTAGCGGCTAGTGCCTGCGGGAGGTCCTTTGATCGAATCCCGTCGGGGTTTCGCGGGAAAAAAAAACAAAAGGTTTTTTATTTAATTTTTTCTTATTTGTTTTTTAATTAAAGTTTTTTAAATATTTAATAATTTTTATTTATATTTTTTATTATGTTTTTTTTAAATAAACTTTTATTTAAAAAAACTAATTTAAAATATATATAAAAAATTGTTAAAAATTTTAAGGGCTTTATTAAAACAAATTTTGGAAAATTGTTTAAAAAAAATTAAAAGGGTGAAAAGTTTTTTTTGGCATCATTATTGTAACCCAGTGCATGCGGTGTATTTTTGGGTAGATGATTCGGTCATCTGGATGCTATTATGCATTGCTCTCTCTGTTGAGAAGAGAGAATCATGATTCCTTTGATAGGAAAGTCCAGCAGAGTGGACTTCATACAATGTTTTGTCAGTTGGAAAACCAAGTGATTGCACATCAGAGAAAACCAGATTCTGGATACGAGGCAGATTCTGAAGATAATATCTTCGGGCAAAGAGTAGTTGAATCCGAGATGGTTGAAATAGTACTGGAAGGACAATCAAGTGACAGTTATACTACTGTAGTGCCTGAAGTTGAAACGAGTGAGAGCTATACACCTCGCTCTCCTGATTCAGAACCAGCAGAAGCAGAGGAAAAAGAACCAATGGAGGTGAAACCTGCAATTGAAGAACGAGTTGTTCTCAAAAGGCATCTTGAGCCAGCAGCAGCAGCAAAAGAAGTCATTATAATCAGTGACGACGAAGCAAACAACTTCACCTTTCCGGTCTTGGGAAATCCTCAAGAAGAAGAACGCCAAATCAGTGAGAATTTTAAGAAAGCTAGATTTGATTTAAATCAATAAATCAGTAATCTATTTTGTACTTCTTTGTACAACTTGTTTGAAGTTGAAATAAAAGTTGCTTTCTAAAATGGCTTCCAATACTAGTTTACCAATCCCTGAATTCAATGGTGGTGATTACGAGTATTGGTCAATTAAAATGAAAACTCTGTTGATTGGCAAAGGTCTTTGGGATGTGATTGAAGAGGGATATACTGAACCTTCAGCTACTGAGTGGGCAGTTTTGAGTGGTGCTGATAAAAGGGCTAGAAAAGAAGCACAAAAGAATAATTCTTTTGCCCTTTATCACATTCACGCCGCTCTTGATAAAAGTATTTTCCCTAGAATAGCTTCTTTTAAAACTGCTGAATCTTCTTGGAATGCTTTACAAGAAAGTTATAGGGGTAGTCACCAAGTCAAACAAGTTAAACTCCAAACCTTGAAAAGAGAGTTTGAAACTCTTAAAATGCAAGAAAATGAAAAGGTTGGTGATTACTGCGTGCGTGTGAAAGCCGTAGTAGATAAGATGGTCACTTTAGGAGAAGATGTAAAGCCTGAAGTTATAGTGAAGAAAGTGTTGAGAACACTTCTTCCTAAGTGGAATTCAGTAGCCATCATTATAGAGGAATCTAAAGACCTAACTTCTCTGTCTTTTGAAACCCTCATTGGCTCACTTCTCTCACATGAGGAGAGATTACAGCCAACTCCTTCCACAAGTTATGGAGGAGATGATAAAGCCTTTGCTTCTCAAGAAGGCAGAGGTAGAGGTCGTGGCAGAGGAAAGTCTAGAGGAAGAGGCAAAAATAATCAGAGAGGTGGAACTCCTAACAGAGGAGGAAATCAGAACAGAGGAGGATTCTCAAACAACAGTGAACAACAGCAGAATAGAGGAGGACAACAAAATAGAGGGAAACAATCAGGCAGAGGTAAAGGAGGAGATAAGTCAAAACAATCTTGCTACAATTGTGGCAAACTTGGCCATTATGCTCGTGACTGTTGGACTAAGACTTCACAAGGAGCTAGTAGCAGCCAGAGCAGTCAGTTTGGAAACTTTGGAGAAGAGGAAGAGGCCACAAATCTCTTTCTCTCATATGGTCAAGCAGATCAGAACATGAATGATACATGGATCTTGGACACAGGGTGTTCAAACCATATGAGTGGCAAAGAAGAGCTCTTTGCTACTCTAAATTCCTCCTACAAATCCAGCATCAAATTGGGAGATGATAAATCATTGGCAGTAGAAGGCATTGGAGCTATGGCAGTTCCAACTAAAGAAGGAGTCAAACAAGTAAGTGATATCTATTATACACCCCATCTCCAACATAATCTTTTAAGTGTTGGACAAATGTTAGAAAAGAACTACAAGTTGCTTTTTGATGAGGGTAAATGCACTATTTTTGATAAAAATAACAATAATAAAATCATTACTCAAGTGCCAATGTCAAAGAATAGATTGTTTCCTTTAAAGTTTGGCCAACCAGGGGGAGATAAGTTAGCAAGTGTTGCTATTTCCAATCCAAGTGTTCTATGGCACTTGAGATATGGCCATTTGAATTCTGCTAGTTTGAAAATGCTAACTTCCCAAGCCATGGTCACTGGACTTCCTAAAGTCCAGGATAGTAAAGAAGTCTGTGAAGGGTGTGCTCTTGGAAAGCATGCCAGATCAAAGTTTCCTCATGGACAAGCATGGCGGGCCAGCTATCCACTCCAGCTAGTGCATACCGACATCTATGGTCCGATGCAGACACAGAGTCTGGGTAACAACTCTTACTTTCTACTCTTTATTGATGATTATACTAGAATGTGTTGGATATATTTTTTGAAACATAAGGATGAAGCATATGAATGCTTTATTGATTTCAAAACAAGAGTTGAAAGTGAGAGTAGATATTTTGTAAAATGTCTTCGATCAGATAGGGGAGGAGAATACTCCTCTAATGAGTTTGTGAATTTTCGTAAGCAACATGGCATTAAGAGGCGGTTCATTGCTGCCTACACTCCACAACGAGAATGGTGTTGCGAGAGAGGAAGAATCGCACCATTGTGGAGATGGCAAGGTCTATGCTTTAGACGAAGCATTTGACTAATTCATATTGGGCGGATGCAACCAGGACCAACGTATATATCTTGAACAGAAGTCCTACTTCAAGTTTGAAAGGATCGACACCTTACCAAGCATGGTATGGTAAAAAGCCAAATGTTAAGCATTTCAGAGTGTTTGGCTCGCTGGCCTATTCTCAAATTCCCGATGAGCTTAGGAAGAAGCTCAATCCAAATAGTCAAGCATGTATCTTTGTAGGATACTGTGAGAATACAAAAGCTTACAGACTCTATAATCCCCGGACTAGAAAGTTTGTGATTTCCAGGGATGTAATTTTTGATGAAGGGGGAGAATGGGGTAAGCCCCAAATATTCAGTGATGTTGAATCCACTGATGTAGTTTCTCAGCAGGTGCAACAATAGACACCACAGAAAGGAAAGCAGTCTCCTCCAACAAGTCCAAGTTCATATTCTGATTCCTCTTCTTCACCAAGTCCTTCTCCACAACGATCTGTACGTTCCTCACCAATGGACATTGATTCTCCATCCAAAGGTAAGAGAACTCTACAGTATCATCCATCATCTCAGATGTTGGATAAAATGTTTTCAAGAAGATACACTAGGAGTCAAGCTAGTGAAATGGATTCTGTTTTACACAGATTAGAAAGTATGCACTTGTATGGTGATGATGTCTCCCAGCAGGAACCTAGGGGAGATCAAGTTAACTATGCTTTGTTAACTAGTGCACAGCTTGAACCTTCTAGTTATGAGAAGGCATGTACTCAGAAAATTTGGCAAGATGCCATGAACGAGGAGATAACCTCTATAAAAAACAACGACACTTGGGAGCTGGTCAAGCTTCCTAAAGGCAAGAAATGTGTTGGATGTAAGTGGGTCTACAAGACCAAGTTTAATGTTGATGGTAGCATTGAAAGGCACAAGGCAAGACTAGTTGCAAAGGGATTCACTCAGCAATATGGAATTGATTATGAAGAGACTTTTGCTCCTGTAGCCAGACAGGAGACTATTAGAACAGTTCTTGCCTTAGCTGCAAATAAGGGCTGGAAATTCCAACACATGGATGTGAAAAGTGCATTTCTAAATGGTTACTTGACAGAAGAAGTGTATGTTGAGCAACCACAAGGATTTGAAGAGAAAAACAAGGAACATCTTGTTTACAAACTGAAGAAGGCACTTTATGGCCTCAAGCAGGCACCACGAGCCATATAAATTAGATATGTTTTTCAATAGTTGGTTAGATGAATGTAATTTGCTCTACGGAATCTTAATGAAAGATTTGTTTTAGTGCCACCTGGTCCGAATAGTATACACAACACAACCGACGATCCTCTATCTCGTGCCAAGCATTGATCAATACCTGCAACACAATAATATTCTCACAAAGTAATCACACATAGCACATGCATTCTAGAACAACGTTTGTTGCACAACAGATCTCCATTATGGAAAAGTGTGGATAGATTACAAAATGAAATAGGGGGGTATTTCTAGGTAAGTTCGGGTGGTTACTGCAACCAACCTGATTCAACCGTCCCAGCAACCCTATGCTTAACAATTTTGTTTCAGGTGTAACAACTTGTCTTAGACATCTAACTCAGCCAGTCTAGACGTCTAACTAACTAGACGTCTAACAAACAGGACATCTAAGCAAATGACAACTACGTTTGTCCTTTTGTACAGTTAAACTAATCAGTCCGTATTCATTGGATCGGCTGATTTACATTGCAAAAATTTTTATCAAATGACTCAACAACCATTAAGATTGTTGTACATAATCAAAATTGCACTTCATTGGAAATTCTTGTCAGATTGGTCGGTATATTATTTCTTCGTCGAACTATTGTCTACAAACTTCAATGTACGAAAAACATGGTATGACAACTTCAATGTACGACAATCACGGTATGACAATTTCAACCTTGTGTAATAGAACTTGAAAAGATACAACTAATAGAATCTATCTACTGCAGCAATCAACAATAACAACTCATGCAATGACCATACAAAGGCAATAGATGATGGATGAATATGAGTAGATATTGCATTAACAATAGCCTATATGGTTAACTGCGTACAACATTCTACTTACATACACATTGCAATGCCTGTGCAGAATATCTCCTTCCATGCCAACAACACCAACGATACACTTTGGCCATCAACACACTTCGGCCAACCATACTAATGAATGAGAGAAGGATCTTATTTATACAACTGAGGAGGTAGTTGTTGTAGACAGCAGTTCTAAACCCTAGGACTGGCTGGAACATTGTGTCCACCAATTTTGAATTGTACATAGCAATTTTGGTAATGTTCATGTTTGTATTTGATTGGAAAATCAGCCAATGAGAAGAAGGCTGGATTGTAAACGCATAAGGCATAAGATGACAAAAACAGCCGTCATTGTAATTGTTTTGGTTAATGAATTAGACGCCTAGTTAGACGTCTAAGGGTAGACGTCCAAGTAGTTAGACGTCTAAGCAGAATTAGTTAGTAGGCGTTAAGGCTGACGGTTGGGGCGGTTGAGGACGAAGTAGTTGGGGAAACTACTTCGCCCCTCCTATTTATACCCCCTTTCAAACATTGTATCATCATCATTCATTCTGCTATAATGCCAATGCTGTTGTGCGGTTTACATATTCTGCGTGTGTGGTGATCTTGTGGTTGTTCCCTTGAGTGCAGGTTGGAATGCATTAATGTGTGAGTTGTAGGTTGTGTTGTGCTAACTGTGCATTGCAGGTTTTACCCATTGATGAGTGTGAAGATCCATTGCTGCAGCAGGGACAGAAACTGTTGGTATTTAGTGCAGGTGCAGGAAATACGACGAAAGGCTGTAGACGTCTTGCCCTGACATCTAGCTTCTTGACGACTAAACCTTCCAACCTGACGTCTAGCTTCTGTGACGTCTAAACCTGCCAACCGTGACGTCTAGCTTCTTGACGTCTAACCTGCCAACTTTGACGGCTAGACTTGTGACGTCTAGACAGGCCCCTGTGACGTCTAGACCTACCCTCCTGACGTCTAGGCCTGTGACGTCTGATCCTGACAGCTGAGTAGTTGAACTCTGTAGCCTATAACCAGTCCATTGAAGTATCTATTGCCTAAACCTGAAAGCCTACTTGTCATCACCCCATCTCGGGAATGTACTCACCCTTGTCTACATTTGGCGTCGTTGCCTAAGTGAACTCAGAGTCTAGCGACAAGTGATAGGAAGAGTAGGTGAATGACTGATTTCAGGTCACAGAGTAAGAATCAAATACCGGTAAGAAGAAGCGCACGACTGGCGAACTTAAGGACACACGAGGCCACAGAGGTGTCTCACCCTGAGGTGGAGAGAGTGTGGAACATTGAAGACGAGAATAACGCAAGCATTGAAACATTGTTGGTGACTGCAGAAAACGAGGAAGAACAAATAGCTGAGGAAGAGCCCATCATTGAGAACTGGACGACAACACCAGAACCAGCGAGGGAGGGGTGGCCAGAGGATATTGAAGGAGAGAACCTTGTATCAGGGCACCTACGCGGAGGTTCGTGGGGAGGAAGGCCGGAGCCACGTTTGGTATATTCGCGGAGAAGGTCGCGAAGCAGAGACCAATTGGAGACGGGAAGAAGGCTATTTGAGTACAATTTTGCACCACCAACAGTAGACAGACAACCGAATCAAACGCTACAACCACCAACACCAGGAAGACAGAATACCATGGCAGCAAACCCCGCCAATAGAACAATACAACAGAAATGCCCACCTTTTTCAGGTGAAGGAAAGGAGGATCCATCGCGACATGTGGGAACTTGCATTACCATTTGGGGAGCAAATGGGGTCACACAAGACACACAATGGTTGCAACTGTTCCCAGCCACATTGCGAGGCATGGCGATAGACTGGTACTTGAAAAGACAAAGTACGCGAGCATTTACACAATGGGAAGAGCTGAAGACCGCATTCATAGAAGAATTCCGACCACTGAGGGATGACACGGACATCATCACAGAAATATGCGTTACTAAGCAAAAATCGGATGAGGATGTCAAAAGCTACAATAGAAGATTGAAACAACTGACAGATAAAATGGAGATGACACCTATCGACGGTATGATAAAGCGGTGGTTTTTGGATGGGCTACTACCAAAATTCAAGAAGAAAATGAAGGCAATACCATCCTCAACGTATGCAGAAGCACTGGAGAAGGCTAAAAACTTCGAAAGTGAAGGCAAACAAATGACCGCAGGTATCGGAGGTTACTTAAAGCATACCGAAGATTCGGACAGTGAAGCAGAAGATAAAGTACAGAGCACGATTCACACCTTTCGGAGGGAATTTGACAAAATTCTAAAAGAAGCGAAAGGAGAAGGCCGAAAGGATCGGAAAGAAATTTGGTGCTCAGACTGCAAGGCAGAGGGACATTCAAATGTAAACTGTCCAAAGAAAGCATATTGCAATATATGTGAAATTGCAGGACATCCTATTGTCGACTGTCCATTCAACCTGAAAAGCAAGAGGCATCAGACATTGGCGATACAACAGGAAGAGCAGCCAAATGCGCAGAGGAATGGACAAGGAGCTACTAGCGGAGGATATAGGAATAGTCGTCGAGGAGGAAGACAAGGAGGCCAGAGTCGACTACAATACGACTCTGATGGTCGGCCGATTATTCAATGTCGGAATTGTCAAGAATGGGGCCATTTTGCGAAGAATTGTTCCAAACCCTAGAATGCAGGTAACAACAGTGGTAACAATACCACTCAAATGTGTAAATGGTGTGGTCCAGGAAACCACAAGGAGGCTAATTGCCCAAACAAGGCAAGTACCAATGGAACTCAGAATATCAACCTCATCGGCATTGGAGAAGTGATAGAGGTAGACAAAGAAGTCTTGGCTGTAACAAGAGCACAGACCAAGAAAATGGAATAGTATCCAAACCCTGCCAAGGAGAAGGAACGATGGCAGGAAGCCCAAAAATTGATCGAAATAGAACTAGCAAAGGAGAAGCAAGGACAACTAGTTCTGGAGAAAGTATTAAAGAGACCGGAGATCACTAAGAAGGCATCAGTAGAAGGCTTGGTAACAGAGGTGCTAAACACGAAGGTGGAGATGAAGGTAGCCAACCTGTTTAGCATAGTACCTGAGTTGTATGCTACGATCGGGGAAGCCATCAAGAGGAAGGATGAAACTCGACAGGTAGCAACTATCAAGCAAGGACAATTCATCGATCCAACAATCCTGATGATTGAAGCCGGGAGGAGGCCAGCTATAGTCCAGATGGAAGTTTTGGACCATAGGCTGAATCAGGTGATTGTAGATGGAGGGTCTAGTGTGAACGTGATGCCAGAGAAGACATGGCGGATTCTGGGGCAACCCGCCTTACGGTCTCCAAATTTCAAACTATATGGCGCTGATCAATATGGCATTGAAACAATAGGCGTTTTAATGAATCAAAAAGTATGCATAGCAAAGCAGGACTTCATCTTGGATTTTGTTGTCATTGCTATGCAGAAACCCGCATATGATGCACTGCTAGGATGAGGATGGTTGAGAACAACAAAATTCAACCACAATTGGGAGAAAGAACGTCTATCCTTCAAACAAGGGCAGCACAAGTATATAATCAATCTGAAGAATCAAACTGTGAGTCAAGACATAGCCACTTCAGATGATTCGGGATCCTCTTCATCAGATGGTGAGACAGGATATGAACCAGATGAGGAAGGAGTGTTGCACCTTGAAAACTGCACGGAAGATGAATATGATCAGGACAAGGGTCTATTACACTGGCAGTTGGAGGACTACGAGATATTTTCTCCTCAGTGTTTTTGCATTGATGCGGGAAAGGAGATTCAAACGGATGAGATACAAGAACCTGAAAAGGGAACTAGCAATAAAAGACAAACAGCAGCAGAAAAGGACAAGGAAAGAGAGAAGTGGACATTTCCCAAGAATTTTGCGGAATTCACGATGGGGGAGGCAGTCATTGAAGATAAACCAGCCCACCCCATCGCTGCACTGAAAGCAGCAAATGACCCTGAATCTATCAAATATGAAGGTCCTAAAATGATTCAGGTAAACTTGGGAGAAAATGGCGAGGAGAAGATGATCAAATGTGGAGATGATTGGGATCCAGTCCTGAAAGCAGCAACATTCAAGATTTTTCTGGACTATAAGGATGTTTTTGCTTGGACATATAAAGATTTGAAGGGAGTACCACCCGAACTCTGCGTACATAAGATTCCTCTGATTGAAGGTGCGCAACCTGTGAGAAGGCGACCTTACAGAATGAATCCCAAATATGCAGCAAGGGTGAATGCCGAAATCGAAAAGATGTTGGATGCAGGCATTATATTCAAAGTTACGACAAGCGAGTGGGTCTCACCAATCGTGATCACTCTAAAACGAGAAGTAGATAAAATCTGAATCTGTGTGGATTTTAGAAGTTTGAATGTCGTAACCATAAAAGATCCCTTCCCGATCCCTTTCACAGACTCCATACTAGAAGAAGTAGCCGGCCATGAGATATACTCATTCTTGGATGGATTCTCGGGCTATAACCAGATTAGCATAGCGGAAGAAGACAAGTTGAAGACCACTTTCGTTGTGGAGAACGGAATATACGCATATAACCGCATGCCATTTGGACTATGCAATGCACCAACTACTTTTCAGAGGATCATATTGTACATTTTTGAAAAGATGTCCACAGGGAACTTCAAAGCTTTCCTAGATGATTGGTCACTGTATGGGAGGACGCAGGAACATTTAAAGGCATTGGAGGAATGCATGGGTTTATGCAGGAAAGCACGAATATCATTGAATCCAAATAAATGTGTCTTATTGGTGCCATATGGAAAGCTGCTGGGGCATATAGTATGCCAAGAGGGTTTGAAGCCCGACCCAGATAAGATACGGGTGATATTGCTGATGGAAGAGCCACATGATGTGAGCTCGGTCAAGACCTTTTTAGGGACAGTCGGATATTACAGGAGGTTTATCCGAAATTATGCATTAACATCTCATCCACTAGACGCACTTACACGTAAGGGTGTTCCATTCAAATGGATAGAGGAACACTAGGGGGCATTTGAGGGATTGAAAGGGCACTTGGTGAAAGCACCTATCCTGGTTTACCTAGACTGGGAAAAAGAATTCCATGTGCATGTGGATGCCTCAAATTTTGCCATTGGATGTGCATTGGCACAAGAAGGCCAATACGGGTTGGATCAGCCCATATACTTCGCAAGTCGGTTACTATCAAGAGCCGAGAAGAATTACAACACAATAGAGCGAGAAGCACTAGGAATGGTGTATGCGGTGCAAAAATATAGACACTATCTACTGGCTAACCCCTTTGCTTTCTATGTGGATCATCAGGCTTTGTTGTACTTAATCAACAAACCAACGATCTACGGATGAGTGAGTCGATGGCTCGTCACCTTGCAGGAATTCGTGTTTCGAGTGGTAGTCAGGCCAGGGAAGAAACATGTAATAGCGGATCAATTGTCAAGGATTCGCTCAGGAGAACCTGCAGAGGGAGGAATACCGGATGAATTCCCCGATGCACAGTTGTTTATGATTAATGCCATACCAAGATGGTATAAGCATATAGGGGAATATCTGTCGACAGGACAACTGCTAGAAGAGTTAACGACAGCTGAGCGGAGAAAGGTGATTACGAAATCAGCACCCTTCACCTTGATTGCAGGATTGCTTTACAAGATGGGGGAGGACCATATATTGCGAAGATGCATAATGGAGGATGAAGTACAACAAACCTTGAAAGAGACACATGAGGGATTGGCAGGAGGACACATGGGACCAGATGCGACAACCAGGAAAGTATTGTTGGCAGGTCTATGGTGGCCCACCCTCTTTCACGATGCAAAGAACTTTGTGGCAGCATGTGATACGTGTCAAAGAACGGGGAAACCATTGAAAAGAGACTTCATGCCATTACATCCGTCCCAGCCTCAGGAACTCTTTGAAATATGGGGGCTAGATTTTGTAGGTCCTCTAAAAACAAGTCGAAGGAGGAGATGTCGATATATCGTAGTTGCCACAGAATATCTCACAAAATGGGTAGAAGCAAGGGCTTTACCGGACAACTCGGCAAAAAGCACGGCTCGCTTTTTGTACGAACAAGTAATTACAAGGTTCGGGATACCTCTACAATTGACGAGTGATAGAGGAGGCCATTTTGTGAATGCAATTATCCAGAACTTGACGGAAGAATTCAGGATTTTTCACTCCTTGTCAAGTCCGTATTACCCCAGAGCAAATGGGCAGGCGGAGGCGACAAATAAAATCTTGGTTTCAATCATGTATAAGACATGCGGAGTAGAAGGAGCCGACTGGGAGGAACGGTTACCAGCAGTTTTATGGGCATACAAAACCACCTTCAAGCCCACCACGAATCATACACCCTTTCAACTGATGTACGGACAGGAAGCAGTGGTACCTGTTGAATTCCTTGTACCAAGCTTAAGAGTGGCAGTGGACAATCGGCTGAATGACGAAGATAGCATGAAGGAGCGATTGACAACTTTGGTACAGTTGGATGAGAAAAGGGTAATGGCACAATGGGCTACGGAGATCGCATAGAAGAGAAGGAAATTCTGGCACGATAAGCATCTCCGAAAGATGGATCTCAAGGCTGGTGAATTAGTACTGAAGTACAACGGGAAGAGAGAACTCAAGCCAGGAAAATTAAAAACCCTATGGCTTGGACCCTTCCAGGTAGAAGAAGTACTGGAGAACGGGGCAGTAAAACTGAGAAAACTAGATGGAACACTATGCCCCGAGGTAATTAATGGCTCTAAGTTGAAGGTATACAAGCCACATGCTCAGGTAAATATGATCAACCTAGAACAATCAGGAACTTCTGAAACAGGGACAGATCCAGGAATACATTCCCAGGATACTGACGAGCAGGGTAGTGTTGTTCGAAGGGAGGATACTCATAACCTGGATTGGTTATTTGGAACCGATGGAGAAGAAGAGCAACAAGGATTGCAACAGCAGGTCCGGAATCCAAATGACAATGAGGAAGACCGACTCCAAGCTCTGACGGAAGTCGCTCTACAAGAAGTTCCAGAAGAAGAAGAAGATGAAGAAGGAGTTAGACTTCTGCAACGAATGAGATCGAAAACACAAAGGTTGCAGGAAGAATATGAAACTCTGAGACAGTACAATAATCAGCTACGGGAACAGGTGATCCAGGAGTTGGACACAACCATGCAACGAGTAAATGAAAGGCACGAAGCTCGCCTCGCGGAATGGGCGGAGTTAGAACAGGGGGAACTCAGAAGAAGTGCGACAGGAAACTCTTCAGAAGACAGTTTATTTTCCTTGGAGGAAGAACAGGAAGATGTTGTAAGCCCAAGGGAAAATAGAAGAGGAAAAGCAATAGCAACAGGTGCACATTCTAGGAGTTCTTCTTCAGCCACATTGAAAATCGTGCTAAATACGGAAGAATCCTCAAGCGCAGAGTCAGTGAACCATCAGGAGATGAGAGATTCTCCAGAAAGACCCAGGATATGGGAAGCAGGACAAAGCTCGACTGCCAAATATCAGATAAGCAGGGAGGAAATGGCAGCCATAATATGGAAGGATATCGAGACGGTACCAGAGAAACCAAAAACTGGGGGTTGGTAGAGGAGAAAGGTGAAGAGAGACAACCTACCTCAGAATCCGGATATTCCATATGCCAGTCCTAACCCAGATCGTAGGAGACAAAGGGATGAAGATCGCAATCGACAAGCAAGTGTCATATTTATGGAAACTGCACACATAATTGAAGATGATGCTTCACTGAGCCCGCAAGACGAATATAATGGAGGATTAAACGAGGACATTATGCCAGAATTACCACCACCTCGTGCATGGAGAACACCATATGCTGGAGCCATGAGACGTCCAACTGAACGGGAGGAGGTAGCCAGGTATCGGATGGCTGCACTTGACTTACGACAACATAGAAGGGAAGTAAGAAGATTGCAGCAACGGGTTCAAGAAACCTCAGAATGGCCAATGAACATGGTAGGAGAAGGAAATGACTCTAGTACTGATTCAGTCTTTTTAGAAGAGTACCAGGAAAACCTAACTCATTGTGCCATGCAACGACACTTTGAGGAAAGTAGATGGAGACGAAGACTGATAAGGGCCGATAGGAGACTGAGGATCTTGCACCAATTAACACCTGCGCATTTACACCACCCACCGGAGACAAGAGCACAACTGATAAACGAGGCCCGTAGCAGAGACAACTTAGGTACTCTCGGAAGACCGCAAGGAATTCCGAGAGCACCTGACCAAGGGAGGAGCGTGGTTGACCTCCATCCCGGTAGCTCGAGAGGAAGAAATTCCCCTCCGGCTACCAATAGGTCGACTGGTTCTCAGTTTGGACCGCAAGGGCCATCTGAGAACTTAGTCCAAGCCAACCCATCACTACGTGCTCCTGAGAACAGACCGATAGGTCCGTCTCAGCGAGCTCGTAGGAACCGAAGACGTCGTCAGGAACGACTGAGGGACCGACCGAATCTCGGGCAGCTGGGAGTCCGACAGCCCAACATTAGAGAGATTCGATCGGAAAGAGGTCGAGGACGCGGTAACCCGGTCCGCGGAAGAAGAAATTGGGACAGAAATCCCAATTTAGCACAAAGGGATCAAGAAGGGGCAGTTGCAGGAAACGATAGAGGTCGAGGAAGAGGTCTAAGAACTAGACGACCCCACCAAAACAGGGGACATCAAAGACGACAACAACCCATTCAACATGAACTTGATCAATAGACACAAGAAGGGGAGAGGTTTCACTACTTGGATGATTGCATAATAATCCGGCGAAATGATGGAAGAACGGAATGAATCCCACTGGTGCCCGCCCATCCAGAAC
Source organism: Wollemia nobilis (assembly GCA_028583015.1). Lineage (NCBI taxonomy): Eukaryota > Viridiplantae > Streptophyta > Pinopsida > Araucariales > Araucariaceae > Wollemia > Wollemia nobilis. The sequence goes on along the minus strand of JAQPPZ010001772.1, from coordinate 8,884,893 downwards.
GCCCAAATCTGACAAGGATTGCAAATGAATGGATGGAACAAACACGTCTGGCAGTAGAAAGAAATCAGCAAGCCACCAATAATGTTAGACGACGGGCCAGTACCCACCAGTTCAGTGAGCCGGAAACACGACATCAGCCGGAAGAGGCAGAACAACCAGACTGGCGCATTATACCACAAGATATGACAAGACCAACAGTCACGTCCGAAAACTCCCCAAGATGAAATAATCGTCGGAGACGTCAAGCGACGGAGGAAATAAACAGTGACAGTGATGATGACTTCAGCAGTTTCGGAGAAAATAGCCGTCATCACCGAAGTGAGACACCAGATGCATGGGAACTGCGTATTGGCTTGGCCATACGGTTCACCCATCGACGGTAAAAGAAGACGTCACATGCAGTTTTGAGAAATAAGAAAAATAAAATAAAAATAATAAAAAGTCAAAAAGAAAATAAAAAGTCAAAAGAGAAAGAAAAAGACAAAATAGGGAAAAAGACAAAAAGGATACCTAGACGTCTAATTAGCCGACGTGGCGTGCATGCAAGGAGGTAGTTGCAAGGTGGCGGTTGCATAACGGTTTTAGGGTTGGAGAAGCAACTATAAAAGGAGAGGAGGCCATTCATTTGCAACATCACTCTCATAGGCAAGAAGGAAGAGGAGAAAGGTGAGAAGCACGCAGCAAAGAGGTGCAGCAGTTAGACGCAGCAGCAGACGGCTAGGTAGCAACGGACGACTAGCAAGAGTTGACGTCTGGTCCACAAAGCTGATGGCTAGCACGGATGGCTGAGCATGACTGGCTAGAGAGAGAGGGAGATGAGACGGCTGGAGAGAGGGGAAAGGGGAGACTCGACGGCTAGGATCGATGGCTAGGACCCTGACGGCTAGAGACCGACGAGCTAGAGACTGACGACTAGTACTTGACGGCTAGGAGATGGCTAGGTGCTGACGACTAGGTGAGACGGGAGGCAGATTGAAGAAGGGAAGACGTCTAGGGTAGAAGTCGGCAGATCAAAGAAGGAAGCATAAGGAGGAAAAGTAATGAAGATGGCACACCAAAAGTCAGGAAAAACCCCAGTCCGTAGTGAGCCCGAACCTGAATCTGTGGTAGCCAAGAGGTTACGACACCAACAGGAAATTGAAATGAAGGGACAAATCAAAAGTCTAGAAGGAGGACAGGTTCGGAACAGAAGAGAAGCAGCAGAAGTGGCGACCCGCAAAAACAAGGAGATTCATCAGAGCGGCAAGGCACCCATACCACTGGAGGAGATCACTTGGGTGTGCCCAACAGGAGAGTATTGCCGCCAATGGTGGGCAGAGGCACCAGCTGACCACCCAGTACGAACAAAGCTGAAAGAGGCGGGAGTGCACTTCATCCTACAGGCTCCTCATTTTGAGAGGGAATTTTTCAAGGAATACCTGCTGCAGATGGTGGAGACGTACGATGCAAGGAGGCACAACAGTATTGTGGAAATAGAGGGTACTACAATGGTAATTGATTTCTCTCCCGAGTTTTTCAGCGTGCTTTTGGACTTCCACAGAAGGGCAAGCCGGTGTTGAATGAGAGAGTGGATCCGAAGAAGACACCGAAACTAATTATGAACGTCACCACCCTGAAGAGAGAAGAGGTGGAGGCTATGCTGAGTACCCATGGTGGAAGAGGAATAAAACAGGCACAACTTCGGAATAACGGACTGGAGGTGATTATGAATGTCATTATGGCAAGGTTGTCAGGAGAACAACGAAGTACAGACTTGCCCATATGGCTGATTCCGTATCTGCAAGGGATAGCACAAGGTATACAGTATGATTGGGCGACATATTTGTCAACACGTATACAGGCTTTCCTGATGAGGACGACAAAGAATTTTTCTATGACTTTCCATGCCATTGGGTTGCTCTTGGATGCGGCAGGAAGAGCAGGAGTCCCAATCCCGGACTTTGATCCCCTGAAAAAGTTACCAGATCTAGCACCATCTATCTGCAGATGGATGGAGGCCCAACCAGTAAAGAAGACGACGCCGGTGAAGAAGATTCGGGTCAAGCAGCTTTCACACAAACCGCGTCAGGAGAAGCTGGTGGCTGCGCTAGAAGGGGAGGATAAGGGAGTACCACAAGCTCGGGAAGAAGAAGTACAAAAATAGGAGGCTCAATCTCCAGAAGAGCCCAGACGAAAGAAGAAGGGGCGATTTGATGTGCCACCCCAAACTTTCTCCCAGGAAGCACTGCAAAAGATAGCCGAGAATTTGGAGGCAGTTCGTACTCGGGAGCAACATCAGCCAGCACAGGAGGAAGTGGATTTTGCCATACCTCCAAATCTTCATGATCAGACAGCCGGAACCAGTTCGGCTGAACGGTTTGGACCTAATGAGTACCTGGCGGAGGCTGAACACTTAACCCGCACAGGATCACCAGATTTGAGTGAAGTACCATTGGCGAGGCCGACTTCACTAGCGGCTACCTTGATGGGCACATTTTCAATAGATGATATGTTTGCCGCAGCAGCTAGGGAATCAGCCGCCACTGGTAATCCAGAAACAAGCAGTAACCCTAGGGTAGAGGAGGGCCTACCACCACCGGTTACAGGATAGTTGACACATGGGGCAGAAAAGCCTATTTTGGAGGAAATCACAGTGTCTAGAGAGCAGCCCCCAGAGATAATAGATTTGGAAAAGATGGAGGAACAGGAAGGGCGGAACAGCCAGAGTCCAGTACAGTCTGGAGCAATAGATAGGTCACCTGTTCACCACAAAGGAAGAGGAAAAGAAATTGCACAGGAGGAGGAACAAACAGATACTTGGTCCCAGGAATTCCTTATCCGAGTACCCAATTTTATGGACCCCTCGGATAAGATGGATGAGCAAGCGGCAACATGCTTTGAAAAGTTGGAAAAGATCATGAATAGTTTTAGCTTGCAGTTCAATAGTGCATGTATGGGCCAATGGAAAAAGTGGCAAGGCATGGTAGAGGAGGAAATAGATCAGCTGGTTAAGTGGGCGGCACAGGGTCCGTGGCGGAAGGAGATCTCAAGCATTTATGCAAAACAACCATGGTCACTACCCACTACCTACTTGCAAACAATGGAAGGCATTGAGAAGTTGCCAGAGAAGACACCAAGCCTCTATCTGCAGACAACGCAGGTATACATCTGCGGCCACGGTAAAAATCCTCCTCAGCATTCAGTGGAATATGGCACTCAAGTGGAAGTAGTGCCAGAATTACTGCCAATATACACGCAGTTGAATTTCCTCGCACACTTGTTGATCTGGTTGGGAGAAGGGATCAAGCATCTGCACTCAGCAAAACAGGCAGTGGAACAAGAAGCTGCGGAAGCTTTGGAAAGGAAAGAACAGCTCTTAGAAGAAGGAATGGAACGAATGGAGAGAGTTAGAAAGGAACTTCGGGAGCTCGGACATACTATGGAAGATGAAAGCACTTGGAGAAAAGGACAGAGAAGAAAGGAAGAGTATCTGAATCAGCAGCAGAAATATCACAACTAAAAAGTGCGAAGGAACTACTGGTCAAGCAGGCAGAATTATTTGCAGCCAACAGGAGCCAGCAGGAACGTGCTTGGGCTCAGGAAAGAGAAAATTGGAAAAAGAAACAGGCAGCCTTGAAAGAAGAACTGCGGCTGGCAAAACAGCAGAAGGGTACAACGGTTGCATCAATATCGGAACAACGGTTGAAGGACATGTTTCAAAGCAGAGAAACAGAGCTGCTATCCAGCCTGAAGCAGACTGAAGACCGAGCCAATGCCTTAGGAGTGGAATGGGCCAAGTACTTCAACTATTCTAAGAGGCTCAAGGACGAACGGGATCACTTGCGAGAACAACTCCAGGAGTACACGAAGGCATTGCAGGCTGCCAATCCACAGAGCTCAACACCCACGGATGCTGAAACTCCTGCAGCAGAACGGAGAAAGTCGCTGAGGACATCGACTTCTTCGAAGGGGAGGATAGATGTAGACAACAGTTCTAAACCCTAGGACTGGCTGGAACATTGTGTCCACCAATTTTGAATTGTACATAGCAATTTTGGTAATGTTCATGTTTGTATTTGATTGGAAAATCAGCCAATGAGAAGAAGGCTGGATTGTAAACGCATAAGGCATAAGATGACAAAAACAGCCGTCATTGTAATTGTTTTAGTTAATGCATTAGACGCCTAGTTAGACGTCTAAGGGTAGACGTCCAGTTGTTAGACGTCTAACAACAGGTTTAGTTTGCAAGTGTTAAGGCTGGCGGTTGGGGTGGTTGAGGACGAAGTAGTTGGGGAAACTACTTCGCCCCCCTATTTATACCCCCTTTTCAAACATTGTAATGATCATCAATCATTCTGCTATAATGCCAATACTCTTGTGCGGATTGTGTATTCTGCGTGTGTGGTGATCTTGTGGTTGTTCCCTTGAGTGCAGGTTGGAATGCATTAATGTGTGAGTTGCAGGTTGTGTTGTGCTAACTGTGCATTGCAGGTTTTACCCATTGATGAGTGCTGAAGATCCATTGCTACAGCAGGGACAGAACTGGTAATATTTATTGCAGGTGCAGGAAATACCTGACGAAAGGCTGTAGACGTCTTGCCCTGACGTCTAGCTTCTTGACGACTAAACCTGCCAACCTGACGTCTAGCTTCTTGACGTCTAAACCTGCCAACCTGACGTCTAGCTTCTTGACGTCTAAACCTGCCAACCTGACGGCTGGACTTGTGACGTCTAGACAGGCCCCTGTGACGTCTAGACCTACCCTCCTGACGTCTAGGCCTGTGACGTCTGATCCGGACAGCCGAGTAGTTGAACTCTGTAGCCTATAACCAGCCCATTGAAGTCTCTATTGCATAAACCTGAAAGCCTACTTTCATCACCCCATTTCGGGAATGCACTCACCCCTGTCTACAGTTGCATCCTCCACTTACTAACTACCCAATACCTCATCATTTTCTTAAATTACATTTGACATGCATGTGACTTACATTTACATTTCATTTCATGACTCACTTTATGACTAATGACTTATCCATACATAACTAATACTTCACTTAATATTATACATTATTTCATGACTTTATAACATCAAATATATCAAAACTCTTGATGTGCGCATACTTGACATCCAATGCACTTATTCATTGATTATGCAGACATTTCAATTTGCCTTCCTGCATCTATCCCCTCCTCTACAGTTGTCGATATCTTCAACGACACATGAGTTGAACACTAGGGATAGAAGCATTGAACACCATATTGGAATCTCTTGTCATGCTTCTTCTGGTTTCTTCTATTCCAAATATCTTCTACAATTGACTTCACTTCAAACTACTTCCATCAATACATTGTTCTGCGATTGTTGATTCCACTTTCTATAATCAATTGTATCATCAAATCACCCACCATGATCAACATGACCAACATGACAGGCAATGCCCGTCGCCACCTTTGTCGGGAGTCAAGGGGGCGGAATTCCTCATGAGAGTCAAGGGGTAGAGCCCCTTGTAGGGTCAAGGGGTAGTGCCCTTCATGTGTACCATTGATATCCTTGCTATTTGAACTGAGTTGTTCTCCTCATTTACATCTTGGTAGCCTTTACTCGAACCACTTAAACAACTTCCCCTCAAGTGAAAATAACTTCTCTCTGTAGACAGGCATATTGAGATATCCTTAATTGTAGAACCATTTTTGATATTATGTGTTTTATTGTAAATGCACGTAAAGTGTTTGATGAGACACCCGTGCATATATTTTAATGTTGTAAAGTGCAATTTAATATTGTACGTAAAGAATAAAGTCATGTAAAGTCATATTAAATCATGTAAGTCGGCTAAATAAGCTATTTCGTCCTGTAGTGCAAATGAAATGTAAATGCAAAGCAAATGCACATAAAATGTAATTTGAGGGTAGTTGCAAGGTAGTTGGAGAGCATAACTACTTGGTGGGTGTATAAATAAACCCCCCCTCATTCATTAGAGTGGCGGAAGATTGGTATGTGAGCAGATTGAAGTCTATGGGCAGAATGCAGTCTAGCATGATGTGCAACCATGAGGGATGTTCAGCCTAGGGTTGGATGGTTGATACGTGGAAGAAGTATTGCAGGGAAGTCAGGCAGATTGATGGCAAAGTGCAGTCCAGTCCTGTGTACAGCCATGGTTATGCTGACTGTAGGTTGTATTGTTGAAACTGTAATGTTGTATCATCCATGCCATTATTAATATAAAACTGCTGTAATTTATGTTATCTACCATTGTTGTTATTACTGCTGTTATTAATGCTGTTGCAGAATTTCTGTGCATTATTATTGCTATACTACAATGTTGGCAGATCTGTAATTTATTACGTGGAAAGGGAACTGTTGGAAATATGTAAAATCCCTTTCTACATTCTGGCGCCGTTGTTATTACGAAATTGGGTCTAAAAATTGATGACATAGGGTTTGAAGAAGTGAAACCCTTGGAAAGACGTGCAAAAGAAAACAACGCAGTGCATAGACGGAGGAGAAGGCGAGAAGCACGCAGCAAATAGGCGCACCACCTGACGGGTAGCAGTACCTGACGGGTAGCACTACCTAACGGATAGAACTAATTGACGGATAGAAGTACTTGACAGGTAGCACTACCTAACGGATAGAAGTACTTGACGGATAGCAGTACCTGACGGGTAGCACTACCTGACGGATAGAAGTACTTGACGGATAGAAGTACTTGACGGGTAGCACTACCTGACGGATAAAAGTACTTGATGGATAGCAGTACTTGACGGGTAGCACTACCTGACGGATAGAAGTACTTGATGGATAGCAGTACCTGACGGGTAGCACTACCTGACAGATAGAAGTACTTGATGGCTAACAAGACCTGACGGCTGGCACACCTTATGGCTAGCCCAGTTTGCCTGATGTCTAGTCCAGTCCGTCTGACGTCTACAACAGCAGAATAGTAGATCAGTCAGTTTCTGAAGAGTAGAGTCCAAGAGCAGAGCAAGAAGGAGGTGACCGACACATTGCTGATAAGAACTAAAGAACGGGTACAAGGACAACCAAGAGTCAAGGAAAATGTTGATTGATGCAGAGATATGTTGAGTGGATGGTAACACCTGAACAAGCGGTAGGAAGGTTGCAGAGGAGTGCAAAGGACAAGAGTCAGGCACCAGACCAACAGCACACGAAGGCTCAGGAAGGAAGACCAAGGCCACAATCAATATCCTAGCGAAGGAAGTCGCAAAGTAAGGAAGTTGAAAGATGACTGTTTGGTGAAAGTAAGATACCTAAGACTAAAAATACCCGACGAGGAGTAGCATAGCAGAAACCCCACCAATGGATAACATAGACACCCAAGAATTGGAGAATTTGCCACTTTTCACAGGAGAAGGGAAGGAAGACCCGATTAGGCATTGGAGAATTTGTCGTATGGAGTGGAAAGCGATTGGGCAGAACAATGAAGAAGATTGGAGGAGGTGGTTTCCTGCAATGTTTCGAGAATCTACAATTGATTGGTACATGTACTTACCGCAAGTCAAGTTCCAGACATGGGGAGAGTTGCGTGATGCATTTGTGGAAGAATTCCAATCATACGATACTGACGAAAATTATAACATTCAAGGAGAGAAGGAGCCTATTCGTTCTTTCAATCAAAGGTTGAGTAGGTTGTTTGACTATGTGGAGAAAGGCCACTTAGAGGAATTGAAGACCATGTGGTTCATAGATGGACTGCTCCCTGTGTATGAAAGGAAGATGAAAAGATTTCCTCCAAGATCATACCAAGAGGCTTTGGATTATGCCTTGACTTGGTAAAGAGATGCAAAAACCTCACCGATGAAGGAAACTCAGACAACTAGAGAATGCAGTCAGATGGCGACGAAGGAGACGTCTGAGGTGCAGACGTCTGAGCAAGAGCCGTTTGATGTGGAGATGTCTAAGGTACAGACATCTAAGCAAGAGCCGTCTGAGAAGAAGACATCTAAGGTGCAGACGTCTGAACAAGATTCGTCTGAAGTGGAGACGGCCGAGGTGAAGTCTGCAGTGCATCTGTCGGAGGAGGAGCCGTCTGAAGAGAATCTGTCTGAAGTGGAGTTGTCTGAAATCTACCCATCTGAAGGAGTTAAATGTCAGGCAGTCAGACTAGACGTCTGGCAGCCAGATTAGACGTCTGGAAGCGAGTAAGCCCAAACGTCTGGCAGTCAATCAGCCCAGACGTCTAGCAACCAGTCAGCCTAGACGTCTGGCAGCCAGACAACCCAGACGTCTGGCCATCTAGCCCAAACGTCTGGTAGTCAGTCAGCTCAGATGTCTAGCCATCTGGCCCAGACGTCTGGCAATCCGTCTGTCTAGACGTCTAGCCGTCGGACCCAGACGTTTGGCCGTTTGTTTGGTCGTCCGTTTGGCCACTTGTCCCAGAAGTCTAGCAACCTATCAAGACGTCTAGCCCATCTATTTACGACGTCTACCCTTACCCGTTTGAGACGTCTACCTGGGTACAATCTGTCTGAGACGTCTACCCATCTGAGTTGTCTAACCCGTTGTCCTATACGTCTAGACATTGTACCCGTCAGACTCCTCTATCCGTCTAGTCTAATCCGTAAGAAACTAAGCTGTCAGGGATTGTCGTCAGAAATGTTGACGTCAGAGGCAGTGCAGTCAGAGGAGTTGCCGTCAAAAGCACAATCCGACAAGGGAGAGGTTTGTCATAGGATGATAAGCAGTCAGTTGGATCAAGAAAGCAGTGAAGTAGAGCTAAAAGAAAGCAATTTGAATGAGTTGAAGGAAAGCTTCCAAAGGGAGCACGCGAAGGGCGCTGTCCCTCGACCCCGGAAGGGACGCTGTCCCTTGACCCTGCAAGGGGACTCTCGCCCCCTTGACCCCCAACACAGATGGCGGAGGGCATTACCGATTATGTTCATGATGTTGATGGCATTGCTCATGTTGATGATATGGCTTATTGCAAAAAGTGAAGTGCCTATTCAGAGAATGTTGATCATGTTGATGCTATACATACTTGTAGCAGAAGAAGTGCACAATCAAAGAATCAGATGTTGTGAGCAGCCCCAAGTAAATTTTATTGCCAAATATGTATGGAACATGAACAAGAGGAAGAAGCGTGACAAGAGATCCTATTACATTGCTCAGTACTTCTATTCCCAGTGTTTAGCTTGTGTCGTTGAGGACAACGACCAGTTTAGAGGAGGGGATAGATGTAGACAGGCATATTGAGATATCCTTAATTGCAGAACCATTTTTGATATTATGTGTTTTATTGTAAATGCACGCAAAGTGTTTGACGAAACACCCGTGCATATATTTTAATGTTGTAAAGTGCAATTTAATATTGTACGTAAAGAATAAAGTCATGTAAAGTCATATTAAATCATGTAAGTCGGCTAAATAAGCTATTTTGTCCTGTAGTGCAAATGAAATGTAAATGCAAAGCAAATGCACATAAAATGTAATTTGAGGGTAGTTGCAAGGTAGTTGGAGAGCATAACTACTTGGTGGGTGTATAAATAAACCCCCCCTCATTCATTAGAGTGGCGGAAGATTGGTACGTGAGCAGATTGAAGTCTATGGGCAGAATGCAGTCTAGCATGATGTGCAACCATGAGGGATGTTCAGCCTAGGGTTGGATGGTTGATACGTGGAAGAAGTATTGCAGGGAAGTCAGGCAGATTGATGGCAAAGTGCAGTCCAGTCCTGTGTACAGCCATGGTTATGCTGACTGTAGGTTGTATTGTTGAAACTGTAATGCCATATCATCCATGCCATTATTAATATAAAAATGCTGTAATTTCTGTTATCTGCCATTGTTGTTATTACTGCTGTTATTAATGCTGTTGCAGAATTTCTGTGCATTATTATTGCTATACTACAATGTTGGCAGATATGTAATTTATTACGTGGAAAGGGAACTGTTGGAAATATGTAAAATCCCTTTCTACACTCTCTAGGTCCATATGATTTTTTCTTAACCTTTGATGATCCTACTTTAGCCTCTGACAAACATCTCTTGGTATCAGATGGCTTACTTCTTGGCCTAGATGACCCACCTCTAGAGTTAGATGGCCTTGGGCCAAATAGCCAGGCTTGGCACAACTTCTAGATGGCCCTACCTCAGAAAACCTAGCTCTGTATGGTTTGCTTCCAGACAACCCTGCCTCAATGACGAAACCATTGAAACCCTTACTGTATGAACTAAATTTTTCTCCTTGTTTGCATTTTTGTAGTCTTCGATCAACCCACTTAAGCAACTTTCCCTCAGCTCCAAATTACTTCTCTCTAGCTCCATATGACTGTTTCTTGACCTCTGACGACCCTACCTTCACCTCTAACAGACATCCCTTGGTCTTAGATAGCTATTTTCCTGGTCTAGACGGCCCACCTCCTGAGTTAGATGGCTCACTTAATACAACAAACGGTCCGATTCTAAATTGCCTATTTTTCGGTGGCCTTGCCTCAGACAGGATGGTCTTGGTGCGATACGGTCTCCCATCATACGGTCTTGCATGGTATAGCATCTTGCCATACAATGTTGCACTTGATGAGTGTCGTTGTTCATTCATCATTTAATCATTATATGTGTCAGTCCAGGGCGGTGTCCAAAGGCTGTATGCGATAGAAGGTGTCATAGCTACAGGTTCAGGTTATTCCAGAACAGGGCTTTTATTGGTGGAATAGTTAGTGTTTTTGGGGGTTTTGTGTGTTTTCTAACTCCTAATACTGAAAATCAAATTGCAGAAGATGAAACTAAACTAAAAACTACAGTAAATGGAAATTGCAGAATTTGAAAGAGCAGGAAATGAAATGTTGCTGCAGAATTGACAGAAAGCAAATTACAGGAAACCACAAAACAGTTGCTAAAGAATAAACTCAATACAATTTCTCTAAGCATATTATAAATCCATGAAATCAAATAACACCTATTTGCAAACTGTAAATGCTTCAAATCTGGAAACTGCAGTGAATTACATAAAACTGGAAATTGCTGCAAATCTGTAAATTGACAAGAAACCTGAAATTGTTGCAAAGCTGAAACAGACGTATTAAAATTGCATGGGAATATGAGAAATATGTTAAATACTGAAATCTGAACTTAAAGCTGCTAAAGAAATGAAAAGAATGACAGAATTCTACCGATCTGCTGTAGTAGAAAATCAACAGGATATTCTGTCAAAAGTTGCCTTCTTCTGGTCCTGCAAGTGGCCCTTGCTTCCAGAACCAGATGAAGGTGTAGAATTTATGCTAAGGGAACTTAAATGCCAACCATAAACTTAATCATGCTAATTTGATAACTGGAAAATTGCACTTGTTATTAATTCTGGAAATGCATAACAGTAATGCAGGGAAAACCTGCAGATTACTGTTCTGCTACAGAAATGATTGCACTTTACTGCCTATTCTTCTCCTATATGCCTAAATGCCTATATCACTATATGCTCAACCGTGCTGGGAGCTTTATTATTTATAATGCAGTGTTGATATGCTTGGTTGCTGATTTGCAGGGATTTACAACTGTTGTACAACTGCTTCCTGAAATGCATGAGCTTACTTTGTCAAAACTTGGTCCATTCAACCCCATTAAATTGCATTCATTGAGGGAATCAGTTATCATGAGCTGGGACAACTGTCTGGTCAATTGCCATTCATTTCTTTTACCGATTTGTCACTTTTTGACTGCGTTTTGTTGTTCCTGCGCTATTCCTTGTTCCTGCGCTATTATTTCTGCACTGCTCCGGAATATCATGGAGGCGAGTTTCAGTTGCTTTTCCATGCTTTAAACGCATAAAGAGGAGGTTTTAGACCACCTGGATGATCTTCCCTTATCCTATTGCATAGGTGACATGTGCGGAAGTGACTGTTTCCCAGCCCTGCTGTAAATGTACAGCTGGCTGGAACTGTCACAGTTTGACCCTGTTTTCCTGCACAGTCAGCTACAGGTGACAAATTCCTTGGCGCCTTTTGCATTTAAATTAATTCAAAATAGAGGAACATTATTACTAAGCACCAAACATTCAATAATGCTTATTGATTCTGACTTCCTATTAATGAATTAACTGAAAACTGCAGAAATAAACAGTAAAAACAGACTATATGCACTTAACATTTCAGAATATGCAAATATTATTACATAATGCATTCTATCCAAAATTAGCATAAAAACATAATAAAAAGGGTGTTTCAAAATAGTAGAATGTATCAAAAAGTGTTTATGGATGAGGCAATTCCTGGCCTCATCATTTTCCCCCCAACTGATGGTAATGCATGTCCTCATGCATTTTGTGCAGCTACGGAAGCACACAGGTCCAGATCCAGGCATCTCTCTTGAAACTTTAACAATGCACCACCAATCTTGTAGAACCCACTGACTGCTTTCACAGACTGAAACCACTGTTGGAAGTCCTCATCAGGCTGTAGATCACTGTCAAAGAAATAGGGGACAGGAGTGATAACCAAAGGCATTCTGTACCTTAGCCCTATCCATTGTTCCTTTATTTCTGAAATAATATATATAATACCTTCAGCCCTCCTCCTTGACCAAAATAGGTTAGTGGGAGAAATTGGCTCCCTTTTCTGTAAGGAAATGGATAATTCACCCCACTGCTTCTTGCATGCTGCCACAGCATCATCAAAGAAATCTGCACAAAAATTTTGAAACTGAGTTATACCCTTTTGCAGATTTCCTAGATAAAGGTGTCTCATCCTGGGATCCCTCATAAAAGAGTAGTGAGTACTGGTGCAATCCCTGTGATTGAGAGGAGCAGGCCTGACAAGTAAAACTTCCTGTGATTCTAAGTCCTTGGATATCTTTTTCTCTGAGTCCCAATAAATATTATTTTGCAAGGTGGACATAAAAGCCCTCAGTTGCAAATCTCCTGTGTATAGGTGAGGCAAAAACATGCTCTCTGCTGGCAAAAAGAAATTATGTAAGAACAATTCACACATTAGGTTCTGCTGCTCTGTTGGGCTCTGCACAAAGGCCTCCACAAATTCTGCAGGAGTGTTTAACTGGTGAGGGAGCTCAGAAACCAGTCTCATAATCTGCCAACGTAGGTACTTCTCCTTGAGTAGGAGGCTGTAAAACCTAGGTGGTCTTCTGCATTGTATTGCATACTCTGCAATTTGATAGACATCTTTTATCTATTTTTTTAACTTGTTGATTTCTGTTTCTTTCTCTGCTAATTTGGCTGTGGCAGAGGTCAAAGTTGCAATTTTCCCTTCTAGCTGATGGCACTGAGTCATCCAATAGGCTAGATCCTCATTATACTTAGTTAAAGGTACTGTGTTTGGAGGCCTCAGGATAGGTTGCATCTGGGCCACTATATTCACCTGTACACCAACTTCTACAGTTGATGTTGCAGCTGGCAAATCTGTCTGTATCCCCTGTTCTGCTGTAACGACTGTAACTGCTGGATCATCAGGTGGAAGTATTTGTGCCAGAGGAGAGAGTGTAGACACTTGTTCCTGAGCCGCAACAGTGTGGTCCTCGTTCGGAAGATGTTTGAATGTCCTGCTGCAAAGGACTGTCATTCTGCATCAAAATGTCAGATGGATTTTCTTGCAGAGGCACACTATCAGCTGCTTCTACCCCTACCTCACCTGCAACAGGTGATCTCTGCACTTGTGCTATGTCATCCTCAGAAGAAGCCAAATCTAGGAGAATCTGAGCCCACTCAACAGGTGCTGTCTCTGTTACTCCTGTAGACTGATTTTCCTGCTGTAGTAATTTGTCTTGCAAATCCTGAATCTGCTGTTGCAGCAGAGAAATTTGCTGATCTTTTTCTTTTATGGCTTCTTCAGCTTGGTCAATCCATTTTGTCTGAGTTTTAATCACACTCCTTGCAGCATGCAACTGAGTTTGAATGTCAACTTCTTCTTCAGACGCAGAGTGTGCTTCAGATTCAGACTGTGTTTCAGACTCAGAATATTTTTCAAATTCAGAATATTTTTCAGACTTAGAATCCATGGGAGTCTGCTGCTCAATTCTAGCAGGTTCGGTATCGGGGTTCAGATGTCCTTCAGACTCAGAGTCTGAGTAATCGACCAATGGACAGACAGGGCTTATTTCAGTTGTTTCCATGGTGAGGTCTAGTTCCATTGGCTGTAATTCTCTATCTGCATTTTCTATTTCCTGTGCATCTTTCTGTGAACTATCTGTACTGCCTATGTCCTGTGCATCCTCCTGTGAACTATCTGTTCCAATTTCTTCTTCTTCTGACACACTAATTGGGTCTGCAATGTGTATGGATGTTTTTGACAAAATGTTTGCTTTCTGAAGTCGTGCAGATCTTCTCAACCCTATTGGTTTTGGGTGTTCCTGAGCAGATGCAGCTTCTGCTTGTTCTGGAACAGCTGCAGACTGTTCTGTTAGGTCAGGGATAGATACAGGTTCTGCTGTACATTCTGGAGCAGATGCCTGCCCACTGGAACCCCTAATTTCTCTACTGGGCTGTACATTGTCAGCAAATGTTACTTTTCTTCGTTTTAACTTGGATTCAGATGTTGATGCTTTTTGACTCCTAGTTCTGGAAGATGGAGGACTATCAGGTATATGAGGACTGCTATGTTCAGAGGGCTCCGGTTGAGGGTTTTCTTCTGATTCTCCCTCTGTTTCCTCTTCTTCTGGTGCAGGGTTTGAATCATCAGTTTCTGCCCATGGAGAGAAGAATCGGTCAAAGTTTCTAGGGTTTTCCCTGAAATGGTATTTGCAGATTAATTTGATTAGCCCATGATGTTTAGGGCTTCCCTTCCTTGCTTGATACTTTAGGGCCATGGCTTTCAGTTCTTGGTGCAAATATAAGGGAATGTTTACCCTAAGTTCAGGTTTGGCTGCTCCATGGCGTAGGTGGTTGAGGATTCGGAGGTGTGGACCAGAGACAACAGGAAATTGGCCATCACAGGTCAGATACCTCATAACCCACATTGCTACATCATCCCAAGGAGCCGGAAAGCTAGACCTTTTGACCCCTTTACACACATTTTTATTCATTAAAAATTCTATTTGCCTGTCCCCTTCTTCCTTAAACTGATTTACTAGGTCTGCTAAGATATTCCTGCCGGTTTTAATAATTTGCACACCTTGAAGAGGAAATTCAGTAACTGTGACTGAGTATTTCGGGGTTACCTGGATAGTCATCCCGCCAATGTGCACTCTGTTGTTTCGAAATGTACGTGCAAATTCTGCTGCCAGGCCCTCAGAATAACCGTCGAATTTTTGTAGAAACGACAGAAACCCTGCGTCGGTAAAAATTTGCAGTGATGCAGCATCAGTTTGCAGGTAACTCATGTTTTTTGGTTCGGCTCTCACCTTCTTCCCGCCCATGATGTCGTCTGCTGCGTCCTGTATGTCGGTGACTGTAAATTTCTGCAACCTTCGGCCGAATTTTCTATTTTTAGGGCTTTTTAATTCCCTTACCAGCGCCGGAACTGCTTCGGAACATGTAGAATACCGTGGCAGCTTTTACGACGTCGTAAATCCGTAATCTTCGCTTAATTTCGTTATAATTGCCACCTTCCACATGCTGCACAGAATCCGAGACTAATAACTCCTTTTTTCAAACCAAATAAATCGTTGCTGGCCACGTGTCATCAAACTTTATTCAAACTTTTTATTCCTCGCCTTTAATGACTTATTCCTGCGCTTAGTGATTGATTCCTGCGCTTAGTGATATAAACTGTTTATTCCTGTGCTTTGGAATAAAAAAAGTTTATTCCTGCGCTCTGGAATAAAAACAGTTTTATTCCTGCGCTCTCTTTTTACTAGTTCCGGCGCAGTTTTCTTTTTCATTCTAGAGCAGGATTAGGCAGAGGCATTTGTAAAACACTTTCTACTTTTGATTCCCCTTTTCACATGCTTTATACTAATCGAGGATATAAACACTATATACTAATAATTTACACAATTCAGAAAATGAAAAGGCACATACCTGTTAAAACCATTTTCTCTACATTTCAGGGTGCTCCTACTGAAATTTCCAGCTAACCAGTCTTTGAACTAGGGCAGGTGCAATCTGAAAAATAGGTAAAACAATGGTCATGGAACAATGAAGGTGAAACCAATTAGGTAAACATGCCGAAACCCCGGTTTTCATGTAAACCCAACTCAGGAGCGCCTCAAAGAGGTTTTCACTTTCTGAGTTTCTTATTTTTTTTTATTTTTTTTTTTTTTTTTTTTATTGTATCATTCTGCTGAATTCGAGATGGAAGAAGAGCTTTCTTCCCAAAGGTGTACATCCAAACTTCCCAATTGCTTGAGAAATTCCTCCTTGTTTTGTGGTTTATGGTACATACGAAGACGATGTCCATTTACCACCAATTTGCGTTGAGAATCATCGATAGGTGTAAGGCGAACAGCTCCATTGTCAAACACTTCCTCAATTTGGTATGGCCCAAGCCATCTGGTCTGCAACTTTCCAGGAAAGTCCTTGTATTGTGAATCAAACAACAAGGCCCAGTCACCTTGCTGAAATCTTCGCTGCTGAATGTGACTATCATGCCACATTTTCCTTTGTGCTTGGATCACCTCTGTTTGATGTAGGGCATCCATGCGCAGTTCATCCAATGCATCAAGTTGCAGAATGCGATCTTCTTGTGCTTGTGATAGATCAATACCTACTTCCAAAGCAGTTCGAAGAGTTAGTAATTCAAATTCAATAGGCAAAAGAGGTTGTTTTCCATAAACTAATTCATATGGGGTAAATCCAATGGTGGATTTCCATGTGGTATTATAAGCCCAAATAGCTTCTGGTAACTTGTCTAACCAATTCTTTCTATGGACTGCTATGGTTTTGGTCAGAATTCGTTCTAATTCCCTATTGGTCACTTCAACTTGGCCATTGGCTTGTGGATGATAAGGTGAGGATTTCCTGTGTTTGACTTGATAGAGTTGAGTGAAGGCTTCAACAATTTTTGAAGTAAATTGGGGACCTTGATCAGTTGTGATAGATTGTGGGGCTCCAAAACGCAGAAAAATCTGTGAATACAGAAAATCAGCAACTTTCTCTTCACGAGCATGCTTAAAGGCTCGAGCTTCTACCCATTTGGTAACATAATCAGTACATACCAAGATATGTACTTTGCCTTTGGAAGGAGGATTAATGGGTCCTACAAAATCTAAACCCCATCTTTCAAATGGTTCTGTTCCTATCTGAGGTTGTAATGGCATTTCACTAGTAAAAGTAGGTTGTCCCATTCGTTGGCAAGCATCACAATGTCTTACGTACCTTTTGACATCTTTGTGCAAAGATGGCCAATAGTATCCAGTACCCAAGATTTTGCGAATAGTGCTTTTGACTGAATAATGTCCTCCTGATGGTTCATCATGGCATGCTCGTAGGATGTCGTATGTTTCATCCTGGCGGATACACCTGCGTAAAACATGATCAGGACTGCATTTAAACAGTAATCCTTTTATCCATTTAAAGGAAGAGCTTTGCTTGATTAACTGTTTCCTTTGTTTAGGGGTAAAGTGAAGAGGAATCTTCCCTGTAACTAAGTAATTTGCTATGTCTGCAAACCATGGAGATTGTACAGAGACAGCAAACAACTTTTCATCTGGGAAGGTATCTTCCACAACTTCCCCTGTATCTTGCATTTGGTATTCTTGACAAGAAATCTGCAACAACATTAGATTTCCCAGGCTTGTTTACTATGGTAACATCAAATTCCTGCAACAGAATTAACCAACGAATAATTCTTGCGCTGACCAATGGTTTATTCATCAAGTATTTGATTGCAGAATGGTCTGTATGGATGAATACTTGATACCCTGTGATGTAGTGTCGGAATTTGTTAATAGCATAGACTACAGCCAAGAATTCTTTTTCAGTGGTAGTGTAGTTTTTCTCAGCTCCTGTCAAGTTTTTACTGATATAATATATTGCATAATGTTCCCCATTTTCAATCTGTCCTAACACAGCTCCAATAGCATTATTGGAAGCATCAGTTTGAATATGAAAGGGTAACTCCCAATTAGGACCTCTTAAAACAGGTGGAGTGGTTAACTTCTCCTTTAACTTTTCAAAGGAATCTTGACATTCAGAAGACCAAACAAATTCAGAATCTTTCATGAGCAAAGCAAACATGGGATTTGCTATGGTACTGAAATTAGCAATGAATCTGCGATAAAAACCAATGTGTCCTAAGAAACTGCGTACATCAGTCTGAGTTTGTGGAGGAGGGAGGTTTTTGATGACTTCAACCTTCTTAGGATCAACCTTGATTCCATAAGAAGAAATATGATGTCCTAAAACAATTCCTTCTTCCATCATTAAAAAGCATTTCTCAGGATTAAGAGAGAGATGGTATGTTTCACAGCGGATCAACACTTTTTCAAGCTGTTCTAATGCATATTCAAAATTATCCCCAAACACTGTGAAATCATCCATATAAATTTCAACACTTTCATTGGTTAAATCAGAAAAAATTGCTAAAACAGCTCTCTGAAATGTTGCTGGAGCATTACATAATCCAAAGGGTAAAACTCTGTAAGCAAAGGTTCCCCAAGGACATGTAAAGGTAGTTTTTTCTTGATCTTCTGGCGCAACTTGAATTTGGTTATACCCACTGAAACCATCAAGGAAACAGAAAAATTTCTTTCCAGCAAGGGTATCCAATACTTGGTCTATGAATGGTAATGGAAAATGATCCTTATGTGTGGCCTTATTCAACTCCCTATAATCCACACATACTCTCATTTTACCATTTTTCTTTGGAACAATGACCAGTGGTGAAACCCATTTACTGTCGGAAATTGGATAAATGAATCCAACATCTAAGAGTTTTTCAATTTCCTCTTTCACAATTTCTTTTAGAGCAGGATTCAAACGTCTCTGAGGTTGCCTTACTGGTTTTACATTTTCTGTGTATATCCTATGTGTACATACCTCAGGATGAATGCCTGTCATGTCTTTATAATTCCATGCAAAAGCTTGAACATGCTTTTGTAGGATTGCAAACAACTTGGCTTCCTGGTCCTCAGTTAGCCAGCTATTAATGTTTAGAAATTTACCTGGCTGGATTTCAATTTGTTTGATCCCTGGATAGATAGAATTAACTGCTTCATAGCTACTGATCAATGCATTTAAGGGACAATGATGTGGCTGCAGAGTATGAAATGTTCTAGAATCTGACTCAGAGGTGATACCTGATGGAATCAAAGGACATTTGAATGTGTTAAGAAGATGATGATGCCATCCATGTGGTAATGTGAATGATCTCGTTTGATTGGGTACGGATGACAGAAGTTCAGAATTTTGTTCCTCCTCTTGCCACAACAACCGATGAACAAGAGTTTGATCATCAGTTAGTCCTTCTGAATGTAACGTTTCAACTAGGACAGTTTCACTCTCAAATATTTCTCTCCCATGTGTTGTGATTTCCTCAATATGTTCCTTCACTATGATTGTAGCCAAAGTAGCAATGGTTTCTTGTTCAGATTCTTCATCAGATTCAGGATACCAAATTTGTCCAAAAAATTTAGTTGAAGGTTGAGCTGGTGGATACAAAGAAATTTTCTGTAGGTCAATACCATTGGAAATGGTCATTTCCCCTGATCTGCAGTCTATAAATGCAGCTGCAGTAGCCAGCCAAGGTCGTCCTAGAATGATAGGGTATCCATTGACTGAAGTCCTAGGCTGCAACACCAAGAAGTCCACAGGATATTCCCATGAAGAGACTTTAACGGCCACATCTTCTAAGATACCTTCTGGTTTAGCTACTGATCTATCTGCCATTTCCAAGACTGTGGTAGTAGGACTGAGATTATGGAGCTGCAGTTTTTGCATTGTGTCTTTAGTCATTACATTTATTGCAGCCCCAAGGTCAATTAATACATTAGGAATTTGCATCACTCCAATAGTAACTGTTACTACTGGACTGCCTGGGTCACTATACTTAGGAGGAATCAGTTTCCCAGCCAATAGATCAGCTAATTTCCCTTCTACCTGAACAGTTTTAGGAAAGGCTTTCTTTTTTCTACCAGGTTTCTTGATACATAACTCCTGAATAGTCTTTTTGATTAAAGGTATATCTCTTATTGCTTGCAGCAAAGGAAGAGAAATTGACACCTTTTTGAGTTCTGTTACTAATTCTGATTCAGGGGTGGTGTCAACATGTTCAAACCTTTCAGGGTATGGCAAAGCTATTGGAGAAGATTCCTGCATTTTTGCTATTTTTTCTTCTTTTTGTTGCTGTTGCAGTGCCTCTTGGTTTGGAGGTTCTTGTTTCTCTTTTATTTCTTTAATGGTGGGTGGAATAGGTTCAGGTAAAGTCTTCCCTGAACGCAGCTGAATGTTACTACAGTCAAGTACATGAACTGCAGCAGTGTCTTCAGACTCAGCCTCATAAACAGGGGCTGTTTGTCTGGCATTATTGGGGTTAGTCACAGGCTGAGCTGGGAGTGGAGGTTGTTTTACTGGCTGCATTTGTTGCTGTTGTGTTCTTCCCTAAAAATTTGGATTAGGAGCAGGCAGCAAGTGTTGGGTTTGCCCTTGATACCTTTGCTGTCCTTGATGGGGTTGATATTGCTGCGGTGGATATGGCTGTCCCTGATATTGCTGTCCCCATCTCTGTCCTTGTTGTGTCCATTGTGGAGGCATGGTATGCCAAGGTGGGTTCATCCATCCAAATTGTGACCAATCTGGAGGAGCTGTCCAAGGTTGGTTCCAAGGTTGTGCAGAAGCTTCTGCTTGTCCCCATGGCATATTCATATTCCAAGGAGATTGTGCCCAGTTTGGAAATCTAGGAGCAGTGGGATATTGTGCATAACCACCACCAGATCTCTGCCCAATAGCATTGAGTTCTTCTGTTTGGGTGCCCAAAACAGATTTTAGATGAGGCAACAAAGGGCATTTATCTGTTGAATGTTCCTTGGAACAAATTCCACAAATAGAAGTCTTGTTTAAGGGGCAGTCTTGCAAAGCATGCTTACTCCTACACCTTGGACAATAAATTGCTAAAGGTGGTGTAGAATTAGATCTTGTGTTTTTCTCACCTAATGCAGTGTTAAGTTGAACAAGGATATCAGTTTTTAAATTGGCCATTTCTTCCATCAACTCTTTTATGCCATTATTACCAGAATTCCTTTTTTTCCTCCGATGGTGAGTGCGGGAATAGTTTTTACATAACTCCACAATTTCTCCAAGGTCAAGTTGATCTATGTCTCCTTTTCCCATTAAATCTAACACTTCCCTAGATTCATCCCGTAATCCTCTTAAGAGAATAGGCTTTAAGAAATCAGGTTCTACAGCACCACACCTCTTTTGAACAAAGGCAAAGCGATCAAGATAATCTTCTAGACTCTCATCTTCTTCTTGCTTGATCCTAAACAACTCATCTTTCCCTGTTTCTTACTCTACAATAATCTTGATATTTGTTTAAGAATGCAGTCTCCATCTCATCCTGTGTAGTGATTGAGTTTGGTTCAAGATTGCTCATGAACCATCGGAGAGCAGCGTCCTTAAGTGTAGAAGGAAACAATTTCAATTTTTGATTATCATTTATGTAGTCATAAGTTTGACATAATACCTTAAATTCAAATAGAAATTGATCAGGATCTTCTGAAACAGTTCCCCTAAAAATTGGCAATATGGATGGGGAGATTGTTTTCATGGGTGCCTCTAGCAGTGGATCCAATCTTATGGGATATTCAAAAGTCTTGGGAGTATCATCAGGATTATCATATCCCCCTGCTGCTGCTGCAGCCATAGTTGTTTTCTTTCTAAAGGATGATGGGAATAGTCTAGTTAGAGGGGAGTGTTTAGCAGCAAGTGCTTCAAAAAGCTCCTTTTCTAATTTGTCCAACAATTCTTCTGATGAAGAAGGTATCTCTGGCTTTTCCTCAGTGATTTCAAATGAAGATAAATCTTCATCAGACCGAGTAGGTCTCTTTGGTGGCTCGGAGCCACTTCGGATAAACCTCCCTCTTTCGTCCCTTAGCCTATGCATTCATGCCTATTCACAAAATAAACTGAAATGCAGTGTTTCAAGAATTGTAATACAATTTTTGACCTGTTTCACTTTTTCTAACAACACCTATTGTTCCCCGGCAACGGCGCCAAAAATGATGAGTGTCGTTGTTCATTCATCATTTAATCATTATATGTGTCAGTCCAGGGCGGTGTCCAAAGGCTGTATGCGATAGAAGGTGTCACAGCTGCAGGTTCAGGTTATTCCAGAACAGGGCTTTTATTGGTGGAATAGTTAGTGTTTTTGGGGGTTTTGTGTGTTTTCTAACTCCTAATACTGAAAATCAAATTGCAGAAGATGAAACTAAACTAAAAACTACAGTAAATGGAAATTGCAGAATTTGAAAGAGCAGGAAATGAAATGTTGCTGCAGAATTGACAGAAAGCAAATTACAGGAAACCACAAAACAGTTGCTAAAGAATAAACTCAATACAATTTCTCTAAGCATATTATAAATCCATGAAATCAAATAACACCTATTTGCAAACTGTAAATGCTTCAAATCTGGAAACTGCAATAAATTACGAAAAACTGGAAATTGCTGCAAATCTGTAAATTGACAAGAAACCCTGAAATTGCTGCAAAGCTGAAACAGACGTATTGAAATTGCATGGGAATATGAGAAATATGTTAAATACTGAAATCTGAACTTAAAGCTGCTAAAGAAATGAAAAGAATGACAGAATTCTGCTGATCTGCTGCAGCAGAAAATCAGCAGGATATTCTGTCAAAAGTTGCCTTCTTCTGGTCCTGCAAGTGGCCCTTGCTTCCAGAACCAGATGAAGGTGTAGAATTTATGCTAAGGGAACTTAAATGCCAACCATAAACTTAATCATGCTAATTTGATAACTGGAAAATTGCACTTGTTATTAATTCCGGAAATGCATAACAGTAATGCAGGGAAAACCTGCAGACATCGTTTCGCTACATAAATGATTGCACTTTACTGCCTATTCCTCTCCTATATGCCTAAATGCCTATATCACTATATGCTCAACCGTGCTGGGAGCTTTATTATTTATAATGCAGTGTTGATATGCTTGGTTGCTGATTTGCAAGGATTTACAACTGTTGTACAACTGCTTTCCTGAAATGCATGAGCTTACTTTGTCAAAACTTGGTCCATTCAACCCCATTAAATTGCATTCGTTGAGGGAATCAGTTATCATGAGCTGGGACAACTGTCTGGTCAATTGCCATTCATTTCTTTTACCGATTTGTCACTTTTTGACTGCGTTTTGTTGTTCCTGCGCTATTCCTTGTTCCTGCGCTATTATTTCTGCACTGCTTCGGAATATCAGGGAGGCGAGTTTCAGTTGCTTTTCCATGCTTTAAACGCATAAAGAGGAGGTTTTAGACCACCTGGATGATCTTCCCTTATCCTATTGCATAGGTGACATGTGCGGAAGTGACTGTTTCCCAGCCCTGTTGTAAATGTACAGCTGGCTGGAACTGTCACAGTTTTACCCTGTTTTCCTGCACAGTCAACTACAGGTGACAAATTCCTTGGCGCCTTTTGCATTTAAATTAATTCAAAATAGAGGAACATTATTACTAAGCACCAAACATTCAATAATGCTTATTGATTCTGACTTCCTATTAATGAATTAACTGAAAACTGCAGAAATAAACAGTAAAAACAGACTATATGCACTTAACATTTCAGAATATGCAAATATTATTACATAATGCATTCTATCCAAAATTAGCATAAAAACATAATAAAAAGGGTGTTTCAAAACAGTAGAATGTATCAAAAAGTGTTTATGGATGAGGCAATTCCTGGCCTCATCAGCACTATACAACATTCTGTTGTATGAGATTCCATTGTATGACCTCCTACCATATGCCCTTGTGCTATATGATAGTCTATTGTACAACCTTCTTCCTTTTGTGTTGTATGATGTCTTATCATATGACGTTCTACTGTACAACCTCCTACCATATGCCCTTGTGCTATACGACGTCTTGCTATATGGCGGCGTGCTATACAACATCTTGTTGTACGGTGTTCCACTATACAATCTTCTGTCATATGCTCGTGTTGTATGGGCTCCTGTTGTACGACTTCCTACTTAAGGCCTAGGGAGGGTCTAAATGGCCCTCTGCTTAGGAAAAATAGCCCAAGGATCTCTCGATGACCTGTTGTCCTCGCTAGATGACTAATGTCGCAATTTAGACGACCTAGGCTCAGACAACCTAATCTCTAATAATTGAGGCTTAGGTCTAGATGGCCCAAGTATAGATGGCTAGATGACCATAGTAGACGATTATACCTTGAACAATCTCTCTCTGTGTCATCTTTATCATTCACTCCATAATCTGCATTACTCACTTTTTTGTCTATATCAACCTCTTCTACAACTTCCTGTATAGCTTCGACTATTTGTTCACCTCCTCAATTGCAATTAGGTTCATCAAATTCACCTCCTTTGTTTCCAGCTAGGGCTATGACTCTTCTCCGGTGATTCAAACTCTATACGCATCACTAGTTCATCTCAACTTTCAGCACTTTGACATTCACGTGTGGAGTGGCCCCACTAATGCCATTGTCAACATTGTACAATGGGTTTGCCTTTAGTATCATACTCAATTCTGGGTTTTCTAGTTCTCTTGGTACAATCTCCCTTTCTCTTGCATATTCTAGTAGCAATGATCTTGCGCTCTTTGAGCCACACTCATCCTCAAAGTCATTGTTCTTCTCTTCAGATTCATTTCCTTCACTAACTTCTTGATCCCGACACTTGGACAATGAATTACTCTCATTCTCAAAATTCTCGATCCCACAGTTTCTCGTGTCAGACTTTCATCCCACACTCCATGAAACATGCCAACCTGCAGTTGCTCCAATGTCAGACTCCCTTCCCGCTTACCATCAAATACACTAACCTGCAATTGCTCTATGTCGGAATCCCATCTCTCACACTATCAGACATGCCATCTTGCATTTGTAAAGGTTGAACTACCTTCATTTTCTTCTTATATTGTGGCAACAATCCATCCAAGAACCATCGTTTTTGTAGTCCATCTACTGATTTTGCTTCCATTTTGTCGATAAGTTCCTTCAATTGACGATTGTATGATTTGATGTTCTCATATTTCTTTTGCTTCATTGAGTAGATCTCTCCAATTATCTCCGTAGCATCCCAAAGCAATCTGAATTCTTTACTGATTTCAGTCTTAACTCATCCCATGTTGAGAAGGGTTGTCTTTGTTTCAAGTGTTAATCCATTGTTATTCCATGCAATGTGGCGAAAAACAATTATAGCCATAATCCTTCATCATCTATGCCATTGGCTCTCCATATCGTTTCACATGTTCCGATATTGTGCTCTAGGTCTTCCTTCCCATCACCCATAAACTTTGGGAACTCTGCTTGCCCATAGCTACAACAATATTGGCCATTGGTGGTTGTTCGTCCTCACTTGACGATCCTTTGCTTACAAATAGTCTTCAGATGCTACCTTGCATTCCCACACTTTGCGATCTCCTTCGTAAATATATGAGCGTCAGTTGTAGTCTCTCGAGCACACTCTCCTGTGGTCACCTTTGCGCTTGACTCTCATCCTTTGCAGTTTGCACCTTTAGGCACTCTTCCCCACACTTGTGTTGGTGTCACCAGCCATTTTGTCTTGTCTTGATGTTCTTGTTGGCCTGAACCTTATTTGCTTGTTGTGCCTCCATTTGCACCTCTTTTTACATTGTTAAAAACAATGTTTGCCTCTTCTCACATTCCTCGTTTAAACCATCCTCCAATAGAGGATTCCAAATCTGTTTAACTTCTGGTATTTGTATCTCTTCACCAACAAGTTCTATTAGTATTCTTCTTTCATGTAGTCCATTAAAAACATGCAAGTCTTCGTTGTGCTCAACACTACCACATTCTTCTTGTGCTTGTGCAATCCCCAAACTTCTACATATTGGCAGACCTCCCACATCCTCGTGGTAAGTTATCTGTCATCCATCTCTCCAAACATCACATAGTGCTGGTTCGAATTTCAAATGGCAACAGGACCAAATGTTGCACAATGGTGAGTATTCCACTCTTGGAGGAACAATTTAGATTGACAGATTCAATGTTCAAGCTTGTAATGAGGAGGTTGTATGTCCTGCATCATATCCTTGTCTCTGACTACTTTACTTCCAACCTCAGATGGCCCAGTCTGAAAATAGGATAGCCTTCCCCTTCTCATATGGTTGGCACTATCTTAGATGGCTTGCCTTGAATCTTGAAAGCCTGCGATCTTCAATGTACAACCCAACAACTTCCTCGTACGGCTTGACAATCGCTTAGTATGACTTAGCACTAGGCTAGACAGCTTGTCAATTACCTAGACAACCCTATATGACAGAACTTGAAAAGAATACAAATAACAGATTGAATCTAATCTACTACAGCAATCATCAGTAACAATACATGCAAAGAACACACAATGGCAATAGCAAATAATGAATATGAACATATATTGCATTAATGTTACTATAATTACAGTATCTGATCTTGTGCAGAATATCTCGAATGCACACAATCCTAACATACATAATGCTACTACAATGGACTCTCTCCAACAAATAGAATATCTCCCTTGTGTGTACCCTCTCTGTCATGTCCTATATCTCTTTGTGTATATGTGTGTGTCTCAAATGAATGAGGGGGTCCTATTTCAACTAGGGGGAAGGTAGTTACAAGCAACTACCACCCCCAACATATCACTTCCTAATTACAAGACAAACTAGTGTTAACTATTTTTGTATGACTCACTTCATACGTATCTCCACTTAAGTCGTATTACATGCATTATTCCAATGTACAGATTTAATCCAAAATTACAAAACTTATTATATGCATATATAACATCTATTCATATTTTATTTCTGAATTATTTATTTATTGACTTGAGGTGGCACGTTAGAACTGGTGCCTAAAAAAAGAAGGTTAGGATTGACACCTATTAAAGCTATAATGGATATCCTTTATCACTTGTCTATCATGACAAAATTTCACTTCTTTGTTAGTGTGAGTAATGTGCTAAATGGAAAAAAGGTTAGGACCAACACCTAGAACATGAAGAACTTTCCAAAAGGATGAGGAACCAAGAGTCACGTCACCGCATCTAGAAACATGCAAAGATGAATCATTGTCAATGACCACATGCTCACCACAATGTTGTCCATTGTAATCACACAAGAGATGATGATGCTTTGTCATGTCTCATGTTGCTCCATAACCATCAATCTATTCTTTGTAGATGTAGAGGTCCAATAAGCTGAACGAACTACCACATGTGCCTATGAGGTCTCACCCTCATGCTTATCATCACCCTATTCAAAGAAAAGAAAAACACCACTTACACTTTTCTTAGCCACCTCCTCAAGCTTCTTGATCCAAAGATGATAGAATTCAGCCTTATGACCTTCTTTCTTACAAAACCCATCTACAGATTTCTTTGACAACTTCTTGAAGAATTTTTACCCCCTTGTTTCAGCTTCTCTTTCTCCATCTTCTTAGCTTCTGCCTTTGGAGCTATTTTTTGGATGAGCATGAATAAAGGAAGCACTTCCATTGCAATGCCTCGATTGTGCTTGGTTATAAACGAGATAAGTGAAAGTAGTGTTTAATGAAAGAACAGGTTGCGAAGGGAAAATTTAAAAACATTTGAATCATATCAAAGATGTGGCTAACTAATTATTGTTTTTTGAAACATTGTCGATTATCATATTTTTTTTTAAAGAAAAGGAGTTATATATTGATATTCAAATTTGTAAATAACAATTATCCAACAAGCAACTTCGGGGTCACAAGATTGCTTTCCAAAAGGAGGAACAAGCAACAAAGCAAATTCAAAAACTCCAAAAAGTGCAACGGTATACCAAGGATTCCAGAGATGTAAAGGGGACCATAATCACTGAGAAAACCTGAAACAGCAAAAGCTCCAAAATCACGCAATGCTCCAAGGTTGTCCAAAGGCATAAAAATCTCCAGAGGTGCCGAAATCTTCAAAGGCTCCAAAATTGCCATATGCTTCCTATAATATGTGCCGCTCATGTTGTTTCCTTTTATTTTTCTTATTACTCTAAGATGCATATAGACTATGTTTATGGTCTCATTTGCAAGGCGATCAAACCACTATATTATATCTCCTTCCATTATGGGAGTATTGTATATATTCAAACTTCTACTCCAATTCTCTTTTAGTCTTCTCTGAACTATTTGTAGTTGCACTGATGAGAAAACCTGAAACAGCAAAAGCTCCAAAATCACGCAATGCTCCAAGGTTGTCCAAAGGCATAAAAATCTCCAGAGGTGCCGAAATCTTCAAAGGCTCCAAAATTGCCATATGCTTCCTATAATATGTGCCGCTCATGTTGTTTCCTTTTATTTTTCTTATTACTCTAAGATGCATATAGGCTATGTTTATGGTCTCATTTGCAAGGCGATCAAACCACTATATTATATCTCCTTCCATTATGGGAGTATTGTATATATTCAAACTTCTACTCCAATTCTCTTTTAGTCTTCTCTGAACTATTTGTAGTTGCACTGATGAGAAATCCAAACTCTTAGATAGGATAGAGGTCACAAGTCTCGAATCATCATATACATAGACTTGTTTAATGCCTTGTTCCTGAACCAATTTTTGTCCCATTCACAACCTATAAATTATACAACATTACTAGTTGTTTTCCCCAAATTGATTTTGAACTGAAGCATTTCATAGTGTGGTGCCACTAGTATCATACCACCAGCTGTTGCATGGCCTGGGTTTGATTTAGAGGCTTCAAAATTCAAGAGATAAGAGATTTTGGAGATCCGTTTGGTGCAATAGTTGTATCTTCTTTTTTCTTAATCTCCTAATGTCTTCTTGTTTATGATATATAGCTTTTGTGTCCAAGACTATCTCCCTTAACACTCTATGGGTTAACACTCGAAAATTGGTTGTTTTGTTATAAAAATTTATCTTGTTTCTATCCTTCCATATGTGCCAAATGATCAATATTGGCACCGAATACCATATCTTCCTAATAAAGTACTTGTCCTTCAATCCCTTTTTGTACATTTGGCCCAAATTGGTTAGGCAATTTTCTTGGTTGAAGGTTTCCGATAGTGCTGATCCTAGCTGTTGGGTTATTTCAATCTAGATTTTAAATTGCTTCTATACACTGAAAGAATAGATGTGATATTGTTTCATTGTTCTTAAGACACGTGTGGAAAATACGAGGCCCCATGATATTCCTCTTAATGAGGTTGTCTCCACTTAGAATCTTGTTTTTGAGCACCAACAAAAGAAAGTCTTGAAGTTTGGGGGGAACTGTTGCCACATTTTGCACGGGGTGCCATATCTTCAGTTTTTTTTGTAAGGATGCTGCTCTCCCTTCCCTCTTCCTTCTCTCCCTTTCTCTACTATCCCCTTTCTTCCCTGCCATCAGTTTCATTCTCCTATTCCCCCCCTTTTCCTTCTTCTGATAGTTTCTCCAAGAGGGCAAAAAGCCCTAAATTTGACTAAGTGTTGGTATTGCGCAACCCGACTTCGTAGCGAAGTCGGGTTGTGCCCTTGATATTGAGCGCACTTGGGGAGCCAACGTGCGGAGAGCTGAACCCAATTTTTCAAAGTTTAGAGTGAACCCCGACTTCGCAGTGAAGTCGGGGTGCGCTCTCAGTTCTGTTCGCACCTCGGCATCAATGGAGCCCTAAAAAATTCTAAGTGTTGGGCGCACAACCCGACTTCGAACCCCAACTTCGCAGCGAAGTCGGGGTGCGCTCTCAGTTTTGTGCGCACCTGGGCATCAATGGAGCCCTAAAAAATTCTAAATGTTGGGCGCGCAACCCGACTTCGCAACAAAGTCGGGTTGCGCCCTCAAGTTCATGCGCAGTTGGGCGATTCACCTCCAAAAACGGCTAAGTGTTGGGTGCGCAACCCGACTTCGCTGCGAAGTCGGGGTTCGCCCACTTACTTACGCACACTCAGGCACAGAATGTTGAAGCCAGCCCAGGAATTTTCTAAGGCACGGAGGCCTCCCCAACTGCGCTACTTCCCCCTTGCGCTGCCTGGTTGCGCTCCAATTTTGGGCGAAGTCGGGCAAGAAAGAAAATATGAGCTCCTAAGGCAGATTTTTCCCCTTATCAGATTCTAACAGGTGTCCAGCCTCGAGATTCGAGTCAGAGATGTGACGGGAGGTGTGCGAGCGTGAACTGAATTATTGTACTTAAGCTGCCCTCAGTCAAGCTGACTCGGAGAATCATCCCCACACCGCCATGTAGCTGCCAATCTTTCAGGTGGACCTTACCGCAAGCACGTTCCATACCGACAGAGGTCACATCAGCCGCTTTTTGCCTCTTTTGTCAGCTTTTTCAGTTATTGTCAAGTCTGGGATCCTATGCCCAACAATGTAATGGGGGGAAATTTACGCTATAAATAGCTCGGCAATATCATTGTAAAAGGGTGGAAGGGGGATATATTTCTAGGGAACCACTATAGCTGAACGTTTGCTTCTAAATACAAAATACAATTGGCTCTATTGACTGTTCTCATCTTGTATGCTGCCTTTACTCAGCATTTCTGCCTCATGTTGCTTATGTTATTGCTTACTGTTATTTTGCTTTCTGGATATCGGTATTTAATAGTTAAGTATTCCTGGAATGCAAAGGTAGAGGATACATAGGATGAATGGCATTGATAGTTTCTGCAAAGTATTTTGTGGTTAATTGTTGTTAGTAGTGGTGATTGGTTGTTGCCGTGCTGCTTATCCTCCCCACCCATAAAAAACACATTTACATTTCTTTCTGCATTTATAATTTCTTTCCTGCACTCGAGCTTATAAACAATTGAGAAAACATAGGAAGTCGGCCTCCTCCGGAGATTGGCACGGAAGGCATTCCTTCCTTCCGGCCTTTCAATCTGTTGGGCGAATCTAGGGCGCATTACACTAAATCCTATCCTAGTGGCGGATTTGTAACCAACAGGAACCTTGTAATTCCATACCTTAGCAATGGTTGAGTTCTACTAACCCTATTTCTATAATAACACCCCTTGGCTGACTGTGTAAACACGTGGCCCACTAATAAAGGCCCATATAAGCTGATCTAGTATCATATTGACGTAGTCCATGGGACTTTTGCAACTTCTTGAAATGAATGATGTACTCCTAAATAGTGCCAAAATTAGCCATCTTCAATGTAGGAAGCTCGACTTCTTGATGACTGACTTGTGTGGCATCAATTTTGTCAAAAACCTATTTAAAGGCTTCCAAAAGTAATGAGGGATTGTATTACTGGTAATATGATTATCCAAATCCTTGTTCACATAGAAGGAAATCACTTCATGTGCTTCTTTAGATTGGATTAGTTGCTTCTTTTCTTTTGATTCCAGTTTCTTACTAATGAACTGTCAAAATTCCTAATTATGCAAAAGAGCTTCTATCTTGATCTTCAATAATGAATAATTGTTCCCATTGAGCATGGGCATGTGTAGCAATAGTCTATGAGGCTTCTACACAAAACAAAACCACCAATGCCACTGGCAACAACTCAGAAATTCATGCAATTTGAAAAAAAAAAAGCTCCAAATGCTTTCATCTGAGTTAATTATGGCCTTTGGAAGTTTGTGCTCCTTATAGACAAGAATACTGCCAAAATCACCAAAAATAAAAAATTTAAACTTATGGCTTATTGCCACATGGCAATCGAAACCTTAACTGGAATGTGAATAAGAGGTTTTCAACTACTTGTTGATTTGGCATTGGACAAGTTGTGTCTTGCTAATTGTTGTATTTTGATTAGCTTTCACTCCTACATATATATAAAAAAATTGTTTATGATGGCCACATGGGCACCACATTGGCTAATAACCTTTCTTCATCAGCCACACCAGCCCATCAAAGCCCACTTACCCCCAATTAGCCACAAGTTTCATGGGCCCTTCAATGCATATATTGCCATTTCTTAAAGAAGTGTGGAAGGAAGTTGTATAACAATGAGAAAGGCACTCAAGGGGAGACGTGTGCGTCTCACCCCTAGCATTCTATGTTCTAACATGCACCACAATAGTGCCAACACCATCCATTGTCCACACAAAAGAGTGGCAACAAGCCTCAAACCTCCGTCCTCAAAGCCATAACTCTCTAAGAAATGCCACACTAGCCATGTTGACTACTGTTTTCACGGTAATAGTCCACCCTAATAGGAACGCCAACAAGGCAAATAATAGTAGAGGAGGCTGGATTTGAATCCACGGTTCTATAAAACCTTATGCATCTCCTTTCTACTACTATGCCATGTAGTCTAGGTGTGCTTGAAACCATCGGTTGTCAGGGGAGGCTTTATACCATGGCAATTTCCCTCCTTGTTAGCGAATATTCCCTAGAATACCTAAACATTTAAAATCTATTTTTGAAAAAATAGCAAGAAAGTAGCACAAAAAATTTTGACAACCAAAATGAGCCCTTGGAAAATAGAATCTGACAAAGTGTTGAACTATGAACCCCATAAAATTTCACAAAGAATTAAAAAAACATTGATGATTCATTATCAATAACTTTTATGGTTGGCCCTATACAACCATTTTTTGAAAGAACGCACAACAGGTGATCCTCCTTTGTCCAAGCAATATGAAAGGTATCAGATCTTATGGATGCCCTTTAACTCATCTTGAAACCTAGAGGCCTTTTCCATGCATTGAATTCTGCCCAAGAAATTTTTAGCAGCCAAGCAATATGAAAGGTATCAGATCTTGTGGATGCCATTTAACTCATCTTGAAACCTAGAGGCCTTTTCCATGCATTGAATTCTGCCCAAGAAGTTTTTAGCATCTAGGGATGGTCACAGAGTGTTCAACTTCTTCTTCGTTATTCCGGAAGCCAAGCATATTGTCCTCTCATTTTTAATGCATTTGTGCCAAAAAAATCTGAAAGATAAAAGGAAATGGATTTTTATAAAAATCCTAGAGCACCAATTATGGTTCATAAAAAAAACTTATAATAAATCAATACATCATCTTCTAGCATAGCTGCCCCTTCACCAAGTAGAATTTTTCTAGAACAACCCATCGTAAGAGAAACTAATTAACCAGCAGATTGAATGTTAAAAGAGGGATATAATGAAACTTGTTGGCAAATATTTCTCTTGAACTAGTGACAATGGATGATTCACTAAGGTAGGGTAATGACATCATCATGAACCAAAGCTTCAACTAGGGTTGTTAGAAAACCCTTAAAAAGACTATGTCGTTGCACCAACTATTTCACAACACCTTCCAAGAGATCACATTTCTTTTGGATTTACTGTAGGAAAACAAATGACGAGACTTCTAGATCGAGTAATGGAGACTCACACCTGCTCTAATACCATTCTAGAATTTGCAATATATTCAGGAATGACCAAAATCAGCACATTACCCAGCAAAGCATATCACATAAAGAACATAGATATGAAAGGTTCCCTTAGACACCAATAATCTCACTAACGCATAAAAATGGCTCCAACCAATGAAGAAATGATTGGATGATATGGGGGAACCAATACAAGTTACCCAAGATCAAGGTTAAAGAACTGTCTAATGGACAGTAATAAAAATAATACAATTAAGTCACCTAACAAAGTGCTTAAGTTCCTATAAGGCAATATACAATCGATCACAGTACAAGGTTGGTCGCAGCAAGTGAAACTTTAACACATTTTAACAAAATTTCTTTAGTTTCATCCAAACATAGATTAAGGCACAATTTGTGTTTATTTCATCCTTCTCTATGGTGGGGTTCCATTTCATATTATTATTGCCAATTACCATGAGGCAAATGCCATCACGGGTGTTCTCGTGGGATATATTTTTAATCTTTATTATGGGACCCTTGTTTTTTTTAAATAAAAAATATGTTGTGTATTTTATTGTTGCTTTAAGCATTGATTGATCATAGTGTTATTTTTATTTTATTTCTTTGAGGAATTTAATAGGATTTTCTATGTGATGTGATGTCCTGTGTTCCAGTCTGAGATTAAATTGTAAGCATCATGTAATTATCAGTTATTATTTGAATGAAATTGGCGGTCCCCTTGACATTAAAGTAAATTTGATTTGGCTTTTGAATATTAGGACTGCCCTAGATGATTTGCTAACAAATCTATCCTTGTGATATACTGCAGGAACATTGTTTCAAAAGTTAATTTTTTGGAATTTCAGATTACTGAATTGGTTCTCGGCAATGGAATGAGGATATGTTATAAATGCACTGATTTTCTTGAAGACCAGGTAGTGAATCCATGGTATTAGTTGTTAATATCTATACTTTGGACTCTGGATGCCCTTGAATATACTTAAAACATGTTTTGGCTATGATCTTTTTCTGGTATGAATTTAACATCCTTGTCTCAATAAATTTTCACTTTTGCTTGAAGAGATGCCTCTTAATTTTAGATTGGACTCCTTTTAACTTAAAAACTATTTCATAGTTTACATTTTTTAAGTGTTGAGATGGAAAAGGATGATAAATAAATTCATTTTTAAATGAGAACTGATGCTTTACATTCTAATTATTTTATTTGTTTAGTTGATTTCTCTATCTACATG
This sequence comes from Wollemia nobilis, assembly GCA_028583015.1. NCBI lineage: Eukaryota > Viridiplantae > Streptophyta > Pinopsida > Araucariales > Araucariaceae > Wollemia > Wollemia nobilis. The sequence continues at coordinate 8,850,396 of JAQPPZ010001772.1, read as the reverse complement.
TTTGGATAATATCTTTATTTGAGTCTCAAATATTGTCATTGATGTAATCTAATTTTCAGTTCCTAGAGGAGATTGATTGTAAAAATCTAATTTGTAGCAGTTATAGAACATAGGTTTGTCATCTATAAATTGAAAGCTCTCAAAACCCTTCATATAAACAGTAATGTAGAACTTAAATGTAAAACTTTTCAAATAAGTTAGACAAACATTGAAGTAAAGGTTTGTTGGCAGTTTTGCCACACTAAAATTTTGATTGTAAAAATTCTAAGTGTGAAAAATAAATGTTGCAATTATTTTGCTGGTCCTTTGCCTTTGTTATTTTAATAATAGTTTTTCTGAAGATGTTTGATTTTGTCTGGAAATGCAAAGAATTTTGACCTTGTCTAGGAATGGAGAAGAGACGACGTTTTCGCCCCAGGGAAGGGGCGAAAATATTTTGGGCAAAACATAGCATTAATATAGTTTCGCCCAGGTTTCTCCCAAGGTGGGGCCCAAGCAATGAAAAAATCACCAACTAGAATGAAGGGAGGAGCTCACAAAGATAAAATTTAATGCTTTCGCCCGAACTTGTGCAATTCAAGGTGATTTCGCCCCTTTTTGGGGGTGAATTTCTATTTTTAATTACGTTCGGGGTGAAAATAACATATGGGCATAAGTCAAAGTCAATTTCGCCCCAGGAAGGGGGCGAAATTCATTTTCACCCTTCTTTTGGGCGAAATTCCATTTTAAGGCAATTTCGGAGTGAAAGTATTAAAGAGGCATCATTTGGAGTGAAGGCATGTGTCAGTCAAAGTCAATTTCGTTCCGAAATAAGCAAGGAAGATGGCGAAGGCATTTCCCAAGTGATTTCGCCTTGTTTTTAGCAAGTTTAATGATTTCACCCAAGTTGGGGCGAAAGTAATGATTTCGCCCAAGTTGGGGCGAAAGTAATGGAAGCGCTCGAGTTCGGAGCAAAAGTAGCAAAAAGGCATCCTCATGCACTGCTCAAAGTCAAAGTCGCCCCAACTTGGGGCAAAACTTATTTTTGCCCTCCTTTGGAGGCGAAATTCTATTTTTGCCCCTAATTCAAACAAGACAGAGTTTTGGGACAAAATTCCTGAGAAGATATGATTTTGGGGCGCAATTAATCAGATTGAAGGCGAAAATAATTTTATGAGCAAAAATATTAAATGAACTTTCATTTTCGCCCCTGATTGAAACGAAAAGGCTTTTCGCCCCAATTGCCTAGGCGAAATCAAGTATTTGCCTCTCTTTCTCAGCGAAGTTCCTTTCGAAGGTGCCACTGTTGCAGATATTTTTCAGGAAAGGTCGGAGATTGATGAAATTTAATGCTTGGGACAATGAAATCGATATTCCAGAATTTCTGCTAAAGGGTTGCCAAGATTAAATGCTATGTCCCTGATTTTGGTGCGATCTTGTTCATTCTCGAGGTGCCTTCCTCAATTTTGCTCCTTTTCAGAACAAAGTTAATTTTCGTTGGGTCTCCCTTGGCGAGGATAAAATTCTGAGGTGCAAAATGATGAAATGGTGACCAAAAGCTAATATCTGAGCTCGTGATTTTTGCGCAACGTTGCTGCGTTTCAATACACCGACTTCTGAGATGATTTTCCATTGTCCATTCCTGCTAATTTCCAACGCGCTCTTAAAACTTCAATGCCCAACCACTCCTGTGACATGCGGACTTGATATCGGTGATGACTTGACACAGTCAATTCGAGCGTTTCAGATAATTGAGCATTAAAGACAGAAGGTTCTAGAAATGACTTGGAACAATCAATTCGATTTTACAGAGTGCAACTTGGAGTTGATTTGAACTGTCCAGGGTAGATTCGCAATAGTTTCTCTTAGTCATTTGCTTGAGGAGAGGTGTTCCAGCAGTGGAGCGCTTTTGGAGGAGCGCTCCAGCAGTGGAGTGCTCCTCTTTGACTATTTTGAATTTACTTTGGATTTTGCTTTTCTCACTTATGTTATAGCTCATTTTTACTTCGCTCTGCCTTTGCCTTGGAGATGCGCTCTGCTAGTGGAGCTCTTTGGAGAGGTGCTCCACTTGTGGAGCGCTCTCCATTCTGACCACATTTGACTTTTAACGCACTCTTGATAAAAAGTAATCTTTATGGTTTGCTTTTGTCTTTTCCCTCAAGCGCTCCAAAAGTGGTGCACTTTGGAGAAGCACTACCTGAGTAGAGCGCTGTAGGCTTTTGACTCCTTTTGAATTTTACTTGCTCTTTTAGCCAAGTCTGTTTTTATTTTAAGCTTTCTGGGAAAGGCGCTCCACTAATGGAGCACTTTTGAGGGGTGCTCCACTAATGGAGCGCTTTTGATGGGCGCTCCACTAGTGGAGCACTTTACCTTTTGGTCCTATTGACTTTTAAAATTTGTCCTCTGAGTGGAGCAACGCAGTCTTGACTATGCTCAAACCTCCTTTTCCATACTGAGTCATTTTTCCTATTTTACTTACTGCCAGGGCGATTTTATAACTTAACAGGAAAAAATGAAACAAAACACCCAAGTGCCAAAAATTACAGCCATACGTGCAAAATATGAAAGGATTTTGGAGACAAAGATAAGGAAGCAAAACATCAGAAAAAAAATTCACAATTTTGCATGCAACATAATATGGAAAAGTATAGAAAACGTTGAAAAGTACAGCAAATATGAGGAATCTCATAATGCAAGAAAAATACAGTTTTAAACTAAACGAGACAGTCGATGAAATCACAACAGCATAACCACATCTTAACCATTTTTTATGGAAAAAGAGAGAATATTTTACAATGAATGGTCTCAAAACTGTATACAAAATGATTTTCAACAACTGTGTGTCAAAAATGGCAACACATCTGGTGGCTCGCGGGGCATTGAGCCTGCCTCAATGTGAAGATCCCAGCTTTTATCCTTGGGCACCAGAGTCCTTCTTACTCTCTGAGCCTTCGGACTGCTCCTTTGATTTTTCCTCACTGCTGCTGGATTCTTCACCTGGATCTTCTGATTCCTTGCCCTTTGATTCTGCGTCACTGTCTGTCTCTTACTCTTGTTCATCTGTCTCCCCAGCTTTTGAATTTGTAGCACTGCTTGTTTCATCTTCTTCATTCTGCTTGGGCGGCTGAGGGAGATATTGGTACAACGACTTGTTGAAGACGTGCTTGTACATCGTGGAAGCATCAACCCATCGTTCCAAAGGGAAAGTCGACTGCTTCTCTAGCTCCTAGATTAGGCAACGATATGTTTCGATGCGCTCATCCTCGGCAAACTCTAGAATTTTGTCGAACTCTATCAAGCAGGATTGAAACTGGGTATACTTTGCCATGAGGAGGATTATTTGAGCATCAGAATTTGAGGCTTCCAAAGCGTCGATGTTTGAGGCATTATCAACAAAGGCGGCCACATAGGCTCCAACTCCTGTACTGATGGAATGGGTTCCTTAGGGTCGGTGAAACCGGGATGCTGATCTTGACAAGAGCATCAAAGTATCGCCGTGAGATTCACGCTCCTACATAAGAGAATCTGAGAGTAGGGGAGATTTATCGACCAGTTCGACCTTTGTGAAGAAGTAATGCAAAGTTGTTTTCGCCGTTGCCAACGACCGAGCCAGATCGCTCATAGGGGTAAGGCGGATAGGTACATATTCTATCTTCCTCAGTTGGGTGACCAAATCTAACCAATTGTTGACATTTGCTTGAGCGGACTCCAGGATAGGCCTACTAGAAACAATTGCCTCGTGCGCTTCCCTGAAGAATGCCAAGACTGTAATTCCTTTCACCGCTCTTGCTAGGAAATCCCGCAGTAAGTCTACGTACGTCTCCTTGAGGCGCTCCCTAGAGGATAGAACTGGCTGCTTATTTATTTCAGACAACTGAGCCTGCAACTCATTCCTTTGGACAGTGAGTGCCTGTATTTCTTGGTTTTCTTGGGTGATCATTTTGATGTGGTGATCGTATAGCTTGGACGCTTCCTTATTTTCATCTTCAAGCAACTACATCTTTTCCTTCAACTGCTCAATCTCAGCCTCTAGCACTTCAACCTGTTTTTTGGACTCTAGTGCTTCAATTTGCCTTCTCGCCGCTGCTAGGGCCTCTTCGAGCTCATCATTTTTGGACTGCGCTTTGAAGAAGCAATCTTTGTAATATTCGTTGTGAGCGTAAATGGAGCCCATGCCAACTTGGACATCGCCCATTTTTTGTGCAGTGTTCATTCTGGCCACGTCTTCCTCAGTATGGCGGATGGCATAATCGACCGAGGTCATTTCCCCCAAGGGTTTCTGAACTAGCGGTATTTTTTCAATGGTATGCAGCTTCATCGTATCTGGGTCAATGATGCAAGCTTTTTGAGTCTACACCAGAGCCTACGCCTCTCTATTCCTATGGTCCCTTAGATAATGCGTCGTATTTATGCGCGCCTTGCAGATGCTCTACGCGGCAGCAAGCTGCTGGGCCATCTCCAGCTCAAACTCCAATGGCTCTTGAACGCCTATTCCAAGGACTGACGTGAATGGAAGAAGTGGGAGAAAGGGCTCAAAATCGAACATTGCACGAGAAGTCGAAGGGGAAGCGACTGCGCTAACCCTTAGAGGTTCTTGGGTTGCCACCGCGGGAATAGTCGGCTGGGGCGTTGAGAAACCAGTAGGAGGGGGTGTGATTAAAAGTGGATCCAGCTCTTTGGTGGCAAATATGTCCATAATGTGGTCGGTCGAACAAGACATGGGAAAATTGAATGAGGAAGGGACTGAGAATGCATTAGGATTTCTTGCAAAGGATTCAAACGCTACGGAAGAAGGAACAAAAGATGACTTGGATAGTGGAATGGACGATGCTGGGCAAACAGATGAACTTGGGAAAGAGTACTGGGGTAATGGAACTGCACTCGATGCAGGAGCCACTAAAACTGGTATTGTCACGGACATTTCAGGCGCCGAGCAAACAGACACCGAAGTTAGATAAAATGACAGTGTAGTCGAGGAAGAAGAGAAAGGAAGAGATAAATACGTACCTTGGGGCTCCGTGATCACAGGAGCCATGGAAGCTATGCTCTATGCTTGCGCTTCTTCCTTTTCTTCTACATCTGGCGCGCCCACACTGACGTGTTTTGTGTCTTCATCCCTTTTCTCCTTAGCCATGCTAAGGCACTCTTTGTCTCCACCCCCGTGCTCCTCGGCTTGTGTTGCCACAATCATTTCAGTAGAGCTCACCGGGGGGCTTAGATGCTGCCTGAATGATCGTCCCAAAGGGTTTCTGGGAACTGGTGCACGACTTCTTTGTGGTTGGGTGTAAGAAAGGCGTCTCTGCCTTTCTCTTCGAGGAGGCGCTCATTTTCTGGTGAGGCAATGGACTCTTCTCTTCGCTAAATAATGAGGCACCCAAGATGGACTTGCCCTTGCCTTGGTGTCTTGGGTGTGCCAAGTCATCCACTTCGTCAGGATTGCGTCCGCCATGGGGAACAATATCAGCGAATGAAAGAGGCTGATAAGTATTAATGTTCTCATCATAAAACACTGAGAACTTGTCATCAATCCCCAGCGGGTTTTTCGAGGACATCTTATCATTGTGGACCCTCATGATCCACCACTGTTGGATTTTATGGTCAGACCACTGTGGTTGTCTAACCTCCATTATGACTAAGACAACCCTGGGCAGTCTGTGCTTTGGATTGACGTCCGGGTCTTATTTAGTTTCCATAGTGTAAAATTCTAGCCATGGAGGCAGAGGCTTCATCTTTTCCACATGCCATTCCAGCTCGAGGCCCAGCGGATTTTTACGTTGCCTCTCCATATCATAATTAGGGCAAGAATAAAAAGACCTCATCCTAAGGTTTTTCTGGATAATACCAAGTGGGTCCTATTTCCAATGGTGGGGAAGCTCGATTAGCTCGTAATCCGAAAGCGTCATTGTTAGAACAGCGTTCTGACCACACTATGTTATCTTAACGTCTCCAAACTCGAAAGGCATAGAGACTATCACCTTCCTGCCCCGACCTTTGCCGTACTCCTCGTTGGTGTAGTCAAGCTATCGGGTGACCTCCAGGGAAAACAGATAAGGCATGGCGTAATAGGGTAACAGAAAAGGCTTTTCTGTAAACCCGTAAATTTTGACAACCAGCCCCTGGGTGAGCAGAAAAGTATCTCCCAATCGCTTTTCTATGACCTCGCTCCTCAACTTCGTTGGAACTTGCTCACATTGGTCGTATATCATCTCCAGCGCAGGCCTGAGGAAAATTTGGTTGAAGATATAGTATGACTCATTCCTGGACAAGCTGTCTGTCCAGAGATAGACTGGCAAAGGTTCGCCCTCCTCATCCATTTGATTCTTTGTTATGTAGTGAATCTTCTCGTGCATGTGCCAAAAGAAATACCACACTAATAAGGAGGAGAGTCTGAACTGGTCAACCTTAGGGCCTTGAACATAGGCCAAACATGCATGTAATTGCCGCGCCACGAACTCTGCCCAGTCATAAAAAATTGGAATAGCGTTCAGCCTCACCTTGGAGGGAAAATAGATCTCGTTCTCAAGTATGGCCTGTGCCATAGAGACTTGCCATTCAGAGACCCATTCGTCTGTTGGAAGCCCCATCACCCATGCCATAATGAAGTAGATGTCGCGATGGACAAATTCGATCAGGGGATTCGGAAGCAGGGGAAATTCGTTTGATGTTGTTGTGCTCCCCAGATGATCCCTTATGAAACGCTGCATTTTCGGTGTCGGTTGATATCTGGCGCCCTCTTCATTAGTGTGGATCTTCCTCGGGATAAAACTGGATGAGTGCTTTCTCCCATAGGCGAAAGCATCCCGGACGACGTCAGCTGTGATAGAGAACGCCTCTGCATTGGCGTTCCGAACCGTCCTCGACTGGGTGTCGTAGAAAAGTGATACAACCTTTATAAAATCTGGACAGTGATGCACGGGCGTGCATATGTAAAAGTACAAGTGCGAATGGTATACGGAAACCAACGGATTCTCGGTTGGGGGCTCCCTATATGCCATTTCGACGTCCTAGCATAGTTGTTCGATTTCCTTGTGCGTAACCAAGCAATCCCGGTACCGGAAGAGAGTATGCTGCGGAGCTGTCAACTCTACTTGAAAACAAGATTGCTGCTTTCTGAAGAATGTTCTGATTCGAGCGTTTCTGCTGTCGAGGAGAGAATCGCTCTTGCTGGTCTTTGACTAGCCAGCATTTTGTTTTTATGTGCATTTAATTACAGAGGCGAAATCCTCTATAAATACTACGTATTTTAATGTAAGAAGGGAGGATAGACATTCTGCAAAAAACACTTTGAGTTTTCCGCATCAATTGAAGGATATTTGGCTTCTGGTTCCTGGAGCAGTGTTATGCACAATCACTTATTGCCTATCATTTCTGATTATGTTCATGTCCATTATTAGCTAAGTTTAAATTCTGCATCTGAATTTAATTTCTAGTAAAGGAATGAATACTAAAATGTTTCTTGGAGGTTATCTCTGCAAGTTGTGAATGGTTCCTATGCTTTCCTTTCTGTTGTATGCTAATTATAACTTGATTTGGATTTCAGCTGTTAGTCTATCTCCACCTTACGTTTTCTGGCTCATTGCCATATTTCTCATTCCTTTCTGTCATATACCAGTGTTAGATTAGTACGGGTACCAGCCCTCACTAGATATTGGCCCGAAGGACATCTCTTTCCTTCGGCCTTTCAATGTTGGTTGGGTCTAGGGCGCACAAGCATTTTGTACTTAGGCATATTTGTGACCAACAGTTTTTGGCACGCCCAGTGGGAAAAACAGTCCCCATAGTTTAAGGGAGCCCGAGTTGGTGAATCTCTGGCTTGCATTATCTGGAAAAAATCACCACAGGTGCCAACATCTTTGGCACACTTTGAATAGTATTAAGGTTTGATGTTCGTCTTCTTACTGTCTGACTAGAACATCTGGTGACTCAGTTTTACCCAAAAGCCTCCGAACGTGAAGTTGGTGGAAGGTTTACTTCATGATCACGAGATCGAAGGCCAAAAATCCAGAAGATCCTGTTGAGTTTTATGAACTTCACACCCAAGTGTTAGGAGAACATCCTAGGTTAGTCACTCCAACTGTCCCATCAAGTGTAACATCTTCACAATAGCTGGTGTGTTTTCTGTTCCTTCGAGTCCTGCTAGCATAGCCACTAGTTTTCTGCATCCTCGAGCAAATCCTCTGGTCCAAATTGCTCAAAACCCGCCACCACAGCCACCACGACAGTTTCCAGTATGAAATCATTCTGGAGCTCTGAATCTGCAAGCACATAACCCAATCCCACAAGCAACACTGAAGGCTTTGCCTACTTATGATGGTACCGAGAAGACCGCTAATGAACATGTCCAAGACGTGGCTTCCTTGGCGACAATCCATAGCATCACAGACGAGGATATCATGGTCAGATTGCTTGTACTCTCTCTCAAAGGGAAGTTGTATTGGTACCGGTCCTTACCGCCCGCCACTAGTGCCACATGGGATCAGTTGGCGGAGTTGCTGATAAAGGGTTTCAATGAACAAGTTGATCCCTTCGCTCTACTACACCAGTTCACAAATATTCAAAGGCATCCGCAGGAGGAAATCGTTGACTTCAACGTCAGGTTCGCTCGTACTTGGCAGAGAGTTCCTGATGGTCTCCGGCTGACTCTTGAACAAGCTACATTTTACTACCTTCGAGCCTTCAACTCCGATATCAACATGGTCATCCGACAATCCAATTTCCATACATTTCCTGATTTTTACTCTCAAGCACAAAAGGCTGAGGTTGATCTGATTGCTATCGGTAAGTTCTCGCCAAAAATGACAATGCCTATTCTTCCTGATCTTCCGCAGTATTTGTATTCCAATGCATCCTCGCAGCCTTTTCCTATGTCACCCATGCCACCAGTGTACCCAGTCCCTTCATGGAATCCAAGTTCATCTTATACCTAGACAATTTCTGTCCCGCAACTGCCTGCGCCTTCCATTCCACAGCTGACCGCTCCCGTTCCAATCCCAACATTGCCTTCTCCGCTAGGACCTTTGCCTTTACCAACTCCAATGCCTTCAAACCCCGATCCTTAAGCGAAGTTGCTGCAGGAGATGAAATAAATCAATTCGGCAGTAAGGGCAATGTCGAATGAGATCATAGCCATTAAAAGAAAGCAAGCTGAGAGATATTTCCAGCCTAGGAGATTTCAACCTCCGCCGATCATCAGGGAGCAAGCAGCTTCAACCAGCAAAGCGCCCAAAAGAAATACAACTTTGTTAGCAAATGAAGAAGTTGGTCCGTCAAAAAAAACGTATTGGTGCTCTACCTGCAATAATCCGCATGGCGAGGAAACTTGCATGGTTCATCTAAACTATGTGCAAACGCTGGCAGATAGCTCTTCTGGTGGCCAAATCAATATGATTACAGAAGCCGATCATAACTTCATGGTCCCTTCTGTTGAACAAGTTTCAGTTCTTACGAGAGCTGGAAAGAAGCCAGTTACAGTGGACCCAGCTGAGATAGAGCAGTTGAAGGTACCTGCTGAGTCGAAGGTGCAAAACGAAAAAAGACAATCACAAGCAAGGGCGCCTGGAGTAGCATCTAAGCTGGAAGATCCTGTCTTGTTGAAGGACCTCTTGCCTACATAAGCAAAGGCATTGACTTCACAACCTTCAGCTGCACAAGCATCAGAGGGTGGAAGCTACGCAGCAATATCGAATCAGGTTCGAAGCTTCCAGTGAAGGAAAGGAGTCCAGCGCATTCGTGTACAACATTGTTGAAGAACTAAAGAATATTCCTACTAAGGTGGGTCTTTATGACGCACTGTAATTGCCAGGACAGGTGGATTTGTTGCAAGAATCATTGAAGTTTGTGAAGGATAAAAAGCAAAATCCATATAAGTGCTTCAAAGACATCCCTCCATAATATTTTAGCAACCTCCTCTCTACTCAAGCAAACATTGTACTTTGGCCTTGTAAGGTTTTATTATGGATCCATTAATTGTTCGGGAATCATTGTCCTATCCAGTTTTTGCAGTCTCACCGCACCATTATCCATCATCTCTATTACTTGGAAGGGTCCAAGCCACAAATTTTTTAACTTTCAGGGCTTAATTTCCCATTTTCCATTGTACCTTAAGGTCATGTTCCGCTGCGACTACAACAGTTCCGGACCTACCATTTCGACTTGTTAGGTATAAAGTTTCTTTGTTTTCTTTTTTTTGCTTATTATTTAAAAAAAAACCATTTTTTCCCCTTTGTTTTAGTTCAATAGGTTAGAAACCCTATGCCAGGGGTTGTAAAATATCACGAAGGAGCTGTCATTATTGAGTAAGATAGATTGCATGTAAAGCGTCTAGTGAAGTGAGGGGTGATCAGACTCCAATACCCAGGCCTCATACAACACCCATATATAGACTTGAGCTCCTATGTATCTTTGGGTATATCAGGAGACCCCCCTAATATTAGGAGAAACCTTTTGCCATAGGAATCTTTTTGAACGTGTATCTTCTATAGTGCACTGAGCATAGCACTCGAGAATATGAATCTCCCATACCTATTAGAGAAGTAGGTACTGCAAGCAAGGGTATGCGTGGAATCCTTCCTTGAGTAGTGGCTTGAAATATTGGTTCAAGCATTATCGTTCGTCATTGCAGTATAACAGAGGGCTATGGATAGTGCACACACCTTGGCCTAGAGTTACCCTGTTTCTGTTGAATGTTAAACCTTGACTGCAAAAACCCTACCAGAAAAATTGATCATACTAAAGAGACTACACTATCGCAAATTTGGTTGTTCTAAAACAAAGGAAATTGTGGTGAAAGTAATAGTCAAGACAGGGTCCGTTAGGGCAGTTTTCAGTAACAATCAAACATAATATCAGCTAGGGCCATAGTCAATTACAGTCAAGACAGAGTCTGACCATGTAGTTATCAGTTACAATCGGGAATCATATCAGTCAAGGCAATTGTCAATAATGGTCAAAAAAGAGTCTATCAAGACAGTCATCAAAAATAGTGAGTTACAAAGTCAGACCAGATAGTTGTCAATAACGAACATTGCAGAGCCTGTTAAGGGAGTTGTTGGACAAAAATTAGTAGACAAGGCAATTGTTAGAAATGCAGAAGAAAGTCAATTTCCTAGGTGAAAAAAGACTCTAGGAGAAAAACAGATGACACTTGACTTTAAAAAACAAAAAAAAATCCAAGGTGCCGAAAAACATCATCTGGAGACCTAGTCCATTCTAATCTTCTTTTTGAGTTGATCATTTTGATACATAGCTTCCAAATACTTTTTCAGGACCATTACTAAAAATAGTAACTACCAAAATAGTATTTATATTTTTAGTAAGTATCCTTAGAAGGTCAAAAATCATAGCATATGGCTATAGGCACTAGGGAACAACAAAAAACATAAGAAATGGATCAAAAAAATACTGCTCAAGTAACTCAATGGGGGGAGCATTTTGGAAATTAGTTAAGGGATGAACTCAAAACTTTACATGATTCCATGGCCTATGTGATAAGGGAATAGAAGGAGATGAAGGAGGAAGTAAATGGAAAAATTGTAGACTTGGAAGGTCATTTAAGAATATACATCTCACAATTTCATTTTTCAATCTTGAATTAGATGCCCTACAATGGTAACAATGGCTCAGAAAAGCACACTTCAAGCTTACTTGGAATGAATTTGAGCATCAACTACTCACTCGATTTGGCCCTAGTGAGTATGAATATTTTACAAGTGTCCTTTCTAAACTCAAACAAACTTCAACTATTCGAGACTGTCAAGTTCAGTTTGAAGAATTGGCCAATCATACACTGGCTTGAGTCCCAAATTCTTTCAAAGTTGTTTTGTGAGTGGTTTGAAGGATGACATTAAAGCTGAAGTTAAAATGTTAAGGCCGCAAACATTACAATATGCAATAACATTGGCTAGATTGGCAAAAGATAAATTTAAGGCTCAAGGACACACCTCTAAGTTTTCTCAATCCTAGCCACCTTTTTCGTCCAAGCCATTATCAAATCCTACCATCAAAAAGTTGACACGAGAAAAGATGGAAGCCAAAAGAGCCCAAGGACTATGTTATAGTTGTGATGAGAAGTATTCCTTAGGACATAAATGTGTGCATTAGAAATTGTATCTGCTTGAGGTGGATGAGGCAACAACCAAAGAATCTCCAGAGGTGGAAGAGGATCATCACAAAGAGGAACACATAGAACAGCCAAAAGCCCCAGAAGAATCGCAACCAAAAATTTCAACGCATGCCTTAGCAAGTATATCAACTTGCCAAATCATGAAGGTTCTAGGACATTTCAAAGGACAATGAGTAATAATTCTCATTGGCTCCGGAAGCACACAACTTTATTGAGCCAAGAGTAGTAAAACAGGGGAATTGTGTTGTGAACCTCTCTTCTCAATACAATAAATCATTCAAAATATCAAACATGCATCCATAAATAAATTGCTCACAATAAAATAGAGATTGATTATACCCTTGAGGTAGGGCAACATCGTACAATGCTCCTTTTGGAAGGAAGCCACTCCACAAGATTTCTAGCTCCACAAGCCAAGACTTTTCCAAGAATACATCATAGATGTCTTTTACAATGGGGGTACATTTTTCTTTATACAAGAGTGTGATGGTTCACCTTCCATGAGTTACAAGATCACCAATGTGGTGGTTCACCTTCCATGAGTTACAAAGTGCATAATAATATAACAATATTCCTTGCGGTTACATATGACAATATTCCCCAATAGTTACATATATGATTCTATGACATACCTATTTCTAATTTGACATGTGGCCTTCCTTACTCAATAATTAATTTATGGCTCATACCATTATACAATACAATAATAAATTATTAAGTACCTATCTTGGGTACCTAACATTCCATCCTCCTTACAAAATGTTTCATCGTCGAAACATTAGACGAGGCTAAATAATATGATATTCTAAGCCATGTTGAATATTGGTACTATTGGTTATGAATTTGCCACTAGGATAGGATTTTAATCTATATGCGCCCTAGATTCGCCCAGCAGATTGAAAGGGCGGAAGGAAGGAATGCCTTCCGCGCCAATCTTCGGAGGAGGCCGGCTTCCTATGTTTTCTCAATTTGGGTTTTAGCTCAGAGTGCAGGAAAGAGATTACAAATTACTGAAAGAAACATAAATATTCTTGTTTCGGGTGGGGAAGATAAGCAACACGAAAACTAACCAATCACCACTACTAACAACAATTCTAGACAAAATATGTAACAGAAACCATTAACGTTACTTTATCCTATGTATCCCTCACTTTAAGCATTCCAGGTACACTTAATTGCCAATACAGATATCCAGATAAGCAGAATAAAAGTAATCAGAAATATAAGCAACATGAGGCAGAAAACAAAATAAAGACAATCAATGGAGCCAAGTATATTTTGTATTCAAAAGCAAACGCACAGCTATAGAAGTCTCCTAGCAATATATCTCCCATCCACCCTTATACAATGATATGGTGCAACTATTTATAGCGCAATTTTCCCCCCGATTACAACTTTGGGCACAGAATCCCAGACCTGATAAAAGCTGGAAAAGCTGAAAAAAGCGGAAAAAAGCGGTTGATGTTGACCTTTGCGGGTATGAAATGTACTTGCAGCAAGGTCCACCTGAAAACTTGGCAGCTACGTGGCAATCCGGTAGATGAAACCTTGAGTCAGTTTGAATGAGGGCAGACGCGGTACAATATGTCAGTTCACGCTCGCACACCTTCTGTCACATATTTGACTCGAATCTCGAGGCTGGACACCTGTCAGCATCTGATGGAGGGGGAAGAAATTGTCTTTAAGCTCATATTTATATCCCGCCCGACTTCGCACAAAATTGGAGCACAACCAGGCGGCGCAGGGTGGAAGCAGCACAGTCGGGAGGGCCTTCGTGCCTTAGAAATTTCTTGGCAGCATTGTCTCATCCTCCGCCCGAGTGCGCCCAAATTGGTGAGCGCAGCCCGACTTTGCTGCGAAGTTGAGCGGCTCAACACTTAAGAAAATTTCTGATGTCTTCAAGCGAGCCGCCCTACTACGCACAAACCTGAGGGCACCGCCCGACTTCGCTGCAAAGTCGGGCGGTCCCAACACTTAGCCAATTTTTGGCTATTCTTCTCATTGACGTCGCCCAGGTGCGCATGAAATTAGGAGCGCAGCCTGACTTCACTACGAAGTCGGGTGGCTCCATACTTAGGAATTTTTCGGACACGGCTCTGTTGATACCGCCTGAGTGCGCTGAAGTGGGTAAGCGCAGCCCGACTTCGCTGCGAAGTCGGGCGAATAGCAACACTTAGAATATTTATGGGCATACTTGCCCACTTAGAAAAACAGTTAGGAACATGGAAAAGAAGATGGAGAAAATGAAACTGATGGCAAAAGAGTAGAAGGGACACGGTGAAGAAAGGGAGAGAAGAAAGAGGGAAGGGAAAGCAGCATTCTTACAAAATTTCAAGACATGGCACCCCGTGCAAAATATGACAACATTCTTGGCAGCTCGCGGAGTGTCAAGCTCGCCTCGATGCAACGAACCAAGCTTTTATCCCTTGGGTGCAGAGGAACTCCCTTCTCTTGCATCCTGCTGCTGCTGCTGCTGAGCTCCCTTCTTGGGTAGCTGTTCTTCGAGCTCACTCTCAACAGTTTCTTCTTCTGAGCCTTCCTCTTATTTTCTTTCTAAGCTTGATTGCTCAACACCACCATCGCCTTCCTGTTCAGCAGGTTGGTCTCGCTCGCGGACGTGCTCGTAAGCAGCTTTGGCCTGATCCCAAGTTGCTACCTGGAAGGGCTCTAAGTCGCTGATATCCTTCAGCACTCCTTTGAATGCCGCGACCATATGCACGTCAATGGTGTCATACCTCTCTCCCAGCTCCTGGAGGCATGTATTGATCTTACAAAATTTGGACACCATTTGGGTCAACTGTGCCTCTTGGACTGGGTCAGTCCAGCCATCAATCTTGGATGTGTCTGCCTCAAACTCCAGCCAGTCTTGCTTTACTTGCTCTAGAGGCAGAAACTCTCCATCCTTGACAAAGCTCAGAAATCTGATCGCAGAAAGAGTGTTGAAAGGGGCAAGGCAGATGTTCATTTCATGGTTCAATACATCCAACATCTTCCTGGCAGCCCTGATCTTCTCAGACTTTTCAAAATAGTTTTTCAAGGTAACCCTTGCATCTGCCCAGTCTAGGGCAATTCGTGACATTGGCGGAAATTGGAGGCCCTTGCGGGAAAACTCCTCAAGTTTTATCGCCAAATCTACCGTAGGCTTTCCCTGGGCAGAAACTTCTTGTATTTTGGATGCAAAATCCAAGATGGACAGGGACCTGAAAACATTAGTCCTGTAGTCCTATAGCAAACTAGCTCGCATCTCCTTGATCCTGTCCCTCGAAAAGGCGGCCGCCTGGGACGCTTTCTCCTCCAACTGCGACTGAGTCTTTTGCAGCAGATTCTGCAACTAGGCAACATGCTTGAGTGCTGCCTTTTTCTCCTCTGACAGCTGCTCAGCTGTCTTCTCTTGTGTGGCTGCCTCTTGCTAGGACGCAGCAAGCTGGTCCTTTAAATTTTGAATCTCCTCCTGGGCAGTTTCCAGCTGCGTCGTGGCCTTGGCCAGATTCTCCTCCAGCTGCCTTGAATTATTTTGAAGCTGAAATAGCTTCTCCTAAACCTCGAGCCATTTTACAAGGAGATTATCAGTCTTTCGACGAATACCATTGATTTCGTATTCCTCGCTTATATCGTCGAAAATATTCTCCTTGATCAGTGCTCATAGTCTGCCTCAGTCATCTCCCGGAGAGGTTTCTTGACTTTTGGGATCAACTTCTCCGTTCGGAGCACCCTTTTGTCCAAGTCAAACTTGGTGCGCTTCACAGGTATCGCAATCTCCTCGGCTCTTCTTTTCTTTATGCCCTGGAGGAAAGAGGCAGAAATCCCTGCGGCCTTTGCGGCTACAGGTTGGTCGTCTATAACTTGCAGTCGTTCCTCCATTAGGTCCAGCTCTGCCAACATAGGGTATGCCGAGGCCAAATCTTGTTGCAGCATCCTCCCTAAAAACAACGAGGCAAAAGATATTCCAGAAGATAAGGCTGCTTTTGAGGGCGACCGGGACCTAGGGGAAAGGGGCGGCTGCGGAGGAGGCGGAGATGGGGTTCTGAATGCAGCGTCAGCGGTGGGTGAGCTGGTGATGTAGATACAGCTTCAGCGTTGGTCATGGGTGAGAGACTTAGGGTTTGACCTAGGGTTTGAAAAACGTTAGAGTCCTGGGCAAAACGTCCAAAAGAGTGGGGTCTGTGGAGGGACTGGGTGATAGGTGATACGTATGAGGCGGCTAAGGCGTGCCCTGATGCAAAAGAAGAGGGCGTGATAGCAGGGCTAGCTGGGGTTTGGGATACAGGGGAAGAGGATGTACCTGTGGACTCCGCCTGAGCCGGTGCTTGGATGACGCCTGCTGCCCAGACTTCTGCTTCTTTTTCTAGACTATCTAGAGAGATTATTTCGGTTGCAATCGCTCCTGTCTGTGGGGCCGCCACTATCTGCTGCGTAGCCTCCTTTTTTGGCCGCTTTATTTTGGTCTTTTTGCCCCTTTTCTTTTCTTTTCTTTCGGAGCGGTTTTTTGTTCAGCAGAGGCATAGACGGTTGATGCATCCGGTACCGAGGCGCCCACGATAAACTTGTACTTGGGCCTTGTTGGAGGGGTGCCCGCTATTGCTGCCTCGTCGGTTGACCTTTCTGGCTCCTTCTCTGTTTGACGCGACTTTTTGGGCACAGAAGACAACATTGGGCCCACTTGACTACCTCTTGGCACTTTGCTGCCGGATGACTTCCAAATGGGCAAATGCTGAGGAGGGGGCTTCCTTTTATATCTTTTCCTGGCGCCTAGGGGAACACAATCTCGAAATGCGAACGGCTCCCACTTGCCTGCATATTTATCGTATAAGGCCGAAAAGTCATCATCTATGGCCAGCGTCTTTTTCTCTGATTTATCGTGTCGCGTGCGACACCTCATCTTCCAGCATTCAATTATTTTGTCCTTTTCCCAGCCGAGGGGCATCACCTTTGTGAGGAAATTTCTGAAACCAGCCAAGTCTGGTTTGTGATTGTCATTATGCTCTGGATCGTAATCCACCTCTACATAGTAAAAGTCATGCCATGGCGGCCATGACTGCATTCGTTCAATGTGCCACTCCAGGTCTGCCCCTTGTAGACGGGCATATTGAGATATCCTTAATTGCAGAACCAGTCTTGATATTGTGTGTTTTATTGTAAATGCACGCAAATTGTTTGACGAAAGGCCCGTGCATATATTTTAATGTTGTAAGTGCAATTTAATATTGTACGTAAAGAATAAAGTCATATTAAATCATGTAAGTCGGCTAAATAAGCTATTTCGTCCTGTAGTGCAAATGAAATGTAAATGCAAAGCAAATGCACATAAAATGTAATTTGAGGGTAGTTGCAAGGTAGTTGGAGAAAGTAACTACTTGGTGGGTGTATAAATAAACCGCCCCCTCATTCATTAGAGTTGCTCTATATTGGTACGTGTGAGGATTGAAGTCTATGGGCAGAATGAGTCTAGCATGATGTGCAGCCATGAGGGATTTTTAGCCTAGGGTTGAATGGTTGATACGTGGAAGAGGTATTGCAGGGCACACAGGCAGATTGATGGCAAAGTGCAGTCCAGTCCTGTTCAATGCTGGCTGTAGATTGTATTGATGAAACTGTAATGTTGTATCACACCTACCATTATTAATACAAACTGCTGTAATTACTGTTAACTGTTATTGCTGTATTTTCTGCCATTACTGCTGTTATTTAATGTTGTTGCAGAATTTCTGCATATTATTATTGCTATACTACAATGCTTGCAGATCTGTAGATTGCTTACGTGGAAAGGGAACTGTTGCGATATGTAAAAACCCTTTCTACATTCTGGCACCATTGCTTTACGAAATTGGGTCTAAATTGGTGACATAGGGTTTGAAGAAGTGAAACCCTTGGGAAGACGGGAAAACGAAGATCAACCCAGTGCAAAGATGGAGGAGAAGACGTACCAGAAATTTTTTGTGGTTGCAGATTAAAAGACATGCACGCCAAACGGAGGAAAAATCTGAGTGAGATTTTGTAGGTGGGAAGTTGCAAAAGTTTGCAGGCCTGACGTCTGCAGGCCTGACGTCTCCAGACCAGACGTCTTCGGACCAAACGTCTGTAGGCCTGATGTTTGAGGCCTGACGTTTGCAGGCTAGACGTCTGCAGGCTAAACGTCTGCAGACTTGACGTCTGCAAGCCTGACGTCTGCAGGCCAGACGTCTGCAGGCTAAACGTCTGCAGACTTGACGTCTGCAAGCCTGACGTCTGCAGGCCTGATGTCTGCCAGCTAAGAAGTTTGCAGTGGAACGACGCATTGCTGAAAGGAACAACAAAACAGGTACAATGACCACCAAAAGTCAAGGAAAATGTTGATTGATGCAGAGATATGTTGAGTGGATGGTAACACCTGAACAAGCGGCAGGAAGGTTGCAGAGGAGTGCAAAGGACGGGAGTCAGGCACCAGAGCAACAACACGCGAAGGCTCAGGAAGGAAGACCAAGGCCACAATCAATATCCCTGCGAAGGAAGTCGCGAAGTAAGGAAGTTGAAAGATGACTGTTTAGTGAAATTAAGATACCTAAGACTAAAAATACCCGACGAGGAGCAGCATAGCAGAAACCCCACCAATGGATAACATAGACACCCAAGCATTGGAGAATTTGCCACTTTTCACAGGAGAAGGGAAGGAAGACCCGATTAGGCATTGGAGAATTTGCCGTATGGAGTGGAAAGCGATTGGGCAGAACAATGAAGAAGATTGGAGGAGGTGGTTTCCTGCAATGTTTCGAGAATCTACAATTGATTGGTACATGTACTTACCGCAAGTCAAGTTCCAGACATGGGGAGAGTTGCGTGATGCATTTGTGGAAGAATTCCAATCATATGATACTGACGAAAATTACAACATTCAAGGAGAGAAGGAGCCTATTCGTTCTTACAATCAAAGGTTGAGTAGGTTGTTTGACTATGTGGAGAAAGGCCACTTAGAGGAATCAAAGGTTACGTGGTTCATAGATGGACTTCTCCCTGTGTATGAAAGGAAGATGAAGATATTTCCTCCAAGATCATACCAAGAGGCTTTGGATTATGCCTTGACTTGGGAAAGAGATGCAAAAACCTCACCGATGAAGGAGATTCAGACAACTAGAGAATGCAGTTAGATGGCGACGAAGGAGACGTCTGAGGTGCAGACGTCTGAGCAAGAGCCGTCTGATGTGGAGATGTCTAAGGTACAAACATCTGAGCAAGAGCCGTCTGAGAAGACATCTGAGGTGCAGACGTCTGAACAGGATTCGTCTGAAATGGAGACGACCGAGGTGAAGTCTGTAGTGCATTTGTCGGAGGAGTCGTCTGAAGAGAACCCGTCTGTAGTGGAGTTGACTAAAATCTACCCGTATGAAGGAATTAAACGTCAGGCATTCAGACTAGACGTCTGGCAGCAAGTCATCCCAGACGTCTGGCAGCCAGTCAGCCCAGACGTCTGGCAGTCAGTCAACCCAGATGTCTAGCCGTATGTCCGAGACGTCTGGCAATCGGTCAGTCCAAACGTCTGGCCGTCGGACCCAGACGTCTGGCCGTCTGTTTGGTCATCCGTTTGGCCACTCGTCCTAAACGTCTAGTAACCTGTCAAGACATCTAGCCCATCTATTTATGACGTCTACCCTTACCCGTTTGGGACGTCTACCTGTGTACAATCTGTCTAAGACGTCTACCCATCTGAGCCATCTAACCCATTGTCCTATACGTCTAGACATTGTACCCATCAGACTTCTCAATCCATCTGGTCTAATCCGTCAGAGACTAAGCTGTCAGGGATTGTCGTCAGAAATGTTGACGTCTGAGGTAGAGCAGTCAGAGGAGTTGCCGTCAGAAGCACAATCCGACAAGAGAGAGGTCTGTCAGAGGATGATAAGCAGTCTGTTGGATCAAGAAAGCAGTGAAGTAAAGCTAAAAGAAAGCAGTTTGAATGAGTTGAAGGAAAGCTTCCAAATGGTTGATGAGAAGAAAAATTTAGTTTGGACATTGAGGCTTTCAAGGGTTTTGACATTGAGCACGCGAAGGGCACTGCCCCTCGACCCCGCAAGGGACGCTGTCCCTTGACCCTGCAAGGGGACTCCCGCCCCCTTGACCCCCGACATAGATGGCGGAGGGCATTACCGATTATGTTCATGATGTTGATGGCATTGCTCATGCTGATGATATGGCTTATTGCAAAAAGTGAAGTGCCTATTCAGAGAATGTTGATCATGCTGATGCTATACATACTTGTAGCAGCAGAAGTGCACAATCAGAGAATCAGATGTTGTGAGCAGCCCCAAGTAAAGTTTATTGCCAAAGATGTATGGAACAAAAACAAGAGGAAGGAGCGTGACAAGAGATCCTATTCCATTGCTCAGTACTTCTATTCCCAGTGTTTAGCTCGTGTCGTTGAGGACAACGACCATTTTAGAGGAGGGGATAGATGTAGACAGGCATATTGAGATATCCTTAATTGCAGAACCAGTCTTGATATTATGTGTTTTATTGTAAATGCATGCAAAGTGTTTGACGAAACGCCCGTGCATATATTTTTATGTTGTAAGTGCAATTTAATAGTGTACGTAAAGAATAAAGTCATATTAAATCATGTAATGGGCTAAATAAGCTATTTCGTCCTGTAGTGCAAATGAAATGTAAATGCAAAGCAAATGCACATAAAATGTAATTTGAGGGTAGTTGCAAGGTAGTTGGAGAAAGTAACTACTTGGTGGGTGTATAAATAACCCCCCCCTCATTCATTAGAGTTGCTCCAGATTGGTACGTGTGAGGATTGAAGTCTATGGGCAGAATGCAGTCTAGCATGATGTGCAGCCATGAGGGATGTTCAGCCTAGGGTTGAATGGTTGATACGTGGAAGAAGTATTGCAGGGCAGTCAGGCAGATTGATGGCAAAGTGCAGTCCAGTCCTGTTCAATGCTGGCTGTAGATTGTATTGATGAAACTGTAATGCTGTATCACACCTACCATTATTAATACAAACTGCTGTAATTACTGTTAACTGTTATTGCTGTATTTTCTGCCATTACTGCTGTTATTTAATGCTGTTGCAGAATTTCTGCGTATTATTATTGCTATACTACAATGCTTGCAGATCTGTAGATTACTTACGTGGAAAGGGAATTGTTGGGATATGTAAAAACCCTTTCTACACCCCTGTCTTATTGCACCTCTCTTCCATGATCTCTGCTCGCTGGTAAACGTGCACGAACCTTCCTCTTACCCCAATCGGGTCGTATCTCCAGCGCTGTGGTAATTGTATCAGACCCAAGTTGTGGAGGGTCTGCTCCAGGTAGACATGCTGCCCAATTTCGTGGACCTCAACGTTTCCCCAGATAAAAGGATATTTGAAAATATGGCCCCTATTTTTCCCTTGTCCGAATTCGTCTTCAACACAATCCATCTGCCGCGCTGCCTTCAGGCCGAAATGGTACTGAGTACAAAAGTTGGGCAGCAAGAACGGCTTCCCTTTGAACCCGTTGATTCTAATGGTGACACCCTGGGTCAACCGAAAAGTGTCCCTCAATTTGCTTCTCGTCAGGTACTTCGTCATAACATGGGGAGGGCGAGTCGCCTTGCCATTGAAAAGTGCCAGGGTCATACCCAAAAATTTGAAATTAAAATCATAATAGGACCCCCTTCTATACAGCAGCTCCGTCCACTCGTATACAGGCAGCGGTGCGCCCTTCTCATCTACTTTCTTAAGCCCGGGGACCTTTATCCGGTAATGCGTATGGTACAGGCATAGCCATACAAGGAATGAGCAGTGCCTAAATTCAGTTGTCTGCTTCTGCTGTATCTTGACCAGACTCGAATGAATGGCATATGCCACCTAGTCTACTCAATCAAAAAAGATTGGGCGCCTTCCGCTTCTTTGGGCAGTGGGATCATAGAACTCCCCATGCAAGATATACTCTACGAGTGCCAGCTGGTATGGGTGCACTACTGCGTCTATGCCGTAGCCAAGAACCCATGCAAGGATAATGTAGATATACTTGTTCTCAAATTTTTCCAGGCATATAGGACCAGACGGCAAGATTGTAGCCAGCAGTGGGCACTTCAGCTCTGAATTTAGAAATTCTCTCATCCTTCTGCCCTGGCTGAACCTGCCTGCCTGCTCTTCCAAATGAATCTTTTTGATGATGGCATTTGGGTCGTATTCGAGCCACGGGGCGAAAGCTGGCTATACGCTCTCCTTAAAGAGGGTAAACAAAGGTCCGAGGTGTAGACCAATTGGTTCATCCAAACCCCATAAGGGGGGCGAAGGTCCAAGGTTCAAATCTCGGGCCTCGTCGGACTGAATGCTTGTCCCTTTCCTGGTGCTTTCAGCGGCGTAAAAGGTTTAAAATGATTGTGGCATGGTGGTTATAGGGGCGGACTGCGCGAAGATCTGTGTGGCGGCTTTTGGGGTGGATAGCGCAGAATACTGTGGCGGCCATAAAAGCTGGATAGCCTGCCCGGATTCGTGGCGGCTACCGATTCCACCATGTAAATTCAAAAAAAAAAAAAAAAAAAGAGGGTAAACAACACCCTTCCTTGGTAGTCGTAGACCTGTCGAGTGTCTAGTTTGTAGTACGTCCCAATTGATTCGACCAGCTCCATGCAGTGGTTAAAAGAAGGGCACAAGAACCAGTAAAGGTTCGATTTATAGGCGGCCCCAAGGTGGTGCAAGGATAGACACCTTGTCTGCCCACTTCGCGATATTGGGGCGCAGCTTTGTGAGACTGATGGAGTACTCGCCATACCTGTATTTGGCCAGGCGGTTGATGGGCGACGACAGAGGACCTTGTCTTTTAGCTCACCTTGCCCTGGACTTTCCCCTTTGCTCCTGTGGCGTCTCACTTTCATGAGCGCTTGAGTCCGTCTGTTCCTCAGCTTCCTGCTCTGAATCGCTGGATTGCGCCTGCATGGGCGTCTTCCCCTTGTCTACTCTTGGTCCCTCGCTCATGGTGCTGGAGACGGAAATTATAGCTGTTACTGAGCTTAATTTTGCACTTCTTTTTTCACTGTGCAGCTCGGATTTACACTGGTAATTATGGTGCTCTGAGTAAGTAAGGGCCCTTTTCTAAGAATGGGAAAAACAACATTAATGGTGCGAGGGGGAATTTAAAGTTATTTGTCCAAAGTGGGTGAAAAACGTTGTTATTCCTCGACGGCCGCACGTGGGATCTTCTATTGAAAAGCGCAACTTGTACGCCGTTGGCCCCTTGTGCGCTTCCTTTTTTTATGACATACGCTTTGAAATTCGTGCAATCATTCCTTAAAATATTCGAACTCCGTGCTTTTAATGATGTCACCGCCGCCATCTGAGCACACACCTTGAGGCACTAAACCGGGGGAGCGTGCTGCTTTTTTGAACTGCAACAACCGAGTGCGCTCAAAAAATGAGCGCAGCTCGACTTCACGCTATGAAAGGTGTGCCCTCGAGAGGCCAACACTTAGAAAATTTTCGTCATGCACCTTGCTTCTAGGATGCACCTGTCGGAGTACGGAAAATTTTGTGTGCGCAGCCCGACTGCATTGGGAAAATTTGCGCAGTCGGGCGGGGACACTTAGCCGTTTTTCAACCTTTTTTCTTGGTTCCCGTCCGGCTGCGCTCAAGAAAGGGTGCGCAGCCCGACTTCGCTGCGAAGTCAGGCGTCGTCCCCAACACTTAGAAATTTTCTGAGATTTTCTTGTTTGTCTTTGCTTCTTAACCTCCCAGCGTCACACAAAACTAAGGGCGAAACCCGACTTCGCTGCGCTGCGAAGTCAGGCGATTTTTCTGCCTTGGTCAGTCTTTGAATTGCCATGCACTTGTTTCTTTTCTGGAACACTTGGCTTTCTCTTGAATTAAAAGCGGAAAACTAAATAACTAAAAACAATATTTACATTCTGAAATAAAATGAACTGCAGGAAATAAAAATATTTACAAGGTAGGACCTTTGACAATCTTCAATGGTGATAGGCTTTCAGGTGAAAGCAACAGGGATCGAGAGGAGCTGTCCCTCCATGTCTCTAAGCACGAATGCGTTGAACTGGTTTACTCAGGCGATTTGGTAGGGGCCTTCCCAAAAGGCATCGAACTTGTCGTGATTTCCCAGCTTTGCCTTGAGTGAATCCCATTTGAGCACTAAGTCCCCAATTTTGAAAACTCGAGTAGTGGTTCCCTTCGCAAACCAGCTCTGAGTCATTTCGGCGTGCTTAGTAAAGGCCTGATACGCCTTCTCCCTTTCCTCTTCCAACTGCAACAACTAACAAAGTCGGGCATCCACAGGGTCCCTATCGCCTTTTTCATCTTCTAACAACCAGAGTGCGAGAATTTCTATGTGGATGGGCAGGACAGCCTCCTTGCCATATACAAGCGTGTAAGGGGATGTCTTGATGGATTTTTTGAAAGATATACGGTCTGCCCATAACGCTCAATCCAGAAGCAGGTGCCACAATCTCTTATTCCTTTCCACAGTCTTCTTTATGATTTTTAAGATATTTTTATTGGTGGACTCGGCCAGGCCGTTTTCCTGTGGATAGTAATTTGAAGACATCTTGTGGTATATGCCATACTTGCTGGTAAACTCAGTGAGTACCACGCTGGCAAATCCTGGACCATTGTCTGTGACGATCACCTCTGGAATCCCGAAACGGGTAATGAGGCTCTCAAGGAACCCAATGACCGTCTCTTGGTTAGCATGCTTTGTAGGCGTTGCCTCAGGCCATCGGGTAAAGTAATCTGTGGCTGCTAGGATGAACTTGTGCCCCGCCGAAGAGTTGGGAGTTATTGTCCCGATGAAGTCCAGGCCCCACTGCTAAAACAGAGTCTCGGCTTGAATTGGCTGGATTAACTTTGTTGGCCGTACCTCTATGTCAAACTCTTGTGTCTTGGAAATCCATCCTGCCCTCTTGTGACCCGACTCCCCTTGGATGATGAAATTTCTGACGTCCGGGTGTATCACGAAGACAGTTATTCGGCTCTGGGAGACAAAGTGCTTGAACTTTCTCAGCGATCTCACAACTGCGTGCACTTGCCGCTCAATAAAATTGTATCTTCACCTGGCTTAGAAATTCTATGGGACGCTCCTCACCATCATCTCCCTTCTAAGTTAGGACTACAACGTAGCTTTCGGGCTCTCCCACCGCGTACAGGATGAAATCCTTGGAGTAGTCTGGATTTATTAACACTGGAGCTTGGGCAATTCTGGCCTTGATTTTCTCAAAGGCTTACTTCTTCTCCTCAATCCAGACAAATTCAGCATCTTTTTTTAGGAGCTCAGCCATGGGCTTGATTACTTGTGCAAAGTTAGGCACAAACTTCCTTACGAAGTTGATCTGGCCAAAAAATGATTGCAACCCCTTTTTGTCAATTGGGATGGACAAGCGAAGAAGAGCCTCTGATCTGTCAGGATCAACTGCAAGGCCCTTTTCAGAAATGACATGGCCCAGCAGTTTGCCTTCCTTCACCGCAAAGACTCATTTCTTTGGGTTGATGGAAATGCCAAATTAACGACATCTCTCAAATACTTGCCGCAAGTGGGAGGTATGGTCCTCTCTCCTGTGTGAAAACACAGTCATGTCATCCAAGTAGATGACAATGATCTTGTTGAGCAGCTCTCGAAACGCCAAGTCCATAGCCCTTTGAAATGTAGCCCCGACATTGGAAATACCGAAGGGCATACGCTGATATGCAAACGTTCCCCATTTGGTGGTGAACGCCGTCTTGTGCTGGTCTTCATCTTTCACCCAGATTTGGTTGTAGCCGGAGAAACCGTCTAAGAAAGAAAATATTTGAGCTCTTACGACCACGTGAAGGATCTAATCAATTTGAGGGAGCGGGTAATGATCCTTCAATGAAGCCTGATTAAGGTTCCTGAAATCCACTCAAAGACGGATGTCTCCATTCTTTTTCCTTACGGGGACCAGATTTGCGACCCAAGAAGAATGTTTGATGGGATAGATGATTTTGGCCTCCAACATCTTCAAGAGCTCCGCTTTCATCATGGCTTCAATTTTTGGGTTCACCGCCCTTTGCTTCTGCCTGAAGGGCTTCGCATTATCTTCCAGTTCTATGGTATGCTGGATCATATCTCTGTTGTATCCCTTCAGGTCTTGGTAGCACCAAGCTACAATATATGGGCACTCTTTGCATAGAGCTCGAATCTGCTCTAACTCCTCATCAGTGCAATCTGTTCCGACCTTGATCACCTTTCCAGGTTCCAGTTCCAGGTCCATGTACTACTTGGGGTCAACTTTGATCCTGTGGGATATGGCTCTATCATTCTGATCAAAGAAGCTCTCCAGGGTAATCAGTCCTTTCGGGACATGATTATTCTTTAACTGTATCAACCCGTCATATTGCTCGTCATCAGGGTCTCTACCTTCTATCGTACTAGCTTCATTTATCAAAAAGGTGACAATATCCTCATCACAGTCGAACACCTGCCAGTGGGTGTCCTTGTCAAGCACAGAAGGCCTATAAATGGTACGAACTGGCTTCAGCTTTTGGACAATGTCATCAGCCGGGACGTACCTGGCTCCAACAGACGCCAGAATGTCAGCATGCTTATTCTTTTCACGAGATATGGCTTTGACATTCAAAGAGTCAAATGACTCCATCAGATCCTAGACACGGTTACGGTACGCCTTGAGGTAGTGCTTCTTGGAGGCGCACTTGTTGGTAATCTGGTTGCACACCAGCTCTGAGTCGCCAAAGATCTGCAAATGTTTTATCCCAAGCCTCTCTGCCTTTCTCAAGCCCAAGCACAAGACTTCATACTCTGTCGCATTGTTAGTGCAACTCCAAGCCAGCCTATATCAATAATCCTTTTGAATTCCGGATGGTGAAACTAGAAGTACACCTACCCTGGCACCATTCTTGCATCGAGCACCATCAAAGTACAGCTTCCACAGCTTTTCTGGGGCAGGTCCAACATCCTTCTTTGAAGACTGATCAAGTCTTTCAGGATAGGTGACGGAGTAGCAATCTTGTTAAGTCTCAATCATGGCATTGAAGTCCAATAAGAAGAACTCATCCTCCACTTGCAACAGTTCCAAGGTCTCTCCCGCCAAGTCTACCTCTACCAGTGCCTTAGTCGTCAGATGAACCATGTCATTTTGCTGTTCTTCCCCAGGTATCTTCTCGACCAGAAAAGTGGAAGGCTTCTCATTATAAATATTCAATCTCCTTCCTTTGAAAGGCACCTCCATGTGTGAATAATCCAGCGACAGATATCCACCCAACTTCGCAGTGAACTCCCTAGAGAGACACATGCCGAAGTAGGGTTCCAAGTCCACTATGACTTCTTGGATAACCACGATGTCGAGTGCTTTGTGCAGCCGGATTGGGATGTCCTTGATGACTCCGACTGTCTTCATAGGAGTGTCGTCTAGCTGCAGCACACCTTGGCTGCTCTTTGTGTATTCCATACCAATCTCCTCGTAGACAGCACTTGGCATGACAATAGTGGAGGCACCAGAGTCCACCATGCAATTATGTACTATGTGGCCTTCCATTCTCAAAGACAGATAAAAATGTGGCGGTCTGTTTTCCCGGTAGCAGAAACTATCAAGGGCTGAGCTAACACGATAGGCTGCGTCGGCTTTCCATCTTTCACATTCTTCAAGGATTCCTGCAATAGGTCTACCTCTCCTAGGAAACTGTTGAACTTTTTCTCTGCAAAGTGGCCGAATTGAAAGCTAAAAATCAATACTATGGGCAAACCCATAGCTGATGATCTTTTGACATCTGTTATTTTGAGGGCACTCCCAACATCTTACAAAAGTTTTATCACTTCACTCAATGTTTCTGGCAGAACATTAACTTTTGTTGAATTGGTTAATTTGCTTCAAACTGAAGAAGCCAATCAAGTAGAGAAAGATGAGGAACCTGCCACCGCTCTTTCCACCCATCAAAAGGGTCAAAAGCAAGGACAGGTTGCGAGTAAGGGAGGGTCTTCTTCCAAAGGCAAAGGAAAGCCCAATCTCCAGAGAGATAAATATTGCAAGATCTGTGATATGAACAATCATGATACCAACAGGTGTTGGTTCAAAAACAAACAACAGAATGATCCCTCACAAAAGAAGAAAGGCTAGGGGAAGTAGAAATATCCCTAGCATCGCAAACAACAAAAGGGTCATGTTGCTTATGCAGATTCCCATTCAGATGCTTCTGATTCATCTTCAGATAATGACTCAGAAAGAGCACACAAGGTGCTCATGACCCATACTGCCTCTTCCAAATCAGATGTTGTATGGTATATTGATTCTGGAGCAAGCAAACATATGACTGGGGACAAGTCCTGGTTTCAAACTTTTCAAGCAAGAGAAGGCAAACCTGTCACTATTGCAGACAATCAGGTCTATCAAGTACAAGTTGAAGGGGATTTTACGGTCACTCTCCCTGATGGTGACTGTGACATAGAGAAAGTTCTCTATTTTCCTGGCCTTGCCAACAATCTATTATCTGTTCCACAGATGCTAGATAGAAATATGGATGTTGTTTTTCAAGTCGAAAATGGAAAAAAGAGATGTTTCATCAGTCACCAAGGTAAACACATTGCCACTGGATCCTACAAACATGGATTATTCATCTTGGATACAGTTTCTACATCCCATACTGCCCTCATTGCCACTACAACAAAAGCTACTTCCTTATGGCATAAAAGATACGGGAACCTCAGTTCCGGGTATTTACTTGAATTAAGCAAATATGACATGGTCAAAGGACTTCCTCAGCTTTCATCAGTTCTCCTAGTATGCTCAGATTGTCTAGCAGGGAAACAACATCGAGTTCCATTTGAGACAAGTTCTTCTCGCTCTAAGAAACCCTTGGAGTTAATCCACGCAGATCTGTGCGGTCCTTTCCCAACCAGTCATGGTGGAAAGAGGTATTTTCAGCTATTTGTTGATGACTACTCCCGCAAAATATGGGTCTCCTTCCTTGCACTCAAGTCAGAAGCTCTTCTCTACTTTTGTCAATTCAAGAGACAAGTTGAGAAGGAAACAAGTTGTTCCATCAAAACCCTCCGCTCAGATCGAGGGGGGGAATACACTTCCAAGGAATTTTCAGCATTTTTGGAAAAACATGGGATCAAGAGACAACTTACTACAGCATATACACCGCAGTAAAATGGAGTTGCAGAAAGGAAAAATCACTCCATAGTAGAAATGAGTCGGTGTATGTTAAAAGGAGCAAACTTAGAAAAACAATACTGGGCGGAAGCAGTAAACACAACATCTTACCTACTAAATAGAGCACCTACAAGGGCTCTACAAGGAAAAACTCCACAAGAAGCCTGGAGTGGTAAGAAACCCTCAATTTCTCATCTAAAAGTTTTTGGATGCCAAGCTTTCATGCATATTCCTAAACAGAAAAGAAGGAAACTAGACGAGAAAACTCAAAAATGTATATTTCTTGGTTATGATGAGTATTCAAAAGGATATCGGTTGATTGATCCTATAACCAAGAAAACACATATCAGCAAAGATGTAGTATTTGATGAAACTTTCACATCAAATAACACATTTGTATACCTTAAGGAAGATGAACCTAAGAAAGAAGCAGCACCTCCTCAGAAGAAGGCTCCTAAATGGTATACTAGTACATTGCAGGATTCAAAACTGACATCACTTCCAGATCTAACTCTAGATCACCCTATACTCGCAGTATGACTCAACACAAAAAAGCAGATGATGCAACATCAGTAACAGATGTTGATGACCTTTGTCAACATTTTGATGATTTATCTGTGAATATAGAAGAAGATGAGGATATAGATATGGAAGATGAAAAATTCTATCTGACAATACTAGATGAAAAAGAACCCACATCAGTCTTAGATGCACTCAGTAAAGATCAATGGAAAACTGCTATGGATGCAGAACATACATCTCTAATGAAAAATCAAACTTGGAAGTTAGTGAATTTGCCTTCAGGAAAGAAACCCATTGGTTGCAAATGGGTATTCAAGATCAAATATAAGGCAAATGGTGCAATAGATAAACATAAAGCCCGACTTGTTGCAAAGGGCTATGCACGAAGAGAAGGCATAGACTATGAAGAGACATTTGCTCCTACTGCTAAAATGACCACTATTCGAGTTTTGTGTGCAATGGCAGCTCAATTTGGTTGGCAGCTACATCAGATGGATGTCAAGAGTGCTTTCTTAAATGGTGACCTACACGAAGAAGTCTACATGACTCAACCTGAAGGTTTTGTAGTTGAAGGGCAAGAACAGAAAGTCTATAAGCTAATCAAATCTCTATATGGACTTAAACAAGCTCCTCGAGCTTGGTATATCAAAATTGATAGTCACCTAGTGCAACATGGTTTTAGAAGAAGTCCTGCAGATCCTAATCTATATATCAAGAACAATGGTTCTAACATAGTAATTCTAGTACTATATGTGGACGATCTGATCATAACAGGCAGTTCAGAGAGTATGATCAAAAAAGTAAAGAAAGATCTCAATACCTCTTTTGAAATGACAGATCTTGGACTTCTCCACTATTGTCTTGGTCTAGAAGTAACTCAATACAAGCATTGCATACAAGTTACTCAAAAGAAATATGCCAAGACCCTGATTGATAAGTATCGGATGACTGATTGCATGCCCAAAGCCACACCAATGGAAGCAGGACTTAAGTTATCTCGATTCGATGAATCTCTTAAAATAGATAGTACTCTCTATCGTCGACTGATTGGGAGTCTCATCTATCTCACAAACACCAGGCCAGATCTTAGTTTTGTTGTGGGTTATCTTTCACGATTCATGCAAGATCCTAAAGTTAGCCACTGGAAAGCAGCAAAGAGAGTTCTTCACTATGTCCGTGGTACAACATATATCGGCCTGGAATACAAAAAGAACAACAAGTTCTATCTTCAAGGGTACACGGACTCTGATTATGCTGGATCCATAGACGATCGAAAATCAACTGCAGGTTACATTTTTCACCTTGGATCTGGTCCTGTCTCTTGGCATAGCAAGAAGCAACATGTTGTTGCTATCTCTTCTACTGAGGCAGAATATCGAGCAGCTAGTGGAGCAGTCTGCGAGATGATATGGTTATGTCGCATCCTCACAAATATGGGCCTTCCAAAGAAACTTCCTTTACATTTATTCTGCGACAATCAAGGTGTTATGAATCTTGTCAAGAATCCTATCTTTCATGATCGCACCAAACACATTGACACTAGGTGTCATTTCATTCGAGATGAGGTTCCAAAGCATCATATCTAGCTCCACTACATTCCCACAAATGAGCAAATAGCCGACATCTTCACCAAAGCGCTTGCTCGAGTCAAATTTGAATTGTTCCGCAATGCTGTGTAGTCAAAATTAATGTAATAAGGGGGGATGTTAGAATATTTTGTATTACATTAATTATGTTAACAGCATTATGTTAGAGCATAAAGGAGTTGTACGTAGGGTTCTTTATTCAGTTTATAAACCACCCAGCTTGGTTCAAACTGCCTCAACAGAATATATGTAACCTTATATATCTTCCATGAATATCAAGAGCAACCTAATGATTCAGTTTTCAATATAGTTGACCTGGTCAGAAGTACTAGGTTGGTCCTCGATGGCAGCATTTCTCGGAGGGGGGCGCCTTTGCAGTTGCTGCTCTGGGGCTCGGTCTTTTGTCAGTGCCGGGGGCGGATATGGCCTCCTTGGAACAAGGTCCATATGGGCCTGTTTCTTCTTTAGAATGGTCATGTCGTTGGACATGGTGTGATATCCAGAGGCCAGAACCCGTACCTCCTGGAGGATTTAATTCTGAATATCATTGTCAGGAGGTGGCAATTGAGCTGGGGGAGGTAATGCAACCAATGAAGGAGGTGTAGAATATTGTGCATACTGCGGGGGAGCAGGGAGTGTTGAATAATGCGAAGGAGGAGGCGGGTTAGGATAATGTATCTGCGGCGGGCCGTAAGGATTCACGACCGGCGCTGGATTCCATTGCTGCTGGGGTTGCTGTCCTGAAGTGGACGGCATCACACCAGAGGCTGATGGGTACTGAGATTGAGGAAAGTCGGGGTAAATGGGCGGCTGTACCCTGTGCGGGAGTCTGCCTATGGAAATGATATCCATTTCAGCTTGCTGGGCAGCCTCATACAGGGCGGGGAACGAGTCCATTCTGGCTATCTTCAGCAGTAGGCAAATGTCTGAGTTGAAGGACCTCAGGTAGTAGTGTTCAGCCTGACCTACTGAGGGTCAGAGTTCGCGAGGTACTCATTTCCAAGACCTCACAAACCTGATGTTGAAGTCTGACACCTCCTCTTGGGGGTGTCGTTGTATACTTTGAAATTGATGCAGCAAAGAAGAGGGATCAGCAGACTCGTTGCATCCTTTCACGAGCCTGCCGGCCAGCTGACGCCACCCTGTGATAGATCCCTCTGGCAGTGATCTCCACCAATAGAGAAGCTTTCCCCTTAGGGAAAGGGCCAGCAGATGGGTCTTCACACCTTCGTCAGTAATGGAATGCAGTGCAGCCAGGGCCAGAATGTCCTGGATGTGTTCGTACGCCGTCTTGCCGTAGCCATCATATGTAGGGATGGATTTTAAGGTAGCAGGGGGCACAACTTGCTGTCCGGCTAGGGCCAAGGGCCCCGTAGAGTGTACCGTCGAGAAGAGATCATCATCATTCTGCTGGGCAGCCATGTCTTCTTCTCCTCCGGTGGTGTACTCGGTGTCGGAACCGTTCGAGGATGTAGATTGCTCTTCAGCCTCGACCTCTTTGATTTCAGCCTCGGGTTCTTCTACGTGAGCTTGGTGATCAGCCAGCCTGACGCGCTCGCCTGGAGCGTCAATGTCAATTTCGTAAAAGTCAAGCGGGTTTCCCGGATTCCTTGCTCGCCACATTCTTGTTTGCATGAAGGCGTTAGGACAGGTCTTTACGGACTCAGAGAATATTCAGGTACGTGCAGAGTCGCCGGTGCTCTGATTTTTAACAGCAATGAAGCGAACACCCGTGCTTCGATTCTCGTTTGGGGGTGGGAAACTACCATGTCCCACCGGGCGTGCCAGAGAAACTGTTGGTTACGAATCTGCCATGAGGAAAGGATTTGGTATAATGCGCCCCAGATTCTCCCACCAGATTGAAAGGCCGGAAGGAAGGAATGCCTTCCATGCCAATCTCCGGAGAAGACCGGCTTCTTGTGGGTTTTTAGTGTTTTGAGCTAAGAGTGCAGGGAAAGAGATAAAAATGCAGAAAGAGAATCCAAATGTGATTGGAGTTGGGTGGGGGGAATAAGCAGCATGGCAACGATCAATCACCACTACTAACAGCATTCCTATACAAAGCACACATTGAAACTACAGCTATCATTCATCCTATGTATCCTCTATCTATGCATTCCAAGAATACTTAATCACCAAATACTGGAGTCCAGAGTTCAGTACAACAGTAAGCAATCCTGGGCTTCTTTTAATGTCGTTTTAACTTCTTCCTCCATTACACATCTCCTCAAGATACCATCACTTCCTATCTTGTATAGCAATCCTGCTATTATCTGGAAAGGTGTTGACTTCATGATTATTTTCTTCTTCTCAATTGTTGTCATCTCCTGTGGCAACTCCCCTATGGATAGATACTGGCCAACCAACTTGTACCATGATGGCACAACATTGATGGCAAATAACTGTGGATCTGTAAATTCATCAGGAACCCCTGTTCCTGCTGGCTCTCCTGATCGTATTCGAGAAAATTGTTCTGCAATCGCATGCTTCTTGCCAGGTCTCACCACAACTCGGAATACGAACTCTTGGAGCGTCACGAGCCACCTACTAACTCGTCCTTGAATTACTGGTTTGTTTATTAAGTACAACAATGCTTGATGATCGACATAAAACGCAAAGGGGTTTTCCAATAGGTAATGCCTAAACTTTTGAACTGCATATACCATCCCCAAGGCTTCCCTTTTTGTTGTACTATAATTTCTTTCCGGCCTTGACAAAAGGCGACTAGCAAAGAAAATCGGCTGATCCAGCTTAAACTGTCCTTCCTGTGCCAATGCACATCCAATTGCAAAGTTCGAGGCATCGACGTGGACGTGGAATTCCTTATCCCAACTCGAAAACACCAAAATCAGGCTACTTACCAACTTAGCCTTTAACTCCTCAAAGGCTCCCTGGTGCTCCTCTGTCCATCTGAAAGGAATATTCTTTTTTTTCAAATAATCTAACGGGTAGGCTACATGTGCATAATTTCGGATAAACCTTCGGTAATATCATGTTGACCCAAGGAAGGTTTTGAGTGAACTCACATCAAAAGGTTCTTCAATGTGTAGTATTACCCGAATTTTATCGGGATCCATCTTCAATACCTCACTACACACAATGTGTCCTAACAATTTTCCATATGGTACCATCAGAAAACACTTTGCTGGGTTTAATGATATCTGTGCATTTTTGCACCTCCTCATGCATTCACTAAGAGCTGGAAGATGCTCCTTGATCTTCCCATAAATGGACCAATCGTCCAAAAATGCTTTGAAATTCGTCGTCGCTAATTGGTCGAATATATACAATATGATGCGCTGGAATGTAGTTGGGGAATTACAGAGTCCAAATGGCATTCGATTGTACGCATAGATGCCATTCTCCACAACGAATGTGGTGTTAAGCTTATCCTCCTCGGCGATGCTGATCTGATTGTATCCTGAGAATCCATCCAAAAATAAATAGATCTCATGTCCTGCAACTTCCTCCAAGACAGAATCCGTGAATGGAATAGGAAATGGATCCTTAATGGTCACTGCGTTTAGACTCCTGAAGTCTACGCATATCCTTATCTTATCAACTTCTTTCTTCAAGGTGATTACTATAGGTGAAACCCATTCACTATTCGTCACCCTGAATATAATTCCTGCTTCCAACATCTTTTCTATTTCTGCATTCACCAATGCCGCATACTTTGGATTCATTCTATATGGTCTCCTTCTCACAGGTTGGGCGCCAGGAATTAGTGTAATCTTATGGACACATAACTCAGGTGGGATTCCTTTCAAATCCTTATATGTCCATGCAAAGACATCCTTGTACTCCAAGAATATCTTGAAAGCTGTTTCCTTCAATACAGGATTCCAATCATCGCCACAGTGGACTATCCTAGGTTCTTTCTCCGTTCCTAGATTAATATCCACTATCTTAGGTCCTTCATACTTGATACTTTCCGGCTCGCTTGTAGCTTTCACTCCATTCTCAGGGTGCACCAGTCTTGTATCGATCTCTGCATCTCCTACTGTATACTCCGCAAAGATTTTTGGAAATGTCCACTTCTCTTCCGTTTCCTTTTTAGTCTCTTTGCTTACTTTTGGTTTGTCTTGCTTTTCCTTGATCTCTTATGACTCAATACAGAGGCAGTTGGGCTGAAACATATCATAATCCTCCATTTTCCAATGAAGAAGTCCACTCTCAGATCGAGCTTCATCCTCACTACATTCACTTATGTACAACATCCCTTCTCCATCAGGTTCGTGTTCTTCATCCCCTGATGAGTTTTCTGATTTGTCAGTTGTAGCTACATCCTCACTAACTCTTTGATTAGCTAAATTGATCATGTATTTATGCTGTCCCTTTTTGAAGGTGATCTGATTCTTTCCCCAATTGTGATTAACCTTGGCCATTCGTAGCCATCCTCTCCCTAAGAGAGCGTCATATGCGGGTTTTCGCATTGAAATCACAACAGAGTCCAAGACAAATTCTTGCTCAGCTATCATTACTTCTTGTGCAGTCAAAACCCCTTTGATGTTAATATCATTCTGGTCAGCCCCATACTAGTCGGAAGCTCGGTGCCCATAGTGATGGAGCGCCTAGTTCTAGCCAAGTCCTTTCGAGTAGCACATTAACACTGGAACCTCCGTCCACAATCACTTGTGTCAATTTGTGCCCCAAAATCTCCATATGCATTAATGCAGGCTTCTTTCCCACATCAATCATTAATATGGTAGGATCCATAAATTGGTCTTTTCGTTCTTCCCCTACAATTGGCTGGCTCTCTACTTCCATCACCTTCTGTGGTTGCATCTCCTCCACCATTGCTTTCGGCAATTCCGGGATTGCTTCAAATAAATCAGATACTTTAAGTTCTACTGTGGTATCTAATACCTGTGCTGCCAGATGCTACACAACTGTCTCTTGTTATGATGGTTTTCGTACTTCCTTTCGAGTGCTCGATTCTCCTTGCTTAACTTTCTAGTTTCTTCTTGCAGTATTTTATTTGTTGCTTGCCAGCGTTGCTTTTCTTTTGCTGGCTTTGGATACTTATCCTTTTGAGCCTGATTCCTCATCACGGCTAGCACTTCCTGAGTTTTCTCTTTAACTTGAGGAACTTCAATGTCCAAATAGCTCACATTCTGCGGATTACTCTAACTCGCCTGTTTTGGACAATTCTCCTCCTTGTGGTTCCTCGGACCACACCATCTACACATATGTGTAGTGTTTGCTTGCGGTGCTCCTTGCGTTTGAGGTGCAGGACAATTCTTCGCAAAATGCCCCCACTCTTGGCAATTGCGACATTGTATGATCGGTCTACCCTCCGAGTCATACTGTAAGCGACTTTGTCCTCCTTGTCGATTAGCCTGATTCTGTCTGCCACCTCTTCTACTATTTTTGTAACTGCCACTCGTTGCTTGTTGGCCACTCCCTTGAGCCTATGGTTTTTGTTCCTGCTCCTGGATTGATAGTACCTGCGGACGAGTTCTTGCATTGTAGGGACAGAGCACTACGTCATGCCCCATCACATTACAAATATGGCAATAGTCATTTTTCGGACACTTCATATTTGTATGTCCCTCACTTTTGCATTTTGTGCACCACAACTCATCCCTATTTGGTTTGATCTTTTGCTCATTCACTATTTTATCAAACTCCTTGCGAAATGATGCTGTCGTCCTCTGAATAGTGTCTTCTTCTTCACTATCTGAATCTTTTGATTTGGGATGAGACAATATTCCCGTATATGTCTGTTTCGATTCACTATCAAAGGTCTTTGCGTGTTTCAAGGCTTCCTCATATGTGTCCGATGGTACTCCCTTCATATTTTTCTTATATTTTGGTAGTAACCCATCTACAAACCATATACAAACCATCTACAAACCATCATTTTATTAACACATCTGCTAGTGGCATCTGCATCTTAACGACTAACTGCTTTAGTCGATGATTGTAGGATTTTATATCCTCATCTGCTTTCTGTTTTGTTACGTAAAGCTCAGTGACTATGTCTCCATCATCCTTCAAAGGTCGAAATTCGTCAATGAATTTCTCCTTTATCTGATTCCAAGTCTGAATATTCAACATTATTCTCTCTCTTTAGGTACCAGTCTATGGCCAATCCCCTCAAGGTGGCAGGAAAGAGGACTACCCAATCCTCCAAATGTTTGCCATTATAGGTATCCATATGTTCAAAAATCAGAAATTGAGAAGATGGTACAATAATTGCTCGCTTCAGATCCGCCCATGTAGAGGAGTTGGAGAGCAAGTGGGTAGTTAAACCTCTCTAGTTGCTGAGAGGCCCAGGTTCTAATCTCTCGCCTCACATGTTGCGGATATGTTATGTAATGGTTCCCTCATGGTCACAGTCTGTTTACCCCTTGTGGCCACCACCAAAAAAAAATAATAATAATTGCTCGCTTCAGGAGTTATTTGCCCTAGCGTCAGTCCCTAGTCTTCCCCAATGTTGGTGCAAAAAAATGATGGGTATTGGTGTTTGTGTGAATTTCAGAGAACTTGATAAAGTAATTGTTAACGACAAATTTCCCTTTCCATTTATTGATGAGCTATTAGATGAGTTGCATGGTGCCCAATTTTTCTCAAAATTGGATTTGTGGTTGGGATACCATCATATTCAAATCAAGGAAGATGACATTCCTAAAACTGCTCTTAGGACTCATGAAGGGCATTACGAATTTTTGGTTATGCCATTTGGTCTGACCAATGCACCATCCACTTTTCACAATTTGTTGTATGTCATTTTTCAGCCCTTCCTTCACAAGTTTATTCTAGTCTTCTTTGATTATATTATGATTTATAGACGCACTTTGGAGGAGCATCTCCAACATTTGGATCAGACCTTGCAGTTTTTGTTCGCAAATCAGCTTTATATCAAAATTTCAAAGTGTTCTTTCGGTCTACACAAAGTAGAGTATTTGGGTCACATTGTCTCAAAAGGAGGAATTAAAATAGATCCTAAAACAATAAAGTTGTTCAAGAATGGCCAAAGCCTCAAACCTTCAAGGGACTTCAAGGATTTTTGGGACTCATTGGGTATTACCAAAAATTTGTGTAGAACTATGGAAAGATAGTGGCTCCTTTAACGGCTGTGTTGAGAAAGAATTCCTTTATTTGATAACTAGCAAAGCAAGCTTTCAAGGAATTCAAACAAGCTATGACAACCACCTTGGTGTTAGCAATGCCTGACCTTTCTAAACCATTTGTAATTGAAAGTGATGCTTCTGGCAACAAAATTGGGGTTCTCTTGATGTAGGAAGGAAGACCATTGGATTTCACCAATAGAGCATTATCAGGTAGAAATTTGGGAAAATGCACTTATGAAAAGGAGATGCTAGCCATTTTACATGATCTTAATTATTGGAGGCCATATCTCATTGGGCGTCACTTTTCAATCAAAACCAACCATCAAAGTCTTAAGTATTTCTTGGAGCAAAGGGTAGCCACACCCAAACAACAAAGATGGGTATCTAAATTGTTGGGCTATGATTATGAAATCACATATAAAAAAAGAAAGGAAAATGTAATGGTTGATGCACTATCCCGACAGTATGAAGAACATGGTATGTTAATTGCTATATCTACACCACTTCCTGAATGGATCAATCAACTCAGAAGAAACAGATAAGGATTTCAGTTTGCAAACTTTGATCCACAAACTCCAAGCAAAGGCCAACTCATGCCCTCGATACACCTAGGATGGTCAAAAATTAAGATATCATGATCGACTTGCTATTCCACGAAATTCACAAAAGCAAGAATTCATTTTGCAAGAAATGCATGCATCACCAACGACAAAACATTTCGGGTTCCGAGAAACCTATGAAAGGACCAAATATACCTTATTTTGCAAAGGAATGAAAAGGTATATTCAAGTATTTTGTGGCAGAATGTGATATGTGCCAAAGGATGAAAGAAAAAATTATGTGCTCCCCAAAAACCCTTCAGCCCCTTCCAATTTCGAAACATGTGTGGGCAGATATTTCCATGCATTTCATTGAAGGGCTACCCAAATCAGGAGGAAAATTAGTCATTCTGGTGGTAGCGGATCGTCTCACAAAGTATACTCATTTTTTTTCGTTATCCCATCCTTACACAACTTCTGTAGTTGCTCAAATCTTTTTAGAATTCATATTTTGTCTTCATGAAATGCCCAAATCTATTGTGTCAAATAGGAACCCTAATTTTACCAATCATTTTTGGCAATAATTGTTTAAGTTGCAGGGTATTCAGCTCAAAATGAGTTTGGCCTATCACCCTAAGACTGATGGCCAAACAAAAATTGTTAATAAGTGCTAGGAAACATACCTCCATTGCTTTGCATTAGAATATCCTACACAATGGGCTAAATGGATCCATCTAGCTAAATGGTGGTATAATACTTCATATCATACCGCTACCAAGGTTACACCATTTGAAGCAGTAAAAGGTCTTGTTGCCACATTTTGCACGGGGTGCCATGTTTTTCGTAAGTGATCTGCTCTGTTCCTTCCCTCCTCCTTTTTTCCAATTCTTCATCTCTCCCTTTTCCTCCTCTTCCTTGCAGTTCCATTCCTCCCTTTTCTTCCCTCGGTAAAGTTTCCAGCAAGTGTCCCCTGAAGACGGCTAAGTATCAGGGCGCACCCCGACTTCGCAGCGAAGTCGGAGTGCGTCCTCCAGTTGGAGCGCAGTAGGGACAGTGCGAAGTGCGATAAAACAGGAGAATGAGCGGAATTTGACTAAGTGTTGGGGCGCAACCCGACTTCGCAGCGAAGTCGGGGTGCGCCCTTCTTCCTGGGCGCACTTGGAGAGCAATGTGGCAAAAAATGACTAAGTGTTGGGGCGCAACCCGACTTCGCAGCGAAGTCGGGGTGCGCCCTTCCCTTAGTGCGCAGTCCAAACAGAAGAAGACAGCAAGTGCCGGTGCGCAACCCGACTTCGCAGCGAAGTCGGGGTGCGCCCTCTGACCGGTGCGCAGTTGGGGAAGCAAGACCAAAAAATGACTAAGGCAAGATGACCCTCCTGCACTGTTTTCTACCTGCGCAACCCGACAGCGCTCAGATCCCGGGCGAAGTTGGATAAACTGCCTTTCAAGGCAGGCACGTGTCATTCATCAGCATCCGACAAGTGTCCAACTTTGGGATTCAAGCCAAGACTTGACCGGGATAAGGACAAAGCATGGGCTGCACTATCTGTGCCAACTGCCACCATTTAAGTTGATGAGAAGTGCCACCTGCCGCACCTACCCACATTCCTGCTGACCGACGGTTTGACCCGACACCCCACCACGTGGCTGTACAGCCTTCAAGGACACCATGCCGCAGGCATGCTCCCGCCCGACAAAGTCAAGCATCGCAGCCTCCTCGCCCGCTTGTGTCGCCTATTGTTTAGTCTGGGACTTTGTGCCCAAGAATGTAATCAGGGGGACTTGAGGCTATAAATAGCCATGTGATTCATTGTAAAAAGGGGGAAGGGGAATATATTGCTAGGGAACAATTGTAGCTGTGCGTTTGCCTCTAATACAAGCACATACTTGGCTCTGCTCACTGTCTTTTATCTTGTATGTTGCCTCTCCTTGTCATTTCTGCCTCATGTTTCTTGTATCATTGCTTACTGTTGTACTGAACTCTGGACTCCGGTATTTGGTGGTCAAGTATTCCTGGAATGCATAGATAGAGGATACATAGGATGACTGATAGCTATAGTTTCAATGTGTGCTTTGTAAAGGAATGCTGTTAGTAGCGGTGATTGATTCGTTGCCATGCTGCTTATTCCCCCCACCCCAACTCCAATCATATTTGGAATCTCTTTCTGCACTTTTATCCCTTTCCCTGCACTCTTAACCTAAAACACAAAAACCCCACAAGAAGCCGGCCTTCTCCGGAGATTGGCACGGAAGGCATTCCTTCCTTCCGGCCTTTCAATCTGGTGGGCGAATCTGGGCGCAATAACAACAAACCCTTTCCTCATGGCAGATTCGTAACCAACAGTTTCTCTGGCACGCCCGGTGGGACATGGTAGTTTCCCACTCCCAAACAGAATCGAAGCACGAGTGCTCGCTTCATTGCTGTTAAAGATCAGAGCACCTGGCGACTCTGCTAATCTGAACACTCTCTGAGTCCGTGAAGACCGGTCCTAACGCCTTCATGCAAACAAGAAGGTGGCGAGCAAGGAATCCGGAAAACCCGCCTGACTTTTACGAAATCAACATTGACGCTCCAGGCGAGCACGTCAGGCTGGCTGATTACCAAGCTCGCGTAGAAGAAATCCAAGAGGCCGAGGCTGAAATTGAAGAGGCCGAGGCTGAAATTGAAGAAGTTGAGGCCGAAGAAGAATCTACATCTTCGGACAGTTCCGACACCGAGTACACTACCGGGTCAGAAGAAGACATGGCTGCTCACCAAGATGATGATGACCTCTTCCCGGCGGTGGATTCTACGGGGCCCTTGGCCCTAGTCGGATAGCAAGCTGTGCCCCCTGCCGCTTTAAAATCTATCCCTACATATGACGGCTATGGCAAGACGGCGTATGAACACTTCCAGGACATTCTGGCCCTGGCTGCGCTACATTCCATTACCGACGAAGGTGTGAAGACCCGTCTGCTGGCCCTTTCCCTAAGGGGAAAGCTTCTCTACCGGTGGAGATCACTGCCAGAGGGATCTATCATAGGGTGGCGACAGTTAGCCGGCAGGCTCGTGAAAGGATGCAACGAGTC
This sequence comes from Wollemia nobilis, assembly GCA_028583015.1. NCBI lineage: Eukaryota > Viridiplantae > Streptophyta > Pinopsida > Araucariales > Araucariaceae > Wollemia > Wollemia nobilis. The sequence goes on along the minus strand of JAQPPZ010001772.1, from coordinate 8,808,401 downwards.
TGCTGATCCCTCTTCTTTACTGCATCAATTCCAAAGTATACAAAGACACCCCAAGAGGAGGTGTCAGACTTCAATATCAAGTTTGCGAGGTCTTGGAAACGAGTACCTCGCGAACTCCGACCGTCAGCAGGTCAGGCCGCCTACTACTATCTGAGATCCTTCAATTCAGACATTTGCTTGCTGCTGAAGGTAGCCAGAATCGACACGTTCCCCGCTCTGTACGAGGCTGCCCAACAAGCTGAGATGGATATCATTTCCATTGGCAGACTTCTGCACAGGGTATAGCCGCCCATCTACCTTGACTTCCCTCGATCTCAATATCCATCAGCTTCTGGTTCAGAGCCATCCACTTCAGGGCAGCAACCCCAGCAGCAATGGAATCCGGCGCCGGTCGTGAATCCTTATGGCCCGCCACAAATTCATTATCCGCCTCCTCCTCCGCATTTTCCAGCGCTCCCTGCTCCCCCGCAGTATGCACAATATTCTACACCTCCTCCATTGGCCGCATTATCTCCTCCGGCTCAGTTGCCACCTCTTGACAATGATATTCAAAATAAAATCCTCCAGGAGGTAAGAGCTCTGGCCTCTAGATATCACACCATGTCCAATGACATGACTGTTCTAAAAAAGAAACAGGCCCAGATGGACCTGGCTCCAAGGAGGCCATATCCACCCCCGGCACTGACAAAGGATCACCCCGCCGAGCAACAACTGCAAAGGCGGCCCCCTCCGAGAAATGCTGCCATTGAAGACCAACCTGGTACTTCTGACCAGGTTAACTGGTGCACCACGTGCAATGACCCGCATGCCGAAGATGACTGCACTCTGCATCAACACTATCTCCAGACCTTGGCCGGCAGCGCCATAGAGGACGAAGAACTCTACATGATCCTGGGCGATGAAAGCAACTTCGCCGTCCCAGAGGAAGTTCCAGTGCCGCCTCCCGCCAAGGAAGATAGGAAGTCTGCTGAAGTAGCCGCAAAACCCTTGAAGGTATATGCCAGGAGAGATAAAGCACAACCTGATGGGCTACCACCTTACAAGGGGCTGTGGCCTTACACAGCCAAAGATAAAGCTCCTCCAGCAAAGACTCCCGCTGTCAAGTCTCCCGTTGCTAAAGCTCCCGCTGCTCAGCCTCCAGCTGAAACCAAAGAACAAGCTCAGGAGAAGCTGAAATATCCATCTCTGACCAAGAGACAGAGAGTTGAGGCCACTCAGCAGTATCGGACGAAGTATGAGCCGGCAAAAGAAGCGGAAGGAGCTAGCACCTCAGCCTACAGCATAGTAGACGAATTGAAAAGGACCCTCGCAAGAATCAACATGTACGATGCTCTTCAGCTCCCAGGCCAGGTTGATCTAATGCAAGAATCTCTGAAGATCATGAAAAATGGCAAGCAGATACAGCCCGCTGTCCTGGTGCAACCTTTGACAGCCTCAGCCACTGGGAAGAACAGACCGCCTCCCTTCTATCTGTCATTACGGATGCAAGGGTACATAGTACACAACTGCATGGTGGATTCTGGTGCTTCCACGACCGTAATGCCGAGAGCCGTCTGCGATGAAATCGGGATGGAGTACACAAGGAGCAGCCAAGGCGTGTTGCAACTAGACGGCACCCCTGTCAAGACAGTCGGTGTCATCAAAGACATCCCCATTCGGCTGCACAAAGCTCTTGACATCGTAGTCATCCAAGAGGTCGTGGTTGTCGACTTGGAACCCTACTTCGGCATGTGTCTCTCCAAGGAGTTCACTGCGAAGTTGGGAGGGTATCTGTCTCTGGATTATTCACACATGGAAGTGCCCTTCAAAGGAAGGAGACTGAAAATTTACAATGAAAAACCCTCCACTTTCTTAGTAGAGAAGATACCCGAAGAAGAGCCAGAGGACTACATGGTTCAGCTAACGGAGGAAGAGCTAGTGGTGGTGGACCTGACGGAGCAAGCTCTCGAGCTGCTGCAAATAGAAGATGAATTCTCCTTGCGGGACTTCAACGCCGTGATTGAGACCGAGCAAGGCTGCTACACTGTAGTTCAGCCTGAAAGGCTCGACAAGTCAGCCAAGAAAGAAGTGGGACCTGCACCAGAAAAGCTGTGGAAGCTTTTCTTTGACGGCGCACGATGCAAAAATGGCACCGGTGCAGGTGTGCTTTTAGTTTCCCCAACCGGGATCCAGAAGGACTACACCTACAGGCTGGCCTGGAGCTGTACCAACAACGCGGTGGAGTACGAAGCCCTGTGCTTAGGTTTACGAAAAGCAGAAAGGCTGGGAATTAAGCACCTGCAGATCTTTGGCGATTCTGAACTGGTGTGCCACCAGATTACGAACAAGTGCGCCTCTAAGAAGCACTATCTCAAGGCGTACCAAAATCGGGTCTGGGATCTGATGGAGTCGTTTGACTCGTTGAATGTCAAGGCTATATCACGTGAGAAAAACAAGCATGCAAACATTCTGGCGTCTGTTGGAGCCAGGTACGTTCCGGCTGATGACACTGTCCAAAAGCCGAAGCCGGTTCGCACCATTTACAGGTCTTCTGTGCCTGATAAGGACACCCACTGGCAGGTGTTCGACTGTGATAAGGAAATCGTCACATTTTTGGTTAACGAAGCATGTTCAATCGAAGGTAGAGACCCTGATGACGAGCAATATGAGGGGTTGATACAGGTAAAAAATAATCATGTCCCAAAAGGACTGATTACACTTGAGAGTCTATTTGATCAGAATGACAGAGCAATATCTCACCGGATCAAAGTAGACCCGAAGCAGTATGCCGATCTGGAGCTCGAACCTGGAAAATCAATCAAGGTCGGGACAGACTGCACCACGGAGGAACTTGAGCAAATCAGAACATTGTGCCGAGAGTTCCCCAACATAGTAGCTTGGTGCTACCAGGACTTGAAGGGGTATGACAGAAATCTTATCCAACATACCATTGAGCTATAAGATGGCGCCAAGTCGTTCCGGCAGAAGCAGAGGGCCGTAAATCCAAAGATCGAGGCCATGATGAAGGCCGAGCTCTTGAAGATGCTGGAAGCCAAGATCATCTACCCCATCAAGAATTCATCTTGGGTCGCGAACTTGGTTCCCGTAAGGAAAAAGAATGGAGACATCCGTCTCTGTGTGGACTTCAGAAATCTGAATCAGGCCTCCCTCAAGGACCATTATCCACTTCCCCAGATCGACCAGATCCTCCATATAGTTGCTGGAGCCCAGAGATTTTCCCTCTTAGATGGCTTTTCTGGGTACAACCAGCTATGGGTCAGGGATGAGGACCAGCACAAGACGGCGTTCACCACAAAATGGGGAACGTTCGCCTATCAGCGCATGCCTTTCGACATATCTAATGCTGGCGCCACATTCTAGAGAGCCATGGACCTGGCCTTCCGAGAGCTGCTCAACAGAGTTATTGTCATCTACTTGGATGACATGACTGTGTTCTCTCACAGGAGAGAAGATCATGTTCCCCACTTGCGGCAAATATTTGAAAGGTGTCGTGAATTCGGCATCTCCATAAACCCGAAGAAATCTGTCTTCGCGATAAAAGAAGGAAAGCTGCTGGGGCATGTCATCTTCGAGAAAGGCCTAGCCATAGACCCTGATAGAGCAAAAGCCCTCCTCCACTTGCCTGCCCCAGTCGACAAGAAGGGGCTACAGTCCTTTTTCGGCCAAATCAATTTCGTGCGGAAGTTCATACCGGACTTCGCACAGGTAATCAAGCCCATGGCCGAACTGCTGAAAAAGAACGCTGAGTTCTTATGGACTGATGAAAGGGAGGAGGCCTTCAAAGAAATCAAGGCCCGAATTGGACAGGCTCCGGTGTTGATAAACCCGGACTACTCCAAGGACTTCATCCTGTACGCGGTAGGAGAACCCGAGAGTTACGCCGTAGTCCTCACCCAAAAGGGAGACAATGGCGAAGAGCACCCCATAGCATTTCTGAGCCAAGTAATCCAGCCGCATGAAGAAAAGTACAACTTTATAGAGCAGCAGGTTCACGCAGTTATGAAATCCCTCCGGAAGTTCAGGCACTTTGTCTCCCAGAGCCGAACCACTGTCTTTGTGATACACCCGGACGTTCGAAGCTTCATCATACAAGGAGATCCGGGTCACAAGAGAGGGAGTTCGACATCGAAGTGCGGCCAACCAAGCTCATTAGAGGCCGAGCCTTGTGCCAGGAACTGGCCCGAAGCGCAGCAGCCCATATATCCACCTGTAAGTGGGAGGATCCAGCAACAAACACCAACCTAGCCAACTCTTTACCCGAGGAGTGCGACTGGATAGATGACCTGGTGAAATACTTCTGCACCGGAAGATGTCCAGACCACCTGAATGCCTCACAAAGGAGGTTTTGGCTAGGTGTACTGAAATACACTCTTCGCCCTGAGGGGCTGTACTTCAAGAATATTGACGGCATCATGTCGCGGTGCGTCAGAAAAACAGACCAACCTAGGATCCTCGGAGAATTTCACTCCGAGATGCCCGGGGGTCACCATTCTGCAAGGCCAACGGCCTTGAAAATAATCAGAGCTGGGTACTACTGGCCCACTCTATTCACAGACGCGCATGCGGTCTGTACGAAGTGTGATCAATGCTAGAGATTTGCTGGCGGAAATAGAAAAGCACCCCTGTCCCTTCAACCGATCCAAGCCGAGACTCCGTTTCAGCAATGGGGTCTGGACTTTATCGGGGTGATTACGCCGAACTCTGCAGCGGGGCACAAGTTTATTCTTACCGCCACCGACTACTTCACACGGTGGGCAAAGGTGATCCCTACAAAGAATGCGGACCAGGAGACAATCATTAGGTTCCTCGAGAGCCTGATTACTCGTTTTGGGGTCCCCGAGTCAATAGTAACGGACAATGGTCCGGGGTTCGCAGGCGCCATACTCACGGAGTGCACCAACAAATACGGCATTTATCACAAAATGTCTTCCAACTACTACTCGCAAGGGAAGGGTCTTGCCGAGTCCACCAACAAGAATCTGCTGAAGATCATCCGAAGGACAGTAGAGAAAAACAAGAGGACTTGGCACCTACTCTTGGATCGGGCGCTATGGGTGGACAGGATATCCTTCAAGAAATCCATTAAAACGTCCCCCTATGCGCTCGTATACGGCAAAGAAGCAGTCTTGCCGACCCACATCGAAATTCCCGCTCTCTGGATGCTTGATGAAGAAAGAGGCAGCGGGGATCCGGTAGAGGACAGACTTTGCCAGTTACTGCAGTTAGAGGAAGACAGAGAAAAAGCATACCAGGCCTTCACCAAACATGCTGAGGCAACCCAAGGCTGGTTTGCGAAAGGCGCCACCGCCCGAGTTTTCAAAATCGGAGACCTGGTGCTGAAGTGGGACTCGCTGAAAGCGAAGCCGGGCAATCACGGCAAGTTTGACGCCCTCTGGGAGGGCCCTTATCAGATTGCCCGGGTAAATCAGTTCAACTCATTCGTGCTCCGGGACATGGAGGGACAGTTTCTCCCCATTCCCGTCAACGGGTTCCACTTAAAACTTTATCACCACTGAAGGCGCCCGAAGGGGCCCTTCCTTGTATAGATTTCCCTTCTGCATTTTCAGTTGTCAGAATGTAAATATTTCAGTTTTTTAGTTTTTAATTTTTCAGATAGCCCAAGGGAAATCTAGAGGCAAAACCCCGACTTCGCAGCGAAGTCGGGTGTCGCCCCTCAAACAGTGCGAAGTCCGAAAGAAGGTAGCTGGAAAAGGGGCAAAATTGACTAACTCTGGGTGCACAACCCGACTTCGCAGCGAAGTCGGGCTACGCACCATCAGAAGGGCGCAGTCGGGTAACAAACGGCAAGAAAAGAAAAACCCGGGCGAAGTCGGAGTGTGCCCGTTTTTCGAGCAAAGTCTGAATGCGCTCCCATCATCGGGCGCACCCTGGATGATCCGGCACGAGAAGCCGAAAACGTCTAAGTGTAAAATCCAAAGTGCGCCCATCTTCCGAGCGAAGTCGGAGTGCGCCCATTTTCTGGGCGAAGTCCGAGTGCGCCCTGTTTTTCGGGCGAAGTCCGAATAACCCGCCACGGAGAGCAAAAAAAAAAAAATTATAAGTGTGGGCCCAGGCGATGTTCGACAACGCGAAGTTGGGCACATGGGCTTTAAAGTTTTCCTTGTAAAGTGTGCCCAGACGGCGGCGATGACGTCAGCATTGGCACAACGTCCTAGGGGGTTTATGATTGCACAGCTTTCAAGAACGATGCATTAAAAAAGCAAGGTGCGTCTTGGACCAACGGCTATTGGGGTGCACTTTCCAAAAATAAACCCATACCCAGCCGCCAAAAAATCATAATGCCTCCACCAACTCCAAGTAAACCGCCCTAACTCCCTCCTTCGCGCCATTAATGTTGCAGTCATTGTCTACAAAAGGGACCCTGGCGCAACCAGAAAATTCAAATTGTTCAAGCTGACTCCCTGACTGCAAGGAATAAAGCTGACAATTCAGAAGCTGAAGTCCCCTGTAATTCCCGACACTGCCGTTTCAAAAGGATGGACAAGGGGAAAGCGCCCGTACAGGCGCAATCAAGCGAAGAGCGGCGCGAAGCTGAGGAATCATCGGAGTCAAGTGCTCATGAGAGCAAGGGGCCTCAAAAGGACCAGAAAAGAAAATCCTGGACGAAGAGGCGCATAGTTGGGCAGACTCCATTGCCGCCAATTAATCGCCTGGCCGGATACAAAGACGGCTCTGTCTCCATCAGCCTCACCAAGCTGCGGTTGAACATTGCGAAATGGATGGATAAGGTTTCGCCATCTCACCACCTCGAAGCTGCATACAAGTCGAACCTATACTGGTTCTTGTGCCCTCCTACTCACTGGTGCCCGGAGCTGGTTGAAGCGATTGCAGAATATTACAAACCAGCTGCCCGGCAGGTCTGCGACAACAAAGGAAAGGTGTTGTTCACTCTTTTTCGGGAGAGCGTCCAACCAGCATTCGCCCCAGGGCTTCAGTATGAGCCTGGCGCAATTGTCAGAAGGGTAAATCTGGACGAGCAGACCGGCAGATTTGCGCAGACAAAGCGGATGAGAGAATTTCTGGATTCAGAGCTGAAGACTCCGCTGGCAGCCGGACAGTGGCCAACTGGCCCCATACCCCTGGAAAAATTTGAAAATAAGTACGTCTACATCATCCTGGCGTGGGTCCTTGGCTGCGACTCTGACAAAGTGGTACGGCCATACCAGCTGGTGATGGCAGAGTGTCTCCTGCACGGGGAGTTCTACGACTCCACTGTAATGTCCCCATTTTTCATATTTTTATTATACATAGTTGTGGAGTGGAGTCTTGATGTGTTTTGGTGTGTTAAGAGTATTTTTGGTGAAATTTGACAATTATATAATAAAAAGGGGGAAATGAGGGTGTATGCCCCATTAGGAGAATAAATATCATTTTATTATTATTTTCTAAGGTATTATTAAGTGAAATAAAAAAGTGCAACCTCAATAAAGAATTAAAAGAATGTCTATATAAAGAGGAGTAGGGGGCTCATTTGAGGGAGCTTGGATCATTTTATCTCTTCTACATTGTTGTATTTGGATTTGCAGCTAATACACTTTTCTCTTGTGGACGAAACCCTACAAGAGAATTCTCTCTTGCGGACGAAACCCTGCAAGGGATAGCTTTGAGGACGAAAACCCTCTTGGCTAGAAACCTAGGACGAAAACCCTAGAGTTTCTTTGAGGTAAATCCAGCCAGGGTTTACAATTGGGTTTATTGAGACATTCTGCATCATTTATTGAGGATTTCTTCGGCAGCATTCATATCAAATTTGGGGAGATCAGATTTGGGGTTTTGGGAACCCTTCTTGGTGTGGTATTTCAGATTTGGTGTGGCATTATAGTTTCAGATTTTTGCAGCAGAGTTTAGCAGTTTTGTGGCTGGGCATTTGTGAGTTGTTTTCATTCAATAATTTAGCAGAGGTTGTGTTGTTTGTTCAGCATCCAGGGTTTATATTAATGTTTCAGGTGTGATCTATGTAATTGTGGTTCCATAAAAGATAATATAAAATATTGTGGTGTGTTTGTGACAATCTTAGGGTTTTATGGTGTATTTTTCTGGGTTATTTATAGATCTGATTTTTATTTGCATGGTTCAGAATTTTAGTCAGGAATATTACCATATCTACAGCAAGGGTTTGAAAACTCAATTTGGGGATGAGCATTTACTATTTTTTCTGTATGAGAGTTCTTGCTGTGAGCAGGAGTTCGAAGCTTCAGCTTGTTGGTGACGTAGCCCACCCTCAAGGACAGTGTTGTTGTGGTTGAAAGACACCATCACAATGCTTGGATTTTTAGTTTACAGGTGAAGAAGACATTGAAGGCAGTTTTCTAATAAATGTGTGAAGTTATCTCAGATCATATGCAAAGTTATTATCAAGTTTCCAGCTTCAATCTCTTTTGGGCATTTTCCCCAGCTGGCTGAACAATTTTGGAAGGGTTTTGGTGAGTTCGAGCTGCATATCACAAGAAAGACATTGGCATTGCTTACCAGCAGTTTTGCAGACTGTAATGAGGGTTCTAAGTCAGTTTTGAGAAGCATTTTAAGAGCAGCAAATAACCTACAGGGCAGCCGTGCCTCTGCAACATTGGGTCGTACATTTGCAGCCCCACGTGGGTGTTTGGGTCCATTCCTCATCGATTGCACTAGAGATACTTAGTGGAATTTGTTAAGCAGCAAAAAGGGGTATTTGTAACTATTTTCCAATCAATGGAGAAGTCAGTATTTTATAAGTTATGAGCAAAACATGTTTTTCTGTAGCTGATGCAAATTTCCAGTTTAATATCAGACTAGAGATTTTACGGGTAAATTTATCTTTCTACATTTTCCTTCATTGGGTTTATGTATTATGATAAAAAGAAGTTTGTTAAGTAGTTTGAAAGTTACGATAGTATTCATTTCCAGCTGTGTGTTATCATTCTCAAAAGAAAAAAAAACATATATTGAAAAAACTACAAAAAAAATTACAAAATACCAAGCATTACCAAAAACAAAGCAGAGTATCAGTTCTCTTAGATTGGGGTTAGTCATTACATCCACGGCGTAGAAGAGCGGAAAGCGCCCTATCTTTTTCGACTGGGTAGACTGGTTGGCATATGCAATACATTCCAGCCTGGTCAGGTTGCAGCAGAAGCAGTCAACGGACTTCCAGTTTTGTTCCTTTATTGCATGGCTATGCCTGTATCACATGCATTACCGGATGAACGTTCCAGACTTGAGGAAGGTGAACGAAAGAGGAGAGCCGCTCCCCGTGTACGAATGGACTGAGATTCTGTACAGAAAAGGCTCGTTCTACGAGTTTAATCTCAAATTTCTGTGCCAGGTCATGGGGTTGTTCAACCGTAAGGCATGTCGCCCACCGGAAGCCATGACCAAATACCTGTGGAGTAAGGAGTACGGGGACACTTTTCGGCTGACTCAGGGCATCATAGTCAGAATCTACGGGTTCAAGGGGAAGCCGTGCTTACTGCCCTACTTCTGCACTGACCATCAGTTCGGGATGGAAATTGCAAGGCAAATGGACTACGTTGAAGAGCAATTTGGCCAGGGGAAAAGAGAGGTCATATTTTTCAATATCCCATGACCTGGGCGAATACCCAAGTGTTCGAAATCGGGCAGCACGTCTACCTTGAACGGGAACTCATTGATATGGGCTTGATAATGCTGCCACAGCACTGGAAGTACGACCCAATTGGGGTCAGGGGAAAATTCACACATGTCTGTCCCAGAGCTGAAATCATGCAGGAAAGAAGAAACAGGACAGGTGCAGACCTCCACTGGCGCATTGACTTAATGCAATCATGGCCTCCATGGCATGATTTTTACTGCGAAGAGGTTACGTACGATCCCGAGCATAACCCGGACCACCGGATGGAGTCAGTTGGTTTCAAAAAATTCCTCGCTAAGGTGGCGCCCCTCAACTGGCATAAAGACAAAATCATTGAATGCTGGAAGATGAGGTGTCGCATGCAGCACGATAAATCCAACCAGAGGAATCTAGCTGTCGATGATGAATTTTCTGCCCTATATGACCAATACGTCGACACGTGGCAGCCCTTCGAATTCCGCAATTGCGTTCCTCGAGGCGCAAAGATAAGGTATAAAAGTAGGCCCACCTCCCAGCTATCGTCAACGCCTGCGACTTCCAGCGCAACTCCAACAAGCAGCCAAGTGGGCCCGATGCAGCCTGTAGCTCCTGAGGTTGTGCCCGAAAAGGCGCAAAGTTCAGAAAAGTCCACCCCTGAGGTGGCCCCTCCAGCAGAACAAGTATGCGCGCTGCCAACTAGCAAACCGAGTGCGGCAGGCATTCTTCCAGCCAGGCCCAGGTACAAGTTTACCGTGGGAACATCAGCACCTGCCGCCCCGATATTGTCTCTCTCCTCTGAACCAGCCGTAATACTAGAAGAAAGAAAGGAAGAAAGTTGAAAGGGCCAAGCGGTCTAGAGAGCCTGTACAGCAATCAGCCGCAGAACTGACTAGTGCAGCAGCTCCAGAGGCTATCTCTTTGAACAGCCCTGAACCAGCCCCAGATACCCGAGCTGCAAGCACCCCTCCAGCGGCGGCTCAGGCGGAGCCCACAGGTACGTCCACTACTTCTCTTCCCCAAGTCCAAGTCAGCCCTGCTAAAGTCCCATCTCCCAGCTCATCATCAGGGCAAGCCGTAGCCGTGTCCACCGCTTCCCAAGCTACCCAACCCTCCAGCAGCCTACATTCATTCGACCAGTTTGCTCAGGATCCGAACGCTTTCCAATCACTGAGCCAAACCCTAGAGCCCTCTCCCGCAGCCAGTGCTGAAGCTACGCTTTCATCACTACGCTCTTCGCACCAGCCGTCCGAAGCCTTGCCGGCACCATCCACTTAGACTCCTATTAACCCTAAGACCCGGTCGCCCTCAAAGGCTGATACCCCCTCTAGAATCCCGCCTACTTCGCTGTTCGCAGGGAAAATGCCGCAACAAGACCAGACGTTGGAGGACCTGGACTTCATGAATATCACAGAGGACCAACCTCTGGCAGTAAGAGTCGTGGGAGGTTCCGCCTCCTTTCTTCAGGGCGTCAAGCGCAGAAGGACCGAGGAGATAGCTGCCCCGGTAAAACGCACGAAATTTGACCTAGACCGGAGAGTGCTCACAACAGAGAAGTTGATCCCGAAGGTGAAGAAGCCTCTCCGGGAGATGACCGAGGCAGACTATGAGCATCAGAGGAAGGAGAAAAGCTTTGACGTCATTAACGAGGAATACAAAATTCGTGGTATTCGTCGTAGGACTGACAATCTCCTCGTCAAGCATCTCGAGACCCAGGAGGCGCTGTACCAGCTGCAGAACAACACAAGGCAGCTTGAGGAAGACCTAGCTAGGGCTACTGCACAGCTGGGGTCAGCCCAGCAGGAAATAGAAGAACTAAAGGCCCAGCTGGCCGCCTCTCAGCAGGAGGCCGCAGAGCAGAAGCAGACAGCCAAGCAGCTGTCAGAAGAGAAAAGGGGTGCGCTGGAGCAGATTTCGCAACTCAGGATTCACTGAAACAGGCACAGTCGCAGCTTGCAGAGAAAGCATCACAAGTGACGGCCTTTTCAAAGAGCAAAGCCCAGGAGATGCGGGCTAGTCTGTTACAAGGTTGCAAGCCCCACCTTGTCAAGTCCCTATCAGTTCTGGACTTTGTATCCAGGATTGAAGAAGTATCTGCCCAGGGAAAGCCTGTGGTAGAGGAAGCTGAGCACCAGGCGAGGCAACGGCTGGACCTGGATAT